>CM017770.1:4907891-9813283 GCA_008009225.1 Acer yangbiense
AAACCTCAGCTGGTCAAGTGAGAGAATTCAACCTAATAGACGGTGGAGTTGCAGCAAATAACCCGGTATATATATCATGATATATATTTTCCTAATTTTAAGCAACGCAAATAATATATACTTAATTTGTTGATTATTAATATCTTGTGTGTTGATTTCTAATTTCAGGCATTGGTTGCAATAGGTGAAGTGACCAAGGCAATAATCAGGGGAAATTCAGACTTCTTTCCGATAAATCCAATGGACTATGGACGATTACTGGTTATATCTTTAGGGACTGGCTCGGGAAAAGATCAAGGGAAATACAGTGCCGATGCAGCAGCAAAGTGGGGTGTGCTTGGTTGGTTGACCAGCGGTGGTTCCACTCCATTAGTTGATGTCTTCACTCAAGCAAGCGCAGATATGGCAGACTTGCACATCTCTGCCGTATTTCAAGCCCTTCACTCAGACAAATATCTTCGAATTCAGGTAACCGTCAAATTATTAAATATATGTGTTCGACTCAAGAATCTTCAATTCTTTTGCCGATAGTTTGGCAAAGATGGGGGCTGATTCGACTGGGGACTTTGTGGAATGGGGCGACATTTGATGTTGTTGCTGCTGTTCTCTGCGGTTTTTCTTCTGTTTTGTTTTTTTGTTTTTTGGGGTGTTGTGTGCTCTGTTTTGCTGCGCCTTTTCTTTGGGTGCTCCTTTTTGCTGGTGGGTTGTGCCGGTGGTTTGTTCTGTTTGAGCTCTGGCTTTGGCCTCCTTTTTAATTTAAAGCCTTTTCAAAAAAAAAAAAACAGTTATGCTACTATTCAGGTTCTCTTTTAAAATTTAATGTCTCCCTGATAACTACCCTGTATACAGAGGCAGAGGAGCCTGTTCCCTTAAAAAACTTTAAAACTCATTATAAAAATTATAAAATTATTACTAAATTTTAAATTTTTTTCATTTCGGTCCCCTAATTTTTTTTATTTTTATATAATGGTACTCGAACTTGAATTTCTAACTTCGTCCCTGCTTGTATAGACACAGGTTCAGTACACTAGCTAAATCCTATATATATATATATATATATTAATTATTTTTACACAAAGTCCTCGTTCAAATTATTAATTTTACTTATTATCTCTCACTTATCTATTATTATTGACTAAATTATATTTCAAAAAAAAATATATTATTAACTAAATTATTTTGAATGATAAATCATATACAGGAGGATACGTTAAGTGGGGTGGTTTCTTCGGTCGATATAGCCACAAAAAAGAACTTGAAAGACCTTGTGAAAGTTGGTGAAGGACTGTTGAAAAAACCTGTTGCCAGGGTGAATTTGGAGACAGGCATTTTTGAGCCCTCTAATACGGAATTAGAGAGTAACCAAGAGGCTCTCAAAAGGTATAAATAATAAATACATTTATAAATTTATGTGAAACAAATTAAATTTTCTAGATATATCATACATGATGATCAACTCATAGAATTACTTCTGATCGATATTCTTGCAGATTTGCAGCTCTACTCTCGGACGAGAAGCGGCGTCGTCTGGCTAGATCACCCCATGGGATGGCTAATACGTACAAATCAAATGCTAAATAATGTTTACATGTATATGATATGATTAGTGATTGATTCTAATTACTAATATTGGTGTTGTAATTGTGATAGGTAATTAAGGTGATGCAAATTCTCCTCATGTTGTTTGAATAAATTCCAGATTAATTTACAGTGTGTAAGGTCTAGCAAGGTGGGAGAAGTACTCCAAAAATGTATAGGAGATCTCACCTTTTGATTGATTCTTTATTTTTTTTCATCTCTGTTTGAATAAAAATCCCAAATGTGGGATAAGATTTCTTAGAATTGATATAATGTCAGCATTTTTTTTTCTGTAATTAATGATTAATATTTATTTCTTTTTATTTTTCATTTTCATTATTTTTAAATTCAATGTAATATCTTAAGTGATTAGGAAAAAAAATCAGCCCTTCCTCTTCTCTTTCTTCTCGTTTAAGAGAATTGTCAAAGTCAACAACACACGTAGATGTAGGTATTGGCAGCTGACTTGTTTTCTTGTTCAAACAGGAAATTTAAGTTGTTCGGGACGAGTAGCAGGGGTCAAAGAATATAAGAACTGGAATGTGTCAAAGCATGGTACATCTCATTCTGATGGCCTTAACCAATTCAACGTTCTATTTATTTTGAGAATCGAGGGAATACGGGGAAATAACACTAAATGGGATTGACTTTATGGGGATAACACCAAGTTAATAATTCTTGTTTAAATAGCACCGAAGTATATGGTGAGACCAAAATGCCCCCACTTATTCAATTCATTTACTTTTGTTTTTACTTTTTAATTTTCTGTCTCCTTCTTCCTCTCTCTTATGTTTTTTTTTTCTTTCAAAAACCTCCGATATATGGAGGTTGAAATGAACTCAACCTCCAATGGAGGTCAATGAAGGAAAAAAAAAAAAAAAAAACCAATAAAATTTGGCAATAAGTCTCCGGCACCCGAGACTTATTACCCCTAATTTTTTTAACTAATTTAACGACCTCCATCAATGGAGGGTTTTTGAAGAAAAAAAAATCAATGAAAAAAAAAAGATAGAAAAAAGAATAAAAGTAAAAATGGGGGTATTTTTATCCATCACCATACTTTGGTGTCATTTAAACTTGAATTATTAACTTGGTGACAATCGCAAAACTATGGGTGAAAAGAGTGTTATAAATTTAAGAGCAATGCTACTTTGCCCAAATTTGGTGCTTAAATCTGGTGTCCAAATGATGTGGCATCTCTGTAATTCATCCATTTAAATCATGCAAATCTAATACAACTTAAATGAATGGATTATATTGATGTCACATAATTTAGACACCAAATTTGGGTAAAATTGTATTATTGTAAATTTAAACAAGCCTAATATTATTCATCCTCACATGTATTTTTCTTTTATATATAAAAAATATATATATTTCTTTCACTTTTTTTTTTTATAAAAAAGAGAAGCAAATAATATGATAAATCCTTAAATATATATAACATTATTAATGCATCCACTTTGAGTTTTAGTACGGTAGCCATACACTTCCCCTTCACTTCTGTGACAATAAAATTCGAGTAACAAATGTTTTAAGAAAAAAAATTCTAGTAACCAATTTGCCCATTAAATCTCAAAATGTAAAAAGATCTCCATCTCAGTTGATCTCGTCAAGTATCGGCAGACTCCTGACTTTTTTTTTTTTTTTGGTACAAAGGAGGGCAAGGCCTAGGAAAGAAAAACAAAAACTAGAAAGGAAGGGAAATAGGCACAGAACACTGTCTTAGATAGGTAGTGCCTCTAACATTATCATCAAACAAGCTATGAATTTCCGCAGAAGGGTCTTCAAAGAACCATAACCCAATATCCATCTTGTGACCCAAATGAGCTAAACCATCTGCAAGACCGTTTCCTTCTCTGTAAGTATGTTGAACAATGCAACTCCAGTTGGCATTTATAACCTCTCTACAACTTTGGATGAGGCTAAAGAGGGGGTGGTTAGGATTGGTACCATACTTCAGAAATTTCACAACATCAATGGAATCAGTTTCAGCAAATACCTTCTTATAGCCAGAATTCCACGCCATAGTTAAGCCTTCAAACATTCCCCATAACTCAGCCTCAAGGGCATTTCCTATCCCTTTATTAAGCACAAACCCTTTAATCCAGTCCTTCTGAGGGTTGCGTAATACGCCTCCAACCTTGATGGCACCTGATTCGACGATACAACTTCCATCCGTGTTTAGTTTTACCCAGCCATGGCACCTGAATTATTATTTTTTGCTTATGATAGCTCAACTTTTTTAAACATGAAAAAGATTGGAAAAGAAGTAAATGTTTTGAAAAATATGTCATCTTTCAAACTTCTTTTTCAAAAAAGGGATGTTGTGTTTTAGTCGGTGTTCCTGGTGGGAAAGTAGTTGTCAAAGGCTAGTTTCTTCCTAGAGCATCCATCTCTTTCTTGAGCGTTTTTTGTTGGCGTGTAGTTCTTCTGTGGGTTGGCTCCTTGGCTGCTGTATGGGTCACTTTGTTCGGGTTCTTTAGTTTTGTTTGTGTGCTTTTGGGTGTCTTACTTCAAGCTTGGTTTTGGGTGTTTGTGCGCCTTTGCTGGCTTATGTCTTTGTTGTGTGGTGTGGCTTTTGTGCCTTGGCCTTGATTGGCCTCTTTAATAAACTCTTGCCGTTCAAAAAAATAAATAAATAAATCGGACTAGGCAGCCGATTAATTGGTGGAATTCCTCTACGCGGTGCTTCGCAGTGGTAAAAAGGCCATAATCGACCATATTAGGCGGGGAACGATTAATCGGTGCTAGTCGCCGATTAATCGAAAAAATCAAAAATTGATTATTTGATATTTTGATTACAATTTTATGTTTTAGTGTTTTGATAACTCTTATTTCTACACGTTGTGTAGCCCCTTACTTTTATCTTTCATGCTTGTTTTCCGGGTAAAACCGGGTATTTAATGTTTTAAATAAGTGTTTCAGGATTTTTTCCAGAAGAGGGGCTAAAGTGCAAAAATGGTGAAATATTGGGGTAAAAGTGCAATTTTCAAAAGTTTGTTCTGCGCCCTTGTTTTGCGATTAGGGGCCGCAGAACAGGGCGCAAAAAGGGACCAGAAGACCCAATTTTTGTAAATCGGCGCCCTAGGGCGCAGAATAGGGCGCAAAATCAAGGCGAAAGTTCTGACGAAAGTTTCCTGCAGAACACTCATCTTGCGGGGCCCATATCTCTCTCCTCCGATCGAACTGGGTTTCGTGCTATATATGGTTGGAAAGATACAGAATCCTTCTTTCCAACGGTTCGTCAAGATCATGATTCCGATATTTGTGGAGAGAGTTATGCCCGTTTCCGTAACGGTGCGCGCTGCTGGAAAGTCACCCTCGAGACCCCCCAAAAATCTGCCACTTAAGGGCATTTTCGTCTTTTCCCCTCAATTCTGACCTAAACCCTTCTTCCCACTATATATACCCCCTTTTCTCATCAGTTTACACAGACCCCCTTCACTCCCTCTCTCTCTCCTCCGCCCAACTCTCTCTCTCTTCCATCTTCTTCATCCTTCTTCATCTTCTTCACATAATAAGGAGAGACCCAAGCTCCCATGGAGGTTTTTCCTCCATGGGAGCTCACCACACACCTCCACCACCATTTTCACACTTCCTCCATCCATTTTAGGGCAGATTGCAAGGAATTAGGAGTGGTCTTTGGACCAAATCCGAGCTAGGAAAGCTAGGAGCTTCTTTGGAGGACTTGTCTTCAAAGGTTGTCTCCTTTTTACTCATTTCTTTGTATTTCTTGTTTCTTTGATGTGTAACCCCGATTTGGGGAATATTGTAAACCTACACTTGTGCTATATAAGTTGTTTGTGCTTAAATTCAGTTGGGTTTTGTTTCACTCTTTGTTAATTTCATGAATTTAGCTCTAATTGCAATATCCATGTGTGTGGAGGCCTGAAATTGATATGTGTCCATGATTGGGATTAGGAGTAGAGTAATTTAATATAGGAGTAGTGTAATTTAATTTCCCATGATTGTTGATTGATTGATGGATGACCAAAATGCCATGTTTAGAGTAATTGGAGTGTTAGAGATTTAGCTCTAAAGAGTGGGAAAGGTTTCAGTTCAGGCATTTAGTTGCTAAATTGGCCTGGGTTCCATATTCTTGTACTTAATGGGTCTTGTTATCAAGGCACAGTTGCTCATCCTTGGCCGGATTGGGTAATAAATTGATTTAGGGAAAATTCCCAAATCAAGAGAATGAACCCTTAACCTATACTGAATGGTCTTAATATATAACAACCAACTTATTTGCACATTGTTGTTTGATAAACTTGTTTCCCATGTCTAGCCATCCTAGGGAGATTGATAAAACCGAATCCGTATCTAGAGTAAAGATAAACTGAAATTCCTCTTGTGCTTGTGTAGTTATATGGGTATTTCATTGCTTAATGCTTTCACTCGGTTAGCCACCTTGTGGATGATATTTAGGCTATGTGTTATATATTGCGTGGTTCACATTAACATGTCCAGCGTGATATCCTCTACATATGACCAGACAGTGAGAGATACACTAGGCTGGCGTGTAGAGCTCGTGTGTGTGTCCCACAGTCCTTAATGAATCCAAGCATTTATGCATGGATGTAATCTCTAAGACATCGAGAGAGATTAGAGATTAATTAAGGGGACACGAGTATATAACATATGTGTTGTATGGGTATTTTCGTATTCTTAATGCTTTCACTTGGTTGCCATCCCCGTATTTGGTTAGCCATTGTGAATGAATCATTGGCTGTAGTATGGCCCACGCGATTGCGCATTACATGCCCAACGAAACAACCACTGTATATGACCAGACAGTGAGAGATACACTAGGCTGGCATACAGGGCTCTTATGTGTGTGCCACGACACTTAATGAATTCATGTGTACTTTGTATGTGTGGATGTGATTTCTAAGACTCGAAAGAGATTAGAGATCAATTAAGGGGACACGAGCCTATGATATACTTGCATATTGAGGGACTAAGTGAGTCTAGTGCTTAATTAGGAGGATTGTTACGGTTGAGTCATTGCCCTAGTGTTACCATATTTCATGCATCTCTCCATTCCATCCTATCCATGTATATATTATGGTAGTTAGTTTATTTATTTTTAATATTATTTACTTTTCCCCAACCGCAACACACGAGTTCTCTCGGAGTGTTGTAATAATAGCTAGAACCGGTGACGGTCGGCGGATCCCACCTCCCTGCGGAACGATACCCTCACTTGCCGCTGTGCTAGTCTCTGTGACTCGCGCGCTAGCGAGGTCGAACTTAAATGTTCATCTTTTGACCGACATCGCAACGACGTGTCGTCATGTTTTATACTTTTATTGTTGATGAGAGTAATGAAGAAGTAGAGCCTGGTTCAAGAGTGGATGGTGATACAGATGAGGAAATTGAAGTTCAGTTTGAGTCCGATGAAGAGCGTGCCAATATCTTTGGAGGAGGAGACAAAGACTTAGAAACTTAGATAGTTTCTTCATTTCTTGTTTTATAATTTACATTTTGAATGTTGTTGTTAACTCGTTGATGTTTGTTAGAACTTGGAATTTGTCATTTTGATTTGTTTGTGTCTTTATGATTGGATTTGGATTGGTCTGTGATTGTATTTGGATGGGTGTTTGTGGATTTGGATTGGTTTGTGATTAGATTTTGATTGGTAATTTGGCATTTGATTTGGAAAGAATCTTGTTTGGATTTTATCATTTGAATTTGTTTGTGATTGGATTTTTATGTAGGAAAAAAAAAATGCCGACCGATTAATCACCAACTAATCGGCCTAGGCTCTAGGCGCTGGGTCTCCGCCTGACTAACGCCTAGCGTTTACTAGAACATTGGTTTTAGTAGATGGCTCTATTACAAGTTTCATTTTCAACTATGCATTAATTCGATTTTTATATATACAAAAACTGTGATAATCATGACAGAAGGATCGTGCATTATTAACTAATCGAAATTTCTCATTGAAAGCCAAAAATTAATTAATTAAAATAGAAGAGAAAGCTTCAATAAACATTTTAAATTTGTATACTCATTAGTCATTATTGACTTATTGTCACCATATGAGAGACAATTAAATAAGAAGACGCCGCTGGACTACTTGTTATTTTATATTGATGAGTACTTGATGGACCATGATATCTACTCGTCAACCAAGATTGCGACAGTTAACAATAATTCTTAATTTTTATTTATTTTTATTTTGGTCCGTTTGCCGATCATTTCATGAATAATTGATTTTACATTCCAAATTGTTTTTCTCGCATCTAGCTTAGAACATCTGATTTTCTTTTCGATTTGAAGAAATCTGAGAATGATAAATGGATTAACGATTAAATAGTCAAGCATAGGGATGGGCGTTGATTGGTTCGGTTCGTTTTTCTATAGAACCGATAAAAAACCGATAAGGTTCGATTTTTAAAAAAAGTGAACCGATCCAATTAAATTGACATTTGCCAACCGATCAAAAACCAACCGAATTGGATCGATTCGGATTGGTTCGGTTTTTTCGGTTTTGGACCTAATAGGCCAAATTTCTGGACTTGTTCTATTACACAGTTTTTTTTTTTTTTTTTTTTTCTTTTCTTTTTTCATATATTAGGCCTATTGGGCCGAATTTGACTATATTAAAAAAGAAACACCAAATATGGTGCCAAATTATATATATAAAAAAAAAATCGATGCAAATGGGCCAATACAATACCAAACACCTAAAAAAAATAACACAAATTATATATTAAATTGAAACAAATTATCAGACTTGAGAGAGAGAGAGAGAGAGAGAGATGTCGTGTGGCGAGCTAGGTCTGAGAATGAGAAGGGAAATTTTAAAAAATATATTATATTTTGACTATAATTAAACAAAAAAAAGGAAGAAGAGATGGATATAGAATTTGTACCTGAGATTCCAGCTGAGAGAGCGAAGAGGTTGAGGGTCGTTGATGGCGGCGGCGGCGTTGAAGAGACTCAGACGGCAAGGTCAGACTTGAGAGAGAGAGATGTCGTGCGGTGGGCTAGGTTTGAGAATGAGAGAGAAATTAAGAAAAATTATATTTTGACTAGAATTAAACAAAAAGAAGAAGAAGAGATGGATATAAATTTTGTACCTAAGATTCCACCTGGGAGAGCGAAGAGGTTAAGGGTCGTTGATGGCTGCGGCGTTGAGGAGGCCCAAACGGCGTTGAGGTCAGACTTGAGAAGTTGAGAGAGAGAGAGAGAGAGAGAGAGAGAGAGAGAGAGATGTCTCATGTCTGCTGCGGGCTAGGTCTTCTGCAGATGAGAAATAATAATAAAAACTTATTTATACTCAAAACAGGTTCGGTTTTACTAGTTTTGAGGACCAAACTAGGAAAAATCAAAACCGGTTGGTTTTCTTAAAAAAGCAATCAAAATAAACCGACCGGCCAACCAAAACCGGAAAAAAATCGATTGGACCGGTTCGGTTCGGTTGGCCAGTTTTGTGCCCACCCCTAGTCAAGCATATACAACTATATTCAAGAAAGAAATATTTACAACTAATAAATGATAATATACCAAACAAAGTAAAAAAATAATGATTTACTTTATACGTTGGAGAGAAAAATGAAGATTTTTACACTCTTAAATAAATTTTTATAGGCACCATCATCTCTTAGTACATGTGGTAATACACCTCTTATTCTACAATAGTTGTGGGAGGTTCAAGTCCCGCCATATTCATTTTATAGGCACATGTGAGAAATTTACGGTCAGAATCTATTATAATATTTCTAATAATACTAATTTATATATACGAAAGTAGTTGGTGTTTTTCTTCAATATATGAATAAATTAAACCTCTTAATACTTTTTGATTTGTTTGATTTGTTGCTTTTGTTGGAGGAAAATTCTTTGTCTAGTAAAGTTTTTCAAAATCTATTAATTTTTCAAGTAGTTTGTTGTGGCAACTTAAAAAGTTTGGTGCCATGGCCTTGCATTCATGTAAGGTGTAATAGTGTTGAATTTGATACCAAAAATGAGAGAAAAGGAGAGAGAGAAAGTTAGAGAGAGATTGTCTGATTCCTTTGGCCATGAAGGGAATCAAGTGAAGATTAACATCTTGGTGTCGAGGAAAGATTTCAAGGTCGGACTGGTATCAATTTTTATTAATAATCTGAGTCCTAGTTTAGATTTGAGAGAGTTGTGGAGGTTTTTCAAGTCTTTTGGGAAGATGAGGGATGTGTACCTCTCTTCGAAAAAGAGCTTTTGAAAGACATGCTTTGGGTTTGTGTGTTTCAAAATGGTGGAGGAAGCAAACGCAATAGCAAAGAGGGTGAATGGGATGGTTGTTTTTGATTATCGGGTGAGCGCCAATGTGGCGTTGTTTGGATGGAATAGGAGAAAATCATTGGTGTCTAAGGCTCAAAATGGGCTAGGTGTTATGCTTTTGCCCAAGGTCGAAAATGGATGTAAAGGAGGCAAGAGTTATGATGATGCTATTCGGAAAGAGGACGAAAACAGAGAAAGCAGAGGAAGTAGAGGGAGTTCTTTCCATGGAATGGAAGCAACGGGAGATTGACCAAGTTTGTCTCAAAAATTACACTGTGGGATTTCTCGATAAGTTTTCTGGGTTAACCGGCACCTATATAAGAGATATATGAAGTTCTCTTCTTCTTATGTCAGAGATAAATGCATTTTATGGTCTTTTGATTCGGAGATTGAGAAAGAAGAATTCATCATGAGCTGTTTTTTGTGGGATGTTTGTTTTTCATCTATGGTAAACTGGTCAGAGTGGTTGATTCCTAAGTCTAGAGTTGCTTGGATCCTTTGCTATAGGATTCCTTTGCATCTTTGGAACCAAGATTTTTTCAAGAAATTGAGGCGGATGATAGGAGAACCTCTCCTTGTTGAAGAAGATTTGGTGCTGAGAAATCGGTTTAATAGAGGGAGAATCTTGGTCTTAATACCTGATAGTACATCAATCTCTTATGATGTTAAGGTTGTGTTTTAGAATGGTTCTTGTATGATTAAATTGGTTGAAGAGGAGATGAAGGTGGATTTCATGTGGATGGAGAGTTTTCTTGAGCTGTAGAAGAGGAAAGATGAAGATTGTTTGGTGAGGATGCCAGATAAGGTTAGTGTGGTTTTAGGGAAGTTCCTTCTTTGAATCAAGTTCAAATTCAAATGAAAGAGGTGGGAGTTGCTGGACAACACAAGCTATCAGTCGAGCAAGAAAAGAGGCTTCCTCTTTTGGAAGGTTCTAATGAGGGTTTAGAGAACGGTTTGGATATAGGCTCTATGAGGTTCTGTTGCCTTGAAGACAAAGTTGAGGGTGATAAGGACGATGTCTCCCTCTTGTTAAAAGGTTGCAAGTTCTCTAAAAGATGCTTGGAAAACAAGGTTATCATCAAGAAAAGAAAGGGTGGAGTGGTGTTAGAAAATGAGCAATTCAAAGTAGCCTTTTCCAAGTAAAGGATTACTAGTGGTGATAGGGGTGGTTGTACCAAGAAAGGGTGTGTTGGGTTTGCTGCATGGGAAAGGCTTGTAGCTTGAATAAGATGGCTGTTTTGGGGCCTTGTGGCTCGTTTGATGGGTTGCTGATACTTCTAGCTTATTACCTCGTATGGTGAGCAGATTGGATTTCTAAAAAAGAGATTCCAAAAAAGAGATAGATTGGTGAGTAGTGGCAAGAAAGACAACCATTAGGTGACTTCTTTGGGTGGCTCTAAGAGTAAGATGGCTTTAGGGGGGGGGGGGGGGTGGGTGGGTGTGTGTGTGTGTGTGTGTGTGTGTGTGTGTTGGGGGGGGGGGGGGGTGGCGGTGTCTCTTTTTGCCTTGATCTAGAAGGCGGACCGGAGATATAAGAGTCTTTTTTTCCTTCAAGGGTTCATAGGATAAAGACGAGGGTAGGGATGTTAGTGTCGATCTCAATGTTTTAGAAGATGAGTTGGCAGACTGAATTGCTAAAGGGAAAGAAGATGACTAAGGATAGATCCTTGTTTGCTTGAAGGTTGAAGTGTTTGCTTTTAGTTTTGCGTTTTGGAGGACCGCGAATAGGGATGGTAACGGGTCGGGTTCGGGCGGGTTTTGTAAAATCCAAATCCGCACCCGTGAAACTTTGTGTCATCCATACCCACCTGCGAACCCGCAAAAATAAAAGGGTTCGCAGACGGGTTTCACCTGTGGGTTTAGGGGGCACCCACACCTGCACCCGTAAACCCGCTATTTTTTTTTTGAATAATATTTCTATATTATTTAAATATATGAAATATTATTATTTTAAACATTAAAAACACTTATTAGAGAAAAAACTTCAACTCATTTCAAGTGTGTTTCTTAGTTGAGGCAAGAGGCAAAACACATTATATATATATATATATATAGCTAATGGCAGAACCTTGCACTCTTGTTTTTTCAAAAGTCCCGCATTGAAAAAAATAAGAGTGCAAGGTTCTACTATTAACTATATATAAATGAGAGTTGAGAATTGTAATTCTCAAACTTAGAATGAGTAAAGTTTTTATGGATGACAAAATTCCCCGTAGGGACGGGGCCCTGCGGAGACCCGCACTTTTGGAGTGGGGATGAGTTTCAATTTGGTGGGGATGGGGTGGGGATGAGGTGGGGATAGTCTAACCCGCAATGGGTATAGGGTGGGGATGGGTTTTATACTCCCCACCCCGCCCTGCCCCGCTTAAAATAATACTTAGTTAAATTACGTAGTTCTAAACAAAATAAATATATATATCAAAATAAATATATATATATATATATATATATATAAATTAATTAACCCTAACTTTACATCTCTTCACCATTACTTAACATAAAGTGACAGAACAAAATACTATTAAAAAAACCATAGCCGCTAACTTCAACTCTAAGTCTTTAATCCTCAAACAACTTGAAGTTCACTGTTCAAGCTTCAACCTCAAACACAAGAGAACATACAGTAAGTTTTTTTCTCAAATAACTTTTAAAATTAAAAGTTTAATAACAACGGTTTTTTTTTTTTTCAAGTTTATTACTTTAATAATTCTCAACTCTTGAATTAAATTTAATTTGTTTATCACTACTTCAGGTAGGCACAAATATGTCTACAGATGCACTATAAAGTGAAGACCTAATACTGGTGTTATCAAGAGAAAATTGTGTAAACATACAAGATTCAAGAACAACATGTGGTGGAAACAAACAAGAGAAGAGAGAACTAGAGAAACAAATGCAACTATTATATGATAAGCGTTACGATTTTCGAACATTTTGACTTCATACTTTATGTTTATGTATGAAAATGATTGAATTTACTTGTGAGAATTATTTTTATGAGATGTTTTTTAATAGTTTCTTGTAATTATTTACTACTTTATATATCATATTTAATGGTTATATATTTATTATTTAAATAATAAAAAAAATTATAAATGGGGTAAACGGGTGGGGATGGAGAAAGCACTCCCCGTTGTACCCCGTCTCGCCCCAACCCACTCCATCTATGGTGGGGTTTTATGAGGGGATGGGTTTTCAAAAAATAAATGGGATGGGGTGGGGTGCGGGGAAGGCCACCCCGCCCCAAACCCGCCCCATTGCCATCCCTAAAAGTTTTTATATTATATTCACTATATGGTTAAAAAGTTTCCACTGGATTTTAAATTAATAATATTTTAAATAATAAATGTTATATAATTTTTATTTATGTGGATTCGCAGGTTCACCCGCGGGTTTGTTTTCCCAACCCACACCCGCACCCGAATCCGTTGCGTTTTTCTTTATTCGGGTTTGTGGATTCACGGGTCATAAATTCACCACCCAAACCCGACCCTACAGGGTCAAGTTTGGGCGGGTGCCCGAGGGTGCAGGTCAAATTGCCATCCCTAACCGTGAATCTCATCCTTGCGTGAGAGCGAATTTTTCATTTGTGGTTTGTTTTTGGGTGGGGTAGCCTTTGTGTTGCTTTTTGTTAGGTTGTGGCTTCTCAGCCCTATTTTGGTTGTGTACTTGCCCTTTTTTTTTTTTTTTTGATAGGCAAATATATAGAAGGAGCCTACAAAAAGGCGAAGAAACAACAAGGCACACAAACCCCAAAACAAAACAAACCCAGATAAACAGGCAATAGGGGTAAAGCAAGCCGAAGCAGAAAAAGCGCCACAAAGAAAGAAAACAGAAAAAACAGGACACTAATCAGAAATCAGCCCACTCCACAAAATCCCTAGCCTGGCTAGAACCCATCTTCGCAAGACTATCCGCTAGGGATGGCAATGGATTGGATCGGATCGGGGATGGATACCCCATTATCCATCCCCGTATCCGTTTAAGATATATATATCCATCCCCGCATCCATCCCCTTTTCGAAATGAGCGGGGCGGATTCGGATAATCCGCGAATTTAGATAATGATATCCATCCCTGCTCCGTCTATATCCGTATCCAATGAAAAATATATATATATTGTTGTAGTTTATAAGAGAAAAATATAACTAACGTGTATAATGGTACCTTTTATCCTATTTAAAAGGGAGAAACAAATACATCAAATCCTCAAATAACATAAATTCAACAAACGAAAAAAAAAAAAAAAAAAAAAAAAAAAACCCCACAACTTCAAGATATAAACAAAATTAAATAGAAAGTTTTAAATCAGTATTCACTTACAAAGAAACTCAGTAGCAAGTCAACAACAACCAACAACCAACAACCAACAACCAACAAGCAAACATAGTCACAACTCTCCAGTCTTTCGGCCACTTACTTTAGAAAAATAGCTTTTAGGGTTTTGATGATAAAAAAATTAATAATAACTTATATAATAAAAATTAATAATTATACAATATTTTTTATATTTTTAAAATATTAAAATATATAACGGATTCGGATGGGGAAGGATATCCATAGACGATATCCATCCCCATATCCGAAAATTAAACGGATATGAGGATCGTATCCATCCCTGCTCCATCCCCGAAATAATAGTATCCATCCCCATTATGAATGGAGCGGATTCTTATGGATATCCATGTCCATAGATAATTTTGCCATCCCTACTATCCGCAAACAAGTTATAAATTCTCGAATCGAAAACAACCTCCATACCGCCAACTGAATTCATGCTGCTTCTAATGTCCAAAATGGTATTAACATGTTCCAAACTACCAAAGTCCCCTTTATTTACCATGGAGATTCGAATTGGATTGGCAGATCTCAACAGCTCTTTTGATCGCCCCAAACTCCGCTGCATTAGAATCAAGAATTCCCATAAAGAAGGAAAAAAAGGCATAATACCTTTCCATTCGAGTCCCTCATTGTGTATTTGCCCTTTGAGCCTCTTGTTTTCTCATTACGATAACCTCTTGTTTTCTCATTACGATTTTCCCGCTTTGCTTTATAAAACTTGCCGTTCAATTTTTTTTTTTGATATTTCAACCCTCTTTCCCGAAAAGAAGAATTGCTAATATTATGTTTATTACATAACATGGCTGTATTATATTCCAAATTGGACTTTTCAAATGTGTGTTTCTTGTACAGTAATTAACATTTCAAGTTTTGTATAGTGATGTGAATAAACAGATTTGTCACCACACGAGAAGACAAGAGAACCATCCAGCATGTTGGAGACTATTTGATACATTTGATTTTTACAAAATGACAAGTCTTCTTGATAGACCATAATATCTACTCGTCAACTTAGATTAAGACTACTAACCACTAACTGCATTTTAATAAAATACTAAACCACTATAATATTGACTGCTCTATATGATTACACATTCTAAATTGGTATTAATTAATTATAGTTTGCGGACCATTTTATCAAAGTTAGTGATTAATTTCAATGCACATGACTAGCTAGTAGCTAGTTGAACCTTTTATCTCAATGTATCTAGACAACCTTTTATGTTTTTATTATTATTAAATTGTGGTGTATCAATTCATACGAAAATGAGAACATAATAAATTGATTCCATATATAACTCATCGATCGTACATTTCTGGTTATAAAACCATGAATGATGTCAAGCTCTCCCACATATATGATACTTAATTATCATAATGAACCGGTAAATGTTTGTATATCTTGATATCATGATTAACATTTCCATTTGAAATTCCCATTAATAAATACTTAGATGCACAAAATGAATCTTTAAAATTAAGAGGAAACTTATTTAACTTCTTCGTAATTACAGGAATTAATTCATGCATATATATATATATATATATATATATAAACACATCTTTTCAACATTTTATACAAAGTTAAACTATATGTCATGTCATTCATTTCCAGTGTTATAGTAGTCGTTAGGCGCTAGTCGGATGGAGATCCGACGCCTAGCGCTTAGGTTGACTAATCGGCGATTAATCGGAAAACTATTTTGTTACTAATCTTGGTGGAAGTGAGTTGGACACATGCACATCACATACAATTCCACATTTCAACACTCTTTTTAGTGGGGCACACACATCTGACACCACATACAATTATTTTTTAAATTCCTTGAATCCACATCTTCTTCTCGAGTGAAACTTCAGTGGGACGGTCCCATTGACGTGGATATGAGACCGTCCAATCACAACACGCCACAAGTGTGCCACATAATCTCCTAATGTATATGTGGCGTGCTGTGGTTGGACGGTCCCATATCCACGTCAGTGGGACCGTCCCACTGAAGTTTTTCTCCTTCTTCTCATCTTCTTCATGTTTCTCGACACTTCCAACTTTTTATCTTTTCAACTCTCTCTCTCTCTCTCTCTTCTCAATCATCTTCATTGCTGCTCTAATGTTTCTTTTGTTGGACTGTGGAGACTGGAGGCGACTGAAAGTGGATCTCGACAACTAAAAGTGGATGGCGATCTCGACGATCTCAACAGCTTTGGATGAAGAAGAAGTAAAGTGTAGAATCATTTTGATGGCGATGGCGATAGCAATCTCGGCGAACTGGTGATGACGGAAGACGGAGACTGACTTGCCAATTAATCAGTGATTTGGACGATTAGTCGGTCACCAACTAATAAGGCCGATTTGGCCATTTCGCCGCAATAACCGGCTGACTAGCTGTATTGAACCGATTAATAGGCCTAGTCGGCCGATTTCTAGAACATTGTTCATTTCTTTGTGGAAGACTTCATATAGAAAAAATTAGATTTTATAAGAACATTTAATATCCTTTCTATTTCTTTAAGACATTTCAATATTTTTTTCATGTAATAATCCATCGTATTAACATATTAAGGTTGCGAGTTCAAATCTTATCCTTCTTACTCAAATTCTAAATTCTAATTAATTACTTGGAACAAAAACACGATTTGAGAGGAATCGGAATCAAGTTTCACTGTAAAGGGAATGGAAGGGAATCAGAATTAAGTTACTAAATTCTGTTTACTAACTTTTAAGAATTATAAATGGAATCAAATTTATACAAAGTTGATTACAAAAATATCCTTATGTACAAAAATTAGCCGTATTTATACATATGAGAGATGTATGAGTGTAGCTAATAAAAAATAAAGTTTTTTTTGTTTTTTTAAGAAGAAAAGAAATTCAAAGTAAAAGCAACTGATTTTTTGACGGTTCACAATTTTTTTGTTTTCCTATAGTATATTGTTTTTTTTATCAAACTTTTTTACAATTGACAATTCACATATATATATATATATATATATATAATCAAGGCAGCTGTTCACTTTTTTTCTCTTTTTTTAATATTCTGTTAACCATATTTTTTTTTTTTTTTTTTTTTATAGTTCGCAATTAATTTTTAGTTTTATATCCATAGGTTTATTTATTTATTTATTTATTTTTATTTTTTTAGGTGGGGATATTTTTATAAAAATGTATAAATTCCCCTTTTAATAAGGAAAGGGAACTTGATGTGAATTTCAAGTTTCCTTTGATTCAGAATTAATATGGGGTCCATGAAACTTAATTCCCCACAAATTTAGTAAACACGTGAATTTAAAAATTAGGAACTTAATTCCCTTTCCAAGTATAATTCTCGATTAATATACGCGCCATAAAGTTAAATGAATTACATCGATAATGTTGGATTCTAGATCAGTGTTGCAGAAGTCGGCGACTAGAGCCGACTAGTCGCTCGGCGGTGGTCTACCGCTGCGATTTGTTGGCAGTCGGCTGAAGTAGGCGGCTGGGGTCAAAGTCGATCATAGTCGGTCAAAGTCGGAGTATGTCGGAGTAAGTCGGAGCAAGTCGACGCGGCGGTCAACGACTGAAGAAGTCGACTTTGACTGCCGATCGATTTTTAAAAAAAAAAAGAAAAAAAAGAAAAGGAATCCAGGGTCTTCTCTCTTCTTCCGAATCTTCTCCTCTCCTTCGTCGCCGTTGTCGCCATCATCGTCGCCGCCGTCTGTCGAAGCAGATCTTCTCTCTCGCCGGTGGAACCTCTCTCTCGCCAAATAAACACCAACAAACATAACTCACTGAGTTGAGTTATATATTTAATTATTATTTAAAAATTATAAGTGGTTTGGCTGGTACATTGTACTACAGCTATATATGGCTTGTACATTGTACTACAGCTATATATGGCATAAGTGGCTTGTACATTATGCATAAATGGCTTGTACATTGTACTTTATACTATATTAGTTATTGTTTGAGTTAAAATACATTGATAGTTTTAAAAATACACTAATACATGGATTGTTTTAAATTTAAAAAAAATTCCGGTTGACTGCCGATTAGCTTCCGGCTGGCCGGCCAGTCAACTTCCGACCATCTACCTAGTCCCCGACTAGTCTCCAATTAATCCCACTAGACGCTAGTCGTTGGGTTGCCGCCCGACTAGCGCCTAGCGACTTTTACAACACTGTTCTAGATGCCTCCATATGAAGAATATATAATTAGTTACATCAAGACGAGAAATTAGCTAGCCTTCTATATCTGCCTTGAATTTATTTGAAATGAAAATGAAAATGAAATAATAATAATAATAATAATAAAAGGTAACTAGAAGCTGTCTAGCAATATATTCCTGCTTTTGATTTGGCCGATTGCAACCGGCTTCTTCCCGTGTGGTGATCTCATGTCACGAATCCTCTTCTCCTTGGACAGCACTTCTGCTATTCTACACAAATACAGTAAAATAAATACAAAATGTTAATTTATTATTTTATTTTTGAAATTCATCAAAAAAGGATACACACCACTTGAGCTAAGAAAAAATACGGTAGATTTAGATAATTTCGTAATAATACATACTTGATTAAAGCTTGTTCATTTGTGCCCTCATTTCTAGGCTCAAAGACACCAGTCTCGAAATTAACTTTCGAAACTGGTTTCTTCAGCAGCTTTTCACCCACCCTCACGAGACTATCCAAGTTCTCTTTGGTTGCAATATCCACGGAAGACTCATTTCCGCTGAGTGTATCGTCCTGTTCATCAAATTCATCAAATTCACAATCATAATTAATACGATCATGTGATTCACGTATACCCGCGCCTTCATCTGAAAATCATGCATCTGAAAATTTACCTGGATTCGAAGATAGTTTGCTTCAGAATGAAGAGCTTGGAAAACAGTAGAGACATGGAAGTCGATCATGTCGCTGCTAGATTGCATGAAAACATCTATCAATGGATTGGAGCCTTCACTTGTCAGCCACCCCAACAATCCCCATTTACCCGATTTAAGAGCATCGTATTTCTCTTCTGTTTTCGGCGAACCAGTCCCTAATGATATAACCAGAAACCGGCCATAGTCCGTTGGCTTTATAGGGAAGAAATCGGCACTGCCCCGGGTGATTTCTTTTGTCACTTCGCTTATAGCAACTAAAGTCTGAGAAAATTAAAGCAAATATATTAGATTTATATATGCAGACCTTTTTTTTGTTTGATATACCACTGAGATGACTCGAACTATTGCCAGACTGAATGAAAAACTCAAAGAAATTGCAAGTTTTAAAACTAATCTCTATATATCAATAAATATACCGGATTATTAGCAGCCACACCACCGTCAATGAGATCGAATGTTCTAACTTTTCCTGTAGAAATGTCTTCTGTTTCAAAATTATACGCTGGAAGATAAGTTGGAGCAGCTGAAGTTGCAATGGAGATATCCGAAAGTAGGGCATCTATGCTTGGATTTTTCTTCACCTGAAATATATATATATATATATATATAGTACTATTATAACTAGCTCATGTCTAGGTTTCAAATATGGTAATTTTAATTCAAATTGGAAATTACAAAGTTAAAGATAGATCATATATATAGATGAATAAGAATAAGTGTACATCGTAAGTGGAAAAGATGATTGGCTGGAGTTTCTTGATGTCAAAAGTTGGAATCACAACATTTGTCAATGTCTGGTGCAACCGTACGCTTCCTAATTTTTCCTTTACAAGGCTATGTAGATATTTGCCGTCATATTTTGGTCCAGCCAGAGATTTGAACATCTTAGAGAAGGGCAAATAAGCAGTAGTACTGTGTGCAAGAAAACATCAAATTAACATATATGATTCATAAATTGACATTGACAATAATCAAAGATTATTAATTAATTAATTACTTGTCTTGAGGGAAGATTTGAGGGCAATTTTGAAGATAGAAGTCTTTGATGTCTTTGGCAGCAAACAAAGGGCGGTTCTGGTCATTCGGAGTAGTTAACATCGCAGTCACTAGGCCACCTGTGCTAGTACCCGAAATCACATCAAAATAGTCTGCGAGTCTTGCTTCCTCACCATCCAGTTTCTGTTAAAATAAGAGATCTCTTAGTAGAGAACCACATAAAAATTATATATAATAGGTATACAAAAAATTATCTACCTGAAGCTCAGACTCTAAGAAGGCAAGAATAGTTGCAGGGATGATCCCTCTAATTCCACCTCCATCAATGCTAAGAACAGTGATTAGGTTTCCAAAAGTTGGAGGTTGTAGGGGTGATTTTGGACTCTCCAAGACTAATTGTTCCATGACAGCAATAAATACTGTAAATTAAACAAGAAATCAACTAAGCAGAGGATCAAGATCGAGAGAGATCGAGAGATATGTTGAAGTTGAAGGCTTTTAGTAAGTATTTGTCTAGGAATGTGATGGGTATTTATTGAATTCAGTTTCTATTAAATCTTCAATTTTCAAAAAATTTCCTAATGACTTGGCTTAAGTTGGGACCACAAGTAATATGTGCGTAAGAAAGTAAGTGAAGATCCACAATTTTCCTTCCAAAAAGAGTAATATTAAACATCACAACCACTATTACAACTTTTCAATCACAATCCATACGGCAATTGATATGTCAATTGGTGAGTAGATATATGGGATAAGTGAGTGGATACACATGCATTGATGACAATTTATCTTACTTACTCATATATCCACTCACCAATTGACACATAAGCTGTCACATATATTATGATTGAAAAGTTGTGATAGTAGTTGAGATGTCTAGTATTAGAGCATCTTCAACAGTCTCCCTTTGAGACTCCCTTATTTATGGGTGTATGTTATTGCAAGAGACCATTAAGGGAGTATGTGCTCCAACAATACTCCCTTAAATGACCTCTTTAATAATTTTTTATTATTATTTAAATTTTAGATATTGTGTTTAAATATTAGATATTGTTTGTCAATTATGAGTTTTAAATATATAGAGTTTTTCAAGAAAATAAAATAATCTTAAATAGGTGGAGTCCACTTTAAGGGGGTCTGACACCCCTTAATTAAGAGAGTGAACTCTACTAGGACACAATTAAGGGAGCCATTTAGAAAGCTGTTGGAGCTGTAAAAATACACCTACTCTTTTAATTAAGCCAAGGGATGCTTTTAAAGGAGGCTATTGGAGATGCTCTTACTTTTCTTGGCATGTTCAAACAACACAAGCTCACACGAGAACCAGCCAGCATGTTGGAGACTATTTGATGCATTTGATTTTTGACAAAATGACAAGTCTTCTTGATATATAGACCATATCTACTCGTCAACTTAGATTAAGATAACTGCATTTTAATAAAATACTAAACCACTATAATATTGACTGCTCTATCTAATGGTATTTTCTCAGAGAAGATGCGAACCTTGTAAGAGAAGTGAGATTATTATTATTATTATTTTCTTGGAAGATGAGTGAGATTAATTTTTTTCATATTTATTTATTTATTTATTGAAATATTACAATAATTTAGGGTTTTATGAGGGAGGGGGAGAAACTCGAACCCACAATCTCGTGGTGTGGGTGTTAGGGGTTTTACCAATTTTTATCAATTTTTAAATCATGAAGGATTTGCTAGATATCTAGTCTCACAACATCTACTAAGATCCGGCACTAAAATATATGTGCGGCTCAAATATCCACTCTCATAATACAAACATATGTGGTCCGAATATATACTCCCACAACATTCTTTTGAGATCAAGCACTAAAACATGTGCGGTCTGAATATCTACTCACACAACATCATATTCAGAACAATCACTAAAATATATGCGGTCCGAATATCTACTTCCATGACATCCTGCCGAAATCAACATTAAAACATGTACGGTCCGAATATCTACTCACACAACAATCTAGTGAGATCAAATACAAAAATATGTGCAATCCAAATATCTACTCACACAACATCATGCCAAGATCAGGCACTAAAATATGTGCGGCTCGAATATCTACTCACACAACATCATGCTGAGATCAAACACTAAATTATATGCGGTTCAAATATGATCTTTTCCCACAACATTCTATTGAAATCAAGCACTACATGTAAAATTAATTTTAAAATTTAATTTTTCTTTAACAGAAAACGAAGAGGCCCAAACGCTAGAGACAAATTTATTGGGGAATTATTTTCTTAATGGACTGTAACCCCAATATGAGCGTGAAATTAATTTTCTTTCAAAAGAACATGAGGATCAGGCCCAAGCTCGAGAGACAAATTTATTGGGTAATTATTTTCTTAACGGGCTGTAAGAGCCCAATATGAGTAACCATATGGAGAATTCAAAGGGTCTTTCTAAAATCTAACTAAGGTTTTGTGGGTATGCCATATGAATCTTATTTTTTATTTTATTTTTTTTGACGATATCTATTGATTCGGAATCAGGTATTTTTTTTGAAAGTTTTTACCATTGGTATTTGGTAGGATTCAAGCCGTTGATCTAGAAGTAATTTGTTCAAACCCCAAGCTCGTCCATCTACCAGCTGAGCTACGCCCTCTGTTGGCATGCCATATGAATCTTATAATGGTCTCCAATGTCATGATAACACTTCAAGAAATTGTAATTGAAAAATCTAATAACGGATGTATTTTCCTGTAACTTACATAGTTACATTTATTTATTCATTGTTCTTATTGTAAAGTAAAGAAAGTAGGTTGGTTTTCAATGCATTTACTCATTCATGAAGGTCGTCATTATTAATTCAAAGTTTGTATCCTCATGAGTCATGACTATGTTCCATCAATCAATATCTGGAAAATATTCAAACACGACACTTCTTGATCTGCTTGAATGTTTACTCGATCAATTGATAACTGATAAGCATTACTGACTCAGAATTTTATATTTCTAAAAAAAAAAAAAAAAAAAAAAACCCTTGATAGTCCAACAAGACAACAAGTATATATGATTATTGGTTGGATGATATGTAACCGGTACATAACATACTTGAAAGTTGGATGAGTTATGTTCTAATTGTATCGTATGGAAGAATATGAATTCCATCCCTTAATAAACTTATACGACCGCAATACATGACCCATATATTTCAGCATTTTCTACGTAACTCAAATGCATGCCATGCATGCTTTTTTCATCGAAGCTCATATGTCATGCACCCAACTTCCTAACATAACGCGTCAAGTCAATTCCTCTTTAATCAAGTAATTAAATCACGACAATACAAGATCCCTCACACCTCTACATATTCAACATCACTATTACAAAAAGGGTAAAAAAAGATCACTTAAAATAGATCCCTTAATTAAAAAGTACTCTTTTTTAAGAGAATGAGCACTTAAAAATAAATAGCTTTTGAAAAAAATGATTTTTATAATGAAACGATCAATTAAAATAGATCATTTTGCAAAAGTGATTTTTTTTATTAACAAAATTGTGATTTTTTTTTTGTTTAAATGATTTTTTTTACTCATACAAAAAAAAAAAAAAAAAACATTTTTTTTATCAAAATAATAATAATAATAATGTGATTTTTGTTTTATAAAGTAAATCATTTAAAGTAGATGATATTGCAAAAAGTAACACTTTTATTTTTTATTTTTTTATAAAAGGTTCAATTAAGATGGTTAATTTATATATATATATATATTACATTCTATAACATATTGATATTTTGAAATCCTGTACCAAATTAATTTTGTTTAAAATAATATCTTCTAAAAACTACTAACAAAAAAATTACATATATTTTATTTCTCTGAAGTTTTTTCACGTCCCTTTCAAAAAAAAAAAAAAGTTTTTTCACATCAAACTCTATTTCTTAACACGATTCTGTAACTGCCGTGCCATCTCTCTCTATAGCTACCACCAAGACCCACTTCCTAAAACTTGTTCAACCACCAAGCTTCAAACCATGATGTGGAGACGGTGAGTTTTTTTTTTCCTCTCTCTCAGTCTCTCTCTAGATAGTCTAAAAGAGATATTATCTGGGTTTTTTTTTTTTTTTTGATAGACATGTTTATGGATTAATTCAAAATAAGTCAAATGAATTTTATGAAATAAATTTTTTGCATTCATTGATCTTTTATGTGTATGAACTTGTGGGGAATTTATGTTTTTTTAACTGTATGATTTCTTTGAATTATACAATGTTGTCTTTGTTACAGGCTATTTGTTATATCGGGTAATTTTTCTTTTTCTTTTTGAAGTAATTGTTTTTTTTTTTGTTTTTTTTATTTTTTTTTATTTATATTTATTCAAAAGAGGTTAGAATGATTTTGACCAAATCTCATCACATTATATGCATTTGCAGTGGTACAAAAAAAAAAAAAACCGAGCATCACACCTTCATTAGAAGAGATTAAGAGAAGCTAATTTGAATTAAATATTCTTTAATCCTTACCATCACATGTGAGTAATTTGATTCCAGCTGAATTCCAGAATTCCAGAATTCCAAATCAGAATTCCAGCTGCCATCCACATTCAATTTAACCCAGCCTTGCGGAGGAGGCGTCCAAGCAACGAAGCAAATCTCCTTAGAAGCAAAGGTATCCAAACCCATATTAGCAGACAACTAGTCATTAACATAGTTTAAAATAATCTTACCAGGACAGTGAGGAAGATGGAAATTCGAATTAAAGATGTCCTCACATCTCCACTTCCATATGAACCATAGCAACCCAGTGAAAAGAAGATACCCAAGCACCCTGTTCTAGCACAAAGTATTGCAATTAAGGGTCTCAAATAGCCATTCACTCTACTCGTTACTATACGAAAAACTCGTAGTAACACCTTGCAGATATCCTCCCAAATACGACGAGATATACTGCAGCTTCTGAACACATGCTCAGCATCTTCAAGACTAACTTGGCATCTTCCACACCCGAAATCCACCGTTAAACCTCTAGCAAATCTGTTAGCATTAGTCAAGAGTTTACCATGATGAAGCAACCAAAGAAAGTGGATGATTCTTGGTGGGAGTTTCAGTTTCCAAATGAATTTCCATCGCCAAGAATTATTCTCAATCCTACTAAAATGGATTTCATAGGCAGTTTTTACCGAGAAATTCCCATTTCTAGCACACCCCCAGATGACAGAATCACCCCCATCCCAGTGGTTGTTTGTATGAATGCTAAAAATACGATGAACAATATGCCAAGGTAAAACCGAAGCCAATTTCCGAAGATCCCACTCGTTCTCAGTCAAATAATCACACACCTTTTCATTGAAATGGTCCTCGGAGAGGGGGCAAGAGGCGTAATTGAGGAGTTTCCCCAACTCCGGAATACAATTATCTGTCAAAAACCCAACATTGTGACCATTCCTAACTCTCCATTGCACCCCTTCCGAGAGGAGTTTGGCCCCAAAGGAAAAATCCCTCCAAGTGCTTGAGCAAAGCTTAGAGTTAGAATTATCATGGGCATCCATATTCCCCCATTTGAGATATTTAGCTTTAATCAAATTACTCCATAGACCACTCTCATTCTGGTATAATCTCCAGCCAGTTTTAGCAAGTAAAGTTTGGTTCATTCTTTTCATTTTTCTGATACCAAGACCACCTAAATTCTTAGGTAAGCATACAGTCCCTCAATTCACCAGGTGGATCTTCTTTTTCTCCATAGTACTCCCCCACAAAAAGTCTCTATTCATTTTATCAAGACTATTACAAACCTCTGAAGGGAGCTTAATAGACTGCATAACATAAGTGAGGTGAGCAGAAGTCACAACTTTGATGAGGGTACATCTCCCAGCAAAGGAAAGAGACGCACTCTTCCACGCCGCCAAACGTTTTTTGGGTCTTCTCAATGATTTCGTTATAGGTTTCTCGAGTGACTCGGCCATGGATGAGAGGAACACCAAGATAATTTCCCAGGTTATGGGTAATAGGAGAACCATATACTTCCGCCAGAGATTTAGCAAAATTGTGGTTAACATTATTAGAACAATAAACCCTAGACTTGGGAAAACTTACTTGTTGGCCAAAAAGATAGCAGAACAAATCCAGGGTCTCCCTCATGGTAGCTGATGTGTAAAATCGTGTTATAAAAACCTAACTCGCAAGTGCACGAATCGTGAGATAAGTACAGCGACAAGTAGGGATCGTTCCCACGAGGAAAAGTGATTTACCGATTAAACTAGTTCTAATTAAAGCTAAGCAATTAACAGTATCCAAGAGAGTTTGTTTGATTGATTGATTGATGATTGATTAAAACTAAATTAAACTAAGAAAAGCAAGTAACAAGAATATGTGAATGTGATCAAGAGGTGGGAGGACTAGGTCATCAATGTTCCCCAACTATGTCTATTCAATGCTTCGAATTGACTTTTGATAAAAGATGTAACTCAAGTTAAGGGTTCGTTCTTATCTTATTTATGATTGTTACCGTATGATCCTGGGATGAATCATGTGTTCTCAACTGCAATTCAATTTAACTCAAACACTTGAGATATGAATCACAACCAAAAACCCATTAGGCTCAAGAACAAGTGAACCAAAATTGCGTCCCAAACACTTAGGGTTGCTAATTTTATTCATTCAATGAAATATTGGCTCTCAATTATAATTTAATTTAACTCAACACACTTGAGATATAAATCACAATAATTAAACCCTAAATTCCTATCTAGCATAAAACTATGCATCAACAAGAATAAAGAATTAAGATATAGGATGAATTGAATAAATCAAAACCTGAATTAATGGAAATATAGTCAATTCTAACAAAGAGTATTCATAGCGGTTCACATTGACTCCCTAGTATGGATTTAGTTACACATCATGAAAATAATAAGTCAAGAGATAGAGGAGATAAAACCCATTGAGGCCTTCAACGACTTCTTCTCGTCTTCCATGGTGAGTCTTCTTCGTCTTGCAAACCCTCGATGTGTAAAGATGAATAATGGTGATGGGGGACGGCCCCCTTGGTGGCTTGGGACCTCCCTTGGCTGGCTCTTTAGCTGGTCTCCCGAAATTAGGGCTCAAAGGGGATTAAATAGGTGTAGATGCAAGGCCATGCCCTTAAACAACAAGGAAATCTACTCCCTTTGAGAATACAAGCCTATTTGGAATTCTATTTCTTTCTTAATCCATCCAAATTGATTACTTATTGAAGGAATATAAGGATTAGATGTCTACTTGCTTCCCAGGACTCTCACACATGTCCAAGAAGGTAATATTTCCCGTTCCGACAACTTGCGAAACAAATCCCGAAAGTATTCGCGGATTTTATGATTGACTGATCTGACCTTTGAACACTTAAACGGGCATAACTTCTTCTAGAAATTTCGAATCAACTATCCGTAAATTGGGTTGGAAACTAGACTTCCGGGGCTTCAAATCCATAGGTGGTAGGACATACAGTTCAATCGGAGCTGAGAGATATGGGCCCCGTAATATGGCTCATCTGCACTATGACGGGCTACCGCTGCGACTACGGAAGCGGTGCGGCAGCGGCATAGGCAGTGGTAGCGACGAAACACGGACAACTGCTGCGGCTACGGCAGCGGTGCGGCAGCGGTGCGGCAGCGGCATAGGTAGCGACACCTATTGTTTTCAGAACGCTGCTGCATCGCTGCTAATTAATTGGGAGCGATTTCAACTGCATTTTTGAATATTTACACACAAGCCCCCAAAGTCTTCTAAATAGCACTTTTTGCCTAATATTCTTCAAATTATTCATCTGGATCCAAAATCCTGAAAATGCTCACACACACACATTAAATCCCAAAAAGACCCAAGAAACAAGCAATTGATTGAAGGAATGGGGATAAAAAAATATATACAAAAAATGACCGATCAGTAGCAGCCTGTTAGGATGAGGCTTTACCAAATAGAATTAGATCATCAGCGAAAAAAAGATCAGATATCTCCGAACCTCCTCTTGAAGTCTTAACAGGCTTTCAAACTCTGTCAAACAGCTTCTTGTGAATGATGTGGGAAAGCTTCTCCATGCATAACTGATCGCGCTCTAAATGTTCACATTTAGCGCTCCCTTTTCCTATCTTTTAAAACTTGTTTCTCGGGTAAAATCGGGTATTTAATGGATAAAATAAGTGTTTCAGGTAATTAGGGAAGTTCAGGAGCATTATTGTCATTTTGGACAATTCAGGGGCAAAAGTGAAAGATTCGGGCAATTATTGAAGATTCTGTGAATAAGGGAAAGCTCAGGAGTGCAAATTGTAATTCTCCAGCAAAACACAGCGTCAGCTCCCACGTCACCCCTGGAACGACGCCGTTTTGGCTTGGGCTCGCGTCAGCATGACGTCACGCTGACGTCACCCTTCTTCAAGCTCCAGTCGGGTCACCATGACCCGCGCGCCAAACCCGTTTACCCAGTTGACCCGGTTTCAACCCGAGTTTGACCCAGCCATTTTCGGTCATTTTCTGGCCACTTTTCCTGCGTTTCTCTGCCCAGATCGACGGCCACGAGCCTTCCGATCATGATGATCCTACTTTCAAGCTCCCTTGCAAAGATTTCCATCTCCTCCAAGTCCTCCAAGCTTCCATGGAAGTCCATGCTTCCAAGCTCATCCCAGAGGCTTCCTTCCCGCGAACCAACACGTCCAACCTCGCCAAAACTCCGCGATTTCATGCTGCGGGAAAGTACCCATAGTCCAGAAGGAAGAAACTCGCTGCCGACTTCCATTTCTCCACCACGAGCTTTGACAGTGGGCACAAACCCGCCGGCCAGGGGATCCAAGCTCGCCGGGACAACCAACTTGGAGGATATTTCGTCCAAAACTTGCCTAAAACAGTTCCCTATATATACATCATTTGTAAACCTAAAACACACACCACCCCCCCCAAAAGAATATCCAAAAGGCACCAAATTACACCCAAATAGCTTAGAAGTAAGCTTAGAATAGTTTAGTGTAACTTAAACTCTCACCACACCTACCTCACCTTAGTTATTTTATGTAATTAAATATTGATGTTGGGATTTGGTGTACTTTGTATGTTATCTATTCTATTTGTTGATTTTCTATGTTGAGCTTTAATTCATATATGTGTTGATTGAATTGATAAATTGATTAACATGTAATACAATTAAGACCATGCATGAATAACTCTTGATGTATGTGTCTTGATTAAAGGTTTTAGACTATCCTAGGTAATCAATAGAAATCAACTAATAGATTGGGTGATTGCACTTGTACACCAATATCCTAACATCCCATCTCTCATTACCACTTTTGCAAGACCATTGCATTAGATGGTAATTAGTTAATTAGTTAGCTAGTTAGTTAGTTAGTTAGTTAGTGTAATTTAGATAAAAGCAATCTTAGTGTAATTTAGTTGTAGATAATTTATGCCATCTTAGTATAATTGTAGTTTAATTAGTTGTAATTGATGTAGTGTAATTTAGATAAATTGCCATTTTAGTTATTAACTAGTTTAATTGCTTACATGCCATCCTCCACCATTTACTTTTCTTGCATGTAAATATGTTGTAATTAGTGTAAATAGTATATAATATATATAAGACTAGAACCGATAAAAGGTACCTCACATCCCTGTGGAATGAACCGTACTTGCCGCTATGCGATCGTAACGATCCATGCGCTTGCGGATAAATTCACACACCCCATCATTTACCGACAGTTTAAAGAATTGTCGTGTGTCCCGTGTGCGCTGATCAAGTTGTTGGCGCCGCCGTGGATAGAACCGTTTTGGGCGCGTCAATAACACAAAGATATAAGGGTACATAGGATCTCCCTGTCTGATCCCACATTTAGGATGAACAGTTTCAGTCATTTCACCATTTACAATCACCTTATAATGAACATTCGAGATGTAGCTCATGAAAAGGTTGTTGAACTCCCAACAATACCCACTTCTTCCAAAACTTGCTTAATAAAACCCCACTGGAGCTTATCATAGGCCTTCACAAGATCAATCTTCCACACAATGAGACCCATTTTCCCCCTCACAGTCTTGAACTTGTGGAGCACTTCTTGTGCAACAATAATATTATCTTGAATCTGGCGACTAGGCACAAAAGCGAACTGGTTAGGGCTCACAAGATCCGAAAGAAACCTTCTTAATCTTTGCACCAGAATCTTGCTAATAATCTTATAAGAAGTATTGCATAAACTGATAGGACGGAATTGAGTCAAGCTGACTAGATTAGTAATTTTTGGAATAAGCAAAATTAGTGTATCGTTGACCTCACTAGGCACACTGCCTTTCCTGAAACATTCAGACACAAGATGCATCAAATCATCCTTGCAAATGCCCTAGAATTTATGGAAAAAGATAGCTGGGAAACCGTCAGACCCAGGAGCCTTAATCCCTTATATGCTGAACACACTCTGCTTCACTTCAGACTCATTGACAGTCATACCAATACTGGAGATATCAGATTCACTAAGTCTAAGGAAAAACATAGGGAGTTGTGAATACATACCAGTGCTCTGTCTTTCCATGAAAAGATCTTGGAAATAATGGACCACCTCATTCTTCATCACCTCACTATCCTCAGTCTAGTTGCCATCACTTTTCTTGAACCCCTCAATCTTATTCCTTCTTCTTCTAATAACTGTAGAGAGGTGAAAAAATCTGGTATTTCTATCACCCTCCTTGAGCAAACAATTATGCGATTCCTGTTGCAAAAAGATTTCCTCTTGCTCGAGGATAGCTTTATACTCAGTCAGAAGGGTCTTCTCAAGATTAGAAAGAAAAACAAAAGGATTATTGCTCATACCCAATTGGATCCCCTGAATCCTAACTAACAATCTTCTCTTTTTATGGAAAATATTCTCAAACTTCTATTTATTCCAATCCTTAAGCAACACTGTTAAATTTCGAATTTTATCAATCACCGAAACCCCTTGCACCCGTCAGCTGTTCTGAATAAACTTATCGAAGTCAATATGCTTAAGCCACATAACTTCAAACCTAAAAGGCTTGCAACTACTATTAGGAGAATGGTTGCTATGAAGCTGAATGAGAATAGGTCAGTGATCAGACATAATTATAGAGAGATGTCTCACAAACCCCTTTCCAAATTGAATTGTCTATCCATTGAGCAGAGAGCTCTGTCAAGTGTCTCCCAGATCTCCTCACCAATACCTCTCTTAGTCATCCAAGTGAATTTAGGACCCAGGAAATCCAAATCAACCAAATTATTTCTATCCACCCAGCTACCAAAGCTGCTATTAGAGAAGCCAGGTCATCCCCCTCTCTTCTCAGAATTCATGATGACTTCATTAAAATCTCCAGTTACTAACCAAGGCAAAAAGAAACAGCTCCTAATAGCATCTAGATAATTCCAGAGTAGTCTTCTTGTAATGACGCACGGGTTTGCATACACCACCGTGAGGATCCAAAAAGGCCTTATTATCAAAAACCAAAGCTGTCACACTGTGTCTTGAACGAGCAATCACATGAATTTTAACTTTGCTCTCATTCCATAGAAGCCAAATGCCCCCTGAAAAAAACCCTCTGCATCCATAACAAAATTGTTAGAAAAACCTAATTTATTAATGACACGTAAAGCCTTAGTGCCACTAATTCTTGGTTCAAGAACCGCCAAAATCTCAAAATAGTATAACCCACGCATGTCAGCAATGTTCTTAGAGAACACTTGTTTTCCAGCTCCTCTCACGTTCCACACACAAATCATAAGGAAGATGAAAAGAAAAAAGATCTATATTATGAGATCATAGCCATTACCTCTACAAGATCAGAGGTAACCTTTTCGAAACTATCCACAACCGGCCTTTGCACACTTGGATTCATTTCCGTAGCTCGGCCTACCCCATTTAAATCAGAAGATTGACACTCAAAATTAGTGGCATCAATATGAAGTTGTTTTAGCACCACAGCATTATCCAATTCTTCGAGAACTAGTTCAGATGGTGTGGCAACAAAGGGAAGAATAACACATCTTGCTTCTGAAGGTTTCTTTGCCAAGGTAGCACCCCCGCCAACCTTCCCTAGAGGACCAACCTTCGAGATCACCTTATTACCCTTCTTAGGCATTTTCTTACTAACCTGAGATGGACTCCTGGACACTTTTTTGCTCTGAATATTTTGGTTAGTAACCTCAGTCAGTACTGCTTTCCCTTTGTTGTTATTACCAACCACATTAATATCAATAGTTTGAGCACTGTCATCAACCATGATTATATCCACCTCTTCGTTCAAAACATCAAACCTAGAGCCACTTCCATTCTTAGCAATCGGATTAGAGATCATATTACCATTTTTGGAGCTGTTAAATGATTTATGCTGTCCAATTTTACTCATTCCAGGATCCACGGTTCCATAGCCATTCTTATTGTTACTAGTGGAGGCGTTGCCAACTTGTTTCCCAGCCATACCAGTGTTCTTAGAAGACCATACGTTGCCAATAACTGACCGACTGCTTCTACGTTTAGATGCTCTGTTGTTCTGTTTGTCGTATGAGACCAGCAACCACGGTCCATAAGCAGGTGCTTCATCCCCAAGTTTCTCCACAACATTATTCTTAACCACAACATCCTCTTGAATCGGAACTGCCATACCATCCCTACAAGCATCCTTACTATGTCCATAATGACCACATTTGAAACAAATCGACCCAAGGTTTTCATACTCCACCCTAATAGATCTATCTTTCTATGTTTAGGGAAGCCACAAGGGGTTTAGATATATCAATTTCAACACATATACGGGCGAATCTACCCCGGGCTTGGTTCAAAGTTACTGGGTCAACTTTACACATCTGTCCCAACATACCGCCTATGTTCCAGAGCAATTCAGAATCCATCCATTCCATGGGCAGTTTTGACAGCCTCACCCATATAGGCATACTCTGAATATTGTCTTCCCCTGGCATAAAGTTTGGCCTCCATCTTTGCACAACCAAATATTGGTTAGCAATAATCCATGGACCGCTAGTAAGAACATAATCCAGATCCTCCTTCACCTGAAAACGAGTCACAAAATAACCGTCGCCAAGATCCGTGAGTTGCCCCTCCTTCACCTGAAAACGAGCCACAAAATAACCGTCGCCAAGATCCGTGAGTTGCCATTGACCCAAAAGAGACCACTTCTGTGACAATTTCAATGTATGAGCACGTCCCATGTTCTTCAAGATCAAAGCATTCTCCCAAGGCTTCTGCAATTGAGCCTTCAAATTAGCTGATAAAGTCATCTTCGGACCATTGGGTCCCTCAGATACCAGAATGTCCTTCGGATCAATTTTCAGTTTCTCCTTAGAATTCCCAGCACCTGACCAAGAACTTGGGCTTGCCATATTCATAAGCTTCGATTTGAAACTACTCACGGCGTCTTTCCTACCAGTCTCAACTACCACATCGTTACGGCCAAGAATATTTGAATCCTCTCTTGCTCGTTTAGCAGAACCAGTACTCTCCAGATTTTGGGTGGGATCAAAGTTAGGGTTACTGGGGAGAGAGGGTTGCTCAGAGAAGATGAACTTTTCACTAGGGGTTTCCATTATCAAAGAGCAGCAGAGGCACTAGACGAGGAGATCGGAAGAAAGGAAGGGAGAGAGCGGCGCTGGACAGAAATTGAACTAACCTAAGGACGCACCAAGCGCGTACAATTAGTCTGGCGCGTGCATTATTTCTACTTAACTTTCTAAATTTTTTATTTTTCTCTTCGATCTTTTCAAAAGCTCTTATTTTTGTAAATTTTTGCTGTTATTAATATTGTGCAGTTTCAAGGAAATATTTCATACACACTCCAGAAGATATTAACATTATTAGAGGTGAATGTATTGACTTTGTGGACAGCGAGACTACGCGCGGATGAAGATTGAAATATTCTGCAAGTTGATAAATATTGTAAAGTCAAACTTTGATATTTGAGATTTTTTTTTTTTTTTTTTGGTTATTTACTTTGAATTCGGATGAATAAAATTGTTGGTAGTGATTGATACCAAAAAAAGAAAAAGAAAAAAAAAGAATGATTATGATTTAAAATGAATTAAAATATTCTATTCTTAAAAAATAAATAGATCATTTTTTTGGTCAGAACTTAATAACGTAAGATCTTATATATATATTGATTATGCTTGGACTTTTGGCTGGCGTCGGTTATGGTTGGAGAGCGATTCGACTTTTGTAGTAGATATCCTTCGTTCTAGGTCTCGTAAGGTTCTTGACGACACGTCGTTGTGGTGTCGGTCAAAAGATGAACATTTAAGTTCGACCTCGCTAGCGCGCGAGTCACAGAGACTAGCATAGCGACAAGTGAGGGTATCGTTCCGTAGGGAGGTGGGATCCGCCGACCGTCACCAGTTCTAGCTATTATTACAACACTCCGAGAGAACTCGTGTGTTGCGTTTGCAGAAAAGTAAGTAATAATATAAATAAATAAATCACATAACATAATATTTACAAGGATAGGATGGAATGGAGAGATGCATGAAATGTGGTAACACTAGGGAAATGATTCAACCGTAACAATCCTCCTAATTAAGGTCTAGACTCACTTAGTCCCTCAATATGCATGTATATCATAGGCTCGTGTCCCCTTAATTGATCTCTAATCTCTCTCGAGTCTTAGACATCACATCCACACATACAAAGTACACATGAATTCATTAAGTGTCGTGGCACACACACAAGAGCCCTGTATGCCAGCCTAGTGTATCTCTCACTGTCTGGTCATATACAGTGGTTATTTCGTTGGGCATGTAATGCGCAACCGCGTGGGCCATACTACAGCCAATAATTCATTCACAATGGCTAACCAAATACGGGATGGCAACCAAGTGAAAGCATTAAGAATACGAGATACCCATACAACACATATGTTATATGCTCGTGTCCCCTTAATTAATCTCTAATCTCTCTCGATGTCTTAGAGATTACATCCATGCATAAATGCTTGGATTCATTAAGGAATGTGGGACACACATACGAGCTCTACACGCCAGCCTAGTGTATCTCTCACTGTCTGGTCATATGTAGAGGATATCATGCTGGACATGTTAATGTGAACCACGCAATATATAACACATAGCCTAAATATCATCCACAATGTGGCTAACCGAGTGAAAGCATTAAGCAATGAAATACCCATATAACTACACAAGCACAAGAGGAATTCAGTTTGTCTTTACTCTAGATACGGATTCGGTTTTATCAATCTCCCTAGGATGGCTAGACATGGGAAACAAGTTTACCAAACAACAACGTGCAACAAATTGGTTGTTATTCATTAAGACCATTCGATATAGGTTAAGGGTTCATTCTCTTGATTTGAGAATTTTCCCTAAATCAATTTATTACCCAATCCGGCCAAGGATGAGCAATTGTGCCTTGATAACAAGACCCATTAAGCACAAGAATATGGAACCCAGCTCAATTTAGCAACTAAATGCTTGAACTGAAACCTTTCCCACTCTTTGGAGCTAAATCTCTAACACTCCAATTACTCTAAACATGGCATTTTGGTCATCCATCAATCAATCAACAATCATGGGAAGTTAAATTACACTACTCCTACATTAAATTACTCTACTCTTAATCCCAATCATGGACACATATCAATTTCAGACCTCTACACACATGGATATTGCAATTAGAGCTTAAAACATGTAATTGGCAAAGAGTAAAACAAAACCCAACCAAATTTAAGAACAAACATACATATATTACACATGTGAAGGTTTACAATATTCCCCAAATCGGGGTTACACATCAAAGAAACGAAAATTACAAAGGAAATGAGTAAATAAAAGCAAACCCTTGAAGATAATCCTCCAAAGTTGCTCCATAGCTTCCTAGCTCGAAATTAACTCCTATTTCCTTGAAATCGGTTCTAAAATGGATGGAGGAAGTGAGAAATGGTATTGTGGAGATGTATGGTAGCCTCCCATGGAGGAAAAACCTCCATGGGAGCTTGGATCCTCTCCTTATTTGGTGAGAAAGTGAAGAAACTACAAAAAATGGAAGAGAGAGAGAGTTGGGCGGAGGAGAGAGAGAGGGAGAGTGTGGATTCTGAAAAAACTGAAGAGAAGAGGGGATATATATAGTGGGGAGAAGGGTTTAGGTCAGAATTGAGGGGAAAAGACGAAAATGCCCTTAAGTGGCAGATTTTTGGGGGGTCTCGCGAGTGACTTTCCAGCAGCGCGCACCGTTACAGAAACGGGCATAACTCTCTCCACAAACATCGGAATCGCGATCTTGAAGAACCGTTGGAAAGAAGACTTCTGGATCTTTCCAACCATATGTAGCACAAAACCCAGTTCGATCGGAGGAGAGATATATGGGCCCCGCAAGATGAGCAATATGCAGGAAACTTTCATCAAATTTTCCGCCTTGACTTTTGCGCCCTATTCTGCGGCCAGGGCCGCCGAATTGCAAAAAATTGACATTCTGGTCCCTTTATGCGCCCTTTTCTGCGGCCCCTAATCGCAAAAAAATGGGGGGCCAAATTAAGTTTCAAAAATTACACTTTTGCCCCAATATTTCTCCAATTTTGCACTTTAGCCCCTGTTCTGGAAAAAATCCTGAAACACTTATTTAAAACGTTAAATACCCGGTTTTACCCGGAAAACAAGCATAAAAGATAAAAGTAAGGGGCTACACAACGTGTAGAAATAAGAGTTATCAGTTCTTTGGCGTTAGCGCCCCGCTTGGGATAGGTATTTGAGCTTAATCTCTCAAATATATGGACTTTGCTGTCACTCATATTTATCGAGAAGGTAACCAAGTTGCAGATAGTTTAGCTTCTAGGAGCCCCAGTATCATCTCTCCTACATGGTGGTGGACCGCTCCGAATTTTTACAATTCCTTTATTTTCAATGATATGATTTTTGTAGCAGACCTTCTTTTAGGTTCTATTGATCTGTTTTCTTCTTTTGTTTTTTTTTTATCTTTTGTTCTCTTTCTTTTTTTCTTTAATAAAATGTTTGGGTGGGGTTGATCCCGATCCCGATCCCGATCCCCAACAACCTTATATAAAAAAATATAAAAAATAATTAAAAAAAAAAGTTATTTTTATGTTGGTATAAAAGATGATCACTTTTTACTAAATTATTATAAATAATTTCTTAAATAGAAATCACTTTTGAAGTAAGAAGCGGTCTTTATTGAGTTTTACATAATCATTTTGTAAGTGATCGGCCTTATATATTTTTTTAAGATCACCTTATTAGCTGGTAGTGATATTGTGGGTTCGAGTATGTTCCATCCTCCAATCTTGAAATATTGTAATAGTTATATATAAAAAAAAATAAAAATAAAAATCAAGTAATTAAATCACAATAAAAAGACAAGTATAAATGTTGCTTAAGTTAATTTCAACTAAAAGCTAGACAGCTCTTCTCTTGCACGAGGGCTGTTTTTACTTTCTGGATGGAACCATATACTACTACTAAAATATGGTGCCGTGTCCTACTGTTACGTTGCTTAATTAATTACATGGATGACAGAGGACGTTAGGTTCCAGTCTTTGTAACCTACGTCATCGATCGATCGATTCCATTACTAAGATTAAAATGATTCCAATTGAGGATGATGATATACAGATGCTGCGTTTTGTGTGTACAGTACTGCTAATCTGACGTTTAATTAAAAAGCTTCCAAGAAAGAATGATTTATAGTTTCACTATTTTAGGCTGGTGTCATCATCATCAATCGGATAATTATTATTACAGTAATGCTACACATCCCACCTAAAATCCCACATTTTTCATCCCACTACATGTGGCATGTGAGGTGTCAAATTGTAAGTGGAAACATGGGGTAGGTGTCATTAATGTGTATCCACTTATAATTTGACACCTCACATGCCACATGTAGTGGGATGAAAAAGGTGGGATTTTAGATGGGATGTTTAGCATTATTGTTATTATTAATATACATTTCATATAATAAAATGAAAATGAACCGTGCTTCTTACGCACTTGTTGAGCTTGTATGGAAATATACGGTTGTGGTAACTGTTAACGTTGTGTTAATGAAAAGTTACTAATCATGCATTAATATGCATCCTATGAAACTAGTGCATGCATATATGTTCACCAAGCTTAATATTAATATGCATTAATATTTCAGCTTTGGTTGATTGATTGTTCTTTTGAGTTGTTCCTTTCTCAATTAACAACGTACCCCATTTGTTTATTGTTAGACTTCAACATTTTATCGTGAGTTTTCAAATGCATACAACACCATCATCATCATCACTTCTTTGCATCCAGCCCCTAACTCATGGGAACCTAATAACAATTCTCAGTATTGGTGGTGGCACTACAAGAAAAAGTGATATTAATTAGCTTTAAAAAATACCGTAAAAACCTTTTTACGGTATTTAATAAAATGTCATTACAAAGGAGGTCGCAAAAGAATATCAATCTATTATAACATGTAACAAATGCCATAAAAAATACCGTATAAGATATGTTATAGAGCAGCCAAAAAATACCGTAAAATAAATATTTTGGGACAGCCAAAAAATGCCGCATGAGAGGGTTTGGGGTAACAAAAAAATGTTGCGTAAAAGATGTTTTGGGATAGCAAAAAAATGTTGTGTAAAAGACTCTTAGGGGCAGCCAAAAAATGCCGTGTAAATAAATGTTTAAACCAAAAAAATGCTGCAAATATAAAAATTATTACCTATGAAACACTATTTAAACTAATTAATAACAAATAAAATTGAATCATGCAATTACAATTAAAAACTATTATAATATCAAATTGAATATTCAAAACGTAACATTAAATTGTCATAAAATCTACTACCAATAACATATTACAAAATCTACTACCACACCATTTATTCAACTACCCTAAAACATACTAAAAACTAGTTGAAGATAACATAGCTTTTAGGCCATGCAATAAAACTTCCAATTGCATGACCAAGAACTTGAAATTCGGAGGTTGGACGGATCAACAATGTATCCTCCACAATCGCATGTGTCACCGCAATCTTCCAATAATCTAGGCTAAAAGGAATATGATGTACTTTTGACATAGGAATATAAGATCTTTTGAAGCAATCCTCCCTTCTCTAACATGTTGATCATTCTCGTTTACATTAGTAGGCAAGTGAAAAACAAATGACACTTAAAACTATAAGCAAATTACTATGTAATACCTAAACATAATTTTAATTCTAAACTAAAAAATTTACAACTGATTGGTGATTACTAACCTTGAAAGATGAACCCATGTTTTATCCATTAAGAGTATTTGATAAGCAAATACAGAGCAGCTCTCTATAATATGCCTGCACTGCAAAGGTCTAAGGAAGATTGGCATTCACATTTTCATTCTCTTGCACTCACTTTGTAGACAAATAAACAGCTAATAAAAATGCAAATCTGTCACACCAAGAGAACCCAATATACAAGAAGATGAAGCTACATTCAACATTTAATAGAAAAAATAAAATAAAATAATTTATAAACGTGAAAAAATAATAATAATAAAGTGTAGTTAATACAACTGACACTTAACCATGAGATTCAAATTCTACCAAAATCAAAAAAATTGAAATATAAATAAAAACAAAATAACCACCAAAATTTGAAAATAATCAATTCCTTGCAGTTTAATTGAAAATTCACTTCACTCTGCATTCAACAATCTATTAAAATCAAAGCCAAACTTGAGATCATATCTAAGATCCTTAATCGTCTAATCTATGCTTCTAAATAAAGCATCATGATTCTAAATTTATACCACTTGCATGCCAGACTGCCAGTTGTGCTTTGTTAAGCTCAAATTAAATGTGAAATCGGAAACAATAATCCAAATTTACTATCATATGTGCAAATTATGTTACAAGAAAGAAGCAGCATTATTCTAAAAATTTATATCACCGATGGAAAAAAGATCAACATGTTCCCACAACTAAATTAGTTTGCAAATTACAAGCTCATGGAAATTTTCCTTACTTTTTTTTTTCTTCCAGCAAGCAGAGGCAAAAAGAATAATAACTAAATCAAAGAAAGAATGCTCAATCAGAGAAATTATACGAAGACAAAACAGTAATTGAATAATAACTTAAATAAAAAAGAATTAGAGAACTAATTGACACAATCGAATCACTTATGGTACTTCTGCAATCACAGATTGAATAATAATGTAAATAAAAAAAATACCTAGAAAAAAATTGGAGATCGTATGAAATCAGAGACAAAGACAAAAGACGGCGATAGCGATGGAGAGACGACCACAGCTGGAAAGACGGTAGGGCATTGACGAGAAATCAGAGATTAATCAACAAATCAGAAATCAGAGATAAGATATCGTAAAAAATTGAGTAACAGATCTGAGGTTAGAGTATCATATATTGAGAGAACTAACCTCTGAAGGTGATTCCGAAAATCTGAGATCAGTGAATCGAGAGAATCAAAGATTGCAAGTGATGAAAATTCGATGAGGCAAAGGTAATTGAGTGACTATGTCGGTTACTCAGACGAGAAAATTTGGGGACACTTAAAGCAGACAAATTTTATTTTTGCTATTAGAATTTTTAAATGTTTTCTTTTTTTTTATAATAAAAAATTGATTATTAAATGTTTAAATAAAAAAATCTGGGATGGAAAATCACCTTTTTTAAAATGCTACTAAATTATTAAAGCTTTTTAAAAATGCTGTTATAGTGAATAATAACATCATTTTTTAAATCTAGGAAATAATCATATGAACAAATTTTACAGCATTTTTTATTAACATTTTTTAAAAAATGTCGTAAAATTAGTTTGATCATTCAGAAAAATAAAAATACTTTTCAATTAACAGCTAATTAATTGTACTCTTGTACTTTTCTTATATTCACACTATTCCACTTTGTCATACTAAAATTAGCTTTTTGTTATCGGAATTTAATAGTAACTTTTCACTAATGCTATATTTGGTAAGGAGGAAAAGGGAGAGGAAAGAAAGGGGTGGAGGGAAAAGTGGAGGGAAAAGGGAGAAGTGTGTGTTTGGTATGGAGGGAAAAATGGAGGGAAAGGAAAAGTGGAAGGAAATGTGGAGAGAAAAATGGGTGTGGGGCCCACCATTTTCTTTCCTTCCAAAAGTGGGAGGAAATGAGAGGGAAAAAAATGGGAAAAAAGAAATGGGGTCCACAATTTGGGTAAATTACAATTTTATTCATAAATTTTAATATATAAAATATATTATAAGGGTAAAATAGTAAAATTGATAAAATGATCTTTTCTTTCCTTCCTGTTTACCAAACAACACGAGGAAAAATCATTTTCCTTTCCTTCTTTTTCCTTCCCTCATGTTTTCTATCCCTCCAAATCTTTCCATCTTTCCTATTTTCTTTCCTCCCTACCAAACGTAGCATAGAGAAAAAGCACTCAATCATTGATCCCAATTGGTAATAGTTTGGGAAAAAAAAAAGATAGCATGCGATATATCCTAGTTAAACATGCATGACGCATTGATGACAACAATTTGGCAAGGATTCTTTTGTGGGTAGGAGCTGGATGGTGAAGAAGCTAGGAGTCTATCCTGCAGACTGCAGCTGTTTTTCAGTCCGTTTTCGTTTTTGTTTTTCAAAAATGATTTTGAATTCGCGTTTGTTAACCGTTTTTCATTTTATTTTTAAAAAACAAAAATAAAATGAAAAACAAAACCAGTGTTAAAAATGAAAATTTTGAAAAACAAATTTTATATGTTTTCCATATTTTTTATTTTGTTTTTCATTTTGTTTTTCACTTTTTTTAAAATAAAAAAAATCACCTTTTTTTTTTTTTTCCTTTTTTCCTTCTTCTTCGTCACTGTTCTTCTTCTTTTTCTCCTTCTTCTTCGTTATCTTCTTCTTCTTCCTATTCATCATCATCTTCTTAATGACAGAAAATTGAGCAGCCGACGCTGGAGGATGAGAGATCGTCCTCCGGCGACGCCGATCTGGCCAGATCGGCTTCGCCGGAGGACGATCTCCCCTCCTCCGGCGTTACCAATTATGATGCCCAAGCTTCTTGGCCTCACAAAAACAGATTAGTGTTTGAGTTTGTTTGAAGAAGAAAGGAGAAAGTAATAGAAGAAAAACAGGGAGAAATCAGAGAGAGAGGGAGAGATGAAGAGAGGATTGAGAGAGAATTAATTGAAATTACCTGATCTTTGTATTTTGGATTCTAGTTTCTCATCTTGTTAATTATTCAGGTGAGCTAAGCTCTAATACAATTAATTTGTGCAATGGCGCCAGAGTCGACATTGATAGCAGAACAAAACAAAGCGTTTGAGAATGCTTTGGCCATTTACAGTGACAAGGACATGACTGAGGAGCGGTGGCACTACAATTAATTTCTAGTTTCTATTGTTGCAGCCGTTGGTGGTGGCAAGACTTCGGAAGAAGTCAAGAAGCTTGTGGAGGATTTGAAGCTCATTGAAGCTGGTGAATTTGATAATTTAATTTCTTAGTTAATACTACTACTTTATTTTCTTAGTCAGTATATGAATCATAATTTGTGGATTAAAGGTCCATTTAATTGTTATCCAAATTATTTTGGATTCTAGTTTCTCATATTTGGAGTCAAGATCAGAGAACCTCGTCTCTAGCTGTTGATGGTCTCTAGTTCATTTGCTATGGTATCAGGCTTTAATTTTTTATTATTTTTTTAATATTTTTAATATTTTTCATTTAATCTCAAATAAATTAATGTTTAATATTTTAAATTCTTTCATTAAATGTAATTTTTATTTAATATATATATTTTTTTTTTGACTTAGTTGATAATTATTTCGGATGAATTATTGTCAAACTTTGATATTTTTAAGTTAATCTACCATATGCGATTTTAGTATTTTTATTTTCAGAATACAAGTTTCAGTATATGTTACCAAATGCATTTTCTGATTTTCAAATTAAAACCAAAAATACTGTTTTCATTTTCGTTTTTCTTTTCGAAAAACGGCAAACGAAAAATGCTTACGGGACGGGCCCTAGATTTGCAGACTACTTTGACTTGATTGCTGGGACAAGCACTGGTGGTCTTGTTACCGCCATGTTAACTGCTCCAAATGAAAATAATCGCCCTGTTTTTGCTGCCAAAGATATCAAGCCCTTTTATCTCCAGCTCAAAAATCTTCCCACAAAACAGGTAATATAAAAAGAATTTGAAATCATTATCAGGACCCAAGTATGATGGGAAATACCTTCACAGGTAAAGGATCAACTATGAGAGACCAGATTGCATGACACCTTGACACATGTTGTCATTCCATCTTTTGATATCAGGCGTTTGCAGCCAACCATTTTCTTTCGGATTCAAATCGTCTGTCCAAAATTGGTGTCCCAATTTGTGTCTAACCAACCAAATTGAGACATGTGTCTACATTTATGTTAGAAGTTGAAAAATAAAAATTAAATGTAGTAAATGTAGAGTAAATGTAGACACATGTCCCAATTTGGTTGGTTAGACACAAATTGGGACACCAATTTTGGACAGACGATTTGAGTCCTTTTCTCAACCTACGAGGTACCTATCTAATATCTATATATACCATCTCTCTGGATTACAGTTCTGATGATCTGGTGTGGGATCCCGTACGATTTTTTGTGCAGAATCCTGATTTGCAACTGTTATTTTGCATATAATGATGTCGATACAGTCATATTATACAGGTTAAAAGTTCCCCATATTTGGATGCTTCACTATCCGACATTTGCATCAGCTCTTCAGCTGCTCCAACTTACCTTCCTTGTCACTACTTGACTAACAAAGATCATGAAGGAAACACTAGAAAATTCCATCTTATCGATGGTGTCGCTGCAAATAATCCAGTATTCCAGTATATATATATATTAATATACAGTCTTTCTATTATCAGTTCGAACTGATAAAAGTTATATCAGTTCCTTGTATGTGGGCCACTGGATTTAAATACTTTGACCGACAAGTGCATACAGCCAAGTCAAAGTATTTAAATCCAGTGGCTCACATGCAAGGAACTGATATAACTTTTGTCAGTTCGAACTGATAATAGAATTTCTGTATATATATACAGTCTTGCTACTATCATTTCGTCCTGATATAAAATATATCAGGACGAAGAATATTATGGATCATAGATTATGGAGAAGTTTTGACAAGTACATACACTTTAAGTTAAAGTATGTAAATCTAATGGTTAACATTTTTTGTCCTGATATATTTTATATGAACTGACAATAGAAAAATTGTATATATATATATATATATATAAGTAATTTCCAATTAATAAGGAATGAAGTATTTGAAAGATATAAAAAGCCTATTGAAACCCTAAAGTAATTAATTATTGAACATTTTGGCACAATTAATTTGTGGTACTGTTTTAGGCTTTGGTTGCAATCACCCAAGTGACAAATCAAATCTCTGATGAAAATCCAGATTTCTTCCCGATTAAGCCCATGGACTATGGCCGGTTTTTGGTGATCTCATTAGGCACTGGCTCACCAAAGATAGAGGAGAAATACAGTGCCATAATGGCAGCCAAATGGGGCACTTTGGGTTGGTTACTTCATGGTGGTTCTGTTCCATTAGTGGATGTGTTCACTCAAGCAAGTGCAGATATGGTTGATTTCCATATCTCTGTTGTGTTCCAAGCACTTCAATCAGAGCAAACTATCTCCGAATCCAAGTATATACATATATAAGCTTGTCCTACTTTGATTTTAGATTAAGATTTTATAAATGCTATATGATCACTAATTATATATATAGTACTTCTCATGAACTACAATATTGTAAAATCAGGATGATACATTAACAGGAAAAGATTCTTCGACCGACATTGCTACTAAGGAAAACTTGGACAAAATTGTACTAATCGGTGAAAGACTGTTGAAGAAACCAGTTTCGAGAGTGAATCTTGAGACCGAATTTTCTGAACCAATTCCAAATGGCGGCACTAACGCAGAGGCTCTGAAAAAGTACGTACGAGATTAATTCTTGAGAGTTCATTTTTATAATTTAATTTCTAACTAGTGAGTTGTAACTCGTGAGTGATTGATTTCCATAATTTGCCATCTCATTACAGGTTCGCAAAACTACTTTCTGAAGAGAGGAAACTTCGAGTGACAAAATCACCATAGACGACCAACAAGGGTTAGATATATATATATAATTGATTGTTCACTACTTTGTTTATGAAAATTTGTGACTCTTTATTTCTTTCATCATTTGTACAAAATTTGCAATTGTTCATTTGTACGAATAATAAACTTCAATGAATATGGTTACAACTTGTTCATTGAATAAACCGGTTCGGTTCGGTTTTTTGGTTTTTTGTCCACCCCTAGTTACAAGACATTGATTATACATGTTTGCATTACAATCTTAATATGAAATGACCTTTTATTATACTTTGAAATGACATAAAACTCATCTTTCATTTGAATCATGCCGTGTTATATAACTATATAAATAGTCAATCGTGTCGTGACTGTAATTTGAATGGAAGATGCATTTAGATACATTTCTTTCAAAATTTACATTTTGGGTTGAAGCTCAGTCAGTGTCAAACAACCTGGCCCAACAGGTTCATTTGAGTAAACGTTTTGGGCCTAAACCCATCTTCTCTGCCTCACATAAAATTTGACCGATTGTTGTCCTAAATAGTTGTCTCTTCTCCATCAGATACTATGTGATGTCTTAAATCGGATGATCTTCAGCTAATCTCTATTTATTATAAGCAAAATGATGATGAAAAATCAAGTTTGAAGAAAAAATGTGTGTTTTCATATTTAACATTAGTATATCAGACTACATATATACAGGTCTTACAAGAACTAATGTTCACAAATCAAGATCCTAAATCAAAGGAAAGTAAATGAAACCTTATACTAATTCCCATATTCAAAGGGATTACAAATCACCTAAATATACGATACAAGGAGAGAATTTCTCTTAATAAAAGATTGACTCTCAGTTACTCAAATTAAGCTAAATCAAATCTTATCACTCCCCCTCAAGTTGGAGCATGTATATCAAACATGTTCAACTTGGATGTTAGCTTTCTGAACACATTTCCTCCGAGAGCTTTTGTGAAGACGTCTGCCAGCTGCAAATGAGATGGGACAAATTTTGTGACGATTTGCCCAACTTGTATCATTTCCCTTACAACATGACTTTAAGTTCTATGTGTTTGGTGCGTTCATGGTATACCGGATTTGCTGCTATGTGGAGAGCAGTTTGATTATCACATAGCAGCCTTGCTGGTCCTATATTGACTTGCATATCATTGAGCAAAAATCTGAGCCAAGTTAGCTCGCAGGTTGCAGCTGCCATGGACCTGTATTCAGCTTCTGAGGATGATCTTGAAACAGTTTTCTGCTTCTTTGCTTTCTAAGAAATCAATGAATCTCCCAAGAATACACAGTAGCCTGTTGTTGATCTTTTTGTCATAGGACAGTTTGCCCAATTAGCATCACAATAAGCTTTTAAAGTAAATGAGTTGCTGGAGGAGAACAATAGACCTAAACCAGGACTTCCTTTCAGATATTTTATAATACGAAGAGTAGCATCCCAGTGAGGCTTTCTCGGAGCATGCATAAATTGACTTAGAATGTTAACTGAGTATGTAATGTCCGGTCTTGTAATCGTGAGATAGATTAGTCGTCCAACTAATCTCCTGTAGCGAGCTGGATCACATAGCAGATCACCTTGGTGGTTTGTGAGCTTCAGATTCGTCTCCATAGGGAAATTTGATGGTTGAGCACCCAAGTAACCTACATCATCAATGATCTCTAAAGTGTATTTTCGTTAAGAGATAACAATACCTGTTTTGGACCTTGCAACTTCTAATCCAAGAAAGTACTTAAGTAAACCAAGATCTTTGATGTGAAATTGCTGGTGAAGAAACTGCTTGAGGTTGTGTATTGCTTCAGCATCGTTTCCAGTGATCACCATGTCATCTACATAGATAAGGACCATAGTTGTAGACAAGCCTTTTGTCTTCACAAATAATGAATAATCTGAATGTGATTGAATAAAACCAGCCTTTTTGATAGCATGTGAAAATTTTGCAAACCAATTTCGAGGTGCTTGTTTAAGCCCATAAAGGGACTTATGCAGTCGACATACTAGCTTTTCCCCCTGTCGACAAAGTCCCGGCGGAGGAGTCATGTAGACTTCTTCTTCTAAATCGCCATGGAGAAATGCATTGGTCACATCCATTTGATATAAGGGCCAGTGTCTTGCAGCAGCAACAGCAAGTAGACATCTAACAGTTGTTAATTTGGCTACAGGGGCAAATGTCTCAGTGTAATCCAAGTCTTCTTGTTGAGAAAATCCTTTGGCGACCAATCTGGCTTTGTAGCGTTCAATTGTGCCATTTGAATTGTATTTGATACGATAGACCCATTTGCTACCAATGGGGCGATGACCAGCAGGCAAAAGGACCAAGGACCAGGTTCTCTGTGCAGTGAGAGCATCAAATTCATGTTGCATTGCTTCTCTCCATTTTGATCTAAAACAGCCTGAGCATAGGAGGTTGGTTCTAGAGCACTCGAAATAGTATTAACAAAGTGTTTATGGATAGAAGACAGAGAATCATAGGAAATATAGTTACTTAAAGGATATTGAGTACCTGACTTAGTCGAAGATGTCTGGTTTGAAGTTGCAGTTGATGGCATCGTACTAACCTGTTCACAATGAAAGTCGCGAAGAAGGATGGATGGTTGCCTAACACGTTCACTTTGGCGAATAGAGAGTGTAGGAGATGGTGGAGAATGAGAAGATGACGGTGACTATGTGTTGGTCTCTGGTGGTAAATGAGCAAGGTTAGGAACATATTGATTTGGTTCATAGTTATAATCTGGTATCACAGGTGGTGGTGGTATGTTATTTGATAATTTTTCAGAAGCAAGAAAAGGGAGAACAGATTCATGAAAGACAACATCACGGCTAGAAAAGAATTGATGAGTGTGTAGGTCATATAAGTGATAAGCTTTTTGGCCTACAGGATAACCGACAAAGATGCATTTTCTAGCTTGAGAGTCAAATTTGTTGAACGGGTGGAGATTTGTTGCATAACAAAGACATCCAAAAACTCTTAAGCAAGAGTAGTTAGGTGGTTTGTTATACAACAATTCATATGGAGATTTATGTTTTAACACAAGAGTGGGGAGACGATTAATAAGATAAGTTGTTGTGAGTAAACTTTCCCCCCAAAATTGTAAAGGAAGATTGGCATCAAATCTCAAAGCTCTACCAACGTTCAAGAGGTGTCGATGTTTTCGTTCAACTACACCATTTTGTTGAGGTGTAGACGGACATGAGCTTTGAAATAAAATGCCTAAATTTGATAGATAAGATTTCATGGAAATAAATTCTGAGCCATTATCACTTCTAATACATTTAACTTGACAATTAAACTAAGTATTTACGAAAGAGATCAATGTTTTGAGCAATCCTTGTGTTTCTGATTTGAATTTCATTAAAAAAATCCAAGTAAAGCGAGTGAAATCATCAACTATAGTCAAGAAGTAATGTGCCCCAGCGTGAGTTGCAGTGCGAAAAGGTCTCCAAATATCACAATGAATAAGATCAAATGAATGCAAAGTGAATAGAACTTGAAGAAAACAGTAAACGAGTTTGCTTTGCCAAAGGGCAAGTTTCACAAGAATGTTGAGAATCAAATACAAATGAGGGAATAATATTACTTAAAAATTTGGAAGGTGCTTCGGAGGGGTGTCCTAATCGCTTGTGCCAGATAATACTTGTAGCATAATCAACATGATAGGTGGTTGGAAGAGAAATTGGTGTAGACTTCACTTGAGGAACAAAGTAGTACAAGCCATTAAGCTGCTTCCCCAAACCAATCATCTTCTTCAAAGTTAGGTCCTGCAATATACAAAAAGTAGGAAAAAACTGGATTGAACAATTCATGGCAGCTGTAAGTTGACTCACTGATAGTAAATTAACATGAAAAGATGGTGCACACAATATATCCTTAACATGTAAGTGGTTTGAGAGTTGGGTTGAACCAATTCCAATTATCTTAGAATAGGAACCATTGGGCAAAGTTACTTGTGAAGACAAAGGAGTGATATTGGTTATGGAAGTTGCTATGTGATTTGTTGCACCACTATCAATAATCCAATGATTCAAGTTTGTCTTTTGTGCGCTAAAGGATGAGCAAAAAGGTGTAGGAATACCTGTGTAGTTTGCACGAGTAGGATTTTTACCATTTCTAAAGAAAGCTTTTATTTGGACAAGCTCTTCAGAAGTAAATTGGGGAGACTATTCAGTTGTTGTCTTTACTGTGTTCTGATGTGTCTCAACACTGGTTTGATGTGTAGCAGGTTTTCTGTTTCGATTTGGAGGTTGGACATCTTTTCCATGGAGCTTATGACCAACTGGGAAACCATTCAAGTAGTAACAACGATCCATCGTGTGATTTGTGCCCTTACAGTATGAGCATAAAAGAGATCTTCTGGTTCCTTGTGGCTTGGAATGAGAGGATGCCCACTGTCTAGTTTGTCGTTGAGCATCTGACTGTAGTTCCTTAGAATTGTCATGTGTTTTGATACTCATGGCATGAATGTGATCAATCCCCTTGGCCTCAGTAAGTCCTCACTGCTTTTCTTCCTCACAGAGAAGTGAGTATGCCTTTTTGACAGTTGGTAAAGGATGCATTAACATGATTTGCCCTCGCACAGGAGAATATGTTTCATTCAATCCCATAAGAAATTGCCCCAGCCTAATCTTTTCTTCTTTTTCTTTCAAGTCCTTTTTTCCTTCACAAGTGCATGTAATTGTAGGACTGCAAGTAGTTAGCTCATCCCACAACATTTTCATCTTTGTATAATAAGAAAAAATTGAATCTTGATTTTGTTTCAATTCAACAATGGATCGTTGAGTTTGATAATGATGAGAAAAATCACCTTGAGAGAAACACTCTTGAAGATCTATCCAAATTTCTGATGGTGTCTCTATATAGAGTACACTGTTTGCTAGATCTTGACTTAGAGAGTTGAAGATCCAAGAGAGGACCATGTCCCGACAGCGCTGCCATAAATTATATTTTGGATCTTTTTCATCTAGTGTTTGAATGGCTCCTTTGATGAACCCCGGTTTGTTTTTGGCACCTAGACTCACCAACATGGATCTCCTCCACATAGAATAATTAGTTCCATCTAAGACTTTTGGAACAAGAATCATGCTTGGATGGTCAGAAGCATGAAGAAAAAAAGGATCAGAGGGATCAATTGTTGATGTAGACATAGTATGATCAGAGGTTTTTTTTTTTTTTTGGTGAATGATTGTTACTGCTATCACTATTGATACCAGTATAAAAAAAAATTGCGGAAGTGTGTTTACATAGCCAATAAGATCATTGCTATGATACCATGAAAAATCAAGTTTGAAGAAAAAATGTGTGTTTTCATATTTAACATTAGTCTATCAAACTACATATATACAGGTCTTACAAGAACTAATGTTCACAAATCAAGATCCTAAATCAAAGGAAAGTAAGGGCCAGTTTGGTATTGCTGTAACTTTTATAATAATCACTTTTAGCTGTACTGAAGAAATAATCAGCTATGAAGTTAATCAATAAATGTTTGGTTAATTATACTTTAAAAACTACTGTATGACTCAAAATCAGTATACATATGTTTGGTAATTTTATTTCAAAAGTGCTGAAATTAGTTACAATGACTAAAATATACATGATTTTATAACATTATTTTTTTTCATTAATTATATATATTAAATCAATATTTAAGTAGAATATTTAAATTAGAAAAAAAAAAATACATAAGAATAATAAAAATATTTTTTGAAGATTTTATAAATCAAATCAATATTTAATTAGAATCTTTAATTTTAAGATGAAATAAGGAATATAAATTATTTTAATTTGATTTCATAAGGATAATAATGATATTTTAAAAAATTCATTAAATGCTGAAATAGATTATTCCATAATCACTTTCAAAAAGTAACCCTCCACCTACTTCTCAAAATCACTGTCAAAACTTGTCAGATTATCAATTAATCACTTTTGGAAGTTTTACCAAACATCATTTTATATCAAAATTATAACATAAGCTGATTTTAACTTCTCAAAAGCAATACCAAACTAGCCCTAAATGAAACCTTATACTAATTCCCCATATTCAAAGGGATTACAAATCACCTAAATATACGATACAAGGAGAGAATTTCTCTTAATAAAAGATTGACTCTCAGTTACTCAAATTAAGCTAAATCAAATCTTAACAATGATCTTCAAATAATCTCGAATCCATTAGTTTAACTTTAACCACGTGAATTACATGGCCTTCAAGTCTCCAACTCCATGCGTGCGTGCGTGCATGAAAAGCTAGGGCGGCCTGTTTGGTAAGTTCCACGAAAGCTTAAAATAAACCAAAAATAAAATCACTTGGCAGTTATGGTAGCCAAAAACGGTCCATGGGCCCAAACGTAAAAAGGCCCAAGTCTTCATGCTGAAAATGGTCCAGACCCACATATTTTGGGTCGACCCAAAGCTCAAAATCAGTTAAAATGGCAATTAACTCAGTCAACATGGCAGTTACAACATTCAATGGGCAGTTACCCCATTCAATGGCAAACGGTTATAACAGCCGACTTGAATAGGAGTAAACCACTCCTAAAATCTCTCCTACAATCAAGTCACTACCAGGTTTTTTCCCTATAAATAAGAAGGGCAAAACCACAACAAAAGGTGGGAGATAATCTCAACAACCAACAAAGCTCTTAAGCATCTTGAAACTCTGCTTGATGTCATTCCGTCCACCAGAATTTAACTTCAAGTATGATAAACGCTCAGCCCAAACGCACCTAAGGCTATAACAATCTGACCCTCATTTCTTTGTTCTCTTCATCTTTGTACTTTTCTCTATTATTATTCTTTTGCAGGTTCTACACGAAGTCGAACGACAAACTCTATCACAGATTCCTGGAGAAGACGACAACCCTCATTCGACCAATTCGACCAAGTTGCCTTGGGCTTAACACAATCCGACCTGATCCACATCAACCGTAGGTCGACCCCCTACAGCAGTCAAAGATACAGTTCAAACGTCATTCAATGTCTGCCATTGCCAATTTGCCTCGTATGTGAATGTGACTTAATTTGCCTAACACTATCCAAACAGAGCCCTAACGGTCAATCAAATTAATAAATGGTTTAATACATTTTAAATGAAGATTGCAACTTTTCCCAATTACATCATCGCCAGCCAACCATCCCCAGACTTCCGTACTTTGGTTTTTCGTGCTTGGAATTATATCTAAAAAGTTTCAACCCATAAAGGATTGCTAATACAAAGTCAAAAATATGTAATTTTTTTTTAATATATTTTTAATACACGATTTAAATTCAACAATCAAATGTTCCGTAGATCATGACAATATCGGATAAGATTCTTAAGAGGTATCATCGATTCATAACTTGTACCATAAGAAATTTTGGTCTATAGGACAACAGTGTATTGGAACAATAATTTTTCTCTAAGTTTATCCTAAAAACATATGACTATATGAGATCGACTTTGTAACCAGAGGCGAATGTAAGGGGGGGCCCATAGGGGCCATGGCCCCCCCAACCAATTAAAAAAAAAAAAATCTATTATACATAATATTAAAATGTAAACCAATACAAAAAAAACTAAATGTGATATATATATATATATATATATATATATATATATATATAGGTGATAATATTATATTGTATTTTTATAATATAAATTAACTAATAATTTCAGTGCAAATGCAGAGAGGTGCCATTAAAAATCAGAGAGTTTGATGGATGTAAAAGGTGTTATAGGTTCTACACTTCTACTATATGACTATATGAGGGACTAGACAATGAGTTTGATAAGTAATAAGATGGCTTCCGTTGGACAAAATTAGTGTTGCTTGTATTTCATTGGGTTGCCATAAGAGAAAATCTTTGGTGTATCGGGTATTCTACTGAATGATGCACCGGTCAGTCCATTGAAGATCAGACATGTGGCATAAAAAAATTTCTTTATGGATCTTCTTGAATCAAATATGCTCAAGTGGGATAAGAATGGGATGGGTCATTGATGCCACGTTGTGATAGAGAAGATCTTGACAAATCATATATAGCATTTGGCAAGCAAAATTTAATGGTACACAAACACTTAATTGGGTCAACCACTATAAAATATTCACCCAAATAATTTCATTTGGTCTTCCACTAGTAATTCCATTTCCACTGTTATGGATCAACCACTATAGAAGTGGATCAACTATTGAACTGGGATTTTCCAAATTTGCATTAATTATCTTAGTTGAATTTAGGTCACGATGGCCTGACTATGGTAGTGTTATAGTAACAGCACTAATGCATTTGAATTTAGACCTATATATATATATATATAGGGGTTTTTACAATTTGGTCTCAACTTAATTGTGAAACATTACTTTTTTACTCCTTAATTCAAATTTCATCAATTTGGTCCTTATATAATATAAAATCAATCAAATTAGTCCTACCGTTAGTCAAAGTGACAGTTTTGACTAACGGACTTTGACTAACGGTAGGACTAATTTGATTGATTTTCTATTATATATGGATCAAATTGATGAAATTTGAATTAAAGAGTAAAAAAGTGATGTTTCCCAATTAAGTTGGAACCAAATTGTAAAAACCCCTTTCAGTTATGCATACCATTAAGAATAGGCATAGGTTTTGCAACAAAATAAAAGATGTTTTATCATACACTCTTTAATTATGTAATTGAAATGAAAATTAGGAAGAAATTGGTTATAAATAATTTTCTAGATATAAAATAGACTTGTTACATTTTAATTAGTTAATGTCTATTTTATTTATTTATTTGTATCATTACTTTTAACACCGAACGGTATCACATTTTGTTGAAAAGTATCAGGCGCAAGATTCCACATTTTTTATTGTGTAGGATTCCTATTGATATTATTTGAATATTGCATTACCTACAATATTAATTTTTGTTTTGGCCCCCCCAAAGCCAAAATTCTGGCTTCGCCCCTGTCTGTAACATTACATGATGGCATTGTTATTTTTAAGGGACTGATCAGGTCATTCCCAAACATTATAGAGTAGGTTCTATAACGTCATAGAGTCGATTTCGCATGAAAAAAAATACGGAAATCCCACACCTAATAATTAACAAGCAATTTGATATGGAACTAGCTTTTAATTGGGTTATGTTCATTTTGTCATTATTGTTTAAACGTTAGTGCATATCATTAGTCGGATACTGATCTTTTGAATTCATATTACCAAATATTTTGGAATCCATTTTCAATTGCGAGAAAAAGTCAGCAACACGGGATAAGATAGGATGTATATATTTAAGAATTAAAAGAATGCGAAGAAGCCTCACCCGCACGAACGCACACATATATAAAAATTACAGTAATGTTACACATCCCACCTAAAATCCCACATTTTTATCCCACTACATGTGGCATGTGAGATGTCAAATTGTGAGTGGATACATGAGGTAGGTGAGATAAATCATCATTAATATGTATCCACTCACAATTTAACACCTCACATGCCACATGTGGTGGGATGAAAAAAGTGGGATTTTAGGTGGGATGTTTAGCATTATTGTAAAAATTAATTAATTAATTAAAAGATACATTAACTATTTTAATTATATTTTGTGTAATTTCTTGCATGTACTCTAAACTGTCAGTTCGTCCTGATATAAAATATATTAGGACGAAGAATGCGGATCATAGATTATTGAGAAGTTTTGACAAGTGTATACACATTAAGTCAAAGTATGTAAATCTAATGGTTCACATTTTTTGTCATGATATATTTTATATCAAGACGAACTGACAATAGAAAATTTATATATATATATATATATATATATATATATATATATAAGTAATTTCCACATTTTTCGTCCTGATATATTTTAATAAAGAATGAAGTATTTGGAAGATATAAAAAGCCTATTGAAACCCTAAAGTAATTAATTATTGAACAGTTTGGCACAATTAATTTGTGGTACTGTTTTAGGCTTTGGTTGCAATCACCCAAGTGACAAATCAAATCTCTGATGAAAATCCAGATTTCTTCCCGATTAAGCCCATGGACTATGGCCGGTTTTTGGTGATCTCATTAGGCACTGGCTCACCAAAGATAGAGGAGAAATACAGTGCCATAATGGCAGCCAAATGGGGCACTTTGGGTTGGTTACTTCATGGTGGTTCTGTTCCATTAGTGGATGTGTTCACTCAAGCAAGTGCAGATATGGTTGATTTCCATATCTCTGTTGTGTTCCAAGCACTTCAATCAGAGCAGAACTATCTCCGAATCCAAGTATATACATATATAAGCTTGTCCTACTTTGATTTTAGATTAAGATTTTATAAATGCTATATGATCACTAATTATATATATAGTACTTCTCATGAACTACAATATTGTAAAATCAGGATGATACATTAACAGGAAAAGATTCCTCGACCGACATTGCTACTAAGGAAAACTTGGACAAAATTGTACTAATCGGTGAAAGACTGTTGAAGAAACCAGTTTCGAGAGTGAATCTTGAGACCGAATTTTCTGAACCAATTCCAAATGGCGGCACTAACGCAGAGGCTCTGAAAAAGTACGTACGAGATTAATTCTTGAGAGTTCATTTTTATAATTTAATTTCTAACTAGTGAGTTGTAACTCGTGAGTGATTGATTTCCATAATTTGCCATCTCATTACAGGTTCGCAAAACTACTTTCTGAAGAGAGGAAACTTCGAGTGACAAAATCACCATAGACGACCAACTAGGGCTAGATATATATATGTATATATATATATATACAGGTTCCGATCTGGTCAGTGCATCCTGATATAACTTTATCAGGATATTGAATGTGAGTTACTAGTTTTAACAAGTACATACACACTTGAGTCTTTATTCACTACTTTGTATATGAAAATTTGTGACTCTTTATTTCTTTCATCATTTGTACAAAATTTGCAATTGTTCATTTGTACGAATAATAAACTTCAATGAATATTGTTACAACTTGTTCATTGAATAAACCGGTTCGGTTCGGTTTATTAGTTTTTTGTCCACCCCTAGTTACAAGACATTGATTATACATGTTTGCATTACGAGAAAAACTTCAGTGGGACGGTCCCACTGACGTGGATATGGGACCGTCCAACCATAGCACGCCACATATACATTGGGAGATTATGTGGCACACTTGTGACGTGTTGTGATTGGACGGTCCCATATCCACGTCAGTGGGACCGTCCCACTGAAGTTTTTCTCTTGCATTACAATCTTAATATGAAATGGCCTTTTATTATACTTTGAAATGACATAAAACACATCTTTTATTTGAATCATACCGTGTTATATAACTATATAAATAGTCAATCGTGTCATGACTGTGATTTGAATGGAAGATGCATTTAGATACATTTCTTTTAAATTTTACATATCGGGTTAAAGCCCAGTCAGTGTCAAACAACCTAGCCCAACAGGTTCATTTGAGTAAACGTTTTGGGCTAAAACCCATCTTCTCTGCCTCACATAAAATTTGACCAATTGTTGTCCTAAACAGTTGTCTCTTCTCCATCACTGATACTATGTGATGTCTTAAATCGGATGATCTTCAGCTAATCTCTATTTATTATAAGCAAAATGATGATCTTCAAATAATCTCGAATCCATCAGTTTAACTTTAACCACGTGAATTACATGGCCTTCAAGTCTCCAACTCCATGCGTGCGTGCGTGCGTGCATGAAAAGCTAGGGCGGCCTGTTTGGTAAGTTCCACGAAAGCTTAAAATAAACCAAAAATAAAATCACTTGGCAGTCAAAGATACAGTTCAAACGTCATTCAATGGCTGCCATTGCCAATTTGCCTCATATGTGAATGTGACTTAATTTGCCTAACACTATCCAAACAGAGCCCTAATGGTCAATCAAATTAATAAATGGTTTAACACATTTTAAATGAAGATTGCAACTTTTCCCAATTACATCATCGCCAGCCAACCATCCCCGGACTTCCGTACTTTGGTTTTTCGTGCTTGGAATTATATCTAAAAAGTTTCAACCCAGAAAGGATTGCTAATACAAAGTCAAAAATATGTATTTATTTTTTTATATTTTTAATACATTCAATAATCAAATGTTTCGTAGATCAGGACAATATCGGATAGGATTCTTAAGAGGTATCATCGATTCATAACTTGTACCATAATAAATTTTGGTCTATAGGACAACAGTGTATTGGAACAATAATTTTTCTCTAAGTTTATCCTAAAAACATATAACTATATGAGATCGACTTTGTAACATTACATGATGATATTGTTACTTTTAAGAGACTGATCAGGTCACTCGCTAACATTATTGAGTATGTTCTATAACGTCAGAGAGTCGATTTTGCACGAAAAAAAATACGGAAATCCCACACCTAATAATTAACAAGCAATTTGATATGGAACTAGCTTTTAATTGGGTTATGTGCATTTTGTCATTGTTTAAACGTTAGTGCATATCATTAGTTGGATACTGATCTTTTGAATTCATATTACCAAATATTTTGGAATCCATTTTCAATTGCGAGAAAAAGTCAGCAACACGTACAGGATAAGATAGGTTACATATATTTAAGAATTAAAAGAATGTGAAGAAACCTCACCCACACGAACGCGCACATATATAAAAATTAATTAATTAATTAAAAGATACATTAACTATAACTCTGGTTCCTATATATAGCTATATTTTAATTATATTTTGCGTCATTTCTTGCATGTATATTATAAACCAAAAACCATAAACAACTTGTCTTTTTTCTTGCAGATATAAACTTTTTTTTGTCTTTATTACTTGCTTTGATCGTGAAATTATTAATTCCATACATATATGAAGACAAAACTAAACAGCTGAAAAATCCACGGTTGAAATATATTAAAAAATTAATTAATTCTTTGCTTACACATTAATATTTGGTCTTTCTTTACATATCTTTTTCTTTTTTTTTGTTTTTTTTTTTAACATCACAATTTTATTGAAGGAAAACAGAGCCCCCATACAGGGCACAAAACCGCCAAGGCCAACAACAGAGCAAACACCAAAACAGAAAGAAAGACAATAGACAGCCAACAAACAAAAGCAAAACTACACATCCCCCCACACAAACACGTCTCCACGACTCCACCCATACTCGAGCCCCTTTTTGCTAGCATATCCGCGAAGGAATTAGACGCTCTAGAATTAAAAATAACCTCCGTTTTACCAAGCTTTAACAGGTTGCTCCGGATTTGATAAATCAACTGGACATGATTGAGGCTGCCAAAACTGTTGTTTGTCCTTTTAGTAATTTAGTAAACGTTGGGATTAAGATCTTCAGTCACAAGCCACAAGGAAAAAAAAATGGAGGAAAGAACTAAGAAGCAAGGAGGATATATCAATGGAGTAATTTTATATACTTACTTTTTTTTTTCATAGTTTATTAAATTGATTGAATGAATCCAAGAATTTCCTCTGAATTTCGTCCAAAAGACAAACCTTCACAAAAACAGACCATGTTTTATTTATTTATTTATTTCTGTTTGTAATCTGTTTCTTTAGGTAGAAGAACTAGAATGATAATCATGTAAAGTTATTTAAAACTAAAAGGCATTATGACTTAGTTAAGTGCATATAAACAATAAAACAAATAAATGAACAAGGTTATATATATGTCATGATCAAGTATTTTCATGCACACTCCTAGGGGTGTAGCTTAGCTGGTAGATGGACAAGCTTGAGACTTGGGCAAATGACTCTTAAATCAGTGGCTCGAATCCTACCAATGGCAACGGTACAAATAAATTCAAACTATGTATAGTTGATTCAATTCGCACGTAAGATCACGAGTAATAATTGCCCTAATTGACTTTATGTTTTCGTATCATTCATGTACTTCAATATTTGACGCGCCGCCTTTTACGAATCAAAATTGATGTTATTGATGGAATTAGAAATCATTCTCCAGGACGACTCTGCATTCCCTTCATTCATTTTATATGTAGCCAAACAGAATCAAGCACTATAGCTAAAAATTTATATATATATTAAAAAAAAAAAAAAGGTGGTAATTAATGTTAGTTGGTTAGGCCATATCTAGCCTAATTGAATCACATTCTAACCTACAATTCTCTGGGAGCCAGTCTCACCTACAATTCTTACATTTAATCTTTGAACACAACCTACGTACAATTCTATTTTTAAGTACAATTCTCAACCTTTTCATTGATAGATGAATATATGTTGTCTAACACGCACTTTTTTTTTTTTTTTTTTTTTTTTGAAAAGGCAACTTTATTATCACATTACAAGTATGTTTAATTAGTCAAATTTGGAGAAGATTGGTCCAATATTGAAAGGAAAAAAAAAAGAGTATTTGTTATTTATAGAACTCTTATCCCATTTTTTTTTTTTTTTTTCCATTTTTAAATTCATCAACTCTCATAGGTTGGGTCTATAAATAGCCATGCAAGCGTTCTCAAAGAGGAACTCAATAAGCAGAAAATTCTCCCTCCAAGCCTGATCTCTTAAAAACTTATATTCGCTCTAACTTTCTTCTACAGCTCTTGAAAACCCTAGCTAACTTCGCTTTCTCTTTGTTTCTGTGTGCGTACGTTTATATTGACCCTTGATTGAAACCTCATGGAAAGAACACATGCTCTTCTCCAACCACCAACTTTTGGAGATCTTATCACCATTCTTAGCATTGATGGTGGTGGAATAAGAGGACTTATTCCAGGAACCATTCTTGCTTTTCTAGAGTCTGAACTTCAGGTAGATATCATGCATAATAGTACTCTAAACTTTTTCTCACACGTTCGTTTGATATGCATGAGTCAGGCATTTCCAATATCATATCAAATGCACCTTCATTTTTTTTTTTGTAACCTTAACTTTGTGCATGCACAAACTTGAATACGTCGAATTATAATATAATTTGATATGTTTTGTACGTTTATAGTATACTAACTCTAGGTTTTTGACAATTTTTTTTAGAAACTAGATGGCGAGGATGCAAGAATCGCGGATTATTTTGATGTGATTGCAGGGACAAGCACGGGCGGTTTGGTGACTGCTATGCTAACTACCCCCAATGAAAAAAATCGACCCCTCTTTGCCGCCAAGGATATCAAAGACTTTTACCTAAATGAATGCCCTAAAATATTTCCCCAACCCAGGTACAGAATTATATTTTCTTTCTAATTATAATTATCATAATCAACAAATTTCTTCACCTACATATAATTATCAATTGATCTGTAGTAACATGCTCTTTTTTTTGGTGTGTGTGTAAATATATAACAGCTTTCAACTATTTGCCAACGCTAGAAAGGCGATGAAAGCTCTATCGGGACCGAAATACGATGGGAAATATTTACATAGCATTGTTAGAGAAAAACTAGGAAACACAAGATTGCACCAAACACTGACTAATGTTGTGATCCCAACTTTTGACATCAAGCGACTCCAGCCGACCATCTTTTCCAGCTATAAGGTTCATGATCTTCCCTAATTTTATCATGTTTAATCAAGTGATCAATTTAATGATCATAGAGCTGAACTCTAATAGTTGTATATATTATTTCCATGGAATATAATAAACAGGTGAAGGAAAAGCAAAGCTTAGATGCATTACTCTCCGATATATGCATAGCAACCTCAGCAGCACCCACTTATCTTCCAGCACACACTTTCGAAACAAAAACCTCAGCTGGCCAAGTGAGAGAATTCAACCTAATAGACGGTGGAGTTGCAGCAAATAACCCGGTATATATATCATAGAGTAATTCTACTTTGCCCAAATTTGGTGCCCAAATCTGGTGCCCAAATGACGTGGCAACACTCTCGTCCATTCATTTAGATTGTATTATATTTGCTTGATTTAAATGAATGGATGAGAGTGTTGCCACGTCATTTGGGCACCAGATTTGGACACCAAATTTGGACAAAGTAGCATTACTCTATATCATAATATATATTTTCCTAATTTTAAGCAACGCAAATAATATATACTTAATTTGTTGATTATTAATATCTTGTGTGTTGATTTCTAATTTCAGGCATTGGTTGCAATGGGAGAAGTGACCAAGGCAATAATCAGGGGAAATTCAGACTTCTTTCCGATAAAGCCAATGGACTATGGACGATTTCTGGTTATATCTTTAGGGACTGGCGCGGGAAAAGATCAAGGGAAATACAGTGCCGATGCAGCAGCAAAGTGGGGTGTGCTTGGTTGGTTGACCAGCGGTGGTTCCACTCCATTAGTTGATGTCTTCACTCAAGCAAGCGCAGATATGGTAGACTTGCACATCTCTGCCGTATTTCAAGCCCTTCACTCAGAGAAATATCTTCGAATTCAGGTAACCGTCAAATTATTAAATATATGGGTTTTGCTACTGTACAGATTCTATTTGAAAATTTAATGTCTCCCTGATAACTACCCTGTATACAGAGGCAGAGGAGCCTGTTCCCTTAAAAAACTTTAAAACTCATTATAAAAAATGATAAAATTATTACTAAATTTTAAACTTTTTCACTTTGGTCCCCTAAATATTTTTGTTTTTATATAAAGGTCTTTGAACTTGAATTTCTAACTCCGCCTCTGCTTGTATAGATACAGATTCAGTACACTAGCTAAATCCTCTATATATATATATATATATATATTAATTATTTATACACACAAAAGTCCTTGTTCAAATTATTAATTTTACTTATTATCACTTATCTATTATTGACTAAATTATTTTGAATGATAAAACATATACAGGAGGATACGTTAAGTGGGGAGGTTTCTTCGGTCGATATAGCCACAAAGAAGAACTTGGAAGACCTTGTGAAAGTTGGTGAAGGACTGTTGAAAAAACGTGTTGCCAGGGTGAATTTGGAGACAGGCATCTTTGAGCCCTCTAATACGGAATTAGAGAGTAACCAAGAGGCTCTCAAAAGGTATAAATAATAAATACATTTATAAATTTATGTGAAACAAATCAAATTTTCTAGATATATCATATATGATGATCAACTCATAGAATTACTTCTGATCGATATTCTTGCAGATTTGCAACTCTACTCTCGGACGAGAAGCGGCGTCGTCTGGCTAGATCACCCCATGGAATGGCTAATACGTACAAATCAAATGCTAAATAATGTTTACATGTATATGATATGATTAGTAATTGATTCTAATTACTAATATCGGTGTTGTAATTGTGATAGGTAATTAAGGTGATGCAAGTCCACCTCATGTTGTTTGAATAAATTCCAGATTTGGGATAATTAATTTACAGTTTGTAAGGTCTAGGAAGGTGGGAGAAGTACTGCAAAAATGTATAATTACTTCTGATCTCACCTTTTGATTTGATTCTTTATTTATTTTTTATCTCTGTTTGAATAAAAATCCCAAATGTGGGATAAGATTGCGGCTTAGAATTAATATAATGTCAGCGTTTTTTTTTCTTTCTGTAATAAATGATTAATATTTATTTCTTTTTATTTTTCACTTTCGTTATTTTTAAATTTAGTGTAATATGTTTAAATTTACACTTTGTTCAAACGGGAAATTAAGTTGTACGGGAATATAAGAACTGTTCTCCAAAATTTAGTGTACATCTCATTCTCATGCCCTTGACCAATTCAACGTTCTATATATTTATAATATTATTCATCCTCAAATATTTCTTTCTTTTTTATATCAAAAAATATATATTTCTTTCATTCTTTAAAATAAAATAAAATAAAAAGTAAATAATATGATAAATCTTAAGATGTATATGCATAAATATTACTTTCATATAAATATATAAGTATCCGTCAAAATGATGGTTAAGATAACATTATTAATACATCCACTTCGAGTTTTAGTACGGTGTACACTTCCCTTTTACTTTTGTGTTGATAAAATTCAAATAAAAAACCTTCAAAAAAAAAAATCATAGTAACAAATTTATCCATTAAATCTCTAAATGTAAGAAGATCTCTCCGTTATGGTTGATCTTGTCAAGTATATATCAGCAGTGTTATATATATTAACACACAAAATAATAATAATAATAATGATAATAATAAATAAATAAATAAAATTGATTAAGATGGCTGATGGCTCAACCTTTTTAAATTAATTAACATGAAAAAGATCGGGGACATAAGGAGATGTTTTGGAAAATGAGATGTTGTGTTTTAGTAGATGGCTCTATTACAAGTTGCATTAATTGATCGATCGATTTCTTTTATATATAAAAACTGTGAACATCATGACAGAAGGATCGTACATTATTAACTAAGCGAAATTTCTCATTGAAAGCTAAAAATTAATGGGCAATTACCAAATTGGTCCTGGACTTTTTTCTTTATTCCAACTTGTTTGCGACTTTTACAAAAGTGACCAAATTGGTCCCTAACTTTTTAAATTGTACCAATTTCATCCCTCAATTAACTTTCTATTAGTCAAACCTAACAGTCAATGGTATTTTAGTCGGGCAATTACAAATTGGTCCTGGACTTTTTTCTTTATTCCGAGTAGTTTGTGACTTTTACAAAAGTGACCAAATTGGTCCCTAACGTTTTTATGGAGTACCATTTGAGTCCCTAACTTTTAAGAAACAACCAAAAACATCCCTTATCGTTAACCTCGGTTATTTATACCGTTACTTTGACTATGGTTTACTTTTAAAAGACTAAAGTAGCCCTCTAAACTCTAAAGTTAAAAATGTTTAAATAAAAATAAAATAATTATTTAAACAAGAATGTAATGAAAACAAAATAAAATAAATTATCTGCAACTCTCTCATTGATTCGAAAATCACTACCAAACTTGGAAACACTTACTACCAACAATCTGACCCCTTAAAAAAAATCAAAGTTTGGTAAATCCAAAATCGGCCAGTGCCTCAAGAATTAGAAATCTCATATCTCTGATAGAGAACACTAGACAGAGATCAGGGGAGATGTAGGGCAGCTTCGTGGATGACATGTTTTCTGGTTTGGCTCGGAGTCAATGTGGTTATTCTCTCAAAAATGGGTCTCTAATGCTTATATACTGAAGGCATCTCCATGACTCCATCATTGTCTGGTTCAAGTTCTTGAAAATGAGTCATTTTTTGGGTTCAATATTGATAAAAAAAATTATAGAAACCTGTATAATTTTTTGGGTTTTGTATCGATGAAAAATTGAAAATATATGGATTGTTTTTCGAATCAATGAGCGAGTTGCAGATAATTTATTTTTATATTGTTTTTATTACATTCTTGTTTAAATAATTATTTTATTTTTATTTAAACATTTTTAACTTTAGAGTTTTGAGGGGTACTTTAGTCTTTTAAAAATAAACCATAATCAAAGTAATGGTATAAATAACCGAGGTTAATAATAAGGGATGTTTTTGGTTGTTTCTTAAAAGTTAGGGACTCAAATGGTACTTCATAAAAACGTTAGGGACCAATTTGGTCACTTTTGTAAAAGTCACAAACTACTTGGAATAAAGAAAAAAGTCCATGACCAATTTGGTAATTGTCCGACTAAAATACCATTGACTGTTAGGTTTGACAAGCAGAAAGTTAATTGAGGGATGAAATTGGTACAATTTAAAAAGTTAGGGACCAATTTGGTCACTTTTATAAAAGTCGCAAACAACTTGGAATAAAGAAAAAAGTCCAGAACTAATTTGGTAATTGCCCAAAATTAATTAATTAAAATAGAAGAGAAAGCTTCAATGAACATTTTAAATTTGTATATTCATTAGTCATTATTGACTTATTGTCACCATATGAGAGACAATTAAATAAAACGACGCAGCTGGACTACTTGTTATTTTATATTGATGAGTATACTTTTTTTTTTTAACAATGGAATTTATTAAAACCACCCAAAGGCAAAACAAACAACAGCAAAGCCACCAGAAAAACAGATGCAAACGAACATGCAACACTACAGAGACCAGCAAAAAAAAGAAAGCAGCCCCAACAAGAAAACCTTACCCAAACAGCAACAAAAACACAGCAAAAACAAACAACAAGTCAGCCAAAATCACTTAAATGGACCATAATATCTACTGGTCAACCAAGCTAGATTGCGACAGTACGTTAACAATAATTCTTCATTTTTATTTTTATTTTGGACCATTTCATGAATAATTAATTAACAATAAGATGGCTGCGTTATATACATTCCAAATTGGACTTTTCAAATGTGTGTTTGTTGTACAGTAATTAACATTTCAAGTTTTGTATTAGTGATGTGAATAAACAGATTTGTCACCACACGAGAAGACAAGAGAACCAGTCAGCATATATGTTGGAGACGTACTATTTGATGCATTTGATTTTTACAATTTTTACAAGTCTTCTTGATAGATTATAATATCTACTCGTCAACTTAGATTACGACTACTAACTACCAACTGCTTTTTAATAAAATATTTCCAAAGTTGGTGATTAATTTTCAATGCACATGACAACTAGCTAGTTGAACTCTTTATCTCAATGTATCCAGAGTCCAGACAACCTTTTATGTTTTTGTTATTATCATTATTATTATTATTATTATTATTATTATTATTAAATATTGTTGCATCAAATTATATGAAAATGAGAACATAATAAATTGATTCATGTACAACTCTTCGATCGTTCCTTTCTGATTATAAAACCATGAATATATAATGTCAAGCTCTCTCTCTCTCACACACACACACACACATATATATATATATATATATATATAGAGTAATTTTCTAATGAAGACTTTTATATGCACACTTTTAAGCACATTTGATGAAATTACATGGAATATATTGAATCTTGATTTGATTTTTTGTACATATCCTAAAAAAATTAAAATACACATTTGGTAAAAATTTAGAAATTTTTTGGATTTGAAAACTATTTTTTCTTATATTTCTCTATTTTTAAATGTTTTATTTTCAAAAAAATCGGAAAAAAAATTGTTCTTGCATACGAATTTTTTTAATTTTTTTTCAAAAATATATTTCAATGTTTTCACTATCCATACAAAAAATCAAATTAAGATTCAATATATTCCATACAATTTTATCAAATGTGCTTAAAGTGTGTATTGTAAAAAGTCCTTATTGGAAAATAAATAAATAAATATATATATATATATATATACAGAAATATTTCAGTCAGTGCGCACTGATATAACTTCATCAGTGTGTTAGATGTGGACCATTAAATTTACATACTTTAACTCAAAGTATATGCATTTATCAAAACTTCTCCATAATTAGTGGTCCACATGTATTGGTACTGATGTAGTTATATCAGTGCACACTGATGTGATCGAGACCGTATATATATATAGTGATACTTAATTATCACTATGAATATCTTGATATCATGATTAACATTTCCATTTGAAATTTTCGTTAATAAATAATTAGATGCACAAAATAAATCTTTAAAATTAAGAAGAAAATTATTTAATTTCTTGGTAATTACAAGAATTAATTCACATCCTTGAATTTCCTTTTCAGCATTTTATACCAAGTTAAGTTGTATGTCATATCATTCATTTCTTTGGTCGTAGACATTTTATAAAAAAATATATAGATTTTATCGGGACATTGAATATCCTTTCTATTTCAAGAGATCTTTTTGAGATATTTCAATGATTTTTCACATAATAATCCATCGCATCAACACATTGAGGTCACGAGTTCAAATCTTATCATTCTTGTTGAAATTCTAAACTAATTAATTACTTGAAAGAAAAAAACAAAAATAAAATAAAATAAAAATGCAAATACAAAATATTATTTTATTATTTTATTTTTGAAATTCATCAAAATGATACACACCACGATTTGTATACAAATTAAATGAATTACGACATTGATAATGTTGGATGCCTAGAAAGTAGAGTTTAGCATCAAATTCGCACTTCCATCAAGACGAGGAATTAGCCTTCAAATGAAAATGAAAATGATAACAACAATAATGTAACTAGAAGCTGTCTAAGTGTCTAGCAATATATGCCTGCTTTTGATTTGGCTGTTTGCAACCGGCTTCTTCCCGTGCGGTGATCTCATATCACGAACCCCCTTTTCCTTGGACAGCACTCCTGCTATTCTACACAAATAAAATAAATACAAAATGTTAATTTATTATTTTATTTTTAAAATTCATCAAAAATGATACACACCATTCGAGTTAAAAAGAAATACAGTAGATAATTTCGTAATTACTTACTTGATTAAAGCCTGTTCATTTGTGTCCTTGTTCCTAGAACTAGGCTCAAAGACACCAGTCTCGAAATTAACTTCCGAAACTGGTTTCTTTAGCAGCTTTTCACCCACCGTCACGAGACTATCCAAGTTCTCTTTGGTTGCAATATCCACGGAAGACTCATTTCTGCTGAGTGTATCGTCCTGTTCATCAATTTCACAATCATAATTAATACGATCATGTGATTCACGTATACGCACGCCTTCATCTGAAAATCACGCATCAGAAAATTTACCTGGATTCGAAGATAGTTATCTTCAGAATGAAGAGCTTGGAAAACAGTAGAGACATGAAAGTCGATCATGTCGCTGCTAGATTGCATGAACACATCTATCAATGGAGTGGAGCCTTCAGCTGTTAGCCACCCCAACAAACCCCATTTACCAGATTTAAGAGCATCGTATTTCTCTTCTGTTTTCGGCGAACCAGTACCTAATGATATAACCAGAAACCGGGCATAGTCCGTTGGCTTTATAGGGAAGAAGTCGGGACTGCCCCTGGTGATTTCTTTTGTCACTTCGTTTATAGCAACTAAAGTCTGAGAATAAAATTAAAGCAAAATCAATACATAAGATTTACGTGACTTGTCAGAAAAAAAAACTCAAAGAACATCCATGGTTGATGTTTCAATATATATACCGGATTATTAGCAGCCACACCACCGTCAATGAGATCGAATGTTCTAATTTTTCCGGTAGAAATGTCTTTGGTTTCAAAATGATGCGCTGGAAGATAAGTTGGAGCAGCTGAAGTTCCAATGGAGATATCCGAAAGCAAGGCATCTTTGCTTGGATTTTTCTTCACCTGAAAATAATATACAGTATAATTAGAACTCATATATGTCTAAGAAAGTTAAAGATAGATCATATGTAAATATAGATGAATAACTGTATACATCGTAAGAGGAGAAGATGATTGGCTGGAGTTTCTTGATGTCAAAAGTTGGGATCACAACATTTGTCAATGTTTGGTGCAACCGTACGCCTCCTAATTTTTCCTTCACAAGGCTATGTAGATATTTGCCGTCATATTTTGGTCCTGCCAGAGATTTGAACATACTAGAGAAGGGCAAATAAGAAGTACTGCATGAAATTAAAACGTATCGCGTTAGTAATTATGTGATTGTGAATATTCATGAGAAAAAAATTAACATCAAACATGATTATTAATTTATGATAAATAATTGACCGTGAAAGATTATTAATTACTTTTGAGGGAAGATTTGAGGGCAATGATCAAGATAGAAGTCTTTGATGTCTTTTGCGGCAAACAAAGGGCGGTTCTGCTCATTTGGAGTTGTTAACATGGCAGTCACTAGACCTCCTGTGCTAGTACCCGAAATCACATCAAAATAGTCCGCGAGTCTTGCTTGCTCACCATCCAGTTTCTGTTAAAATAAGAGACCTATTAGGAGAAAATTAAGCACATAAAAATTTATATATATATAACAAGTATATACATATTTATCTACCTGAAGCTCAGACTCTAAGAAGGCAAGAATAGTTGCAGGGATGATCCCTCTAATTCCACCTCCATCAATGCTAAGAACAGTGATTAGGTCTCCAAAAGTTGGAGGTTGTAGGGGTGATTTTGGACTCTCCATGACAAATTGTTCCATGACTGCAATTACTGTAAATTAAACAAGAAATCGACTAAGCAGAGGATATCAAGAGAGATAGAGGTGTGTTGAAGTTGAAGAGGCTTTTAGTAAGTATTTGTCTAGGAACGTGATGGGTATTTATTGACATGTCAGCTTCCATAAAATCTTCAACTTTGAAATTTTTTCCTAAGACTTGTCTCAAGATGGGACCGCAAGTAATGTGTAAGAAAGTAATTGAAGCATATTAATAATTCCAAAAATCTAGCTAAAAGTAATCAAATCAACAGTTAAGAAGAGATCAATTCTAGGTAAGTACGTAAGTTGAACAGGTCAACATATCGAGTTTACCATCATATGAAACCAATTGTGACCAGAAATTATTTTTTTTAAAAATGTAGTCCACTTATCCATGCCACCAGATGAATTATTGGTCATTCATGATTGGTTCAAGCAACAAGTTGGTCCGTAAAACAGCTATGTCGAAAGCAATGCCTTGAATGCATTGATGACTTGTTGTGCAGCAAAAATTAAATGAGTGTGGAAAATTCAACCCAGGCGACTACAATTTGATCAAATTACCTCTCTATATCAAATAAAAGTATAAACGCGTCTTCATGAAATTGTTGAATACCCTGTGATCATGAGAATGAGACCTGTTTTTGAGAGTGAACCTGCAACCTCATGGTGGAGGTGTGAAGGATTTACCACCAGACCAACGTCATCTCGTCCATCAAAGACTACTTTTTTTTTTTTTTGATAGTATCTATCTATCCATCTATTTAGACCGGGTATTTTTTTGAAGCCTTTTACCATTAGTAGGATTCGAGCTGCTGATTTAGAAGTCATTTGCCCAAACCCCAAACTCGTCCATCTACTAGCTGAGCTACGCTCCTAGGGGCCACCCAAGACTATTAAAAATGTGATATGTGATTGACAAATATATATTTTTGATCATATATCACATCTTCATTTGTCAGGTAAGCACTGCACCTAGTGGTGTGTCTAGCTATAGCTATTCTCACAATTAACGAGAGATCTCCCAAGTCTACACGTTTATTTTTTTTATGAGTAAAATGAGATTCAAACCCCTCATTGGGGAGTTATACAACTAACTCAATTGATTCCATCGATTGCATTAGCCATTGGTGTTGTTAATTGATAAATGAATCATGTAATGGGTAATTGGGAACTAGGGTCAAATTGTATCAAATGAAATTGATATAATTTTGGGTTCCAACCCAATTGTGGGTTGCAAGCCCAAGTTGAGCAATTTATTAATTTGCGGTCCACTAACATATCTGGCTCAAAGTGGGTTAATGGGTTGACCCATACTTATCAGCCCAAAAAAAACAAAAAGAATTCTAAGAAAAGTTAGGAGGTTTGTAAATGTTTAAAACTACAATGATTCGAAGAAGTAAAAATATCATATCATTGCTCCAAACATAAAAAGGCGTCTTCTTGCTGAGAAAGAAAACTCAGTATTCCGTTTGGCCTGCTAGAAAGTTCGAGAAAACAAGCTAGAAAATGTCAGGGATGGAAAGATTGCAAACAATGATGGAGTTTTTGAGAAGTTTCGCGGTATGAGTCGTCAGAGTACTGAACAGCAATCCGAACCACTGAAAAGCATGATGTCGTCAGAGTGAACAGCGATTGAACAAAGTTGGAACCATGGAAACCAAAACCAGCATTGTGTACGACGAATATAGTACCACCCTCACTTAATGAAACGGTATCATTTTTTAGCATAAAAGTATTTCATGGTACATCTCGTCAAAGCGAACCACGTTATAAAAAAAAAAAAAAAAAAAAATTATATCAGGTAAGCAAAAGAAATCAGTTTTTCAATCTCTCTCTCTCTCTCATTCTCAAGAACTCGATCCAAGCACTGGTTTGTATTCTCCTCTAAATCTCTTCTCTTCATCTTAGTATCACATCCTAGCCTCCTTATCCTCATGATTTGCGCAAGTTAGAGCATAGATTAGAGGAGGTTTTCATAGGTTAGGGTTTCGAAATTGGGGATTTTTGCATGAGTTTTGTTTATTTCGTGTTCTTGATTTCTAAGGCATGATTTGTAGGATAAAACGAATTGGGTTTTGCTTCTAGTATATAGGTTGCTTGGATTGAACTTTTTGTTCTAAGTATTAGAGAATTTTCGAAGTTAATTTTTGTTTTTGCACAAATTTCGAATTTTAACTTTTTCTTTGTGTATATATACATGGTCATCATTTCATTTTGTTTTGTTGTTTCGCCTTTATTTATCTTTTGGAATAAGCATGCTTAGAATCCATTCACGTAATGCTCGAGTAAACTCTCATTTCGAAGACTCGGTCTAGCTTACACCGTTAAAATTGAAGGCACACAGAGAAGATGAGGTTGATTCAGTGATATGTCCTTAACACTTATACCATTAACGTTTTCGAATATATTTTATCTTGTGGATCCTTTATTAAATATTGCTTTCACTATAATTTCTTGAATGATTTCTGTCCATAATTAATAAGATGGTATCTTCTCTCATGGTTTTATGTGAACAGAAATGAGTCATAAAATATCTATTCAAACTACTACCATAAAATCCATCTCCTCTCCACTTCAATTTATCCAAAACCCATCAACTTCTTTTATTCTTTGTTGATTTTATTCAACATTTAATTTTTGAATGTGACATCGATCGGTCTATCACATGCTTGGAGGACACACCCCATTCTCTCCTATGATAGATACTACCATAGTAGACCCCCTCATAAATTTATATAATTGTTGTGATGCGAATTTTTGAGAAGTGTTAGATAAATTAAGGGTGGTTGTGTTTTTGTGTGGTTAGTGTTGAGCCAACTGAAGCGTCATAGCCATGGGCAAGTCTAAGGGAAAGGAGAAAGAGTATAGATCGCACCACACATAACATGCATTTTGTTTTTGTTGATAATTGCACTCTTAGTTAAAATTTAATAACTGGACTCTTTAGTGCTTTGGTATTAATACTTTTGGATACTTTAGTTCAGTTTTTGCTTTGCTTTATTTTACTTTAGGATGTTTTTGGTACATTTTCCCTCTCTAAGCTTTAATTGTCTTATTTTCTAAAACAAACTTGATAATATTGTGGACATTGTTGGTTTCGGTTTGGGGGTACAACCATTTCGGTTTAGTTTATGCCGTGTGAAAATGTGAAATTTTTTACTTTTCCGTGTTCTAAATCGTTTTGGTGAAAAATTTTGTGTGTTGTTTTTCTGCCTACTCTATCATTGCACTACACTTCCACCTTGTACTATTGCGAGCGTCACGATTTGTAGCGATCACGTATCAACACATTGAGGTCGCGAGTTCAAATCTTATCATTCTTGCTGAAATTCTAAACTAATTAATTACTTGAAAGAAAAAACACAAATAAAATAAAATAAAAATGCAAATACAAAATGTTAATTTATTATATATTTTATTTTTGAAATTCATCAAAATGATACACACCACGATTTGTATAAAAACTAAATGAATTACATCGATAATGTTGGATGCTAGAATCTAGAGTTTAGCATCAAATTCGCACTTCCATTCCAATGGATGAAGAATATATATAATTAGTTACATCAAGACGAGGAATTAGCTATCCTTCTATATCTGCCTTGAATTTATTTGAAATGAAAATGAAATAATAATAATAATAAATGTAACTAGAAGCTGCCTAAGTGCTTAGCAATATATTCCTGCTTTTGATTTGGCTGTTTGCAACCGGCTTCTTCCCGTGTGGTGATCTCAAGTCACGAACCCTCTTTTCCTTGGACAGCACTCCTGCTATTCTACACAAATAAAATAAATACAAAATGTTAATTTATTATTTTATTTTTAAAATTCATCAAAAAATGATACACACCATTCGAGTTTAAAAAAAATACGGTAGATAATTTCGTAATTACTTACTTGATTAAAGCTTGTTCATTTGTGTCCTTGTTCCTAGAACTAGGCTCAAAGACACCAGTCTCCAAATTAACTTCCGAAACTGGTTTCTTTAGCAGCTTTTCACCCACCGTCACGAGACTATCCAAGTTCTCTTTGGTTGCAATATCCACGGAAGACTCATTTCTGCTGAGTGTATCGTCCTGTTCATCAATTTCACAATCATAATTAATACGATCATGTGATTCACGTATACGCGCGCCTTCATCTGAAAATCATGCATCAGAAAATTTACCTGGATTCGAAGATAGTTATCTTCAGAATGTAGTGCTTGGAAAACAGTAGAGATATGAAAGTCGACCATGTCGCTGCTAGATTGCATGAACACATCTATCAAGGGAGTGGAGCCTTCAGCTGTTAGCCACCCCAACAAACCCCATTTACCCGATTTAAGAGCATCGTATTTCTCTTCTGTTTTCGGCGAACCAGTACCTAATGATATAACCAGAAACCGGGCATAGTCCGTTGGCTTTATAGGGAAGAAGTCGGGACTGCCCCTGGTGATTTCTTTTGTCACTTCGCTTATAGCAACTACAGTCTGAGAATAAAATTAAAACAAAATCAATACATAAGATTTAAGTGAGTTGTCAGAAAAAAAAAAAACATCCATGGTTGATGTTTCAATATATATACCGGATTATTAGCAGCCACACCACCGTCAATGAGATCGAATGTTCTAATTTTTCCGGTAGAAATGTCTTCGGTTTTAAAATTATGCGCTGGAAGATAAGTTGGAGCAGCTGAAGTTGCAATGGAGATATCCGAAAGCAAGGCATCTTTGCTTGGATTTTTCTTCACCTGAAAATAATATATAGTATAATTAGAACTCATATATGTCTAAGAAAGTTAAAGATAGATCATATGTATATATAGATGAATAACTGTATACATCGTAAGAGGAGAAGATGATTGGCTGGAGTTTCTTGATGTCAAAAGTTGGGATCACAACCTTTGTCAATGTTTGGTGCAACCGTACGCCTCCTAATTTTTCCTTTACAAGGCTATGTAGATATTTGCCGTCATATTTTGGTCCGGCCAGAGATTTGAATATACTACAGAAGGGCAAATAAGAAGTACTGCATGAAATTAAAACGTATCACGTTAGTAATTATGTGATTGTGAATATTCATAAGAAAAAAATTAACATCAAACATGATTATTAATTCATGATAAATAATTGACCGTGAAAGATTATTAATTACTTTTGAGGGAAGATTTGAGGGCAATGCTCAAGATAGAAGTCTTTGATGTCTTTTGCGGCAAATAAAGGGCGGTTCTGCTCATTCGGAGTTGTTAACATGGCAGTCACTAGACCTCCCGTGCTAGTACCCGAAATCACATCAAAATAGTCCGCGAGTCTTGCTTGCTCACCATCCAGTTTCTGTTTAAATAAGAGATCTATTAGGAGAAAATTGAGCACATAATTTTTTTTATATATAACAAGTATATACAAATTTTTCTACCTGAAGCTCAGACTCTAAGAAGGCAAGAATAGTTGCAGGGATGATCCCTCTAATTCCACCTCCATCAATGCTAAGAACAGTGATTTGGTCTCCAAAAGTTGGAGGTTGTAGGGGTGATTTTGGACTCTCCATGACAAATTGTTCCATGACTGCAATTACTGTAAATTAAACAAGAAATCGACTAAGCAGAGGATATCAAGAGAGGTGTGTTGAAGTTAAAGAGGCTTTTATTGACTTCAGTTTCCATTAAATCTTCAACTTTGAAATTTTTTCCTTAAGAGTACTTGTCTCAAGTTGGGACCAAAAAGTAATATGTGTAAAGAAAGTGGTTGAAGAATATTAATAATTCCAAAAATCTAGCTAAAAGTAATCAATCAACAGTTAAGAAGAGATCAAGATATCACATGAAACCAATTGTGTCCAGAAATTATTATTATTATTTTTTTTTAAATGTAATGAATTCTTGGTCATTCATGATTGGTTCAAGCAACAAGTTGTTACGTAAAACAGCTATGTCCAGATAATTTCGCTGGGTTCAAGAATTAAAGTCTCTCCTCTTTTTTCTCTGAAAGTTGAGTGAGGGTAGTTGGGTTTCTTCGTCAGTATTTATTTCTTTAGCTTGGTAGGACAGTCGTGTGTCTGGGGTTTATGATATGGATTCAGAGGCTATTTATTCATTATGTGCTTCTTTCTCATTTAATGCTACTGAGGTCCAGTACGTCTACTGGATGATAGAATGAAGTGTGAGGCCATTAATAGGATGTCTTTATGTCTGGTAGGTAAAATTCTCTCTAATGAATGGGTTAATAGAGATGCTTTTATGAGAGTGATTGGGAAGATATGGCAGGTTAAAAAGGGTATAGACATTGAATCAGTTTCAGGAAATGTTTTTTCTTTCCATTTCAGAGATGAGTGGGATATGGAGAAGGTTATATTGGGGAGTCCATGGAGCTTTGATAATGTGCTAATGGTGTTGGAAAAACCTGTGGGTATGAGTACTATAGAATCGTTAAAATTTAGTCATGCTGATTTTTGGGTTCAAATTCATAAAATCCCGATTCTTTGCATGACTAAGGAAATTGGAAGATTTCTAGGTAGTATGATTGGGGAAGTTTTAGATATAGATGGAGGTAATTCAGGAGATTGTGTGGGGAAGTTCATGAGAGTTCGAATTCGGATGGATATTACGAAACCTTTGAAGAGATGCTTGCGGGTGGATATAATGGGGGATGGAACAGAAACCATTATGATTCTGAGATACGAGAGACTTCCGAATCATTGTTTCAAATGCGGTTTGATAGACCACAGTACTGCAGAATGTAAAGAGGAAGGTTCATGTAGTCTGGTTAATGGGAAAGAAGAACTTCCTTATGGAATGTGGCTTCGAGCGTCCGGTTCTCAGAGAAAATCAAACTATGCAAGGAATAGGGGTCCTTTCTTTCCTCCGGCCAAGATTGGTCTAGATTGGAAGGTGGATAAATGAATAGTGGAAGGGGATCCGGTGAAGTCTGCCAGAATAGATATTTCTACGGCATTACAATTTCGTGTTCAAGGGAATGACCTCAGTGACAGGGTGATAAATTCGATGTCTGAACCAGATCAGTCTCAACAACAGGGGACCATAGACGGTGAACAGGGACTTTTGGGGAAGGAAGATGTCATGATTCAGGATTGTGAATCACTACCTGTGAATTGTAGTTCACATCAACAAGAAAAGGAGGGCAATTTGGAGGAGGAAAATGGTACAGAAGGTGCGGCTATTAATGGAAACATTAATTGTGACATTAATTGTGATATTGGTCACTGTGATACAGAGCACGGGTGTATTTCGGAATCTCAAGAGATGAACCGCCCTATTTCTAGTGGTATGGAGTTCTGTGATAAAGCGAACAGTGTTAATACAATTGTTCAGATGGGTGTTTATAAGGGTACTATTGACGTTAAGATGGGTGTTTATAGTAATGTTTTAATTTTAAATTTTAGACATATGTGTACTTATAAATATGGGTGTCCATATCCGTACCCTTACTCCAAACATAAAAAGGCGTCGTCTTGCTATGAAAGAAAACTCAGTATTCCGTTTGGCCTGCTAGAAAGTTCGAGAAAACAAGCTAGAAAATGTCAAGGATGGAAAGATTGCAAAGAATGTTTGCCGGTGCCGGTGGTGCCTTGGGTCATCCGCCGCCGGACTCACCGACGCTCAATTCATCGGAGCAGGTCTACATCTCCTCGCTCGCACTCCTCAAAATGCTTAAACACGGTAAGATTCGAAAACTGTATTAGTGGAAGCTTTGTAACTCCTGTGCTTTCACATAAGACCTTCGAATATTTCATTTTTAGCGTATTTGGAAGTTTATTTTGTAAGGATTATACACAATAATCATGCATCTCATAATTTAAACATAAGCGTGAAAATCAAGAAAAGAACTTATCTGAAATTTCCAGCTGAATCCATGGCAGCAGCAGCAAGCTTTGGTTGTTGTTTGATGTTGCGAGAGATGAGAGCATTTCCTGAAAAGAAAAAAAAACAAGGGGGGAGAGAGGGTTTTCTCCTCCATTCTCACAAACTTTTTCTAGAGAAACCCAATGGGGAAACTTCCCATATTTAATGAGCTAGAGGAGGGACCCCCTACACAGTATAACTTACCGAGAGAATCCTAACCCATAAAGGATTCTCTCAACCCTAATAGGATGGCTAGTCCTAAAAGAAATACCAGGTCCACACATATAAAATAGCCCATACCATATGCTACATTGATATAATGTAGTCAAGGTGCACCAAGCCCACAAATATTGATCACACTTAATTGGGTTCATCATCCGGTCAAATCTCTATAACTTAAACATTCCAATCAATTCGGTTTTTCATAGATACAAAATATAATGTTATGTTGCTCACAATATTTTTATAAAACAAAAATCTTACATATTTGCTTAGTGAAATTGGTTCGTTAATTAGGGTTTTTATTGTGTGGTTCAATGTTAGTTTACTCTTTCTATGTTTTAGGTTTTTATTAGGAAAGTTAGGGATTTTTTTAATGACTGGTGCATCCTGTTACTCACAGTTATGTAAATATAAGTATTAATTTTGATGTTTTTATTGATATCTCCTGCTGTTAAATTTGGGGCGTTGTTGAAATATTTTAGAGAGATCAGAGATCCTATGCTAGGTTTTAAGAAATTTTGTTTCATTTTTATTTTTGGATTTATATTAATATGGAGTATTGGAGTTGAAACTGTAAGTACGTAAGTGAGGTTGTGGGACTTTTATGTTTTTTACTCAATGTGGATTTTATGAATTACAGGAAGAGCTGGGGTCCCCATGGAAGTACTCATGGGTTTGATGCTTGGAGAGTTCGTGGATGAGTACACAGTCCGGGTAGTTGATGTCTTTGCGATGCCTCAAAGTGGTACTGGTGTCAGTGTTGAAGCAGTTGATGAGTACACAACCTTGTATGTTTTTGTTATTATTATTATTATTATTATTAAATTTTGTTGCATCAAATTATATGAAAATGAGAACATAATAAATTGATTCATAGACAACTCATCGATTTCCTTTATGATTATAAAACCATGAATATATGATTTCAAGCTCTCACACACACACATATATATATACAGTTTTTCTATTATCAGTTCGAACTGACAATAAATATATCAGGACGAAGAATGTGGACCACAAATTATGGAGAAGTTTTAACAAATGCATACACTTTGAGTCAAAGTATGTAAATCTGTAAATCTAGTGGTCCACATTTTTCGTCCTGATATATTTATTGTTAGTTCGAACTGATAATAGAAAATCTGTATATATATATATATATATATATATATAGTGATACTTAATTATCACTATGAATATCTTGATATCATGATTAACATTTTCATTTGAAATTTTCATTAATAAATAATTAGATGCACAAAATAAATTTTTAAAATTAAGAAGAAAATTATTACAGGAATTAATTGATCACATCCTTGAATTTCCTTTTCAAGAGATCTTTTTCAGACATTTCAATATTTTTTTTCACATAATAATCCATCGTATCAACACATTGAGGTCGCGAGTTCAAATCTTATCATTCTTGTTGAAATTCTAAACTAATTAATTACTTAAAAGAAAAACCAAAAATAAAATAAAATAAAAATGCAAATACAAAATGTTAATTTATTATTTTATTTTTGAAATTCATCAAAATGATACACACCACGATTTGTATACAAACTAAATGAATTACATCGATAATGTTGGATGCTAGATGCCGTAGAAAGTAGAGTTTAGCATCAAATTCGCACTTCCATCCCAATGAATGAAGAATATATAATTAATGGGTAATTACCCTAGTGGCCATTAACTTTTGCCACCACTATCAAAATGGCCACTAGATGGAGAAATGGATGAGAAATGGCCATTTTTAGCAAACATTGTTACACTAATAGTCATTACATCCAATTCCATCCATTTTCATCCAATAAGTGGTATTTTGATAAATATGAGGATGATATTAATTTATTTTAGATATTTTTTAGAAATCAATTTTTTCTTTTGTTTTTTTGAAACAAATAATTATATTTAGTGTGTACATATACATATAGCATATCTCAAACATATATATATATATATATTTTTCAACTTATCTCAAATAATTTTTTTAGAAATTTTAGATTTTGTAACATTAATCTTTTTAAAAAAGAATATATATATATATATACATATATATCAGAAATTCTATTATCAGTTCGAACTGACAAAAGTTATATCAGTTCCTTGTATGTGGGCCACTGGATTTAAATACTTTGACTTGGCTGTATGCATTTGTCAGTCAAAGTATTTAAATCCAGTGGCCAACATACAAGGAACTGATATAACTTTTGTCAGTTCGAACTGATAATAGAAAGACTGATATATATATATATATATATATATATCTTTTCAACTTATCTCAAATATGTTTTTTAGAATTTTTTGATTTATAGCCTTAATCTTCTCAAAATATATATATTTCTTTTCAACTTATCTCAAATATATTTTTTAGAATTTTTAGATTTTGTAACTTTAATCTTCTCAAAAAAGAAATATATATATATATATATATATATATATATATGTTTGAGATATGCTATACGTATATACACACTAAATATAATTATTTGTTTCAAAAAACAAAAGAAAAAATTGATTTCCAAAAAACATCTAAAATAAATTAATGTCATCCCCTTATTTACAAAAATACCATTCATTTGATGGAAATGGATAGAATGGCCATTAGTGTAACAATGTTTACCAAAAATGGCTATTTCCCATCCATTTCCCCATTTGATGACCATTTTGATAGTGGTGGCAAAAATTGATGGTCACTAAGGTAATTACCCCTATAACTGCCTTAACAATATATTCCTGCTTTTGATTTGGTTGTTTGCAACCGGCTTCTTCCCGTGTGGTGATCTCATGTCACGAACCCTCTTTTCCTTGGACAGCACTCCTGCTATTCTACACAAATAAAATAAATACAAAATGTTAATTTATTATTTTATTTTTAAAATTCATCAAAAATGATACACACCATTCGAGTTAAAAAGAAATACAGTAGATAATTTCGTAATTACTTGATTAAAGCCTGTTCATTTGTGTCCTTGTTCCTAGAACTAGGCTCAAAGACACCAGTCTCGAAATTAACTTCCGAAACTGGTTTCTTTAGCAGCTTTTCACCCACCCTCACGAGACTATCCAAGTTCTCCTTGGTTGCAAGATCCACGGAAGACTCATTTCTGCTAAGTGTATCGTCCTGTTCATCAATTTCACAATCATAATTAATACGATCATGTGATTCACGTATACGCGCGCCTTCATCTGAAAATCACGCATCAGAAAATTTACCTGGATTCGAAGATACTTATCTTCAGAATGAAGAGCTTGGAAAACAGTAGAGATATGAAAGTCGACCATGTCGCTGCTAGATTCCATGAACACATCTATCAATGGAATGGAGCCTTCAGCTGTTAGCCACCCCAACAAACCCCATTTACCAGATTTAAGAGCATCGTATTTCTCTTCTGTTATCGGCGAACCAGTACCTAATGATATAACCAGAAACCGGGCATAGTCCGTTGGCTTTATAGGGAAGAAGTCGGGACTGCCGCTGGTGATTTCTTTTGTCACTTCGCTTATAGCAACTAAAGTCTGAGAAAAAAATTAAAGCAAAATCAATAAATAAGATTTACGTGACTTGTCAGAAAAAAAAAAAAAAAAAAAAAACATCCATGGTTGATGTTTCAATATATATACCGGATCATTAGCAGCCACACAACCGTCAATGAGATCGAATGTTCTAATTTTTCCGGTAGAAATGTCTTCGGTTTCAAAATTATGCGCTGGAAGATAAGTTGGAGCAGCTGAAGTTGCAATGGAGATATCCGAAAGCAAGGCATCTATGCTTGGATTTTTCTTCACCTGAAATAATATATAGTATAATTAGAACTCATATATGTCTAAGAAAGTACTTAAAGATAGATCATATGTATATATAGATGAATAACTGTATACATCGTAAGTTGAGAAGATGATTGGCTGGAGTTTCTTGATGTCAAAAGTTGGGATCACAACATTTGTCAATGTCTGGTGCAACCGTACGCCTCCTAATTTTTCCTTTACAAGGCTATGTAGATATTTGCCGTCATATTTTGGTCCGGTCAAAGATTTAAGCGTACTAGAGAAGGGCAAATAAGAAGTACTGCATGAAATTAAAACGTATCACGCTAGTAATTATGTGATCGTGAATATTCATGATAAAAAAACTAACATCAAACATGATTATTAATTCATGATAAATAATTAACCGTGAAAGATTATTAATTACTTTTGAGGGAAGATTTGAGGGCAATGCTCAAGATAGAAGTCTTTGATGTCTTTTGCGGCAAACAAAGGGCGGTTCTGCTCATTTGGAGTTGTTAACATGGCAGTCACTAGACCTCCCGTGCTAGTACCCGAAATCACATCAAAATAGTCCGCGAGTCTTGCTTGCTCACCATCCATTTTCTGTTAAAATAAGAGATCTATTAGGAGAAAATTAAGCACATAAAAAATTTATATATATAACAAGTATATACAAATTAAATTTATCTACCTGAAGCTCAGACTCTAAGAAGGTAAGAATAGTTGCAGGAATGATCCCTCTAATTCCACCTCCGTCAATGCTAAGAACAGTGATTAGGTCTCCAAAAGTTGGAGGTTGTAGGGGTGATTTTGGACTCTCCATGACAAATTGTTCCATGACTGCAATTACTGTAAATTAAACAAGAAATCGACTAAGCAGAGGATATCGAGAGAGAGAGAGAGAGAGAGAGAGAGAGAGAGAGAGAGGTGTGTTGAAGTTGAAGAGGTTTTTAGTAAGTATTTGTCTAGGAACGTGATGGGTACTTATTGACTTCAGTTTCCATAAAAAATCTTCAACTTTGAAATTTTTTCCTTAAAGAGTACTTGTCTCAAGTTGGGACCGCAAGTAATATGTGTACGAAAGTAGTTGAAGAATATTAATAATTCCAAAAATCTAGCTAAAAGTAATCAATCAACAGTTAAGAAGAGATCAATCAAGGTAAGTACATAAGTTGAACAGGTCAAGATATCGAGTTTACCATCTAGATCATATGAAACCAATTGTGACCAGAAATTATTTTTAAAAAATATGTAATCCACTTATCCATGCCACCAGATGAATTCTTGGTCATTCATGATTGGTTCAAGCAACAAGTTGGTACGTAAAACAGCTATGTCCACCTCAATGCCTTGAATGCATCGATGACTTGTAGTGCATCAAAAATTAAATGAGTGTGGAAAATTCAACCCAGGCGACTACAATTTGATCAAATTACCTCTCTATATATGTATCTCACATAACAGTCACACATGCACACTGTAGCAGAAGCATTCAATTCATCTGCTGCGTTTGTATTCAAATAAAAGTATAAACGCGTCTTCATGAAATTGTTGAATACACTGTGATCATGAGGATGAGACCTGTTTTTGAGAGGGGAAGGACTTGAACCCGCAACCTTATGGTGGAGGTGTGAAGGATTTACCAACAGATCAACGTCATCTCGTCCACCAAAGACTTTATATATATATATATATATATCAGTCTTTCTATTATCAGTTCGAACTGACAAAAGTTATATCAGTTCCTTGTATGTGGGCCACTGGATTTAAATACTTTGACTGACAAGTGCATACAGCCAAGTCAAAGTATTTAAATTTAGTGGCCCACATGCAAGGAACTGATATAACTTTTGTCAGTTCGAACTGATAATAGAATTTCTGTATATATATATATATATATTATCTATTTATCCACCTATTTAGATCAGGTATTTTTTTGAAGCCTTTTGCCATTAATAGAATTTGAGCCGCTAACTTAAAAGTTATTTACCCAAATCCCAAGCTTGCCCAACACTCCAACTACCAACTAAGCTACGCCACTGGGGACCACCCAAAACTATTAAAAATGTGATATATGATTGACAAATATATATTTTTGATCATATATCACATCTTTATTGGCCAGGTAAGCAGTGCACCTAGTGGTGTGTCTAGCTATAGCTGTTCTCACAATTAACGAGAGATCTCCAATGTCTACACATTTATTTTTTTTATGAGTAAGATGGGATTCAAACCCTTCATCGGGGAGTTATACAATTAACTCAATTGATTCCATCGATTGCATTAGCCATTGCCCATTGGTGTTGTTAATTGATAAATGAATCGTGTAATGGGTCACTGGGAACTAGGGTTAAATTGTATCAAAGGAAATTGATAGAATTTTGGGTTCCAACCCAATTTTGGGTTGCAAGCCCAAGTTGAGCAATTTATAAATTTGCGGTCAACTAACATATCTGGCTCGAAGTGGGTTAATGGGTTGACCCATACTTATCAGCCCAAAAAATAATATATATATATATATTCTACGAAAAGTTAGGAGGTTTGTAAAGGTTTAAAACTACAAGGATGGTTTTGCAAAGGGTACAGATATTGACACCCATAAATATAATAAGCGCACCCGTATTTATAAATACACCCATGTCTAAAATCTAAAATTAAAACATTACTATAAACATCCATCTTAATGCCAATAATACCCTTATTTAAATGGATGTTTTCATTTTAATACAATTTATTTATAAACCCTCATAAGTTATTAACACACCCAATTTTACAAATGAGAAATTTTTAAGTTCTCTAGACTCAAAAACACAATCTCGAAAATTCTTAAATTCTTAAATTTCGAGAATCTTTACTTCACTTTTTTTTTTCATTGATAGAGTTCATAACAAAAATAAATAAATAAATAAATATGTACATCTGTATAATCGGAGTCCTCTGAAAATTCTTGTTCCATTACTTTGTTATATGATAATGAGAGATTTTGATATTTGAAATAGAATTAGGGTTTAGTGGAGTTTGTTTGCCCACAAGTGAGTTTTTTTTTTCGTCTGTTTTGTTTGTAGGTAGAGCGCTTGTTCTTTCTTTTTGTCTTGTTGCCTCTGTTTATTTGGTTCATGTGTTTTCTTGCTCTAGCAAGCTCTGTTGGGCTTATGTTCTTCTCGTTCTTTAAAGAGAAAAAAACAAAATTAAGGTTGAATTAGGATTTTTTTTTTTAATTTTTTTTTAATAAAGTGATATAGTTTTTTTTTTTTTTTCACATGGAACAATTCAATTACTTAAAATAGGAAATTGAGGCTTGAAGTTTACAGCCGTCTTCCTATCTATGCTAAAATGATGAACAAAAGTATATTACAAAAATTTTGCTGTTGAAAGAAATCTCCAAAACTAGAATTATGCACGTTTTTTTTTTTTTTTTTAGAGAAAAAACACACGACAATCTCTTATTAGAAGTCGAGCAATTTAACACCTTATGACCCCTGAGAAATTAAACACGCATAGACACACAGTCAGTGCACCAACTCTCCATCTTCAAGAGAGGGGGCAGCTGACAACAAATATAAAGATAATCAAGTGAGTAATTAATTACATCACATTACTAATATACACAGGATGTTAACAACCACTCAACTATTTTCCCTTGATCATCTTAGTGTGTTGAAACATTAACGTAGTCCCATATGACTTATTAGTTTTCGGTTCATGTACTGTCCAATTCTTGTGTTCACCAATATTTCTGATGTGTACCAAATACATAAGAGAAGAATTTGGAAGAAATAGAAGATTTGGAGGAAAGGGTTATTTCATAATATTCAACATAATAATCTCATTACAATCCTGGATGGCTATTTATATGCCAAACCAACGAATGAGCAGTTAAGTGATACAAGAAAATGGAAATAATGGGCAGAAATAACAGGTGCATGATTCCCACACACATTCTGCATAACAACTAAACATGCAGTAAAAACAGGGCACTAAGCCCTCTACTTATTTGCACAACTCAAACAAATAACTAACTATGACTTAGTCATCCACATGATCCACCTGTCCCACTCACTTGATTCATTATGGCCTTCTTGGTGCATGGGGTGCGTGGGGTGCATGGTGGTGCATGATGCACATATCAATTTCATCACCTATATTGATAAACTATGGAACGTTTACAATAGCACCCGTATCCAAAGTTGCTGGTTTTGATGTTTTCTCCCACCTTGTGCAATGTCACCTTAAAGATATGGGTGTAATTAATGGGTGTAAATAGTATTTTGTTTATTTTTAATTAAACTAATTTATCCTTATTGGTAAATTCCTATTGGGATATTTATGTAATTAAATTTTTTATTAAAATATGGGTGTGCTTATCATATTTATGGGTGTCAATATCGGCTCCCTTTTGCAAAACGCATTTGAAGAAGTAAAAATATCAGATCATTGCTCCAAACATAAAAAGGCGTCTTCTTGCTGAGAAAGAAAACTCAGTATTCCGTTTGGCCTGCTAGAAAGTTCGAGAAAACAAGCTAGAAAATGTCAGGGATGGAAAGATTGCAAAGAATGATGGAGTTTTTGAGAAGTTTCGAGGTACGAGTCGTCAGAGTGAACAACGATTGAACAAAGTTGGAACAGTGGAAACCGAAACCAGCATTTCGCGGTACGGTTCGTCAAAGCGAACCGCGTATGACGAATAGCGTACCACCCTCACTTAATGAAACAGAATCATTTTTTAGCATAAAAGGCATTTCGCTGTACATCTCGTCAAAGTGAACCGCGTTATCAAAAAAAAAAAAAAAAAACGATTATATTAGGTAAGCAAAAGAAATCAGTTTTTCAAATTCTCTCTCTCTCCAAAGCGCGACTCTCTCTCTCTCAAGAACTCGATCCAAGCACTGGTATGTATTTTCCCCTAAATCTATTCTCTTCATCTTAGAATCACATCCTAACCTCCTTATCCTCATGATTTGCGCAAGTTAGGGCATAGATTAGAGGAGGTTTTCATTGGTTAGGGTTCCGAAATTGGGGATTTTTGCATGAGTTTTGTTTATTTCGTGTTCTTGATTTCTAAGGCATGATTTGTAGGATAAAACGAATTGGATTTTGCTTCTAGTATATAGGGTGCTTGTATTGAACTTTTTGTTCTAAGTATTAGAGAATTTTCGAAATTAATTTTTATTTTTGCACAAATTTCAAATTTTGACTTTTTCTTTGTGTATATATACATGGTCATCTTTTCATTTTGTTTTGTTGTTTCGCCTTTATTTATCTTTTGGAATAAGCATGTTTAGAATCAATGTTAGTTGGTTTTTGTATATATATCTTTTGAAATAAGCATGTTGAAAAAATTTCAAGTCAGTGCATCCTGATATAACTTTGTGAGGATATTGAATGTGAGTAATTTGTTTTACATACTTTAACTCAAGTGTGTATGCACTTGCCAAAACTAGTGACTCGCATTCAATATCCTGATAAAGTTATATTAGGATACACTAACCAGATCAGGACTGTAAGCATGTTTAGAATCAATGTTAGTTGGTTTTTGTATATAATTGTGTTGATGCGAATTTTTGAGAAGTGTTATATAAATTAAGGGTGATTGTGTTTTTGTGTGGTTAGTGTTGAGCCAGCTGAAGCGTCACAGCCATGGGCAAGTCCAAGGGTAAGGAGAAAGAGTAGAGATTGCACTATGCATAACATGCATTTTGTTTTTGTTGATAATTGCACTCTTAGTTAAAATTTAATAACTGAACTCTTTAGTGCTTTGGTGTCAATACTTTTGGATACTTTAGTTCAGTTTTTGCTTTGCTTCATTTTATTTTAGGATGTTTTTGGTACATTTTCCCTCTCTAAGCTTTCATTGTCTTATTTTCTGAAACAAACTTGATAACATTGTAGACAATGTTGGTTTCGGTTTAGGGGTACAACCATTTCGGTTTAGTTTTTTCCATGTGAAAATGTGAAAATTTTTACTTTTCCGTGCTCTAAATCGTTTTGGTGAAAATTTTTGTGTGATGTTTTTCTGTCTTTCGAGTCAAATCTAGAGCAGTTTATTCTGCTTGTTTGAGATGCTTTTGGGTCGGATTAGTATAGACAATTCTGCATGTTTCTTGTCACTAGGGTTGTGCTTGCCAAAGCTGCACCACATGGCTTTCACACATTCTACTAGACTCATTAGTGTCCCAGTAAAGAGGGTAGCGCGCTTAAGATGTTTAGACCATTAGTAGAGACTACCCGCTACCCGTGCATGTATTCAGAGCCCATAGTGCGTCACTTGAGTGATATTTTTGTTGGCCTCATGAAACACTTATCATTTAGGCAATTAGGAAAAATTTATTTAATTAGGCACTTTTGAGCTTGTATTCAGATGTCGCCATGGTTTCGTTTTCACTTGTCCCAGGCCTTTAGAGATGAAGTAGGCATATTTGTAACCATTCAATACAACCTAAACACGTTCCATAACCGTTTGTACTTAATTGACAAACACAAATGGCCTACCCCATATCACACTCCACCACAATATCCCAAACACAATACCAACCCTATTGCTATGATCATGTGTAAAAATGAATAAAAAGGGGAGCCAAGTAAATAGCTCAGCTAATGTGCCAATGTATAAGTATGTAGTAAAAATAGTAAATATTTTTGTTTGATGAAAAAAAAGAAAAAAAAAAAGCAAGTTTGTGAAAAAGAATATCAATGTGAAAAGCTTGTCAATATGTACAAAGTCAATAAAGCTTTTAAATGCTCAATTATGTAAATATTTGCCAAGTCAAATAAGTTCAACATATTTTGCATGCACAATGTACGTAATGTGTTTTAGCATGATCATTAGCCCCCCTCATTTCCATATCCACCCGGCCTTGTCGTGGCCATTCAACTATTACCCCAAATGAGCCTAATAGAAGTCCTAATTGATCTTAAGGAAGGGACTTGTGTGATTTTGAAAATGTTTCCACGATGTGCTAGATATAACTCTTAGTGTTTGATTTCTGTTCAAAACATTTTCCTTGCTACTAAAAACAAGCGATTTTGATATATCATATGCGTAAATTTCAAATCCTTTTACGTTTAAACTTCACAAAAAAAAAAACGCATTAGTTTGATGAGTGAGCCTAGGTTCTGTGTGAAAAATGAGAGAAATCCGGAAAGGATTAGAGTTGAGGCGAAATGCAGTCATAAAACTCTTGTGTTCGATACTTTTGAAGCTAGGGTCACATTGAAGTCTGGGATTGAAATCCTTAGTGTTGTAGCACATTAGATTGCACTTCTCAATGATTTTGGCATGCTTGTGTCTATTTTTAGTTCACCCGATGTCGCATCTTTATCTTCAGTTGGCTCGGCGGAATTTTTGTTTGTAGTTTAAATCTTTTTGTTTTAGTTTTTCTATCTTGGTTTTGCTTGGGGACTAGCAAAATGTTGGTTTTGGGATATTTGATAAGTCAATTTATACGCTTTGCGTATCCCCTATTTTCCTATGTTTTGAGCTCGTTTTCCTTGGAAATACCATGTTTTAATGTTTAAATAAGTGTTTGTAGGTCTACTTTGTTCTAGGAGGAGTCTAAGCGCAAAAACGGAGATTTTCCGAGCCAATACGTGACTTTCGGAGGTTAAAGAACATTTCCGCGGCACGTGTCGTTAAAGCATACTTAGGGTTGCACGTGTCGTTAAAGCATACTTAGGGTTGCACATTTTCCCCCAGATCCCCGTTTCCCCGCTTCCCCTTCCCCTTCCCCTTCCCCTTCCCCATTTGGGGGAAATTTTTTGGGGGAAAATGGGGAAATGGGGGGAATGGGGATGAAAATCATCCCCAAATTGAAATGGGATGAGGATGGGGATGGGGAGACCCTCCCCCATCCCCATTTCCTTTAAAATATTATAAATATATATATATATATATATATATATATATATATATATATATATATATATATATATTTTTTTTTTTTGTAATGTATTTTCTTTGACATTATTTTGTAATGCATTTTCTTTTGCATTTGTAATGGAATGTTTTTTTTTTTTTAGTTTAATTTATAATTTTCAACCAAACGGAGAAGTGGGGGAATAGGGTAAACAGGGGAAAACGGGGAAAATGGGGATGGTGATGGGGGGACCTCCCCCCCAAACTCCCCCACATCCCCATTTTCCCCAAATGGGGGGGGGGGGGGGGGGGGGGGGGAAGGGTTTGAGAAGTGGGGATGGGAATAGGGATAGGGATGGGAGGACCTGTATCCATCACCATTTCCCCAATGTGCAACCCTAAGCATATTGCACCCATTGAAGTTGGAAACTGCGAAGGCTAGCAGGAGAAGTCCGTCAGAGTTGTCGTCAAAGTGAACTACGGAAGACGAATAGCGAAAGTTCCCAGGCATTTTCCGCGGTACGAGTCGTCAAAGCGTACCGCGTCAGACCGAATGGCGTACCGCGAGTCTTTTAATGAGTGTTTCCACGGTTCAGTTCGTCAAAGCGAACCGCGAAACGTACTGCGAAATTGAAGTCAACGCTTCCTTTTCACTTTATTGAGTCCCACTTTTGCCCTACCTATATATATCACACTTTCCAATATTCTTGGTCTGCTGCTTCGAACCAAATCACAAAAAAACCTCCATTTTTGCCATCTCCATAAATTCTTCACAAATCCACCACTTGTTAGGTTTTGACTTGTATTCCTAAGCGAACCAAATGTGAACCAAACAAAACTCGACTGATGTGGAGCTTCCTGGAGACGTGGGATACGTTTGGAAGATGGAATGGTGTAGTTTGAAGGAGGTTGAAGATCATGAAGAACTAAAGAAGTGGTTCGTTTCATCGTATGAATCGTGATTTTCTGAGCGATTTAATTTAAGGTGACTTGTAATGATTTAGGAAACGGGTGTGCAACCGTGACTCGAATCGTAGTCAATCATAAGCATGTGTGGAACGAGAAATCTTTAATGGAAAAGGAAAGTGTTCTTTTGGGAAGTTCTTGTGCTTGAAGGAAAATGAATACTCTTTACAAGAAGACTTGTCATAAAAGGAAATAGTATTTATGTGAAACAAGTAAGTCTTGTACGTTTAAGAGTAGGATTTTCTTTTATCTTAAACTCCCTGTAACTAGTATAAATAGACCTAATATCTATGTTATTAGATTTAAGGCTGTGGAGCAAAAAGAACACTATGTAACATCAGAGAGAGTGTGGTGAGATCTAGGGAGACCCAAGGGAATATCCGGGGAGGGATCCAAGGGAATATCAGTGGATCAAGTTAGAGATCCGTGGGTGATATTCAGGGAAGACCTATGGGATATTGTAGGGGTACTCGGTGAGGATCTTGTGAGTGGGGTTTGGGGTTGAGGTGAGAGAGTTAATCCTAGATTATATGGTTGTAATAGTTTATCATATAGTGGAACTTTCTCTGTCGTCCTGACGGCCCGTGGTTTTTTACCCGATTTGGGTTTTCCACGTATATCTTGTGTTGTGATTGATTATTCTCTCTCATCTATTTTTCTGTTTATTGACGTTATTAATTGCTATGAGTTATGGGCATATATTAGGCACGACGTTTCCGTGTTCATCGGTTCGGAATTATCCCCAACACCACTTACATCACTTCTTCACCATAAATCAACATAGATCCATCATCTCCACTACAAAACCTTCCCTTTTACACCATACCCATCATCAGCCATTGATTTTGAGTAGCAAGGAAGCTTGGAAAGAAAAGTCATTGGAGCCAAGCAATTATCAAGAGGAAGTTCTTCACTTAGTTCATTTCTTGTAACTTTATCTTTTACACTTTTGTATTTGCTATGGTTTATCTTTGTTTATTATCTCAAATGACTTTGATGTGTAATATGAACTGAATACTTTTTATGCTAGAGTTATGATGAAACCAAACCCTTAATCTTTCATATTGATTCGCCTAATTTCTCTAAAAGTGATTGTATTGTAATATGGATATTTTGTTAGCTTAATGTTTTTGCTTAATTGGCCATCTCGTAAATGATTTATTGGTTGTGTGAATGAACCGAGAGGTGATGCGCTAAACGTGCTCGTCACAATATCCACTAGATATGTTCAGTAAGGTAGAGATACGCGAGGCTGGCGTATAGGGATCGTGTGTGTGTCCCAACGTGCTTGATAAACCCATATATATTCGGTATGTATGGGTATGATTTCTATTGCTCGAATGAGATTAGAAGTTAGTTAAGGGGGCACGAACCTATAACATATACTTGCGTAATTGGGAGATTTAGGCGGGTCAAATGCTTAATTAGAAGGGTGAGGTAGATTCTAAATTCTAGCATTCTTTCATCGTATTATCACTATTGTTATTGTGTGTGATTCATTTTACCTTTTGATTATATTGCTTAGAGTTAACTTTAGTTTAATTTAGTGACAAGTTTGGAAACCATTTAATTTAACTGTTTAAATAGTACGCGTGTGCTTTCAAACGCCAATAATCATTGAATCCCTCAGTCTCTGTGGGATGTTTCCCTACTCTATCATTGCACTACACTTCGGCCTTGTACTATTACGAGCTTCACGATTTGTAGCGATCACGTATCAACACATTGAGGTCGCGAGTTCAAATCTTATCATTCTTGCTGAAATTCTAAACTAATTAATTACTTGAAAGAAAAAACACAAATAAAATAAAATAAAAATGCAAATACAAAATGTTAATTTATTATATATTTTATTTTTGAAATTCATCAAAATGATATACACCATGATCTGTATAAAAACTAAAGGAATTACATCGATAATGTTGGATGCTAGATACCGTAGAAAGACTGTATATATGTATATATAATTAGTTACATCAAGACGAGGAATTAGCTATCCTTCTATATCTGCCTTGTATTTATTTGAAAAGAAAATGAAATAATAATAATAATAAATGTAACTAGAAGCTGCCTAAGTGCTTAGCAATATATTCCTGCTTTTGATTTGGCTGTTTGCAACCGGCTTCTTCCCGTGTGGTGATCTCATATCACGAACCCCCTTTTCCTTTGACAGCACTCCTGCTATTCTACACAAATAAAATAAATACAAAATGTTAATTTATTATTTTATTTTTAAAATTCATCAAAAATGATACACACCATTCGAGTTAAAAAGAAATACAGTAGATAATTTCGTAATTACTTGATTAAAGCCTGTTCATTTGTGTCCTTGTTCCTAGAACTAGGCTCAAAGACACCAGTCTCGAAATTAACTTCCGAAACTGGTTTCTTTAGCAGCTTTTCACCCACCCTCACGAGACTATCCAAGTTCTCCTTGGTTGCAAGATCCACGGAAGACTCATTTCTGCTAAGTGTATCGTCCTGTTCATCAATTTCACAATCATAATTAATACGATCATGTGATTCACGTATACGCACGCCTTCATCTGAAAATCACGCATCAGAAAATTTACCTGGATTCGAAGATAGTTAACTTCAGAATGAAGAGCTTGGAAAACAGTAGAGACATGAAAGTCGATCATGTCGCTGCTAGATTGCATGAACACATCTATCAATGGAGTGGAGCCTTCAGCTGTTAGCCACCCCAGCAAACCCCATTTACCCGATTTAAGAGCATCGTATTTCTCTTCTGTTTTTGGCGAACCAGTCCCTAATGATATAACCAGAAACCGGGCATAGTCCGTTGGCTTTATAGTGAAGAAGTCGGGACCGCCCCTGGTGATTTCTTTTGTCACTTCGCTTATAGCAACTAAAGTCTGAGAATAAAATTAAAGCAAAATCAATACATAAGATTTACGTGACTTGTCAGAAGAAAAAAAAAACTCAAAGAACATCCATGGTTGATGTTTCAATATATATACCGGATTATTAGCAGCCACACCACCGTCAATGAGATCGAATGTTCTAATTTTTCCGGTAGAAATGTCTTCGGTTTCAAAATTATGCGCTGGAAGATAAGTTGGAGCAGCTGAAGTTGCAATGGAGATATCCGAAAGCAAGGCATCTATGCTTGGATTTTTCTTCACCTGAAATAATATATAGTATAATTAGAACTCATATATGTCTAAGAAAGTACTTAAAGATAGATCATATGTATATATAGATGAATAACTGTATACATCGTAAGTTGAGAAGATGATTGGCTGGAGTTTCTTGATGTCAAAAGTTGGGATCACAACATTTGTCAATGTCTGGTGCAACCGTACGCCTCCTAATTTTTCCTTTACAAGGCTATGTAGATATTTGCCGTCATATTTTGGTCCGGTCAAAGATTTAAGCGTACTAGAGAAGGGCAAATAAGAAGTACTGTATGAAATTAAAACGTATCACGCTAGTAATTATGTGATCGTGAATATTCATGATAAAAAAATTAACATCAAACATGATTATTAATTCATGATAAATAATTGACCGTGAAAGATTATTAATTACTTTTGAGGGAAGATTTGAGGGCAATGCTCAAGATAGAAGTCTTTGATGTCTTTTGCGGCAAACAAAGGGCGGTTCTGCTCATTTGGAGTTGTTAACATGGCAGTCACTAGACCTCCCGTGCTAGTACCCGAAATCACATCAAAATAGTCCGCGAGTCTTGCTTGCTCACCATCCATTTTCTGTTAAAATAAGAGATCTATTAGGAGAAAATTAAGCACATAAAAAATTTATATATATAACAAGTATATACAAATTAAATTATCTACCTGAAGCTCAGACTCTAAGAAGGTAAGAATAGTTGCAGGAATGATCCCTCTAATTCCACCTCCGTCAATGCTAAGAACAGTGATTAGGTCTCCAAAAGTTGGAGGTTGTAGGGGTGATTTTGGACTCTCCATGACAAATTGTTCCATGACTGCAATTACTGTAAATTAAACAAGAAATCGACTAAGCAGAGGATATCGAGAGAGAGAGGTGTGTTGAAGTTGAAGAGGTTTTTAGTAAGTATTTGTCTAGGAACGTGATGGGTACTTATTGACTTCAGTTTCCATAAAAAATCTTCAACTTTGAAATTTTTTCCTTAAAGAGTACTTGTCTCAAGTTGGGACCGCAAGTAATATGTGTACGAAAGTAGTTGAAGAATATTAATAATTCCAAAAATCTAGCTAAAAGTAATCAATCAACAGTTAAGAAGAGATCAATCAAGGTAAGTACATAAGTTGTATCCATCCAAAAAAAAAAAAAAAAAAAAAAAAAAAGTACATAAGTTGAACAGGTCAAGATATCGAGTTTACCATCTAGATCATATGAAACCAATTGTGACCAGAAATTATTATTTCTTTTAAAATGTAATCCGCTTATCCATGCCACCAGATGAATTCTTGGTCATTCATGATTGGTTCAAGCAACAAGTTGGTACGTTAAACAGCTATGTCCACATCAATGCCTTGAATACATTGATGACTTGTTGTGCAGCCAGGCGACTACAATTTGATCAAATTACCTCTCTATATATGTATCTCACATAATAGTCACGCATGCACAATGTAGCAGAAGCATTCAATCAGGGGCGAATGATTGCATAGGCTAGACTGAGCTAAAGCCCCGTCTGCCATTTTGAAAAAAAATAAAAAAATTTGTATTATTACAATTTTACTTCATGTTTTACGAAGGAGGGACAACCATCCACACAAAGTGGGACAACACCCATGTTTTTAAATGGACCAAGGAAAATTTGCATAATTCAAGACCTAGGTGGTGGGGGGTTCCCAAAGGAAGGCCCACCACTATGGCAAAGGACCATGTATAGCCATTGGTGTTGTTAATTGATAAATGAATCATTACATGGGTCATTGGGAACTAGGGTTAAATTGTATCAAAAGAAATCGATAGAATTTTGGGTTCCAACCCAATTTTGGGTTGCAAGCCCAAGTTGAGCAATTTATTAATTTGCGGTCCACTAACTTATCTGGCTCGAAGTGGGGTAATGGGTTGACCAATACTTATCAGCCCAAAAAAAAAAAAATCTAAGAAAAGTTAGTAGGTTAAGTATTTATAACTACAAGGATGGCTTTGCAAAACACATTCGAAGAAGAAAAAATATCAGATCATTACTCCAAACATAAAAAGGCGTCTTCTTGCTGAGAAAGAAAACTCAGTATTCCGTTTGGCCTGCTAGGAAGTTCGAGAAAACAAGCTAGAAAATGTCAGGGATGGAAAGATTGCAAAGAATGTTTGCCGGTGCGGGTGGTGCCTTGGGTCATCCGCCGCCAGACTCACCGACGCTCGATTCATCGGAGCAGGTCTATATCTCCTCGCTCGCACTCCTCAAAATGCTTAAACACGGTAAGATTCGAAAACTGTATTAGTGGATGCTTTGTAACTCCTGTGCTTTCACATAAGACCTTCGAATATTTCATTTTTAGCGTATTTGGAAGTTTATTTGCTTAGTGAAATTGGATCGTTAATTAGGGTTTTTATTGTGCGGTTCAATGTAAGTTTACTCTTTCTATGTTTTAGGTTTTTATTAGGAAAGTTAGGGATTTTTTTAACGACTAGTGCATCCTGTTACTCACAGTTATGTAAATCTAAGTATTATTTTTTATGTTTTTATTGATATCTCCTGCTGTTAAATTTGGGGCGTTGTTGAAATATTTTAGAGAGATCAGAGATCCTATGCTAGGTTTTAAGAAATTTTGTTTCATTTTTATTTTTGGATTTATGTTAATATGGAGTTGAAACGGTAAGTGAGTGAGGTTGTGTGACTTTTATGTTTTTTACTTAATGTGGATTTTCTGAATTATAGGAAGAGCTGGGGTCCCCATGGAAGTTATGGGTTTGATGCTTGGAGAGTTCGTGGATGAGTACACAGTCCGGGTAGTTGATGTCTTTGCGATGCCTCAAAGTGGTACTGGTGTCAGTGTTGAAGCAGTTGATCATGTGTTCCAGACAAACATGCTTGATATGCTCAAGCAGACTGGAAGGTATTATTTCGTTAATTGAATGTTGCTTTGTTGATACGTTATTCTGTTTGATATGTGATGGCTTTGAGGGAGGTGTAGCTGCAGGAATCCGTTTTGTAGAGACTTTAATTGTAATGAATTGAGAATATGAGGGCATAGTTTAATATTTGAAGGGCAGAGCCAATTTCTTCTTGATCAAAGACTAATAATTTTTCTTATCATCCAATAATTTTCATAATTTAATATGATCGGCCTGAATGTGAATTCTTTTAGTTAAGAACTATAATGCTGTTTACCTTTCTTTAAGAATCTTTTCAGCCTTTGTTTGATGACTTTTTCAATCTTGAAAATTGTACATGCTAGGTTGTATGTATTGTTTTGACAGTTTATTTTTGTTTTATACAATTTTTAAACAAGTATAAAAACATAACTGCAGATGCTTAGAGTAGCATTTGACGTAAACACTGGATTATCTTACTTTTAACTATCCTATTTGATTTTTGGTGTAACTGACACTTATTTGATTATCTAATCATATTACTAGTTAATAACTTAATAGCTCATGGATAGAAAGAAGTTACTTATTAAGTTGAATAGATGAAAGAAAATAATGCAGGATTAGGTGAGGTAAAGTGTAAAGTATTCTGCAAAGATGTCCTATAGGTCTCAAGACAAGTAACATTGATGAACGGATTTGCAAAAAAATTTCCCCTATTCCACGGTCGAGGGAATCCCCTTCAGACATTTTTTTTATTATTATAATTGACGTGTTTTTCCCATCCTTTTGTAACTTTATCGCCAATTAACAACTTGTCGCAATCTTGTGCTATTATGCATCTGGATTAGATAGCTTACCTCTTTATTTGGTGTTGCAGACCAGAGATGGTGGTAGGGTGGTATCATTCGCATCCTGGATTTGGTTGTTGGCTCTCTGGTGTTGACATAAACACGCAGCAGGTTAGTATTATTATTAATTTTTTAGTGCTTTACCAATACCCATGTTTTTTTATTAGTACTCGAATAATATTATTGGACTTAATCTTATTCTACTGCTGTTTTGAAAATGGTTTTGCTTCTCTTTTTCCTGCACAGTCTTGTCCTCTTGGTAATGCTGGCCACGGTTGAACTTGTTCTTGATCCTAGTCCGTTTTAGTGACAATGAAATGAATGATGTTCTTGTTTTATCACCTAATCATTTGATGTAATCTCCTACATTTCATTATTTGTGATGGTCTTTGTATAGCAACAAAAAGGGTGAGGCTTAGTTGTACAAATATCCATAACATAATTACTTGTTTTAGGAAACATGATATTGATGGTAAAATCCTGATTTCAGTGACATGGAGAATGTAAAGAAACATTGTATGTAAAACAAGAGTTTTGTTGATGACTTGAGGTTCTATGAATGTGATGCCTGCAGTCTCTATCCAGAGTTTTGCGAAATAAGCTCTGTTCTGATTTTTTGCTTAATCCTTTTGGCTTAGTCACCTGATTTGCTGACATATTCTTTTGGGTGCAGAGCTTTGAAGCTCTGAATCAAAGGGCAGTTGCAGTGGTGGTGGATCCAATTCAGAGTGTTAAAGGGAAGGTAGTGATTGACGCATTCCGACTAATTAACCCACAAACCATGATGCTTGGCCAAGAACCCCGACAAACTACATCCAACCTTGGGCATCTTAATAAGCCTTCCATTCAAGTGAGTTTTTAATGATTGATCACTACATCTTACTATTACCTATTTTCATGTTGTACAATGCTCGATTCTCATATGGTTTATTGTTATTGTCAGGCACTGATCCATGGGTTGAACAGACATTATTACTCTATAGCCATCAATTACCGGAAGAATGAACTTGAGGAAAAGATGCTGCTTAACCTCCACAAAAAGAAATGGACTGATGGATTGACACTTAGGCGGTTTGATAGCCATTCCAAAACCAATGAACAGACTGTTCAGGTCAGTGAAACTTCTATTAACTTTAATAGTCTACTACGGTTCCTTGGTTTTGACTGCATCAGTAACCTGAGTAGAGAGGGTCAGGTAATGAGGCATTGCTCAAAACCCCAATCTCTCATACATTTTTCCCGTACAAAATCAGAGGCTGTGTTATCTCAGAGCACATTATCCACAGAAATGGTTTAGTTATGTTTATGAGACATTTTAAAGTGCAAAGAAAAAATAGTTTCTAATATTGACGGGGATGGTAAAATCACAAGTCATGCCAAAGAACTATAAAATAATAATAATAATAAATAAATAAACAATTTATTGGATGATAATGATAAATTATCATTCTGATTTTCTGAGCTACTGCAAACTCCCTATCTGTTTTATTTATCATTGTTTGTATTGATATGATTAAGGGACTGTCATCATGATTATTACTCTTATTGTTTGTTTTTAATTTTTTATTTAGTTTACAAATATTTTACTAAAGAAGAACATGACTTCCTGGCTGTAGATAGAGCAATAAAATAGATCTCTTTGGAAGATTCGAAATGTAGTAGCTGTGGGTTGATGATAACGGCATTGTACCAAAGTGATGTGACCTTGGTTTCTTTGTGATGTGCAGGAGATGCTAAACTTAGCGATCAAATATAACAAGGCAGTACAAGAGGAAGATGAATTGCCACCAGAAAAACTTGCGATTGCTAATGTGGGAAGGCAAGATGCTAAGAAGCACCTTGAGGAACATGTCTCAAACTTGATGTCTTCCAACATTGTCCAAACTTTAGGAACCATGCTCGATACAGTTGTGTTTTGAGACCCGTGGTTCTTATGCTTTTCTGATTTTTTTTTTATGTTCCGAAATTGACTGGAATTTAGTTTTTCGTTTAATGTCAGACTGGATCTCTCTTGCATATTTTGTTATTCGTAAAACAATTCATTGTATTGTTTATGGATTTCAATGTTTCATTACCTTTGTAGTTTATTTATTTTTTTATTATTCTCAAAGCATTGACATCAGTAGTAATGTTTAGGCATTTAGCATGGATCAGACATTTGACATTTGCCACCACCAGACGACTAGAATGTTGTTTAGGTATTTAACTTTAAGCATGCTGAAAATGTAAATAATCAAATGTGGATATGGGATCTAGGGAGGCATATGATTTGAGTTCACAACCTTGTAAAAATTCATAATAAGGTATAATGCGGTAGTTGGGTTTAGTAGACAACAAGAGGAAGTTCTTGGTCACTTGTATTTTTTTTTTAATTCCTCCCGAGTTAGAGGATGATTTATAAATTATACCAACAATTGATAGCTATGAGTTGTAACATCAATATAAATCCAATATGATATATGTGGTAACAAAAAATGGTCATTGGGTCCGACGCTTAAAGCCCAAACCATTTATGATTGAAATTTGTCTAAACCCACGAATAAACGGGTTGACCCAAAACTTTTGCCAGTTAAAAACTCTTTCGTTTAAAACCAAGTCAAATGGACAGTTACAATTTAGAGATAACGTCTGATTTGAAGAGAGATTCTCTCCGAGAATCCCTCCCACAATCAAAGCCTGATCAAGTGAACATTGGAAGGGGATTTTGGCCTATAAATAAACCCCATTTGGCTACAAAGAGGCTCTTTGAAGTTCTGGACTAAGGAAGAAGCTTACTAGCGTCTTGAAACTCTACTCATTCTTGTTCTGGCTACCGGAATTCAATCTGAATCACAACCACGATTCAAGCATAACAATCGCTCAGCCCAAGCATACTTAAGGCTAAGAATCTAATCCCCATTTTTATTGTTCTTTATCTTTGCTTTTTTGTTTTTTGTTTTTTTTTTTTTTTTTTTTTTCTGTTATTGTTCTTTTGCAGGTTCAAACGAGAAAACGATACATTTCGATCAACAGACAAAATCTTTCGTAGGTTTATAAAGTAGACGACATCCCCTACTCGACAAGTTCAACCAAGTTGCCCTAGGCCTAATATAAATCCGACCCGATCCATATCAACCATAGGTCGACCCCCCTACAATATATACCTTACCAAATTTGTCTCCTACCATATTCCTCACCAGCCTTCACAATTTTGTCCTTAGATAGGCGCAAATAGAATTAAGGCTGTCTTTGACTTCTAGAGAAAACTAGAGAAAAATTGTTATTTGCTTGGGCATGGATTTTTTTCATGCTACACAAATAATTACATATAATAGAAAACAAATTATACAGAACAAAAACTAACAATCTTTTGAGTATTGAGAAAATAAGTACATTATTCAAGGACAGGTGAAAAGACAGCGTTTAACCTTTAAAGATAGGAACTTTCAAGTTTCAACTCCACTTTTATTTCCACTCAAATTTAACATTGAAAGCAACAACATTTTTTTCAAACTTTGAATTCTCACAACAAAAGCAGCGAGTCACACATTCACACAGCAAAAGCAAAAGCACTGTCTTGGTTAATGAAAGAAGCCAAGCGTTTGATCAAGCTTTTTGCCTTGTCTGTGGTATGATCAAATATATGGAAAACATGATCTTCATCTTCAACTTCTATGATCTCTGCTTTTCCTGCCCACCCACTATTCACCAATTTATTGTAATAAAGCCTCCCTCTGTCTCTCAGAATATCTTTCTCTGCAACAACAACAAGCACCTTATCACATCCCAACCCATCAAGACTTGGAGCTCCATCTACAAACGGGTTGATAAGCGGGTCATCACACCCATTCTCTGATGTGCAAACGAACATCCACCAACTATCCACCATTTTTTTCCTGAACTCATCACTTACCTCCACTCCAATCGGATCTTTTCCCCAGAAGTAAGGATTGATCATACCAATACCACAGACCTTCAGGTCTCGACCCGTATCCGAATTCTTGACCCGGAAAGACAAATGATGTGCAAGACTAGAACCAGCACTATCTCCAACCAAAAACACCTTCTCGAAGTCAACACATTCCTTAAGCCAAGCTTCACGATCATGGCCATCTCCCTTAACATGGGAAGCCACCCACCGAATCGCAGCCCAACAGTCTTCAAATGCAATAGGAAGAGGAAATTCTGGAGCTAGTCTGTAGTTGACCGATACAAGAATGACGTTAGCCTCTGCAACTAAGTTGTTGAGACTGGCGTGGTACTTTGGATCGGCGGTTGACGATATGCAAAACGCCCCACCATGAAAATACACTACTAGAGGAAGCTTTTGATCAGATTCTGTCCAGTTGTTGTTGTTGGGTCGGTAAATTCTGGCAGAGACACCGGTTTCTGGGACGATGACGATGTCTTTGGACAGAACCAATGTTTCAGGATCCAAACCAGCATGAACCACTTCAGTTCCCGCCAATCTCTCAACTGTCCCATCTTTGTACACTCGAAGGTAAGGGAAAACTTCAATGGAAACTTCTACAGCTTCGCCAGTGGAACCCATTAGAAAAAAGATGATTAAAAACAGAGGAGTATTGAAAACAGAGTAGCTATGGCTTTTCAACATAGACAAAAGAGGAACTTTTATAATACTCTGGGAGTGGACTGAACTGCCGGTCCAATTAGATGAGATCAGAATTATGATTTTTATAGTTGTGGGCCAAATCGGCCAAGCAACAAAATCATCCGTTGATTATATTAGTTATTGTATATGACTTTTTAAAAAAAAAAGATCTGTCAATTAGTTGTATCTTAATGAATATTTTGAGTGTCGTTTAAGTCATGCTAGAACCTAACTAGCAGTCAATTCGAATCCTGTCAACAACATTCCAACTTGTATAAACAATTGTAGGCTGCAGCTCTTACTTATTTCTGATTAATGAGTCTGTGAATGTGATGCACTGACGTTTTTCAGAGCTCAGCATTCTATTTTATGGCTTGTTTAAGAGTTAGTGTGCGCTTGGTATGGCTTTTGAAAACATTTTTTTTTAATGTTATAAGTTATTTTGAAGTTTTTTTAGTTTGGTAAAACTCAAAATAGTTTTTTAAATATACGAATTATCTAAATTACCATTTATAAAAGCCATTTTATGTTTAATTTGGAGAAGCCCAAAATTTGGGTTTTTCCAAAAAGTGTTTTTTTTTAGCTTTTAAAAAATATATGAATTATCTTGATTACCATTTATAAATTTTAAATATTTCATCATAACTCTTTCATTATAAATACATTGTTAACATTTTTTTTGTAATTCACTCAATCAAAAGTTATTTCTAAAAAAACTTTATCAACACTTTTTTTGTATTTTATACAACCAAAAGCTTTTTTTTTGTTAGAAACTCTATTCATTAGAAACTCCACTATAAAAATATCTACTCTAGAAACTCTATTTGAAAAGCCATACGAAACACACCCTTAATGACTATAAACCACTTATTTTCGGTGGGCTGACGTTAAACACATCCCTCAATTAAGTTAAAATTCAAAGTCAAAAATATAAATAAATACATCTGTTGTTTTCAGAAAATTGTAGTTATATTTGGCTAGCTTAAACAATCAAATACGAAATCTCTACTAAGTTGAACATTTCAATATGTCATATTTACTGGAAACAGACGGCAATAAGAAATTGCATTATTTACACTTTCATTTTTGTCAAAAAATTGAGAATTATTGTTTAAGATTATCCTTTAAACTTATTGATCATGTGGTTGACATTCAAATTAGGAAAATATAAAACTTATAACAAGCTTGTGTTGAATATTACAGTCATGAATCATGCTATATAATTATATAATAATTGTCTAGTTTTTCAATAATACCGTAGACAATAAGAGGTTGGTCCCTCACATCTACATAGCTTTCGGTTCGAGTCCGTTACCTATTCCAAATCCTTTATTATTATAATATTTAAAATATATATATATAAAAAATAAAAAGCTAATAATGTTACATCAATGTTATATGGTTGGTATTGTCCTATCCAGAAAATGACGAAACCTCTTAGTTCAAGATCAAGGTAAGCGAGGTATGTCCCTATTGAAGAAAGCTGACAACCGTCTGATCAAATCCTTAGCTTTCTGAGACTGCAAATCATACAAGTGAAACCCATGATTTTCGCCATCTGTCTCAAAGATCTCCACCACACCCATCCACCCACACTTACTCAATGCACTGTAGTAAACCCAATCTCCATCTTTCAACTAGGAATGGCAATGAGGCAGGTTAGGACGGGTTTGGCAAAATCCAAACCTAAACCCGTGAAATTTTATGTCTACCAAACCTGCCCGCGAACCCGTGAAAATAAACGGGTTCGGGTTCGAGGTCGGGTTTTACCCACGGGTTTGGGGGACACCCAAACCCGCCCACGAACCTGTGAAACAAGCGGGTCCACGGGTAAAACCCGCGAACCCGCCATTTTTTTTTTTTTTTGAAAATTATTTCTATATTATTTAAACAAATTTTCTATTATCAGTTCGTCCTGACAATAAATATATTATGACGAAGAATGTGGACCACTAGATTTACATACTTTGACTCAAAGTGTATGTATTTGTCAAAACTTCTCTATAATCTGTGGTCCACATTCTTTGCCCTGATATATTTATTGTCAGGACGAACTGACAATAAAAAGACTGATTATTTAAATATATAAAATATTATAATTTTAAATAATAAAAACACTTAATAGATTGAAATGTTTACATTATATTCTCTATATAATTAAAAAGTTTTTATTGGAGTTTAAATTTATAAAATATTATATAATTTTTATTGTTCGCGGGTACGCGGGTTCGGGTATGGATTTTTTTCCAAATCCATACCCGAACCCGAACCTGAACCTGTGACGGGTACAATTTTCAAACCCAAACCCATCCACGGGTACACTTATCTCAACCCAAATCCTCTTTAAGCGGGTTGGGTTCGGACGGGTCCCACTGGTTCGGATTTAGTTGTCATCCCTACTTTCAACACATCATTCTCAGCCACACACACCAAAGCCCTCTTACACCCGAGTCCAACCAAGCTTTGTCCACCCGCCACCACCGGGTTCACCCGTGGGTCATCGTTATCCGGATTTGATGGACAAATAAATGGCCATAAACGACCCGCTGGGGCACTACCCGGATGTAAAGACTCCGACCCGATAGGATCCGACCCCCAAAAATACGGGTGAAACAATGCAATATATTCCTAAAATCTCCACATTAAGACCAAACTCAGAGTCTCCACTTCCAGCTACCATTGCTATGTTATGAGTAATGTTAGCACCAGCACTGTCTCCAGCTAAAAACACTCTCTCAAAATCTGCATGGTGATTCAACCAAGACTCGGGTCCACCATCACCGCTGTTATTGCTTGAATGAGAAGCAACCCATTTAAGCGCAGCCCAAGAATCTTCATATGCTTCAGGTATTGGATGCTCAGGAGCTTTCCTGTAGTTCACCGACACAGCAAAGACATTAACGTAGTTGTGGTACTTGGAAGTGAACGGTGAAGAGATGCAGTAGCCGCCGCCGTGAAAGTAGACCAAGAGAGGGAACTTTTGGGTTATGGTGGTGAGTTTTGGAAGGTAAAGACGAGCAGAGATATCGAGGTTGTTGTTGTTGGGTTCTTGAACGATGGTTATGTCTTTAGATGAAACTCCGGTGATGGGGTCGTCGGATACTGCAGGGACAAAGTCGGTGTCCATGAGTCTTTCGACATGGCCGTCTTTGTAGACACGGAGCATTGGGAGGAATTCGTAGTCAATTTCTGGTTTGGTTGACTCCACTATCAGATCAAAGAAAAAAATATATATGAAGTTTGAGATTTGTTAGAGAGGAATAGAGGATGATGAATTGTGTTTCAGGGCATGTCGTCCTCGATCTGGTTTTGTATTTATAGATATGACTTATGAGTGTGGAACATAATCACATATATGACTTTAATTGCATGTGTGTATGGTCCTGCATGATTTTGATATGGTGATGATTCATGATCATGACAATCCTCATATGTACACATGCATGCATGATCATTTGGAAGTATATACTAAATTGGCTAGCTTGTTCAAGAAACTCTATCATGTTCTAGATTCATTCTCGAAGGATATAAAAATCTATAGAGACAAACGTTAACATGTGTATGGTGGTTGATCTATTCCTAAGTGAACCCAATGTTAACCAAACGAGACTCAACTGATGTGAAACTTCCTGGAGACGTGGGATACGTTTGGAAGATTGAAGTTGGTGTTTTATGGAGGTTTGAAGACTATGAAGAACTAAAGAAGTGGTTTGTTTTAGCGTATGGATCGCGGTTTTCTGAGCGATGTAATTTAAGGTGACTTGTAACGGTTTAGGAAGCAGGTGTGCAACCGTGACCCGAATCGTAGTCAATCATAAACATGTGTGGAATGGGAAATCTTCAACAGAAAAGGAAAATATTCTTTTGGGAAGATCTTGTGCTTGAAGGAAAATGAATACTCTTTACAAGAAGACTTGTCATAAAAATAAATAGTATTTATATGAAACAAGTAAGTCTTGTACGTTTAGGAGTAGGATTTCCTTTTATCTTAAACTCCTTGTAACTAGTATAAATAGACCTAATATCTATGTTATTAGATTTTAAGGTTGTGGAGTAAAAAGAACACCATGTAACATCAGAGAGAGTGTGGTGAGATCTGGGGAGACCCAATGGAATATCCAGGGATGGATCCAAGGGAATATCAGTGGATCAAGTTAGAGATTCGTGGGTGATATTCAGGGAAGACCTAGGGGATATTGTGGGGGGTACTCGGTGAGGATCTTGTGGGATATTGTGGGGGTACTCAATGAGGATCTTATGAGTGGGGTTTGGGGTTAAGGTGAGAAAGTTAATCCTAGAGTATATGGTTGTAATAGTTTATCATATAGTGGAACTTTCTCTATCATCCTGACGGTCCGTGGTTTTTTTTACCTGATTTGGGTTTTCCACGTATATCTTGTGTTGTGATTGTTTATTCTCTCTCATCTATTTTTCTACTTATTGACGTTATTAATTGCTATGAGTTATGCGCGTATATTAGGCACGATGTTTCCGCGTTCATCGGTTCGAAATTATCCCCAATATGGTCGCCATCCTCGAAATTGAAAATATAAATAAATAAACTTGTTGTTTTCATAAAATTATAGTCATATTTGGCTAGCTTAAACAGTCAAATAAGACATCTCCTAAATAAACATTTTAATAAGAAATTAAATTGCATATATTCATGATTTCTGAAAGTATACAAACAAAGTTAAATAGCTTAAAGCATACCTAGGGGGTGAATAGGTTTTTACGCATTTTTCAATCCCTTGAACAAACTTTCGTTTGTCCCTCAAGGTAGCCTTACATACAACACATAAATCATAAATCCACACATAGATAAGATAAGCATATGGTCATATAAGCATAGTCTATAAATATCAATTAATTGTATGAGGTATAAGAACACATAAACTCAACATCAAATAATACTTGTATTTCAATATTTGTTCAATGTATTACAAGTATAATCAAATAATACTATACACAAGAAATACAATATACAAAAGAATTATATTTACAAATAAGATCAAATGACTAAGATCACAAATCACACTTTACAAAAATCTTGTTTCAATATACATCATAAGTGAATAATATGCAACAAGATAATAACATACACATAAACAAATATAAAAGATAGAAATAGGAAGAATTAACACAAGAGATTTTTTAACATGGTAAAACCTCCAAAGAGGAAACATCCACGGGTTGAACTACAACCATTGGGTACTTATATATATTGGAAGGTAAATTAGAAATTCCACAAAGTGACCAATCTTTAGCTCACCTACCTAGTGGAGTCTATGTCTACCTAACCCTATTGGAAAGTACGAAATCCCTCAATGATGCGAAGCCACCATATATTGGACAACATACAAAACCAACATCGATGGAAGATTAGAAATTCCTCAAAAGTGCATACACATCCCATGTACCCCGCTCTTTTGGAGTCTATGTCTATCCGTACGCCTAGGCCTACCAACATATAAGCCAACTCCCTATCCAAGGCACTCGTGCCTCTAGGGAGCCTCTCATGCATGACTATCCGAGTCCTCCCGACTCTAGCCATGACTCCTTGCTCGGTTATCCGGACATCACGTCCTAACCAAGACTTCCTTGCTTGACTATCAGGACTCCTCGTCCTAGTCAAGACTTCATGCATTTTACAAAGACTTCCTAGTGTGATCATGTGAATGCAAATGATACAAACAATCAATTCAACATAGAACATGTGATCAATACATTCCATGGAACAACTAGACCTAAACAAGTGAGAACACAAGTAAAGTAATCTAGATGCCAAAAACATGAATTAAACCTAGAGCAAGTGAAAAGCATCTAACACAAAAGCTCATAGTTCTATTCATACAAATAACATTTGAATAAAAACATATACATAAAACACATATTCAAGATGTCATAAACATACACAAAAATGCTAGAATCATAAAATTTATTCAATGAATATTCTAGCCAAAGATTTAGAGCATGGATATATTGATAAATCAATTGAATCCTAGATGTCTTTAAAAACAAAAACAAGAGCCTTAATCCTAGATTACATCAATCAAGAATCAAAACACATTTCAAAGGATTATTAATCATAAAATGATTCAATCAAGTCACAAATAATCCTAGATATCAATCTAATCACAATACAACTCTCAAGCATGTGAAAAACCTAGAATCTAAGAAACTAGTTCACATATGTCTCTAATTAGACTTTGATTAAGATTGATTATGAAGCTATATTTATCTATAGCATTCATAATACATACACATACATATAGAAGAAGAAACCCCAAGGTAATTGAAGGTTATAAAAGAAGAAATCCCAAAGATATGAACACTACCTTGAATTCTCGAGTTGGTTCGGTTTTCTGTGTGTAACCACCAGAAAAGTTGATCAAACAGCTGCAAAATCACTTGGAAAAGGTAGAGGACTCGATTACGAACAATCTCCAACTTGAATCACTCAATTTCAAGTTTGTATGAGAAAGTTATGGTGTTTGGAAGATGATAAAAATTGGAGAGAAAATTATAGCAGGATTCAACTTTTTCTTCTTGAAAATGAATGGGAAGGAATTTGGAATTTGGAATTTTAAAAGAAAGAGAGAGAGAGGAGCAAACCGGCCAACTAGAGAGTGCCACATCACCCCCTGGCCTTGTGGGGCGCGTGTGCCACACGGGGGCAGAGGCCTTCCCTGGCCGTGTGGCCCATGGCCTCCACACGTGGTGGCCAAGCTTGGCCGCTTGGCCACTTGGCCTCGCTTGCTTCTCCCGCGCACCGCACGCGTTCTTCGGCCGTATCCGGGCCTCCGAACTTCGATTTCGAATCCGTCTTCGGATTACAAATCGTGACTCCCTCACGCACAACGACGACTACGAAACTTTGACAAAAGGTTGAGAAATCATCTTGGAATATGATGACGAAAACAACTCAACGAATGAGAACGAAAAGTAACGTAACTACATCGTTTGGACTCGAAACCTAATGAATGAGTAACCGAATTGACCGAGACTCAATAAGGAATCATAAGAGAACATGTTCAAGTTAAAAACAAAAAATATAGAAACAAATAAACACAAAATCACACACGTATGCCTTTCCTAGACATAGTCCTAGAACATGCAAATTACAATGTTTATCAAATTAAAGCTAATGCATGAGCATACATTACCAAGTGTGTGAAAGTGATATATAAATGATGTTCAACCATGAAAGGGACACATATGAATGTCATGTGTGTGTGTGCTTAGCATTGTAAGAGAAATGAGGTCTTATATACTTTTGTAGACCGATGAAGCACATTTCTCTTTGAAGCCGGCATCTTACATAAGTTGTGGCCAAGTCTTTCTTTAACAACTTGAATCTTCAAATCTTAGACCACTAAACATTACAAGAGAACATCGTTTTGATATGAAATACATGCCAAGACAAATAAAAAACCTAACACTTTATTTTTGCCAAATGTTGAGAATTATTGATAAGATTATCATTTAAAGAAGTATTTAATAATCAATAAGTATTCATGTGTTTCATATTAAAATTAGGAAAATATAAAGCTTATAATAAGAAGCTTGAGTCGAATATTAGAATCATGGTATATAATTATACAATAATCGTCTAGTCTTTCAACATTACAAAAATACAATCCTAAATTATTATTATTATGTTCTATACTGTCCAGATCAGAGAATAACTCTTGTAATTTTATCGTACCATAATCAAACCTCTTAGTGCAAGATCAAGGCAAGGGAGGCATGTCCCTATTGAAGAAAGCTGCCAACCGTCTGATCAAATCCTTAGCTTTCTTAGACTGCAAATCATACAAGTGAAACGCGTGATCTTCACCGTCTGTCTCAAAGATCTCAACCACACCCATCCACCCACACCTACTTAATGTACTGTAGTAAACCCAACCTCTATCTTTCAACAAATCATTCTCAGCCACACACACCAAAGCCCTCTTACACCTGAGTCCAACCAAGCTAGGCCCACCCGCCACCACCGGGTTCACCCGTGGGTCATCGTTATCCGGATTTGATGGACAAATAAACGGCCATAAACGACTTGCTAAGGCACTACCCGGATTTAAAGCCTCCGACCCGATAGGATCCGACCCCCAGAAATACGGGTGAACCAATGCAATTCCTAAAATCTCCACATTAAGACCAGAGTCTCCACTTCCAGCTACCATTGCTATGTTATGAGCAATGTTAGCACCAGCACTGTCTCCAGCTAAAAACACTCTCTCAAAATCTGCATGGTGATTCAACCAAGACTCAGGTCCACCACCACAGCCATTGTTGCTTGAATGAGAAGCAATCCATTGAAGCGCAGCCCAAGAATCTTCATATGCTGCAGGTATTAGATGCTCGGGAGCTTTTCTGTAGTTCACTGAAACAACAACGACATTAGCTTCAGCGACGAGAGCGTTAATGCAGTTGTGGTACTTGGAAATGAACGGTGAAGAGACGCAGAAGGCGCCGCCGTGAAAGTAGACCAAGAGAGGGAACTTTTGGGTTGTGGTGGTGGTGGTGGTGGTGGTGAGTTTTGGTAGGTAAAGACGAGTAGAGATATTGATGTTGTTGGGTTCTTGAATGATGGTTATGTCTTTTGATGAAACTCCGGTGATGGGGTCGTTGGATACTGCAGGGACAAAGTCGGTGTCCATGAGTCTTTCGACATGGCCGTCTTTATAGACACGGAGCATTGGGAGGAATTCATAGTCAATTTCTTGTTTGGTAGACTCCATTGTTAGGTCAGAGAAAAAAAAATATGAAGTTCGAGATTTGTTAGAGAGGATGATGAATTGTGTTTCAGGGCATGTCGTCCTCTCGTTTTGTATTTATAGATATGAGTGTGGAACATATATGACTTTAATTGCATGTGTGTATGGTCCGCATGACTCTATCTCAGATAAAATCTTGTATAGGACGGTCTCACCGTCACTTGGATCGTTGAATGAGATCTCACTAAATTAGAGTTTTATAATATATTTTTGAGTGGTGCTATTGGCACCACTCTATTAATCTAAGGGGGGTGTATTCAATTAGGATTCTTGAGGACATTTAAAGACATTATTAATCCTGGTGTATTCAATTTGGACATTTAAAGACTTTAAAAGAGTCCATATGAATCCAATGGTATTCAATTAGGATTTATATGGACTTTTAAAGAATCCTTCCAAATCCAGGTGTATTGAATTGAGACTTTAAAAATGTCTACAAGAATCAAGGTGTATTCAATTAGGACTGGATTTTAAAGGATTTTCTTAAGTCATGGATTTTGATGGATTTTGGTGGACTTGATGGTGAAAGATATAAATATCAAATGTCATAACATGTCCAGCCTTCTCCCCAAAGATTTTGGTGGATTTTACTTTCCCTCTCTCTCTCTCAAATCAGAAACGAAAAGCACTAATATGTAAAAATTAAAAAAAACCGATGCATGTGAGAATAATAAGCTTCCATCCCCAGTATGTTCTGTGAATTATAAAAAAAAAAAAAAAAAAAAAAAAAAAAACTGCACATAATTATATATGTGAGAATATGTTGCAGTCACATAATTATATACAGTATAACAAGTACAAAACTCACTACGTGCCAGAAATGCACAAAACAACACTAAATTAATCTGTAGAGCCTTCAGTCAAACACCAAAATGCTCACTCTTTATTAGCTTTTTTTTTTTTTTGAAAAACTCTTTATTAGCATTTTATTTTAAAGAAAAATAATTCATCTACACTTCATGCAAGCAGTGCCTTTACGCAGATAAGCCTTAGCCAATTTTGGGTTCAATTCAATCGCTTTGTTTGCATCAGCAACAACCTCAGACTATATATATACACAAATATAGATTGACTGGTGTATCAAATTTTGCTCATTCTAACTTCAAAGGTTTTTTTGATAATTAGCGATAATTAGCTATAATTAGCTTACTATTGATAAGTCAGAGATAACAAATTCATGAAAGCTTTAGCCAATTTTGGATTCAATTCAATCGCTTTGTTTTCATCAGCAACAACCTCAAAATATATATATACGTAAATATAGATTGATTGGTGTATCAAATTTTGCTCATTCCAACTTCAAAGGTTTTTTTTGATAATTAGCTATAATTAGCTTACTATTGATATATAAGTTAGAGATAACAAATCCATGAAAATCCTTGGATGTCTAAACAAATCCATAAAAGTCTGAGATAGATGTCTAAACAAATCCATAAAAGTTTGAGATGGATGTCTAAACAAATCAATGAAAGTCCATGTGGATTTATAAAAGTCTGTAGAAATCCATGAAAATCTGTCACTTAAAAAATGTCTTTAAATGTCTTCAAGAATCCTAATTAATCCTAATTGAATACACCCCCCTAATAATGTCTCACTTTTAAAATGATTTACTATTATATTTTTATTCTTTATCAAAATTACTTAAAGAGATATACAATTAAAAAAGGGCCATGAAGGGATACAATGGAGATGAAACATGAGAACAATAAAACATGCTTCCAAAGAGTTGGGGTGTATAAAGTTTGAAAATTAAATAAGAAGGGTAGCATGTTCTTAATATATATAGTGCAATCTCACTGAACGGTTTCATCAAGTGACAGTAAGACCGTCCCATGTAAAATTTTCTCCTCTATCTTGAGTATGACATAGTGATTCATGAATCGTGATTACCCTCCTTAATTCATATGTACACATGCATGCATGATCTTTTGTAAGTTTAAATCAAATTGGCTTAATTCTCCATCATTCATCAAGTTCTAGATCGACTCTTCAAGGATAAAAGTCTTTAGATTGGATTAAATTGTGGTTATATAAAAGTCAAAGTTGTTTACTTGGAAAAAAAATAACAAGATTTCTCTAAATTAGTTTCTACTTTTCTTAAAATATAATAATAATAATAATAATAATAATAGTAGGTTAAGTTTTTATTTTTTAGTTGAATTTAAACTTGGGGCATATTTATAAGGTTTCTTGTGCAGGATTTCGTACTCTCTTTTTTTTCCTACAGAATCCTAGATATCAAACTTGATAATCACTACAAAAGTGATTTACACAACCAAAAATGAAGCTTAGATGGCAGAATAAATACAAAACTTAATAGAAATTTTTTTCAAGGGAATTCGCCATTCAAAGGAGGTGTTACATAAAGACAAACGTTAACATGTGTATGGTGGTTGTTCACCACCGGAACCGGAGATGTTCCCTTTTCACAATGATACGTACTAATGGTTAATGTATGAATGAAGACTTTGGCTGCCTGAACTGTGTTTTAATTAGGAGATCATTTTCTCCTTTATTATTCTCATCAAGTGGGCGGGTTTGTCTCTAGTCACTGATAAACTCATAAAAGGTCCAGGAAAACAAAGAAAAACAAGGAAGATTGTCTAAACGCAAGGCATTCTAGCTATTCGAGTGCCTTTTTACGCCATGACCAAGATTCGGATGGCGATTTCGGCAGAGGTGGAAGTAACACAGCCTTCCTGCACAGACCAAATGGCCATCCTTGGCAGTAACACAATTCCTGAATTATGGAACGTTGCAAATCCTGAAAATCGAGCTTCCGAAAATCCTGAAAATCCAGTCCAGTCAGGCTTGAACAGCGGGAGAAGTTTGTTTTAACAGAGTGATACGTTTCCTTGCTTATGGCACTCGAACAACACGAGAAACAGCTACAAACAGAAAAGAATTCTATAGCGTCTCCTTCTTCTTCTTCGTCGGTGTCGTCCTCTTTTTGTTGTTCTGCCTTCAAATACAATTCTCTGGTTTTTGGATAAAACACCCAGGAAAAGCTATCAGACATGATGAGGCTAGGTTTGCGTCTCAACTTCTCCATGGCACGAGATCGGATTTCTGAAACAACCACCTGTGGTAAGAGATCAACAACAGTAATCACCACCACAAAAGGAAAACAACCATAGAAAGGCATAAAAACAAAAACAAAAAGTTGAAATCAAATATGCAATTGTGAAAGGTGAGTACTTCCTGTTCGTCATCAGAATCACTTGCTAGATACTCCTCTTCCGGACCTGAAATCGAAATCGAACGCCTTCCATTGAAACTGTGACAATTGGAAAATGCATCCTTCAAAGCCGCAGTAAGTAATTTGCATATCTTAGAGTAATGGGGTGGCGGTGGCTCTTCATGGTAAAAGACACTCATGTTGTAGAAGAAGCTGAATGGAAATGTGAAAGTAAAATTTGCAGTCATACTTATAACAAATTTCATTGTCTTGAGTTGATATTGAAGTTGACATGCTTCATTGATAGTGGCCTATCAACTTATTGAAAAGACTACATGTTTCTAATCCTTTGGTGTAAAGACTAAGTAAAAAAAAAAAAAAAAAAATTTGCACAAGACAATCTAACAAATCCACCCTAAATTTTGTCATATTCATCATCCATGTCTCTTGGCTACAAATTCTTCTATATATCTTAAAAGGGTCAATTTATTTAACAGTATTCTGTAGAAAACATGCCAGGTTTACAAGTTTTCACTTCAAGTTCAAGTTATGGTGACTAGACATGATACCAAACTTAGACTGCTAATTTATTATAGATGTTTCATCAAGATAAAACAAAATCAAGAAGAAAAAGATGATTTTGATACCAGTTCAGAGTGTGTACTTACCTCAATATCTTCCAAGATTGAACTACAGGATCTGATATTGATATCACAGATGTTGGTTCGTATCTGACAACAGAGAATTTTCGTTTCACATATCAGATATCAGTTTCCTTCATTGTTGTTATAGCTCTCTCTTTCTTGTTTCTTGTTTCTTGTTATCTTTTTCTTCGTCTTCTTCTTCCTCATCAACCACCTATTAATTCTTTTACAGTAAAGTGACAAGACTCCACCGAAACAAATGGTCAACTGGCATTTATTGTAAAAGTTGAAACTAATTATTTTCATGGCTTTTTTTTTTTTTTTTTTTTCAGCAACCCTCATGATGATATAATTAAATACAGTGGACACCACACACGGGCATGCTACTGTACATGATTGAATATTCACAGATTCAACTACTTTTGCCTCAAAAAGGAACAAACTTTACAAACAAAAGATATAAAGAACCACGTGAACCATTGCAACAGTATGTTTTGGAGTGATTTCATAAATGTATATAATAATAGCAGAGTAACAAGCAAATTTACAGTGTCAAATGATATCCAGTAAAAAAAAAAAAAAAAAAAAAAAACCTTATTCAGAAGCAAAGTATTGTGTTCATAGTGGCTTCAATTGGTTTTTGAAAGTTGGCTGCATCTCTTCTACTTCTTCTTTCAACTTTACATGAATCATTTAAGTAAGAAACTCCTATGAATTGAACATGATGTTGAGAAACCAACTTCTGAAAGCATCAATACGAAAAAGTAAATTAGTTTGGCCTCAATCAATCTCAATAGATAAGAGCAACCGAGGCGTACTAATACTATACATACAAGTATATATGGTACAGATTCCACAGTTAAAGAAGCAAAAAACAGTTAAGGAAATATATATCCTTTCCGTCTTCATATGATTAAATGCTATAATGCGAAATTATGTGTTCCTAAACACATCTTTTAATTCCAATTGTTCAAAAATAGCAAAAATGATCATAATAAAACACATATTTTTAGAAAATAACCACTCCACACAGGGCAAGAACTTAGTATAGAGAATATTTATTGAACAGACAAGCAATGTTGAGACTACAGCGATCTTTGAGTTGAGATAGACACATAACTTTCTGTTAGATCTTACAAATTGTTATAAATGTGGTTATATAACCTTAAGCTATGGACAGCAAGAACTTAAACATCACCATAGTGTTTTGTGACTTTTTAAAGCATTTAATGCATGATAAGCCAAAAAACAAAGGCAGCACATGATAGTTCACAGTAACCGGGAAAAGCTTAGACGGAGATACAATCTAATCCTCAAGCGACAGCCGACATTTAGCTACCACCTCTTATTGACGTGCAATTGTCAAATATCTTCTATCCTCAACCACACAAGAGCTCAATCTTCAACTACACTCTATAAGTCAAAGCAGAAGTTCATATAAAAATTCTGCTCTACCAAGAACTCCACCACTGTTAAACCACGTTTAGTAAACATTCCCTTTGTTTCCGACAAAAAAGAAAAACTGCAGGACCTAACTAAAGACAAAACAGATCTTATTTACAGCCAATCTTCTCAAATCCGTACATATATTTAGGTGTTACAAAATTAACCAAATTTTAAATAATCATATAGCTTTATGGTATATTCTTTAAGATTCTACATTAGATAATGGGCCTAAATTCAATTATATCTGGTCTTCAATTATGGTATATTCAATTCTACTTTGCAGGAGAAACCCAACCTTAAACAGAACAATGCATATGTAGCAGGGAGATAATTTGTTTCAAAACCATAAGCATCACCATAGTTATTACTTCAAACGAAACATCACTAATAAAAAATTTTAAGAAGCAATACCGAATGGAACAAACATTGCAAAATCCATAAACTTAATGATTTAAAGAAAAAGGTACCAGATAAGTCAGTTCAGAGACTTATGAAGTTGCTGAGATGTTAGAGAGATGAGGGACTGAAGCTTGGCAACGGCCGAGGTCTTATCGGGGGGACATTTAGAGAGAGAAATATTCAAAGAGTGAAGGGCCTCATCAAGTTTGCCGGCAGCCAATGCAGCACATCCTGCCTTATAAGCCTCGTCTGCCATTTTTGCATCATATCGAGAAGACACACTTGCATCAGAGATCACGTTCTTTAATATGGAAGAAGATGAGGAGTCAAGATGAGCAGTAGCACGCGCATACTCAAGATTCGTGATGGCTGTGTTAATCTCTGCCATGAGAGCTTCAGGCGTTGATGGAACAATCTTCACACCATCAAAGACAGTCCAATTGGGGCTCCCTTCTCCGGAGCTCATCTCTCTTTTTGGCTATGATTTCTAGCGTAGGCTTATGATGAACGACTTAATGGTTTTCCGGTTGAAAAATAATGAATCTTATAATCCAGCTTGGTTCAATATTACAACATAAAACTAAAGAGTAAAGGGAATGGGCAGTGCACTGACTGTCGAACTCGAAAACGATTGACCCCAGAACCAGCCTCGAGTCTCACCAATATGATCGTTTTCTGAAATTCCCAAGTTGCACAAACCTAAGAAGAATTCGATTAAGTGTCAAAAGTGATGGTAATTAATCCAAGCGTGATATGATTGAGCCAGTTGCATATACAAATGACCCAAATAGAGTACCTCAGTCTTGAATTATCTATCTAGTCTCTAAGGATTGTTAAGTGCAAGTAGATAAAACCATAAATTTGGAAAATGGTAATTTATTGTCACAAGTGAACAATATGATAGAAAATTCCTGAGCATTAGTGATTACATTTACACACCTGCTTATTCAACTAAAATTCTTCACAGTACGCACTAAAACTTAGTAAAATATGCAAAGCTGTTCTTGATTGATACAAATAAGCAACAAAGTTCCAATTTTGAGTAGAGTCAATATTTTCTGTTAGTCTATTTTGAATAAAGAATGAAAACAGAAGCAGAAATCAGAGCATTAAATGTAAAATCGTAATTGTTGGAAGAAATTAACAGAAAACGGTACCTCCTCCCAGCGAAGGCCGTCGTTGTCGGTGTTTTGCAGGTGAATCGGTTGAAGAAGGTAACTGGGTTTCGAATTCCACCTGCAAATTATTTAACTAACCTCGCAATTGCTTCAACACAGCTTCGAGTCATTATTTGATTTAACGTGTTCTTAAAATAGCAATTTGTTATTCTCGCTGTTTTTTTTCCCCCTTTATTGTCATGGACTCATGGTCTCATGGAAAAGGTAATAAGATGGAAATATCGAAAATATAGGAAATCTTTTCGATATTTACTTCCTTTTTTTTTTTTTTTTTTTTAACATATAACAACCGCCAAGACCGGCGAGATGAGGTTCTACAAGCGCAGCCCGGAAAGCAACTCCCACTAGAGAGGAGAGACAAGGGTTCAAAAATTAAATAGCACTATTTGAGGCGCTTTTTGGGGAACATGCACCAACTTACTAACTTAAGTTTAAAAGGCACCATTTATGGTGAACGGACAAAATTGACCCTCACAGTTAGTGGTGACACGGTTCCGGTTCCAGTTCCGCGGTTTGATGGAACCGGCGGTTTTGAACCTTTTTTTTTTTTTTTTTGTTTTTACAAAAAAAAAAAAAAAAAAAAAAAAAACTTCTCTAATAAAATAAAATATATAAATGACAAATTACAAAATTAAATTAAATTACAAAATTAAATTAAATTATAAAATAAAATTACAAATGACAATTTATGGGTTCTTATGGATGCTTGAACCATGGTTGCAAAATAAAAACACAAACTAAACTAGCCACTAAAGCCACATTCAATACTTGTATAATATTTCAAACAAAAACTATAAGTAGTATAAAGGATTTTTTAAAAACGTGTCCATTTACACAAGGCCTGATGTTAAAGTAATTCTCCGGACCAAGACGGGCACAGATGTGGTGTGGGATCGGGAGGAAAAGGTTTCTTACTAGGTTTAAACGAGGTTCGAAATAGACACAACACTTAAAAACATTTTTTTTTGATGAAAAAGGGGTTTTTAGGGCTCGAAAAGTGGCCACAAGCCCTTTGGACTTGCTCCCATCGCATTCCTTGCATCGTTCTATGTGATTTCAAAAAAAAAATTACCTGATTCGGACATCCGAGCACAAAGTTATGGCCTTTCAAAGTTTAAGGCATATATAAAAAACATTTTACCGCAATTTTTTTTTTTTAAGGCAAATTTTTTCTATTCTCTCATTGGAGAGAAATTAGAATTAGAGAATTCAGAAGAAATTGGTGTGAGGAAAAATGAAAGGGGGGTGGTATTTATAGAAAAAAAAAAAAAAAAAAAAATTATTGTGCGAACCGGCGGTTCGAACCGGAACCGGAACCGCCGGTTCCAATCCGGTTCGAACCGCCGGTTCGACCAAACTCTTGAACCGGAACCGGAAAACCGGTTCCGGTTCCGGTTCCGGCCGGTTCCGGCGGTTCCAACCGGAACCGTGCCAGGTCTGCTCACAGTAACCTTCTTCACCATTTTGTTTTCTTTTTTTCTTTCAAAATCCTCTATCAATGGAAGTGGAACCGATGAATCAATGATACTGACCAATCAACGAACAAAAAGGCTCGGGAAGCATGAACTATATAGAAAGTCTTAGAGATACAAAATTAAAAAAAAAAAATTGATTGTTAAAAAGGCTCGAAAATGTTTGAAAATGTTCGAAAAAGGCTCGAAAATGTTCGAAAAAGGCTTGAAAAAGGTTTGAAAATGCTCGAAAAAGGTTCGAAAAGGCTCGAAAAAGGTTCGAAAAAAGTTCGGAAAAGGCTCGAAATGAAGTGTTCGAGCCTTTTTGTACATGAATCGAGCCTTTTTGTACTGCAGTCGTGCATTTTTGAACCTTTATGAATCGATCGTGCTTTTTTGAACCTTTATGAATCGAGCTTTTTTGTACAGTAATCGTGTCTTTTTGTACATGAATCGAGCCTTTTTATATATGAATCGTGCCTTTTTATATATGAATCGAGCCTTTTTGTACATGAATCGTGCCTTTTTGTACTGCAATCGTGCATTTTTATACTGCAATCGTGCCTTTTTGAACCTTTATGAATCGAACCTTTTCAAGGAAAATTCATAAATTAATCGGTCGAGCCTTTTCAAGGAATATTCATAGGTTAATCGGTGTAATACACAGTTCGAGCCTTTTAATGAAGTGTTCGAGCCTTTTCATTAGTGTATGAAAAGGCTCGAACACTTAATGAAAAGGCACGATTGGTGTATGAAAAGGCTCGAACACTACATTTCGAGCCTTTTCATACACTAATCGTGCATTTTCATTAAGTGTTCGAGCATTTTCATTAGTGTATGAAAAGGCTCGAACACTTCATTTCGAGCCTTTTCAATGGAAGATTCAATGGAAGATTCAAAACCAAAAAAAATCTTTGGGGGCATTGCCCCCATACCCCCACGAGCTGACCGGGCAGCTCGACCACCGCGAGCTCAGCGGGGAGCTCGACCCCCAAATGCGTCTGCGTAACGCCACAAAACTAATTATCTAATGAAGATGCGTTGATAATGTTATGGTCTTCAACCTCCATTGGAGGTCCGTTTTAATCTCAGAAAACTTCAAAGTAAGAAAAAGAATGTGTAAAGTAAGGGTATTTTTGTCCGTTCACCATAATATGTGCCTTTTAAACTTAACTTATTAAAGCACTGACATTGTCACCAAATCAGTTTAAAAAGGTGACATTTCTCACCAATTCCACGGAGGAGACAACCCACACCTAGGTGGGACAAGACCCACACAATGGAGAGATCAACTTTCCCTAAATACACACTGGCCCAAGGATCGAACCTTGGTGGGAGAGAGTCTCGGACAGACTCTGGCCACCAAAGATAAGGGCCCGTGTGTTACTTCCTTAATTACAATTCACAAGAAAACCATAAAATTTCAAGGGTCAATATCAAAAACCTTCCCACACAGTTAAACTATTATCGGATATACGGTTACAAATGTTTTTATTTTAGAAACCTCCCCTATTGATTGATACCGTTAACATTCCGTTTGTGTTGACCGGGTTTGACCTTAAAAAGTCTAAAATGTCTCTATTTAAGCTTCAATTGTATAAATTAACCATTATACTCTCATACATTTACCAAATAAAAATTAATCAAATGATACCAAAGGCGAGAATATTAACTTGCCAATAAGAAGTTATTTTGTGGATAATTTTATCCCTAAAAATAACAAAATTACAAATGAATCAAAAGCATTGAAAATAAACCAGAATATATATTCATTTGTCTTTTTTTATAAATCCAAACAAATACTCATTTTCAAAGCATTTCTATAACACTACCCATCCAAGTCCAATCATGCAGATCACAGAGACACAGAGTGATCAAGCAAGAATAAGAAAAAAAAAAAAAAATAGAAACAGTAAGATTTACAGATCATAATTGATTATCAATTGGAGCCTTAATGTCTGCATTTATTAATAATCGAATTTGCAAAGAACAAGAACCACAAGGTAGTACAATTGATGCTGGTAAAGCATCCGGATTTTGTATAGAAATCGTATTTCCATCCTTTAATAATGTATACCCCATTTTACCCAACTCCAAAGAATCAACAGAAAAATAATCAGCACATCGACACTGGTAAACGAGCTCCAAAACTTCTCCATTATCTTCGATCATCATATCCTCTAAACTAACATCATCCGCGGCAAGCAAATCCTCTCTTGATGCTCGCAACTCACTATCATAGACAGCACGTGACCTAGCATTGCCGAGGACTTCCCATGCCTTCTGTGCTTTTAGAAATCTATCTCCAACTTCATTGTCAGCATCCGATGTCTCGGATATCTTTTGTAACTTATCAGGATGATGATTAAGGATGGCAGATCGATAGCTTGTACGGATTTCTTCATAACTTGCATCTTCTCTCACAGATAGAATATCATAGTGGGTTTCCTGGATCATGCTCTCGGCAGAAAGCATCATTGGACGCCAACTGTTATCAGATCAACTTCACTGCAAATGATATAGATAGGTTAATTATTTGTAATTAAATGAAACTTAATGGGAAAAAGGCTTTCATCAAGATAGCAGCAACCGGCAAAGTGCTCAACTAATCCACATCATAAGAAATTTCTGCAGAAATTAACTAACATGACGGGCAATTTATTTATTTATATTTAATTTATTTATTTTTTTGGCCTCAGCAAGGATAGCTAACATCGAGTCATTTTACAAAAATCACAAACTTTTCCTACAAAACCACTGTCACACCCTATCACAATTTCTATTTGCAAACCTCATTCTATTTACAAAACTTAGGTTGAGCAATTCGTGGAGCATTATGAGAACGATAGGATCCAAAACCTATCTCAATTAATGCCAACCTATTTCGGGATTTTGTAGCAGCTGAATGAACTTGCAGCACCACAACTAAAATTATAAAACGGAAAATAATGGAAACATAAGATCGGCTGCAATACAATCATATAAAGCATTGTAACTAGCCAAAACACAATGAAATAAGTGAGTTGAATTAATGCTCTAAGAAGTTCAGAATAGAAACGCATGCCAATTGCCAACAGAACTCACCTATATCTCTATTACGATCGGATAATTAAATCTAATGAACCCTAATTCCCTAATTCCCCTTGTGACAATCGATGCACTTCCTCTTCATCAGATTAATCATGTGCTCAGTGTAGTTGATAACAAACTCCTCACAGTCGCCATTCAAAATTTCATAAATTTACTGATAGATATAGAAAACATATAACATGTAAAACGGGTTCAGATTACTTGACAAAATCTATTGATGCCAACATGAATTATCCTAGTGCGCAAGAAATAGCTAAACAAACTTTGCAATTTTCCTGCTTGATGGGTCATTAAACCATATAATGCAACAACGACGACAACAGCACAGATAGTATAATGCAACACTGATTTAAAGAATATAGAGACTCGGAGAGACAGAATCAGAAGATTCTTACCCAAGAGAGAAGCGCGAAGCTACTGCTAATTCAATTCAAGCATTGTAGGGTTAAATTAGGTGGGTTTTTCCAGAGTGAGAATTGATTTGTGATTTGCGTCTGTTTTCTCAATTCAATCAACTTAAATGGTCTAGGGTTTCTCTCATGGCTTTATAAAAGGATGATATTGTCTTTTACATGTTCAAATTTTTTAATTTTTTTTTTTCATATGTAAATTGATAAGTGTGACAATGTCTTAAAAAAATTGAAAGTTTTTTATAAAATTAATTTATACAAATTTAAAGTTAAAACATAGGATTATTATTCATGAAACTCCAATTTTTAAAAAAAATTTAATCTAATACAAATCGAATCAGAAACCTGTCCCTAATCGACCGGAATGCAATCCCATGGTAGGGAGGGAGAGGGATCTCCCAACAGAGTTAACCGGTAAAAATAGGACTCGAACCTCTTTCACAGTTCAAGCTGGTCAAATGATACGTTACTCCATTCACGATTACTTCTACAATAGCCATCCTATGAACACAACAGTTTTTGTTTAATGACAACCAAAATATAAGTCTGAAAAAACTTCATTCACAGTTAGCAAAAGAGCAATACAAAAGATGACTTTTTTTTTTTTTTTCGTAAAACAAGTCATCCACCAGATTTCCCAGTTTAGAATCATTGTTCTCATTATATTACATGTCCCAAAAATTGATTGCGTGATTGTAAATTACAGAATCACACTCTCTAGTCTTTACCCTTCCCATCTTTATCTTCAACAAACCAAAAGAATAATGAACAGAAGCAAAAATTCACCGATGTAAGGAGTATGTGACATGGATTTCTTTGGAGCTAACTCCATGGCTGTCTGCAAAACGTTACAAGGGTGATAGAACTGTCCACTTTTTAGCAGAATTCAATCACACTCTAACAACACCAGAGACCCATGGAACAATCAAAGGTGCGGTTGGGTGGGAATTTCTATATGAATCGGGATATTTGCCCTTAAAATTTAGTTTGGGCTTCTCTGCCTGCGTAATAAATAAGGAGTACAGATATTAGATAAGAACTTCAAAAGGAAGCACAAGAAAGTTATAAAGTGCTAACTTAATGATGAAATTAGCTGATGCTTACATATTTCAGCCAGCATTCCTGATTTTTGTGTTCATAGATATCTGGGGAATGACACCCTGTCTCAGATGGGCAATAAACCCATGTGTTGCATTTAATTTGACCTGGCTGCACACGCTTTGCCTGATCTAAGCATGCCTGACAGCAGTCAGCTGCACTTTCTTTAGGGTGAGTGAGACCCCATCTGACAGCAGCCCCAGCATAATCAGTATGAAGTTCAGCGTTACACTCAGGTGGAACTGGCTTGCCGGGTAAAATATCTTCTTCTGGAGAGAAATAAGCACACCTCAATTAGTAGACAAACAAAGCTCGATATGATTTTTCCATATTTGTAGAAAGTGTGTTCAGCTGGAGCATACATGTGTGATTAACAATTAGAAGAGATAATGATTATTTACCCTCTTCATCTTTAACACCCTCGGGTTTATCATCATGTTCTTGGTGAATGATTTCAGCAGGTATCCAAAGACCAATTTCTTCAGACAACGCAGCCCAATCAGATTCCAAGGCTTTTACTAGCAATCCTACAGAAAGTGAGTCATAAAAAGGTATAAGGGAAGGTCCAAACAATAACTTCAAAGTGTCTTCAGAGATTAAAGCATGGTGAATGTTGAGGTTTAAACAAAAACATAAATTTGAATTCCAGACAAACCCGGGATTAAAGAGAAGACCATACTAGTTTGCTCTTTCAGAATAGTCGAATTTCTTCCCTGCTTTCCAATATTCAACTGTTTGGCTTCATCTAGTTTTTCTCTACGCCAGCTTTCAACTGCTTCTGTTTATCAAAAGAAAAATGCCAACAAGATCGGTAGTGAGAGATATAAATATACAACACAAATTTACATCACACATATCCCAACATTTGAAGCTTAGAAAAGATAGCTTAAACCAATACATGTAGTCAAAATTGATTATTCACATTATTAAAGTTTAAACTGATATGTGCTTCTCAGAAAGGTGGACACCCCCCTTGCTTTCCCAAGCCATGTTTACAGACTTGTGAAGACCCTATACAACACACATCCAATACTTTCTTGACACCATAGTTTTAGACTTTGCAAAACTCCAACTCGTGGAACTGGTATATAAAAAGCTTCAAACTAAACAATCAAAATGAAAGAAGGACGGGGGAGGAGAAGAGGCATGGAAAAGCTCACAATTATGAGAAGAGGATATAAAAGACACTAATTCGTATAACAAGGAAAGTAGGCTTCCTATCCTTAATGTTTGAAAAAATCAAAACAAAGAGTATGACTTCAACCATAATAACCTAATTGGATGTGCACATCCATAGAATACCATGCCAGTGAAATAAATTGTCAGCCTAATGCAAGTCAAAGGATACATGGTACAAGCCTTGGAACAGTTCATTCACAGTAATGAGCAAGATTGGGAACCAGCCGCCCAAAATATCCAACATATAGGCTGATTTCCTTCTATTAATTATATCCCTCACCTTTAACCAATTCACTTTAGCACTGACCAACTTACCATGCCATCCTTAAAATTCCCAAAAAAAAAAAACGCATTTCACCCCCCTCTCATTAATTTTCCATCACATCCAAGCTCCCTTGCTTCCTTCACTCATAGTAAACTTATAAACTCGATATGAAAATTATTACATTCTGAAATCTAAGCACATAAAAGAAATTCCATTACATTCTATTACCATATTAACCAAGGGTTTGCCTGCTCTATTGCCATATTAAACAGTACTCCTAAAGTTAACCAAATAGAGAACAATGCAAATTATTCATTCATTCATTTACTCATTAGTGTCACAACCATACCATATATGTGTACATAGAAATATAGAATTGGCCGTGGGAAAAGGTCATTTAAATCAATATCTTTGAAATTATCATAAGGTTTTCCAATGGTTTTAGAGAATGTTGCCAGGAAGCTCATTTTCCACCAAAAAAAATATTTTCTAACCGACGTACATCACAAAATCAACAAAGATCTTTAGTCAGAGTTTTAAAATGATCTAAAGTACAATTGAAAAAAGATATCATATTCTGTAGACATAAGTTGCAAAGTCAATTTTTACATATACACGAAACTGCTAAGTTTATGCAACTATTTTATCTATGCTATCCATCCATCCATCGACATGCCTGCCATATCACAATCATCCATCGACCAGCCTGACCATACGCCTAATGATCCACACATAACAACCACATGAATGATACATAGTTCAGGTAAACAGAAATGGTAAACCTAGAAGTACTACAACAGTAACTGCTATCTAATATACATTATGCCCTCCCAACAGATTGTTGGTACTAAAGTATTTACCAAATCATCATTGTATGAATCTTTTGAGATAATAATACTGTCAATGGATATATATATTTGACTACTGCCAATAAATAAATAAATATATGAAGTTCTCAAGTAACCTAATCCTGTAAATCTCCGCACAACATAAAGTTCTTTAATTAATGAACAACCTGCCACCCAAAGAAAATGCCCTATACTCAAATGAAGTTCTAATAACAAAGCCATACAATGATTTGACCACTTTCTAATAAGAATTCGATATGCCAATGAAAATTAATCAGTAAGAGATTGCATGAAATTACATTGTACCCACCTCTTAACACACTAACATTTGTCTTGGCATCCAAGCTGTGCAGCCTCTGGAGGATTTCATCCGCCATCCTCTGCTTAATAGGCCGTGGTAGTTCAAGAACCGAATCTTCTCTAGATAACTCTAGTTTCAATTTCTTCACCTTGTGATCACAGAAACAAAATCCATTAAACTCAATCAAACGATATATAACCACAAAAAGGGTTTGCTTTCCGGCATAAATAACCTCGAAAATCAAGAGGGTCTTACAACTTTAACAAGCTCTATCGGTTCCTTAGCTCTTCGAATCCGTATCGATTCTTCCATTTTCTTAATCTGATCTGGTGTGTACTTTACAGCTATTGGTAATTAAAACATTGGAATTAAACAAGCATGGAACAAATTGCAACCACAATCAACAAAACACCCAAAAAAAAATTAATAATAATAATTGAAAACCATAAAAGGAAGCAAGAGGCGGCACCATTATCGAAATCAGAATTGGAATGAAGGTAGATAGAGGCGTAGAGAGAGCGAAGAACGTAAAGAGCAATAACAATGTTAATTGAACAAACGATGAGAGTGATTTTCTTATACGAACAATTCAATTTTCCTCTCCCTTTATATCCCCACTCTACTCTTGCCATCTCATTATCGCCTCCTTCCACCTCATCACGCCATCTCTCCTCCCTATCTCTTCGAATTTCAATACAAATTCCACAGATCTATCCAACCGTAGATCGCAGCAATCAATCAGTATTGAACTCTTATCTGCTTTTGTTTTTGAATATTTCAATGCGAGGACAGGCTGCAAAGTGCAAACCAGAAAAGCAAGCTTATTTTTTTTTCTTTTAAGTAATCGTAAATTCGCAATTCACACACAGAGAGAGTTAAAACTAATATTTTCAACAGTGGTTGATAAAGTTAAAATGATTAAATCTGACTTTTTGTTGTTGTTGATGCTGCTGTGGTGTTGGTGTTCTGCTAACGTGCTCTCCGGGCAATGACGATTTAGTTCTGGTAATTCCGTGATTATTGGTGATTTTGGGATTAACAACTTTAAAAAAAAAAAAATCATCATTTGTGCCTTGTGTTTTTTTAACAGCTAAAAAATCTCTGTTTCCTTGGGTTTTGCTAAAGTGCGCCTAGGGTAGAGTGTTCCAATTATTCGGTTCACTATTTATGACGGACGCGTCATCCGTGACTCACTTTGTTTAAATTTCCTTTTTTTTTAATATTACAATAATTAGGAATTCGAAGAATAAGACATGCCACGGTTTAATTATAGTCTTTTTTTTGTTAAAAAAAATTGGCAGTATATCATAGTCTTTTGGAAATCAATTCTTAAATTAAAATGTAACTGTATGCTATTAATAATATTAGACATTTCAAATTAATATATATATATATGATATAATATGGTAACGAATCGAACATAAAACATTATCAGATTGAATATGGATAATTTTCACCTAGCGACGATAGAATAGACATTTTATCATAACTTGATTTGTATCTCAAATTATCAACAATTTCGATAGATGGTAATAATTGCTTCCTCTCGGGATCGTTAATGGTGTGGGGATTCTAGAGAAAGAGAAGGGCTCGCGTGCCCCCAATTCAAAAGCCTATTAATTCAAAAGCCAACTTTTAGCTTAATTTCTGTTCATTTAATTTCATTTTGACCCACGTTAATCACTACAAATTGAAGTAATGATTATTTTTCTTAAGAGAATTGGAGTAATGATTATTAATAATACATATAGGGCACATAATATGTGTCCGTAAATAATGGTAGATATGCACTTTCTTTATCATATTTATGTAGATAAGAGGCTCAATTATCATATCTGTCCATTGAATTATTAAGTGTATAAAGATCTATTTATATGAGAGTTGTACATTTCTGATTATATTTGTGGGGGTGGATTTAGTCTACAACATTAAACTTGTTAGCCTTGGACTGCCTGTAACCTAAACTGATCACCAACTACCATAATAGATTATTAATTTTGTACATCTCTCTATTTAAACTAATGTAACAATTTATTTTCTTTAACAAATTCTCTTTAATTTTTTAAATTAAATTTGATAAAAAAGATCGTCCCTTAAAAGATATCATCGATGGGAAATATGTGCATGAAATTATAATATTTCCCATAACAGATCAATAGAATAACTTATTAATATTAGGCATTTAGGCGTACATTATAATGTTAACTACTCATTATAATACTATGAATATTTCAATAACAATTGCACAACCTTAATGACAAAATGGTTCCACACTTCACACTTCACCAAAGAGGTGTAGCTCAGCTGGTAGATGAACGAGTTTGGGGTTTGGGCAATTGACTCCCAGATCAGTGGCTCGAATCATACTAATGACGAAAACTTTTAAAAAAAATATCTGGTCCCGAATTAATAGATATTGTCAAAAAAAAATACTAGCCTAATAAAGATTCAAGTCTCACATTTGCTATTAAATCATAAAGTATGGAAAAATTCCTTTTCATGACTCATGAGAATTATACTACGAACCATGATCGTAGCTGTTTATTTCTTCAAGTCGCAATAGACTCTCAAGTCTCAACCCATTCGATGTCATTTTTTTTTTTTTAATAACAGTTAATATTACAAATGATTTCTTTTTTTCTTCTTCTTTTTTTTCTTGGTACCAAGGATCCTGGACAAACCGAGGCTCCCGGACGAAGTCCGGGATCGCGGCCTGTATACCCTGCTATGGTCTGTGGGATCGTGGCCTGTATACCCTGCTATGGTCTGTATGTTGGATTTGCGGAGTAGGACAGATATTCGAGATCCTGGGTTGTATGCCCTGCTGTGGTCTGTATGTTGGATTCACGGAGTATGACAGATAAAAAATCTCGGCCCGCACCACTGGTCCCACAATGATGCAAACAGGTAAACCAGGACTCGCCTCTACCTGGATAGGATTCAAACTGTTGACGTTAGCCCCATATGCCATATCTGTCTTTCCACCAGCAGAGCTAAACACCCTGAAAGCTAGTCTCAAGGTAATTGCCAAGAGTAGAATTAAATACTTGGGTTTTCATCCCAAGCCTTGGACCACCAAGTCAATCACCTTTTGGTTCATTACGAATGAATTCATATATTTTTTCCGTGGAATGTTTCCAATTAAGGAAATACATTGCTTTCTACATTAGCTTCTTTAAAACGTTTGAATCTTTTCCGTTTGAAGCGAAGAGACAATGTTATCATAATGAATAATGTGATGTCTACTGCTCTACTCCATTTTTGGTGCTGAATGCTTATACAGTTACAGAACTGACAAAAGTAGTTGGTATCCAGCCGCACTGAAGGAAATTTCCATTGAAATTTCATAACAGGGTATTTATGACATTTTATTTGTTCATTTTCTCGGACAAATGAGATCATGATTCCAAGTGGACGATGAACTAGTTATGTTTCGTTACGTCTATTAACTTTGACAACAATATCCCCTGCCTTGTCAGTTGTCATCTATTGGATGGACATGGATCTTGGACCTCTTTTCTTGCAAGATAAACGACATCAATAATGCAACCTCATTTTTAATTAATTTAAATATTATTATAATTTCCAAATATATTACAAAAAAACCAAAAAAGTCCAAAAAATGGAACAATTGAAATTACCCTCCAACCAGCCGCTTCTCATTCTCTTCCCTGCAACCCAAATCTACATTCACCACAACTCAACTGATATTTTAAATCAATGCGATACTGACACGACATCCAAACAAGGGTATTCGTGTCATTATCCAAGATATCTCGAGTTGATTTTGTGATCGACGGGTTTTCAACGTTTCACGTGGCGAGATTTCCTGGAAGTTGCAAGAAGATTAAAAAAATCGCCGTTTTAGAGAGATAGTCCGACGACTCAGTACACTCACTCCCATCTTCTCCCAATATAAAAAGCTGCAAAAAAAATGAAAAATCAAATTCAGGAGAGAGAAAAAAATAAAAAATAAAACCAGAGGCCCAGAGCCTTATAAAATTAAAAATCTCTGAATTTTGGTCCATAGATAGAATCGAATTCTATTGGTTCCCGATATCGTGAACAGCGAGCGTTGAAGAGAAAGTGAAATCGGGATTGTTGAGAGAGAAGAAAAATGTGGGGATTTGGGGGTAGGTATTACTGGGGAAGAGAGAAGGAAAGTAGAGGGAAAAGAGAAGGAATAGTGGTGGTGTTTGCTTGGATGTCGAGTGAAGAAAAGCACGTCAATCGCTACGTCCAGCTCTACTCTTCGTTGTCTTGGAATTCACTCGTTTGCCATTCTCAATTTCTCAACATGTATGTTTGATTTCGCTACTTTTGCTTGATTTCTTGTTCTCGGTTTAATCGATGTTGACTGCGTTTGCTAATTTTTTGCGCTTGTTTGTTGCTCTCAATTTTAGTTGAATTGTACGGATAGTTGGTTCCGCGAATGTGTTTTGATGGTTTAATTGATTTCTAGTCAAGTGCTATTAGATCTCTTTTATGCAAATATGAAACATTGGTTTTGTATTTGGACTTTGATGAATTTGATATGTATGTGCAGGTTCTTTCCTGAAAAGGCTGAAACTCTTGCATTTGACATTCTTAAAGAACTTGTTGAGGTCAGTACTACTATGTTTTTCCAACTGTAACTTGAAGAAATGTTGTAATCAGCATCAATCACTCAATTTATAAATTTCATCTTCTTATTAATGTTTATGTGGCTATTATCCTGTTAAAAATTTGTTAAAAACTTTAGTACCTTTCTAGCTTGAAAGTTGTTAAAAATTTTATTGCAAGGAGTGGGCAGGATATTAACAAGTGTTTGGTTTTATACTGTGAAGCAGGAACTGAAGGTTAAGCCATGCCCTGTTGTGTTTGTATCTTTTTCCGGGGGTCCAAAAGCTTGCATGTACAAGGCTCTTCAGGTAATTTTTTCAGGAAGTATAGAAACCACACGTGTCTGCATTGATGTTAGCAATAGCTATCTTTCCCTGTCTTTGTATATAGAACCAAACCAGTGCATGTTATTTTCTATGTTTCCGGTTTAGATATAGATATGTTAATGCATTTTTCTCTTTTGCAGATAATTGATGGAATGTGTGAAACAAAACTGAATCTGGTATGTTATTTTATTTCTTCTTCAATCTAATCAATGTCTTCTAAGTTCTAATCCTTTTCTTCTTTCAATGATTTGTATATCCTTACCTTGTAGATGGTTTCTAGCAATGTTAATGTATTTCATGAAATTAAAAAGCTATCATAATGAAGTTAAACTTTTCATTGCATTATTGTTTTCATAAGAGCCGAATGATTGCCAATTTGTTGGTGGCAAACAAGTTTCGATAGAGATTGTATAATTTATAATTTATAAACTTCAACTTTTGTTTTGCCTATTTTTATTTTAAAGTTGCTTCTGTTTTTCTTTTCTTTCCGGTGAAAGGACGACCGTCAACTGGTTAGGGACTGTCTTTCGGGCTATATCTATGATTCGAGTCCAGTGGATTTCACTAGTGATTTGGGTGCTCGATTTGTTGTTCACCCAACTGTTTTCAATATGTCCCATCCAACAAGAGTGATTTCCTGGATAGCAAATGGCATTGCTTCTAGTCTTGATGCTCTCTTCCTCAATAGGTTTGAATCACACCGAGCTGAATACTGGCAGACTCTGTACTCCTCTGTTGTAAGTAGATAACAGATTACTTGCCATAGAAAGCTTTAACTTCCATGGTTTCTATCTTTTTATACACTATTATTCTTATGCAGACCATGGGGGCTCCATATCTCATCTTATGCTCGGAAGATGATGATCTTGCTCCATACCAAATTATCTATAATTTCGCTCAGCGGCTAAGAGAACTTGGGGGAGATGTAAAACTTGTGAATTGGAATGGCTCTCCTCATGTAGGTCTGTTTCTAATTTTATTGTTATTATGCTATATAATGATCACTCCATGTGTGATATCTTCTGCTGAAACTTTCTTGGGAGTGCTTTGGTTGTAAATTTGTATGCATTAAACCCGATGGAGACTTATTTTTGCTGTTTGCCGTGGAGCTCTTACTCTTTCTAATGCATAGTGATCCTGTTATTCCTAGTAGTATAAGTTGTGCAATACACCATTTCTTGGCCATTATCTGGCAGTGACTTACAACCTGCTTACCTGCTAATTGTATTTAAGGCTTTTAATGCCAAATCAAAAAACAATAACCAGGGGATGATGCTTGTTTTATGTTATCAAAACGGAAAGGAATACTTTATTCAAATGTAGAATATTGTAATGAGTGTGTATAAATATGGCTATGATGTATATATGAAGTCTCAGTATATTAAGAGGCTAAATTAAAGTCGTCTTCTTGTGATCATTTTATTAACCCTATGATGTCTAAACTTTGTTTTTAAACACTTCTACAGACTATGTGATCAATATATTTCAACCTGTTGATATGATTTAATCTTGTTATTAATATAGGTCATTATCGGCATTATCCAATCGATTACAAGGCTGCTGTAACCGAACTCCTTGGAAAGGCAGCTGCAGTTTATTCCCAAAGAATTCAAAGACTTGAAGGAGAAAGGATGGGCTTAGAGGGAACACATGATGAGATTCACCCAATTGAGGGCATGAGGAAAGCAGGTGCAAGCCCTACCCAGAGTTTTCGTGGAACTCCTCTTGTGCCCAGTGACCATTTCTTCATGCCAAGCTCATTAGAGTATTATGACGGTAGAGATGTCGGTTCTGTGCAAGATCAACACAAGGAAGAGTTGATTCATTTGCATACCCCTCCAAGCATTAGTGCCCATGGGGTTCTTGGTCAAATTCTTTTCGATGTCTGTGTTCCTAAGAATGTTGAAGGTTGGGACATAAGATCATCAGACTCGTTGAATGGGCGCTCATACACGTCTACACGGAGGCATTCTCCATTTAATCCTATCAAATGCATACGTCGCTCCAGATTATGATATCTCTCATTGAAGGCAATATGAATTGACAGAAAGAACAAAATTGGAGAAATGTCAAATGGGCAGCAGAAATGTGAAGTTGTTGATTTGCTGTTTTGTAGGACAATAAAGATACCAGGTTTTGAGCTTGTGGCCTTTATTCTGACGTGAACTGTACAGCTACTGGAGAACCTTTGACATAATATATAGGTTTCGTTCGTTGGAGATCATTGTAAACATAAAGAGGGTGTTGTGAATATTGTTTTCACTAAATTGCCAAAATAAAGAAGCTCCGAATCAAGAATTAAGCTCTCTTGTTTCTTTCAGATCTGGATCCTCTTGTCAACTATTTCTCTCCTCTAACTGTCCTAACCTTTTGAGGATCTTGTGACACGTGTATCTTAGATTATTTGATGGTCCAGATTATTTCCTTTATTTTTATTTTCAACTTCAATACCGTAAACAATATCGTATTTAAGAAAGCTCACAATTTTATCAAACCTAAAACTCAAATTCTATCTCTTTCAAAAAACAAACAAACAAACAAAAAAAAAAAACCTATAACTCTATCTTCTCCATTTTGACTCCCTCGTCTCTTTTGTATCAAAGACTTCAAGTCTTCAAACCAGAGGCATCACACCCTCCAGTACAAACAATTAACATTTCCCTTGCATTGTAAAACATTTTTTTTCCAATTGTTTAAGCAACCTTAAGGACACCATTGTTCTAATCCACCTCCACTCTCTCCAATTCTTTTAAATTCATCTCAGGATTTTGACAAACTCAACTAATCGAAACAAGAAAACTCAACAATGGTAAAGTAAATTACACCCAAAGCAAAACCCACCAGTAATGTTTTCTGCCCACAAAATCCACTTTCCCAATCACTCCGAAAACATCATCCCATCAAAAATCACCACCACAATTTCAAGTTTTCAACATTCAAATCTTGAACCCAACAATTATGAGATGACTCGGCTCAAGCAAAAGAAGAACTAAAGTTTAGTCTAAAGGGTATTCAGAGAGAAAAAGTGACGAATTCGATATTGAAGTGGAAAAAAAAAAACCAAAGGAAATAATCTGAAGCCATCGACGGAGGAGAGACAAGTGAGTCAAAACAGAGAAGATTGAATTCGGTGGAGAAACAGCTTTTAGGTTTGATAATACGATGTCGTTCTAAGGAAGTGAAAAAAAAAACACACAAAGGAAATAATCTAGACCGTTTAAAAATCTAATATACACATTTCATCAGATCCACAAAAGGTTAGGACAGTTGAGGAAGAAGTAGTTGAGGAGATCCACAAAAGGTTAGGACAGTTGAGGAAGAAGTAGTTGAGGAGAGGATCCAAGTCCGTTTCTTTAATATCAATCATAAATCTGATTCGTCTTCTACTCGTTTTAGCAATTCATGAATACTTGCTTGTTATTTTATATGCCAGGTAAATTATATCTTGATCTTGAAGGGTCAACTAAAGATTCAGGAAATTTAAGTCGTTTCAGTCCCTATCCCATTTGTGGGTTGGGGTTTTGGGTTGTTTCGGTCCCTCTCCCGTTGGTGGGTTTGGGTTCTCTCTCCCCGTTGTGGGAGCTATAGTCTGGGCTGTTCCCCGATGTATAATCTCGATGGTCCCAGTTGTAGTTGTTGGCTGGATCCAGTTTCCAGTTATTGTAACCGGGTGTTACTTCCAATCAAAAAAAAAAAAAAAAAAAAAGGAAATTTAAGTCGTGTAATTAAATACAATACATAATACAGTTGTCTTTTTCTCACGAGATGTTTACATGTAGATCACATAAATATGTATAGGTCTATAAACTGAGACGACTTAGGATTTTGGAGGAGGGAAAGATAAAAGGCAATGAAGAAGAAGATACTGGTGACCGGAGCGTCCGGTTACTTAGGAGGAAGACTGTGCCACGCACTCGTGAAGCAAGGCCACTCAGTCCGGGCCCTGGTCCGGCCCACCAGCGACATCTCCAGTCTTCCTTCGTCCACCACCACTGACGGACCTCTCGAGCTTGCCTATGGTGATGTCACCGACTACCTCTCACTCCTCGATGCCTGCTCTGGCTGCCACGTCATCTTCCACGCTGCCGCCGTTGTCGAGCCCTGGCTCCCCGATCCTTCTAGATTCGTCTCCGTAAACTCACTATCCTCCTTAATTGAACTTTCTAATCACAGATTTGTTTTTAATTTCTCAGTTGAGTGGGATTTGAAAATGTAAATTTGTGCATATTAGGTCAATGTTGGAGGATTAAAGAACTTACTCCAAGCAGCTAAAGAGACTAAAACGGTCGAGAAGATTATTTATACGTCGTCGTTTTTCGCTCTTGGATCAACAGATGGATACATTGCCGATGAGACTCAAGTAATGTTAGGTTTAATTATTTGATCGATTGATTAATTAAATTTTACTATGTGGACTGGATGCTAAATTATTTGATGGCAGTTTCACAAGGAGAAGTACTTCTGTTCGGAGTATGAGAAGTCCAAGGCCACCGCCGATAAGATAGCTTTACAAGCTGCATCGGAGGGGTTTCCGATTGTGCCCGTTTATCCAGGTATTATTTTTGGTGCGGGCAAGATCACTGCCGGTAACGTTGTTGCCCAATTGGTAAGATTTTGTCACTCTTTTGCTTCTCCTAGTATCATATGATTGTGTAATTAACTAGTTTCATATGTGAAATTCTCTTTGATTGTCACCGGTGAAGATGAAGGTGATGCCTGTTCATCATATTAGTGCTGTTACAGTGTTGGTCAGCACTCAATGTCAATAGATTGTTTCGAGATGATTTTTTGATTTTTAGAATTTATTATCACATAATTGGTCTGTATTTGTTTGCACTGCTTGATTCGTTACAAACTAATACAAAGTACGTTGTGCCACATTTGTCATGTAACTCTTAAATTGTAGAAAGAACAAACTGTTTTCTTTAAAGTGCTTTTTAAGTATTTATAATATTGAAGCTTATGCAATTCTTAGTTTTTCTCGAAATAAAGCGAACGATAAAATCATGGTTAACAGTAATATATAATTTTGTAATTCATGAAACTCCAAGCTGTGATCAGTGCCTCATTGTTTCCCTCGCAATAGTTTCTTGTTTAGGTACTGTTGAATTTGAATTAGAATGTTAAACTTGATGGGATACTCATTGAATAAACTTTCCGTTGACATAGTATTGTAATACCTGATTGTATCTACAACATTTTTATGCTTGGTATTAATGAGCTTTCTTCTTTCAGTTGATTGAACGTTTTAATGGACGGTTACCCGGCTATATAGGCTATGGAAATGATAGGTTTTCTTTCAGTCATGTTGATGATGTGGTAGAGGGTCAGATTGCAGCAATGGACAAAGGTCGACCAGGTGAAAGATACCTACTCACAGGAGAAAATGCATCTCTAGCACTTATTTTTGACATGGCTGCTGTAATCACCGAAACAAAAAAGCCTAGATTTTGCATCCCTCTATGGGTGATTGAGGCTTATGGATGGATCTCGGTTTTTTTCTCTCGAATCACAGGAAAGCTTCCTCTCACCAGCTACCCGGTATGCATCATTGTTTCTGCATTTTAATTCTCAATCTTAGTCATGGTATTTGTTCAAAGTACCTCGTCTGACAATGATCTTTTGAACAGACTGCGCGTGTTGCAAGACATCAGTGGGCGTATTCTTGTGAGAAAGCGAAAGAGGAGTTGGGTTATAACCCTAGAAGCTTGAAAGAAGGGTTAATGGAAGTGCTTCCCTGGTTGAAGAACTTGGGCATCATAAAATACTGAAAGAAGAGCAACCAGGGAAGTTTGGATGGAGACATGAGACGTGTTGTTGCTTGGCTCTGTGTACCTTGCTTACTACATTTGTATCGAAAATATGTAGTCTCTCTTTGCTATGAAAATATCAGTGTATCCAAAAGAAATTCAATAATGTATTCTCTACTACTTTGTCCAAATTTAGTGTTCAAATCTAATGTCCAAATGATGTTGAAACACTTTAATCCATTTATTTAAATTGTTTTAGATTTGCATGATTTAAATGAATGGATTAGATTGTTGTCACGACATTTGGGCACCAGATTTGGACATTAAATTTGGGTAAAGTAGGATTACTTTATTTTCTAACTCGAGATCTTTAAAATTAAAAATCATAGGTAAGTGAAAAAAATTTAACTTAATGATGTATATAGACATATAGTGATGATTTGTTTGTATGAGTGTGATGTCAAAGCCCGCCCAAATTATGTTGGACACTTGATTTTACACAATCAAAAACGGCTCTCCATTACAATACAATATCCATTTTTATAAGCTCCATTTTCAAACCCTACTAGACTAGAAAATAAATAAGGAAAGAAATTGAATCAACAACTCAGTTTGTTCATTTGTTTATTCGATTTGAGATTTTTGATGTGTTGTTTGATTTGATGTTTCTTAGCGGTAAACACTTATACAAATATGTTTGGCAATGGGAACCAATCAGATTCCACCTACGAGCTACGTGGCTCCTAATCACTAATCAGTAACACAATCACTACTAGTAAATATAAGTGGCAAAGTGGTGACTCAACGGTCGACTAGGGCTTCAAAACTTTGATTCTGCTTAGGACTCTTGACACATTTTTCGGCCTTGTTTTCGATCATTTTCCCTCGCCTCAAAAATTTTCCGTTTGGTTCTCGAGAAAAAATAAAATAAAATGGTGGCGGCCAAGGCATCATACGAGGAATGTCGGCTCAAGAGATTGGAGGAAAACAAGAAACGAATGGAAGCCCTCAATCTCTCCAAGCTCTCTCAAGCTCTCATGAAAACCCCACCGTCTTTGAAGTCCTCTCCGGTCATTACAAATCCAAAAAAAAATAATTCTTTACGTGTTAGTTGTTATCAAGTATATCACTCACTATTGTCTGTGTGTTTGTTCAAAATCAACAGATGAAGCCGGTGAAATCTCGCACAACAGAGAAGCAATTGGTGGTCGTGAGACGCTCAAGTCGCGTCGCCAACAAGCCTGCCCCTGATTACAAAGAAGTAAGCAAAAAGCCTAATCCTTTTGTTCCTTTTACCTATATCAAGATTTTAAATTTCCATTTGAAAAAATAAAAAATAAAAAATTGTCGATTATTGTGCCACAGCTACATGTTAGTTCTAAAAGGAACTCAAACTACTGTATTTTGTAATACTTTGATTTATGATTTTCAACAGGTTGATCGTGTTGAAGTACGAGTGGCGATACCTAGAAGGTAGATTTGTTTGAACTTTTTGTGTGTTGTTAATCCTTCAATGTTTTGTTTGAACTTTTTGTTAACCGTACAATATTGTGTAGGATATCTAAAAAGAGGGATTTGTCGAACCGGGTGTATGCCTCAGAGGAAGCCAGAGCAGAGGCCATAGAAAAAGCAGAAAAAATGGAATTGCTTTTAGAACCTGCTTATCCAATTTTTATAAAGTCAATGCTTCAATCTCATGTAACTGGTGGATTTTGGCTGGTAAACAGATTGGTGTTATAATTTTATTGAAGTATTTCTTTGGTTTTGTTCATTTCTATTTGTTGTTGTTTCTCTATGTAATGGAGAAGTGATAGTTGTTTTGGTGGGTCATTGACTTATTGTAGTGAAGTAGTCCGTGGATTGTTAATTGTTTCACTAACTGGATTTTCTCTTTTTTATATTTTCAATTTAGGAGCACAACTTTAGTAATTTTATAGTTCAAAACATGATTTGTACAATTTTTGAACATATTTTTAGCAATGAATGACTACAAGTGATTAGAAAGTAATTGGGTATTTACTGGTAAAATTATCATATTCACTCACACTGGCAAGGTTTAGCATGAATGTTTTGTAATATCATGGATTCATACTATATAGTTTCATTTTGTTTTATATATAAAAGGGTGGTTGAAGTTAAATTAACTTTATGCAATGTTGTAATCTTTTGGGGAATCTGACGACAGGGCCTTCCAGTTAGCTTCTGCAAGAAGTGCCTTCCTAAAAGAGATGAGGTTGTTACTTTGGTTGATGAATCTGGTGATGAGTATCAAACAATATACTTGGCCCGAAAAAATGGACTGAGTGGTGGATGGAAAGGGTTTGCAGTTGCTCATGACTTGGTTGATGGGGATGCATTAATTTTTCAGTTAATCAAGCGTACAACATTCAAGGTAATGATCTAACTATGTTAAAAAATTTACCAGCTTTTCTGAATTGTTATTTTAGATTATGATATGATTTGTGTCTTAAGGTTCATTTCAAGCCATCCGTGTTTTTGTCATCTGATATAATCTATGTGCACTGTTGATCCGTGTGTGAGAAAAAACACATGCACATTCAATTTAATGTGGTAGGGCTATTGATTCACTACCATTCCTATCTATAACGAGACATTGTCCTTATAATATTCATTTTCTCAGGTGTACATCATAAGGGTGAATAGTTCTGAAGAGATGAAGAATGCATGAAGCTCCAAGTCTTAGGTGGTTGGATATCCAGGCTGTCCAATCAATTTAGGTTAGTATTTTGGATTAATACTTGTAAATGTTATTATACAACTATTGTTGTTACATTTAACATGACAAGACAAAAATATTCCTAAAAATGAAATTTGTGATCAAAGGATGGTTCTGTGTGACGGTGTACATGTTGAGCCACCCATAATCCCATTTATGCCTAAATGAGATGTGCATAATGTAACTTTTAATTGAATTTTTTGGATCTTGAATTAGTTTATGACTTTGCTCATTAAGATCTTTACTTTGATCAAGCTCATAATGAGCCAGACTAGAAATGTAAAAAACTGGAAATATAAACTTTACAAATTTGAATAGATTGCCTGAATAAGTAATTAATGCAATAAAAATAAAGTCATGGAAACTAGAAGAATAACCAAATTTAAAGGTGCATTGTGTCAGAATGTTAAAAGGAAATGTAAATCAAAGACATAAGATCATATTTCAAGTAGATTTTAAGAATAAATAGTGTATTTAATAGAAAGATCCTTTTGATATGACACTTCTTCTTTCTCTTTTCTTTTTCTGCCTATTATATAACATAACTTGCTTACAAAAGTACATCAATCCTCATTTTTTCATTTTATTTATGATTAGATTTTGGTTCAAACAAGATCATACTTGAAATTGGATTTTTCATATAATTTTACGCATGTTTACATGAAAATATTTGTTTTGATACGAGTACATATAAAACCAAACTTAATTCATCTTTGAGAAGAAAAATGAAGTTAGTTAATTGGTTACTCAACGACATGGCTGAAAATGAAGATCATAGTTGAAGATGAAGTTAGTTAATTGGTTATTCATCTTTGTAATATGGTCCAAATTGCAATGACAATGATGTTAGCTAATAAGAATTTGTGACCTAAACCTTAGCTGGTTGCTCTGTTAGTCACAATATTTTATATACAATCTTGTGCATTTTGATTATTTATTTCCAGGTCTCCAATATTGAAGTGTGATATTTCTAATTGTTACAGGTAAAAAATTCAGTGGTGGTAGACAATCAATCTTGCCATGAGATCTGAGGGAAAACTAACATGAATACAGGGTCGACCTTAATTTTTTGTTCTTTTGATTGGCTCATCAACTCATCAAGGCCCTCTTATGATATCTAAACACGTTAATTTTACGGTGGAGCCGATGAGCTCAGCTGTCTAATGTTGTTCCTCCTGCCATCTCTAATCTTATCTATACTCTGTTTCTATCTTGTTCTTATTGTTTGTCCCTTCCCCGAAGACAGCAAGATTAACCTGTTTGATATAAGCGTTGAGAGGGAATATATATATATATATATACACGAAAAATATCAGATCCGGGAATACTGTGTTTTTTTTTGTGCGGGATTCGATTCCACAATTTTATGGGATTACAGGAATCGATTCTTGGGTTTTTTTTTGTACAATATTCAATTCTCTAATATTATGGAACGTATTATATAAAGTTGTGGAATCGATTCCCGTATAAAAAATCAGACAGAATTCCGCACCTGATAAGCTCTGATCAACTCTCTCCCTCTCTTTGTATATGTTACATATAGAATGAATGATTTTTTCAGCTGAGTTGGAACTTGCGATAATGATAAGTTGAAAGTGGGCCAGAAACTAAACAACAGCACAAGGTTTAAAAGCTAAAAGCCGGGTGGCATGGGTCAACATTTCAGAACCATGTGTTGTATATATCCAGACTAAAAACCAAAGATGTCATGAGATAAATAATTGTTTATAACTGTTGTGAAAGTTGCTTGACACACATAAGAGGCCATAAATCAAGCTTGACCATCTCTTTTATATTCTTGTGAATAAAAAATCTTTGTGGGGGTAGTGGTGCATGAAATGCAAATGCTGCATTTCCCTCGTTAATGGGGTGTTTGGATGAGCTGTAATGACAAATGAATAACCCCAGTTGTTGATTGCAACACTTATATTGGTGGGCAAGCTGGAACCCCTCTTTCCAGCTTGCATTTCCATTCCTGAAAATGAATATATGGAACATGCTGCCAACTTACCTTGTCAAACACGGGAGAAAATTTTTAGTTCATTGGGTGTAATATTGGATAGTATATTCGGTCATTGAATACGTGATATATGATCGGCATATTTCTATATTTTGTCTGATGCACTATTTTATTGTGTCTCTTGTATTTCTATATCATATGTTAGTGCATTTGGCTATTATACCCACATAGATATGATAGCAACAATTTTTGAGAATAACTCAAGGTTTGTTTTGATTTAATTTTGAAAACGACTTTAATATTTGGAAACCACTTTTACGTTGAAGTGAACCATGGAGTTGTTCCTAAAAAGCGGTTGGTATCATACCAACACTTTTTCTTAAGTACCGTAATCGATCCCTATATTAGTATGTTATATCTTTGCCGATGGATGCACCAATAAGTAATACGCTCGGTACAGGCAAGATTTTCCCTAATACCGCACCATCGGCATGCCCATAATCTAGGGCTTGATTTTGATTTTAATCAACCTTTTTTTTTTTTTGGTGTGGTCCATTTGATGGAACGGTTGATTTCAGCTTATCAAGTTAATTTAGTTATTTGACGCGGAGTTTTGTCTGATAAACATCCGTTTTAAGAGAGGTCTGTTTTCACGTTCTTCCACACGCGCCTCAGGTTTCGTGAAGTCACTATAGTTATAATATAGATTGATTTGGACGAAGGTTGTTCACTCGAATTCTTTCCGCGCGTGGGATTATTAGTTTCTGTTTAGGGATAACTGGCGCCGAAAATTCCGGGGTCCTCCAAGTCGAAGGTCAGAGGGTTAGGTTTGGAAAAAAAAAGACTTGAGAGAAGGGTCATTGAGTCACTCCAATATAAGTGGGACCAGACAGTGGGACCAATGGCCCACATAGCCCCACAACAAAAATTTTAACAGGAATTAGCAACTACGTGACATTAACAACTTGATTAATTTAACACTTTTTAATAAAAGCAAATAAATAACCGGCTAAAAAGGGTTTTATATTTTTGCATGTCTCTCCGTCTGGTGAGGAATTATATTTGACTGAGTCCCACAAAAAAATGGTTTGTCCCTTGTAGATTTTGCGCGTCACTTCCCTTTAACCGGCGCCAACCCCAAAAATAGAAAAAAAATTAATTAAAAAAATCTAATTTTGTCCAAATTGAGTCCAACTAATCGGTTTCGTTTTTTAATAAATTTTGGGGCCCACCATTTTTTTAATCCAACGGTTAAGAACGCGCCTAAAAAAAAAAAAAAAACTAGAAGCGTGTTGACAGCGGCTCAAAAAACGGCTTTTGGGCGCCGAATGAGTAAAGAACGGTGCGTTTTTGGCATATGTAAATGTCAGTGCAAGTGTAAAAACGGAAATTAAAATAGAAAATAGAAAATATTGAGAAAACCAGCTTCAATTGCGCTGAGTAAACCCCATAGTTGGCGTCAACAATGGATTTTCTGCAGGTCGTCGGATCACAATCACAACAACTCATCGTCCTTTTCAACGTTTTTCTTCTTCTCTCTCTTCTTCGTCGCTTCATAGGATTCTCTCTGTGATTTTTTTTCCTTCTAGATTAATTCGCTCAGATTTGTATTTCCTTCTCTTCTGATTTGGATTGATTTAGATTCGTTTTAGTGAAGATATTGATGTGTGTTCTAGAGACCGAATCGGATTGATTCGATTGTGTTTGATTTTTTGGAGAAATGCTATTTACGCGTGAGGATTGATCTCTTCGTAATTTGCTATCGGGAATGGAGAATTAGAAAGGCGGTTGCATTCTCTCTCTCTCTCTCTCTCTCTCTCTCTCTCTCTCTGTGTGAAGAAGCTGTGAGTTTTTGTGAGCAATGTCCACGAAAAGTGAACATCATCAGACGGTACCGCTCTCGGTTCTGTTGAAGCGCGAATTGGCTAATGAGAAGATTGAGAATCCGGATATTATACATGGTCAAGCTAATCAAAGCAAGAAAGGAGAGGATTTTACTCTGCTCAAAACTGAATGCCAAAGAGCCATCGGAGATGGCGTCACCACATTTTCCGTTTACGGGGTATTTGTTCTCGAAACATCTCAATTTTGATGGATTGTATTTAAATTTCTCAATTCTTAGATATTATTATTACATGATTGATGAATTTATATGGACAAGTTGAAATTACAACGCTAGGGGAAGTTACAGTCTCATATTATATCAGGCTTAAATTTGATCTTTTTGGGATATTTAGTTGATGGATGAATTACACTGGTGATTTGAATGGATCTCTAGATGTGGATTCATGATGTAAACACAAAACTTATCTATTTAGCTATGGTCTATTGTGATTGTTAGTATATTTTTTGTTATAATTTGTAAATAAGATCACATTCTAGGTCTATAACTTATTTCGGCAAGTTTGATCTCACTAAAACTTATTTTGCAGCTATTTGATGGACACAATGGGTCTGCAGCTGCTATTTACACAAAGGAGAATCTTCTAAAAAATGTTTTAAATGCTATTCCTTCAGACCTTAACAGAGATGAATGGATAGCCGCTCTGCCAAGGGCCTTGGTTGCAGGATTTGTAAAAACAGATAAAGATTTTCAAGAGAAAGGTAGAGTGGTTTCTTTATATTTTTCAGTGTCATAGCATATGCTGTGTGGTGAACTCTTGGTCAAACAAGGAGCATATGTGTGATCTACACTTAAGCTCCAAAGTTTAATCAGTCTAGGATGGCTAACTTTAAATTGGATGTGGGGGTTATTAACTAAAAAAAACATAGGCGTGCATACTCTTTCACTACACACATACAAGTAAACATGCTCTTGCTTATTCATGCAAACATGCATTTGCTGATATGGTTGTACGGTCACACATGCAGCCTATGTCACCCACATAACTCGTTATTAACAAACAACAATATATTGTTATCATCTTACTCTTACATTCTGCAAGTGAAATGTAATACTTTTTAGTTGCATTTTCTCGATATTGAACACGTGAGAAATACTTATGAACCTTGAAGACAATATGCATACAACTTTGTGGAACTTTCTATTAGCTTTGTAATACCTGTTTGAAAATCAAGAACCTTCTATAGATTATTTGAAAGACGTCATCATATTGGGGCGATTGCCTGCATCTCATTGACGGTGAAGGTTTCAGAAGTTGTGACCAATTGGAATATGGCTTCATTTTTGTGATTATGCAGGTTTCATAAAATAATTTTTTACTGAAATTCTTCAAATGTATAGGGTTTTTTTTTTTTTCCCTCTGTATATTTATACATGAAGTTTTAGATGTCAACCTAAATTGAGATGGACATAATCAACTCAAGATTCATACAGTTTGTTTGGTTACCATATAAACTAATCCTAATAGATGGTTTATAATTCTGCAAGACTATTATGAGTTGTTTACTTGGACTACAAATTGAAAATTCTCTTAAGCATTGAAATGTGAGTTTCATACTTGTGTCTTCATTGCATGATGAGTTGTGTATATTTTGTCTCTGGTTATCGGTATTAGGGTCTCCTGTTCAGTTACTGTGTTACATAATGTTTGTCATCTTTTTAAGATCACTTTCATTTGGATTTTGAGTTGCACACTGCATACATGATTTTTACATTTGGTGTGGTTAACTTTGCAGCACAAACCTCAGGAACAACTGTCACCTTTGTGATAATAGAAGGATGGGTTGTAACTGTTGCATCTGTTGGCGATTCCCGTTGTATACTTGAATCCGCTGAAGGTGATATCTATTACTTGTCAGCAGATCATAGGCTTGAATGCAATGAAGAGGAGTAAGTCAATGATGTAATCTGTTCTGTGACACACATAACTGTTTCCCCTTGATAATTAACGCCTTAATTTTCCTCTTTTTATTTTATTTTTTTTATTTTATTATTATTAGGAGGGACCGTATTACTGCAAGTGGGGGTGAGGTGGGTCGGCTCAATGCTGGTGGTGGTGCCGAGGTGTCTTTTCTTCTCAGTACATTTATTTTATTTTATTTTTGTTCTTGTTAAGTAAACAGATCACTTCTCTTAAACTCCTTTGGTGATTGTGTGCATGTTTTTCTATTTTTTTTTCTTTCTTGTTTTTCTAGTATAACTTTATACATTCTCTGATTTTCTTTACATGCTATAGCCACCAAATTGAAAACTAAGATATTGAAAAGGACATACATGTTAATATGCCCTTATATAATGATACGGTGGGAGAAAATCGTTCCAGAGAAAAGTCTAAACTGGTGACTTCTTCCTGCCACATATATAACTATAGATCAGTTTTCCTTCATCGGAATTCTTCAAATGTTTATGAATGGAATTTTTTCTAATCCTATTTTATTGAAATGGAAGGTTTTCTAACTAGTGTGCTATTTTCTTTCTAGATTGGTCCTTTGAGATGTTGGCCTGGCGGTTTATGTCTTTCAAGATCTATTGGAGATATGGATGTAGGCGAGTTCATTGTTCCCGTACCTTATGTAAAGCAAGTGAAGGTTTGTTCTTTATTTTTTCACGTGTACAATTATTGTTGATGCATGTTAATGAACTTGGTTCTATTTACTTGCTCTCCCCATTGTGTCTTTGAGTGTCCGTCCCTTATTTATGTTTTAAACTTATTAAGTTATTAAGTTATATGAAGAACTTCTTAGTGCGTCACCTCTTTAAGCATTGTTATTGTTATTTTCAGTTTTCTTATGGGGCTGAGGCCAAAAGAATGGGTATAAGGTATTCAAAATTAATGTTTAACTTGGATCAAACTTTTTTGGTGTGAGTTGTAAAAAATTCTTAAATAATGTATCTCCATTTTGTGTGCCGTATCTCTGGCTTTAGCTTAGTGAGGTGAACTGATTTTGGTAGGCATTTAAACCAAAAAGTCCTTGAGAATTTCAATCATATCAGTTTGTAAGGGTTTCATCCTCTCTTATGTACATGTCAGTTTACTTTTACCTGCTTGGGGGTCATAACTGATTTTGTAGGGATTTTATGGACTATAATTTATAGTATCTTGTACATAAACTACAGCCTGAAAAAAAGAGTAAGGTTAAGCACACATTTTGTACGAGAACTGTTGTAGAAGAAACAGTTGAAGCACAAAGCATTCCTACTCCTTTTAGTAGTCATCACTGTTTACCAGTTACTCTGGTCATGCTTGACAACTTCCTGCAGTGTTTAACTTGAATTGCTAATATAAATTTTGGTCACTGTTCATAATAAGGGAATGGGTGAACTTGAGTGTGTATGTCTAGCCTATCAATTGAGAGGATAATATATTACCTTGATAGGTACCAGAGTCATTATATAGAAGTAGATATTGTTTAACTTAAATATTCCTTTTCTGAAAAATGTATAATTTTCTCATAATTCTTATTTTAGGTAGAATAAGCAACCAAAATAGCCCATGTGTAAAACGTTTATCTGTCAGTACACGTAATACACTGTACTAATTTTTTTTTTTTTCTAGGAAACCAGATTCAATTGGGTCAAGGTTCACTCAACCTTGTTGAAACTTGGAAAATAGTGTTTCTTTATAGGTATACCTACTCAACTGTGGTTTCATGAGAACACATTGATGAGTTGCATCCATTCCAGTGCCATCAGGCCATGAAACAACTTCTTCAACGAATGGTCTCCGTGTAGGATTTGGTCTATGCATTTACACACAATTTTCAAGCATTTGTAAAAGTTGCTTCTGAGTTTTATAATCTCAGTCTCTTTTGTTTCACTTAATTACTCTGAATCATGCCTCAGGATCCTTTTGTCAAAATGAGTCTCAAAATGAGTCATGCTTCTTAGCTCCACTATATTTTAGAAAGGTATTAGCAAGATTTTCAGTATCAGATTGTTGGTTCTTCATGGTTCCAGCATTTAGCTTTCCAAGTAGTTTTGTCTATACCACCGAGTAGGTCTGACTATACGAATTAGAATAAGAGGCAAAGAAGTTAATAGAGAGAACTTCCTGGGATGCATAAATCATCCTTTTTTCTTAATTCTTTTGAATTGGGTAGGTGCTATGGAGTAGTTTGGACCTTTTTGTTCGCGGGCTTTGTTTTTGTCCTAGTAGGATCTTTTTCGATAGCCCAGGTGGACTGTTTGTTCACTTTTAATTAGGTGCTGTTTTTGGCTTTTGCTCTGAGTGGTTTTTGTACAAGCTTGTTTAATTGCCCTTTTTGATATAATTTATTGACTGTTTCCTATTAAAAAAAATGTTTATGACAGTTGATATACGTACTTTTTATTTGCAGTTGTCTACAGCTGGTGGCAGGCTTGTAATATCTAGTGATGGTGTCTGGGATGCTTTATCAGCAGAAACAGCTCTTGATTGTTGTCGTGGGATGCCAGTAGAAGCTGCAGCTGCACAAATTGTTAAAGTATGTAGCAATTTCAGTAAATTATGTTTTTCATCTCTGTATGATTTATAGTGAAATCTGCGCTGGTGACGCTTATACCTCACTACAATGACATTTAGCTTTGTCATTCTTTAATATTTATGCTTACTTCTGTCTTGTAATATCCTTGTTACTTTTGCAGGAATCTTTATCAGCAAAGGGACTTCGAGATGATACAACCTGTATTGTGGTTGATATATTACCACAGGAGAAGCCACCTGCTCCTTTGCCCCCACCAAAGAAGCAGGTAAAAGGAGTTCTCAAGTCCATGTTTCGCAGAAAGACCCCTGAATCCTCATCTCATAATGCAAAACAATATGTTGAGCCAGATGTGGTAGAGGAAATGTTTGAGGAAGGATCTGCTATGCTTTCAGAAAGGTTTGTGCTGTTAAGATTGTCACATTAGCTGAAATGGTTTCTTTGATTTCCATGATAGGAAATAGATGGCTAATGAATGTCTTGCATTACTTCATTTTACTTTCTTGTTGCCGTCTGTTAACGGCATTCTTTCCATTACAAGTGGCACTGCTGTCTTTGCTTAGGAAGTGGTCACAGTAGTTTATGGTCTTCTGACATGAGTCAAATTCTTGGTCGAATGCAGGTTGGATACGAAATACCCACTCTGCAACATGTTTAAGTTGTTTATGTGTGCAGTCTGTCAAGTGGAGGTGAAACCTGAAGAGGGTATTTCAATACATGCTGGCTCATCTAATTCAGTGAAACTGCGTCCCTGGGATGGCCCTTTCCTTTGTTCAAGTTGCCAAGAGAAGAAAGAAGCCATGGAAGGGAAAAGACCGTCAGGAGGTATATGACATATCCCTCTATATCTGCAATGCATTAACTTTATGTTTGTCTAAAGTTATTTATTTAATTAATTAATTTTTTTTTTTTATATTTTTCCAGATAGACATGGTAGTGACAGTGATTAGCCAGCCCTCAGTTGTATTTGCATTTTGTGAGTGCTAACAATTGTTTTAAAGTTGTTCATAATGGATTAATGGGAAGACAGAGCTTTTTCACAATGCTAAATCCCTTAAGTTTCTCATGGGGGTTTGGATTTTTGATCCAGCTGTAACTTGATGATGGATTTGGATCTCTCCCCGATGCTCCCATGCTCCAAGTGGTAAGATCAAACTTAAGAGTGCGCTTTTAGATATCTGTTTATGATGACTTCGGGAAAATAGTGCTTGCCTCCCATTAACTTGCAAATGCAGTCACACATGGAGGTTACCAATTTTTCTGTCTGGATCCATTCCGTTGTATACTGGTCCCTGTTTCGTATAGCTAACAGTGAATTATAGCGACCTTAAGTGTGATGGTATGATATAGAGAACTTGATGTTTACTTACCGATTCATTCCAAATTGGGGAGAACCTTTGTATTCAGCTTGCTGAATGAATTTGTTCATGTAGCATTCATTTAATTTGCTCCTTCCTTTGACAAGCGGGAAGGTGAACCTTGAGAAATAGAAAAGTTGGAAATTACATTTTTTTTTTTTTCCTTTCCAAGAAAAATGTGTTTATTCTTTGTCAATTAGTGGCCCTTTCTCGATATGTAATATGTAACTCAGTTAGTTCAACAAATCCCTGAAGCTGTTTCACATTTCCTTCATTAATTTGATTTCATCTATATGGTTTTCCATCCATTTTGTAGTTGGTTCTTTGAATTCTTGATTTTTGTTGGAAATATCTTTTCTTTGCATCATAATTGACCAGTTCTCAAGTGACTTAATTCAATAAAGCCACTTGGCGAAGTTGTTTTAGATTTGAGTTGGCGTGGTCTAATGGTAGAGCCCTAGAGCACGACTGCTGCGTTCATTGAATCACATGACCGGGACCATTTATAGAGTGTATACAAGTAGACACTTCTTGGTCGGTGGTCTTTTGTACTCTCTTAGACTAACATGTGAACTTTCTATATTCTGTATTTTTAGCATGTTAAGAGTAGTAAGTATGCATCTTCTTTACTTAAGAGTAAGTTAAGTGAGGGGTTTTCTTTTCTTTTCTTTTCTTTTTTCCTCTTATGCTAAGCAACAAAACAACTTTAAGGACATGTTATATATGATATATCTTTTGTATATATGGTTTTCGTTTGTGGATCCACTTTCATGAGAATTGGCTCTGATTGGTTAACTGTTGCTTTTTGTTGCGTGATGTGTTTGTGATGGAAAACAATGCAAGCACTTGCATCTCTCCCTCTCTCTTTTATCTCTCCCACACATGGAGGACACAACACACACACACACACACGGTGAAAGAGCGAGAAAATTGAAAAGATTTTGTATGATACCACGTTAGCTTCTCTTGGATTTTCATGCATTTGACTGGTGACTTTGTTTGTAGAAAGGAATAAGATATCGAGTGGCCAGTGGCAAAAGCAGAAAAAAGTGCCACCCATCGATACCTATCTATATAATACCTATCTATATAATGCTTGCTTGTCTCTCCTAGTCTTGACTCTTGAGTGAGAAATCTTTTGTTTTATGCTCTGTTTTCTTCTCTCTTTCCTCTTTATCTTTATAGATAAATAAATATGATTTTTTAATTGGTTTAGTGGTGAAGACTGAAGATGCCTCTAAGTCCTCCACCTAAATAATGCATACATGATTGAGATGCCGACCTTAACTAAACGAACAAAATTCCCAATTTGGACCACTTTGTCACACGTGTGTGTGGGTCTACTCCTCTTCACCTAACTATGAAGTGTGAGTATAGTTTTTTCTTTTATTTTTCCAATCTTTGTTTACTTTCATTATTCTCCTCTATCCGATCTTCATCACACGGTTGAAAAAAAACTCTCCTGTTGCTTTTACGATGTAACATCATAGTGGTCCCGTTAACGGTGAAGCTTGCGTGTAATATACACTACAGAAGCTAGCTACACCCAATTTAATTTTTCCATTTTCTGACTCGTGATTATTTTGATGCATTTGTTATGTTTAAGTGGAGTGTGATTGGTGTTTCATCGAACATGTTTCACAATCTAACATATTTTCCATTAAATCGTGCTTTGCTTTCTCCGGCATGCCATTTTTCCTTATGTGGAAAACAGAGTGCATATACAAGAAATGCCTTGATACAAACATACCAATAAATATGATGGAAAACTAACTAAAGGACATGTGATTATTAATTGATTTGTATGCATTAATTGAGAAAATCTTTTCAAGGTGCTGATCATTGGTTTGTTCATTTCTTTTTCTTGGGCAACCAAATGATGTAACGTTTTTTCTACTTAAACAATTTGTTATGTGATTGATTGATTGGTCGATCGATTGATCATACTATGTTTATATAACACAGTATCCTCTTTCTTTGCCAAATCAGTTGAATTTCATATTGAAATATCTTGATATCAATAGTTGGAAAATATTCCAAATCTTATCTACTTAAATGCCCATCAAGTGTCTACAGTGACATCACACCTTGTTTATAATTATTATTAATTAGAATCAAAACTAGTAGGTGGTGTCACCATTCCTCTAATAACTCAAATACTTTGGACAGTGTAGTTGTGTGCAAAAGGAGAAGAGAAGACAGTAAGATAGATAATGTATTTGTTTAGTAAAATACAAAGATTCCTCTTGGAGCAGCTGCACATCTTTCTGTGTGTATATGAAGCATGACTTCTCTCTAGGCCTTCTCATTCCCAAAAAAAAAAAAATTATATATAAAGACACACACATGACGCACCCAAAGAAATAATGTTTGGTTTGCTATTACAGGCACCCTTTTGTGGGCAAGATTAGATGTTGCATCTTTGTGATCTCTCTCTCATTTCTCTAATCAAAATTTTTAATAGCTGTTGGATTTGACAAGGACCCACCAACCTTTAACACATACTGCTAAATATATCATCTCATCTCAACTCATTGTGCCATGCCATGCCATGCCCACCACACCCTCCTTCTCTATCTCTCTCTCATTCTCCAATATTATATCTTCTCATCAAACAATTATTCAAAAAGGTTTTGTAAATCTTTGTTTCATTTTTCTACAAAAGACATTTTAAGCCCAACTGTAGATTGACAAGAGTCTCTCTCTCTCTCTCTCTCTCTCTCTCTCTCCACTGCTTCCTAATCTTATCCTTCCTCCCCACAAGCCCCAACTAAAAAGTTAGAGAGAATTCCAGAGATTCTGAGAGAGAATCAGATCTTATTAGTCTTTCAGCATATACAATCTTAGCTTTTCAGAAACTATGGAGCTAACCAATCAGCACCAAATTATGACCAAAGACAAAGTTGTGGACAGGAGGCTATTACAAGAAAGCAATTCAAATCCAAAACAGGCAGGTTTAGGCGTCTCAAAGCAGCAGCAGCAACAACAGCAGCAACAATCAGCAGCAACATCTCCAGCTGCTGCTGCCTCACCACCTTCATCGTCCTCATCTCCAAATCACGAATTCTCATTCACAATCTCTCTTCATCACTCTTCTTCAAACCCAGTACTTCCATCTGATCATAAAACCAATAATAAAAGTAGTACTAGTACTCCACCTTCTTCTGCTTTTGCAATCGATTTGTCACCAGCAGATGACATTTTCTTCCATGGACATTTGCTCCCTCTACACCTCCTCTCTCACCTCCCAACAGTCTCTCCTCGCTCATCCACTAACTCAATGGAGAGCTTCACTCTTCCCATCAGAGAAATGATAGATGAAGATGATTATGATGGTTATCAGAAAACCAATCGTAAAAATTGCAGCACCAGTGACAGCAACATCATCATCAACAACAACAACAAAAGCAAAAGTACCCATCAAGAAAACAACACGAAGGGAACAAGAACCAAGTCCAAATCATTCTCATTATTCAAATTTTCAAGAAGGAAAAAGGGTTTTGAAGACAGAGAATTACCAGAGGAGGAGGAGGATAATAACAGAGACATGAACAAGCAGAAGAAAAGGCTGAGATTTGATCATGTGAGTCATGTAATAAAAAAGTACATGAAAATGGTGAGGCCACTATTGTTCAAAAGGAGAGAGAATCAAAATGTTCATTTCAATGGTCAAGCTTATTCATTTTCAGGTAATTTGATGAGTTATAGAAATAAACAAGATCATCAGATGATGATGAGATCAGGGAAGAGAGGTGAGTTCTCAGCTCCTGCATCAATCAGGACATCACCAACAAATAGTGGTCTTCTCGTAGCAACCACAACTACTTCTCTTTCTTCTTCAACCAGTGACAGTACCATGGAGGAGTTACAAGCTGCAATTCAAGCTGCAATTGCTCATTGCAAGAACTCAATTGCTGTTGAAGACAAACTCAAATGCTAAATTATTAAGATTAGAAAAATATTTCATTTTTCCATATATATTATATAAATGTATGTGTATAATTAATAACATGGTATATATGAACAAGTATGGGATTATTATTTCTTTGAAAATTAATAATAAATTAAGGTCTCCCTCCATTGAATACATTTATTAATTAAATTATTACTTCTTGTGTTTTTCTTAGTGGTGTAGTGAATTAGTGTCCAAGGTCCATTGAATATATTTATATATGAAGACTTTTTATTATCAATTCGTCCTGACAATAAATATATCAGGACGAACAATGTGGATCACAGATTATGAAGAATTTTTGACAAGTGCATACACTTTGAGTCAAAGCATGTAAATCTATTGTCAGGACAAACTAATAATAGAAAATCTATTATATATATATAATGCATTCTATTATCAGTTCGTCCTGACAATAAATATATTAGGACAAAGAATGTGGATCACTAGATTTACATTCTTTGACTTAAAGTGTATGCACTTGTCAAAACTTCTCCATAATCTGTGGTCCACATTCTTCGTCCTGATATAATTATTGTCACGACGAACTGACAATAGATAGACTGTATATATATATATATATATATATATATATATAATGTATTCTTGAATCAATGATTAATTAAATTACCTGTTGTGTTTTTTTTTAATGGTATATTGGTATAGTGATGATGGGGTTGGCGACAAATTCAATATATGTTTTAATGGGTGATTTTTTTAATATTCCCCATAAAATTAGTTGAGCAATTCCATGGGAAATTCATAAACTTTTTTGGGCACTATCGATATAGTGTTTGAGACTTTGAATGAGCTTTTTCATATCATTGGATTTTTAGTCAAATGATCTTACTTCATTTCATGATTATTATTATTTTTATGCTTCCGTACTTGACCAATCCACCACCTTGCAGAATACGCAACACATGTGCTTCATTCACATCATCCATCCAACGTCAACATATATAAAAGCATATCCGATGCAAAAGTGATTTACATACCAATAATTGTTGACATGACAACAACGTTAAGAGACCTACTTCTTATGTGGTATAAGAGCATCTCCAATGATAATGTGGATTGCATTTGAAAAAATGGTGATATGTCAACATTGTCAAACCAATTACTTTATATATGACATATAACTAAGAGCATCTCCAATGGTAATGTGGCTTGCATTTGAAAAAATTGTGATATGTCAACATTGTCAAGCCAATTGCTTTATATATGGCATGTAAATCTCCAATGGTAATGTGGCTTGCATTTGAAAAAATGGTGATATGTCAACATTGTCAAGCTAATTGCTTTATATATGGCATGTAACTAAACTTGATAGACATCCAAATAAAAAAGTGGTTTCCAATGCTTCACTTGTAACATATATGTTTTTAATGACGTGTCAATTTATTATTGGTCTCCTTAAATATACTTTAGAATTGTTGAATAAAATAAGGTAAAAGACAAGAGTGGTTGCTGACTGGGCCAACAAGACGGCTGTTTAACAGACCGTTTGAAATCAGAGAGTTATGTTGACAGCCTCTAAAAAAAAAGTTGCCACTTCATCTTGAAGTTGTACTAGAGATGTTGCATTGGAGATGGATTTTTTAACAAAATGGATTTTTTAACAAAATGGATGTCAATCCTACATGGCAACTAATTTTTTCACAACCCACATTAGCATTGGAGATGCTCTAAAAATAGACTTAATAGACAATCAACTAAAAATTTGGTCTCCAATACTTGCGTCTAAAACATAATTTTTTTTAATGACGTGTCTATCTTTTTTTCCTGTTTTATTTTTTATTTTTTATTTTATTTCCTTACAAAAAATATATGAAAAATTAATATCAGTTTTAAATGTTTATTGAGTCAACCTAAAAAAATAGCTATGCAACAGACCCTCTGAAAGTGGACGGTCATGTTGACAATGTCTAATTTTTTTTTTTTTGCCACGTCAGTTTGAGGTTGAATATGCACGGTTGCATTGGAGACACAATTATTAACATAACGTCTATTTATCCTACGTGACATTTTTTTTTTTTTTTTTTCACAAACCATTCTTGCATTGGAGATGCACTAAACATTAAACACCCTGAATTCAATGTGAAAGGGGCCTATTTCTTCTAATTAATTAATTTTTTTTGTTGACAATATCTATTAATCCGGGATCATGTATTTTTTTTGAAAGCTTTCACCATTGGTAGGATTCGAGCCGCTGACTTGTGAGTTATTTATCCAAGCCCCAAGCTCATCCATCTACTAGCTAAGCTACGAGCTTGCCTTGACAAAACAACTGCAACTCTCCAAATTAAGGAGAAATTTCTGTGGTTTTTAATAAGCAAATGTAAAGAGTAAGATGTGCATTTCTAGACCCACGATTAATAAACAGCGGGGAAGCTACCTTACGGCATGAGGGGCCATGACCCACTAAACCCATAATTAAAAAAAAAAAATTAAAAAAAAAAGTTTAATTAAATTTTATCATAATTATTATTTATTTTCATTAAATTTCTAATAACTAGCCCCCGACATACAGCAATATAGCTCAACCTGGAGATCTATGGCAATCCAGAACAGTAGAAAATCAACCAAATCTCAACTGTGAAATCATGATTTAATCATGAAAATAGTGATTAATAGAAGTCATGTAATGATGTGGTGGGCAATTGACTGCACGGCTTTTATATATGATAATTTGTATATTTGTATCCACCATTGGACAAGAGATCAAAACCCCAGACCCACCCACATGAAAGTGTATCATGCTTTCTTCACTGATCTTTTTCAAACCTGAACCACACCATGCAAAAAAGCTATAAAAGCGAAAAAGGGACACAGTGACTAAACGAGAAATTAATGACCAAAAGGGATCGATTTTCATATCATAATATGTGAGAGTTAATGATTATTCTAACTACTTTTATAATATTTTGTGCGAGGTGGTGATCAGTTAAATTGTAAATATTATAAATGATTAGCTTGATCGATCCGGAGCAGTGGATCATTGGCCACTAGCTACTTCGATGTTTCTTTTTCAATCACCTGGCAATGACCCCACATAGAAAAAGAAAAATGCCTGTTGGGTTCAATGAACAGTCTCATAATTGAAAGTGTAAAGATTTTTTTTTTATTATTTTTTTTTGGATTAGTCCTTCTCTTCATCGCAAGCTTCAACAATCGACATGATTTAAGTCTTTTCAGTGTCTTAATTTTCTTTCTCCCAAAGAAAGTTGATGTTGTTTTATCATGTGTCATGGACTTTAGCTAGATGAGATTGACCAATTTACATCTGAATTATCAATGTTTTAGTTCGAGTCTTGTCCGAACTGATTGTTGATTTCGGGTAGGTTCGGTTTCAACTATAAATGTTGGTTGGGCTTAGCCTTGAATAGAATTCCAACCCAAGTAGACTTAGTGGAGTTTAGCTGAGTTGGGCTTGTTTTCATACCAATATCTGCCCAACAAGGTTGAAGCCAACTGGCTTGTAACATGCTACCAACCACCAATATGTTACAATGTCTTGGACTTGGTGGTTCACACAAGGCCCATATATTATCTTTGTACAAAAGTGTTGAGTTGTAGCATTATTGCATCAATGTCCTAACTCCTAAGTCCTTTCTGAGACATGTGATACATGGTTCACATACAGATATTTGCAAGTGGTCTGTTAATGTTACAATCTATCAATCTCTCTGGACCAGATATGCAGATAGAATTTGAGCCGTTGATATGAGAGTCATTTTCCTAAATTCAAACTCATCCATTTACCGACCAAGTTACGCTCCCATGTGACTGTTAATGTTACAGTCTTACATAACATAAATCTGACAGATTTGTCCCATCTCCCAAAACTAGGCTCTTCAATTCATGTGCATGTGCCGTGTTGATAATTGATACATATGCACATTTAACATTTGGATTTTGGACCTGTCACAAAAGGGGACCGGTTTGAGAAGAATTCGTGCGAGACGATCTTACCAATGATGTGGCGACAACATCCAATTAGATCATGCCACGTCGTATCATTTACATTGGAAAAGTAAAATGCGTCATCTCCCAATGTCAAAAATGCGACAAGACACATGACAGAGCATAGACATGGCACTACGTAGGACACCTTGGTGGCCCCACATCTCTTTCTGCTGACGTGTCAGTTTTCCATCTTGCAGAGCCTCTCCATCTATCTATCATCTAACACAAACAGAAAAATCTGTTTTCTCTGTTGAGATCGCCAAAGTGTTGTCCTTTTTCTCCGTTTAATCTCCATTTCCATCTTCAGGTAAGTTTTTTTCTTGTATTTTTTTATTTTTTTTTGTTACATGTTAATAATTATACAGTTAAAATACAAAATTATTAAATATGGTGTGTTTAATTTGCTGGGGTTCAATTTGATGACTGTTTTGGCACATTCGAATACTTTAATACGAATATGCTTTTATTACTCCAACTGCTCTTCTTCTCGGCGGTTGGTCTTTTAATTGAGTTTATCTTTACAACTCATATAGACATAGACGTATATATAGGTTTTTAGCTAGCTTTGGTCTTTGATTCATTTTTTGTTCATTAATTTGAGTTGTTAATTGGTGGGTTTTGGGACGGTTTTTAATTTTGATTTGATGAAAAATTTGTCTCTATCTATCTGATATCTGTTTATTGTTCTGAGCTTAAAAGACGTAACTTTTTTGAGTTACTATCAATTGGTTTTCTTTAATTGTGTTCTGATTTTGAGGTTTCGTGATCTGGGTGGATATCAGAATTGAAGTTCTGGAGATGATGATTACTGATGCTATTATATTATGATCCAATATTAAAGGTTTTGTAATCTGGGTTAGTTGAGAAATTGGAATATAAGAGGATGTATACAGTGGGGAGGATAGGCAGCTACATCTCCCGGGGTGTGTACACAGTCTCTGGTCCGTTCCATCCATTTGGTGGAGCTGTGGATATCATTGTAGTGGAACAACCAGATGGGAGCTTCAAATCATCGCCTTGGTATGTCCGGTTTGGGAAATTTCAAGGGGTTTTGAAGACTAAAGAGAAGGTAGTCAGCATTGATGTTAATGGCGTTGAAGCCGATTTCCACATGTATCTTGATCACAAAGGAGAAGCTTACTTTGTCAAAGAGGTGGATAATGAAGAAGGGGAATCTGTATTTTATCCATCCTCTTCCAGTGATGAGACGGATGGGCAGTCCGGTAGTAACATGAGGCCAATGAAGTCCAAAAGCTGCAATTACGATGCTGATAAGCTGATTTCTGCTGATCCAATTGATGCTAGCAATAAGAAAAGCTTGTCCAGGACTAATTCCCGGCGAGCAAAGATTCTTGGGCTTGTTTTTGGACGGAGGTCGATTAAAGAGAATGGCTATCGGGAAGGAGAGGATGGTGTTGGTGTGGTAAGGCTAAGTTCATTGGACCGTGCTGAGATTGCAGCTAACCTGTTAGAGGTAAAGTGGTCTACAAATCTGGCCTCCAATAAGGCCAGGAAAGATAATGATTCCAGGTTTTCTTCTCCTTATATTTCAGGTGAAGAGATGTTTAAAGATAAGCAGGTTAATGATGAACATAGCCAGGTGGAGTCATTGGTGCGTGATGACGAGAAGAAAAGCACTAGCAATTCTTTATTACACAAGGAAATTGGTTCTTCCAATGAGCAAATGGCCAACATTTCCCGTTCTACCTCTGTGATCCCGGAGAGTTCTGTTCAAGAAGCAAGTACAGAAGTATCATCTATAGATACCAAGGAACAAGTAGTTAAAACTTCTACATTGGGTGAAAGTATATTGGAAGAAAAGCGTGAAATGGTATCTGAAATATCAAGAAGAATTGATGGATTTGGTGTAGGGAATGCTTATCGTGATGGATGTGAAGAACAGACTCAGCCTGATTCTAAAATTCGATATGAGCTTGAAGCAAGTGATAGCAAGCACTTTGATGAAGAGCTGGCTTGTAAGAAAAAGGATGTTGCCTCTCCAGCGTGTGGAATTTCCAAGGAGAGCGAATCCGACAGGGTTCAATCCTTTGTTTATTGTGAAACATCCGAGAGCTCTGGACCCGATGGTTCCAATGGACAAACTCAAGGAAGACTGTACCTTACTAGTGGAGGATGCGGGGAAGTCCATGTTCGTTTGGAAACTCTTCATGTGACAACTGAGCTATTACCAAAGGTAAATTCTTTACCATGATCTGAATTTTTGGTTACAAAAATACATTGGAACAATTTAAGATGTTTAGTTTAGGGATAGCTCTACTTATTTAGTAGCATAATAAATCCAAGGTGAGGCTATTGTCGTAAACTCAGTTAGAGATATACTGTATTCGAATCCTTTTCAATTTTGTTGAGACTGAGTTATTAGAAGTCTTCTTCAGGATGCAGATAATGAGTTTGACAAAGATACAGTGGAGGCTTCCAGGAATCATTCTGATCAAATGAATGCAGTTCTTTGTCAGCTTGACTATAATGCAACAGACCTTGAGAAACCCTTGATAGTACAAGAATCGTCTACCCAAATAGTTAGTGTTGACCCTGCACTTTGTTCAATCAAAGAAGCGGAGTCACAGAATATATGTACCACTTCCAGTGTTAATCTTGAAGTTCAAGATGGGGAAAATATAAGGAATGATCTCCATCAGTCGTTGGCATCCATTTGTGATTCTCAAAAACCTTTTACTGGTAATGTCCTGAAAAAAGTAGCAAGAAATTCTCTGTTAGAGATATCAGAGGAAGAACAACTTCTTTTCAGTGATCTTGATGAATTTAAAGTCAGTGAGCTGGAGGATTCAAGTTCTCCCGATTGTGTAAAGAAAGTCAATTATATATTGTCTTGTGATGAAGACATTAAAGAAGTGAATGGGTCAGTCAACCAAACTGATGAGTCGTGTTCTTCTCCAAATACGTTTGTTCAACACAAAGAGTGTACTGATCTTGAAAACTCGATAGAGGAATCAACAGTAATGTCAAGTCCCGTTGATATTCCAAGAAATCATAAGGGTGGTGAAAACATTGAGCGACTGGTGGAATCATTGCCAATCATGTGGTCTCCCACTTTCAACTTAAGTGCAGATGCCACTCAACATCCTCTGAGCCACTCACTGGACTCAAATTCCAAATCCTTGAAGTGGACATTGCTCAGCGAAAATGACTCTAGCTTCATGAAGTCCGATGCTGATGAAGAACATCAATTAGCAAAGGAACAGCTTAATACTGAGAATACTCAGATTTCAGAGGAGATAAATCTTTCCAGTCCTGAAGTTGGTAAGAGAACTTCGATATGCATTTATTTATATGCTCATTTACAATTCTGTATTGCAATACTTTATCAGCATTTGGACTCTGCACTGGAATATAATTATTTCATTTACTTTCAAATTTCAGTTAATGTTGTTTCTAATGTTTCTAGTAGCTTGTGCAAGATAATAACACATTATTTATTACATTGATGATAATAATTATTATTTTTTTAATTTTTAATTTTTAATTTTTTATCATGGTCTCTTTGCCCTAGTATATAGAATTGCTGTAGTTGCTCCTAAGAACAAAATAAAATGATTTCATTTGTTTGTGGTTCTCAAGACCCCTTTTAGCTGAAAAATATAGAAAATCATATGCCTTGTGCTTTATGCAGAGATATCTCTGTGCAAACACTTGTAATATGAAGGACTGGGTGCTAATGCAGCTTCTCAAGCATTTGATGCTGAAAAATTGGATATAGATAAATTTATTTCTCTAGGTCCAGAGGTTGTATCATTGTGAAAATGATAAGACTTGTCTGAATTGGTGGCCATTACTTCCCATGGGATACGGCTGCTCCTATTGTTTTGGGGATGGTTGCATTTGGAATTATAGATATTTTTGAACCAAAAGGCATGATAGCTGTTGACCTAGTTGACCAATCTCTTATAGGGGATCCTTCAAAAAAAATCATTTCCCCTGGTGGAAGCTGGAGGATTTGGCCATTCTCTTCAAGCAGATCCAGATCCGGGAAAGCTATGCAGCCAGCTCTGAGTGATATCGAATGCTCTGATGCTGAAATTTTTTCAGAGTGCGTCAATGACATGGATGGAACTAAAAGTGCAAGTAAATCCACGGTGGCAAAGAAGATTCTTAGGTTACTCACTCCAACCTCAGAGCAACTAGCATCCTTGAATCTGAAGGAAGGGGGGAACACCGTAACCTTTACATTCTTCACTCCAATGCTAGGGAAGCAGCAGGTGCTTTGTTACTTTCTTTTAATATCATTTTCTATTTTCGTTTTCATTTTTTTCTTTTCACTCTTTCTTTTGATGTTCATCTAAATACATTACTCGCAGGTTGATGCCAGAATTTTTTTGTGGAAATGGAACACTCGTATAGTAATCTCAGATGTGGATGGCACAATTACAAAGTAAGGGTTTTCTAATTTTCTCTACTGGAGAAGAGCTTTTTTTCACCTTTTATTTTAAATGGACTATGGCTTGAAGTGCATGTTTTACATAGTAAGATTCCATTTCTAGCATTCTATTATTTTATTTAATTAAAAACTGCTAGCAATAACTACACCTATATACTGCTTGTGTGGATTACAGTTCTAAAGAAAATTGGAAACTCATTGTCACTGGCATTTGAACCCATGTGTTACCAATTCCCCTTCAAAGGGCATTGTCTGAGGTTCAATTCTCAGGAGAAGAGAATTACATTGGTGGGGTGGAGGTGGGTGGGTTATATACCATAACAGACTAGTGGACAATTTCAGAAGAAATGTTTTATTTATTTATTTATTTTTTTAATGTTTAGGATATGCATTTTAAATGTCTCCACATAAAATTAATTTACAATAATGGAAAAAACAAACAAACTAGTTTTGTCCAGTGAAAAATATAGCCTAAGCAAACCTGGACATGTGCCACCCAGCTTCAGTGGTAAATACTGATGGCTGTATACCCCAAGTTCTGGTAAAAGGAGTTGGGGAGGAGTGCCAACTACAAATTGGTAAGGCTCAGTGTCACACAGAAAATCTTTAAGTAATTTTATTTATTGGGTGTGATGAATAATGATATAATAAAGTGTTGTTTTGGTTGCTTGCCCTATTGTTTTCTGAGCAGAAAGGAAAACCCTCTACTATTCTAAAACTTTAGTTGATCTGAGACGTATAGCCCAAGAAAAAATTACTATAGCTAGTATTCCCAACTGCTCATACCTCTGGTGCTACTGTCATTTAGAAGGTTGATATAGGTGATGTTTCTGCTTCAAAGTTTCCGGTTCATAATTTATGTGGCTTTAACATCAGGTTGTTAAGAAATTGAGCGATAGTTTGTCTTTGAACTTAATCAGATATAAATTGTGAACTCTTAGAACTCGGTGATGTCTTTTGTGAAGCAAATCTCTTTGTCATACATGGTTAATCTTGGCTCACCACATATTGAAGTCTCTTGCATCACATGGCTATCTTTTGCTCCTTGAAATTGTTTTAATTGGTTTTCTTTGGGATCCAATTCTTTCTTTTAGTAGTTGCTTTGCTGAAGGATGTGGTTTCTCTTGAATGATTCTGTTTCCCTTTGTTTCATATTATTACAGATCGGATGTTTTAGGTCAGTTCATGCCTTTGGTTGGGATGGATTGGTCACAAACAGGAGTTGCGCATTTGTTTTCAGCTATTAAGGTTTGATCATCTAATTTTGTGTGCTTATTTCAGCTTTTCAGTGATTGACAGTCTTTCATTGCCTGTCGTACTTTACTGCACATGAAGAAAATACTGGTGGGTGCACGTGCATCCACACAATCTAATGGAGGCTGAATCTTTTAGCCATTAGGTTTATCCATTCACAGTGTCATCATTCTACTGATGCACATTATACCACTATGAATGCCTATGTCTCATTATCTTTGTTGGGAGTTTAAAAAATGTCAGAAGTGAGAAGTTTAACTTGCATGCACTGCGATTTATGACTAGGGACGACATTAATGTATCTCCAATGGACTGTTTGTATTGTAGGAAAATGGGTATCAATTGCTTTTTCTTAGTGCACGTGCAATCTCTCAAGCCTACCATACTAGACGGTTCCTTTTCAACCTGAAGCAGGTTGGTGTACGAATCAACACTTAATGAGTTAATGCCAATTTTAAGTTAAAATTTCAGAATTAAGATAGTTTAAATATTTGTCTGTTTCATGTTCTGATTTCTTATCTAACAAATTTACATTTTCATATTTTAGGATGGGAAGGCTTTACCCGAAGGACCGGTTGTCATTTCACCAGATGGACTTTTCCCATCACTATTTCGTGAAGGTAACTAGAGTCTATTGCATTTTTGATACCAAAAAACCTCCTGACTTTTCTTTGTTCATCAAGCTCTAAAGTTGCCAAACGTGTCTATGCTTAAAATAGTGCTAGACCCTCATTGTTATCTTTGCCAAAAGTTGCCAAACAATGAGTGTCTAGCATTGATTACCCCCATAATTGAATTTTAATTGTTCTACATCTGAATCTGTTTGTATTTGGGCTTGCTCCACATGACAAACCTATTGATATTCCACTTGTGGGGATGTGTTGAAAGCTTAATATTATTGTTTGGTTACTTAGTTGTAAACTTAAGTTTTCGGGTCTAACGGTTTCTTACCCTTTATGATGATAGCTAAGCTTCATTTTCATTGTTGACTTTTTCCCTAAAAACTATACTATTTCTAAATAGAGCTCATTGATGCTTTTGACATATCTTTAATTTTCTGGTCGCAAATCCTTGTTAAACTATAACATGTGGACTGAAACATCTTATTTTTTCTCAGTTATAAGAAGGGCTCCTCATGAATTCAAGATCTCATGCTTAGAGGTCAGTATCCTTGGTCATGTTTTTTACATTTAACATTTTAAGCTCCTCCAGTCTGTGTCGCTGTGGCCTGTGTGGACCATTAAGATGGATGTCTGAGGTTTCTGCTTCTAGTAGATTACTTATGGTTGTTTGGATGCTCTGTGTTTTATATAAGATTTGAAATGAATTCATTGTGCTTTGTTGATTCGCTTTCATTTTTGTTTGCACCTGTTCATCACAAATGGATCCTAGATTTTTCAATAGGACACCTATGCCTATTATCTTCATGTCAGAGCAATTTGTTATATAATCAGCAACTTTTGGGTTAAAACTTTCATGGGACATGAGCAATAAATCCTTTTAGATCCTAAAATGTATGTCATATGTGGCAGAACAGTGTGATGCATGGGTATAACTTGCTATGCAGTACATAGTAAACCCGGTCCGTAAATTGATAATCTAAGCAAGTTATATAATATCATGTGTTCTGTATCTGATCTTGTAACAGATCTCAAATAATTTTCAGCTTAAACACTACGACAACTTAGAATCTATGTTGATATTGTGCAATTAAGCACCAAATACTGTGTTTATGATCTGCTACTCCCATCTATTATGTTTGCAATATAGATATATAAATAAGAAGAGGAATTATTTTCTCAATAACTACTATTGTCCTTCATTGTGTTTTGGGCCTGTTGGCAAGTTTACATGACTGCTAAACTAGTAATATTTTGTACATTATCATGTAGTTCTCAAGCGACGTGTCTATAATTGTTGATAGTTCTTTTGATTTCCAGGTTATCAGGGAATTGTTTCCTGCTGATTGCAATCCCTTCTATGCTGGTTTTGGGAATAGAGACACCGATGAGATCAGCTACCTTAAGGTTGGAATCCCGAGAGGAAAAATATTTACTATTAATCCCAAGGTAAAATTTCAGGCTTCCTTGCTTAAAATATGACAATTAATGCTTACATATTGATGCACTGTGATGTCAAAATTTCATCTGATGGTTTCAAGTGTTGCAGGGTGAGATTGCTGTGAACAGACGCAATGACACGAAATCTTATAGTTCCCTTCATGTTCTTGTTCATGGCATGTTTCCTCCCACAACCTCTTCTGAGCAGGTCTGTTCTGGTTCCCTCAGTGCTAAGCTCGTAATAGTTCAGGTTTTATTTTTCAAAATATAGCCTCAATCTTCAAATTCACTAAACCCCATCTCCACTTTTCCTTCTTCAATCTAGAAATTTGTATAGGAGAACATAAACACTGGTGAATGGTGACTAAGAGCAACTAGCTTGATCAACTTTACATGTCCAATGCTCATAGGAATTGCGTCTGAATTTTCATGTTTAGTCATTTGTTTTGTTGAATGCTTATATTCCGTCTTCTTCATTTTTTGTTTCCATTCATTACAGGAGGATTATAATACATGGAATTTCTGGAGACTTCCACCTCCAGATATTGATATTTGAAGGTGTCCACTATAGAATATTGCTCGAACCTCTGAATGCTGAGATGGATGGCTACTGCCTATGCTTATACTTGCTCCGGAACTTTGCAGGTACGTTCTGATTTCAAGTTTGCCTTGTTGTTTCAAGACTTGATTACTCTGAGAGAATTTGTCACATTTTGTTGAAGGTGTTGTCCCAGATAAATTTTAATGAAGTAAAATAAAGTGAATTATAGTTGAGATGTCATGGGCAATTCTGTGTTCCCTTTTTCCTTAATCTGTTCTCTGTATACTTGTGTTGCTCTGGTAAATTACAGGCTAGAGATGAGGCCAAGGCTGATGGTGAAAAGTTACCACGATGTTTCTTCGTTAGTTCTGCTGATTTATCGGAAGCCTGAACGTAATAAATCAAAGATTTACAGAAAAAGAGTTGGATCCATTTCACCTATGTCATGCATCAGAATTGGTTAAATCTGTTGTAGTGTGTTCATGTTATGCCATGGACAGTTAAATGTAGTTGGAATTTGAAAATCTATTGTAAAAATAGAGATTTTGGAAACATAAATGTACAGTTTTTTTATATTTTATATTTTATATTTATATTTATATTTTATATTTTTATTTTTTTTAATGTAAAATCATTTATCATTTCTCATAAATTACATGAAAAGCTGCTGCAAAAGTAAATATTAATTTCCGGGCTTAAATTTAAGAAAATATCGGAAGAAATATCGAAACAATAGCTAAAATTCCGAAATTTCGAAGTGATGTATGGATAAATATTTACATCCTTAATTAAAAAAAGAGAAAATAACACTGGACACCGTCAATTGATGGGTGGAGTCTCAAAAAGACCATTTACTATTTAAATTGTTCTAAAATCACCATTTTGACAAAACATTATTCCAAAATCATCATTTTGACAAAATATTGCTCATTGGCGGTCATTCTGTTAAAATCTAGTAAAAAGCTATCATTATCTTTGACATGGCACCCATAAAGAATTTTATAGACAATATTTTTTGTATTTTGATTATTTAATTATATATATATATATATATAAATTAATGATTTGATTAATTTATTATTTTTATAGGCAATATTTCCTGTTTATGGGTGACTTCAAACTTATTATTATTCCTGATTAATTTTCTGATTAATTTGGGGACATCATACTTATTTCATGATTGATTTATTATTTAATTATATATATAAAGTAATGACTTAAATATAAGAATTTTATGGCTAATATTTCCTGTTTTATAAAGTAATCATGATAAAAAAATAGTCAAAATACAAGTAAAAAACCAGTCAAAAACATGTTAAAAACCAGTTCAAAAACCTCTACAAAACATGTTTTACTATTTTGACATCCATTTTAACAGGTTATGACATAAGTAAACGGACTTCAAACAATTAATGGGCAAAGTAGGAACAATTGATATTTTCTTTTTATGAAATGGCTAATTTGAATCATTTAAAAAATTAATGGCCATTTAGGATCTCCTCACCAAATCAGTGGCTCTAGAAATTACTTACCCATAAAAAAAAAAAAATACAAAGAATGAAGATGTTTTGTATTACAAGTGAAAAATTCTGACACCCAAATGTTTCTCCGCAAACTCAACAAGGTTCTTGATCTCACTGTCATCAATGTAGCAATTGCCATTTCTGTCGACACTTCTTACTCCTCGCTTGGCCTTCAACCCGGCAAACCATCCTCCGGAAACACGGACAGCCTCCGCGAGCTCTTCTCTGCTAATCTTCCCATCTTTATCTGCATCAAACTTCTTCATCCATCTCATGAACTCGTCCATAGTCATTTCGCGCTTCCCGTCTGCACAAACACTCCGACTTTTGATGGCCATTTATGAATATATACTCAGAGCTGTATATATGCTTCAACTTCCCACCAAAACAACTCAAGTTTTTCTTCACAGCACTTCAATCTCTCAGGCTGTCCTATTTATAATCACTTCCTCGATCTCTTTTCTCTGTTTGCTTTTGCTTTTCGCATATGATAAACATGTCTAAATTATAAGAAAGTTCCTATCACAATCACATTCTTTATAGTAGGATTTATCATAGAAAGGAAGACAATATTTATTTAAGTATACGTTGTACGTTGTTGGGCAACTTTTATTAAACATAATAATGCTTTCTTTTCCGAAAAGCAACCGAAATATTTAAGAAGAAATGTTCCTCATATGTTTTTCTCTTTTTCTATTTTTAATTGCCAGAAGTGATTTAATACATTGTATGCTGTTTTTTTGTCCCCGGTTCTCCGTGATTAAACAAAATGCTAAAGCGTTGTTGTCGTGCATGCATGCACGCTTGTGATTTGGTTGCCGAAAGATTTATTATCAAATAATTAATGAGAAAGATGATCGATTAGGCCAATTGCCATCAAAATACTGGGTTTAGAGCGAATCTCTGGAAAGAAAGCAGCCAAATGTTATTGTACCATTAGGGATTTATTGAATTTTATAATTAGAATATCTTTATAAGTTTTGTTGATACTCTAATATACTCAACGTTATAACATGTTCACAATATACTAGTATTGCTTTTTTTAACTTGTAGATTCAAAGGATTTTGAAGGTGATCAATATATTTATTATTATAATTATTTTTCGAAACAATTAATTCTTATAATATTTTCCATCGTAATTGTATTTTTGTTCCGGTCCCTGTATCCACCAATTAAATCAGGTTTTTTTGTCACTATTTGGACCGGGTTTTGTAAGAAAGTCACCACTTTAATAACTTAAATTTAAAAGGCACCTATTATGGTGAATGGACAAAAATACCCTCCCACAGTAACCTTTTTCACCATTTTGGTTTTTTTTTTCTTTCTTTCAAAATCCTCCATCAATGGACGACGGTGGACCATGAACACGCGTACGTCGCCGTTGACGACCACGACCAAAAACAATAGCGACTCTTTTTTATGTCCGAGCCTTTGTTAGTTGCATCTGAGATACAAACCCTTTTGTTAGTTGCTTTTTTTCTCAATTTAAAACTCTCTTTTGTAAACCTTAAGCTGATTGTGTGAAAAAAAAAAGATTGTTAAAAAGGCTCGGAAAAGTCTCGGACAGAGCTTAGAAAGGCTCAGGCAGTTCATTAAAAGGCTCGGAGAACAAATGAAAAGGCTCGGAGAACAAATGAAAAGTCTCGGAGACTAAATGAAAAGGCTTGAGCTTTGGAGAACAAATCAAAAGGCTCGGAGAACAAATGAAAAGTCTCGGAGACTAAATGAAAAGGCTTGAGCCTTTTCAATTGTTCCCCGAGCCTTTTCAATTAGTCTCCGAGACTTTGTAAATAGTCTCCGAGCCTTTTCAAGTAGTCTCCGAGCCTTTTTAATTAGATTCAAAATTCACACAACCAGCTTAAGGTTTACAAAAAACTCAGAGAACAAATGAAAAGGAACCCAATGAGCTCGATCCCCGAATGCGTCTGCGCAGTGCCACAAAACTAATTATCCAATGAAGTTGCATTGATAATGTTATGATGTTCAACTCCATTGGAGGTCTGTTATAGAGGAAGATGAAAGAATAAAATATCAGAAAACTTCAAAGTAAGAAAAAGAATATGTAAAGTAAGGGCATTTTTGGAAATCACTTACTTTAGTGCCTTTTAAACTTAAGTTATTAAAGTAGTGACTTTCTTACAAAACCCGGTCAAAAAGGTGACATTTCCCACAATTTCCACCGATTAAACCACTAGTTATTTTTTTTTTTTGAAAATGGTAAACTTTATAAAAGCCACACGGCAAGCAGGAGAAACAGCACAAAGCAAGGGAACTAGGCTACCAAACTAACCACTAGTTATTATTATTTATTCCTATTACAATCCTATGAACAAAAACTAGAAAATTAAATTAATGTTATATATATATATATTCTAAGAGTAGCTCTAATATCATATATCACTCCTTGAAGACGTATTGCCACAGCTAGCACAGCATTGAGAGCTAGCATCCGATTCCACATATAATGGAGAAAAACCACTATCAGCAGCCATAGAAATACCTTCAAATTATGTGGCTCAGTGGTAATCTTGGAAGGTATTTCTATAGCTGCTGATAGTGTTAGCATTATTGTATTTACAATGGCCCCTAGTCTTGTCCATGCCAGCATCAATGTTCAACTTGAAGGCAGAATTGCAGGAACAACCGGAGGCTTCCAAACTCTGGTAGGTTCGCTATGAGAGGAGAGATCTGGACAATCATCACAGACTGGCCAAGTCTTCTGAGAGAGAAACACCTACCATTTTACAAGTTAGAGACTCAGAGGCAATTAGAGTAATGCTACATTACCTAAAATTTACCCAAATGATGGGGTAAGATGATTTTTAACGTAACTACCACACATAATCAATATAGTTGCTATAAATCAGTTTGCCAAGTTAATTTATCGAAATGACACAAAAAGGAATCCTGATTCCTACCTTGGGTTTAGACTAGCTAAGAGGGATATTCAATTAAAATTAACTCAACCTCCTCCCGGAAAAAATATCTTGTAATTAATTAACCAACTCTTCATTCCAAACATTAGGGCAAAAATGCCATTGATCATGATGTAGGTTTGAGTTGTGTCTCTCACCCCTAAGTCCCAATTAATTATAATAGTTCAGAAAAAGTAAAAGCAACGAATATTGTCCACTTTGGGCTAAAGCACGTGTCCTTCACCCTTTGCTTTGGATTATATGGTTCACGCAAGTATCCTTCACTCATGGCCCAAAACACGTCTACTTAATTAAGAGAGACCAAGGCTTATATACAAACCATGGACCTCACTCGCTAGCGATGTGGGATATGACACATAGTGCTTCATATAATATGAAGTATATTTATTATAACTCATGTAAACAAAACAATGTACCTGTTGTATTAATATTGTTGGGTAAAAGTTCCTTCAAAGGGGAAAAAAAAAAAAAAAAAAAAAAAAAAATTCTCTGCTACACCATTACTTTTACTATTCAAATCTAAATAGAGGCTGCAACTAGTATTGCCGACTGAAATAATTGACATCAAGTAAATATTAATTTGGATGGATATATTGGGGTCCAAATTTAACAAAATATCAGCAGAAATTTCAAAACTATAGCAAAAATTTCAAAATTTCAGACTGATATCAATGCTTCCAAAATTCTGAAAATATTAGCAATATTATTGATATTTACTTTCTTAATTAAAAAAATACAAAGAATTAATGGAGATGTTTTATACTGCTACAAGTGAAAAATTCTGACACCCAAATGTTTCTCTGCAAACTCAACAAGGCTTTTGATCTCACTGTCATCAATGTAGCCATTGCCATTTCTGTCCACACTTCTCACTCCTCGCCTGGCCTTCAACCTGGCAAACCATCCTCCAGAAACGCGGACGGCCTCCGCAAGCTCTTGTCTGCTAATCCTTCCATCTTTATCTGCATCAAATCTCTTCATCCACCTCATGAACTCATCCATAGTCATTTCCCGCTTCCCGTCTGCACAAATACTCCGACTCTTGATGGCCATTTATGAATACTCAGTGCTGTGCTTCAACTTCCCACTAAGAAACTCAAGTTTTTAATTTCTTCACAGCATTTTAATCTCTGAGGGCTGTCCAATTTATAATCTCCTCCTATCTCTCTTTTGGCATCTGATAAACATGTCTAAATTATAAGAAACTTCCAATTACAATTAATCACATTCTTTATAGTAGGATTTGCTATGGAAAGGAAGACATTAATATTTATTTAAGTGTGTGTTGTACACTTGTACGTATATATAGCTAGTTGGGCAACTTTTATTAAACATAATTAAGCTTTCTTTTCTGAAAAGCAACTGAAATATTTAATCAACCACTTTCTCATATATGTTTTTCCATTTTTATTTTATTTTTAACCGCCAGGATTGAATCATATATCTGTGATTTATTAATACATTGCAAACCGCTGTTGTCATGCATGCATGCTTGTGAGTTGTGATCTGGTTGTTGCCGAAAGATTTATTATCAAATTATTTATGAGAAAGTGGATAGATTAGGCCAATTGCAATAAGAATATATTGGAGCGAATCTCTACAAAGAAAAGAAGATTTTAGAATACTAAGTACCGTGTTAGGGATTTTTTTATGGAATTTAAAAAAAAAAAAATTAGAATATCTTTACAAGTTTTGTTGTTGATAGATACTCTCTAAATATACTCAAAATTATAAGTTATTAAAAAAATTAGTTCATGTTCACAATATATACTAGTTTTTTAGTTAACTTATAATTGTGCTGTTGCAGATTCAAAGGATTTTGAAGAATAAGATTTTATAGATCGATTTATTTATTTTCAAAACAATTAATTCTTATAATATTTTCCATTGTACGTGATTGTATTTTTGTTCCAGTTCTGGTATCCACCGAATAAATCACTAGTAATTATTTGTTATCGAATAAAATAATAAATAAATAAAAAAACGAGGGAATAGATGAACCATTGTTAAATGTGGACCGCCCAAACCCAATTGACAAGAAAGGATGACGATGTGCCCAAGCACATCAACACTAATTAAATGGCGTGTTCATGCACGTTATCAAATGGGGATGGCGTGGCTGAACACGTCATCGTCTTTTCTTGTCTATTGGATCTGGGCCGGACCAAATTTAATAATGGCCATCTTTTTTTCTGTTTTTATTTTTATTTTTATTTTTATTTCTATTTTTCTCTACTTTTTTATTTTTATTGAAATGCAAATTTTATTAACAAAGGCCAAGCAAAGCCAGAAAGTTACAAGAAGACCACAGGCCACCAGAGACCAAGGAACACACCCAAACACCCAAAACCAAAAACAAACCAAAAGAAAAAAACCCAAAATAACCAAGCCAAACCAACAGAAACAAGGCAGGCAAAATTGGACAAAAAACACCCCAAAAAAGAGAAACCAAACACCCAAACAACAGACCTAGCCAGCCAGAACAGAGAATTCACGCACCACAGAAACAAGACACCACCCTAACCCCTCAAGAACAAAGAGACCACCCAAAGACCTAAACAAAACAAACCACGAAGAGGAAAGTTAAAGGTCTTTCTGAGCTTCCAACCTGGCTAGATCCTTTGCTTCTCTACTTGCAATGACTTCTGACATCTCCTGCTCTATACCAGAGAAATCAAGACCTAGCAAATTTCCAACTTCCATCACTTTTGACACTTCTTCCTCAATTATTCCAGAATTTCTAGTCTTCATTCTGTGTTTACAAATGGATCCATTGCTGATTTTCCCTTTATTTTTAGCAACTGGATTGAGGAATACCACCTCCTCCTCTCTAACGCTCTCTTCCTCCTTTGCTACCACCCGCTGCCCTGGACATCTACTACCTGCAGCCGACACAAAATATGCTTCCTTTTCAGCCTCCTCTGTGATTTGAACCAGATCGTCCTCTCTAGCTCTCTCTTCCTCAACCGCACCTGTCGTATACACCATAGCCTCCTTCAAAGAACTATTATCACTTGATTTCCCATCACTAGAGGGAATAAAATTCTCTTCAGCCACTGCCTCTAATGGATCACCTTCCTCTAGAATTGGCTTTAAAAAGTTATGAGGCAAAACTAAAGAAGAGCTCATTTCACCCGAGCTCATTTCACCCAAGCCCAAATCAACAACTAACTCCAGCCTGTTGTCCTTACTCAGTGAACCACCAGGACAGTTAGAAAGATTGATGAAGGAGACCTTTTTGGACTTAGAAAGCCCACCAGACAATGAACTCCCTTTAAGGAAATCCGGCCCATCAACCCCAAAGGTCTGTAAATTGGAGCACTCCCCTCTAACCTTCAAAGAGTCCTCAAAAATCCTATCTCTCATGATCACCTCTGATGAGAAAGAGCTTTCTTCAGAACTGATGGAACCTCCCCTGACACAACACTGTCTCTTGTCAAGATTCAAATTACCATTTTGAATAAATCCAACCGAGCACTTTTTCTTAGCTTTACCCACCCACTTCTTTTTTCCTTTCACTGCCATTGCTTTCAGCCGATTCAGATTTCCAACAAACAGCTTTCTCTGTCCTTTCAAGCCTGACTTTGCATTTTTGGCTGGTTTTCTAGTCTGACAGTCCTGACTTGGAATGGCCTTCACCATGCCAACTTGATGGTTTCTTGGAAAAGAAATATCACATACTTCCTTAGTTTGAGATTTTTGAATACTTTCCTTACCAGGACACTTCACCAACCCAGCCGGATTTTGAGTCTTCACCAACGCCAGAAAACTTTCCGTCCACTGAGTTGCAGTCCTCCTCAAGTTTTATCACATACGAATTCTGCCCAACATCATGTTAGGATTATGCTCAATAGCAAGAGTGTAATATTGTAATTAATAATATTTTTCATATTAATAAAGTGATTTCTGGTTTAACAAATCTTATAGCATTTATTGTTTAATATTATAATTGTCAAAGTAAATAATCATAAGGTCTAAAGACTATGAGAAAAGAAGAATTGTTCGTACATCTGGATATGTATGAGGTAGACACAATTCTTTAGTTAGTCTTGAATAATGTTCACAACTTAAGTTAAAGGTTGGGCACCTTTATCTTGTTAAAGTTGTAGAATTCTTTTGCTAGCATTTGAGTGGGATCAAATGAGATATGATGAGTCTAAAATCATCGGAGTGTCTTCGAGTAAAAAAATCTAGTGCACTTGGTGCATTGAACTGGATCACAATGAAAAGCTTTATCTAGAACCGTCAATAGATAATAGTCTTTTCATTATCAGGACAATCGGAGAGTCTATTTTAATCCTGAGATAAATGATGGACTTATGGTTGCAAGTGATATCATTTGAGTTATCAATGAGTACGATTATATAGCATAGTCTATCCTCGATAGTTTGGTGATATTCATTTGTTAATCGATAGAGGACTTCATTTATAGATATGGATATCGTGGCTCCATTTATTAAATGAGAGTATAATATCATCATATGGATGTTTTGAGGTAATTGGATATTAAATCTCAACGTTGAGTTTTCGATAGTGACTATTGAAAACATGGCTTCTGGACAAGTCAAAATATCCAAGTTCAAAACGTGGTCATATGAGTAAATATGGTAACTTGGAGAGTTATAGGCGGTCTATTAACTTTTGGCGATTACTGATATTAATCACGAGGATACACTATCTCCAACATCGTCTTATTCTATCTTTATTTAAGAGTTCAATTTTAGCTCTTTAGTGGAATGAGTTAAAATTAATGGATCGGACCTAAGTGAATCATTTGTTGATTGTGATTAGGTTATGTCTATTGAAGCTTAAATTTAGATAGCCCGCCAAGATCTCCAATCCACACGGACTTGCATGGATCACTTGATATATTCTACTGGACCAATTTATGGGTCCATCTAGAATTGCATTTAATATATTAAGAATATAATTTGTACATTATTTGTTTAATGGGCTGATCAATTATATTAATATATTAATGAAAGGCATGTGAGCTTGTTTCTTTTAGTAAGAATGGGTCTGGTTCACATGTGAGTTTTTTTTATTTAAAGTCCAATGGATTAAATAAAATAAGGAAATAATATTTGGCCCATATATTTAATGTGGGGCGGCAAGGCTATATTATTAGTCAAAAATATTATTTTATTTTATTGTTTGATTAAATGAGAATTAATTAATTAATTAATTAATTATTTAATTAAGAAACAAAATTTTTTTCTGATTAGGAAATATGTTTCCTAGAATTATACTATTGGTAGTAGTATACTAAAAGTAAAAGACTTGTTTGGTAAGAAAATAAATAATTAAGTTTATTTATTTAATCAAATAAGAAGTCTTTTTATTAAGTCAATAAAGAATAAAAATACTTATGAGTTGTATTAGGGTTAGGAGTCTAAAGTTGATGTGAATTAGGGTACAACACAAATCCTTTTTAGTAGAGGAATTGCGGCAACCCTAAGTGAACAACAAGTAGATTTTGGCAACCCTAAAAGGAAAAGAGAAGAAAATTCGGCCACCCTATATAAGAAATAATATAGGGTTCGGCCACCCTTAAGTTGATGGAATCAAATTTTCTTCTTCTTCTTCTCATACTCATAGAAAAGTGTTTGATTATTCTGCCAAGACAAAAAAGAGAGAAGAGATTATTCTTTTGATAGTACACTAATTGCTTGTTCATCAATAAGCTTGTGTGTACAACATCGAATTAGGTTCACGCAAGTTTCGATCATTAGATTGAGAACTCAAAAGTGACCGGAATAATCTTTGTATTCTTTTTGTTGTTTTGTGACTAACAAAAGGAAAAAGAAAGTTTGTTTATCCATTCTCAGGTACGCAATTCAAAGAAAAGGGAGACCACGCTCCTAGGTGATTCACGTTCGTGTTAGGATTGAAGATCTTGCGGATTACCATCGACGTAAGTCAATCGGATCACGCGACAAAATGTATTCTACTTTTTGTTACTTTATATGTATGTTTAATTAATTTAAAGGGTTAAGGTTCATCAAAGGAAAAATTTTAAAACATACTAAAACCCCTTTTTAGTCTCGCTTCCGCTGCGTTGACCGTATTTTTCCCTACACATCAACCATGATATTGGTTGAACACAATTTAGCTTGAGGTACCAGCACAAGCAACCTTCCCCTGTCTAAACGATTGCGATTCTCCACCTTCTCTTCAACCAGCAGAGGTTCTCCAACCTTCCATCCTAAGCTTTTGAAAAAATCTGGTGACCAGCAAGATAAGGGAACTCCCCATCAACTAATCCAAGCCAGCCTGGACTGAGGTATCACTGACTCCGACCATCTTACCATTGCTGAGAAACTATCTTCCCACATAAATCTGTTGAAAATGAAAGCTTCCTTATGAGAAACGGAATCAAAACACCATAGAATACTCTTATCTCCCAGATACGAAGCTGAAAACGCAATTCCAGCATCTTCAAGACGTTGGTTAACCCTGGAAACCTCTGCAAAATTCCTCAAGACACCAACTGCACACCTACTTAGCCACTCTTGCTCTCCCTGTCGAAAATCCCAAGACATTTTCATCATCTTCTCAGCCTCCTTTACCTTGACCACTGGCTTGAAACTCCTGTCCTGATGCCCTTTCATTATATCCACAAATGACCGTCCCTTAACAGTTGCTCTCTGTTCATGAACACCCCCACCTCTTCTTGACTGAACCTCCTCATCAGAAAAGAAAGACCTCTGGTTCGCCTGAGTGGATCTCCTGTTAGACCATCCATGTGAAGCCACTTTGGTGGCAATATGCCATCCATACACTAACATTCCATGAGTTGATTTGGCCACTTTGACAGCTTCCTCTAGAGTCTCAAATCGAACAAATGCAAACTTGCTCCTTCTAGATCTCTTCTCCATAGATTGATAAGTAAACATCCCTAACCCTTCCAAAGGGTTTGAAGACTTCCCATAAGCACCTCTGATCCACATTGGAGCTCAAATTATCCACAAAGATGGAGAACAAATTGTCCCTAAAATCTTTGAATTTGCCTTCTCCAAACGGAGCAGAGTAGCTCATAGAATCAGTCATACCACTCCTATTTTTCTCTACTCAAGTACCCCACTTTTCGGTCTCTTTTCTACACGTTATTCTCCTACATTTTTTTTTTTTACTATACACCCAAATTATGAATTATTCAATACATCAACCACCAAAATTCGAATATGTAAATTGTACTTAATTTTAAGCACACCTTAATTAAAATATCGCAATTAGTCGCCCATTCTTCAATTATTAATTGGTAGTAGCAGTGATTCTACTGATCAATTTGTTATGACCTCTCAAAGAAGTTGGATGTATCCATTTTGAGCAGCACTCCTCAATAACATTTGTTTAAATTCCTGTACTAATTGGCTATCAAGATTTAAGATTGAATAACTTTTGTGACTTATAGCACCATATTTTCACAATGTTAATTCTCTCTCTCTCTCTCTCTCTCTCTCTCTCTCTCTCTCTCTATATATATATATATATATATATATATATATTTGCACACCTTAATTCTTATTGTTCTTTCATTTTATTAATAATTCATCTAAAACTTTCGGTTGGATTTCTAATTAAAAGACTGCTGTTTCATTGTTAAATTGTTCCTCGATCGAACACTTGATCAAAAAGCTCTATTAAACTACATTACAGTCGCAGCAGAAATCAAAATAGAGTTAAAGAGTTTACAAGAATTAATGAAGAAATATATCGCATACAAGTAGGGGCGAACCCAGGAAAAATTTGCCGCCCGGGCTAAATTATACATATATATATATATATTAAAGTCAGCTCCTTAGCTATCAATAGTTGGATTTATTTACTTTTGTTTAGATAATATATTATAATGCTTAATTAATGGCTTACAAATTTTCGCACTAAATTTATTAAATTTGGTGTGTACTGTAGAGAAAACCCTTGTTATTTTATTCAATTCCTCAATGTAGACAGTTATAATGAAGAGCAAGACATGCTACCTATTGATTAAAAATAATTTTTTTATATATAATTCTTGATGAAAGTATTTGTTAATTTTTTTTTAATAATAAGATGACACCAATTCAATAATAGACTACTTAGAATATGAAATACATTGTAAAATTTATGCATAAACAATTGTTTAAACTTGTAGTTAAAAAAATTATTTAAACTTGCAAATAACTAAATTCTATAATATTAGAAGTCATAATATTATGTTTATTTTTATAACTTACTTTGAAAAACAAAATGCAGTTACATTTCACTAAATAGACAAAATATCATATTAGTGTAATATTATTAAACCTTGGGGGTTTTATGTAATTATCCATTTATGTATTAATTTTTTTTTTTTTAATTTAATTTTTTATTTAATTTTTCTTTCTAGACCCTCTCATATGCCCCCACTGTATACAAGCTAAATGCAAAATTCTAACGCCCAAATACTTCTCCGCAAACTCAACAAGGTTTTTGAACTCACTCTCATCAACATAGCCATTGCCATTACTGTCCACATTTCTTATTTTGTGCTTGGCCTTCAACTTGGCAAACCATCCTCCAGAGACGTGGACGGCCTCTGCAAGCTCTTTTCTGCTAATCTTTCCATCTTTATCAGCATCAAATTTCTTCAACCACCTCTTGAACTCATTTATCGTCATTTCTCTCTTCCCGTCTGCAGAGATATTGCGACTCTTGATGGCCATATTTATGACTACTACTCAGAGATGAGAGATATATACTAGCTTCAACTTCCAACCAAGAAGTCTCGATCAAGTTTGTAATTTCTTCACAGAATTTCAAGTCCAATTTATAATAACAAATTTCCTCTTCTCCTTTTCTGTCTGTTTGCTTTTGGCATATGATAAACATTAAATATGCTGTATGCATATGCCTAAATTAAAATAACAAATAGTTCCAATATTCACACTCACGTTCTTTAAACGCACAAGTGCACGTATAGCATGATTTGATACAGAAAAGGAGGACAATATTTTAAGTGTATTGTGATTTGTGCGTAGTTGGCGGCAACTTTTATTAAACACAATGCTTTTTTAAACACATTAGCACATTAATTTGTTTTCTCTCACTTTTTTATTAAATTAAAATAATACTTTCAACTATCTCCATGGCTCGTGCATATTTAACGATTCAATAATATTACTTTACCTAAATTTGATGTTCAAATCTGGTGTTCAAATGATATGACATTATTATAATCTATTCATTTAAATTGTATTAGATTTGTATAATTATAAATGGATTATAATAATGCCACATCATTTAGACACTAGATTTGGATAAAGTAGAATTACTTTTAACGATTAACATGCCAATTCAAAGTGATTGAATAGTCTACAACATAGTACGCAAATATTCTATTTATCCGATGAATTAATTAATTAACTGTACCGTCATTTCATGTAAGCATCTAGTTCTAATGCACACTTTAGTCACATTAGCAAAATTTCTAGAATTTACTTTATTCTGCATAGATTTTTATGCTGCAATCTAACTGCGATAAGCCAATTTTTAACTATTTGTAGTCAACAGGCCTATTATCTGTCAGGTTCGCTTGTAATATATGTATGTGTCTTCCCAATTGTTCTTATATATATATATTATTCTCTAATATTGTCAAATTCAAAATCCGTTGGTTGAATAGCTTGATCAAAGTTGGTAGATCAGGTGCAACAACACGTTTCTCATGACTTGATTTTAGCTCCTTTCGTCGGCGGCGACTTTCTTCGCTTACATGCATGTATCTCTTTCTTTAGTCTCTCTTGAGTCTTGAAAAAACAAAAAGTAGAGAAAGGAACAAATATCTCTTTGGTAAATTAAATGGCAATGGCAATGGTTAGTCGGTCACTAACTCGCTATCACAATTTTGTAAGGAGTGGTTCAATTGACTTTTTTGGCAAGTGTTTTTTTTTAGCTCGAATGAAACACGTCTGTAAGACGGTGAAAATAAAATCATATAGTGTTTTTTTTTATACATGTACGTGTCACTAGATATGAAAACGCTAAGGAAAAAAAAAAAATCAGAGAGAATCCAAACTCTTTATTAATTAGCATCTTGCCGTTAGCTTAAAATTGCACAATTTTCTTAGAGTTAAAAATTGGACTAATTGCACAAATATCCCCTAAGTTTAGGCATAGTTGCATGCATATGAAACTTTTACTCATAATTGCACAAACATCTCCTACCGTTAGTTGACTTCTATTAACTCTAACCGTTGACCATAATTTTAACCCACAATGACTAAAGTGCCCCTAGTTACCTATTTTATTATTTAAATTAATAATTAAAAAATGAAACAAAAAAGACAAAGAAAAAAAAAAAATCAATCATTTTTTTTCTCTTTCATTTTCTCAACCCCCAAACACAATCCAAAAATAAACTAAACAAACAAAAACCAAAAATCAATCGCACAAATCAAAACCAAAACTCAAATCCTCAAACAACAACTAAAAATCAAATCCATAAATAAAAACACAAATCCATCAATACCACAACCAATTAATCACATCCATTAAAAAAAAAAAAAAAAAAATAGAACTTCAACCTAGAAAGTTAAAAATCCACTGTTGAAGTTCTAATTTTTTTTTTTTTTTTAAATGGATGTGGTTAATTGGTTGTAGAATTGATGGATTTTGAGTTTTTATTTGTGCATTTGATTTTTGGTTGTTGTTTGAGGATTTGAGTTTTGGTTTTGATTTGTGGGATTGAGTTTTGGTTTTGGTTTGTTAAGTTTTTTTAGATTGTGTTTGGGGGTTGAGAAAATGAAAGAGAAAAAAATGATTGATTTTTTGTTTTTTTTGTTTTTTTTGTTTTCTTTGTCTTTTCTGTTTTGTTTTTTAATTATTAATTTAAATAATAAAATAGGCAACTAGGGGCACTTTAGTCATTGTGGGTTAAAATTGTTGTCAACGGTTAGAGTTAACAGAAGTCAACTAACGGCATGGGATATTTGTGTAATTATAGGTAAAAATTCTATATGCATGCAATTATACCTAAATATAGGGGACGTTTGTGCAATTAGTCCTTAAAAATTTAAACTTTTTTTTTCTTCTTAAAACCAATTTTAAACAGTTTTTAACAAGCACGTCACCTCTTTGTAGAGATGGTTGTACACCTCCCTTCCACACCTAGTGGTCAGGGGTTCGAGTCCCACCATGCTCATTTTACAAGCATGTATGAGAAGTTTTCTCCCGATTTGTGGGAGCAGCCCTCTTTCCGGTTGTGAGAGTTATAGTGCATATTTAACCTCTCCCCGATAATGGGAGTAATATTCTAAGCCTCGATAGTGGGAGTAGTATTCTGAGCACAAAATATGGCATGGAGTGTGTTGAATATGAAACTTAATAAAATATTGTAGATAAGTAAACTTTAATATCCATAAATAAAAAAATAAAAAAAAAATCCAAACAATTTTACCTTGATATGGATAAAATATTGATCAGATTATTATTATTATTAATTTTTTTTTTTTTGAAAGGCAGATGACTTGTTCTAGATTGTGAGAATTTAGCTTCATGCTTTGTGTTTGTGTTTTGGTTTTGGAATGATAATTTTACATTTAAAAAAAATAATAGGAAACTAATTAATAATTTGTGGGTTACAAACTATTTAGTCATTTTAGAATTTTATTAAAGGATAAATTGGATTTTTAAAAAATATACTAATTTTGGGTGTAAATACTATTTTTGAGGGGTGCAAATATTGCCACTAAAGAGGAAAACAGGCAGGCCCAGTTATGAAATAAGGACCAAGACAGAAGCCCAAATACCAGGTCTGCTTGATCAAGTTAACAGAAACCAAGACCAGTTGGTCTTGGTCAAGCTATCGTCCGTTATTATGTTTTTCCGTTTCTTTTGTGTTGTGTGATTACAACTTACAAGTGGTTGATATAAACACTGATATATCTGTTTGATGGAAAGCTTCAATGAAGGTTCTGCAATTAACAAGCTCATCAATGGAGCTAGGTTAAAACGTACTATAGCTTAACGTAATTGGACACATATATAAGCCGGGTCAGCTTCATCTAACAACCTTAAATGACTTAAAAGTGATGTTGATGCTGTAATTAACTATTATTGATCACTGAATTAATTAAGTGTACGTACATACAAATATACAATAACAAATGGAAATTATATCGACCGTTTATATCCTACAATTGAAAAATTCTAACACCTAAATGCTTCTCTGCAAACTCAACAAGGTTTTTGAACTCACTCTCATCAATGTAGCCATTTCCATTACTGTCCACACTTCTTACACCGCGCTTGGCCTTCAACCTTGCAAACCATCCTCCGGTTACACGGACAGCGTCTGCAAGCTCTTCTCTGCTAATCCTTCCATCTTTATCAGCATCAAGTTTCTTTAACCACCTCTTGAACTCATTTATCGTCATTTCTCTCTTCCCGTCTGAACAGATGTTGCAATTTCCGATGGCCATTTATGCACCAATTAAGTACCTCAAGTTAATTTTTCTTCACAGCATTCACGTCTCTATAGCTAGCTTGTCCAATTTATATGCTTCTGCTCTCAATCTCTATCACTCTTTACTTTATGCAATGTGCATGATCCAATCATATTAGCGTTTTGTTTTCAAAAGTAAAACCTAGCTAAGTGGTCAAAGTCCAACAAAGGAGAGAATCACATTAGCATTCTATGTACGCATAGGTAGCAAAATTTGCTAAGGATAAGTAGAACGATATTTTAAGTGTACTGTACGTAGTTGGGCAACTTTTGTTAAACATTGTGCTTTCTTTTTATGTAAGGCAACTAAAATATTTCATCGAATACTTCCTGAAATGTTTCCTTTTCTTATATTCAATTGCCAAAAGTGAATCATTGATGATTTATGGTTACATTGCATGATTTTTTCCCCTACCCGGTTAGGCTAAAAAAAAAAAAAAGATGTGCTCATGCGTCCTACCATGCATGCATGTAATTAAATCAATGAAAAAGAAGATTAATTAGGCCAGTTGTCAACAAAATAAAGGGGCTACCAAGCGAATCGATCTTTGAAAAGAAAGAAGAGTTGGGGGGATACAGGCAGACATGCATTCAGGAAGTTTCTATATATTCTGATTTGATTTCTTTCTACCATCAAAGTAGTTGCAATGCAAGTACAACCAAAATATCTTATACCACTAGTTATTTTATTGAATTTTGAAACGGGATTTTCTTTTAAGACTATATTTTTTTTCTTCTAAATAGGCGATTTATTTCACGAATTGCAAAAAGGGTTAGCTTAGTTGATAAGGCCTCTTAAGATTATACAAGAAGTTTTGACTTTAAATAAATATTACTTGCAGTACATTGGGTGAACTATTGAGCCGCACATTCGGTAACTGAAAATGTGATATTTGGTAATAAATACTTTCACTTTGACAATTTCATATATGATCACATCTGCATTCATCATCGGTGTGCACTTGGTACGTACACTGATTTTCTCCTGGCTTGGCTTCTGGTCTGGGGTCAAAGTGAAATGAGCGTGTGTGCACTATGTTGAGTGAATTGTCAAGTAAGCCAAGTTCATGGGACACCTTTTGATATATAATAATCGAGATTCTACTTGTATTAAATAAATTCTACTCGCTAGCAAAGTTAAAGAATTTTGAGAGAAAATTGGATGCGAGTGGAATTTTTTGCTTTCTTATTGATTAATAAGAAGATAAAAATCTAATTACGATGAAAGTTTTATGAAGAGGGAGAATTGCCTTCTCATGCTTTTGTTTGGAAGCTCTTCCAAGAAAAACATTGTGAATTTGACTTCTTATAATTAAGAGAGCTTTTAAAAATAAAAAGTTCTTATTACAGTGCAATTAAATGCTCCTAAAATCCACTTTTAGGTCTCAAAAACCAAAAAATATTAATTACTTTCTAAAAGTCATATGCCAAACAAACTCTTAAGTTTACGCAAGGAATAATTAAAGAGGCAAATTTTTTTTTTTTTTTTTTTTATCTATTACCATTTACAGTGGAAAGTTTGTAAATCTAGAGCCATCTCATCATCAATTCAATTTAAGGAAAAAACTTTCTCTCAAAAAATTGTTTTTTAGATCTACCAAGAGTGCCTTTTGGTTCGTATGAATATGATGATCATACTATGATCTGCAAGTCAGCCTAGCTTTAGAAGTTGCACACTTGTTCTTAAAAATTCATTTGCGTACTTTTTGCCTAATAAGAAGGTGAAGAATTGGTAGCTTTTCCTTTCTGTAATAACCCGGCTGTTAATTAATTTGCTTCAAAGAACTAAGGGTGGTGTATTGGATTGTGATTTTAATAGACAATTTTGAGGTGCAAGAATTTTATGGATTTGTATGATTTTAAAGACTATTAAGATTATATGGACTAGATTTTTAGGATTCTAAAAGTAGACCCGGCACGGTTCCGGTTGGAACCGCCGGAACCGGCCGGAACCGGAACCGGAAAAACCGGAACCGGAACCGGTTTTTCGGTTCCGGTTCAAGAGTTTGGTCGAACCGGCGGTTCGAACCGGATTGGAACCGGCGGTTCGACGAATTAAATTTTTTTTTTTTTTTTTTGTTGGGCTGCCGTTGGAGCCCAACGGTCACCCCTTTTTTTTTTTTTTTTTTTTTCTTTTCTATAAATACAACCCCCCCCCCCCCCCCCCCCCCCCCCCCCCCCCCCCCCCCCCCCCCCAATTTCTTCTCAATTCTCTCTAATTTCTCTCCAACACTCTCTCAACTCTCAACTCTCAAGTGATAAGTCTCTCAATCTCCAAGTTTCCAAGGTTTTTAATATTTATTTCATTTTTTAATTATTTTGTTTGAAATTAATTTTATTTCCAATTTCCAATTTATTTTATTTGCAATTTATTTTATTCCCAATATATTTTATTTTCAATTAATTTTATATCCAATTTATTTTATTTGCAATTTATTTTATTTCCAAATTCCAATATATTTTATTTTCAATTAATTTTATATCCAATTTATTTTATTTGTAATTTATTTTATTTTCAATTAATTTTATTTCCAATTTATTTTATTTGCAATTTATCTTATTTCCAATTTATTTAATTTCCAATTAGCAATTATTCTTCTAAGTTCTAAGTTTCCTATTCTCTCCCAAATTTATTTTTAAATGGCAAGTGGAAGTGGTGGAAATGGAAGGGGTCACGGCTGTGACGGTCCTAGGCGTTCGATTTCAATGAAAGGTAAGGGTCCTATGATCAATAATCTCGATCATAACAACCCCACCTATCATGAATATCTGCAACGTCGGACCTATGCTGAAGACCTAGGCCTAAATATTCCTGATCCCCCTTTTACAATTTATGAACCCGATCCCAATGAAACCACCCCCAACAATTTGACAAGCCAGTCAGAAAATATGCCTGATATTGATACACCTCCGGATTTTGGTTTTGATACACCGGAAGTGGATCTAGAAACGGAGGAAGATCTGATACAGAAGCAGAACAAATTTGATCTCTTCGTCAAACATATGAAGAAAATTAGGAATGAAGATGGAAGCTTTACAGCAGCTTGCAATTACTGCAACAAAGTATATAAATGGAGCAAATCCGGAGGATATGGCACTTATTGGAAGCATATTGAAGTCAAACATCCAGACGCAGTGGTCAGAATGAGGTCACAAACACAAATTCCCAGGTACGCTACTCCTAATCAACAATTATTTCGTTATAGTGATGAACAAAATAGAGAAGAATTAGCTATGATGGTAGCAGTAGAACATTTATCATTCAGTTTTGGTGAGAGGGTTGGCTTTATTAACTATTGTCGACGAGCATTAAACCCTGCTGCATGCCGTGTCCCTAGATCCACGCTCACACAAACACTTGAAAAGATTTATGTGAGAGACAAAAAAAAGTTAGAATTTTTTTTTGAAAAATATAATGGTCGTGTTACCGTATGTGCCGACATATGGACTGACCATTGGCAAACGCATTCATACTTGGGTGTCACTTGCCATTTTATGGATAATGCATGGACAATCCAAAAAAGAATTCTTGCTTTTAGAGTTTTTGATGATTCACACAATGCTCAAAATATTTTTAGACAGCTTAGAATTATTTTTTCAGAGTATAGTATTGAAAACAAAATTTTTGCAATTGGTTTTGATAATGCTTCTGCCAATACCGCTGCTATTCCACTTTTAATTGATTTATGCAAACCCTTTCTTGGTGGTACATTTTTTCATCAAAGATGTGCATGCCATGTTTTAAATATATGTGTTCAAAAAGGATTAGAAACTCTTCAATGTTTTATTGAACCTATTAAAAAAGCCCTAATGTTTTTATGGAGAAATCCTTCTACAATGAAAGCATGGGCAAGATATTGTAAACAAAATGGTAGACGTGCCATTAAATTTGCTCGTGATGTTCCAACACGTTGGAATTCTACTTATAAATTGCTTGCTCAAAGTTATAAGTATAGGGATTTATTAGTTTCTTTTATTCAATTTCATGTTCCTAACATTCAACTTTTTGAATCTCATTGGGATGCTTGTTACAATGTTTTCAATTTGTTAAGAGTTTTTTATAATGCTACACAAAATTTTTCTAAAATTTATTTTCCTACAACACATTTATTTGTTATTGAGAGTATTAATATTGCTGGTGCATTTTTTTATTGTGAATCTGACCAAGCAATAAAGGAAGCCATTAGTTCTATGAAGCAAAAATGGTTAAATTATTATACGGAATTTCCAAATATTTATTTGATTGGTATGGTTTTTGATCCACGACACAAATTACAATATTTGTCTTATTATCTAGATGGTTATTATGGCAAAGAAGGTTTAAATATTGAATATGATATTGAAGCATGTTGTGGTAGAGTTAAAAAATTATTGTATGATTTATATGATGAATATGTTACATTTTATGGATCCGGTACTCCGAATGTAGATGTTGCACGAACAAAAACTGCATCTCAGCCTCCATCCTCCTCCTCTGGATTTATGAATTTAGGGTATAGTATGTTCTCAAAAAAAAATAAAAAACCAAGATGTTCTTCATCAAGCTCCGATTCGCATGCCGAGCTTGAATCTTATCTAGCTTCTTCTTGTGATTTTCCTGAAGAATTTGACCTCTTAAAATATTGGAATGATACTACGAAGTACTATCCAATTTTGACTATGATAGCCAAAAATATTTTTTCAACACCGGTTTCTACTGTGGCGGTGGAACAAGAGTTCAGCGCCGGGGGCAATATTTTGGATGAAAAACGTTCGTGCTTGACTCCAAAAGCACTACAGATACAGGTTTGTGTTGACGACTGGACGAAAGCGGAATACAGACAACAAGAAATCCAACAAGAACCGACATATGATTTCTTTAACAGTGACGAACCCGAAGCGGGCGAAGGCTCTGGAGTAAGCTGAGCACCGGAATCGTAAATCTGTAAATCTGTAATAAAAGGTATGAGAACTACGTGGCCTTTGATTCCTCTAAACCCCCCTAAGAGGATACGTAGGCAACTTAATTGTGGTAAAAATTAAGTGCAAGGCTAATAACTTTACATTTTTTTTAGTTTTATTTTATTTTAATTTAATTTTGTAATTTGTCATTTATTTATTTTATGTTATTTTTGAAATTCGGGTGACTCAATTTCCAAATACCCAATGAAATGTAAATTGTAATTTTGTTTACTTTTATTTTAATTTAATTTTGTAATTTGTCATTTGTTTATTTTATTTTCGGTTGGATACTCGGATGACGATGATCTAACTTCCAACATCCAATGAACTTATGAACCCAATGAATTTTATTTTGTAATTTGTCATTTATATATTTTATTTTATTCAATTACAATCTACAACTTATAAGTTACAAGTTAGAACTTAGAATATTTTTTTTTTGTTTGTTAAAAAAAAAAAAAAAAAAAATCGGGTTCAAAACCGCCGGTTCCTGTAGAACCGGAACCGGAACCGGAACCTGTTCAAACCGGTTCTGGTTCCGGTTCCGGTTCCGGTTCCACTAAACCTTGGAACCGGACCGGAACCGTGCCACCACTATCTAAAAGAGTTTTTGAACTTTATTTATAGACTATTAGGATTATCTAGATTTTATTTTAAGACTTTTTGGACTTTTTTAGATATGGGTCATGTAAATTTACTATCTAACACACAGATCTGAGTTGAAAAACCCAAACTAACTAACTAGCTTAAACCGAAAAAACCCAAATAAGATGTACTTTTTCAAAACAAGCATTAACTCTGACCGACAAGTTCAAAGTTTTCAATAAATATCCTTCTAACCAATCACAACTCAAATCTGAGGATTTGAAAAGCAAATGAAGGTATATGAATTGTTACCATGTACTGTGTTCAACAAGACTGTCAACAGAAATATCAAATATGCATTAAGGGGATGGAAATTTGTATTCATGGAAACACATACAAGCTAATTAGGCACTACTTGCTATAAATCAAGTAACTCAACATTTACAAAACACGAGCTGATTACAGGTTCTACAAATTCCATTTCCATGTCAATATGGATCATAATTTACTTCTCTTCTCTGCACTTGTTCATTGACAAAATAATAACACTTCAGTTGTCAATAGATGCACACTTGTATCTTCAGTCCTTTGTCTCATTACAATAATTTACACACTCATTCTCTCTCTCTCTCTCTGTATATATAACCAGGCTCTCACACACAAACACAAAACTTCAATGTCTAGAGACAAAGACACCCATTTAGTGAAAAGCAAAACAGATATTATTATCATATCTTGACATCAATTTCAGTAACTTTTTTTAGTCTTTTCAGTGAAAGTGTAAGAGAGAGAGACTAGTGAGCTTGAATGAGAAGTCAGAAGTGGGTTCATTCTCGGATCAACTCTTTCTTTTGAGTCTCTCTGAAGTATTATAATCTGTTTACATGGCTTCAACTTCTTCTTCAGTTTCTTCTGCTCAAAAAGCTTCCAACCATGATGAATTCTTCATGCAACAAAGCTTAATATTTTCAGATACTCTCAAGGTGTGTATGTGTTCATTCATTTGGGGTTTTTTTTAGGGTCTCTCCGAAAACAACATAAGCTGAAATGAGAGTTCAAAGTTTGTTTGACCTTGTATCAGACAAAAGAAAATAGACCCCTTTAAGATATGTTGCTAATTCTGGTTTAGTCTCCTTACCCAGATTAAGGTCTCTCCGAAAACAACATAAGCTGAAATGAGAGTGTTGTACGAAACCGAGTCTGGCTGGGGAATTTGATCGAACAGTTGGTGGGCAATATTCAAACGCGATTCTTTAGCATAGGTAGAGATGAGGACATTGAAAGAGAAGACATCTAGGTACTGGGTTTGATTGAAGACATGGTGAGCCACAGTGAGACAACCGCATTTGGAGTAAAGGAACTTCCAAAAATGCCCTTATTTTACATATACATTTTTATTTACTTTTTAGTTTTTGATTTTATTTTTTCATCTTCTTCATTGACTTCCATTGGAGGTCAAAATCGACCTCCAATGGAGGTTGAAGTTGTTCGACGTTCGTTGGAAGTCTGTTCTACCTTTAATGGAGGTCAAAATTGACCTCTATTGGAGGTCTATGAAGAAGAAGATGAATTTTTTTTCCAATGAGTCTCGGAAGTTTTCAAGACTTTTTAGGCATTTCCGTGACTTTTCATATTATTTCGAGACTTTTCATGTATTTTCGAGACTTTTTATATTTTTTTTCCAAGACTTTTCATGTGTTTTCGAGACTTTTCAAGTAATTTTCGAGACTTTTTAGTAATTTCCGAGATGTTCTAGGTAAAAATGAAAATTTCCAATTATTATTATTTTATTTTTTTTTCCTTGAAACCTCCATTGGTAGTCGATTTTAACCTCCAATGGAGGTTGAACACTGTTCAACCTCCATTGGAGGTTGAAATGTCTTTCATTGGAGGTTTTCACCTCCATTAATGGAGGTCCTCCATTGATGGAGGATTTAAAAAAAAAATTAAAAATAAATAGTGAAGAAGGTTAATGTGGGGTTATTTTTGGAAGGAATCCATTTTAGGTGCCATTTAAATTCAACTTATTAAAAGAGCGATAGTCTTGAAATGCCACATCAAAAAAGTGCCATTTAAGCAAAAACTTGTTATTATCACACCAAACACAGTACTCAAGTTCTAGTACTTGATCAGCGCCTAACTCATCACATCATGATTTGAATAAAAGAAACTAAAGATCAATAGATCATGTGTCGAATTCCATCGCGATCAAATTAACCAAACACAAACTTGTTGAATACATATACAGTACGTCGTAGTATAAAAATAAATTTTATTCTACTGCAAAAAAAGGCCAAAAGGCTACAACATGTCTGAAGAAACAGGCACAAGCAGCAACAAAAAAACAAAAGAAACAGAGAGCATAAGAACAGAGCAGCTTATAAAAATAATTACAGAACCATATATATAATTTATTTCAAGGCTACTATATATATATATATAGCTGACCTAGCTACATACTTTAATGTAAGGTGTAACCTAATTTGAGAACATATTTAACAAGCTCATCTAGCTCATCCAGGCTGATGGATCCGTCTCCGTCGGTGTCTGCGTGGCTTAGCGAACGACGAACTCGCCAATCAGGGTAGCGAGAGCCGAGTTTTTCATAGACTTTCCTCAGCTCTTCCCGGGTAAGGCGGCCGTTCCCGTCGGCATCTTGTTCTTTGAAAATTGCCTTCAACTGCTCAGCAGTTAGGGCCACACTTGCAGACTTTGGCACATAAAGAGGCATCTTCTCGATCACCAGTATTTGGGCTATGAATTATGATACAAATTAAGGGTAGTGATTCGATAGAGCCTTAGAGGCTTGCAATTTATAGGGAGTTTCGTCATACTGCTACTGTACACTTTTGTTATTTAATATACTAATTAATATCTGTTTTTTCTTTTTCTTTTTTCAAAAATTAATATCTTTTTTCACGTGTTATATATAACAAATATTAATTCAGACCTTATGGTGTGCATTTTATTTATTTATTTGATGTGGGCATTAATCGGGGATTGCTATTTGTGATCGAGGATATTAAATTTAGCTTTATGTCGAGATGAGGTTGGTCCAGTGGTAAACTCCTTACACCCGCATCACTGGGTTATGGGTTTGAATCCTCTTCCTTCCGAAAAAAACTCAGAATTTATATAATAGTGTAATACTTAAAAAAAAAAAAAGTTTAATAGGACTCTACTAGCACAGCCCGGACAACTGCTCCCACTAAAGGGGAGAGAGCACCCACACTTGATAGCCAAGGAGAAACGAAGAATATATGTATATATATACACGCGTGCCATGGGTGTTGAACCTTGGTGGTGGAGGTGGAGGTTCCAATTGGAGAGTCCAACCATATTGGCAAGAGGCCCAATAACTCTTAAAATTAATTATATATATATTTTTGACTAAATTAAAATTAAATTAAGGGTTAATTGCACAAATGTACCCTGACATTAGGTATAATTACAGCCATATTCAACTTTACTCATAATTACACAAAGATACCCTACTGTCAGTTGACTTTCGCCAACTATACCGGTTGACCATATTTTAAGTGTGAAATGACTGAAGTGCCCCCGATGTCCTATTTTATCTATTATTTTATTATTTAAATTAATAATTGGAGAAAAAAAAAACGTTCTTCAAAAGAACAACAAGACGAAAATCAATCTTGTTTTTTCCTTTATTTTTCCTGCATTTTCTAACTTCCCAAAGCACAGCCCAAATTCCTTCAATCAAAATCCACCGATGCACAGCTAAAAACCAAAATCCAAAATTTCAAATCAAAATCAATAATAATAATAATAATAATAAACAAATCTATTACACTAATCTGGATCTTTTACTTCAACCAAAGCCACATCAATTTCAAAAAAAAAAAAGAAAAAAAAAAGAAAAGAAAAAAACACCAGAACTTGAAAATGAAAAATGGAGCAAATCTGTATTGTAGACACCTCCATTCTCAGCACCCAATGTTTCTTTGTTGCCTCATGTATTGCATGCTTGCCGAGATCCTCTGTCGGCTGTACGCGTTTGTCTCCGCCCCATCCTTTGTTTTCGTCTTCTTCATCGTTGTCATCGTTGACAATGACGATGCCATCGGAGTTGTCGTCGACGAATGGAGTGGGCTCCATCTAACGCCGGCAATGGGGAGGCTAGCCTCCTCGCTTAACAGCAAAAGGGTCCTCTACTGATCTTGTCCTTGTTATTTTCTTAATAAAATATATGTATTTTTCTTTTTCTTGTTTTGAAATATAAATGATTAATTTTTTTTTTATTATCATTTTATCATTTTAAAAGTCTCTTCACATTTCCCAATGCAATAAAAAAATAAAAAACAATTATTCAACCTCATTTAAAATGGAATGGACAAATTTACCCTTACCCCGTTAACTTTTAACAGCCTCCTATTAACGGTAGGGGATGTTTGTGCTATTATGAGTAAAATTTGAATATAGTTGTAATTAAACCTAATGTCAGGGAGCGTTTGTACAATTTACCCTAAAATTAATTATATAAAAGTAAATATTTCCCACTTATATGCTTGTAAAATACACATAAAGTGATTAGTGAGTTGCACACAGCACAAGGTATCAATGTGCCCCTCCCGCCCTCCCTCTCTATGTCCTTTGCTTCACTTTCAACCGCATCGATTCTCTTGCACTTTAGTTAGAAAAAAATCTTCTTCTTTTTTTTTAACTTTTCAATTTCTATCGTTAATTTATTTGATGTAATGGTATACAGATTCGTTCCCTTTCAAAGGTGATGATTGTCCAATATTTACAATTTGACACAAATCACTATGTATCAAATATTGGCACCCGGATATAGCAATACAAGTAATTATTTTGCAAGCAATGATTTTAGATATCTTAAATTTATGATAATCTCTAAAACTGATATAACCATGCATATATCCTATAACATCGAGAATAAGTTAACCTATTGTACCACTTGTTAGATCTCTTCACATATCAATTCAAAAAAAAAAAAAAAAACAAAAAAAAACTCTTCACATATGCCACATCGTTATCCACTAAATGATGGATATATATAAAAGTTTGTAAATGGAACAAAATAATTCATTCATGTGGTTTGAACTTTGCACTTTCTGAATTGAATCCTATCCAATACTCGCTACTCGCTAGAGAATGTGAAATAAGAAAACAAAAGCATAAGAAAAGAATTTTTTTTTTGTTCTAATAATAAATTCTGATAAAAAAATTAAAGGCAATCTTGTCAAACGGGCTTGGATATGTATGGCAGGTGTTATGAGGCGAAGAGATATAGAACCCTTTCTTTTTTAAGGGCAATAGAGAGCCCGAATTTTATTGAAGAGATATAGAACCTGGATGGACTAATCTTGTGATGTTTTGAGCAATAAGCATTTAAATTTTTTTTTTTTTTTTGTCGTGAGTTACGGCTTTTTGAACTTAAACATTATCAGACTGAATGAATGAATGCTTATCAAGTCATATTAGGCGACGATACATGTCTGCAATTATTAATTAACATGTTAATTTTAACTTTGAAGTTGCGTTAATATTCACTTGAACACCATTTTAATTTTCTGAATTACTGGTATCAAATCAATTTGGAACATTGGATTGCATTCATAATACAGTAATTAAAAGAGAGGGGACAGCGGTATCACATTCGTTGTTTGACTTGTTTCTTAGCCAAAGGCCTAAAATTGACAAAATCCAATGATGGGTCATAGTAATATTTTGGTTCCGAAAGAATTGGAATCTACGGGTGCATTTGATATTGTTTTTAAAATGGTGTTTTTGAAAACTTTTTTTAAAAATGGAAACCATGTTTTAAAAATGATGTTTTTAAAAATATAATGTGTTTGATAGTGTTTTTTAAAAATAGTTTTTTAAAACGGAAAACGATGTAAAAATGTTTGGTTGTTTTTAAAATGGGTAAAGTAGTTGTTTCGAGGGAAAAATTGATTTGTTTTGAAATGATGTTTTTGAAAATGGTGAAAAACAATAAAAAGTTGTTTTTAACTTTTTAGTTATATATTTCAAAAAGTTGTTTTTTATTTTCAAAAACAGTTTTGTAAAACGCGTAAACAAACAACATTAAAGTTGTTTTTTATTTTTAAAACAGAAAACCATTTTTAAAAATGGTTCCAAACGCACACTACGATTCTTAACAATTATTTCTCTGTATATATCTAGCTATCATTATTAGGTAATTCTGCATGTTTTATGTGGGAATAGTGGGGTTTTGGCACTATTTTGATTTAGTACTTTAATAACTTAAGTTTTAAAGATACCAAAGTAAGTGAACTTCCAAAAATGCCCTTATTTTACATATATATATTTATTTACTTTTCAGTTTTTCATTTTTTGATTTTATTTTTTCATCTTCTTCATTGACTTCCATTGGAGGTCAAAATCGACCTTCAATGGGGGTCAAAATCGACCTCCAATGGAGGTCGAAGTTGTTCGACGTTCGTTGGAAGTCTGTTCTACCTTTAATGGAGGTCAAAATTGACCTCTATTGGAGGTCGATGAAGAAGAAGATGATTTTTTTTTTCCAATGAGTCTCGGAAGTTTTCAAGACTTTTCATGCATTTCCGTGACTTTTCATACTTTTTCGAGACTTTTCATGTATTTTTGAGACTTTTTATATTTTTTTTCCGAGACTTTTCAAGTAATTTTCGAGACTTTTCATGTATTTCCAAGACGTTTAAGGTATTTTTCGAGACTTTTCAGGTAATTTCTAAGACTTTTCAGGTAGTTTTCGAGACGTTTTGGTAATTTCTGAGACTTTCTGGGTAAAAATGAAATTTTCCAATTTATTTTTTATTTTTTATTTTTTATTTTTTTTCATCTTCTTCCTTGAAACCTCCATCAGTGGTCGATTTTAACCTCCAATGGAGGTTGAAATGTCTTTCATTGGAGGTTTTCACCTCCATTAATGGAGGTCCTCCATTGATGGAGGATTTTGAAAAAAAAAAAAATAATAATAATGAAGAAGGTTAATGTGGGGTTATTTTTGGAAGGAATCCATTTTTAGGTGCCATTTAAATTCAACTTATTAAAATAGCGATTGTCTTGAAATGCCACATCAAAAAAGTGCATTTAAGCAAAAACTTGTTATTATCACACCAAACACAGTACTCAAGTTCTAGTACTTGATCAGCGCCTAACTCATCACATCATGATTTGAATAAAAGAAACTAAAGATCAATAGATCATGTGTCGAATTCCATCGCGATCAAATTAACCAAACACAAACTTGTTGAATACATATACAGTACGTCGTAGTATAAAAATAAATTTTATTCTACTGCAAAAAAAGGCCAAAAGGCTACAACATGTCTGAAGAAACAGGCACAAGCAGCAACAAAAAAACAAAAGAAACAGAGAGCATAAGAACAGAGCAGCTTATAAAAATAATTACAGAACCATATATATAATTTATTTCAAGGCTACTATATATATATATAGCTGACCTAGCTACATACTTTAATGTAAGGGTGTAACCTAATTTGAGAACATATTTAACAAGCTCATCTAGCTCATCCAGGCTGATGGATCCGTCTCCGTCGGTGTCTGCGTGGCTTAGCGAACGACGAACTCGCCAATCAGGGTAGCGAGAGCCGAGTTTTTCATAGACTTTCCTCAGCTCTTCCCGGGTAAGGCGGCCGTTCCCGTCGGCATCTTGTTCTTTGAAAATTGCCTTCAACTGCTCAGCAGTTAGGGCCACACTTGCAGGCTTTAGCACATGATAAGGCATCTTCTCGATCACCAGGATTTGGGCTATGAATTATGATACAAATTAAGGTTAGTGATTCGATAGAGCCTTAGAGGCTTGCAATTTATAGGGAGTTTCTGTGTCATACTGCTACTGTACACTTTTGTTATTTCCACTATTTAATATACTAATTGCGGTGGACACAGGTTTATGGCCCTGTACTATCGAATCTGATTCCCAGCTGGTGGTCTCTATGATCAACTCTGGCTCTGGCGCCCTGTCTGATATTGGTTTGATTATTGACTATATTTTAGATTTTATTAAGGGTCCTTTCCATTGTAGTGTGTGTTTTGTTTCTCCAAAAGCTAATACGACGGCTTATTGTCTTGCCAAGCTTGGTGTTTCTTTAGGCTGTGATAATTTTTGGATGTAGGAGGTTACACCTCGTGTGGCTCCAATAGTTCTGGAGGATGCCATTTAATTTTATGACGAGATGAAGTTGGTCCGGTGGTAAACCTTTTATACCCGCATCACCAGGTTGTAGGTTTGAATCTTTCTCCTCCCAAAAAAAACTCAAATTCTATCATGAAACGTTTAATTAAAAAAAAAAAAAAAAAAATTGTGAGAGAGAGAGACACACAAGTCTACGTCGTGAGGCACAACTTTTTTTTTTTTTTTTTTTTTTGGTAAGGGTGAGGCACAACATTTGGTCATTGGAAAATTTAATTATTATTTTTTTCAATCCTTTTCACCTGCACAATATTCTCTCGTGTATAATGATGGATAGAACTGATATAACCATGCATATATCCTATAACATCGAGAATAATTTAACCTATTGTACCACTTGTTTGATCTCTTCACATATCAATTCAAAAAAAAAAAAAAAGAACTCTTCACATATGCCACATCGTTATCCACTAAATGATGGATATATATAAAAGTTTGTAAATGGAACAAAAATAATTCATTCTTGTGGTTTGAACTTTGCACTTTCTGAATTTAATCCTATCCAATACGAGCTACTCGCAAGAGAATGTGAAAAAAAAAAAAAACAAACAAACAAAAGCATAATAAAAGATTTTTTTTTGTCTAATAATAAATTCTGATAACAAAATTAAAGGCAATCTTGTCAAACGAGCTTGGATATGTATGGCAGGTGTTATGAGGCGAAGAGATCTAGAACCCTTTCTTTTTTAAGGGCAATAGAGAGCCCGAATTTTATTGAAGAGATATAGAACCCGGATGGACTAATCTTGTGATGTTTTGAGCAATAAGCATTTTTTTTTTTTGTCGTGAGTTATGGCTTTTCGAACTTAAACATTATCAGACTAAATGAATGAATGCTCATCAAGTCATATTAGACGACGATACATGTCCAATTATTAACATGTTAATTTTAACTTTGAAGTTGCGTTATTAATATTCACTTGAACACCATTTTAATTTTCTGAATTACTGGTATAAAATCAATTTGGAACATTGGATTGCATTCATAATACAGTAACTAAAAGAGAGGGGACACCGGTATCACATTCGTTTCTTAGCCAAAGGCCTAAAATTGACAAAATCCAATGGTGGGTCATAGTAATATTTTGGTTCCGAAAGAATTGGAATCTACAATTCTTAACAATTATTTCTCTGTATATATCTAGCTATCATTATTAGGTAATTCCGCGCTTTTTATGCAGCAATAAGGGGTTTTGGCACTCTTTTGATTTGACACTTTAATAACTTAAGTTTTAAAAATATCAAAGTAAGCGAACTTCTAAAAATGCCTTATTTTACATATATTTATTTATTTACTTTTCAGTTTTTGATTTTTTGATTTTATTTTTTCATCTTCTTCATTGACTTCCATTGGAGGTTAAAACCGACCTCCAATGGAGGTCGAAGTCGTTCGACGTTCGTTGGAAGTCTGTTCGACCTTTAATGGAGGTCAAAATTGACCTACATTGGAGGTCGATGAAGAAGAAGATGAAAAAAAAATTGGAATTTTTTTTCCAATAAGTCTCGGAAGTTTTCGAGACTTTTCAGGTATTTCCGAGACTTTTCATACTTTTCCGAGACTTTTCATGTATTTTTCGAGACTTTTCATATTTTTTCCGAGACTTTTCATGTTCTGACACTTTTCAAGTAATTTTCGAGATTTTTTAGGTATTTTCTGAGACTTTTTATATTTTTTTGAGACTTTTCAGGTATTTTTCGAGACTTTTCATATTTTTCCGAGACTTTTCAGGTAATTTCTAAGACTTTTAAGGTAGTTTCTGAGACGTTTTGGTAAGTTTCGAGACTTTTGGTAATTTCTGAAACTTTCTAGGTAAAAATGAAAATTTCTGAGACTTTTGGGTTATTTCTTATTTTTGAGACTTTTGATAATTTCCGAGACTTTCTGGGTAAAAATGAAATTTTCCAATTATTTTATTTTATTTTTTATTCATCTTCTTCCTTGAAAACTCCATTGGTGGTCGATTTTGACCTCTAATGGAGGTCAATTCGATGGAGGTCGAACAGTGTTCAACCTCCATTGGAGGTAGTTCGACACTTCGACCTCCATTGGAGGTCGAAATGTCTTTCATTGGAGGTTTTCACCTCCATTAATGGAGGTCCTCCATTGATGGAGGATTTAAAAAAAAAAACAAAACAAAACAAAACAAAATAGTGAAGAAGGCTACTGTGGAGGTATTTTTGGAAGGAACCCATTTTAGGTGCCATTTAAACTCAACTTATTAAAAGAGTGATAGTCTTGAAATGCCACATCAAAAAAGTGTCATTTAATTTTCGAACTCTGTGTTTTTATTTTTGTCTAAAATTTTAGATTGTTCCATTTGAAGATCATTGGATATTTTTTTTCTTTTCTTTTTGTGTTGTTTGTTTTAATGGCTAATGTAGTTGAATTTCAACCACATTTATAGGGGTTTTTAGCAAAAATGCCCTATTTTAGGGACTTAATAGCAAAACTACCCTAAAAACCAATTTAATTGCAAAACTACCCTAAACTTACCAAAATGCCCTCACTATTAACTCACCACATTTATTATCCTTATTTATTACTTTTACTAACCATTTACCAACCATTTACCAACCAACTAATAAAAAAAATAAATAAAACACTATCTAATAATTTAACTTACACTACAACACATTCTCTTCAAAAAAAAAAAAAACTTACATTACAACACATTGTTTCACACACATTTGTTTTTCAATGTTAGGTTTTTAAAAAATTGGAGAAGATTGTATCAAGTTATTTGAAGGTATGTATTACATTATAATTTATTTTTTTGCCAACCTCATTTGTAATGTGCCCGGATTTACTTGATTATAATTTTTTTTTTTTTATGATAGAAGAGTTTTTGAAGGTTTGAAAAAACCTCGGGACAGGGTGTCCCGACGTCGGGTCACCCCATCTCGAGGATTTTTTTCCTCGGGACGGGGTGACCTGACGTCGGGACACCCTGTCCTGAGGTGTTTTTCAAACCTTCAAAAACTCTCGGGATAGGGTGTCCCGACGTCGGGTCACCCCGTCCCAAGGATTTTTTTCCTCGGGACAGGGTGACCCGACGTCGGGACACCCTGTCCTGAGAGTTTTTGAAGGTTTTAAAAAAACCTCGGGACAGGGTATCCCGACGTCGGGTCACCCCGTCCCGAGGAAAAAAATCCTCGGGATTCCTCGGGACGGGGTGACCCGACGTCGGCACACCCTGTCCCGAGAGTTTTTGAAGGTTTGAAAAAAATCTCGGGACAGGGTGTCCCGACGTCGGGTCACCCCGTCCCGAGGAAAAAAATCCTCGGGACGGGGTGACCCGACGTCGGGACACCCTGTCCCGAGGTTTTTTTCAAACCTTCAAAAACTCTCAGGACAGGGTGTCCCGACGTCGGGTCACCCCGTCCCGAGGATGTTTTTCCTCGGGACGGGGTGACCCGACGTCGGGACACCCTGTCCCGAGAGTTTTTCAATTTTTTAATTTTTGAAAAAAAACCTTATTTTCACTATCCCGTCTAATTTCCTAAGAATAATAAGGTGTTTTATAGGTTGATTATAGTTGTTGATTATATTTGTTAATTTTTTTTTTCAGGATTCAAGATGACAAGTGTGCAATTGGTTTTGAATTGGGGTGGAAAATGGAAAAGTCATCATGGTCAATATTGGTATGAAGGTCGAAGAGCAAAGGCATTTGATTTTCCAAGAGATGCAAATTATGATCTTTTATTAGATAAGGTATACTATGTCACTGGAATTGATAGAGATCATTATCGGGTAAGTATGACAACTGTTGCTCACACTTTCCGTCCTAGTATGCCTATTGAGATTGTTGACGATGAAGATGTTGCACTGTTGCTTCGTCGAGAGAATGTTGACCCATTAGTTTGCATTAGTATTGAGGAAATCGGCAATGAATGTCCAGAAAGGAATCATAAACCACCAGAGTCCTCTGCCAACCCACACCATGAAACTCGTGAGTATGAATTTCATCATACACAAAAAAACAATATACAAGTTACTGATATTGATGAGTTTCAAATGTCAGATGTACCTAACATGGGTGCAAATTTGGATGATATTGTAGAGGGTTTTACACCAACTGCCAACATTGATACAACTTCTCCTCGTCTTATTCCTGATCATGATGAAACAGAACCACAGTTCAATCCCATTCCTAATCAATTTCCCAGCCGGTATGATGAGCAATTTGCCCATGTCCAGAGGCTTGTTCCACCTCCATGTTCATTTTATTCTATTCATTCGGGTGAAGTTGCACCAAGACCTGTTACCATGCGTATTGAAGTTGGTGAAGTGTTTCCAAGCAAGCAACAACTACAATCGCAATTAGGTCGTTATTGCCTTGCCAACCAGTGCCAGATTAGGGTGTTCAAGTCAGATACAACACGTTATCAAGTTCGGTGTATTGTTGAGGGTTGCAATTGGCGAATGCGTGCGTTTAAGGTTCAAAATTCAGATCATTTCCAAATTAGAAAATTTGACAATCAACACACATGCTCCACAGAAGCACGATTTTCGCATCAGAGGCAAGCAAGTGCACGGGTTATAGGGGAACATATACAAGAGAAACTTCATGATCATCGTTTGTACAAGCCAAAGGAAATTATAAATGACATGCAGAGGGAGTTTGGCATCTCTTGTAACTACCACAAAGGCTACCGAGCTAGACATATTGCCTTAGAGGAGGTTCAAGGAACACCGGTTGAGTCATACAGTATTTTGCCATCATACTTGTACATGTTAGAGCAAACAAATCCTGGGACTATTACAGACTTCCACACAGATTCGTCTGACAGGTTCATGTATATGTTCTTTTGCTTCAAAGCTTGTATAGATGGTTTTCTGTCTTCGATTAGACCGGTCATTGCTGTCGACGGGACGTTTTTGACAGGTCCTCATAGAGGGGTTTTATTTGTGGCTGTGTGTATGGATGGCAATGAGCAGATATTTCCTTTAGCATTTGGTGTTGGTGATTCAGAGACAAATGAAGCTTGGGAATGGTTCTTATCTAGGTTGCATAAAGCCGTTGGCGAAGTTGATGATTTGGTTATCGTTTCTGATAGAAAAAACAGTATCATAACCGGTGTAGAAAAAGTGTTCCCAAATTCATTCCACGGTGCATGTGCGATACATCTACAACGGAACATGCTTGGACACTATGGCAAGAATAAGGCACTTAAACGGTACTTCGAACGGGCAGCCAGGGTGTATCGCGAAAGTCAATTCCGGTAGCGTATGGAACAACTTGCAAATATTAATTCTGAAGCAGCTCAGTATGTTACGGATGCCGGGTTTGATCGTTGGTCAAGAGCATACAGTCCAAGAAAAAGGTACAACATAATGTCAACCAACATTGCAGAGTCCATGAATAATGCAATTAAAGGATGCAAGGAATTGCCTATTACCGGAGTGATTGATTACATCAGAGGGGTTCTTCAGGGTTGGTTCCATGATCGGCGCACAGCTGCACTTAAACTTACGACTCAATTGACCACAGCCACAGATGTAGCCATAGGTGTCAAGGATGACGAAGCACGATATATGCGGGTGTACCCTATCACATTTTACACATTCGTTGTTAAAGATGGAGATTTAGATGGACATGTGGATTTGACCACAAAATCCTGTTCATGTAGAGAATTTGATGTCGACCAACTTCCATGTGCACATGCATTAGCTTGCATTAGGTTACGAGGGTTTTCATTTCCTGATTATTGTTCCCCTTATTACTCTAGTACGTTCCTTGTTACAGCATATAGTGGGGAAATACATCCCGTGGGATAACCCAGCGAATGGTTGGTTCCTTCGGATATTGCATCAAAAATTGTTCATCCACCAGTAGGTCATCGTCCTCCTGGAAGACCTAGAAAGAATCGTAACCCGTCATTTGGCGAGGAAGTAACTCAAAGGAGATGCACAACTTGTCACCGTGTTGGTCACAATAGCCATACATGCACCTACCAGAAGTCAAGTACCATGGGAAGTACATGTGAAATCGGTGAGGCAAGTGGATCGCATAATGTTTTATGATGTAATTGGTTGTACTAAAATTTAAAGAAAATGATTACTGTATTCGAACTTCGACTTTACATTTTATGGTAGTTATGCGTTTGTGGTGATGTCACATGTAAATCAATGATATTTGCAAAACTATGATTTTATGAGTGGTGTTATATTTGTGGTGACGTGGGGTGTTTGTGTTTATGTGGGGGTGTTAGTGGTGTTATATTTGTTAGGGTATTTTGTTAGCGTTTGGTGTTAGTGTTTGTGGTGTCATCTCTTGTTAGTGTTTGTGTTTTTGTTTGTGTTTTTGTTAGCGTTTGGTTGACAAACTTCAATATAATTTACGAAATTTCGACAGAGTTCCATTTGAAATTTCAACAAATCCATATCTTCAATGATACCTGCAAATATAACACTTCCAATATCCACAAAAGATCTCATACTCAAATCACACATTTCATTCACATCACCACCACAACATATAAAAACGCTAGTCTCAAATATTACATTTACTTATTAGTACACATCAATTTACATATGGCACTTCTTTCGAATTTTGAAATATTTCTGTTGCTATTTTAACTCTAAGGGGTGCTCCGTCTTTTTCTTCAAAGTCAAATGGTTTTTCCGCCCATAGATACTCCAAGAATTTAAGAGTAAAAATACCACAATCGGACCTATGTCAAAAAAAATAAACCATAATTAATAAAAGCTATCATGTAAACATAAACTAATACCATTAACACATTCACTAAGACATACTGATTTCCTTGATGTGGAACGCCTTCTTCGAGTCTTTCGACAGCAAATGACTTAGGGTCCTTATAAGTGTCTGGCAATGCATGCACCAACAAAGATGGCAACATCTTTCTAAGACATGTTGCCCACCTTAGTATTCCTTCAACACTATTAGCGTCCGGGTATGAGTCATATATTTTAATGGACCACTCCTTTAAGTTAACCTCCACAGCAACCCAATGGTTTCCATTTACGTTTGCAGGAAACAAAATCTGAATAATCAAACAACACTCGAATGAATATCTACTAATAGTTGAATAACATATTAATGACAAAATTACTTACACCGTCAATTGTCCGCCAATTTACCGAAGCATGCACCGGATATTTTCCAATAACGTAGTCCATCATTGTACCATCCCATTTGTAGTTTTCATGCTTGAATTGTTTTTTACTTTTAGATATAGTTGACCACCTTCCTTGAATTTTATTCTGCAGAAATTGTCAATTATGGTTAGACTCAGTAAATATAAAAAGGAAATAATAAATTTTGCCGTAAATGTATTTAAATACCATGAACATGTAATCCAATAACACAATGTTCTTGTTGTATAACTGAGGACAGAAAATGGCACGCCGCCGCATTAGACAACAATATGTCTCAATATGATGTCAATCAACAAATGTGTGTTACCGCAAATGCATACAATATATTAATGAATTGCAATATGAGGTGTACAACTTACATCTCCCTCTAGCCACCCTTGTGGAGATAGCAACAGTTGAAATCAAGCAGGCTTTGCTGCGAGCAAACCTACGTCCATGCTGTTGACGTTCAACAATAAAAATAAATTAACAAAATCGAAGTGGGGATTGCAATAATAATACATGCTTTAACATACCATGTGTTGTTTTCCTTTATCCATGATTGCATTAAACGAAGAATTTCCTTATCCACTTGATTATCGCTTCCGAATTCCAGCATTTTCGGTTTCTTAGGCCTCTTCGTTGTGGGATCAGTGTACGGACTCACGGTAACGGCAGACCGTTTGCGATCTCTAGGTACTTTAATAGTAAGCTTTGGTGGTCTTGACAATTGCTTGACATCTTCACTTGTCTTAGACACGACGACAAATTCAGGAGATTGAACACCATGAGGATTTGAAGGTTCATAGTCTTGGATGTTGTCATCTTGGCTGAAATCGGTGGTATTATGTTCATTTAACTACATCAAATATAAATCACATTCGTTAGAACGATATTAAAAATTGGAGGAATTTACAAATTAGACCAAATGTACCTCTTCAGACACTTTTTTCAAACATATAAGCTCCGTCAAACGAAGGAATCCCATTCGCATCTCATCCATCAAAGTATCCTGCATAGAAATCATCTGATCTTGTAACGCATTTTGTTGTGCTTGCATATCATCCAATCTTTTTTGGATCTTCTCAAGTGTAATCAATTCTTTCTTCTTTCCTCCGACTTCAAATTTTTTAAAAGTTGTAGTTTGATGATCTCCCTCAATATCATTATGATTAGTATCACCAACATCATCGTCAACATCATCCTCACCCACACAACCATCCACATCAGGCGATACATATTCGAGTTGATCCATACCCGCCCAATACGGTTTCTTTGATTCATCATCAGAGGGGCCAAGAACTTTGTATATGGTAAGCTAATATTTTATAAAAAATAATAATTAAAACTTAAGGAAAACAAACTAACTAATAAAAATGATTTGAACATAATACTCAATACTTACGCTTTTAAACTTAAATATGTTTTTTAAAATGTCCACATATGAGGGAGTTTCCGTGCATCGCCAATTCAAAATTCTGGGGGCGACATTATTCACTTTAACGGCATATCCAACTGTGGCCCATTTTGGTATTGCTTCGATTCCCCACACCTGATAACGAAAATAAAAATAAAAACAGTAAAATCCATCTATTATCACATATCATGTTGCCTTTAAAGATTTTAATTAAATTCATCAATTATCACACATTACCTGAAAAGCTGTCAAAAACCCATAAACGTTGTACCTCTCCACTTTACGTTTCGATGGAGCATCAACCCCCTCCTTGAACTTATCCTTGAACTTATCATCACGGCCAACTAGACAACTAGCAAGGGAGTTAAATGTCCTTGCGTATATGAATGACCCCCACGGAAACTTATTAAAAGCATCTAAATCATCCACTAACTCTAATGCCCAATAAAGGATGGCATTCCTATCATCCTTGCCAACTAACGTCATCTCCAATAAAAGTATTAAAGCCAACTTCACCATATCTTCATCACTATTGTTATTATTAGGAATAAGGTTTCTAAACCAATCAACAACCATTTTAACGCTGACTTTACTTTCTTGGAAGTAGGACCGACGGAGTCTACTATTCTTTCGTTTGAAAAGATAGGATGTGGATTCAGAGTATTCTCCAAAGGCTAGCCCACTAACTAAACAAAACTCCACTGGGCTAAACCGTATCACCCTGTTGCCAACATGGTACCACAAATGAGATGAATTTTCTTCGTCATTCTTAACATGACACTCCCTAAGTAAGATATGGTGACAAAATTGCCCAGACAACACCATATCACTCACATTCAAAAAATGACCAAAACACGTTGCTTTAAACATGTCAAGTTGTTTTTCCGAGAGACACGATTTAATAAGTTTTATACTATCCCAATTACAATACCCAGAAACTCGAGATGGAAAACGATCGCATTCCTTGATCTTAAGTGACTCAAGTAATTTCTGTCCACCCATGTGTATATACCTAAACACATTCCATAATAAATTCATATATGAACTCAAGTATAAAGAATCGAAAAAAATAAAAGTGAATACATTTAAAAGTGAGACATAGACTGTATATAAAGTTTGAGATGCAATCTAATTCAACTAAATGGTTTGTAATCTATCTATAACAACATAACAAGTCTAGTTCAAGTCTAAGAGCATAAAAGAACATATTTTCAATTTAAGAACAGCACCAAGAACAAAACTAGTTCAAAACCAAGAAAACCAATCAATTTGAACAACTTTTAAACTTAATTGAACAAACTTTTAAACTTAATTGAACAACGTAACAAAACAAAACCAAGAAACAAAACTAGTTCAAGTCTCCCCACTCCACAAAAATCAAATTTATTAAGGTAAATTTTTGTGATATTTACATTCAGTTAATAGATTTACAATTACATGAATCAAAATTTCACAATAGACTTCAAAAATTGAAAACCCTAAAATCAATTTCAACTAAAAAACATAAACTTAAATGTTAGGTTTCAAAATCAAAATACCTTAAATGGAAACCAAATGAAGGATGTATGGCAAATGTGAGATTAGAGAATGGAGAAATGTTGAAAACCCAGCTCGGAGTGGTGGTTGTAGTTGAAGAACCGCCTGAAACGAAAACCCAACCAGCTGGAACGACGCTAGAACTCCAAATCAGGTGACGCTGGAACGACACGAAGCTAGACGACGGCGTAGGCGACGCTGGACGACGGACGACTTGACGCTGGAGGCCGCTGGAAGCTGGACGATGCTGCTGGAGGCTGGACGACGAACGGCGGACGACGCTGGAACTCCACACGACGACGGCTGGAACGCGGCAGCTGGAACTCGGCGGTTAGAACGCGGCAGCTGGCTTCAGTAGCTGAAATTTGATCGGGAAAGGGAGCTCTCGGGAAAGGGAGGCAGGAGGAAAGGGAGGCAGGAGGAAAAGTTGCAGTCAGTCAAATTGGATTCAATTTTTACATAAGGGTAGAAATGTCATTTTAGGGTAGTTTTGCAATTGAATTGGTTTTTAGGGTAGTTTTGCTATTAAGTCCCTAAAATAGGGCAATTTTGCTAAAAACCACATTTATAGTTCTGTTTTATATTACTATTACACCAGCAAAGTATTGATGTGTCGATAAATGAAAACGAGTTTTTATTCGAATTCTAAATTATTATTAGATTGTTTTTGAAAAAAAAGTTAAAATATCAAATAATTTTTACAAATAATCTTTTTATTTTTTTTATTTTTAGATTCTTTTAAAAACATAGCAATATCCATTATTCCGCTCTCAAGTTGGATTCGCAAGTGTATTGCATAATCTTAGAGTTTTAGTTAGCCAATTGAAATTGGCAAGGTTCCCTAAATTTATAAACCACAAAATACATTCTCTCTTATCTGGTATGTACCTTAGAATCAAGTAAAAGAAATTCAAAACACACCACAAAGTACATCACCTCTTAGTTCAAGTGATATATATATATATATATCTCCTTTCATGTTTGCGGTGATAGTTTCGAATCTCACCATCTGAATTTTAATTACATGTATATGTATGCAAAATTCACTTTGATGTTTGTGACTGTAGGGTTGCACATTGGGGAAATGAGGATGGATATAGGTCTCCTCATCCCCATTCCCACTTCCCACTTCCCACTTCCCAGAACCTTCCCCATTCCCCCCCATTCCAAATGGGGATGGGGAATTTTGGGGGGAGGTAACTCCATCCCCAACCCCAGTTTCCCATTTTTTTTTTTTTTTTTTTTCGTTTTTCCCTGTTTTTCCTCATTTTCCTGTTTCTTCATTTCCCCGTTTGACTAAAAATTACAAAAAAAAAAAAAAAAAAAAAATTCCATTACAAATATAAAATAAAATCCATTAGTACATTACAAATATAAAGGAAAGTCAATTACAAAATAAAGTATTTCAAGAATCCATTAGTGTAAATGAGGTTTTTATAGTTACGTTTTCAAATAATAAAAAAATTAAAATATATATATATATATATATATAATTATATTTATAATGTTTTGGGGGAAATGGGGATGGGGGGACCCATCCCCATCCCCATCCCCATCCCCATCCCCATCCCCATCCCCATTTCAATATATTAGTAGGGAAAATGGGAAAATGAGGATGAGGGAGGGTCTTCCCATCCCCATCCCCATCCCCATCCCTATTTCAATTTGGGGATGATTTTCATCACCATCTCCATCCATTTTCCCATTTCCCCCCAATATATTTTTTTTTTTTTCCCAAAATGGGGATGGGCAGGGACGGAGCCACCTGTGTACGAGAAGGGGCCACTGCCCCCCTGAAGTTATACAATTTTATAAATTCCCCCCTAAACTTTCAAAGTTTTATGTTTTAGTCCTTATTACATATCCCCTCAAGTTTTATAGTTTTATAAATTTGTCCCCTATATTTTCATATTTTTATATTCTTACCCTTACTTCATATTTGGATTTTCTAATTCTTTTATAAATTATACCATTAATAATTTTATCTTAATAACATAAATAATATAATTGATTCTAAATATATATATATTTTTCTTTATATCTCAAATATAAATCAAATCACAACATATATGTTGTGTTATGTCAGATGTAAGTTTTTCTTGTCAAAATTAAACTTACTCAATTCTTTCTTAACTAATTTTATTATATTCTTAAAATATTTTCTCTCTCTCTCTAAATCTTACTTATCTCACTCTAATACGGTAATACCATTTCATATTTTTGATAGGTTATTATTATTATTTTTTTTGTAATTTAAAAAAAAATTCATTAATTTATATAATTAAAACATGTCAAGTAACACATAGTCATATATTTATGTTTAATTATTAAGAAATTTTTATCAAACAAATTTTTATAATTTTTAACAGTTAAAATAGTTTTTGGCTTTAGAAAAATATTAGGAGTACAATTTAAAATTCAATTTGTTTTCTAACTATTAAACACGATTATTAAATCTTGAATTAATGGCCATAACTTTTAGTCTATATTATTTTTAGAGTAATGCTAGACATGCCAGCAACTTTATATCTCAACTTGTATTCCAACTAGTTGTGTGTCGATTAACAAATCGATACATTTTTTTTTTTTTGAAGTATTACAAGAATTCGGGGTTTTATGGGGGAGGGGAGAGAGACTCAAACCCACAACCTTATGGTGTGGGTGTGAGGGGCTTTACCACCGGGCCAATCTCATATTGTCTCAAATCGATACATATTAGTTATGATTTATTTCATTCATCATATTTATATGGATTAAATTGTCTAAATTACAAGTTGAGATATGATTTGGAATATCTAGCATTGTTCTTATTTTTATTATGTTTAATTTCATCACTATTCAAGGATCATCTTAAATGTTTTTTCATAAATACACAACTTAAGATAATTTATCTTAATAAATTTTTTTATTCATTTTAAATAATTAATGAAAAATAATAATGTTTTAAAATATAAACAACATTTTTAATAATTAATGTTTTTTTTACGGCGCTCCCTCTGAAACATAATCCTGGCTCCGTCCCTAGGGATGGGGACGCGGGAAATGAGGATCCTGGGAAAAAATTTCAACCCTATTTGTGAGAGTAATTATCTCTCGTTTATGAGAGTAAATATCTTGGAAACACCACAATATAGCTAACGCATGCACAAAAGAAAATTAAGTTGGAAAAAAATAAATATTCTATTTAATACTTGGAATGTATAGAAAAGTTCATGGTGCGTCTGGTAAGTGTTTTTTATTTGCTGTTTATAAAAACTAAAAATAAAAATAGTGTTTTTGGTTTCAGTTTCGAAATCCGAAAACGCATCTGGTAGTAGATACGAATATCGGTATTCTGAAAATAAAAATACTAAAAAAGTGTTCGGTAAATTAACCGAAAAATATCAAAAATTGACAATAACTCATCCCAAATAATTATCAAAGTCAGAATTTTTTTATTAAATAAAAATTCATCAAAAATTGCCAATCTCACTAGTCATTTACAAAACTAAATTCTCATAAAACTCAACCCTGTATTCAGTAACACTTTTCCGGCTGTCCTAGTAATAATCTACACCTAGATGGTTGCTTATGCATCAAACGCTTTATCTACAACAGACTCATGACCAAACCCAACTCATCTTTGTGTGTTAGAGAGGAATCCTTTCCTAATGACTGTAAAATGTTCGAGTACAAGGTCTTGATATCATTCTCCGCGAAATCACCCGAAAAAGCTTTCTGCATAATTAAATTTTAAATTTAAACCTCACAAGCCTCGGTTTATAAATATAGCCAACACAAATTCACATATAAACCAATACTATAGCAACTCATCCATCGATAATAAATATTGTAATGGAAATTGGAAGCACACACATATAGCCTCAGCAAACAATGCTGTCCAAAATTTAATTTTTCTTAGTAACCAGTATCTAAAAAAAATAAAGCAAAAACTTTTGTAAAAACTAAACAGCTACGCATATCAATTCAACACCCAAAACAAAGATAACCCAGGAATTTAATTTTTTATTAAATATAAATTAAATGAAAAATAATTAAAGTCTTTTAAAAAAAAAGTGAAAGGAGTCATCTGCTCTTGAAGGAGCAGATCGACGGCTCCAACGTCGGAGGAGGTGATACATCAAAGAGACTCCATTAGTGGAGCCAACACAAAGAGTCTCTGTTCTTTGTTTCCATCTTTAGTCTTCGGTGAAGACTTTTATCAAACACTTACTATCGTTTCAGTGAGATTCTTCTCCGGCGTCGATTGCTCCTTCATTTTTTGTCATGAAGAAGAAGAAGAAGAAGAAGAAGAAGAATGGTGACAAATGAAGAAGAATAAAAAAAAAGTGAGTTTTATTTTACAAAAACAAAATAAAAAAAACATGAAAAACATGTTTAACGTGATTTCGATGATTTTCAATTTTAATACTAATTTTGTTTTCCATTTTGTTTTTGATTTTTGAAAACAGAATGAAAAACAGTTAATAAACGCGAATTCGAAATTGTTTTCGGAAAACGAAAACAAAAACAACCCAAAAATTGGGTACCAGGCAGACCGTTAAAGTTTAAAGCGTATAGTCGTATACTATTGCCTGATTCCTAGCGTTTGGTGGAAAAGGAATAAAGAAGTAATGATTTACATCGACAAGAACAAACAAGAAAATATAAAGGATTCTTTTTCAAAGGTTATATGATAAAAATAAAGGTTACATGATCTCCAAATAAATTCTTTCTAATTTAATTACGTGTTTAATTTTCAAGGACCCAAATTATAAAGAGCTAGGATTTTATTAAAATTATATATTTTTTGTTGGATACTTATATTTTGAGAAGCCGTTTATGCATTTACTTTGATAAGCTTATTACATAAATTTTGCCGTTAAAAAAAAGAAAAAAAAAAGAAAAAAAAAAAAAAAAAAAGCTTATTACATAAAAATTTAACAAGGTGGGTTGTGGCTTCTGGTGGGGGATCAAGGGGGATTGGCCGGCAAAGGCCATGGATATATATAGAAAAAATTTCAAGTCAGTGTATCCTGATATAATTTTGTGAGGATATTGAATGTGAGCCATTCGTTTTACATACTTTGATTCAAGTGTGTATGCATTTGTCAAAACTAGTGGCACACATTCAATATCCTGATAAAGTTATATCAGGATGCATTGACTAGATCGAGACTATATATATATATTAATTTTCAAATCAGCACCCCCTCATTGTATTACTATCAGCACATTTTAATGAAAGTCATTGAATTTAAAAGATGTTGACTTTGACAAATGCATGCAATCGAGTTAAAGCATTTAAATCCAATGACTTTCATTAAAAGGTGCTGATAGTAATACAATGAGGAGGTGTTGACTTGAAAATTATTGATATATATATATATATATATATATATATATATAGTCCCTATCTGATCAGGACATCCTGATATAATTTTATCAGGATATTGAATGTGAGCCACTCATTATGGAGAAGTTTTAACAAGTGCATACACATTTGAGTCAAAGCATGTAAAACTAGTGGCTCACATTCAATATCCTTATGAAGTTATATCAGGATGTACTGACTTGAAAATTTCCATATATATATATATTTTGAAACGGCAATATTATTCAACGGGGCAAAAGCCCGAAGAGAACCAAAAACAACAGCAGAAGACCTTAAAGGCAGAGCAACCCACAAAGCAAAGCACACAAACAAGCAAAACCAACAAAAGCACACCAGTGCAAACCCAAACGTCCTGCACCCAACTAGCAACAGCTAAACTGAACACAAGGGAAAAGCTCAAACAAGAAACACAAACAAAGCAACGAAAACAGACCCAGCGAAAACCTTAACTGATCTCACTCCACTCCACAAAATCCCCACTCAATCTCGCCCATCTTTTCGCCAGATTATCAGCAAAACCATTAGAATCTCTTGACCGATAAGAGATACAGCAGGCACCATAATTATCCAAGAAACTCCTAATCTCATAAATTTCGTTGACAAGATTCAGGTTACCAACCCCTTTACCATGAATCCAAGAAATTGCATATTTTGAGTCGCTTATAATCTACACATGACGGCCAAACAGCAGTCTGTTAGAAGAAACAAGGTCACAAGCTTTTTGAATAGCTATAACCTCTGCTGCATTAGAATCTCTCAGACCAATACTCACCGAAAATAAACAAAGGACTTTGCCCTTCGCATCACTCAAAACCCCCCCAATACCAGCCGGGCCTGGTTTCCCAAAGGTAGAGCCATCCACGTTGAAATAGAGCCTTGCACCAGTCGGGGGTATCCACACTTCCTCTTTCCGATGCTTCGAAGAAATTGGATCAATGCAGCGTTCCTTGATGTTAAAGAGAATCAACGTCAAGGGGTCACTAGATCCCTTACCATGGTGTTTGAACCACCAAGCCAATCTAAATTTCACCATGTCAGTGGCTTGAGAAACGGATACTTCCACACCTCCAAACACCGCTTGGTTCCTAACATCCCAAGTGGTCCAGGCCACTGCATAAACAGTAATTCCCACGCCCTTGAACTCTTAAGAGAAGGAGTTAAAACCTCCCAACTGTCCCACCACTCCTTAATAGTGCCCGACGCATAACAAATAACCCCCCACCACATCATGCAACTATACCACAGCTTCCATGTCCAAGGACATAGCAAATACACATGATCCACAGTCTCACTATTATCGTTACACAACTTGCAATTCAAGAACATGTCCATCCCAAATTTTTGCATCACCTTACCCACCATAACCCTCCCACGAAGAAGTTGCCATAAAAACAACTCTACTTTAGGAGGGCAAATCCCTTTCCAAGGAAGTTTGGGAGCCACCTCCTCCTCCCTATGAAAATCTTCTAAAGAGCGATGAAAATAGGCGACTAGCCTCTTTTGGACTCTCGCAATAGTACGAGGTCGAAGAGTAGCACAATGAAAAATAAAAGTTCATTCCCACAAGGATTGAGTGACCGATTACCGAAATTGATTAGTTCCAAAGCTATTCAAACAAGCAATAATCAATGATGGATTATACTACTCAATTATAACTTAAACTACACTAATGCAATAATTGAAAATAAACAAGTAAACAAACTTGAACAAAGGCAAACACAAACAAGTGATTGTATCTCGTATGGGAAATTAGGCTAAGACCTTGAATCCACCTATCCAATTCTCATCAATTTTAGGCACATCATTTGAAGTAAAGTATGCAAGTGTGTGTGTAGATTCGTGATACCCTCAATTAGTCTCTAACCTCTCTCAAGTGATAAAGACAATATTTATATGCACCAACAACCTATTTCTCAATGATTATCCGAACTACATATAAATTCATTAAGTTTCATGGCACACAAATTGAATCCTAGAGGCTAGCATCGCATATCTCTATCTTACCAATCTCTATCACTCATTTCATCGAGCACGTTGTGTGCTTCTCCTCTCGGTACTTCACACAACAACCAAACAATTACTAAATGCTAGCTAGACATTCAATAATGATTAAGAACATGAAATAAGCATACACAACACAAGCAATGATGATAAAGTGATGGCCTTGATTAATAATTCATGGAAAAGGCTTCATCTTGGCCTTAGCCAAGGAAGTTTAGTTCATAGTACAATAAATGACTACAAAATATGAGTAATAAGTACAAGCCATAATCAAAGATGAATAAATGTAAAGAGAGAAAGGATTAGAGTAAACTAATGTGAAGAACTCCTCCTCTCTTGCTTGGATGTGCTTGACTTCTTCTCTCCTTGACTTCTCTTGCTCCAAGATGAGGTTTTTATGGTGGGTTTTGGTGAGGAAATTAGGTGGTGAGGTGAGAAATGAGTTTAGATGATGATTTGATGAAGGATGTGGGTGATTTGGTGAAGGATTTTGGTGAAAGAAGTGTTCTTGGGTGTTTGGGAGTGAAGTGGAGGTGTTTTGGAGCGCAATGGTCGTGCAAGAGGTAAGGCAAAAGAAGCTGAAGGGAAGTATTTATAGTGGGTGAAATTAGGGCACGAAAACCTAGAGAAAGCTGAGCTGGACCACTGTTGCGCTGGTGTGGCGCTGGTCGTCCAGCGCAAAACCGAGGGGCGTCGGTCCAGCGCACAACCAGCGGCACGTTTCTGCCCAAGATGCGCTGGTGGAGCGCTGATGTAAGCGCTGGTCGTCCAGCGCAAAACCGAGGGGCGCCGGTCCAGCGCATGACCAGCGGCACGTTTCTGCCCAAGATGCGCTGGTGGAAGCGCTGGTCGTCAGGCGCTGATTCCTTCTTTAGCTCTTCAACTGCTCTCTTTTGCTCCAATGCTGCCCAATTTAGCTCAGTTTCCCCTTGATTGCTGAAGAGGCCTGCACAAGCTCATTTAAACATTAAAGATACCAGTTTTACCCGGAAAACGAAGGCAAATGATAGGTAAAACGGGGCTACATCAAGTGTAGAAATAGGCATTATCAATAGGCCATAGAAAACAGCCCCGAAGGAACAAAGCCCCAAGCCAAAGTGTCACCAATCCTCCTACGAACCACAATACACTCTAGACACTTGATGAAACAATTCCACTGAGTCAACTCCCAATCGAATGGTTGTCTTCTTAAACCCACTTCCCACTCCCATTTATTATCATTCCAGCGCCCAAAATCTGAAACCACCCCTTCCTTGCATAGAGACAAGGCATAAACTCTTGGAAAAGCAACCAAAAGAGCTTTTGAATCCACCATAATATCATGCCAGAACCTAGTTTTGTCTCTCCTCCAAATAACCACCTTGAAGCCACTCTCAATAACCTTAGCAGACAAAGACCCAGACTTGAAAAGATTAGCCATGGTTTTGACAAAAAACGAAGCTGCAGAAGAACTGTGCCAATCCCATCTAATCTTGTCATTAGAAATCCCATACTTGGCGCATACCACGCTTTTCCAAAGAGGCGAAGCTTTGGAACCAAATCTCCAGATCCACTTCGCTAGCAAACTAACATTCTTGTCAATAATTCTACCAATCCCTAGACCTACATTCCTCTTGCTTTGACAAACCGAAATCCAATCTACCGCATGCAACTTTCTCTTTTCGATCCCATCTCCCCACAAAAAACCCCTCTGAATCTTTTCGATCTTCTGCGCCACTGCCACCGGCATTTTAAAAACAGACATGAAATACGTCGGGATACTACTGAGCACAGATTTGATCAACACTAATCTACCCGCTTTGGATAAAAACTTTCTCTTCCAAGAAACCAACCTCTTCTCTATCGTTTCTACCACCGGTTCCCAAAAAGCCTTGGTATAAGGTCTCGCACCTAAGGGAAGGCCTAAATAGACAATAGGAAGTTTCACCAACCTACACTTAAGTAAATCAACCCATCTATCCTCTCTCGTAGCGCATTTCCCCACTCTAGCGACACAAGATTTGTAGAAATTAATCTTTAGGCCCGAAGCTAATTCAAAACAACGTAAAATTCGCTTCAAATTCAGCACATATGAAGCTTGCGGTTTAAGGAAGACAATAGTATCATCGGTAAATTGAAGGTGGTTAACTTGTACACCGTTCCTACCAAACACCTCTTCTTTCAACATATCTAACTCTGTAGCCTTAATGAGAAGCGCACTCAATCCCTCCGCCACTATGTTGAAGAGAAAAGGAGACAGCGGATCCCCCTGTCTCAACCCTCTTTCAATGCCGAAACGAGACGTTGGGCTACCGTTAACGAAAATCGAAATCATTGGAGAGGAGATACACCCTCTAATCCAATTCCTCCATCTAGTACCAAAACCCATCCCTACCAACATATCATCTAAAAATTCGTGATCCACACTATCGTAAGTCCTCTCAAAGTCTAATTTCACCAGTACACCTCCTTCATTATCTTTCCTCCACCTGTGAATCACCTCCTCCGCAATCACGAAAATATCCAGAATATGACGATCTTTAATAAAGGCCATTTGAAAGTCCCCAATCACAGAACCCATAACCCTTTTAATGCAATTTGCCAAAACTTTCGCTACAACCTTATAACAAGCACCAACGAGACTAATTGGTCTAAGATTTTTCAAGGATTCTGGCTTAGTAATTGTAGGAATAAAAGCCAAATATATATATTTATTTATTTATTTTTGAAAAGATAGCTATTATTAAGCATACTCTCAAGAAGCGCATGCAGCCCACATCAAGCCAATCAAGCACAAAAAAACAGCAAACAGAGGTCTAAACAGCTCAAAACACAAAGGCCCGAAACAAAAAGGAAAACCAATGAAAAGCACAGGAAAACTAGGCCATCAAACTAGACAACACAAAAAGCCAAACGACGGACAGAAACACAAGAAAACCAACACCAAAACTGAGAACAAAAAATCAACCATCTAAGCTCCATTCTTCCAAGTCTATATCAGTAGAAGATCCCCTTTATGCTAGGCTATCCGCGAAAGAATTAGTAGCTCTAGAACTAAACACAACAGAAACCTTTGGTATAACTTTCAAACACTCCCGAATGTCGAAGATAACTTCAAGATTATCAAAGTTGCCGACCCCCTCACCATGCACCCACGAAACCGCAACCTTAGAATCACTAACCACCACAATCTCCTTATCAGAAAGTTCCAACCTAGACTCGCACATCCTACAAGCTTTCAAAATAGCCAAAATCTCAGCAGAATTAGACCTTTGTAAACCCACATGATAAGAAAAAAGACACAGTACTTTGCCATTTGAATTCCTCAAAACACCTCCAATGCCAGCTAGACCAGGACAACCTTTTGTGGCTCCATCAACATTAAACTTAAGAACATCAAGTGCAGGTGGAATCCACTCTTCCTCTAAAGATGATTTCCTCTTTATGAATTCCTTACAACTTTCCGAAATGTTGAGGATATATTTGAGGATATATATTAACTTTCCAGTGTGGGATTTTCCGTACGAGATTGTGGATTGCTACCTGTACTTATTATATTACCACTGGTAATTCAATAATTACCAGTAGCAATTGACAATTCTTCATAGAAAATCTTGCACTTAATTTTATCCAACGGTCAAATAATACGGTCCTTAGAATTCTATAAATAAGAGATCCCCTACGAGAAAACGACTATATATATATATATATAGGATGCCCAATAGCCCAGGTTCATTCATAAAAAAAATATATTAAGAATATCTTTAATATATTAGTGCATACATACTAAGTCAAAGCACGGAAAATGAGTGGCTCATATATAGTTACATCAGTGCGCTAACTTGAATATATATATAATATATATATATATATATACAGTCTTTTTATTATCAGTTCGAACTGACAATAAATATATCAAGATGAAGAATGTGGACCACAAATTATGGAGAAATTTTGACAAGTGCATACACTTTGAGTCAAAGTATGTAAATCTAGCGGTCTACATTCTTCGTCCTGATATATTTATTGTCAGTTCGAACTGATAATAGAAAATATATATATATAAATTTTTACTCACCTTGTGGCTTCCATAGCAATATTAATTATTCTTTTTAATTATTAATGTGTTATGTGTGTGTATATATATTCGATGTATATATGATTGTTTCTACTTTCTATAACTCATATGTGGGTTATTTAAATGAAAAAATAAGGAGTTTTTTTAATTTTTTTTTTCCATTATTAGATGACATAAATACGTCTAAGATTAGCACTGTCTTTGGATGATGGTACTATCTGGATTGTCTGGGTTGAAGGGTGTCCTCCCTAGCCTGTGTGGAGCCTTTTGTTCTGAAAAGATCGATTGTCCTGTTTATCTCAAAAACAAAAAAAACAAAAAAAACAAATAGGCAAGAACAACAGAAAACAAGAACAAAACTAATATTGAGGTTAAGCCGTTGAGGTCAAAGTCAAATCCCAACTATGCCAAGCCAAAAATAAAAAAAAAAAAAAAAAAAAAAAATACACTTTTAATATATTTTTCCAAATGTTATTACCAATAAACTGCGAGTTGAATAGTATGGAGTTTGGTGCAAATAAAGTACCATTTGGCAATTGGGGATGTTTAAGATATCAGTGAGTAGCATATGCTTCCTCATGAGTCATGATCAACCGGCGGGGTAATAAATCCTACTATTTTCTTTTTTATGTTTGAAGATGAGCTAGCTCATGAAGGGTCATTAATGGTACTTTTATAAGATATATAGAACAATATATCTGGTTATGTATAAATTAAATACTGCTTAATATTGATCATAAAAAAAAAAAAACAATGATCACATATGACAAAGGAGTTCTTAGAGAAGCTTGATGTTGAACTCCAAGAGTACTTACACGACGATAATCATGTCGATACAGTCGAGACTTCAGACCACACAACACAAATAAAAATATGCAACAAAGGCAGAGTACTCGAAGTACCCCTTTTATTCTAATAAACTAGTTTAACTTGCATTCAAATTCTTCTGCATCGACAAGTCGTAATTCTTGCTCATGATATATTTCACAAGTTTCTCCAGCTCGTTATTGTGCATGTTGATGACTCCATCTCCATCTTCATCCGCTATCTTTATCCCACGGTGAGTTCTGTAGGAGGGAAAAATTGAGCCCAGTTCATCGAAGGCACGCTGTACCTCTGCCTTATCGAGAAGACCGTTTTTGTCGGCGTCATGTCGATTCAAAAGATCCTGTATCAGCTTTTCAGTTTGGGGCGCCGTGGTTTCTTTTCTGGAAATCGTCATAGTTGCCTAGCTAAAAGACTCGAAAGTGTATATATTTAAATGTTATGGCAACATCTGTTTATATAGAATTTTCATCCATGCCTCCATGGTGCAACCGCTCAATGTTATTCCCTACTTCCTTCAACCAAAGTGCCTTTCTTGGGGAGCTTCAGTGCATCGGGATTCAGGATGAGCCATATGTAACTCTAAGACGTACGTACTCTATCCATTTACTTACATTATACTGTCATTATAATATATATGATATGTGCACAGCACATCACAATGTTAGTGTATGTGTCAGTTGTTGATTAGTGGAGTGTTTCAGTTGTTGATTAATATGTTAGTGTGTTGATTGCAAGCACCACTTGTATTATTTCCTGTTTTCTTGCTTAGTCTTGTTTTGTTGTAGTCTATAAAAGGCAGAGTCTCAATTAATTAAAGATATCGAATATTAAAGCAAAATTGCCTCTCTTTTTCTCCTATGTTTTTCATAAATTCTTCTATTGTAAATTTCCAGGATTAGAAATATACAATATATCCTAAATTCTCTTTATGTAATTTTCCAAGATCAGAAAAATACATAACAATACATTTCCATTACCTTTTCTTTTTGGGCTAAAAGACAAACAGTTTTAAATTATATTTATTTCAATCCAGAAAAGAAAGGTGTTTAAGTTATTAAAAGAAAGGTTTTCTTGCTAAATCTGAAAGAATTATTATATATATATTTTTTATAACAAAACTCTGAAAGAATCTTATAGTGGAAAATATCTAAGTCTCATAAAAACATATATCATATAAATCTACAACGAAAGGACACAAAATTCCATAAAGGATAATTGTTTTGGTCCCGAAATTGGAATCCATAATGGATAAATTGGTAAAGCCTTTATTCAATAATCAAAGACATATGATAAGATGTAACGTGCACACTGCTATGTCCCTCACACATGTACCATGAAATTATGAGTTCGAATTGTATCACCAAAACCCCCGAATATATATATAGTATACTAGTTTTTCTATATATATATATATCAAAGGCATAAACTAATTAATTAAGTCATTTCGTACTGTGATGTCATTGTAAGATATATGCTGATTGCTGAATAAATTAAATAAAGTTGATTGATTCTTAGTAATAAGATAGAAAAGAATAAAGAATTTCTTCTTTTGAAGCTTAAAAAGAAATAAAGAATTGATAATTACATCCATGAGTCAAAAGAAAACATTAAAGGATTCGGTCACTTTTCTAAAGACTTAAATCAGATGTCTAAAAATGGTATCCCAATTTGTGTCTAACCAATTAAATTGGGACACGTGTCTACATTTAATTAGTTTTTTCTAACTTCTTTTATAAATGTAGATACATGTGTCATTTTGGTTGGTTAGACACAAATTGAGACACATTTTTCTAATTTCCTCCTTTAATTATTATTTTTTTTGACCGAAGAAAACTACATTAATTAAACAGAAACATAAACAGAAACAAACTCATTAGAAACAACAGGAGCAATTTGATGTGAAACCACATTATAAGCTTATAACACCTACAATAATTGTATATATTTCCCAACAAATGTTCCATTTTTGTATCCATCTTTTTTTTTTTTTTTTATCGAAAATAATTAATATTGCAGCCTTTTATATATATATAACCATTAAGCATTTATAGTTCAAAAAGAAAAAAAAAGAAACTCGAGAAAAAAATTAATTATTATAGTTAACCATACTGTGGAAGCACATTTCACAAAATCATACAATTCGTCCGGGTCGATTTATCCATCTCCATTGCCATTGGTGGTGTGCACTAGCCCTGAGCTTTGTGTGAAAGGAGAAATATATATACATGCCCAGTCTATCAAAGGCTGCTTCTAATAATCTGCCTGATTGAGACTATCGATCATCTCCATAGGCATGCATCATGCTGCTTGAAAATTGTATCAAAGCTGGCAGCTGCTTATACTATTGCCTGATTCAAGAGTACCTAGCTAGCTCTTTGTGTGTGATATATATATGGGAACAAAATTTATATAGTGCTGATCAATATTATATATATTCCTACTGAATTTTCTCAAAGCAAATTAAGGTTTATTTTCTGTGAATGATTCCGTGGCTCAGATGTTGACACGCACTTACATATAAATGATTCTCTTAATTAATTTTACTAGATGATCATGAGATCCATTAATTCACTTACAATATCTACCACTTTAATTAATATATCCAATTACGTTTTTTATAGGATCATTTGATTCATTTGTAGAAAATAAGCACCAGAACAAGAAGAGATATAATCGTCATACAGGAGAAATGATCAACATTAATATATGGTACTAATGTTACTGTAGGAAATAAAATTAATTGAAAAATAAGGGATATCAATTAAACCTCCTACGTGTCTGGGATTCTTGGTTAGGCAATGCGAATTTCAGAAGGGGGGACACCGGCCGCTTTCATATTCCATTTCTGAGGCACAGGAAACAATGTTCCTTCAGCTGGGTCATGCTATTTTTTTTTTTCTTTCAAATTTGGAATCCAAGGTGGATAAATTGGCAATAACTTTTGAATTATTGAAGGCATAAGGTCATTTGTGTGACGTTACTGTCTTGTGCTATCATTATTTATTTATTTTTGAAGGGATGCTATCATTATTTTAGGGTTCCTATCGATAAGATGTAAAAACCGTATAAATACAAGAAAAGTCCTTTGAAATTAATAGTCTAGGGTATGATTGGAATGTCTTTTCAAGTAGAGTTTTTAGAGTAATTTTTTTTTAAAATTTTTTTTGGAGTAAATCTTTTATTGTTTAGTATTTAATTAAAAAAAAGGGCAAATTGCATTGAACTCCTTGAGGTTTGGACAAGTTACATTTAGCTGGAAAAGTTTTGTTATTATACATTAACACCCCCAAGACTTAAATTTGACTTTGAAAATACCTAAAATGCCCCTAGTTATATTATTTTATACTTTTTTTTTTTTTTTACCATTTAACCAAAAACTTTATAAACTTTAATAAAATAAAAAATATTAAATAAAAGATATGATTCATTAAATAAATTAATAGTTTACAATAAATAAATAAATAAATAGTTTAAAATAAATAAATAAATAATTTTAAAAAAATAGTTTTAAAAATCAAATAAATAAATAGTTTAACAAAATTAAATAGAACATTAATTTTTTTTATAAGGATATCCATTAATAGGGATAAAAAAAGCTCTAAATATCCAAACTTTTACAGTAAGGATGATGGTGAGAGAAGCCTTCAAGGTTCCCAACACCGGGAGTCTTCTTGCCTTCTTCAACCACTTCCTTTAGTGTTGGGAACCTTGAAGCTTCTCTCACCATCATCCTTACCGTAAAAGTTTGGATATTTAGAGTTTTTTCTTATCCCTATTAATGGATATCCTTAAAAAAAAAATTAATGTTTTTAAAATTTTCATTTATTTATTAAAACTATTTATTTATTTGATTTTTTAAAACTATTTATTTATTTATTAAATTTTTTAAAACAATATATTTATTTAATTTTTAAAACTATTTATGTATTTAATTTTTTAAAACTATTTTTTATTTAATTTTTTAAAACTATTTATTTACTTAATGAATCATATCTTTTATTTAATTTTATTTTATTTTATTAAAGTTTATAAAGTTTATAAAGTTTTTGGTTAAAAGGTAAAAAAAAAAAAAAAAAGAGTATAAAATAATATAACTAGGGGCATTTTAGGTATTTTCAAAGTCAAATTTATGTCTTGGGGGTGTTAGTGTATAATAACAAAACTTTTCAAGCTAAGTGTAACTTGCCCAAACCTCAAAGGGTTCAGTGCAATTTGCCCTTAAAAAAAACATTTTTAAGTTAGTAGATTGTTAATTTGGTAATATAAATTTAAAAAAGCTTTTGTGTTTTAAATTACAAGAAAATGTATTGATAAAGTACACTTGTAATGAAATGAGTATATGGTAAAATATTACACAATATCTATTAATTCAGGACCAGGTATTTTGTTGAAAGCTTTTGCCATTGGTAGGATTCGAACCACTATGGTAAAATATTAGAGTTTATGGAAGGTAGTTGAAACAATTTATTTATTTTTAAAAAGCTGAAAAAGAGTTTCTCGAGAGAGAAACCTAAATTTTAAAATTCTATTAGTAGATATAAAATAGTTTTTAATATTATAAAAAAAAAAAAAAACTGTTTTTCAGTTTTATAACAACCAAAAACAAACTCTTAATAGTACTGTTGCCTGATTCTCACTGATATTTCTCAGCAACCGATTATAAAACATTAAAGAATACTTAATAGAGGAAATAGCCTTTTTTAACCAAAAATTAAGGGTGTTGATTGTTTTTAGCCTAAATTAGTAAACTGATTGTATTTGTCAAATAATCCACCTTTTGGACAAAAACACCCCTCATTATTTTTTAAAACCACTTCTCTCTCCTTATCTCTCTCATTATTTCAGCACACTCTTTTTTTTATCTCTCTCTCTCACATTTCTCACGAGTTCTTCTTCTTCTCCTCCATCTACTTCTTCTTCTCCTCCGTCTTCCTCTTCTCTCCTTCTTCTTCTTCTTCTTTTCTCCTTCTTCTTTTTCTGTTTCTCCAGTTTTTTTTTTTTTTAAAACCAGAATTTTTTAGAAACAAAAATTTTCAGATCTTGTTTTTTTTTCAAAGAAAATTTCCGATGGGTTTTTCGTGCGATGGGTTTTCCGATTTGACCATGATTTGGTCCAGATCGAGCGACCCAAACCCATATTTGAAAAAAAAAATCAGTTTTTTTTTGTTGAAAATTTTCAGATATTTCTCGTTTTTTCCATATATACATTTTTTAATTTCAGTTTTTTTTTTTGAGTTTTGGTTGTGGTTGATTTGAGTTTGGGTTGTGGTTGTGGTATATTTTTCGGATTTAAAGCATGGGTTGTGGTTGTGGTTGAGTTTGGGTTTCCAGATTTGTTTTTTTTTTTCTTTTTTCCAGACTAAATACACCAGTTGTAATCAACTAAATACACCAGTTGTAATCAACTAAACACACCAGGTAAAAACGACTAAACACACCAAGTAAAAAGGATTAAACACACCAGGCAAAAACGACTAAACACACTAGGCAAAAACTACTAAACACACCAGGCAAAAACAACTAAACACACTAGGCCAAAATGACTAAACACATCAAGCCAAAACGACTAAACACACCGGGCAAAAAAGAATTAAACACACCAGGCAAAATTTTTGAATGAAGGGCATTTTTGTCCGAAAAGTGGATTTTTTGACAAAAACAATCAAAATACTAATTCAGGCCAAAAACAATAAACCTCCTTAATTTTTGGTTAGTTTCCATTTTCACCCTACTTAATATATATATATAGGGCGGAGGGAGAGAGGGGCTGGTGGGGACGTGGGGTCATGGCCCCCTCACTAAAAAAACTCAATATTTTATATGTAAAATTATAAAATTATTATAAAATTTAAACTTTTTACATTGTGGCCCTCCCGAAAATTTTTTGTTTTTGTATACTGGCCCTCCAAACTAGAATTTTTGGATTCGCCCATATATATATATATATATATATATATATATATATATATATATATAGCTGATTTATAAAACACTAGTGTACCATGCATCTTTAAAAATTTGTATGTGATCATGATTTTTTTGGTGTGATCACATCAATTTATATGTGATCACATACAACTCACATACGATAATATTAAAATTTAAGTCTTGTTTTGTCGTGATTACGGGTAATTTATATGTACAACTGTACACCGGTGTTCTATAGATTGTGCCATATATATATTTATTTATTTAAAAATTGTTTATCAAGAGTTTATTTAAATCTTGATCATTTATATAATTTATATTTATTGTAATATATATAGGAAAACCATTTTTCTTTTTAATAAAAAAAAGTTGGTTAAGCTTCATATTTTAGCACCTGTAGCCCCAGCAAAACCATGCATGATATGGTAACTTGAAACTAATACTTAAATTTCTCTCAATACTGGATGATCATGATGAAATAAGTTCAGAAGAAATATAAAGGAATTGAAGTACTCCAAGAAAGATTAAAAACGTACGGAGATTAAATTACAATTATCATCATATCCATACGAGGGTTACAGATGGACCCTGTATTGGTTAAACATCGTCATACAATATAGAAGCACACGTACAACTGAGAAACATGCAAGGTACATCGTCCGTAGACCATAGTTATTGTAATTAGGGACGTAATTAACATACAAATTAACTAACTAGTTCACCTTGTATCCACATGATATAGCATATTTCACCAAGTCCCCAAATTCGGCCTTGTCGACACGTCCATCTCCGTTGGCATCAGCAACAGAGATTCCACGGTTAGCTCGGAAAGTGGGCATACCAGGGAACCAAGCGCCCCATCCGCTGAAGGCTGTCTTTAGCTCTTTCTGACACAGAACACCATCTCCATTCGCATCAAGCGACTTGAAAATGTCCACCAACTGCTTCTCAGTGAGTGGAACCGGTACAGATCCCTTGGAGTTGTTCTGTATACGGACCATGCTGACCAAATTAAAAGAGCTAGCAGTAGTTGACGAAGTAGAAGGAAATTTATATGCAGATGCACAAAATAACTTCTTTTGTGTGGTTATATGTCTTCTCTCGGTACTTGGTTAAGTGAAGATATATGGGTTTATATAGGACTTCTTCCATGTGTTGGGACGATTCCTGAATAGTTAATTAGCATTTCCCATCACTTTTCTCCAAATTACGGTGTCTTCTTTGTGAAGGGAAAGAAACTTGTGTGTAACGAACGCACCATGCATGTAATTATGCCACGTGACACCCAAGATTTTTCCTAGTGAAGGACTGGAAATTAATGAAGCTTGTATCATATTGATCACTCGCCACTTTATAATTCTGCGAAATTAAATTAAAATCACGTGAGGGATTCCCTATATTTTTTTCCTTTGCGATTTCGACTCCATAACTTTACAAAATTGGAATCATAACTTTGTATTGTTTCATTATGTAATATTACAGAGTCAAATCTTGTACGAGTTTTCTATCTTTTCAAAAAATTCCATTTTTATATTGTTAAATCATTTTTTCTTTTTTGAAAAAACTAAAAAAGGCTAAAACAATAGATACAATGAAATCGAACACCCATCCCAAATGAAAACTCTACAAACAAACTACCCAAAACCCATCACACCCAAAGCCCAACTACAAAATTAAGGAGGTTTATTGTTTTTAGCCTGAATTAGTATTTTGATTGTTTTTGTCAAAAAATCCACTTTTCGGACAAAAATGCCCTTCATTCAGAAATTTTGCCTGGTGTGTTTAGTCGTTTTTGCCTAGTGTGTTTAGTCGTTTTTGCCTAGTGTGTTTAATTCCTTTTTGTCTGGTGTGTTTAGTCATTTTATCCTGGTGTGTTTAGTCGTTTTTTTCCTAGTGTGTTTAGTTGTTTTGGCCTGGTGTGTTTAGTCGTTTTTTTTTTTTCAAAATAAAAAAAAAACTGAAATTTAAAAAAAAAATCTGGAAAAAACATCAAAGAGAAAGAGAAGAGAGGAGAGAAAGAGAAGAAGAAGGAGGGAAGATCGGACGACCGACGATCGGACGCCGGTCGTCCGATCTAAAATTTTTTGCTTTTAATAAATCTGATTTTTTTTTAAAATCCGGAAAAAAAAAAAGAGAAAGAGAAAGAGAAAGAGGAGAAGAAGAAGAAGGAAAGAGGAGGAGAGAGGAGGAGAGAAAGAGAGAAGAAAGAGAGAAAGAAGAAGGAGGCGTGAGATCAGAGAAAGGAGAGAAAGAGAAAAAAAAAATATGGTGAAAATGAGAGAGAAAAGGAGAGAAAAGAGGTTTTGAAAAAAAAATAAGGACAATTATGTCTCTACAATGGATTTTTTGATAAATACAATCACTTTACTAATTCAGGCAAAAAACAATCAAGGCCCTTAATTTTTGGTTAAAAAAGCCTATTTTCTCTTTTTTTATAAAATCTTTTGACTTCTTTAATATAGAAATGGTTTTTTTTGGAAACGGCATGCTTTAATCACAAAACCAGCAAACAACAGACCAAAACACAAGCCACAGAGGCAAAGCAAGATAGGCTAGGCACCAAAACCAAAACCCCAAAGACAAACCAGCACAGCAAAAACAAAAGAAAGTAACAGGAACCGCCCAGAAAAAAACAGAACAGCTGATAGGGTAACAGGGAACAGACCACACCAGCAAACCACACAAAACAGAGACCAAAAGCATAGACCAAAACTCGACACTAAATCTCGCCCCAATCAATGATTTCCCCATTCAAAGACGAACCCCCTTTAATATTAGTATTAATATTAATATATATATATAAATGGTTGATTTTGTATTTGTAACATTATTAGGAGTTAGGATCCTAGGATCTTCTCCTTTGTTTTTTCAATTAGTGGAAGTGGAACACCCACTTACATGAAAGAGAAAGAAATCAACAAATCTTGACCATATATTTTCTTTTATTTTTAAGTACAGTCAATAGATTAAGAAAAGTCTAGGAAAAAAAAATTATCTTTTATAGTTAAATAAAAATTATTTTGTAATAGTTATAAATATATATATGTGTGTGTGTGTGTGAGTTTCTCATAAGAAATCCCTTATTTTAATTTCAGTAAGGACCACCATATATAAAATCACATCGATTTGAATGAATTTTGACCTAATTTTTTGTGTGGATGATAAGTTTATTGAAATTTACCTATAAATAAAATTTGAATTTTTTTTTAACTACTAGAACTATTTATCCCTATTATTTCGAATATGAAGGCATCGAAAAATGATCGAAATATAGAAAATTCAAGAAAAATAGTTTAAGTGCTTGAAAAATTCTCAGATTTTAATCATTGGTAGATTTCGATGAACTTATTATCCACAAAAAATTCAGATCAAAATTCATTCAAATCGATGTGATTTCATGATGGTCCTTACCAAAATTAAAATAAGGGATCTCTTATGAGTGACTCACTATATATATATCATTTAATAACAGGTGATTTTCTCTATTCCCAAAACTTTCTAGAAATCAATCCTGTTATAGATATCCATTATTATTCCCTATAGGCTATAGGCAATCGAGAACCATGGTGAATAAATTTTAATTTTCAAATTGTTGCTAAACAGAACAATACCTTGCCTGCCATAGTCGTTGTTGTAAATTATGTCAACTTGAACAGTAAAATTATGAAAAAAAAATTATCTTCAGTATATATCACTTAAACATATAGCATATATATGTACACATATCTGTCTCTATAGTAGCAGGTTCAAAGGTCACCTTATTATAAAATGAGATTTCTACATATAGATGGTGTGGTCCATACACAATTAGAAGGATAAGGATAAGGATAAGATGGAATATAATTAAAATGGAGGTGATCAAGGAAATGTGCATATCGACAAAGACAAAGAGTACTACGACGACGTTGAGATTGATCAAATTATTCTGGCACCGACTTTTTAATTAGAGACATATAACTCAGTCAATATATACTATCTAGTGGGAGCTGCGACCCCTTCCTATACAGGACAAGTGACCCCATGCATGATTCCATTTCCAACTTTGTAAGAATATAACTTTCCCACATGCTATATATTCTTTGTTTTAGTCTTTTAGAACCCTAAAGGCCGAGTCAAAAGACAATAATTATAAAGACCGCTCTCTTTCCATGGAAGAAATAATATTCAAGCCCGGCCAATAATTCTACAAGATTGGTCGGAATCAGAATATATTTGCTGAGTGCCTGTCAATTTCTTCTTTTGGTGAAATTACGTGGTACTACCAATGCAAGTTTCGTGACCTGATTATTGTTTGTATATGGGTTCATTGGATAGTTTTTATTTTTAAGTTTTATGAAATTTGAAACCATGCGGGTTCGAGAGGGAGTGTTTGCTGGGATATGGCCAGAAATTGTATATGTTATTCGAATATCTACTTTCATGTTATTGGGATGATGCAATTAATAAATTTAAAAATTTATATATGTGACGAGGGAATGTAGCTGCTGAATGCTGGTACATTTATTCTCTTCTTTTTGTGAAAGTGTACGTGGTGGAAATTGAAAGTCTTGTAAATGAATCATTTGAATTCAGGTTCCCTAGCTTGGAAAGCAATCAAGATAAGAAATTCATACAATCATGATTTATAATAAATTTAGAAGAATATCGGTCTTTGAAGTTTGACCAACGCTTGTGATATGTAATACAACTTGGTAAGCTGTGTTATACTGTTATGTACCAATCAAATACTGAAAACGGTATATATATAATATAAAATAAAAAGTGTAAAATGTGACACGCCTGGTGGGTCGGCCTAAATTCTGTAAAAGAACAAAAGCCAAGACATGAAGAATAGCTACTTTGGTAAGATTTATGGAATATATATATTATATGGCCCAAATATCTCATAATATCTTAACACTGTCTAGGTTTAGTTATCTCTAGTAATTATTTGGTTAAAAGTTAGGGGTCGGATCTAATGCTCGGTATAAATTCAGATGTAGAGAATCTGAATCTATTAATTAAACATGTATAACTTAAACTTAGAGGTCGTTTGTTTTTTTCACTTAAGACTTAATGAGTTTAAATTGAACTCATTAAGTTGTTTTGTTTGTTTTTTTAAGTGGTCAAACAACTTAAAAATATCAAAAAACAACTTTAAAAAAAGAGTAAGAAATCCTAACTTTTAACTTAATTCAAAATCACTGAATTATAATTAAAATATTTTTTTCCAAGAGAATCCTCCAAAAAAAGATATATTTCTAAATTTATCCTAATTTGATATGGTGTAGAATTCTTTCTTTTAACGTATTTCTTATTTTAAAAGGCTTTTAGAAAGAAAAAAAAAAAAAAAAAAAAAAAAAAAAACCTAATCACTTCTCATATTGAAATCTTCCTGGGATTAAACAATTGAATTTCTCTCCTACCAAATCCCGGTAAGAACTCTTTAATTTTTTTTTAATTTTTTTTTTATCTACGTGTAGTGGCAGTTATAGAACTCTGTAAACATAATCTTGAATGATAATTTGTTATAATTGTCATAGTTGCAGTTATATAATTTATCAAATATTCTTTTTGTGGTTGCATTCGATATTGAGCAGATTTTGTGGCTTGAAGAAATTATAGAATACCGATGTATATAATTTAGGGACCTATTTAAAAAAAAAAGAAAAAAAAAAAAAAAGGTATCTAGGAACCTTTAAAAAAAAAAAAAAAAAAAAAAATTGGTTTCTGGTTGCATATGATCTAGGAAACAAAAAACAAAAAAACAAAAAAAAAAACATAAATGGTTTCTAGAATTATATACTGGATATTTGGACAATATGTAAAATTGAATTTGAACCCTTTTTTTTTTTATGATAAATTGAACTTGAACTTTGTTTGCATAATAACATGCAAAATTATATTACTGGATGAATTTTTTGTTTTGTTAAATTAAACTTTGTTTGCGGAAGAACATGCAAAATCGTATAAAAAGTGTTGCATGTTAAATTACTTCTTTTAATTAGTATGGGTATAAACGTAAAATTATTTCTTTTCAGACAATTTTATTTTAAAAAAACAAACACGTCATTCAGATTCAGGTTTCAGTCACTATTCAGTCTTCAGTAAAATTCAGGACTATTCAATCTTTAGACAAAAAAACAAACGACCCCTTAGTATGTATCAATGTAAATATGTTTGGTGGACCACAATTATGATCCCCGATCTTTCTTCAATTAGCTACAAAGTACATTATATGATCATTAGCTCTTTTCTTTTAATTTTGTCAAACATACTAATTAATCAATTTAGTGGTTCAATTATTCAGATCATTTTCATGTCCAATCTATAATATTTCATGCCTTCTGAATTTTCTAATGCATTTTCAATTCGTAAAGTTGATATCCTAGCTTATATATATAGTGGTTCTCTAGTCAGGTCACCTCCTGAAATATTTATTTTTAGCTGTGAGAGGAGGTCCTAAAATAAATATTTCATGGTGGACCTGACTAGATAACTTATATATATTGAACGATGAATTTTATTAATAAAACCAAGAAGGCCAAAAAGAGCAACCCAGAACAAGATCAAAACAAACGCCAATCAAACACAGTGCTACAGAAAAAAACAGGAAGCCAAAAACACTGCAAACAGCAGTAAACAGAGAAGGGTTGAACCAAAACAAAACAGAGGCCATGAGACTCAACTCCAAACCACGATGTCTTCGCTCATACTAGATCCCTATTTCACCAGCATGTCCGCAAATGAGTTTGTCAATCTAGAGTTATAAACCACCTCTATGTTAGTCCAAACATTTAGAATAGTCCGAAACGAGTTTGTCGATCTAGAGTAATAAACCACCTCTCTGTTAGTCCAAACATTTAGAATAGTCTGATATATATATATATATATATATATATATATATATATATATATATATAGAGAGAGAGAGAGAGAGAGAGAGAGAGAGAGAGAGAGAGAGAGAGAGAGAGGAAATACCCCTTTTAGTCAAAAAATTAGGATGTTTATTGTTTTTACCCAAGATTAGCATTTCTATTGTTTTTACCCAATAATTGGCTGTGAAGACTTAAATCCCCCTCATTTTCCCACTTTTTAATTCCTCTCCTCTCATCATATTCTTTTTCTTTCCTCTCTTTCTCTCCTCTCTTCTCCCCATCTTCTCTTTCTCTCATCTCTTCTCTCCGTCTTTTGGGTTTGTTTGGCCGCTGGAACAATAGTTTGGATTTGAGTGTTAGCTGTTGATTTTAAGGGTGGTTGTGGTTGTGTTTAAGTTTGGGTTTTGTTTGGCCATCAGTGGTTGTGGTTGTGGTTGGATTTGAGGGTGGTTGTTGATTTTATGAATGGTGGGAGTTGTGTTTGGGTTTGGGTTTTGTTAAACAAAATTTTCAGATTTTATTTTGTTTAAATTTTTTTCAGATTTTGTTTTATTCAAACAAAATTTCCAGATTTTATTTTGTTCAATTTTTTTTTTCAGATTTCGTTTTGTTCAAAAAAAAAAAAAATTGCAGATTTTATTTTGTTCAAATAAAATTCCAGATTTGATTTTGTTTAAAGAAAAATTCCAAGTTTTTTATTTTTTTTTTCTAGATTTTGTTCCATTAAAAAAAAAATTCCTTCTTAAAAAAATAAAATAACATTTACTAGAGATCCATTGTTTCAAAGATTTTTAATTTTTTTTTTTTGGTATGAGGAAATCTGAAAAATTTTCAAATCTATTCAAATAGGAAATTTTTTCCAGATTTTTTTAAACACACTAGGCCACCAATTAAACACACCATAGCAGACTAATTAAACACACAAGGTGTAAACCAATTAAACACACCAGGGTAGACCAATTAAACACACAAAGACATACTAAGTAAACACACAAGGTGCAAATCAATTAAACACACCACGACAACCCAATTAAACACACCAGGGCAACTCAATTAAACACACCAGGGCAAGACCAAATTAAGCACACCAAGTCTAACACAATTAAACACACAAGGGCAAAAACAATTGTAGAAGAAGATAGAGGTCGGGGAAGAAGATGAAGAAAAAGAAAAAAATAGAGATTTTTTTTTCCATGAAGAAGAAGAAGAAGAAGAAGAAGAAGAAGAAGATGGAGGTCTAGGAAGAAGAGGAAGAAATAGAGAATTTTTTTTTTATATAAAGAAAATAAGTCTTTAAAAATAAAAATCAATAAAAAAAAGGGGCAATTTTGTCCAAAAAGTGGATATTTTGATATAAACGTACAATAACAATACTAATCTTGGGTAAAAACAATAAACCCACTAATTTTATGGTTACTTTTAAAGTTCTCCTTATATATATATATATACAATTTTTATTGTCAGTTCGTCATGATATATCAGAACGAAGAATGTGGACTATTAGATTTACATACTTTGACTCAAAGTGTATGCACCTGTCTAAACTTTTCCATAATCTATGGTCCACATTCGGACAAACTGATGGAAGATATACTAATGGTCCAATATTTTAGCTTTTTTTTTTTTTTTTTTTCTTTTAGGGTGGGGGGTGGTGGTGGTAGGGGGTGGGTGGTAGGGGTGAGGCATCACAAACTAATGAAAAAGTAATACAACACTTCGACAACACTTTTTGTGCCATCGGAAATAATGAAAAAAGGCGGTACCGCATTTCCGACAGCTTTTGGACCGTCGGAAATAGTTGAATAAGCCGTCAATATTACCCACTTTTCTGACGGCATAAAAAGTGTTGTTAGAAATGCTACAATTTAATTTGAATTAATTTTAAAATGTAGTACTATTTTCTACATTGTTTGTAATGACATTGTCTTGGAAAAAATAATTAATTTATTATTATAATATTAATTAATAAATTATAAAAGTAACGTATGTGATAATTTATACACTACAAAAAAAAAAAAAATGTGACTTGTAGGTCAATATTTTAAATGTACCACTATATGTGTTTTTTTTTTTACTCATCACTATTTTTTTTTTTAACGAAATCACTCTGTCAAATTTTTTGCCAAATTTTTGATTAAATTTTAAAATTTTCAAATAATATGTCATGGATAATGTAAAAAAAAAAAAAAAAAAAAAAAAAAAAAAACTTAAAATTTATGATGATCACTACAAGAAAATTAGGCAATAGGGACCAGACTTTAGGGACAAAATAATGGTACTAATAAGAAGTCTACTTTATGATGGAGTTAAGAAGAAGAAACTCCATGTTGTTGACTGGGTTTTTGTGTGCAAAAGCTAGAGATTTGGAGGTTTGGGAATCGGTAGAATGGGTGACAAAAATAAAAGCTTGCTAACCAAGTGGGTTTGGCGGTTTGGCACTGAAAATAATTCTCTATGGAGAAGGGTCATTTGCACTAGTTATGGAATCTCAACTTTCGATTTAACATGGAATTGGAATGGGTTTAGTTTTGCTTCTCCTTTTGTCAAGGCGATGGCTTCTCTGTTTGTTGATGGGACTGCTTCTTGTAAAGTCTTGAAAGATGGCTTGAAAGTTGGTATCGGTGATGATAGAAAAAGTAAATTTTGGGACATCACTGTTGGGGAGTCTTCTCATTTGAAGGATGTGTGTCCCAAAATATATGCTTTAGCTACCTAGAAACAAGAAGTAATCAGTGATTTTGGGAGATGGTCTGACTCTAGGTAGGTTTTGGGAGGTGCCTATGCGTAGGCTTGTTGGGGATAATCCTCTATAATGATGAACGCGGAAACGCCATGCCTAATATACGCCCATAACTCATAGCAAATAATAATGTAAATAAGCAGAAAAATAGATAAGAGAGAATAAAACAATCACAACACAAGATATACGTGGAAAACCCAAAACGGGTAAAAAACCACGGGCCGTCAGGACGACAGAGAAAGTTCCACTATATGATAAATTGTTACAACCATATACTCCAGGATTCTCTCTCACACCTAACCCCAAACCACACTCATAAGATCCTCACCAAGAACCCCACAATATCCCCTAGGTCTCCCCTAAATATCACCCACGGATCTCTAACTTGATCCACCGATATTCCCTTAGATCCCTCATCGGATATTCCCATTGGGTCTCCCCGGATCTCACTCACACTCTCTGATGTTTACATGGTGTTCTTTTTTTGCTCCACACAAAATAACCTAAATACAAGGTCTATTTATACTAGTTATAGGGAGTATAATATAAAAGGAAATCCTACTCCTAAACGTACAGGACTTACTTGTTCCACATAAATACTATTTCCTTTTATGACAAGTCTTCTTGTAAGGAGTAAATCCTTTTCCTTCAAGCACAAGAACTTCCAGAAACAAACTACTTCCTTTTCCGTTGAAGATTTCCCGTTTCACGTATGCTTATTATGGACTACGATTCGGGTCACGGTTGTACACCCGCTTCCTAAACTGTTACAAGTCACCTTAAATTACATCGCTCAGAAAACCGCGATCCATACGATGAAACAAACCACTTATTCAGTTCCTCATGATCTTCAAACCTCCCTAAAACACCGCCTTCAACTTCCAAATGTTATCCCACGTCTTCTGGGAAGTACCACATTAGTTGAGTCTTATTTGGTTTACATCGAGTTCGCTTAGGAATACAAATCAAAACCTAACAAGGCCCTTGTTTGACTGGAAGAATGATCAATAGGGGTCTTCATGAGTTTTTTGGATTGCATAGTCATTCGAAAGTTGATCTCGGACGCTTTAGCCTAGAGGTTGTGTTCTGATGGTATGTTCTCGGTGAGATCCTTTCATAATAGCTTGGAGGACCCTTCAACGGATACCTCTTTTGATCATAATCTTATATAGCAAAGGATTTTCCCACCCAAGATTGAAATTTTCATGTGGCAACTCTTTCGTGGAAGAGTTATGGTGAGGCAGATTTTGCAAAATTTTGGGTATAGTCCAGCTCATTCTCTACCGTGTCCCTTGTTCAATGCAGATGAGGAATCGATCAATCACCTTTTCTTGTTGTGTCCCTGATCGTGGAAGCTTTGGAATAGTTGTATGGAGTGGTGGGATGTGGTAAGCTGCACGAACAATTCTATGAAGAACTGGTTTCTTGGCTGGTCAAGCTTGTGTTCGTCAGTTAAGCTTTGGCGGGGTTGGAATTCTTTGTTTTTTGCTTTGCCTTGGACAATTTGGGAGGCTTGAAACCATATGGTCTTCAATGGCATCTCAACAACTGTCTCCCATGCTGTGGATATGGTTAAACTTCGTGTTGCTTGGTGGTTCAAGCATCACGGGAGAGGCTCAAAGCTTCCCATCTCCACTATGCTCTTGAATATTAAAGTTAACTGTCTCGAGTTGAATCTCGTGAAGCCTGCGAATTCATCGGTGTGGTTACCTTCTATTGGTGATGCTCTAAAATTCAATGTCGATGGTTCGACTAGGAGTAATTCAGGTAATGCTGGGATTGGTAGGGTTTTGAGAGACAACTCGGGCAAGAAGTGGGGTCTTTTTTCAGTTTCTATTGGGCGTTTTGACTCCAATTCTGCAGAGATTCTAGCTATTCATAGGGCTGTATCCTTGTGTGTTCTTTCTCAAGTTTTGTTGGGGAAGGAGATTGATATTGTTAGTGATTCAAAGGTGGCTGTTTCGTGGGTGGATTCTGAGGGCTTTGGAAATTTGAAGCATGTTGACATCATCTACGACATTCACAATTTCCTGAGTATTCTTGGCAACACCTGCGTCAACTTCAACTATAGAGCCAGAAACTCCTTTGCTGACTTGCTTACTAAAAAAGGGTCTGCCATGGAAGGGGATAGAGTGATTTGGGAGGTTTACTGATTTCAGCTTTAAGGAGTGGGTTGTTGTTTTCTTTCTTTTCTTTGTTTTGATGTTGTTTCTTCCTTTTCCCCTTTTTCCTTGAAGCCACGATTTCACCTTATCCTTCAGTGAGAATGGGAACGATCGCAATTTAATGGCTTCCTCTGTTACTCCATTGATCTTCACAGTTTCACTTATCTCAAGAAACTCTTTGATATGCAAATTAGGATCTTCAGTTGAATTGCCATAAAAGGATGGCAACATCTGGATGAAAGACGGCTTCAACTCGAAATGATTGGCTGTGATGGGAGGTCAAACAATGCATGATGGTGAAGTGGTGACAAAGGGAGCTGAATAATCCATCAAAGTCCGGTTCGGATTTGGCTCCTGGAGTGCCATATCGTCCATTCACTCCTCAGGTGCGAGGTGCGTCCTTCTTAGTTGTCGGATTGCCCTCTTGATCTCATGATCGTATGGTACACGCTCGAGACTTCTTGAACGACAACCATGCATAAATTACCTAAAAGAAAAAGAAAAAAATAATAACAATAATAAAAATTATGTGAAAATTGCCAAAACTAACCTATCTAATTATAGGAATTTCTTTTTTAACCACATGCATACTTTTAATTGTTTATAACCACTTTTTTGAGAAATTACTGAAAAACCCTCATATAAAAACCTCCCCAAAACCATTGTTTCTCTCTTTCTCCTTCTCTCCCCTCTGCTCTCTCTCCCGGTCATCTCTCTCTTTCTCCTCTCCATCCCGTCGCCCGTCGCCGGAATCGTCGCCCGTCGCCGGAGTCGTCGCAGAACAGCCGCCGGACGTCGCCTAGACCAGCGACGGTCACAAACCAGCGGCGAACGAAGGCCTGGTCGTAGCACGAACCAGAGCCGCTGGTTCGTGCGACGACCAGGCCTTCGTGCGCCGCTGGTTCCTGATCGTCGCTGGTCTAGGCGACGTCCGGCGGCTGTTCGGCGACGACTCCGGCGTTGGGCGACGATTCCGACGACGTGATCTGCAATAAAAAGGAGAAATCAAAAAAACCTAAACCTAATTTGAATCTGAGGAAGAAGAAAAGGAAGAAGAAAAAGGGGAAAAAAAAACCTAAGCCAAATTTCAATTTTGTCCAGATTTCAAGTTTGAATATTTCTATTTTAGGCATGATTTCAAGTTTGGATATTTTCATTTAGGCATGATTTCAAGTTTATGTATTTCAATTTAGTCGTGATTTCAAGTTTGTTTCGAGGTTTAAAAAAAGACTATTTTTAGGGGTACTTTGGTAATTTATGGTACTATACTGAATTTTTTTAAAAAAAGTGGTTATTAACAATTATAATTTCAAAAGTGGTTAAAAACAAAAGTATGATAATTTGGATGGTTACTTTTGGTTTTCTCTCTAAAAATTAAAGTTAACAAAATTAAGACAAGTAACAATTTAATTATGCAAGAATAAGAATCAAATTTCAGTCTCCGGCAGCAGCGCCAAAAACTTGTTGTGAAAAATATGATTAACAATTTATCTCTAAATTTTAATTGCTCGCAAGTGTACGAATCAAAAGATAATATAACTAGCGAATCACAGATATCGTTCCCATAGAAACTGAATTAATCCTACAATTCTTACCAATTAAACTAAAACTAAGCCTTAAATTGAAAACTTTAATGAATGAGAATTGATTTGTGAATTATTGATTAAGAATAGAAAAATAGAAAAATAATAAAAGTTCACAGGAAAGCAAAGTTGAAAATCAAATAGGCGAAACACTAGGGCATCCGTGTTGTGGCTGTTTGTTGTTGTGTTTTGCTTGTGCTGCAGCACAACTTGTGTTTCTCCTGTGCTAGTGTTGTTGCTGTTTGGTTGTGTTCATTACTTGCTTTGGCTTTTCTTAGCTTTAGCCTTAATAAAATCTTTGCGGTTCAAGAAAAAAAAAAAAAAAAGGTCTACCTTGTGGGTACATCTTACTAAATTAACTAAATATAATATATAGCAAAATTATTAGTAATTCCAAGAACATTTAGTTATATTTAATTATGTTTAGTGACACTACTATTTAGGATTTAAAAAAAAAAAAAAAAAACTCTAATAATTTTTTAATATCTATTTGTTTATCATACAAAATAATTACAAATTTTACTGAAATAAGTTTAAATTATTAATTAATAAAAATTACTAATTTTTCAGTAAAATATTGATAATAAAAAATAATATAACAAAGGATATAATATACGTTTCCTATTTAAAGATAAAGTAATAGCGAAATGTAATTTCCCATAAGATAAAGGAAATATTTTAATAAAATAATATTTTAAGAAACAATATATCAATAGTTATATTTAAATAGTATATAAAAAAATATATTTCATTAAATAGTATGCAAACATATCAATAGCTTATATATAAATAGTATGCAAAACAAATTATATATAAAGTTATAGCAAAATGGTAAGATTAACCTTAACTTTCATCCAGGTCAAGGGTTCGAACCATAAAAAAAATGCATTGAGTTTAGTTCTACTTGGACCTAGGTGATGCGGTGCTTGTCGATGTCGAGTCATTTTTTTTTTTTAGCATTCGACTTTTTCCGACAGCCATCCCCGTCGGAAATAACGATAAGTTGTCGGAAATATTAGTAATTTTGACCACCTTAAATTACTATTATTGATGGCATTTTTATTTTTACCGAAGGCTAAGACCGTTGAAAAAATGGTAGTATTTGTGACGGTTCGTCGGTAAATGGTTATTTGTAACAGCCTCCAACGGCTTTTGCCCGTCAGAAAAGACCATTTTTTTTTTTTTTTTTTTTTTTTGGTAGTGAGGATAGTTGAAACAATTTATTTGTTTTAAAAAAGCTCAAAAAGAGTTTCTTGAGAGAAGTTCAAATTTTAAAATTCTTCTAGAAGATATAAAATAGTTTTTTAATATTAAAAGAAAAACTATATTTCAGTTTTGTCAAACAACCAAAAACACACTCTTAATAGTACTGTTGCCTGATTCTCTGCAACCGATTATAAAACATTAAAGAATACTTAATAATTACATCCACAATCTAATCAACCTGATATTATAAAGGAAGTAAATATTGATACTTCAATCCAAGTATTCTTATATTTTGTTATTATGAGGTTTATATATGAGAAAATCTTTTATTTATATATTAGGGGCGGAAGGAGAGGGGGTGCTGGTGGAGCCGTGGAGGCCATGCCCCCTTCCTAAAAAAAACCTCAATATTTCATAGGTAAAAATTATAAAATTATAACAAAATTTTTGTTTTTCAATATTTTAACTTTTTACACTTTGACCCCCCTAATATTTGTTGTTTTTGTATACTAGCCCCCAAACTAGAATTTTTGGCTTCGCCCATATATATATGGCTGATTTATAGAACATTGGCGTACCTTGCACCTTTAAAAATTTATATGTGAACATAATTTTTTTGGTGTGATCACATCAATTCATATGTAATCACATACAACTCAAATACGACAATATTAAAATTTAAGTCTTGTTTTGTCATGATTACATGTAATTTATATATGATAACATATTCATCGTTCAAAAAAAAAATTATATACATGCGATCGCATGTTACTCACATACGATCACATGCAACGATATTCCGGTACACTATATTGTTAGGTTTTTACTTATATTCCTAAGTGAACCCAATGTTAACCAAACGAGACTCAACTGATGTGAAACTTCCTGGAGACGTGGGATACGTTTGGAAGATTGAAGTTGGTGTTTTAGGAAGGTTTGAAGACCATGAAAAACTCAAGAAGTGGTTTGTTTCAGCGTATGGATCGCGGTTTTCTGAGCGATGTAATTTAAGGTGACTTGTAATGGTTTAGGAAGCGGGTGCACAACCGTGACCCGAATCGCAGTCAATCATAAGCATGCGTGGAATGGAAAATCTTTAGCGAAAAAGGAAAGTGTTCTTTTTGGGAAGTTCTTGTGCTTGAAGGAAAATGAATACTCTTTACAAGAAGACTTGTCATAAAAGAAAATAGTATTTATGTGAAACAAGTAAGTCTTGTACGTTTAGCGGTAGAATTTCCTTTTATCTTAAGCTCCCTGTAACTAGTATAAATAGTCATAATATTTATGTTATTAGATTTAAGGCTATGGAGCAAGAAGAACACCATGTAACATTAGAGAGAGTGTGGTAAGATACGGGGAGACCCAATGGAATATCTGGGGAGGGATCCAAGGGAATATCAGTGGATCAAGTTAGAGATCCGTGGGTGATATTCAAGGGAGACCTAGGGGATATTATGGGGGTACTCGGTGAGGATCTTGTGAGTGGGGTTTGGGGTTGAGGTGAGAGAGTTAATCCTAGAGTATATGGTTGTAATCGTTTATCATATAGTGGAACTTTCTCTGTCGTCCTGACGGCCCGTGGTTTTTTACCCGATTTGGGTTTTCCATGTATATCTTATGTTGTGATTGTTTATTCTCTCTCATATATTTTTCTGTTTATTGACGTTATTAATTGCTATGAGTTATGAGCGTATATTAGGCACGACATTTCCACGTTCATCGGTTCAGAATTATTTTCAACAATTGGTATCAGAGCCATATGGCTTGGCGATGGCGGTGACAAGTCTTTACGGGAGATCGTATGGAGGACTTGGTGGCATTGGGATAATGATGATCATGGTTGCCTACTATGGTTTAGCAAAGAAGATACGTCTTGAAGGCGGTTTCGAACTCGATAGGGTTTGATGAAAAAAAGAATGTTGATGGAGGAGAATTTTGGCTTGTGGTGATAGGTACGAGTCATAGAGATACAATCTGGGTGACACAAGGAGCTAATTGTAGATAATACAAAAAAAAAAAAAAAAAAACTCCTGAATACAAAAAAAATAAAAAATAAATAAATAATTGAACACTCGAAGTCTCTGGTGTGGTGTGGGGCTTATCCGGTAAAGCACTCCCGGTTTCTAGTAGCAAGTCTTTCACTAGGTATATGATATAAGAACAAAAGGTTTTTCACAAGGTTGGGTGATGTAAGGACATGTTTATCATTTTGGCAGTTTTCCCCACTGGCCATGGAAGAGGATATTTTGCTGCTAGTGGTTCATAATTGTGCACAAGACATTGGTCAGAAAGTGATGCAAGGTGTATAGTGGATAAAAATATCGATGGCTGACGAACTCTCTGGAAATCTGACTTGAGGAGTTGTACCACAATTTCAGCAAGTTATTTCGATATGGTGCCGGAACAACGAACACAAAAAATGTGTGAAGGAAAATCTTAGGATAGTTCGTTCCTAAGTGGTTATACCTTGTGGTGGGGTATGATGATTCTCGGTGATGAGAATTGTGGTTGTGGACAAAGGTCTTGAGAATTCAAGTCAAATGGGAGAATTGTTAGGTTTTGACTTGTATTCCTAAGTGAACCCAATGTTAACCAAACGAGACTCAACTGATGTGAAACTTCTTAGAGACGTGGGATACGTTTGGAAGATTGAAGTTGGTGTTTTATGGAGGTTTGAAGACCATGAAGAACTGAAGAAGTGGTTTATTTCAGTGTATGGATCGCGGTTTTCTGAGCGATGTAATTTAAGGTGACTTGTAACGGTTTAGGAAGCGGGTGTGCAACCGTGACCCGAATTGTAGTCAATCATAAGCATGTGTGGAATGGGAAATCTTCAACGAAAAAGGAAAGTGTTCTTTTTGGGAAGTTCTTGTGCTTGAAGGAAAAAGAATACTCTTTACAAGAAGACTTGTCATAAAAGGAAATAGTAGTTATGTGAAACAAGTAAGTCTTGTACGTTTAGGAGTAGGATTTCCTTTTATCTTAAACTCCCTGTAACTAGTATAAATAGTCCTAATATTTATGTTATTAGATTTAAGGTTATGGAGCAAACAGAACACCATGTAACATCAGAGAGAGTGTGGTGAGATCTGGGGAGACCCAATGGAATATCTGGGAAGGGATCCAAGGGAATATCAGTGGATCAAGTTAGAGATCCGTGGGTGATATTTAGGGGAGACCTAGGGGATATTATGATGGTACTCGGTGAGGATCTTGCGAGTGGGGTTTGGGGTTGAGGTGAGAGAGTTAATCCTAGAGTATATGGTTGTAACAGTTTATCATATAGTGGAACTTTCTTTGTTGTCCTGACGGCCCGTGGTTTTTTACCCGATTTGGGTTTTTGATAATGCCCATTTATACACTTGGTGTAGCCCCGTTTCCTATCTTTTTGCATCGATTTTCCGGGTAAAACAAAGTTTTAACGCTTAAAATAAGTTTGTGCAAGTTTCTTAGCTTCCAGGGGTGTTTTGGCAAAGAAAGAAGAAGTTTAGGGTAAATCTGGAATTCTTGAAAGATTACAGAGCAAAACCGCCCTACACCCGCTGTTCATAGAGCGGGTGAACAGCGGTTTCAACTCCAGAATTCCACCGCTTCTCAATCGCCCCCAATTGGCTCTACGAACAGCGATTGGAAGACAAAAATCAGGAAAATCGCCTTACACCCGCCCTACGTAGGGCTGGTGAACAGCGGTTTCAACTCCAGCAGGTCACCGCCCCTTGTTCGTCCAAAAAGCGCCTTTCAGCAAAACATGAAGAACCGCTGTTCACCCACCATATGAACAGCGGCTAGGCCATTTTCTGGACAGTTTGCCTATGGTTTCGTGCTCTGTTTCCAAACATATAAATACAACTGTTCAGCTCTTTTCTCCTTACCTCTTGCACGACCCTTCAACTCCAAAACCCTCAAAGAACACATTTTTACTCTCCAACTCCACCAAATCACTACATCCAACCTTCAATCCATCACCCAAACTTCAAATACACTTCACCAAACACCTAATATCCAATCTTCCCACCATTTCCCACCATAAAAACCCAACCTTGGAGCATAGAAGGGAACTAAGGGAGAAGAAGCAAGCCAAGCACACCAACATACCAAGGGAGGAGGAGAGCTTCACATATAGTTTTCTCTACACCCTTCTCTCTTTATTTTCACTTGTAATTTGTTATGGCTTACACAAATATCATATCTTTTGTTGCCATTTCTTGTAATATGAACTAAATCCATCTTGGCTAAGGCCAAGATGAAACCTTTTCCATGAACCATTAGTAAAGGCCATTACTTTATCATTATTGCTTGTGTTGTGTATGTATATTTCAATTGCTTAATGCTTCTAGGTGTCTAGCTAGCAGTTGGTTGATATTTGGTTGTTGTGTGAAGCACACAACGTGCTCGATGAAATGCCCGATACAAGTCTAGTAAGATAGAAATATGCAATGCTAGCTTGTAGGATTCAATTTGTATGCCATTTTGCTTAATTAATTCATGTGTAGTTCGGATAACCATTGAGAAATAGATTGTTGGTGCATATGAATATTGTTTTTATCACTTGAGAGAGGTTAGAAACTAATTAAGGGTATACGAATCTACATAAACACTTGCATACTTTATTTCAATGATGTGCCTAAAGTTGGTGAGAATTGGATAGGTGGATTTAAGGCTTTAGGGCCAGTTTGGTATTGCTTTTGAGAAGTTAAAATCAGCTTATTTTATAATTTTGGCATAAAATGATGTTTGGTAAAACTTCCAAAAGTGATTAATTGATAATCTGACAAGTTTTGACAGTGATTTTGAGAAGTAGGTGGGGGGTTACTTTTTGAAAGTGATTATGAAATAATCTATTTCAGTATTTAATGAATCTTTTAAAATATCATTAATATCCTTATGAAATCAAATTAAAATCATTTACATACCTTATTTCATCTAAAAATTAAAGATTCTAATTAAATATTGATTTGATTTATAAAATCTTTTAAAAATATTTTTATTGTTCTTATGAAAAAAAAAATTCAATCTAAATATTCTACTTAAATATTGATTTAATATAATATAATTAATGAAAAAAATGAAATAAAGTTCTAAAATCATGTCTATTTTAGTCATTATAACTAATTTGATCACTTTTGAAATAAAATTACCAAACATATGTATACTGCTTTTGAACTATACATTAGTTTTAAAAGTTTAATTATCCAAACATCTGCTGATTAACTTCACAGCTGATTGTTCTTTCAGCACAGCTAACATTGATTATTATAAAAGTTACAGCAATACCAAACTGGCCCTTAGCCTCTTTCACATATACTTACATCCAAGTGCTTGAGTTTGTTTGCTTGTTTAGTTTTATTAATTGCATTATAATTGTAGCTTGTTCTAGTTTAATTTAGAGTAGTGTAATTCAATCATTCAATATTTGCTTGTCTAAATAGTAGGAAATCAATCAATTGTGGTACTCAATACATCAATCCTTGTGGGACGAATTCTATTCATCATTGTGCTACTCCTATGACTCCATACTATTGCGGGTGCTCATTTAGGAGTGGTCAATTTTCCACGTATATCTTGTATTGTGATTGTTTATTCTCTTTCATCTATTTTTCTGCTTATTGACGTTATTAATTACTATGAGTTATGAGCGTATATTAGGCACGACGTTTTCGCGTTCATCGGTTCGGAATTATCCCCGGCCAACACTATACACCGGTTATAGATTGTGCATATATATATATATATATATATATATATATATATATATATATAAATTGTTTATCAAGAGTTTATTTAAATCTTGATTATTTATATAATTTATATTTATTGTAATAAATATATATATATATATTACAATAAATATAAATCTTGACCATTTTTCTTTTTAAAAAACAAAAGTTGGTTAAGCTTCATATTTTAGCACCTGTAGCACCTGTAGCCCCAGCAAAACCATGCATGATATGATAACTTGAAATTAATACTTAAATTTCTCTCAATACTGGATGATCATGATGAAATAAGTTCAGAAGAAAGATAAAGGAATTGAAGTACTCCAAGAAAGATTAAAAACGTACGGAGATTATATTAAATTACAATTATCACCATATCCATACGAGGATTAGAGATGGACCCTGTATTGGTTAAACATCGTCATACAATATAGAAGCACACGTACAACTGAGAAACATGCAAGGTCCATCGTCCATAGACCATAGTTATTGTAATTAGGGACGTAATTAACATACAAATTAACTAACTAGTTCACCTTGTATCCACGTGATAAAGCATAATTCACCAAGTCTCCAAATTCGGCCTTGTCGACACGTCCATCTCCGTTGGCATCAGCGGCAGAGATTCCACGGTTAGCTCGGTAAGTGGGCATACCAGGGAACCAAGCGCCCCATCCGTCGAAGGCTATCTTTAGTTCTCTCTGACACAGAACACCATCTCCATTCTTATCAAGCGACTTGAAAATGTCCGCCAACTTCTGCTCAGTGAGGGGAACCGGTACAGATGGAACCGGTACAGTTCCCTTGTGGCCAATGACGCTCCAATGTAAATGGACCATGCTGATCAAATTAAAAGAGCTAGTAGTAGTTGACGAAGTAGAAGGAAATTTATATGCAGATGCACAAAATAACCTCTTTTGTGTGGTTATACGTCTTCTCTTGGTACTTGGTTAAGTGAAGATATATGGGCTTATATAGGACTTCTTCCATCCGTTGGGACGATTCCTGAATAGTTAATTAGCATTCCCCATCACTTTTCTCCAAATGACGGTGTCTTCTTAGTGAAGGGAGAGAAACTTGAGTGTAACGAATGCACCATATGCATCTCCCGCTGTAATTATGCCACGTGACACACAAGATTTTTCCTAGTGAAGGACTGGAAATTGATGAACCTTTGCCAGCATATATTACATTGATTACTTGCCACTTTATGATTCGGTGAAATTAAATTAAAATCATGTGAGGGATTCCCTAAATTTTTTCCATTCCGACTCCATAACTTTACAAAATTGGAATCATAACTTTGTATTGTTTCATTATATAATATTACAGAGCCAAATCCCACACGAGTTTTCTATCTTTTCAAAAAATTTCATTTTTGTATTTTTAAATCTTTTGACTTCTTTAATATATAAATGGTTTTTTTTTTTTTTTTAAAAAAACAGCATGCTTTATGATCGAGCCATTTCTATACTAGATTTTGGCCCCCATTTCCGTCGCTTTTGTTCGGTTCTCGGGTAAAATCGAGTGTCTAATGGCTCGAAATTAGTTAATTCGCAAGTTTACAGTTTTTCAGAGGCAAGTGTGCATGTTGAGCAAGATGGGGAAGCCGAGGGTGTATCTTGGTTGGTTCATGTTCCGAGTCAAAGTGAAGAGGAGTCGCTGCTCATTTTTTCCAAGTGGAGGTCGCCGTGATGTTGGCCGCCGGCTAACTTGACAGCCACCTTTTTTGCGCTCCAAGATCAGTGAAGTTGGCTCCCATGCTAGTTGGCCGTCACCACGGCCAACTTGACAGCCACTTTTATTTTTTTGTCACAAGGGCAGTGAAGTTGGCTCCCAAAGTGGTCGCCCCCACCACAGCCAACTTGGGAGCGACCTCCCATTTCCAGCTCAGCAAAGTTACGAATTCAGACTCAGTTTTTTTGGCTCCCACAATATATATATCATATTCTCTTAGCTGAAAACATACCTCTCATTCTCTGAACCCTAGATCCAAAATAACCACTCACCCAAAAGAAAACCTTTCATATTCCACCATCTTCAACCTCACAAAAATCACCCAAGCTACCACCTTTCTTCACCATTTTCATCATCTTTTCACATTTTCTCCTTCTCCACCACCATTCCATCCATCTTCGGAGGTTTTGCAAGGAAAAGGAAGCTCTCAAGACAATGAGTTTTCTCTACTCTTATGCTTTCTCTTTCATTTCTCCATTAATGTGTAACTAATTTCTTAGCTAGGGGATTGATGTAACCGTATTAGACCACTTTATGAACTAATTAGTCTATTTCTTAATTCAATTCAATTTTAGTCTCTTTTACTTGATTAATTTGAGTTTGTCTACTACTCATATTATTTTGTGACCACAATTGATGTGGGTGTGTAGTGTAGACTATCTATGAAATTGGGTTTTGGTGTGAAAGACCTTTCCACCTTAATACTAATTATGAGCTTGGTAATTGAGAAAGACAATATGTGCATGACCATGCCATGTTGTTTTGGTTTAGAGTTTATACAATTAATGGGTGATGACCATTGCTCGGCACATGACCTTGTGGGAGTAATGGGAAGAACCTAGCTCTTAATGATAAACAAGCCTTAAAATTGGATTTGAAGTGCTTAATGAGACTAAGTAAGGACATTGAGTGGTCTAAGAAGGTTGTATCAATTCCTTAGTGTTTTTCTCCCATATATCCATACGTTGTGTGTTGTTTGTTGTGTTTAACATAGTTTTTAGTCACAAGATTGCATTTTTATTTCTCAAGTTTGCATCTTTAGTGTCAAGTTTACATTTTTAGCTTACAAGTTTGCATCTTTAAGCATTTTCAAGAACCAAAATCACTTTTCCAACTCAAAAGCATTATGCAATTTAATTTTACGCACTTAGATTAGTTTTAATTTTTCCCTAGACTAAGTAGTTTCAACTATTTGAATCACCGATCCCAGTGAACGAACTTAAATTAAATTGAAAGTAATTTTTACTGCATCACTTTATTCACAAAACCAGCAAAAAAACAGCCCAAAACACAAGCTCAAAATACAAGCCACATAGGCAAACCAAAGCAAAGCAAGATAGGGTAGGCACCAAAACCAAAACCCCAAAGACAAACCAGCACAGCAAAAGCAAAAGAAAGTAACAGGAATCACCCAGAAAAAAAAAAAAAACAGACAGGGTAATAGGGAAGATACCACACCAGCAAACGTTAACCACACAAAACTAGACACTAAATCTCGCCCCAATCAATGATTTCCCCATCCAAAGACAAACCCCCTTTAATATATATGTGGTTGATTTTGTATTTGTAACGTTATTAGCAGTTAGGATCTTCTCCTTACCTTTGTTTTTGTTTTTTTTGTTTTAGTAGAAGTGAAACACCCACTTACATAAAAGAGAAAGAAATCAACAAATCTTTACCGTGTATTAATTTCTTTTATTCTTAAGTGTCAGTCTATTAAGAGAAGTGTCGAGGAAGAAAAATTATCTTGTAGAGTTAAATAAAAATTATCTTGTAATAGTTATATATATATCATTTAATCAATAATGCTAAATATTCCACCTAAAATCCCATCATTTTCATCCCACTACATGTGGTATGCGGGGTGTCAAATTGTGAGTGGATACACATTAATGATTGTTTATCTCACCTACCCCATGTATTCACTCACAATTTGACACCCCACATGCTACATGTAGTGGGATGAAAAATGTGGGATTTTAGGTGGGATGTGTAGCATTAGTGATCATTTAATAACATATGATTTTCTCTATTCCCAAAACTTTCTAGAAATCAATCCTGTTATAGATATCCAATATTATTCCCTATAGGCTATAGCCAATCAATAACCATGGTGAATAGATTTTAATTTTCAAATTGTTGCTAAACAGAACAATACCTTGCCTGCCATAGTCGTTGTAAATTATGTCAACTTTAACGGTAAAATTATGAATATATATATATCTCTTCAAAGCATCTCCAATGGTATCCTCAAAAGTAGGAGAGTAATAATCAAAATTTGATTATTTATCCAAAAAACACTGTTCAATGGAGTCACTAAAATTTAGCAATAGCAGTTATCAATAATCAAATTGTCTCCTCAATAATCAAATTTGAAGATTGACTTTCAATCATCAAATACAAACTTAACCTAAATTAACTGTTGTAATTTTGTTATTTCTCTCTCTTCTGTGACTTTTTTTTTTCCTTTTTTTTTCTTTGATCATCTATATATTTCATCATTGTTTCAACCCCAAAAATTTCAATCAAGTAAAATTCGTCTCTTCATTACGAATGGATCAATACCCATATCATATACCTTCTCTTGTCTTTTATAATATTTTTTTTTTTTTAGCACAAAAAACTAATATACCATTGTGATATAATTACAAGTGTACCATTGTGAACTATACAATCATCAAATTTAGCAATCATTGAAAACAATCCTCAGATGTGGCAACTTTAGAGGATTCAAATTTGCTTATACCATTGGAGTTGCTCTTAGTATATATATATCACTGAAACATATAGCCAGGGCCGGTCCTGATGTATTTGAGGCCTAGGGTGAGAAATCTGAAATGGGCCCCTCTTGAACAAAATTTGTTCCTTTTATTCATAAATCTGATTTTTTTTTTAATATATTCCATACGTATAATTAAAAAATTAATTGGACCCTTCTTTCACAGTCACAGTTTTTTAAATATATTATATATATATTACATAAAACATGATTTGTGCCCATTTTATAAATATATTCTATACATATAATTTAAAACAAAAATGAATTGGGCCCATTTTTATAAATATATTTTATACATATAATTTAAAACAAAAATGAATTGAGTCATTCATCACAATTCTATTTTCTCTAGGCCCTCAAAATCCAATAATACATACTGACTTTAATAAAAAAAAAAAAAAAAAAATTGGGCCCAAGACAGTTGCACTCAATGCACCCCTCAAGGGCCGGCACTGCATATAGCATATATATGGATCTGTCTCTACAGTAGCAGGTTCAAAGGTCACCTTATAATAATGTGAAATTTCTACATATAGATGGTGTGGTCCATCTAATTCGGTGCGGACATGCTCGCGAAGAACGGCTCTAATATGGGGAATGATTTTTTTGTTTGGGGGGATGTTTAATCTTTTTCGTGCTTTTGTTTTTGCTGCGTTTGTTCTCTTTTCCCTTGTCTGATTTGGGGGTTTTCTTTTCTTGCCTTTGTTGTCTGCTTGTTGGGTTGTTCTGAATAGGGGTTTCTTGTTGCTCTGTTTTTTTGGTTTTGTGTTCTGGATGCCGCCTGTTTCCAGGCCTGATTAATATAAATCTTTTATTGTTAAAAAAAAATAGATGGTGTGGTCCATACACATTTAGAAGGAGAAGGATAACTGGATAAGATGGAATATAATTAAAATGCAGGTGATCATCATGGAAATGTGCATATCGACAAAGACAAAGAGTACTACGACGACGACGTTGAGATTGATCAAATTATTCTGGCACCGACTTTTTAATTAGAGACATATAACTCAGTCAATATATACTATCTAGTGGGAGCTGCGATCCCTTCCTATACAGGACAAGTGACCCCATGCATGATTCCATTTCCAACTTTGTAAGAACAGAAATTTCCCACATGCTATATATTCTTTGTTTTAGAACCCTAACGGCCGAGTCAAAAGACAATAATTATAAAGACCGCCGTCGTTCCGTGGAAGAAATAATATTCAAGCCCTGCCAATAATTCTACAAGATTGGTGGGAATCAGAATCAATTTGCTGAGTGCCTATCAATTTCTTCTTTTGGTGAAATTACGTGGTACTACCAATGCGCGCAAGTTTCGTGACCTGATTATTGTTCGGGTATATATGGGTTCTTTGGATAGTTTTTATTTTTATTTTTTATGAAATTTGAAACCAAGCGGGTCAAAAGGGAGGGTTTACTGGGATATGTCTAGACACTGTATGTGTCGTTTGAATATCTACTTTTGTGTTATATATTGAGATGACGTGGTTAATAAATTTTAAGAAATATATTTGTGAGGTACCTTTATTTGGGAATGTGGCTGCTAAGTGCTGGTACATTTATTCTCTTCTTTTTGTGAAAGTATACGTGGTGGAAATTGAAAGTCTCGTAAATGAATCATTGGAATTCAGGTTCCCTAGCTTGGAAAGCAATCAAAATAAGAAATTCATGCAATCATGATTTATAATAAATTTAGAAGAATATCGGTCTTTGAAGTTTGACCAACGCTTTTGATATGTAAACACGACTTGGTAAGCCGTGTTATGTACCAATCAAAGACGGAAAACATATATATATTCGAAAAAGGGTGGTTATGTGGCTGTTTAGGTGGATCCCTCTGCTTATAAGTCTAGATTGGAGGTTTGTAAGTTTTCTCTCATTGGTCGAGTTGTCCTTTCTAGTGGTGAGAAGCCTTGGAAGTTGGCTGATCTTAAAGCCAAGATGCAGTCTATTTGGAAGTTGAACTCTGTTTGGAGGCTGATTTCTTTAGGTAAGGGGTACTTTCAGATTCTGTTGAATTCAGATGCTGACAAGAATATGGTTTGGAGTTTGGGGTCTCTTAATCTCAAACCAGGTGTTTTACGGCTTCAGCCTTGGATGCCGGATTTTAATCCGGCATCACATAAGTCTTCAAATGCTCAGGTTTGGGTCCGTTTTTATGATCTGTCATGGGAATATTGGCATCCGAAGATTATTTCTAATTTAGCTAGAGGGATTGGAGTGCCTTTACGGCTGGACAGGGCTACTGTGGAGGGTGATTTTGGACATTTTGCACGTGTTCTGGTGAATATTGATGTGTCTACTGTGCCTCCGTCTTCTTTGCTTCTTAAGAGGGATGATTCTCATAGTTCTTTCATTTCGGTGGAATATGAGAATCTCCCAGCTTTCTGCTCTACTTGTTCCTCTATTGGTCATTTTCCCAATGTTTGTCGTTGGAACAAGTCCGACAAGGGGATTCCTGTTAGTTATAGTAAGCCCGATTCGACTAGAGATGGTCCGGCCACGGTTGTTGCAGTTGAGGGGTTTTAGGTTCCTCACAAACATGCTCCTAAACTGGTTTTTCCTCAGGCAGAAGTTCCAATTTCTAATGTCTTTGCCGCTATTCAACAGGATTTAGGGTCTTTGGATTCAGTTGTGGTTCATTCTTCAGCAGGTTCAGATCCGATTTTGGGTATGGTTTCTTCTGCTAGTCTAGTTGATTCGCTATGTTTAACTTCTTTGGTGGCTCCTACTACTTCGATGGTGGCTGCTCAGGTCTGTCAGTCCCAGCAGGTGGGGCGGAGTGAGGATTCTCTTATTGGTGTCCATGTTCATTCCTCCAGAGTGAGAGCAGTGCTTGTTTCTTCAGAGGGCCCTTCTTCGATTCTTGATGTTTCAGCTGGTGCTATTGTTTCAATCTCTTTAGCTGCTTCGATGGTCGAGCAGGGGTCGAAGGTTAGTAGGGATTCTGTTTCTTCGTTGGTTTCTTTTGCTCAACCTATTGTTGTTTCGGTTGATGAGTTGGACGATAGGGTGGGTATAGTTTCTCCTTCGGTTGAAAGGGTTGAGAGGGTTGTTTTGAGGAATGGATCTGGATCTTCATGTTCCCCTATCTTGGATGTAGACTCTGATGTTCAGGTACAGGGTCCTGAGCGTCCGTTGTCTGATTCCCATTCTAACTTCGCCCCATTGATGATTCTTCATGGGCTGACCAGGTTGAAGAAGAAGAGTTAAATGATACTACTACTTTTACACGAAGGTCCACTAGGATTGCACGCAGACTAGCTTCTTATAAGTCCGGGTCCCGGGCTTTTTCGAGGGTTTCTGATGATTAGTGTCCTATATTGGAATTGTCGTGGGATTGAGAATGGTTCTTTGAGGCAGGTTCTCAGTGATCTGAGTTGACTGCATGGGTCGGGAGTCTTTTCGTTTTTCTTGTTGTTTTTGTTTTCTTGTGTGGCCTGCGCGCCACTTTTCTAGTTGGGGCTTTTGCTCGTTGTGTTTTTGTGATTGGTTTGGCCTTTGCTACTTTTTGTTCTTTTCTTTTTTTATTTATATAGTTTTATTTGATTGAAAAAATATATATATATATATAATATAAAATAAAAAGTGTAAAATGTGACACACGACTTGTGGGTCGGCCTAAATTCTGTAAAAGAACAAAAACCAAGACATGAAGAATAGCTACTTCGGTAAGATTTATGGAATATATTTGGTTTAATTATCTCTAGTAATTATTTGGTTAAAAGTTAGTGGTCGGATCTAATGTCGGTATGTATAAATTCAGATGTAGAAATTTTGAATCTATTAATTAAACATGCGCAAACAACAATAACAGCCCCACCCAAAAACCGCCGGTCAACACAAAAGGAAAGTTGATGGTGGAGTTTATAGGGGAGGTTTCTAAAATAAAAGGATTTGTAACTACATATTCAATAATAGTTCAAAGATGAGGAGAGATTTTTTAATATTAACCCTTAATATAAAGTCACTGCAACACTTGTGAGTAATGTTGTAATATGGATTCAGAAAGAAAAAAAAAAAAAAAAAAATTCAATTTTTTAAATATGAATTGTTAAAAAAAAAAAAAAAAAAAAAAAGGGACGAAACATGAGAGAAGTGCCCTGAAATTTTTCGAACTTTTTTCACACAATTATATATCACTGTTCTTATAATTCATTAAAAAAAACGAATCACACATCAAAATTCATTGAAATCACACTTATATAACATATATTTTATTTCAAAATTAATTTTCTCTAACACTTCAGAAATAGAGAGGAAAAAAAAGTCATATTTATATCTACGAAATTTCCTCCTTTTTGTTTTCTTTATTTTTTAAAACCCACAACAATAATTAAAGAGGGTTTTTATGAGTAGTGAATCATGAATCAGAGTTTAAACACAATAATTTAACAACTTACCTTTCCTTTTCTGTTTGGGAAGAGAAAGATAAATTAAGAAAAAGACTGTTCACAAGATTGAAGAACTACATACAAAACTACTAGAGCCATGCAGTACAGCATTACATTAAGAAAACATACATGCTAAATGCAGATTGCTAATACAAAAAGTACAAAATAATGCAATCAAAAAACCAATTAAAAAGGTAAAAAGAAAACTTACAAACACCATATTTATTCCTTCCTGATCTCTGATTGTACTATTTTTATTTCTATTTTTAGGTCCCCAATTCCTACTTCTTATGCTTGTTCCTTGGGTAAAACCGGATATTTAATATGTTAAAATAAGTATTTCAGGTATTTTTGGAGTTCAGGGGCATTGACGTAATTTTAGAGAATTAGGGGTAAAAGTGAAAATATGAAGAATATATTGAAGATTCTGTGATTAGAGAAACGTGGAGGGGACCTTATTGTAATTTTCCAGCCAACGCGCAGCATGCCATGTCATAAGTGAAACGGTGCGTTTTGGGCATGGGCACTGACGTCATCGAGACGTCATCATGATGCCAGCGTCGTCTACAACCTTCAGTCCCGGATTGCAGACCCGCTGACGACACGTCGTTGCAGTGTCGGTCAAAAGATGAACATTTAAGTTCGACCTCGTTAGCGCGCGAGTCACATGGACTAGCACAACGGCAAGTGAGGGTATCGTTCCGCAGGGAGGTGGGATCCGCCGACCGTCACCGGTTCTAGCTATTATTACAACACACCGAGAGAACTCGTGTGTTGCGGTTTGCGAAAAGTGTAAATGATAATATAAATAAATAAACTATATACTATAATATGTACATGGATAGAATGGAATGGAGAGATGCATGAAATGTGGTAACACTAGGGCAATGACTCAACCGTAACAATCCTCCTAATTAAGTACTAGACTCACTTAGTCCCTCAATATGCAAGTATATCATAGGCTCGTGTCCCCTTAATTGATCTCTAATCTCTCTCGAGTCTTAGAAATCACATCCACACAATGCATGGATTCATTAAGTGCCATGGCACACACACAAGAGCCCTGTATGCTAGCCTAGTGTATCTCTCACTGTCTGGTCATATACAGTGGTTATTTCGTTGGGTATGTAATGCGCAACCGCGTGGGCCATACTACAGCCAATAATTCATTCACAATGGCTAACCAAATACGGGATGGCAACCAAGTGAAAGCATTAAGAATACGAGATACCCATACAACACGTATGTTATATGCTCGTGTCCCCTTAATTAATCTCTAATCTCTCTCGATGTCTTAGAGATTACATCCATGCATAAATGCTTGGATTCATTAAGGACTGTGGGACACACACACGAGTTCTACACGCCAGCCTAGTGTATCTCTCACTGTCTGGTCAAATGTAGAGGATATCACGCTGGACATGTTAATGTGAACCACGCAATATATAACACATAGCCTAAATATCATCCACAAGGTGGCTAACCGAGTGAAAGCATTAAGCAATGAAATACCCATATAACTACACAAGCACAAGAGGAATTCAATTTGTCTTTACTCTAGATACGGATTCGGTTTTATCAATCTCCCTAGGATGGCTAGACATGAGAAACAAGTTTACCAAACAACAATGTGCAATAAGTTGGTTGTTATATATTAAGACCATTCAATATAGGTTAAGGGTTCATTCTCTTGATTTGGGAATTTTCCCTAAATCAATTTATTACCCAATCCGGCCAAGGATGAGCAACTGTGCCTTGATAACAAGACCCATTAAGTACAAGAATATGGAACCCAGGCCAATTTAGCAACTAAATGCCTGAACTGAAACCTTTCCCACTCTTTGGAGCTAAATCTCTAACACTCCAATTACACTAAACATGGCATTTTGGTCATCCATCAATCAATCAACAATCATGGGAAGTTAAATTACACTACTCCTACATTAAATTACTCTACTCCTAATCCCAATCATGGACACATATCAATTTCAGACCTCTATACACATGGATATTGCAATTAAAGCTAAATTCATGAAATTAACAAAGAGTGAAACAAAACCCAACCGAATTTAAAAACAAACATACATATATTACACATGTGAAGGTTTACAATATTCCCCAAATCGGGGTTACACATCAAAGAAACGAAAATTACAAAGGAAATGAGTAAATAAAAGCAAACCCTTGAAGATAATCCTCCAAAGTTGCTCCATAGCTTCCTAGCTCGAAATTAACTCTTATTTCCTTGAAATCGGTTCTAAAATGGATGGAGGAAGTGAGAAATGGTGTTGTGGAGATGTATGGTGGGCTCCCATGGAGGTGTTTCCTCCATGGGAGCATGGGTCTCTCCTTATTATGTGAAGAAGATGAAGAAGGATGAAGAAGATGGAAGAGAGAGAGAGTTGGGCGGAGGAGAGAGAGAGGGAGAGTGTGGATTCTGTGTAAAACTGAAGAGAAGAGGGGATATATATAGTGGGGAGAAGGGTTTAGGTCAGAATTGAGGGGAAAAGATGAAAATGCCCTTAAGTGGCAGATTTTTGGGGGGTCTCGCGGGTGACTTTCCAGCAGCGCGTACCGTTACGGAAATGGGTATAACTCTCTCCAAAAACATCAGAATCGTGATCTTGAAGAACCGTTGGAAAGAAGACTTCTGGATATTTCCAACCATATGTAGCACAAAACCCAGTTCGATCGGAGGAGAGAGATATGGGCCCCGCAAGATGAACAATCTGCAGGAAACTTTCATCAAATTTTCTGCCTTGACTTTTGCGCCCTATTTTGCGGTCATGGACAGCAGAATTACAAAAAAATGAAGTTCTGGTCCCTTTTTGTGCCCTTTTCTGTGGCCCCTAATCTCAAAAATGGGGCGCAGAATCCAAGTTTCAAAAATTGCACTTTTGCCCCAATATTTCTTCATTTTTGCACTTTAGCCCCTGTGATTAAAAATACCCTGAAACACTTATTTAAAACGTTAAATACCCGGTTTTACCCGGAAAACAAGCATAAAAGATCAAAGTAAGGGGCTACACAACGTGTAGAAATAAGAGTTATCACCCGCGTGACCCAACCCTGACCCGTGTATGACCCGACGTAAACCCGACCTTGTCCAGCCGTTTTTCAGTGTCGTTTCCGATGGTTTTTCACCCAGATCGATGGCGTGCCTCCCTCCGATCCATTTGGCACCATTTTCAAGCCTCCATCCAACTTTTCTCCAAATCTCCAAACCTCCCAACTTCCATGGCCAACCAAGCTCGAAGCTCATTGCCGTGGCCGAAAGTGAATGTGGAAGCGACCTCCTCTACCCTCAACAAGTCAGGTGATGTTCACTGTCATGGTGGTCACCCCTTTCGGAAGCGAATTTAGCAGCGACCTTTTTCTAGCAACAATTCCAGTGATGTTCGCCCTCTAGCTGGTCGCCCCCACCAATAGCGACTTTGGCAGCGATCTCCTCAACTCCAGCATTCCAGAGATGTTCGCTGTCATGCTGGTCGGCCCTACCAACAGCCACCTTTTCGTGCCAGCTCAGCTAAGTGACAGATTTCAGACTTGTTTTTTGGCACTCACTATAAATATCTTGTTTTCTTTGTTTAAAACAACCCTTACATCACATTTTCACACACACAAGACCCACACATCAGATTTCACAACCTTTTCCACCCCTTTTACAACACCACACATCACAATTCTAAACCCTAGGCCTAGATCTAGGAATTACCTCACCATATCCAAAACCTTTCCACACTCCTTCATCATCACCATTCATACGAAAATCACCCAAGCTACCACCTTTCTACACCATTTCATCATCCTTTTCACATATTCCCTTCTACACTACTATTTCCATCCATTTTTGGAAGCTTATTCAAGGAAGGAGAAGAAGGAACTCAAGGAACAAGGGAGAGCTCACATGGATTTTATGGGTTTTCTCTACACTTTTCCCTTCTTTGTTTATTTTTCATTAATGTGTAACTAAACTTCATCTAGGGGATTGATGTAACCGTATTGGACTACTCTATGTAATTAATTAGTCTATTCTCTAATTCAATTCGATTTTAGTCTCAATTATTGCATTAATTGCTCTAATCTCTCTATTCATGTTTTGTTGTCACCACAAGGGACATGGGTTTGAGAGTTAGTTTATGTAAGAGGCTGAGTTTAGGTGTGGGTGGCCATCCCATCTAAATCTCACCATAAGCTTAGTAATTTGGAAGGTTGGTTTATGCATGACCATGCTAGGTCAACTTGGCTTAGAGTTTTATGTTAAATAGGGGGATTGACCATTGCTTGCTACATGACCATGTGTGAGTAATGGGAAAGACCTAGAACTTAATGGATTTATCTTAAAACAATCCCTAAAATTGGATTGAAGTGCTTAATGAGACTAAGTAAGAACATAGAGTGGTCTAAGAATGTTGCATTGATTCCCTAGTGATTTATCCCATATATCCACATGTTGTGTGTTTGTTGTGCTTAGTTTAATTTTTAACTTTGTTTTATTTTCAAGTTTGCAATTAAATCATTTTTCAAGAATCCAAACCTTTTTCCTAACAAATAGCATTATGCAATTTAATTTTCACGCACTTAGAGTTTTCTTTTTCCTAGACTAAGTAGTTTCAACCGATTGAATCACCGATCCCAGTGAACGAACTTAATTTAAATTGAACGTAATTTTTACTGCATCAATCTCCTAATATAAAAATTCCAAACAGACCCCCGCCTGATGAACTAGCTCTCTAGTTAGCTATTTGATGGTGCATAAGTATAACCATGTTTGATTATATACTTGACAAGGCCGTTGAGCTCGTCCTCGCTGATGTACCCATCCATCTCCGTTTTCATCAGTATGGTATAGCGCTCGCTAAGTCGGGAAACCTTTTTTTTTTTTTTTTTTTTTTTTTTAAACGGCAAGAGTTTATTAAAGAGGCCAAACTAGGCCAAGGCACAAAAGCCACACCATACAACAAAGACATAAGCTAAAAAAGGCACACAAACACCCAACCAAAGCCTACAACAAGACACCCCAAAGCATTTAATCAAAACAAAAAGCCGAGAAACTTGAACCGAGTTCTTCCAAGGCCTTCTCAAGCTCTTCCTTGCTAAGGCGGCCGTCGTGGTTTTCATCAATTTTATGTTTTTTTGAACAATCGAGTATATTAAAACAGCCAAAAGGCAAAGAGATACAAAAGCAAGGGATCAGACACCCACAACAAAAACAACAAGCACCAAAGGAAGCCCAAAACAGAGCATAGGAACAAAAAAAAAACACAACAGAAAACAAGAACAGAAAAACTAAAAATCAACTATCTTTCCAATGTACAATGTCAACCATCATACTAGACCCCCTTCTAGCAAGCATATCCGTGAAGGAATTAGTCGCTCTCGAGTTGTGAATGACAGTCGTGTTGCCCAAAAAATTAAGTTTGCTTCTGATGTCGTAAATCATGCTAACATGTTCGAAACTGCCAAAAGAATCACTATTAACCCAAGAAACGACCACAGTCGAATCACTAATAATGGAAATGGGACGACCAACAAAGCTAGGATCCGTCGAAATAATCTCGCAAGCCTTCCAAATAGCCATAATCTCAGCCATGTTGGAGTCATGATTGCCTAGGAAAAAGGAGAAAAAAAACACAACACTTTCCCTCTTGCATCCCTTAAGACTCCTCCCTTACCAACCGTGCCCAGTTTTCGTCAAATTTTTAACTCCCCTGATAATGCCTATTTCTACACTTGGTGTAGCCCTATTTCCTATCCTTTTGCATCTGTTTTCTGGGTAAAACCAAGTATTTAACACTTAAAATAAGTTTGTGTAGGTTTCTTAGCTTCCAGGGGCATTTTGCCAAAGAAAGAAGAAGTTTGGGGTAAATCTGGAATTCTTGGAGAATTAGAAGGCAAAACCGCTGTACAACCACCCTTCATACAGTGGGTGAACAGTGGATTCACTCCAGAGGATCACCGCTTCTCACTCGTCTCCAAATGGCCCTACGAATAGCGGTTGGAAGACAAAAATCAAAAGACCCGTTGTACACCAGCCCTACGAACAGCGAGTGAACAGCGGTTTCAACTCCAGTAGGCCACCGCTTATTGCTCGCCCAAAAGCCGCTGTTCAGCACAACATAAAGAACCGATGTACACCTACTCTACGTATAGCAGGTGAACAGCGGCTGGGCCATTTTTTGGAAAGAATGCTTAGAGTTTCGTGCCCTAATTCCAAACATATAAATACCCCATTTCAATTCTTTTCACCTGACCTCTTGCACGACTCTTAAGCTCTAAACACTCCCACAACACTCAAAAACATCCAAGAACCAATCTTTCACCCAAATCCTTCACTAAATCACCTAAATCCTTCATCAAATCACCATTTAAACCCAAATCCCACTTCACCACCTCATTTCCTTACCTAGATCTACCATAAAAATCATACCTTGGAGTAAAAGAAGTCAATGAGAGAAGAAGTCTAGCACAACCAAGCAAGAGAGGAAGAGTTCTTCAACTTAGTTTACTCTAATCCTTTTCTCTCTTTACATTTATTTTGCTTCATTTATGGCTTGTACGTATTACACATCTTGTATGACCATTTATTGTATTATGAACTAAATCCTTCTTGGCTAAGGCCAAGATGAAACCTTTTCTATGAATCTCTAATAAAGACTATCACTTTATCTCTAATGCTTGTGTTATGTATGTGTATTTCGATTGCTTAATGCTTCTAGGTGCCTTGCTAACACTTAGTTAATATTTGGTTGTTGTGTGATGAACCGAGAGGAGAAGCATACAACATGCTCGACGAAATGCTCGCTACAAGTCTAGTAAGATAGAAATATGCGATGCTAGCTTGTAGGATTCCATTTATATGCCACTATGCTTAATGAATTTGTGTGTTGTTCGGATAACCATTGAGAAATAGGTTGTTGGTGCATATGAATGTTGTCTTTATCACTTAAGAGAGGTTAGAGACTAATTAAGGGTACACGGTTCTACATTAACACTTGCATAATTTATCCATATGGTGTGTCTATAAATTGGTGAGAATTGGATAGGTGGATTCACGGTCTTAGCCTAATTTCCCATCAGTAATACAATCACTTATTTGTGTTTAACTTTGCTTTGTTTGGTTGCTTACTTAGTTTCATTTATTGCATCATAATGTAGTTTAAGTTAGTTAATTTTGAGTAGTATAATTCCATCATCAAGTCTTTGCTTGTCTAGACAGTAATTTAATCAATCAATTGTGGTAATCAATTCATCAATCCTTGTGGAACGAATCTTATTTATCATTGTGCTATTCTTACGACTCTGTACTATTGCGGGTGCTCATTTTGGAGTGATCAATTTTTGGTGCCTCTACCGGGGATTGAGCGGTTTATTGATATCACTACTAGTTGATTCATTACTAATTTAGATCTTTTACTTTGTATTTATTTCTTTGTGATTATAGGCGGTTGTTTTTGTATGTATCATAGTACAAGAAGCAACAACTTACAGGATTTGAGCTTCGATCCAGATATAGAGGGGACGGCCCAAAGAAATAAAAGGAACCGAAGACTAGTTATGGAAATAGCTAATTTAAATCAAAATCTGATACCACCTACAGCCCAAGAAGGGCAAAATGAGAAAATTGGGGAGGATGATAGAGTCATGAGGGACTACGTCATGCCAATGGTGGATCAAAACATGTCACCGATCCAACTCCCAATGATAAATGCAAATAACTTCAAAATCAAGGCTCATGTCTTTCAAATGTTGACAATGATAGGGCAATTTGGTAGCAAGCCAACTGAAGATCTGAACCCGTACTTGAGGAATTTTGATGAAATTTGCTAAACATTCAAAATCAACGGAGCTTCGGACAATGCAATTCGGCTAAGGATTTTCCTTTTCTCATTGAAAGACCGAGTTAAGGCTTGGTATGATGGTCTTGCATCAAGGCGATCACCCTATGGGATGAGTTAGCTCAAGCCTTCCTTAGCAAATACTTCTCTTCCTGAAGGGCGGCTCAATTGATGAATGATATTCATGAATTTTCCCAATTCAAGTCGGAATCTTTGTATGAAGCTTGGGAGAGATACAATGCCATGGAATGCCGAAGTGGTCAATTGTGGAAAAATTCTATCGGGGTATGAACTTGTCCACACACCAATTTTTGGATGCTTCGGTGGGTGGCTCTTTGATGAACAAGTCTATGGATGCAGCGTATGACTTGATAGAAGACATGTCCATAGCCAATAGTCATTAGGAAGTGGTAGGAAGACACCAAAGAAAGCCCCCGGTGTGTTGGAGATGGATCAAGTGACTGTATTACAAGCTCAAGTCGAGGCCTTGACAAGACAAGTTAGCAAGATAGGAGCAAGCTCTAGTGTGGCCCAAGTACAAATGTTAAATTATGATCTCTGTTTGGGGCCTCATGAAAGTGTAAATTGTCAAGCGGGAAACCCATTTGCTCCCGGACCCTCGAAGCAAGTTTTTTTTGTGAACTACAATAGAAACTTTGCCAACCAAAATCCCAACCCAAACAACAACCTATATTCCAACACCTACAACCCCTGGTGGAGAAATCATCCCAATCTCTCATAGAAAGATAACCAACAACCCTCTCAACCACAAGCCAATTTTTAACCACCCGGATTTTACCAACCACAACAAGCCTTTCCCAACCAACAATCCCAATTCCAAAATCAAGCCAAGAGAAAGCCTACACTTGAAGATTTATTCTCCAAATTCATGACCAAGATAGATGCTCGGATGGAGTTTCAAGATAATTCTTTGAAGAAGCTTGATACCAAGATAGACCAAGTTGCATAACATTCTCAAGCATCAATCATGAATTTAAAGGTGCAAATGGGACAATTGGCGAGGGTTTCAAGAAAGACAACAAGGGGCATTGCCAAGTAACACAAAGATCAACCCAAAGGAGCAATGCAATGCTATTTCATTGAGAAATGGCAAGATAGTTGATCATCCAATTAAAGGTGAGCAAGCAGAGAAAGAAGTAAACAAGGATATGACACATGAAGATTCTACCTCCCAATTCCATAGAGAGGAAGAAAAGAAAGAAGATGATCCACCCAATACATCTTTCGATCTACCTTCTCCACCACAAGTAAAAGCATATGTACCTCCAATCCCATACCCACAGCACCTCAAGAAACATAAGGATGCTCAAAGCTTCACAAAGTTCTTGGAGATATTCAGAAAGCTACAAATCAACATCCCGTATGCCAAAGTGTTGGCTCAAATGCCAACATATATGAAGTTTTTGAAAGAGATCCTATCAAACAAGAAGAAGTTAGAAGACTGTGAGACGGTAGCTCTCACGGAAGAATGTAATGTCATTCTCCAAAACAAATTCCCTCCAAGAGTGACTCTCCAATTGGCGGATCGATCTATCAAGTACCCTTATGGAGTCATAGAAGATGTTTTGATGAAAGTGGGCAAATTCTTCTTCCCGGTTGATTTTGTAATTTTAGAAATGAAAGAAGATATTGAGATCCCTTTAATTCTTGGGAGACCATTCTTGAAGACTAGTGGGGCCTTGATCGATCACAAGGAAGACAAGTTGACCTTGAGGATTTAAGATGAAAAAGTTGTGTTCAACATGTTCAAGGCCGCTGAGAGCCCTTCACTATCTGAAGCATGTTTAAGAGTTGAGGTAGTTGATCCTCCCGTGGGGGAAGTTTTCGAAAGAAACATTCCAAAGGAGCTGCCTATGTCCGATGTGGTTCACAGTGCTCTAAGAAAGAAGACGAATGAGAGTTACAAAGTCGACTCACATGGAGTCGTAAACAAAACTCAAGCAACTCTCCCGCCAAAAGTAGAGAGGAAATTGGACAAAAGGGATAAGAAAATGAAGGGTATGCGTGAAATTGAGCAAACACGAGAAGTAAATGGATTTTGGGTGAGGATGTTCTATGCTTCACATAGGTTGAAAGAGCAAGGGGTGTGTGATGAGCCCAATGAGAAGGTTCTTCGTAAAGAACCAACTTGATCATTCATCAAAGGGAGGTACCTTCTTGTAAATATTAGTTAGATTTAAATGGTTTCATGAATTTTAGTTTATTTTAAGATTGAGTTTTTCCCCTCAGAACTTGAATTGTGCATTGTGAATTCTTTTTGGTAAATGTGGACACAATGTGGACATTGCGCAATTTAGGTTTGGGGGTATGGGAAACTCAAGTTTATTTTAGTTTAATTGAGTATGTTTTTATTTATTTATTTATTTATATTTTATTTCATTTTTATTCAATTTTCTTTTTTTGAACCCATGCATGTAACCCTCTTGGTGAGTTTTATGTTGTGCAGAGCTTAAATTGTAAATTGGAGACTTTAGGTGCAAAACGGATGCAAAAGGATAGGAAACGGGGCTACACCAAGTGTAGGAATATGCATTATCAAATACTCCCAAATCTATCTTTTGCTCGTCCCCGAGCAAAACCAAAACAAACAAAACTGAGATTAACCTACTAAAAATTCAAGAAAGGAAAACACTACTTTCGTGGGTGACACGATAGCACTTAGTACGTGCCACAAGCCTTTTAAACCCCTAGGCGATCCCTAGAGGACGAGTGAAGTCTTGTGAGGGCCTACAGAACAGTACCTACAAATGTATTTTCTACCAAGTCAACTAAAGATGAGATGCGACAATGGGTGAACCGTAAGGTAGACACAAGCATGCTAAGATCATTGAGTGCAGTCTAGAGGTGTGTTAGCCATTGTGCTATAACACCAATGATTACAATTCCGGACTTCTTAGTGAATTTAGTTTCAAAAGCATCGAACACAAGAGTCATTAGATAACATTTCGCCTTGACTCTTGGGTTCTCTCATTGTTTTATCACACTGAACCTAGGCTCACTCATCAAACATATGTGAGTTGGAGTTTATGCACACACAAAATTCAAAATTAAAACACATATGAAAAGTTATTAAGAATGCTCAAGCTTTTATTCAAATGGACCTCAAGAATGGAATCAAACATTAAGAACATCATTGTTATCAAGCTAAAGCCTTCTTAAAGATCAATTAGGACTTCTTTTTAAGTGCAAATGAGTTTGATGGTTGGATGGTGATGGAGATGTTGGGTGGATATTGAGTTATTGGCGAGCTAATGATCATAAGTCTTCTAGTTGGTGCACTTTGCAATCCCTTTTTAGAGTCTAGGCATTTCATTGACTTAAGAACTTTGTACAATTTGTAGTTGCTTAGCATTTGGGCAACTTTTTCTATCTTTGTACATTACATTTTTTTTTTTAGAGATACAATTAACAATATAGGCCTAAGTACACTATACTTGGATATATTTCTTCTTGGGCTTCAATCTTCATGTTATCATGATCATTGCTATAGAATGGTCTAGTGTTTGGGTTTAATATGGTGTAAATGTAACATGGGTGGATATGGTGATCGGGTTTAGCGTGAAAGTCTACATTCTTTGGACATTTAAGCACACACACAAGGCTTAAGGATGTGTTTGGGTCATTTTGAGTGACTAACACACATTGCATACGTCATCTCGAAAGGTATGAGTCTAGCAAGCCAACAAAGAAAACACATGAGGCAAAAAAATGCTAAAGATTTGTTCTTTAATGCTCAATGCAATGAAAAAAAAGTCATTTTTATTATGCCTAATATCTACATGATGAGTGTTTAGATAATAGAATCAAAATTCACTCTTGTGGACGCAATATTTGGGCAATATAGCTCACATGGGTAGTCTCTACTAATGATCTAGACATCTCAAACGCGCTACCTCATTCACTAAAACACAAAATGAGTCTGGTAGGATGTGTGCAAGCAATGTGATGCAACTTTGACCAACATGGCCTCCCTTAATAACGCATGGCATTCATAAAGTGCCTATAACGGCTCAACCCAAAGGCATCTCAACAAGCAGCTCTTGCTGCTCTGGATGTTGACTCAAAATGGTAGAAAATTGACAAAATTTGGCTCTAAGCTCACACAATCATGCAAATTTTATTTATTTATTTATTTATTATTATTTTTTTAATAATAGCACACAAGACACTCATGCAAGAAAGAGAAAAAAATGAAAGACGCGAGAGGGTCGTTGGATGGCCGCACCCCCAAACCTAAATGAAACATTGTCCCCAATATTTGCACATATAAGTGGATTGGACAATATAAACTTAGAAGCATGAGGGAAGCCAAAATGCAACCCTAACACAAACTAAACCTAAAAGCTAGGCATAATACAACTTCACAACTTAAACTAAAAATGAACGGAAAAGCTAAATTATAAATAGAAAAATCAAAGGGCAATATAGAAGTAGTCTAATCATGAAAAATAGAAGTTCGAGATAATATGTGCGAAAAGCCGAAAAGTAGCTATAAGTTCTAAATCAAAAGACTACTAAAATACTAAAAGAAAACTGGAGCATGTGGAGCAAATAAGGCAAATAGTGATAGTCAGGCCGGAGAAAATTTCCTGGTGAGTCGCCTAGAAAACAAAGGTTGCACGCTGGTGAGTGGCCAAAAACACGCTGTACGTAGGATCTGTCGAAATAATCTCGCAAGCCTTCCAATAGCCATAATTTCAGCCGTGTTGAAGTCATGAGTGCCCAGGAAAAGGGAGAAAAAACACAACACTTTCCCTCTTGCATCCCTCAAGACTCCTCCCATACCAGCCGCGCTCAGTTTTTGTCAAATTTCCTAAGCCAATTTTTCAACTCCCCCTCATTTAAGGGTATTTGATCAACACTTTTTTTTATTCCATCTGGTCCATAGCCAACTCCAGCGCCACTTTTTATCTACACTCTTCTCGTTAGACATTTTTTTTTTTTAACAGCCAAATATATTCAAAAAGCCCTGTACGTAGCCCCAGCAAAACCATGCATGATATGATAACTTGAAATTAATACTTAAATTTTTCTCAATACTGGATGATCACGATGAAATGAAATAAGTTCAAAAGAAATATAAAGGAATTGAAGTACTCCATCAAAGATTAAAGACGTACGGAGATTAAATTACAAATATCATCCTATCCATACGATGGTTAGAGATGGACCCTGTATTGGTTAAACATCATACAATATAGAAGCACACGTACAACTGAGAAACATGCAAGGTCCATCATCCATAGAGGGACGTAATTAACATACAAATTAACTGACTAGTTCACCTTGTATCCACGTGATAAAGCATATTTCATCAAGTCCCCAAATTCGGCCTTGTCGATATGTCCATCTCCGTTGGCATCAGCGACAGAGATTCCACGGTTAGCTCGGTAAGTGGGCATACCAGGGAACCAAGCGCCCCATTTGTCGAAGGCTATCTTTAGCTCTCTCTGACACAGAACACCATCTCCATTCACATCAAGAGACTTGAAAATGTCCACCAACTGCTGCTCATGAGTGTCTGGAGGTGGAGGTACAGTTCTGTAGGTGACCCAATGTAAACGGACCATGCCTACCAAATTAAAAGAGCTAGTAGTAGTTGACGAAGTATAAGGAAATTTATATGCAGATGCACAAAATAACTTCTTTTGTGTGGTTATATGTCTTCTCTTGGTACTTGGTTAAGTGAAGATATATATGGGTTTATATAGGACTTCTTCCATGTGTTGGGACGATTCCTGAATAGTTAATTAGCATTCTCCATCACTTTTCTCCAAATGACGGTGTCTTCTTAGTGAAGGGAGAGAAACTTGAGTGTACGAACGCACCATGCATCTCCTGCTGTAATTATGCCACGTGACACCCAAGATTTTTCCTAGTGAAGGACTGGAAATTAATGAAGCTTTGCCAGCATGTATCACATTGGTCACTTGCCCCTTTATGATTCTGCAAAATTAAATTAAAATCAGGTGAGGGATTCCCTATATTTTTTCCAGACTCCATAACTTTGTATTGTTTCATTATGTAATATTACAGATTCAAATCCCGCAGGAGTTTTCTATCTTTTCAAAAAATTTCATTTTTGTATTTTTAAATCTTTTGACTTCTTTAATATATAAATGGTTTTTTTTAGAAACGGCATGCTTTATTCACATAACCATCAAACAACAGACCAAAACACAAGCCACAGAGGCAAACCAAAGCAAAGCAACACCAGCAAACCACACAAAACAGAGACCGAAAGTAGACACTAAATCTCGCCCCAATCAATGATTTCTCCATTCAAAGATGAACCCTCTTTAATATATATATATATATATATGAGAAAATACCCTTTTTTAACCAAAAATTAAGGGACTTTATTGTTTTTAGCCGACATTAGTATTTTGATTGTTTTTGTCAAAAAATCCACTTTTCGGACTTAAATGACCCTCATTATTTTTCAAAACCTCTTATCTCTCTTTCTCTCTCTCATTTTCACCTAAATCTCTTTTTTTTTTCCTTTCTCTCTCTCATTTTCTCTCTCCCACGATCTTCTTCTTCTTCTTTCTCTCCTCTCTTCTCTTTCCCCTCTCACGCCATGTTCTTCTTCTTCTTTCTCTCCTTTTCTCAGCCACACCTTCTCTCCTTCATCTTCTTCTCTTTCTCTTTCTATTTCTATTTTTTCCAGATTTTTTTGAAAAAATTCAGTTTTTTTTTTTGAAAAATTTCCAGATTTTTAAAAAAAAATTCTGTTTTTTTTTGTTGAAAAATTTCCAGATTTCCAATGGGTTTTCCGATTTGACCACGATCTGGTCCAGATCGGGTGACCCAAACCCAGATTTTTTTTAAAAAATTCAGTATTTTTTTTTTTGGGAAAAATTTCAGTTTTTTTTTTTGTTGAAACATTTCCAGATTTCTAATGGGTTTTTCGCGTGATGGGTTTTTCGATTTGACCACGATCTGGTACAGATCGGGCGACCTTAACCCAGATTTTAAAAAAAAAAAAATCAGTTTTTTTTTGTTGAAAAATTTCCAGATTTTTAAAATAAATTTCAGTTTTTTTTTTTGTTTTGAAAAGTTTCCAGATTTTAAAAAGGTTTGGATTTGAGTTAGTTGTTGATTTTAAGGGTGGTTGTGGTTGTGGTTGTGATTAAGTTTGAGTATTGTTTGTTTAAAAAAATTTAGATTTGTTTTGTTCAAAAAAATTTCCAAAAATTTCATGTTCAAAAAATTTCCAGATTTTCGTGTTGAAGTTGAAAATTTCAAATCATGTTTGATTTTTTTTTTTCTCCAGATTTTGTTCAATTAAACACACCAGGCCACCGATTAAACACACCAGGCCAAAACGACTAAACACACCATGCAAAAACGACTAAACACACCAGGCAAAAACGACTAAAACACACCAGGAAAAAACGAATTAAACACACCAGGCAAAAAGAACTAAACACACCAGGCAAAACGACTAAACACACCAGACAAAAAAGATTTAAACACACCAGGCCAAAACGAATAAACACACCAAGCAAAAATGACTAAACACACCAGGCAAAATTTCTGAATGAAGGGCATTTTTGTCCGAAAAGTGGATTTTTTGACAAAAACAATCAAAATACTAATTCCGGATAAAAACAATAAACCTCCTTAATTTTTGGCTAGTTTCCATTTTCACCCTATATATATATATATATAAATGGTTGATTTTGTATCTGTAATGTTATTAGGAGTTAGGATTTTCTCCTTACCCTTTTTTTTTCAATTAGTGGAAGTGAAACATCACTTACATGAAGAGAAAGAAATCAACAAATCTTGATCATGTATTTCCTTTTATTATTAACTGTCAGTAGATTAAGAAAAGTCTAGTAAAAAAAATTATCTTTTAGAGTTAAATAAAAATCAGAAATTCTATTATCAGTTCGAACTGACAAAAGTTATGTCAGTTCCTTGCATGTAGGCCACTGAATTTAAATACTTTGACTTGGCTGTATGCACTTGTCAGTCAAAGTATTTAAATCCAGTGGTCCACATAAAAGGAACTGATATAACTTTTATCAGTTCGAACTGATAATAGAAAGACTGAATAAAAATTATCTTGTAATAGTTATATATATGACTTGATAACAGATGCTTTTCTCTATTCCCAAAACTTTCTAGAAATCAATTCTGTAAACAGATATCCAATATTATTCCCTACAGGCTATAGCCAATCAAGAACCATGGTGAATAAATTTTAATTTTCAAATTGTTGCTAAACAGAACAATACCTTACCTGCCATAGTCGTAGTTGTAAATTATGTCAACTTTAACGGTAAAATTATGAAAATAAATATCTTCAGTATATATCACTGAAACATATAGCATATATATGTGCACAGATCTGTCTCTATAGTAGCAGGCTCAAAGGTCATCTGTTTATACAGAATTTTCATCCATGCCTCCATGGTGCAACCGCTCAATGTTATTCCCTACTTCCTTCAACCAAAGTGCCTTTCTTGGTCCGGAAGTCGACACGCACGCAGAGGAGCTTCAGTGCTTCAGGTTGAGCCATACGTAACTCTATTATATTCTAACCATGTCATGTGATAAGATCAAAATATATGGTGACCAAAGATATTTCCTAGCTATGACGTACGTACTCTATCCATTTACTTACATTATACTGTCATTATAATAGATATTTCCATTACTTTTTCTTTTTGGGCTAAAAGACAAACAATTTTAAATTATATTTATTTCAATCCAGAAAAGAAAGGTGTTTAAGCTATTAAAAGAAAGGTGTTCTTGCTAACTCTGAAAGAATTATTATTTTTTTGTATAACAAAACTCTGAAAGAATCTTTTGGTGGAAAATATACAAGTCTCATAAAAACATATAGCTTATAAATCTAAAACGAAAGGACACAAATTTCCATAAAGGATAATTGTTTTGGTCCCGAAATTGGAATCCATAATGGATAAATTGGCAAAACCTTTATTCAATAATCAAAGACATACGATAAGATGTAATTGACACACTACTATGTCCCTCACACCTGTACCATAAAGTTATGAGTTCAAATTGTATCTCCAAAACCCCCGAATATATATAGTATAATTGTTTTGGTCCCGAAATTGGAATCCATAATGGAAAAATTGGCAAAGCATTTATTCAATAATCAAAGACATATGATAAGATGTAATTGGCACACTGCTATGTCCCTCACACCTGTACCATAACTGTATCCCCAAAATCCCCTAATATATATAGTATACTTGTATTTCTATATTTATATATAGTCGATGGACAAAGAACGTGGACCACAGATTATGGAGAAATTTTGATAAGCGCATACAATTTGAGTTAACGTATGTAAATCTAATGGTCCACATTCTTCGTCCTGATATATTTTATATCGGGACGAACTGATAATAGAAAAACTATATATATATATATATATATATAACTTTTCTCCTCAGTGTGCACTGATAAAATATATATTAGTGTCTTGTATGTAGGCCATTAGATTCAACTACTTTGACTCAGTTTGCATACACTTGTTGGTACTTATCCATAATCTATGGTCCACATACAATGCACTTATGTATTTTACTATTTTATATCGGTGCGTATTGAGGAGAAAAATACTATATATATATATATATATCAAAGGCATAAACTAATTAATTACGTCATTTTTGTGATGTTATTGTAAGATATATGCTGAATAAATTAAATATAATTGATTGATTCTTAGCAATAAGATAGAAAAGAATAAAGAATTTATTCTTTTGAAGCTTAAAAAAGAATAAAGAATTCATATTTACATCCATGCGTCAAAAGGAAGCATTAAAGTCTCATAAAAACATATAGCTTATAAATCTACAACGAAAGGACACAAATTTCCATAAAGGATAATTGTTTTGGTCCCGAAATTGGAATCCATAATGGATAAATTGGCAAAGCCTTTATTCGATAATCAAAGACATGATAAGATGTAATTGGCACACTGCTATGTTGCTCACACCTTTACCATAAAGTTATGAGTTCGAATTGTATCACCAAAATCCCCGAATATATATAGTATAATTGTTTTGGTCCCGAAATTGGAATCCATAGTGTATAAATTGGCAAAGCCTTTATTCAATAATCAAAGACATACGATAAGATGTAATTGGCACAAAGATATAGATTGTTAATTTGGTAATATAAATTTAAAAAGTTGTTTTAAATTTAAAAAAAAAAAAATGTATTGATAAAGTATTTGTAATGAAATGAATATATGGTAAAATATTAAAGTTTATGGAGGGTAGTTGAAACAATTTATTTGTTTTAAAAAAACTCAAAAATAGTTTTTTTTTTAGAGAAATCCAAAATTTAAAATTCTCCTAGTAGAAATAAAATAGTTTTTTAATATTAAAATAAAAAAAATAAAAAAAATAAAAAAATAAAAAAAACAACTTTGTCAGTTTTGTTAAACAACCAAAAACACACTCTTAATAGTACTGTTGCCACTAGCAGGGGGCGTAGCTCAGTTGGTAGATGGACGAGCTTTGAGGCTTGGGCAAATGACTCCCAGGTCAACGGCTCGAATCCTACCAATGGTGAAAGCTTTAAAAAAAAATTACCTAATCCCGGATTACTAGATATTGTCAACAAAAAAAAAAAAAAAAAAAAAAAAGTACTGTTGCCTGATTCTCAGCAACCGATTATAAAACATTAAAGAATACTTAATAATTACATCCACAATCTAATCAATGTGATATTATAAAGGAAGTAAATATTTATACTTCAATCCAACTATCCTTATATTTTGTTATTAGGAGGTTTATATGAGAGAGTATTTTATTTGTGGAAATTGCCAAAAATGACCACATATATTATGGAAAATTTGTTTTTAACCACAAACGAAATTTTAATTGTTAATAACCATGTTTTTGAGAAATTACTGGAAAGCCCTGATATAAAAAGGGTACACACTCTCTCTCTTTTCTCTTTTCTCTTTTTTCTTTCTCTCTCTTCTGGCCTCCCTCTCCCCGATCTCTCTCTCTCTCTCTCTCTCTCTCTCTCTCTCTCCCCCTCCCCGATCTCCCTCGCCAGCAAGCTTTTGAGGGTCGCCGAGCACTGACGAAGGTGTCGTCGAGCGCCAACGACCTTCTGAGCCACGTCAGGCAATTGTTTGTGCGACGGGATGGGCTGGTTCGTGCGACGGGCAGCGCTAGTTCGTGCAACGGGATGCTGGTGTTTCGTGCGCTGCTACTTCGCCAGCGACGGGATGGCGATAGGCGACGGAATCGATCCCCCCTCCACCGGCGATGTGGTCTGAAAAAAAAAAAAAAACCAAAAAACCAAAAAACCTAAACCTAATTTGAGGAAGAGGAAGAAGAAGAAGGGGAAAATTTCAATTTAGTCCAGATTTCAAGTTTGGACATTTAAATTTAGGCATGATTTCAAGTTTGGACATTTCAATTTAGTCGTGATTTCAAGTTTGCTTCGAGGTTTAAAAAAAAAAATATTTTCAGGGGTATTCTGGTAATTTATAGACATACACTGAATTTTTTTTTATTAACAATTAAAGTTTCAAAAGCGGTTACTAACAAAAGTTTAATGTTTCAAGTGGTTAGTTTTGGTTTTCTCTCTTTTTATTTATATATTTGTGTGTGTGTGTGTGTTGACAAAATTATAACTTTTTACATTTTGGCCCCCCTAAAATTTTTTGTTTTCGTATATTGGCCCCCAAACTAGAATTTTTGACTTCACCCATATATATATGTCTGATTTATAGAACACCAGTATACCATGCATCTTACAAAATTTATATGTGAACATGACTTTGTTGGTGTGATCACATACAACTTACATGCGACAATATTAAAATTTAAGTCTTGTTTTGTCATAATCACGTGTAACTTATATGCGATAACATATTCACCATTAAAAAATAAAAAATAAAAAATAAAAATAAAAATAAAAATAAAATTATTTACATGCGATCACACGTTACTCACATACGATCACATGCAACAATATTCCGGTACACTATACACCGTTATAGATCGTGTCATGTATATATTTAAAAATTGTTTATCAAGAGTTCATTTAAATCTTGATCATTTACATAATTTATATTTATTGTAATATATATATATATATATATATATATACGGTCCCATTCACATCAATGCGTACTGATGTAGCTACATCAGTTTCAATGCATATGGACCATTAATTATGGAGAAGTTTTGACAAGTGCATACACTTTAAGTCAAAGTATGCAAATCTAATGATCCACATCCAATACATTGATAAAGTTATATCAGTGCGCACCGATTTGAACATTTATGTGTATATATATATATATATATATATATATAGGAAAACCATTTTTCTTTTTAATAAAAAAAAGTTGGTTAAGTCATATTTTAGCACCTGTACGTTGCCCCAGCAAAAACCATGCATGATATGATAACTTGAAATTAATACTTAAATTTCTCTCAATACTGGATGATCATGATGAAATAAGTTCAGAAGAAATATAAAGGAATTGAAGTACTCCAAAAAAGATTAAAGACGTACGGAGATTAAATTACAATTATCATCATATCCATACGAGGGTTAGAGATGGACCCTGTATTGGTTAAACATCATACAATATAGAAGCACACGTACAACTGAGAAACATGCAAGGTCCATCGTCCATAGACCATAGTTATTGTAATTAGGGACGTAATTAACATACAAATTAACTAACTAGTTCACCTTGTATCCACGTGATAAAGCATAATTCACCAAGTCTCCAAATTCGGCCTTGTCGACACGTCCATCTCCGTTGGCATCAGCAACAGAGATTCCACGGTTAGCTCGGTAAGTGGGCATACCAGGGAACCAAGCGCCCCATTTGTTGAAGGCTATCTTTAGCTCTCTCTGACACAGAACACCATCTCCATTCACATCAAGCGACTTGAAAATGTCCGCCAACTTCTGCTCAGAGTCTGGAAGTCGAGGTACTCCCTTGGTGTTGTTATGTACACCCATGCTGACCAAATTAAAAGAGCTAGTAGTAGTTGACGAAGTAGAAGGAAATTTATATGCAGATGCACAAAATAACTTCTTTTGTGTGGTTATATGTCTTCTCTTGGTACTTGGTTAAGTGAAGATATATGGGTTTATATAGGACTTCTTCCATGTGTTGGGACGATTCCTGAATAGTTAATTAGCATTCCCCATCACTTTTCTCCAAATGACGGTGTCTTCTTTGTGAAGGGAAAGAAACTTGTGTGTAACGAACGCACCATGCATGTAATTATGCCACGTGACACTCAAGATTTTTCCTAGTGAAGGACTGGAAATTAATGAAGCTTTGCCAGCATGTATCACATTGATCACTCGCCAGCAAGGAAGCACGAATACTCCGTTTGGTGGAGGTAACCCGTATCGAACTCGTATCCAGTTCGGATACACCCCGGATACACTAGGATACGTATCCGATACGCCAAATGGCGTATCCGTTGACTTTTTGACAAGTTTGACTGGCGGATACTTGGGGGATACGGCTAGGATACGCAAGGGATACGTTTAGGGCAAAATCATAAATATTTTAGTACAAAACGGGGTCAAATTATAATTTTAAAAATGTATGGGTCAAAACAAAATTTTAAAGAAATATATCAGGTTAGGTCAATTACTCAATTGCAATTAGGGCTCGTTTCAATTTCATTCAGCAGCCGCTTGAAAGAAAAATCAGAAAGGTGCTTCCAATTTTTTGGCTGATTTTCTGGCTAAAAAAGGTGCCGGTGGTGAGGTTGATGTGCTGAATTGGAGTTTCTCTTGATCGTGGCTTCGGTGGGCTGTGGTTCTTGTTCTTTTTTCTTCTCTTGTGAGCTTGCTTTCTTTGTTTCTGGGCAGTGGCTGGCTGTGTTGTTATGTTTTGTTTTTGCTTGGATTTCTTTCTACGTCTCTTTTCTCCTGTTTGGCTTCCCTTGGCTGTAGTAGTTTTGCTAAAGATTGGCTTCCGTCTCTTCCGTTGGCTGCGTCTCTTCTCTCGAGTCATCTTCCTCCTAAAGATTGCCTTTCAAAAAAAAAAAAAAAAAAATCAGAAAGAACAAAAGAAGAAGGAGAAGAAAAGAGGAAGAGGAAGAAGAAGAAAGAGTTTTGTGAACTTGGCACAAAACAGAGCACAAAAACTTAATTTGGATATTGTAATATGTTACATTTATTTAGATGATTGGATATGAATATGTTTTGATTTTTGAATGAATTATCAAATATCCTTTTATATATTCTTATTTTAAATAAAATATAAATATATATTATTTTAATAAACGTATCCCTGCCGTATCCGTATCCTAGGTTTTTGAGATTTACCGTATCCCCGTATTGTGCCGTATCCGTATCCCGTATCCGTATCCGTATCCGTGCTTCCTTGCTCGCCACTTTATAATTCTGCGAAATTAAATTAAAATCAGGTGAGGGATTCCCTATATTTTTTCCTGTGCGATTCCTACTCTATAACTTCACAAAATTGGAATCATAACTTTGTATTGTTTCTAAAGAATTATAGAGAGGAAAACTCTATAAAGAATTTTAGAGAGGAAAACTCTATTTTTTCTTATTTTATTCTTCTCCACATAGGAGGGTTTCTAAAGAGGAAATACAATTCGGAAAGAAATCAATCAAGGAAATCAATCTACGATCCCTACAATTAGGCTAATTGTCAACTACACTAATCAAGCAATCAATTAGTCAACTATACAATAATTAATTGATTATATTCTAACAGAAACTAATCCCTAAACTTTAGGAATTAATTTCGGAATTCAACACCCCCCACTAAAGCTGGGGAATAAATGTCAATCATTCCCAACTTGGAAGTCAATTCTTCAAATTTTATTCTTGGAAGAGTTTTCGTTAGAACATCTGCCACTTAAAGGTGTGTAGGTGTGTAAATCAAGCTCAGTATACCAGCGTTAGCCTTTTCTTTGATGAAATGACGATCTATCTCTACATGCTTAGTTCTGTCATGATGGATAGGATTTTTAGCAATACTTATTGCAGCCAAATTGTCACAAAACACCTTCATTGTTTCTCTTGTTGAAATCCTTAGCTCATCAAGTAACCTTTTTAGCCATAATCCTTCACATATACTCTGAGCTAAAGCCTTATACTCTGCCTCGGCACTGCTCCTAGCCACAACAAACTGTTTCTTGCTACGCCAAGTCACCAAGTTTCCCCATACATAGGTACAATAGCCGGTAGTTGATCTTCGATCTGTAACGGATCCTGCCCAATCCGCATCTGAGTAGATTTCAACTTCTTTGCTTGTTCCTTTTATTCCTTTACTAGGATTCATTTTCAAGTATCTAAGAATCCGGTAAACTGCTTCAAGATGTTCTTCATTAGGCTTGTTCATAAATTGACTTATGACACTAACAGGAAAGGTTATGTCCGGCCTTGTATGGGAGAGATAAATGAGCTTTCCTACAAGTCGTTGATATCTCCCAGTGTCAACCGGAGGACTGTCTTCTTTGAAACTGATTTTATAACTTGATTCCATTGGAGTGTTTGCAGGCTTACATCCTAACATCCCAGTTTCTTTTAGCAAGTCTAAGATGTACTTACGTTGGGAGAACACAATACCTTTCTTCGAACGAGCGACCTCCATGCCTAGGAAATATTTCAATGATCCTAGATCTTTTATCTCAAATTCCTTTGCAAGAACTTCCTTTAAATAGCTCATTTCTTCAGTGTAATCACCTGTCACAATAATATCATCAACATAAACGATGAGAATATATAGCAACTTGCCCAGTGGGAGAAAATTTTATGAACAGGGTATGATCGGCTTGTCCCTGAGAGTACCCATGCTTCTTGATTGCCTTTATGAATCTGTCAAACCATGCTCTAGAAGATTGCTTGAGACCATACAGAGACTTTCGAAGCTTACAGACCTTGTTAACATTTCTTCCTGTCTCAAAACCCGATGGAATTTCCATGTACACTTCCTTTTCCAAGTCACCATTGAGGAAGGCATTTTTCACGTCCAGTTGATGAAGAGGCCAATCTAGATTGGCTGCTAAGGACAACAAAACCCGAACAGTATTTAGCTTGGCAACAAGAGCAAAAGTTTCTTGGTAGTCGATGCCGTAGGTCTATGTGAATCCTTTAGCAACAAGCCTTGCTTTGTAGCGACTTACACTCCCATATGGATTATACTTGACAGTAAAAATCCACTTGCATCCTACTAATCGCTTCCCTTCTAGCAAATCCGAAAGTTCCCAAGTACCGATCTTTTTTAGAGCATTCATCTCTTCTTGTATGGCAGCCCTCCATTCTGATTTTTCTAAAGCATCATGAATACCTCGTGGAATTTCTATATTTGATAGATTAGTAGCAAATGCCCGGTATTCTGATGATAGACCATCATAGGAAACAAAATTGGAGATTGGATGCTGTGTACAAGATCTCACACATTTCCTTAAAGCAATAGGAATATCAAGATCATCATTAGCAGAAATATCAGTCTGAGATGTGTTACCTAGAATATCTGGACTTATCGAATTCATGGTTCTGCTCAGGAAGTGTGCGATCATCTATCTCCTCTTGAGGCATTTTCCTCCTTGAATAAACAATAAGCTCTTTGTCAACTGAAGGTTGTGTGCAGGCAAGAGTGGAGCTATTAGTGTTTGGCTTGATTTCTGGAGTGATGGTTGACTCGAGTTCAGGTGGGAGGATGGTTGACTTGGGTTCAAGTGGAATGGAGGTGGTTAACTCAGTTTCATATGGAAGAATTAGAGTGTCAAGAGTGTCAAGCCAAAAACTACATTCTTGTATGGCTGAGTTCTCCCCCTGAATGGAAGTTTTTGGGTAATATGATTGATTCTCAAAGAAGGTGACATCCATAGAAGTGTAGAATTTCCTAGTGATAGGCGAGTAACACTTGTAACCTTTTTTAGTGGGAGAGTAACGAAGAAAGAGACATTTGATAGCCTTTGGATCAAGCTTGCTTCTATGATGTTGATGTATATGAACAAATGCTGTACACCCAAATACTTTTAATGGTAGGGATGAGATGATTTGAGTATCTGGGTAGGAGCAAAGAATGGCTTGGCAGGGTGTTTGGAATTTGAGAACTCTTGATGGCATCTGGTTAATGAGATATGTGGCCATGAGGACTGCCTCTCCCAAAAAATGATTGGGAATGTTTGTAGTGAACATAATGGATCTGGCCACTTCTAGGAGGTGTCTATTTTTCCTTTCTGCCACCCCGTTTTGTTAAGGTGTGTCGACACATGAACTTTCATGAACTATTCCCTAATCCATCAAATATTCGCCAAGTAAAGAATTGAAGTAATCTTTGGCATTATCCGTCCTAAACACCTTTATTTTTGTCTGGAATTGTGTTTGGATCATGCTGTTGAAATTTTTGAAGATAGTACCCGCCTCTGATTTTTCTTTCATCAAATATATCCAGGTTATACGAGTATGGTCATCAATGAATGAAATAAACCACCAAGCTCCTAAGATATTGTTGACTCTAGAGGGTCCCCATATATCACTGTGAATGATCGCAAATGGGTGAGATATTTTGTACCCTTGGATTGGATAATTACTTTTCACATGTTTGGATAATTGGCACACTTCACATTGAAGAATCTGAGGTTTGATATTATCGAATAATGTTGGGAACAGCTTTTTTAAATACTGGAAATTAGGATGACCTAACCTATAGTGTCACAACATGATTGCATTATTGTTATTTGACAAGGCTGGAGGAATTGAAGATGACACACTACTTGTAGCTTGAACTTGTTCTTTAGGATTATTAGGACCGTTAAGAAGATAGAGCCCCACACATTCCTTAGCTTTGCCAATCATCCTCCCTGATTCCAAGTCCTGAAATTCACAACGATTTGAGAAAAAATTAGTAACACAATTCAGGTCTTTGGTGAGTTTGCTAATGGACAACAAATTACAAATTAAATTAGGCACCAAAAGCACAGATTTTAAAGTCAGGTCATTGGTAATAGTAACTGATTCTATTCCTGCCACTTTAGACAATGATCCATCAGCAATTCGAACCATCAAATTTCCAGAACTTGGGTGATAAGTATTGAATAGTGTAGCATTACCGGTCATATGATCTGATGCGTCGGAATCTATTATCCAAGGACGGTGTCTCTTCATTTCGGTGCTTAAAGCCATAGGAAAATTACCTGTTTGATCAATGGAATAGAAGATGGAAGATGGAAAATGGAAAATACCGATAGCGGATCCAGTTCTTATGGTGTTCTCGGCTAGGATCAGAATGGAAGATGTTGTTTGGTGGTTGATCATCTTCTGAAGAAACTTGATCTGCTTTTTGCTAAAGAGTGTAGTTTTGAACGATGTCTTCTCCTTGCTGTTGGACATCATGACGGATTGAGACCCTTGGAGAAAGTTTTGCCCATTCAGTTTATGACCTGTAATGTGGAGATGAGAATTGTCTGCTGCTCTAAGGCTGTTTGGAATTGTGACATCAGAGGTATGTTTTTCGGTAGCCATTCTGGTGGCTTGGGCCGTATTTTGGCATAAGAGAGGAGAAGGTATTAGAGTTGTAGAACCTGGAAAGGAGACTAGGGTTTCGGTTTTAATGCTTTGATACCATAAAGAATTATAGAGAGGAAAACTCTATAAAGAATTTTAGAGAGGAAAACTCTATTTTTTCTTATTTTATTCTTCTCCACATAGGAGGGTTTCTAAAGAGGAAATACAATTCGGAAAGAAATCAATCAAGGAAATCAATCTACAATCCCTACAATTAGGCTAATTGTCAACTACACTAATCAAGCAATCAATCACACTAATCAAGCAATCAATTAGTCAACTATACAATAATTAATTGATTATATTCTAACAGAAACTAATCCCTAAACTTTAGGAATTAATTTCAGAATTCAACAGTTTCATTATGTAATATTACATAGTCAAATCCCGCACGAGTTTTCTATCTTTTCAAAAAAAATTCAATTTTGTATTTTTAAATCTTTGGACTTCTTTAATATATAAATGGTTGATTTTGTATTTGTAACATTTTTAGGAGTTAGGATCTTCTCCTTACCTTTTTTTTTTTTTTTTTTTTTTCAATTAGTGGAAGTGAAACACCCACTTACATGAAAGAGAAAGAAATCAACAAATTTTGACCATGTATTTTCTTTTATTCTTAAGTGTAAGTAGATTAAGAAAAGTCTTGGAAAAAGAATTATCTTTTAGAGTTAAATAAAAATCATCTTGTAATAGTTATATATATATATATATATAGTCTTTCTATTATCAGTTCGAACTGACAAAAGTTATATCAATTCCTTGTATGTGGATCACTGGATTTAAATACTTTGACTGACAAATGCATACAGCCAAGTCAAAGTATTTAAATCGAGTGGCCCACATGCAAAGAATTATATAACTTTTGTCAGTTCGAACTGATAATAGAATTTTTGTATATATATATATATATATATTTTCTATTATCAGTTCGTCCTGACAATAAATATATCAGGACGAAGAATGTGGACCACTAGATTTACATACTTTGACTCAAAGTGTATGCACTTGTTAAAACTTCTCCATAATATGTGGTCCACATACTTCGTTCTGATATATTTATTGTCAGGACGAACTGATATATATATATATATATATCATTTAATAGCAGATGATTTTCTCTATTCCCAAAACTTTCTATAAATCAATCCTGTTATAGATATCCAATATTATTCCCTATAGGCTATAGCCAATCAATAACCATGGTGAATAAATTTTAATTTTCAAATTGTTGCTAAACAGAACAATACCTTGCCTGCCATAGTCGTAGTTGTAAATTATGTCAACTTTAACGGTAAAATTATGAAAAAAAAATATCTTCAGTATATATATATCACTGAAACATATAGCATAAAGCTAACCAATAGAATTTGTTCTTTACGCCACATCAGCAGATTCTGTTACTAACAGAATTAACGGAGGTCATCTTCTTCTGTTAATCTGCAGACTGTTGACTAGCATATGATTGAGTATGATCAGCTGCTAATTGACGACTGTGATGCTCTGCAACTGTGTAATGCTTGTGACACTTTGTGCTAGCATGTTGCTCTGTTTTTACTTCCTGAGTGCCACAGTTTGTAGCACTTCTTCTAAAGCTATACATGCTAGTTGGATGTCTATTTAAGACACCAGAATACACCACCTTATCATTAGAACCCTGACGGCCGAGTCAGAAGACAATAATTATAAAGACCGCCATCGTTCCATATATGGAAGAAATAATATTCAAGCCCGGCCAATAATTCTACAAGATTGGTCGGAATCAGAATCTATTTGCTGAGTGCCTGTCAATTTCTTCTTTTGGTGAAATTACGTGGTACTACCAATGCAAGTTTCATGACCTGATTATTGTTTCGATATAGGTAGATTGGATAGTTTTTATTTTTAATTTTTATGAAATTTGAAACCAGACGGGTCGAGAGGGAGTGTTTACCGGGATATGCCCAGAAACTGTATGTGTTGTTCAAATATCTACTTTAATGTTATTGGGATGATGCAATTAATATATTTAAAAAATTATATTTGTGACGACAGGAATATTGTGGCTGGTGAGTGCTGGTACATTTATTATCTTCTTTTTGTGAAAGTATACGTGGTGGAAATTAAAAGTCTCGTAAATGAATCTTGGAAAGCAATCAAGATAAGAAATTCATGCAATCATGATTTATAATAAATTTAGAAGAATATCGGTCTTTGAAGTTTGACCAACGCTTGTGAATGTAACACAACTTGGTAAGCCGTGTTATACTGTTATGTACCAATCAAAGACTGAATTCTGTATAAGAAAAAAAAAACAAAGACATGAAGAATAGCTACTTTGGTAAGATTTAGGGAATATATAGGGAATATTGATGTAAGACAATTGGCTTTGAAGTTTGAAGAAGAGATGGACAGAAAATTGGCTAAAAGAGCTGCTCCGAAGAAACGGGCATAACTTTTAGCTCGGTTGTCAGATTTCCTATTATAATATGTTTTCGGAAAGGGTTTTCCGTGCTCCATACCGTTCCAACTTGGGTTCCCCGATTGACGTCATTTTCATCTTAGTCAGGCTGTCGAGCAGTTGAAGTTTTTATCATTTTATTTGTTTTTGTTTTTAATTGTCTTTTGTTTAGTAAATGACCATTTTGGTCTTTTTGCTTTAATTAGGGTTTCCAGAGACTATTTAAGGCTCTTTGTTTTCAGTTTCGAGACATGGAATAATATTATCATTTTGGTTTTCGATTGAATTTACTGGTGGATTCCGGTTTGTGTGTTCTTAGGGCTTACGCTGGTAAACCATTTACTTCCGTTCTGCGTCAAATATATATATATATATATATATATATATATATATATATATATTATATGGAGAGGCTTGTAATCCACGACTAATCTCTTTTTTCCTCTGAGTAATTCTGTGCGTTTTTCAACGTAAAAGGCTTGACACGCCCAGGGAGAAGAGGTATGTTCGATCAGACCCTGACGGAGGAGCTCATTGCATTCTTCATTAGCGAGCCGGAGATCTGAGGGAGACATGCCTGAGTGGGTAGCCTTGGTAGGATTCGTATCTTCAGTAAGCTTAAAGGGAAGCTTGATAAAGAAATCAGGATTCTTCCACAGAGGAGAAGGATGAGAGAAAGTGGCATGATTGTCAGCACAAAGCAGGAGCAATTTTTGTTGGATATGTTCAAAAGGGGCTTGGATTTCTGAGAGCGGGAAAATCTTCGGAATGTCAGAAAAAGCTTTGAAATGCTTTTCGTATCGGATGCCAGTAGGGAGAATCCGAAGAGAGTAACATTGGCGAAAAACATCCCAGCCGATGAGGATATCTTTATCAGGAAGAGGAGTGCCGACGACCTGGACCCAAAGAGTGAAGGACGGGAAAAACTGAATACCAATCTTCTTTCTGGAAATCAGATTAGTGGAAAAAACTTTTCCATCAGCGGCCCGAAAGTGCCGAACTTGGGATTTTCAAAATTCTGGAGGAAGGACCTTTGGGTTCATCATTGTAGTGTGGGAACCTGTGTCAAAATAAGCAATGACATCAACAGGTTTGGAATACTTGTCAGGTAGAATCCGGACCGGAGCCTGGGGACCGGAATGAGAATCGAGCTGAGTAGCCTGATAGGATTCTGGGACAGAACTGTAGTCAGAGGAGCCAGAATATTCCGAATCAGAAAGATCTTCTTGAAGAACAAAGGTCGTGGAGGAATCAGCCTGATCTTGTTCAGAGAAGATGGATTCAATGTCTGCATCGGATGGAACTTCATCAGCAATATCTTTCAACTGCTGAACTAATCTGGCGGACTTTGCCTTTTTGTTGGGACATTTCTTAGCATAATGTCCGGTTTTGCCGCAAATGTAGCAGCGTTGGGATTTATTCCAACCGCGCTGTGCTTTCTTGCGGAAGAACTTGAATCGTTTTGGCCTGCCTTTCTTGTTTTTGAAACGTTTGAAATGATTCTTCTTCTTCGTGTTGCAGGTGCAAGAGCCCAAGGATTTGCACTTGATTTGAAGAGAAGGTTGACGGCATTGAGACTGCAGGTGTTTGCCTTCTGTGAGCATCTTGGAGAAGAATCTTTGAGTGGCACAGAGTTTATCCAGAGAGCTGAGAGCATACATGTGGAGTTCACCTAAGGATGTATCATTGAGAGATCGTCCTGAGGTGTCTATTTTTCGTTGTATCTCATCTTGAAGGTCATCTGGAAGGGAGTTGACATAGACTTGTTTAAGACTATGATCATTAATTCCACCAAGGGTATGATATCTTTGAGACATCCGCTTGTAATGGAACATAATGTCATTTCTTTTGAGAGAGCAGCAACGCATGTCAAAGAATTCTTGTCGAGCCTGTTTATAGATATGGTCAGGATCACCAAGGAATTCTCTGAATATGTATCCCATGGCTTGGGAGGCTAAGGGGACTCTGACAAATTGGAGTTGTCTGTATTCACCAAGAGCTTGGTACCAATCTCTGAGAGAACCCGTAAAACGAGAAACGAACTCACGTAGAATTGTTTCAAGGTTCTGTTCAGACTTTGCCAGTTGTAGGTCAAGCCATGCGCTCATCTCTGAAACCCTTTTTCTCCAGGAACCAGGAGAAGTGTCATCAAGAGTAAACCAAGGGCCATTGGTAGGTTTAGCAGGAGAACGGCCAGGAACATGTTCTGGAGGTTCTTCAACAAAGGGAGCAGGAGTGGAGGAGGCAGTCTCATCGGGAGACTCATAGGTTCTTGTTGAGGGCTGAGGATCTGTGCGAGATGCCATGAAAACTTGAGTAAGGTCTGCACGAGCAGGAGGAGAAGAGGCAGCAGTATCCAGCCAGGATGAAGGACAGGAAGTCTGTGACGACTGGGAGGAGACGTCTTTAGAAAAGGATGTTGAATCAGACTTGGAGGAGGAGGAAAACGTCTTAGAAGCAAATAGAACTGGGTCGTATGAACTGGAAGCAGCGTGCTTATCTTTCTGCTTCGAAGGAGACCTGGTCTTAGGTTTTGCTTGAGGGGAAGAGAGGACAGGATATTTCCGGAACAATTCACCAGTGGATTTAAAGTGATTGGAAAAATCATCAGATCTGGAAGGGGGTGAATGTGTAGGAGATACAGGGAAAAACAGTGATTGTGAGTGATGAGAGTAAGGTTTTGGTTTGTGGGAATGATCTCTGGTCAGCTGTTCAAGCTGTTCTTTAAGTTGCTTGATTTCTCTTTCTTTTGTGTCAAAGTCTGGGCCAGAATAGCCATGAGAAATATATCTGTGAAGATCTGCATGAAGCTTTGCTATTCTCGATTGAAGGTCAGAGGCCAAATCTCTGAAGGAGGCATCAAGACTTTGGAGATGGTGATCATGCTGAGAAACATGTCGTGTAACACGATCAATCTTCTGATCAATAGAGTTAAGAACTCTGTTCTGAGCTCTAGCATTATGAGATTGCCAATTAAGGACTTGTTCAGCCTGAGAGGGCTGTTTGTAAGAACCATCGGGTTGAACTTCGGTAGATTGGACAAAAGGTTTTGAGAAACGAGTTTTTTCTTGGTTTGAGGAAGGTTCAAGTGGAGGGAAATCACAATCATAATCTGAGGTCATGTAACAAGGGACTGGTGCTGGTTGATTAGGACCTGTAAGGGTAGGTTGTGGAGGCAGGAGACCTTCAGATCGTAAGATCTGTAAAGCTCTATCATAAATGGGTAGAGGTTTATTTTTGATAGGATGAAGGCCTATCCAAGGACTATCAGGATGATCTGGTTTGTGAGGTTTATTCCAAGGTTTGCAGAAGGTAGGAGAGGTGTCCTTAAGACAGCGTCGACAGATACAGTCTGCGTCACACATGTTTGGATCATCATCCCAGATGAAGTGACCACGGATCTTGTCAGTGTAGATCGGAGATCCGTCAGCTTCAAAACTGTGGATGGGAATGTCAGCTTCAGTGGTAACCGGTTGAATCATAAGGGCTTGGAATATCGGAGGAGTCTCCGAACTGGAAGAAGCCTGAGAACCGGTGAGGGGAGCATAGATAGTTTTGATGGAGCCATCTGGCTGAGGAACATACGACGTATCAGCAGCAACGACAGGAGCTTCGTCCTGGAAAACCTTTTCATAGTTTGTGAGCCATTCAAGAGGCATAATCTCTGTGAGCTTTTCTCTGGGCAGTTGTTTTGGAATTTGAAGGATGGTGGGAACTTCATCTTCTCTTTCTGCTTTGATGAAGATGGTGTCACCATTATGACCAGGAAGTGGGAGATCAAGAGCATGATCTTGAAGTCTGTAAGCAAGCTGATGATGGACAGTAGCCATGTAGGAATTGGCTTGCATGGGAGCACCAAGAATCTGAACTTGGATCTTGAGACATTTGTGAAGGTTCTGGTCTCGCAAAGGAATGTTGAAGTTGGGATTGTATGTGAGGGATATGCTACCAGCATGAAGAGTAGATAGGCAGGTGCCAATCACAGCATGTTCATACTGAGTGTAGATGGTGTTGAGCAAGGCCAGTCTGGCAGTGACAGGTAAGCCTTTTCGCCCATGTAGGGAGAGGATGATTCTGACAGCACCTATGTGGAGATGGGAGTATCCTTCTTTGATCCATTGATCTATCATGTTTTGATCAATAGTGAGAGTGACATATTGTTCACTGGGAGAGGATGGAATCAAACATTTATCTAAGCCTGTGGACTGGACATATTCTTTGATGGGGAGTGGTCTGGTATGGACAAGACGAGTTAACCGGGTGGCGAGAGATTTGTTTCTCTTGAAGATGTTGTATGGATTAAGTAGAGGCAAAGTGGTTTCATTTATCTGGGCAGAAGCAGGAATATGGGTGTATTCTACTAGATCTTGGATTCTGTTGGACTGGGTTGTTTGGATAGTAGGAGAAGGTAAGGACAGAGAAGAAGACAATCTATTAGGAACTAGGGAAGCAGTAGAGGGATTTGTGCTAGTGTTTGCTATTTTTGAGAAATTTCTTCCTTCTATACCATTCTAACATACTCATAACAGTCTAACTCTTTTCCTGGACTTCAGGGACTCGAGACATGGCTCTGATACCATTCGGGTGGCAGGTACCCCTGGGTGCCTCTCATACAGGTCTTTAGAGTTTTCCCAAATATCTCATAATATCGTAACACTGTCTAGGTTTAATTATCTCTAGTAATTGCCTCAAGGGGTTTAGCTCAGTTGGTAGATTGACGAACTTTGGGGTTTGACAAATGATTCCTAAGTTAGCGGTTCAAATCCTACCCATGGCAAAAAGCTTCAAAAAAAATACTTGGTCTAGATAGGTGGATGGATAGATAGATACTATCAAAAAAAAAACAAAAACAAAAATTATCTCCGGTAATTATTTGGCTAAAAGTTAGGGATCAAATCTAATGTCAGTATAAATCCAGATGTAGAGAATCTAAATCTATTAATTAAACATGTATAACCTTTTTTTTTTTTTTTTTTTTTTTTGAAATACAACTACTGCCGGGACCTGGTGAGATTAATTAGACTCTACAAGCACGGCCCGGAATACTACTCCCACTATCGGGGGAGAGGTTACATATTGACTACAACTCTCTCAACCGAAGAGAGGGCTACTCTCACAAACCGAGAGAAAAACTCCCCACACATGTTTATAAAATAGGCATAGTAGGACTCGAACCCCTGACCACTAGGTGTGGAAGGGAGGTACACATCCTATCTACTAAGAGGTAATGTGTATTAAACATGTATAACTTAAACTCGGTATGTATCAATTTAAATATGTTGGTGGACCACAATTATGATCCCCGATCTTTCTTCTATTAGCTACAAAATACATTATATGATCATTAGCTCTTTTCTTTTAATTTTGTCAGACAAACTTATCAATTTTGTGGTTCAATTATTCAGATCATTTTCATGTCCAATCTATAATATTTCATGCCTTAAATTTTCAATTCGTAAAGTTGATATCCTTTCTTTTAATTTTGTCAGACAAACTTATCAATTTTGTGGTTCAATTATTCAGATCATTTTCATGTCCAATCTATAATATTTCATACCTTAAATTTTCAATTCGTAAAGTTGATATCCTAGCTAATTTATATATATATATCAACATTCTAGTATGCGCTAGGTGTTATGCATATGGTGGACCGCCGTCTAGCGCCTAGGCCGACTAGTCGGCGTCTAGGCAGTAAGGAAATTTTTTTATTTTTTTTATACAGCTATTTTCAGTTTTTTATACATCAAGCCCAATATCACTATGGGTCCAATTTTAGGCCCATAAAAACCAATCCAGCCCAAATACAAAATAAATATAGGGTTTTAAGTTCCCTTCTTCTTCCATATATAAATCCCTTCTCATCCTCTCTGATCTGAAATCTCAGATCTCACTCTCACTCTCACCTCCTTCATCTAGGGTTTTAGCAATCTAGTTCGGAAGTGCCATATGACACTTTAAACGCCGCTGCAACTTCTCCGTGGCCTAACCGATCCTATCCACCAATCACTGGCCCTCTGGTTCGTCTCCCTCACCGGATTCATCCTCTTTGGTGCTCTCTTCAACTGGTTAGATTAGATTCGCTGTCAAACCTTCCCAGCTACCATTATAATTTTATAATCCAAGATCTATTTGGATTCGTCTTTGTGTTCTATTTTTGGCTTTGTTTGTTTTGCTGCGTGCTTTGTTTGGCTGCGTGTTGCCTTGGTCTCTGTTTCCGGTTGGTTTGTCTGCCCTGTTTTTCTCTTGTTATGGCTATTGTGTTGCTCCTCTGTTGTGCCTGTCTTGGCCTTTTAATAAAATTTTCCGTTAAAAAGAAAAAGATCTATGGTTTATCAATTATTCTCCAGTCTTCCTTTGTTTTCATATATTCTCCAGCTATTTTGTTGTTAATCATTTTTTTTTTTTATAAACAAATTGGCCGATTAATTGGCGTAATAAATCAGTCTAGTCGGCTGATTAATCGGATCTAGTCGGCGAGTCACCTAGGAAGGCCAATTAAGCCCTCCTCGCGGCAGCCGGAGCTGTCTAGGGTCTAGTCGGCCGACTAGGCCGATTACTAGAACACTTTTATATATATATATATATATATATATATATAAATGTTCAAGTCAATGTGCATTCGTATAACTTCAGTGCGTTGGATGTGAATCATTAGATTTACATATATATTTTGATTCAAAGTGTATATACAACATAGCAAACGTCACGCAATAAAAATATATTAATATACCAAAATGTAATGCTGATACAAAATAATAATAATAATCATAATATTGACACTCATTTCGAGAATCAAAATGAAATTTAACTTGATCTATTTTAAATCTCAAAAATCATCTATAATCAAATTTTTTTAAATTTTTTTACGATTTTCATTTCAGTATATATAAACAAAGAATTTGTGAAAAAATTACCTTTCATCTTATTATATAGATGAAATATCTCTTTCGATATAGTTTCTAATTAATAATTATATAATTCATATAAAATATTTAAAATATCATTTAATTGTTACAGTGAGTATCTAATCAAAATAAAAATATATACATATATAGTCGGATTTAGCTATACTATACCGTTCAATGGGGTGAATAAACAAATTGGAGAGCTCGGTTGTCAAGGAGAAAGGGTCTTGGATGGTGTTAAACTTGCTAGACATCTCAAGCAATATGTCAATAGGCTGAGTATAGGTTCTGATGTGCAGCAGTGTGGGCCTTTTTAGGACATTAATGAATGTGTAGGGGAGGGATGCAGTGTTCAAAAAAATTTCAAACAAAGTTAGTAAAGGTTGGTTTCGTAAATCAAGAGTGCATTTTGACAAGTTTGAGTTTGAAAAAGGTAGGTGTTCTGCTAGGGGTAATAGCAGTGATGGTGACACCCTCTCGTCACTTTTTGAATCAGAGGATGTAAGGGGATCATTTCAAAATTTTGAATTTTAGAAGGATGAGAATTCTGTAAATGATGGACCTGGTGGGCTTCAAAAGGAAGATGGGTCTGATCTTCCTCAGATGACAGGCTTTATGACAAGACTCACCCCAACTCCTATCTTGAGTATGAGAGAATACTACGAGAATCTTAGGGCGCGTTTGGTATCGTTTTTAAAATGGTGTTTTTAAAAACTATTTTTAAAAATGGAAATCATGTTTTAAAAATGATGTTTTAAAAAATGTAATGTGTTTGGTAGTGTTTTTTAAAAGTAGTTTTTTGAAACGGAAAACGATGTAAAAGTGTTTGGTAGTTGTTTTTAAAATGAGTGAAATAGTTGTTTGGAGGGAAAAGTTAGAGTTTATTTTGAAAACCTGTTTTGAAAACAATAGAAAACAATAAAAAGTTGTTTTTAATTTTTTAGTTATAACTTTTAAAAAGTTGTTTCTTGTTTTCAAAAAAAGTTTTGTAAAATGCTCAACCAAACAACATTGTAGTTGTTTTTTGTTTTTAAAAACAAAAAACAGTTTTTAAAAATGGATCCAAACACCACCTTATCTTTTTCTTTCTGTGGTGGGCTTGAGTTTGAGATTATCAACCAAAACGCTTACGTACTCTATACTCAATAAGGATCAAAACTCTTATAGTTCATTTAACTTTTTACTAGCCAATAAAAATACAATCTGAAAACATAAGTATCTTCTTTTCCTTTTTGAAAATAAAATCTCTTCTTGAATCTGGACGGTTTTCTAACATAATATGAGAACTATATAATTAAAAATCTTCTCTTTAAATCACATATTTTTTAAATACTATTTAATATAATAAAAACATTTTTTGATTTAATAAAATATAAAATATCTGATAATCTGAAATCTTTTCTTTACTGATCATAATCAGTAATATATATAAGCTGAAAATTCTTTACCAAACTAGTACCTAGGGTAATATCTCATGTATGTGGCAAAGCATCTCAATGCACACGCAGAGCAAGGGAATAACATCTCACATACACGGTGATCTCTGATCACCCGTGCAGAGTGATTATCTCACATACACGTTGATATCTGATCGGACGTACAGAGTAGTCTCATATAATCTCACATACAAGTGCAGAGCAGCCCCAAAGGCTAATAATCTGAATATAATCTTACATACACGTCGATATCTAATCGAACGTGCAGAGTAATCTCACATACACGTGCAGAGTAGCCCCAAAGGCTAATAATCTGAATCTGATACTACTGGGAAGGGTACGTGTTTGATATCTTAAAATCTGAACAATATTTGAAAACTCTTTTAGTTTTCTGAACATACATATATAATTTTTTTCTAAATACTTTTCTGAAAACATGAATGAATATTCTTTTCTTTTCTATTCTAAAAATCTCATAAAACATTTGAATTTGGAAATCTTGAAAACTTTCTGAAAATCTAGATATCTACCTGGATTTCTGGAAATCTATCTGAAAATCTAACTGGAAATCTGTCTGAAAATCTAACTGGAAATCTTTCTGAACATACGTGATACTATTCTTCTCTCTAAATCTTAATTCTTAATCTATTTCTAGATTCTAGAAATCTACACATTTCTTAAAAACATATATTATCTGGAAATCTGTTTTCTAAATAAATGAATAAATCATTTATTTCTAATAATTTTCTAAATAATTAAAGCTAACATATAATTCTGAAATAATTAACTTAATCATAAATAAAAACTATTCACTCACAGAACTCATGTGCTCAAATCTGGTTTGGGACTGGGTTCCCTTCTGAATTCATCACTTTCTAGATCCACCATTAAAATTCTTCTCCCTCTCTTCCTTTCTCTCTTTTCTTCTTCTTCTTCTTCTTTTCTGGTTCGCCCATGCCAAATATCTCTGCCTCTTTCTTTCTTAATTTTCTTTCTTTCTCTGTTTTTTTGTGTTGGATCGAATCACACACACCCTTCTCTCACTACAAAAAAAAAGGTCTTTTCCGACGGCTAAATGCCATCGGAAAAGACCATTTTCCGTCGAAAATACGCTTTTCCGACGGGAAAAAGCCGTTGGAGGCCGTCGCAAATACGATTGTCAAAAATAACTAATTACTGACGAGCCATCAGAAATACTACCATTTTCGACGGCCATGGCCGTCGGAAAAGATGAAAATACAGTCGGTAATAGTAATTCAAGGTGGTCAAAATTACTTGTATTTTCAACGGCTTTACCACTATTTTCGACGGCTTATTGCCATCGGAAATAGTCGAATTTTCTAAAAAAATGGTGTGACTCCCGTCACCCTACACGTGCCACGTCACACAGCAACTTTAATTCCATGAAATTCATGTGGTTTGAACCCTTGACTTGGATGACAGTAAGGGGTTACCCTTACCATTTTGCTATAACTTTATATCTGATATGTTTTGCATACTATTTATATATAAGCTATTGATATGTTTGTATAATATCTAATTAAATTTTTTTTTTTTTTTGTATACTATTTAAATATAACTATTGAGAAATTGTTTTTTAAAATAATATTTTATTAAAATTATTAGAGTTTGTTTTAAAAAATCTGATATAGTAGTGTCACTAAATATAATTAAAAATAACTAAATGTTCTTGTGATTACTAATAATTTTGCTATATTTTATATTTAGTTAATTTAGTAAGATGTGTCCATAAAGTAATTCGAATTAAAATTTAGCATTTCCGATGACACTTTTTATGCTGTTAGAAAAGTGTGTAATATTGACAGCTTATTTGACTATTTTCGGACGGCCCAAAAGTCATCGGAAAAGCGATATTTTTTTTTCCAACGACACAAAAAGTCTCACAAGTCATCGGCATAACTCGACAATTTGACACAACCCGAATCAATCTTGCAGATGTCATGTACGAGGGCGTTGTAATGTTCCTTGACATCCCTACGTGACTTTCCCGGCAATTGAATGTCGATATTTTACCATTGGGCAATTTCTCAAGATAAAAATGCTTATAATAAGAGGGAGTTCCTAAAGAATGACGTAAATATCTCACAAATTCCTTCATCATAATCCTGACAAATGTTTTGTGTATTTCTGTTGTATCAAAGTGTTCACTCTTGATTTTTGCACATATATGTCATTGTCCGGATAGCAATTTAGGGAAAATCAGGTGTATTAAATACATACTATGAAATAGAGTTTATATAATTATTTTATCTAACTTTTTATTTTTCAAGAAAAAATAAATCATGAAATTTTTATTTGTACAAATTATTTGAAGAAACTTTATATAAAAAATACGGTTTTAACACTAAAATAAAAAATTGGTCTTTTCCGACGGCTAAATGCCGTCGGAAAAGAACATTTACTGTCGGAAATGTAGACTATTTCCGACAGCATTTAGGCCGTCGGAAAAAATGTATTACTTTTTCCTATTTCCAATGGAACAAAGACTATTTCCGACGGAAAAATGACTATTTCCGACGGCTTTTAGGCCGTCGGAAATGTGGTATCATATTTTTTCTCATTTTCGACGGAACTGAAATGGCCGTCGGAAATAGTTCGTCACCGATAGGCTTTTTTTTTTTGTAGTGTCTCTATTTCATTTCTTTTGTTGTGTCTTTCTCTTTTTTATATTATTAACCCACCTCTTGCTTTACCACTACACACCAGTGCATGCCACCTCTCACACATGCACATGACACGCAGCTGGTTGCCTCTTCAATTCACATCACTTTTTTTTTTTTTTAAATCTCAACTAAGATGTGCTTGGTAATGGGCTAGACTTGGATAATTAATAGGGTTGGGTCATGTGTTTGGGCTTGGTTACTAGGCTTGGGAAAATTTTTGGAGCTGGACCTTACACTTTAAGGGGCATAATAAAACTCAGAATTTCCAGTTGTTAGAAGGCTCGAAAGGAGGGGTGGAGTTATCTGTTTTAGCTCATGCTTTAATTGGTGTAATTCGAAGCTCCAAGGATATGTTCAAGGAGGCTGTGGACGGAAAGAGTCCGGTTCAAAAAGATGGGTCCAAGGTCAGAGGTTTATCCGTGGCCTCTTCCTGTATTGTTAAGAATAAAAGAGGGAGACGTGGCACGGTTTTGTCGAAGAATCACAGCAGGACCCTAAGGAGCTTCAACGTTTGCTCTAATTCGAAGATTCTGAATTCTAAATTCTGAATTAAACTCCAAGGAGGTTTGGAACTTGGAGGATGAAGTCACAAAGGTTTTAGAAAAAGGTTTGGCCCTCAGTCTCAACTTCAATGGGAGGAAGAAGGAGTTGTTAGACATTATCGCTAAGAGGGACGAGGTGAAGGATAATAGGTTCCGAGATTTGGTGAGAAGGTTGGTGCTCAAAAACAAGGCTATGGTTAATACTTGTGTTCCAGCTTAGGCTTTAGGGGGTTGGTTTTGTTTTGAGGAGTTTTGGGTTGCTTGCTGCAGTTTGGTGTGTTTTTGGCTGCTGGCTCCACGGGCTTTCGTTGGGTGTTTTTTGTGCCTTTGCTGGGCTGTCTTTTTTGTTTGGTGTGGCTTTTGTGCCTTGGGTTTGTTGAGCTGATGTGGTTCTGGTTTCCTGCTACTGTGTGGTTTGTCTTTGTGTTTTGGTATGTTCCTTGATCACTTTGTTTTTCTGCTCGTGTATCAGGTTGGGTTTCTTGTTGCTTAAGGTTCTGCGCATGTGTTTGGTTGTGTCCGTGTGGTGGGCCTCTGCTTTTGCTTCTTGTAATTTTTTGTGGCTTTGGTTTTTTTGGGTTCTGATAGGTTAGCTTGTAGCTTCTTATTGTGTGATGTTGCCTTCTTGACTTATAATAAAATTGCTATTAAAAAAAAATGTATAGTTGCGGTGGGTAATTACGAGAAAAAGTTATTTTATTTTAGTTTTAATTTCTTATAAATTTTTAAATCTTTGATTTTGTAGACCTTTTGATTAAAATCCAATTATTGAAAATTAACCCTATTATAGTAACCGTGTAGTAGTTGATAAACTAGATTAGGAAATAATGTATGAAATCATAATAATTTAAAATACTAAAAGGGATTGATTTTGTCTTGACAAAATATATATATATATACAGAAATTCTATTATCAGTTCGAACTGACAAAAGTTATATCAGTTTCTTGCATGTGGGCCACTGGATTTAAATACTTTGACTTGGCTGTATGCACTTGTCAATCAAAGTATTTAAATCCAGTGGCCCACATATAAGGAACTGATAATAGAAAGACTGTATATATATATATGTAAGAAATTTATATTATTTATAAAAGGAGGGGCTAGGTTTCAATTATCATATTCATACAACATTATCATAACATGTAGTGTAAATTTGGTTGATTTTTCATTGGCTGGGGGGTGATGTCCCCTATCAGCCCCCATTTGCCCTCGTGTGTGTATATATATATATACATATATATTCTTTCTATTGTCAGTTCGTCCTGACAATAAATATATCAGGACGAAGAATGTGGACCACGGATTATAGAGAAGTTTTGACAAGTGCATACACTTTGAGTCAAAGTATGTAAATCTAGTGGTCCACATTCTTCGTCATGATATATTTATTGTCAGGACGAACTGATAATAGAAAAAAAATAATATATATATATGTTAACCGAAAATTGTCACTGGGGTGAATTTCCAATTCTTAAGACTGAAATCATGATAGATCTCAGTCAGAGAGATATCAAGTAGTTCGATACCTATGGGTTCTCAGTAAAGCAAATTAAATGCAATGATGATGATGGATCCAAAATATATGGCAATAAGATCACATATGTCACGTTTTTAATGATAATGAACACATAATAAGAATACAATGGGGTTTTTAGTGGCTATGGTAAAGGGATAAAACTCAGTTGGCGATGGAGATGGCGATAGAGCTCTTGTGCATGTCAATAAGTGGCAAAGTAAACCGTAGGGTATTTGGACTCAAGTTTTGGTCCCTTTTCTGTATGGTAACATGTTGTTTATATACGTCCCAATGCTTGCTGAGCACTCCTCTAAATTCGGTCCAGTGACCTAGAGATTTTCGAGACGTTCCTGACGACACGTCGTTGCGATGTCGGTCAAAAGATGAACATTTAAGTTCGACCTCGCTAGCGCGCGAGTCACAAGGACTAGCACAGCGGCAAGTAAGGGTATCATTCCGCAGGGAGGTGGGATCCGCCGACCGTCACCGGTTCTAGCTATTATTACAACACTCCGAGAGAACTCGTGTGTTGCGAGTGCGGAAAAGTAAGTAATAATATAAATAAATAAACTAACTACCATAATATATACATGGATAGGATGGAATGGAGAGATGGCATGAAATGTGGTAACACTAGGGAAACGACTCAACCGTAACAATCCTCCTAATTAAGCTCTAGACTCACTTAGTCCCTCAATATGCAAGTATATCATAGGCTCGTGTCCCTTTAGTTGATCTCTAATCTCTCTGGAGTCTTAGAAATCACATCCACACATACAAAGTACACATGAATTCATTAAGTGCCGTGGCACACACACAATAGCCTTGTATGCCAGCCTAGTGTATCTCTCACTGTCTGGTCATATATAGTGGTTATTTCATTGGGCATGTAATGCGCAACCGCGTGGGCCATACTACAGCCAATAATTCATTCACAATGGCTAACCAAATACGAGATGGCAACCAAGTGAAAGCATTAAGAATACGAGATACCCATACAACACATATGTTATATGCTCGTGTCCCCTTAATTAATCTCTAATCTCTCTCGATGTCTTAGAGATTACATCCATGCATAAATGCTTGGATTCATTAAGGACTGTGGGACACACACACGAGCTCTACACGCCAGCCTAGTGTATCTCTCACTGTCTGGTCAAATGTAGAGGATATCACGCTGGACATATTAATGTGAACCACGCAATATATAACACATAGCCTAAATATCATCCACAAGGTGGCTAACCGAGTGAAAGCATTAAGCAATGAAATACCCATATATCTACACAAGCACAAGAGGAATTCAGTTTGTCTTTACTCTAGATACGGCTTCGGTTTTATCAATCTCCCTAGGATGGCTAGACATGGGAAACAAGTTTACCAAACAACAATGTGCAAATAAGTTGGTTGTTATTCATTAAGACCATTCAATATAGGTTAAGGGTTCATTCTCTTGATTTGGGAATTTTTCCTAAATCAATTTATTACCCAATCCGGCCAAGGATGAGCAATTGTGCCTTGATAACAAGACCCATTAAGTACAAGAATATGGAACCCAGGCCAATTTAGCAACTAAATGCCTGAACTGAAACCTTTCCCACTCTTTGGAGCTAAATCTCTAACACTCAAATTACTCTAAACATGGCATTTTGGTCATCCATCAATCAATCAACAATCATGGGAAGTTAAATTACACTACTCCTACATTAAATTACTCTACTCCTAATCCCAATCATGGACACATATCAATTTCGGACCTCTACACACATGGATATTGCAATTAGAGCTAAATTCATGAAATTAACAAAGAGTGAAACAAAACCCAACTGAATTTAAGCACAAACAACATATATTACACAAGTTTAGGGTTTACAATATTCCCCAAATCAGGGTTAAATATCAAAGAAGCAAGAAATACAAAGAAATGAGTAAAAAGGAGACAACCTTTGAAGACAAGTCCTTCAAAGAAGCTCCTAGCTTTCCTAGCTCGGATTTGGTCCAAAGACCACTCCTATTCCTTGCAATCTACCCTAAAATGGATGGAGGAAGTGTAAAATGGGGTTGTGGAGATGTATGGGGAGCTCCCATGGAGGAAAAACCTCCATGGGAGCTTGGATCCTCTTCTTATTTGGTGGAGAAGGTGAAGAAGATGAAGAAAATGGAAGAGAGAGAGAGAGTTGGGCGGAGGAGAGAGAGAGGGAGTGAAGGGATTCTGTGTAAAAACTGATGAGAGAAAAGAAAATGGGGATATTTATAGTGTTGAGGAGATTAGGGCAGAAATGGGGGAAAGGACGAAAATGCCCTTAAGTGGTTGAAAATTGGGCATTTCGCTGATGGGTTTCTAGCAGCGCGCACCGTTACGGCAACGGGCATAACTTTCTCCACAAACATCGGAATCGCATTCTTGAAGAACCATTGGAAAGAAGACTTCTTGGGATTTCCAACCATATATAACAAGAAACCAGGTTCGATTGGAGGAGAGAGATATAGCCCCCACAAGTTGAGTGTTCTGTAGGAAACTTTCGTCAAAAATTCCGCCTTGATTTTGCGCCCTATTCTGTGCCCTAGGGCATTGATTTACAAAATTTGGGCCTTCTGATCCCATTCTGCTCCCTAAATGCCAAATTAGGGAGCAAAATTTAACTTTCAAAAATTGCACATTTGCCCCAATATTTCACCATTTTTGCACTTTAACCCCTATGATTAAAAATAACCTGAAACACTTATTTAAAATGTTAAATACCCGGTTTTACCCAAAAAACAAGCATAAAAGGTAAAAGTAAGGGACTACACAATGTGTAGAAATAAGAGTTATCATTTGCATGACGATTGACGAGAAGATCATAGGATTGATTTTAGGAATCAAGCGATCCCTTATTTGGTGGAATTTGATAAAGTTGACTTTGCTTTCAAATAGAACTCTTGAGTGGCAGGAATGAGTCAATTTCCTTGTTATTAAAACGTTGTCGTCTCACTATCCTTCTTAGTAGCTTGATCTTGGCATACCTGCTCTTACCCTGATACTTGGTAGTCTGCTCATTTGATACTTACTGCTTGGTTGGCCGGCTCTAGGAGGGATCGGGGTACATGGGTATCCCACCTCTTACTGGGTCATGGTACCAGAGTTTCGGGGTACCATGTGGTAGCGGGGTACTAGGATTCTGAAGTAGTGTAGTCCTTAGGAACTTGGCTTCTGTGTTTCCTGGTACCTGGGAGTCTATGAGCCCTTGATTTTTATCCGGATTGATATAGGGCCTACCCAGTCACTTTAGTGGCGGGGTACCGGGATGCTTTTCTATGATGTCATTCTATCTTAATTATTTCTTCAATGTTGATGGAAAATTCTTCTTTGAATCCCTGCCATTTTTGGCGGTTAACAATATATATATATAAGAGTTTTTTTTTTTTTTTTTTTTTTTATAATGGTGATCTTTCTCTTTCATATATACTGAATTTAATATAAAGTTACTTCAATTCAAGTCTTGTGAATAACATTGATTAAGTAAAATTATTTTTTTTTTCAATTTTTTAAATATGAATTGTTAAAAAAAAAAAAAAAAGGGACGAAACATAGAGAGAAGTACCCTGAAAATTTTTGAACTTTTTTCACTCAAGTATGTATCACTGTTCTGTTGGTGGGATGGTAAGGTTTGAGGTCACTTGTGGTGCACCTCTGAGTAGGGGTGGCAAAAATCCCCGACCCACCCCAAACCCGCCCCGCCCCGGTCCTTTTAGGGCGGGCTTGGGGCAGTGAAAACGGGTAACGGGGCGGGTTTGGGGCAGATTTTTTAACCCGGCCGGGTTACCGGGTCGGGTATGGGGCGGCCCCTTTTGCCCCGACCCGCCCCGTTTGACCCGGAATATAAATAAATATTTAAAATATATATATATATATATATATATATATATATATTATCGATCAAACATCGGTTACCATATATGACTCAATTTAATTGAATAATTAAGAAAATGTAATCAAAATACTTGAAATAGAATAATAGTCAAAAGGCTGTTTGAAATTGAAATGTAACAAAGAAAAAAGATTGACTACTAGCAACTCAAAATTCTTTGTATAGCAAAATCTTACACTCAGACAATAGCCCCGCTCATAAACCCCTGGAATTGCTGATGGACTTCAACCTTCTTCTTCTGCCACAACCTGTCCAGTCCACCATTGTTGTATGTATTTTGTATTTTTGTTTAAGTTATTTTGGGATTTGTATTCTATACATTGCCTAAGAATTTAGTGTTTATTAAACTCAGTTATTGTGTTATGTTAAATTTAAATTTACTGCCATTTTTTTTTTTTAATAAAACGGGTCAAACGGGGCTGGTTTGGGGCGGAAGTTTTTGACCCGACCGGATCACGGGTCAAGTTTGGGGCAACTTTTAAAAACCGGGTTACGGGTTTGGGGCTGCCCTGACCTGCCCCGACCCGCCCCATTGCCACCCCTACCTCTGAGAGAGATTCAAGTACTCAAAGAAGTAGAAACTTTAATAAACTCACAATTTTCACAATACAACTTTCTTTCTCTCTAGATTATCTCACACCACTCCACACACTTACAACACAATATGAATCCCTTTATGTAGGGAAATGAGATGAGATAAAAACAAACACAATAAATGCAAAACAATAAAATCAGATCAGTTCGCAATTGGGAGATGGCTGGTTGAAGACATTTTGGACGGTGGTTGGAGTCAACAATGGCTGGCTTCTAGAAATGGTTGGAGGCTGGAAGGTGGCTGGCCGGAGATCAAGTTTAATTTTCAACATGTTCTTATAATTCATTAAAATAAAAAATAAAAAAACGAATCACACATCAAAATTCATTGAAATCACACTTACATAACTTATATTTTATTTCAAAATTAATTTTCTCCAACACTTCAGAAATACAGAGGAAAAAAATGTCATATTTATATCTACGAAATTTCCTCTTTTTTGTTTTCGTTATTTTTAAAAACCCAGAATAATGAAAGAAAATTATTCAATAGCTACTGCTAAAGCCTTGAACTTGCTTAACAAATTACTATTTTGATCACAACCACATATATGCCAAAGACTAATTAAAGAGGGTTTTTATGAGTAGTGAGTCATGAATCATAGTTTAAACACAATAATTTAACAACTTTCCTTTCCTCTTCTTTTGGGAAGAGAAAAATAAATTAAGAAAAAGACTGTTCAGAAGATTGAAGAACTACATGACTGTTCAGAAGATTGAAGAACTACATACAAAACTACTAGAGCCATGCAGTACAGATTGCTAAAGGCAGATTGCTAATACACAAAGTACAAAATAATTCAATCAAAAAACCAATTAAAAATGTAAAAATAAAACGTACAAACACCATATTTATTCCTTCCTGATCTCCTAATAAAAAATTCAAACAGACCCCCGCCTGATCAACTAGCTCTCTAGTTAGCTATTTGATGGTGCATAAGTATAACCACGTTTGATTATATACTTGACAAGGCCGTCGAGCTCGTCCTCGCTGATGTACCCATCTCCGTTTTCATCAGCATGGTATAGCGCTCGCCAAGATCGCCAAGCCGGGAAACTTGAATCGAGTTCTTCCAAGGCCTTCTCAAGCTCTTCCTTGCTGAGGTGGCCGTCCTGGTTTTCGTCAAATTTCCTAAGCCAATTTTTCAACTCCCCCTCATTTAAGGGTATTTGATCAACACTTCTTTTATTCCTTCTGGTCCATGGCCAACTCCAGTGCCACTTTTTATCTACACTCTTCTCGTTAGACATGTTTTGGAATTCGATTAGTTGTGCTAGAGGGAGAAAGTTGGGTAATCAGCTGTTGTTTTATATATCAATGAGAAAATGAAATAAAAAAAATAAATTAAATTGATTGTGAATTGTGATCATTGGGAGAGCCTTGCAAAGGAAGTTAAATGTGAAATACGTAAAGATACGTTTGGGACTGATTCTGCTTGACGTTTTTGGGTCAAGGAAGAAGTTCTTCTTGATTTTTTTGGTAACAGGAGAAATTCTCTCGAATAAAGATGAGTTTGGCCAAATCATTTGATTTGATTTGATTTGATCTTTTTTTTTTTTTCGTATAGATAACACAGGAGGAGTGCTTATATTAATTTAATTTAGCATTAATTTGTCTTAATTGATAAAGTATTAATGCATGACAAGTAAAAATTTTCATTTAAGACGTTAGAATATGAAAATCTAACTATTAATAATCATAAATTTATATCCGTGAAAATGTTTATGATAATTTTAGTTTAAGTTAATTAAATAAATAATGGAGAAAGGTTGGACTTTGAAGCAATGGAGTGTCAATATGCAGTGAAATTATTAACAAACTCTTTTGATAAAAGAGTTCAGAATATTTAATGATCATGAATCAATTCTTTAAAAAAAATATATAAAAAAAATCATGAATCGATTTTAAAAACCATAATTAAATAACAACTTTCTCTTGCTTTCGAAAATACAAAGGTGAAGATTCTTGGCCATAAACCCAAATAAATTAAGCAAAAGACTGCTTACAAGATTGAACTATATACATACATTTTTTTTATTTTATTTTTTTAATGGTAAATTTATTAGAAACCACACCAATCCACAAAAACACGAAGGCAGACCAGCCTCAACAACGAAGAGGACCCCAAACAACCGGGAGGACCCAAAAACAGAGCCACAAGAAAACAGAACAGAAACAGAGCAAACAAAAACAAACCCAAAACAGAAAAGCAGAGCCAACAAAAACTAAGAAACAGCGCTAGCGAAGCCAAAGCAAAAGAACACCAAGCTAACATAAGGAACTGGAAAAAGCATATATCCAACACCAGGGCCACGCCAAAACCAAGAGAAAGAACCCAGCAACACCACACCCGACCAAAAAGAAGGCTCAAAATTCGTCCCAAACAAGAGTGCTCCCTTCCAAGCCCAACCCGTTCTTAGCCAAACTATCTGCGAAAGAATCTGATGACCTCGGATTGATCACCACAGAAGTGTTTCCAAGACTGCTTAGAAAGCTTTGAAAGTCATATATGTAGTTAACATGCTTCAAACTTTCCACTCCATCATAGTTAACCCAAGATACCGCTACCTTCGAGTCACTCACAATTGTGACCTCTTTCCCGACTAGAACAGCCATATTAGTGCACAACTCACATGCTTTATGGATTGCCATGATCTCCACCATGTTGGAGTCCAAAACTCCCACATAAAAGGAAAACAGACCCCACACCTTGCCTCAACAGTCTCTTAGAATACCTCTGATGCCTCATGCCCGCGTTACCCGGCTTCCCCTTACCGTCAACGTTGAACTTCATGGCACCAAAAGGAGGGCCGCACCAGCCACCAGCTTTGAGGGGCTTTAACCGATAAGAGTCCATGCAACAATCTTTCAAATTACATGCATATTATTATCATTTTTTAATGTAGGACAGTTGGCTTTAGAGTTTGAAGAAGAGATGGACAGGAAATTGTCCAAAATAGGTGCTCCAAAGAAACGGGCATAACTTTTGACTCGGTTGTCAGATTTCCTATTATAATATATTTTCGGAAAGGGTTTTCAGAGCTCTATAGCATGGCAACCTGGGTTCCCCGGTTGACGTCATTTTCATTCTCATCGGAGCTGTTTAAGTTAGGTTGTCGGGCAGCCAAAGTTTTTAGTGTTTTTTAATTGTTTTCCGTTTTTGTTTAGTTTGAGGATATTTTAGTATTTTTGTTTTTTTTTTAGGGTTTCCAGATCCTATTTAAGGATATTTTTGTTTTCAGTTTCATCATTGAATAATATTATCAATTTTCGGTTTATATACATTCATTCTTTGCTGGTGGATTCCAGTTTATGTTACTTTAGGGTTTACGCTAGTAACCCTAGAACTTCCGTTCTGTGTCAAGTGGTATCAGAGCATAAGGATTTGCCTTGTACGATGATCAACAACGAAGCCGGAAGAGTTAACCCTGGCGACGCTGGTCGTAGGGATGGCGATGTGTGGGCGGCGATTGATGAGCAGCGACAGTCGATGGAGAGGTTGGAGGCTATGGTTCGGCAACTGATGGAGTGGCTGCCTACTCCCAACACCCCTACGGGCCAAGCTCCTGCTCCTATTCCGGCCCCTAACTACAGAGATGGAGTCGAGGGATTGACCCTGGGCCGCCCTGAAGGTAGACGTCTTCCTAGAGCCGCGAGACATGTGCAGCATGAAGATTTCAGTGATAAAGATTCTGAAGAGGATTTCGTGGGTTACCAAAGAGATCGTCAATTGAACCGAAATCAACCTGATTATCGGATTCGCACAGACATACCCCTGTTTTATGGAAAATTACAGATTAAAGAGTTCCTGGACTGGATTTCTGAGGTTGTGAGATTCTTCGAGTTTACTGAAGTTACGGAAGAACGTCAAGTCAAATTGGTAGCATATAAGTTGAGAAGCGAGGCTACTGTTTGGTGGGAGAAATTACAGATGTATAGACGACGACAAGGCAAGGTTCCATACGATCCTGGAGACGAATGAAACAACTTATGATGAACAGGTTTTTACCTCTAGATTATGAAAATTTATTTTTCAGAGTTATCAGAATTGTGTGCAGGGTAACAAAGCCGTTGCAGATTATACTGAGGAGTGGTCTAGGCTTTCAGTTCGTAACAATCTCAATGAGACTGAGGGACAGCAGGTTTCGAGATATTTGGGTGGATTAAAGTCGACCATTCGAGACAATATTGGGTTGCAAGTTGTGTGGACAGTAGATGAGGCGCATAACATGGCCTTGAAAGCGGAGTTAATGGAGAAATCATCCAATCGTTTTTCTCACTACAAGAAGGACATGGGTGAATCATCCAACGCAGCTGCAAATAGGGGTAGATTTTCACCAAGTGATGGACATGGTCAGGCTAAAGCTACTGCAGATCAGGTGCAAAGGGGTTCGGTTCCAAGTAATTTTAGTGGGTCGCGTCCGACAGCAGCAGCAGCTACAAAGGAAACCCCACGAATGGCACCAAACCCATACAGTAGACCAGGCGTTATGAAGTGTTATAGGTGCGGCCAACCGGGCCACCGATCGAATGAATGCCCAGCCCGAAAACTGGTGAACTTCGTGGATGCTGAAGAAGAAGAGGAGAACAATCAGAATTATGAAGAAGAGGGAAGCATGGACGAATTCTTATAGGGTGCAGATATTGCAGAAGAATAGGGGGAGCCTGTAAACTGTGTGATTCAGCGAGTCATGTGTGCAACGAAATTGGAGGATATATCGCAACGAAATAGTATTTTTAAGACTTGCTGCAGTATACAGGAAAGGTTTGTGATTTGATTGTCAACACTGGGAGTTGTGAGAATTTTGTGTCTAGAAAACTGGTAGAACATCTGAAACTGCGTGCAGAGAAGCATCCCAAGCCTTATGCGATTGGGTGGATTCAAAAGGGTCCTAAGGCGAACGTGACAGAGGTGTGCAAAGTTCCTATTTCGATCCGGTAATACTACTGGGAAGAGGTGGCATGCGATGTAGTCGACATGGATGCTGGTCACGTATTATTGGGACGTCCATGACAGTTTGATGTGGATATAACCTACAGAGGGCGTGACAATGTTTGTGTTTTCAGTTGGGGTGGCAGGAGGATTGCAATGGTTCTGAAACGGGGTTCAGTCGGAAGTTCAACTAAGGCCACGGTAAATGAGCAGTCTTTGGTCACCTTAATCACGTCCGTAACTAATTTAGAAGCTGAAATTAAGGAGGCACAGGAGGTACATGTTGTAGTTGTGCGATCTTTAGTGATAGAAGGCGAGGAAGAGCAGAGATTTGTGGTACCCGAGAAGGTGCAGACCCTGCTGACCGAATTCAGTGATTTAGTGTCAGAAGACTTACCGGATGACCTTCCGCCATTGAGAGATATTCAGCACCATATTGACTTAGTTCCGGGAGCAAGCTTACCGAATTTACCACACTATCGGATGAGTCCCAAGAATCATATTTTACAAGAAAAAGTGGAGGAGTTAATGAAGAAGAGGTTTATTCGAGAGAGCATGAGCCCATGCGCAGTTCCCACATTACTTGTTCCGAAGAAAGATGGCAGTTGGAGGATGTGCGTTGATAGTCGCGCGATTAACAAAATAACTGTCAAGTACAGCTTTCCCATTCCGAGATTGGATGACATGTTAGATATGCTAGAGGGGTCGACATTATTCTCCAAAATCGACCTGAGGAGTGGGTACCATCAGATTCGGGTCAAACCTGGTGATGAATGGAATACGGCTTTCAAAACTAAGGATGGACTCTACGAGTGGTTGGTGATGCCGTTCAAACTGTCCAACGCACCGAGCACTTTCATACAGCTTATGAACTAGGTATTGCGGCCTTTCATTGGAAAATATGTAGTCATTTATTTCGACGATATATTGATTTACAGCCAGAGTGAGGAAGACCACATGGAGCATCTACGGGCTGTGTTAGAGGTATTGTCCAAAAACAAATTGTTTATTAATTTTAAAAAATGCAGTTGGATGACAGCGCGGTTACTATTCCTTAGGTATGTGGTCAGTTCGGAAGGAATTTTGGTTGATGAAGAAAAGGTTAGAGCCATTTGTGATTGGCCTACATCGAAGACGGTAGGAGAGGTGAGGAGTTTCCATGGGTTGGGGATGTTTTATCGTCGATTTGTGAGGGATTTTAGCAGTATTGTGGCTCCCATTACAGAGTGTTTGAAAAAAGGGAAATTTCAATGGAGTGAGGCAGTCGACACAGCCTTTGCAGTCATCAAAGAAAAACTGTGCACCACTCATGTTCTTGCTCTACCCAGTTTTGAGAAGTTATTCGAAGTGGAATGTGATGCTAGTGGGGTCGGGATCGGAGCAGTGTTGTCACAAGAGAAGAAACCAGTGGCGTTTTTTAGTGAAAAGCTGAGTGATGCGCGCCGAAAGTGGAGTACCTATGATCAAGAATTCTATGCAATTATTCAGGCTCTAAAGAATTGGGAGCATTATCTAATTCAGCGCGAGTTTATCCTTTACACTGATCATCAAGCTCTGAAGTATTTGAACAGCCAAAGGAGCTTAAGTAATATGCATGCTCGGTGGGCAACCTATTTGCAGAAGTTTCCGTTTGTTCTGAAGCACAAGTCTGGGGTTCTCAATAAAGTGGCAGATGCGCTGAGTTGTCGTGCAAGCTTATTGGTTACTATGCAGCAAGAAATCATTGGGTTTGAGTTTCTGAAAGAACTGTATTCTGATGATGAGGATTTCGGAGAGTTATGGGAAAGGTGTGTTCTGAAACAAACCGACGGGGAGTTTCATATGAACGAAGGTTACCTGTTCTGTGGTAATCAGTTGTGCATCCCACGGAGCTCTTTGAGAGAGAAACTGATTCGAGAGTTGCACGGTGGAGGTTTGGGTGGTCACTTGGGGCGTGACAAAACTATCAGTGGGGTGGCTGCACGATATTATTGGCCTCAGTTGAAACGCGATGTTGGTAATTTTGTTCGCAAGTGTTATGTCTGTCAGACTGCTAAAGGACAGGCTCAAAATACGGGCATGTACATGCCACTTCCTGTTCCGAATGCCATATGGGAGGATTTAGCAATGGACTTCGTTTTGGGTCTTCCGCGAACTCAGCGTGGACACTACAAAAAAAATGGTCTTTTCCAACGGCTAAATGCCGTCGGAAAAGATCATTTCTTGTTGGAAATACACTTTTCCGACTGGAAAAGGCCATCGGAGGCCGTCACAAATACGTTTGTCGGAAAAAGCCATTTACCGACAAGCCGTCACAAATACTACCATTTCCAACGGCCATGGCCGTCGGAAAAGATAAAAATGCCGTCGGTAATAGTAATTAAGGGTGGTCAAAATTACTTGCATTATAAAAATAAAATAAAAAATTAGTGCAACTGTACTTGACATGCGCCACCTCACCCGACACGCGCCACATCACCCAGGCACCCAGCAACGTTAAATCCATGAAACTCATGGGGTTCGAACCCTTGACTTGAATGACAATAAGGGTTACCCTTACCATTTTGCTATAACTTTATATCTGATATGTTTTGCATACTATTTATATATAAGCTATTGATATTTTTGTAAAATATCTAATTAAATATTTTTTTTTTATACTGTTTAAATATAACTATTGAGATATTGTTTTTAAAAATAATATTTTATTGAAATTATTAGAGTTTGTTTTAAAAAATCTGATATAGTGTCACTAAACATAACTAAAAATAACTAAATGTTCTTGTGATTACTAATAATTTTACTATATTTTATATTTAGTTAATTTAGTAAGATGTTTCTATAAAGTAATTCGAATTAAATTTTAGCATTTCCGATGATACTTTTTATGTTGTTAGAAAAGTGAGTAATATTGACGGCTTATTTGACTATTTTTGAAGGCCCAAAAGTAGTCGGAAATGCAGTACTGTTATTTTTTTTTTTTTTTTAATTTTCGACGGCACAAAAAGTCCCACAAGTCATCGGCATAACTCGACAACTTGACACAACCCAAATCAATCTTGTAGATGTCATGTACGAGGGCGTTGTAATGTTCCTTGACATCCCTACGTGACTTTCTAGACAGTTGACTAGCGATATTTTGCCATCGAGCAATTTTTCAAGATAAAATTGCTTATAATAAGAGGGAGTTCCTAAAGAATGATGTCAATATCTCACAAATCCCTGCATCATAACCCTAACAAATGTTTTGTGTATTTCTGTTGCATCAAAGTGTTCACTCCTGATTTTTGCGCATATATGTCATTGTCCAGATAGCAATTTAAGGAAAATCAGGTGTATTAAATGCTTACTACGAAATAGAGTTTATATAATTATTTTATCTAACTTTTTATTTTTCAAGAAAAAATAAATCATGAAATTTTTATTTATACAAATTATTTGAAGAAACTTTATATAAAAATATGTTTTTGACACTTAAAAAAAAATTTAATCTTTTCCAAAAAAAAAAAAATTTAATCTTTTCCGACGGCATTTAGCCGTCAGAAAAGACCATTTACCGTCGGAAATGTGACTATTTTCGACGGCAATCAGGCCGTCGAAAATGTTGGATTACTTTTTCCTCATTTCCAACGGAACAAGACTATTTCTGACGGCACAAAGACTATTTCCGACGGTCATTTGACCGTCGGAAATGTCATATCAGATTTTTACTCATTTCCGACGGCACTGATATGGCCGTCGGAAAAGGTACTATTACCGACGGCAATTAGCGCCGTCGGAAATAGCTCGTCACTGATAGGGCTTTTTTTTTGTAGTGGAGTAGACTCCGTGTTTGTGGTGGTTGACAGGTTCTCAAAGATGGGGCATTTTATACCTTGTCGGAAGACATCTGATGCATCACATGTGGCTCAGCTGTTCTTTCGGGAGGTGGTTCGTTTACATGGTGTACCCCAGTCTATCACATCTAATAGGGATTCGAAGCTTCTTAGCCATTTCTGGGTTACATTGTGGCGGCGGATGGATACTACTCTGAAGTTCAATAGCACTACGCAGCTACAGATGGAGAACCTAAACCGAACCCTAGGGAATTTAATTCAGAGCATCTGTGGAGACAAGCCAAAACAATGGGACGTGGCTCTAGCACAAGCTGAATTTGCTTATAACAATGATGTTCATACTGCTACGGGTAAGTCTCATTTCGCTTTGGTGTATCGGCAACCTCCTAAGCATGCGTTGGACCTGGCAAGACTTCCTAAGGTCACTGGTATGAGTGTTGCTGCTGAGACCATGGCAGAGCAGGTTCGTGATGTTCAGGCTGAGGTGAAGGCACGGTTAGAAGAGAAGAATGCGAAGTATAAGGCTGCAGCAGATATTAAAAGGCGTGAGAAATTGTTTGCTGAGGGTGACCAGGTTATGGTGTTTCTACGTAAGGAGAGGTTCCCAGTTGGTTTCTATAACAAGTTGAAGCCAAGGAAGTATGGGCCGTACAAGGTGATCAAAAAGATCAACAACAATGCCTACGTGATCGACTTACCTGCTGATATGAACATATCTCGTACTTTCAATGTGGCTAACCTTTATGAGTTTTGTGATGATGTTCCACTTTATCCTGATTATAACTCAAGGTCGAGTTCTTCACAGGTGGGAGAGATTGATGTAGGATAGTTGGCTTTAGAGTTTGAAGAAGAGATGGACAGGAAATTGTCCAAAAGAGGTGCTCCAAAGAAACGGGCATAACGTTTGACTCGGTTGTCAGATTTCCTATTATAATATATTTTCGGAAAGGGTTTTCAGAGCTCTATAGCATGGCAACCCAAGTTCCCCGGTTGACATCATTTTCATCCTCATCGGAGCTGTTTAAGTTAGGTTGTCGGGCAGCCGAAGTTTTTAGTGTTTTTTAATTGTTTTCCGTTTTTGTTTAGTTTGAGGATATTTTAGTTTTTTAGTTTTTTTGTTTTTTTTAGGGTTTCCAGATCCTATTTAAGGATATTTTTGTTTTCAGTTTCATCATTGAATAATATTATCAATTTTCGGTTTACATACATTCGTTATTTGCTGGTGGATTCCAGTTTATGTTACTTTAGGGTTTACGCTAGTAACCCTAAAACTTCCGTTCTGCGCCATTTTTTTTAATATACATACATATTAAATTCTACTGCAACTTTACATCAAGAAAACACATTGAACATGACCTCTGGATTAAAACTGCAAATTTCAATTAATACAAGAAGTTATACATACATATACATATGTTTACAACTAAAAACTCTTTTTTACATCCAAAAAAAAAACTTTTATTTTCTTTTATTTTTTTTACAACCAAAAAAATAAAATTAAAAAGGAAAATTAGACAAGTACAAACACCATATTATATTATTCTACCCACCTAACAGAAAATCAAACAGACCGTCTCATCAGCACCTAGTTATTGTACTTAAATAAAAACAATCGGGAGCTCTCTGCTGGCTATTATTACTTCACGGCGTATAACCACGTTTCACTATATACTTGACAAGGCCGTCGAGCTCGTCCTCACTTATGTATCCATCTCCGTTTTCATCAGCATGCCGCAACGCCCGCATCTTTGTTAGTGTCGAAATGCTTAAACCTATCTTTCAACTGCGCTTCATTTAAGGGTATTTGAACACTTTTATTGTTCCCTCTGGTCCAAGGCCAACTCCACTGCCACTTTTTGTCTACACTACTCTCCTCGCTTGTTTTGTCGCGCTCTCTGTATGCACCCCTCCGACAAGCCGTTGACATATTCGGAAATTGATTTGCATTACTAGAAGGTGTACAGTTGAAAGAGTACTCTGCGTTTCTAGCGCTGTGTGTGATTCGATGTACTCACTAGTAATTTAGATAGACAGCTAACAGTTTATATACATATACGGCATCCTCTAATATCTAAATCATTTTGTAACTCAATAATTAGATACTTTTAGCAAAGTGGTGGTGCACTTCCACTTCACTTCAGTAATAAGGGTTCTTTTACCCAATAAATCTTAAATTATGAAAATACCCCTCTATGAAAATACCCCTCCTCATAAGTTGTGGAAGTTGCATTCTGAATTGTGTTTATAGAGGTTGATCTCCATAGGTTCGTACAGACCCTTGATCCAGTTGATGTCCCAAAATAATAATATCAAGAATGATTCAATAATTAGTACTGTTGTATCAATATTAGTAAATAATGAAAAAAAAAAATGGAAAACAGAAAGTGGTTATTGAAATCCTTGCAAATTAAAGGTTAACGTGGAATAGTTATTATTAAGACGGTTGTGAGTTTGTGACTGATTCTTCTTAATCTGATTACAGGAAAATTCCCTGGAATAAAGATGAGTTAGCTTGGCCTAACTAATCATGATTTTGTCTTTTTTTATTTTTCGGATAGGGATGGATGTGAAGATTTTTTTAAAGCCGAAAGAGGCCAAATCCTTTGAAGTTTCCGGTTAAAGAAAGAGGATGTGGATCCTCTCCTTACCTCTTTTTCATTATAATAAATGTGCGGTTAAGATGTGATTAGTTTCAACATTCACTTTATCAACAACCAATCATGTACATGCTTTAAAAAGGTCAGAAAAAAGATAAGGTAAGGAGATGATCCATGTCCAAGAAAGAGATACTCTCTCCCTCATATAACACCTAGCTCACTAGCTGACAAGTATCATATTTGTAAGAGATTTGTGAAGCTCAAGTAGAGATGCATATTGTAGAATAAACCCGTAAACAAATGTGTATCTAGAAAGACTCGAAACCAAATCTACTGGGTCAAAGCAAGGATCTAATATCATATGCATGTTAATAATCATCGGACCTAAAAACTTAAATGGATAGGAATGAGTCGGCAATAGCATTTAAGCACTCTAATAGAACATATCAATGGTTAGGTCTCATGAACCAAATATCATCTTAGAACTAAACTAACCTATTTGGCTTTATTCATTTTGAATTCTTTTATAAATGCCATATTAATTATTGAAACTTCAAGTGCAATTTTTCACATCCAATATATGATTGATTGAGAATACTATATATGTGGCAAGCTCTAATATATTGGGGTGGGTATATATATACCCCGTCCCATCTAAGTCTTTAGATAGAGGGGGACCGGAATGTGGCATGCTCTTATTCGGGTGGGTACACATACGCCCTATACCATCTAAGTTTTTAGTTATGATTTGGATCATCTATTAATCTGATCTTTGTACTGACCTATATAAATATGGTGATATGTGTAATCAATGACTGAGATTTATTTGTTTATTTTTTTTACTTCCATTATATATCTTTTTTTTTTTTTTTTTGAAACATCACTTTATTAAGCAACAAGACCAAACACGAAACAAAAACCAACCATGGGAGCAGCCACAAGAAAAGCACCAAGCAGCCAAAAACAGAAACACAAAACAGAACCCAGAAAACCAGTGGGAAACAGCTCCAAACCCAGAACAGGGCCCCAGAAAAAAAGAAAAAAAAAACAGAGAAGCGACCAAGCAATCACAACTCTCTCCACTCAATAACCTCCCCATCCATAGCAGAACTTTTCTTGACCAAACTGTCAGCTGCAGATTAAAATGCATGATATTATCTTTAGGTGTTTTAGGTCAGGAAAAAGAGTAGATTAGCAGAGGATCCAGATCCTTTAGAGCATCTCCAATACAAAAGTGGTTTGCATACCAAAAATCGTTGATATGGCAACAATATCAAGAGACTTACTTCCTATATGGCATAAAGATATACTTGATAGACAATCAATTTAAAATTTGGTCTCCAATACTTCTGTTTAAAACACATTTATTTTTAATGACGTGTCTAATTTTTTTTTCCTTTAGCTGAGTCAACCGAAAAAATAGCTATATAGCAGACTATCTGAAAGTAGACGGTACAATGTCTAAAAAGAAAAATTGCCATATCAACATGAGATTGAATATGCACCGATGCATTGAAGATATATTTTTTAATAAACTATCTATTTATTCTATGTAGCATCTTTTTTTTTTTTCACAAACTACTTTTGCATTGAAGATGCTCTTAGCCAGATAGAGAGGGAATAGAATTTCAGTCGTGTACTCGTGTGGTGTGAGTGTGTTTTTCTTTTTCTTTTCCTTTTTTTTTTTTATTTGTTTGCAAAATATCTACAATCCAAAACAGCACTAACTAGAAAGAGAATATTGTCAGCAGCAGAGGATCCATATCAATATCCAATCACCAATTTTTCTTACTCCAATGGATTTAGACCATTATATAATTGGCATCTAATTACTTTTTCCAACCCTTGAATGAATTAATGACTTAACTTTAAAATCATAAATTTGAACTTGAAGTACTATATATATATATATAACAGTACTTATTTCCTGAGGCCTGGGCTATTGGAAATATGTTATGTTGCGTGAATCATTCATGTGATAGATCGTCTGATTTGAATCATTTGCACGTTATTGGAACAAAAGTTCCGCAATAAAAGTTACATTAACAAAGAAGAATTTTTTTTTTTTTGGTGAATCAATTCAGATAAGACAACAGTGAAAAACAGTTATTCACAACTCATAAGATTGATCTACCCATATATACATTAACTGCTGAAGCTTTATACAGATTAAGCTTGCAAGAGTTTCTCCATCACACAAGGCACACAACTATACAGATTACAACTACAAATAAAAGACTAAACAGAAAAAAGAAAAACAAAAAACTACAAAGATCATATATTCATCATCTACTAGCTAGAATCTAACAGGGATTCAAAAACCACCCCATTTGCTAACATCATAACCTTGTTTGACAATATACTTGACGAGGCTGTTGAGTTCGTCTTTGCTTATATATCCATCTCCATCTTCATCAGCATGGCAAAGTGCTCGCCAGACCCGCCAAGCTGGGAAACTGGAACCGAGGCTCTCCAATGCCTTTGTAAGGTCTTGTTTGCTGAGTCGGCCATCTCTATCACCGTCAAACTGCATCAACATACGTTCTAACTGCGCTTCTGTGTAGGGGACTCTCACACCTTTTCTCCTTACGAAAGAAAGGCAGCCGCTGCTTTTCTCTATGGCTATAGACATAGATTTGTTTTGGAGAATGGTTTATTAGAAAGGAGGAGGCTGCTTGGTTTGTGCAGTGCTTACCTATCTATATCACTATATGATGCTATACTATGTAAATATATATAAAGGAAGATGAGTTTGAAATCTTTATAGATTTTTTTTAATACTCAATGTGGTAGCGATTATCGATCATTATTAGACTGAATGGACACTCTTACCATTAAATCATATTGAATGGTGATAGACATATTATACTTTATAATGAAATATAGCACATAATATATTTTATGTCACACTATACTAGTTGATTTGTGATTATTATGTAAATAGTGAATGATTTGTCTAAGATTAATAAAAAAAATACTAAGTGAATTAAAATCATCAGCTACCGCGTTATTTACAATAAAAATTCAAACATCTATTTTGGAAGTCTACTATTTACTAATTGAAAGAGGGATTAATATACCCTAATTAATCTTTTATTGTTTAAAATCTTTTTTAGGTAAAGCGAAGGTTCTCCATAGTGTTTGGTAAAAGGAGAATCCTGGTCTCCTGGACCTGGAGTAAAGATAAAGTTCGGCCACATATATATATATTTAAAAAAAAAAATTCTGAGATAGATGAGGATTTATTTGATTAAAAAATACCGAATACCTACCTTTTCATGTTTCAGGTTGATAATTAAAAAATCTATCTTTATTTATGAAGAAGAAAAGTGGGCATTCGAGAAGTTGTTTAGAATTATATCCACTTTATTATCACTTGTAGACCATGTTGAGAAGTAGGAATAAATATGACTTGGAATCAAATATCTGCATAATAAGATCATATTTGAACCACCATCAACCAAACATACCCTATTTTTGTTCCTAGATGTTCTTAGCATTCTTGTGTGTACTACATATTCGAATTTGGAAAAAGATCGAAATCAGTCTAGTTTCTTTTTAAAAAATCAACTACATGGCATGGTATGATTAAAAAGGTTTGGGACTGGTACTTTAACTAATTAATCCTTCTCTTTCCAGGATAAACCAGAGGTTCTTCTTATATTTTTTGGTCACAGGAGAATGAGGAGAATATATCATTTAATTATTTTATTTTTCACGTTGGATGCGGATTTTTATGATCATCCAAAAGAGATCAATTCCCATTCCCTGTTTCAGGTTGATGAAAGAGCTAAACTCTCCCAATCTCTGCTAACAGAAAAATGGGAGAATTTTTATGCCTTCAAAAGATGTATCAGAGTAACATGAAATCATGTGTGAGTGTTTTTTTTTTTTTTTAAATACTACATGCAGTAGTGGTGACTAGAACCTTGAACATTACCAGAGTTAATGAACTCTCTTACTACCAAACCACATTAGACGGAATAACATGAAAGCATGCGTTGATGAACCAACATTTTTTTTTTTTTCTTTGAATAAATGAACCAACATATATGATTGGTGGTATCGAACCAAAAGGTAAATAGAATATGGCATCATGTTGGCCCGAAGACCACACAAAACTTAAGATATACTCGTGAAGTTTGGACAAGAAAGCAGTGGTAGTGAGCTTAGTCTATATGCTCATTCAATCTTATTGGTTGAACACAGTTTTTTTTTTTTTTTTTTTTTTTTTTATCTAAACGGTAAGTTTTATAAAGCAAGTGGGAAAACCGTCCCAAGGAAACTAGAGCCCCGATGGGTAAACACAAAACCAAAGGAGCAACACAGAAAAAACCACCCAAAGACCCCGAAAAGCTGGAAAAAAAACAACCCAACAGCCAAACTATGCAAAAACGAAAACCAAGACCATCACTTTGACCCTAGCCCCTAACCCCTGCAACAAAAAGCAAACATGGAACTAGCCATTGTCATCGTCTTTCTTTCTTGCAATACAGTCTATAAACACATCATCTGAAGCATTGAAATCGACTCCACAAGCCCCACTCCTAGTCTTCATCTTGTGAGATCTTCCCTTTCCGCACCAATCAATTTGCTCCTGTATATTCCCATCCCATACACAATTTTCTTGAATACCAAATCCTTTATATATTGTCAGGTTGAAGAAAGAGACTCATAATCATTACTAATTAACAGAGAAGTGAGTATATGTGGGGCAATTTTAGTTTTTTTTTTTTTTGAACAGCCAAATTTATTCAACAGAACATCTAAAGCAACAACCAGAGGCACACTCCTATAACAAGGGGGCCAAGGAAGATAAACAACATGCACCGCAGACAGCAACACCACAACACATAAACCACAAGGAACACCCAAAACCACCGAAGCTCCCACACAAAACACCCAGCAACAACCAAAAAATAGAGAGCAAAAACACAACAGAGACCAGGACCAGCCCTGAATCAGCCCAGAAACCCAACAAAGATCAACCGTTACCCCAAACAATGCGATCCCCGATAGAAATAGAATCTCTCTTGGCCAACTTGTCTGAGAAAGAGTTAGTAAACCTTGGATCGAAGAATACTGAGTGTGGCAATTTTAGTTAGATTATTTTTACCTGGGAAGCATATGTAAGCATGTCATGGTTATGTCTTTCTAGAGTTTGAATCCTTTATCATGAACCACTAGTTTTTTTTTTTTTTTGAACCGCGAAATTTTATTAGAGTGAAAAACCCAAAGAGGAAACAAACAGTACACCAACGAACCCAGCAGACCAAAAGAAGCGGTCATCCAAGACTAGGAAAGAACCGCGAAAAAACTGAAAACTAAACATCACGGACGGAAAAGAAAACCCCTGAAAATGACGCCGTAAAACACGCCACACATAATCGACTAAGCACCAAGCAAACCTGCCACAAAACCATGATCCACTAGTATTACTAATTATTTCGTGAAATTAATTAAACACTAGGTTTATGATATTGATAAGTCAGATCAAGAAAATGAGGAGAAAAGACTATTTATAAGATTGAACTAATTATATATAGACTGATACAGAAAGCATGCCTATACTTCTCAGCAATTACAGATTCGAAATTAGTAGACAAACGATGAAGACCGACCAAAGAGAAAATCTATCTAACGTGATTAAAAACAATATCAAACTCTATTTCTTGGCATAATCATGTTTGACACAATACTTGACAAGGCCGTCCAACTCGTTCTCGCTTATGTAGCCATCTCCGTTGGCATCGGCATGACATAGCACTCGCCAAGCTCTCCAAGTCGAGAATCTTGAACCGAGGCTATTGAAGGCGTCCTTGAGCTCTTGTTTGCTAAGGCGACCATCCCCATTAGTGGCAAAGCGCTTAAACACGGTTTTCAACTCTTCTTCAGTCAAGTTAGTCACTCTCACTGGCGCAGCTTGCTTTTGATCAGTACTGCTCCATCCCCAAGTCCGTCTGCATCCTTTATCTATGCCTCTAACGTTAACACACCCGGCCATATGAATATATATATATATATATATGTGTGTGTGTGTGTGTGTGTTTTGTTGTGTATGGTTGAATTTTTGCTTTGCTAGCTGTGTGTGTATGTATGCTGCGATGTACGATTAGTCAACACTACCAAGAAGTTGGATGTTGATATATAGTGATTAGAATGGTTTGAGACTGTACTTGTACTAACTAGAGGTTCTTCTTAATCTTGGTATCATGAGATTGATGAGAATCGTTTTATTATTTGCGACTGATGTGGATTTTCATTCATCCAAAAGAGATCTCAAATCCTATATATTCCCTGTTTCAGGATGATAAAAGAGCCAATTGTGTTGGAAAAAGCTTGGGTGCTGACCGGTCAGCACCCAACCATACTGACCACCCAATGGGATGTTGCCATGTGACCAAAACTCTTTCATTTTTTACCATTTTCTCCTTACTTTAGGTTACGTGGCAATCAACCATTGGTTGGTCAATATGGCTGGATGCTGACCGGTCAGCACCCAAATAATGTTCAATTGTGTTATACTGTTATCTATGAAAAAGTTATTATTTGTTGGAAGACCACGCAAAATCTATTCAATATTATTCTTTATTGGTTGAACATGCCAAGTGGCATTCTCTTATTGTGTGGCAGATGTATAAGCCGCATCCCAAACAAGTTTTTTCCTTGGAAAAAAAAAAAGAACATACTTTTATATTTCAGTTTGAAGAAAGATGCTCCCTCATAATCATCACCTAATTATAAAATTAATAAGTGGGCATTTGTGAGGCAATTTTAAATTGGGTTATTTTTACGTGGGAAACATACATAAGCATGCCATGCATGGTCATATATCAACCAAAAAGTTCATAATTATTGAGTTGTTACAATTTGTTTTTTTTTTTTTTTTTGAAAGGGAGTTGTTACAGTTTTTACCAGCTAATTTTATTGGATTAACACCGATTTATAATTTGAGTATTAATAACACCAAAAAACGTGCTTCTAACAAAATACACTTTAAAAATAAGTCAAGCTTTTTTTTCAAACCTTAGTCAAGAGTCGAGACTTATTAAATCTGCACTATAAATTTATGATATTTATCATAACAGATTTTATATTATCAATTCGTCCTGACAATAAATATATCAGGACGAAGAATGTGAACCACTAGATTTATATACTTTGACTCAAAGTGTATGCACTTGTCAAAACTTCTCCATAATCTGTGGTCCACATTCTTCGTTCTGATATATTTATTGCTAGGACGAACTGACAATAGAAAGACTGTTTATCATAAAGTCATCAAAGTTAAATATGAGTATTGTAAAACACAGATAATTTGATCACCACCAAAAGCTTTTTCCTTTTGTTTTAGGAGGACTTGGAGGAACATCAATTCACGGGTGCCATAAATCAGATCAAGAAAATGAGGAGAAAAAAACTATTTATAAGATTCATGACCTAATTATATATATTAGACTGATACAGAGAAGTAGACATCATTAACCATGTATATAGAATCTAGTGTGATTAAAACGTACAGTTAATAAACTCTATTTCTTGGCATAACCATGTTTGACACAATACTTGACAAGGCCGTCCAACTCTTGCTCGCTTATGTATCCATCTCCGTTGGCATCGGCATGGCATAGCACTCGCCAAGCTCTCCAAGCCGAGAATCTTGAACCCAAGCTATTGAAGGCGTCCTTGAGCTCTTGTCTGCTAAGGCGGCGATCTCCATCAGTGTCAAACCGCATAAACAAGAGTTTCAACTGCTCTTCAGTCAAAGCTTTTATACTGGTCCTTCCCGAAGTCCGGCCGCACCCTTTATCTATACCTTTTAAACAACAATCCATATGAAGATATGGATTGTTTTGTTTTGCTAGCTGTGTGTGTAAATGTGTAAGTATGCGACGTGAATCGTGATCCAACACAAGAATTTAGAAGTTGATATATATAGTGATATTAAAAAGGTTTGAGACTCGTAAATCGTGATCCAACACAAGCAAAGCTGACCCTAGGCGGGTGCCCCTGCGGGCTCCAGGGGCGCCCGCCTAGGGCCCAAAGAGGGGTCCATTGTTTTTTATTTTTTTATTATTTTTTAGTATTGAATTGAATGATTTTGGTTAAGATAAAAAGGGTCTCAAATATTTTTTTAAAAAGCTCAAACATTAAAAATAATAATAATAGTAACAAATGACCCAATTATCTCCAGGTAATTAAAGTTTTTTTTTTCTTCTTTTTTGAATCGATTTCGAAATTTCTTTTTAGTTATGTATTGTGTACCGTGTATGCTCAATCACTCACAAGGGGCCCATTTTTTAGATTTTGTCCAAAAGCCTCCGAAAAGTTAGGACCGGCTCTGAACACAAGAAGTTATAGAAGTTGATATATATATATAGTGATATTAAAAAGGTTAAGAGTGGGGCTCATGGTTTCGATTTCAGTACTTATTAGAGGGAAAGAAGTTGTTAAAGGCTAGTCCCTTGTTTACTTTTTCTGTTGTGGTTAGGGGCCTGGGTCTTAGGTGGTTTTGGCTTTCATTTTTGCTTTGGTTGACCGACCGTTAGTTTGTTCTTTCCACTTGTTCGCTGTCTTGGGTTGGGTTTTCTTATATTGCTTTTTGTTAATCTAAAAGAGATCAAATTGGTTTTCATGTTTCGCGATAATATTCAGCTAATAAGAGATAAGTGGGCACTGTGATGTGATTTGAAATCAAATAACTTGAGGAAGTATTAAGGTAATTAGAATATAGTCATATTTGCAAGATGCTATGAAATAGTGTGTTAACCAACCACCATGGTTGGATGGTGGTATGTAACTATAATATAGTCACTATTATATTCAATATTATTGGTTGAACATGCCATGTGGCGTGTTCTTATTGTGGCAGAAGTACAAGCCGCACCCCAAACAAGTTTTTCCGTGAAGAAAAAAAAAACATAATACTTTTTATATATTTCAGGTTGAACAAAGATGCTCCCTCAGAATTCAGAAGTCATAAACATCACCTATCAAAGAAGTGCATGGGCATTTGTGAGTCGATTTTTTTCACCTATCAAAGAAGTCATAAACATAAATTTGTTTTTTGGGGAGTTCGATTTTACTAATTAAAGGAGTTGATATGGCTTTTGAAAGGATCAAAAACGTTTTTTTAATACTAAAAGCTATTTTGAAGTTTTTTTTAGTTGTTTGGCAAAACTCTTAACAGTCTTTTTAATATATGAATTGCCTCAACTACCCTTTATAAAAGCAAATTTATGTTTACTTGAAGAAGCCCAAAATTTGGGTTTTTCCAAAAAGCTTTTTTTGAGCTTTTTTAAAATATATAAATTGTCTCAACTACCCTTTATAAATTTTAGATATTTCACCATAACTCTTTCATTATAAATACATTGTCAACACCTTTTTTTTGTAATTAACTCAACAAAAAGCCTTTTTTGTTAAAAGCTCTACTCATTAGAAGCTCTACTACAAAAAGATCTAATCTAGAAGCTATACTTGAAAAGCCATACCAAATACACCCGGTAGTACTTCGTCGATCTACTCTAGTAGTACTTCATCGATGGAGTTATATAAGAGTAGTCTTTTGTGCTAATAATATATATGAGTGAATCTATCATAAATGATTCCTTATTTTAATTTCGGTAATGACCTCGATGAAATCACATCAATTTTTATGAATTTTGATCTGAAATTTTTGTGGATGATAAGTTCAATAAAATCTACCTATAAATAAAATTTAAAAAATTTTCAAGAACTGGTACTATTTATCCCGATTTTTTTTTAATATGAAGATACCAGAAAAATGGGAGAAATATAGGAAAATTCAATAAAAATAGTTCTAGTGTTTGAAAAATTCGCAAATTGTATTTATAAGTAGATTTTAATGAACTTGTCATTCACAAAAAAATTCAGATCAAAATTCATAAAACTCAATATAATTTCATCAAGTCTTTACCTATATATATACATATACGGCGACATGTGTATACATACATTATTGATAGTTAAATTATTCATGGCATCTTCATGATCATGCTCATATATTTTTCATCGATCTCTCTCTTTCTATTTTATTAATTTTATTTTATATTCATCAGGACAGCTAGCTGCCCGAGAAGCACTCAGGAAGGAGGGGAATAACGAATGGAAAAAAGATGAACAGAAAATTAAATCACAAGGTACGTAATTAAAGAGGCCTATAGCTAGGATTGCTGATTCTTCTTATTGATTTTTTTTTTTTTCTTTGGAAGAAAATCCGAATTTTTTTATTTGGCTTTGATTGGGATAATTTCACAATCATCCTTCATGTTAAAATAATTATCTTTTATAATGCAAATAAATAAATCGATGTACGTTGTTTCATTCGACAATAAAAAATAAAACTGATATTTTTCAAGTTGGATCAAAATAGTTTCTATAACTCTTTCCATTATAAGTTCTAATGTATTACTGAATAAGGGTAATATGCATGCTGCTTTAAAATTCAAGTAAGTTGTGTGTAGTTCTTGTTTTACTCATCATTTCAGCTAGAATAAAGATAGTACCCTTATATGTGTGGTCAAAGGCGGATCCAGGGGATGGCAAAGGCCATGGCCTCCCAAACAATATATATATATATGTATAATATTTACTTTGACCCCCTTAATATTATATATTAGTGTATCCACCCTCAAAAATAAAATTTTCTTGCTCCATCTTATATGTGTGGTATGGTACAACACCCTTCTGTATAGTGTATGTTAAAACGCCCTTGTGTGTATGCCCTTGAAAATGTTAGGGCAAATGCCCTTGTTATAGTATTACGGGTTAGGGTTTTAGTTTTCGTAATTTACAATAATATATATATTTTTGGAACAGCTGAAAAATATTATAAAAGGCAAGAAGGCCACAGAAACAAGAAACAAGCAACAGCCAAAGAACCAGGGTTGAAAGCGAGAGCCCAAAAAAAGGGGCAAAAACAATACAGCAGAAAACTAAACCAGGAAAAACAAAGCACACATAGAAAAGCTAATCAGAGGCAAAAACGAAAAAACAAGACAAACAACACAACATCAAAGATCGCCTAAGTCAAAAATATCACCCTCCTTGTTGGAACCCCTCTTAGCAAACATATCCGCGAAGGAATTCGTCGATCTCAAATTGAAGCTGACCTTTATGTTACCAAACAAGCTCAGCTTGGACTGGATATCATAAATCAAATTTACATGAGTGAGGCTGCCAAAGTTTTCGTTGTTAACCCAAGATACCGCAACCTTGGAGTCACTGATGATAGAGATGATCCGACTGGAAAGACTATTGTTGGAGACACATATCTCTACCGCCATGTGGATGGCTTTAATTTCAGCAGTATTAGAGTCATGAACCCCTAAGTGAGTAGAGAAGATGCATAACACCTTGCCCTTTGAATCCCTCAAAACACCCCACATCCCAGCCATGCTAGGAGACCCCCTCGCCGAGTCGTCAACATTGAACTTCAACATATCAATAGCCGGAAGGGTCCATGCTTCATTATCTGATAACTCATATGAAAATTGTAAATTAATGAGAATGGTAAACCTCTCACATTTATGCCATAAGATAGTGGGTTCAAGTCCTCTCCCTCCCCAAAAAGGACCCGAATTTACCTCCATAGGTCCTCCATCAATAGAGGTTTTTGAAAAGAATTAAAAAAAAAAAAAAAAAAAACCCCATAAAATGGCAAAAACATAATAAAAGAAATAGATTAGGGTATTTTTATCTATTTGCGCCATTTAAACTTAACTTATTAAACTAGTGTTATTCTATTAAACTAGTGTTATTCTTAAAAGTCAAAATAAAAATAGTGTTATTTCCCCCTATTTACAATTTGGTCCCAATCTAATCGGGAGTTACTTTGACTAACGGTAGGACTAATTTGATTGATTTTCAATTAAGTAAGGGCCAAATTGATGAAATTTCAATTAAAGAGTAAAAAAATGGCGACCAAATTGTAAATGCCCCTTATTTTTATGTATTATATATGAGCACAATAGTCTTTCTCAAGGAGCTAGTTTGATACATATTGAAAGAAGAGGCCAAGAGGGACCATTAATTTGATGGTAAAAGAATAATAATTGAGGACTAAATTGTCCAATTCTTTAAACTCTTAATTTATATATTTTTTTTTTTTTTGAATTACGTACTTTAAACTCTTAATTAGACTTACTAAACTGATAATTATTCAAACAAAGAGATGCTTTTAATATATATAACAATTATCAGGTGACATGTGGGAATCGGGCTTTATATATAATGTTATAGAACCAAAGATTTTGTAACCCCACGAAAAAAAGGTGCGGGATCGCTTACCAATTCTAAATAAACTTTTTTTTTATTGAAAAGGTTAAAATTATATTAAAGCCACAGAGGCTGTAAGGGGAGACCCCCAGAAAAGAAACAACAAAGATACCAAACACCAGGCAACAAGCCAAATAAGAGAACAGAAAACAGAGCCACAGAACAGAGGCAAAGGAAACGAAACAGGGCAACCACAAGCCAAAAAAAACCAACAACAGAAACACACAAATAAATAAAAAAACACAACAGCAGGCAACAACAAGAGGACACAACCAGTAAAAGCACAGAGCAGAACCTATATGTTCCCCCATTCCACAAAATCCCCAGACTCAGTAGACCCCATAAACTGATCATGCTAAAATACTATTCAATTGATCAAACCATTAAGGTTGCATTACATTTTATCAAATCATTAAGGTTACATCATATCACGTATGGTTGCCGTTGGTTTTGATCGTTAATTTGTATTAGCTAGAGCTAGAGAGCCTGAAGTGGACAACCAAAACAACAAAAAAGCATTATTTCATGCTGATAAAAATAAAATCATACAGAAGGAAACAGCTTCGATGAAATACATGTAAATTATGAGAGAAATAAGAAAAAACAGTAGGTGAAAATATAGACCATAAATTCTGGCTTGATTAAGACAAGCTCTATTTCTAGTCATAACCATGTTTGGCAGCATACTTGACGAGGCTGTCCAACTCCTGATCGCTTATGTATCCATTTCCGTTGGCATCGGCATGTTGTAGCGCTCGCTTGGCTCGCCAAGCCGGGAAACGTGAACCAAGGCTGTCGAAGGCGTCTTTTAGCTCTTGTTTACTAAGGCGGCGATCTTCATTATCGTTGCCAAATCGCTTAAAGAAATCTTCCAACTTTTCTTCAGGTATGGATATGGACATTTTAATTCGCCTATAACTGGTCAAACCGAAACTCCTGAAGCAAGTGTTACCTTCATTTTTTGAATCCAGAGGGTTGTTTTGGTGGTGTTTCATGTTTGGTTGAAATAGTTTCTGACCAGCCTCACAGGACCCTTTTCCTGGAGAAACCAGCTGTTAGGTTCTCTTATACTCTCTTTTATTGTTCAGGTCGATCACAAATTCACCTGGCAGAAAAGTGTCCATTTGCCAAGTGATTCGCAACCCACTTTACTCAAAGAACCTGGAAGATCGAGTTTATATATATAGCTTGAAAAGAAATATTGTGAGAGCAACATATTGGCTGAAATAATTATAAAATATAGTTAGAATATGGTATCATATTGGCTGAAAGACCACGCAAAATTTTCCATTTATTTGTACTTAATTTGTTCGAAAGGTTTAGGTAGCCTAGTCTATGTTCAATTAATTAATTTGCTCATTATGAATTTATGACACGTTACAACTATTATATGGTTTGCCAGAAAAGATTAAAAAATCGATTATGATCTCTGACACTTTTTGAAAGATATTAATCAATTAGAAAAGAGAAGCAAATATTAATTTTGATTTAATTAGATTACTGTAAATATATATATGAAACCACGTGCAAATAAATTTCTATTTGATTGAAAACAAACAAATAAAAAATTGATATACTAATCGTGGTGAGTAATAACTCAAACCTCAACTTGAATCTGAAAGATTATTATACTGAATGAACACTTTTTATCACCAGACCACGTATATTGAACGGTGGGAAACATTTTTCACAGGAATGGAATCAAACCACCGACTTAGCCACACCAACAACCTCCTCCGCTACATTCATGATAAAAAAACACCAATAGAAAGCAAAAGGCCAAAAGGTAAAAAGCAAAATAGAGTCAAAACTCTAAATATATAATCAAAAAGTCGAGAATCTATAAAAGTATCTTCAATGTAAATATGTATTTTTGAGTTTCTAAATAGTGACATATCAGCATTTCTATTCATTATGTGCACACTTTTAAAAAAAAATTAGAGAAATGCATATTCACATCTCCAATACAATTATCTAAAACCAAATATGCCTCAATTTTATGACCAGTCATAATAAAACAATTATTTCACCCTCTCTCCTATTTTATTTTACAATTAAATGAGCTTTTATATTATTGGTAGAAAGAGTTAGAAATCCTAATCAGCATTTCTAAGAGAGTTTTTAGAATTAGAAACTCAACTCTATATTCTCTAACCTTTTTTTTTTTTTTTGCCACACCATTTTCATATTAAAGTTAGATAATTGCATTGAAGAGAGTTTTTTTGACTTTTTAACTATCTATCCTATGTGGCACTCAATTTTCTCCAAATGCATATTTGCATTGGAGATGCTCTAAATTGACATACATTTCCCAACTAACCTCTAGCTACGAAGATCTAATTCCATTTTAAAAATGGCATCAATCTCTGTCACGAATCCTAAAATTTCACTTTACACATGAAAATGTAATGAATTAAAATATTTCTTAAATTTTTATTTGACCACTTGAGATTTTAGATTAATAAACCATATCAAATGATAACTAAGTTAGAGATATGATCAAAAAAGAAAAACTAAGTTAGAGATTATTTTTCATGATCAACCCGAAACAGTAAAAGAGAGTAAGAGAACCTAGCTTATCGATTTCTCCGTACGACCCACTTCTTAAATGAATTGGGTCCTGTGAAGCTGATCACGTTGAAGTAGTGTAGATCAGCAGATTCAACCAAACATGAAAGACCAAAACAACCCTCTGGCCCTAAAAAATGGAGACAACAATTTCCCCATGACTTGCGCTTGGACCAATTACAGGCGACTTAAAATGACCTTACCTCAAATTCATTTGAAAGATTTCTTTCGTGGCTTTGACAAGGATGAAGATCGCCGCCTTAGCAAACAAGAGCTGAAGAACGCCTTCGACAGCCTCGGTTCACGTTGTCCGACTTGGCGAGCTATGCGAGCGCTGCAACATGCGGATGCTAATGGAAATGGATACATAAGCGACCAGGAGTTGGACGGCCTTGTCAAGTATTCTGCCAAACATGGTTATGAATGACAAGAAATAGAGCCACAATTTATGGTCTTAGTTTTATATACGTACTGATATTTCTCTCTTGTAATTTAAATGTAATCTATTAATCTTGAAAATAGTCATTTTCTTTTTTCTTTTTCTTTTTTATATATATCGCATACGGTGCAGCAATTTGAAGTTTTTTTTTTTTTTTTTTTTTTTTTTTGAATATACAACAACTACCGGGACCCTGCGAGGATTGGACACTACGAGCACAGCCCGGACAACCACTCCCACAAGTGGGGAGAGGACACCCACACATGAGGTGGGACAAGGAAATAATGGGTATATATATATACACGGTGCCGAGCGTTGAACCGTGGTGGTGGAGTCTTCCTTTGGAGAGTCACACCACATTGGCAAGAGGCCCAATGGCAAGTTGTTTCCTTTTCTATGAATTTATAATTAGCATGAAATAATGAATGTGCAGTTAAGATGTGATTAGTTTCCACAACCACTTTATCACCAACCTATTACCAACCAATCACATGCTTTAAAAATGTCACGAAAACGATGAGGCAAAGAGAGGATACAATTATACAAATCCCTTGAAATAATGCTTTTCAGCTTATGTTCTTTTCATTGTCCGCTTTAATACCATATCTCAACAAAGAGGATTTGGATCCTCTATTGATCTGATCTATGATTGGTTGTTGTTAAAGTGATTGTAGAAACCAATCACATCTTAACCATACATTCATTGCAATGCTTATGTGTTATGAGATTATGTGAGGTCAGGAAAAAAATCAGATCAGTAGAGGATCCAAATTCCTCAACCAAAAGCAACTGCAATGTAATTAACCTTAATGATTTGAAAAAATTAAATGTGAATTATTGCAAATGCAACCTTAATTATTTGATTAATTTAGTAGTAATTTAGCTTGATCAGTTTTTTTAGAATCTTGTGTGTTATTAATTATGTAAAATATGTTACTATTTAATCTTATAATAAAATCATCTAAATTAAAATGAAACAACAAAGAGATGTAATATAGATAATAGGGACTAAATTGATAATTATTTTAATATCAATTATTAACTTTTCAAGGTAAGCTTAAGAAACAAATCAATAGTTAACTGTTTAATTGTTGTCTTAACCTGTGTGAAATATTTGAATAAAAAAAAAAAATGTTGTACAAGACATCAAAAGGTAACAGGAGTGAGAGTCCTGGCGAATTTTCTCTTAATTGATACTTCTTGAGATAATTCTTATGTAATTTCAATAATTAATATGTGGTCTTTCTGAAGTGCTATAAACTAGAAGGAAATTTACCAATAAAGGCGTAGCTCAGCTGGTAGATGGACGAGCTCGGGTCTTAGGTAAATGACTCCCAGGTCAGCGGCTCGAATCCTACCAATGGCGAAAGTTTTTAAAAAAATACCTGGTGCCCGAATTAATAGATAATGTCAAAAAAAAAAAAAAAAAAAAAAAAAAAAAGGAAATACACTATCCTTTTTGTTGTGCGAAAATGTTAGAAGAAAATTCATAAATAATTTTTCTAATTTTATAAAAATTGTTTATAGCACCAACTTAGAAGGGGTCGTTATATTTGGTTAAAAAAAAGCAGTATATTCGACTAACATTTTTAAGAGTAATGATAGACTCCTAATTTTTTTTTTCTCAAATTCTGTCCCAAATGATGTGGAACGTGAGGTGTCAGCATCTTATATGTGGTGATTGATGTGATGTTGACACCTCACGTGTCACATGATTTGGGACAGAATTTAGGAAAAAAAAATTGAGACATCTAACATTACTTTTTTTTTTTTATGAGTAATGTTAGACGTCCTGAATTTTTTTCATAAATTTTGTCCCAAATGATATGGTAAGGTGTCAGCATCTTATAAATCATGAGATTATATGATAACTAATATGATGTTGACACCTTATGTGCCACATCATTTAAGACGGAATTTGGGATAAAAAATTGGGATATCTAACATTACTTTTTTTTTTTTTTTTTATTATTTTTTTTTTTTTATGGGAGTAGAATCAAACTAAAAAGACGTTAGCAAATTATAGTAACCACCACCGCTACATATGTAAACTCTTTTTTCTATTTAGTGAAATCACATGGGCCGAAATTTTATTATAAAAGCAAAATCAAAAGGAAAATATATATAATCAAAACTCTAAATAATAATAGTAAAAAAAAAAAAGTCAGGAATCTATAAGTGGACAATCATTTCCCAAATAACCTCTAGCTAAACAGATGCCCAAAAAGTCAAAAACTAATCCGAGGAATGTGTTGAACTTTAAAAAAAAAAAAGGGTAATTACACAAACATCCCCTGAGGTTTGATATAATTACACATATGGCAGTGTTTGATGTATTGACACAAACATCCCCTGACCTATAAGAATTATTGCACTAACAGCCCCTACCGTTAACTTTCTACGGTTAACTACTAACGGTCAACATTCAAAAGACCGAAATGACTAAAATGCCCCTTATTTTTATTTTTTTAAATTAAAAAATTAATAAAAACAAATAACAACATCTCTTCATCTTCCTTATCTATCTGTAATAATAATAATAATAAAATAAAATAAAATAAATAAAACAACACCTCTTCAAACAACACAATCTCCAATCCTCAAACAAAAAATTCTTCATCTTGCTTACCCATATGGAAAAAAGCAAATATAACACCTCCAAATCATCAAACATCACTCAACCATCTTCATCAATCCACACATAAAAAAAATTAAAAATTAAAAAATTAAAAAATTAAATTAAATTAAACTACAGATGGAGCAAAGAGTATAGAGCTTCTACACACAACTTTGCAAATCGGCCATGGCTTCATCTGATATTCCAATCAACATCTTATGTGGACTCACTATGGGCCCTCAAAATCATCCTCCATATCCTGGAGTCTGATTCAATGTGCTATGTGTGTTACCTAGTCTCTTCCTTTCAATCCAACACTACACAAACTCTCGATAAACATAGCAAATTCCAGCAATTATCAATTCCACAAACAAACAAAAAAAAAAAAAAAAACAGTAAATAGAGATGGAGCCCCACCCAATTGATTCATCTAACTCTAAGCTCTCATTCTTGACAATCCATTCAAAGCCAAATAAAACTCTCTTTTTATAAACCACCTAACTTGGTCTTTCGAAACTCAACTTACTCAAGTGAGTCAAGAGTCAAGTCGACATGGATGTCTGCAGTTCTTCACTGGGCGACGTCTTGCAAGTCTCTCAAGGCCTCCACTTTGTCAGCATCATATTTGTCGGCGTCAATCGACGAAGAGGAGCATGTCGAGATTTGACAACCGGAGATGGAGTGGGTCTCCATCTCTAGTCTGTTTAAAAGATGGAGCTGCAACATCTCTGACTCCATGTCATCGATCTGGTCTGGTTTGGTGAGATAGATCGATTCGAGATCTCCATCTCATTGAAGATGAAGTGGTGGAGATATCTACATAAATCTCTTCCTTTATTTATTTTTAATTAAAATATTTTTAAAATAATAATTATTTTTCAATTTGTTTTAATTGTAGTTAAAATGACCATATTACCCCAGCAGTTAAGTGCTAACGGCAAAAAATTAACACTAGGGGATGTTCGTGTTAATATATCTAAAACTGGTATATGTGTTTAATTATGTTAAACCTCAGGGGATGTTTGTGCAATTAGCCCAAAAAAAAGATAAAATAAATTATTAAATTTTTACTTAACCATTTAAGCATTATTTGGCTATTTGCAAAGCCAATAACCACGATAAGTATGATTAATTATGGAAAAAAAAAAAAAAATTTAAAATCCATAAGTTAAATATAAAATTTTCATTTTAAAATTAAAAAAATCAAAAATTTAGAAATACGATTTTCTTTTTTCTTTTTTCTTTTTTAAATTATTACATACGTTTTTCTTTTTAGACTTTTAGAAACTAAATAAGAAATTATAAAGGGTCTTGAAGATCCTTTTCCTATAGTAGCAGGGTAGAGGTTCATGTTGTCACTCTCAAGTTTGACCAGTCGGTCATGACTTTTTAGAAGCCCAGGGCGAATATTTAAAATGGGCCTATTTGTTCAATCCCGCTTCTAAAAACTTGTGAAATTCCATACTTAATAATTTATATATATATGCTTAATTATTTTTTGAGAAAATTACAAAAGTTTAATCAAAGTAATTTTCATTGATTTTATATCACGATACATAGACAAAACAAAACCGAAAAAAAAAAAAGTTACGAACAAATAGATTTACACTACGATTTCTACTCAAAGAAACGGCATATGTAAATAAGGAGAAAAGAACTTGCTTAGAAAATAAAAAGGGAAGAGACCTTCTCCTTTTTTATTTTACTTTATTTTAATTATTTTAGAATTTAAATATAAAAAAATGGTATATTTGGTAATGTTTGGGGTGTGCTTGCAAAATATAATTTTTAAAAAACTCTTAATGAGGTGTACATGTAAAGAGAGAGAGAGATGCATAAACGAATTTTCAAGGGTTCAAATAACGCTATCCATTTGCTTTTAACAATTCTAATTAAAATCCATATTGAACCCAATTTTTATATAAGAAGTTGATTTTCAATTCTTTTATTTATTTATTTATTTAAGGGCCCAAATTTGATATAATTATGTGAAGTTTGAAAAATAAAAACTAAAACTGAACCCCTTTATTTCTCCAAACCCAGTTCTATGGCTTTTTTGTTTAAAAAAAAAAATAATCTATTTCCTTGCTTTATCTCATAAGTCAAATGAAAAGCCAGTAAACCAAACAAGAATTTTTCAAGGGAAAAAAAATCCATTATCCAGCGTCATAATTAGACTCGGTAAGGCTTGCGAGTTGACACGTGACGTGCCCGGCATGATCATGAAATCCAAGGAGTGGATGGTATCTTTTCTCGGAGATTGTTTGAGGGATGATCATGATCATGAAAGAAATTCCCCGATCGAATTCACTTGGCCCTTGGCAGACAAACAAGTGCGCATTCACCAAGTGATTCGCTGCACACTTTACTGATAGTAACACGCATGATCATGCATGGTGGAATAGAAACAAAATATAGCTAGAATATATATATGGTGGTACATATTGGCTGAAAGACCACGCAAAGTTCATCATGTTCTTATGTTTGTACAAGAAAGTTTTAGTTAGCCTAGTGTTCAATGAATTTGCTCACTATATATAACATTCAACAACTTTTTGAAATATTCTGCCAGGAAAAAGAAAAAAAGAATCAAACCAAGGCTGAAATTTCTTGAATTATAATCATTAATCAATTCAATAGGTAAGTATGTATTAATTGTAAATTGACAAATACTGGGTAAATGTATAAATCATCGGGTCAGTAATGTCTTGATTGTATAAAATCCTTGGGTATGGGTATTTTTTATTTTTAAGTATTACACTATTACATAAATCTAGGGTTTTTTTTAGAGGGTGGAGAACTTGAATGTTAGAAAACCCACATGTGAAGCTTAAGAAGATGGGAATGAATCCCACATTGAAAACACATATATAATAAGAGAAGGTTATATATACTAGTAGAGTAGTAGATGTCACAACCATGAGACTAGTCTTTTGCTATCCACCAATATATATACCCATTCTTATAAACACATAAACATACAAATATCGAAATTTAGCATTGAACCCGCAACCTTGTGGTACAGATGTGAGAGGTTTACCACCGAAATCTTTACATCATTGATCAAGACAATGTTTAATTTAGTTAAATTGGAATGCATAAACTAGATGAAGGTTGAAAGAAACCAAAAACTCTTTGGTTATGCAGAGCAAGTGTGTATTCTTGAAATTAGTTAATAGAAAACGGATCAAGAATTATTATTATTATTTTTAAATATTACAATAATTTGGGATTTGTGGGTGGGAGACATGACTCGAACTCACAATCTCTTGGTGTGGGTCTAGTCTGAGGGGTATGATTGTGTATTTACCAAAATCAGTTGAGAATCAGATTATACGGTTCCCACATACAAATCAAAAATTATATTCCTGTCGGAAAGTGAACTTGATTCCCCTCTTCCAAGTCCCACCTAAGGAATCAAATTCCCTTTCCTGGTTCCCTTTCTCATGAAACTTAATTCTCTTTCATTTTATTCCCGATTAGCTAATAAACGCTTCCTCGGATTTTGGAGGGAAATAATGGGAGTGCATGAGGAGATTATGTTGGTGTTAGAAAAATGGTTATGTCACAGGGGTGAATATGTTTTAAGGATAGCATGTGAAACACGGGTCTCGATTTTCTGGTTTAATTTTAACGGTTCCAGAGTGTGCGTTTTAATTAATGTTGTATAATGTTGTACGATTTACATTGTAATCTTCATTTCTTCGATATTTCTGTTCGTAATTTGTAATTTCGTATAATAGTTTCAAAAAAAAATAAAAAAAAGTTTTGAAAAAAACTAAAAGAAAACTAAATCTTTCTTATAACTACTCTTTTTTTTTTTCTTTTTTTTTGAAACGGCTAAATCATAGAAAGCCACTAGAAAGGCCAGAAAGGCAAAAGGAAGAAGTGAAGAACCTCAAACAACAACCACCCCAAAAGAGGAACCAGCAAGCCAACCGGCCCACAAAAACCACAAGAAAGGCCCAAAAGGCGCCAAACTAGCAGGCACAAAACAGAATCATTAGTTAGATGTTAACGGCCTCTTTCTTAGCATTTTAGCATTATTATTATTATTTTTATATATATAAAATGTATGAGAAGAGTTGTTTCAATGGTATATCCATCATTCTTGCACCGTAGGGTTATGGGTTCAAGTCATATTTCCTTATGTAAATCCTGAATTTATTGTAATAGTTAAAAATAAAATAAAAAAGAGAAACTATAGATAATAATTTAAAGATTTAAGGACGTACATGTCTAGAATATCCAAAACAATATTTTTCAAAAACACAAGTGAAAGTAGTAGCTATTTCCATAAAAAAAAAAAGTAGTAGCTACAACTGCTCATGTTTTAAAAAGTAGAGATGGAGTTTAATTAAGATATATAAGACTACATTAAAATAGTTTAAAAATTTATATTAATTTATTTTTTAAACTAATTTTATATTTCTTTCTTAAGAATGAATTTTATGGTTTTGATATTATTTATGTTAGATATGGATATGTTAATGTAAGGTGCACCGCAGCAAAGAAAATCTCCAAACCTTGAAAGAGCAGTACGTTTTGATGACTTCTGCTAAATTTGTAGAATTCTCCCATGAAGCAAACAAGGAGCATATGTAGAGATATTCACTACACAGGAAGTACTTTTATAAAAGGGAAAAAAAAAGTTAGATCCAAAGACCATATATATACTCTAGCTATATATATATATATATATAACTAAATACAATTAATTAAACTGGTCTTTGTAAAAGAAAACCATATTTCACAGCATAATTCACAAGCTGTTGAAACTCGCTCTCGCTTACATAACCATCCTTATTTGCATCCGCATGGTGCAGGGCTCGCCAACCCGGGAAAATCGAACCCAGGCTGTGGAAGGCGCTGGTGAGCTCTTCCCGGCTAAGGCAGCCATCGTGGTCCGTGTCATAGCGCTTAAAGATACCATGCAATTGCGTCTCGTTGTAGGGCAAATTGGGTACTGGAGGTTTATTGACTATGGTCCTAAGCAAACCCTTACTGCAACCTTTATCTACGTACACTCTTAGTGCAAGCTAAGTCATAAGTGTGCTTAATAATTGGGTGTTCAAGGAAAGGCTGGAAGAGTCTTCTGTCTGGTTTGTTATGTTGATGTGCATGCAGCAACCAAATCATTGTTTATATAGTGAGAATAGAGCATCATGACCTAACTTTTACACTTTTTTTTTTTTTTTTTTTTTTTTAATTTAAACATAATTTGAAAGGACAGACCAATGGCCCCTTGCCTTGGTGGTTGGAGTCTCCCAAGGGATGCTCCACCACCAAGGTTCAAGCCTTGCCTTGGTATGTATATATATTAATTTGTCCCACCGTGGCTATTAAACCCCAAGCGTGGGTGCCCTCTCCTGGCTCTATTGGGAGTAACCCTCTCTCCAATTGTGAGAGTTGTAATCCATTTGTACCCTCTCCCCGATATTGGGAGTAGTATTCCTGGCTGTACTAGTAGAATCTAATCTCGTCAGGTCCTGGTAGATATTGTAATTAAAAAAAAAATTAAAAAAAAATTGAAAGGACAGAATAATTAAAATCATTGACACGAGATGAGGTTGGTTCGATTGTAAACCCTTTACACCTACACCACGAGGTTGCGAGTTAGAGAGTTAGAGTCCTCACCTAGCTCCCTAAAAAAACCATGATATTATAATATTTATATATATACATTTGACAATTTAAAGTTGTTTGTCACTTCTATTACACACAATTACACAAATAGGATTGTTGTATTTGTAGAACAAAGTTCTGATATTTCTAAATTTTTTTTTTTTTTTAAAAACTAGAATTATTATTTTGTACCGTTGCTGAATCATAATTATAATGTAGAATAATGTACCGTTTGTAACATTATTATTTCTAATGTTAATCATATGAAAAATATAATGATGCCCCGACAGATTGGACGAGTTGGGCCAAATCCTTGTTATAATATTTGAAGTCGGTGGATAAGGAAAAACTGTCTGGATAAACACAGATCAGACATGTAGGCACTTGTGAGTTGTGAAGTGATATAGGAACTATACTTTATTGATAGACGATCCCAGCTTCACTGGGATAACTCAGTAACTTTATGTCTTTATGTCCATATATGCTAAAATAAAATATAAAATAAAATATATATATATATATATTCCACGTTTAACTAGCTATAAAATTCTATATCATCTCAATGTTATATATTTTAAAAAATAAATTCAAATAATTTGGTGAATGATTTGTAATTTTATTTGAATTAATTTATTTTCCGGATGCATGCATGGCACAGCGCTTGTTGGAACTTTATCACCTGTGGACCTGTGGTCCTAGCTAGGCGGAATCCCGTTCCCGGAGCAAGTTTTATCTGGTATTGACAAGTCATGTTACCGTGTGTTCAAGGAGTCTTCTGTGCTTGTATGTGTTTTTTTTTTTTTTTTTAATGTCAGAGAAAATCTTGTATGAGACTGCCACGTAATGAGATCGTGAGACCGTCCAATGAATTATACTATTTATCTTGAAAACATAAAAATAAATTATAATATTCTAATTTGATGCAATTTCATTGGACGGTCTCACGGTCTCACCACGTGGTAGTCTCATACAAGATTTTCTCGCGATGTTGATGTGTAGCTAAAGGATTGTAATATAATATAGAAAGAATAGAGCTATTATTTGGATTTTGTTAAATATAAAGGTATTGAAAAAAAATGAGATAAATATAGGAAAAATCAAAAAAATTGTTTTAGTACTTGAAAAATTCTTAAATTTTATTCGTAGGTAGATTTCAATGAACTTATCATCTACACACAAATTCAAATCAAAATTCATAAAAATATATGTGATTTCATTAAGATCCTTACCAAAATTAAAATAAGGTATACCTCACTTGATAACTATTATATATATATTTCTTACAACACCAACTTAAAAATGTGACATTTCTTACTATTTCCACTATAATATATATATATATATATATATTACTTAAGCATTGTTCTACGACTTTTAAGTTAATTTTTTCATTCAAAAATTAATAAAATTGTTCTTTAGAGCAATTTTTTTTTTTTTTCATAAATTCGGCAATAATTGTGAATTTAGCCTAACTAGATTTCGCATTGTTATATATATGAAAAAGTGTTTTATGAAATTGGTCAATTTTTAATAATTAAGTTTTTTTTTTTAATTATAATATTCAAAATTAAACTTGTACAATAACCCTCGTACACATTTGATGATGAGTAAGATTTGAACACAAGACACCTTCTGTAATGACATAAACTTTACCGATTAACCAGCTAATAGCCTTTAATATACCTATCTATATTAGAGTATCTCCGATGCAAAAGTAGTTTACATATCAATAATTATTGACATGACAATAATGTTAAGAGACTTGCTTCCTATGTGGTATAAAAATAGATTTGATAGACAATCAACTCAAAATTTATTCTCCAATGCTTCCGTCTAAAACATAATTTTTTTAATGACATGTCCATCTTTTTTTCCTATTTTATTTTTTATTTTATTTCCTTACCAAAAATATATGAAAAATTAATGTCAGTTTTAAATATTTACTGAGTCAACCTAAAAAATAGATGTGCAATAGACCGTCTGAAAGTGGACAGTCATGTTGACAATGTCTAATATTTTTTCTGCCACGTCAGCTTGAGGTTGAATATGCACGGTTACATTGGAGATACAATTATTAACATAACGTCTATTTATCCTACGTGGCATCTTTTTTTTTTCATAAGCCACGCTTGCATTGGAGATGTTCTTACCATCATCATCAAGCCTTTAGCTAGGAATTGGGAGATCAGATACAAGTGTTTTTATATAGCTTAAACGTTGTTGGGCAATTCATAGAGCCTCTGAAATTATCATCGTTAGTGATTCTAAGACTGTGGTTTCTTAGGTAAATGATGGGAGTTTTGGTAGGATCAAACATGTGGATTTATAACATTAGGAGTATATAATCATACGGAGGTCATTTTTAACTCTAGGGCATCGAATTCTTTTGTAGACATACTTGCTAAAAGGGGTTCTATTGTTCTAACATGGGAGAGGATTTTTTGTTTTGGGGGATTATTAGTTTTTCCTTTGTTTGGGGCTTAGCTCCCCTGTTTTGTACCTCTGTTTTGCTGATGTTAAAATATTTGATGTTAAAAAAAAATAAAAAAATAAAAAATGCCGCTGTATTAATAAATAATTTATAAATGAAAGAACTTTTTGTCACAAAAAAAATAATTATATTAGACTCTGTTTTTAAATTTCGGAATTAAGATTATATCTCTCACTCAAATATTTGTTAGCTCGAGGCTAGCACGCGGGATTTGAATTTGGTGCATTTTAATGACAAGGGTTATGCTATTATACAATTTACAGAAGTGGTTATCAACCATTAGATTATAATCCAAATGCTTCACAAAATTAAGGGTTTGAAAAATTAAAAACAAATAGAAATAAAAAAAATATAAAAACAAAATAAATAGTCTCTCTTATAATTATCCATTAACTATAGATATACTGACCTTTTGGCCCACTGATATGATTCTATGTCAGAATTAACGAGGTTGTAGATTAGAGTGATCATGTTCTACTCTTTTAAATCTCAAATTATAATAGTTAATTTTTTTTAACTATTATAATTAATTCAAGATTTAAAGAAGGAAAATATAAATAAACTCAATAGTATAGATGGGGTATACCATTAGACCAATTTTATCTTTCTTATAACAATTGATATTGTATATATAATTATATAGTAACTAGATCCTAAATGATACGATGTCAAGATATATAACAAATTAAATTGAACAAATGTCAAGAAAATGAGTTAGATGGTATCTATCATGGTCTTTTTCGTAGCATTTTATTGTTATTTTTTAAAATGAATAATAAATGAAAAAGAGAAATTATAGCTAATAATTTTAAGATTTAAGAAGGTACATGTCCAGAATATGGAAAACATATTTTGAAAAACAATAGTGATATTAGGGTGCGCCTAGTAACGTTTTTCATTTGCTATTTTTCGAAAATAAAAATGAAAATGAAAATGAAAACGAAAACAATGTTTTTGGTTTCAGTTTCGAAATCCAAAAACGCGTCTGGTAGCATATCCTGAAAGCTGTATTCCGAATATGAAAACGTAAAAAATACGTTTGGTAGGTTATCCAAAATATATTAAAAATTATAATGAGTTGATTTTTTATTTTATTTTTTGGTCAGATATGGGCAGCGCCCAGAACAGGTCTAGCAAAAGTCAAACCTTTGTCGGCACCGTTGCAGCTCGGCCAGGTCGACGTTCCAGCGAGGTCGCCAGGATGTGCGACAGCTAGGGCTGGCGGCGGAAAGGGCCGGCGGTGGCTAGATCAGCGAAAGGAAGAAGAAAGAGCAGTCGGGGAAGAAGAAGTTGATGATGGCGCGAGCGGCGCGTGTAGTGCATGCGGCTGATTCCGGTGTCGGTTTGCAATGACACTACCTGGGTTTTGTAGATCGGCCTCTGAGGATTCAATCTATGGTGGTTTCAGCTCTTGCTTGTCACTGAAACAGGTTTGAACGAGAAGAAGATGACGATTCCGGCGATCGGAAAAGAAGAAGGAAAAGAGAGAAGCATAGGAAGAAGATTCCGGCGATCGGAAAAGAAGAAGAAGAAGAAGAAGAAGAAGAAGGAAAAGAGAGAAGCAGAGGAATAAGAAGAACAGTGATGGAGACTAGAGATCGAAGAAGAACAAAAAGAAAGTGAGTTTTTTATTTAGAGTGAAAAACAAAACGAAAAACAAAATCACTACAAGAAAATTAGGCTTTCTTAATAGTTTTTTGTTGATAGTTAAAAACTGTCAACAATTCTTGATAGTTAAAAACTGTCAAGGATTGTTGACAGTTTTTAACTGTCAACAAATAACTAACATTTTTTTATATATATTATTAATATATTAATTAAATAATATATAATATATATTATTTAATATATTAATATATAATAATATATATATAATACATATAATATATATATATATATATGTATTATATTATATATATTTATATATTTATATATCATTAATATAATATATAATAATAATATATTATTTTTGGAAATGTGGGTATTTTTGGAATGGGGTTGGGGCATATGAGGGTATTTATGGAATAAAAATTTTAGTTTGGAATGGAATGGAATGGAATGGCATTCTATTGGTTTTTTGATGGAATGCCCATTCAACCAAAATGGTCGAATCCCTATTCCAATGGAATCACTATTCCATTGCATTTTAATAAACCAAACAAATGGAATGGCTTTCTTTCCATTCCATCCAACCAAACATGGTCTATAGGAGACTTGTGAATCAATTGTAATAAGTATGATTTAGAATACAACTCTCATTACAGGGGAAATATTTCTCAATATGCATCTTACAATTTAATGAACAAATGTAAGACTCGGATTACTAATTTATATGGGTAATTACATTATTAACGTGTCTCTTAGTATGAAACAAGAGAGTGCAAAATAAATAAACAATTTTTTTAAAATTATTTTTTTGAATTTTTTGAAAGTAAATGATTTAAAAGTAAATTTATTAAATTTAAAATTTTACATATCCAATATCGGTTTGCCCAAAAACCGATATCTTACTGTAAAATAAATCCATATCGAGATTTTGTTTGGTATTGAAAATAGGAAGTAAAAGTTTAAAAAAATTATTAAAGATAAAAAAAATTTATATATTTATAATATTATTTAATATAATAATATATAATAGAGTACGTAATTGGCACAAATCCCCCCTCGAGTGTATGTGAATTTGCATGTTGCCCCTTAAACTTTTTTTTTTTAGCATTAAACCCCCTGAACTATCGCTTATTGGCAAAACAAGAGTAAAAATGCCCCCTCAGGGGGGAAAAAACTAAAGGATTGCCAATAAGCGATAGTTCAGGGGGTTTAATGTCTAAAAAAAAAAGTTTTGGGGGCAACATGTAAATTCACATACACTCGGGTGGCAGGTACCCCTGGGTGCCTCTCATACAGGTCTTTAGAGTTTTCCCCACAAAGGCGGCCTAACCATGGCCTGAACAGGGTACTAACTTTCCAACCCACTAGAGACAGACAGGGACCTTAAGCCAAAAAGCCAACAAATCTCATCTTCTGATGTGCAGGATCCTCAACCTAGAGGCAAGCACAGAGCATACCGAGATGATTACAGACTGCTATTTATATGAGAGACATGGTTTTCAAAGGAAGAAGAGGAACAATTTAGCAAGACATGAGAGTTAACACACAAGAAAATATTTATTGATCTGATTCTATCTTTACACAAGTGACAAGCTCTCCTTATATAGGCGGAGAGATAGAGTGCTGACAAACCTAATGTACAGTAAGGCCACAAACGTGGCAGATACCTAGCTAAAGCAAAGCAGGGCCATCGGCCAAAGTTTACAGACAATCAAACTTAAATAAAGACAAAGGATGCCTAATACAAACGAAATAACATAATTAAATCTAATAAGGCCAAACAGTTGCCTAATAAAACAAAATAGCATAATGAAAGTGAATTATTTCATTTCACGTGACGAGGTGAGATTTTGGTCGGAGTGGAGCTGAATCACGGACTAGAAGACAGATTACAGTTGGCATGATTTTCATCATCTGAATCTAGGGCTCCACAGATGAAGCAGGGCCATGCAGTGTTAAAGGGGTCTTGAGAGTCAATCATGTATGAATTTAGAAAAGGGTTCCAGCTTTGAGAGGGGTCTCTGGGAATATTTGGTAGGATGAAAACTTCGTCGGTGGAGACATAATTAACATCACAGAGGAAATTGAGCAGACCGACTTGAAGGATTTGTGGATACATCTTTGGATAATCATACGTGGTATGCCATTCATAACTAGAGTTGGCAGTCCAAAGGAGTCGTGTGTGGGGATTATACCTATAGGGCCTATTGAAGATCCATATACAGCACACAGAGGCAGCTGATTCATAATCAAGTTTCCAAATGTTATATTTGCCCATGAGCTCAGTGAGTTCGTGCTTCCAGTTGGTCAAGGACGTGAACCATTGGAGGAAACCCCATAACAGAGAGTTCCGTTGAGAAGGATCATGGAGATGACCATATAGAGCCTGAAGTGGGAAGACGATGGCATGATGATGTAGGACTGATAAACACCAGAGGAACCAAAGGAGCTGAGGAGAAAAATAGTAGAAAGGTGGCATTATGAACGGGTCAAGAAATGGTCTGGACAGGTTGTTGACAGTGTGACGACAGTCTTGTCTGTTGATCTGAGCTAGGGTGACCGGAAGTTGAGTCTTGGCGAAGGACTGGATCTGATTTAAAGAAGGTTGATGATCAGGTGGCAACGTGGCCAAGAGTTCTGGTGGGAATGAGTAATCAGGTATGGCTGGTGAGGATGATGAGGGACCAGCATGAGATGATGAGGGACCAGCAGGAGAAGTCATGAAGACAAGAGGATAATGACCTGTGGGTGTAATGAGATGAGTGAGTGGAGGTCTGGAGAGCATGTCAGCAATTATATTATGATGGCCCTTCACGTGACGAACAGTGAAGTCATATCGGGCAAACCAGTCTTTGAGTCTCAAAAGGAGAGGATTGGGAGGAATTTTATTGTGAAAATCGAGTATCTTTGGAAAAGATGAGTTGTCCATTTCAACAATAAAGTTTCTTGTCCTGAGGTGAAAATCCAGCTTTTGGATTCCGTATTTGACAGCAAGAATCTCTTTATAGATAGTGTGATAATGCTGTTGGGCATCTTTGAATTTTCCACTAGCATGACCACAGTATTTCCTTTGACCGTCTCGATCTTCAATGAGAACGGCTCCCCAGAAAATATCACTGGCATCAGTCTGGAGGATGAGCTGGCCCGAAGAAGGGATGACGAGGGCAGGAGGAGATTGAGTGATCTCCTTTAATTTTATGACGGCCTCAGTGTGGGAGGAACCCCAAGAAGGAGGACGCTTCTTGAGGAGCGTAGAAAGAACTGAGGTGTAATGACTGACATATGGAATGAAATCTCTGACATAGTTGACGATTCCGAGAAACTGTTGAACTTGTTTCACACTAAGATCAGAATCGGGGAAGTCTAATAAACGGACAGCCAAATGAGGACCAGAACGGTATTGGCCATTGAAAATGTGCATTCCAAGAAATTCAATTTCAGATTTCCCAACTATGCTTTTCTTTTCAGAGAGCATGATACCATAGCGATGAACAATGTCATGGAACTGTTGGAGAAGGAGATTGTGAGAGGTATCATCTGGAGAGAACAAGAGGATATCATCAATGTAGACGAGTGCTGAGTGTAAGAGAGGATGAAAAATCCTGGTAACAGCCTTTTGGAAAAGGGATGGAGCAGTTTTTAAACCAAAAGGGAGAACAGTCCATTGGTATTGAGCATTAGGAAGACAGAATGCAGTCTTGTATCTTTCATCTGGATGAATACCAATTTTCCAGAAAGCACCTTTGAGATCAAATTTGGAGAAGATCGTAGCACCTGGAAGTTGAGAGAATAAGACATTTGGCCTGGGAATAGGAAACTTGTCATCTCTGAGAAAGAGGTTGAGTGGCTTGTAATCCACGACTAATCTTTTTTTTCCTCTGAGCAATTCTGTGCGTTTTTCAACGTAAAAGGCTTGACACGCCCAGGGAGAAGAGGTGTGTTCGATCAGACTTGGATGAAGAGGAAAATGTCTTAGAAGCAAATAGAACTGGGTCGTATGAACTGGAAGCAGCGTGCTTGTCTTTCTGCTTCGAAGGAGACCTGTTCTTAGGTGTTGCTTGAGGGGAAGAGAGAACGGGATATTTCCGGAATAATTCACCAGTGGATTTAAAGTGATTGGAAAAATCATCGGGTTTGGAAGGGGGTGAATGTGTAGGAGATACAAGGAAAAACAGTGATTGTGAGCGATGAGAGTAAGGTTTTGGTTTGTGAGAATGATCTCTGGTCAGCTGCTCAAGCTGTTCTTTAAGTTGCTTGATTTCTCTTTCCTTTGTGTCAAAGTCTGGGCCATAATAGCCATGAGAAATATATTTGTGAAGATCAGCATGAAGCTTTGCTATTCTCGATTGAAGGTCAGAGTCCAAATCTCTAAAGGAGGCATTAAGACTTTGGAGATGGTGATCATGTTGAGAAACATGTCTTGTAACACGATCAATCTTTTGATCAATAGAGTTAAGAACTCTGTTCTGGGCTCTGGCATTATGAGATTGCCAGTTGAGGACTTGTTCAGCCTGGGAGGGCTGTTTGTAAGAACCATCGGGTTGGATTTCGGTAGATTGGACAAAAGGTTTTGAGAAACGAGTTTTTTCTTGATTTGAGGAAGGTTCAAGTGGAGGGAAATCACAATCATAATCTGAGGTCATGTAGCAAGGGACAGGTGCGGGTTGATTAGGGACAGCAATGGCAGATTGTGGAGGTAGGAGACCTTCAGATCGTAAGATCTGTAAAGCTCTGTCATAAATAGGTAGAGGTTTATTTTTGACAGGATGGAGGCCTATCCAAGGACTATCAGGGTGATCTGGTTTGTGAGGTTTGTTCCAGGGTTTGCAGAAGGTAGGAGAGGTGTCCTTAAGACAGCGTCGACAGATACAGTCTGCATCACACATATTGGGATCATCATCCCAGATGAAGTGACCACGGATCTTATCAGTGTAGATCGGAGATCCATCAGCTTCAAAACTGTGGATAGGAATGTCAGCTTCAAAGGTAACCGGTTGAATCATAAGGACTTGGAATATCGAAGGAGTCTCCGAACTGGAAGAAGCTTTAGAACCGGTGAGGGGAGCATAGATTGTTTTGATGGAGCCATCTGGCTGAGGAACATATGGCGTATCAGCAGCAACGACAGGAGCTTCGTCCTGGAAAACCTTTTCATAATTTGTGAGCCATTCAAGAGGCATGATCTCTGTGAGCTTTTCTCTGGGTAGTTGTTTTGGAATTTGAAGGATGGTGGGAACTTCATCTTCTCTTTCTGCTTTGATGAAGATGGTGTCACCGTTATGGCCAGGAAGTGGGAGATCAAGAGCATGATCTTGAAGTCTGTAAGCAAGCTGGTGATGGACGGTAGCCATGTAGGAATTGGCTTGCATGGGAGCACCAAGAATCTGAACTTGGATCTTGAGACATTTGTGGAGGTTCTGATCTCGTAAAGGAATGTTGAAGTTGGGATAGTATGTGAGAGATATGCTTCCAGCATGAAGAGTAGATAGGCAAGTGCCAATCACAGCATGTTCATACTGAGTGTAGATGGTGTTGAGCAAGGCCAGTCTGGCAGTGACAGGTAAACCTTTTCGACCATGTAAGGAGAGGATGATTCGGACAGCACCTATGTGGAGATGGGAGTATCCTTCTTTGATCCATTGATCTATCATGTTTTGATCAATAGTGAGAGTGACATATTGTTCACTGGGAGAGGATGGAATCAAACATTTATCTAAGCCTGTGGACTGGACATATTCTTTGATGGGAAGTGGTCTTGTATGGACAAGACGAGTTAACCGGGTGGCGAGAGATTTGTTTCTCTTGAAGATGTTGTATGGATTGAGCAGAGGGAAAGTAGTTTCATTTATCTGGGCAGAAGCAGGAATATGTGTGTATTCTACTAGATCTTGGATTCTGTTGGACTGAGTTCTTTGGATAGTAGGAGAAGGTAAGGACATAGAAGAAAACAATCTATTGGGAACTAGGGAAGCAGTAGAGGGATTTGTGCTAGTGTTTGCCATTTTTGAGAAATTTCTTCCTTCTATACCAGTCTAAAATACTCATATCAGTCTAACTCTTTTCCTGGACTCCAGGGACTCGAGACATGGCTCTGATACCATTCGAGAGGCACCCAGGGGTACCTGCCACCCGAATATATATATATATATATTATAAATATATATTATTATTATATTATTAGATGTGATTTGCTATATAAATATTATAAATATATAATATATATTATATTATATTATAAAACATTCATAATATATAATTTTTTCATTATCTTTAATATTTTTTTTAAACTTTTACTTCCTATTTTCAACACCAAATGAATTTATTTGACAGTAAGATATCGGTTTTTGGGCAAACCGATATTGGATAAGTAAAATTTTAAATTTAATAAATTTACTTTTAAATAATTTATTTTTAAAAAATTCAAAAACATACTTTTTTTAAAAATTGTTTATTTATTTTGCACTCTCTTGTTTCATACTAAGAGACACGTTAATAATCCAATTACCCATATAAATTAGTAATCTAAGTCTTACATTTGTTCATTAAATTGCAAGATGCATGTTGATAAATATCTCCTATGTATTGAGAGTTGTATTCCAAATCATGCTTATTACAACTGATGTCACGAGTCTCCTATATGCCATGTTTAGTTGAATGGAATGGAATGGAAAGAAAGTCATTCCATTCGTTTGGTTTGTTAAAATGCAATGGAATGGTGATTCCATTAGAATGGGGATTCCACCATTTTGGTGGAATGGGCATTCCATCTAAAAACTAATGGAAAGCCATTCCATTCTAAATTAACATTTATATTTCATAAATACCCTCACATGCCCCAACTCCATTACAAAAATACCCTCAGCTCCTTTCCAAAAATAATATATTATATTATTATAATATATATAACGATATATAAACATATATAATATAATATATTTATATAGTATATTATTATATATAATATTAATATATTAATATATATATATATATATTATATAATATATATATATATATATATGTTATATATATATTTATATTTATATATATATATGTTATATTATATAATATATATTATTATTATATTATATATATAATATATTATTATATATAATATATTATTATATATAATATACTTTTATATTTTATTATTATTATCCATAATATATCATGCTATTATACATTCATAATTAGGGGTATTTTGGTCAAAATACAGTTAATTCCATTTTATTCTGTTGTTAACAAAACAAAATAATACTGATTCAGAGACTAATTCTAAAGTTCCAACGAAACAAAAAACTTAGTTTTCTTTTCCTTTGCATTCTCATTTTCATTCTCATTACCATTCCACCATGTAACCAAACGTGACCATAGAGTATTGACCAATAACTGGACTATATATGTTTAAAAAAATATAATTTTATTAAAAGTTTTAATAAATATTTTTAAATATATATTTGTCGTGGAAATTAGAATTTTGATTAGTTGAATAAATTTAAATTTATATAATAAGGTTTAATTTCTAACAACTCATATAGTTTATATATAAATATTGTTCAATTGTAGACATATAAGAGTTTTAGTCAAGTGGTAAAGACTTGAACTTGAGACCTTCTCAAGGTCAACTCCCACTACTAACATTTAATTGTTGTTATTATTATCACAGGTGGTCTGGCGGTGGTGGTGGTGGTGGTCCGGCGGCGGCGGTGGTCCAGTGGTTGGACAGGTGCGGCAGCGGCTGGCGACGGCGGTGGTCCGGCGACGGCGGTGGTCCGGCGGCTGCGGCGGTAGTGGTTCGGCGGCTGGCCAGTGATGGTGGTCTCCGGTAGCGGGGTGGTCGGCGGCAGGTGCGCCGGAGGCCGGCCGGTGACTTGCCGGCGATGGTGTCTCCGACAGGGGGTGGTGGTGTATAAAAATAAAAAATGTTATTATAATTAAAAAATGAAAATTAAAAAAAAAAAAATTATCTTGACAATTAAAAACTGTCAAGAAAAAATAATAATATAAAAAAAAAAAAAGGGGCTTTGTTGACAGTTTTAAAAATTGTCAAGAATATCATTCTTGACAGTTTTTAACTGTCAACAAACCCCTAATTTTCTTGTAGTGAATGAAAAACATCAAAAACTTGTTTTTGAAATTTTTCACTTTTAACACTGATGTTGTTTTTCATTTTGTTTTTGTTTTGAAAATAAAATGAAAAACAAAATGGAAAATGGTAACGAACGCGTATTCGAAATCATTTTTGGAAAATAAAAATAAAAACAAAAACACCCTTGAAGAAGGTTACCGGACAGGCCCTTAGTAGCTACAACTACTTGCATTTTAAAAAGTAAAGATGGAGTTTAATTCATGTGTTATATATATATATAATATTCATGTGTTTTTGGAATAATACTTTTAATAAGAATAAGGATTTAGTTGTACCATATAGTTACATGGGATGTTAATTTTTTTTTTTTTAATATTTTAATTTTTGATTTTTGTAGACAAATGAAATTTAAGGACTGAAAACTAAGTTGAACCCTTTTAATAAATGTAAGACTGGTTTAAATTAGTTTTAGATTTTAGATTTTGGATTAATTTCTTTATAATGAATTTTATGATTTTGAAATTATTTATGTTAATTTAAGTAATTCTTGAAGTTATTAAATTAAAAGACAAAAAAAATGTAATTTGTAAATGTAGGGTGATGATGATCAACCTCAACAAAGAAAATCTCCAAACCTTAAAGAGCAGTTTTGATGACTTCTGCTAAAAGCAAGCAAGGAGCTTATATAGATATTCACTCCTGAGGAAGTACTTTTATAAAAAGGAAAAAAAGTTAGATACAAAGGCCAAAGACCATATACTACTCTAAGTAGCTCTATATAACTAAATACAAGTAAACTCAACTAATTAGGCAAAAGAAAACCATGTTTCACAGCATACTTCACGAGTTGTTGAAACTCGTTCTCGCTTACAAATCCATCTTTATTTGCATCCGCATGGTGCAGGGCTCTCCAAGCTCGATAAGCCGGGAAACGCGAACCCAGGCTGTGGAAGGCGTCCGTGAGCTCTTGCTGGCTAAGGCGGCCATCGTGGTCCGTGTCAAACCGCCTAAAGATACCATGCAATTGCTTCTCGTTGTAGGGCAAATTGGGATGAGGTTTATCGCCTTTGGTCGTCCTAGGCAAATTTTTACATAATCCTTTACATTCACTCCTAGTCATAGTGTGGTTAATTGGGTGTTCAAGGGAAGGCTAGAATTGAGTCTTCTGTGGGTGGTTTGTTATGTTGATGTGAGTGTAGCTATATCATTGTTTATTTATATAGTAAAAATAAAGCATCCATGGCCTAACCTTTACACCTTTTTTTTTTTTTTTTTTTTTAACCGCTAAACTTTATTCATCGAACCAAAAGGTCGGAAGAAACCGACCAAACAACTAGGCCACCGGCCAAAAAGAAAACAGAAACAAGCCAAAAAACAAATGCCCCACCAACATACCAAAGCCCAGAACAGGACCTACAACCAACTACGACTACCAGGACCTCCAACATACACCCTTTTTGTTATTTAAACATATTTTGAAAGGACATAAAACCATAGACAAGTTTACATGGGCAACAGGGCTGTTTTTTCGTGTATGGTCACTATATGTAACATTATAGAATAGGGTTATTTAACGTTACAGTATAAATTCTGTAAGAAGACGTACAAGAATTGGATTCTTGTACTTATAAGTATCTTTTAGCTGAAAAGGGCAGGATCGATAGTGATCATTTTCTTAACATAGTGACCATGGTCTGTGCGCAGGAGAATCGTTTCCCGAAAGATTGGACGAGTTGGCCCAAATCCTTGTTAAAATATCTGTTTCGGATAATTAAGATTTACTTTATTATTGATACACACGGTCCCAGCTTGACTGGGATAACTCAATAAAGAGTGCCTTTTATGTCCATTATGAAAGAGTAGCATATATGATATGATAATATATGTATTCCACTCCTAACTAACTAGCAATAAAATTCTATATCTTAGAATAGTCAAAATCCAATTCAACATAATAATATCTTAAGGACAGTTTTTAAAGATTAAGATCAAACCAGAGATTAAACTTGACCTGATTCTTATTTATTCTGATGCCTTATAAAGGTATTATGGCTCCACGTCTTATCTCATCTTTTAAGGATCTTTTGGCACACCCACGTTACTATTATTACTATTACTATTATTATTATTATTATTATTATTATTATTATTGGATAATTAGGGTATGTTTTATTTTCATTATTTCTTCATAGACAACCAATCATAAGAGTTAAAAAGGACAAGACATTGTTTCTCTGAAATTCAATGTGGATGGTTCGGCTAGGGGATCGCCTGGTCCAGCAGGCATTGGTGGGGTTTTGAGAGATTCAAACGGAAAAGTTATGTGCATTTTCTCCTCTTACGTGGGGCATCATTCTTCTAACACTGCTGAAGTGTTTGCCATTCAAAGAGCCTGTCACCTGTGCGCTTCACTGTCTTTAAAAATTATTTTCATTATTAGTGATTCTATTGTGGTGGTTTCGTGGGTGAATGATGTGGGTTTTGGGCAATCTCTTTCATATCGATACCATTCTTGATATCAGAGAGTGTTTGAGTTTCATGGGCAATGTTTCTGTCATTTTCAACTCAAGATCCTCAAATTCCTTTGCGGACTGCTTAGCGAAGAAGGCTTCTGAGTCTCAAGTTGATATTCTTGAGTGGAGCTTAGATTGAGGTGTTTCAGTGTGGTGCATGGGGCTGGGGTTGTTCTGTTTTCTTAGGTGGCTGTTCCTTGCCCTGTTTTTTGTTTGTTTAGTTTCGTCTTTATCTGTTTGGGGGTGTTTGTTCTTCTCTATTTGGCGCGGTTCTGTTGGTTAATCCCTTGCCTTTTAGCTTTCTATGAATACGTAACTTATTTTCAAAAAAAAAAGGACAAGATAATGATGAGATGGGCAGAATATTCATATCCATATTTATGTTGTCTTATTGATGTAGAATGGTTTACAAGAAAACAAATTATGTGCCTTTCAAAAAAAAAAAAAAAAACACAAATGATGTTGGAATAATAGATATCATCGTCTCAACATGAATGTGAAGAAATGTTAGCCCATCAGAAATTTATCAGGCCCAATGATAAGAGCTGGTTGAAGCCAGGAGAGGCCTAGATGCTAAAGTGCTCCTTATCAAGCCCAATACCAAAACGCAGCGTTTTCACTTACCTTATCTGATCACTTGAAGAGTTAAGTCAAGATTTTGGGTTGAGATGGCATGCTGTGATTGGCTCTACTTAGCTGATGCGTACCTTATCTCTTAAAGCATATATAAACGAAGAGATGAGGAGAGAGAGTCATTATTCTGATTAGGGTTCTTTTCTCTTTTACAGATTCTGTTTTTATCTAGAGTGTTCTTGGTATTCAACTTGAATATCTGGGTTCTCTGCTTTGAATTTGCGAGAGCGTTAGAAGAGAAAAAGAGAGATCTGTGTATTGTGATTCTTCTGATATAACTTTGGTGTAATTATGAGTTGTAATTAGAAGTGAGATTGTGTGGTTAGGGTTGTTAGGTCGAGTGTTTTGTTAATCAGGGCCTCTGGGCTCCTTTTGAGGGTTGATCTTGTATATATCTGTGTAGTTCAAGGTTGTAAAGACATCACATTGTGAAAGAGTCTTTTCTGAGAGACTCAACGTGGATGTAGGCCCCATTCTTGGCCGAACCACAATAAATTTTGTGTTGTTTCTCTTGCTATCTGTTTTATACTACTTTATCTTTGTAGATATTGCATGTATAACTCATATCTTCTATACTGTTCTTTATATGATGCATGAATAATTCAGATCTGATAATATATGCCTAAATCTGAATGCTTGTAGGCTTAGATTCAATCTATTGTTACTTCATTGCATGTTTGTTATATAAAGAATTGATTTAGGTTACTAGAAATCTTTTTGTATCTCTGTTGTAAGTGAATCTTACTGAAACTACCTAGAGATATATTGTTAAATAGGATTTATACTTGCTATAATTTCCTAACAATGAAGAACAAAATTTATTGAGGGAATAGCATTTTTTAACTAAAAAATTAAGGAGGTTTTTATTTTTTCCCGGAATTAGTGTTTTTATTGTTTTTACCAAACTTTCCATTGAAGAGACAAATTTACTCATGCACCGGATTAAACACATTGAGAATTAAATACACAGATTAAACACGTTAAAAATTAAACTAGTGGTGTGTTTAATTGATGAAAACTGGTGGTGTGTTTAATTGAAAAAAAACCAGTGTGTTTAATTTAAGAAAATAGATGGTGTGTTTAATTGAAGAAAACTAATATGTTTAATTTAAGAAATGACTCAAATCACCTGTCAAATTTTGGTGTCCCAATTTGTGTCTAATCAACCAAATTAGGACATGTGTGCACATTTATGGATTTTTTTTCAACTTCTTCCATAAATGTGTCATAAATGTGCACACATGTCCTAATTTGGTTGGTTAGACACAAATTGGGACACCAAAATTTGACAGCTGATTTGATTCCTTTAAGAAAACTGATGTGTGTTTAATTGAAGAAGAGCGGTGTGTTTAATGGAAATTGCTTAGATACTAACTGATTAGTACCCAAAGTACTGACCCTACCGAAGCAAGCAAGAAGCATATATAGATTTCATTCCTGAGGAAGTAGTTTTATAAAAAGGAAAAAAGTAGCACTATATAACTAAATACAAGTAACTCAACTAATTAGGTAAAAGAAAACCATATTTCACAGCATACTTCACGAGTTGTTGAAACTCGTTCTCGCTTACAAATCCATCTTTATTTGCATCCGCATGGTGCAGGGCTCTCCAAGCTCGATAAGCCGGGAAACGCGAACCCAGGCTGTGGAAGGCGTTCGTGAGCTCTTTCTGGCTAAGGCAGCCATCGTGGTCCGTGTCAAACCGCCTAAAGATACCATGCAATTGCTTCTCGTTGTACGGCAAATTGGGATGAGGTTTACCGACTTTGGTCGTCGTCCTAGGCAAATTATTACCTAATCCTTTACCTTCACTCCTAATCATAGTGTGGTTAATTGGGTGTTCAAGGGGCTAGAATTTAGTCTTCTGTGGGTGGTTTGTTATGTTGATGTGAGTGTAGCTATATCATTGTTTATTTATATAGTAAAAATAAAGCATCCATTGCCTAACTTTTACAACCTTTTTGTTATTTAAACATATTCTGAAAGGACATAAAACCATAGACATGGTCACATGGGCATGCAAACCGGGTTGTTTTGTCGTGTATGGTCACTATATGTAACGTTTTTTTTTTTTTCATATATGGTCACTATATATGTAACGTTATAGAATAAGGTTATGAAACGTTTATAGTATAGATTCCTTAAAAAAAAATAAAAAACGTACAAGAATTCCACACTTGAAACTATCAAATATATAATTATAATTATTATCAAAAGCAGGATTCTTGTAATTCTTTTTTTTTTTTTTTTTTTTTTTGAAATCGACCCAGCAATAACATTACAAAGTTGATCCCACAAAAAAAAAAAAACATGTGTAAATCTCCTACCTAAAACCTCCTCACTCTCTTTCTCTCACTATATATGCTAGTAGACTAGCAGTCCTGATCTAATCAGTGATTTTAACAAAATGTGTACGTTACAATTTTTTTTTTTGAGGGAACAGTACAGAAACAAGAAATAAAATACATAAAAAACCAGACTACCCATGGCAGTCTGCAGCCAGGACCGTTACATTTTAATTTTTAAATACATTGACAAGCTAAAATTGTTTGTGCGTGTCTTTTAGTTACATACATACAAATAGGCTTGTTCTATTTGCAGAACTGGGTTCTGATTTTTCAAAATCATGATAATACTAAGTATCTTAAAGCTGATAAGGGCAGGATCGATAGTGATCATTTTCTTAACATAGTGACCATGGTCAGTGCGCAGGAGAATCGTGACCCGAAAGATTGGACGAGTTGGCCCAAATCCTTGTTATGATATTTCAAGTTGGTGGCACTTGTGAAGTGATGCAGGATTTACTTTATTGATACACGGTTCCAGCTTGACTGGGATATATAACTCAATAAAGAGTGGACTTTATATCCATTATATTTATTGTCATAACGAACTGATAATAGAAAAAATATATATATATATATATGATCAGTGTTGCATGAAATTGGTATTTATAAGCAATGTTCTAGTAAGTACTAGGCACTAGTCGGGCGGAGACCCAGCGTCTAGCGCCTAGACAGATTAATCGGCGATTAATCGGTCCGTAAATTTAGACCTATTTTTTTTTATTTTCATATATAAAAATCGAATCACAAACAAATTCCAATTATAAATCCAAACAAAATTATTTCCAAATCCACAAATACCAGATTTCATAAATCCACAAATACCAGATTTCATAATATTTTGATTCGTCTTAGGGATGTATCTAGTCTTGATTCTTGATAATAAAAGACAGATGGCACTTACATAGTGAGTGGGACACACTCACATCAAATTCAATTCCACGTTTCAAAACTCATTGTGGACTTGTGGTGGGGCACACATCTGATAACTATTATCTTTAATATTCTTTTTTAAATTCTTTCAACACTTTCTTTTCACTTCTTCTAGACTCTTCCAACTCTCATCTCTGTTCAACGGTCTCTCTCTCTCTCTCTCTCTCTTCTCAGTTATCTTATTTTGTTTTCTTTTTCAGTTCAACGCTCGCTCTCTCTTCACATCTGTTCAACCCTCGCTCTCTCTTCTCAACCATCTACATCGCTTCTCTAACGTTTCTTTTGCTGGACTGTGCAGATTGGAGGCGACTGAAAGTGGATCTCGGCAACCAAAAGTGAACCGCTGACTAATTAGTCGGCGATTTGGGAGATTAGTCGGCGGCCGACTAATTAGGCCGATTTTGGCCTCTTCGCCGCAGTGAACCGCCGACCAGCCGTTTTGAGCCGATTAATCGGCCTAGTCGGCCGATTTCTAGAACACTGTTTATAAGGTGTATGGCAATTTTTAATAATTACATTATTTTTTTTCTAAAAGAAGTTATAATTATAATATTCAAAATTTCAAATATACCAATAACCCTTAGTTGAGTTGACCAGTAATATTATCTGGTGCTTGATCTAGATTGATACGATAAAACATATTTGGTGTTTGCCTTCAATATGATCCCGTACACATTTGATGATGAGTAAGATTTGAACAAGAGACACCTTTATGTAATGACAACAACTGTACCAATTAAACCAGCTAATATATATACCTAGCTCTTACTAGCTTATAAGTCTTAAGAATGAAGATCACTATCTAATTAATCACACAGTCGATGATTATTAGTCCCTAATTACCAAACAGAACCTTTTTTGCTCAAAGGGATCAAAAATTCAAAATGGGGCAAGTGATGTTTGCAAGCTATTAATTACTTCTTCTACCAGCTGTAATATTATCGTTTTTTTTTTTTTTTTCTTCTCTTAATTCAAAATGGGGCAAGAGATGGAAGCATAGTGTCTGGGAGAGAGATTTTTGATCATCAAACCACATAGTGAAGAGAAAGAGATAGACATTTTATATATGAGATTGAAGAAAAATGCTTCAAGATTAATATATAACACAATACATTTCAATTTCTAATTCACGACATAACCAAGTTTGATAGCATAATTCAGTAGCTCGCTGAACTCGTCCTCGCTTATAAATCCATCTCCATTTGCATCAGCATGGTGTAGTGCCCGAAAGGCTCGCCAGCTAGGGAACTTGGAACCGAGGCTATGGAAGGCGTCCTTAAGCTCTTGCCTGTTAAATTGGTCATCTTTGTTTATGTCAAAGCGCCTAAAGATACCTTTCAACTGATCTTCAGTTAACGGCACTGACGCCGCCTTCCCTCCCCCACGTTGATGATCGTTGTGTTGGGCGATTGGATTTTTTGGAACTGGATGGTTATCATACATATTGCTCTCTTCTGTGCTTGTTCTATTTATGTTTTTCGAAATTATAGCTAGCCAAGGGTTTATATATAGTAATATAGAGCAAGCTGATCAGGATGTCCTTGTAATTCTTCTGCTCCTTTGTCAAATTCTAATTTACTTTACCATACAAATTAAATACTGTTAATTATTCTAAGCATTGATGGCCCCGATCATAGTAGTGTATTAAAGGTAAATAAGGAAATTTATCAAGCAACAAGCATGGAATTTTTGACATCTAGAGTGATTATATATCTATTCGATTAGTGTTAACATGTGCCCCTAGGGCATATGTTAATGACTAGAAATTTACTATAATAGAAAACCCAATAAATGCATAATCAATGCATTGATTGCATTGTCTCTACCTGTGTATTTATTTAGTTACCTACTATAGTAAGGGGGTGTATTCAATTAGGATTTCGAATGACTTTTAATGACTTTTTTTAAGTGGATGACTTTTGCAGATTTTATGGATTTTTATAGACATTACAAGACTATGAAAAACTTTCATAGACTTTTATTTAAAAGACTTCCATAGACTTTCATTTTAAAAAACTTTCGTAGACTTTCATTTTAAAAGACTTTTATAGACATTTATAGACTTTCATTGACTTCTAATTATAATGTATAATTTGTTTTAGCAAAATTATATATATTTATCATCTCAATAAAAATAATTTTTCAAATGAATAAAAGAAAACCATCGTTAATTAAACTTGACAAAAACATTCATGTCTATATATGTGATTTTAATTTTTTATTTTATTTTAATTATATTTTGCATTATAAAGACATTATGCTCCCTTTTTTTTTTTTTTTTTTTAATAATTAGTCAAAATTTTATTTGTTTTTTATTATTATAAATTTTTTTTTAGAATAAATATAGCAAACCAACAATAATATTAACATTTATATGTCTCTACAAAAGTATGACAATGAGTATAAAAAATCAACCAAAAGTTCATTCAAGTTACTAAAGATAAAACATAAAAACCGCACCTAGTTGTTGAATAAGATCTATGCCTAAAAGTGGGTAGTTTGATATTGATCATAATTACATGAAGTCACGCTCATACGTGACTTTGATTATGGCATATTGGCATGGTTAAGTAGTGGTTTTTGTCTTTTATTATTTTTATTATACATAAATGAAATTCATTTAATTTGTTTCGATGTTATTTAGTTGCTTTAAAAATATAGGTAAAAAATATGAACTCGTCCTTAATTGCATAGCCGGTGAAGAGTTGTTATATATATATATTTTTGTTTTTTTTTTTTGTTATAGATCGTTAATGTTTATATGTTTTTTTTTAATAATGTTTATTCATTTTAAAGTTATTCGTTTTATTTTATTTATGAAATTTGTTAAAAATGAGTGTGCTTTTATTTGAAAATAGAACATATACAGTATTTGGTTGTTGATGTTTTTTAAAGAGTTTTATATTTTTATTTTAAAGTGAAATTCCTTTTTTTTTTTTTTTTTTTTAAAACGTCATTCAAAGTCATTGGTAAGAATGGAAGACAAATTGTGAGATTTTATAACTAAAAATCATTAAAAGTCATTAAAAGTTATTGATATTTTAAAGTCGTTAAAAGTTATTGAGATTTTGAATACCTTATAACTTTCATAGACTGTTAAAAAGTCTTAATTGAATACCATGTGACTTTTAAAAACTTTTTAAAAGTCTATAAAAGTCTGTATTGAATACCTCATAACTTTTATAGAGTCGTTAAAAGTCTATATTGAATAGACCTAAATTTTTTAATTCCATAAAAAGTCATTAAAAGTCTTTTAAAATCCTAATTGAATACACCCTCCTAAATTTCTAGTTGTTAACATATACCCTTAGGGCATAGGTTAACACTACCCCTATCTATTTTTCCAAATAATTAAGTGAAAATTGCCAAAACTGACCACTATAATTATGGGAATTTCTTTTTTAACCACATGCATACTTTTAATTGTTTATAACCATGTTTTTGAGAAATTACTGAAAAGCCCTCATATAAAAACCCCTAAATCCTCTCTCTCTCTCTCTCTCTCTCTCTCTCTCTCCTTTTCTCTCTCTATTTCTCTCTTCTCTGCTCTCTCTCTCTCTCCCCGATCCTCTCTCCCTTTTCTTCCTCCATGTCGCCAATCATCGCTGGAGCTGGGCAAGCATCGCCGGACGACGTCGACTGGGCGTCAATCATCGCTGGACGTCGTCGGCGAGCTGCTTGGGCTTCGCGCGAACCAGCGGCGACTTGCCACTGGTTCGCGCGGAGCCCAAGCAGCTCGCCGACGACATCCAGCGATGATTGACGCCCAGTCGACGTCGTCCGGCGATGCTTGCCCAGCTCCGACGATGATTGGCCCTCACCTTGATGACACCGGCGATGATTAGGGATTTGGGGAAGAAGATGAGGAAGAAGAAGAATTGGGGAAAAAAAAAAACCTAAGCCTAATTTCAATTTAGTCCACATTTCAAGTTTCAACATTTTCCAATTAGGCATGATTTCAAGTTTGGACTTTCCAATTTAGCCATGATTTCAAGTTTTGACATTTTCAATTTAGTCATGATTTCAAGTTTAAAGGTTTTAAAAAAAGAAAACTAATTTCAGGGGTATACTTATAATTTACGGACATACACTGAAAGTTTTTTTAAAAAGTGGTTATTAACAATTATAATTTCAAAAGTGGTTAAAAACAAAAGTATGATAATTTGGATGGTTATTTTCGGTTTTTTCTCAATAATTAATGCCAACTACTTAATGAAATTTAAGAATAAAAATGAAAGGGAATGCTTGATAGTTTCTTTGACTATATTCACATAACCTAATTAACCTTTTTCAAAACTTGGTCGGCTACAAATACTCCACGATACAACTATTCCATTATTGTTTTATTGAAATTTTTTTCTTTGTATTTTTTAATCTGAAATCCATATGCGACATGTTGCGTTGGTGGGATATATATAGCTTTTCTATTGTGAGTTCGTTCTAACAATAAATATATCAGAACGAAGAATGTGGACCACAGATTATGGAAAAATTTTGACAAGTACATACACTTTAAGTCAAAGTATTTAAATCTAGTGGTCTATATTTTCCGTCATAATATATTTATTGTCAGGATGAACTAATAATAGAAAAATATATATATACACGAAGCACGATATGCCGATATGCCGATATGCCATTGATTTTTTTGAAGTGTGGTAGCATAGAAGATAATTATCAAGGAAAATCAATTTCTCTCACAAATGTGGACCAATATGTATTAATTGCATCCTGAAATGTTGCTTTTTTTTATTTTATTATTACACAACAACTGTCGGGACCGGCGAGATTGGACTCTACAAGCTCAGCCCGGACTACAACTCCCATAAGAGGGGAGAGAGCACCCACATATGGTGGGACAGCATCCACACTAGTAGTGGGAACATTTACATATATCCATGCATACACTAGGCCTTGAACCTTGGTGATGAAGTTTCCTAGGGAAAGGCCCACCACATTGACAAGGACCATGTGTTGAAATGTTGCATCTTGAAATTGATATAAGACATTAATTTGAATGGTAAGATCTCATTGTTAAAAAATAAAATAAAATTGAATGGTAAGATTTGTTGGCCTTTGGCTATATAGGGTGTAGTGATTGTAGTCAATATATACCAGCTGAGTCTCCAAAAGTATACTATCTTAAAGTATCTCCGATGCTCTGTCAAATGCTTTGTGTCAATGCTAAAATTTAGCATATGGTGTAAAAATCAACCTCTAATGCAGTATCAAATTTGACACAACAATAAATGCTTATTTTTTAATTATAAAAATACCATTATATATATATATATTAAATGAAATAATGAATGCATTAATGGAATTGAAGTAATAAAAGAAATAATAAATGTATTAATGATAAATGTTCACTTTTATAATTTTAATTAATAAAATAATAAAAATAGCGTTTTAAGTAGAATTGTGCAATGGAACACAATACTAAATTGACGTGTCAAATATAGCATTTTATTTTTTTTGTACCAAATTTGACATTGATATTGACATATACGTCGGAGATGGTCTTATATATGGGCATGTATTTTGTATAAATCGATAGCCAAGGACAAATGGCATGAACATGACATGGGAATAGGATTCTTTATCCATATATAAAAGGTCTAGTTAGTGATCTCTGTTACTTATACCCTATGTACGAGGAGTTACACTGGTGCAACTAGACTGAACTAGTGGAACAAAATTAACCGTTACTTTCGAAATCGTGTCAAAAGTGAGTTCAAAGATTGTATTTGAATATATACTTTTAAAAACACCAACCAAATCTATGATCTTTTGGGATTCTTTCTAGTGTAAAAAAGAAGATGAACAATTAATTCGGTTACCGATCAATCATATATTCTTGAAGCGCTTAAAAACCATTCATGGACCAAAAAGTTGTAGCTTGATATTCAAGTTCCCAAGGACCAGAAAATGTTCCCATAACTACTATTTCACTTTTGACAGAATATTGTTTTATGGTGGGTCACAATATATTTTGGGATTTTTTTTTATATATATGCCACTTGTGGTAGAACCCAAAACATTGTGGATCCGAATAAATGCACTTTATGGTCAAACTATATTGGGTGATGATTATAATAAAACTATATTGGGTGATGATTATAATAAGTGGTGAAGCCACATTTTTGAGTTGGGGTTATGGCCCAAGCCCATATATATATATTTTTTTAATTTATTAACATTTTACCCTAATATCTTTTTTATTTATATTTTTTTGTTAAATTTTAATAATTTTTCATATTATCCCCAAAATCCTGAGATGACTTTGCCATGGTTATATTCTGCTCATCTTGTGAACACCTTATAATAAAGAGCAGTGTCCACCCTTTGGGAATTGATAAAATAAAAAAGGTTAATTGCAATAACATGCCCTGAGTTTTATAAAAAATGCTTAATAATCAATTAATTGTCATAATTGCAGCAGACCCCCTTGCCGTTAGTCAAAATCCGTTAGACATAATAGTTGACTAGATTACTAGGGGTAAAGTCATCATATGCTACATCATTTTTTTTTAATATAACAATAAACAAATTATTTTTTTAATTAAAAACTAAACACAAAACAATATGTATCGGTGTATTATCTCCTCCAATGGACATCGATATGTTCTCAATGGGGGAGATCTGAACCATATCTCCTCTAATGGAGGTTGCCAGAGATCTTATTCTTCTCCAAAATTGGAGAATCGGGTCTCCATTAATGACCTTGAAGCCAAAAAAAATACAAGATTGCATTGGAGTTGAAGGTTTAATTGGCTTGTGTGATCAAATATGGTTTTTGATGATCTAAGGGCATCTCCAACTCACAGGCAAATTGGCACAATTCATCAAAATGGAGCAAAAAGCCCTCTCCAACAAATTAACACCTTGCTTCAAAAATGCCACCAGAAAAAAATTTACAACTACCTCAATTTTTTATCTCAAAAAAAAAATCCGGGTACTTGTTTGATAATGAAGGTTGCTGATAACCTTGATGTTGGAAGAGAGAAGGCCGATGGCCTCTTTGATGTCAAGTAGCCATCGACCTTCACAGGAGACCTTCGCGAAGGAGGTTGACGACGTTTTCTTTACCGTCGAAGGAGGAGGTTGATGGTTTTATGGTTGCACTATTGTCTGTTGATGAAGACTTGAAGAAAGAAAAAGAGATCTGAGAGAGAAGCAGATCTGGGTTTGGTTTGATATGTTTGTTTTTTTGCTTTGTTTTTAATTTGCTATGTTTTTGTGCCTTCGTTTAATAAAAAAAATAAAAAAGAGAGGAGAGAACGAGATCTAATTATATATATATATATTATATCTAATCATCAATTTATATTTATAAATATTCATTTATTTTCTTTTAAAATAATATTCATTTGTTTTTTGTTAAAAAAAAAAAAAATGAATTGTGCTTTCAATTTGAATGAAGTCTTCAAATATTTATTTAATTAATTTTAGGGATGAAATATTAATCTTGACTTATTGCAATAATATGTTAATTATGGGGTGAAATGTTAATTGTTGAGAAATAATAAATAAAAAAAGGGAAAGAAAGGGAATATTCCTTTTTAGTGTAACATTTGGTGCAGTGAGTTGGAGATGGAAAAATAAATAGTGTGAAAGTTACACCATTTTAGTGCAAAAGTTGCACCAAATTGGGTTTTTGGGTTAGAGATCGCCTTAGTGAGAGATTTAATTTTGTTTTTTTTTTTTTTTTGGGTGATGGGTTCCAAGGATGGATTTTTAGGTTGGTTTGTGAACTTGTGATCGGATTCGGTTTTTGATGTTCTAAGTGAGAGATTTAATTTATTTTTTCTTTTCTTTTTTTATAGGTTTTGATGGGTTCAACGATGGAATTTTTTTGGTGGTTAACTGTTGATGGGTTTGAAGAAAACGATATCTCCAGCTCTAAATTATTTTAGATTGTTTGAAGAATAGCCTCTTGACTTCAAGCATCTTGATTTTCTTATGAAGAAGAAGGAAACAAAAAGGAGGAGAAGAAGATTCAAACATTTTTGAAGTATTGAATTACAGAAAAATAAATAAATAAATAAAAAAAGAAGCAAAGAAATGGAGTCAGAGAATTTTCTCACACAATTTTTCGTAGATTGGATTCATCAAGATTGGTCTCTTTTGACCTGGGTTGAAAACTTGAAATCAAGGCCTAGAGATCTAGAAATGAGAATAAACCAGTTGTTATCATGTGCCCTAAGGGTTCAGGTTAACACTATCCTAAGTTTATTTATTATTTAATTATTATTAAATAGTTGCAAATGGGTTATTTTAATAGTAAAAAGGCAATTATACTTTTTCAAATAAAATGCAGGGGTATTTCTGATATTTTATACCTAAATCTTAATCAACCATTAAATATGATGGAAACCAACTGTTGACAAAGGAGATCTGCTGCGATTATGATAATTAGTTGAATATTAAGTCTTTTTTAGAAAACCTCAGAGTGTGTTATTGCAATTAATCCAAATAAAAAATTGGGTATTGTTGTAAATTAATTGAATAGAAGATGTAATAAATAATAAAGAGAGATGAGAGTTGGGAGAGATGAGACATAATAGTAACAAATAGAGAAGAGAGATGCGAGAGTGAGACGAGAGAAAATATTCCCTTTTATTGAAGCTTCAGTTGATCAACCTTTCATAAGGAAATGGATTACATATATATAGGCCCATAAGAGAAGGACCAATGTGGTAATATTCCAACCATTTTACTTAATCAGGAAGCAAAGTAAGTGGGTGATTCCCAAGAAGATAAGAAAGGGGAGATAGTGGAAAGCCACCTATATTGTTATTAAATTATAACACTCCCCCTTGGATTTCCACTACTTGAATTTTAATTTGTTAGGAAAAATCCAGTGAGATAAAATTCTTCACAAAATACATCTAATGATCTTCTGGATTTTGTGGTGTTGGACGTTCTCCAAACTGTCTCATTAAAAACCCTGTCAGGAAAACCCAGTGGGACAAAACCTGATCGGAAGGAAAAATAGTATAGTGTACATATGTCCGTTCTGAACTTTGCTCCCCCTGATTGTCTCGTTAAAAACCTTGTCAGGAAAATCCAGTGGGACAAAACCTGATCGAAAGGAAAAAGAGTATAGTGCAAATATATAACAATAGTTAATGTTTTCTTCAAAACATTTCTTACATTTATACTTTGCTAGGAAAAACCCAGTGGAATAAAAACCTAAGCAAAGATATTCATTGATCTGTCGGATCAAAGTAATATTTATGATGATCTTTTGGATCAAGGTAATATATATACGATGATTAGCAAGATCAAAGTAATATTTACAATGATATTTTTGATCAAAATAACGTATATACAATGATATATTGAATCAATGTAATATTTATAATGATTTTGTGGATCAAATGATTTTTGGGTGTGCTTAAAGAATTGTCTCATTAAAACCTTATCAGGAAAACCCAATGGGAGAAAAACCTGATTGGAAGGAAAAAGAGTACAATGCACATATGTCCCAATATAATTAATATATTTCATTTGACATGCTCCCCCTGATGGGACGCTCCCCCTGATAAAAGTTCTTTTAAAGCAATCTTTTAGATTGCTAAACTGGGGTATATAGATGTTTATTTCATGGAATGAAATAACATCATAAATGATTGAAGGAAGTATAAGCAAAGACTTGCTTTATGAAGTAATATACATATGGAATCCTTTTCAGAATCTTTTCAACATATTCTGATTGATGGACAGACATTACATTTGATTTATGTTCGACCTTCAAGTCGAGACAATATTTTCTTTCCCACGTCTTCATTTTTAAACTCATTTATAAAAATTCAAGAGTTTTCAAGAGCTCTCCAGGAGCTCCAGTTAAATTCATATCATCAACGTATGTTGTGAATTGTTGATGATATGAATATAGTAAATTCGGATTCTGATTTCTTTATGAAGACACATGGGTATATAATATAATTATTATACCCTTATTTTATCAAATATTCACTGAGATGGTTATATCACATCCGTCCAGATTATTTTTAATCCATATAAGGATTTTTATATGTTCATCAAATACAGATTACGAGATCTCGATTTACATGCTTCTAGCATTTTAAATCCTTCCGGGATTATAAATATCTGCATTGAGTGAATCATATAGATAAATGATTATTACGTCTATAGGACGTATTTCAAGCCTTGTAAAGGTAGCCAAATTTATCAAAAATTTGAAACGTAATTGTATTCGTCACTATTGAATACCAAGTTTCTGTGATAAACCTTGTACTACGAGTCGTGTCTCATATCTCACGATCTCATTTTTCTCATTAGGTTTCTGTATAAAGACCCATTAGTATCCAACTAGTTTGACATCTCCAAGTGTCTGGGGTACTATTGGTCTAAATACTTTATGTTTGGCATATGAAGTCAATTCTTCTTGAATTGCTTCTTTTCACTTAGGCCAATCATGTCTTTTGTATACAATCATTGATATTATGAATATTATAATTATCATTTATAATTTCAGTAGCGCTACTGTGTATAAAAATACATCATCAATGATTGTTTCTTTATGATTCCACATTTCTCTTATATGATTTATAGAAATTTTCGCAATTTCAATATACTTGAATCTCTGTTGAGATTTCTTCCATCTCAATGGATTTAGTCATTATATGGACTTTACAGAAATTTTCTTAATTTCATTACAGTTGTATCTCTATTGAGATTATTTCCATTTCAACGGATTTAGTCATTTCATAGACTCGTATAGAAATTTCCTCAATTTCAATATACTTGTATCTCTGTTGAGATTTCTTCCATTTCAATAGTTTTAGTCATTTCATAGACTCGTGTCTCTTTAGATATATCAGACTCTTATAGAGTTGATTTAGAGAAAGTGGATTTATTTATAACTCGAGTTTTGTTTACTTTTGGATTCTGATAATAATACCTTTCAAAAAGGTTTATAAGCTTATGATATGCATCAAATGATTTATTTGTTTTCATTTACTCTGATTATTCTTTAAGAATAATCACCCGGCCGGGGTTTATGAGATGACAACTTATAAAATCTTGTTACCTTTAATACATCAAGTAACAGATTAATAATTATCTGATGATTAATTATCTTTCATATTTGAATAATACAAAGATTGAAATGAGACACATTTATATAAAGAGAACCGAACTGATATCTCTATTTTGTATAAGAGTAACCTTTCATTTACTCTTTCTGGAGAAACTTTCCATTTGGAAATTAATCAATACAATAATATACAGATTGTGCGTAAAAATATAAACTCTCAGAAGTTTAAAGGATCTAGTAGAAGATTAATCAAAATCAACATTAATCTTATAGTAATATTGAATTCTTTTCTTATATCATGCTAGAGTTGAAATAAGAATATATACTACACAATCAAATATCTTAAAAATGTGAGCAATTCAATGACCAATTACAAGTTGTAATGGTAAATACCGATGATAGGTAATGAGTCATAGATGAATGCATCAACATGTAATATAGAAAGTCTCATATAGAAATCAGTAATTGTATTGAAATAATAAAGTTCTCGTAATTACCTGGAGACGTTTGATAAATGATTCCATTGATCTATTCTGATTATGAGTACATGCGAAAACTGGATGTTGAACATCGATCTCAATTGGAGATGTTTGACAATACATAAACATATGATCATCTCGTAGATGCATCAATTAGAACCATAAAATAATGAAAGGGTTCTTTTGGTGGATGAATATATCCACATACAACTCGTTTTTGATCAATGATATAATCCAGATGATAAATCACACAGCTTTTCTATAATGAGTTTCTGGCCTGAATTATGCACAGATATTCAACATTCTTATTATTCATGGTCTCAAATGACATTAATAAAGTTATGTCTTTGATCTAAGCAGATTTCTTTATGTTTTGCTTGAATGATATAAAGTATCATTGATACACAATTTAATATCATCGGGTAATAAGACTGTGGCTTTTCTAGAGCCTTTAATTAGATCCGATGGATCTGATCTGGTATTAACCTTATATGCTTTTGAACTAAACATATTTCTTTATGGTCTGCTTGAATAATATCAAGTATCATTGATATATAATTTAGTATTGTTTGATAACAATATCGTGGCTCTTCCAGAGCTTTCTATCAGATCCGTTGGACTTGATACATAAATAATATTTGCTCTCAACAAAGTCAAATTCGTTAAATATTTCTGACTTCGCAGAAACATATGAGCCGTTGCACTAGCGACAAGACATATATTTTCCCTTTTGGGAATTTTATGGACATTATTTGTAATGTCATTTTATATCTCATTTTAAATGATAATAATTCCGTAGAATTGTACGAATTGTTGCATTATCTTCATTGCATGAATATATTTAATTATCTCATCCATATAGCAATCATGGCCTAGATCCATGCTTTTAATTTTGCAACAAATATATATACATAACACCATTAATACAAATATGGAATATCAATAAGTGAAACAAGAGAGAGAATAGTACAAACTCAGATGCTCTGTTCAAGGTGTGTATATCTCTCTGTAGAAAATTTTGATCAACAATCTAACTGATCAGATCGTAGGAACACGAGTGAAGAATGTTCTGACAAAATTTCAAATCGGATCATAGATCAAAGAGATATCACTCTTCGCTGAAATCTGTGCAATACTGGAATTTTCTCCCCTGTTTTCCACCCAGCCTTGTTCGGAACTGCAGAAATCACTACAGGGAATTCCGATTGATATTGATTCAAGAATTACAAGAGTATAATGTGCTGACTAAATTTCAGCTCAATTCGATCTTAGACTAGGGAGATATCAAAGTTTGATCAAGATTGTGTAGTGATGTTCTTCATACAATTTCTGCACACACTCCTTCTTTTTCTTCTCTTTTCTAGTAAAATATTTCCAAATTCATTATACATGATATTAGGATCTTAAATCATTTTTATGATACTCACAACATCCTGTTGGATGTGTAGATACCTTTTTGAATATTGCTCTTCTTGAGCATTAAACATGAATGAAATGGATAAAATATTATTTTCAGTTTCATTATACGTTAGGATCTTAAATCTCTTTTGTGATACAACATCCTGTTGGATGTGTAGATCCTTCTTTGAATATTGCTCTTCATGAGCATCAAACATGAATGAAATGGATAAAATATTATTTCCAGTTTCATTATACTTTAGGATCTTAAATCATTTTTATAATACTCACAACATCCTGTTAGATGTGTAAATTTTTTTTTTCTCAAATGAGTGATATGTAAGTATATCACTTCATATATATATATGAGATAAAATAAAATCATGGATCATATTAATTTTTCGAACTTCCGGTTTGACCATGAATTGTAAGTTCATATATAAAATTCAGAAAACTTCATATTCTGAATGGATTTGAAATCCCAGGTTCCAAATAATGAATTATGGAATTCTTGTATATAACAATAGATCCAGAATTCTAGGTTCTCATCGGTTTTTAAAACTGAGCCGACTTAAATATCATAATTCCAAAAAATTTAAGTTCTGGTTAGTCGGTCTAAGCCATCTCATACATTGCGTAAAAATAATTACTGAATATTAAACAATTTATTTGAAGACACAGCATAAACCAGTCCCGAGACACAGCATAAGCCAGTCTCATAAATTGCATAAAAATAAATGCTGAATATTTAAACAGTTTATCTGGAGACACAGCATAAAGCCAGTCCCGAGACACAGCATAAAGCCAGTCCCGAGACACAACATAAGTCAGTCTCATATATTGCGTAAAAATAAATACTGAATATTTAAACAGTTTATCTGGAGACACAGCATAAAGCCAGTCCTAAGACACAGCATAAGCCAGTCCCGAGACACAGCATAAGCCAGTCTCATATATTGCATAAAAATAAATACTAAATATTTAAACAGTTTATCTGGAGACATAGCATAAAGCCAGTCCTAAGACACAGCATAAGCCAGTCCCGAGACACAGCATAAGCCAGTCTCATATATTGCATAAAAATAAATAATGAATATTAAAACAGAATAAATAAATAAATCCAGAACTATATATGTATTTCATTGACGGAATAAGCCATATTGTTATACGAAACTGTATATAGGTCCAGAGTATTGAGATGTAAGTAAATCACCCATCAAGGGATCCTTTTTGCTTACATGCAATCGTGCTGATAACGTGTTGTAAATTAATTGAATAAAAGATGTAATAAATAATAAAGAGAGATGAGACTTGGGAGAGATGAGACATAATAGTAACAAATAGAGAAGAGAGATGCGAGAGTGAGACGAGAGAAAATATTCCCTTTTATTGAAGCTTCAGTTGATCAACCTTTCATAAGGAAATGGATTACATATATATAGGCCCATAAGAGAAGGACCAATGTGGTAATATTCCAACCATTTTACTTAATCAGGAAGCAAAGTAAGTGGGTGATTCCCAAGAAGATAAGAAAGGGGAGATAGTGGAAAGCCACCTATATTGTTATTAAATTATAACAGGTATCACTTTTAAGGTAGTTAAAGCATGGTGAAAAAGATATTTAAAGTGTGGAATTTGTGGAGACCACCCAGACCCAGCCTCGTTTTGGTCTACTTTTGTAATGAAAACGAAAGATATTTAACATAAAAATCCTAATTATTGATCTGATTTTCAAGAATCCAATCGAGTATATCAAAATTTATATAAATTGAAGTTGCTCAAAAAAAGAATGCGATTCTCTCTATGTGCTTAAAAAATAATGAAAACTACTGTCCTGACAAAGGAGATGGTTAGACTGATGACTCATAATTATATATATATATATATGAGTCAGGCGATATCAACTTAAAAATCTGATTTAAATTAGGTGACTTTAATTCTCATCCACTCATTTATGTGGCTATCATTTACTTATCTTTTCCAACATTGGATTTAGACCAAATGAGTGGATGAGAATTTAAGTCCCTAATTTAAGTCAGATTTTTAAGTTGATATATATATATATTATTATTATTATTATTATCATCATCGAACAGCACATCTTTATTGAAGGTGATAATAGATGGCAAAAACCCTACAAAGCAATCCAAAAAACAAAAATCAGACCAAAGACAGCAAACCATGCAACCACAAACAGGAATTTGGATCCACTAGGATCTGATATTTTTTCTGATCTCACATAATCTCATGACACATAAGTATTGCAATGAATGTGTGATTAAGTTATAATTGGTTTCAACAATCACTTTATCAAAAACCAATCACATACTTTAAAAATATCGAAAAAGATCAGATAAGAAATGACTCAGAATTATATTATATTAGACATATTATTATTTTTTTGGATAGAGACCAATAGTTTATTCGAAGATAAGTTTCATTGTATTTAAATTACTTTTTATTTATTTATATCTTTTGGGGTTTCTGGGTGCTGGCATCTTCTAATTTCATGATTAAACAAGAGTATATATATATATAAATTTTCAAATGAGGACGTCATGATATAACTTCATGAGAATATTGAATGTGAGCTACTAGTTTTAATTTACATTATTTGACTCAAGTGTGTATACTTGTAAAACTAGTGGCTCACATTCAATATGCTCATGAAGTTATATCAGAATGTCCGCATGAGAACGAGACTATATATATTAAAGTGAAGAAAAAAAAATATATCATTAGAATGCATAATTATGGATCAACTTAAAATTTTTTGATCGAATTGTTCAAAAGTGAAGGGATAAGGTCTAAGGGAGTATGAAAAAGACTAAAGAATCTAATTTCGATTAGAAGGAAAAGACGTACAAGATTATTAAATTAGTAAAATTTTAATATGGATATTCATAAATAATCACACATTTTGGGATACTTCATGAAAAATCATAGTTTCCATTTTTTGTTCTTATACTCAAAAAAAAAAAAAAAATCTCTGCAAAACGATAACAAAATCTATATTCAATTTTGCTCCCATTTCTTGCTCCTAGTTTGTGGGAGCTCAGAGAGTTAACAGTGTTACATGAAGCCCAAAAAAGGCTTTAAATTTTCTAGTCCTAGCCAAACTTTGTTTTGGATCATAGCCAAACCTAAAGCGAAACGTTTTTGAGAATTACTTTAAAACCAAAAGCAATTAAGCAATACCATATCTGTAAGACTGTAACTAGACAACTTTATAGAGCTGTTTCAAATTCAAGATCCTAAATTTAGTTATATCTCAAATAAAGATTATTTTAGGTTAAAGAAACTCTCTAACCTTAGAATCATAATCTCCGCATTTCGAAATCATAATCATAATCATAATCATGATTATTTTGTGCCGTTTTTTTTTTTAAATAAAAAAAAATCTCTGCATTTAGCCATTAGAGAATTGATTCTCTAATGTTAAATAATTGTGTTTGTTCCGATGATCCTAAGTTATCTCTATGATCATGCAACTTTGAGAAAAATTACACATATATTCAACTATATTATCTATTGTGTGAACTAAATATTGACCAGAGTTGAATGCTTCTTATATGGTTAAAAACTTAGAATAGACCACAAACTGACCACACAATTTTGATCTTAGGATTGTTTGCAAAAAAAAAAAAAAAAAAAAAAAAAGTAGTTCAATACTCAAATCAGTTTCTTAATGTACTTAATGTAAGGTTAATTTTAATTATAGATTAAAAAAAAAAAGTATATATCTTACTTGGATATATTGTAGAATTTTCCATGTATTCATACTCAGATTTCTGCATGTTTTGTGTAATCAGATAATCATCAAGAAACACAATATATCTGAGTATGTACACAATACATAGACTGTTTTTTTTATTAGCAAGTATAGTAGATCAAAGAACACATTCAGATTCAAAGGGAAATTATTTATTTTATCAGAAGCCTCTCTGATCTAATGCCGGGAGACAAGTTACAAGCTAGGCTACTTCAGTCTGATCTCCTCTTGCAATATTTGATATATATAAATATATTTATAGCTGCAGAGAGCTTGCTATATATAGTCCTACCACTTCAAACTTAAAAACAAATTAAGTAGCTAGGTACAGATACTGCATAATAAGAATTACATACTATTTGGTTGTTTAATTTATGACTTGAGGTAGCCTAATTTGACAGCATAATTGATGAGTTCATCAACTTCTTCCTCAGTTATGTATCCATCTCCATTACCATCTGCATGGTTGAGCGCTCTGAGAGCCCTCCAACCAGGAATGCAAGCACCAAGGTAATCGAAGGCGTCCTTGAGCTCTTTTCTGCTCAGCTTGCCGTCTCTGTTCGTGTCATACCGCCGAAATGTCATTTTCAGCTGCTCCTTCGTGCATGGGACTGGCACCGGTACTTCAACAATATTCCTAGGACAACTTTTGTCCACGCCACGATACGTTGTATGAACCATATATATATGCTTGGTTTGGATATGGGAGGTGGGTTGTGGTGTTTACTGCTTAGAGAAGGATAGAAGAGAACTGTAATAGACTGAGAATTTGCTTGCTTGTGAAGTGAAACACTGCCTAGCGCCACTATATATAGATAGATCTCAGTCTTCTTCTACACACCTGACTTCATCTAATTCTAACTTATCTCATCTTCATCATGTATATGGAGAAAATCTTCCATGGATCCGTCTCACTCTGACATAGCTGATGGTGGTGAGACAGACCCAATGAAAGTGTGCCATATAGCACAACCATTAAAACTAATATTTACTTTTTCTTTGTCCAATCATACAGTGACACATGGCAAAATATAAAAAATAAAAATTTAATTACAACCCTAGTTTATATTATTTTTCATAGATTGGATTCAAAGAATTTTCTCACACAATTTTTCATAGATTGGATTCATTAAGATTGATCTCTTTTGACCCGGGTTGAAAACTTGAAATCAAGGCCCGGAGATCTAGAACCAGATCTTGATTTTAATTTTTGTTTTTTTTTTTTTTACTTCTTAAAACATTATGGGAATTATTTGAAAAATAATAAAATGAATTTTTGGGAATATTCACCCAAATAAATCTGGGAATCATTTTTTAAAGATTTTGTTTCTTTAATTGTTTTTAAAAGATTTTATTATAAGTTTATTTATTATTTAATTATTATTAAATAGTTGCAAATGGGTTATTTTAATAGTAAAAAGGCAATTAAGACTTTTTCAAATAAAATGTAGGGGTATTTTTAACTTTTTATACTAAAATTTTAATCAACCATTAAATGCGATGGAAATCAACTGTTGACAGAGGAGATCTGCTGCAATTATGATAATTAGTTGAATATTAAGTCTTTTTTAGAAAACCTCATAGAGTGTGTTATTGCAATTAATCCAAAGAAAAAAAATTGGGTATCACTTACTTTTCTGGTAGTTAAAGCATGGAGAAAAAGATATTTAATGTATGGAATTTGTGGAGACCACCCAGACCCAGCCTAGTTTTGGTCTACTTTTGAAATGAAAACGAAAGATATTTAACATAAAAATCCTAATTATTGATCTGATTTTCAAGAATCCAATCGAGTATATCAAAATTTAAATAAATTGAAGTTGCTCAAAAAAAGAATGCGATTCTCTCTTTGTGCTTAAAACAATAATGAAAACTACTGTCCTGACAAAGAAGATGGTTAGACTGATGACTCAGAATTATATATATATATACACATAAATTCTATTATCAGTTCGAACTGATAAAAGTTATATCAGTTCATTGCATGTGAGCCACTGGATTTAAATACTTTGACTTAGCTGTATGCACTTGTCAGTCAAAGTATTTAAATCCAGTGGTCCACACACAAAGAACTGATATACCTTTTGTCAGTTGGAACTGATAATAGAAAGACTGTATATATATATTTTCGAACATCACATCTTTGTTGAAGGTGATAATAGACGGCAAAAACCCTACAAAGCAAACCAAAAAACGAAAATCAGACCAAAGACAGCAAACCAGGCAACCACACCTGGTCAAATAGGAATTTGGATCCTCTAGGATCTAATCTTTTTCTTGACTTTACCTAATCTCATAACATATAAGCATTGCAATGAATGTGTGGTTAAGATACGATTGGTTTCAACAATTACTTTATCAACAACGAATCACATGCTTTAAAAAAAATAAAAAAAAAGATTAAATGACTCAATTATATTACACATATATATATATATTTTTGGATAGAGACCAATAGTTTATTCGAAGATACAGTTTCATTGTATTTAAATTACTTTTTATTTATTTATTTCCTTTTTGGGTTTCGATATAACTTCAATATCCTCATGAAATTATATCAAGACGCCCGCATGATAACGAGACTGTATATATATTAAAGTGAAGAAAAAAATATATATCATTTGAATGCATAATTATGGATCAACTTTAAAATTTTTAATCGAATTGTTCAAAAGTGAAGGGATAAGGTCTAAGGGAGTATGAAAAAGACTAAAGAATCTAATTTCGATTAGAAGGAAAAGACGTACAAGATTATTAAATTAGTAAAATTTTAAAATGGATATTCATAAATAATCACACATTTTGGGATACTTCATGAAAAATCTTAGGGTGCGTCATGTAACGTTTTTCATTTGATGTTTTTCAAAAATGAAAATGAAAATGAAAATAGTGTTTTTGGTTTTATTTTTGAAATCCAAAAACGCGTCTGATAACATATTCTGAAAGTTGTATTCCGAATATGAAAATGTAAAAAACGCGTTTGATAGGATATCCGAAATATATCAAAAATTATAATGAGTTGATTTATTTTTTTTTTTTTTTTTGGGGTCAGATATGGGCAACGCAGAACAGGTCTAGCAAAAGCAAAACCTCTGTCGGCGCCGCTGCAACTTGGCCAGGTCGACGGTGCTAGCGAGGTCGCCGGGATGTGCGATGGCTACCACTGGCGGCGGAAAGGGCTAGCGGTGGCTGGATCAGTGGAAGGAAGAAGAAAGAGCAGTTGGGGAAGTAGAATTTGATGGTGGCGCGAGCGGCGCGTGTAGTGCGTGCAGCTGATTCCGGTGTCGGTTTGCAGCGACACTACCTGAGTTTTGTAGATCGGCCTCTAAGGATTAAATTTATGGTGGTTTCGGCTCTTGCTTGTCACGGAAATAGGTTTGAACGAGAAGAAGATGAAGATTCCGGCGATTAGAAAAGAAGAAGAAAAAGAGAGAAGCATAGGAAGAAGATTCCAGCAATCAGAAAAGAAGAAGAAGAAGAAGAAGAAGAAGAGAGAAGCAGAGGAAGAGAAGAACAGTGATGGAGACCAGAGATCGAAGGAGAAGAAAAAAAGGAAAAAAAAATGAGTTTTTTATTTAGAGTGAAACACAAAATGAAAGACAAAATGAAAAACATCAAAAACTTGTTTTTGAAATTTTTCACTTTTAGCATTGATGTTGTTTTTTATTTTGTTTTTGTTTTGAAAATAAAATGAAAAACAAAATGGAAAACGGTAACGAACATGTATTCAAAATTATTTTTGGAAAATAAAAACAAAAACACCCTTGTAAAAGGGTACCAAACAGGCCCTTAGTTTCCATTTTTTGTTCTTATACTACAAAGAAAAAAAAAAAAAAAAAATCTCTGCAAAACGATAACAAAATCTATATTCAATTTTGCTCCCATTTCTTGCTCCTAGTTTGTGGGAGCTCAGAGAGTTAACAGTGTTACATGAAGCCCAAAAAAGGCTTTAAATTTTCTAGTCCTAGCCAAACTTTGTTTTGGATCATAGCCAAACCTAAAGCGAAACGTTTTGAGAATTACTTTAAAACCAAAAGCAATTAAGCAATACCATATCTGTAAGACTGTAACTAGACAACTTTATAGAGCTGTTTCAAATTCAAGATCCTAAATTTAGTTATATCTCAAATAAAGATTATTTTAGGTTAAAGAAATTCTCTAACCTTAGAATCATAATCTCCGCATTTAACCATTAGAGAATTGATTCTCTAATGTTAAATAATTGTGTTTGTTCCGATGATCCTAAGTTATCTCTATGATCATGCAACTTTGAGAAAAATTACACATATATTCAACTATATTATCTATTGTGTGAATTAAATATTGACCGGAGTTGAATGCTTCTTATATGGTTAAAAACTTAGAATAGACCACAAACTGACCACACAATTTTGATCTTAGGATTGTTTGCAAAAAAAAAACTCAAATCAGTTTCTTAAAGTACTTAATGTAAGGTTAATTTTAATTATAGATTAAAAAAAAAAAGTATATATCTTACTTGGATATATTGTAGAATTTTCCATGTATTCATACTCAGATTTCTGCATGTTTTGTGTACTCAGATAATCATCAAGAAACACAATATATCTGAGTACGTACACAATACGTACATAGACTGTTTTTTTTATTAGCAAGTATAGTAGATCAAAGAACACATTCAGATTCAAAGGGAAATTATTTATTTTATCAGAAGCCTCTCTGATCTAATGCCGGGAGACAAGTTACAAGCTAGGCTACTTCAGTCTGATCTCCTCTTGCAATATTTGATATATATATATATATTTATAGCTGCAGAGAGCTTGCTATATATAGTCCTAACTTCAAACTTAAAAACAAATTAAGTAGCTAGGTACAGATACTGCATAATAAGAATTACATACTATTTGGTTGTTTAATTTATGACTTGAGGTAGCCTAATTTGACTGCATAATTGATGAGTTCATCAACTTCTTCCTCAGTTATGTATCCATCTCCATTACCATCTGCATGGTTGAGCGCTCTGAGAGCCCTCCAACCAGGAATGCAAGCACCAAGGTAATCGAAGGCGTCCTTGAGCTCTTTTCTGCTCAGCTTGCCGTCTCTGTTCGTGTCATACCGCCAAAATGTCATTTTCAGCTGCTCCTTCGTGCATGGGACTGGCACCGGTACTTCAACAATATTCCTAGGACAACTTTTGTCCAAGCCACGATACGTTGTATGAACCATATATATATGCTTGGTTTGGATATGGGAGGTGGGTTGTGGTGTTTACTGTTTGGAGAAGGATAGAAGAGAACTGTTATAGACTGAGAATTTGCTTGCTTGTGAAGTGAAACACTGCCTAGCGCCACTATATATAGATAGATCTCAGTCTTCTTCTACACACCTGACTTTATCTAATTCTAACTTATCTCATCTTCATCATGTATATGGAGAAAATCTTCCATGGATCCGTCTCACTCTGACATAGCTGATGGTGGTGAGACAGACCCAATGAAAGTGTGCTATATAGCACAACCATTAAAACTAATATTTACTTTTTCCTTGTCCAATCATACAGTGACACATGGTAAAATATAAAAAATATCTCATCTTCATCATGTATATGGAGAAAATTTTCTATGGATCCGTCTCACTCTCACATAACTGATGGTGGTGAGACAGACCCAATGAAAGTGTGCCATATAGCACAACCATTAAAACTAATATTTACTTTTTCCTTGTCCAATCATACAGTGACACATGGCAAAATATAAAAAATAAAAATTTAATTACAACACTAGTTTATAATATTATTTTCAGTTTTTCATGTTCACTTTCTTCTCAAATTTTTATCCAAGTTATTCTACTTTCAGTTTTTTTCCTCTTGCTTTCACATCTCAATTTCATATAATAATGGAAAAAGAAAAAACAAAAATCATTTTTTTAAAATGAAATATAAATAAGTCTGAGTTATTGGTTGAGAATGGATTAGTAGTAAATGGTTTGTATTTATGAATATAAGATTTGGTGTCCTTCGGATTGAAAAGATATAATTAAATATTTCTTTTCCTTTTTTTTTTCTTCTTTTGAAATTAAAAGATATAAATCTTTCACCAGAAGAAAAAATATATATATATCAAATAATATGTAATCCAGAAAAAAAAACAAAGAGAAAAAAAAAAAAAAAAGTTACTATTGAAATCTTTTTAATCTTAAGGATCGAGGAGATAGAGAAGATAAAAGGAGTTTGAATGATGAATATCTCGTGAGAATGGGGAATATAAAAATTTATTTTCAAAAGAAAAATGCAAAAAATTGGAAAAAATATTGTTTTCAGTTTTGTGGCACGAGTAACTATGTAATCGGTCTGTCCCACGTGAGTTGGTAAGAGTTAAAAGTTTGGTTTTAATTATTTTATTACGTGTCATGTGTCACTGAATGATTGGAAAAGAAAAAAGTATAGTTTGAATGGCTATGCCATATGGCACACTTTCATTGGATTTATCTCACCACCATCGGCTATAAGATGGACCTATGAAAGATTTTCTACTACAAAAGAAGAGAGTGCAATTTTGCTCACCCATCTTAACTAGAAGCAACCATTACCTCCCTCCCCAAATTTTACCACCTGTCCTAAACTTTGGTTAACTTTGGGTTAACTTTGGACTATGGGTTAAGTTTGGGATACGTGGCAACATTTGGGGAGGGAGGTAATGGTTACCTCTAGTTAAGGTGGGTGAGCAAAATTGCACTCCACAAGAAGATCCCACCGCCCAAATCAGAAATCATATATATATATATATAGTCTTTCTACTGTCAGTTCGTCCTGATATAAAATATAATAGGACGAAGAATGTGGACCATAAATAATGGAGAAGTTTTAACAAGTGCATACATTTTTGAGTCAAAGTATATAAATTTAATGGTCCACATTTTTCGTCATGATATATTTTATAATAGGACGAACTGACAATAGAAAAACTGTATATATATATTGACAATATTTATGAGTAATGCTAGACGTCTCAATTTTTTTTTTCCAAATTCTATCCCAAATGATGTGGCACGTAAGGTGTCAGCATCACATCAATCACCACATAATCTCAAGATTTATAAAATGTTTACATCTCACTTGCCACATCATTTGGGACAAAAATTGGAAGAAAAAAAAATTGGGACGTCTAGCATTACTCAATACTTATTAGAGTAATGCTACTTTACCCAAATCTAATGCTCAAATGACGTGACAACACTTTCATCAATTTATTTAGATTATATTATATTTACTTGATTTAAATGAATGGATGAGAGTGTTGTCACGTCATTTGGGCACCAGATTTAAACACCAAATTTGGACAAAATAGCATTACTCTATTTATTAATCCGGGAGCTATGCCCCTGATGGCGATATACATATATACTTGAGTCTTAAGCCAAGTGAACATGTGGGGCATCACTAAAATGCAAATCCATGAACCACACTACTCTTGTGTAAACTATACTGATTGACACACTTGGCAGTTGGCATCTATATATTCTCCAAACATGTGCACTGTATTAATCATCTAGAGGTACATAATCTTAGAGTGAATTAAAGAGAACAATATTTGAAGATTATATTTGACTGGAAAATACTTCAAGACTTAATTGGCATGCGACATGCTTCTACTTTAGCCGAAATAGTGAATGTGATGTGCTTAAAAACTAATCAAAAGCACTCATTAATTTTGATCGAAATAAGGTCCAAGGGAGGAGGAAAAAGTTTTAAGGAATCCAATTTGTAATCGAAGGAAAAGACAAGACCATTAAATTAGTCAAGCTTTTTTTATACAGATATTCATAAGACCTCGTTTTGGATCATAGCCAAGCCGTTTTCGTCCAAACCAAAAGAAAAGCGTTTTGAAAGTTACCAACTTAATTACCATTACCATAACTAAACAACCAGACAAATTAAGCTTCTCAAATCCAAGATCTCGAATTTAGTTATATATATATATATATATGAAATAATGATTCTTTTTAAAGAATCAATTCTCTAACAATAAAATCAGAATCTCCACGTCTAACCTTATAGATCATAATTGATTCTCTAATGGTAAGGAATTGTGTTGTCACGAATATAAGTTATATCCAAAATTTTGGATTATTCTCTAACTTTAAATAATTGTACTGTTGTTCCGAATATAAGTTATATCCAAAATTTTGGATTATTCTCCTACGGTAAAAGATTGTGTTGTCCCGAATGCAGTAAATTAATAAAAAGATTATTGGGATCCACCATTGAGTATTAATTTTGAGGGGTTATTAATTTGAAGGGTTTTACTTTTTAAAGTGTTATTTTATCTTAGAAAACGTGTGGAAGTCTGTTTTCTTTCTTAGGGGGGTGTATTCAATTAGGATTAATTAGGATTAATTAGGATTCTTGAAGACATTTAAAGACATTTTAAGACATTTTTTAAGTGACAGATTTTCATGGATTTCTACAGACTTTTATAAATCCACATGGACTTTCATTGATTTGTTTAGACATCCATCTCAGACTTTTATGGATTTGTTTAGACATTTATCTCAAACTTTTATGGATTTGTTTAGACATCCAAGGATTTTCATGGATTTGTTATCTCTGACTTATCAATAGTAAGCTAATTATAGCTAATTATAAAAAAAAAAAACATTTGAAATTGGAATGAGCAAAATTTGATACATCAGTCAATCTATATTTGCGTATATATATAGTCTAAGGTTGTTGCTGATGCAAACAAAACGATTGAATTGAACCCAAAATTGGCTAAGGCTTATCTGCGTAAAGGCACTGCTTGCATAAAGTGCAGATAAATTATTTTTCTTTAAAATAAAATGCTAATAAAGAGTGAGCATTTTGGTGTTTGATTGAAGGCTCTATAGATTATTTTAGTGTCGTTTTGTACAGTTTTGGCACGTAGTAAGATTTGTACTCGTGCAATATAATTTATATTTTGTTCTTAGCAAATGTAGCGGCTCTATTTGGGAAAAATAAGTTGCAAGCGTTCGTTGTATTCACATCACTTTCTGGTCACAAATTGCCTTGCTTCATCATTTTTATGGTCATCAAAATAAATGCAGATACGCTTTTGACAACAATGACGCTGGTGACCGGAGCTAAGGCTAAATTTTTTGAATCAGGTTGACATGGGATTGGTTTTTGATTGAATTTGGAAATGTACGATAGGAAGATTACTTACCATAGTTCCTAGATGTTTTTTAACTTTTAAGGTGGCAATTTTGGTGCATGATATTGTGTACGAAATTTTGATATCTTGTACTACAGCATTTAAAAACAATTTTTTTTTTTTTGGTTATAGCAATGATTAGAGATAGTTAATTTGATTTTGTATACTACTCTGATTATATTTCTTAAATTGGGTAATAACAAACGTGTTTACACTTGCTTGTTCAAAAAATATATATATATAATTATGTGACTGCAACATATTCCATTATTGTATGTGGCTTGTTTTCTTTTCGAACTCGATTTTTTTTTTCCTTTTTAATTCAAAGAACATGCTGGGGATGGAAGCTTATTATTCTCACATGCATCGGTTTTTTTAATTTTTACATATTAGTGCTTTTTGTTTCTGTTTTGAGAGAGAGAGGGAGAGCAAAATCCACCAAAATCTTTGAGGAGAAGGCTGGACATGTTATGATATTTGATATTTATATCTCTCACCATCAAGTCCACCAAAATCCATCAAAATCCATGACCTAAGAAAATCCTTTAAAATCTAGTCCTAATTGAATACACCTTGATTCTTGTAGACATTTTTAAAGTCCCAATTCAATACACCTGGATTTAGAAGGATTCTTTAAAAGTCCATAGAAATCCTAATTGAATATCACTGGATTCATATGGACTCTTTTAAAGTCTTTAAATGTCCAAATTGAATACACCAGGATTTATAATGTCTTTAAATGTCCTCAAGAATCCTAATTGAATACACCCCCCTTAGTGAAAGTGTTTTTTTTTTTGTTTTATTTATTTATTTATTTGTTTTTTTTTTATTTGTTCTTCATGATTCCTTATTTAGGAAAGATTTGTTAAGAAAATTTTCAATTCCTTTTGAGAATGTAATTACTTAGAGACCAATGATACTCGCCTTATAAATAGTGATGCTTATTCTTTAGTTGTATATACCAAGAGAGATCTCAAGATACACCTAAAAATTCTATTCCTAAACTGGATGAGGAAGGACAACCCTACATTTACTCAAAAGATGAAGGATGAATTCGGTGGCCTTATGCAAACTAGCATCTTAAAGTATTTTTTATGGTTCTTGAATATTATGTAATATATTTTGTACTTTTATGAAATTATTAATTTATGTGGCAGTCGGGACTAAATTTTTACATTAGGTTTCAAAAAGAAATTATTAATTATTACGATATAGGGATTTATTAATTTTTTATATTGGCCTGAGTCGGGACCAAGATTTTTTTATCAATTTAAAGAGTTTATTAATTCAAAGAAGATTAATTTACAGAGGTTTTACTGTATAAATGTTGGAAATTGGCCCCAACAATAAGTTATATCCAGAATTATCGGTTTGAGAATAATTAGGCGACTACATTTTTTTTTTTTTACAGCGTTATGTCATGAAAAGAAAGCCAATTCACAAAGGGCAAAAGGAACAACGGCCAAAACCAACACAAGACCAAAACAGAACAGAGAACCCCCAGCAAAGCTACATCAGCCACCATACAACAAAAAAACCAGACATTATCCATTATTGTATCAACCGAATATTGTCTCTTAGGAGACATCCGATAAAATTGGATTGTGTCAACCGAATATTGACCGGAGTTGAATGTTGCTTATCGGGTTAGAATAGTTCACAAACTGACCATGAGCTTTTGATCTTATGATTTTTTGCAAAAAAATAGTCAATAGTCAATACTCAAATGTTCAGTTTCTAAAAGTACTTAATGTAAGGTTAATTTCAAAAATAGAAAAAAGAAAAAGAAAGGTATCTTACATGGATATATTGTGAATTTTCCCACTATTCTAGATTTTGGATGTATTAATTTGTAATCGGGTAATCCAAAAACACGATTTTGGATGAATTCTTTTATGGGTGCGTTTACTAATAGGGAATGAAATTAAAAGGAATTAAGTTCCATAAGAAAGAGAATTAGGTACGGGAACTTGACACCTTAAGTGGGAGAGGGAATCAAGTTCCCTTTTCAACAGAAACTTATTTTCTAATTTGCATGTGAGACTCACACAATCAGATTCCCAACTGATTTTAGTAAATATATTAATAAAATTCTTTACCTGCCCTCAGAATTTCGAACCAAAGGAAGAATTCAAAATCCCAGTAAATTCTGTGCACTCAGCCTTAATTTTCTGCAAAAGTTCAATACTTCCAATTAAGTAAGTACTAGCTAGTAGATCTGCAGGGAACTTTCAGATTCAAAGGAAAATTATTTAATTTATCACAAGATTTTACTACATATTATATTAAAGCCTCTCTAATGCCGGGAGAAAAACTAGCTAGCTACAAGGCTACTTCAGTCTGATCTCCTCTCGCATTAGATATATATATATACATAGCTGCAGAGAGCTTGCTAGTCCTACCACTTCAAACTTAAAAACAAAATACAGAACCCACATAATAAGCATTATTGACAGGCATCGTCATCCATACATACAATTTTATTGTTTAGTTGACGATGTAGCCAAATTTGACAGCATAGTTGATGAGCTCATCAACTTCTTCCTCACTTATGTATCCATCTCCGTTATCATCTGCATGGTTGAGCGCTCTGTGAGCCCTCCAACCAGGAATGGAAGAACCAAGGTAATTGAAAGCCTCCTTGAGCTCTTTTCTGCTCAGCTTGCCATCTCTGTTGGAGTCATATCGCCAAAACATTCCTCTCAGCTGCTCCATCGTGTACGGGACTGGCACCACAGCATCTTTTCTTAGGCATCTTCTGTCAAGACATTTGTCCCGTTTCTCAGCATCTTTTCTTAGACATCTTCTGTCAAGACCTTTTTCCATATATATATATATATATATATAGAAGAGAAGTGCAATTATATATAGACTGAGGATTTGCTTGCTTGTGAAGAGAAACACTGCCTAGTACTAGTATATATAGATATAGATTTCAGTCTTCTTTTACACACCTTGTATGGCTTTATAATCTAATTCTAACTTATCTCAAATTTTATGATTCTAAAGGCCAGTTTGGTATTACTTTTGAAAAGTTAAAATCAGATTATTTTATAATTTTGACACAAAATGATGTTTGGTAAAACTTTCAAAAGTGATTAATTGATAATCTGTCAAGTTTTGACAGTGATTTTGAGATGTAGGGCCAGTTTGGTATTGCTGTAACTTCTTAAATAATCACTGTCAGCTGTGCTGGAGGAATAATCAGCTGTAAAGTTAAGCAGGTAGGCGTTTGACAAACTGTACTTTTTAAATTGCTGTAAGGTTTAAAAGTCATGTATATGTGTTTGGTAAGTTATGCTGTCAAACTGCTGTGACGGTATACAATGACCAAAATGGGTATAATATTGAAATACTTTCAATTTTGTATTATATTCATTGTTTAACCAATACATTTTATTTTAACAGTAAAATTAAATATCAAAGTATTTTTATTATAAAATAAAGTAGATTTAAATATATATATATATATATATATATATATATATTTTGAAAGATTTAGAGATCAATATATATATATATATATATATAAAAGTTAAATTTATATCATTCATATGATATGATATTGATCTCTAAATCTTTCAATATATATATATATATATATACACACACGACTTTACTTATGTAAAAGAAATGGCACTACAGTAACCTTAAATTTTCTATCACCATCTCTAAACTATTAACAAAACCTACACTATCATATCTGTTGCTTTTACATCCAGCAACATGAGAAACAACATCGGTTATCTTCATATTTACACTATTTTTGTAGTTAGGACAAATTGATTGAGGAACATATGACACAGAAGAATAACAAGTAATACCCAGCTCTTCAAACCATTACAGATTTTAAATCAAAGAGCAAACAAGGGATTTCATTACAAGATATTAGACCTTTGAGATTTAACCAACAAAAATATAGAATAAAATGTTAAGATGTCTCCAAACAATCATAGTAAAACATTTATAAAAAAATAAAATAATAAATAACAGTAGTGCATATAAAAAAAAAATCAGTAATTAAAATGTCATTGTAGTTTTTGTAGGGCAATGCCATGCCCTCATCAAACTTTCTGCAATACTATCTCTCAATTTCTTCACTTCTCGTGCTGTAGGTGTATTAGCATTGTGATTTTCTTCTTGGAAATCGTCATCCCTTTCATTATCTTCTTCAAGTATAAAATCCGGGTCATTCTCAATTTTTTCAAAATGATGGTCATGTTTAGCATGCCTTCTTATATAATTATGTATTGCCATGGTCGCGATGACAATCTTCACTTGCTTGTCAAACGGATAGCTAGGCATGTCTCTTAAAATCTTCCATCTTTTCTTCCATACTCCAAAAGTGCGTTCAATGACACTTCTAAGAGAAGAGTGTGCGTGGTTGAATACTTCTTGATGACCAGTTGGTTGGCTTCCTCGACGAAAATCAGGTAGGTGATATCTCTCACCTTTATATGGTCCTAAATACCCATCCATTTGTGGATATATATCCCTCGTCTACCAGATAGTATTTTCCTACAAAATAAAATTTATTTAATGAATATTTATTTATAATAAATAAAATAAACATGCCGTAAATTAGATAACACCATACCTTTAGGAGGTTTAGGAAAATTTAAAGCATGATTACGCATAGTTGTTAAGAAAATCCTTGCATCATGTGCGGTACCTTCCCAACCTGCAACTACAAAAATGAATTGCATATCGAAATTACATACCGCCAAAACAAACCAAACCCAGGAAAACAGACAAAGACAACGCCCCAAAACAGCAAAAACAAACAAAAATTACATACAGTAATAGAATATATATATATATTAGTTAAACAATGAACTGTTCAAGCAAATAAAATAAATAAATAAATTGAAACAATCAAACCGCAAATATGGACATTAATAAAATTAATATGTTAGGCTAAACATCAAACTGTTCATGAAAAAAAAAATTGACCGTAAAAAAAAATTGAAAAAAAAAAATTGAAACAATCAAACCTCACTCACGCCTGAGACATTATTGAAAGTGTATAAACAGTGCAGTGTTTGTGTTATGAATGAAAAAAAATTATACATCAAATCTTTTAATTATTCAATTCAACATATAAATATAAATTTGACTTACTTGTGAAAGTTTCTTGAGAAAGTGATGGAAAATCTTCAAACTCAAAGCAAAATTTGTGTTATAAATGAAAAAAGAACGTTGAATTAAGTAGAAATTAGGGTTGTAAGATATTAGAATAGGAAAAAAAATAAAAGGAGAAATCTGTCTTCAAGTTAAACTAATGAGGGCAATTTGGGTGTTTTAAAAGATTCATTAAATCCTAAAATTGATTATTTTATAATTGCTTTTGAAAAGTAACCCCTTACCTCCTTCTCAAAATCACTGCCAAATCAAGGTAGATTCTTAAATAATCAGTTTTGGAAGGTTTTACCAAACATTATTTTTCCAAAATTATGAAATAAGTTGATTTTAGCTTATCAAAATCAATACCAAACTGGCCCGTAGATTGGGTTTACTTTCTGCAAGTGATTATGCAATAATCTATTTCAACATTTAATGCATATTTTAAAATATCATTATTATCCTTATGAAATCAAGTTAAAATCCTTAGTTCATCTCAAATTAAATATTCTATTTAAATATTGATTTGATTTATAAAATCTTTTTAAAATATTTTTATTGTTCTTATGGAATTTATTTTTCCAATTTAAATATTCTACTTAAATATTGATTTAATATATATAATTAATAAAAAAAAATTAAATAGGATCATAAACTCATGTATATTTTAGTTATTGTAACTAATCTCAGCACTTTTGCAATAAAATTACCAAACATATATATACTGTTTTTGAGCTATACAGTAGTTTTAAAAATACAATTAACGAAACATATACTAATTAAGGCCCCGTTTGATTTTTTGTCTGAAGACTGAACAGTGTTGAATATTACTGAAGACTGAATAGTGACTGAAAACTGAAAACTGAAAAACATGTTTGTTTTTTTTCACTGAAAACCGAATAGAAGTGATAAGTTGTTTGTTTTTTTAAGTTATAAATATCTGAAAATAAATACTTTTACATCTATGCCCTTCTAACTATTATTTGTTATATATTTACATTTTAATATATTACGAACAACTCTAACATATAAATTAATTCTAAAATAAATTTATTTAGTTATTAATAATATTTCAAAATTATTTTATTGTATAGAATCTAATTATTACTAAGCTCTGAGTTAGTGACATTATAAATTAAATTAATGGGCTATTTCATGTGTATATTACGGACAAAATGAAGTTCATCAATATGTTTTTATTAGCAATCTACTTGATGTGTATAATTTATTCTTTGATTTGGAATAAACTTAGATAATTATATATATATGTATATATTACTTCAAAGTTTCTAACAAAAACACAAAATATAAACCGGCAGTAAAACAAGTTTACAACTTTAGGACCAAATGAAGCTTGCTCCAAAGTCTTAACAGAACTGTCTCTCTATGGGTCCAAACGAAAAACGAAAATGTGTTGGAAAGAACCACTAGTCCACTATCTTAGATAATTCCGATTTTGTTTGCCAAGTCCAATGCATCATAATCTGGTGTCAATTTGACATATAGTTTATAGATTATATAGTTTATAGATTTCATGTAATTATATATAGTTTATAGATTTTATGTAAAAAAAAAAATCAAAAATAAAAACATTATAGAACAAGTGGTTAGTTTTGGAAATAGATTAAATTAATGAGGATAGTTCTGGAAGTAAAACTTTGCATTAAATTCTACTGAATTTGTGTTAAATGAAAATTTTTCACTTTCAAAACAAGTGATTTTAGGGGTTTGTTAAGTGATTTTAACACTTAAAAAATCAAACAAAATAACTGAATGGAACACATTAAATACCATTCAGTGTTATGTGAAAAAATCAAACAGAGCCTAACTTCACAGCTGATTGTTCCTTCAGCACAGCTAACTGTGATTATTATAAAAGTTACAGTAATACCAAACTGGACCTTAGCCTTTTACGCAAATGGGAGTACCATGGAAGAGAGTATTTTGTGGACACGTGTAATAATTACTTTGGATCAGTAGTCGATCAGTACTGTTCTTATAATTAGCCAATCAATCAGGAATTATAGGATGAAGAAAAACGAATATTAACCTTAAACGAAAATTGAGATCGATGAATACTAATAAAAAAAAAAATTGAAGATGAAGTTTTATAAAATCAAATCAAATAATGAAGTCAAAATTTATAATTATTTTTTTGGAGAGAATGTTTAGAGAGAGAAACAGAGATATCTACAGACGTAAGAACAGAGCTGAAGGCTCTAAGAAGAGGAAACCCAATGAAGAGGGCCATATCTTCAGGGGAGACTTTAGGGACCGACTATTCTCAGTGTTCGTGGACAATCTCAACCCTTCGGTGGACCAGGAAGGTATGTGGGGAATGCTAAAGCCTTTTGGAAGAATTCGAGACATCTACTTATCGCCAAAATCGGAAGCAAGGAGGAGCAAATTTGCGTTTGTGCAGTTTGAAACTCTGGAGGAAGCTAGTAAAGTAGCTAAAACCATCAATGGAATGCACATTTACAGTTGGCTGATCACGGCAAAAGTAGCGTCATATGGATGGAGCAGAAGAAGGCAAGCAGAGGTCAATGATCGACGAAAGGACAGCTCAGAAAAATACAAGTCTGATGATTCTGCAGAGTGGGGTTCGCAAGGCAATAAGTCTTTCGCAGAAGTATTGAAAGTGGATCAGGGAGTTCATTTCAGGCAGGTTAGGAAGGAGTATGAGGAGAGGCCCAAGGAACCTAATCAGTTAACGATGTCATGGTCTAGGAATCAGAGGGATTCTGAGTGGCTCAAGAAGTGCGCTGTAGGTGTCCTGAAAGTCTTTTCCAATGTGTCCTTAGTGAACTCTAAACTTAGTATTAGAGGGTTCTCATTCTCTTCGGTTTTCCTGGGAGAAAAGTGTGTGCTTTGGTTCTTTGATACGGTGGTTGAGAGAGACGGATTTATCCGGAACAAGTTTTTTTTGGGAAGATTGCTTTGTTACCATGCAGACATGGACGGATTCCTTTCTCCCAAAATCTAGATTGGCTTGGGTGAACTGCACGGGAGTTCCGTTAAGCTGCTGGTGCCCGGCGCTGTTCATGAAACTTGGGTGGATGATCGGAGAGCCCTTGATGGTAGATGAGAAGACTTCTAGGAACAAGAGATTGGACAGAGGAAGGTTATTGATCATCGTTAACCAAGATCAATCGATTTCAACAAAGGTCTTAGTTAAAACTGATCAGGGATCCTTCAATGTTCATATCAAGGAGGAAGGAGACAAAGTCGATTGGGCTTGGATTGAAGATTTTCTAGAATTGCATAAGGATATGTTCAACGATTTGAATTTGCACGAGTTTCCAGGTGGAGGGTCGACTGGAGCAAAGGGCAGGAAGGTAGGAGGCCTTTCCTACTCCATCGGCAGCAGAGGAAAGTCAGATCATACTGACAAAGGTATGGCAAACGGAGGGAAAGGTGCCTGCCATGTCAATAACAGTCCAAATCAGGTGCAGAACCATGTTAGAGGTAGAGTTGGAACGGCTAAGGAGATAGGGGACAAAGGAAAGCAAAAAGCTGTCAAGGCTACAAAACCAATAGTCAGAAATCAGCATCAAGGTAATGGAAAGCTGGACTTGGAGAAGTGGAAAAATCGGACGGTCAAGGAAGTGAGTAGTTCAGATGATAGCTTGACAGGCTGTCGTTTTGCATGTCAAAATATTTATATTTCAAGTTCACCCTGTTAGTGCAAGTGACTAGAGACTAGTATAGCAACAAGCAAGGGTATCGTCCACAGGGAGGTGTCATCCGTCAACCGTTTCGAGTTTTAGAGTTTATTGAAAGCATGTAAATAGAATGCGGATGTGGTGAGAATGGTGTGTGTGAGGTGTATGCATATTGCGGTGTGGTGTGTGTGGAAATGTAATTAAGAAAAGAATGCAAATAAAAACAAAGAGAATCTGAACTGGTGAGAATGGTGTTTAAAAAGACAAATAATAAAATGGTGGCTTGGAGAGATGTAGGATAATGATCACACAAGGTTCAATAGGTTTACCATACATAAGTGCACAAATAATGGTTGTTAGGCTTTAAGGACATCCAATTCAAGTTATGGGCTTATTCTCTCAATTAAGAGATTCACAAATACAAATCACTCCCCAAAGGTCATGGCTAGAGCAATTGTGCTTGTAATCTCAACTAAAGGATTCGAGACACAAATCACTCCCCAAAGGTCATGGCTAGAGCAATTGTGCCTCAAGTCCCTACTATTAAGCATATGAACATGTAGCCAAAACCTATTCTAGCACGGTCATGCATAAAACAAGTTCCATCCATTCTTTTAGAGCTAAGTGGTCAAGACTATACCCGGAAGGTCATCCATGGAGGTACAATCCCAACCCACATACACTCAAACCCATCAAAACAAGGCATTTCGACCTTCCATCAACATACACACAAATATGATATTTGATTACAACTACTCCTACATATTAAGTTAATCTACTCCTAATCCCATCTATGAACACATATCAATTTCCAATCTCCACACACATGTATATCAAGACAAGAGATTTTGCAATAATAACAAGAATAAATCAAAACCCAAATGAATTTAAGAACAATCATCACATAAATGAGCACAAATATAAGTTTACAATATTCCCAAGTGGGGTTACACATAAGAGAAAACAAGAAATACAAAGAGAATGAGTTTTAAGGAGACAACCTTTGAAGAAATCCCTCCAAGAGCTCCATGAATCCCTAGCTCGAAATTGGTCATAGACCACTCCTATCTCCTTGCAATCTACTCCCAAATGTGGTGGAGGATGTGTGGAAAGTGGTGGTGGTGAGCTTCCCATGGAGGAGAACCTCCATGGGAGCTTTGGAAGCTTCTCTCTCTCTTGGTTTGGGGAAGAAGATGAAGATGGTTGGTGTTGAGAGGTGAAAAATCTTTGGATTCCTTTGAAAGAAGAGGCAAAGAGATGTTTATATCGTTAGGGTAAGTTTGGGGATGAATTGGGGTGCGAAAGGACACATTTGCCCCTCAAAAATAGCTTGGAAACTGATCCTTCGATGTGCTGACAACGGAAGGTCATTGCCAAGTTGGCCGTGGGCGGGGGCGACCACTTTGGGGGCGAACTTCACTGCCCCTGGTGCCAAAAATAGGTCGCTGCCACATTGGCTGTTGGCGGGGGCGACCATGACGGCGAACCTCTCGCGCACCGTTACGGAAATGGCCATAACTCCCTCTAAAAAGCCCGGAATTACAATCCGTAAAAACCGCTGGAAAGTAGACTTCCGGGGCTTTCCGAATATATGTAGATATAAACGTGGGTCGATCTGAGGAGGGAGATATGCCCCCCCGAAAGTTGGCTACTCTGCACAATGTTCTCTGCCGCGGTCAGGTTTCCAGCCTCGCGCACCGTTACGGAAATGGCCATAACTCCCTCTAGAAAGCCCAGAATCGTGATCCGTAAAAACCTATAGAAAGTAGACTTCCGGGGCTTTCCGAAACTATAAGGTAGGAAGCCCAGTTCAATATGAGGAGGGAGATATGGACCCCGAAATTTAGGTGTTCTGCATGGACATGTTACAATTTCAGCCCATCAACCTTTGAAAAACAGAGTTGACACTATGCCCCGGTCCCGATGTCGCATTCTAGCTCAATGGCGGATTTACCACGGAAACATACCGTGGTGGACCTCAAATCACGTCACGGTTTGGGTCAACGGTGAGACAGTGACAACTCTGCATACTTTCCAATTCTTCACTTTTTAGCTCATTTTTGTCTCCCAAACTTGACTTTATGTTCAAACACCATTGTAGGGAATATATACCTACACAAGGCTCACAAAACATATTATATACAAAAATGTGCTCGAAAACGAGAACAAAAGCTAGGAAATGGGGACCTCAATTAGGTACATTTATCGTCCGATCAAATACCCCCAAACCTATCTTTTGCTCGTCCTCGAGCAAAACTAAAAAAGAAGAACAAACAAACAAATAAAGCATAAGAAAATAAAAACTAAACTAGTCCACTTTCGTAGGAAACACGATGGCACTGAGCATGTGCCACAAGCCTTTAAACCACTAGGCGATCCCTAATGGAGGAGTTATAGTCTCCTGAGGGTTTACAGCTACGACACCCACAAACGTATACTCTGCAAGAAAAGTTGAGATGCAATCCACACATACCAAGCAAAGACAATACACGCATGCTAGAATCTCAGATTATACCATTCAATAGACATGCATCACGCAATGCAAATATGCCAATACTTAGGATGTTTTCGGTTTACAAAACAACTATGCTCGAATGCCCAAGATAAAATTTGCCTTGACTCTAATCCTCACCGGATTTCAGTCATATTTTCACTCAGAACTTAGGCGCACTCTCTAGCAAACATATGCGATTTGGAGTTTAGGTATATGGAATCAAATATAATCGCATATGAGTATTTTCCAATGACGCACATTTTCTAAAAATGGATCTCATAGAAGGAATTGAAATGCCACGAACATGGAAAGACATGCATTGACTCGCATTTCCAAGTTAGACTTCCTAAGAGATCAAATGGGCTTTCCCTCACTTTTGTTGGGGCCAAGGTGATTTGTGGTAGTGTTTGGGATGTAAGAGATGGTGGGAGCGGGAAGGATAAAGTTATTAACCATGCTAAGGTGTGTTTACACATTACACTTTATAACAAAATTAGCTCTATTACACCTTACAATACAAGTGTCTAGGCTTTGTGCTACATTTGTACCCTTATTAGTGAGTAACTTTACAATTGAAGAACTATGAGGCTTAAGTGTTTTATATTTCAACACTTATTCTATTTCCTTTTTTTTTTTTTTTTTTCTTTTTCTTTTTCTTTTTTTCTTTTTGTAAGCCTTTGCCTAGCACAATTTACATATATTTGCCTACGTACACACTTTTACAAAATTTAGAGCTAGCTTCTCCTAAGCTATACACCTCAACATGATCAATAACTAGGGAATGGATATGTGTTTGGCTTCAATTTGCAATGAATATATGGGTATGGGAGTGTTTAGGCTATTTTAGTAGTTATGCACACACTCAAGCCTAAAATCATTTCTAAAAGTCCATCTACCAAGGGAATACAAGTCTCAACAAGGAGTCCACATGATGAAGTTCTATGGCAATCAATGCAAAATTGATGTACAATGAGATCACAATGAAGAAAAAAAATTGAAGAGTGTATAAGAGTAGAAACAAAACCCACAAACTTTCGTTATTTAGGCACAGTGTAGCTCACAGGTAGTCTCCACAATTTTCCTAGGCTAAACAAGCATAGAAGTCTCATCCACCTCAACATCAAAAGATTGGCACTGTACAAGCAAATTTAAGTGATGCACGGAGCTAAAAGCATACATTGTATGTTTCTACCGGCACGCGAAGAAAAGCAACTCAACAAAAATAGACTCATTTCCAAAAAAAAAATTAAAATTAAAATTGATCGTTTTGTGCAGAGATTTGAAAATTTCTAAACGTAACAAAAACACATATAAACAACGGAAGTGTCCACACCCCTAAACCTAAACTCAACATTGTCCTCAATGTTGCTCAACTCATAAAATATGGATAATGTTTAGCAAGATTCAGAGATAAGAACACAACATCACAAACACAACAAACATAGCATTATAACCTTTAAGCAGATGGGCAATTCCGCCCAAATCAACAACTATCCACAAGCACTCCAATTTAGCTCAAAATTTAGAGGATACCTCTTGTGGTTGCGTCCAACGCGTCCATTGTGGCGCTACCGTTTCACTTGGGGAGTTGTTACGGCGTGATACGCGCACTCTTACTGTTCTCATGAGTTGTGCGGTCCATCCGACTTGAAAATTTCCTTTCCTTGCACAAGCACAACTCAAACAACATTAAACGCATATGCTATAAAAAAATAAAAATAAAATAATAAAAAAAAATCCTAAACGCATACATATATATCCGCAAAGCAATTAAATCTAAACATTTACAGAACCTAAGCTAAAACAAGGAACAATCAACAAATAGGCCACCTCCCCGGCAGCGGCGCCAAAATTGATGCAGTAAAAATTACTTTCAATTTAATTTAAGTTCGTTCATTGGGATCGGTGATTCAAATAGCCAAAACTACTTAGTCTAGGGAAAAATTAAAACTAATCTAAGTGCTTGAAAAGTAAATTGCATAATGCTTTTGTTTGACAAAGTGATTTGGTTTCTTGAAAATGCTTAAAAATGCAAACTTGTAAGCTAAAAATGTAAACTTGAAACTAAAGATGCAAACTTGAGAAATAAAAATGCAATCTTGTGACTAAAAACTAAGCTAAACACAACAAATGAACACACAAGTAGTGAAATGATAGGAGAAATCACTAGGGAATTAATATAACCTTCTTAGACCACTCAATGTCCTTAGTTAGTCTCGTTAAGCACTTCAATCCAATTTTAGGGCTTGTTTATCATTAAGAGCTAGGTGCTTCCCATTGCTCCCACAAGGTCATGTGCCAAGCAATGGTCATTACCTAATAATTGTATAAACTCAAGGCCAAAACAACATAGCAAGGTCATGCATATATTATCTTTCTCAATTACCAAGCTCATAATTGGTATTAAGGTGGAAAGGTCTTTCACACCAAAACTCAATTTCATAGATAGTCTACACTACCCACCCACATCAATTGAGGTCACAAAATAATATGGGTAGTAGACAAACTCAAACTAATCAAGTAAAAGAGACTAAAATTGAATTGAATTAAGAAATAGACTAATTAATCCATAAAGTGGTCCAATACGATTACATTAATCCCCTAGCTAAAGGATTAGTTACACGTTAATGGAAAATAAACAAAGAAGGGAAAAGTGTAGAGAAAACCCATAAAATCCATATGAGCTTCTTCTTGCATGCTAGCCTTGAATCCTCCTTCTCCTTCCTTGAATCTTCCAAAAATGGATGGATGAGAGTGTGTAAAAGGAAATATGTGAAAGGAATGATGGGAAAATGTAAAAAGGTTGGAACTTGGGTGATGTATGTTGTGTAGAGAAAATGATGGAGGAATGTGAAAAGTTTTGGATATGGGGAGGTGATTCTTAGATCTAGGGTTTGGGAATATGATGTGTGTTATCAGCTAATAGAATATGATATATATATAGTGGTTGTCACAGAAAATGGGTCAGAATTCGTCACTTATGCTGAGTTGGCACAGGAGGTCGCTCCTAAGTTGGCTGTGGTGACGGCGACCTGGCATGGGAGCCAACTTCACTGCCTCTTTGATTGTTGAAAAGGTCGCTCCCAAGTTGGCTGTTGCGACGGCCAACTAGCATGGGAGCCAACTTCACTGATATTGGATGATGGGCAAAAGTCGCTGCCAAGTTGGCCGTGGTGACGGCTAACTAGCATGGGGGCCAACTTCACTGATATTGGAGCGCAAAAAGGTGGCTGTCACATTGGTCGTTGTGGCGGCGAACTTCATAGCCACCACCACTTAGAAAATTACAATTAGTAACCCTCAACTCTTCTCTAATCACTGGATCTTCAATATATTCTCCATACCTTCACTTTGACCCCTGATTCTCTAAAATTACGCCAATGTCCCTAAACTCCAAAAATACCTGAAACACTTATTTTATTATATTAAATACCCAGTTTTACCCGAGGAACAAGCACAATAAGTAGGAATTGGGGACCTCAAAATAGATATAAAAATAGTACGATCATAGCTCATCACCTGATGAGAGTGAGTGGGAGATTCAGGAAGTCAGAAGGAGGAAATGGAAAGGGGATTGTTCTAAAACAGGATTAGACATTAGGAAGGGGCATCAAGATGAGTGGGCCTTGGTTGATGGGCCTATCTGGCAGGCTAAGAAATCAATTGCAGATGGGCCGGGTAATATTCAATATACTATGGTAACATCTTTGGAGGAGTCTATACAAGCCCATCTGAACAACATTGAGGCTGAATTGGAGGTAAAACTAAGATTGGTCTCTCAAAGCCCAATGTCAAAGAAAAGATTTCAGAAGTTTCGTTCCAGGAGTTTAGAGGAAGAGAGCGGAGTTCAGAGGAGGATAGAAGATCAAGCAACAATCCTTCTCCTTCTAGTGAGGAAGTTGGAGAACAGAGTGAGGGAGGCAATTCCATGCAGGAACAAAGTCAAGACATACTAAGTCTCAAGACAAGATCGGCGGCCAAGAAGAAGGGGAGGAAAACCAAACTTAAGGAAAACTCGGATCCAGAAGGTAGAGACCCGAAGTTAAAGGCTGTCAGAGATGGTTGGAGCCTCGCAGACGAAATCAAGAGGGTGATTGATACAGGCATAGCACTGGGGTTTGACTACAATAGCAACATTGAGGAGGTCATTGAGATTATTGCTGCTAGGGAAGTGGAGGATGCGGACAGGAGCAAAGTTAAATATACGTAAGGGGTTTGTTTGGTCGGTGTTTGAGCTGGGTTTCTTCTCTTTTATGTTAGCGTTATCTTGGAATGTAATGGGTCTTGGTAGGCGAGAGAAACGAAGGATGGTGAAGAATTTAGTGTTAAAACATAAGCCTATGTTGCTGTTTCTGCTTCTGCAGGAAACTAAATTGGGTTCTTTTGATAGTAGTATTATAAACTCCTTAAGGGGTGGTTGGCTTGACAGAGGGGTGGGTGTTGAGGCTGTGGGAGTGGCTGGGGGGTTGATTTCGTTGTGGAATGATGACTTATTCAGGGTATCGGACTGTATTACGAATATGAGGTGTATTATTATTGGGGGTAAGTTGATTGCCAAAAAGGAAGTGGTGGTCTTTTGCAATGTTTACGCAGCGAACGTCGAAACTGAGAGAAAGGGGTTGTGGGACTTTATTCTTCAAGCTCAGACGGCTCTTCCGTTCCCTTGGTGCATTGGTGGAGACTTCAACACGGTGTTGGCTGCTTCCGAGCGTTTAGGGGGAGATTGCAATGCTGGTTCGGTAAGGAATTTCAATAATTTTGTACTTAGCGCTAAGGTTGTTGATATCCCTCTCCAAGGCATGAAGTATACGTGGACTAACAGTAGGGAGCAAGCTTCTTGGGCTCGCCTGGATAGATTCTTGTTATCCCATGTTTTTCTCTTGTTATTTCCGAATTTAGTTCAAAAGGGTCTTCCGAAGAGTGTCTCGGACCACAATGCTATCTCTCTGTCTGTGTCTAAGGTGGATTGGGGACCTCCACCTTTCCGGTTCTACAACAATTGGTTAGATGATAAGGAATTGGTAAAGGATGCTATGGAAGGGTGGGTGATGTGCCAGGCTAGAGGCTCGTCTGGGCGAGTTTTATTTTCTAAAATGAAAGAAGTTAAATACAGGATGAAAATTCGGGTTTCCTCTAAGAAGAATTTCCCGAATGCGGTCACTAAGGGGGAGGAAAGGTTAGAGGAAGTGGATCGAAAAGCTGCTGTGGCAGGTTGGACGGAGGATCTAAGGAAACAAAGACTGGAAATTCTAACGGATTTGTGGAAAGAAATTAGGAGGGAGGAGCAAATGTGGAGGTAAAAGTCTAGGATTTAGCACATAAAACTCTCCTCCACAAAGCATTAGTTTCTACCCCAAACCTCCAATGCCATTTGGCAATAAGACTCTTATTTTTCTCCAACATTCTTCCGACTCCCAAACCTCCATTTTTTTTACTCCTACACACGATCTCCCAACTCACCGCATGACATTTTCTCTTGGCCCCTTCATCACCCCAGAAAAAAGACCTTTGCAATTTTGCAATTTTTCAATTTCTCTTGCGACCCCAACCGGCATCTTAAAAACTAACATCATATACGTCGATAAACTCACCAAAACAGCCTTGATGAGCACAAGTCTACCACCTTTGCTCCAGAACTTCCTTTTCCAAGGGGCAAGCCGGCTCTTAATACGATTCAAAATAGGATTCCAAGCCGCTTTGGATATTTTATTGGTGCCCAACGGCAGACCCAAGTAAGAGATAGGAAGCGTTTCTTTCTTACATCTAAAGATTGTCGCCCACTCATTAGTATCCGTGACCTTCCTCCCCACTCTAACAACCGAGGACTTATGAAAATTAATTTTCAACCCGGAAGCCAATTCAAAACTTCTTAGGATTCTTCTCACATTGCATAGATACTCCATATTAGGCTTAAGGAATAAGATCGTGTCATCCACGAATTGAAGGTGGGACACATGAACTAAATTGGGGCTAAAGGAGACACCTTCCATCATCCATAAACTTCTGGCTTTCTGAAAAAGGCAACTAAGAGCCTCCGTTACCATATTGAAGAGGAAAGGGGATAGCGGGTCCCCTTGACAAAGACCACGCTCCATTCGAAATTGCTTAGACGGGCTGCCGTTGACCAAAACCGAAACTTGAGGAGTAGAGATGCAGCTTTGAATCCAAGCACGCCATTTACTCCTAAACCCCATTTCCTCCATAACCGAGTCCAGAAAGGCATGGTCCACCCTATCTTAGGCCTTCTCGAAATCCAACTTGACCACCAAACCCCCTATCTCATCCTTTTTCCAAGCATGAATTATCTCGTCCTCTATGATAAAGCTATCCAGAATTTGTCGGTTTTTGACGAAAGTCATTTGAGTTTCACCAATAATGGAATTCATGACCCTTCTGAGTCTATTAGCCAAGATCTTAGCAAGCACCTTGTACAAGCAGCCCACCAAACTAATAGGTCTGAAATCCTTCACAGTCTCTGGATTAGCGCATTTCGGAATCAAGGCAATAAAAGTTCTGTTAAGCTCTGTCACAACATTGCTGTCCCTGTGAAATTCAACCAGAAAATTCATGAAATCATCCCTAATAACTACCCAATTAACCTTAATAAAGTTGAGATTCAATCCGTCCGGTCCCGGCGCTTTATTGCCATCACAAGAACATAAGGCTTCCCACGCTTCCTCAGGATAAAACGGCCTTTCCAGCCATAAAGAGTCCTCAGCAGAGAGATGATTAAGGATGAAACCTTGAATCTTGGGACGATTCCAAGAAGCCTTCTTAAAATGTTCAGCGAAGAAGTCCCGAATACCTTCTTTGACAAGAGAAGGATCCGAGATTTTAATACCATTTACGGTTATGTCACCTATATAATTTCTTCTCCTCCTACCATTTGCCATGCTATGGAAAAACCTCGAGTTCCCGTAGGCAACCTTTTGGGGGCTGGGTCAAGTTCTGCTAAGGTCATAAAGGAAGGTCTCTTGGTTTCGGTGGGTAATGGTAAAAGGGCTAGGTTTTGGCAAGACCCTTGTGGGCTTGAGATTCCTATCAAAGACATGTGTCCAAGATTATTTGTGTTGGCTGAAAACAAGGATAGCAGAATCGAAGAGTTCGGCAGATGGGAAGGCAGTATATGGGTTTGGGAGATCAAGTTCAAAAGGTCCCTGTATGATTGGGAAAAAATCCAATACGAAATCCTTCACATCATTCTGGACGGCTTGCGGATTCAAGCTTCTAAGGCTGATTCGATTGTGTGGTCGCTGAACAAGGATGGTATTTTTTCTGCGTTATCTTTCCGTAATTGCTTAGAGGATCTAGTTGTGGAGGCTAGCCCGGATCACTCTTTCATTTGGCAAGGTGTGTGTCCTCCTAAAGTGGAAACTTTCATGTGGCAGCTTTTAAAAGAAAGAGTGATGGTTCGTCAAGTTCTGAAAAAATTTGGCATTGGCAATGGGGTTGACATGGAGTGTCCTTTCTGTAACTCTGCTGAAGAATCAATTAATCACCTTTTTCTGCATTGTTCTTGGACTAAAGAGGTCTGGTTGAGATGCATGAAGGGTTGGGATGTTAACTTCTGTGCTAATTCCTCTCTCATTGATTGGGCTCGAGGTTGGCCGGGATTGTGTCCAAGGTTTGAGAGTAGTAAAACGTGGAATACCCTGTTTTTTGCTATTGTCTGGACAGTTTGGGAGTCAAGAAATCAGCTGATTTTCAGAGGCAAGGTAGCTTTCGTTCCTCTTGCTATGGATATGGTTGGCTTCAGGATTGTTTGGTGGTTTAAATACCTAGGCAAGAAGAATTGTTCTGATCCAATAACTCTTATGATGTTGAATATTCAGTCCAGTTGTGTCTCCTTCAACAAGTCTTCCGTTAAAACCTTTTCCCAATTCTGGCAGCCCCCCTCTCCTTTTGTTCTGAGATTCAATGTGGACGGCTCTTCGCGCGGGAACCCTGGGGATGCTGGTATAGGTGGGGTTCTGTGGGAGTGTAATGGTAAGATTTTGGGGCTGTTCTCGACTCACATTGGTGTTGTGGATGCTATCAATGCAGAAATTCATGCTATTTTCAAGGCTTGTGAGATGTGTGTGTTGATGGCAGAGTTGAGAAGGAAACCTATTATCATTGTGAGTGATTCGAAAATTGTGGTTTCGTGGGTGGTCGGTTGTGGCAGCATTAAGGTGGGTTGCGTTCAAGCCATTTCTGAGATTCAAAGGCTGATGGACTTGTCTGGCAATATCTCGGTTGTGTTTAATCCTAGGTCTTCTAATTCGCTGGCGGATATCTTGGCTAAGAAAGGTTCTGGGAGACAGGGGGATATACTTGTGTGGGATTTTGGGTAGTGCCAGCCTGCCAGGCGCTTGGTGGGTGGCTCTGTTCCGTTTTGTTGTTGCTAGTTTTGGTTGTGTTTGTTTCTGCTTGTGTCCTTGTGTTTCTTTTGCTGCTCTATTTTTCTGGTGGGTCTGTTGTTCTTGGCTTGTTTGCTTTGGGCTGTGGGTGTTTTGCTGTTTCTTGTGTGGTTGTGGCCCTGTTTTGGTGCCTTTTTGTTGTTGTCCCTCTGGCTTGTGCCTTTATTAAATTTTGCTGTTAAAAAAAAAATTTATAATTATTAGTATGGACTTCTTTTTATTTTTTTATTTTTTTTATGTACAAACTCTCACTAGAAGGGGGACATGAGGTTCATCTATACAATAGTGCCATGGGCTGACCAATCACATTACTGATTACTGAATGTGAATTACTACCCATTAATTCGACTCAAAGGTCGATTGCTGCACCATAAACCTAACAAAAAAAAAAAAACCCTAATTTTTTCGAGCTGATCCAAGAACACATCAGATATATATGCATACTTAATTTGAGTCTCAAGCCAAGTAGTGAAGTAGACATGTTGAGCAGTGGGTATCACTAAAATGCAATTCCATGAACCAGCTAGGTAGCTAGTACGTGTAAGCTAGCTTGGCAATTTTGGCATCTATTCTCCAAACATGTGCACTGTAATCGTCTAGAGCTACATAAGACTGGGAAATACTTCAAGACTTCCCATGTGACATGATTCTACTTTAGCCGAAGTAGTGAATATTGTGATGTGCTTAAAAACTAAAATGCACTCATTTTCATCGAATTGTCCATAAGCGAGTAGATAAGGTCTAAGGGAGAAGGAAAAAGACTTGAGGAATCCAATTTCTAATTAAAGGAAAAGACTAGAGCATTAAATTAGTAAAAAATTTAATACGGATATCCATAAACCCTAATCACACATTTGGAATACTTTATGAAAAATTTTATGGCGCGTTTGGTATCATTTTTAAAATGGTATTTTTGAAAACAATTTTGAAAAATGAAAATCATGTTTTAAACACTTAATGTGTTTGGTGGTGCTGGTTAAAAGTGGTTTTCAAAAATGAAAAACAATGTAAATACGTTTGGTATTGTTTTCTAAAACGGGTAATATAGATTTTTTTTTTTTTTTTTTTTTTGGCAAAAAATGAGTAATGTAGTTTGATATGGCCCAACGGAGGAGGAAAAAGACTAAGGGTATGTTTGGTAGGAAAAGGGAGAGGAAAGAAAGGGGTGGAGGGAAAAGGGAGAAGAAAATGGATAAGTGTGTGTTTGGTATGGAGAGAAAAATGGAGGGAAATGAAAAGTGAAAGGAAAATTTTGTGTGTGGGACCCACAATTTTTTTTCCTCCCAAAAGTGGGAGGAAATGGGAGGGAAAGAAAGGGGAAAGCTTTTGGGTAATTAAAAATTATAATTTTATCCAAATTTTTTTAATATATAAAATATAATATAAGGGTAAAATAGTAAAATTGATAAAATGATCTTTTCTTTCCTTCCTGTTTACCAAACAACACAAGGAAAAATCATTTTTCTTTCCTTCCCTTATGTTTTCTATCCCTCCAAATCTTTCCATCATTCCTATTTTCTTTCCTCCCTACCAAACATACCCTAAGGAATCCAATTTCTAATTGATGGAAAAGACAATACCATTAAATTAGTCAAGTTTTTTTAGACGGATATTCATAAGACCATGTTTTGGATCATAGGCAAACCATTTTCGTCCAAACCTAAAGCAAAGCGTTTTGAAAAATAAATTACCATTTCCATAACTAAACAATCAGACAAAACTTCTCAAATCCATGATCTCGAATTTACTTATATCTGAAATAACGATTTTAGAATCAATTCTATAACGATAGAATCAGAATCCCACATTTAACTTTAGAGAATTGATTCTCTAATGGTAAAGAATTGTGACATGCTTTTACTTTAACCGAAGTAGTGAATGTGATGCGTAAATTAAAAAGCAGTACTCATTTTGATCGAATTGTCCAAAAGCGAATAGGTAAGGTATAAGTGTATAATTGTATAAGGGAGAGAATGAAAAAAGACTTGAGGAATCCAATTTCTAATTAAAGGAAAAGAGAAGAGCATTAAATTAGTAAAATTTTTAATACGGATATTCATAAACCCTAATCACACATCTTGGGATACTTCATGAAAATTCTCAGTTTTGATTATTTATTTTTTTTCATCTAAAAAAAATTCATCAAAAGTTAGGAATATTACTCGCTGCCCAAAAAAGGCTTTAAATTTTCTACGCCTAGCCTAAACCTTGTTTTGGATCATAGCCAAACCATTTTCGACCAAACCTAAAGCGAAGCCTTTTGAGAATTACTTTAGGATCAAAATTAATGCCATTTCCATAACTAAACAACTATACAAAGCTTCAAAAAATGTATATACAAAGCTTCTCAAATCCGAGATCTCGAATTTAGTTATATCTGAAGAACTATTTTCTTACGTTAAAGAAACAATTATCTAACGGTACATAGAATCAAATTCACATATCTAACTTTAATTAAAGAATTGATTCTCTAATATTTATAAAGAACTGTGTTGTCCCCAAAATAAATTATATATATCTTGCAGGATCTCGAACTTTGAGAAAAATTACACAACTATATTATCTATTGTGCAAAACCAAAAATTGAGTGGAGTTGAATTGTTTTTTCCCTTTTTTTTACAAACCCTAAGTGGTCAGAAGACCAACAAAGGAACTATCTGGTTCGAATATATCACAAACTGATGGCCATGCTTTGCCTAGGCCCTAAGGGTTTTCACGGTTCGGTTTTGGGCGAGCACGTTCTTTGTTTTGCCTGGACCGCACGGTATCTTGCTGCTGTCTTTTTGGGTCCTGTTTATTGGGTGTTGTTTTAGCCCATGTTCTTTGATCTTAATAAAATTTAGCTGTTAAAAAAAAAAAAAAAAAAAAAAAAAAAAAACTGATGGCCATGCGCTTGTGATTATAGGATTTTTGCAAAAAAAAATAGTTTCAACACTCAAATATTTAAACACTGAAAGTCCTAGAAGGATGTCTAGGCTTATCAAAATAATCAGTTTCTTAATTAAAGTACTTAATGTAAGGTTAATTTTAATAGAAAAAAAAAAAATGTATCTTACATGGATTTATTGTAGAATTTTTCCAGTATTAATATACTAATTAAGATTCTGGATGTATAATTGTAATCAGATCATGAAGAAACTCAACTTTGGATGAATTTCTTTTAATTTAAATCAAAGAAAGAATTCAAAATCCCAGTAACATTCTGTCACTCAGTCTCAGCCATAGCATCGGCAAAATGTCATATATCAGGTGGGGATATGATCTTCCAACTTCCAAGTACTAGTAGATCAAGGTACATATTGGGTACATATTGGGTTGTGAAGCCTCGGTCAGTTTAATTTGTTGTGCTACGCTTAGCACTCGGGGGTCGAGCTTTATCCCCGGGTTTTATTATTTAAACTCTGGTATGTTTAGGGCTTATGTGTATGAGACAAAGAGCCAAGTAGTCAAAATAAAGAGTTCTTATTTCAATAAAAAATGATTTGGTAGTGAAAATTGAGTGTCGGTGTACTCCATAAATGTAAGCTTACATCAAACCACGTAAAATCTTGTGATATTCTTTATTGATTTCATGCTTTCATGTGTTTTGATTATTGTTTTGAGTTTGTATATTTTTGTAACAGAACATTCAGATTCAAAGGAAAATTATTTAATTTATCATAAGATTTTACTACATATCAAAGCTAGCCTCTCTTATGCTGGGAGACAAAACTAGTTACAAGGGCTACTTCAGTCTGATCTCCTCTCGCATTAGATATGTATAGCTGCCACTTCAAACTTAAAAACAAACTACTGTTACTGCATAATAAGCATTATTGACAATTTGACATGCATTATCATACGTACGTACAATATATTTAGTTGTTTACTTGACGACGTAGCCTAATTTGACAGCATAGCTGACGAGCTCTTCAACTTCTTCCTCGCTTATGTATCCATCTCCATTTTCATCTGCACGGTTAAGCGCTCTGTGAGCCCTAAAACCAGGAATGGAAGAACCAAGGCAATTGAAGGCATCCTTGAGCTCTTTTCTGCTCAGCTTGCCGTCTCTGTTGGTGTCATACCGCCAAAACATTCCTCTCAGCTGCTCCGTCGTGTACCGGATTGGCAACTGTTTGTCACGACTTTTAACAAGATTTCTGGCACAATTTTTGTCCACACCGCGAGTCGTTGCAAAAGCCATATTCATCTTTTGAATGTAAGGTGGTTTAGAAGAATAGAAGAGAACTATATAATATTATAGACTGAGAATTTGCTTGCTTGCTTGCTGTGTGAAGCGAAACACTGCGTAGCACCAGTATATATAGATAGATTTCAGTCTTCTTCTACACACCTTTTATGGCTTTATAATCTAATTCTAACTTATCTCAATCTTGATCCCAAGCCTTTAACGCAAAATGGGACCAGTACGTGGTGTGTCAGAGTGCACTATATTTATTTGGATCCTTACCTTACCTAACAGCTTAACCTTCTGACCAGTACTGTTCGTATAATTAGCCAATCAAACATGAATTATAGGATGAAGAAAATGAATATTAACATTAAACGAAAATTGAAGATGAAGTTTTATGATTTGCAAATCTTAGAATCAAATAAAATAATGAAGTTAAAAATTCTTTGAGTTTAGGGAACATTGCCAACTTGGTGGAACATTGCCAACTTTCGGTAAAAAGGGGTTGGTCAAGGAACCTGACTAAAGTTATGGAATGCACATTTTATGGAAGGTGTTTCATGGTGCTGGTGACTCACCAATCTATTATTATAAGTAAGGAATATCCGAATATATATATATCAGGGTTCGAAAATTTAATAACACTTTTTAAAGAGTGAGTTTTAACTTTTAAGACTATCACTAACTTTATAATTTAAGTTTTAATAGCACATAAAGTGTAGATTTGACAGTTCAAAAAAAAAAAAAAAAAAGTGTGGATTTGACAAATATACTCTTAAAACACAAACAAAAATAAGTCTCGCGTTTTTTTTCCGAGACTTATTTTCATGTTTCCAAAACTTATTTTCGTATTTCTAAAACATATTTGGGTGTTTCTGAGATTTATTTTGTAGTTTCCGAAACTTACTGAATTTGTAGTTTTCGAGACTTAATAGATATATTTGCAATTTCCGAGACTTATTAAGCAAAAATGAAAGTTTTTAATTTTTTTTTGTTCATCTTCTTCATCGACCTCCATTGGCTTGATATATATATATATACGGTCTCATTCACATCAGTGCGCACTGATGTAACTACATCAGTAACAATGCATGTGAACCACTAATTATGGAGAATCTTACACTTTGAGTCAAAGTATGTAAATCTAATGGTCCACATCTAATGCATTGATAAAGTTATATTAGTACGCACTGACTTGAACATTTATGTGTGTGTGTATATATATATATAATGGGGGTGTAACTAGAAACAAGTTGTGTGTATTTAGTCTAGTTTATATGTGTATATATAAAATGGGGGTGTAACTAGAAACAGGTTGTGTGTATTTAGTCTAGTTTCTTTTTCAGCCCAAAAATGATAGGCCCGCTAAAACCATCAAAAAAATAAAAATAAAAATAAATAAAAAATCCCTCCATTGAAGTCTTGTTAACTGAGTTGATTTGGGAGTGTGAAGTGAAGTCCCTCAATCCAATTTTTGTGTTTTTTCAAGTATGGAATTCCCAAAACCCCTAGTCCCTACAAACCCTCTCTCGTCTCTCTCAACTTTCATCCACCAAAACTGTGTCCGGCTCGGCTCTGAGCTGTCTTGCCGGCTCGACGACACCAAGCGATTCGCCGCAACCCTAGCCGGCAGGCTCCAGCGCCATACTCTTCCGCCGTTTGCTTCTCTGTCGCAGCCGAACCAGGCCGTTGCCGCAACCCTCACCACCGATTACGTGGCGAAGACGCTCGTCGGCACGGCAGTGTATACAGTTAGCAATTCGAACAATGAGTTCGTGCTTATCTCCGACCCAAACGGAGCCAAGTCCATTGGCTTGCTTTGCTTTCGACAAGAAGATGCCGAAGCTTTCCTTGCTCAGGTCAAGCTTCCAACTTTGAATTTGACGTTGTTTTTTTGTTTTTTTGTCTATTTTTCGATCTAGTTTAGCTTAGTCAAGTATATTGGTTTAAAAGATAAAATTATATTGGTGATTTCAGGTTCGTTTGCGAAAGAGAGAGCTTCGCGGTCAGGCTAAGGTTGTCCCCATTACTCTTGACCAGGTTAGTTTTTTGGTGCTTAATTTATTGTTATTTAAAATTTGATTCTGCGAATGATTGAATTCTAATGGTATAATTGCTTTGATGAAATAGGCTTATTATTACACTTTAGAGAATTGGATATATTCGCGGAGTAATCTTTTAAGCTCTAGTGAATTTATAGTATTGTATGTGATGTGAGATATATTCAACAATGAATTTCTGGCTAAAATTTATGGAGCATGTATGCTGTTAATGTTTTATGTTGTGCGTCATCTTTTTTAAGTTTGCTATTTAGCACCATATAATCGTTTGTCCATCTTGATCTATGTACATTGTTAATTTCGTGTTTCGAAACATAATAAAGATTTTGTATCGTTGCTTCTATGTCTTCAGGTTTACATGCTGAAGGTTGAAGGAATTGCATTTCGTTTTCTGCCTGATCCAGTTCAAATAAAGAATGCACTAGAGGTGAGTTCATCAGATGAGTTGATAGTAGAGGTGCCACTGTGGTGTGGCACTTATATGCTATGCATTCTCTCATCGTACTACCGAGATTTGCATGATTCCAGTGAAATGACTAAGGCACTTCTACATACAACTGAACCATATTAGAGTGACACTAATAATTCTTTCATGATCATCAGTTGAAAGCTGCTGATATTAGCACTGGCTTTGATGGAGTTCCTGTTTTCCAGGTATGGTATTTTATATTTTGAATACGTTAGTTGTTCCTGAATGTAATTAGCTTATTAAACAAAAAATTTAGTCTATAAATTGAGCAACTCTAGATCATTAATGCATTATGTGACTGGTTGCATATGCGGGAAGCCAGGAACATTTCTATGTGCAAAATAATCTTAATAAAAAAGTCCCCATGTTTTGTACGAATAGAAATGGTGTGACCCTCTTTCTCTTGTATCTGCAGTCGGAGCTTCTGGTAGTGAAAAAGAAAAACAAGCGTTATTGCCCAGTATATTTCCAAAAGGTTTGTTGACCTGGATTGCCTTCTGGATGTTGTATTGACCAGATCATAGCATCTTGGTAAGTGTAATTTCAGTATGGTACTAGCTACTCCTTGTTGTTTGCTGTGCAGGAAGACATAGAAAAGGAACTCTCAAAGTTTAGGGCATCAAGAGGATCTGGAGTTTCTCAACATATAATGGTATTTAGAGTTTCACCGATGCCATTGCTATTTCGATCATATTTGTAAGCATAATGATGAAAAACTCAAGAAATAAGGAAAATGTGAGGGGAAAGAAGAATAGTAGAAGTTTAAAGAAGCATTGCAGACTTGCAAACTTATCGAATATTAATACATTAGAAATCATCGCATGCATTCTTTATGCTAAATACTGTTTTGTGCACCAACTGCCACGCCTGAGTTTATTTTCATTTTGTCTGTACAAGATTCTATCTGATATTAGATTTTCTACACCTTTCGTTGCTTTCCTAGGATATTTACCTCAACAAAAAGGAAAGGAATGAAAGATTAAGAAGATTGTGTATGTGAGAAATATTAAATTAAGAAAATCCGATGCCAGAGATAAAATATAGAGTGAGAAATATTAAATTAAGAAAATCCGATGCCAGAGATAAAATATAGAATATATTATGTTCTTATAATGTGTACCTTGTCAAACAGTGGAAAAAATGTGAAGTTTTGGTTCCGGTTGATGCTTTCTTTGCATTATTATACTCACTATTCAAATGAACTTGTTTGAACAGGTAGGAAGTTTGGAAGATGTTCTAAAGAAAATGGAGGTAATGAGTCAAAATTTTCAAATGTTAAGAAAAGAAAATTGGAATATCAATTATTTTTTGTTTGATGCAGATGAGTGAGAAGAACTCTGGCTGGGAAGATCTGATTTTTATTCCACCAGGTAAAAGCCACTCTCAACACATTCAAGAGGTGGCAAAAGTATGATGTCTTGATGTGTTCCAAATGACTATTTCAAAGGATCTAAAAGCAGAGAGTGAATTCATATCCAGGCTCGTAACAGCGCAGCTCGACAAATATGACTGAAAAGTAAATTTCTTATTGCCTAAACTCTGTTTCTTCTCTCATGAGCACAACTTTTCTTTGACAAAGGCTGGAGTAGCCCAAAGACACAAAGAAATGATACATTGTTACTTAAAAAAACATAAGTAAAAATCAAAGAGCGAATGAACTAAAATTCAATTCACTGATGAGAGTTTAATCCCAATGTTGCAGGATTGCTTTATCGGAACTTCCTCTGTACCCTTCAATTGTTTCTTGATGGTATTAGTTTTATTTGAGATTGTAACAAGTGTGTTATGGATTGACCTAATGAATGTTTATTATTCTTTAGCTTTGATCAGTTGCTATTGCCCAAAATGATGAAAGCGAAGCAATAATGCCCCTTATGTTTCTAATTGAAGAGTCTTTTGAAAGAGCTCTTCTCTTTTCACTCCTCAAATTACCACATAGGTAAGCAAATAGACATTTGAAGAGTGAAAATAGAAGTCTTGTGGGGATGCTTTTATACATTATTTAAAGTATCAAAGCTTCAGTTGATTGGTTGATTTCAAAGTACTTAAGCTAGTTTAAATTGCTACTTACATATTTCCTTGTTTCCTAAATAATGAACTAATTGTCTGCCGGTGATTTGAGGATCTTATTCGAATGTTCTATCGTATCTGCTACCTATTGATATCAACATATTTTGTCGGGAACGTCAGATGTTTGATGCAACTTGAAATCTTTATTGCATATTATAACCTTGGTAGAGTACACAAGTAGAGTACATTTTCAGCAATTCTAAACTTCTTATTTTTATTATCAGTTGTAGTCCTGGGAAGACTACCATTTTGTTAAGGCTCCATATTTTATAAACACATGTAAAATATTTCTCTTTCCCAGTTTCGCTTCGCTTTGCTTTTCTTACAAAACTCCCTCTAACCCTCCTTTTGGTAGGTTTTTAATCAATGTCATTCATTTATAAGATTCTGCAATCGATTTTCAAGCTGTTCAAATCTGTTTTATTTAAATAATACAGCCGCCCTGTTTTTATTTTTTTAAATTCAATGAATGATAGCAGACAATGTTTAGTATGAGTTTATTATATTTTTCACAAAAAATGGGTTAATAGACTAATAGCCAAATCTCCTAGTGACACTGCCCCAATATTTCGTTTGTTCTAATCATCGCTTAGTTGACATTTGGGTTTCAACTGATGACAGTTTACCATACTCTCTTGTGTTTATTGTCATGTAAAAAAAATGACATGACCTGAGATCATATTTTGTTGAGTTGTAAAAAGCTGATATCCAACCTAAAAAGAAAAAAAAGAAACATATTTACATTGCCAAAATGGCAAAAACAGATTCCATAGAACAACAATTTGTGGTGTCTTTGGTAATATGAAATCAAGATTGGTGGGAGACTTGAGATTTTGTAACGAATAAAAGCGACATTTCAATGTTTCATTTCATTATAGGAAATTGACGGGCCAACTAAACGGTTGTTGGTGGCCCTGGTCAGCTTCCCTCTTCAAGATTACTTTACCAAACATCCATTTTACCATTATGCCCCTGTTCTGGCTTCTAGATCTTGTGGGGTTAGTCCTTAATTTTCCTCAAAATTACCTTTTGTAGATTAAAGTACGAATTATAATAATATAAGTGGTTGAGATTAGCACCTTTTTATATAATACTTAAGTTAACTTTTTCTTGAGGGGTTTAGTAATGATTTAGCGAAAATGAAATAATATTCAATTACAAATCCTAATAAATAAAGTTTTGACATAAGGGTGAGGTAATTTTGGTATGTAAAAGGAGGGGCAAATTGGGAAATTAGCAAGGACTAGAGCTCTATTATGGGGTATGCCCCGACCTTTTTGTCTTCAAGGGAAGGAAATATGACACATGGAGCTATTTTAGTGGTCTTACTTCCATTGTGAATTACTCAAATTTCGCACTCCGAGTCCCTAACCACTACGGTTATAAAATTACAAGTTTATCATAATTGAAATTACAGTATATACTATTAATTTAAAGCTACACAAAGTAGTAGATATATATATATATATGTGTGAGCCCACTTTTGTGGTGTAGCAATTTGATCACTAGGAGATGGGTGAGGGACTTGGTCTTCAAAAAATGATCAAAGCAACTGCTTCAAAGGCTCTGGTTATCAGAATCAACTTGCTTTTCCTTGCCTTCTTTCTGATCATTTATGTTGGTCTCTTTCTTCAACCTTCCTCTTCCGTCTACTTCGACAATGCTGCATCGGTAGTTAGATGCTCATTGCGCGAGTGCCATCACAAGGTAAGGTGAGCCCAATATATATATATATAGTTTATAATTTTGATTTTTGGATTTTTTATCTTAGTTTTATGTTCTTTTAGAAAAACTTGAATATTGATTTTTGTATAAGGTGGAGAAAAGTATGAAGATGGAGGCGATCTTTGAAGAAACTACTCAAGCCAGAAGGCCGGCCAGAAGAAATGTAACTAAATTAGAGGCACCAAGTTTCATGAATGAAATCGGTAGAGGAATGAAAATTGGTATGGTGAATATTATGGAGGAACATAATGTTAGCGAATGGAAAATACACGGAGAAACAATTCCGGTAATTTTCGAAAGAGTCTCGGAGATGTTCAAATGGCCTGATTTGTTTCCTGAATGGATAGATGAAGAGGAAGATAACGACAGTCCAACATGTCCGGAGATACCGATACCGGATTTCAGAATTTACGACAACATCGATGTGGTGGTGGCCAAGTTGCCATGCAAGTATCCGGAAGAAGGGTGGGGGAGGGAGGTGTTGAGGCTTCAAGTTCATCTTATAGCGGCAAACTTGGCGGTGAAGAAAGGGAAAAGAGACTGGAATCGGAGGACGAAAGTGGTGTTGTGGAGCAAGTGTAGGCCAATGTTGGAGCTGTTTAGGTGTGATGATTTGGTGAGACAGGAAGGTGATTGGTGGTACTATGAGCCTGAGGTAACAAGGTTGCAACAGAAGGTTTCATTGCCTGTTGGGTCCTGTAAGTTGGCTCTGCCCTTGTGGGGACAAGGTATGCTTTCCTTCAATTCTTGTATGGATGTGTAAATAGTGCAAAATAAATGGGTCAAACTTGAAAAATTAAAAATCAAAATTGGATGGATGTGTAAATAGTGCAAAATAATAAGTCAAAAGTGTGAAATTAAAAATTATTCTCCGCGCCAGGTAGGGATCGAACCTACGACTTTCTGCTTAGGAAACAGACGCTCTATCCGCTGAGCTACAGGCGCTTTGTTGATAGTTTATCCATTGCTTTTTATAAGTTATAATTACAATTAATCTCCATTTTCTTTTGCAAAATTTAACAAAACACGCTTTCTCTCAACGTCAAAAACTCTATATTACAAGAAAGACTGAAAACGTTCTACTTTTTCTTCCGACTATAATATCTGGTTTGGTGTCTGATTGATGTTGATGTTACAAGTAAATTTGCTTGCAAACGAAGTTTTCAGATGCGGTGGTTGAGTTTCAGTTGAAACTTACTTGTCAATACAATAATAATTGTCGTTAGTTTAATCAATTAACACACATGCACGAGTCCTCATCAAATATATATCATCTTATTGTTAACTATAAACTCAACCCATATAATTCGTTGTCATTAGCAAGAAGTCAAGATGATAATCCACTGTATATTTCATGTTAAAAAAATTCAATAGAACAAATATACAACGTCATTCATGACTCATTCAATAATATATTATTAGACATATATATATACCCATCAATGTTATATTTATCAATTAATTTTTTTTTTCTTCATGAAGGCATCTCCTGTCCATTTGTGTGTAAACAGAAAATTTGCTAGCTAGCTAGTACATTATTTCATGATTAGCTTGTAATTAATGTAACAAAAATAACAAGTTTTGGTATATAACATTCATTTCAGGAGTCCACGAAGTGTATGATCTCTCCAAGATAAAAAGCGCCACAAAGACAGTCAAACGCGAAGCCTATGCGACGGTCCTCCATTCCTCAGAGACATACGTTTGCGGTGCAATTACTCTAGCTCAAAGTCTCCTCAAAACCGGCACCAAACGCGACCTCATCCTTCTCATAGACAGATCCATCTCCGTCCCCAAACGTGACGCTCTCGCCGCAGCAGGATGGAAGATCAGAATCATCAAGAGAATCCGCAACCCGAAAGCCGCAAAGGGCACCTACAACGAGTACAACTACAGCAAGTTCAGGCTGTGGCAACTCACCGACTACGACAAGATCATATTCATAGACTCCGACATAATTGTTCTACGAAACATTGATCTCCTCTTCCACTTCCCTCAAATGTCAGCTACAGGTAATGTTAGAGAATTCACATATGAAAGCTAGAATGATGAAATGAATCTCACATTGATAACACATTTAACAAGATAAGGGTATATTACAGTACTCGGTGGCGGAGCCTGAAATACAAAACAAAAATTCCCAGGGGTCCAAAATGAAAACTTTTGAAATATAGAGACAATTTCATAATTTTGAAATTGTTTTTTATAAAATTCTTTAAACTTTTTTGAGGGAAAGGGGGTCATGGCCCCTATGAGTCCTCGTCTTTCGCCGGTAGTATTAGTGAATATCACAATCCAATAAACTATTCTTATTATTCATTGATATATATATCACTTCTCATAAACAAGCAAAAATCTACTAAGTATGGAAATTTAACAGGTAACGACGTGTGGATTTTCAATTCTGGGATCATGGTCATCGAACCATCTACTTGTACATTTCGGACATTGATGAACCAGACTACAGAAATAGTCTCCTACAACGGTGGCGACCAAGGGTTTCTCAATGAAGTCTACGTGTGGTGGCATCGGCTGCCGAGAAGAGTCAATTTCCTGAAGAATTTCTGGGCAAATACTACTTTAGAAGCCAGTGTTAAAAACCATCTCTTCGGGGCAGATCCCCCGGAGCTATATTCGATTCATTATCTAGGGTTGAAGCCTTGGCTGTGTTACAGAGACTACGACTGTAACTGGGACATCGGCGATCAACGTGTTTATGCAAGCGATGTGGCGCATAGGAGGTGGTGGCAGCTTCATGACTCCATGGATGAGAAGCTACAAAAATTTTGTGGGTTGACGAAAAGGAGGAGGATTGAGTTGGATTGGGACAGAAAAAAAGCTAGAGAGGCTGGATTGGCTCGTGAGTATTGGAAGATCAACATCACAGATCCTAGACGGTCTCATTTGATTGATAAGTAGAATATGTGATGTCTCATGAATTTTTATTTTTATTTTTTGTCATTTGTATTTTTGGTTTTGGGGTTTTTTTTTTCATGTAGAATATATATGGAAAGTTTTTCCATATAATTTATGTGTGTACAGAGAGACTGCATGTAGAATTGATCTTCAATTGTATTTTTGCAGCAAGGAAAATATGTTTGTTTCGGATTCTATGTACATTTCCATGGATTTGGTGCATCCGTTTATAGTTACTAGACAGTCATGAAAGTGCTTTATATGCTTTCGGTTTTTAATTTTTAAACTTTCATACTGCTTTTATATATGGTGGTAGAAAATTGTTTTCTTTCAGAATTAGGTAGCAACTTGATTTTCGTATGTAGACATGATGCCCAATATATATGATGTTTAATTAATTTGCTTAGTTGTTAATCTTTATTAATTAATCCTAACTAATAAATGATAATATATGTTTAAGTAATGTTATGTGACAAAAGGATAATTATTTTATTTTTGATGGAACATTTGAAAGTATTTTTGATATTATAAAAACACTTCTTGATAGCTAATTTAGAACCCTTTTTAATTAAGCTTTGAGATGAAGTGTTCTTGTATTTTTGTTCAAAAAAATTAAAAAAAGTGTCAGCCTAAAATCAACAAATTAATAAAAAATAAAAAAAACAATTACGTCGGGAAAATCTCGTATGAACCTTCCATTAAAAAAAAAAAAAAACGAATTAAACATAATGTAAGATAATATATAATTGGTTGAATGCTTATAGTGTACATCACCAAAAATTAACCGCGTCATTAATAACTGCAACGTTAACGAAGTTCAGTGTTAGTACCTGTCATCTCATTAGTGGTCTGGAAAACGATATATAACTCTAAATATTTAAAACAAAAATAAGAAATTAAAATAAATAAATAAAAATTGATTGAGTACAAGGCAAGAAAAGTTTGTGAAAGAAATATGTGAAATGAAATATAAAGTAAAACAAATCTGATATTGCTTTCTTTTTTTTTCTTTTTTTTTTTAAGGTTACAAAGATTACAAACAACCACGGCGATCCGCCAAAAGAAAATAACCGACAAACGGAGGGAATTTCTCCAGCCAAAACATCTCCTCAACATAGGAGAGACCGTTTCTAGCCAACACATGGGCTACTTGATTAGCCAATTTGGGAACGAAATTCACTGAGACGCAACGAACCTGCTCTAATAAAACTCAGATATCATCAATGTAAACACCTATATCAGAGCCCATATGATTTCTGCTATTAACCCAATCAACAACAACTTTCATCTGACTCGATCTTACAAGGAGTCAAGCCCGAATCAGCAGCCAACTGGAGTCCCCGAAGAATAGCTCCCGCTTCCGCTACTTGCGGAGAGAAAGAAGCAACAATCGCTTGCGAACTAGCAGCCATAACCAAACCTTCCGCATCTCTGATCACCAAACCAAACCCAACAACGCCCCCTGCAACATCCACAGCTGCATCACAGTTCACCTAGTAAAAACCTGGTTCGGGTACACCTACCAAAGGAGTATAATATATATTTTAAACGTAATTATAAGGACCTGTGGAAAATAATATAATCAAAAACACTGTTTTGTTTTTAGAGTCAATGTAAAGTTAAATAATTCAAGTATTCAACAACCATTAGGTCTGGAAAGTTACGTGATTTAGCCTAATTAAGAAAATGTTTTCTTCTTGTAGTAGTTAGATATTTAGCCTAAGAAAACGTTATCTTCTTGTAGCAGTTAGGTATTAGTTGATAATTAACTAATGCTCCTCTTAAACCAAATAATAATAATAATAATAATAATTAAGAACAACATGTAGTCACGATTCTGATTTTTTTTTTTTTTTTTTTAAAGTACTCACGATAATTGCAGCGATGTGGACAATCTTTTGGCATGTTTGAAACTTTTAGTATGATTATAATTGTAGAAGAAAATTAAAAATTCAATGTGCTTGATTAAGGTCTAATTTTACAAGAAAACTATCAGATTTATCTGACGATGGAAATTAGATTTCTACCACCACCCAATGTGGTTTAGAGGTAGAGACTGCTCATTCAACGTGACATTATCTCATGTTTGAGTCGCCGTTTAACACAACTTCAAGCAATAAAAATTGGAATTGTATTATGATTGAAGGACCATGATATTACAGTGGCGTAGCCAGGATTTCTGACTTGGGGGGGCTAAACTAAAAACCAGTGATCGAAACAACGGAAAAATCGGCCGTCTATAGGCTAGGCGGACGCCAACCGGCCGATCTTTTTCGACCAAATCGGCCATATTAGGTACCCGAAAGAAAATCGGCTGATTTGGCCGTGAAAATCGAGCTAAGTGGAGTCATTGACTCCGCCTAGTTGTTGCAAAGACTCACTGTCGATGGAAGACGTAACCCCGGATCACATTCAAGAGCACTAGTATCGACATCTTTAACCTCAACTGTATTAGGCTTATAAATATGTTGATTGGAACATCAACATTTGATGGAGAAGCTATTTTACTTGATGATTGATTCTCATTTGATTTTGGGAAGAAATCCAAAATATTTTTTCTTTGTTTTAATTTTTAATTATTTGACATAATAACCTACAATAGTAAGAATTCAATAAGAAACACACACACACATACATATATATATATATATATATATATATATATATATATATATATGGCAAAGTCACAATCTCAATAAAAAATCATTTAAATAACATGAAATATGTAAATATATTTTTTAGAACAATTTAATTCTACATCTCTAAATGATTAAATCAAGGATGTGAACTCAAAGACCCCTAATTTGCCTAACTAAACTTTCTAATCAAATGTAAATCACACATTAAATTATCTTTAAGCAAACCATAAACTAAATTTTATTATTAATTTCAGAGTTTCGATTGGATCACTCCCACAGTCCCACTTGGCCACTTGTCTTTTACCATCATTGTTTGCATCATCAATCAAAAGTAGAAAGTAAAAGGTTGGAAAGCAAGTCAAGAGGTAGAAATCCAATTACAACAGTATGTATATAATTTTTTGCTTTTTGAAAATCGAGACCGGGCTACAGCCCAGTCTAGCCTACGCCTACCTACGCCCTTAACCATGAAGCAGTCCAATTGGGTTTTAGCTTAGCTAGAAATGAAAGGATTTGCTTTGTTTTGGGTCAATTTAGAAATATTCTTCCTATGTATGGGGTGTGTTGGGCCTGATCTATTAATGATGATGGGTTTTCTGGGTGCGATCATGAATTTGCCTGCATAGAGTGACGATATTTACACCCCTAAAAAACTGTATGTATGTACACCCCTTTTCGTATTAACACCACCTTAAAAAAATTTAAATGATAAAATTTTGTAAGCACACCTCACACACACACACACTATATATATATATATAATTTTTCTATTGTCAGTTCATCCTGATATAAAATATATTATGACGAAGAATTTGGACCCTTAGATTTATATACTTTGACTCAAAGTGTATGCACTTGTTAAAACTTTTCCATAATCTGTGGTTTACATTCTTCGTCCTAATATAAACCTGATATATTTTATATCAAAACGAACTGACAGTAGAAAGACTGTATATATGTATATATATATATATATATAATTAAATTCATAGCATCGAGTTCGAGTCTTCGAGACCTCTAAACTCATAGAAATAAATGAGATTTTACACTCTTATTATTACACAAACAAATTGCTAAAATCATTATCAGATATCACTTTTGTTTTTTTGGGTGGCTGCCTCCTCAATTTTTTTTGGGAGGCACTGTCCAGTGAATCAATGATGAAGACAACTTTTGGATGGAAGAATTTCCAGATTGCATATGATTTCGTTTTTTTTTTTTTTTTTTTTGTCCTTTTTACTGTTCTATTGTCTAAAAAAATTAGGCTTTGAAGAACACCATTTTATTGCAAAAACAGTGAAATATTAGCAATCGACCTGAGATTGTAATGAGATATAGAGAAATTCATTCAACTTCAAATCAATATTTTCTTTGTGTTTAGTACTGGTGTTGGATTTTTTTCGTTACTATTTTTCCTTTTTTAATTTAGTTGAGTTAGTTAATTATTCAAAACAGTAAAATAGTTATAAATAATATTATATGTTTTAACTAAAATATTAATAATTTAATTTAAGGGTAATATTAAAATTTTAAAAATATATAAATTTGGGGTGTGAATATCGCCACTCATATTGAAAAGAGCAACTCTTCTCCATCTATGAACTTTTGTATATTTATTGAACTCGCAAATATAATAAAAACCCAATTCACTTTAAATTATGTTAATATGGGCCGAGCCCAGGACCAACCCATAGGCCCAAGTGATGTTGAAATGTATTGTATTCATAATTCATTTTCTTTTAAAATATCCTTATTTAGTAAACTATATATATGTAAATGTGTGATGTCTAGGCATCTAGCATTAATCATAGTTACATATCATATACAATGATAGAGTCTCGTACTATATATATATATATATATATATATATATATATATGGGAATGGATTAGCTTTGATTGTGAGTCGGTTAAACCACGTGTAAATCAAAAGTTGACATCCTTTCAACCGGTAAGAATAGTATAATTATAAATATTATTTACTAAAACAAATAATTAGAGGTAGATAATATTACTATACATATATATAATTAGTTACATGAGCAGATTATAATCTAAAGGTTAAAAAATAAAAAGTTTCGATAAAATAAAAGGTTGTAAAAAAACTATTTGATCCCTCTTATTATCAACTATGTTGTATTAATATAGTAGTCAAACTCTGCTAGGAAATTCTTCTGCTGGGTTACAACTTACACATGACGTGGCAAATGGCAATATCATGAACTCATGATTCACGACGGGACGGGTAGCCCAATCTATTACACATTTTCCAAGATTGCCCCTCCGGTCCCAACACACTCTGTGGACAGATTCTTTCTGCCTCTGCGGGACACCTTCCATTTGCTTCTATAAAAACATTTTGGGGATTCACTTTTATCACTTATTTCAATTCCAAAACCCCAAAGTCACGGACACTTTTCAGAGTTTTCACTCACACCCACATCACTCACTCTCACACATTGATCCTACGGTCCTCGTCGGCGCTCTGACGTCACCATTTCCTTGGATCCACTCTCCAACGGAACTGTGATCATCTGTTTGTCTTTCGGGCATTTGTAGGCTGTCTTGTCTTTTACGGTCTTGTCCGTTTGCACGGTCCAGATTTACTCACTCTAGTCCACATTTTTATAAGACAAAAATGTCCTCACTAATTTACAGCCATGGCACAGGAGCTTTCCGTAAATTGATACAAGGCATATGGGTATAAAAGTCTCTTCGCAAGGAGATTCAAAGACCGGGGTGGTCATTCATGTCTTCATGATGGGCGGTCGCTTTATTTATTATTATCTTGTTTAATTATTATAATAATGAAACCACTTTATTTACTCATAAGAAAAAATCTTTGCTTTTTTAGCTGGTTCAAGAGCCAAGCTGTCAAGCTAAGCTGAGCTGAGCTGGTTCAAGAGCAAGCTGTCTTAGTCTCGGACATTGTGGTTAAAAATGCTTTTCTCTTACCTCATGGCCTGAATAATGCCTGATGACCTCATAAGAAAATAATTACCTTTTTTTTTTTTTTTTAAGGAAAATAATTATTTTTTTTCATGAAAGCCAGTAAAAGCCACTAACTATTTTATTTTTTATTTTTCGCAAAAAAAAAAAAAAAAAAAATGGAAAATCTAATCTTGAAAGAGAGAAAGAGAGAGGGTACAGGTGGATCTAGTCTGTGACTTGTAAGAGAAGAGGTTGGCTCCACGCACGTTTCCAATCTTTTCTCTCCGTGTTTGTCTCATTTTCTAATTTTAACAGTAAAATTTCCACCTTCATTTTTTTAAAATTTGCTAATTCTGATTTTCAAATCTCTTTTTTCTTGTTCGTGTTAGTGTTCAGAGATCATTATTATCGTTTGTTTTCGAGTTTCGACTTGTCTCTCCTTCGTTTCTGCTTCTTCCAGGTAAGCTTCTCCTATTCAATCCTTTTTTCTTTTCTTTTTTTAATTATTTATATTATTTAATCTAGTTTGGATTCATGTAATCGTTGATTAATTATTTGATTAGAGCTCAAATTCTTAGTTATGGATACGAATATGTCTCTCTGAAATCCTGACGTCAAGTTTATACTTTGACTGTTATAATTACTGAATTTGTGAGAATTCAAGTGAATTGAAAAACGATAATAGGTTCTTGATTGATTGGCTTTGGCTTAGATGCTGCAGAAATTTGAGTTGATTTGTTCCTTCTTTTATATTCCAATAAATTTTCAGCAGTTAAATAACAGAACTTTTTTGATCGAAGAGTTTTTGTTAATCCAGTGATATGTTTAGATAGGTACATCTGCATAGTCTGATATATGAATCGTAATTTAGGATAATTGTAATAAATCATTCATAAATAATCTTGCTTTTAAAATTTTAGTTATATTTTTACTTATTTTATGTTCAGAAAAGATTCAGTAGAATGGTGTGGGCCGTGTGGCATTTATTTCTGGAAATTTCCTGATGTAGTTCGATTACAGGATCAAAATCATTTATTTTATGAAAGCAGTTTATTTATTATTATTAACAAGCTATAAATGATCTTGGGAAATTTTGTTCAAACTAATTAGTTGTGGATATGGTTGGTGAATCTTTTAATTTATCTGCTAAACTTGGTATGTATTATTTGGAATGGTTTTAAATGAAGTAATCATACTGATTTGGATTAAATTTGCGGGGTATGTGGTAACCATCTATGCTGAATCATAAAAGATGCATTTTTGCTTCCATGAAAGTAAATTTACGGGTTTCTGATGCATAAAAGGATTCAGACTATCATTTGGTTGTTAGATGCTCTGCTGAATTTAAATTTCTGGGTTTGCAGTGGTCATTAAAGTGCTTCGGTGCATTCTTTCTTCGTTTTAATTATTATTATTTTTTTAAAAAGTTATCATATATGTTCAAAGTGTCTACTGAGAGGATGTACATGATTTAGTCAGTAACTTCATGTGAGCTTTTGGGTTCAATTTATCTGTTTATCTGATTCTTACTTGAATTTCAGTAACTTCATAAAAATGGAGGAAGTCAAAATCGGTGTTGAGATGCCACCTCCAGAATCTTCTTTACCCTCCAAAGATGATAGTAATCCTTCAAGTGAATCCCCGACAAATTTGGCTACCAATGGAGAAGTATCTCAGTTGTCGAATGTAGAAACTTCTAAATCTGAGTTTGTAGATGATTCTGCTAATAAGCCAGTTCTGGGACAAGAGCAAATTCCTTCAACAGACAATTCAATATCAAATTCAACAGTTGCAGTTGATCTATCAGGGTCAAAGCATAGCGGTACAGAAGATTCTAAAACTGGAGCAATTCTAGATAGCTCTCAAGATACTAGTTCTACTGGCACCCATGTTCATACTGATATAATTAATTTACCTTCTTCTTCCTCTCCTCAGACAACGGATTCTACAAATGAAAACCATGTAGAGCCATTCGATGAGCTTAACCTCCCCCCTACAAACCTTGCCAATATAGCTGTGAGAACAACAAGTATTGTCAATTCTCCTAAGGTTACCGATTCTCCTAAACATATTGATTCTCCTAAACATTCTGATTCTCCTAGATATGTTACAGACTCTCCTAAATATTTTATGGATTCTCCTAAATATTTTAGTGATTCTCCTAGACCATATGGCACTACTCCAAAGCATTTTATTGGTTCTCCTAAACCATATCTCCCTTCTCCTAGACATGGCATTGGTTCTCCTAAACTTGGCAAGCAGGTTGACTTGAAGAGAGGTCTTATTGATACGACAGCACCTTTTGAGTCTGTTAAAGAAGTTGTTTCCAAGTTTGGAGGAATTACAGACTGGAAAGCCCACAGAATGCAAACTGTAGAGGTATGTTTTGTGCTTGCATTGTTATTTGTGTTGACTTCCACTTCTGCGTTTTATTGATTTTGACATCTGGACACACAGTTTGGTTGGACCTTTGTGGATGCTTTTCAATAAACATGACAAGCAATCTCTTAGTCTGTTACATTTTTGTTCCTTCTTACTGCAAAGCTAAAATGATAAGTTTGTTTAGTTAAGAGCAATTCAATCAGTGAACTGTTATATATAATAGGAGTATGTGTTCTTGAATTGGTGTGGTATAGTGAATTATGATATGGCGGTGATTGTGTTATTGGCGGTTCCAGAGTTGATGATGCGGTGACGCTGCAATGATGAGATGGTTGGAACATCAATGTTGAAATTAGAGGAGATGATGGTAGTTGCTTTAGTTTTAGTTCTGCATCTATAATCATTATGGTGTGGTTGATGATTGAGAAGAAGATGTCTCGAGTCAATCTCCCACCGGAGGCCCATGTGAAAACTTCATGGGTAGTCTTTGCTTTAGTTAGTTGACATCTCCGCAATAACCTTTTAAGAGTGTACTTTGAATTCTTGTCTTCACTACAATCAGCCTTAGGGGTCAAATATAATTGATGCTAGTTTGCTGTTACTTTTCCTTTCTTTTTATTCATTTTCTTCTTAAATGCTTAAATGGATAATAATTGTGTATCACTAATACATCATGTATCTGTCCATAAAAATTAACTTAAATTTCTTCTGTCCATGTAGAGACGCAAACTTGTAGAGCATGAACTTGAAAAAGCACATGAGGAGATGCCCGAGTTTAGGAAAAGGTCCGAGGCCGCTGAAGATTCAAAAAGCAAAGTCCTCAGTGAGCTGGACTACACTAAGAGACTAATAGAAGAACTAAAACTTAATCTGGAGAGGGCACAGACCGAAGAACATCAGGCAAAACAAGACTCCGAACTAGCCAAGCTCAGGGTGGAAGAAATGGAACAAGGGATTGCTGATGATAATAGTGTTGCAGCAAAGGCACAGCTTGAGGTTGCAAAAGCCAGGCATGTAGCTGCAGTTACTGAGCTGAAATCCGTTAAAGATGAGTTGGAATCACTGTGCAAGGATTACGCTTCCTTGGTTGCTGAGAGAGATGCAGCTATAAAAAATGCTGAAGAGGCTGTTTCGGCATCTAAGGAAATTGAGAGAACAGTGGAGGAACTGACTATTGAGCTGATTGCTACAAAAGAGTCATTAGAATCTGCACATGCTGCCCATTTAGAAGCGGAAGAGCAAAGAATCGGAGCAACAATGGCAAGAGATCAAGATTCTCACCATTGGGAGAAGGAATTGAAGCAAGCAGAAGAGGAGATTCAGAAACTAACTCAGCAAATTATTTCTGCAAAGGATCTCAAATCAAAGTTAGACACTGCTTCGGCCTTGTTACTTGATTTGAAAGGCGAATTAGCAGCTTATATGGAGTCTAAATTGAAGGAGGGAACTAAAGAAGAACATTCAAATGGTGAATTAGAGCAACCGGAGAGGAAAACTCATACCGACATACAAGCAGCAGTTGCTTCAGCAAAGAAGGAACTTGAAGAAGTGAAACTCAACATTGAAAAAGCTACTACTGAAGTCAATTACTTGAAGGTGGCAGCCATATCCCTACAATCTGAGCTCGAAAGAGAAAAATCTGCTCTTGCCACCATTAGGCAGAGAGAAGGAATGGCATCGGTTGCAGTTGCTTCTTTGGAAGCTGAGCTGGACAGTACTAGATCACAAATAGCTCTTGTTCAGATGAAAGAGAAAGAAGCGCGTGAAAATATGGTGGAGCTACCCAAGCAACTCCAACAAGCAGCACAAGAGGCTGACCAGGCCAAGTCACTTGCTCAAATGGCTCGTGAAGAGCTGCACAAAGCAAATGAAGAAGCGGAGCAGGCAAAGGCTGGAGCAAGTACAATGGAGAGTAGGTTACTTGCTGCTCAAAAGGAAATAGAGGCAGCCAAGGCTTCGGAAAAGTTAGCTTTAGCTGCTATCAAAGCACTGCAAGAGAGTGAAACAGCTCGAAGCTCCAACGATGCAGATTCACCTTCCGGTGTTACACTTTCTTTAGAGGAGTACTATGAGCTAAGCAAGGGTGCACATGAGGCAGAGGAGCAGGCCAACACGAGGGTGGCAGCCGCCATCTCTCAAATTGAGGTAGCGAAGGAGTCCGAGTTGAGAAGCTTGGAGAGGTTGGAAGAAGTGAATAAAGAGATGGCTGCGAGAAAAGAAGCACTGAGAATGGCAATGGAGAAGGCTGAGAAGGCCAAAGAAGGGAAGTTGGGCATAGAACAGGAGTTGAGAAAGTGGAGAGCTGAACACGAGCAACGAAGAAAAACAGGTGAACCTGTTCAAGCAACTGTAAATTCCACCAAAAGCCCCGGTTCAAGTTTTGAAGGCAAGAGAGAATCCGTTAACAATATTGACCACGTGCCCAATGCTTCCGTTCAAAATGTAGTGAGCCCAAGGACAAATGTCCCTGCAAGTAACACTGGAACTGAAACTGAATCATCATCTCCAGACAACACAAAAGCTCCAAAGAAGAAGAAGAAGTCACTGTTTCCACGTATCTTTATGTTCTTAGCAAGATCAAGAAGGTCACATGCATCTAAGTCGTCAACGTAATAACGCTTCAATTCAAAGGCAGTATATGTTTTATTTTCTGTTGTTTTTTTTTTTTTACCTCCTTTTTGGGCATATTTTTTCCTCCTCATAGAGTGAGTGTCATGATGAAATTTTACTCAGAATGTAAATGCTGGTGATTGTTGTATGTATGATAAGTTGAACTGGATTTATAATTTTCCCTCACAGGAAGGATTTTATGGTGGTTTGGTTGCAGAGATCGGAGGGCTTGCATTGTTTGAACATTCAACTCCTTCAAATTTTATGTTTGGTCAATGAAAGAATTTGGGATGTTTTACGAGATAACTTCATATGGAATTTGCTTGTTCGGATACAAATCAGTGAATCACCAATAAATCATACTTCTTTATCTTTGAAACTCCAAATTGCAGGAGATTTTGATCCAAGTTTGTTGTACGGACCCAAAGATAATGTGATATTATTTGAACATACCTTATAAGAATGGAATTCTTGACACATTCTTCGTGTTAGTGGAAGATGAAGAAATAAAAAAAATACATTGTTTTACATATTTTGGTTATTGGGTATTAAAAAAAGGAGTAATTGCACAAACGTCCCCCGAGTTTAGGTGGAATTACACGCATATGGACATTTTACCAAATATTACACAAATATCCCCTACTGTCAGTTGACTTCCATTCAAACTAACTGTTGACTATATTTTTAGTATTAAAAGTCCAAAATACCCTTAGTTACTTATTTATATTTTATTTTGTTCCCTTTAAAATAAAATAAATTATATAAAAATACAAATAAAAAACTTTTAATTATATTTTTTTCAAACAAATTTTAAAAGACAAAAATATATAAAACAAAAATTTAGACTTTAAAAAAAATTAGAAAAAATAATAAAAGAAAATTTTTAAGAAAGGAAATGGAGAACAGATCAATCTCAAACAAAACTAGATTTTAAGTTTAACATTAAAATACAATCATTATTGATGATTCATAAACCAACAAACCACAATTATATTCAATTTTCAATCATCAATAGGATTCCATCCAAGCCACAAGATTTTCAGCAATAAATGGGATTCCACAATTATATTCAATTTTCAATCATCAATAATGATTGTATTTTAATGTCAAAAACTTAAAATCTAGTTTTGTTTTACATGATTGTGGATCCAAGTCCTAACAATTGCATATTTGAGATCTGCTTTCCATTTCTTATCTTAAAAATTTTCCTTTATTCATTTTTCTAATTTTTTTAAATTCTAAATTTTTTGTTTTATATATTTTTTACTTTTAAAATTTGTTTGAAAAAAATATAATTAAAAGTTTTTTACTGCATTTTTGTATAATTTATTTTATTTTAAGGATAACAAAATAAAGTATAAATAAATAACTAAGGGTATTTTGGACTTTTAATACTAAAAATCTGGTCAACCGTTAGTTTAGATGGAAGTCAACTGACGGTAAGGGATGTTTGTGTAATATTTCGTAAAAAGTCCATATGTATGTAATTAGGTCTAAAATCAGGGGAAGTTTGTGCAATTAGTCCTTAAAAAAACATTGGATAAAATTAATAGTATATATAAATATATATTTTCTTCATAGTTTCAACATCACCGGCTTTAGCTCAGTTGGTAGAGCGGAGGACTGTAGTTTGTTTGCTGTTATCCTTAGGTCGCTGGTTCGAATCCGGCAAGCCGGAAATTTTTTTTATTTTTATTTTTATTTTTGTAGAATTCCTACACAAGTGAAATTGTTTAATAGAAAAATTCATTCATGTATTGCAATGTATACAAGATACGTATGTATACAAGCCTGTCAATTGTCAACCATGAATCTTACACTAATTTGAAAGAGAAAATAGCCAATGGCATTTTACTTTAATTTACATTTCATAGTTTCAACTTGAAGAAGCAGAATTGGCAAGGGTCTGGATGATAGTTTTGTGCCATGGATTTGAGAGGTGCTCCACAAGGTTATCAATTGGACCTACATGAGTCACTGAAGCTTGCACAAAGATGCCAAGCATCGCTACCATTGCAAGACGTCCTGCCAGCCGAAAAAAATACTAATTCAATCAGAAACCAATGAAAAGCAGTAACCATTTACAAATATAATAACAATCAACAAAAAGCAAACCATTCTTGATCTCTTTAAGCTTCCATTCATGAGCATTTTTTATATCTTTAGCTAGGCCAAGAGGATTTAGCAGAGGGCCTCCAGGGTAGCTGAAAAAACACAGAATGTTTCAAAACTCAATCCATCATTCACCGAAAAGATTGACATTTTCAAGTCTCAAGTAGTAGAAATTACCCGGGTTCTAAACCTTCAAGTGCAGCTTCCAATCCGAAGAAAGATCCGTCCTTAGCCTGCGATCCAGGAGCAATGAAATCCATGTATCTTTTTGTCTCGGCGAATCTGTACATGAAGTTATAATGTTCAAAATCTAACCAGAGGTGAAATGTAAGTAAGCGGAACGATGTAGCTGGTAAGCGTTGTACCCCATCAATAGTAGTTGGATGATGAACAAAGTTGTTGTATTGGCAAAGTCGAATTTCACTGCACCAGCTTCATACCAGACTGGTAATTTATTGATCCCTGTCACACGAAGTAGCTGCGACAGAGTAATAATGTAAGGTCATCAATAAACCATAAATCTATTTACTATGTAATTCACATTGTGGTCAAAGACTCAAATTGATAGTTTGATTTCACAGAATTAGAGATAACTGTACTTATAAAGTGCCATTTTTATTTTACTTTGATACTGGGAGCAGATGCTTGACAATACATTAACAATACTAGAAACCAGAAACTCAATTCGTTGTTATTTATTTAAGTAACCCAACAAAAGCTGAAAAGATTGAAGTATTTGTGTGGCCAAGATGAGTATTGGGTATATGACTCACATCTGTGAAAAGAATTCCTGCAATTCCAGCCATAGCAAAGCGAGCATGTACCAACTCTGCCTGCACATACCACTTTAAGCTATCCGGATCCTCTCCAAGTCCAAGTGGGTCAAATCCGAAATCTCCAGCCAATCTTCAATTACACAAAAAAAAAAAAAAAAAATCAGATACAAACAAATGTAGTAAAACAAGTGAAGTTCAATATCTACGATTAACACAAAAGACTCACTTTCCATCCAGATAGGGAGGAGGGTCGAGGCCAGGAAGCCATGTAGGTCGCTGCTGAGCTCGAACCACAGTGGACATACAACGTCTAGTGGTTCCCGGCTTTGCAGACCAAAGTGTGGTTGTGATACCAAGTGAGTGTTTACATGTGCCCTTACAAATGAAAGATGAGGATGAGGAAGAGCAAGGTTGAATAAGGAAGACTCTTCCAACTGCAACAGCCATTTTTCTTCTCTCTGTATAAACTGATTCTAATTGGAGGCATAAACAATATCCACGTATATAAAAAGAAAACAGACAGAGAAAACATATACAACTAAAAAAAAAGTGATAGCATGGACCCACTTATCCTTAGAACCTGAAGCCATCAGCTCTTTCGAGTCAGCTCTGTATATAGCTCAGAAGTTCTTAATTCAGCTTGATTTCAATCACAGTTTTTTGTTCAGAAATAAAAAGATAGAAATATAATGGAAGAATGAGAGAAGAAATCACAAAAGCTAAATAATTCAGAAACCCACAGCAGTAGTTAAAAATAGTAGATAAATAGTCACAGAGTTTCATTTCTTCCAACAAAGGAAGCAATCTCTGCTTAGTTAAGTAATGATACAGCAATTAAATTTGTATTAGTCGCATAAAACCCAATTGCAAGTTGCAAGATGATCTAGAAAACTGCCTAAAAGAGTACAATAAGACTATTGTTCTCTGGAAACACTTCCAAACAAGACCTAACTACATAAACTACAACTTAGTAGTTCTATACTTCATCAAGAAAGCTACAGAAGTGGATTAGGAAACAAAGAGCCGCGGTCCTACGGCACAGCGTATCACTGCTTGCTGGATATGCTGAAGGAGCTGACTTTCATGGGTGTTGCAATGACCAGTGGAGCCTCGGGCACATCACTGACTGCGTATTTGTCATGCATGAAACGACTATCCACAATGGAGTCATCCTTGAGAACTATCTTATAGCAGTAGCAGCTCTTGAGGCCTTCCTGATTCTGATAGCACTCATGTGAACCATCCTTCACCTGCTGAAAGTTCCATATCACACTAAACTTGCCTACAGTTGCAACCAAATGGCGCTCCTGTTTGCCATTCTCAGTGACCTATGTAATTTAAAAACAAAAGACGATTAGTACACCAAAAGGACTGAAAATCACCATCATATGCTGAATCTGAGTTTAAGAAAGCGAATGCAGTGTGTATAAACAATATATAACATCCAGGTTCACTTTAGGGTGGGGGATAGAGGAGGACTCAACCATTTGTATGAGCATCAATGGGCTAAGAAATATTAAGATTGAAAAAAGCTGAACCAATATAAATTTACTAAATTGTTGCATAACCTATTTCTCACAAATATATAGAATTATAGTCCTAATTCACATGAAGACAGATGCAACAAATGTACACCTTCATACATAATACAACCACACAACTGAAACACAGTGATGCCATGTAATTTCTTCGTAAAACCATGTTTCTAATATATGAAGATTAATATTCAATATTTCGATGTTTATAGTTATCAATAGGAAAAATAACAGTAGCAAACCAGGCTTTGACAAGTACATACAAGATTGATATAACTCTTGATTATCAAGATTAATTTCTTGAATACAAAATTTGGAAGGTTCAAGAAGCAGTTGAACAAAAAGCACAATCAGCTGAGAATGATACAGATGAAGCAAGGTATACAACTGGAACGAAATAAATTAAATTCAAAAATAAAATCCTAATCCAAGCAGAGATATGGTAGAACTTCAAAGCAGAATGAATGAATGATTTAGTTATCGATGGGTCAATGTTGATATGCGCTTGAGCCATGAGTGGACAATATCTATAAACATCAATCATGGCTCTACGCACAGTAGCGTGTATATATATCAAACATATTTTCATCAAAAACATCACATAGGAAAAAAACTTTGGATGTTTCTATTTTAATGACTTAACATCGTTGTGTCTCATCATAGAATCAAGCAATCTTAGATTAAAGATAATGCTCTTACACCTTGACCAAGGCAAACTTCTTCTGAACATATAGGTTAAGTTACCAAAAAATGTGCAGGAAAGAGTTTTTATCATCGACCTGACATTGGCTAAGTAATATCACCCCTTGCCTTTCTAAAAGTAATTCTTTATTGAAGTAAATACAAAAATGAAGCAAATGCCATGGCTCATGTCATACATGTTGTCAGTAGTATGCTTCCATGCTACTAGTTTGTATAAATCCACAACAATCATATATTACAAGCAAATCTTGTATTAACACAATGCATTTAGCAAATAGGGCAGGAAACAAAAATAAAAACACAGCCAACTACTTTTAACAACTAAATTCAAGAGTTAATTACACTGGTAAAGCATATATAGAATCATTATAGTTCAAAGAGACCACCAAAGCATGCAAATTGAAGCACATGAAATGAACAAATTTTCAGATCACCAAAGAAGTAAACAAGCAGGACAACAAATAATTCAATATTGACCCTCACCAATGAACACCCAGTTTAAGATGTACCAATTGAGCTCCTCACCAAATCCAATGACCAATTTTCCACAATAGGAGATACAAACATCAAGTAAATTCATATGCACTGCAAAAATTATACAAACTAAAATTGAGCAGCACAATATTAAAGAGAAAATATGTATGCTTACCCATGAAAACTGAGCATTGTGAAACTTATTGTCAATTCCAGCCAAATGTGAATCCAGAGGATTCAGTTTCAACAATCTTGGAGCTGCAATCCTATTTCCCATACGACCATTAAAACCAGTCTTTGTATTACCAGCCTTATCAGTAAAAAGCGCACATATAACGATCAAATAGGTATCAGTAGTCCCCAGTATCCACTTCCCATCAAAAGTAACATCCACATGGGTAATAGGCGACCCGAGGCCAGGAAAAGCTGTCTTCGCCTGTCTCATAGAATTGATTGAATACAACCGAATCTTCCCATCAAGTGATCCAACAACAATTGACCCATCACCAGTAGTTGCAAAACACTGAAAATTAGTCCCCCGTGAGAATTGATGCCCTTGAGCCCAATTCAACACAGGTGTATTAATACTATCATTCACAAGATTCTGAACAATCCCATTTCTATCACGCATATCCCATCTACAAAGCCTATTATTATCCAGACCCAAAAATGTGGAACCTGAAGGATCCAACTGCGCTCCTTTACTATCATTTGTAATATCTTTCATTGTAATATCTGTCCCATCCTTCTCAAACCTCCATTCCGTCACAATCTTTCCTGTTTCGATATCAAGTTGATGTAACCCATTTGTATGAGGCTTTGCCTCACTCACAGGACTCATGAGTAACATATTAGTTTCGGCCCTCATAAGAAGAGCCTTCTTAGGTGTGGAATTCATCATGTTAGAACTATTCCTGTAATTCCCACCATTGAAATTCACAAAAACACCTTTCCCATGAATTCCATTGCTGAAATTCTTCACAACCTGAATACCAGAATCACCCACCAAGAAACTGTTATCTAGAGCACCCAATGCCAAACTTTGTATCCCTCCATTTGCAGCTTCTTCAAACTCCTCTCTCAAGTCTTGATTAGCCCTAACCGGCGTTGCTGATTGAGGGCTTTTCAAGAAACTCTCATCTGCATCTTCCCACATCGAATCATCAGCAGCTTCAGGCTTAGCCCAGCCAATAAAATCCTTCCCGTAAACTTTCATCTTGTTCACTTCAGTCGATTCATACCCGTGAGTGTTCTCAAACAAACAATCTTGAAACTTATCGACAAATCTCTTGTAATCCTCCAGGCTAAAAAACTTCATAGCCCACACACCTTGTGCTACAAAATCAACACGAAGTTGATTTTTAAAGGTCTTCAATTGCACCTCCATGGAGACTTTGACTCGAACCTTGGACCCAACTTTCAGGACCCACCAACCTTCTTCATTTTCACCTTCATCATCATCATCATCTTCTTCTTCTTCATCATCTTGGCTGTTAATTTTTGAAGATTTAAGGAAAACGTAAGAAGTGAGTTTCTCAGAGGTTACCCATTTGGCTTTCGGTGTGTTGCCACCGACGTGAAGATAAAGCTTGACTGCATTAAGGTTCTGAGCCGTTGAAGGGTACTTGAGTTTCATGGCTCTGAGCTTGGCTTCCACTTCTTCCAAAGAAGACGGCGTTTTGGGTCTGCGTTTTGAAGAAGAAGCGGATCTATTAGGGGTCTCATCTCTGGAGTCCTCGTAGTTGTCTTCTTCTTCTTCTTCTGCCTCTTGTTCCGTTTCGTATTCTTCTTCGTCAGAGTCTGAAAGTTCGAGATCTTCGCGACTGTGAGACCCACCCATTCTTGATTTTGTGTTTTCTGTTGATAGAGAGAAAAACGAGAAACTGTGAGAAGGAGAAAAGGATCGGGAATGTGAAGGGCGCCAAGTTCGAAATTTGAAATTGGAACGTTGTTGTTTTAGGTTTCTTTATTGTTAGGGTTTTGAATGAAGCAGAGTGAATACGGAAGAGTTACTGGTTACTGGCTATTGCCGGTAAGAGACTTCACCTAACTTACTTAATACAATATTCATATCTGGATTCTCGACCCAATATAAAGTATCAGATCCGGGTCTCATGCTCCGAGATTGAAATGGATCCAGTATTTATTCAAATGCCACATGTCACAACCTGCTTTTTTTTTTGTAATGACATTGACATATATCAGGAAAAAAAAAAAAAAGTTTCCTAATTAAGGATTTTTTTATAAAAAAATTAATCATATAATTTCACTTGTGTAGTGATTAAAAAAGTACAGTAGCCAGGAGTCCAGGACTCACCATTACGTTGTACATGGTAGAACTCAAAAATATTGTACCAAAGAACGGCTATGAGATGCTAATTGCTAAGCAGACGGTCGCCGCATTTCCTTCAATGAAAACTTCCAAGGAACATCCAAAGAGAGTGTCATCCATAAACACCGCCAAGAGATATAAAACTTCCAAGGAACATCCATTAAACAAAAAGAAAAAAGGGAGATCACATTCTATCCAAAGATAATGTCATCTATAAATATTCACAAATTCAATGGTTTTGATAACCCACAATAATTCAGCATCAAAACCATATACATAACAACCAAGGCAAAGCAAAGCCACCTTTAACAAAACCGCAGCAATTACGAAAAACACCATCACAACCAAAAGACCCCAAAGAGTTATTAGAAGAATCATCGGTGACTACCTTTATCCAACCTAGAGGAGGGGGACTATACATTGTAGAACAGCTCCAACATAATCAATAACCAAGAAAAACAGCTCCAAGAATTTGTATAAATACTTTGATTGAAATAGAAAGTACTAATCAAATGTGGAGTCCCCCACTTTTTTTTTTTTTTTTTTTCTGTGGTATTCAACTTTGTAGCGTTATAAAAGTCAGTTAACTCTTGTAGCACCAAGTAATTATTATTGAAATAGATAATTATAATTTGTTTCTTCCAATTGAAGTCACTTCAATTAGGCTAACTCCTGAACAGCCATCTCCTCCCGAGTCTCTCATCATCTCCCTCAACCTTGCTACATCATCCCACATCCCTTTAGCTGCACACAGATTCGACATCGACACATAAAGTCCACCGTTTCTGCAATCCAAGAAATATAACTTCCTCGCTATACACTCCCCAAGCTTGACCTGTTGGTGTATGCAACAGACACTGAGCAAGGCACCCCACACTGCGAAATCAGGCTCAGTCACAACATTTTTTATGAACAATATTGCTTCTTCAAATAAACCTGCACGGCCAAGGAGATCGACCATACTTGCAAAACGTTGCAATGTTGGAGTCATTTTAAATTCCTGTATCATGATCTGGAAGTACCTTCTTCCTTCATCAACAAGACCTCCGTGGTTACAAGCGGCTAAAACTCCCAAGAAAGTGATCTTATCAGGTTTAAGCCCTTGTTTTCGCATTTCAGAATAACAAGTGAGAGCTTCCTGTTCAAACCCATTTAAACTGTAGCCTGTGATCATTGAGTTCCATGCTGCAAGACATGGCTCTTTGATGTTCTTGAACACCTTTTCTGCTTGCTCGATGCTTCCACACTTAATATACATGTCTATAAGAGCAGTACAGACAAAATCTTCCGTTTCTAGATTTTTCCTAAGGATATAGCAATGAAGTTTCTTCCCAAACTGCATGTATCCTAGTTGAGAACACCCAGATAGTAAACTAGCAATTGTAATGGCGTCCGGCCTAAGTCCATAAATCTGCATTTGACAGAACAACTCCACAGCATCACTTGCTCTTCCAGCTTGTACACAGCCGGATATCACTGAATTCCAACTTATAAGTGATTTTTTGTTCATCTCGGAAAACAATGAGAATACAGCATCAATGTCAGTGAACTTGGAATACATGGTGACAGCCCATTTGCAACCAAACAATCAGTGCACAACCCAGTCTTTACTACATAACCATGGAAAGCAACTCCAATGTCAATGTGATCTGGGTTTGTTATTCCATGGAGGATACTGACTATAGCTACTGCATCCGGTTTCATATCCAACTGCTGCATTTGAGCAAAACGCTCCATAACCAAACCCATATTTCCTTTCTCAGAATAGCATGAAATAATTGCAGTCAAGGAAACCAAATTATCCTCAGGGAACAACTTGTAAAGCAGTTCCGCTGATTCTGTGTCTCCATTTTTGGCATATACACAAACAAGTGAGGTAATCACAGAAGCATCATTGATAAAACCTTACATAACAATGGGTAGATTCAGGGTCAGCATTGGCAGACATAAGGCTCAGGATTGTAACTGAATTCACTTCAACACTTCTCTCTTGCATTTGCTTAAACACAAGCATTGCCTTATCGAAGAACCCATTCTGGCCATAAGCACCGATCATGGTATTCCACGAAACTACGCTTTTCTCAAGCATATATTCAAATAAAAGTTCAGCAGCTTCCAAATTTGAACATTTAGCATACATTGAAGTAAGCACATTCTTTACTTCAGAATCCAAATCAAGACCAGTTTTAATACTAAACCCATGAATGGATCTCCCTTGGCATACTAACTCTTGCCACCCACAAGACGGAACTACACTAACCAACGTTGTTTCACAAGGGGTAAAACCCTCTCTAAACAATTGAACAAAGAGTCTCAATGCATCAAAATCATACCCATTTTTTGAATACCCACAAATCAATGCATTCCAGGTGACGATGTCTCTGTTAGGCATATGATCAAACAACTTTCGTGCAGAATAATTACATCCCAATTTCATATACAAATCAAGCAGAGAGGTACTTACGTAGACAAACCGATCAATACCCAATTTTACCAAATGGGTTTGGATCTGATTAACTTCTAGTATTGGATACAGTGACGATGAGGATGATGATTTTGTAGAGGCTTTAAGGAGTAAAGAAAAAGTGAAGTGATTTGGTTTTACATTGGGTTGTAACAATTGGCGAAAAAGAGCTAATCTAGATACTGAGTTTTTGGTGTCAATGCAAGATTTGAGTATTGAATGGAAGAAACCGAGATTTTGGCTGGAACTAGCCAAGTTCATGCTATGGATTTACGCGCCAGTTTTTGGAGCTAATTTCTATTTACACCACACACGGCCCACGTGAATTTAGGGAGGCTTTATTGATTCTGACTCTAAACTGTCAACTCTTGTAAAAGAAACACAAAACATGTGACATGAAACTGAAAATATTATATGTTGCCTCGAAATAAGTCTGATACATATTCAGAGTCACCACTACCGCACGCCCTAAAAAAAAAAATTAATAAAATAAAATAAAATAAAAAATAAAAAATCTGTAAAGAAATCAAGAATGAAGTTTCTTTCATATATAGAATTTATTTTCTATTGACTTAACAGAATTATCTTTCTTTGTTTTCAGTGTTTCTCCCAGACAGCATAGTCATTTCCAGAGGTAGCAACTTGGTAATTTGAAGGAACAAGATTTCCAAGATCCATCTTTGGTCCAATCTTCATAATGATTTTGTCATCAATTGCAGCCATATAGAGATCAGATTCAGAGGCTAAAATATTAACTTTGCTTGAAGTGCTGATCCCATGCTTGTTTCTAATTGCAACCAATTTGGTAATCTCCTCCTTCAGACCCCAATCAAAGAAGTGATCATAAAACTGCATAATAGAAAAAGAGTTTTCATTTGGTTAAACGTTTAGAATGATCATAATCGTAGTATGTGTTTGTAAAAGATCGGAATGGAAACAGAGAAAAAGTGAGAGAAATTACTATGGATGGAATGCCAGGATGAGTGAGAATGTAAGTATATCCTAGCATGACTTTATCCGATGGGAACGGCCAAAGCTTTTGAGTAGATCCAGTGTCATGGTTGTCAATGAAAGTCACAGCATTTGCCGGCAAAAGTCCAATCAATCCTGGTGGCTTGCCATTTGAGTCCTTCAACCTCCACAATTCCCCTTGCACAGCAGCTTGAAGAATACCCTTTGTCGTGAAATCGAAAGCTGTGACAACTCCACCTGCAGTTTGAATCCAATCTTTCAGTGCACCACGGTGTGCATCCTGGTTAGCATCAGGTTTTCCATCCTGCCCATATGAAAGAGGATCCCATTTTTCCCCAACAGCAAAATTCGGCGAGGTTCGTTTCATATATATTTTGGTAATCCTTGGAGCATAACCTTTTACAAAATCAAATCGAAATCCATCAAACCCAATCTCAGTCTTTAACCAGTTCATCCAATCCGATAACTCTTTTTGCACTCTTCGATTGAGATGGTCAATGTCAGGAGCAGGTTCAAAGTGATCCCCAGTATCAAGATTTCCTTGGCCATTAGAATATACGCCTCAAAACACAACACAGAACACAAAACAGGTTCAAAGTAAGTGTGAAGGATGGTCCCCAGTCTAAACGGTCATCTGGAGTTCCACCTTCAAAAATGCAATATATGCCTCTCTCATCTTTCCTCTCTGCAGTTCTGTGATTAATTACTATGTCAGCTAAGCATTTGATTCCCTTCTGATGGAAAGCTTCAATTAATGATTTTAATTCATTCTGAGATCCATATTTTGATGTGTCAAGGTCATATAGCCTTCCTGGCATGTATCCTGGAAAACATACAAAACCAAACATTTTTTCAAGATTCTAGCTCAAATGTTCTATGAAATCTAATGAAGATTAAGTGGGTTTCTACTTTCTAGCAATAAAAAAGAAGTAAGAACTACTAACTGAAGCAAAATTAGTATAAGTTCAGTTTAAAGAGTATTCGCAGCGAAAAAAACAAGAGGTTTGGACATGGATTACAGGATCCATTAGAGAACAAGTGACATTAGTATAATCAATTAATCATCATGAGGTATTATATCATAAGAAAGAACCAAAAAGGGTTCCATCCAAGCAGGCATGATTGATTGATTTGGAAAGGAATAAACAAAACAAGAAATTGAAGAAACCTTGGGGTCCAACAGACTGAGATGGTGGAGGAAGCCAGACATGAGTAATTCCAGCATTGGCAAGGTCAGGAATGGTGTTCTTCAATGAATTGTACCACCCTCCTGGTTTGTTACATGATTCCCAGTTGAACCCCTATCATATATGTCATCAAAATTCTTCAAACAAATTAGATTACAAGTAAAGTGTATATATATATAGTTTTTCTGTTGTCAGTTTGTCTTGACAATAAATATATCAGAACGAAGAATATAGATCACAGATTATGGAGAAGTTTTGACAAGTGCATACACTTTGAATAAAAGTATGTAAATCTAGTGGTCCACATTTAGATTACAAGTAAAGTATATATATATATATATATATATATATATATATATATATATATATATAGTTTTTCTGTTGTCAGTTCGTCTTGACAATAAATATATCAGAATGAAGAATATAGATCACAGATTATGGAGAAGTTTTGACAAGTGCATACACTTTGAATAAAAGTATGTAAATCTAGTGGTCCACATTTTTCGTCATGATATATTTATTATCAGGACGAACTATAATAGAAAATCTATATATATATATATATATATATGAAGTAGAAGAATTTGTCTTCCTAGGATGTTTAAATTGCATGCCTTACCTGAAACAGTAAGGTAGGGGACGTGAAAGATGGGAAGACGGAGAGAAAAAGAGAGAGGAAGCAAAGTGAAGTAAGCAGACTCATTCTCTTTGGCTCTTTGCTTGTCTTTGGTAGAGATGGCAATATTCCCCGCGGGTAACAAGGCGGGGATGGGGATAATATTCGGGGACGGGGACGGGGACGAGGACGAGGACGGGGACGGGGATAAAGTTTTATCCCCGAAGGTGAAGCAGGGCGGGGACGGGGACGGGGAAGGGGGAAGCACTCCCTGCCCCATCCCCGCCCCGATATATATATATATATTTATTTATTTGCAATATGAAGCAAAGGCATTGGTAAGATGTGATAGGAATCCGCCGCATTGATGGTGGTGGTCACCGTCTTTACACTTCCTAATTAAATTCAAGATTTCAATGTTGTCATGCAGATTTTTGGTTATAGCAAAACAATTAAACATTTTCCAAGTTTCTATATTCCCATAATAATATCATTACTATCATAAATAATTAGGTTCATGAATTCTCCGTAAATTTCTTTCAATGTACCTAATAATCATAATTTTTATTTTTTTAATTTTTTTAATCGATGTTTTGGGAAAATGTAACACTATTCAATGCTAAGCCTTTTCTTTCATCCAAGAAGTCAAAGAAAATGCTCAAATACCCACCTAAATATCCAAATTTCAAAAATCATCATCAATATTAATTACTCAAACAATTAGAAAGAAAAGAGCTGCCATTAACAATAATATTAAATGTATAGTTATATTAGACGGGGAATGGGGCGGGTATGGGGAAGGCCCCTCCAACGGGGAATCCCCGCCCCCGACCCCGACCCCGCTCCCGCTCCTCTTAATGCGGGGATGGGGATGGGGATGGGGATAGTTTTGGGGGGCGGGGATGGGGATGGAAAAGCATTCCCCGGCCCCGACCCGCCCCGTTGCCATCCCTAGTCTTTGGAGTTCAGCGGGTGATTCTCTCATGTTTTTTATAGGGTGTTGTGTCATTGGTCATGTTCACACCAGAGACATGGCGGTTGCTCCTTTAAAGGGCGAATCATAGTGGGGGCTGCACGGTGCTGCAGCCCCGTCTACAATTTTGAATTTTTTCTTTTTAAGTTTTTAATATGTTATTAATTTATACAAGATAAGTGCTCAACACAATATTAATATATTATTATATAGCTGTTGTATGTATATATTCGACAATAGGACACGTCAGCAGAATATATGAGAATAAACACGTCACCTATCGACTAGTCAACAAGAGAATCTTTGACCAGTTACCACGTAACCAAGCCACGTCATCAAAATCAAAAGAAACAGGAAGTGTATTTGCCAAATGAGAGAGTCCGAAACAATAAAAGATTGTACTCGCTAGGCATTAATCTGGCGAGAGCCTACTCGCCAGAGACCTACTCGCCAATACAAAAAGAAACAACAACATTCATGGGGAACCCTATCGAGCGAGGTTTTAGCTAGATACAAGGTCTGCAAAGGTATATCCTAGTAATGATACGTTCCTGTTCCCTCCAAAAGGAATCCAAAACAGGAAACAGTTAGAAGCGTTCGAGAAGGCAGGCATCAAAAAGGAAGTCAATCCTAATCAGTCTACGATACTGGAATCCTAACATAAAACAAATTATGGATTCCACCACCAACACGGCATAAGCAAGAAGAAACCCTACCTGGATCCCATATAAATAGGACCACATAGTCCACGGAAAGGGGGTTCGAATTGAGAGAAAGTAATTAGAGGAGAACAATTATTTGAGTGTGTAATCTTTAAAGTAAATCATAGTGATATTTTCCTGCCATCCAGGGCCCCGTGGTTTTTTCCCCTTTTTAGGGTTTTCCACGTAAAACTCGTGTCTTGCATGCATTGATTTACATTCTCTTTTACATTGAATCTGATATAATTGTTAGACGCGTGGCAATCCAGATTTCACCATCAACAATAGCTATATAGGCATGATGACCCTTGACTTTTGCCTTTTTATGTGCACTATTAATGGTTTAAGAGTATCTCCAACCGTCTCCCTTATTTAAGTGTGTATGCTATTGCAAGGAACCATTAAGAGAGTATGTACTCCAACGATACTTCCTTAAATGACCCCCTTTAATAATTTTTTTTTATTATTTAAATGTTAGATATTGTGTTTAATAAATATTAGATATTGTTTGTCAATTATGTAGATGCAGTCCACTTTAAAATAATTTTAAATAGATGGAGCCCACTTTAAGGGGGTCTAAAAACACTCATTAATTAAGGGAGTGAACTCCACCAGAACATAGTTAAAGGAGCTATTTAGGGACCTGTTGGAGCTGCAAAAATACATCTACTCCCTTAATTATGCTAAGGTTCTTCAAAGGAGGCTATTGGAGATGCTTTAATAATTAAACTTCCTACTAAGGTTATTTTAAAAAAAAAAAAATTATAACTAGTATTTGGTTCAACCCCGCCGGATAAAAAATCCTAGATTCGCCCCTGGCACGGTGATTTCATATCTGATCCACATTACATATTACAAAAATGTGAACAAAAACCTCTCAAATAAGGGCGAATCATAGTGGGGGCTGCACAGTGCTTGCAATTTTGATTTTTTTTTATTTTTTTTAAGTTTTTAATATGTTATTAATTTATACAAGACAAGTGCTCAGCACAATATTAATATATTATTATATAGCTATATAGGCATGATGACCCTTGACTTTTGCCTTTTTGTGTGCACCATTAACGGTTTAAGAGTATCTCCAATCGTCTCCCTTGGAGTCTCCCTTATTTAAGTGTGTATGTTATTGCAAGGAACTATTAAGGGAGTATGTGCTCCAACGATACTTCTTTAAATAACCCTTGACTTTTGCCTTTTTGTGTGCACCATTAAAGGTTTAAGAGTATCTCCAACCGTCTCCCTTGGAGTCTCCCTTATTTAAGTGTGTATGTTATTGCAAGGAACCATTAAAGGAGTATGTGCTCCAACAATACTTCCTTAAATAACCACCTTTAATAATTTTTTATTATTATTTAAATGTTAGATATTGTGTTTAATAAATATTAGATATTGTCTATCAATTATGTAGACGGAGCCCACTTTAAGGAAGGAAGGAAGGAAGGAAGGAAGGAAGGGGGGGTTCTGAAAACACTCATTAATTAATGGAGTGAACTCCACCAGAACACAATTAAGGGAGCCATCTAGGGACCTGTTGGAGCTGCAAAAATACACCTACTCCCTTAATTAAGTTAATGGATGTCTTAAAGAGAGACTATTGGAGATGCTCTAATAATTAAACTTCCTACTAAGGTTATTTTTTTTTTTTTTAAATTAATACTAGTATTTGGTTCAGCCCCGCCGGATAAAAAATCCTGGATTCACCCTTGCTCCTTTTCATACGTTAATGAAAGTATGAAATCAAGAAAATTATGAATATGAAGAAGGATCATCAATCATGCTAAGATCAAAGAAAAATCTAGGAGGAAAAGTCTTTGATTGGAATATCAAAGAAGAAAAATCATCTAGAAATTTATGGATAATTGAGTAGTTTTCACTTTCACCGAGTCAAGTAGGCGACCCCAGGTTCCACTTGCTCAAAACTCAAAACTCAAAAGTTTGTCCTTGGAGTTGTTATGAAATAAATGAAGAAATAGATGAAGAGTATGTGAAGATCGATTGAAGAACATTTAAATGAATGAATAAAAAAATAAATGAAAAGAAAGATGAGAGATGAGAGATGAGAGATGCGAGAGAATGAGAGAAGAGATAAACAAGTGATTAGAGAATTACTTTTATATTGGATAAAAATGATCTCATCAGTTCAAGGCTTTACAAATGAGGTAACCACATATATATAGGCAGACAAGTGACCACGTGGTCAACATGGAGTGATTTACTTAATGAGGAAGCAAAACATATTAATTAGTCAACTAAGTGGAAAAGCCATATATTATAATACTCCCCCTTGGATTTTCCACTACTTGAATTGTAATTTTCTAGGAAAAACCCAATAGGACAAAACCTAGTTAAAATACATACAATGACTTTCTGAATCTAGTGGGGGTTGGACATTAAAAACTATCTCATTAAAAACCTTGTCAGGAAAACCCAGTGGGAAAAAAACCTGATCGAAGGGAAAAAGAGTATAGTGTATATATGTCCATTCAAAACTTTGCTCCCCATGATTGAACGCTCCCCCTCATAAAATTTCAGCATTCAGTCTTGTAATTTGGAAAGTCGACGCATGCCTATTCCATATACCAGCTTCTCAAAAGTTGATGTAGGCAATGATTTGGTAAACAGATCTGCAAGGTTATTTGTAGACCGTATTTGTTTAACATCAATTTGTCGGCTCTGTTGAAGCTCCTGAGTATAGAAGAATTTAGGAGAAATATGTTTGGTTCTATCTCCTTTGATATATCCCCCTCTAATTTGAGCAATGCAAGCCGCATTATCTTCAAATATCTGTGTTGGTATTTCTGTAGATAATGAAAATCCACAAGTATTTTGAATATGATGAATAACTGACCTTAACCAAACGCATTCCCGACTTGCTTCGTGAAGTGCGATGATTTCAGAATGATTAGATGATGTAGCAACCAAATTCTGTTTCGTGGAGCGCCATGATATTGTTGTGCCATTATATGTAAAAACATATCCCGTTTGTGAACGAGCTTTGTGGGGATCAGACAGATACCCGGCATCGGCATCAGCATAACCAAGTAAACCTGAAAAATTGTTAGACTTTGTATAAAATAATCCTAAATCTTTCGTTCCACTGAGGTAACGGAAAAGATGTTTGATTCCATTCAAATGCCTTCGAGTTGGTGCTGAGCTAAATCTAGCCAGTACATTCACAGAGAATGCAATATCTGGTCTAGTACACTGAGCCAAATATAATAACGCACCAATCGCATTAAGATATGGTACCTCAGGACCAAGTATCTTTTCATCATTTTCTTTTGGACGGAATGGATCTTTTTTATGATCAAGAGTCCTAACAACCATAGGAGTACTTAATGGATGAGCCTTATCCATATAGAATCTTTTTAAAATCTTTTCAGTATATGCTGATTGATAGACAAGTACTCCATTTGATCTATGCTCGATCTCAAGGCCGAGACAATATTTTGTCTTTCCTAGATCTTTCATTTCGAATTCCTTTTTCAAGTATTCAGCAGTTTTCTGAAGTTCTCCAGGGGTTCCAATTAAATTCATATCATCAACATAAACTGCTACGATAGCAAATCCAGATTCTGATTTCTTAATGAAAACACATGGACATATAAGATTATTAATATATCCTTCCTGTATCAGATATTCACTTAGACGGTTGTACCACATCCGTCCAGATTGTTTTAATCCATATAATGACCTTTGTAATTTTATTGAATACAAATTACGAGGTCTTGAGTTACATGATTCTGGTATTTTGAACCCTTCAGGGATTTTCATGTAAATATCTTAATCCAGTGAACCATATAGATAAGCAGTCACTACGTCCATTAGACACATTTCAAGTCTTTCCAAGACAGCCATGCTTATTAGAAATCGAAACGTAATTGTATCCATCACTGGTGAGTATGTTTCATCAAAATCGATGCTAGGTCTCTGTGAGAAACCCTGTGCTACGAGTCGTGCCTTATATCTTACAACCTCGTTTTTCTCATTATGTTTTCGTATAAAAACCCATTTGTACCCAACAGGTTTGACGTTTTCAGACGTCTGGATTATTGACCCAAATACTTCACGTTTGGCCATTGAAGTCAATTCTGTTTGAATTGCTTCTTTCCATTTAGGCCAATCACACCGTTGTCTACAATCATCGAGATTATGAGGTTCATAATCATCATTTATAATTTCAGTTGCGACTGTGTATGAAAATACAACATCGATGATTGTTTCTTCACGATTCCACAATTCTCTTGTATAATTTATAGAAATTTCCTCATTTCTACATTCTTGTATATCTTCAGAGATTCTTTCCTTCACAGGGGATTTTGTCACTTTAGTAGCTTGTGTCCCTTCAGGGATATTTAACTCTTCTGGAGTTAACTTAGAGAAAGTGGATTTATTTATCTTCCTTTTTCGAGGAACAATGTCTTTTGAGCCAATCGGTCTACCACGCTTTTGGCGTGCATTAGATGATTCTTTTGCTATAATTTGTTTAGATTGTTTCTCTGGAATAACCACCCGTGCTGGTACATTAACAGCTGGTATGTATGATTTCGTTACCTTAGTAGTATCTGTAAATGCATCTGGTAATTGATTTGCTATTGCTTGAAGATGTATTATCTTACGTACTTCATTCTCACATTGAGATGTGTATGGGTCTAAATGAATTAGACTAGGGACTTTCCAGGAAAGTTCATGCTTCTCTTTAGAAGAAATTTTTCTTTCCCCTAATGATGGGAAATTTGTTTCATCAAAATGACAATCTGCAAACCGTGCTGTAAAAAGATCACCAGTCAAGGGTTCCAGATATCTAATAATTGATGGTGAATCAAGATCAACATATATTCCCAAACGCCTTTGGGGTCCAATTTTAGTTCTTTTTGTTGGTACAATTGGGACATATACCGCACACCCAAATGTACGTAAATGAGATATGTCTGGTTGATGACCAAGTACAAGTTGTACTGGTGAATACTGATGATAAGCAGTGGGCCGAAGCCGAATTAATGCAGCGGCATGTAAAACAGCATGCCCCCATACGGAAATCGGTAATTACGTTCGTAATAGTAAAGTCCTTGCAATTATCTGGACACGTTTAATGAGTGATTCTGCTAATCCATTCTGAGTATGAACATGTGGAATTGAATGTTCAACATCAATCCCAGCCACTTTGCAATATTCATCAAATACCTTGGAAGTAAACTCACCAGCATTATCAAGGCGTATGGATTTAATTGAATAATTGAGAAAATGAGCCCGAAGCCTGATAATATGTGCAAGTAATCTTGCAAAAGCAACATTACGTGTTGATAATAGGCATACATGTGACCATCTGACAGATGCGTCAACTAGAACCATAAAATAACGAAATGGTCCACATGGTGGATGAATAGGTCCACATATATCCCCTTGAATTCTTTGTAAAAATGATGAGGATTCAAAACCAACTTTAGAAAAATATGGTTTTATTGTTAATTTCCCTTGGGAACATGCAATACATAAATTCTCATGGGACAAAGGAATCTTTTGGTTCTTTAATGGATGCCCTTGTGAATTCTCAATGATTCTACGCATCATTGTAGATCCTGGGTGACCGAGACGGTCATGCCAAAGTACAAACATTTTTGGATCTGAGAATTTCTGATTCACAACTGTATAAACTTCTACACCTTTGATAATGGTGTAATATAGTCCAGAAGATAAAGCACGCAACTTTTCTATGATGAGTTTCTGGAGTGAATCATGAGAGGTAATGCATAGATATTCAATATTATCTTCATTCATAGTTTCAATAGGATAGCCATTCTTCTGTATATCTTTGAAACTAAACAGATTCCTTCTGGATCTACTTGAATATAATGCATCATCGATACAGATTTTAGTATTGTTTGGTAATAATATCATGGCTCTTCCAGAGCCTTCTACTAGATCTGCTGGACCTGATACTGTATTAACATTTGCTCTGAGTAAATTTAAATTTATAAAATATTTCTGGCTCCGCAGAATTGTATGAGTTGTTGCACTATCAACTAAACATATATCTTCTGCTTCTAGCTTTTCAATAACCCCCAATTTATCGTTTGGATTCATTTTATATGCTTCATAAAGAAAAATAAAATGCATATCAGACAAAGTGATTTCAAAAGTATATATATTGCATTGGAAATATTTTACATAAACAAAATAACAAAATACTACTACTGTAAGTAGTATTTAATTGGTATGGACATTCCCATCACCAATTGAAGCAGCTGGCATGTCTTTCGGGTCTGGAAAGAAATCTGTAACATTGAGATGCGTAATATCTCTAGGATATGAATCTTCAATGAAATGAGTTTCAGTTTTCTTTCCCTTTCCACTGATTGATGCTTGATACAAATCCACCAGGTGTTTAGGTGTTTTACATTCATTTGACCAATAATTATAACACCCACACCTAAAACAAACACTATCATTCGCATTAGGCTTATTTTGAGCATTTTTTCCATTATACTGTCTGGCGTCATAAACATTCCACTTCTGCTGAGAGTTTTGATTATAGCCACCTGATCCAGGATTACCACGCCCTCTTTTAAAACTACGACCACGGCCCCGGCCAAGATTACGACCGCGATTAGGATTATAACCATTACCACGGCCATGATCAGAATTACGATTATACCCACGGCCTCGACCACGACCACGACCACGTCCACGTCCACGACCACAATATCCGACAGTATTAGCATTCGCTTCTGGGAATGCTGTGGAACCAGTCGGGTGTGATCCGTGATTTTTTTATTAGTAGCTCATTATTTTTTTCTGCTACTAAAAGGCATGAGATCAGTTCTGAATATTTTGAGAATCTACGTTCTCGATATTGCTGTTGCAATATTATGTTTGAGGCATGGAAAGTTGTGAGAGTCTTTTCCAACATGTCCTTTTCAGATACATCATGACCACATAATTTCAATCTTGTGGTGATTCTAAACAGAGCAGAATTATATTCAGAAACTGATTTATAGTCCTGAAATCGTAAATGCTGCCATTCATATCTAGCATTTGGTAACATTACATCATGCTGATGATCATAACGATCTTTTAGCTCTTGCCATAAATCTTCAGGTTCTGTGACAGTAAGATACTGAGCTTTTAAATTTTCATGTAAGTGATGACGAAGTATCATCATCGCTGTGGATTTGTCCTGTTCATTAGCCTCGCTACCATCATCAATGGTATAATATAGGCCTTGGGATTTTAAGTATAACCCCGCATCAATAACCCAAGACATATAATTATCTCCCGAAACTTGTAGTGCATCAAACTTCAGATTTGCAAGTTTAGCCATGCTTACAATTTCCTTTTTCTGTAAATTAAGTTGTAAATTTAATTTAGTGCGAATATAATTAAAGAGCATAATGAATTAAAACAATTTATCTGGAGACACAGCATAAGCCAGTCCCGAGAGCATAATGAATTAAAACAATTTATCTGGAGACACAGCATAAGCCAGTCCCGAGACACAGCATAAGTCAGTCTCATATATTGCATAAAAATAAATACTGAATATTAAAACAGTTTATCTGGAGACACAGCATAAGCCAGTCCCGAGACACAGCATAAGCCAGTCTCATATATTGCATAAAAATAAATACTGAATATTAAAACAGTTTATCTGGAGACACAGCATAAGCCAGTCCTAGGACACAGCATAAGCCAGTCTCATATATTGCATAAAAATAAATACAAATATTTAAACAATATAAATAAATTCAAAACTATATATAGAGGATCCGTTGACGGCATAGCCATCTTGTATACGGAACTATAAATAGATCCAGAATATTGAGATGTAAGTAAATCACCCATCAGGGGATCCTCTCTACTTACATGCAATCGTGCTGATAACGTGTTATAAAATAAATGAAGAAATAGATGAAGAGTATGTGAAGATCAATTGAAGAACATATAAATGAATGAATAAAAAAATAAATGAAAAGAAAGATGAGAGATGAGAGATGCGAGAGAATGAGAGAAGAGATAAACAAGTGATTAGAGAATTACTTTTATATTGGATAAAAATGATCTCATCAGTTCAAGGCTTTATAAATGAGGTAACAACATATATATATATATAGGCAGACAAGTGACCACGTGGTCAACATGGAGTGATTTACTTAATGAGGAAGCAAAACATATTAATTAGTCAACTAAGTGGAAAAGCCATATATTATAATAGGAGTCAATTAAAACTACTAATTTTAGGAAGTACAATATGAAATTAATAGTATTTCAAAAATATATATATAAGAAATTAATATATTGAAAATGTTTCAATAATGAAATTATAAAAGAATTCTTGGTCAGTTTTTTTTTTTTTTCTCAATTCGCCAACAAGATGGGTTCTATGCTTTCGTTAGAAATGTGAGTGAAACTGATATAGATCCAAATGTTCTGTAATGAAAAAACTCACATAAAATAGGGGAAAAAAATATATAATAAACAGGTTAATCGGAGGAAACCTTAAACCTCCCAATGATTGGTGTTTCGAGGGACCAATAATCTCCCGATTACAACATAATTGCCAGCACCCCATTGATAATAATTCTCCACCTTCTTCATATATAAATAACTAAACCACTAAACCCACTAACTTAATATATTTTACTAATTCAAACAGATAAAACAACAAAATAAATTATACAAATAATATCTAAATAATATCAACAGGTTCATATTAGAAACCAGCTTCTTCTTATATATATATATATATATATATTTTAAGTATTACATTTTACTACTATTATAATAGGGATGTCAGGACCTACAAGGATCAGACGGTACATGAGCGGCCTGAATATCTACTCATATTTATAAACTATGAGGTGAAAACAACTTCTGTGTGGAAAATGGAGTGAACTCATATTTATGAACCATAATGCACAAAAACTATTGCTATAACGTTTTGAATATCAGTGTGTCACATCTAGGTATAAATGAATAGATGATATCAAGTGGAAATTGCTAGAAATGACCACATCTAACATGGAAATTTTGTTTGTAACCACAAACGAAAATTTAATTGTTAATAACCATGTTTTTATAAATTTACTTGAATGCCCCCATATAAAAACAATCTCAAATCAGCTCTCTCTCTCTCTCTCTCTCTCTCTCTCTCTCTCTCTCTCCCGCCAGCGTGATTCGAGGTGTCGCTGAGCGCCGGCGAGCTTCTGGGCTTCGTGGCAGCAACTACGCGCGTTTGTCGTGCGCCATGCGTGCTGCTGTTTGCCTTCGCGAACCGCTGAGGCGACGCTGTCCTTCACGCCTAGCCTACAATGCTACAACGCCGTCGTGCGTCGTGCCGTCGGATCTTCCCCTTCATTGGCGCACAGATCTGCAAAAAAAAAAAAAAGACAAAGAAAAAAAAAACCTAATTTGGGGAAGAAGGGAAATTGAGCATGATTTCAAGTTTCATATTTCATTTTAGTCATGATTTCAAGTTTCACATTTCATTTTAGTCATGATTTCAAGTTTGAGGTTTTTTTTTTTTAAAAATAAACTAATTTAAGGGTACTCTTATAATTTATGGATATACATTGAATTTAAAAAAAAAAAAAAATGGTTATTAACAATTAAAGTTTTAAAAGTAATTACTAACGAAAGTTTAATGTTTCCAACGGCTACTTTTGGTTTTCTCTCTGATATCAATAATATAAACTAAGACAGAAGATGGAAGGTTCCAAATACCATTATTATGCTAAAATGCTACCATTCAAAATAAAGAATGAGTGAAAAGCCACCATGTCATTATCTTATAACTAGTATTTGGTTCAGCCCTGCCGGATAAAAAATCCTGGATTCACCCCTGCTCTCAAACAAGACATTTTTAAATATATCAATCTAGACAACTGACCCGTGTGTAACAGGACAGGCAACCTTTTAAACTGTAGCATGTGCTGTGATCATTGAGTTCCATGCTGCAAAACACTGCTCTTCAATACTCTTGAACACATTTTCTGCTTGCTCAATGCTTCAACACTTAATATACATGTGTCTATAAGAGCAGTACCCACAAATCAATGCTTTCCAGGTGACAATGTCTCTGTTAGGCATATGATCGAACAGCCTTCGTGCAGAATGATTGCATCCCGATTTCATATACAAATCAAGCAGAGGGTACTTATGTAGACAAACTGATCAATACCCAATTTTATCATATGGGTTTGGATTTGAATATTTGATTGAATTCTCTAGTATCGGATACAATGATTATGAATATGAATAGAGGCTTTCAGGAGAAAAGAAAAAGTGAAGTGACTTGGTTTTACATTGGATTGTAACAATTGGCCGAAAAGAGCTAACCTAGATACTTGGTGTCAATCCAAGATTTGAGTCATGTGGAAAAAACATGCCTTCGGCCCAAGAGGCAGGCCCATTTTTAACATTGTTTCAAAGACCTTTAAAAGGGGGAAATGAGAACACAAACCAAAGCCCAACGTGGTCCAAACAGAAAACAGACCCAAAAACGTGATCCATTAGGATATCTGGCCAAACAAACACGTGGTCAATATCAAATAAAAAACAGCCACAATTATGTTAGACGTTACACGGATCCCAATGTCTGACAAGACTATCAATACCAATTCAAATAAATCAAAATGAGCATTAAAGGGGCCGATGATCACGCTCAGGGTTTTCACTATAAATACCAGACCCCTTCTCAAAGAAGAGGGTTCTGATTTTTTCAATACATACGCGAAAGCTCTAAAAACATAAGCTCTACAATCTTCTCTCAACATTTTTTCAATACCCCTCCCATTGTTCGCCACCGCTCTTTTCTATCCCTTGTTTTATGGGTTTCCAGTGCCCACCTCGTCGACCTCAAATTAATTGTAGATCCGATCAACTACAAGTAATGAACGGAAGAAACCAAAATTTTGGTTGGAACTATCCCAGTTCATGCTATGGATTTAAGCGCCAGATTCAACCGTTGGAACATACAATTCCCACAAATTGGCTTTATTAATTCTGACTCTAAACTGTCAACTCTTGTAAAAGAAACACAAAAAAATATGACGTGAAACTGAAAATATTATAAGCTGCCTAAAAAATAAGCCTTCCATATCTGTAAAGAATGAAGTTTCTTTCAAAGACTTGGTGAAATGAACTTGTCATATCAATTTAAAGAGCAATTGATTTTGTTTTTTCGAAATTCACTTGGGATGCATTAGAAGAAGATAAGAGTATTATAATTTGAAAGAAGAATTCTTTTACAGAGTCATTTCTATCCTTTAGGATTTATTTATTATTGACTTAACAGAATTATCTTTCTTTGTTTTCAGTGTTTCTCCCAGACAGCATAGTCTTTTCCAGAGGTAGCAACTTGGTAATTTGAAGGAAGAAGATTTCCAAGATCCATCTTTGGTCCGATCTTCATAATGATTTTGTCATCAATTGCAGCCATATAGAGATCAGATTCAGCAGCTAAAATATTAACTTTGCTTGCAGGGCCGATCCCATTCTTGTTTCTAATTGCAACCAATTTGATAAGCTCTTCCTTCTTACCCCATTCAAAGAAGTGATCATAAAACTGCATAATAAAAAAGTTAACGTTTGGTTAAACGTTTAGAATGATCATAATCATAGTATGTGCTTGTAAAAGATCAGACTGGAAACAGAGAGATAAAGTGAGAGAAATTACTACGGACGGGATGCCAGGATGGGTGAGAATGTAAACATATCCAAGCGAGACTTTTTCCCCTGGGAACGGCCAAATCTTTTGAGATTCAGTGTCATGGTTGTCAATGAAAGTCACAGCATTTTCCGGCAAAATTCCAATCAATCCTGGCGGCTTGCCATTTGCATCCTTCAACCTCCACAGCTCTCCTTCCACGGCAGCTTGAAGAATACCCTTTGTCGTGATATCAAAAGCTGTGACAACTCCACCTGCAGCTTGAATCCAATCTTTCAGTGCATCCTGGTTAGCATCAGGTTTTCCATCCTGCCCATATGAAAGAGAATCCCATTTTTCCCCAACAGCAAAATTCGGTGAGGTTTTTTCCATATATATTTTGGCAATACTTGGAGCATAACCTGTTGCCATATCAAATCGCCATCCATCAAATCCAACCTCAGTCTTTAACCACTTCATCCCATCCAATAACTCTTTTTGTACTGTTGGATTGAGATGGTCAATGTCAGGAGCACCTTTAAAGTCCTCCCCAGTATCAGGATTTCCTTGGCCATTAGAAAATTTAGTGTCATCGCAGCAAATGAAAGATGGTTCCCAATCTAAACGGCATCTGGAGTTCCACCTTCAAAAATGCTAAATATGCCTCTCTCATCCTGCTTCTCTGCAGTTCTGTGATTAATTATTATGTCAGCCATGCATTTGATTCCCTTCTGATGGAAAGCATCAATTAATGATTTTAAGTCACTCTTCGATCCATATTTCGACGTTTCAAGGTCATATAGCCTTCCCGGCAAGTATCCTGGAAAACATGGGGAAACATACAGAATTCATGTAAGTCATTCTGGTATCAAAACCAAAGATATGAAATAAGCACAAAATCCTCTCTCTCTCTCTCTCTCTCTATTTCATTTTTCAAGATTTTAGCTCAATTATTGAATGAAATCTACTGCAGATTACATGCTCCCCCAGAATCAACAATGTGACGAACACAAAAGATTGAATTACCAACTTTCACTATGTTGGCCATGAGGTGGGTTTCTAGCAATAAATCAGATTACATGAAGCAACATCCGTTAAATGAAAAGAAAGAAGAGAGATCACATTCTATCCAAAGAGAGTGTCATCCATAAATATGCTCAAATTCAATGGCTTTGATAACCACCAATAATTCAGCTTCAAAAGCATATACATAACAACCAAGGCAAAACAAAGCCACCTTTAACAAACCCGCAGCAATTACGAAAACACCATCACAACCAGAAGACCCCAAAGAGTTATTAGAAGAATTGTCAGTGACTACCTTTATCCAACCTGGAGGAGGGGAACCATACATTGTAGAACAGCTCCAAGATAATCAATAATCAAGAGAAACAGCTCCAAGAATTTGTATAAATACTTTGATTGAAATAAAAAGTACTAATCAAATGCCGAATCCCCCACGTTTTTTTTTCCTGTGGTATTCAACTTTGTAACGTTATAAAAGTCAGTTAATTCCTGTAGCACCAAGTAATTATTATTGAAATAGATAATTATAATTTGTTTCTTCCAATTGAAGTCACTTCAATTAGGCTAACTCCTGAACAGCCATCTCCTCCCGAGTCTCTCATCATCTCCCTCAACCTTGCTACATCATCCCACATCCCCTTAGCTGCATACAGATTTGACATTGACACATAAAGTCCACCGTTTCTGCAATCCAAGAAATATAACTTCCTCGCTATACACTCCCCAAGCTTGACCTGTTGGTGTATGCAACAGGCACTGAGCAAGGCACCCCACACTGCAAAATCAGGCTCAGTCACAACATTTTTTATGAACAATATTGCTTCTTCAAATAAACCTGCACGGCCAAGGAGATCGACCATACTTGCAAAATGTTGCAATGTTGGAGTCATTTTAAATTCCTGTATCATGATCTGGAAGTACCTTCTTCCTTCATCAACAAGACCTCCGTGGTTACAAGCGGCTAAAACTCCCAAGAAAGTGATCTTATCAGGTTTAAGCCCTTGTTTTCGCATTTCAGAATAACAAGTGAGAGCTTCCTGTTCAAACCCATTTAAACTGTAGCCTGTGATCATTGAGTTCCATGCTGCAAGACGTGGCTCTTTGATGTTCTTGAACACCTTTTCTGCTTGCTCAATGCTTCCACACTTAATATACATGTCTATAAGAGCAGTACAGACAAAATCTTCCACTTCTAAATTGTTCCTAAGGATATAGCAATGAAGTTTCTTCCCAAACTGCATGTATCCTAGTTGAGAACACCCAGATAGTAAACTAGCAATTGTAATGGCGTCCGGCCTAAGTCCATAAGTCTGCATTTGACAGAACAACTCCACAGCATCACTTGCTCTTCCAGCTTGTACACAGCCGGATATCACTGAATTCCAACTTATAAGTGATTTTTTGTTCATCTCGGAAAACAATGAGAATACAGCATCAATGTCAGTGAACTTGGAATACATGGTGATCAGCCCATTTGCAACCAAACAATCAGTGCACAACCCAGTCTTTACTCCATAACCATGGAAAGCAACCCCAATGTCAATGTAATCTGGGTTTGTTATTCCATGGAGGATACTGACTATAGCTACTGCATCCAGTTTCATATCCAACTGTTGCATTTGAGCAAAACGCTCCATCACCAAACCCATATTTCCTTTCTCGGAATAGCTTGAAATAATTGCAGTCAAGGACACCAGATTCTCCTCAGGGAACAACTTGTAAAGCCGTTCCGCTGATTCCTCATCTCTATTTTTGGCATATACACAAACGAGTGAAGTAATCACAGAAGCATCATTGATAAAACCACTTTTGATTACGTAACAGTGGGTGGATTCAGGGTCAGCATTGGCAGACATAAGGCTCAGGATTGTAACTGAATTCACTTCAACTCTTCTCTCTTGCATTTGCTTAAACACAAACATTGCCTTATCGAAGAACCCATTCTGGCCATAAGCCACAATCATGGTATTCCACGAAACTACGCTTTTCTCAAGCATGTATTCAAATAAAAGTTCAGCAGCTTCCAAATTTGAACATTTAGCATACATTGAAGTAAGCACATTCTTTACTTCAGAATCCAAATCAAGACCAGTTTTAATACTAAACCCATGAATGGATCTCCCTTGGCATACTAACTCTTGCCGCCCACAAGATGGAACCACACTAACCAATGTTGTTTCGCAAGGGTTAAAACCCTCTCTAAACAATTGAACAAAAAGTCTCAATGCATCAAAATCATACCCATTTCTTGAATACCCACAAATCAATGCATTCCAGGTGACAACGTCTCTGTTAGGCATATGATCAAACAACTTTCGTGCAGAATAATTGCATCCCCATTTCATATACAAATCAAGCAGAGAGGTACTTACATAGACAAACTGATCAATACCCAATTTTACCAAATGGGTATGGATCTGATTAACTTCTAGTATTGGATACAGTGACGATGATGATGATGATTTTGTAGAAGCTTTAAGGAGTAAAGAAAAAGTGAAGTGATTTGGTTTTACATTGGATTGTAACAATTGGCGAAAAAGAGCTAATCTAGATACTGAGTTTTTGGTGTCAATGCAAGATTTGAGTATTGAATGGAAGAAACCGAGATTTTGGCTGGAACTAGCCAAGTTCATGCTATGGATTTACGCGCCAGATTCGACCGTTGGCACATACAATTTCTATTTATACCACAAACGGCCCATATGAATTTAGGGAGGCTTTATTGATTCTGACTCTAAATTGTCAACTCTTGTAAAAGAATCACAAAACATATGACATGAAACTGAAAATATTATATGCTGCCCCGAAATAAGTCCGATAAATATTCGAGTCACCACTACCGCACGCGCTATTTAAACAAACAAAAAAAATATATATGTAAAGAAATCCAGAATGAAGTTTCTTTCATATATTCAGAATTTTAACAAGTTTATCCAGTGTCATATAATAGAATTTATTTTCTATTGACTTGACAGAATTATGTTTTCTTTGTTTTCACTTCTTTCCCAGACAGCATAGTCATTTCCAGAGGTAGCAACATGGTAATTTGAAGGAACAAGATTTCCAAGATCCATCTTTGGTCCAATCTTCATAATGATTTTGTCATCAATTGCAGCCATATAGAGATCAGATTCAGAGGCTAAAATATTAACTCTGCTTGTAGTGCTGATCCCATGCTTGTTTCTAATTGCAACCAATTTGGTAATCTTATCCTTCAGACCCCAATCAAAGAAGTGATCATAAAACTGCATAATAGAAAAAGAGTTTTCATTTGGTTAAACGTTTAGAATGATCATAATCATAGTATGTGTTTGTAAAAGATCGGAATGGAAACAGAGAAAAAGTGAGAGAAATTACTATGGATGGAATGCCAGGATGAGTGAGAATGTAAGTATATCCTAGCATGACTTTATCCGATGGGAACGGCCAAAGCTTTTGAGTAGATCCAGTGTCATGGTTGTCAATGAAAGTCACAGCATTTGCCGGCAAAAGTCCAATCAATCCTGGTGGCTTGCCATTTGAGTCCTTCAACCTCCACAATTCCCCTTGCACAGCAGCTTGAAGAATACCCTTTGTCGTGAAATCGAAAGCTGTGACAACTCCACCTGCAGTTTGAATCCAATCTTTCAGTGCACCACGGTGTGCATCCTGGTTAGCATCAGGTTTTCCATCCTGCCCATATGAAAGAGAATCCCATTTTTCCCCAACAGCAAAATTCGGCGAGGTTTGTTCCATATATATTTTGGTAATACTTGGAGCATAACCTTTTACAAAATCAAATCGAAATCCATCAAACCCAATATCAGTCTTTAGCCAGTTCATCCAATCCGATAGCTCTTTTTGCACTCTTTGATTGAGATGGTCAATGTCAGGAGCAGGTTCAAAGTGATCCCCAGTATCAAGATTTCCTTGGCCATTAGAATATACAAGGTCATCGCGGCAAATGAAGGATGGTCCCCAGTCTAAACGGTCATCTGGAGTTCCACCTTCAAAAATGCAATATATGCCTCTCTCATCTTTCCTCTCTGCAGTTCTGTGATTAATTACTATGTCAGCTAAGCATTTGATTCCCTTCTGATGGAAAGCTTGAATTAATGATTTTAATTCACTCTGAGATCCATATTTTGATGTGTCAAGGTCATATAGCCTTCCTGGCATGTATCCTGGAAAACATGGGGGTCACATACAGAATTCATGTAATTAGTTCTGGTATCAAAACCAAACATTTTTTCAAGATTCTAGCTCAAATATTCTATGAAATCTAATGAAGATTAAGTGGGTTTCTACTTTCTAGCAATAAAAAAGAAGTAAGAACTACTAAATGAAGCAAAATTAGTATCAGTTCAGTCTAAAGAGTATTCGCAGCGAAAAAACAAGAGGATTGGACATGGATTACAGGATCCAATAGAGAACAAGTAACATTAGTATAATCAATTAATCATCATGGGGTATTATAACATAAGAAAGAACCAAAAAGGGTTCCATCCAAGCAGGCATGATTGATTGAATTGGAAATGAATAAACAAAACAAGAAATTGAAGAAACCTTGGGGTCCAACAGACTGAGATGGTGGAGGAAGCCAGACATGAGTAATTCCAGCATTGGCAAGATCAGGAATGGTGTTCTTCAATGAATTGTACCATCCTCCTGGTTTGTTACATGATTCCCAGTTGAACCCCTATCATATATATCATCAAAATTCTTCAAACAAATTAGATTACAAGTAAAGTATATATATGCATACATATATAAAGTAGAAGAATTTGTCTTCCTAGGATGTTTAAATTGCATGCCTTACCTGAAACAGTAAGGTAGGAGACGTGAAAGATGGGAAGACGGAGAGAAAAAGAGAGAGGAAGCAAAGTGAAGTAAGCAGACTCATTCTCTTTGGCTCTTTGCTTGTCTTTGGAGTTCAGCGGGTGATTCTCTCTTGTCTTTTATAGGGTGTCGTGTCATTGGTCATGTTCACACCAGAGACATGGCGGTTGCTCCTTTTCATACGTTAATGAAAGTATGAAACCAATTATTAAACAAGAGAATTATGAAAATGAAGAAGAATCATCAATCATGCTAAGATCAAAGAAAAATCTAGGAAGAAAAGTCTTTGATTGGAATATCAAAGAAGAAAAATCATCTGGAAATTTATGGATAATTGAGTTGTTTTCACTTTCACCGAGTCATGTAGACGACCCCAGTTTCCACTTGCTCAAAACTCAAAACTCAAAAGTCTGTCCTTGAAATCAATTAAAAGTTTAAAACTACTAGTTTTAGGAAGTACAATATGAAATTAATAGTATTTCAAAAATATATATATAAGAAATTAATATATTGAAAATGTTTCAATAATGAAATTATAAAAGAGTTCTTGATCATTTTTTTTTTCTCAATTCGCCAACAAGATGGGTTCTATGCTTTCGCTAGAAATGTGAGTAAAACTGTTATAGTTCTGTAATGAAAAAACTTACATAAAATAGAAAGAAAAATAAAATAAAAAATAGAAATATAATAAACAAGTTAATTGGAGGAAACCTTAAACCGCCCAATGATTGGTGTTTCGAGGAACCAATAATCTCCTAATTACAACATAATTGCCAGGGCCCCATTGATAATAATTCTTCACCTTCTTCATTAATGAATTTGCAATTATATATATATATTTATATAGATTTTTTATTCGTCCTGACATTAAATATATCAAGACAAAGAATGTGGATCACTAGATTTACATACTTTGACTTAAAGTGTATGCACTTGTCAAAACTTTCCCATAATCTATGGTCCACATTCTTCGTCGTGACATATTTATTGTCAGGACGAACTAACAATAGAAAGGTTGTATATATATATATAATATCCATATAGATTTTCTATTATCAGTTCGAACTGACAATAAATATATCAGGACGAAGAATGTGGACCACTAGATTTACATACTTTGACTCAAAGTGTATGCACTTGTCAAAACTTCTCCATAATCTGTGGTCCACATTTTTCGTCCTAATATATTTATTGTCAGTTCGAACTGATAATAGAAAGACTAAATATCCGTAATCAATCTCTCTCCTAAAAATTAAGAAACTAACTCACCCACGACTCTTAAATAACTGAACCACTAAACCCACTAACTTAATATATTTTACTAATTCAAACAGATAAAACAACAAAATAAATTATACAAATAATATCTAAATAATATCAATAGGTTCATATCAGAATCCAGCTTCTTCTTTTTTTATTATTATTTTTTTTTTAAGTATTACGTTTTACTACTATTATAATAGAGATGTCGGGACCTAGCAGGATCAGACGGTACATGAACGGCCTGGATATCTACTCATATTTATAAACTACGAGGTGAAAACAACTTGTGTGTGGAAACTGGAGTGAACTCATATTTATGAACCATAATGTACAAAAACTAATGCTATTTCACATCTAGGTATATATGAACAGATGATATCAATAATATAAATTAAGACAGAAGATGGAAGGTTCCAAATACCATTATTATGCTAAAATGCTACCATTCAAAATAAAGAATGAGTGAAAAACCCTGTGTCATTATCTTAAATTCGGTCATCATAAATAATATATCATAATAAATAAATAAATGAAAGTATGGATAAGATAGAAATGGCGTACAAGGCACGGTGATTTCATAACTGATCCACATTACATATTACAAAAATGTGAACAAAAGACCTCTCAAACAAGACATTTATAAATATATCAATCTAGACAACTGACTCGTGTGTCACAGGATAGGCAACCTTTTAAACTGTAGCCTGTGCTTTGATCGTTGAGTTCCATGCTGCAAAACACTGCTCTTCGATACTCTTGAACATGTTTTCTGCTTGCTCAATGCTTCCACACTTAATATGCATGTGTCTATAAGAGCAGTAACCACAAATCAATGCATTCCAGGTGACAATGCCTCTCTTAGGCATATGATCGAACAGCCTTCGTGCAGTATGATTGCATCCCGATTTCATATACAAATCAAGCAGAGAGGTACTTATGTAGACAAACTGATCAATACCCAATTTTATCAAATGGGTTTGGATTTGATTGAATTCTCTAGTATTGGATACAATGATTATGAATATGAATAGAGGCTTTGAGGAGAAAAGAAAAAGTCAAGTGACTTGGTTTTACATTGGATTATAACAATTGGCCGAAAAGGGCTAATCTAGACACCGAGTTTTTGGTGTCAATCCAAGATTTGAGCATTGTGGCGGTCAAAAAACGGGCCCAAGAGGCAACCCATTTCTAAGACAATGTTTCAAAGACCTATAAAAGGGGGAAATGAGAAAGAGTGACGATATTGGCACCCCTCTAAAATTGTATGTACACCCCAAATTGGTATATTTTCAAAATTTCAATATTACCCTTATTTAAAATGATTAATATAGGGTGAAAATGGAAACTAGCCAAAAATTAAGGAGGTTTATTGTTTTTAGCCTGAATTAGTATTTTGATTGTTTTTGTCAAAAAATCCACTTTTCGGACAAAAATGCCCTTCATTCAGAAATTTTTCCCGGTGTGTTTAGTCGTTTTTGCCTGGTGTGTTTAGTCGTTTTTGCCTAGTGTGTTTAATTCCTTTTTGTCTGGTGTGTTTAGTCATTTTAGCCTGGTGTGTTTAGTTGTTTTTGCCTGGTGTGTTTAGTCATTTTTTTCCTGGTGTGTTTAGTCGTTTTGGCCTGGTGTATTTAGTCGTTTTTTGCCTAGTGTGTTTAGTCGTTTTTTTTTTTCAAAATAAAAAAAAAACTGAAATTTAAAAAAAAATCTGGAAAAAACATCAAAGAGAAAGAGAAGAGAGGAGAGAAAGAGAAGAAGAAGGAGGGAAGATCGGACGACCGACGATCGGACGCCGGTCATCCGATCTAAAATTTGTTGCTTTTAATAAATCTGATTTTTTTTTTAAATCTAGAAAAAAAAAAAAAGAGAAAGAGAAAGAGAAAGAGGAGAAGAAGAAGAAGAAGAAAAAGAAGGCGTGAAAGAAGAAGGAAAGAGGAGGAGAGAGGAGGAGAGAAAGAGAGAAGAAAGAGAGAAAGAAGAAGGAGGCGTGAGATCAGAGAAAGGAGAGAGAGAGAAAGAGAAAAAAAAAATCTGGTGAAAATGAGAGAGAAAAGGAGAGAAAAGAGGTTTTGAAAAAAAAATAGGGACAATTATGTCTCTACAATGGATTTTTTGACAAATACAATCACTTTACTAATTCAGGTTAAAAACAATCAAGGCCCTTAATTTTTGGTTAAAAAAACCTATTTTCTCATTAATATAGTTATATCGTGTATCATATTAACATAATATTTAATATTTTGAATATTTTAACATATATTATAATTAATTAAAAAATAAAAATGACAGTGATTATTTAACTAATTTGATTTTAAAAAAAACCTGATTTGATTAAAAATAAAAATGACAATGATTATTTAACTAAATGACAGAGAAACCTGATTTGATTTAAATAATAATAATAATAATAATAAAACTATACTAAAATGAAAAAGTTAGGGCAAAAAAAAAAGAAGAAAATGGAGGTCATTGCTTCTTCCATCTAAATCCATTCCATGATCCCAAACACAGATAAAAGAAAGAAAAACAAATTGAGGTTGTAGGCTGCAGCTTCTTCTATTCGGCATACATAATTTGTTTTTTTTTTCAAAGGAAGAAATTCATTCAACAAAATTGTAAACGGATACATCATCATTTGTGAGTTTATAAAGCCAACCAGTAAAATTAACATTTCAAACAATACATCCTGAATCTGCAGAGCTGTGTTCTTCCATTATATATATATATATATATATATATTTTAATTATATTAGAAGTGATTAATTTATCATGTTTTTCAATAGAAATTAAAAGGAAGGGCATAATTGGTAATATATGGGGTGTGCTTACAAATTATAATATTTGAAAAGATTTAGTGGGGTGTAAATACAAATAGGGGTGCACATACAGTTTTTTAGGGGTGTAAATATCGTTACTCAATGAGAAAACAAACCAAAGCCCAACATGGTCCAAACAAGAAACAGGCCCAAAAACGTGATCCATTAGGGTATCTAGCCAAACAAACACGTGGTCAATATCAAATAAAAAACGGCCACAATTATGTCAGACGTTACACGGATCCCAACGTCTAACAAGCCCTTAATATCATATTCAAAAGAATCAAAACGGGCATTAAAGGGGCGATGATCACACTCTCATAAAGGGGACGATAGGTGAAAGCTCCAAGGTTTTCACTATAAATACCAGACCCCTTATCAAAGAAGAGGGTCCTATACATACATGAAAGCTCTGAAAACATAAGCTTCACAATCTTCTCTCAACATTAATTACTGCTCCACAATCAAGCGAGAGATCGACCCAGTCGTTCAAAGAGGTCGATTGACCCAGTCCACGATCGATTGACATCAAGTCAAGTAACCTCCTAGGTATTGACCTATCGAAGTTATCGAAATATAATATCGATCCAATCGTAGGTCGATCCACGTTGAATCTGGAACCTATCCCATTCAATTTACCATATCAATTGATAATTGACGAATAGCTCGACTCGATATATCGAGCAAAACGGTTTGTCATCCCAAATTCATTTTAATTGACTTTTATTTTATAATATGCTAACTTGAGCGTCGGAGAGTCCCCCCAAGGGAACACCCCCTCCTGTTGTTCACCACCGCTCTTTTTTATCCCTTGTTTTACGGGTTGCCAATGCCTACTTTGTCAACCTCAAATTAATTGTAGATCTGATCGACTACAAGTATTTAACGGAAGAAACCGAAATTTTGGTTGGAACTATCCCAGGATTTAAGATTCAACCGTTGGAACATACAATTCCCACAAATTGGCTATATATATTCTGACTCTAAACTGTCAACTCTTGTAAAAGAAACACAAAAAATATGACGTGAAACTGAAAATATTATAAGCTGCCTAAAAAATAAGCCTTGCTTATCTGTAAAGAATGAAGTTTCTTTCAAAGACTTGGTGAAATGTACTTATCATATCAATGATTTCTTATCAATGTAAAGAGCAATTGATTTTGTTTTTTCAAAATTCACTTGGGATGCATTAGAATAGAACAAAGTTCACAAGCATTAGAAGAAGATAAGAGTATTATAATTTGCAAGAAGAATTCTTTTACAGAGTCATTGCTATCCTTTAGGATTTATTTATTATGGACTTTACAGAATTATCTTTCTTTGTTTTCAGTGTTTCTCCCAGACAGCATAGTCTTTTCCAGAGGTAGCAACTTGGTAATTTGAAGGAAGAAGATTTCCAAGATCCATCTTTGGTCCGATCTTCATAATGATTTTGTCATCAATTGCAGCCATATAGAGATCAGATTCAGCAGCTAAAATATTAACTTTGCTTGCAGGGCCGATCCCATTCTTGTTTCTAATTGCAACCAATTTGGTAAGCTCTTCCTTCTTACCCCATTCAAAGAAGTGATCATAAAACTGCATAACAAAAAAGTTTACGTTTGGTTAAACGTTTAGAATGATCATAATCATAGTATGTGCTTGTAAAAGATCAGACTGGAAACAGAGAGATAAAGTGAGAGAAATTACTATGGACGGGATGCCAGGATGGGTGAGAATGTAAACATATCCAAGCGAGACTTTTTCCCCTGGGAATGGCCAAATCTTTTGAGATTCAGTGTCATGGTTGTCAATGAAAGTCACAGCATTTTCCGGCAAAATTCCAATCAATCCTGGTGGCTTGCCATTTGCATCCTTCAACCTCCACAACTCCCCTTCCACGGCAGCTTGAAGAATACCCTTTGTCGTGAAATCGAAAGCTGTGACAGCTCCACCTGCAGCTTGAATCCAATCTTTCAGTGCACCACGGTGTGCATCCTGGTTAGCATCAGGTTTTCCATCCTGCCCATATGAAAGAGAATCCCATTTTTCCCCAACAGCAAAATTCGGCAAGGTTTGTTCCATATATATTTTGGTAATACTTGGAGCATAACCTTTAACGAAATCAAATCGAAATCCATCAAATCCAACCTCAGTCTTTAACCAGTTCATCCAATCTGATAACTCTTTTTGTACTGTTGGATTGAGATGGTCAATGTCAGGAGCACCTCCAAAGTCCTCCCCAGTATCAGGATTTCCTTGGCCATTAGAAAATTTAGTGTCATCGCGGCAAATGAAAGATGGTCCCCAATCTAAACGGCCATCTGGAGTTCCACCTTCAAAAATGCTATATATGCCTCTCTCATCCTGCTTCTCTGCAGTTCTGTGATTAATTACTATGTCAGCCATGCATTTGATTCCCTTCTGATGGAAAGCATCAATTAATGATTTTAAGTCACTCTTAGATCCATATTTCGACGTTTCAAGGTCATATAGCCTTCCCGGCATGTATCCTGGAAAACATGGGGAAACATACAGAATTCATGTAAGTCATTCTGGTATCAAAACCAAAGATATGAAATAAGCATACAATCCTCTCTCTCTCTCTCTCTCTCTCTCTCTCACTTTCATTTTTCAAGATTTTAGCTCAATTATTGAATGAAATCTACTGCAGATTACATGCTCCCCCAGAATCAACAATGTGATGAACACAAAAGATTGAATTACCAACTTTCACTATGTTGGCCATGAGGTGGGTTTCTAGCAATAAAAAATGGTCAAGAATTACTAACTGACGCAAAATTAGCAGCAGTTCGGTTTAACGAGTTTACACATGGATTACAAGATCCAATAAAGAACAATTTGTTTGTAACCATCGGGCCTAAAAGTTTAAGCCAATAGGAAAGAGTCCAACAATATTATTTAAGCACTCTAACACACCCCCTCACGTTCTAGACCAACGGGCTTGCGACGTAGCTCGAGCCAAACACAAACACAAGGGGACTTGAACTAGAACAAGGACTCTGATACCATATTAGTAACCACCGGACCTAAAAGTTTAAGCCGATAGGAAAAACTAAAAAGCCCAACAATAGTATTTAAGCAATTTAACATGATTAACATTAGTATAATCATTTCATCAACATGAGATGTATCATAAGAACGAAAAAGGCTTCCATCCAAGCAGGCATGATTGATTTGGAAATGAATACAAAACAACAAATTGAAAAGAAAAAAAACCTTGGGGACCATCTGCATGAGACTGAGATGGTGGAGGAAGCCAGATATGAGTAATTCCAGCATTGGCAAGTTCATCGACGCTGTTCTTCAAAAAGTTGTACCATCCTCCTGGCTTGTTACATGAGGCCCAGTTGAACCCCTATCATATATCATCAAAATTCATCAAACAAATTAGATGATGCATACATATAGTCTTCCTATGATGTTTGTGCTAAGGAGAGATAAACAATTGAAGATACCTGAAACAATACGGTAGACGCGAAAGACGGGACAACAAAGAGAAAAAGAGAGAGGAAGCAGAGTGAAGTAAGCAAACCCATTCTCTTTGTGGTTCAGTGGGTGGATTCTCTTGGTCTTTTATAGGGTTTCATTGGCACTACCAGACACCACATTGTGATTTGTTTAATAAAATCAATTATAAACGATTGAGGGCCAAAGAAAAATTGAGGATGAAAAGTCAAAGCAGAATCAAAATTGAGGATGAAAAGTCTTTAATTGATTTTCACCAAATCATCTGCAAATTGAGTACTTTGGCATTCCAATAATCAACTATTTGTCTCTATATCATCAGCCAGCTTTCACTTACTCAGCAATCTGTCAATTAAAAACTAGTTATGTTAGGAATTTAAACATGAAATTAATTTATATTAATAGATTGAAAATATTTCAAGTGTATCTGTGTATGCGAATTCGAAAACAGGGGACAGCTTACTAGAACATCAGATAATGAGAGATTTCCACTAATTGATATTCACAAAATCATCTGGAAATTTCAGGAAAATCGAGTAGTTTTCACCGAACCAGTTTGTCGCCATTTCCTCAAGGCGGCTTTGGAAATTTAGGAAAATCAGTGTCACGAATCACGGCACCAGCTTACACTGGCTGGAAATTTAGGAAAATGACAACGGTTTTTGTATTCTGATATGGTTGATTACGTGTGCTAAATATCACTTTACACTGTCGCAACGCCAATAGGGATGGCAAAATTATCCATGAATACAGATATCCGTAAGAATCCGTTCCATTTAAAATAGAGATGGATATTATTATTTTGGGAACGGAACAGGAATGGATGTCATCCTAATATTCATTTTATTTTCGGGGATGAGGATGGATATTGTCTATGGATATCCATCCCTATTTGGATCTATTATAGATTTTAATATGAGCAAATTGCAGCCAACCTCCCTGAGGTTTGGTCTTTGACAATCAGAAACAAATTTATGTTTAATGACAATGACCTCCCCTGCTATTGGTCAAAATTAGTCAAACTTAACATAGATAAGGGTATTTTCATCCTTTCAAGCCTTTTTATTTATTAAAAAAATAGATTTAAAATATTTAAATCTTCACTATTCATCTTGGCCACATTTTTTATTTTTTATTTTTGAAAAATCTAAAAAACTTGAATCTGAAGAAAAATTTGGAAATAAATCAATGGAAGAAGAAAAGGTTGTTGGGTTAGATTTAGATGAGCCGGTTTTTTTTTTTTTAATTTTTTTTTTTTAGTTTTGAAAAATCTAAAAAACTTGAATATAAAGAAAAATTCGGGAATCCATATGTAAAAAGAAAAAATAATCTGAAGAAAATGTTGTTGGTTGGATTTTGATGATCCAGATTATTAATTTTTTAGAATTTAGAATTTGAAGAAAAATATAGAGAAATAACCTATGTCTCCACATTTTTTTTTAATTTGTAATTTTCATTTTTTTTTATAGTGGAGATCCAAATTTGTTTTCATATATTTATTTATTTTTAAAATCAGATTTTTTTTTATTCATGGGCATTTAGGTATTTGTAGAGGCCAAATCCAGTTAACGGTTAAACTTGACTAACTTTGACTAACGGTAAGGGAAGTCATTGTCAATTAATGATAAAGTTGTTTTTGGTTGTCAAAAGCCAAACCTCAGGGAGGTTGATTGCAATTTGCTCTTTTAATATTTTAAAAATATAAAAATTTATTATGTAATTATTAATTATAATTATATAAATTATTATTAAATTTTATATTTGAACTTTATTGGATGTATTTGTAGCTTTTTAAATAGGATAAAATGTACCGTTAAATATGTTAGTTACATTTTTCTCTTGTAAATTATAAAAACTTAAAGTTTTTTCATTGGATACGGATATAAACGGAGCGGGGATGGATATCTCTATCTTAATTAGCGGATTATCCGAACCCGCCCCGCTCACTTAGAAATGGGGATGGAGATATATATCTTAAACGGATGCGGGGATGAATATTGGGATATCCATACCCAATCCGATCCATTGCCATCCCAAGACGCCAATTAACACTTGCTTAACAGCCTGTCCTAGAAGTCTATTAAAAACTAGTTATGTTAGGAGTTCAAATATGAAATTAATTTATATTAATAGATTGAAAATATTTCTTGAACATTTTTTTTTTTCCAATTCGCCAACAATATGCGGTATTTATATTTCTTTACATAAATTCGGTATTTGGGGGGACACAACTCAAACCACAACCTCTTGGTTTAGGTGTGAGAGACATACCACTGGGTCAACCTCAATAAAATGGGTAATTGCTTTCGTTATTAATATTGAGAGTAATGATACTTTGCCCAAATTTGATGTCCAAAACTGGTGTCAAATCCATTCATTTAAATTGTATTATATTTGGATGATTTAAATGAATGGATTAAAATAATGCCACATTATTTGGGCACCAGTTTTGGACACCAAATTTGAACAAAATAGTCTTACTCAAATATTAAAAGCGAGTGAAACCCACTTCTTTGTGGAAAATTGAGTGAGCTGACATTTATAATGCACCAACACTATTGCTATTGCGCTTTGATAATAAAAAAGCAATGAGACTGAATATGGCGTTCTAGACACGATGATTTCATATCTGATCTGATCCACATTACATATTATAGGAAATAGGAATGTAGACAAAAGCACAAAACAAAATACCTCTCGCACAAGGCATTTACAAATGGATAATGATAGATATCCAACACTTTTGTTTATCATTTTGATCCAACTTGATGTGGCAGTTGACATGGCACACATCACCACATCATCATACTTTATTTTTATTTTTATTTTTTTTATATTAAAATACTAGATTTAAGGAATACAAATTATTATTGTTTTTAATTCAACTCATTTGGTGTGATAATGTGGCAGCTAATAAGGAAGTACTATATCGGCTGCCACATCAAGTTGAATATAAATGATGGACAAAAGTATTGAATGTTTACCATTATCCTCTATAAATATATCAATCTAGACAGGAGAGAGGCAAGGCAACCTTTTCGGAAAATGACAACGGTTTTCGTATTCTGATATGGTTGATCATGTATGCTAAATGCCACTTTGCAAGGGCATCACTTTATATATTTCCAAAGAGAGAAAAAGAGTTATTTGCAGCCTTACAAAGACAGAAAGGATAAAAACTTAGATCCCCAACTTGATGCAAGAAGGCAATGAACAATTAACAAATGAAAATGAACTTAATCGTAACCATATATAGCTAAGCGGATTTCTAAGGAGGTAAGTCATCCAGGAACTGGATAGTAGGGGCTATTGACAAACTTGTTAGAAAATTAGTTATTCCGGATTACAGATGCGAATGAAATACAAATGAAAACAAAAATTTGGTACAAAGAATTCTAGAATTGAGGCCCGTGTTTCACACGGTGTCCTTAAGATAAATTCGTTGTCAACACCGTATGTGTTTGGTGTTTGTCTCTTAGGATACAATGATTCATGGTTGTGTATTAACACCACCATTATCAGTGAACTCAAATTACGATCAGAACTTGCACAGAAGAACACACTAGAAACTTGAAAAATGAAAACTTTTGCTTCTAGTTTCTAGAGAGAGAAGAAGATTTTATTTTTATTTTTCTTTGAATACATGTTGCATAATTTCATGACTTTGGCTGAAGCAACTAATTCAATATATATATCATTCTATGGAAGGAAACGTATGGAATTAAATAGAGGATCAATTGAATTGATTCTCATTAACAATGGCAATTGAAATGGCAGTTTAATCTTTTGTATTAAAGATTTAAATTTTCCTTTTAATTTCAGAATTAATTTTAAACGGAAATTAATCACCATTTAAATGGTAATTGCAATCTTTAATTCAAAATTGATTATGACCTATTAAATGCATTGTTATTTGAATTGGAAAGATTAATTAGGTAGCGAAACCGGTTTTGATCACGAATGCGCACCCGTAGTTCGAACTGTTGCGGCATTCGCATCCACACAAAAGTCGTTGAACCTACGGTCCGTGATACTACGCTACACATGCTCATAAGCTATTCTACAAGTAATCAAATATTGACTTGATTAAGCATTTATTTTCCCACCAATGTAGGACTCATTATTTTCCCAATTCAACGGGTGCATTTTGAGTATCAATTTCTCATTCACCCATTTACCATTTTTCCAACAATCCCCTACATGAATGAAATTGACCTATGATGTAACCCAAAATCATTCTTGTAATATTTAAAAATCAATGTAAGATGTAACCCAAAATCATTCTTGATGAATTTCTTAAAAATCGTGTCAACATAGTGTGATATCAATAGGAAATCAACTAAATTAATTTGGAAATTAATTCTCATTAAAATTGGCAACTTTAAAGTCAAATCGGTTTGTTTTGAATTTAAAATTTAATATTTAAATTAATCCGGAATTAATAGAAATTAATCACCATTAAATTGATAATTAAAATTTTGAAATTCAAAAGAATTGATTTTGACAATAATCACCATTGTTGACCTTAATAAGAGCTTTCTAAGTCAAGAATCTCGCAAAATTCAGAGTGGTCAGGTAGAGCAAACATCTTTTGCTGCCACCTCTTGAGATTCAAACAACTAAATTTCTCTGGTTTCTCCATATGGTTCATAAGAACCGAAACCATAGCCACAATCGGATTCACCGTCGAGTATTCACTTAACCCACAAAAGGGTTCAGTATCGAGTCGGTCAATTGACCCATAATGGGGTTTACAACCGGAGTCTCATGAGCCACGTTCGGGTTCACAATTGATTCGGTAGTCATCTTACATAGTGTAAACCAAATATTTTAGAACCACAAATAGAAATATATATAATACTATATCAATGGCAATTGAAATGGCAGTTTAATCTTTTGTATTAATGATTTAAATTTTCCTTTTAATTTCAGAATTAAATTAAAACGGAAATTAATCACCATTTAAATGGTAATTGCAATCTTTAATTCAAAATTGATTATGACCTATTAAATGCATTGTTATTTGAATTGGAAAGATTAATTAGGTAGCGAAACCGGTTTTGATCACGGATGCGCACCCGCGGTTCGAACCGTTGCGGCACTCGCATCCGCACAAAAGTCATTGAACCTGCGGTCTGTGATACTACGCTACACATGCTTATAAGCTATTCTACAAGTAATCAAATATATACTTGATTAAGCATTTATTTTCCCACCAATGTAGGACTCATTATTTTCCCAATTCAACATGTACATTTTGAGTATCAATTTCTCATTCACCCATTTACATTTTTCCAACAATCCCCCACATGAATGAAATTGACCTATGATGTAACCCAAAATCATTCTTGTAATATTTGAAAATCAATGTAAGATGTAACCCAAAATCATTCTTGATGAATTTCTTGAGAATCGTGTCAACATAGTGTGACATCAATAGGAAATTAATTCTCATTAAATTTGGCAACTTTAAAGTCAAATTGGTTTGTTTTGAATTCAAAATTTAATATTTCAATTAATCCGGAATTAATAGAAATTAATCACCATTAAATTGATAATTAAAATTTTGAAATTCAAAAGAATTGATTTTGACAATAATCACCATTGTTGACCTTAACGCTATGTTTGGTAGGAGGGAGAGAGAGTATGAGGGATGGATGAATTAAGATAGAGAGAGAGAGTAGGAGGGATGGAGAGGATAACATATATACTCTATGTTGTTTGGTATTGAAAAGAGGGTTGGATGGATGGATTGGTATATAATTTATAAAATTACTATATTGCCCTTTAAAAAATTGGAGGGTAGTATAAAAATTGAGGGTATTTTTGTCTTTGCCCTTCCATCACTCTCCCTCCATTGTGATCCGCCCATCATTGGGCGGATCCAATATGGTGGGCCCAAAGGGAGATCTCCTCCCTCCACCCTCCTCTCCTCCTCTTCCCTCTTTTCTCCATCCAACCAAACAAGGGACTGGAGCTCTCCCTCCAACCCTCTCCCTCCCTCCCTCCCTCCCTCCATCTTTCCCTCATACCAAACACAGCATAAGAGCTTTCTAAGTCAAGAATCTCGCAAGATTCAGAGTGGTCAGGTAGAGCAAACATCTTTTGCTGCCACCTCTTGAGATTCAAACAACTAAATTTCTCCGGTTTCTCCATATGGTTCATAAGAACCGAAACCATAGCCACAAGCGGATTCATCGTTGAGTATTCACTTAACCCACAAAAGGGTTCAGTATAGAGTCGATCAATTGACCCACGATGGGGTTTACAACCGGAGTCTCATGAGCCACATTCGGGTTCACAATTGATTCGGTAGTCATCTTACATAGTGTAAGCCAAATATTTTAGAACCACAAATAGAAATATATATAATACTATATCAATGGCAATTGAAATGGCAGTTTAATCTTTTGTATTAATGATTTAAATTTTCCTTTTAATTTCATAATTAAATTAAAACGGAAATTAATCACCATTTAAATGGTAATTGCAATCTTTAATTCAAAATTGATTATGACCTATTAAATGCATTGTTATTTGAATTGGAAAGATTAATTAGGTAGCGAAACCAGTTTTGATCACGAATGCGCACCCGTAGTTCGAACCGTTGCGGCACTCGCGTCCGCACAAAAGTCGTTTAACCTGCGGTATGTGATACTACGCTACACATGCTTATAAGCTATTCTACAAGTAATCAAATATATATTTGATTAAGCATTTATTTTCCCACCAATGTAGGACTCATTATTTTCCCAATTCAATTGGTGCATTTTGAGTATCAATTTCTCATTCACCCATTTACCATTTTTCCAACAATCCCCCACATAAATGAAATTGACCTAGGAGACAAGAATAATCTAATGAATGACCTAATGGTAAGTCTAACAGTCGAAACCTGTATAAGATAGGTAGGTGTTAACCCTTGAACCTTCCCTTGCGAAAATATGCTTAATTTACTGGCTGATCGGTAGATATGATATCCTTGAACTATTCTGCCATTTTGAACTATTCTGCCATTTGTGTAAATGACAACATACCTCACACAGGAATCTTTCCTAGCCTAATTTGGTTCTCATTGTTCTGTTCGTTTTGGCCATGAACATTGCCTGGTTCTGTGAGTGTTGCTAAAAAATATAGCCCTTCACTATTCTCTTTGAAAAGCGGCCTCACTTCTCACTCACATATGTGATTTCTTAATTGAGAGTCACCCACATTACTCTACTCAGATTTCCGATGCATAAAAATCATTAAAAGCACAGCTTAACCTTTTACTATGGGCATCACTGTTTCATCATAGGAATGGACGGGAGGATAACCCCCACAATGATCCAATTAAGTCTCACAATTAGGTTGCCCTTTTGAACCTAGATCTTGGGATCTCCAGTCAACCAGGTTGGGATTCCATTGTGTCGACATTATTTCATTGGCTTTAGTCCCATTCCCCTCGATAATATCTCAACTAAATCTCTATTTAACCTTTTGGTTAGCGGATCCGCAATGTTATCCTTTGATTTTACATAGTCAATTAAGATAACCCTAGTTGAGTGTAGTTGTCTAATGGTATTATGTCTTCGACGTATATGTCTAGATTTACCATTATACATATTGCTCTGTGCTCTTCCTATTTCTGATTAACTATCACAATGGATGCAAATAGCAGGCACAGACTTTGGCCATTTTGGAATACCTCTAAGAATTGGCATAGGGAGACACTCTTACCTTTATTCTTGGATATGTGTAGATTTATTTCTATTGGTGTTCTAAACACCCTAAAATCATTCTTGATGAATTTCTTAAGAATCGTGTCAACATAGTATGATATCAATAGGAAATCAACTGAATTAATTTGGAAATTAATTCTCATTAAAATTGGCAACTTAAATCAACTTAATTAATTTGAAAATTAATTCTCATTAAAATTGGCAACTTTAAAGTCAAATCGGTTTGTTTTGAATTCAAAATTTAATATTTCAATTAATCCGGAATTAATAGAAATTAATCACCATTAAATTGATAATTAAAATTGTGAAATTCTAAAGAATTGATTTTGACAATAATCACCATTGTTGACCTTAACGCTATGTTTGGTAGGAGGGAGGGAGAGTATGAGGGATTGATGAATTAAGATGGAGAGAGAGTAGTAGGGATGGAGATGATAACATATATCCTCCATGTTGTTTGGTATTGAAAAGAGGGTTGAATGGATGGATTGGTATATAATTTATAAAATTACTATATTGCCCTTTAAAAAATTGGAGGGTAGTATAAAAATGGAGGGCATTTTTGTCTTTGCCCCCACATCACTCTCCCTCCATTGTGATTTGCCCATCATTGGGCGGATCCAATATGGTGGGCCCAGAGAGAGATCTCCTCCCTCCTCTCCTCCTCTCCCCTCTTTTCTCCATCCAACCAAACTAAGGGATTGAAGCTCTCCCTTCAACCCTCTCCCTCCCTCCAGCTTTCCCTCATACCAAACACAGCGTAAGAGCTTTCTAAGTCAAGAATCTCGCAAGATTCAGAGTGGTTAGGTAGAGCAAACATCTTTTGTTGCCACCTCTTGAGATTCAAACAACTAAATTTCTCCGGTTTCTCCATATGGTTCATAAGAACCGAAACCGTAGCCACAAACGGATTCACCGTCGAGTATTCACTTAACCCACAAAAGGGTTTAGTATCGAGTCAGTCAATTGACCCACAATGGGGTTTACAACCGGAGTCTCATGAGCCACGTTCGAGTTCACAATTGATTCAGTAGTCATCTTAGACAGTGTAAACCAAATATTTTAGAACCACAAATAGAAATATATATAATACTATATCAATGGCAATTGAAATGGCAGTTTAATATTTTGTATTAAAGATTTAAATTTTCCTTTTAATTTCAGAATTAAATTAAAACGGAAATTAATCACCATTTAAATGGTAATTGCAATCTTTAATTCAAAATTGATTCTGACCCATTAAATGCATTGTTATTTGAATTGGAAAGATTAATCGGGTAGTGAAACCGGTTTTGATCACGGATGCACACCCGCGGTTTGAACCGTTGCGGCACTCGCGTCCGCACAAAAGTCGTTGAACCTACGGTCCGTGATACTACGCTACACATGCTTATAAGCTATTCTACAAGTAATCAAATATATAATTGATTAAGCATTTATTTTCCCACCAATGTAGGACTCATTATTTTCCCAATTCAACGGGTGCGTTGCATTTTGAGTATCAATTTCTCATTCACCCATTTACTATTTTTCCAACAAAACTCACAGTAGAAGAGAAAGGAAGATATGAACTGAATCGATGAGGATATATATGCAGTTCTCAATGGCAAATGCCGAGCTTTAAAACCAACTCAACCTCTTTTCATCTTTAGAATTAAGGCTATTGGGTTAGAAGCCAACCGTTATAGCATAAAAATTCTACAATTTTGCAGTCTAGGTTAAGGTCAGTTTGTTATATTCATTGGACGGTCGGGAACTGCCTGCAGTTCTGAACTTGATGCTACCAGAACCAGGTTATATTCATATCAATGAAATAAGGAGAACACATACCAAGACCAACAATCTTTATATTCAGTTTCAGGCTTGAGTGGTCTTCCACAAGCAAGACTCCAAGAAACATGTCAATTTCAAGCTGCCACACAAGCAGTACACAGACATTACCAAAGCATGAATCAGCCAATAAAAATAAGCAACAACTAACAAACATTTAATACAAGGATGAATTGGAGTGTTTCTAACTGCAAAAATAACTTGACAGGATAATGATTCACAAGACATTAATTTAGGAACACAAAGCTTGCAATTTAACACTTTTGAACGATGATAAAATCAATGATACAACAAGTCTCTCAAAGCACATTTTGATCCAAGAAACAAGCACATCATTGATTAACAAACAAAAAAAAAAGAACATGTGAACGGACTCAGTGTCCCCGAACAAGTACTGTATTACATAAGTACCATTGATATTTTTATCACAGATGTTGTTGATATATCCACTATCCTAGAACCAAGTCTATAATTTAAGACTAAATTTACCCTTTTTGAGACCCAATTACAAGAACAAGTAATGCAAATACCCTCCTTGAGGTATCTGTTCACATCTTTGAAGGCTTCGGGAAAATGTCGGGGGTGAACTTCTGCGCTGCACTCAGACTGCCCTTAACTTTCATTGCACCCCTGCATCCATCGAGTCCACAAAACAATACAGATTAATAAACACACCCAAAAGAGACCATTATAAAAGGTAGAAAGACCAAATAATATTAGAAAGCTGTAAAGTGTAAAGTGTGCACCTCATGAAAGCAATCTGTGGATTCATCTTTCCGGTGGCAATCTTGATGAAATCATCATCCTTGAATGAAAATGTAGCATCTGGCTTTCCTCCCTCATATGAGCCTAATGTTTCAAAAACGAAACGCTATGAATTACTTAAAACAATCAAAATCTTCAGCGTTTGTGTTGTTTCTCAATGTGCTCTAGCCAATTTATGCATAAGTAGCAGCAACAAGAAGACAAACATATCAAACATACCAAGAGAAAGCAGAGACAATTCTCAATAATAACATACAATAAAGTGTTTTTATCAAAATAATGATCCCCATTATTGTGAACTAGTTGCAAAATTTTATATAAAAGGAGACATTAATATACTGTAGAGATATCATTTAACTATAATTTGCAAAAAATAAATAGATATAAACTTGTAGACTAATTGAATCAGAATTGAGTCAAAAAGAAACATCATCAAAACTCAAAAGCCAAACCTTTAGTGACTTCTCCTATCTTGAGATCAACAACATAAGTAACCTCATCAAACCCTATTTTCTGCAATTCATAAACATTAATTAGCAACAAAATCTGGAATTGAAAAAAAAAAAGGAGAAAGAGAAGGCGTGCGTGGCAGGGTCGACCTTGGGAGCAATATTGATCTGGTAGACAAGGCCGATTTTCTTGGTGATTTGTTTACCGGCATCGGTTGTCAAGTGTTGTTTCATCAGCTCCAACAAGGCATCGGACTTGAGCTTAGTTGAATTCGCCATTGTTGTTATTGTTATGACCTATGAGAACCAAACAAAAAGAGCGTTCGAGAATCGGTTAAATGATAGTTACAGTTGAGCGGAAGCAGATGGGTGGGTGACGAAATTAATATAGTTTTTTGAAGGGATGGGACGGGATCGGATCGGATCGGATGAGGTATCGACACGCATTTCAAGACTATGCCAGACTGCGACATTTTTCAAGTATTGCACGTCACGTTTTGTTAGCCACTTACCCTTTGTATTAGGCGGTGTAAGGTTTTGGCTTGGGTCGATTGTCCTGGGCTTGGTCCATACACTATACTACTTTGGTTCAATGGGCTATCACTATTCAACTTTAAACTAATTACAGCCCAGTTTGGGAATGCTTCCTGAACTGCTTTTGGGGTCAAAAGTGATTCCGAACTAGGCCTATGGTACTTGGTAAAATCCTAAAAAAGTGCTTTTGGTCACTTTTGACTTTTCCAACAGCAGATTTAAGAAACTATTTTTTATAGCTTTTAGAAAACTGCTTCCCAGAAAGCAATAATGAAAAGACAATAATTATTGATATATACGCAATATATATAGCAATAGATAAAAAATATAAAAATATAAAAAAGGGTAATAATGTGTTATGGTCACATAAAAATAAAACAAATTATTTATTTTCAAAACATCTTCAATATTCATTTATGTCCTTTCTAGTAATTTTACACAGTCAATCACTTTTTATTTACAGTTTACCAAACACATTAAAATTATTTTTGGTTCTCATAACACTTTTAAAAATCAGTTTACCAAACACTCAGTTGATTTTTCTCACAGCAAATCCAAAAATAATTCTCCCCACAACAGAACCAAAAGCAATTCCTCCCATAGCATAGCAATGTCAAACTAAGCCTAAGGTTTGTTGTAATATTGCATAATTTCCTTGCTTGAACAAAATGCATGTCACAATACAAGATTTGGTCTAATGGTATGATCCTCAACACTTAAGGTTGTGAGTTCGAGTTATATCATTTCCCCTAATATTGAATTAATTGTAATGGCTTAAACAAAAACAAAATGAACATAGGCAAAATTTCGATGACATATAAATGTAATATCCATTTTGATTGCGGTTTGAAAAAACCCGACACTTTTAAAAGTGAAAACCGAACAAATTTAAAATAAAACTTGTACGGTAACTAATGGGTTAGGTTAAACCAACTTAAATTTCTGACTTAATATTTTGACTTCAACATCTTATCTACTCATTTACTCATATGTTTTTAATCTAATGGTTGAGATGTTGAAATCAAAAAATTAAATCTGAAATTTAAGTTGGTTTAGCTTGATCCGTAACTAAATCCCAAAAATGATGTATAGGTGACGCATTTGCCGTAACCCAAAAGGACCTTGGGCATTGTTAGAGGACTTAATATAATTGGGCCTTAGGCCCAACATAATCAAACCCGAACCGAATATGACCTTTTCTCATTCGAAGTTGTTCATTGTTCAATATAATCAAACCCGAAATGATCCGAACATAATCAAACCCGAATATTATAGTTGTTCAACGGAAAAAGATGTTTGGATGGATTTTGTATGGTGTATGGACACCACAGCAAAGCGGATGTGGTAATAGCGTGTCCTTTTCTCATTCGAAGCTTCTTTCTGTTCAAGATATCGCAATGCAGTAACTGCCAGAGGTAAGCTGCTAATCACTTATTCGAATTCTTAAATTAATCAGACTATGTCCTCCTACTTTCTTTTCAACTGTTCGCATACAATTTTTTATAGTTTCTCGTGACAGTAAACTGTGATTATTGATACCTTACACAGAACTATAGTGTGAATGAAGATGACTAATTATTGTGATAGATTTAGCTTTTATTGTCAAACATTATTGGAAAAAGTTGTCTGGGTTGTCAAAGATTAATTTTCAATTTGCAAATTGATTTTCTGTACTGTGTAAATTCATTGGAAATGGTGTAAAAGATGGTTGTCATTTTGATTCTGATATTGAGGAAGATGAAGTGTTTGGTGGAGCACGGACTGTGTGGACATGCCTTCTTTTGAGTTTGATAGGCATCTATCCTCAAAAATCACACTTCAAATACATCATCATATGATTCTAAGCTCTAAAATTTGGATTCTGTTTTTTAGAAACTTAAAATTGTGTGCTCGATGTTTCTCCAAGTTTAGGCTGCGAGAGCTTGATATAGAAAAAAAATAATTCTGTGTTTTGGGATATGGGTTGTCAAACTTTCTAAATTTCTTTCTTTCTTTTTTTTGCATTATTTTTCTTTAATTTTTCATTTCATTGATGCAATTCTCTCAAAATTATGGAATGCCTTAGATTAGTCTGAATTTGTCAGTTTTGTTTCCAAACATCTTTTGTCTTGCCAACTAAATGGCTATTCTAATATAGTTGTTTTCTTTTTTCTCTAATAGTGATGGTTATCACGTTTCATATGTTTCATGTTCTATAAGGCTCAGACGATTGAATGAGATAAGAAATAAGGACTAATTCGGATATCAGTTGCTCCATCTACAAAGTATTAAGTGACATGTCCGAAGTTTAGTGTAAATTCTTAAATATAAGTGCTATTTATAGGTCATTCTTGTGGAGGCTTGCTTTATGTTGTCATGATAAGGCGGAATATTCTGTATAAAAAGGCCTCTTTCGAGTTTGGAATTTCTCTGGATGGAAAATTTGATTCTAGAATTCCATGTATTGCACCCAGTTATGTCCCTGAGAGAACTCATGTTGGATCTTTTTGCATGAGAGCCAAAATTCCATCTATCAGTAGATGTACAGTTTTGGCCTATTTAAATTTAAATGGTAGCCATACACTGCGGGGTGGAAAAATCAAAGGTATTGGTGATGAAAATCAAGGGGAATCTGATGAAGAAGACGAACTCTGTCCTGTAGAATGTGTTAGAGAATTTAAGACTGATGAGGAGTTCTTCAAAATTCTTGAAAGGGCCAAAGAAATGGAATCTTTAGTTGTAGTAGATTTTTTTCGCACTTCTTGTGGAAGCTGCAAGTACATAGAGCAGGGGTTTGCAAAATTATGCAAGGGTTCTGGTGATCAGGAAGCTCCAGTTATCTTCTTAAAACATAATGTGAGTTCTTTTTATAACCTTAATTTGTGTAGAACTGTAGATAGCATAAAACTTGTATATATTTTGGCATAACGCTAAAATAAAAGTTACAATCAATGTGAATTCTAATGTTGACAGCGAATAACGCCAGAGGTTTCGATCTCAAAGTGTTAATTTATGGTTTGCACGTCTCAATTAAGCATGGTATATAAATTGCTCTCAAGGGATTCTCTGTGGCAGGTCTTGCCCTGTCATGGTCAATTTGTATCAGGTTGAGCATGGAGTTTTCTTGCAAATAGGTTATAGAATTGGGAACCTTTTTTGTTTTTGATGAATTTACATGAAATTCTTATTGCATGTTGCACACGGCAGGTAATTGATGAGTATGATGAACAGTCTGAGGTTGCTGAACGACTTCGAATAAAGGTAATTTTTTTGTTCTTTTTTTCTGGTTAATAGCTTTCAATTCATTCTCTTCAATGAATGTGTTTTAGCAGTAACGATTATAACTTCCAGATATCGATTCCATTAACCAACTTGATTTGTTGTTTTCTGAAGCAAAAAAATTGTTTGTATCTGACTCAGATTCTTTGATAGGAAATGAGTCTCAAGTTGTTTTACACAGCTGGCTTTTTGTTCAATTTGTAGATAGCATTTAAATCCGACCATTCGTGCTGAGAATTTTTTTGAATCATATAAAATCAAAATTGAATTAGAGTGAAGAAAAGGACTTCAGCTTTTTATAGGCATATTTCCTTCAAACAAATTGAGAGAAGAAAAGGACTAGGAGAGAGATATATGCTCAAAAAAAAATTTCATTATTCCTTTCGGTCCTTTTCTTTCTTTAGCTTACGGAACTTATTGATTCAAATGAGGACGATACTAACAGAAGCATCCTAATCCATAAAATGCAGTCGGTGCCCCTATTCCACTTCTACAAAAACGGAGTTATGCTGGAATCTTTCGCGACTAGAGACAAAGAGAGGATTGATGCAGCCATTCTTAAATACACATCATCTACGTCATCTCCCAACAATTGAACTAATCTGGTCATGTTTTCCCAACTTTACTGTGGATTGAAATTAAATTGATAAGATCAAGTGCTGTAGAACATGCCACATCTGAAAATTTCATATATAGGATGTACTTGAGAATTACATTATTTTTCTTACAAAGTGTGTCTTTCTACATGTTTTCATTATTACTATTATCAATAATTCAATGCTTTGTTGGCTACATGATTATATCAAAATAGTTAATCGAACGCATCTGGATCTGTAGATGATCTGTAGAGAATGCTGCCCTGTAGAATTTGGATGATTATGGTATGCTGGAAATCTAGGAACCTCTTTAGAACAAAATTTGGTCATATTTTTTAATCTTAGAAGACTGATAATATTCAATTAGCAAATGCCAAATACAGGGTGGGTTAATGGAGCCCCATGATGATCAGGTCACAATTCACAAACAAGTAAGGTCCATGGCTTGAGAATTTCTCTGGTAGGCAAACTTATCTACTACATCATTTTTTGCCATGTAAGCATTATTTGACCCAATTGCATTGCTTTTTCTAGCAAAAAGTGATGAGATGGATAAGTGTACTATAAGTATGCTCACAGTTATATACCTACCAGAGAAAAACTGATGGCTTGTAGGCCAATGGATGCTTAAAAATATGAAAACCAGAGAGAGACTGCTGGAAAGTAAAATAGTTTCACAGTTTCAAAGCTCTGGTAGCCACATTTAGTGTAGGGTCCATGAACGTAACTGGTCAAGCAAACAGTTAAGCTGTGTTTGTTATTTATAGGCCTAGGAGGGTGCTCTCCAGCCGGAAAAAACACAACCTTTTCAAATCTCCCAATCACAGCACAACACCTGGTTCTCTCGCAACCTCTGCTTGAGAGACAGGGGCATGCGCAGTGGTGCTTCGCAGACAAGCATGGTCATTGCTAATATAATGTGGGCCATTTTTTTATTTTTTTTTGGACTGAGAAACCAAAACACTAGATATAATTAATATTTAATTGGAAGACTTTCCATTAATATATATATTACATAAATCAAGAAGTTACAAATTGCCCAGTTGAGATAGAGATGTGGCAATGTGGTTGAGAGTGGAGACCCTAAAAATGGGGGAAAAAAAAAAAGGAAGCATAAATTTGCATCCCCATATGCTTGGAAGGGGATGTTCTTTATCTCTATAGTACAAATAAGCAACTGCTTAGCCAAAAAAAAAAAAAAAAAAAATCATACAATAACAATAATAGAATAGAAAGCTAAAATCTAGAGAGGTTTGGCATCTCTGCTATTGATTGCCCCTGAATTTTCAGGTTTCAGGTTGTAGATTCTTTCCAAAATCTAGCAGGAAGTCCTTGTAGAGGAACTGGAAATGGACCATACTGAATCCCATTTTGGGATCCCACCACTTCCCACCTGCAAAAAACCAGCAAAAAAAATTATTGTCAAGGACAATGATTATACAATTCCACCACTTTGTGCTCTCCAAAACCACCTCTCAAGTCTCAACACCAATCATATAAGGTCCCTTGAATAAGATTGCTGTTGTATGGCAGACATGAGAGATTATTTGAATGGGGAGATGTTATTTTCAAGTTTCAACAATACCTGAACTTGGAGACTAAGTGGTGGACCAATACAAGCATCTCCAGCTTGGCAAGCTCATTTCCTGGGCAGGCATGTACACCACTGCCAAATGGCATAAATGTATTGGGTTTTGGAGAAACCTGCATATATACACCACTAAAAACGTGAGAAATTTCTTAACCATAAACACTACAAAAATCTTGTAAAAGCATACAAATCACACATAACACATCTCTGGTAGTACCTCAAATCTTGAAGGATCAAAATTCTGAGGATCAGTAAAAAATTCTGGATTGTGATGAATGTTCCTGAACAAAGGCATCACCTTCCAACCTTTCGGAATCAAGTAACCTGTCAGTCAATTTCAGATTTCAATGTAAATCATTTCCTTCAAAACTATTGGATGCGCTCTCATTATTGTCAATATATTTCAGGTTTTTTCTTGTTTTCATTATATATTTTTTTACCTTTATATTCCACATCAACCACAGCTTCTCTAAAGGTGAATGATATGATGCTTGCCATTCTCAAGCTCTCTAATACAACCTGAGTAATTTGAATTCATTTTTTTTTCCTATTGTTAGTGACTAATGCAATAAAACTCAACCTGGAAAAAGTACATGAAGAGAAACAGACTTTCACTAAACAGAGTTTAATTTAGTACCTTGTAAGTAATTGGCATTTTTCTGGTTTGACTCCAGCTTAATGGTTGGTTACTTTCTTCATTTATTTTCCGGATTGCCTTCTGTTCAGCCTACAAAGACACAGCATGACCAATAATTAATACATTCACTGTATACTTCATATAAATTTCAAGACAAAAGACCAAAAAAAAATAAAAAAAATTGGTGTGAGACTTGTTCTGGAACTCGCCAATGATTTGGCTTCTTGTAGAGAGACAATACCTTTACAGCCTCTAGAAGTTTCGGGTTGTCATGGAGGTACTTGACAATCCATGTCATGACACTTGCTGTAGTGTCTTGAGCTGCAAACAACACTCCGATTATGTTGTCCGCGATTTGATCTTCCGTTAGAACTTGTCCTTTTTCTCCTTGGGAGTTCAATAGACAACCCAACAGATCCTTTTCACGTAACTTCTTCTCCCTCTTCTCTCGAATGATCTCACTAAGAATTTGATTTAGCCTTTTTCTTGCCTGGACATATATATAAGGTCACTTTGTAAGATTTTACTGTCAAAATTAAGAGATTGTTGATGTTATTGATCATAATTTGCTCACTGACCTGTACAGCTTTCCTGTAAGGAGTCCCTGGAATATTTGTAGGAAAGGAATTGTAGCCTTTATCTAGTATGCAGTAATTCTTCTTCAGTTCTTGAATGTAATGGTCCTTCAATTGTCCGAAAATCGCTAGTATACCTATTTCGAAAGAAAACTGCAATAAAAAAATAAAATAAAAAAATTAAATTGTTATATTCTCCAAGAAAGTTACAAAAGACTATTTGACTTTAAACAAATTTTCTTTTTAAAGTATTACGAAGATTCGTGGGTTTGAGGGAGGGGATGACTTTAAACAAACATGTCATATGATATAATATAATAAACGGCATTGAACTAAAGGAAACCTTTTTCATTTCATGAAAGGTGTTAATGACACGGCCGCCGTTCCACGAGTCTAAAGCTGAGGCTGCAGCGGCTCCTATACCGGCAACCAAGTTACGAATTGCATCCAGTGACAAGGAGCCTTGAACCAGCTTCCTTAGCCGAAGATGGTAATCACCCTGGTGGAAGAACAACGCTGAAGGGCCAATCAAACCCTCCTTGCTTTTCGGATAAGTTGGCTTGAACAAGTGTGCTTGTGTCAACACAAACCGAGCAGCCTCAGGACTAGCCAACATCACACATGGACATCCAAGAATATGTGTCTTGAAAACCTCCCCGTACCTAGAAAATTAAACACAACATGTCCACCACATTTGAGCATAATCACAGTGACAAAACAAAGAATTCATGAACTTTAAAAAGATAAGATAAAAAATGAAACCTTTTTTGTTTGGAAACAAGGAAGACATTTGGATCTTGAGAGTAGAGTTGAAGAGTTTCTCCAATGAAAGGCCAACCCATTGAACCAGGAGGAAGCTTGAGCTTGGTTTTTTTTGAAGGTTCTCTCTTGTCTCTTCTAAAATATATGTATGAGGATAGAGCAAGGAAAACGAAGAAAATATACAGAAAAATTTCACCCATCTCTCTCTCTCTCTCTCTCTCTCTCTAACACAATTGATCAGTTAACTTGAGTATTCTTGGTCAAAATGCACTGATATTATATGCAGGTATGAACTGTGATATTTTTGTTTGAGTCATTCGAGTTAGGAGAAACCGTTGTTTATATAGACATCAAGAAAACCAGCGAGAGGATAAAGACAAATTGAATTCGACAAATGTCACTCCCATATTTTGTCAAAGAGTACGTAACTGAGTATATACCGTAAGATTCATATAATTCCAACAATAAATGACATTATTCAAGATTTCACATACAATTTTCTACATTCAAACCAATCCAAATTCTAAGATAAATCCTCTCTAGATTTCGTCCAGATAAATATATATACCTTCACATTGGTTTTTATGTCAATTATCAATGACTCATCAATCTAAATTAATAGCTCGGCCATATAAGAACAACTGAACAAATATTGAAAATATGTAAGATTCAACTTTACTGTTTACTACCGGTTCCTACAAAGATTCCCTACACTGCAACTTGCAGGATTTTATTTATCGAACCAATGGCTGCCATGCATATATCTTGCTCATGGCATTTAGGTCATTTCCTGTACAAATAAGTGCAGGCCCCATAGCCGATTCTGTATGATACTGTGAACATTAGGTCAAGAAGAGGATCAGGATCCTTTCCTGTATTGATCTTTTTCTTAATCTAAAGCACTTGAGAATAAAACTTTATATTTAAAAATAATGAAAAATAAATAAATAAATTATAATCATTGATTACACATGACAGCAAATCTATATAGGTCATGACAAAAATCATAAGATCAACAGAAGATATAAATTCTCAGAGGAAATGCCTTGTTAATATTACTAAGATATACAAACAACAAATATACCCGTTTTAGAAACTAAAAAATAAAATAAAAAATAAGCCAGGAATTGAATCCTGTTTTTACTATAAATGTAGCTGTTTACTTTTTTATTATATATATTTTTCTAGAGAGAAAACCAAAATAACCATTGGAAACATTAAACTTTCGTTTGTAACCATTTTTAAAAATTTAATTGTTAATAACCACTTTTTTTAAAAAATAATTCAGTGTATGTCCATAAATTACAAAAATACACATGAAATTAGTTTTTTTTTTTTAAACCTAGAAGCAAACTTAAAATCACGACTAAAATCTGGAGCAAACTTGAAATCATGACTAAAAACTTGAAATGTGAAACTTGAAATCATAACATGTTTCCCTTCTTCCCCAAATTAGGTTTTTTTTTTTTTTTCCTCTCCATGCCATCAATCATCGTCAGAGGTCGTCAATCATCACCAGAGGTCATCATCTAGGCATCAATCATCGCCGGACGTCGTTGGTGCGCAAACCAACAGCGTTGGTTCGCGCTCAACCCAAGCAGCTCACCGACAACGTCCGGCGATGATTGATGCCTAGACAACAACCTCCGACGATGATTGACGGGATGGAGAGAGAGAGAGTTTGTGGATGGTTTTTATATGAGGGTATTCAAGTAATTTCTCAAAAAAGTGGTTATTAATAATTAAATTTTTGTTTGTAGTTACAAACAAAATTTGTATGTTGTATGTGCTTATTTCCAGCAATTTCCACTATTTTTTATTAAAATTTTATCAATGTTTCAAATTGGTCTCAAAACCCTCTAAATTTGACAAAGATTGAATGTACTATAGACAGACCCAGAAGAAATTTAACTAGAAGTAATCCACAAAAGATTGACACGTACGAGTAGACAAATCAATTCACATGGAAAATATGCCTTTCCAGAGATTAATCAATTTCAACGATACTACTGTAATCAACATTTTTTTATTTGGTAGTTTAGACAGGTAAGCTAGAAAAATGCCAAAGTCACCGTCCTCTTGAATAATTCACAGGCTAAACAGAAACATCTAGCGGTTTCTTATTGACTTTTGACTCTTGAGATCACCTTGTTATAAACTTCAATTCTCATGCAAAAACAAGAGAGAGAGAGAGAGATCAGTCGGCAAGCAAACAAAGATTTGGTTTCGACCGAACCAGCAGTACGTGGAAACCCTAACAGTACGTATAATGAATGTATGGATGATAAATAATAAGTAATTAATAGCTTAACTAATTTGTTTTCATTTAATTTAAGCACATTTTATATTAATTTGTTTTCATTTGTTTTTTTTGTATTCTCATTCTGCTATAGTGTGAGAACGCATTACATCAACATTATTTGGTCAAAATAATAGGATAGAAATAGAATCATCACAGAAAGTAGATAGCTTTCGGAAATAATGAATACAAAAGCGATCGATATATATATATATATACCATGCCACTCAAGACTCAAGAATAAGTGCAACTGTAGTTTTTGACAACAACATGCACTCTCTACTATTTGTCTCTTGCCACCTTAATTAGAGACAAAATTACATCATTTTAAATCATTAAATTTTGTATTAAAAATAAATCATTAAATTTCATCTGCCTATACGAACCTTATTTCCTAAAATTATATATATATATATATAAACACACGTAGGTCGTGTGGACAAAAGCTATTACGATGCTTTCATGGGTGCCATCATGGGTGCCGATATTGATAGGCACCCATAAAACTTATTAGTACATCAATATTTTATTAAAAAAATTAATTACAAAAATATCCCATCAATAGATATTTACCAATAAGGACAAATTACTTTAATTAAAAATAAACCAAATACTATATACACTTATTACTTACACACATATCTTCAACTATATTTCTTTATTTTTTTTTTTTAAAAAAAAAAAAAAAAAAACTTATGATAAACCCTAATTAAATTCTAATTTTAATTTCAAATATCAAACTTTCTCATCAGCACATGACTATCATATTGTTTTTGTCTTTCTCTTATGTATAGTTATGAACTCTATAATAAATTTTTTTTCTCTAAAATAAGAGAAATAGATAATTATAAAATAAAATTGATAAAATAATCATTTCATAAAAGAAATTTTCTTTTTTGCACATCACCATTTAACATAGGTGGTATTGTATATCTCTTTCACATTGATGGTGATAGGTTCGAGTAATCGAGTCACACCATATGTATTTTATAAACATGTGTATAAAGTTTTCTCTTAGTTTGTTGGGAGTAAATATCTGAATCGCACATATATTTTTTGATCTTGATCAATAGTATATAGTAATAGTTGATAAAAAAAAAAAAAAAATCTTCCTTTAAAAAAAAAAAGATAAAAAGATAAAAAGAAGACTACAGTGGAGGTGGTGTCCACCATAGAAGTGTGGCTTCCATTTTAATATTCTATATTACAAAAATCTATTGATTTAGAAGTTTCTTAGTTGTTTGTATACATTCTTAAGAAGAATTATTTTATTAATTTTTTCTTGATGAGCACTTTGCACCACTTATATGTTTAATTCATTGGAGTTTTGAGAAAAAAAAAAAACAAACAACAGGAGTGTAGCTCATCTGTTAGATAGACGAGTTTAAGGCTTGGTTAAATGATTTTCGGGTCAGCGGCTTAAATGGTAAATACTTTTAAAAAAATATCTAATCTCGAATTAATAGATATTGTCAAAAAGAATAAAACAAACTTGAGAGAAGTTTGCTTCAAAGAAGAATATTTATATATATATATATAATAATTACATTGTATATAACATTATACAATGTAATATTGATATTTTTAAAAGTAAAGTAATATCAATTAAAGTGGCATACAGCTCATCGGAGTTATCAGAAATCTTAGGATCTCCGACGATAAGATGACTAGTCCCTTTGGCTCTCTTTGCGTTTGCGGGTCCAATCTTTGTCGGTTATGTAGGGAGAATTTTGGTCAGTGTCAACGTGGAACTCTCCCGATGATATCTTTCGGTGCACTCACTACCACTCTATCACTACTCTCATTCATTTATTCAATTGTCACCATCATAGCTAGCTGGATTTTGACACTTGTCGTAATCTTGGTGGTCCATTTCGAGAGCCTTCGGATACCAGAAGACCCCAAGGCGGGCCCCTTCATGTTTCTCCAATCTTATCGAGGCCTCCTATTGGTTACACACTTACACGTCTACTTACTTTTGTCTATTCATTCACTAATATGTTTTCATTAAAGACAAACTTTTTTTATCAAAATAACTCTAACTTTTTTGACTAATGAAAAAAGAAAGTTTATTTCCTTTCAAACGATAAAAGAAAAGGTAAAAATGTATCATCCAAATTCAAGAGAAAAAATAAAAATTAGAAAAAACATTCCAATAATATTTTCTTCAAATTTTTGTGATACTTGGTTAAGGTTTAATCAGATTTTTTATTATCAGGTCGAACTGACAATAAATATATCAGGACGAAGAATGTGGACCACTAGCTTTACATACTTTGACTCAAAATGTATACACTTGTCAAAACTTCTCTATAATCTGTGGTCCACATTCTTCGTCCTGATATATTTATCCTGATGTATTTATTGTCAGTTCGAATTGATAATAGAAAGACTGAAGGTTTAATATATTATATTATATATATATAAGTAATTTTAAAAAAAAGTTAACCTAAATAATTTGTCTTCTTCTTTTAAATCATGAGATGATAGTCCAGGGCCTGCCCATGGGGGCAACAAACCCAGCATTTTGCTGAGGCCCCCAACTGGCCCAATTTACTTCTTCTTCTTTGGGGCCTCAGAACTCAATATATTTATGTTTAAACAGGGTCTAATTCCAAACCCTTTTATTTATATATTTTTCTTTTCGTCCCAATGAACTAATTCAATTTAACAAAAAAAAAAAAAAAATAGCGATATTGACACCCCTCAAAAACTGTATGTACACCCCTTTCGTAAGTACACCCCTAAAATATGTTTTAAAATCTCTAGTTCGTAAATAAACCCTACTTAATGCCAAAGATACCATTTCTTTAATTTTATTGTATTATATTTTTTGTTAGCACAACCCACTATTTTGTTATCTAATTAGATTTATTTAAAATTTTATTATTTTATATCTTTTTATTCAAATAAATAATTTCTTTAAAAAAATAATTTCTAACTCCTGCAAAAACATTTGATGTCACTAAACCCCACTTAATGCCAAAAATACACTTTCTTTAATTTTATTGTATTATATTTTTTGTTAGCACAACCCACTATTTTGTTATCTAATTAGATTTATTTAAAATTTTATTATTTTATATCTTTTTATTCAAATAAATAATTTCTTTAAAAGAAATAATCTATAACTCCTGCAAAAACATTTGATGTCACTAAAAAATTTAATGAAAAAAATATATTTTCATTGCATTAAAACTTTTTTTTTTTAAATCTTTATGTAAAAAGAGGCTCTCAGCACACAGCATTATATCTCAATTCATTTGTTCATAAGAATTTTTATTTATTTATTTATTAACAATTGTTCATAAGAAAGTTTATTGTTGGTATTGACTTTTGTTTCTCTCAATTATAGCAGTAAATTGTTTGTCAACTTAATCAATTTGTATTCCTTAAAAGAAATTGAAATTAGTAATTAAAATAGAAGTTAGGGTTTGATAAAATAGAAAGGTTTTTATTATCATATCAAACAATTAATAGGAAACTTCCTTTTTCTTTTTTTACAAATGATTGATACAAAACCAATTAATAATTATTGGTGTGTACTTACAAACTATTTAAACCTTTAAGTAATTTTACTCAAGGATAATATTGGGTTTTCAAAAATATACTAAATTGGGGTGTACATACAGTTTTTTAGGGGTGTAAATATCGTCAGTAAAAAAAAAAAAAAAAAAAAAACTTTAGACCCAATAAACTTGTCATTGTGATTCTAAGACTACATCACTACATTATTAAAAATAAAACCAAATAGTAAATTAATTAAAAACGACAACTTTGACCTAAAAGGCTAAAACTAAAGTGTTAAACAAATCAAAGGGCCTGTCTTTCCTAGGTTAGGTTTGCTTCGCATTGTTTCCTGCTCTGTTTTGCTTTTTTATGTCTCTGTTTTGCTCTAGTTTAATAAATAAATAAAAATAAAAAACGAATCAAAAACTTCTCTGGCTCTCTCTTTTTATGTTTTTAGATACGATAAATCTTTTTTATTTTAATTTATGTGGATTACATTGTATTTGGTAAATGAAGAATTATTTATTTAATTTTTTTTTAAAGTTCATGATAATAATTTTATATAGGGCCCCGATTTTGGTTAATTTCATAAAATTGCTCGGGCCCCAGAATGTCTGAAGACGGCCCTAATGATACAGTAAATATTATGATAAAAACGAATTATTTACATATCATTTGGGTTGATTTTTAGTTTAACTCTTTGGATTGTGTACTGTTATTGAATATAAATATAAATATATATACACTCTACATTTATGTCTCCACTCTTAAAAAAGTGATTGTGCACTTCTATGTTCACTTATGTGATAGGGTTCAAGTATAACATTTGAGAGCTTCTCCTTACAATTTATAAATTATCTGTTTACACTCTATTTTAATTTTTTTTGTTAATGACAATTTTAACCTGAATTAAAATTACTAAACTAGACAAAATAATTCTAAAGACACTCCAAATTAGTTTTTTTTTTTTTTTTTTCTTTTTAGAAAACAACGATTTTTTTTTTTCTCTTTTGTGTTTTTTTTTTTTTTTTTTTTTTTTCCTTCTTTATTGTTTTTCAAAAGAATGGAAAGTCCTATATAAGTGCAAAGGTGAAAAAGGATGAATAATCAAAGAAAAAAAATGTATTTAATTTTACTGTCCTTGTTTTAAATTTTCAACTTAAATTATCTTTATTGTTGTATTACTGCAAAGTGCACATGATACTGTCACATTTTGCCTTCTCAGTTCTCAGCCATTGTTGGACTTGATGATTGGAATGCAACCTTTGATTGCCATTTGCTAAGTTTCTGAATGGTGGTAGTTTTGCTGAAATATGCTACAGCCTACGACAGAGGTCAACTGTAAGTAGAATCGGTTTTTTTGTTTTTTTTTGTTTTTTGTTTTAATTTATTTAATTTATTCATTTAACCCAATAATTATAGCATTACTATAAACACATTTAATTTTTAACCAATTATCCAGATATGGTACTAATCTGAGGCCAGCTACCTCGTTGTTTCCAAATATAATGTTTTGCTAAACTGCTAATACTCATATATGAGCAACAATGTCTTACTTTCATCTCACTCAAATCAATACACATCTAATTTTTAACTGATTATTCAAGTATGCAAAATAAAAAAATGAGTCTATCGTATGAATTGTGTCATTGTTGTCTCTGTGGACTATAGAGATTAAATTCAAATTACTAGTTATTTATTTATTTTTATTTTTTATGATATATGTTAAAAATAAAATTAAAATTCAAAAATAATAGTGAGTAATATTAAAATAAAATGGAGTGTCTTTAGATTAGGAGTACCAAAAGATAAAGGGGATAATTTTGGAACAAAAGGAAGTGTCTTTAGAATTTTTTCAAAATTTAAAATTTTAGAATAGAGTGTTTTTAGAAAAGAAGTGTAAAAAGAAAAAATTGGATTGTAAAAAGAAGCTCTCATAACATTTACATATATATGACCTCTCGCTTGTATTCAAGAATATATTAAAGGCCATGTTTTGTTAGGGTTGATCTCGCTATTAGATTTCAAAACATTGTATGTGTTTGACAGTATTTATATATAGGTATTTACAAGTATATTTGACAGCACTTTAATTGAAAAAAAAAAAAAAAAAAAAAAGTTACTTTCAAATAATATATATTGAAGGATTGCAAATTATTTTAAATCATTTTAGTCTGATGTCTGCATTTTGTTAATTTTTCTTGTTAAATTTCCTCAAACATTCTTGAGTTTCAATCTTATATGCATTCGAAGATTATATATATATACAAAGCAATGTTTTCACTACAATATATTAAATTATTAATATTCCTTAACAGAAGTACAAAACATGAAAAGAAAAAAGTAAATTGAATTTGTATGAACGATGTTCGATCGTATTGATTGTCGAGTCCTAAAGAGAGACAGACACAAACTCATGAGCAAATCCAGGATTTTCTATCCGGCGGGGCTGAACTAAATACTAGTTTGAATATTTTTTTTAAACAACCTTAATAGGAAGATGAATTTCATTAATAAAATGTATTACACAACAACGAGTCATAAAATATAATAAATCTAACCCCTCAAAATGTATATTCCCACAAAATAAAATAAAATAAAATCTAGAAAACAGGAAACCTTAGACAGTCTTACTTGATTGCTTCATCTCTCATGAGTCATGACTACTAATCATCCTATCTATCTACTACTCTACTAGTAATCTAGTATGTATCTCTCTCTCTCTCTGTTTACACCTTGTATGGACGCTCATACTCGGATACTCCTACATTTTTGACAATTTTAATTCTATTTTACCACTCGTACGTCTTCTTCTACTGCAGACGGTGCTTCTTGTCTTCTTCTACTGCAGACAATTTAACAAACTTAATTTTTTTTTTTTTTTTTTTTTAACTGGCAGACGGGGCTGCAGCCCCCCACAATCATTCGCCTCACTCACACAATCTAGACTCTAGAGTGAAATTTGAAAATGGCATTTCAAAGTTTATTTGGTAGACTAAAAAAAAGTTGATAGACGTGGCTCTCAACCATACTTGACACATCGATTAGAAAGAGAAATTGTCTAATTAATTAATATTATATATCGCTGCAGGCATGCAAGTTTCAGGAAACTCTTCCAGGTACATGAACGTGCATGAGAGACAAAACAAGAACAATTCCAATCCAGTAAATTATTTCAACGATCAGCCATGTGAAGCTTTGGAGATTATATATGGGTGTGGGAGGGTTCCTTGCATATGGGAGAGACGTGTCAAATATCCATCTGAAGCATAGAACCAGGACTCAGGAAGTACTTGCACGGGATTCACGGGCCTATCAGAATTTGGCACCACAACAGTACTATATATCAATTATGTATATATTTATTTTTCCAATCAAAGTTGGAAAAGACATGCAGAGATTGAAAATAGATACACACGAGGATATACAGAAGCACTACTTGTGCTGCATTAATCATGAACACCAGCTGGCCTGGTCGGGATCGTACCACATGCATCATGTCAAGAAGAGATTTAACTAGATAGATTACTCTCTAAGTTTCTTTTTAATTTGACGCAATTACAAATACATATGATGGCACATTTGAAAATGATTGATATGTCCATTTTCTGGGGCACTCTATCTATCTAGCTTGATGATGTATATGTTACGAAATATATAAACCAAAAACTAATTAAAACAATAAATAAATATATAAACCAAAAACTAATTAAAACAATAAATTATATATATATATATGAGATTTTACGTGGTTCAATGATCAATGTGATCTTTACATCTACAAAGCACACCAACACTCAATTTTCATAGTCAAATAGTTGCTTACATTATGAAACAAAAACATTCAATTTCGATTCAATATATTTTATTATCCGTCATATAGAAACCCTAAAAATAGGAGAGGTTAAATAAATAAATGTAACACTATCACTCCACAATATAACTAGTAATTGAAATTTTATTTAGGTATGACCACCTGTCCCCCGCAAACTGACCCCGTGATGTGTCTATATAGCTTAACACTATTGATTCAGTCTTCACAATCCAACAACATAATTCCACATACACAGTGACACAGATCATTACATGTTCTATGTTATATAGTCTTACAATACCAATTGCGTATCGGAAAGCACATCTTGATGATCATATGAATTCGTGGAACTGTTGTATTTTGCACTCTGTTATTCTGTTAATTAATTATGATCATCCATCCACGCCAGATCGCTGTGACAATATCTTAGAAGCCAAACAATATATACAGGCTCGACAAATCTAGTAACTCCTTAAAAAAATTGTTTGGTCTTTATTTGGGTATGTCAGCCATTTCAAAGCAAACAATGATGATTGATGCATAACAGGAAGGTTGAATGTTAATGCAAGAAGTGGGGGTCGCATGAGACGTGTCGACTCTTCAATATACTTGTCCTTGTTCTGGTTTCATTTTCAAAGATCTCCACCTGAAAACAAAATCTACTAAAGATACTTGAGTCATCAATTATACGGGCAGGTGTCCACTGCTTATAAGCTCCATTGTACGACGGAGGATCCACCATATGCAACGTAACGACCATCCACTCACGGTGGTCCCTTAATTACCTGGCCCGGCCAATTAACTGGTTAATTAGCTAGTTTGTTACTTTATTATGTCATCAACTTACGACATGGAATGATGGAAATTATAAACTAGCTTTAACAGTTTAACCTCCAATATATGACCATCAGGCCATGTATTTAGGTCAAGCTTGGGTCTGTGGGTTTGACACGTTTACATGTATATAGAGCTAGAGGTGTCCATGACACGTGCAACATATTCAATGAACAAGAAGTGACTAATAAGAATACAAGGAAGATGAAATTAATTAACTTAAGATAATGCGTCTGAAGAATAAGAAATAGTGGCCGAGAAAAAGGGATTTGAACTACATCTTGCTTTAATTAACCACGCAATCTAATCAAATAATAATATTATATTAAAGATTGAAACATGGAAAAGTATACGACTCCTCCCATTGCAGATCCTGAATGATTTTAAGTAATGGCGCACTATCACTGTTACTTTCTACATTATCTTGATAAGGGTAATGATGGTGCCACCATACATGTTGCATTGCATTATATGGATCAGACTCAAATCGTCTATCCAAAATTAGTGTCCCAAGGACATGTCTATATTTATATTATAAGAGGTTGAAAAAAAAAATTAATTAAAAATAATTAAAGGTAGACACATGTCCAAGGGCTAACCCACCTTAAGGCCAGGTGGCGCCCGTGCCCTACCTCTAAATTTTATAAGAAAAATTGATTTTGCTTTCAATTATATATATATATATATTAAATAATCATAATGATAGCAAAACACTTCTTAGTAAAATTGGTATTTTGTCTTCTTTTTGTATTGGTGGTGGTTGTTCAAGTCCCACAATTTACTTTTTTCAAGAAAAATAAATATCTTATTTTACAAATTTAATTTTATCATGTAATTTTAATAATTTTTTTATACCTTTTTTATTTTACCATCTTTTTCAATTTCTTTCTCAAATTTTCATCTTATTCTGAAACAAAACAATTTATTTTCTTTTTTCCGTCATTGTCAACTTCTTAACTACTTTCAATTTGTGGTTATTTAATTCAATTTATTTTATGTTAAATTATATATTATTATTTTGATCTTTTATTATTTCTATTAGTTTTAGTTTCCAATCAATATACCCTAAAATCTCAAATTTTAATTTATTATATTAAAATAGTCCATTTATTATAGTAGAACCCCTCTAAATTAATATTCTTGGGACTTACCCTTGAGTATTAATTTAGATTATTAATTTAGAGGGGTTATTAATTTGAAGGGTTTTATATCGTAAAGTGTTATTTTGTCTTAGAAAATGTGTGGAAGTAGTTTTCTTGTTTAGGGAATGTTCATTTTCGGGATCCCTTGTTTAGTTAGTTTTCATCTTCAGGGAAATTTCTTTTTTATTTATTTTTATTTTTTTAGGATTCCTTGTTTATGAAAGATTTATTAAGAAAATTTTCAATTCCTTTTGGGAATGTGATTACTTAGAGACTAAGCATAATCACCCTATAAATAGTGAGGCTTATTCTTTGGTTGTATATCACAAGAGAGATCTCAAGATATACCTAAAAATTCTATTCCTAACGGCTCCTAAAAGTTCTCTCGATCTTTTCTATTTTCTTTGCTATAACAAGAGGATAATTCAAAAGATGAAGGATGAAGTCAAAAATATCAAACATGGTGGCCTTGTGCAAACTAGCATCTTGAAGTACTTTTCTAATTCTTGATTATTATATAATATATTTTATACTTTTATGGAATTATTAATTTATGCGACAGTCGGGACCGAAATTTTACACTGGATTTCAAAAATTAATTATTAATTATTACGATAGAGGGGTTTATTAATTTTTTACATTGGCCCGAGTCAAGACCGGGATTTTTTATTAATTTAGAGAGGATATTAATTTATAGGAGATTAATTTACAGGGATTCTACTGTATTATGATTCATTTTATTTTATCCTTAATATTTTTCTTTATTTTATAATTTTAATTTATTTTGAATCAATAAATCAATAATTTACCAATAATTAGAAGAAAAAAAAATCAAAAACATGTCTAGTAATATTTATTAATCAATTATTTTTGTATAAATTTCAAGTGAATTTATTATAAATATAAAACAAAATTTCTTATTATAAAATTATATTGTAATTTATTATTTTAAGAAGAATAAATATTACAATTTTATTGTTTATGTTGTTTTTCTTGTTATTATTTAATTTTTAATATTGTGTTTACTTTTATTTTTTTGAACGTAAGGTTATTTAGTTTATTTTGAGTAAGTGTTCTATTTGTTTTACTTTATATAAACTTCATTATATCATCAATTTTTCTTTATGTAAAAAACCTCATTTTTTGTTTAATAAGAAAAACTGATTTTTGCTATAATCTTAATTTTTAATAATTTTTAATAATTTTTATAATATAATTGTTATTTTGTTCGATTGCCCCACCTGGATAAAATTCCTGGGTCCGCCATTGCATATGTCCCAATTTATTTGATTAGACACAAATTGGGACACCAATTTTGAACAGACAATTTGAATCTATATAGATCAGATGATATATAATTATATATACACATAGATCCCTTCAAATTCTCCAACCCTCATTTTTATTGTTATTCCTAGTGGATAGACTAGACCTGGCAGTGAGTCGTGTTATTGCGAATTCGTATCATTTCGTGTTTGGGTCATGTTAAAATTGCTCCACCCAAACCCGACCAATTAACTTAATGGGTTGAAATATATAAACCCGAAACCATTTGTTAAATTAATGGGTAACCCAACCCAGCCCGTTACAAAATATTATATTTGAGATTTATTAAAAAGTTGAAAATAAATAGTACTGAAGCATGATCAAACTCATGCAATCAAGTTCACTAGCTACTTTTAGAGTTTTAGGGTTAGGGTTAGGGTTATAATATTATGAAATAATTGATTTATAGTTTTATAGTTTTTAATTTAGAAAATTTTCCACTTTCAAAAGAAGAAAAAAAATAGAAATTAAAAAAAAAAAATAGTAAAATATATTCTAACCATAATTATAGAGATTTTGTTTATATAAATTCCATAATGTGACTATACAAAGATTTTTTTTAATTCATAAACACATTAAAAAAAAATCTTTATTAATGGGTTATCGAATTAACGGTTTTTTTTAAGGGTGAACCCAAAACCGACCCATTATATTTCGTATCTTAATGGGTTGACCCATTAACAACCCGATCCGATAAATTTGACCCACCAACCGTTATTTTCGAATGGGTTTGGGTCGTATTAATGGGTGGTGTAAAATTTTACCAGGTTTAGGATAGACACAGTTGCAGTCTTTCTATTATCAGTTCGAACTGACAAAAGTTATATCAGTTCCTTGTATGTGGGCCACTGGATTTAAATACTTTGACTGACAAGTGCATACAGCCAAGTCAAAGTATTTAAATCCAGTGGCCCACATGCAAGGAACTGATATAACTTTTGTCAGTTGGAACTGATAATAGAATTTCTGGACACAGTTGACACATATTATTAGTTTTTCCACTTAAATTAACAACAATTTATTATTATTACATTAAATATGAAGCTAATTAATCTCTCCCAAACATTGAGCACAAGAAAAAAAAAATATATATATATATATATATCACCAGTTGAATTAGCTAATAATTACCACAGTAAACCTATATTTCTTTTTAGCTAAAAAAAAATTATTCAAGAGAAAAGAAAAGAAAACAGAAGAATTTAAGTCCACAAGCAAAACGGAAACGTGGGACACCCCAATCATTGTGGACGAGCTTATTTTATATCTCTAAAGGTGGCTCGATCATAGCAAAGTAAACCTACAAATTATATAGTAATATTTAGTAATAATTACCACAATAAACTTATAAATTATATTGAAATATTTAGTAATAATAGACTCCTCAACTTCACGCCAGCCGACATGCAATAATCATATGCATGCATGCATGCATGTTAATACGAAACACAGAACCGGAGAGAATACTTGTTTGATGGCAACGTTTTAGCTTCCTAAGCGACAGCAATCATTTTCCATTTCCATTTTTACGTTTGAATCAATGAAAACAACATGCGGTCTCATGATACGATAGTATTTCCGATGAGGAACAACTTCACGTTACGGTTAAAAGAAGCACTTCCCATACTAACAAAGTAATTAACTAGTTAAAAACCAACCAATTCTGTAGAACAAAAATTAGGTCATATTTCACAATTTATCAGTTGGTCTTTTGTGTTGTTGTCTGCTTAACTTTAACTAGGGTTAAAGAAATTAACGTATGGTTTTCGTTTTCATTTTCTTTTTGTGGGATTGCTTGAGCATACACGTACCATATATATATAATTAAGCTGCTAGCTCTAACTATATTTAGCTCATCCGGCAGTGTAATTCAAGCTAATTTCATATTTACAATCTGAAAATGAGTGATACAGATCTGAATTTTAACCCAGGTTTAATTTTACTGATATGTTCAAAACAAGTAAAATGTATAAATGTTTTGAGTTCAAATCAGCATCAATCTCTTTCAACACAAGTTTTATAATTTCAACGACTGTCATGTGTTGTTTTCAATATGTATTCATCCACAACACATGAATTATATATAAGTATATCTTTATTGCTGAAAAAATTCTTGTATGGGCACCCAAATGTTGGACAAATTGGGATTACAGATTGGCATATGTCGTGTGTGTGGTGGGCACCTTTTTAATATTTTAGCTTGCAGGGGCTCTGCATTCAGATATTAATTTGTGCATGTTAACAAGGACCTAGCCGCCCTTATAAGACGAGTAATCGATGAAAAATTGACTACCCTAATGCATCATACACCCCCACTTAAGTTTGTTTGAATGATGAGAAAAGGCAAATTAACGTATATATATTATCCATTTCACATCGTGAATATTATCTATTAGATCTCAATTTGATGACTCAAATAATTATTTAAGAAAATAATGAGTTCTCATGACAAAAATAAAAGAAGAATATATATGATTAATTTTTCGAAGTTCTTTTATTATCAATGAAGCATATAGTTAATGTGAAGCCAATGCCAAGGGAATCGGTCTGAGAGTATTAATATCTTCACTAGTACCTGTCAACCTCTCCAATGGCTACCCTACCAATATGGGTTCTTGAATTTGAATCATAACATATACCATTGAGAGTCAAAAAGATCTGCGAATTAAAGCCAATAGATGATAAAATATCATATCATTTATTCATGGTTTGTATTTCGTCTTTTAATATCTCATATGCATCATCAATCTTTTTTATCTTTCCATATCGTACGTGCTTATCCCAATCTGTTGTACTATTGGATAGGTAAATATAATTAAACTTCTAATATTAAAGTCCATATATTCTAATTCGCATTTATTTTTTTGGACAAAAAATTACGTAAAGAAAATGTTAATTACTACTAGTTTTCACATTACAAATCAGATCGAATTGGTGTAATGTGGCATATAATTATGATTAACATTTTGGCTCCATATAATATAATGATTACAAAAATGAGTACGGAAAATAAAGGGGAATGAAAAAGAAGATCAGGAATAAGAAAAAAAAGAGAGAAGGTAAGTGATGATAGGATACTTTAGTTTTGTAATTATACATGGAAGATAATGACTCAATGGAGCGGATTGACAAATGAAAAAGAGAGATTCTAATAGCTAGCTGTTAGTCATTTGCATAAAAAAAAATAGGTGATTGTGTGGTTGATATCATATATATATCAGGCGCCATATCGATCAAAGGGGGCTTGAAAGTTGAAAGAGAGATGTTGATGATTATTATTGTCTATTGATGATGTTCTAAAGGACCCATAACGCCACATCACACAGCTGTAGTATCTCAGAAAGTGAATCAATTATTGATTTAAGTTGTCGATGTAATAATAAAATCGGAATCTTATGATAAAAATCATATTCTGGATCTGGGTTGGGTAACCCCAAAAGATCATGACAGCTCTCTAACCCCCACTGTGATCATATGACATCATCATTAATTACTTCGTATACATATATAATATATATATATACACACATATAAACAACATCGTCTCTCTTGTGGGCTTATGATGACCAAATCATTTGTGATCACTTTCTAGTTTCTACTCGGTAAGTCACCAATGGCTCTGCTATGGAATTGCAAGAAGGAGATTGTTTATAATAGCGAATATTAATTAATGAGAGAAATGTTGTGTACGGTGTACATTGTACGATCAAATGAATGTAACGTGGGAATTATGACTTCACCAATGTGTCATTTTCATAAATTTAGGTCTGACTGTCATCCATTACCGCTAATTAATGTTGTTATTATCTCTATCTCTATCATCTATATATATCTCTTCAGCCGCCTTTTTCTTTTCTTCCATCTTTGATAAATATTGCATATCAATATCATGTATGCTTCTTTCATGCAATGCCACTATCATCCGTACACGTGTCACACCACAACTCCAGTACTTTCACATATTCTTCGTAAAAATATCTCATCGATCGATCGATCGGCTGCGCATTGCATATACGTGTACATCAATCCAAATCCAATCATTTGCCATAATAATATTCTCTCTGTTGCCAAATTATTTTCTTATTCTTCTTCTTTTTTTCGCTTGAATATTGAATGTTCTCTTCCCAATTCCCATCCTTAATTAATTTTCCATTTATCAAACCGTATATGAGTTTTAATTTCCAATGCCATTGTATATATCATCAACTCCAAATGTTGTTAATTTCAACTGGATTTGGATTATAAAAATAAAACAATTTAATGCGATTGCAATTTGCAAGGGCAGTATGAGAGCAAGCTCATGTTTGTTAGGCAGAAATGCTCGATACCACAAAGTAAGGCCGTGTTTGGAAAAATAAATTATCAGTGACGTTATCTACCGTCGAATTCTAGGCCTTTAGAAATGGGCCGTCGATTTTCAATTTTGATTTTGTTGACTGTTGATGAAAGATTCTTTCTATGATCAAAATTTGTTTGGAAATCATTGACTTCTACGATCAAAGATGGGGTTCTGTTCTTAATTTTGACAAATATTTAACAGTAGAGAATGCAGCAGTCCAGTCCCTGTCCTGTTTCGGTGTGTCATTACTGTAATATTTCACAAGCTTAATTAATTAATTCAAGGTAATCATCTAAATTTATTACAATTGGAAAAATAGTCAATCTTGGTTGATGAAAGAAAATTACATAAGGCATCATGGAGTAATGTAATCTTTTAAATAAATGAGTGATCAATCATCAATGCCTGATATGAATTTTATCATCACAATAACAATAAAAATATCGATGGCTGGGAAGTATACAAAACAAAAAAATCAGCCGATGCGCATGGTGACTGGCGCCAGCATTCTGTATCCGTAATGGAATTAAGAGGATTTAATTCAGCTCTATTCCTGGTTAAATTGAAAAGCAAACCTTCATGCTCTTTGTTCATAAGAGTTCTCAAGGATGTGGACACCTGGCCCATATATCAGACGGCAGCGTTCATTGAATGACCCTACCAGTCGAGAGACCACCTCCTTAAAGAACATGGATGCTGCCTGTCAAGCAGAACCGCCAGTAAAATTAGGATGCTACATCAATGCAACAGAAGACTCAAATCTTAAACCATATTGGTAATGTGAAACTCAAATCTAAACAACTTTTGATGGAAATGTGAAACCATACATCTAAACCACTATAGATACATCTATATATTATACCTATATGCTCAATTATATAAAAGGAGGAAGACAATGCAAAAACAAAACCCTTCAATAAGTGCCGGCAAGGTCTGGGGGAAAAGACCATTGTGTGACTAACATACATGTCAAATTTAAAAGTATAAAGATAATTCTTTTGTATCCTTGCTTCTCATTGCAAACAGCCACAATTGTCTGTCTCTAGTGCAAGGTAGCATCTTTAAAGAGAGAGACAGAGAGAGAGAATCTTTTGAAAATAGCTAATATTACTCTTTCCTGTAGGTTTTCGGTTTTCAATTTGAATTTCTCTTAATTCGGTGCTTCACGGAGAGAGAAAGGCACAGATTCAGCCATCAAGAAAGACTGAAAGAGAGATGGGTTGTGGAGGAAACAAAAACTTTGTTATTTCACTTGATTAATTACTTTAATTGTAGCTTTTGGCATATTTTAATCGGTATTCTCAGGACAATCTGGAGCTTATGAAGTTAGTGTAGAATCCCAATGCTTTTCCAGAAAGGATGAGGTAAAATCTCATAGCAATTTCTTGAATAACTTGCAAAAATTTGACAAAAGCAATATGCTGTTAGCATTTGAGAAGCCATCAGCAGATCTGGAAATTTGGTTTTATGGGTGCACATAGTTTGTAATTAAGAGATTATAAGTATATGGAAATATCATAAATTAATAATGAAAAAATGCCCTTTATTTTTATGAAAGTATTACTGTATTAGGTCTGGAAAAAAAAAAGGCTTGCACATGCAACTGTAGGCAATGTAGGGGTATCCAAAATTGATAACAGGAGCAGCAACTAAAGGTGCCACCAACCACCTTAAAATTTTGATCTTTATAGTCAATTTATAATAATAATAATACACATTCTTTACTAAAAATTATTAGTATGCAGCAATGAAACTAATATCCAGAAGTTAGTCCTAGCAAACTGCTCATATTTAGGCTGATAAGGGTGGTAAAAGACGACTAGGAAACAGGCAAATAAATACCAATTATTTATCATGGCTAGGCATGAATGAACTACAATTTGATAAGCCCAAAACCCAGTTTTCATTTTTAAACAATTTCACATTCTATTGTAATAAATGCTAATTAGGGCCACATGAAGCAAAGATACAGTGGAATCGAGGTTGTATGAAGTATCTAAATCCACATTAAAATAGCCTATCTGCACTCAAATATCCTGACTCAACCAGACATATTACATAATAAAAACTAAAGAAAAATACACCAGCAGATTTCTATGTTAGAAACACATTGGAGAAGCATTGGCCATGACAGAGTTCAAGGTAAAGATCAATCATGGCTCTGCTACCAATGTTAATGGAACGGGGAGTTGTGCTGAATTGTCTCAGCCTCTCAGGAAAGGAAGCATTAATATAGAGGCAAAGGTAACAATAGAGATAACACCAGTACTGTTGTCTTACTAATTTGATGGTATCGATGGTCAGGCTATGATGGCAATCAGAATGTAACTACATTAGCACCTTCATACACACAAAAGATGAATCTTTTTTTTATTTTTTGTAGGTAATGAGGGGAGGGGAGGCAGCTAAACAGATTTAAGAGCTAGCAGAGAGCAGTGATGATATTGACGAATAAAGTTGGGGGTGTTTTTTTTTTTCTTATTGTCTTAGGAGGGGTAGGTGGACCTGTTGATGGTGCTTCTGATGGCAGAAGTTTACTAAGTAGAGCTAACAGTACTTTGATCGTGAAAGTTCCTCAATAAATTAAAATTTTCATCACCACTATTAGTTCATGTATATAAAAACATGTGAGAAGAAAATATGATGTAGAAATTATTTAGAGTTGACAAGCTACAAGAAGACATTTAAATAAAGAAAAGACTGTTACCTGTCTATAAAGCGGCGACTGGAACTTAAAGTCCACTAAAAAGTAGATACTGCAACTTCCTGGAACTGGGCCAGGACTGAATTCCCAAATGTTTATCAGATGGTCAAAAAGGGCACTCTCCGAAACGGTTGTCTGAAAGTAAAGCAGACAAAAAATAGTACCATCAATTACCCAGCAGCCAAGAGAGGAATCAAATGAAAATCAAAATTACTGGTAGATAGGGCCATATTTAGGGTAATAAAACAAAAAGATACCCATACAAGAAGTCACAACATAAAGAATAACCCACATATAAATAATTTCCTAATAGACCAACTAGCCACTTAGAGAGTAGGCTATACTTCAATCTTTTACATTTTATCTTATTTTAAGGGGAAAAAAAAGAGCAGCATCAACTTCTGGCTTAAATAATAAACTCGATGTTTGAGCTTGCACAGTATATATGAAAGAAGCTGCTGCTCAAGCGCTTCATTTAAACACCATGTTGCTACTCAGCTCTAAACTTAATGTTCCCATTGGCTTAAAATATAGTGTATTTCCTCAATACAAGCATGGATCAATGCATCATAGGTATAATAAGTTGCTATTCTCTCTTAGTCTCTTATTTTTTATACAGGTCAACCAGCCGCTATTGTACAACATTTAAAAAAAAAAAAGTATGTGTGTGTTTAGAAACACACGTACAAAAGAAAATAAATTTAGTTTCTGCAACTCCTCTAAAGTTAATTTCCATAATACCTAAAAGTCTTCTCCAACTGCACACAAACACATAATTATAAGTTAAGAGGTTTCAGATCGATAGATACAGAATATTATCATACCAAATAACATCACTTATAGTTTTTGTTCTACAGACTTGTGTGGGTATTGAGAGTGGATAACTTTCTAAGGCCATTTTTATCCAATTACAGCACCTTATAGTGCAAAGACACAACTTAATTCCTTTTGAGTATTTAGTTGTCCAAGTTTTCTACCTCCATAACTTATTAAACTCATGTCCGCAAGAAAAAAGAGCCATTCTTCTCTTTAATCATTTGGCACACCCGTCAGATAAGTGTCTTATTGTACATATCTTGGACACATATCCCTTACATACACTCATGTCAGACATGTCCAACACAGTTCTGTTTACATGTTTTAAGAGCTCATGAGACATAGCTCATATTGATGAAAACCAAACTCCCATCTTTTTATTTCAAAATATGGAGGGAAAAGATCACCAACCATTACTTTAGAAGGCAAAAACTCAAATATTCGGCAGAAGTTTGTTACCTTTACTGATTTTGGTCTGTTTAATTCCACGTGGGAAACATAACTTTCAACAAGAAATTTAAAACCAATCTCTAGCTCAGCATCAAAAGATCCATCTGGATTATGTCTCAGTATCTCTGATCGCTGACACCAGGGGACAAACCCATGATACAAGTCAACAGCTGCAACCACATCAAATAACTGCTCTGGAGTATACCTGGCAACCAAAAGTTGTATCAGCCTATCACATTCTCATCTAGAATGAGCACAGGCAATGATATGATGCAAACCTAAAGAACAACATTCAAGATTTTTTCTTTCTAAACGTGCATATAAAATCTACTGATGAATCAACAAGTTTCCAACAGCACAATTGATTATGTTTTTTAATAGGAAAAAAGGGCAAATCTATCACAAAACTCAATGTATAAATTAAATATTACGTAGAAGTAGACACTAGTAGCCTAGTAGGCAAGAATGAAAAGAATCGGACGATGAGAAAATTCAAACAATGCTATCAAATCAGAGAGCCCTCCATGTTGGAAACAGAAAAACTAGCTAAACTCAGATTCATGTACAAGTCTTCATTGTGAACCAAAAAATAAAATAAAAATTACACCAATAATAAGAACAATATAACATTTTCCATAATTGTACTCGATGAAACAAAATTCATCAACCAAAACCAACAAAACACATTCATTAATAGAAATACACACTTACCAAAGCACCAAAATCAGATATGAGTTAAAAACCACAAAATCCACAAATATTTCACATTAAAGCAAACCTAAAACCAATTACAAAAGCATAATAAAAAAGTTTGTGGCAAAATTACCCTAAAACACGTCGCTCCTCATAGACTTTGGACAAAACATCACCCTCTTCGCCATCTCCGCAGCCAAGAAACTGCCTCCTTTGCACAATACCAGTACCATTACACAAAATCTTGGCTGAAAAATCGATATAATCGTGACTACCAATCAATTTACGGACCGACGGAGTCTCGACTCCTGCTATGCTACTAAACCGACGAATCTGATCGGGTTTCGGCAACTGTGCATTGAATTTGGCGGAATTAATCAAATGTCTGGCCCCGGTTTTACGTGAAATCACGGAACCGAAGGCTTTTGAGGCTGACAAAAATGGCAGCATTGTAAATTTAAAAAAAAAAAAAGCACAATACAGCCTAATCGGCTACAATTGGAGCTGGAGCTTATTATCTTCAAATCTGGTAAAAAGATAACAAATTGAAAACAAATAATTTCAGGAAATGTGATGGTTTGGAATTGAAAACAAATCAAAACCCTAGATAAAATAGAAAGCGAAAGACGTACCTCTTCTGGAGCTAAGATAGGAGTTATAGTAAAATACGTAATCTCAAGAGTATCGGAGTCTCGGACAGCCAAAGCGAAATCGAAGGATACGCGTGTCGTCCCCTCTCGTCTTTAAATAGTTTTTATTTTTTTTTTTTGGTTGAAGAAAAACTTCTTTATTTAAATTTTCTATGTTTGGAAATGAAAAGAAAAGAAATAGAGAAGAGAAGAAGGCGAGTAGTAGTTGGAACTTGGAAGAGAGGCTTGTTTAAATTGACCACGCAAGAGTCAAGACAATGGTTGGGTCATGGGTGTTGTGTTGTCCGCCTAGGACGTTGCTGCGTTACATCTGTTGCCCTTTTTTTAAGGTCACCAGATTAATTTTTGGGCAAATTGCACAAACTTACCCTAACGTTTCCCATTATGGCATAATATTCAACTAATACCTTTAATTGCACAAACAATCCCTCCTTTTAGTCAACTTCAGTTAAAAATAGCCATTGACCATGATTTTTTTTGGAAAGCCCAAAATTGCCCTTGCACTTTATTACAAAAAATATCTTAATTGCCCTTTATTTAAAACATTATCTACTTTAAATTATTAGAATATAAAAAATAAATACTAAACATAATCCTTTTTAAATAAAAAAAAATTCAAAAATAATATATTAAAAACAAAACAATTTAAGAAAACGTTATTTTGAGAAAATATAATTTAATAATATATTAAAAACAAAACAAACAAAAAACGTTATTTTGAGAAAATATAATTTAAAATTATGCAAGTCCAATATGAATAGTGGTAATGTGCTACATATTTTTAAAATTTAAAACATTTTTTTTATTTAAAAAGGATTATATTTAGTATATATTTTTTAAAATTTTTGAACCAAAATATAATGTGTAATTTATATTGAGTCAAATTATTTTGTCTTATAGAGATGAACATTGAACAAATTTTCGGTTCTACTGTATTTTATTATGACAAATGATTATATTTTTATTTCAAACTCTTGATGATTTTATTTATATTTGTGTTTAGAATACTAAACATAATCCTTTTTAAATAAATAAAAATTCAAAAATAATATAATAAAAACAAAAAAAATTCAAAAATATGTAACATATTACCACTATTCATATTGGACTTACATAATTTTAAATTATATTTTCTCAAAATAACGTTTTTTTGTTTTGTTTTTAATATATTATTAAATTGTATTTTCTCAAAATAACGTTTTCTTTAAATTGTTTTGTTTTTTATATTATAATAATTTAAAGTAGATAATGTTTTAAATAAATGGCAATTAAGATTTTTTTGTAATAAAGTGCAGGGGCAATTTTGGGTTTAAAAAAAAATCATGGTCAATGGCTATTTTTAACCAAAGTTGATTAACATGAGGGGTTGTTTGTGCAATTAAAGGCATTAGTTGAATATTATACCATAATGGGAAATATTAGGGTAAATTTGTGCAATTTTCCCTTAATTTTTTGATTTTTAGATATACAGAGATCACTAGTTCATTAAGATAATATTTCAACGAGATAAGGTAAACCCCTCACACATGTATCAATGAGATCGTGGGTTTGAAATTCCCTCCCTAAAAAAACCCTAAATTTATATAATATTGTACTTCAAAAAATAATAATTCATTATAATAATATTTCAATTTTGAATTGATATATCCGTATGTGTTCGAATTAATATACCCGTATTTAATGGTATATCTTTCAGACCTAAAAGTTTATGAATTCGAGTTATGAATCCTATATTAAGAATAACATACCTATATCATTAAGGTTATGAATGCGAACCATATCCTTATATTAAAACATAAGGCTTCAATACTTTCCAAAAAGAATTCGTAAAGGTCAGTGTGAGGTTTAACCATTTTTTTAAAAATAACTATCTAATTTCAAATTTCTTATTATTACATAGTTACATTTAAAGAGGCTAGAACTCACTAAAGAATAATGAAGTGAAGTTTATACTTCTATGTTAGATTGTTGAAATTAGATAGGGCTGGGTATGGTCCGGTTTGGTCTGGTTTCGATTAGAATCGGACCAAACCAAAAATTTCAGTCTTTTGATTTATAGGACCAGTTTGAACCATTCTTTATTTCAGATCAGGCCATACCAAATTATATTTATTGGGTTTGGTCTGGTTCGGTCTAACGGTTTTTAACTTGAAATCCAAATGCTTGACCATTTAATATATATATATACAGAAATTCTATTATCAGTTCGAACTGACAAAAGTTATATCAGTTCCTTGCATGTGGGCCACTGGATTTAAATACTTTGACTTGACTGTATGTATATATATATACATAAATTCTATTATCAGTTCGAACTGACAAAAGTTATATCAGTTCCTTGCATGTGGGCCACTGGATTTAAATACTTTGACTTGACTGTATGCACTTGTCAGTCAAAGTATTTAAATCCAGTGGCCCACATGCAAGGAACTGATATAACTTTTGTCAGTTTAAACTGATAATAGAAAGACTATATATATATATATATATATATATATATGGGATGATAAAGTGAGCAATTAATGAGACATGCAAGTTACTATTACATATAGATCATCAAACTATAAAAATAAAATAAAATAAAGTGTCGTGTAGAATTTAAGTAGAAAAAAAAAATCACTTTTTTTTAAGGTTAATAACATGACTTGCATGCATTTGATAACTCTTATTTCTACACATTGTGTAGCCCCTTACTTTTATCTTTTATGCTTGTTTTCCGGGTAAAACCGGGTAATTAACGGCTTAAATAAGTGTTTCAGGATTTTTTCCAGAAGAGGGGCTAAAGTGCAAAAATGGTGAAATATTGGGGCAAAAGTGCAATTTTCAAAAGTTGGTTCTGCGCCCTTGTTTTGCGATTAGGGGCCGCAGAACAGGGCGCAAAAAGGGACCAGAAGACCCACTTTTTGTAAATCGGCACCCTAGGGCGCAGAATAGGGCGCAAAATCAAGGCGGAAATTCTGACGAAAGTTTCCTGCAGAACACTCATCTTGCGGGGCCCATATCTCTCTCCTCCGATCGAACTGGGTTTCGTGCTACATATGGTTGGAAAGATCCAGAAGTCTTCTTTCCAACGGTTCTTCAAGATCGCGATTCCGATGTTTGTGGAGAGAGTTATGCCCATATCTGTAACGGTGCGCGCTGCTGGAAAGTCACCCGCGAGACCCCCCAAAAATCTGCCACTTAAGGGCATTTTCGTCTTTTCCCCTCAATTCTGACCTAAACCCTTCTCCCCACTATATATATCCCCTCTTCTCTTCAGTTTTCACAGAACCCCTTCACTCCCTCTCTCTCTCTTCCGCCCCACTCTCTCTCTCTTCCATCTTCTTCATCTTCTTCACATAATAAGGAGAGACCCATGCTCCCATGGAGGTTCTTCCTCCATGGGAGCTCCCCACACATCTCCAAAACCCCGTTTTACACTTCCTCCATCCATTTTAGGGCAGATTGCAAGGAATATGAGTGGTCTTTGGACCAAAATCCGAGCTAGGGAAGCATGGAGCATCTTTGGAGGAGTTGTCTTCAAAGGTTGTCTCCTTTTTACTCATTTCTTTGTATTTCTTGCTTCTTTGATGTGTAACCCCGATTTGGGGAATTTTGTAAACTCTACACTTGTGTTATATATATTGGTTGTTCTTAAATTCTTGTGGGTTTTGTTTCACTCTTTGTTAATTTCATGAATTGAGCTTTAATTGCGATATCCATGTGTGTGGAGGTCCGAAATTGATATGTGTCCATGATTGGGATTAGGAGTAGAGTAATTTAATATAGGAGTAGTGTAATTTAACTTCCCATGATTGTTGATTGATTGATGGATGACTAAAATGCCATGTTTAGAGTAATTGGAGTGTTAGAGATTTAGCTCTAAAGAGTGGGAAAGGTTTCAGTTCAGGCATTTAGTTGCTAAATTGGCCTGGGTTCCAATTCTTGTGCTTAATGGGTCTTGTTATCAAGGCACAATTGCTTATCCTTGACTGGATTAGGTAATAAATTAATTTAGGGAAAATTCCCAAATCAAGAGAATGAACCCTTAACCTATATTGAATGGTCTTAATATATAACAACCAACTTATTGCACATTGTTGTTTGGTAAACTTGTTTCTCATGTCTAGCCATCCTAGGGAGATTGATAAAACCGAATCCGTATCTAGAGTAAAGAAAAACTGAAATCCTCTTGTGCTTGTGTAGTTATATGGGTGTTTCATTGCTTAATGCTTTCACTCAGTTAGCCACCTTGTGGATGATATTTAGGCTATGTGTTATATATTACGTGGTTCACATTAACATGTCCAGCGTGATATCCTCTACATTTGACCAGATAGTGAGAGATACACTAGGCTGGCGTGTAGAGATCGTGTGTGTGTCCCACAGTCCTTAATGAATCCAAGCATTTATGCATGGATGTAATCTCTAAGACATCGAGAGAGATTAGAGATTAATTAAGGGGACACGAGCATATAACATACGTGTTGTATGGGTATTTCGTATTCTTAATGCTTTCACTTGGTTGCCATCCCGTATTTGGTTAGCCATTGTGAATGAATTATTGGCTGTAGTATGGCCCACGCGGTTGCGCATTACATGCCCAACGAAATAACCACTGTATATGACCAGACAGTGAGAGATACACTAGGCTGGCATACAGGGCTCTTGTGTGTGTGCCACGACACTTAATGAATCCATGCATTGTGTGGATGTGATTTCTAAGACTCTAGAGATATTTGAGATCAATTAAGGGGACACGAGCCTATGATATACTTGCATATTGAGGGACTTGCATATTTGAGAAATGTGGTGTACACTAGAGAAATGATTCAACCATAACAATCCTCCTAATTAAGCTCTAGGCTCACTTAGTCCCTCAATATGCAAGTATATCATCGGCTCGTGTCCCCTTAATTGATCTCTAATATCTCTCGAGTCTTAGAAATCACATCCACACAATGCATGGATTCATTAAGTGTCGTGGCACACACCCAAGAGCCCTGTATGCCAGCCTAGTGTATCTCTCACTGTCTGGTCATATACAGTGGTTATTTCGTTGGGCATGTAATGCGCAACCGCGTGGGCCATACTACAGCCAATAATTCATTCACAATGGCTAACCAAATACGGGATGGCAACCAAGTGAAAGCATTAAGAATACGAGATACCCATACAACACGTATGTTATATGCTCGTGTCCCCTTAATTAATCTCTAATCTCTAATCTCTCTCGATGTCTTAGAGATTACATCCATGCATAAATGCTTGGATTCATTAAGGACTGTGGGACACACACACGAGCTCTACACGCCAGCCTAGTGTATCTCTCACTGTCTGGTCAAATGTAGAGGATATCACGCTGGACATGTTAATGTGAACCACGCAATATATAACACATAGCCTAAATATCATCCACAAGGTGGCTAACCGAGTGAAAGCATTAAGCAATGAAATACCCATATAACTACACAAGCACAAGAGGAATTCAGTTTGTCTTTACTCTAGATACGGATTCGGTTTTATCAATCTCCCTAGGATGGCTAGACATGAGAAACAAGTTTACCAAACAACAATGTGCAACAAGTTGGTTGTTATTCATTAAGACCATTCAATATAGGTTAAGGGTTCATTCTCTTGATTTGAGAATTTTCCCTAAATCAATTTATTACCCAATCCGGCCAAGGATGAGCAATTGTGTCTTGATAACAAGACCCATTAAGCACAAGAATTGGAACCCAGGCCAATTTAGCAACTAAATGCCTGAACTGAAACCTTTTCCACTCTTTGGAGCTAAATCTCTAACACTCCAATTACTCTAAACATGGCATTTTAGTCATCCATCAATCAATCAACAATCATGTGAAGTTAAATTACACTACTCCTATATTAAATTACTCTACTCCTAATCCCAATCATGGACACATATCAATTTCGGACCTCCACACACATAGATATCGCAATTAAAGCTCAATTCATGAAATTAACAAAGAGTGAAACAAAACCCACAAGAATTTAAGAACAACCAATATATATAACACAAGTGTAGGGTTTACAATATTCCCCAAATCGGGGTTACACATCAAAGAAGCAAGAAATACAAAGAAATGAGTAAAAAAGAGACAACCTTTGAAGACAACTCCTCCAAAGATGCTCCATGCTTCCCTAGCTCGGATTTTGGTCCAAAGACCACTCCTATTCCTTGCAATCTGCCCTAAAATGGATGGAGGAAGTGTAAAACGGGGTTGTGGAGATGTATGGGGAGCTCCCATGGAGGAAGAACCTCCATGGGAGCATGGGTCTCTCCTTATTATGTGAAGAAGATGAAGAAGGATGAAGAAGATGGAAGAGAGAGAGAGTTGGGCGGAAGAGAGAGAGAGGGAGTGAAGGGGGTCTTTGTAAAAACTGATGAGAAAAGGGGGTATATATAGTGGGAAGAAGGGTTTAGGTCAGAATTGAGGGGAAAAGACGAAAATGCCCTTAAGTGGCAGATTTTTGGGGGGTCTCGCGGATGACTTTCCAGCAGTGCGCACCGTTACGGAAATGGGCATAACTCTCTCCACAAACATCGGAATTACGATCTTGAAGAACCGTTGGAAAGAAGACTTCTGGATCTTTCCAACCATATGTAGCACGAAACCCAGTTCAATCGGAGGAGAGAGATATGGGCCCCGCAAGATGAGTGTTCTGCAAGAAATTTTCGTCAAAATTTCCGCCTTGATTTTGCGCCCTAGGGCGCCGATTTACAAAAAGTGGGTCTTCTGGTCCCTTTTTGCACCCTGTTCTGCGGCCCCTAATCGCAAAACAAGGGCGCAGAACCAACTTTTGAAAATTGCACTTTTGCCCCAATATTTCACCATTTTTGCACTTTAGCCCCTCTTCTGGAAAAAATCCTGAAACACTTATTTAAAACATTAAATACCCGGTTTTACCCGGAAAACAAGCATAAAAGATAAAAGTAAGGGGCTACACAACGTGTAGAAATAAGAGTTATCAGCATTCAATTGCAATAGCAAGTGATTTTATTTATGGGAAATAATCATTCTCTCCCTTGTGTTTTGCTCTATTCTCCAATTTTTCCCTTCTAGTTTCAAAATTCTTCAATTTCCCCCCTCCCATGCATAAATACAACCCAATTTCACCATATAAAAATAGGCATGGGAGAGGGGAAATTGAAGAATTTTGAAACTAGAGGGGAGAAATTGGAGAATAGGGCAAAACACAGGGGGAGAATAATTATTTCCCCAAGTCACTTTTTTAACAATGCAATTGAATGCATGCAAGTCAAAAAAAAAAAAAATAAATAAATAAATTACAACTAAATCATGACAATTACACTAATTTATTGTAATATTATTAAGAGTAGTGTTATTGACACACCCACTGTTGAACTATTTATACCCCACTTTTTAAATTATTTAGTATTTTTTTTTTTCCCTTTAAGAGACATACAATTTTTATTAAAAAAATCATGTATAAAGTAAAACTAATAAAACCCCACTTTCCTAATTTCAAAATCCTAATGACAGATCATTTTAAATCGTTGAATGTTTACTATTTTTGTTTAAATTATCTTTCAGATCTTGATCTCATATTTCTCATTTTTAGTATTTATCGATTTTATTGTTTCACATGTTTCTTTTGTTTTTCTTTTTAAATTCCATATCCGTGTTTGCTATTTTTTTTTCTCTTGTTTATTTTCTTTCAAACCTTCCGCGCATTTTATGATTTATATCAATTTTTTTGTAGATTTTATTCCGGATCTTCTAAAGTTAGTTTAGTGTTATTTACAAAAAAAAAAAAAAAAAGGTCGTAACTAAAAAAACTTAATCTCTAACAAAACGAAACCACACAAAAACTCTAATCCAATCACTCAAAAAAATCATCAGACGATCAATATCACACTCACAGTCCATCACCAACAATCCAATCGACTACAGAAAAAAAAAAATCACATTTAATAAGGATGGTTTCACCTTGAAATAAGAAGAAAAAACAAGTCCTATGAATGAATGTGAGAAAACTGGATATAAAGATTAGAGATGAAGTATATTTTTATTTTTACTTTTTTGAAAAAGATATGGGGTTTATTAAGCTTGAAAAATATGTAAAAAGGTGATCTTGGAAATAATAAAAAATAATAATAAAACAATTTAATTTTACATAATTAAATCAAAATTTTAAAAAATAGAACATAAATAGTTCAGTGGTAGGGTTGTAAATAACCCCACTCTATTATTAATCATTTTTGGGTAGTGTTAACAACCAATTAATTTCCATAAATAAAAATAAACACATATCAATGATGGTATTTATTATCTTATTATGCAGTGACTATTTTCGGGTATGATATACTTGGATCATAGACCAGACCATACCACATGTTTAATTATGTTTACATGAGATTCTTGGAACATATATATATATATATATATATATATATATATAGATCGAATAATACTGAACATCTCAAATCTTCCATTCAAGTACTGCAATAGCTGAATTGAAGTAACGTCATTGAAACGATTACTATTCAGCTCTGTTGCATTTTTGTTATGGAATGAAATGTACAATATTACTCGTGTAAGGTAGACCCAACTTGCGGGTCATATGTTCTGATGCAACTAGTCATGCCGTAACCATATGCACAAACGCTCATATATGAACTTGGTTAAATCATCGTAATTACTGTGCACATAGTCTCTTGGAATCACCCCTTTGGTTAGAAAGTTATTAAACAACCCATTTGCAATTTTCATCTGAGGGTTACTGATGATGCAAGTTCCTCTTCTCAGGAGTCAGGACCATTTCCTGTTTCGGGAGGATTGCTGTGCGGAATGACCTAAACCATCACAGGAGGGATGACCAAAATTAAAATTGAGATGCTACAATATACTGTAATCTCAGGAAGGAACAAAAATGCTTAGAAATCAATTGTAAATCTTACCTGATCATGTCTTGAAGCATTCATCTTTTTTGAGCTGCACTTACTGCTCGGCTTTTCACTTTTGATTTCCTCATCAATGAAGTTCTGATCTGACACCTCTGCAACAACACAGCCATTCTTTAGAGACTAAAGAGCCCTTCAAATTGCCAGAGTGAAATGAAGAGCCCTTCAAATTGCCATAGTGAAATGAATCAATCGCAATTTTCACATGAAAGTGATTATCATACTCAACTTATTCATGTCATAATCCAAACTAGGTTCACTGCATGAATTTTTTCTTATAGATTCCTAAAGAAAAATAAAACTGGACTTCACAGGTTTCCATCTCCTGAACATATCTTTTCAACTATTCCAGTTCTATAAATTAGGAACCATATAATTAAAATCTCAAATGCAAGTTTCCAAACTCCTAGCAATACCATCTTCAGTCTTTTTAGAAACTGTAAATTTCTCCAAATAAGAGAGTGAAATCAAACATAAGATGAATCAGAGTTAGATAACTCAATGAAATTTCAGATTTTGGAACTCTGTACCATTTAAAAGGAAGTAAAGTTATATTTCACAAAAGAAAAGTAGTAGTAGATTCAATAGAATCAAAATATAGCTGTAACTCTGTTAGTACCTGTATTGCTGTCAACCAAATCTTGATTGCATGAATGAGACTGACATGCAGCAAAGTGTTCTGAACTACTAGCTGATCCACAAGAAACTGCGTTCTTCCCACTAGAATTGACTGCTCGATTTTTCAGTCCAGCAGTACCTGGAAGACTTGGAGATGCTAAAGTTTGAGGTTTGCATGAAGATTTATAGTGCCGGATCCATGGACTTGACAAAAAACCAGAAGGATCATGTGTTTTCTTTAGTTGACTGTCAGGTCTTTCAAAGTTGATCTTCTGCCAACAACCACTTCGAAGAACCTTAAACTAAAATAAAGATACAGAGCAGCAATACAAATCACAACAGATTGTAAGTAAGCATATATACATAAAGAATGGGAGGACAGATATTCAAACAATAGAGATTGTTTTCGAACCTGGCCAGAAGGAGTCCGATGTATTTGCCTAGATGATGTTATATCTGAAGACTTCTTTTTGGGTGAGCGCCAACCGAGTGAATCCAAGGAATTATATAATTGGTCAACGAAAGATGCTTCCATGGATTTAACGTACATTCTGTGCTTCTCATCTGTCCATTCTGTAGACACAGATTCTGCCACTGGAGGATCCTGATATGCAATTAACATTATTGTAATCAGAAAACCCTCAAAAGAGCCTAGTACATGTCAAGTGAGAAAATGACAAAAAAAACTATATAGCTCATTATACAGTTCCCAGGCAGCAGCAAACAAAAATCAACCCAGAGTTGAGAAATCCATATAGAGGATTAATATCAATATGTTTCCCAACTTTTCCATAATTTACAGGCTTTATTAGCATGGCGACAGTTTTTTCATCATCTTCAAAGGTTCAGCTCTGAAATAACTACAATAACGAACTTTTCGCGACAGTTTCAGGCTTTCAGTACTTGACTTGACACTGAATTTGAAATTCCAGACACCTTTGGGAATCATACAATACTTAGATGTTTCTACACAGAAAAATTTGATGATTTTGATCGTCAAAAGTAATACACATGTCTAATCATATCTTTCTAAAATTAGTATACTAAAAACCACACTTTTTCGCTCCTAGAATGAATTTATTTATTAAAATTCATACCATTTTATGTCCTGCCAATAGCTTTGAAGCATTGAACTAAACAATTTAGTTAAATTGTTTTCCATTTACAAAAGATAAAAGCTGCTATTAAGTGTCCTAATTTTATAACAATCTTAAATACAATATTCACAAGAGGCCTAATTATGATAAAACAACTATTCATGAACAAGAAAGAAGAAACTATGGTCTACAACCAAAAAGTAATTGCTAATAGCAATCCAACTTAGATTCAACAACATAGATAACCTAACCTAGCTGAAACCCAATACCATCAACAAGGAAAAAAAATATATAACAAAATTTAAAACAAAGTGGTTGAAAATACTGAAGATTGTTGGAAGTTTAATACTGTTAAAAGCTAAAAACGCAGACAATAAAGAAAGTGCAAAAGCAAAGTATGTCAAAATTCAAAACAAGAAAAATATAATAATATACCAGGGACCAAGTCTCATCATCCTGAGCAAACTGGCCTGACGACTGCTGCTCAAGACTAAACTCAGATGTCCGTGAACTCGTCTGAGTTTCAGTTTTCCTGTAACTATCCATTCGGACAATTTTGATAAAATGAAAAAATAAAAAATAAAAAATAAAATCAGCTGACGAAGATAATGATGATGATTTCTCTAAATCAGAAAATAAAAAAACATTGACAGAGAGAGAGAAAAGGAGAGAAAAGGAGAGAAAAGGAGAGAGGGTGAAAATGAATTAAGAGGTGGGTGTTGGTGTTGGAGATCGAAGAAACGATACAGTTGTCACCGCTTTTACATGTGTAGTGGGACCATCATGTTGCCACGTCAATGACGGAGTTGATTTAGAAGTGGATCGAAACTAGATATTTATTGGAGTTTGGAAAAATATCTAATACTTGAAAAGAATTTGGATTACGTGGTGTTGCACTTTACTGTTAATTAACGCTGCACCGCCTCTCTCTCTCTCGTCTTCTAACCTTGTTGTCCCTTTCCCTATTTTCACAATTTACTTCACTTCTCACGTTTCAAAACTTAAAAACCGCTTTGATTCCCGGATAAAACCTAAGACAGGGCCGGCCCTGGGTGGTGCACCAAGTGCAACCGCCGTGGGCCCCAATTTTTTTTTTTTTTAAGCTAATGTATAGTATTGGGTTTTGGGTTCATAAGTTTGGGCCTATTGTGAGTTATTATAGTCCATAGAAAAAAGAATCGACTCTGAGGGGCCCAATTCATTTTTTTTAATAATTATATGTATAGAATATATTAAAAAAATTATGGGACCCATTTTGTGACAATACCCTATTCCTCATTTGACATGTCATGGGGCCCATTTTCCCATTTTTTACATTTTCGCCCCGGGGCCCAAAAATGTTAGGGCCGGCCGGCCCTAACCTATGATAAATGAGTAAGTTACTTTGTCTAAATTTGGTGTCCAAATCTGGTGCCTAAATGATGTGGCATCACTATAATCCATTCATTTAAATTGTATTAGATTTGCATGTTTTAAATGAATGGATTATAATGATGTCACGTTATTCATGCACTAGATTTGGGCATCAAATTTGAACAAAATAGTATTATTGAAAATAAATATCTCCACTACAAAGAAAAGCTTCCGTGCATCTTAGACATGAATATAATTCGTGTGTATGCGAGGAAATTAAATATTAATATTTTAATCGAAATATCTTAGATATTTTTCATATTTTGAGACGATCGATATAAACTATTTTTTAAAATATTAGATATTTTGAGTATAATGATAATATATTTGAATAGACGTGACGTGATTTGAATAGACGAAAAAGACAATCCATGGATCTACATCGATAGAAAAACTTACACGGGACGGTCTCATTGCCATTTGGTGAGACCGTCCAATGCAAGTGTGCTATGTGGCAATTTTAAATTATAGTTTTATATTTGCAATAAAATATTAGATATTTTGAGTATATTGATAATATATTTGAATAGACATGACGTGATTTGAACAGACGAAAAAGTCAGGTCTTTGGATCTACATCGATAGAAAAACTTACATGGGACGGTCTCATTGCCATTTGGTGAGACTGTCCAATGAGAGACCATCCAATGCAAGTGTGCAATGTGGCAATTTTAAATTTTAGTTTTATATTTGCAATAAAATATTATATATTTTCAATATATTGATAATATATTTGAATAGTCGAGAAAGTCAGGTCTTTGGATCTACACCAAGAGAAAAACTTACATGGGACGGTCTCATTGCCATTTGGTGAGACTGTCCAGTGCAAGTGTGCGATGTGGCAATTTTAAATTATAGTTTTATATTTGCAATAAAATATTAGATATTTTGAGTATACTGATAATATATTAGAATAGACATGACGTGATTTGAATAGACGAAAAAGTCGGGTCTTTGGATCTACATCGAGAGAAAAACTTACATGGGACGGTCTCTTTGCCATTTGGTGAGACTGTTCAATGCAAGTGTGCTATGTGGCAATTTTAAATTATAGTTTTATATTTGTAATGTAAATGATACCCTTGCATTGGACGGTCTCACCAAATAGCAATGAGACCGTCCCATGCAAGTTTTTCTCCTACATTGATGGACACTTTGTTAAATGCTTCCCCACTTGACCAACTTGATCAAATTGGGAAGACAAGGATAAATAATTAATCTTAAGATTAATACTAGGATGATTAATTTTATTCTTTCTAGATAATATATCACGTGAACAGTAACTACTATATAAATTATGAAATAAACTTGTAAATATTGCGTTAATTACAATTTACACAATATTTACAACTTTCTCTTAGGAGGGGTAGGTGGACCTCTTGATGGTGCTGCTGATGGCAGAAGTTTACTAAGTAGAGCTAATAGTACTTTTATTTATCAGGGGTACAAGGATCTGTTACCAAAGACACCCATGACTGAGCTATTACTGGTCTAGGAAAAGGCGAATTCTAACATGTATCACAAGCAATCACTTAGAAGTTAGAACACTGTCCACATTTAGCTTCATGCAATTTCTTACAAAAGCTACACATTTTGATCATGTTTGTTCCTCAAGAAATTAAAATTTTCATCACGACTATTTGTTCATGTATATAAAAACATGTGAGAAGAAAATACGATGTAGAAATTATTTAGAGTTGACAAGCTACAAGAAGACATTTAAATAAAGATAAGACAGTTACCTGTCTATAAAGCGGTGACTGGAACTTAAAGTCCACTAAAAAGTAGAGACTGCAACTTCCTGGAACTGGGCCAGGACTGAATTCCCAAATGTTTATCAGATGGTCAAAAAGGGCACTCTCTGACACGGTTGTCTGAAAGTAATACAGACAAAAAATAGTACCATCAATTACCCAGCAGCCAAAAGAGGAATCAAATGAAATTCAAAATTACTTGTAGATAGGGCCATATTTTGGGTAATAAAACAAAAAGATGCCCATACAAGAAGTCACAACGGAATTAATAACCCACGGATAACTAATTTCCTAATAGGCCAACTAACCACTTAGAGAGTTGGGCTATACTTCAATCATTTACATTTTATGTTATTTTAAGGGTAAAAAAAAAAATAGAGCAGCTACAACTTCTGGCTTAAATAATAAAGTCGATGTTTTAGCTTGCACAGTATATATGAAAGAAGCTGCTGCTCAAGCGCTTCATCTAAACACCATGTTGCTACTCAGCTCTGAACTTAATGTTCCCATTGGCTTGAAATATAGTGTATTTTCACTAAATACAAGCATGGATCAATGCATCATAGGTATAACAAGCTGCTATTCTCACATATATATAGCTCAACCAGCTGCTATTGTACAACATTTTGAAAAAAAAGTATATGTGTGTATAGGCACACATACAAAAGATAATAAATTTAGTTTCTGCAACTCCTCTAAAGTTAATTTCCATAATACCTAAAAGTCTTCTCCAACTGCACACAAACACACATATAATTATAAGTTAAGAGGAAGATACAGAACATTATCATACCAAATAACATCGCTTATAGTTATTGTTCTACAGACTTGTGTGGGTGTTGAGAGTAGATAATTTTCTAAGGCCATTTTTTATCCAATTACAGCCCCTTATAGTGCAAAGACAACTTAATTCCTTTTTGAGTATTTAGTTGTCCAAATTTTCTACCTCCATAACTTAGTAAAACTCATGTCTGCAAAATATAGGTAATTTTACTAATGTTGTAATATCCAAAAAAAGGTGAATAGAAAAAGAGCCATTCTTCTCTTTAATCATTTGACATAAGCAATGATGTAAAGCAAACCTAAAGAACAACATTCAAGATTTTTTCTTTCTAATATGCATATAAAAGCTACTGATGAATCAACCAGTTTCCAACAGCACAGTTCATAATGTTTTTTAATGGGAAAAAAAGTGCAAATCTATCACAAAACTTAACTATAAATTAAATATTTAGTAGAAGTAGACACTAGGAAGCAAAATGAAAAGAATCCGATGATGAGAAAATTCAAACAATGCTATCAAATCAGAGAGCCCTCCATAGAAACAGAAAAACTAACCAAACTCAGATCAGATTCATGTACAAGTCTTCATTGTGAACCAAAATAAAATGAAAATTACACCAATAATAAGAACAATATAACATTTTCCATAATTGTAATAGATGAAACAAATTCATCAACCAAGAACAACAAAACACATTCATTAATAGAAATACACACTTACCAAAACACCAAAATCAGATACGAGTTAAAAACCACAAAATCCACAAATATATCACATTAAAGCAAACCTAAAACCAATTACAAAAGCCTAATAAAAAAGTTTGGGGTAAAATTACCCTAAAACACGTCGCTCCTCATAGACTTTGGACAAAACATCACCCTCTTCGCCATCTCCGCAGCTAAGAAACTGCCTCCTTCGCACAATACCAGTACCATTACACAAACTCTTGGCTTAAAAATCGATATAATCGTGACTACCAATCAATTTACGGACTGACGGAGTCTCGACTCCTGCTATGCTACTAAACCGACGAATCTGGTCGGGTTTCGGTAGCTGTGCATTGAATTTGGCGGAATTAATCAAATGTCTGGCACCAGTTTTACGTGAAATCACGGAACCGAAGGCTTTTGAGGCTGACATAAATGTCGGCATTGTAAATTATTAAAAAAAGCACAATACAGCCTAATCGGCTACAATTGGAGCTGGAGCTTATTATGTAAAAAGATAAGAAATTGAAAACAAAATAATTTCAGGAAATATGATGGTTTGGAATTGAAAACAAATCAAAACCCTAGATATAATAGAAAGCGAAAGACATACCTCTTTTCGAGCTAAGATAGGAGTTTTAGTAAAATACGTAATCTCAAGAGTATCGGAGTCTCGGACAGCCAAAGCGAAATCGAAGGATATGCGTGTCGTCTCGTCTCGTCTCGTCTTCAAATTAGTTTTTTTTTTTTTTTTTTGGTTGAAGAAAAACTTATTTATTTAAATTTTCTATGTTTGGTCCGTTTGGAAATGAAAAGAAAAGAAATAGAGAAGAGAAGAAGGCGAGTAGTAGCTGGAACTCGGAAGAGAGGCTTGTTTAAATTGACTACGCAAGAGTCAAGACAATGGTTGGGTCATGGGTGTTGTGTTGTCCGCCTAGGACGTTGCTGCGTTACGTCTGTTGCCCTTTTTTTAAGGTCACCTGATTAATTTTTTGATTTTTTGATATACAATGATCACTCGTTCATTATGATAATATTTGATAATGTTTGTCAGTAATAAACCCCTCACATCTCCACCAATGAGATCGTGTGTTCAAAATCTCCTCCTTAAAAAAACCCTGAATTTATATAATATTATACTTCAAAAAAAAAAATCCATTATAATAATATTTCAGGTTTGAATTGATATATATGTGTTCGAATTAATATACCCGTATTTAGTGGTATATCCTTTAAACCTAAAAGTTTATGAATTCGAGTTATGAATCATATATTAAGAATAACACACCAAATAGATATCGTAAAAAATAAAAATAAAATAAAAAAATAACACACTTATATCATTAAGGTTATGAATGCCAACCATATCCTTATATTAAAACATAAGGCTTCAATACTTTCCAAAGAGAATTAGTAAAAGCCCGTGTGAGGTTTAACCATTTTTTTAAAAATAATTATCTAATTTCAAATTTCTTATTATTACATAGTTACATTTAAAGAGGCTAGAACTCGCTAAAGAATAATGAAGTGAAGTTTATACTTCTATGTTCGATTGTCGAAAACCTTTCACATTTTTGTATTGAATCAAATCAATTATTAAAAGTTTATTTAAAAATGCTTTTACTAAGAATAAAAGACCACTCTATGATAACTTTTTCCGCATCAATAAGATTGTAAATTTAAACAGTATCCTCTGACCTAAATTCTCAAATTTATAGTTCAAAATTGAAATAATAATATAAAATATAAAATATATAAACACAAAAACAATTGAACATAGCATTTAAAAAGAAAAATAGAGATATTCTGGAATTTAGCGATTATCTACACATGTAATGAGAATTTTGTCAAATTTGAGTTGGCTACCAATCACCTCACAGAAGTCGGTGGAATTGGATTCAAATCATATCTCCAACTAAATCTCAAAATTGGATTTCCCAAAAAAAAAAATTAAAAAAAAAATGAAGATAATTTTCTGTTGCTAAATCAAAAATAAAACCAAATTGAGACTCTCTTCAATGCTGCTAATATTATCAAAATGAAGATAATAGCTGATAAAATATCAAACCATCTACCATACCATGTAATAAACTAAAAATAGTAGACAAAAATGATCTAAAACATGATAACTTGGAACATATATATATATATATATATATATATATATATATATATATATATAAATATAGATCGAGTAATACTGAACATCTCAAATCTTCCATTCAAGTACTGCAATAGCTGAATTATAGTAACGTCATTGAAACGATTACTATTCAGCTCTGTTGCATTTTTGTTATGGAATGAAATGTACAATATTACTCGTGTAAGGTAGACCCAACTTGCGGGTCATATGTTCTGATGCAACTAGTCATGCCGTAACCATATGCACAAACGCTCATATACGAGCTCGGTTAACTCATCGTAATTACTGTGCACATAGTCTCTTGGAATCACCCCTTTGGTTAGAAAGTAATTATACAACCCATTTGCAATTTTCATCTGAGGGTTACTGATGATGCAAGTTCCTCTTCTCAGGAGTCTGGACCATTTCCTGTTTCGGGAGGATTGCTGTGCGGAACGACCTAAACCATCACAGGAGGTATGACCAAAATTAAAATTGAGATGCTACAATATACTGTAATCTCAGGAAGGAACAAAAATGCTTAGAAATCAATTGTAAATCTAACCTGATCACGTCTAGAAGTTTTCATCTTTTTTGAGCTGCACTTACTGCTCAGCTTTTCACTTTTGATTTCCTCATCAGTGAAGTTCTGATCTGACACCTCTGCAAGAACACAAGCATTCTCAGAGCTCAAGTTATTTAAATGTGGCATAGGTCATGACAATCTCTGCGTTAGAGACTAAAGAGCCCTTCAAATTGCCATAGTGAAATGAATCAATCGCAATTTTCACATGAAAGTGATTATCATACTCAACTTATTCATGTCATAATCCAAACTAGGTTCACTGCATGAATTTTTTCTTATAGATTCCTAAAGAAAAATAAAACTGGACTTCACAGGTTTCCATCTCCTGAACATATCTTTTCAACTATTCCAGTTCTATAAATTAGGAACCATATAATTAAAATCTCAAATGCAAGTTTCCAAACTCCTAGCAATACCATCTTCAGTCTTTTTAGAAACTGTAAATTTCTCCAAATAAGAGAGTGAAATCAAACATCAGATGAATCAGAGTTAGATAACTCAATGAAATTTCAGATTTTGGAACTCTGTACCGTTTAAAAGGTAGTAAAGTTATATTTCACAAAAGAAAAGTAGTAGTAGATTCAATAGAATCAAAATATAGCTGTAACTCTGTAAGTACCTGTATTGCTGTCAACCAAATCTTGATTGCATGAATGAGACTGACATGCAGCAAAGTGTTCTGAACTACTAGCTGATCCACAAGAAACTGCGTTCTTCCCACTAGAATTGACTGCTCGATTTTTCAGTCCAGCAGTACCTGGAAGACTTGGAGATGCTAAAGTTTGAGGTTTGCATGAAGATTTATAGTGCCGGATCCATGGACTTGACAAAAAACCAGAAGGATCATGTGTTTTCTTTAGTTGACTGTCAGGTCTTTCAAAGTTGATCTTCTGCCAACAACCACTTCGAAGAACCTTAAACTAAAATAAAGATACAGAGCAGCAATACAAATCACAACAGATTGTAAGTAAGCATATATACATAAAGAATGGGAGGACAGATATTCAAACAATAGAGATTATTTTCGAACCTGGCCAGAAGGAGTTCGATGTATTTGCCTAGATGATGTTATATCTGAAGACTTCTTTTTGGGTGAGCGCCAACCGAGTGAATCCAAGGAATTATATAATTGGTCAACAAAAGATGCTTCCATGGATTTAAGGTACATTCTGTGCTTCTCATCTGTCCATTCTGTAGACACAGATTCTGCCACTGGAGGATCCTGATATGCAATTAACATTATTGTAATCAGAAAACCCTCAAAAGAGCCTAGTACATGTCAAGTGAGAAAATGACAACAAAAACTATATAGCTCATTATACAGTTCCCAGGCAGCAGAAAACAAAAATCAACCCAGAGTTGAGAAAGTCATATAGAGGATTAACATCAATATATATCCCAACTTTCCCAACTTTTCCATAATTTACAGGCTTTATTAACATGGCAACGGTCATCATCTTCAAACGTTCAGCTCCGAAATAACTGCAATAACGAACTTTTCACGACAGTTTCAGACTTTCAGTACTTGACTTGACACTGAATTTGAAATTCCAGACACCTTTGGGAATCATACAATACTTAGATGTTTCTACACAAAGAAAAATTTGATGATCTTGATCGTCAAAAGTAATAAACATGTCTAATCATATCTTTCCGAAATTAGTATACTAACAACCACAAATTTTCGCTCCTAGAATGAATTTATTTATTAAAATTCATACCATTTTATGTCCTGCCAACAGCATAGAAGCACAGAACTAAACAATTTAGTTTAAATTGTTTTCCATTTACAAAAGATAAAAGCTGCTATCAAGTGTCCCAATTTTATAGCAATCTTAAATACAATATTCACAAGAGGCCTAATTATGATTAAACAACTATTCATGAGAAACTATGGTCTACAACCGAAAAGTAATTGCTAATAGCAATCCAACTTAGATTCAGCAACACAGATAACCTAACCTAGCTGAAACCCAATACCATCATCAAGAAAAACAAATATATCACTAAAATTGAAAACAAAGTGGTTGAAAATACTGAAGATTGTTGAAATTTTAATATTGTTAAAAAGCTAAAAACGCAGACCATAAAGAAAGAGCAAAAGCAAAGTATGTCAAAATTCAAAACAAGAAAAATAAAAATATACCAGTGACCAACTCTCATCGTCCTGAGCAAACTGGCCTGACGACTGCTGCTCAAGACTAAACTCGGATGTCCGTGAACTCGTCTGAGTTTCAGTTTTCCTGTAACTATCCATTCAGACAATTTTGATAAAATGAAAAAAAAAAAAAAAAAGAAGAAGAAGAAAAATTCAGATGATGAAGATGATGATGATGATTTCTCTAAATCAGAAAATGAAAAAACATTGACAGAGAGAGAGAAAAGGAGAAAAGGAGAGAGGGTGAAAATGAATTAAGAGGTGGGTGTTGGTGTTGGAGATCGAAGAAACGATACAGTTGTCACCGCTTTTACACGTGTAGTGGGACCATCATGTTGCCACGTCAATGACGGAGTTGATTTAGAAGTGGATCGAAACTAGATATTTATTGGAGTTTGGAAAAATATCTAATACTTGAGAAGAATTTGGATTACGTGGTGTTGCACTTTTACTGTTAATTAACGCCGCACCGCCTCTCTCTCTCTCTCTCGTCTTCTTACCTTGTTGTCCTTTTCCCTATTTTCACGATTTACTTTCACTTCTCACGTTTTAAAACTTAAAACCGCTTTGATTCCCAAAAAAAAAACCTAAAATAAATGAGTAACGTTCATTCAGCTAAATGAATAATGTTTGGATACTGACCGATTAGTATCCGACCCTTTAATGAGAATATAGTATGTGTTTTTTTTTTTCTTTTACTTTTTATATTTATCTATATTTTTATTGGTGGGGTCAGTATTTTTGGTACTAATCAATACCCAAACATTATTCTATCTAAATTTTGTGTCTAAATCTAGTGTCCAAATTATGTGGTATCACTGTAATCCATCCATTTAAATTATATTATATTTTTATGTTTTAAATGAATAGATTATAATGATACAACATTATTTATGCACTAGATTTGGACATCAAATTTGGATAAAGTAGTATTATTGAAAAAGTAATGCTACTTTGCCCAAATTTGGTGCCTAAATAATGTGGTAACACTCTAATTCACTTATTTAAATCATACAAATCTTATATAATTTAAATGAATGGTTAGAGTGTTGCCATATCATTTAGATACCAGATTTGGACACCAAATTTGGATAAAATAATATTATTGTTATTGAAAATAAATATCTCCACAGCGAAGAAAAGCTTCCTTGCATCTCAGACATCAATATTATTCGTTTGTATGGGAGGAAATTAAATATTAATATTTTAATCAAAATATCTTAGATATTTTTCATATTTTGAGACGATCGATATAAACTATTTGTTAAAATATTAGATATTTTGAGTATATTGATAATGTATTTGGATAGATGTGACGTGATTTGAATAGATGAAAAAGTCGGATCTATGATCTACATCGATAGAAAAACTTACATAGAACGGTCTCATTACCATCTGGTGAGACCGTCCAATGGCAAGTGTGCTATGTGGAAATTTTAAATTATAGTTTTATATTTGTAATAAAATATTATATATTTTGAGCATATTGATAATATATTTGAATAAACGTGACGTGATTTGAATAGATGAAAAAGTCAGATCTTTGGATCTACATCAAGAGAAAAACATATATAGGACGGTTTCATTGTCATTTGGTGAGACTGTCCAATGCAAGGGTGCTATATGGCGATTTTAAATTATCGTTTTATATTTGCAATAAAATATTAGATATTTTGAGTATATTGATAATATATTTGAATAGACATGACGTGATTTGAATGGACGAAAAAGTCAGATCTTTGGATCTACATCAAGAGAAAAACTTACATAGGATGGTCTCATTACCATCCGGTGATATTGTCCAATGCAAGTGTGCTATGTGGCAATTTTAAATTATAGTTTTATATTTGCAATAAAATATTAGATATTTTGAGTATATTGATAATATATTTGAATAAACGAAAAAGTCAGATCTTTAGATCTATATCGAGAGAAAAACTTACATAGGATGATCTAATTACCATCTGGTGAGACCGTCCAATGCAAGTGTGCTATGTGGTAATTTTAAATTATAGTTTTATATTTGTAATAAAATATTAGATATTTTGAGTATATTGATAATATATTTGAATAAACGTGACGTGATTTGAATAGACGAAAAAGTCGGATCTTTGGATCTACATCAAGAGAAAAACATATATAGGACGGTCTTATTACCATTTGGTGAGACTGTCCAATGCAAGGGTGCTATGTGGCGATTTTAAATTATCATTTTATATTTGCAATAAAATATTAGATATTTTGAGGATATTGATAATATATTTGAATAGACCGTGACATGATTTGAATAGATGAAAAAGTGAAGTCTTTGGATCAACATCGAGAAAAAAAAACTTATATAGAACGGTCTTATTGCTATTTGGTGAGACTGTCCAATGCAAGTGTGCTATGTGGTAATTTTAAATTATAGTTTTATATTTGCAATGTAAATGATACACTTGCATTGGACAATCTCACCAAATAGCAATGAGACTGTCCTATGCAAGTTTTTCTCCTACGTTGGACCCTTTGTTAAATGCTTCCCCACTTGACCGACTAGATCAAATTGGAAGACAAGGAAAAACAAGAAGAAAAAAAATAATTAATCTTAAGAATAATACTAGGATGATTAATTTTATTCTGTCTAGATAATATATAACGTGAACAGTAACTACTAAATAAATTATGAAATAAAATTTTAAATATTGAGTTAATTACACTCACATTTGAGCCTTTACTCTTATTTTAAGAAGAATTTATGCATACAAGTTTAGATAAAAATGTAAATTTTATTTCCTCACCAGGTCTGCTAAATCTAATTTTATTTTAATGGTAGCAATATATATTCTAACAGCACACGTTAACAATTTCCTTAATTTAATAAGAAAAAAAAAACTGCATGAATGAAAAAATTTTGTACTGCAACGAGCTTCCTGAGAAAAGGAAACAGTGTTCTACAAAAATTGTTTTCAGGATGGAACTTGATTAACATGATTTGAGCTTTGCGGTAGAGCACTTATACATCATATTCATTGAAATAGAGTTGATCATATTTTGGCTTTACAGTAGTAGCTCTTATACATAAAAATTTGCAGGGAGAAGAGAAACAAAGAATTGCAATTTGAGATCTTATCAAATCTTAACCTTGACCTCCTTATTCTTTTTCTTTATCCACGCAATTCTTGCCAAATTCTGTGTTTCTATAATACCTCTTTTTGTAGGTTAAACATGCAATAAAACTGGGAGCATGTTACCCCAAGAGAAGCAAAACAGTGTGTGATTGACTCAAGTTTCCTGCATCTGCTCGCCGCCCTCTGTTAACAGAGATTCTTGCAATTCAATTCTACCTGCATTAGCAAAATGAAAACAAAATACTTATATAAGTCGATCATCACCGGATTTTTCTTTATTGTATCAAGAACAAGCTTAAAATGGTAACTTTTAAGCAACATAACTTTAATCATAATAATACACATGACAAAAGTGTGATGATGTGTATTATATGCGATAAATATGCTTATATTGTGTGCCTACTAGAGAAAAATTGGTATGTTCTCCAGAAATGTCATTTTCCTTTTGAAATAGAGGTTATCTGACTATGACCCTGAAGTAATTATGCAAATATGGTTTAGTCAGTTCCATAACATGGATTTTTGTTTTTATGACTACATAATTTGTCATTGAGAAGACATCAATATTTTCCCGTCAAAACCATGATTCTATTGCAATTCCACCGAACTACCAAATGATGCTTAAGATAAATAAAAATTAAAATGAAGAAGAAGAAGAAGAAGAAGAAGAAGAGAGAGTTAATAATACCTAACAAGGAAATCAGAGAGGGGGCTTTTGAAGATCCATATGATTTTGTGTCTGTACCTGCAATCCACATCTAAATTAACAAGTCTACCTCTATATTTTAGAAGATGCATGTCGAATGTTATATATGTAATATCATTACCGCAATTACTCTCTGTGGTTTACGCATTTCAAACAGTAAGAAACACAAAGATGTTGGTCACATATGATAAATCAAGAAAGATGCAGAGTTTAGAATAGTCGGACCCTTCCTCAATATTATAAGCATGTACGGATATTCATATTCATCTAAATCAAGTGTTTCGTTCATTCAATCAAACTGGATTATGTAACATTATAGTTTGACATGAGATTAAGATATAAAAAAGGATTGCAAAAGGAAAGTCACAACACAAGAAGCTGCATACCTGAATTTTCAAGTGATTTAAGGATATCTGATTTCTTAAAAGTATATCCCATGAAATTGGTATCGGTAGATGTCAACATCTGCACATAAAACACACAAAATAAACTAAGAATATTATAAATTTACAACCATATGAAATGAAAAAACAATCAAGCGAAAACCTTAGAAGTACGAACATAGGAAGTATATAAAAAAATTTAGAGATACATAAACTAGTTATTTGAGAGGGTCATTAAATAGATCACCTCCACTTACTAATACGAAGCAAACAATATACTAACCCAATTTCAATATTCCGGTCATTAATGTTCATGAATATTTGAACATCTTATCATGCTAAAGTTCTTTATTTTTTTTTTTAATATTCATATCATGTCATGAGGTTTTACTTACTATGCAATATGGGTCCGTCTTATTTAATTATCATGTCTATAAGGGTTACATAAAATATGCCTTTAACTTTATAAGAATATTGGTAATGGTTAATCCCACTTATTCTGTTCATATATTCTCTTCTCCATTCTTCTTCCTCGTTATTACTTTCATTTTATTATTTTATATTTTTACTACCTTAGACCTAATGAGCCTTCATATAAAGAAAACAACCGTCAACTTGATACTCGTGCTAAGATTTTATCTTCTTATTTATGCACTCCGCTAGCAGAATATGTACATAATGCATCCATTGATCAAATTACCACCACTCTTAACCACGCAACTAAGGATATCATGACTTGACCATAAGTTGAAAAACTTGAATATTTTTGCAAATGCAAATATAGGTAGCTTTTTGAGCATCTTAATACTATAGGAATAGAGTAGCGAGAATTAGAGTTATTACCTTCCTCCAAGGTCCCACACTTGGTATTGTAGATGGTGGACCTTCTACCTACCAAAAGCAAAAGAGTCAGAATAGGAAGTTCAGAACCAAAAGGAAAATCTTAAAGTTGCATGAACAATTCAAACCCACATACTCCAGCTTAACATTTTAGCCAACATTTCCAGGAATCTGGAAATAAAATAAAAAAATCTGTAGAAGCAAACAAGACAAAAAGTGAAATCTTCAAATTTCAGGAAAACTTCAGGCGGAAGTTTTATCCTCAAAAACTTAAAGATTATTTTTCCCAATTTTGCAAAAACTGTTCAATTCTGTACAGCAGTGTATTGTAATTATTCTTATTGCAAGTCAATTATCCACGTCACTCAGATTAGTGATGCTACTAGAAAAGGCAAAGGGCACAGTTTGAAACTGAAAGCAGGAAAAAGAATAAACTAATGCAATCAGTTCTAATCTACTCACTTCTGGAAACTTCTCAAAATTTTGAGTATCCAGCTCTCCAGCGACTGTAGGCTTATATGCAGCTTCCATTTCATACAGCTTATCCCATTGGATGCCTCTCAACCAGGGATGTGCCTGAGAAAACATTTGATGAATTAAAGAGAACAGTAACTAGGTGAAACCAAGAAGTTCAAACATTGTGAAGCAACATTGCAATGTTCTACAATCAGAAATGCAAATTGGACATACCAATTCAAAAATTGAGAACATGTAGTCTGCAAGTTCTTATGACTGGACATTAGGAGAACGCAGATTCACTTTTAGCTAATATATAGTTCTAACTAATTTGTAATTACACAGGTCAAAATTATGCAGAAGTTTTAAGCGTTTCATCAGATATTTCTAAAATGAGAGCTATTGTTTCTTGGAAATAATTACCTTTAATTCTTCAACTCCTCCGGTTCCAAGCCTTGTTTCAACATCACAAAGCAAGTGACAAATCAAATCTTTAGCCTCATTTGATATTTTTTGTTCATCGGGGAATTTCAGGCATGTTTTCCAATTGACAATCTAACACAAGATAAAAAAACATTATTTAGTTCATAACAACAGATTCTAATAATTAAAGTATACACCAGAATTTAGGTACCACCTTGCGGCATGTTATCCTTGCATCATCGGAACAGAAGGGAGGATAGCCTATCAGCATTTCATACATGATTGCACCGAGGGACCACCAATCACACTCCATTCCATATCCCTTCTTCAACAACACTTCAGGTGCCATATAATCAAGAGTTCCAACAGTTGAATAAGCCTACAGAACAGAGATGTATAGTAAAAGTTGCAAAAGGTAAAAATGACTACTCAAGAAATTGGGAACTATATAAAAGTTTTTATATAAAAGAAAACTATTGCTTGATAGTCTGCACATTGCACCTGAGTTATAATATGAGGTTTAGAAAATGAGAATAAAGAAAATACCAATGCACGGCGATTACGTTTCCATTGCTGTATTCGTTCTTTTGGCATCAACCAATGCCCATCAGCTTCATTTGTAGGCTCTTGGTTCATAATATCTTCATCTTCCAATAGAATTGATGAATACTTATCCTCTAGGGTCTTGCACAAGCCAAAATCTGAAAGCTTTAAATGACCATCTTTGTCTAGTATAAGGTTATCTGGTTTTATGTCCCTACAAAGCACAACCTCTAATGTTAGAAACATTTCTAAGTCTATTAATTATCTAATTATATGTAAGAATGCTGTTTGGGCCAATCCTGAAAATATTTGAAGACTGCTGGAGTCTATCCTCATCTGATAACAAGCCTGCACAAGGCTGAAGCCATCCATCTACCCTAAACTTAAACCATGCCTAAGTTTATTAATTATCATATCTGTAAGAATGCCGCTTTGGCAAATCATGTTTCTGAAAATATTTGAAGACTGCTGGAGTCTGTCCTTGTCTGATAATCAGTTTTGAAACAAACCTGCACAAGGCTGAAGCCATCAACCTACCTTAAACATAAACCATGCCTATGAACTTCAGATCCCAATCATGGTGGGGAAATAAGGATCTCAGTTTTTCAATATCTAAGAGCCAGAACATGAACCAACGATGGGCTTTGACAGGCAGACCATCCTAATCCAAACTTTCAAAAAGATCGACTCTCTTTTTTAGACCCTGAAAGTTTATCAGCGCCTTAAAAAAGGACACAGCCACCCACTTACTTAATAAGAGTCTAAATGTAAAGTAATTACAGAAAACTTTATATCATTGATAATATATGTTATTAGATAGCATCATACCTGTGAACATATTTGTGTTGGTGAATTGAGTGAATAGCTAGAATGCTCTCTGCTATATAAAAGCGTGCAACATCTTCGGAAAGAATATCTTCTCTCATTAATAAAGTCATTATGTCACCACCAGGTAAATACTCCATGATGAGATATAAGAAATCTGAATCTTGAAAAGAATAGAAAAGCTTTACAATGTAACGGCTATCAACCTCTGCCAGTAAGTTTCTCTCAGATCGAACATGTTCAACCTTAAATAAACAAAGAAATAGAGGAAAAATTAATGTATATCATGGAGTACAAAGCAGATATCAATTCCAATTTGAAATATACATGACTATATCTTTCAATTTCCACTGCATTGATGTTTAATTTTACAATGATGATAATCCCTTCACATCTCACTAATTTTTTAAAAATTTATTCAATAATTTATTAATTTTCATGCATGGATAATTTTAGCCCTTGCAGGTGATGCATTGTCATAAGCAAACGTGATGCCAGCAAATCCTTTGCTTGAATGCAGCTACCAAGTCAAACAACAAAAGAGTAAAAACTTAATACAGAGCTACAAGCAAGATAACCAGGTAGCTACCAATCGTCAATAAAGGCAGTTATGACACTGGAGCTAGGAAATGTCAGTGCAGGGGGAAATTAGGGAAATGTTTGCACCAGGACTTTACATGTTGGACACATGAACCCAAAATCTCAATATTAAACATGTCATGAGCTAGCTCTTGTATATAAGCCCATCAATTATCTTATTCGTTTCTGATTTTTGTGTTCATTCATCCTCACATACATGCATATCAAGCAGAATCTCAATCAATGCAAGCCTACATAACACTGAATATTGGAAGTCAAAAGAAAAGGAGAAAAAGCAGGCACAAAATGCGGAGGGTATGGCTGTCTGAGAAAAGCTAAACCTATGTATATAGTTTTTAAAGAAAGCTCAGACTTACTAAAGGTGCAAATAGATACAAATAATATAAACTAATAATTAATTCTCCCAAACAGAGGAGGGACAACAAAGTCTGATACAACAAAAGTATCAATGTAAAGAAGACAATATTTTGAATATAGATACTTAGATAGCACTTCTACTATGGTGGTTTTACCTGTCCACGGCTAAGCATCTCTGATTTCTTCAATTTCTTCATGGCAAAAATCTCCCCAGTAACTTTACCACGACATAACCTGACCTGTGCTTGTTAAACACAAAATTGGACAAGTGTCAGACAATGTACAATATACACACATTAAATTCCTTCCTACATATGTATGATAAAGGGAACATTACCTAACCCAATAAAAGAATTTTCTATCACTAGAGCTCTATCTATGGGCAAAACAGTAATGAGTGAATTGTTCAATAAAATATACCTCACCAAATGCACCTTTCCCGATTAAAGTTAACTGCTCGAAGTCATCAATCCCAATTTTACGTCTCTGCACCCTCATATACTCGGTTTCTCTGCGCTCCAAACTCCTCAGCATCTCCTCTTGTTCCTCAGTTGACATTGCAGCTTGCTGTGCTCTCATTTGAAGTGTTTGACGCCTAAATCATAGTTAATAAAACTTCATTAGTATACATTTCAACATAGAGACCACAAAAGTTTAGTTGTAAACTTGTAATAACTCCTGATTTTTCAAGACAGAATGAATTCTATTTACCTGCAATCTTCTCAAGTTAGATTTTCACAGCCACCAATATACTTCTAATTGACCAAAAACCAACCAATTACAAATTTGATATTTACCATCCGAAGAATCACGTCTACTTCTAGATTAAAATTTGATGTAAAAACTGAATACAGCTCTCTCACTCACACACATACAAACACACAAAAGGTAGCTGGACCACATACATTAAAAACTGATTTCCATTTTCTCATATATATCATACAGAATGATATGAATTCAACCAAAGCAAACAACAAATCAACATGAGAACACTAGAATTAAACAAGAATTAAACGAACTGGACCTCTCTTTACGATCTTGTAATCCTTGCAAGTAGTTCTTGTAGTGATTCTCGATAAACTGTTTGGCGGCGGCGGCTTTCTGTCTAGTGACCGGCGACGAAACGGACACATCCGGATCCATATCGAATCCCCTAGCGGCCTTCATGTTCAGAGCACTCAACCTGACAGTATCATCACGCCCTTCCATTTTGACCAGAATCAGATCAGTCTTCGATCCTGGCAAAAGAAGTTAACAAATGAAATCAAATCAAATCAAAGAAACATTTGATGAAGATTTGGGAGTCAGAATTTCGAGGAGAGATCTAGGAGGGAGGCGGTGTCAGTGCTTGTGAAAATGACTCTGAGAGAGAGATAAAATGAACTGGCACATATCAGATTTATACATATATATACACACACATATAAAACTCTGTGTGTGTGTGTGTATATATGGCATGCAAGGCTGTCTTATCTGCAATCTGTTTTGTTATTGTTCGTTTTTGCTTACAAATTTATACATATTTGTCGTTTTCTTTTTCTCCTTTTATAAGGAATGAAGTGCAATTAACGCCATCGTTTTCCTCGCATGAACTGGAATCTTTGAAGCAATTCTATTTTCTTTTTTCTTTTTTTAATTTTATTAATTACTTATGACTTTTTAAATTTTACTGGAGGAAGTAAAAATGGAGTTCATGTTTTTTTTTTTTTTTTTTTGTGTCGGCGGAGATCTATATATACATAGAAAGAAAGAAGGCTGAGCTGGCTTGTGTTTGTTTCCACGTGGCATGTCAACTAAGATTTAATTGGTCTAGTCAGTTTCAATTTTCAAAAGCGTGAAGCACGCGATTCGAATCAATTGACCGGCGGTGACATGGTGGAATTTCCGTGGTCTAAGGTCAAGAATTGTACAAGCTAAACGTGAGATCTCCGATCACGCCAGAGAATATCGACTTTGTTCGGCGAAATTTTTGGAGTCATCAAACATATATAGATATTAGAGTCAAATTAGATATTATCATACTTCCAAATTTAAAGAAATATTTCAAATTAGTATAAATGAATTCCCATTGCATCCAACAGCTGCATTTGTTCTCTCAATTGCCTCAATATCAACTACCGATGACTTGCCGATACAATCGAAATCACAAACAATATACACATGTATACAGTAAATTTCATAAACTGATATCATTAAAGATACAATCGTTTGTTTTAGTTGAACTTACTTTATGCAAAGAATATAACAGAGAAGCTGAACATTGATCAAAAACCCTGGAGATTATGGTTGTCTTGGATCATGTTAAATTAATCGGACAACAATTAATGAAGTTTAAATGATGTATTCTTTGCTCGATTATAAAATTGTTGTTTCGGTAACCTTTTATTTGTTTTTGTGTTTTGTTACCGTCTTGATTTTAATTATTATATTGATTTTTATTTTATTTTACAATTTATCATCATGTTTTTCCAGATTCACTTTCAAACCGAAACAGCTGTAACTCTAGTTCTCATAGTTAACCAACAAAAAATGAATATAAACTTATAAGTTAAAAAATGATCAAGTGAAAAATAGCAGAAATACTTGCATATAACAACCTGTTTTGGTGGTTCCACGAATTCGGTTCGAAACTGAATCCGACAAAACAGTCGAAACTCGAGTGTTAATGAATATAAATTGAACTAATAACACAAATTTAAATTAAATATAAGCACCACAAACGATCAAATTTTAAAATGGCAACAATTATTGCATATAAGAACTATTTTTTGTGGTTTCAACAGATTCGGTTTTAAACCGAAACCATCAAACCTATTGAATTTCGGGTTCTCATAGTTGAGCTACAAAAAAATACGTATAAATTAGATAAAGAATGCAAGTTTAATGTAAATATAAGCGATAAAAACGATTAAGTGAAAAAATGAGAACAATACTTACATATAACAACCCGTTTTGGTACCAAAACTTGAGTTCTCAAAGTTAAGCTACGAAAACTAAGTATAAATTGTACTAAAAATACAAATTTAATGTAAATACAAGCAACAAAATGATCAAATGACAAAATACCACAAAACTTGCATATAATATAAGAACTCAATTTCGTGATTTCCACGGATTCAATTTGAAACCGAATCCGTCGAAACCTGAGTTTTAATGAGTATTAAATTGAACTAAACACACAAATTTAATGTAAATATAAGCACCACAAATGATCAAAATTAAAAAAAAATAAAAAATGGCAACACTTCTTTCATATATATAAGAACTATTTTTTGTGGTTTCAATGGATTTGAATTTCGGGTTCTCATAGTTAAGCTACAAAATATGAGTATAGTTTTGATTAATAATGTAAATTTAATGTAAATATAACTATATAAGCAACAAAAACGATCAAGTGAAAAATGGCAATAGTACTTGAATATAACAACCTGTTTTGATGGTTTCAACATATTTAGTTTGAAACTGAATCGAATCCGTCAAAACTCGAGTTCTCAAAGTTAATCTACCAAAACTAAGTATAAATTGAATTAAGAATAAAAGTTTAATGAAAATATGAACAAAAATGATCAAAAGAAAAAATGGGTACAAAACTTGCCTATAATATATTTAAGAACTCAATTTTGTGGTTTGAAATAACTATACAGATTTCTAGTGATAGTATTTACACTAATTTTTCACGAGGGCGGTTTTCAAATTTCAACAATGGTTGACATTTCTGCAAATTCTTTACAACAAAAATGCAAATTCTATACAGAATTGAGCAGTCTCTTAACTCTTCTACTTATTAATATGTTGAGTAACCAGTTGACAATCTGCAATTCCCTTTCGGCTAGACGCATGATGGCAACAAAAAATGCTAAGCCTGAAACGCCACCGGAAACGAATAACATGCCGGAGAAAGGTCGAGGACCTAGACTCGGACTATCAATTATGCCTGTTAAAGAAGAGGTGCATTTGAAAGATGATAGCATGTCTTCCTCTAATTGATTAATTTCTCCACTCTCTGTTACCTTTAGAATTGCCTCCGAAATGTCGAATAACAATGGAGACCCTTTGGAAACACCTAAATGAAACCAAAAATCCACTAATTAGATCAGTTTACAGGCACAAAAAATGAGAATATATTGCCCATCAAGTCATCAACCCATCAAGGTTCAATTATTGATACCATGTATATATTAACGCAATATTGCCTATAATTATAAAACTGCAATAAGTGGCGAATCACGTGGAGATCTGGATTCTAGAGGGGTCTTGGCCGATGCCCAATATTTTTTTTAAAAATTATAATGAAAATTTATATACTTTTACCTCAAAATTTTTGTTTAAAATTTTTTACCATGGTCCCCCAAGCCCCAAAATTCAATGAAGCTGTGTGTGGGGGAAACCTCTTTTAGTGTTAGGGGCTGACTTCTTCCGATTATAGAAGTAGACATCTGAACCGGTTGTAGTATTGTTTGATCTCGTAAGATGTATTTAAAAAAAAAAAAAAAAGAGAATATATACAAGTACTAAGAGAATCAAGACTTACGAATCCGAATCCACCAAGCTTGAAGGTCTGCCCTACAGTGGTGTAGCCCTTGCAAAATTTGGCTAGGAAGACTTTCGCGTGTGGAACAACGAAGAAAGCCGCTGAGATATCTCCCCTCTCAAACGCCATCGGATAGTCATTTATCGATTTGATTCTCTTAATATTCCCAGGTTTGAAGTTCAAAACATTCTTCAAATACCTTACAATAAATGAATTCCCATTGCATCCAACTGCTGCATTTGTTCTCTGAAGTGTCTCAATGTCCTGTATTGATGGCTGGAGGCGTGAGACCGTCAACATTGAGGTAAGACTCGCCGTAAAACTTGCTGTTACAATTAGAATCACAAACAGCCACGGTGCTAGCACTAACCGAGATAAATTGTCCCGGAGTGGTTCTCCTGCATATACATGTATATATCTTCAATAAGTGAAAATTATCAAATGCATGATTTTGCAGGAAAAAACGTGCGGAATCTCGTACTTGATCGGTACTTGTACCGTAAATATCATAAACATTAAATAATTGCAAATACAATTGTCAGTTTTAGTTTAACTTACTGTGTACAAAGAATATAACAGTGATAGAGAACCAGAGCATTGATCCAAAGCCTTTGAGATCTGGGTTGTTTTCACGTTCAATTAACCAGATGACAAATCCGATGAACAAGTGCATTCCCACCATTAGCAACCACATTTTTGTTGTAAAGGTTTTCATGAAGAGCCATGTTTCTTTTGACTTGTCTGGTTTCACAGGGACTATCATCACAAGTCCAGATTCCACGTGCGGCTGTGAAAATTCCGCATATTGATATCGATCTGCCATTATTTCTATGTCCCCAACAGCAGCATCCAAGCCCTATATATGAAATTGAAGAAATAATTAATTCAATAGTATTAATTGATCAATAATTCAAGAGAAGAGCAAATTAATCTGACCTTGTAAAATATTTGCTCTACCATCTCGTCATAGGAGCCATTGAAGGGAACTAAAACATACGGCAAGTGATAAGGCAGACGATTCACAACTGCTTCAAACACTTTAACTGAAAATCCAGAGACGTAAGTTTCATTGCGGCGGAGATCATAGCTGACTCTCACAAACTGATTAAATGCACCATTGGCAGGAACCCCAATCTTCAATGGTTGCTCTTCATTGATTGTACTCCACCCCTTTGGAACTTTTCTCAAGCCGCCGGGCCAATAAACTGGGCTCAATTCTGTCACAGATTTGTTGCAAATGATGGTCTCACAGAATCCAAACAACGGTGACCAATATGCCATCTCTTTGTAGCTTGTACCCACCACATTTATGATCTGAAAAGTTGAATTTTCTGCTAATTTTCCGTTTTTGAATCCAATCTTTCCGCTTAGACCTTCAAAATTGCTGGACAATATGTTTTCAAGTAATTTTGCAGAGGGGATTTTTGCTTGTGGTGATTTTTTTTCTATGGCTTGAGCTATTGTCCAAACTGCATCATAAGCTCTGAGAGCAAAAATACTTGGATTCGAATACTCTTCTTCTTCAGGGTATTTTAACTGATACATTTTTCTAAACTTGGTTTTAAAATGTCTAAATGACTTGCTTGATTGAATGAAATTAGTTCTGAAACCAAGCACACCTTGCATGTTATCAAAAACAGACGAATCAAGCGAATGAAGAAGGCTTGCGATTTCTTCTGAGACAATCCAAACGTACCCTTTTTCCATCATACCCATTTGCTTTGCCTTGTCAAAAATCAAAATAGCTAACTCTAAAGAACACTGTAAAAGTACCAACACTCTATTGCTCTTGCTCATTAGCTTCTTCAGCTTTTCTTCAATGGCAACTTCTGGTTTCGAAAGCGAAGTTAGAGGAGGGAAAGCTAAGTGGTGTTTGACTTCTGAGTTGACAACCCGAAGTGAATCGGAGAGGAGAGTTACAAGTCCAGAATCGGCTGAAAAATCGTTGTTGTTTTCGTATATTGCGGTCACTTTTCGCCACTTGAAGATACCTACAATGGCAGCTATGCACTGTGTATGGAGGGTGATGTCGTTAGACATTTGGAGAATAGATGGCAATTGTTGTAGCATTTGTTGTGGAGGAAGAATGCCTGGTGAAGTTAAGGATATGATGGGGATATTGTTGGTGTTTTCATTAATCGTGGAGACCAAAGCTGCTTCTGCCACCGGCAATGTTCCGATTGTGGCCTGGACTTGTTTCTTGTGCATGAGCTCTAGAGCTGAAATGGATATTGTATACCATTTTTAGCGGTGCAAACAACATATAATATTAAAGATTTTACACCACATAATTTATTTATGGAAGGACTCAAACCTACAACCTTATGATGTAGGTGTGATGGTATACCACCGAACCAATCTCATATCATCTTTTACTCTAAATAAAACAGTAAATGCAATGGTAGACTTTTTTTTTTTATAGTAAGTTTTATGTTTTTAAAGTATTTAGTGCCCATTTCGGACAACTCTCCATCATTTTGCTTTGGTTGAGTGGCATGTATTTCCATGGTGCTTGTTTTTTCAATTATGAAGCCTGGCTAAGCGATCCTACTCACATTGGACCAAGAAATATTAAACAGTGACATGGGTGCGGGTTCCAAGGAATACAAATAACCTTTGGGTTCTTTTTTTCAGATTTGGCGAGCGTCTGGAATAACTAGTGAATTACAACTCTATTGTAAAGCAATTGGTGCATTGATCTTTACGGCCTTAATAGTTAACACTACCCATATAATAATAACAAGTGATTAAGTCATGTATTAAGTACCATAAATGCTCATATATATATATATACACACAATAATGCTAAACATCCCACCTACAATCCCACAATTTCCATCCCAACACACGTGGCAGCTGAGGTGTCACTTGGTGAGTGGACACACATTAATTAATACTTATCTCTTTTACCCATGTATTTACTCACCAATTAATGTTTGTCCACTCATTAAGTCACACGTCAACTGCCACGTGTGTTTGGATGAAAATGGTGGGATTATAGATGAGATGTGTAGCAATACTGATATATACAGTCTTTCTATTATCAGTTCGAACTGACAAAAGTTATACCAGTTCCTTGTATGTTGGCCCACATGCAAGGAATTTATATAACTTTTGCCAGTTCGAACTGATAATAGAATTTCCACTGATATATATATATATATATATATATATACAGTCTTTCTATTATCAGTTCGAACTGACAAAAGTTATACCAGTTCCTTGTATGTTGGCCACTGGATTTAAGTACTTTGACTGACAAGTGCATACAGCCAAGTCAAAGTATTTAAATCCAGTGGCCCACATGCAAGGAATTTATATAACTTTTGCCAGTTCGAACTGATAATAGAATTTCCACTGATATATATATATATATATATATATATATATATATATCAAGGCTTCTCACCTACAAACACCCTAATATAAAATTATATACAAACCCACTTTTCATCATTTTGATCAAAATCCAAGGGTTGTTGTGTAAGTAGTGGGTCAGAAGAGAGAATATACAACAACCCTTAGATTTTGATTCAAATGATGAAAAATTAGTTATTATATAATTTTAGGATAATACTTGGGTGCTGACCAGTCATATCAGCACCCAAGTATTATCCATAATTTTATATCAGGGGGTTTGCAGGCGATATATATATTATATATATATATATATAAGAGAGAGAGAGAGGAATTTCATTGATTTTTTCAACCAATTATCATAAAAGAATACTTATTATATGCGAAGTCTATATGTACCAAAAAAAGAATACTTATTATATGCGGAGTCCATTCGGTCAGAGAGAGAGAGAGAGAGAATTTCATTGATTTTTTCAACCAATTATCATAAAAGAATACTTATTATATGCAAAGTCTATATATACTAAAAAAAATAATACTTATTATATGCGGAGTCCATTCGGTCCACTCATATGCAAGTTTGATATCAAGCTAATTAATCAGACTTTGACAGGAGTTTCATTGATTTTTTCAACCAATTATCATAAAGAATACTTAATTATTATGTAGTATATACGAAGTCCATCGGGATATTGTCCAATCATATGCAAGTTTGATGTCAAGCTAATTAATCAGAGTTTCACAGGAGTAAGAGAAAGAGATTGCATAAAATAGCAAGAGAGTAATGACTAATGAGTAGACTGTAGACCACGGCTGATGAGAGGAAGAGTGGTTTGAGACCACTGGTGGTGACTGGTGAAAGAGAGCTTGGGTTTGTTTTGGTTAAGACAAAGGTTTGAAATCTCTGATAAATCGTATACAGGTTTGCCAGTTGTCTGAATGGTAAGGCAAATACAAAATATGATAATGGAAAAGCTAAGGAAATTTAGGTTCCTGGAATCCTGGGAATTAGACGACTGAGGTTGGGTGATTGTGAACTCGATCGATCACTGGTTTATATGAAGGGAAAAAAAAAAACAGTAAAGAAGGTAAATAAAGACCAGTGATCACATGCCAGTAGATCTTCGAAAACTCATCATATGGAGGTCAGATAAGCAGAGAATTGATGATAATAAGAAAAGAACAGAATATTTAACTATGTCTACCACTTATCCAAAAATATTTTCAATGCTTCTAAGAAGAGAATCGGCAAGTCGTTACTATTTTTCATTTTTTCCTATAAAGATAAATATTTTTTACTAGTTGAAGTATCGAATGCACTTTATCTTCTTTAACTTAATTATTATAAGCTAGTATTAAGTATATATGCAAATGATTACCTAATTCTAAGTTATGGTTCTAGTAATATACCCGTTACGGAACATGCTTTATTACATCTGAATGTATATTTTTAATTTATTATAATATCATATTACGTGGTATATAAGGATATCTAATTAATTAATTATATGATATTTTCAACACCCCATGATATGATTTCAATGACAAACATGTAAGTCCAGACATACTGAATAATTAATCTCCCGACCATTAGAGAGTAGAATAAAGCTTTACCGACAGATGTTGCTCGAGCTAAATTTCGACGAGAATCTTTGAAGTGCAAAACCAGCTGTTGTTTACAACAAGCCGAACGATGGAAATCTTGGACAGCCATTTCCATGGCTATCATCTGCTCCTTACCGACACGAGAGCTATAGTCAATAACACCACCGATGTGCCATTCAATATCTTTGGCCTTGCCCTTTGATCCCACCACCATCAATAACAAAAGCAGCAACAAACAGAGATCACCACACATTAATTTGGCTCTTCAAAGAACTTCGTCCATACAGTGTGTTGAAATTCGAAATGGAGATATATATAGATTCTTTTCTTTCCAGTACTCCTTATAATAACATTATTTATAATACCAAAGTACTTATTGTTTTTTTCTGGGTAGGTGATCGCGTGGGTAGGTGATCTGCGATATCATCATCATATATTCTACTACAGGTCCAATATTCAAATTTTCCTGCTCTAGTAAACACATAGAAAAGTCTGGAGTCTTGGCAAGTTGGAGTATTATTGGGTTTTAAAACTATTCAAAGTCTTATATAACTATTAGCTCAGATTTTCTAATACTTCTGTTAGTATCTGAGAAGAAATTTCATTGATATTACAATATATCTTACTCAAACCCGAGTTATAATCATACTGAATAATTCAATATCAAATCATAGTTCAACGTAACAAAACGGTATGTGAGTTATTTTCTCTTTCAGTTCAATCTTGTTGCTGGCTTTTGACTACTGTATTATCAATTTTTTTTCATTAAAAAAAAAAAAAAAAAAAGTTTCTTATTATAAATCTTTTCTTAAAAAAAAAAAAAAAAAAAAAAAAATCTCTTAGCAAAATAATGATAGGATTAATGGATTATTAACATGTTTATATGATAATTATTTTGGACCGAAAGCCATATGGGCCGGGTCAGGGTCAGCAGAGGCCCATCTTTAAAACAACTAGGTGGAGGACCGAGGCTCACTTAATGAAAGCAAGTGTTATCTGGTAAGATTTTTCCATGGCACTTCACTCATGCGACCGTTAATTGCTGCTTCCTTCGCCAAAGCTACTCCAACAAGAAATGTGCGAGAACTAACTGGTGTGACAGAGACACAGCAGCAGATTACACTCATTTAGAGAGCATGAGCATGGCTTCTATTACGAAACCACCGCCGTTTGTGCACCGTCACTCAAACCCTACCTCACTCTGTTCTTCTCCAGTAATCTTATCTTTTCCATTCTATCGACCGACGTCGCTTCGCCTCCGTGTCTCTGCCTTGAAATCAAACGGAGATAAGATCGGGAGCCAAGAATCGTACGGCTCTAATTTGCTCAGGAAACCGATTATCTCATCTACGAGCAGGGACTTGAGTGGAAATTCGGACAAAGAGGAGAGCAGCGATGAGGAGGAGGAGGAGGACGACGAGGAGGAGGAGGAGGAGGAGGAGGCATGGATTGATTGGGAGGATAAGATTTTGGAGGAAACCGTTCCGCTTGTAGGCTTTGTTAGGATGCTTCTTCATTCTGGAAGGTAACTAATGCTATAATGATATGATTCTGTTTTTTGAGCATTTCATTTGCACTGTACAGTGAATCGCTGAATTTGATTAAAATTGATTTGCTGCCATGATTATGTATTTGGAAATTGAAAAGGAATGATGAAAATGCAACTTGTGATAGTATTGGTAGATAATTTAGAATATATGAGTGTAATCTTTTCGCTAGTAACTGTATGTGTTAAGAGGAATTAACTCTATTTTGTTGCGCAGGTATGAGAGTGGAGCTAGGTTAGATCCGGAGCATGAGACAACAATTCTCGAGAGGTTGCTTCCCTATCATCCGGAGTTTGAAAAGAAGATTGGTTGTGGGATTGATTATATTACCGTATGTTTCTCTCTAGCCATACTAATATCTAATAGAAAATTTTGGGTTAAAGATTCAATTTTGTGTGATACACTGAATACTTCAAATATCAGAATGTGATTGCTGTTTGTTGTTCTGGAGGCTTTGTTCTAATAATGATTTATATGCACTTTCCTAGTTTTGGTCTCTCTTACATTATTACTTGATTTTCCATTAATGTCTCAGAATTCCTTTTTGTGGGGTGAAAAGTTTCTACTCTCACTGATTATGAATAATATATGTGCTTTTTTTTAGTTTATCTTCAGTTCATGCTTTATCATAGCATGCATGTCAGACTGATCACAGCTGCATATAGCCTTGCCCTTGCCTTACACTTAGCAAGTCCTAGAGCCTACATATTTCTAACTCAATCAAAAGTCTTTCGAGTGAATAAACTTCATAACTAATGCTTTTATATAGGATTTAGGTATTAATAAAAGTTAGCCTGCTAACCAATGAGATTGGGTATTGGGACTGTTCGTCCTGTCGATTTTTGTCAAATCCCTTCAGGAGATATTTGATTTATGCTGTGATGCTGTGTTGTAGTTATATCTAGAGCTTACCAGTTATTTATGTTACTGACGTGTCCTCATGGACTTATCTCTATGTGAAAGGATATAGCTTGTTCATTCTTGTTTTGAAAATTTGGTTAAATTAATTCCTGATTAGTATTGCTGGAGTCAAATTTTATGTAGTTCAAAACTTGTTCAAGTAATTTTATCCTATATCATTTAGCTGTAAATGTTGCGAGAAACATGAATTGTTTTTCTGTGAAAACTCAATGACAGTTTCACTCTTTACTGTCAAGGTGAAGCCACACATGCACCAACAAAGTGTCATGGATGTTTCTCATATATAAACACCTTCTTCTACATTAAAACCTCTTCGAACATTGTCTTCTTTTTCTTCTTCTTTTAATAGGATTGAAGGATGTCATTCCGGTTCTTGTTTTTCAGTTGTATTGGATTTCTAAAGTTTCTCATGTATGGTTGACAGATTGGATATCATCCCGAATTTGAAGGATCAAGATGTTTGTTTGTAGTTCGAAAAGATGGAGAATTGATTGATTTTTCATATTGGAAATGCATAAAGGGCTTGATCAGGAAGAACTACCCACTATATGCAGACAGTTTTATTCTCAGGCATTTCCGACGACATAGGAGTGGATGAGGGTATTACTCTCAACTTGCACACCATCTTGTATCTTTTCTCTTATTACTTGAAGTATGTCAATTTGTATGCGCTAAAATAATTCTGTAGGAATTAGAAGCAATGATTAAAATTTTATAAAGCTGGATTGTTGGGTTTTAGTCTCTTGAAATATAATTCCATAAACTGGAAGTTAAACACTAAAGAATAACATGTCTGGAAATTGGTCTACAAGCTACACTAAATGTTTATATGTATTACCCCAATACATAGTTTTGTATTGATCAATTGGCACGTCTTTATTGTCTTAATCCTCAATTAGTTGATTGAGTCCTGCTTCACCTATGTTAAATCTTGCTTAAAACACCTTCAAAGCAAGTGTGCACAACCTCAAATTGAGAAGTCTGCCTTAAACTTCTAATTACAATTTGAGTTATAATGACATATGATGAAAATTAAAAATTATCTATGATTTGATTTTTATTCTTCTTCACGATGGAGTGACTCTTAGGCTCTTAGCCTTAGGAAGTGACTCGAAACCATGCCTAGAAATAGCTTATATGGGTTCGAGCTATGCATCTTACATATTCCTTTATATTGTTACGGTTATCAAACACACGGGGTACTAGATAAGGTAGATATTATCAAAGCCAGCAAACTAGCATAAGGTAGTGTATCACTTTATTACTGTGTAAGATAGATATTATAATTTATAAGCTCTTTTCAGTTTTTCCTTTTTAGCAAGTTATTAGAAGTGAATTGTTGGTTGTGATTAGGTATGGTTTCGGTGCAGATTCAGTACCTAATTAAAAGGGAAGACATATATGTGGCCTCTTTGGACTCAGCTCCTAAACCAACACATGTAATTATCTACTGTCTACCATTATATGATTCTGATAAAAAGCAAAAGATAAATTATCCGAAAGCTGATGGAAACGCATCAAACTGAGTTAAAAGTATTCTCTCCTGAGACTCATAGACCAGTTGTAAATAGAATCCCTTATAACCATTCTTGGAAGAGTAACGTTATATTTACCCGGATTCTTTTTTACAAATGATGTGTCAAACTAATTTGTAACTATCAGATTATTAACACATCATCTTATAATGAATATGTTTGCTACAAATCATTTGTTACATGTCATGTGATGTGAGTGAGTACATCAAGCATACAAAAGTCTAAATTGGTATTGAATTCATATAATGTAATGGCATTTTTTGAATCCCGTTATTCGACTATGAAACTACTATTGTTTATCAAAAATTTGACTATAAAAACTAAACAAATATATCTATCAATCAAGATATATATATATATATACATACATATATATATATATATATATATATATACAGTCTTTCTACTGTCAGTTCGTCCTGATATAAAATATATCAGGACGAAAAATGTAGACCATGGATTATGGAGAAGTTTTGACAAGTGTATACAGTTTGAGTCAAAGTATGTAAATCTAATGGTCCATATTTTTCATCTAACAATAGAAAAATTATATATATTTGTTCCATTATATAAAGCAAGAATGTACCAATATTATACACTACACGGAATACAACTAGATGGAATATTTCAATAGTATTTACAGGATCCTTGACGAGTTCCAAAGTTGCCTGAATTTTATATTAGGTTGTGTAGCAGTGTGGGCAAGAAGATGCTGACTGCTGAGAACATGCATTGCCAACTCTTGTTAAATAATCAAATTCTGCACAAGAGCTTATTAGTGTCGCATTGTTATTGGTGTTTGAATGTTGAAAATGGATAGCTTACTCTTGAGAATAACAAAGTTAGGTACATCATACAAGGACATTGATTGTTTTGCATGATTCCTGATATTCTAATTTCGATGATAAATATATTTTAAGGGTTTGCTGTTTTTTTTTTATCGGAACAAATAGTTTTTTTTTTTTCTTTTTTTTAATTTTTTTTTTTTACAATATCTATTAATCCGGGACCAGATATTTTTTTAAAAGCTTTCGTCATTAGTAGGATTCAAGCTATTGACCTGAAAGTCATTTGTCCAAGCCCTAAACATATTGGAACAATATAGTCAATGCATAGTTTTAATCCAAATTTATTTATTTATTTTCAATTTTTATAGATTCTTAGTAGCTACTCTAATTATACATCTTATGTGTAGTTATATATAATCCAATAAATAAATAATGAATTAAAATTTAATCAAGAGACTAATAGTCAACCACTCTTGATAAAATGTTTGGACACTTTCCCTTTATTTTTACGATATAAGTTTGAATCGATATAATTTTGAATCGCATATTTGCTTATTAAACTGCAAAAATGTAAGAAAACCCTTCTCTATAACCACGACCACGTGTTACAACCAAACTCCAAGAACAAGAAATGAAAGTTATTGATCGTTAAGCCCCCGTCATGCAGGCTGTTTTCAGCTGTTTTTGTTTTTATTTTCTAAAAATGATTTCGAATTCGTGTCCTGTAAACCATTTTTCATTTTATTTTCAGAAATCAAAAACAAAAATAAAAACAAAGTCAAGTGTTAAAAGTGGAAATTTTGAAAAACAAAAAAAAGTTGTTTTCTATATTTCAAATACAATTTCAAAAAAATTAACAAAAAAATATAAACAAAAACAAAAAACGGCTTGCAGGACGGGCCCTAAGTTTCTTAGATGATTGATTGATTGCAGTGCCCACCGAAGCTCACTTTTTGTGTGACATTGTGGCTCGACACGTATGCTCTAATGTCATGAACCGGCCGGCACACATTGATGTTCTAGATACTGTCAAAACTAGTCTATCAGATAGTGCATTAAACAAAAGATTGACAATAAACAAAAGATTTGTCTATCTATAAAAGGTTATTATATGGATATGTCTATGTTTTTTTTAAGGGTATTTTTGATGTTTATTTTTATGGGTAATTTTAATGTTGTTGAAATCGATTAATATATTGTTAACCGATCTATTTCAACATAAACTGAAAGTTCAAATGATGAACTAACGAACCCACTTTCTTTGCTTCCAATCTATGAGAACATATATCAATAAAAAAATAAAATAAAAAATTTGAGAAATTAAGTGTTAACTCTAAGTTATGAAATTTCATTATAGTGACCGAAGACTCGAAGAGTGCTTTGCTCGTTGACAGTTGCTTCCAGAAAAAAGTGTGTAAAAGTGCTTTTTTTTTTTTGCTGTTTGATTTATTTAGATAGTGAAATGAAAACATTTGTCGTTTGTCAAGATGTCTTATTTCTATAAGCAAAACCCCCCACCGCCCACATCGTCCCTTTAATGATCTAGTAATCTACTTCTTCCAACTAGAATAATAATAATAATAATAATAATAATAATCCACTTCTTCTGGGTAACTGGGTTGGGTGAAAAAGACTAACCTCTCAAAATCAGAAAAAATTCATTTTATTGGATCCTTTATTATTATAGTCAAGCCGTCTCTCCCACAATTTCTATCTTGAATTCTATATAGACCACTGAAATTAAAGTACTGCACCGGCTTTTAATAATTTATTACTTATAGTCAGAGATGGTATCAAATATCATCGTCTCAAATTTTGCATCTTGATGAAATCTCTACATGCCGATTACGACATTATATTAGTTTTTTTTTTTTTTTTTTTTTTTATTCGTGTAAGAAATGGTTTATTATTTTGAAATAATTGAACATGAAGTAAAAAAATTTATATAATTATAAAAGTTTATGTCGTAAATTTAAGTCATGTCTTTTTCTCTTAAAGTCCAAATAACAAATTATTTGTAATTGCTATATGGATTATAAGATAATGCCATAGTTTAAAATCATTTGTCACACTCCTTGAACAATTTATAACTATTTTTTAATTTAAAAAAAAAAAAAAACATAAATTGAGGAATTTTAATAAGATATGAGATAGTAATACATGAACAATATAATGCGACAAAAGAAAAGAAAAATGGGTATTTATATGTTGTGAGGAAGAGAGGATACGGTGATCTTTTGACTAAGATTGGAGAATCCTTATCCTTTCACCGGTGAAAATTAGGTGAGACATCGGTGCTACTACGTACTCTTGTATGTTAAAAGACTTTTCGATACTCAATATGCATTTCATATCATCTCCTAGCAGAGCAAGTAGTAGAACTCCCTTCCATATAAATGGTGAGAGGTTCAAATCCCACCATATGCATTTTACAAGTATGTGTTGAGAGTTATCTCCTGTTATGAGAGTATATATCCGAGCCGTACATATATTATTTGATCCCGACAGTTATATTGTAATAGATCTTGTAATACATAAATATATATAGATTTTCTATTAGTTTGAACTGACAATAAATATATCAGGACGAAAAATGTGAACCACTAGATTTACATACTTTGACTGAAAGTGTATGCACTTGTCAAAACTTCTCCATAATCTGTAATCCACATTCTTCGTCATGATATATTTATTATCAGTTTGAACTGATAATAGAAAGGCTGTATATGCTCGATATACGTTACATCATCATCATCTCATGCATGTCCTGCAATCAATCTACTCCAAATTGCCACTACTCCACCTCATTCCCACTCAATTTTCAATACCGTGACTCGCACGGCCTTCCATCAAATTAAGAAAGTGACCTCCACATCTATAAACTTTTTTTTTTCTTGTAAAAAGTAATAATAATAAGAAATTGATACCATTGACTCGAATCCATAAGGTATGGGACTTAACGAAATCAAACATTATATACACAACTTCTACCGGATCAAAGCCACTTTAGGGGATTGAGGGGCAAATTGGCCCTCGACCAACAATTTTTTTTTTTTTTTTTTTTTTTTTTTATAAAAAAAATTCAGTAAATTTTTAGAGAGCTTTTTTTGACAATCCAATTTTTTCTTTTTACACATATTTTCTTAAAACACTCCATTCTCAAAATTAAATTTTAAAAAATTCTAAAAACACTTCATTTTGTTACAAGATTATCATTTTTATATTTTTTGAATTAAATTATTAAAAAAAGAAATTATCTCTCCTAAATCATTAGATTAATTATTATATATTAAATACTCTATTCTAAATTTTTAATTACCATATTAAACTCTCTCTCCTCCAATACATATCCCTAGTTTTCTATCTCCATTCTTTCTCAAGCTTATTAACGGTTAAGAAAAAAAAAAACTTATTAATAAGCTTGATTTTTAGAAATTATATGTATGTATATACTAAAAAAAAATAAAAATTAATCGAAATATAAAAATGCTTTTTGTTACTCTGGTAGGTATTTGATTGTCTAGATAACTTTAATTCTTTCAATAATCTTACAAATTATAAGTTTAATCAAATCTAGTTGAAATAATTCAAGCTTTCAGATATTTTTTATTTTTAAAATTTTTTTTTTTTTAAATTGACTTTTTAGTATATATATTACCGTTAGTAAAAAACTAAAATATTTATAAGTTAGGGTCAATTTGGTATTGCTTTTAAGAAGTTAAAATCAGCTTATTTTATAATTTTGACATAAAATGATGTTTGGTAAAATTTCCAAAAAAATGATTAATTGATAATCTGGCACGTTTTGACAGTGATTTTGAGAAGTAGGTGGAGGGTTACTTTTTGAAAGTGATTATGGAATAATCTATTTCATCATTTAATGAATCTTTTAAAATATCATTATTATCCTTATGAAATCAAATTAAAATCATTTACATACCTTATTTCATCTAAAAATTAAAGATTTTAATTAAATATTGATTTGATTTATAAAATCTTTTTAAAATATTTTTATTGTTCATATGAATTTTTTTTTTCCAATTTAAATATTCTACTTAAATATTGATTTAATATAATATAATTAATGAAATAACTAAAATAAAGTTCTAAAATCATGTCTATTTTAGTCATTGTAACTAATTTCAACACTTTTGAAATAAAATTACCAAACATATGTATACTGCTTTTGAGCTATACAGTAGTTTTAAAAGTTTAATTATCCAAACATATGCTGATTAACTTCACAGCTGATTATTCTTTCAGCACTGCTAACAGTGATTATTATAAAAGTTACAGCAATACCAAACTGGCCCTTATTTTTTCTTTAACTATTAATCAGAGATTGATAGAAAGTATGGAAATATTATATATATATATATTTTAAAAATGGAGAGAGATTAATTATGAGAGAGTGTTTAATATGGTAATAACAAATTTAGGAAAAGGAGTTTAATACGTAATATTTAATCTAATGATTTAGGAGAGAGAATTTGCTTTTTTAATAATTTAATTAGTTTACAGTGTCTTTAATTTTTTTTGTCTTGTTTAGTAATTTTAATTTAGGTTAAAATTGTCATTAATAAAAAAAATTAAATTGGAGTGTGAACATATAATTTGTGGATTGTAAGGAGAAGCTCTCGAATTTTTTTCTTAATATTTTTGTTATTTACATTTTTCATTATAACTTTTAATAATTTTTTAAATTGACCCTCTCATATTGATTAAGCCGGCTCCAAGCCTCCAACCATAGACTCTGATATCTATTTCAACAACGTAACGCTGTTAAATGATAATAGCTTTGTCACACTTGTTTGTATACACGTAAGGTGGGGTTTGAATTTCTTACTACAAATGTGAAAGGATAAGTTTACACACTTTACATTACTCGACCAAAAATGAACTTGAATTATATAAAAAATATCGGGAGGTCCTATTTTAGGTAATGGATGATTTTAATATCTCTAAGTTGTCAACCTTGTCATGACTTTAACCAATAAAAATACAAATGGATAAGGGTTATCCTGATAATATTATGACTAAAAATCATAAATGATTGTGCATATTAATGCAGAAGTTTTTGACTATCAGATCTATCATGTCCATATGTCAAAGATATAGTCCATTCTAAATAAAATGGAAGATTAATTAAGCGCTCTTGTTTGACCAAAGTTATTTTAATTTAATAGATGTTCTACTTCTAAAAATGTTATATTATTGTATTGTTTAACCAATATTAAACAAAAATAATTAAATCAAATCAAAACAGGTCAACATGGGCATAGCTCAGCTGATAGATTGACGAACTTGGGACTTAGATAAATGACTCTCAGAGTCCCAGGTCAGCGGCTAAAAAAAAACCAAAGGGACAGTTGCAAGGTTTGTTTTTATATTTCTCTTTCATTGGCTCAAGTAATATTGTAATGATTGTTTCTCTATGATCATGTCTTAATGGTTTTTTCATTTGTGACGGTTTAGAAATGACTATTTTCATTAGATGGGTTTAGCTACAATTTACTGCATCGTCAATGGGTAGTTTTTAATTTTCAAATGAAAATATTTTCTATAGTGTGAGAACGATACGAGAGAAACACTCTTGTATTTCCATATTCGAAATCTGAACCTCCAACAACAAATGTGAAAAGAGAAATACAAAGCCACTAAATCAATAATAATGAAATGGTAGTATTAGTCTAAAGGCACATTATAAAACACTGTAAAATGAAAATTACAGTATATTTAATGTCCTTAATCACAATAAATACAAAAACAAAACAATAAATACAGAATGACTTTACTTTTATGGCGATAACGCTGCCCATAATGATAATGAAATTATGAAGGAATCTATTATTTTAGAAATGATAGTATTCCTATAAAAGAAAATAAAAGCACTGTATTTATTGTATCAACACAATAAATATACTGGTTGAGCTATGTCTTATTTCTTTTATGGAAATAAATTAATTGTTAATACGTACTTTAAGGGTATAGGTAAACACGGGCCTTTTAGAAATTAGTGGCAACTAGCAAGCAAGATAATGTGAAACTTGTGTTAAGTTTTGCGTTTTCCAAATTCCACTTCACACAATTTTGATGGGTGAACAGTATACTGACCAACCACGAGAAGAACTTGGGTGCATCCGATGCACCATGCATCTTCCACCCTGATGTTGCCATGTCAACAAAATTAAAAGATTTTGCTGATGTGGCAACGTCTGGGTGGGGGATGCATGGTGCATCCCGCTGCACCCAAGATTTAGTCGACCGACCACACACACACTACTCATTTTCCAATAACAAAACGATTTTCGTACCACCAAGTGCCAAAAATAAAGGCACACAAACCTAGGGGTATTTTCGACATAAAAAACCGGCTCTGATTCTTGTGGCTCCAATCCATCGGGACAACGATCGATATTATCTCTGCTCTTTGTCAGGTCGGCTCATAGATTTCACGTGCATTCAACGGATATACATTAAAAAAAATTATATTCATTGTTGGACAAAAATACCCCTACTGTGCGCACTACACACACCGCGTATTTTAAGCTGTTGTCAGAGCACACAGTATTGGATACAACCAACCAACAAACACACATGCGTCTGCATCCAACCGGTCTTTAAACGCAACGTGGACGGCCAGAATTCTCCCATGTAGCGAAACATGATTGGCTGGACATCACAGCAAAGGCCTCCTACCCGTTCCTTATTGGTCCACGTCTCAAAATCCAGCCGGACCCACTAAACATTATTATTATTATTATTATTATTATATACAAAAAGTTAACAATAAAATGATTGAAAAACCGATCTCCATGACTCCATGTCTTAAAAGGGAAAAAAATATATTAGCAAAGAGACAATCGACAATCGACACTTGGCGCATCCAGCAATCCCTAACAAGCGAAGAAGAAGGAACACAAAATCGCAGCCAACGAAGACCAGAAAAAATCCACACAATTAAAATTATTACAACAAAAAATATAGCTTTAAAAAAAAAAAAACTATAGGTACATGACTCACTCTCTCTCTAGCTTTCTTTTACTGTTTTTTTTGTTATATTTTTTCTAGCTTGATTTTTCGAATTGATGATCTTATTTAAACATTTCGGTTGATTAGATGTGCTATGAATTTGCTGTGTCAAGTATCTATACTTTGATCCATGCTTCTTTTTAATATTTTACCAACTATATCGTTTTTTTAACGGTTTGTAAATTTTTCTTCACTATTTTATGTTGTTTTTAGTTTTCTGTTGGTAATGAATTGCGTTTGATTTTTGTTTAAATGTTTTAGAGTTGGGGATTTGAAGTATGTGTTGATTTATTTATTAGCTGAATTTTGATGTGTATTGTTGGATTCTAAAATTTGAAGTTTGAAATTGTTTTTTATTTTTTATTTTTTATTTTTTAAAGTTTTTGTGTGCTGCTTTTTATCAGATTCATTTTCTTCTTATTGAAGTATCGGATTCTTAGCTTAAATCAACTTTTCAACACTGTTTGATTCAGATACTTACAAACTAGGAAGTAAAAATGAACTTCAATGACGGCAATAAGCTGCCGGGAAATATGCCGCTGACGCGGCAGTCATCGATCTATTCACTGACGTTTGATGAGTTTCAAAACACTATGGGTGGTAGTATAGGCAAAGATTTTGGGTCAATGAATATGGATGAATTGTTGAAGAATATATGGAGTGCTGAAGAGATGCAGACCATGGTGGCTGCTTCTGGTGGGAATCAAGATGGTACTAATGGTTTGCAAAGGCAAGGGTCGTTAACTTTGCCGAGAACTTTGAGTCAAAAGACTGTTGATGAGGTGTGGAAAAATATTTCTAAGGAGTATAGTGTGAAGGATGGGAGTAGTGGTGGCGGTGGTGGTGGTGGTCAAGGATCTAATAATATGCCGCAGGCGCAGAGGCAGCAGACCTTGGGGGAGATAACATTGGAGGAGTTTTTGGTGAGAGCTGGGGTTGTTAGGGAGGATACACAGTTGGGTGGTGGAAAGGTTAATAATAATGGTGGGTTTTTTGGTGATTTATCGCGTGTAGCTAATAATACTGGATTGGGAATTGGGTTTCAACAGATGGGTAATGGTGCAAATTTGATGGGGAATCATAATTTGGAGAATGGAAATCAGATTACTATCCAGTCTTCAAATTTGCCTTTGAATGTTAATGGGGCAAGGTTAAATCAGCATCCGCTTAATCAGCAGCCACAGCAGCTACAACACCAGCTACAACAGCCACAACAGCCACATATATATCCCAAGCAGCCAAATATGGCCTTTGCAACTCAGATGCCTTTACAGAGTAGTCCTGTAATTAAAGGTGGAATGGTTGGATTAAGTGATCAGTCAATGAGTAGTAGTTTGATTCAGGGTGGCGCACTACAAGGTGGAGGTATGGGAATGGTTGGTTTAGGAGCTGCGCCTGTCGGTGTTGCTACAGGATCACCTGCAAATCAGCTCTCATCAGATGGGTTAGGAAAGAGTAACGGGGATACATCTTCCGTGTCTCCAGTTCCTTACATGTTTAACGGAGGTATAAGAGGGAGGAAATTCAATGGGAATGTGGAGAAGGTTGTTGAGAGGAGGCAGAGAAGAATGATAAAGAACAGAGAATCAGCTGCAAGGTCTAGAGCTCGCAAGCAGGTGAATATCTGTTTGATTTGGTCATCATCAACTGCTTATCTATGCATATTAATTCTGATTTTTAGGAGTAGATGTCTGTTGCTATTCTTTTTGTGTGCTAGGATGCAATTGCTTGTTTGTTCAAGTGAACATTCAGATAGTCAATTTACAAAATTATATTTATCAATGACAAACAACCATTTTAGACTTATTTTATCAGTCATGGGAATAAATGATTTTTGAATGCTTGTGTACACCTGGTTATGTAAGTCTGAAGAATTCTGTAAACTACATTGGAGTTATTGTTGAAAAGGATAGCTTATATTAGGTTAGATTTGTTGTCGATTTACCTCCTTAGCTTACTAACCTGATTATTAAGAAAGCTGAGTGTGCCTATACAGAAACCTAAAAAGCGTAGTTTCTCTCCAGTAGCTTTGATGTACGAAATAAATCGATGCTATACTATATTCAAATTTTATTTTGAAGAAAGGAAAGAACCATAGATACATGACCACAAGAGCTTAAAAAGAAATGATGAGTTTCATCTTGTTGTCACTTAATGAATTTTGCTAGCCATTAACCTTCTGCTTTTATCATCTATGGACATGCTGCATCCTAAGCTTCATGAAAGATTATGCAGCAGAATGGTAATGTGATAGCGATCTGACATGACAAGAGATGAAAGATTATGAGAAGTCAAGGTCATGAGAAGTTATAAGGATCCTGTTTGTAAAAGGTAATGGAACATTGCTTAAGGAACATAACATCCAGTAGTAGTTGCATCATGTGAACACCAATTAAAAGGATGATCAACTTCAGAACCTCTGACCTTAATGCTTTTTTGAAAGAAACATCATAGAGGGGGATGAAAATAATTCTTTGTCCTTCAGAAAATTTATCAGTAATCATTTCTTGTTTCTGGATATGTGCTTGACATGTTTCTTATATTTCTCTGTTGGTAATGTGCCAGGCTTATACCATGGAATTGGAAGCAGAAGTTGCTAAGTTAAAAGAGGAAAACCAAGAATTGCGAGAGAAACAGGTATATTTAGTTTTCAATCACACATTAATGCACACTCACACACATGCACAAAAGTAATGTTTGTGGTAAGTGGACATTTCTTTGCCAAATCTCATTGACTGTATCTTGGTTGCTGCAGGAAGAAATGATGGAAATGCAGAAAAATCAGGTGAATAAGTTCTTCCCTTTTTATTTATAAGTTTTGGGTTCTTGTTGAAAACAAATCAAATCTAATCCCAGGCTATTATCATATTTTTGCCTTTTGTTAGGGTAATTCGATTTTCCATTTTCATTATTTTGTTCTCATTCCCAAAAGATGACTTTCTTCCAATCACATAAACCTTCAGATTTTTTTTTTTTTTAATTTCCCACTCAAAATGAGTATTTTCTTGTGAGAACCATCAGAGTCCCTATCAAAAGGAAAAAAAAAAAAAAAAAAAAAGGTCATCCGACAGAAACCCTTGTAACAGGATGTAGGAAAACTTTTAATAGAAAATGTTTTGAATATACTAATTGGATAATAAAGTGCACAAGTTTCATCTGGATCATATCATTGTCTCGCAATAGTTGAATATGGTTTCCTATAATTAGTCCTGATCGCGAAATAAACTGATTTAAAGTTTAATTTAGGTTAGTGGTGCAAGTCAGACTTTGCTTTTCCCTGACTAGCCATAGACTTACATTAGATATTTCATTAAAATGAAGAGCATTTGACTAGTAGGTACACATGGTCCCTTGCCATAGTGGTGGGCCTTCCTTTGGGAACCCATCACCACCAAGGTTCAAGACCTAGTGTGTGCATAGAATTATGCAAATTTTCCTTGGCCCATTTAAAAACATGGGTGTTGTCCCACTTTGTGTGGGTGGTTGCCCCTCCTTCGTGTGGGTTCTCTCTCCCCGTCCGTGGGAGCTTCAATCTGGGCTGCGCTTGGAAGTCGATTCTCGATGGGTCCCAATTGTTGTTGTTATCATGTAATCATGTCTTGGATCTGTATTCCAATTGTTGTAATCCTGTTGTTGTATTCCAATCAAAAAAAAAAAAAAAGACTAGTAGGTTTCTCAGCATGGAGTTTTTTATCTCTACTCTGATCCCTGCTGATTTGCGATGGATTGCTCAACTCATTGCATATGGGGCTTGCTAATTTGTTATATGCATTATGTTTTTGTGTTATGTTACACAAATACATTATCAGTATGTATGATTCTGTGCATGCACATATGCCTCTCTTTGGGCAAGAAAAAAACACACAATATGGAAGCATGATAGAAACTAGAAAGAAGGAATATAATCATTGGCTAGTTTTCACTCTTTGCGATTTAGCTTAGTACATACATCTATAGTTTGTGAAAAGTTTTGTTTGTCATATAACTTTCATCTGAGTCTTCTTGATTTTTTGTTTTTTTCGCTACTTTAATCAACTTCACCGTATTCTTATGCATTGCAAACCATCTCATTTGTTACAACAATAGTTTTAGTTCTAGGATGAAATCTCAAAAGGTAAACCTGCTCAAATTTCCTTTTTTCTGCTGTGTCATCTCATTTAGTTGTCATTCTGTTGTTTTAGTCTTAGATTCTTGGTTTTGAATATGTATGAGGTTAATGATTGGGAAAGTATTCATGAAAAGGCTATATTTTTACAATGGAAAATTGGATATGCAGACAGCTTGTCTTTGTGTTGTTTTCTCTAAAAGACTTAATATTCTAGTTTCATTGAATTCTATAAGATTTGAAATATGGGTAATTTGTGAGCTTGCTTGCATTTGATGGAATCACAGGTCACAGAGATGATGAATATGCAAAGTGTAGGGAAGAAACAGTGCTTGAGACGGACACAGACTGGCCCATGGTGAAGGCGAAGGGAGTGACTGTGATTATGTGCTTGAAAATCATGTATGGCAGTCGCTGTACATATTTGAGGCAAAGATGTGGTCGCTGTTCAGCTGTAGATTAATATTATGAAGTCATTTATATTAGTGTGGTTTAGATTAGATATTCTGTTATCTAATATCTATTATATGTACCAGCTTATATTATGAACGTAATGATTAGGTAGAGGAAGAGAAGAAAAATACATAGTAATATAGTATATTAGTTAGTTTACCATTTGATATATATTTCAGTGTGAGAGCATTTCCGGTTATTACCAATCTACCGTATTATTATTTACTCGCATTTCCGGTTATTACCGTTCTACCATATTACTATTTGCTCGCAAACAATATTACATTTCAACAGCGGTATAGCTCAGCTGGTAGATGGACAAGTTTGGAACTTGAGTAAATGACTCTTATGTCAGCCGTTTGAATCCTATCAATAGCAAAAACCCTTTTATATAAATATATATATCTCGGATTTGGATCCTTTGTTAATCTGATTTTTCTTTTTCTGATATTTTTAAAATATGTGATTGGTTGTTGATAAAGTGACTGTGAAAACTAATCATATCTTAACCACTGATTCATTACAATGTTTATGTATCATGAGATTAAATAAGATCAATAAAAAGATAAGATCAGTATCTAAATTTATCATGAGATTTAAATAAGGTCAGTAAAAAGATAATATTCCATGTGCCACACGGCCCACACTGCACAACGATATTCAAAGATAAAGACATCTCAAGAGAATTTTGGGTGGGACAAACACTCACATATTATAAACAGACTGTACGGATGATATGTTATACGTGTCTCACCTAGTTAATAGTTATCATAAACCTGGCTTTGTCAGCCTCTCACACTATCTCTGGCAAGTGGCAACACATGATCCGATCACATGTTCACACGTGCACGCATGTGCCCACAAATTAATACCCGACAGAAGAGGGAACTGAGAATAACTGGCTGGATGAGAGGAAAGTTGCTACATTGAGCTGGTAAATAAAAAGATAAATGCAAAGCTTCGTTTGGTGAGTCTGGGGTGCGTGCGTGGCTTAGCCCAGTAGGATTCAAGTTCCAATTAGACTTGGAATGGTCAACATCTATTACATGCCATAACCTGAGCTATTATACCATCAAAGAAGTGATAGATTTTTGCTTCAAAAAAATAAAAAAAGTGAGAGATTTAAGCTGCATATAAGACTAGTGACCAGCTTGCTTTAAGTAATAAAAATCCAAAATATGGTTCTCCAAGCTCTGCCAAGTTCAGGATAATTTAAGATCTTTAGATTTCTTACCTGGATAATGGAACCATATTCTTTCAAACAGATGATGATACAACAACAAAACAAAAACAAAAAAACCCTACTCTTGTGACCCTAAATTGACATCGATTGCTGAAGCAATGATCGTAACAAATTGCATCTAGTGGAGGAAGTTGAGGTGCAGATTTTATGAAAACAATGCCTTTCTTCAGCCTTTGCCATGGCCGACAAAACAATACCATCCTACATTTTCTTCTAAATAATGTAACTTGTTGCGGGCAGCGAAACTTGCCTTCTCCTAGTATGGATAGCCAGGAGTACATTCCATGTCTTTCCATGATATCATTTTCCTCCGATCCCTTCCTCTAAGTGATCTGGCTATAAGCCTACCAATAACAGGCTTACACAAACCAACATCGACAACAGAAGTACTCTTCCTCTTTTCAGAAGATGGGGATGCCTCATCCATGCAGTAGTCAAACAACATTGCTAGACAACGCACTTGATGAGCTAAGGTGTAGTTTTCTTGATCCGGAGGCACCATCTTTAGAATGTGAAGATTGACCTATTGGATGCAAAGAAAATTTTTAACATTACCAGAAATTTCGCATGGATTATTAACAACATAGATTTGAGAACTAAAAGATGGTGCAAACAGGGAAATAGAATATCGATATGGTATTCTGTAGAAAAGGGGTCATTATGTACTATTTTTCATGCTGAAAATATTATTGACAAAGTGCAAAGAAGATCATGAAAATCAACTTCTAGTGTGAGAAAACATCAAGCATGCCATCATAAAAGTACTCCACTTTAACCAAAACCTACCCTACAATTAATGCCTGATAACATGAGTAATGATAGTTTAATTAATCTATCATCTATGTGACAGCTAAAATGTTGCAACATACAATAAAGGCATTTCATGAAAACGGTCTAACAAGCTACTTTGTGTAGAATTTACAGCTGAGAGCTTTTCAATAAGACATCAATGGCTTACCTCTCCTTCCATGGCTCGGAGTTCATTGAACCACTCAGAACTATTACTCTCATGTCCATTTTCTCCAGTAGTGTCAAGACTCACAGCAAAGAGAGGTGACCTAAGAGGATACTCCATGCTGATCTTGATCTGTCATAACAGAAATTGATTTTAAGTTCCAAAGTAAATGAATGAACAAAATACTCAAATAAAATAAAAGAATAAAAAAATATAACACACACAATTTACAAACCTTAGCTTGTAACCTTACAATCTTCTCATTAACATCCATTTTCCGAGTTAAAGTGAGACAAAATTCCTTGACCCCGCAATCAACCCATGACTTTTCAGTCTCATAGCATTGTATAGAAGCAGCATTTTCTGCCTCTGCCACAATATGTGCAGAGTCATCCAGTTCACTATCTGTATCCAGCAAGAGCTCCGAATCATCATCGTATTTTTTGAAACTTAGTGACCTTGCCTTTCTAACTGGAGAAATCAAGCTCTTTGAAATTAAAGCCAGCTGCCTGGAATGATCTAAGTTAGATGCTTTTGATGGTGTAATTTGAACATCACTTCCAACAGATGCAGCTGGAACCAAAGATGGAAGCTCCCCATCTTCCCTTGCACTCTCTAGCTCTTCCTTAGAATTACCAGATCTGCCATCCATGTTAACATCAATATGTTCCTGAATCTGCTCTGTATCAATGGCAGGCAAAGATGGAGCTCGATTAGGTGAAGGCCCTGCAGTTGACCAATTATGCAAATTGCATAGTGGGGTATGCAAAGCCCATGGAACACTTTCACATTTCAAAGCTGGCCATTTAAGCTTCATAAGTGAATCAAGCTGTTCCCTGTAAACCAATAAAAGGATTCCAAATTTTCAACATTGTGCTTACCTTACCACAAGGACAAACAAGACACTAAGAGAGCCCCAACATGAAATTTAAAAATGTACTTCCATGAAACAACAAACATAGATATCATATACATGCAGCATAAACTGAAGTTACAGAAACAAGAAAAAAAATTATGAAACAATGGATAATTCTTATCAAGAAGGATGTCCATAGCAGTCATAGCCAAAGAAAGAAAACTTTAGAACCAATTTAAACACATGGAATTCATCTCCTACTGATTTTCGAGATTTTACTAGATTATACAAAACTCCAATTATGCAGAACTGTGACTCACACAAGAGCCAGCTGAGCCTTCTTTCTATAGCGAATTCTTTGCACAACTGTCTCTACCCTATTCTGCTGGCGATAAACTGCTAGGCCAGATATAACAGCATCGTTTCTGCCAGCTTCACTATTTGGAGTTTCATGGCTAGCAAGCAATGGTGAGACTTCTGGTAAGAAATCAATTCCTGCCAAATGCTGGGCCCACTTATATGGACGTGAAGTTCTCCTTTCATCAAAGACTAGTGTATCACCAACAGAGAGTTTTGCCGACTGCATCATCATCCAGAAAACAATCATGACATACTAAACCAAAACGGGACAACAAAAATATGAAAAACATAAAGTTAACTCATGAATAAATGAATATCGCCTAGAGAGCATGTAAATTAAAACACCCTTACCTGGTGAGGAAGCTCAAGGCCGGTGTCATCAGGAAATAAATTGCATAAGATATCACTCTCAACTCCTTCATGTGACCCTTCTATCCCAACACATACAACATTCAATTTCAACAAGTACTCAAATCTCAGAGTTATGAGTTTTGCAGACTTAGGATCAGCAACCTCATCATCATTTATATGAAGGATGATTTTAAGTGGATGAACTTGATAAACTCCAGACTGGTCAAGACTCTCTTTACTTTGAACTCTCTTTGGCCGCTTTCTCCTTCTCTGGCCATCATCTTCCTCGTCAGGTACATCATCCTCCAACTTGGAGCTCTCAACACTGGTAGGTACGCCTGAGCCACAATATCCAACAGCATTCAGTTTTTTTTGTTAAGAAAGGAATCATCACATGAATCAGTGTCAAAATTAGGGATTAATGTAATACTACCTCATATGTAATACAATCAAAGGAACTACTTTTCAAGATGGTAAAAGCCTATATAGACCAGCCATAGCTACCGAACATGTTTCTAAATATAGCATTATGTGGTTCAATTTCAATCAAATATTCAAATTAACTATCTTCCAAGAAATGTAACTGTTTAAGACCAACAGTAATGGGCTCACTTTAAGTAGCCAAATTATACCCATTGACACATTTATAATCTGCATTCAACCGTATTACATATATAGTAATTAGTACAAAAGTGCCATCTGAAACATAATTGAATTTGTTCAAAGAGCTGAAGAGTAAGAATTAGCACTCTTTACCAGTGTCTTTAATTGCTTGCTGCCGGGCAAAAGTCTGAGCATCTTTTAAACTTCCCACTATCTCTAGATCAATATTTTCACTAAATGCTTCTTTTTGTGCTGCGAGCTGTGAAAAAATCACGTATAGAGACGGTGGAAGCAGCTCAGCTGAGTGCTGTTGCTTTATTTTCTTCGTATGTAGAACCCCTAATTGGTTTTGTACTGGTAAGGATGCTTTCTTAAGAGACTTGAGGTGCGAAGGGAGACTTGACAAGAATTTCTTCCTGTTTGCAATGGTCTCTTGCAGACTCTTCTTATGCTGTTCCAGTTTCTCATGAAGTTTACACAGTTCTTTTCGCTGATACAGATTATACATTAGTTTGTTAGTACTTCAAATCTTGATCTAGAAGTACTCACATTATGACAACAACAACAACCCAAACAATAAACTCCAAGTTCTTACAACATGAGCATTCCTCAAACAAGAAGCATTTTTAAGTTAATCCACTAATAAGATATATAAAATTTCTTGGGTTATGAGTTACCTGGTGGAACTCATAATTGAGTCTCTTGAGCATAAGATTGTGCGAGCTGTCATTAGAGAGTTTGGACGCTTTAATCTTCTGCGGCGCATCGCGTGAAAACTCCTTCTCAGGCACGAGTTCAATATCAGGATATTTGGACTTGAAGTCCTTACAAGCCTTTATTGCTTTAACATAGTGACTCTTCTCATACATCAAATTGTGCAGCTGCAGAGTCCTCGAGTCCACCGGCGCCTTCGCGCGTTCCGTCTCTGCTTTTACACGATCTTCTTCTACCAATATAGTACGGTTCGCCTACAAATTTGAAAAAAAAAAAAAAAATCCACAAATAAACTTATTTTCATTTTTTTTAAATAAATGCAAAACCCTAATACAGAGAGAGAGAGAGAGAGGGAGCGGTGACCTGACGGAGAGTGACAAAATTGATAAACATTTGAGCGACGAATTCTCTTAGTTGAGATTTTGATTTGTTTTCTTTTTTGATTGCAAGCATCTCCGCTACGATTTCTTCAATAGAGGACTTGCTCTCTCTCAGCATCTCGTAAGCTAATTTCTCCGTCTTACTCGGCGAGTCCGTTAACATCGAGTCTCCTCCTCCGTTACCGTCTATCACCATTCCTTCCTCCTCTATCTCGCCGTCTTCCATCGCTTCCGTTCTCGCTTCCCTTGCCCTGTTTCCCAACTTGGTTTTTTCTTTTTCTTTTCTGGTTATTAACTGGACGATCATGAAACAAAAACGCCGTCGTTTTATGTTAAACCAACTTTTCAAACGACAGCGTTTTAGTTCTAGCGTTGCTGTTAAAAAAAAAAAGAAAAAAAAAAAGCTAGTGTATATAAAGCGGGAGTGTCGTAGAGTCCCGTTGTTTGTTCACTGAAGCAGACCAAAAGTTTCTGTTTCACGAAATGGACGGAATTGGGCTTGAAGCCGATGGTGCTGCTATTAAAGCTCTTGGCTCCCTTTTTAAGCTTACTGAAGTCCACTTATGGTTCGTTTCTTTTGCTCATATTTACAACTATTTCAAATAGTACTGTCGATTTTATTACAGTTTTAACCGATTGTATTTTTATTTGTACAACTCCGTAGGGACGACGGTTGGACGGCGGCGCAAGAACCTGAACCCTGTGTAATTATTTCTGCTTTCAACTACATACTTTTAACTGATTGTTAGCCTAATACCTTTTCATTTGTTTTTAAAATTTTGTGTCTATTTTTCTTCTTGTACACAGAAATTTTCGCGAGATGTTGATTGTGCAACCTCAAATATAGTTTGTACATCCAGTGGCAAGTTTTTGACTCTTTTTTTTTTTTTTTTTAAGTAATTGACTGTGCACTTTTTTATGACTAGCATTTTTTTTTTTTTTTCCTTTTTTTGTGATGAATTATAGTACTTGTGCATCAGTAGAGTACTCTTCTGAAGAAATTAATTTGTGCATATTCAGATTTTAGCTCTTTAGCAGAGGATGTGGAATTGGTTACACAGATGACTGAACTGGGACTTCCCCTTTCTTTCCAAACTAACAAGGTAAATATCGTACTTTACAGTCTTCTCTTTTGCTTGAAGTAACACATTCTAGTTCTTAGGGTTTGAGATTTATATGAATTGCACCTCTCCATTGTTCATTATTAATGAAACTTAAAACACTTCTCTCATTGTGTGTGTAAGAAGTGACAAAGAACCTTGATGATGATAAGAGTCAAACTGTATTAAGTGATGCTTCCTTAGATAACGATGAGCAGAGAATAAACCAAAAAGCAAAAGGATTTATATTTTTTTGAGTTGTGAATCTTGTCATTGCCATGATTATAAATTTAGTCGTTGGTCTGACAGTAAAATTGGCACTGTTGCAGAAGAAGAATGGAATGATTAAGGGCAAAAGGAAGTGTACGCGCACAAAACATTCTCACCGCCATGAAGAAACTATGGATGAAGTGCCAGAGTTTTCCAAAGTGAACGAGGCAGAGATGGTATATCCTAATGTTTTACCTGATAATGCCAGCAATTCTTTATGTTGCATGTCAATGCTGGGCCAAAGTGAATCATCTCATTATGATGTTGCAGTGGATGTCAGTGAATCCCAATACCCCATTGGTGAAAGAGAAGATTCATCAAGTTCAGGTACGATTTCTGGTTCTGCTGTCAAGGAACAAATCTGTATTGGAATATCTCATGTTGCATCTAATGGTGAGCGGGACAGTGACATTGTACTGCATGGTGATGTTATGTCCAACGCTGACAAGAAAGTTGTTGTTTCTACTACCTTAGAGTCTGTACTTTCTCCAGAATGCTGTCTTACAGATGTAGGCTATGCAAATGGTAAGAAAGAACTAGGTGGTCTTTTCATGGAGTGTGACTGCTTAGAAGTGTCCTCAGTGGTTAATAGTGATAAAGAAGGTGAAAAGTTTTGCAACAATAACTACATTGAGCAGCTACTGGTACCTGAATCTGATGTTAATTCCTCAAACTTGGAAGTGGTCGATCATGATGAAATTGGCAGTTACAATTGCAATGGCGATTATGGGGATTGGAAGGTGCATTGGGACTCATGCTACTTGAGAAACTACTTCTACAACATCAAAACACATGTTTCTACCTGGGATCCGCCCACAGGCATGGAACATCTAAGTTTTGCTGACATCACTGATGAATCTAATGAAGACATGACTGTGAAGGTTGTTAGTCCTTCTGTTTCTTGTGTCTGCTCAGAGTCAGTAGATATGTGTGTTTCAGAAAATAATGCTGAGCCATTTGAGGATTCTTTATAAGGTAGTAGTTTAGCATATCAGCCACTTGGTAAGCTGATGGGGAACTAGATAAGCCCTATTAGATGATAATATTAGTTATCATATTTATCTTGAGAATAATTATCTCTTTCAGAGATAAATTAGGTTTTGTTTTATCTTTACCGGGAGTTAGGTGTTTATCATTTTATTAGCTATAAATAGGCCCCTTCAGAGCCTGCTCTCGGTGGAATTGGTACATGCCACCGACAACTCAATGTCTGGCATTGCCATGCCTAACATAAGCAGCAGTTTGGATCTGTTAGAAATATGTGAATTAGAGGCTAGGAATAGTTAATAGTTTCCTGATTTAGTGCGGATTTCTAGGAGTTAATTTCCTGATCTTGTATTCTTTTTCTTTCCCGATTTAACCTAGATTGTACACTATAAATCTATACTTTTCTCTTGACATATAATTGAATTTCAGTTTCACTTTCAGGATCATCTTGGGATCAATAGATGTTGCAGTGATCCCTTATGTTTGCTGTCAGATACTCAGGAGCATTGCAATGGGTAATTTGTCTCCTCTATGTGTGTACTTTTCCTTTTTGTTGATCTCAGTCAATATTTCATGACCTTCAATTTAGTATTTTTCTTATTGACAGCCAGGAAATGGATGTCAAACATCTAGATCTTGATGAAATTGATGCCCATATGAAATGCAAAGATGACACAGCCTATCAACTTTTAGGTGATATAAGGTAGGACATAGGATCATATCTTGAATTCTTTCAACTTCTCTGTGAAACTCCTAGAAATAAGACGTTTTTTTTTTTCCGGTTTATGACGTTGAGCTATTGTTGCAGCTTGACCCATACGCTGACTGAAGCAGTTAGTGAGGGGAATGATATGCATCTAGGACTCAAGGTTCCAGATGCCCAACTTGACTCCGTCCCTACCAAAGAGAAAAAGAAATCAAGAAGACGACGTGCTCAAAAAAAATTGTCTGATGAAAGTGAAGGTTGTTCATGGTTCATACACATGCATACATATACATGCGAAATACATCTCTATACATACAATAGTTCCATACATATATGGCTATTTACTGAATGCCAACTCAAATTGCATATCTTGTTCTAATAGTCTATTAATGAAAACTAACTCTATTTAGTTGCTCATTTCTTTGGTATGTTGCAAACAAAATAAGTGGACATGGCTTGAAACTAGCTGCCTACCTTGAAGAGAGAATACAGCACTTTTTTCTAATAAAAATCCTAACTTTTTTCTTTTTTTTCCCAACTAATTGGTGTAACCTTTGGTTTTGTTGCACTTTTTTCGTGCCGCTCAATTCTATTCATGTCTTTTAATATTTAGAAAAAAATATTGCTAGATTCTTTTTGCACCTTGAATAAAGACATTTTCTTTTTGCAGAGCTGCAATTTCAAGGGATGGTTGAAGAGTTTCCTGCCAACATTTGCAAATATTGGTGTCAAAGATACCTGCTGTTTTCCAGATTTGACGATGGTATAAGAATGGATGAGGAAGGATGGTTTTCTGTCACGCCAGAGTCCTTAGCTAGGCATCATGCTGTTAAATGTGGTGATGGAATCATAGTTGACTGTTTTACTGGAGTTGGTGGGAATGCAATCCAATTTGCTCAGAGGTTTGTGCTATCTAAACTTTATAATGTGATTCTCTTTTTACCGTTCAGAAGTACAATTGAGGGTAGTGTTGTTGCTTGTGCAATGCTTCACTTGTATTGTAAACCAGTTCATACAAATCTGTATCATGGATATTGTTTGGCTTTTCATCTACATGATTTTTGAACTTGGATGGTTATGATTTTTACTTACTCTGTTTTTTTTTTGGTTGAACGAACCACCATTATTATGGGAAAATTAATGTTGCATCTAGAGCATGCTCAACAAAAATCTACCTCTGTTATTTTTGCATCATTGGGAACATTATGATTCTAGTATCTTTTCCTTCTATTGCATGATCAATAATATTTCAAATTCTCCATTGGCATTACAGTAGCTTGGCAATAGATGAAATAATTTTAATCTCACTTTTATGGTTAAATTATCTGTTGTATGATGTCTTCACCATATGTGTGTGCAAGAGAGAATATTTTTATTTCTTTAACTTTCTTTTCAAGTATTTTTTATTGTAATGTAAAACTTCAATTGCTTCCATTTAACTATCTGTGCTTGATGTTTGTATTGCTTCTATTCAGGAGCAAACATGTTATTGCAATTGATATTGATCCAAAGAAAATTGATTATGCCTATCATAATGCGACCATCTATGGAGTTGTTGATCAAATAGACTTCATGAAGGGGGACTTTTTCATTTTGGCACGAACCTTGAAGGTATCAAAGCTTCTTGTCAACATAAATAGGTTGTTCATTTATTTATTTATCTTCATCTCTTTTCTAATATTCTTCAGTATCTATAATTCCTTGCTGCAGGCAGACACAGTCTTTTTGTCACCTCCTTGGGGGGGTCCTGATTATGTTAAAGTGAAGACATATGACATTCAGACAATGCTTAAGCCACATAATGGGTATTCCTTAAACTTACTTTTTTGCCATTGAGACAATTTTTCGTTTGTTTATGTTTTTAGCACATGCTTTAAGACTGAACTCCTTTCTCTGATATGCGATTTCAGAAATATTCTGTTTAATTGTGCAAAGGATATTGCTTCAAGAATTGTCATGTTTCTTCCAAGGAACGTTGATGTCAATCAATTGGCAGAATTGTGTTTATCTGCCTTTCCTACATGGTCATTAGAGGTATTTTCTTAAAAAAGTTTACATTAGTTATGCTTTTCTTGTGAACACCCAGTAGGTATTGTTGATTAATAGTATGTAGTGCCACTTTCATCCCCATAAGATTTGTAGTTGGTGGCTGGCCTATAAAATATGATTGTCAGGGTACCATTCTTGAGGGTGGCAATTAGATGCCTGTTTATGTGAGATCACCATATCAGATTTCGGATAGTGTTCAATTCCGTCTCTAAATGGTAGTTATCTCTGAAATGGAAGTATTGGGTTTACCTCTGTTCCTTTATATCCATGGAGAATGAAGTCAATTCCTTTGTACAGGTAGTTCAAATGTACCTAGAATATTGAACTTGTCATTATTTCTTAGTAGTTGTTAGTATTCGCCGATAGTTGAAGCACAATGAACACAATGAAGAAAATGATTTAAGAAAATCAGGAGCTTTTTATCTCCTCTTTATTGAAGTAGTTGTGGTTTCTGTATTTCTAAGTGATACAAATTACAAACTTTGAAGCCTATTTATAGGCTCTATATGTCGGTGATAAGTCAGCTAACACTAATACAATTCTAACTTCTTGAAGCTTCTAGCAACTGAGTTACATCTAATAAAAAATTATTATTTTTTACATAATTGCCTAAGAACTGATTATGCTAGAAACAACTAGAAATCTAGTTACTTTCTAGAATGTGCAGCACCGACTTCAACAGTAGTCTATCATACCAATGAAGAAAAGAAACCAGTACCTTCTACAGTTCTACTTGATACTTCTGTCTTTCATTATTTAGGTAACCTTTTGAGTACTGCAATATCATCTTGCACCATTGTACTGAAAATACATACCCCCTGCACATTCTTGAAGGATAGTCTGCTTGTTCTTCCTCTTTTTTTGGACTCGTTCATATACTGTTGGAAGGACAGTTCTTTTGCTCCACCTTGTACACACCTTCTCATTTAAACATTCTGGGGGCCCCATCTACACCCTGATAATGCCCTGCAAAAAAAATGCAATATGAAACTAGAGTTTTGGTCGTTTAATTTGCTGTTCTTCCAAAATTTAAGATGTTCTTAATTCCATGTTTGTAAAATCATATCATATTCTTATTGCAAAAAAAACAATGTGCTTGTCAGGTTGAGAAAAACTTTTTGAATGGCAAGCTGAAGGCAATAACTGCTTACTTCAATCATACCGTGGTTAGAGAACAATATATCAGCTGAGTTCACGTGGGTGAGGTCCGCCTTTGTAAATATTGATTGTTGCTGTACAAGTTTGAGTGATGAATTTATATCATTTACAGATTTTGTAACTAATTCATTTAATGTTGTATTATTTTTTGTCTTGAACACTAAAAACTGTGGAAATATAAAGGCTTTTGCTGATCAGTGTTCTAGCTAAATCGTCTTTATACAAGATCATATATGGAACAACTTTACTAATAGAATTGGACTGTTATGTTATGACCAATAAGGAAAGGAGATGAAAGTGCTTTCTGTATTTCTGGCACCAATAGGCATTCTGTTTCGAGCTCAGAAATGGAGGTGCTTATAGCAGAAATTTATAACAGAGGCTCCACGACTCTCGGTTGGGAGGACCACACTTGTAACAGCCAGCTACCAGCCGGTAAGTCTTAACTCGTAAAGCTGTGAAAATGATGCTGTATTAATCTACAAAACAGTTTGTTTTGATTTTAGTTGGAAAGTACGTGGCTGGAATCCATATGTGTTTGCAGTTTGAGGACTACCCTTAACTTCAAGTTATGTACCTCTCCCTCTTATTATAAGCGCGTATTTGTTGTTTACATCATCAATAGCTATGTTGTGATGTAAGCATGAGAGCAGATCATTGACAAATCTTTTTGGCACAACACAGTGAGTGCTTGGTGATCGTATCGATTATCGAATTCATTTCCATACAAGGGTTACAAGTGAATAATTTAAGTTAGAAATTGTTCATCTTTTGACTTTAGTTTTGTAAAGTGTACCCATCTAAACTGTCGGTGATCTCGTTCACATTGACTTTATAAGTATAGTATTGAGAAATGATAAAGCTCACTACCTAACTAAAGTTTGTTAGGAGAAGGAATCATACAGATCCGATCACCTTGATGAAATCCTAAAGTATTTTTAAAAATAAAAAAAATAAAAACCACCACCCATTGTGGTATAGTGTTGATTAGGCGGTCATTCAGTTGGATAATGTCAGCTTGAGGTTTGAGTATCGTACTTATAAATAGTATATTAAAAAGAAAAAAAAGGATAAATTGCATGTTAACTCGAGCTAGGTAAGTCTCACATTAAAGTGAACGTGTCCCTTGTTTAAAACAGTAAAATCGGTTCTGCTTAGGTTGGTGGATGCGACATAAATCTCGCAGAAACATCATCAATTTTACTTTAAAGAACAAGCACCGTACCCTTCGTCCCTTCTCCATTTATCATCAATATAATATATATATATATAAGGTTATTGAAATCAAAATTTAAAAGCTTGGGTCTAAATCCAATCTATCATCCCAGGATGGCACCCAACAAGCCTGCAAGTCACGTGTGGTTGTCACTTGTGGAGGAAAGGACAAACTCCTAGTCTGACCTTCGTATTTAAACCACTCAATTTGCCAATGGAATCAGACAAGGTCCCTCGTATCAAGTCATTATATTGGCCTGGTATGGACAGGATGATGTGTGGCAAGAAAGCATGCACACAAAAATGAGGTGGCATCATGCAATGTATGGAGGAGGTGGCAATACGTGTCAAGTGGTGGCAATATATAGGTGGCTTCCCTAGTTGACACATGGAGCTTATATGTGTCGTTCAATAGAGGTCATCACTTACTTATAAATACCAAATCAAGTAAACAGTAATACTTTAAAAATTATCTCGGAATCTCATTCCCAAGATTTCTTGTAATTTTTTTAGTTTAAGTTATTTTTAGGATATTTTCTCTTATATTGAGAGAGAATTTCTAATATTGTTCTCTCTTTGTTATAGAGAGAAGTTATTGTGAGTAGTTTTCTCATAGCAAAATTGTTTTACAATTGTATGTGGATGTTTCCCTCGGAGTAAGGATTTCATCATGTAAATATTGTGTTAATTTCTCATTTTTATTCCCTATTTTGATTTTACGACAAAAGTGGAAACTAATCAATGTTGGAAAGATAAAGTCATTCTGTTGACTTGGCATTTCATCATCTTATGATGTGTGGTAAGAAAGCATGTAAGAAAAGTGAGGTGGGCACCATGCAATACATGGATGTTGCAATGCATGAGATATTGAGATGAGATGTTAAGAGGTGGCAATGCATGAGGTGAGATGGCAAGCGGTGGCAATAAGTGGCTTCCTTCCCGAAAAGATCTTGTAGTGTACCTCACCCCATGATTGCATGGAGTGATGGAGGTGACAATCCACCTATTGGGCAACCTTTTACCACCTTGCCTCATGCATTGACACCTCCATACATTGCATGAGGACATCTCATTTTTTATGCATACTTTCTTGATGACACACATCATATCATTTTGTACGTATGCTTTCTTTTCGTACATTATATGATGCATCATCTTGTGCACGCTATCAATAAAAGACTTTTATCTTTCTAACATTCTCTCATTTAAAGTCGTTTTTCTTAATCCTTTCGTCATTTTACACTTGTTCGTGAATGTTTTTCTCATGATTTTACCACATAAATATTACGTCAACGTTTCATTTTCATTGTCTATTTCGAATTTATGCAGGAAGTGGAAACACATCGATTTATTAACATCATTTTTAAAAATTCAGGTAAAATTCATATCAGAATTGAATTGAATGGAATGGGAATCTCCTCTGCATATTCTATTTCTAAAGTCGGTACTGATTTTTTTGAGTTTCTAATCAAAAATCAATTTAATTTACTCAGATTAACAACTTGTGTCCAAGAATGGAGCCAGTAATTTATATGTTTACTCACATTTTTTTTACTTTTTTTTGGGCAGCATTTCCCTGTTTGACCGGCATGAGGTCAGGTTCTCCAGCTGTCCGACACATAATATATAATCTCTGCTCCTTTCTCGAGGATTTTCCTTACTCCTTAGTTATCACTCCGAGTGATTTGTAAATTTACTACAAATAAATAACATCAAGATATGAAAAATATTGACTTCTATATATATATATATATATATGGACAAACAAGAGGACAATTTTACAGGGTATTTTCGGATTTTTAACCTGGTAGAAGTAGAACTGTTGAAATATAAAATCCTTACATGGTGGAGGTAGCAAAATGGTCAATAATATTGTTGAGCACCCAACGCGGCACATCTTATGGGGACAAATAGATATGGTGCTTTGATGCTGTTTGTTTCTAGAGGAAACAGAGAAATACAATGCAAATGAATGAGTTCCCTTTGACCACCGATTTCCTATTTTATTCAACTCTCACATTTCGGTGACATGATGATTACGGACTTTTTGAAAATTTTATGGTTTTATTCGGATTATAAGAGGCTATTGGGACTTTTGAAATTTAAAAACAATATGACACTAATCAAGCATAATTGTCTTAAGGAATTTGACGGCATCAATAGTTATGAGGACAGAGAGCAGTTTAAAATGTAACTCTAACTATTATTTATTGAAAATGTGTTTTCCCGTATTTTATAATTTAATGGATAAAAGTGAGTATTGAAAATGTGTTTTCCAGTATTTTATAATTTAATAGATAAAAGTGAGTCTTGAACTCTATTAAAAAGTGAAGGGGAAGAGCATTGGGATATATTTACCTTGCTAATAGTAATAGCTCATTATATATAATCAATTAATTACTTTTAACCTTTTAAAAACAATATTTAAATGGTTCTATTTTTTGTTTTTGTTTTTGTTTTATGCAGGCTATAAAATGTAATATTTATTAGAAAATGCTAATTTGCATTGGAAAAAAAAAAAGGTCAAGACTTGATTTTTTTTAAGAGAGTAAAATGGTTAGGACAACAATTATTTTGCTTATTTTTTTAAGGTGGGATTTTTCAATTATGGTGTCTATCAAACCGAAAACAAGTAAATAAATACTGCTGAAGAAAAATAATTATTGTTCTGATAATGCTAATAACACTCATAATTTTAATCATAAACGCACATGATAAAATATAAGAATTATCATCACAAACATATATATATATATTTGAAACAATTTTATCTTCACATATTTGAAAATAAAAATAAATAAACAAAATGAGTCACCAAGATCAATTATTACAAGTATAATTCATACAACTGCCATTATCTAAAATGGGTCTCCATATATTTTGCAAATGTGAGACTTGAACAACATATTTAGAAACAATTAATAAATTTCTCTATATAAATTTATGAAAATAGTAAAAAAAGAAAAATAAACAATTAATAAATTTCTCAATATAATTTTATGAAAATAGTAAAAAAAAAAAATTCTCTTTAAAAAAAAATTCTTTTACTGATTTTTTTTCTTACTTGAAAAAATCAAAATGTATTTCAAAAAACGAAAAGAAAATATCAAAAAAGAAAATTGAAAGTGTCCCTCCATGGGAAAAAAAAGGACATAATAATTTCAGAAATATAATTCAAGGTCCCACAGGCCACAGTCATTTTCACGGCAGTCAAATTCACAGTCAAGGGAAATGATGGAGAGACCAAACCATTAAAAGCAGAGACCCTACTAATCACTCACCATCTTCACTCGATTAACAATTTAACATCATTAAAAAACCTTAAAAACAGTTTAAAAACAAACATTTAAATCAAAAACTGATTTTTTCTTTTTAAAAAAGGAAATCAAAAGCCGAATTAAATTGTCTTTTCTTTGGCCTTTTACCCTCAAAAACCACAATCACTTGTCAATATAATCATAAACCACCCTTTTAATTACTTAATTAAACATAATAATAATAAATAAAAACAATTTTCCTACTTATATACCCGCCAATATCAGAAAACACATGTTTTAATTATAAGCTGAAACAAAAAAAAAGGCGAATCTCCGTCTCCGTGTCCGTGACTGAGACGTGAATGTGAACTCTATAGTCTATACAATGCCGGAGCAGCAGCAGAGGTCGATGAGATCCGGTTACAGAGCGCGTGACGCCAGTCCTGACTCCGTCATTTTCACTCTCGAGTCCAATTTCAGTTTGTTTTCTTCAGCTTCGGCGAGTGTCGATCGCTGCTCTTTTGCGTCCGATGCTCACGATCACGACTCTCTCGCCTCTGAAATCTCTCTGGTAAGATATAAAATCACTCGCATTCACTAACATTTGACCTTGATTTGGCTTTTTAAACATATTTGATTTGTTTTTCAAAGTACTGATTTTAACGGATTTTGTTTTTGTCTTTTTGAAGAAGCAGAGTTGCATGTTCTGTTTTGAATTAAAATCGGTTGTTTTTGGAAGATTGAAATGATTGCTTGTTATGAACTGGCACTGACTGACGAAAAAAAGGAAACGATTTTGAAAATGAAAAAAAAATAAAAAATGACGAATCTGTGGAATTTTGGTGGTGCAGCATTTGGCAGGACAGGATCGGAATCAACACCAGGAAAGTTCAAGTGGTGGTCCAGATCGAGATCCAGATTCGAACAAACTAACCACACAACACAACAAGCACAGTCGTCTCTTTAGAAAAGCCGAAAAAGTGAAAGGTACAGCTATAGAGAATTTCAATTATCAATCTGTGAGTAAAGTTAAAGCTATATAAAGACACTTGTAAAAGAAAACAAAAACCACTAGTCCTTTTACAAAAAAATTTGAAATTCGACCTACTTGGTCTCACTGTTTTCCTTTCAATTATAAGCAGTTCAAAAAGAAGACAACGATGCTACTATAGAAGACGATAACAAACCCTTAGATTCAGCTAGAAACTCGTTCTCTCTGTCTCTCAAAGGTACCAAAACCATCTCATATTTCAATTTAAATCAATTCCAGAAAATATTTATTAGTTGATGTTGGAAGAACTAGTTTTGTTCTATAGAATGTCAGGAAAGGAGATCCAGAGCTGAAGCTCTATCGAAGAAATTAGACAGACGGAGACCTGCTTCACTAGATCTAAACAATGCTACTATTTCTTCTCCCCGATTGGGAACCATGAAGAAAAGCTCAAATTTGTCGCGCAAATCCAGTACATTTCCTAGCCCGGGAACTCCAAACTATAGGCACGCAAGCGTTGGAATGCAGAAGGGTTGGAGCTCAGAGCGGGTACCGTTGCATACGGGTGGGAATAGGAGACAAGTGGGTGCTGCGTTGCTGCCGCTCAATAACGGAAGGACTTTGCCTTCAAAATGGGAGGATGCTGAGAGGTGGATACTAAGTCCTGTTGCTGGCGATGGTGTAGTGAGGCAGTCCTATGCGGCACCTCAGAGGCGGCCAAAATCAAAGAGCGGACCCCTTGGCCCTCCTGGGGTGGCATATTATTCATTATATTCACCTGCAATGCCAATGTTTGATGGGGGGAATTTAGGGAACTTTATGATGGGTTCTCCATTTACAGCCAGTGTAACAGTACCTGATGGATTGTCAATTCATTCTGGTGGCCATGGTGGAGCCTTTCCTGTGCGGATGGAGCCTTGCATGGCACGTTCAGCTAGTGTTCATGGGTGCTCTGAGGTGCTAAACCCGCCGTCATTGCCCTCACAAGGTATTGTATGGCTTAGAATTGATAATACAAGCATCAGTTTTTATCATGTCTAAATAAAAAAAGTTCAGATTATGCTATCTGATATTGATGTGCTTCTAGTTGTTCACTAAATATTATGAGATCAATTATAACATCTTTTCCTCTGTCAATAATAACTTGTCCTGTTTCAAGAATTGCTCAAAGATTGTCAAATTACTAATAATGTGTTGTCATAACCATTTACAAACTACCAAGAACAATCCCCTCACTGTTATTTCAGTGTGAAGTTTCTTTATGTCCAGGGAAGTGGACACAAGACAAGTGGTATGGCATTTTTGTTACCAACTGAATATATAATAGTTAGTCCTTCAAGGTAGTGTGGACAAGTTACAAGATCTGAACTCTAACATCCTGTTGTCTTGAAAGATTAGTCACTGATATGTCAATTTTATTAATACCAAATGAATTTTTTCATATCTGATCTTGGAGTAATGATGTTTAATACAGATGAAAAGTTTGATGGAATCGGAGATGCTGCCACCGACATATCTCGCACTGTTTCAAGAAGGGACATGGCGACTCAGATGAGCCCCGAGGGTAGCACTCACTCCTCTCCCGAAAGGAGGCCTTTCTCTGTGTCTACTCCCTCTGCCTTGCCTATTGTGGAACTCCAGAGTGTGCAATCCTCTAAATCAGAAGTGAGGGATGTGCAGGTAGATGAAAGGGTGACTATGACAAGGTGGTCCAAGAAACATCGAGCTCGAATTGCTGGGAAGAGTTCAGAAATTGTTGATGACTGGAGCAAGAAATCTGTGGATACTCGAACTTCAGCTTGGGATATCACAGAGTCAACAAAGACCATTTCAAAGTATGTTTTCTCTACTAAAACATAACTTATGGACTAAGGTCCTCTTTTTTTGGTCAACCAGCGTGTGAAAATGACTCCATTGGCATTCTAATAAAGAAAAAAAAAATGTGGAAGAAAAAGAGAGTGAATTCTCGCCTTATAATAGAAATATAAGGTTCTTTAATTAATATTGAGAATGTATGGATTTTCTTTCAAACATAGTTGAGTAATGCTAGGCATCCCATTTCTGTATTATACCTCGATCCCAACTAATGATGTGTCAATTGGTAAATGGATAGATGTTAATGATGATTTTATTAGAGTTATTATAGTAATTATAAGGTAGAATAGTCTTTTACTTCCTTTTACACTCTTTCTTAGGTTTTTGTATGCACTTTTGTATTTTTGCATTCTCTCTTTGTAATGAGAAACCTAGCTCCTTCTTGCTTGTAATGGCTAGGGGCTAGGGTTTCTCATAAAAAATATATATGCAAAACTACAAAAGTGCATAAGAAAGGGTATATATATAGAGTCTTACAAGCAAAATGGAAGTAAAATGATTATTCTATCCTTATAATTAATATAATAACTCTAATAGATTTGATTCACTCGCCACATGTCATGCGAGTCTATTAGCCACATCATTAGTTGTGATATGATGTCTAGCATTACTCAAAATTGTTATCAGAATTTTGGTCCTCAGTTTGGTATGCTCTCATTCAATGTGTATAGGATTAACCAAAATCTTTCCATTTCTTTTTTACAATTACAAGTGCATCCAATATCCCGCCTTTATTGTTTGAATTCCGCAATTCTATCCCAATAAATCAATAATATAGATAGAAAAAATTAGAAAAAAATCATTCCACGTATCAAACAACCCACCAATCTCACTCCAATGGAAGCTGAACTATATGCAGAGGCAAATATAAATCAGTGTTTGTATGCTGATGTTTTGGCTTGTGACAGGATCAAAAGAGAGGAGCTCAGAATCACAGCATGGGAAAACCTGCAGAAGGCAAAAGCTGAGGCAGCAGTACGGAAACTGGAGGTTCTTTTCTTCTTTCTTGTCATCACATATACACTGTTCTAATTTATTGTCAAAACATATGAACTCATCATTAACCTTCGCTCAGTTAAAAAGATATCTTCTTATTAAAATCTTACCACTCTCTTTCTGTTTATCTGTTCCTCTTGGAGTTTGCTAGTAAGATTTCAAGGTTGTGATGTTGAGAAGTGTGTGTCCTGTTACTTGGAACATGTCTTGCTGCAACTTTCTATAAGGGGATTGGTATGCGAAACACATTCTAAAACTTGGCATAATGGGGTAGATCTCTTAACAAGTTAATTTTTAAATTTTGTTAACAAATGTGGGATGTGAGAATGATAGAAGTGATTTCTTGATTGCAATCTTGCTCACTTTGGGGTTTCTATTAATAGTTCAACATATATTCTAAAACATGTTTTAGCAAAAAGTGAAGATAAATGATAATTTATTGAGTATAACCAACTCATAGTCATGGCTCATAGAGATACTATTAATGAACATGCAGAAACAAAGAACAAGTATATAAGAAAGAGACAGTTGAGAGTTATCAGTTATGTGAATTTTCTATGTAATTTTTCTTTCGATTTATTTTCTTCTTTATTTGTTTATTTTGCTGGATCTATTTCTTGGAATTAATAATACTGGTCTTCATTATCAACTTAATGTTCTTTGATTCCTTCATTTTTTTCCATTCATAATTTGTTTTTCAATAAACAGAATTCTACTAAATTTGGCATTTAAAAGAGACACATACCTTTATTATGCCACTCTGGATTATAGAATTGTTCTTTGAACTTTGTATTTTTGCTTATCTTGACTGAAATATATATTCAGATGAAGCTGGAAAAGAAGAGATCTTCATCAATGGATAAGATTATGAACAAGCTCAGGTCAGCTCAAAAGAAAGCTCAAGACATGAGGAGCTCAGTATTAACCAACCAGGACAATCAAGTTGCTAGGACTCACCATAAGGCTGTATCATTTCGCAAAACCTGCCAGATGAGCTCCTTGAGTGGTTGCTTTACCTGCCATGCTTTCTAATATCACATCCATGCACTTTGATCAGTGTCAAGTCTCAGGTAATTTTCCAATCTACTTGTTTACTATTCAGAGTCATAATAACTTATTCTTTCATTACTTGATTAGAAAAACAAATGATTGATTGCATTGATGGCGTCACACGACATGCCCTGCCATATTTGTTGCTCGATTGTTCAAAAGTTAAGATATAGCTCAAGCCTATTTCTGTTTTCTGTCAAATGTTGTAATATCGATCTCCTTTAGCTTACGGTAATTCATCCAATGAATAGAAACAAACAATGCTATAGAATGCATCATTAAAATACAGTGAAAGAAGTTTCATTTATTTAAAACAAATATAAACAGGTGGGATACCACTTCAACCATTATTCTCAATTGACTTTCTGGAATAGCAGAGTCGAGCTCAATACCCTCGTTTACTTTTTATACGTGCCTTAGTTAAACTTGCATTTGAACATCACATTCCACGTTAGATTTTTCGAAAGTGATGATACAGTTCCATATTTCAATAATCACCAGATTGAAGCGATCATATTCAATGTAAATATGCTTATGTAAGGTTTATGGCATCAGGTAGAAGGAGTTGATAAGCGGATTGCAAGAAGATTATTGGCGTGTAAAATATGCGGCCTGGCCAACTATTATAATGACACGAAATTGTTGTCAGTGACTCAGTGCAGTTCGTAGTGGCATGAGCATTCCTCGCTCAAGGTTTGATTAATACGCAACATCTCAGTTGCCACATTTCTGGGATTCAATGTGTCTAAAGAAACAAGTTACATATAAATCTTGTATGCATGTATCTACATCAGCCTTCGAATTTTTCTTAATGTGATAGTGTGCCTCTTGAAATTGGAATACCATTCATATGGTGTAACTTTTTCAGTATAGCTAAATGCTAGAAAACAATACGCATAAGTCTGTGCTGTTTGGAAGAGCTTTTTCAGTGGTAAAAGAGTTTTTTTAATTAAAAAAGCTCTTTTAAAAAAAAAAAAAAAAATTTGTTGTTTGGTTGCAAGTTGTCACTAAATAGAGCTTTTGGATGATCAAAAAGACTGCTTTATGTTTACCGGGTGAAACCCAAATTTAAAGCTTTTTTAAGTAGATCTTTTGAAGTTTTTTTAATAATGCTAAAATCTCTAATATAACCTTATAATTTAATATTTGCTTGAGTATTTTGATAATCCTATCATAAAAAGCTTTTTTTTTTACTTGACAACCAAATGACCATCGGTTTTAATTTAAAGATATATTTGAAAAGCTCTTTTAAACAGGCTCTAAATCAAATCAAATGCTTTTTAACTGATCTATTCTTTTTAGGGAAATTCTCAGACCCTTCTTAATTTTGACCTTTTTTTTAAACTAACCCTCTAGTTTTAGTAATGTCCCTTGTAAGTTGTAACTTGTAAGGTTTTCTTTTTGAGTTAGGATTCTCTCATAACTTTGCTTTTTTCCTGATTTTTTTTTTTTTTTTTTTTCAAGTATAGGGCATGTTTGATTTTTCCATTTAACACTTAATAGTACTTAATGAGTTAATGTGTGTCATTAAGTTGTTTTGTTTGATTTTTTAAGTTATAAAACCATTAAATGAACTCCTAAAATCGCTTTTTTTAAGTGAAAATTTCACTTTTCACTTAATGAAAAATAACTGAAATATATATCAATTTATTACTTCCAAATTTATCCTAACAAATCTTATTTATTTTTCTTTTCAAAAAAAAAAAAAAAAAAAATCTAATTTATTTTCGATTTTCTCTTCTCTCACAACCCTTATTTTTTTTTTTGATTGGTCTCTCACAACCCTTAACTATAACTATATTACTATTTTTTTTCTTCTCACTATTTAAAAAACTTTAGCATCCGCTTTCAATTTATTTTTTTAATATTAATAGAGCATATATATTTCATTATATAATATTATAATTCTACATATAAAGATTGTACATATTATTAGTGCCTACTCTAATCTGTTGTCATTTCTTAACCTAAACTTCAATTAACTTGTTCAATTTTTTTACTCAAAGGGTTATATTTTATATGGCAATTTTTATTTATAAATTTGTTATTAAATTATTGAATTACTATTTTTAGTTGTCTTTACTATATTAAAATATAAATATATAACAAATAATAGTTTAAAGGGTATAGATGTAAAAGTATTTATTTTCAAATATTTGTAACTTAAACAAACAAACAACTTATCACTTATATTCGGTTTTTAATGAAAAAAAACAAACATGTTTTTTAGTTTCAGTTTTCGGTCACTGTTCAGTCTTCAGTACAATTCAGCACTGTTCAGTCTTCAGATGAAAAATTAGACACAACCTAAGTGAAACACCTATATGGCTACATGTATAAGAGTGAAAAAAAAAAAAAGAGAACAAAATTTATCCATGTATTTTCTTTTATGTTTAGGTATATTAAAAAGTCTAGGGAAAAAAAAGGGTCCTTTAAATTTGTAGCACTCTTTAGAGAGGTATTTTTGGAACTATCACCAACTTAATAATTTGAATTTAAATAGCACCAAGGCATGGTGATGGACAAAAATACCCCTATTCATCGAAACAAGAAAAAGAAACCAGTTATTAATTCACTATAGAATCCCGAGTCAACTTATGACGTGCTTAGGCACGGTCACAAGTCAACTCAAAACATCACCAATCATGGGCACTTCACGAGTCAACTCAAGACATCACCAATCATGCTTTGAGTTGACTTGTGATTTGCTTGGCAAGTCATGAGTCGATTCAGGGCGTGGCCACTCACTCCACTGAGTCACGGAAATTAATGAAACGTCTAGTGAACCTGGATGACCTTGATTCTTTTAAAGGGCAGTTTCACCTTAGAATTGGTTCCTAATTTATATTAAAATTTTCAACTTTATCCAAAAATCTGTAATTTTCTCCCGCAACTCAACCCCTAGGATAAACTGTAATTTGGTGTTTTAGTCATCCGCCATCTATGATAAACAAAATTCAATTTAAACAATCAAAAACATACAATCCATAAAAACTATATATATATAATCTTTTAATCAAGATTAAGTTGTTCAGAATCTATAATAAAAACTATATATTATTTAATTTAATCACGATTAAGTTGTGCAGAGGCTTGGAGGTGGAGATCAGGATTCAGGCAGCAGAGTACGTTATGGAACCCAGTCGGGTTACGTTATTGTAATCTTGAGGACCATGAGGTGGTAATCCAGGAATCACCAACCCAATAACCCTAGCAAATCTCATAAACCAACTCTCTCTGTAATCCGGACCCGTAGTGTAAGGGATGATAAAACTCCTAATCAGCTCCCAAACAGCATTTAAGTACTTGGGTACTATCCATAACAAGTTGAAGTAGTTCTTGTTCGGTTCCTCTACCAAAACCTGAAATCCAATGCATTAATTAGTTCTTATAATCCAAATGTTTTAATTAATTTGTAGAAATTAACGTGCTATTTATCCGATCGAGCTCACCTTCCCTTTGTAGCAGCTATTGAAATAGAGGCAGTCACCAAAGTGCTTAAACATGAGAGTTTTGTCATCATAAGGCAACCTAGGCACAATGTCATTACTATAAACAAATCTCAAATAATTCACTTCATACTTCTTCAAGTTCTTGTTCATGAACTCTCCGAAAATACTGTCTCCGACCCTCGGCTGCCCAAACGTGTAAACCCCTTCTAGTCTCTCCAACAATGACGCCTCTTCATGCAACACAAGCACAAACACAAACAATATAGCCAATGCACCTCCCAAGCTGTGCCCAGTCACTATAAACTTTGCATCTTTATTTTTCTGTAGCATTTTTCTCAGGATTTTCCTGATTGTGTAGTAAGCAAATGGTGAGCTGCCTTGGTCGTCGATTTCCTTGGGCCAACTTTCCTTTGGTTGTAAGCCTAGAGCCTTCATGAAGCCGCCATGGATTTTACCCACATTTTGAAGCTCATACCAGGAGATGTCGATATCGGTGGACCAGTCAGTTGCATCAAAAGGTGAAGTGCCTCTAAATGCAACTACGATCACGCTAGGGTCTGCTCTTGTGTCTTGAAGCAACAACGCTTCTGTTGAGAATCTTTCCAGGTAACCTGTAAAACATGTGAACGTACATGATTATTAGACCAACATAGAAGAAATTCTAATTTCTGACCGGATGATGTTGGTTCAATGATATACCCCATTACCCCTCACATTACAACGTTATATAATAATATAAATGTTTTGAGTATTTATCTTGTGAGATTAATATTGTATATGAAGTAGTGCTGGCAAAATGGGCCGGGCTTCGGTGGGCCACACGTCCAAGCCCGTTTTGGTCGCGGGCCTGGCCCACCAGGATAACAGGCTAGGCCCAGGCTGGGCTCATGTGGCGAAAACACGGGCTGGGCCCGGCAAGGCCTGAAAAAATTTTAAAATTTTTGGGCCTGGCGGGCCCAAACAGGCCAGCCACGGGCCCGGCCCACTGGCGGCCTGGTAGGCCCGCCAGATTTCAATTTTTATTTTTCAAATTTTGAATTGAGGGGTGGCTTTTGTAAGTAACCATCTGACAGTTGGTGACTGTTAGGGGAGGAAAAAAATATCTAAAACTTTTCAAAATTACATTTTTAAAAATCTTTTACAATTTTTTCTAATTATACCCTTACCTAAAATTTTCTTATAAATACCCCATCACCCTCACCTCATTCTCTACATTTTCTCTACTTCCCTAATCCCTACTCTCTCATTCTTCTCTCTATTCTCTACAATCTCTCACTCACTCTTTCAACTATTTTATAATTTATTTAATATATTATTTATATAGTATATACTATATTACTATATACTATTATACTAATATACTATACACTATACAAGTATACATTATATATTTACATACCTCCAACTCTTTAGTCTCTACTACTCTCTACATATTCAAAGGTTTTTACTCTAAGGTATTGTCTTGTTTTTTTATTTTTTATTTTTTATTTTTATTTTTATTAACTTTCATCAAAAATTAATTAAGTGTTGTATGAAAAATGTTATATTTCATATTATAATTATTACATTAATAATTGCAAAAAATTATTATTTTTTACAATGTATAAAAAATAATATTGTATAAAAAATAAATAAATAAAAAAATGGAAGCCCGTTGGGCTCGGCCCGTCAGGGCCTGTTTAGGCCTGTAACGGGCCGGCCCGCCAAGGCCCGGCCCGGTCTGACTTTACACAGGCCTGGGCCCAGGCCAGGCCTCCCCTTCCCAAAAACATCCGGGCCCGGCCCGGCCTGTTTCCCTCCCAGGCCGAGCCCGGCCCGGCTCGTTTTCCAAAACCGGCCTAACGGGCCCGGGCCTAACAGGCCCGGGCCCAACAGGCCAGGCCGGCCTGTTTTGCCACCATTATGAAGTTTATATATGCAAGTTTCCAATTATGAGATGTGTAAAAATAATGTCTTTGGAGGAAGATTTAATTTAATTTAATTTAATTTGTGTTTGTGTTAAAATAAAAATAAAATAATATGTCATACTTATAGATTTGATTAAGGTTTTCCCTATATATATGTACAAATTAAATGATTTAAAGTATTTTTTTTTTTAAATGATAATTCATTAAGATGGAAAGCAGCCTACAAAGATACTGGGCAATCACCCAGGACCAGACTCTCCACACTTTGAGGACAATCCTCTAACCAAACAGACTCACCCTCACGGTTCAAAGCAATCTTAGCTGAAGCATGAGCAACAATACTATTAGCTAGTCTAGGAATAAAAGAAATAGGGGACACATTAACCTCCTGAAGGAGACAAATAATATCTTCCACAACCACTCCCACATCAGCACACATGGACTCCTTCGAACAGATCATATTCACCACCCCAAGAGCGTCAAGAGTCCAATGTGGCAGGCAGAAGCCCCTAGCTAGCAGCCATTTAAAGTAATGAAGTGTGGTTAAACATCAAATAAATGAAAAAATTGCTTTTGTATTCTATCATAAGTAAACTATATCTTACCTTAATATATATATAATGTTTAGATATATAATTTTATAATAAGGCGCCTCATTGCCACAAAATACAAACAATGTGTACTATAAAAAATCATTTTCAGACACAAAATAAGTACTTTATTAGGTTAACTAAGAAATTACTGACTTGTAGACACAGCTCAGTCTTCTCACGTGCTTTACATTAAATACTTAATTATTAGATTAACTAAGAAATTAATAATCATGACATGTAAACAGCTCAGTCTTCTCATGTGCTTTTTTTTCTTTTTTCAATAACGTGAAACGTGGATCATGAAGGAATATATCATACATTCTTCAATTAGCAAGCCAGCCGCCATAAGGCCCATAGTCAAAGATAATAACAAATAACAACCACTAAATAAATTAAATTTTATTTAATAATCTTTAATTAGAAGCACCTTCAAGTCACGCTAGCGAATGTCAGCCCCCCTCTACGGCTCCACCAATTGCCAATTTCATAATACTTTCGAGAGGAACCAACTCCACGTGCATATAATTTAATGTGAAATTATTACTCATATATATATATATATGTGTGTGAAAGAGAGAGAGAGACTAGGTAAAATATGGTCAATCATTGTATAATATTAATGAAAAAAAAAAAAAAATTTGGTTGCTTCTCAGTACTCACCATTCCAGAAACTGTAGGACCCCAAGAGTTCCATCTGCACAAAATTCAGAAAAAAAAAATGAAAACTTAAAATTACTCATAGTGACAGATAAAACTAATTGATATATGGAGTATTTGTTAGATTCGCAAGTGAAAATGTTTTTTAACTGTAATTTTAGCTATGGAATTGTTTTGTTTTTTTTCTTTTAATTTTCTTGTCATAGTAGTGTCCATAATTGATAGTGCTATATGTCTAAATTACAATATTGAAACTTACCTTCCAGTGATCTTTGACAATGGATTTGATGAAGGCTTGATTCTCGTATGATATTTTAGCAGCCATCAGCGATAACGATGTATAATATTTTCTCTTATTTATAGGTTTAATCTTTCTGTCTAATTCAACTCTTTTGTCAGTAAATCCCACAACAGACATGAACTTCTCTGATGATCTATCTGGTTTCACCACCTTTCCTGCATAATTAATTAACTTATTCATTAATAATTAATATATATTATTCATTAATTAACATCTACGAATCCATAAAATGAGCCCTAACATGTAATTTATAATTAAAATGTGCACTCAGCTATCTCATGAGATGAGTTTGTTATAAGCTAGACTTCCAACTTTAAACATGAAGAATTTTTTTAATTTTTTTAAAATCATCAGTATCAAAACGGTACACATGACCTGATAATTTATATTATGTGTATATATGACCAAACAATGCTTCGATTCCAAAAATAATCTATTTGGGATCTCCAAATTAATACAGCAACGGAAATAATATACATTTTAAATATGGTTTTTAATTAAAAACTTCATGAAATGATATATTAAAAGAGGTATTAATTAATGTTAGTAAAAATTAAATAAACGATGGATTACTACTTTACTAGTAATTTAGTAAATGATATTTCAGTAGCATGATGGTACTAGAAATTAAAACGAAAAATTGATCAGAATTAAACCTGTGAAGAGATTGTATAAAAGCCTGAGAAAACCGCCATTGCTTGAGAGAAGATTTAGGCACAGTTCGAGCACATTTCCAACTATGGTCAATGGTATCCTCATGAAAAGGAGCAGTTTCTGTGCCACGACTGAGATGAATATGAGCCATCGACGACGGAAATTATTTATGTGCCTGTCTGCTTGATCCGAACACTCAACAAATCTTAGTTCTTCCAAATTAGAGGAATATAGTAAGTGAATGAGATCAAACAAAGTTGCTTCTTTTGGCTTGAGAAACAGATAGTTTTGACACAAATATTCTTCACTAGCCATGTCTTTGAAGCAAACGTTGAAGAAGATGGATGATAATTATGAGATATAACCTATATATATATATATAGGGGTACCTAGGATTTTTTTTTATTGGGGTGGGTTAAAAGGAAACTACAATTTTTTTATAAAGAAATTTCTATAGTTGAAAAGTAAAGATACATTTAAATAGAGAGACATAACAAATCTTACCATTCAACATGAATATACTAAGCAAATTACATAAACAGAGAGGTTGGATGGAATCTATCAAATCACAAGTTCTCTCATTCACTTTAATTTAATAATGATACTATATTGTTTTTATTTTTCATTTTTTAGGTCCACCAAACTGTCGATGTTGGTACTACTATAGTAACAATAACATGACTATTGTTTTAATTTCTGTAATGACATCATATGAAGAAAGCAGCCAGCACTCCTAGCAGGTACATCTAGTTAGAATGAAATTAATTTGGTTGGGCAAGTTTGTAAAGACCAATTGAATATATAGTTAAAACAGAATTGCACAAGTTTGATATGGATTTGGATTGAGAGAGTAGATCAATCAGTAGTATATTAGCTAGAATGCACTTGTCATGCCATAAAATGATGAGTACATTTTTGAATAACCGATTTGATAGTCTAAAGTTTAATATAATAATATAATAATATAATATAACATTTTTTGAAAATGATGAGTACATTTGGTCGTTTGATATAACAGGTGATGCAAGTGTGATGTATTAATTTCTTTTTTTTCTTTTCAAAAAGTTGACCCGGCTATAGCCCGGGTCAACCCTGTAATCTGTTCGCCCTTATATATACTATGTGTGTTGCATTCGAAAATGACCAATTTTGAGAAATGTTTAATTATGCTATATTTGGCTTCTCTTATTTTTTTATTTTTTTTTTATTTTTTAAAGAGTTATAGTTGGACTTTCGAGATTAGGAGAGAGATATAACTGGAACCGTAAATTCATGGATGCAGGTATGAATTAAGAATGTACTACAAATTGTGTGATTACGTTGATTCGTGATTCGTGAATCACATGTGAACATAATAAACTAATAAAGGAAGAAATTTCTTCCTTCAATTAATTACGTTAGAAATTTCTGGCCATAATTTGAATATATTATTGAAAATTACCGTTTTCCAAGAGAGAGAATGATGTACTACCAATTGTGTGATCACGCTTATTCGTGACTCTCATCATATGTACTAGAAATTAAACCGAATTGATCAGAAACCTTTGAAGAAATTGTATAAAATCCCGAGAAACTGCCGTTGATTGAGAGAAGATTTATGTGATGAACTGCTGTGAAAATTTGGTTCTTCCAAATTAGAGGAATATAGTAAACGAATGAGTTCAAACAAAGTTGCTTCTTTTGACTTGAGAAACAGATACTTTTAACACAAATGTTCCTCATCACTGCCATGTTTTTGAAGCAAACGTTGAAGAAGATGGATGATAATTATGAGATTTAACAATATAGTTGGCTTTTAATGATTAATGGTATTTAATTTCTTTCTAAGGCATTGGTTTCTTGCGGTACAGGCGTTTACAAATTTTCTTGTGGTATTTTTTTTGTTGTTGAAATATTACAATATTTTAGGGAAAGGGTATAACTAGAATCCGTAACCTTTTGGATATATATGTGTGAAGAACTTAATCTTGTGGTATTTTCTATGATTTTGAGTATTACTAAAATAAACAGATATAAGTCAAAACTCAATATTTAAGAAATCTCATTTGTAGAGAAAGTCTTGGGTGCAGCTTCAGGGTGAGCGATGTACCGTGCATCCGATGCACCCAAATTTTATCCCTCATTTGTGACGGGAGTTGAGGTGGGTAGGTGATAAACTTGCAGTATCCTCATTAATAGATTTATGTGTTTAATTAAACTTTTTTTTTTCCTCACACTCAAGGTTGATTGGTTCCTTTTGGACTCCATTTAAAAAAAAAAAAAAATCAATTTAAAATTAGCCATTTGATATACTGTACATAGTACGTTGTTAGTTATATATTTTAATAATTAAGGAACTGATTATATCGACATCATATCAACCATCATGAAAAATTCACCAACTTATAACTATGCGATCGCACAAAATCATCATCAACAGAGAGACCAACATTAATTACAACTATCTACTTGTTGATGATGCTCTTTTGACCAGGCATCTTGTGTGTCTTCTCACCTAGGCATGGATTCAAGATATGAAATTCTCAACTTAATTATGGCAAGATTGACCAATTAAGCTAACGGACTTTTCAGCTAAGCTTACAATGGATTGCTCGCACATCGACTTTAATTTACTTTACACACTTTCTCCACGTACGATACCCATCAGATGAGGCCATCATTCAATTTTTTTTTCCCTTTTTCAGTTTCTTTTCTCTTTTTTTTTTTATAAAGAAAAAAGACTATATTCATAAACCTGGAAAGATACAAGAGGGAGTGACATCCCACCAAAACAACTCTTCACAAGAAGAGAAAGCCAAAGTGGTCAGGGCATGAGCCAAACTATTAGAAGACCTAGGAATAGCATGGCAGAGACAGCCCCTCACTTCTAAAAACAGGGCTTTAATATCTGAAATAAGAAACATAGCATCACCTAAAAATGAAAGCTCAGAGCTCAGCAAAGATGCAACAGAAACAGCATCCACTTTAGCAGTATTAATAATCAAGTTGTGATGCTTTGCTAGGAGGAGACCTTCACGACGAGCAAGAAGTTCAGCCATATCTCAACTGAAAAGTTGCCTAGCATAGGTTTCGAGACATTTGGACACATGTTTTACACATTACATCTTAGAAATAGATGGTGCTACACCTCCTCTTTCACATTAATGGTGTGATTCAAGTTTCATCATGTGCATTTTACAAGTATGTGCAGGGAGTTTAATTTCTTTCGATATTGTAAAAATAAATATTCGAATCACACATATACTAATCTCTATAAGATCTCAATTCTCGATAAACCCACCAATTTGGTGTTAGAATTTATCATAATACTTAAAAAAAAAACAATAAAAAAAAAAAAAACATTTACGACATGGATTATAGTCTTCAAGATAATGCAGCCCTTTCTCGGCGGTGACGCCTTCTTTAATTGGGTTTCCATATATGATGATCAATGACCCACATTGATCAAAAAAACATTCTTTTTCTTCACTGATTCCTATTGATCTGTCTATCTCCATGATTTTTATCTTTTCCATGGCATGCCTTGCTTTTGAATTTTCTTCATTGTAAAATTATAATGTTCTTGCTATAATTAAGTTTTTTAAGAAAAAGAAGAGTAACATCAAGAAAGAAGAGAATCCCTTTTTAAAAGTGTATATATCAATTACTTCACGTAGTCACACAGTTGGTAGTACATCATTCTCTCTAATGGAAAAAAAAGGGTTATTTTCAAGAATCTCTCTTCATATTTGATTTCTAAATTTATAATAAAATTTCAAATTGATTTTTAATTGTGATTTTATGTGGGTGTGAACTATGAACCTTGCAGTAGTTTACTAGGTAGGTTCTTTATAATTAGGAGTTCTCATAAGTAATCCCCAGACATATATGTTTAGATTAAATCAAATCTAACCATTAAATAAAATCACCGTTTAGATTTAAATGTTTTATATTGCATTGATAGGAAAACCACCGAGTATATATATATAGTTTTTCTCTCCTTAAGACGGAACTGAACTTTTAAGATTATGACAAAACTTGTGAGTCATTGATTAAGTTTAAGAAGACTTTGACTAAACTGAAGTATGTGAATCTAATGGCTGATAATTGTGGAACTGATATAAATAAAACCAGTTCGTCTTGAGGGGAGAAATATTATATTATATATATATAGTCTTTCTATTGTCAGTTCGAACCGATTGGATTTAAGAGATGCTTTGACAAGTGCATGCAGCCAATTAGTCAAAGCATTTAAATCCAATAGCCCACATATAAGGAACGGATATATTTTATATCAGTTTGAATTGACAATAGAAAATTTGTTTATATATATTAGCTCTTCAATTGTCTCATTGTTTCCTGCTATGCTATTGTTTATGTTGTATTCGTTCACAATAGACCATTAATCCGATTGGTGTTAGATTTAGTCAAGAACTTTTATCTAATTTTTTGGTTTAATTTCGTGAAGAATGTAGTATATGTTAAATACAATCACAAATTATCGAAGACGGGCTGCCATGCATTAACATTTAATCAATAATATTTTTGTATAACAAAACAAAAAATCTATCATCTAACTATCTAAGACGAGACCACCATTGCCATTTAAAAAATCAGTGGCTTGACAGATTAATGTAGTTTATTTGAGATATTTGACCTAAGACAAACAACCATTAAAAAAAATAAAAAATGAAAGAAAATTTATGCCCATTTCTTAGTAGATACTAATATATTAAATTATTTATATAATATTTTATGGGGTACGGATATTGACACCCATAAATATGATAAGCGCACCCATATTTATAAGTACACCCATGTCTAAAATTTAAAATTAAAACATTACTATAAACACCTATCTTAATGCCAATAGTATCCTTATTTAAATGAATGTTTTCATTTTAATACAATTTGTTTATAAACCCTTATAAGTTATTAACACACCCAATTTTACAAATGATAAATTTTTAAGTTCTCCAACTTTCAGGTCCTGTGAATACCCAATTTTAAAAATGATATTGTTTTGGTACCATGTTAATTAGAAATTATAGCTAAACCCTATTAAACTTGTTATAAGTTTGAATGGAATTGACCGGTCGTCCAGTATAATGATTTTCTAATTCGACTAGTAGTTAAGAAGTTATAGCAGTTGTTACATATCAAAATTGAGGAATTGAAGTCATCACTTTGTACAGAATGTATGTGGTGGTCTCTAAGTTAGATTATGGTTTAAGTCATATTCAATGGGATTATTATGAGCACATGATCGTAGGGCCAAGAAGAGGCATGGAAACATACAAGCTTTAATTTTGACATGCACTAATATTAATGTATGGAAAGAAGATTAAGACCCATGGCAATTCCACTACCTTACACTGTGTTCCATTATCTATTCATTCATGTCTTCATGCTCTTCCCACCTACCATGTCCTTTTTATTCCATGCCTCTTTTACTAAAAATCTTCAGATTTAATTTCCTTTTTTCTTCTCAATTTCCTTTTTATATATAAACCACCAGTTTTGGTGGCGACTCGATCCTGGAGACTGCTCTGTGAATTTTTGGCTCTGTTGGGTTTCTGTTATTCTCGTTCTTAAAAAAAAAAAATTAGAATAAAGGTTGAATTAGGGTTTTTTTGTAAAATAAAGTAATACACCCCTATTGGAGGGCCAAAATTGCAAATATACCCCAAGTAGTCAAAAGCTTACAACAATGCCCCAAAATTCCAAAAATACCCCCACTTAAAAAATTACTACCACATCTATTACCATTATTATTTTGACCAACCAATGATACAAAACTAAAAGGAAAAAAGTAAATTATACATTGTTTGAAATAAGTAAAATGAGATGGAACTCTTCTAATTGTATTTTTTTTTTTTTTTTCCTTTTGGATGTATAAAAGTGTTGAAGAAAGTTATATGACATGGTGACAAGATGAGTTTTTGAAAAAATATATAACTGTTTTCTTTCATCAGAATCTATATATTGATAGAAATAATATGGGGTAGTTTTTTTTTTTGTTTTTTTTGTTTTTTTTACAAGGGTTAATTTATGAATGTTCTTCGGGTCACACGTGACTTGATATCGGGTTAGGTGTGACCCGAAGCACAAATTCATGGCTTCGTGTTGCCCCCAACCCGAAGCCACGAATTTGTGCTTCGGGTCACACGTGACCCGATATCGGGTCAGTCATGACCCGAAGCACAAATTCATTGCTTCGGGTTGCCCCCAATCCGAAGCCATGAATTTGTGCTTCGGGTCATGACTGACCCGATATCGGGTCACGTGTGACCCGAAGCACAAATTCATGGCTTTGGATTGCCCCCAACCCAAAGCAATGAATTTGTGCTTCGGGTCAATCATGACCCGATATCGGGTCACGTGTGACCCGAAGCACAAATTCATGGCTTCGGGTTGGGGGCAATCTAAAGTTATGAATTTGTGCTTCGGGTCACACGTGACCCGATATCGGGTCAATCATGACCCAAAGCACAAGAACAAATTTTATTTTTTATTTTTATAAGTGTATGTATTTTTATATTAATTTACACTCCTTATGTTTTATGTAAAGTTTTTTTTTTTTTGAATTGATAATATATATTTAAAAATTTTCAGGATTGAAGATGACAAATGTGCAATTGGTTTTGAATTGGGGTGGAGAATGGAAAAGTGATCACGGTGTATATTGGTATGACGGTCGGAGAGGAAGGGCATTTGATTTTCCAAGGGATGTAAATTGTGATCAACTATTAGATAAGGTTTACCATGTAATCGGGATTGATAGAAATCATTATCGAGCTACTCTTACGACAATTGCACAAACCATACATCCTAGCTTGCCTATTGAGATTATTGATGATGATGATGTTGCATTGATGCAAATTTTTTGGTTTGCAGCAGAATTTTTTTGATGATATTGTGCTTGCACATTAGTGGTTTGCAGCATAAATTTTTTGCTGTGTAAATCAATGATATATGCAGAACTTTGATTTTGTGAGTGTTGTGTTTTTTGTTATATTTGTTTTCATGTGCAGCATATGTAGAATTATAACAACAGTGGCTAAAATATTATACTTTCCGCCAATGTGTCTAAAATTTAAAGCTTATTGCACATGATAGAAATTCCACAATGATGGTTTGGTTGGCTAATATATGTTAATGCAATCATACTATCTATTAAAATTCTTGCCATGCTATACATAAATGTTGTTTTGATTTGATTTGCAACATTGCTGCCAAGTTATATACATTAATGTTGTTTTGATTTGTTTATACATTTTCTGGCAGCAACACAGCTACTTTTTTTTTATTCAAAATGAGCTAGACGGTAATTGAATTTCTAAAAAATTTGGCATGAGTATCGTCTGTATTTTCAATAAATCCATACCATTTTCTGTACCTACAAACAAGACACTCCCAATATCCACAACACTTCTCAACTCCTCCGAATTTCATTTCACACACAATTACTACCGCAACGAATACAAATAGAAATCTCATTAATTAAACTAACAATCCGTTAATTACAAAAAGTTATCTTCAACTATATTATTACATGGAACATTTTTATGCATAGGAATTTTTTAATGTGAAGATCTCAGCAACAAAGGGTTTGACAAGCAGAAGAATTAGGTTTGGTCTTCAAACGGTAAAAGAGCTTCTTCTTCTTGGAAGTTGGATTTTCAATGGTGAGAACAACCTTGCCTGCTTCACCAATCTTGAAACTATCACAAACCACAGCTTCTTCACTTAACCCAACTTTTCTTGCTTTTTGGATTATAACTGTGTAGCTTTCTTCACTACTTGGCACAAATTCTGCCCCATACTTCACATCCCTCTGCGGACTTGCCAACAAAACGGTATTTCGGTACCTTCTTCTGCAGCATAAATGTTCCCTGGAAGATTATCAAAGGGTAGTCATTTCTGAACTTGTTTTGCTGCAAGAGTGAAGAATGTTTTTGAGTTGATCATATAATCTTCATATATTTTGAGCAAAATACAATTGAAAATATATATTATACCTCCTCTTCTGTCATCTTGTCGAAACCAAATTTATTAGTCCAAATGGATTCAGCTTCACTGGCTGACGGAAGGACAAGGTTTTTCACATGTAAGAAGCCAAGTAGCTTCTCGATACAAGATAAAAGGGACTGGAAATAACCCTACAGAAACAGTGGATTTACATTAGTTTGAATGCTTGTTACCTAGCTAATAAAACTAATGAGAGATTCACAAATGAATAACTAAATAAATCCGTTTCTTAGCCCTACAGCAGATTTACTCACCTGGCCTTGGGAATCTTTACTTGTTGCAACCAAAGGTAGCTCTGCCACTTCCTCCCCAATTTTGCTAAATTGTCATTTTCTTGAATTTAAGGTCATCTTCACAAAGTGCTTTGCAAATCACGTGGAGGTTTTGAACTTCCAATATAATTTTCATTCTTGTGTGTCTGCTACTCTGCTTCATATCATTAAAAGAAAAGCACCCACGAAACCAAAAAACAACAAAAACAAAACCCCCAAAACAGAGACCTGAAACAGAGGCCAAACAAACAACGCCCCACAACTCACTCCACTCAATAATCTCCCCATTCGAAAATTGTGTTGACCTTTGTAGATACAGATGAAGAAATATATATATAACAAAAACTTGAAGGAATCTAAACCACAATGCAAGCTAAGAAATTACATAATCATTAATCAAACAATGCAAGCTAAGAAATTACAAGTACATGAATCATTAATCAAACAATGTTAGGTTTCAAAATCAAAATACCTTAAATGGAAACCAAATCAAGGATGTATGGCAACTCGAACTCGACGGCGTCGGCGACGCTCGCTGGAACTTGACGCGACGGCAACTCGAACTCGACGCCACGGCAACTCAAATTGGATCGGGATATGGTGGTCTCGGAAGAGGTAGGCTGGAGGGAATTTCACTGGTTAGGGCAATCAGTGAAAATGGATTTTTTTAAAATCAAGGGTAACAATGTCATTTTAGGGTAGTTTTGCAATTGAATTAGATTTTAGGGTAGATTTGCTATTAAATCCCTAAAATAGGGCATTTTTGCTAAATTCCCTAGTTGAAAATATGGGTATAATTAATTGGTGTAAATAGTATTTTGTTTATTTTTAATTAAACTAATATGTTCTCATTGGTAAATTCTTATTGGGATATTTTTGTAATTAAAATTTTTATTAAAATATGGGTGTGCTTATCATATTTATGGGTGTCAATATCGGCTCCCTATTTTATGTTCATATACAGTAGAACGGGGAGATTAAATATTAAGAGCATCTCCAATACAGTTATGAATTGTGAAAAAATTATACGTCAAATAGGATAAATAGACATTGTGTTCAAATATATCTCTCCAATACAGTTGTTGCTACTCAATGTCAAGCTGATGTGGTAAAAAAATTAATAGACACTGTCAAATTAAATGTCTACTTTTAGAGGCTCTGTTAGACAGCTATATTGTAGGTCAACTCATCATTTAGAGATATATATATATATATATAAATTGTTAAGAAAGTTGTTTGATTAAAATAAAAAATAACTAAAATAATAAGACATGTCATTAATAAATTAATATTTAAACAGGAGCATCGGAGACAGATTTATTATTTAGCTATCTATCAAGTAGATTTTTATACCACATAACAAGAAAATAAGTCTTTTGATATCGTTGACATGTCAACAATTATTGAAATGTAAGACACTTTTGCATTAATCATTAGAAGCAGAGGATGCTTAAGCAACTGCAACTGCAACTGCAGCATGATTATCATTAAGACTATAAATATATACATAATTTTATATTATTTTTTAAAACAGCAATTTTATTAAAGGGACAAAAGGACCCTAGCACCAGAAAAACACACTGCCCATAGGGCTACAAACGAACAACACCAAGAGAAAACTAACAAAACCTGAATAAAAAAAAAAACAGGGGAGAGGCATTCGTAACAGTTACAAACACTAAGCAAAACTACTTAAACCACAGCCCTCTCCAAACAAAAGCAACAGAGAAACCACAAACAAACCCCAGTAAACACAAACAAAACAGGGGAGAGAAACCACAAACAAACCCCAGTAAACACAAACAAAACAGGGGAAAAAACAGAGCATTGACTCCTATTGTAAACTGTTTTTTTTTTTTTTTTAAGTATTACAATAAATTTTGACACCGAACTGGTCATGGACCTACCGAGATCTTGTGGACATCAAATATTATTGATAAAAGCTATAGTTTGAAGACATATCGGCTTCTGTATAATGTGATGTATAGGTAACATGAAACTGTTACAAGCATAATCTGTAATATGGTGTTTTAGTTATCCTGCATCTATCATGCAAATAATATAATTCAAGTTAAACAAACATATGTTGCCAATCAAAAAATTACAATCTATAATAAAAACTACATATATTCTTTAATTTAATCATGATTAAGTTGTGCAGAGTCCTGGAGCTGGAGAGGCAGAGTTATGGAACCCAGTCGGGCTACGTTATCGTAATCTTGAGGACCATGGGCAGGTAATCCAGGAATCACCAACCCAATAACCCTAACCAATCTCATAAACAAACTCTCTCTGTAATCCGGACCCTCTGTGTAAGGGATGATAAAACTCCTAATCAGCTCCCAAACAGCATTTATGTACTTGGGTACTACCCACAACAAGTTGAAGTAGTTCTTGTTCGGCTCCTCTAGTAAAACCTGAATTTCAATGAATTAGTTCTTATAAACAATCGGATAACACAAGAATTTCAAATTTAATCAAGTTTATGGGGAAACCAATAAAATTTTCATTTTATAAGAAGCAAGTATAAAAAAATTAAACAAAATTTCATAGCTTCGCGCTGAGTCAACAACATAATCAAAATGTTTTTGTAGAGAGTGCTTTTTATATATCCGGGCTCACCTTCCCTTTGTAGCAGCTATTGAAATAAAGGCAGTGACCGAAGTGCTTGAACATTTGAGTTTTGTCATCATAAGGCAACCTAGGCACAATGTCATTGCTATAAACAAATCTCCAATAATTAACTTCATACTTCTTCAAGTTCTTGTTCATGAACTCTCCGAAAATACAGTCTCCGACCCTCGGTTGCCCAAACGTGTAAACCCCATCTAGTCTCTCCAACAACGATGCCTCTTCATGCAACACAAGCACAAACACAAACAATATAGCCAATGCACCTCCCAAGCTGTGCCCTGTTACTATTAATTTTGCATCCTTATTTTTCTGTAGCATTTCTCTCAGGATTTTCCTGATTGTGTAGTAAGCAAATGGTGGGCTGCCTTGGTCGTTGATCTCCTTTGGCCAACTTTGGTTTGGTTGTAAGCCTAGAGCCTTCATGAAACCGCCATGGATTTTACCCACATTTTGAAGCTCATACCAGGAGATTTCGATATCGGTGCACCAGTCGATTGCATCAAAAGGTGAAGTGCCTCTAAATGCAACTACGATCACGTTAGGGTTAGCCCTTGTGTCTTGAAGCAACAACGCTTGTGTTGAGAATCTTTTCTGGTAATCTGTAAAAGATGTGAATTGAACATGATTATTAGACCGACAGAGAAGAATTCTAATTTTTTTTTTTTTTTTTCAAGTAATTATGAACAAATAATTTAAAGTAATGAACTGTGGTTAAACATCAAATAAAAAAAATTGATTTTGTATTCTATGAGCATAAGTAAACAATATCTTACCTTAATATAACGTTTAATTCTTTAATTTTATAATAAGGCACGCCATTGCCACAAAATGCAAACAATTTGTATTATAAAATGTCATTTTCAGACACAAATTAAATACTTATTAGATTAACTAAGAAATTAATAATCATGACATGTAAACAGCTCAGTCTTCTCATGTGCTTTTTTTTTTCAATAACGTGAAACGTGGATCATGAAGGAATATATTATACATTCTTCAATTATAACAACCACGATAAATACATTAAATTTTATTTAATGATCTTTAATTAGAAGCACCTTCAACGATAGCTATTGCCAGCCGCGCTCTACCAATTGACAATTTCACATTACTAATTTCGAGCAACCAACGTACCAACTCATTGCAGATAATTTAATGTGAAATTCTTACTCAAAAATATATATATGACTAGGTCAAATGGTCAATCATTGTATACCGTTCATGAAAAAAGAATTAGCCAAAAAAACAAAATTAAAAAATTGGTTACTTCTGATCAGTACTCAGTACTCACCATTCCAGAAATCGTACGATCCCAAGAGTTCCATCTGCACCGAATTAAGTAAAAATGAAAACTGAATTACTCATAATGACAAATATAGATGGGAATAAGGTTGCTCATTGTTTAGCTAAAATGACAATCTCTCTTTTTGAGGATAAATTGTAGTGGGATGATTGTCCTAGTTTAATCCATCAGCTTGTTTCCGATGATATTAGTAAAAAAAAAATACATTGATTAATATATGGGGTACTTGTTAGATTTAATTTGGATGTGAAAATAATTCAGTGTTCTAGTAGACGTCTAGCGTCTAGACAGCCTTGGTGGTGAAGCTGTATAAGCCAAAATGATGCCGTTTTGGAAAAAAATTAAAAACAAAATAATTGACAGGCGAAGTCAATGGCGTTAACTCCGCCTAGCCTGCCTAGACCGACGCCTAACCCGCTTAGGAGCCTAGTTGCCTAGGAAGGCCGGTTAGGCCTTCCTTGTAGCGGCCAGGTCCATCTAAGGCCTAGGCGGCCACCTAGACCGATTACTAGAACAATGGAAAATATAGTTATATTTTTTTGACACTTTTACCCCATAATTTTGTTAGTTACCTTTATTTAATAAAAAAAAAAAAAAAAAATTTGTTATGGCCCTCAGTCCCCACAAATTTAAAGAAGGTACGTGTAATTTTAGCTTTGATTGTTTTGTTTTCTTCTTTTTCTTGTCATGGTAGTGTCCATATAGATAGTGATATATGTCTAAATGACAATGAAACTTAATTACCTGCCAGTGATCTTTGACAATGGATTTGATGAAGGCTTGATTCTCATATGATAGTTTAGCGGCCATCAGCGACAACGATGAATAATACTTTCTGTTATTAGGTTGAATCTTTCTGTCTAATTCAACTCTTTTGTCAGCAAATCCCACCACAGACATGAACTTCTCTGATAATCTATCTGGTTTCACCACCTTTACTGTTTAATTAATTAATTAACCCCGTTAATAATAAATATTCTTCATTAATTAACATCTATACGAATCCGTAAAATGAGCCCTAACATGTGACAGTGCACTCAGCTATCTCATGAGTTGTACTTGTACAACATTCATATTATATGTATGTCGACCTAGACTTCCAAGTTCGTTGAAAGACAACAATCCATATCAAAACAGTACACATGGCCTAATCGATAATTTCTATTAATATGTATGTATGATCACCAGACAGTGCTTCGCTTCCAAAACCAATTTATTCGCAATCTCCAAATTAATTCAAGGTTAATAATATAAATTTATGAGTATTCTTGTATTGAAAAAGTTATTAATGAGAAAATATTTTTTTCTGGCTGTAGGGTTTGTATTTAACTTCATGAAATATATGCAACATGTATCTATAATTCTATATGCATGATTAGTTCTGTAGTTCTTCATGTCCTGAGCTGAAATGATATATTAAAAGAGGTATTAATTAATGTTAGCAAATATTAAATAGATGATCAATTACTGGTCAATGATATTTCAGTAGCATAAAATGGTATATATACTAGAAATTAAAATAACGAATTGAGAATTTATAAACCTGTGAAGAGATTGAATAAAAGCCCGAGAAAACCGCCGTTGCTTGATAGGAGATTTAGGCACAGCTCGAGCACATATCCAACTATGGCCAATGGTATTCTCATGAAAAGGAGCACTTTCTGTGCCACAACAGAGATGAATATAAGCCATCGACGACGAAAATTATTTATGTGCCTGTCCGCTTGATCTGAAAACTCAACAAATCTTGTTTCTTCCAAATTAGATGAATATAGTAAACGAATGAGATCAAACAAAGTTGCTTCTTTTGGCTTGAGAAACAGATACTTTTGACACAAATGTTCCTCATCACTAGCCATGGCTTGGAAGCAACGTTGAAAAAGGTGGATGATAATGAGATAATTAAATAGAGAAAATTGCCGAATATAGCCAAATAGATTATGGGAAAAAAAAAAATTAGCCTTGTTTCATATTTTAATTGTTTATATCCATTTTACAATAAATTCTTTCAATCCCTAGCCAAAATTAAAAAAAATACCCCAACCAATTAATTTTTTAGTTTTTAAATTTTTTTTTCCCTATAATCTTCTTCTCTTCCACGACATCTCTTCCTATCTTCTCTCTCTCTCTCTCTCTCTCTCTCTCTCTCTCTCTCTCTCTCTCTCTCTATATATATATATATATATATATATATATATATATATATATATATAATTTTTCTATTATCAGTTCGAACTGACAAAAGATATATCAGTTCCTTGCATGTGGGCCATTAGATTTAAATACTTTGACTTGGCTGCATGCACTTGTCAAAACGTCTTTTAAATCCAATGGCCCACATGCAAGGAACTGATATATAATATATCAGTTCCTTGTATGTGGGTCATTGTATTTAAAAGATACTTTGACAAGTGCATGCAGTTAAGTCAAAGCATTTAAATCCAATGACCCACATACAAGGAACTGATATATATATATATATATATATATATATATAAGGAAATCATGTCAACAACAACCTGCTAAAAAAAAAAAATTGAAATAGAAAATCATGTCATATGCAATACCTAAATCAAAGAATTTTGGTGACAAATTTAAGTACAAAATCGATAAATCTTAAATACCCAAAAAAAGAAAATCGAAAAGAGAGAATCTTTGAAGAGAAATGTGTATTATAATAAGGCGCCTCATTGCCACAAAATACAAACCAACTTTCAAGTTTTTAGCTAATTCTCAATTGAGTAAGGGAAGTTCTAAGCGCCTCCCTGTTGCTGAGACTACGATTCGCCCTGATTCTGCGACTCCATCGGCCCGTGCGGAATTACATCATGTTGCTATTTCTAATTGGGTCGCACCGTTTGAGGCGAAAGGGAATGATTAACTTGTTTCCTTGCCTCCTGTTGTAGTTTGCGTACTTTTTTAGATTATTGTTTTAGGGCCTGCGCGCCACTTTGCTTTCGCTTTTGTTTTTCGTTTCTTTTGTTTTCTTTTTTCTTTTTTTATTTTATTTTAATAAAAGGACTTGATCTAAAAAATCATTTTCAGACACAAAATAAGTACTTTATTAGGTTAACTAAGAAATTACTGACTTGTAGACACAGCTCAGTCTTCTCACGTGCTTTTCATTAATGTTAAACGTGGATCATGAAGGAATATATTACACATTCTTCAATTAGCAAAGCTAGCTGCCATAAGGCCCATAGTCAAGATAATAACTTATAACAACCACCGAATAAATTAAATTTATTTAATAATCTTTAATTAGAAGCACCTTCAAGTCACGTGCTTTTCATTAATGTGAAACGTGGAATATATTACACATTCTTCAATTAGCATTTAGCAAGCTAGCTGCCATAAGGCCCATAGTCAAGATAAGGTTGTTGGAGGGCCCATAGTCAAGATAATAACAAATAACAATCACTGAATAAATTAAATTTTATTTAATAATCTTTAATTAGAAGTAGGGATGAGCATTTGGAGAATGAGGATGGATATAAGTTCCCCCATCACCATCCCCATTTCCCGATTTTCCCCGTTTTCCCTCATTTTTTCCCGTTTCACCGTCTTCCCCGTTTCTCCTATTTAACTAAAAATTACATACTAGAAAAACACAAAATCCATCATAAATTCAAATACAAAATAAAATCAATTACAAATTCAAAAGATATATATATACTTAGTAAAATAGAAGAATAAAAATATTAAAAATATATTATATTATATTATATTATATATAATGTTTGGGGAAATTAGGGAAACGGGGATGGGGGCACCTCTCCCCATCCCCATCCCCATCCCCATTTCCATAAATTTATGGGGAAAATGGAGAAATGGGGATGGGGAGGGGTCCCCCCATCCCCATCCTCATTTTAATATGGGGATAAAAATCATCCCCATCCCTCCCCATTTCCTCAATTTTCCCTAAAAATTCTCCACCAAATGGGGATGGGGATGGGGATGTAGGGATTTGGGTCCCCGGGGATAAATATTCATCCCTAATTAGAAGCACCTTCAAGTCACGCTAGCTATTGCCAGCCCCCCTCTACGGCTCCACCAATTGCCAATTTCATAATACTTTCGAGAGGAACCAACTCCACGTGCATATCGAATGGCCTCTTGCCAATGTGGTGTGACTCTCCAAAAAGAGACTGCACCACCATGGTTCAAAGCCCATGGCATGCATGCATATATGCAAATTTTCCCACCAATAGTGTGGGTGTTGTCCCACCAAGGTGTGGGTGCTCTCTCCCCGTTTGTGGGGGCTGCAGTCTGGGCTGTGCTAGTAAAGCCCAATCTCGCCGGTCCCGGCAGTTGTTGTATTATAAAAAAATAAAAAAAAATAAAAAAAATCCACGTGCATATAATTTAATGTGAAATTATTACTCATATATATATATATATATATATATATATATATATATATATATATATATATATATATATATGTGTGTGTGTGTGTGTGTGTGTGAGAGAGAGACTAGGTAAAATATGGTCAATCATTGTATAATATTAATGAAAAAAAAAAAAAAAAAAACTTGGCTGCTTCTCAGTACTCACCATTCCAGAAACTGTAGGACCCCAAGAGTTCCATCTGCACAAAATTCAGAAAAAAAAAAATGAAAACTTAAAATTACTCATAGTGACAGATAAAACTAATTGATATGTGGAGTATTTGTTAGATTCGCAAGTGAAAATGTTTTTAAACTGTAATTTTAGCTTTGGAATTGTTTTGTTTTTTTTCTTTTAATTTTCTTGTCATAGTAGTGTCCATAATTGATAGTGATATATGTCTAAATTACAATATTGAAACTTACCTTCCAGTGATCTTTGACAATGGATTTGATGAAGGCTTGATTCTCGTATGATATTTTAGCAGCCATCAGCGATAACGATGTATAATATTTTCTCTTATTTATAGGTTTAATCTTTCTGTCTAATTCAACTCTTTTGTCAGTAAATCCCACCACAGACATGAACTTCTCTGATGATCTATCTGGTTTCACCACCTTTCCTGCATAATTAATTAACTTATTCATTAATAATTAATATATATTCTTCATTAATTAACATCTACGAATCCATAAAATGAGCCCTAACATGTAATTTATGATTAAAATGTGCACTCAGCTATCTCATGAGATGAGTTTGTTATAAGCTAGACTTCCAACTTTAAGAGTTCATTAAAACATTAAGAATTTTTTTTTTTTTTTTTTAAATCATCAGTATCAAAACGGTACACATGACCTGATAATTTATATTATGTGTATATATGACCAAACAATGCTTCGATTCCAAAAATAATCTATTTGGGATCTCCAAATTAATACAGCAACGGAAATAATATACATTTTAAATAGGGTAACAGAATCAGTGTAAATGGTGAATAGGTTTTTACGTCTTTTTCAATCCCTTGAACAAACTTTCATTTGTCCCTCAAGGTAGCCTTACATACAACATATAAACCATAAATTCATAGATAGACAAGATAAACATATGATCATATAAGCATAGTCTATGAATATCAACAGTTGTATGAGGTATAAGAACACATAAACGGAACATCAAAGAATATTTGTATTTCAATATTTGTTCAATGTATTACAAGTATAATCAAATAATACTATACACAAGAAATACAATATACAAAATAATTATATTTACAAGTAAGATCAAATGACTAAGATCACAAATCACACTTTACAAAATCTTGTTACAAAATACATCACAAATGAATATTATGCAACAAGGTAACAACATACACATATACAAATATAAGAGAAAGAGATAGGAAGAATTAACACAAGAGAATTTTTAACGTGGTAAAACCTCCAAGGAGGAAACATCCACGGGTTAAACTACAACTATTGGGTATTTATATATATTAGAAAGTAAATAAGAAATTCCACAAAGTGACCAATCTTTAGCTCACCCAACCTAGTGGAGTCTATGTTTACCCAACCCTATTGGAGAGTAGGAAATCCCTCAATGATGCGGAGCCACCATATATTGGACAACATACAAAACCAACATCAATGGAAGATTAGAAATTCCTCAAGAGTGCATACACATCCCATGTACTCTTTTGGAGTCTATGTCTATCCATACGCCTAGGCCTACCAACATATAAGCCAACTCCCTATCCAAGGCACACATGCCTCTAGGGAGCTTCCCATGCATGACTATCCGAGTCTTCCCGACTCTTCCTGACTCTAACCATGACTTCTTGCTTGCCTATCCGAGTCATCTCGACTCTAGACAAGTCTTCTTGCTTGGCTATCCGAGTCATCCCGACTCTAACCAAGACTTCATGCCTTTTACAAGGACTTCCTAGTGTAATCATGTGAATGCAAATGATGCAAACAATCAATTTAACATAGAACATGTGATCAATACATTACATGGTACAACTAGACTTAAACATGTGAAAACACAAGTAAAGTAATCTAGATGCTAAAAACATGAATTAAACCTAGAGCAAGTGAAAAGCATCTAACACATAAGCTCATAATTCTATTCATCACATATAACACTTGAACAATATATATTCATGAAGCACAAGTTCAAGATGCTATAAACATACAATAAAATGCTAAAATCATGAAATCAAATCAATCAATATTCTAGCCAAAGATTTAGAGCAAGGATTAAAAGATAAATCAATTAAATCCTAGATAGCTCTAAAAACACATACAAAAACAATAATCCTAGATTTCATCAATAAAAAAATCAAAACATATCTCAAGGTCATTTATCACAAAATTGATTCAATCAAGTCACAAACAACCTAAGATATCAATCAAATCACAATACAACTCTCAAACATGTGAAAAACCTAGAATCTAAGAAACTAGTTCATAAGTGTCTCTAAATAGACTTTTGATTAGGATTGATTGTGAAGCTATCTTTCTCAATAGCATTCACCAAACATACACATACATATAGAAGAAGAAACCCCAAGGTAATTGAAGGTTATAAAAGAAGTAATCCCAAAGATATGAACACTACCTTGGATTCACGAGCTGGTTCGGTTTTCTGTATATAACCACCAGAAAAGTCGATCAAACAGCTGCCAAACCACTTGGAAAAGGTGAGGACTCGATTACGAACATTCTCCAACTTGAATCACTCAATTCTGACTTCGTATAAGAAAGTTATGGTGTTTGGAAGGTGAGAAAATTGGAGAGAAAAATTCTGACGGGATTTTTTGTCAGAATTTTTCAATTCTTTCTTCTTGGAATGAAATGGAGGGAATTGAGATGATTTAAAAGGAAGAGAGAGAGGGAAGACGTGAGCCAATCAGAGGCTGCCATGTCAGCACCCCGTGTCGGGCGCTTGGGCCACACGGGACCAGAGGGGTGCTTTGGCCGTGGGCCCCATGGCCTCCACACGTGGTGGCCAAGTTTGGCCGTTGGCCAATCTTGCTCCCTCTGCGCACCTCACACGTTCTTCAACTGTATTCGGGCATCCGAACTCCGAATTTGAATCCGTCTTCGGATTACGAATCATGACTCCCTCACGCACAACGAAGACTATGAAACTTTGACAAATGGTTAAGAATTCATCTCGGAAAACGACGACGAACACAACTCAACGAATGAGAACGAAAAGTAGCATAGCTACATCGTTTGGACTCGAAACTAAGTGAATGAGTAACCGAAATGACCGGAACTCAATAAGGAATCATAATAGAACATGTTCAAGTCCAAATACAAAAATACGGAAACAAAAATCACAAAATCACACACGTATGCCTTTCCTAGACATAGTCCTAGAACATGCAAATTCCAATGATTATCAAATTAAAGCTAATGCATGAGCATACATTACCAAGTGTGTGAAAGTGATATATAAATGATATTTAACCATGAAGGAACACACAAAAATACTATGTGTGTGTGTGTGCCTAGCCTTGTAAGAGAAATAAGGTCTTATATACCTTTGTAGACCGATGAAGCACATTTCTCCTTGAAGCCGGCATCTTGCATAAATTGTGGCCATGTCTTTCTTTGATGACTTGAATCTTCAATTCTTAGACCACTAAACATTACAAGAGAAACACGTTTTGATATGGAATACATGCCAAGACAAACCAATGACCTAACAGTTAGTTTGCTGGTTACACAAATCCATTTATGGCTTGAAACAAGCCTCATGCCAATGGTTTTCCAAGTTCTCTCATGCTCTTATTCAACATGGTTTTACTCACCGAATTTGATACAAATCAGATAGAGTCTCTCAAAGTCTTTCTTCATAATCATTTCAAGCTCAAGGATCTTGGCAGGTTGAAGTATTTTCTTAGATTGGAAATTGCTCGTTTCTGCGAAGGGTGTTTATTTGTCTCAACGCAAGTATACTCTTCAACTTCTTGAAGATACTGGATTTCTTGTTTCTAAACCTGCTACTCTACCTATGGATCCTAAGCTTAAGCTGAGTTCCTTCGAAGGAGACTTGTTATCTGATGCTTCTTCTTATAGAAGGCTGGTGGGTAGGCTGCTCTATTTGACTATTTCTCGGCCTGACATAACTTTTGATGTTCATAAGCTGAGCTAGTTTGTTTTTCAACCTCGGCACCCCTATCTTGATGCAGCTTATCACCTCTTACAGTACTTGAAAGCTTCTCCTGGTCAAGGGTTGCTTTTCTCTGCTTCTTTCTCAGTTCAACTTCATGTCTTTGCTGATGCGGATTAGGGTTCTTGCCTTGATTCGAGATAATCTGTCACCGGGTTTTATGTCTTTTTAGGTGACTCTCTGGTGTCTTGGAAGGCTAAAAAGCAATCGACTTTATCTCGTTCTTCTGCTGAGGTTGAATATAGAGCCTTAGCTTGTATAGCCAGTGAACTAGTCTGGATTCAACAATTGCTTCAAGACTTTCAAGTGTCTTCACCTGCTCCAGTCTTGCTTTTCTATGATAATCAAGCTGCAGTCCACATTGCCACCAATCCTATCTTTCACGAGCGTACTAAACACATCGAGATAGACTGTCATTTTGTTCGTGACAAGATCACTGATGGATTTCTCAAGCTTATGCCTATTCACACTCAACATCAACCGGCTGATATTTTCACCAAGGCTTTGCCTGCTTCCCTTCTTTTTCCTTTATTATCCAAGATGGCCGTGCTAGACATTCACTCTTCTTCTTCGTCCATCTTGAGGGAGAGTAACAAAATCAGTGTAAATAATAGTTAGTTTTAATTGTACGTACAGGTGTCAATCTTTTATTGGTGCTTAGTTTGTTTGTTGGTAGTTTTGCTATATATAGCAGAAACAATGCTTGTAATTATTGATTCAATCAATACATAGATTTTTCCTTTTTGCTCAGTCAATATAGGGTTTGTAATTAAAATTAAACTTCATGAAATGATATATTAAAAGAGGTATTAATTAATGTTAGTAAAAATTAAATAAACGATGAATTACTAGTAAATGATATTTCAGTAGCATGATGGTACTAGAAATTAAAACGAAAAATTGATGTGATCTATCACAGTTCCTCATGAGAGACTCACCTATATCATCTATATACTAATATATATACCATGTGTGTTGCATTAGAAAATGACCAATTTTGAGAAATGTTTAATTATGTTATATTTGGCTTCTTTTATTATTATTATTTTTGAAAGAGTTATAGTTGGACTTTCAGGATTAGGAGAGAGATATAACTGGAACCCATATAGGGATGGCAAAATTCCTCGCAAGGACGGGGCCTGTGGGGGCCTGTGGGGACCTGCACTTTTGGGGTGGGGATGGGTTTCAATTTGGTGGGGATGGGACGGGGATGGAGATAAATAGTATAACCCGCAATGGGTATGGGGCGGGGATGGGTTTTATACTCCCCGCCCCGCCCCGCCCCGCTTAAAATAATACTTAGTTAAACTACGTAGTTTCAAAGAATATATATATATATTTATACATTAACCCTAACTTTACATCTCTCTACCGTTATTTAATATAAAGTGACAAAACAAAATACTATTAAAAAAAACCCTAACCGCTAACTTCAACTCTAAATCTCTAATCCTCAAACAACTTGAAGTTCACTGTTCAAGCTTAAACCTCAAACACAAGAGAACATACAGTAAGTTTCTTTCTCAAATAACTTTTAAAATTAAGAGTTTAATAACAACAGTTTTTTTTTTTTTTTCAAGTTTTTACTTAAATAATTCTCAACTCTTGAATTAAATTTAATTCGTTTATCACTACTTCAAGTAGGCACAAATATGTCTATAGATGCACTAGAAAGTGAAGACCCAATACTGGTGTCATCAAGAGAAAATTGTGTAAACATAGAAAAACAACATGGGGTGGAAACAAACCCAATTGAATGTGAAGACGATGGAAACAAAAGAAAAAGAAAGTGCACATCAGTTATGTGGGATCACTTAACCGATAAAAAAATAATTTGAATATAACTATCATATTCAATAGTTATATATTTGTTATTTAAATAAAAATATATATATATACATAAATGGGGTAAATGAGTGGGGATGGGGAAAGTACTTCCCGTTGTACCCTGCGCCGCCCCAACCCGCTCCATCTATATATGGTGGGGTTTTATGAGGGGATGGGTTTTCAAAAAATAAATGGGGTGGGGTGGGGTGGGGTGGGGTGGGGTGGGGTGGGGTGCGGCCGTGCGGGGTAGGCCACCCCGCCTCGAACCCGCCCCATTGCCATCTCTAAACCCGTAAAAACATGGATACAGGTGTGAAGACCGTACTACAAATTGTGTGATTACGTTGATTCGTGAATCACATGTGATTACTACCGTATGATGAGAGATTCGTAAATCACAAGTGATGTACTTCTTTCTTTATGTTACTCTTTTTTTTTCTAACGTAATTATGTCAAGAACATAATAAAGGAAGAAATTTCTTCCTTCAATTAATTACGTTAGAAATTTCTTGCCATAATTTGAATACATTATTGAAAATTACCCTTTTCCAAGAGAGAGAATGATGTACTACCAATTGTGTGATCACGTTGATTCGTGACTCTCATCATATGTACTAGAAATTAAACCGATCGAATTGATCAGAAACCTTTGAAGAGATTGTATAAAATCCCGAGAAAACTGCCGTTGATTGAGAGAAGATTTAGGCACAGCTCGAGCACATATCCAGCTTGAGAGAAGATTTATGTGATGAACTGCTGTGAAAAATTGGTTTCTTCAAAATTAGAGGAATATAGTAAACGAATGAGATCAAACAAAGTTGCTTCTTTTGGCTTGGGAAACAGATACTTTTGACACAAATGTTCCTCATCACTAGCCATGTCTTTGAAGCAAACGTTGAACAAGTGGGATGATAATTATGAGATATAACATATATATAATTTACTATTTTTCGCTTATTTTTCTGATGCCTTCATATTTAAAAATATCGGTAAAAATAGTTTTAATGCTTCAAAAATTCTCAAATTTTATTCATAGATAGATTTCAAAGAATTTATCATTTATAAAAAAAATAAATTAATTAAAATTCATTCAAATCGATATGATTTCATGGTGGTCCTTACCGAAACTAAAATAAGAAATCCCCTATGAGAGACTCACTATATATATATATATAGTTGGCTTTTAATGATTAATAGTATTTAATTTCTTTCTAAGGCATTGGTTTCTTGTGGTACAGTTTACAAATTTTCTTGTGGTATTTTTCTTGTTGTTAAAACTTTTACAATATTTTAGAATTGGGGAAGGGGTATAACTAGAACCCATAACTTTTTGAATACATGTGTGAAGAACTTAATCTTGTGGTATTTTCTATGATTTTGAGTATTACTAAAATAAACAGATATAAGTCAAAACTCAATATTTAAGAAATCTCCTTTGTGACAGGAGTTGAAGTGGGTATTGCAGTATCCTCATTAATAGATTTATGCGTTTAATTAAACTATTTTTTTTCCTCACACTCATAACTTTGATTGGTTCCTTTTGGACTCCATTTTTGTTTTAAGAAAAAAAAAAAAACTTTTTTTTTTTAATTTCAATTTAAAATTAGTCATTTGATATACTGTACATAGTAGTTGTAGTTATATATTTTAATAATTAAGGAACTGATTATATCGACATCAACTATCAGGAAAAAGTCACCGACTTATAACTATGCGATCGCACAAAATTATCATCAACAGAGAGATCAACAGTAATTACAACTATCTACTTGTTGATGATGTTCTTTTGACCAGGTATCTTGTACGTGTTTGTGTGTCTTCCCACCTAGGCATGGATTCAAGATATGAAATTCTCAATTTAATTATGGCAATATTGACCAATTAAGCTAACGGACTTTTCAGCTAAGCTTACGATGGATTGCTCGCACATCGACTTTAATTTGCTTTACACACTGTCTCCACGTACGCTACCCATCAGAGATGAGGCCATCATTCAATTTCTTTTTCCCTTTTCCAGTTTCAACTTTTCAACAATTCTCCATTTCTTGATTTGTTGGAAATATCTTAATTTTTAATAATAAGTAATTAAATCAATATTTGAACACATGTTTTACGCACATTACCTCTTAGTATAGATGGTGATACACCTCCTCTTTTACGCTAATGGTGTGATTTAAGTCTCGTTATGTGCATTTTACGAGTATGTGTAAAAGGTTTAATTTCTCTCGGTATTGTAAAAATAGATATTCGGATCATATATATACTATTTAATCTCAGTAAGATCTCGATTCTTGATAAACCCATCGGTTCAGTGTCAAAATTTACTGTAATAAAAAATTAAATTAAATTAAAAAAAAAAAAAAAAAAAAAAAAAACATTTATGACATGGATTAAATAATACCAGCCCTTTCTCGGTGGTGATGCCTTCTTTAATTGGGTTTCCATATATGATGATCAATGACCCACATAGATCAAAAAACATTCTTTTTCTTACTCACAAGTCACAATCTTCACTGATTCCTCTTGATCTGTCTATCTCCATGATTTTTATCTTTTCCATGGCATGCCTTGCTTTTGAATTTTCTTCATTGTAAAATTATAATGTTCTTGCTATAATTAGGTTTTTTTTTGTTTTTTTTTTTGTTTTTTAAGTACCATCAAGAAAGAAGAGAATCCCTTTTTAAAAGTGTATATATCAATTACTTCACGTAATCACACAATTGGTAGTACATCATTCTCTCTCATGGAAAAAAAAAGGGTAATTTTCAAGAATCTCTCGTCATATTTGATTTATGTTGTATTTGTTCACAATAGACCATTGATTTGATTGGTGTTAGCTAGATTTAGTCAAGAACTTTTATCTAATTTTTTGGTTTAATTTCGTGAAGAATGTGGTATATGTTAAATACAATCGCACATTATCGAAGACGAGGCTGACATGCATTAACATTTAATCAATAATATTTTTGTATACCACCATTGCCATTTAAAAAATCAGTGGCTTTACAGATTAATGTAGCTTATTTGATCTTATCAAATGAGAGATTTGACCAAGAAAAACATCCATTAAAAAAAATTAAAAAAATGGAAGAAAATTATGCCCATTTCTTAGTAGATACTAATATATTAAATTATTTATATAATATTTTATTTATTATTATTATTATTATTTTAACAGCAATTTTATAACAACAAAGAGGGAGCAGAAACACCCCACACAACAGGGCAAGCCCCAAGAAAACAAAGGCCAACAGCCGGAGCAAAGACGCACAAAGCCACCGAAAGGAAAAGAAGCAACACTACAGACAGAGCAGCCAAGCAAAGACCACACACCCAAAAACCAAAAACACGGATGCAAAAACACAAAGCCGAATGATAATGCCTATTTCTACACTTGGTGTAGTCCCGTTTTACCTACCATTTGCCTTCATTTTCCGGGTAAAACCGGTATTTTTAATGTTTAAATAAGTTTGTGCAGGTTTCAGGTCTTCTAAGGGCTTTATTGTAGATAAATGAAGAATGAGAGGCAAAAACATCAAGTTTGAGGAAAATACCAGGCCTGAAGAAGTGAAGACAGAGGATCGGCGCTGTACGGGCGCTGTACAGAAGCGCTCTACGTACAGCGCCAGGCCTGAAGAATTGAAGACAGAAAAGGGGTGCTGAACGGGCGCTGTACAGAAGCGCTCTACGTACAGCGCCCAAGCCTGGAGAAGCCAAAATTTAGAAGGGGCGCTGTACAAAGCGCTCTACGTACAGCGCCCAAAACATGATTTGCGAGATCAAAAAAGTGGCGCTGTACAGAAGCGTTCTACGTACAGCGCCCACACTGCCACATCAGAAATTGGTCTAGGTTTTCATGCCCTAATTTCATACACTATAAATACCTCATTTCAGCTCTGTTCAAGCCACCTCTTGCACGACCCTTGAGCTCCAACACACCTCCAAATCACTTCCAAACATCCAAGAACACTTCTTTCACCAAAATCCTTCACTAAATCACCCACATCCTTCATCAAATCATCATCCAAACTCATTTCTCACCTTACCACTTCATTTCCTCACCAAAACCCACCATAAAAACCTCATCTTAGAGCAAGAGAAGTCAAGGAGAGAAGAAGTCTAGTACAACCAAGCAAGAGAGGAGGAGTTCTTCACATTAGTTTACTCTAAACCTTTCTCTCTTTACATTTATTCATTTTTGATTATGGCTTGTACTTATTACTCATATTTTGTAGCCATTTATTGTACTATGAACTAAACTTCCTTGGCTAAGGCCAAGATGAAGGCTTTCCCATGAATTATTAATCAAGGCCATCACTTTATCATTATTGCTTGTGTTGTGTATGCTCATTTCATGTTCTTAATCATTATTGAATGTCTAGCTAGCATTTAGTAATTGTTTAGTTGTTGTGTGAAGTACCGAGAGAAGAAGCAAACAACGTGCTCGATGAAATGAGTGATAGAGGTTGGTAAGATAGAGATATGCGATGCTAGCCTCTAGGATTCATTTGTGTGCCATTAAACTTAATGAATTTATATGTAGTTCGGATAACCATTGAGAAATAGGTTGTTGGTGCATATAAATATTGTCTTTATCACTTGAGAGAGGTTAGAGACTAATTGAGGGTATCACGAATCTACACATATACTTGCATACTTTATTTCAAAGATGTGCCTAAAATTAATGAGAATTGGATAGGTGGATTCAAGGTCTTAGCCTAATTTCCCATAAGAGATACAATCACTTGCTTGTGTTTGACTTGCTTTAGTTTGTTTGCTTGCCTAGTTTAAATTATTGCATCTTAGTTATATGTTTAATTTAGTTGAATTTGAGTAGTGTAATTCCATCACCATACCTTTGTTTGTCTAAATAGTAGTTAATTAATCAATTGTGGTAATCAATACATCAATCCTTAAGGAACGAATCTTATTTATCATTATGCTATTCCCACGGCCCCGTACTATTGCAGGTGCTCATTTAAGAGTGGTCACCGAAACAGAGCTAAAAAAGGAAAGAACCAAGAAAAACGAACCAACGCCTCAACCTCCCCAGAAAAACTTCTCCCCGGATCCACTCAAACCAAACTTAGCTAACAAATCCCTAGAGAATTAGTCTTCCTTGAACTGAACGTAATCTTTAAGCCATTTATATAATATTTTATGTTCATATACAGTAGAACGGGGAGATTAAATATTAATAATCATCAGAAGAAGAGGATGCTTAAGCAACTGCAGCATTATCATTAAGACTATAAATATATAAATAATTATATAATTCTCAATTGTATATATCTGAATTTTATCTCTAATATATTTTCTAATCCATTGTAAACTTTTTTTTTTTTTTTTTTTTTTAAATATTATAATAAATTTTGACACCGGACTGTTCTTGATCTACCGAGATCTTGTGGATATCAAATATTATTGATAAAAGCAATAGTTTGAAGACGTACCGGCATCTGTATAATATGATATGTAGATAACATGAAACTGTTACAAGCATAAACGGTAATATGTGTTTTAGTTATCCTGCATCTATCATGCAAATAATATAATTCAAGTTAAACAAACATATGCTGCCAATCAAAAACTTACAATCTATAATAAAAACTACATAAATTCTTTAATTTAATCATGATTAAGCTGTGCAGAGTCCTGGAGCTGGAGAGGCAGAGTTATAGAACCCAGTCGGGTTACGTTATCGTAATCTTGAGGACCATGAGCTGGTAATCCAGGAATCACCAACCCAATAACCCTAACCAATCTCATAAACAAACTCTCTCTGTAATCCGGACCCTCTGTGTAAGGGATGATAAAACTCCTAATCAACTCCCAAACAGCATTTATGTACTTGGGTACTACCCACAACAAGTTGAAGTAGTTCTTGTTCGGCTCCTCTAGTAAAACCTGAATTTCAATGAATTAGTTCTTATAAACAATCGGATAACACAAGAATTTCAAATTTAATCAAGTTTATGGGGAAACCAATAAAATTTTCATTTTATAAGAAGCAAGTATAAAAAAATTAAACAAAATTTCATAGCTTCGCGCTGAGTCAACAACATAATCAAAATGTTTTTGTAGAGAGTGCTTTTTATATATATCCGGGCTCACCTTCCCTTTGTAGCAGCTATTGAAATAGAGGCAGTGACCGAAGTGCTTGAACATTTGAGTTTTGTCATCATAAGGCAACCTAGGCACAATGTCATTGCTATAAACAAATCTCCAATAATTAACTTCATACTTCTTCAAGTTCTTGTTCATGAACTCTCCGAAAATACAGTCTCCGACCCTCGGTTGCCCAAACGTGTAAACCCCATCTAGTCTCTCCAACAACGATGCCTCTTCATGCAACACAAGCACAAACACAAACAATATAGCCAATGCACCTCCCAAGCTGTGCCCTGTTACTATAAATTTTGCATCCTTATTTTTCTGTAGCATTTCTCTCAGGATTTTCCTGATTGTGTAGTAAGCAAATGGTGGGCTGCCTTGGTCGTTGATCTCCTTTGGCCAACTTTGGTTTGGTTGTAAGCCTAGAGCCTTTATGAAGTCGCCATGGATTTTACCCACATTTTGAAGCTCATACCAGGAGATTTCGATATCGGTGCACCAGTCGATTGCATCAAAAGGTGAAGTGCCTCTAAATGCAACTACGATCACGTTAGGGTTAGCCCTTGTGTCTTGAAGCAACAACGCTTGTGTTGAGAATCTTTTCTGGTAATCTGTAAAAGATGTGAATTGAACATGATTATTAGACCGACAGAGAAGAATTCTATTTTTTTTTTCAAGTAATTATGAACAAATAATTTAAAGTAATGAACTGTGGTTAAACATCAAATAAAAAAATTGATTTTGTATTCTATGATCATAAGTAAACAATATCTTACCTTAATATAACGTTTAATTCTTTAATTTTATAATAAGGCACGCCATTGCCACAAAATGCAAACAATTTGTATTATAAAAAGTCATTTTCAGACACAAATTAAATACTTATTAGATTAACTAAGAAATTAATAATCATGACATGTAAACAGCTCAGTCTTCTCATGTGCTTTTTTTCAATAATGTGAAACGTGGATCATGAAGGAATATATTATACATTCTTCAATTAGCAAGCTAGCTGCGAAACTCAAGATAATTAACAAAAAACAACCACGCTAAATACATTAAATTTTATTTAATGATCTTTAATTAGAAGCACCTTCAACGATAGCTATTGCCAGCCGCCCTCTACCAATTGACAATTTCACATTACTAATTTCGAGCAACCAACTTACCAACTCATTGCAGATAATTTAATGTGAAATTCTTACTCAAATATATATATATGACTAGGTCAAATGGTCAATCATTGTATACCGTTCATGAAAAAAGAATTAGCCAAAAAAACAAAATTAAAAAATTGGTTGCTTCTGATCAGTACTCACCATTCCAGAAATCGTACGATCCCAAGAGTTCCATCTGCACCGAATTAAGTAAAAATGAAAACTGAATTACTCATAGTGACAAATATAGATGGGAATAAGGTTGCTCATTGTTTAGCTAAAATGACAATCTCTCTTTCTGAGGATAAATTGTTGCGGGATTATTGTCCCAGTTTAATCCATCAGCTTGTTTCCGATGATATTAGTAAAAAAAAGTACATTGATTAATATATGGGGTACTTGTTAGATTTAATTTGGATGTGAAAATAATTCAGTGTTCTAGTAGACGTCTAGCGTCTAGACAGCCTTGGTGGTGAAGCTGTATAAGCCAAAATGATGCCGTTTTGGAAAAAAATTAAAAACAAAATAATTGACAGGCGAAGTCAATGGCGTTAACTCCGCCTAGCCTGCCTAGACCGACGCCTAACCCGCTTAGGAGCCTAGTTGCCTAGGAAGGCCGGTTAGGCCTTCCTTGTAGCGGCCAGGTCCATCTAAGGCCTAGGCGGCCACCTAGACCGATTACTAGAACAATGGAAAATATAGTTATATTTTTTTGACACTTTTACCCCATAATTTTGTTAGTTACCTTTATTTAATAAAAAAAAAAAAAAAAAAATTTGTTATGGCCCTCAGTCCCCACAAATTTAAAGAAGGTACGTGTAATTTTAGCTTTGATTGTTTTGTTTTCTTCTTTTTCTTGTCATGGTAGTGTCCATATAGATAGTGATATATGTCTAAATGACAATGAAACTTAATTACCTGCCAGTGATCTTTGACAATGGATTTGATGAAGGCTTGATTCTCATATGATAGTTTAGCGGCCATCAGCGACAACGATGAATAATACTTTCTGTTATTAGGTTGAATCTTTCTGTCTAATTCAACTCTTTTGTCAGCAAATCCCACCACAGACATGAACTTCTCTGATAATCTATCTGGTTTCACCACCTTTACTGTTTAATTAATTAATTAACCCCGTTAATAATAAATATTCTTCATTAATTAACATCTATACGAATCCGTAAAATGAGCCCTAACATGTGACAGTGCACTCAGCTATCTCATGAGTTGTACTTGTACAACATTCATATTATATGTATGTCGACCTAGACTTCCAAGTTCGTTGAAAGACAACAATCCATATCAAAACAGTACACATGGCCTAATCGATAATTTCTATTAATATGTATGTATGATCACCAGACAGTGCTTCGCTTCCAAAACCAATTTATTCGCAATCTCCAAATTAATTCAAGGTTAATAATATAAATTTATGAGTATTCTTGTATTGAAAAAGTTATTAATGAGAAAATATTTTTTTCTGGCTGTAGGGTTTGTATTTAACTTCATGAAATATATGCAACATGTATCTATAATTCTATATGCATGATTAGTTCTGTAGTTCTTCATGTCCTGAGCTGAAATGATATATTAAAAGAGGTATTAATTAATGTTAGCAAATATTAAATAGATGATCAATTACTGGTCAATGATATTTCAGTAGCATAAAATGGTATATATACTAGAAATTAAAATAACGAATTGAGAATTTATAAACCTGTGAAGAGATTGAATAAAAGCCCGAGAAAACCGCCGTTGCTTGATAGGAGATTTAGGCACAGCTCGAGCACATATCCAACTATGGCCAATGGTATTCTCATGAAAAGGAGCACTTTCTGTGCCACAACAGAGATGAATATAAGCCATCGACGACGAAAATTATTTATGTGCCTGTCCGCTTGATCTGAAAACTCAACAAATCTTGTTTCTTCCAAATTAGATGAATATAGTAAACGAATGAGATCAAACAAAGTTGCTTCTTTTGGCTTGAGAAACAGATACTTTTGACACAAATGTTCCTCATCACTAGCCATGGCTTGGAAGCAACGTTGAAGAAGATGGATGATAATGAGATAATTAATATTGCGCTGCGTCAACGTCTCAACCGATAGATAGATAGATATATATATATATATAAAGCTTTGCTTTGAAGAGCTTCTGAATATTTAAATATTTAAATATATATATTTACTATGTGTCAAGTGTGTTGCATTAGAAAATGACCAATTTTAAGAAATGTTTAATTAATGTTATAGACTTATAGTTTGCTTTTAATAATTAGTAGTATTATTTTGTTTTTAGGGCTAAATTGGTTTCTTGTGTCATGGAGGCATAAGAATTTTCTTGTGTTATTTTCTATGATTTCAAGTATTGTTAAAATATTTTGTGACGGAAGTTGACTGGTATAAATTTCTAATAACCATATTAATGGATTATGAGTTAAATTTTTTTTTTCTCCCACTCCTAACTTTGTAATACATAGTTCAGAAGACGAGATGAGGCTGGTCCAATGGCAAACCCCTCTCACCTGCTCCACGAGGTTATGGGTTCGGGTCCTCTCTCTCCATAAAAAAATAACCTGAAATTTATATAAAGTGTAATACTTATATATATATATTATTAAAATAAAATAAAAATGAAAAATGAAAACAAAAGAAACGAAAAAGAAAAGCGAAAGCAAAGTGGCGAGCAGGCCCTAAAACAATAATCTAAAAAGGTACGCAGACCACAACAGGAGGCAAGGAAACAAGTTAATCATTCCCTTCTGCCTCAAACGGTGCGACCCAATTAGAAATAGCAACATTATGTAATTCTGCATTGGCAACACGATGTAATTCTGCATGGGCCGATGGAGTCGCAGAATCAGGGCGAATCGTAGTCTCAGCAACATGGAGGCGCTTAGAACTTCCGTTACTCAATTGAGAATTAGCTAAAAACTTGAAAGTTGGTTTCCCTCTTCTATTCGATTTTCTCACCACGGGAGTCCAATTATTATCTAGATCTTGAGCTTCCGTATACTTGTCATCCTTCCTTGAAAAGTTGTTACCTGGATTCTCAGAATTACCGCTTCCCAAATGAGCAGAGATTGAATTGGTAAAATCCCTATCATTGACAAAGTGATCTCTAGATTCTTCTCTATTGTAACAATCGGAGGAATCTGAATTGGTATGGTAATCTCCTCTTACAATTGTGGAACCAAAATAGGAATATTTTCCTCAATCGGAAACTGCCTCTCAATCTGGCTGCTCTGCTCCTCTAAGACCAAAAGTTGCATATTGTCTATCTCTTTTGAATCAGGATTGTCAACAAGAGCCTCTATGTTTAAGGTCCCTACATTTTGACTCATACCCCTTGTATCTTGCTGATCATTGTCGCAATTGTGCACCACATGGTCCGCATCTGAATCAGTCTTGATATGCGTAGTAAAACCATCTGTATCATCTTGAGAAATAATCTAAACCTGCTTATTAATAGGTCTATAAACTTGTTGTGGCCCCCTAGATTGAGATCTGCTGTGAGGATCCGGACCCTCTCTAGCCGATTCGGGCTTACTAGAACTAACAGGAATCCCCTTGTCGGACTTGTTCCAACGACAAGCATTGGGAAAATGACTAATGAAAGAACAAGTAGAACAGAAAGCCAGGAGATTCTCATATTCCACCGAAATGAAAGAACTATGAGAATCATTCCTCTCAAGAAGCAAAGAAGACGGAGGCACAGTAGACACATCAATATCCACCAGAACACGCGCAAAATGTCCAAAATCACCCTCCACAGTAGCCTTGTCCAGCCGTAAAGGCACTCCGATCCCTCTAGCTAAATCGGAAATAATCTTCGGATGCCAGTATTCCCATGACAAATCATAAAAACGGATCCAAACTTGAGCATTTGAAGACTTATGTAATGCCGGGTTAAAATCCGAAATCCAAGGCTGAAGCCGTAAAACACCTGGTTTGAGATTAATAGACCCCAAACTCCAAACCATATTTTTGTCAGCATCGGAATTCAACATAATCTGAAAGTACCCCTTACCTAAAGAAATCAGCCTCCAAACAAAGTTCAACTTCCAAATAGACTGCAGCTTGACTTTAAGATCAACCAACTTCCAAGGCTTCTCACCACTAGAAAGGATAACCCGACCAATGAGAGAAAACTTACAAACCTCCAATCTAGACCTATAAGCAGAGGGATCCACCCGAACAGTCACATAACCACCCTTTTTCGAAAGAATCGAAGGACCAGAAACATTTTCCACCGGAATCGGGGCAGCCTTAAAAAGATCTGCATAAGAAGAAGCCTCCATGCTCATCAGATCCATGAAGTTAGAAACCATATAAAACCACAAAAAACTAAACCCTGAAATTTTTTTGTAAACAGTATTGCTACATTACCGTGAACACACTGTCATGAACAGTGAATGCTACAGTTATAAACAGTGCTATGCCCGCTACAGTACTTGCAAACAGTGCCGCCGCTCCGCTACGGTCATAAACAGTGCCCACTTATATATATATATATAGTTCAGAAGATAATAACAAACTTTGATTAGTTCCTACCTTTTGGACTCCATTCTTTAAAAACTTTATTTTTATTTCAATTTAAAATTAACCATTTTATATCGATGTAGTTACATAAAATGACGTTAATATATTATGTCGGCAGTAACCACCATGAAAAAGTCACCTACTTATAACTAAAACGTGATCGCTCAACATTGATGTCCTTGTGACCATGTTTCTTGTCTGGCTCTCCCACCTAGACATGAATTCAAGATATGAAATTCTCAACTTATGGTGATATTTAATTACTATTTATAATAAGTACATAATTATTGACCATGCAGTAGTTAAGATAAAGGTATATTTTTAGCTAAGCTTGTGATGGATTGCACATGATCGACTTTACTTTACTCTTCTCTCCACGTACGCCACCCATCAGATGAGGCCACCATTAATCAATTTCTTTTTTTCCTTTTTATCTTAATTTTTAATAATATTTAAATATTCATACTTTGATTGAATATTTACACACATTTTGCGATGGATTGCACTTCATCCTTTAGTATAGGTGGTAGTGCACATCTTCTCTTCCACGTTAATGAGAATTCAAGTCTCACCATTTACCATAAGAGTAGATATCTGAATCATACATATAGTACTGTTTGATCTCCTCAAGACCCTAAGTCCCTAATCAGTATCAAAATTTATTATAATAATTCACACACAAAAAATGAAAATTTGTTGTAATAATCCATAAAAAGAAAAATGTTTATGATAGATTGGAAAATATATTAGAGATAAAATTCAGATATATACAATTTAGAATTATATATATATGGTCTTAATGATATATATAATGCTGCACTTCCTTTTAGCAACCTCTTTATATAAATGAACTTTTCCCATTTATTTATTTTTTGAAGAAATTAATGTTGCTTATTTTTTCTTATCAAATGAGAGATTTGACCAAGACATGCCATTAAAAAAGGAAGAAAGAATATCATGCTCATTTCTTGGTAGATACCAATATTAAATTATTTATACAATATTTTATGTTCAAAATACAGTAGAACGTGTAGATTAAATTAATCATCCGATGAAGAAGAGGTTGTAAAAAGAGGAAAAGTTCATTTCTAACCATTTGAAAAATTGAGTAATCGTTTATAACCTACTTTCAAATTTTAATTGTTTATAACCTAATTTTTACGTTATTACCGTAATGCCCCTATATAAAAGCAACCATTAAAAAAATTAAACCTTTCCCTTTACTCTTCTTCTGTTCCACGAGGAAGAGAATGCAAACTACTTTATACAACAGAAAACCCTTCTCTGTATCTCTCTCCATCCATGAGCTGTGCAACAACAAAAAAAAAAAATAACAAAAGTAAACACATAACAATCATCATCATCATCATCATCTCTACTTGTACTCATATATTTTAAACATTACACGTTTTATTAAACCAACAAACAAATTCGAATCAAAGATAGCAGGAGAGAAAAATCTAACAAACCAAAAATCATGTGCTGTGATGGTGATTGCAGGCCATTGGGCTCTCTCTTAGGCTTTCTCTTTGTCAGTATTTCTCTTCAAAGATTCTCTCTTTTTGATTTTCTTTTTTCTGAGTATTTAAGATTTCTCGATTCTGTACTTAAATTTGTCACCAAAATTCTTTGATTTAGGTATTGCATATGACATGATTTTCTATTTCAATTTTAAATTTTTTATTTTTATTTTATTATTATTATTATTTTTTTTTTTTTTTGCAGGTTGTTGACATGATTTTGTTGTTATATATATACAGAAGTTCTATTATCAGTTCGAACTGACAAAAGTTATATCAGTTCCTTGCATGTAGGCCACTGGATTTAAATACTTTGACTTGACTGTATGCACTTGTCAATCAAAGTATTTAAATCCAGTGGCCCACATACAAGGAACTGATATAACTTTTGTTAGTTCGAACTGATAATAGAAAGACTATATATATATATATATATATATATATATATATATATAGAGAGAGAGAGAGAGAGAGAGAGAGAGAGAGAGAAGGAAAGATGAAGATGAAGAGGAAGAGGGAAAGAAGATAGGAAGAGATGTCGTGGAAGAGAAGAAGATTATAGGGAAAAAAAATTAATTGGTTAGGGTATTTTTGTAATTTTAGCTAGAGATTGAAAGAGTTTATTACAAAATGGTTATAAACAATTAAAATATGAAACAAGACTAAAAACAATTTTCCCATAACCTATTTGGTTATATTCGGCAATTTTCTCTAAATAAAAATAAGCTACATTGATCTGTCAAGCCAAGCCAATAATTTTTTAAATGGCGCATGGCAGTCTCGCCTTAGATTATATATTTTTTGTTTTGTTATACAAAAACATTATTTATTAAATGTTAATGGCAGCCTCGTCTTTGCTAATTTGTGATTGTACTAAACTATTTGATAAAAGGTCTTGACAAAATCAACGTAATCAAGCAATGCGGGCAACAATGTGACAGCTAAATCAACAATGTGACAACATTATACTGAATATTGTTGTAATACGTGTGGCTTTCCACCAATTCTCAAGTCTTCCACAACACACTTTGCATGTGAAGAAAACATGTGGGCTTCATGACACGCACCCCTTTTATTGTATGTGTTTGCCTATAATTAGTATAAATAGGTTTTGTATTGTTGTTGGATCAGATGATACTTTATCTGAAATATCAATAAAAAGCTCATATTTTCTCTACTCTTATTCACTCTCTCTCGTGTATCTCTTTCTCTCATCTCTATCTCCCTCGTCTCATTTCATTATTTATTTCTTTGTTATTTATTATTCTTTGATTTACAACACGTTATTAGCACGATGCTGTTATTTCCAGAGCCTGAAGCCTCTGAATTTATTACCACTAGAACTTGGAGTTCCTAGATTTATTTCAGAACTTGAAGTTTCTGAATTTATTATTACTAGAACCTGAAGCTTCTAGACTTTTATTTATTAATACCAGAACCTGCAGTTCTGAATTTACTTTCCCGCATTTTATTTTTACACAATTTACTTTCTCGCATTTTATTTACTTTTACATGATTTACTTTCCTGCATATATTTATTTATACGCTTTTTATGAGATTGGCTATGCCAACCTACCAGAACCTGCAGTTCTGGATTTACTTTTTTCGCATTTATTATTACGCATTTTATTTTGTAATTTTTATTTAAACAGTTTGGTCACCCATCCAGAACCTGAAGTTTATGGATTTATTTATTATTACCGGAACCTGAAGCTTCTGGATTTATTTACTTACAAATATTCCTTTATATATCTGAAGGTTTAAATTCCTCGGATTTTTGTCAGACTAGAAGTTCTGACTCCGATTGTGATTTTCGGATAACCAGAAGCTATAATAATGTCAAAGCTTGCAAGTTTGAAATTTGATGCACTAGAAGTGTCTGGGGACAATTACATGTCCTGGGTAGACCTGGCACGGTTCCGGTTCGAACCGTCGGAACCGGTCGGAACCGGAACCGGAACAGGAAAAATCGAAACCTGAACCGGAGGAGGCCGGTTCTGGTTCTATGGTTTGCTCGAACCGCCGGTTCAAGGTTTTTTTTTTTTTTTTTTTTTTTTCAAATTTCTTTTTTTTAAAAAAATTACACTTTATTTATAAAAATAAAATGTAAAAAAAAAATGATATTGAAGAGTATTGAACCATGGTCCATAACCCTTGTCCAAGTAATTAGTATATTTTCCTTTACATTCTCTTCCTTTTTATATAAGTTAGATCTCTCTCCACTTCCCTCATTTATTCGATGTGGGATGTGAGATGTGAGATTTTCTTTTCCTTTCTATTCTAGTTATAGCTTACTAATTTAAGTAGAAGTGAGAGAGTTAACTTTAGACATTTTGATCTTGGACTTGGTACCATATTTAACTGTGGGTGGAGAATCCATTAACAAAAAAAAAAAAAAAAAGTTATGGGATTTCAATTGGGAGTCATCAGCCATGTGCTTGCCTACTTATATCTTTTGTTCTTATTCAGTGTCATTGTTTCAAATTTCAATTATTCATTTTTTTATATATATTTTTTTGACGAAGTTCAATTATTCATTATACAAAACACTGCCTTTCTTCTTCTCTTTTTATGCTCTACCATTCTTCATTATCTAATATATCTATATATATCTTTTGTCCCAGTGCCCCACATTTCTTATCTCAACGTGAATTTATTTCTTAAATACTTAATTTTGTGTACGTTAATTTACTTACGGTAGAAAATGGTGTGGGTTGAGGTAGATCTAGGTCTAAGTGGATAGAATTAACAACAAAGAAAAACAAAACAATTAGAATAGAAAGGATAAAAAAATCTCACATCCCACATTGGAAAAATACGAGAAGTGGAGAGAGGCTTAACCTATATAAAAAAGAGGAGAATGTAAAGAAAAATATAATTACTTGGACAAAGGTTATGGGCCATGGGCCAATACTTTGTAATGTCCTTTTCTAACATTTTATTTTTTTAATAAATAAAATGTAATATTTTGTAATGTTAAGAAAAAAAAAAAAACTGGTTCAGAACCGTCGGTTCGGTCGGAACTGGAACCGGAACCGGAACCGGAACCATCTAAGGTCGGTTCCGGTTCCGGTTCCGGTTCCGGTTCCGGTTCCGGTTCCACTTAACCGTGGAACCGAAACCGGAACCAAACCGGAACCGTGTCAGGTCTAGTCCTGGGTTATTGATGCCAGATTACTCCTAAAATCAGAAGGAATATATTACACTATTGAAAATGGGGCTGAGGCATATTAACAAGACAAATCTATGTCCATGGTTATTATCCGTCACCATTTGCATGAGGATCTAAAAACTCAATACCTAACTGTCACAGAACCAGAAGTTCTATGGCAAGAGCTGAAAGAACGATTTGATAACCAACCCAATGTTGCATTATCAAATGCCAGGTATTAGTGGCAACATTTACGTTTTCAAGACTTTAGATCAGTCTCTAAGTATAATTCTGTTTTATTCAAAATCACTACACAGCTGAAATTGTGTGGTCAGGATGTAATCCGAAATCATCAATAAAAGCAAACAGTAAATTTTCTCCCTTTTCACTTTATCTCATACTATTTTTCTCTCGTTCTTTTTCATCTTATTTCTGTTATATTATTTGTTATTTTAATTTTACGAATCTATTTAATTTTATGCAATTTATGTATCTGAGTATGCCAACTAACCAGAACCTGAAGTTTCTGGATTTGTGTAAATTATGTGTTGAGCCTAACTAGGTCAATCGTTAAGTTTCTGGAATTTAAACTAAGCTCGGCTAGACTGACTAACCAGAATCTGAAGTTTCTGGATTTATCATTATAATATTTAAGTTGGCGCGGTTTTACAAACCGATCAAAATCTGAAGTTCTAAATTTTAAATTTCAGTAAAAATATGGAGTTATGGATTCATTACTATGTACATGAATGTCATTCTTGGGACCTAAAATTCCAAAATTCGAATTCTATATAGAACCCGAAGTTCTAATTTTGAATACAAAGTATTGAATCTGAACTTGAAGTTCTTAAGTTTTGAACATGAAGTTCTAATCAGACTTGAAGCTCTGAATTCAATTTAAATTGTGATATTAAAACTTTTATGTCAAAGTTTATTAGAACCAGAAATTATGAATTGGATCAAGTTACAATTCTTTCATCTAGAAAGTCAATTTGTAATCTCTATTTAGAACCTGAAGTTTTCTGAATTTTATGGACCTGCAGTTCATGGTCGAACCGGAAGTTCGAAAAATCAATATGATTTATGATTTTGTTTTATGAAGTGATATATTTTCATATCTATATGTTTATACTTTTGATCACTTTGTTTAATATGCACTTTATTTTTCTTTATGAATAGATATGTCTTTAAACGGTAAATTGGGTGATATTGAAAAGCAAGATACAAGAGATATATGTCTAGCCGATAGTGCAACGACACAAACGATTCTACGGAATCGGAAATACTTTCTGAATTTAACCTTGCTCAAAGCAAATGTTAATACAATATCAAGTCTAGCAGATCTGATAGAAGGCTCCGGTAGAGCCATGATATTGTTACCAAACAATACTAAAATATGGCTATCACATAGAAACTATAAATGATGAGAATATTGAGTATCTGTGCATTACTTCTCATGATTCAGGCCAAAAACTCATTATGAAAAAGCTGCGTGCTTTATCATCTGGATTATATTACACTCTTATAAGAGGTGTAGAAGTTTATACAGTTATGAACCAGAAGTTCTCAGATCCAAAAAATATTTATGCTTTGGCATGACCGTCTTGGTCACCCGGGATCGATAATGATGCGTAGAATCATTGAAAATTCTCATGGACATCCATTAAAGAACCAGAAGATTCTTTTATCCCGTAAAAATTTATGTACTGCATGTTCACAAGGGAAAATAGTAATAAAACCATCCCATTTTAAGGTTGGCTTTGAATCCCCGTCATTCCTACAAAGGATTCAAGGGGATATATGTGGACCTATTCATCCACTGATAATGCCTATTTCTACACTTGATGTAGCCCCGTTTTACCTATCATTTGCCTTCGTTTTTCGGGTAAAACCGGTATTTTTAATGTTTAAATAAGCTTATGCAGGTTTCGGGTCTTCTAAGGGCTTTATTGTAGATAAATGAAGAATGGGAGGCAAAAAAACATCAAGTTTGAGGAAAATACCAGGCCTAAAGAAGTGAAGACAGAGAATCGGCGCTGTACGGGCGCTGTATAGAAGCGCTCTACGTACAACGCCCAAAACATGATTTGCGAGATCAGAAAAGTGGCGCTGTACAGAAGCGCTCTACGTACAGCGCCCACACTGCCACATCAGAAATTGATCTAGGTTTTCGTGCCCTAATTTCATACACTATAAATACCTCATTTCAGCTCTGTTCAAGCCACCTCTTGCACGACCCTTAAGCTCACAAACACCTCTATTTCACTTCCAAACATCCAAGAACACTTCTTTCACCAAAATCCTTCACTAAATCACTCAAATCCTTCATCAAATCATCATCTAAACTCATTTCTCTCCTCACCACTTCATTTCCTCACAAAAACCCACCATAAAAACCTCATCTTGGAGCAAGAGAAGTCAAGGAGAGAAGAAGTCTAGCACAACCAAGCAAGAGAGGAGGAGTTCTTCATATTAGTTTACTCTAATCCTTTCTCTCTTTACATTTATTCATCTTTGATTATGGCTTGTACTTATTACTCATATTTTGTAGCCATTTATTGTACTATGAACTAAACTTCCTTGGCTAAGGCCAAGATGAAGCCTTTCCCATGAATTATTAATCAAGGCCATCACTTTATCATTTGTGTGCCATGAAACTTAATGAATTTATATGTAGTTCGGATAACCATTGAGAAATAGGTTGTTGGTGCATATAAATATTGTCTTTATCACTTGAGAAAGGTTAGAGACTAATAGAGGGTATCACGAATCTACACATACACTTGCATACCTTACTTCAATGATGAGCCTAAAATTAATGAGAATTGGATAAGTGGATTCAAAGTCTTAGTCTAATTTCCCATAAGAGATACAACCACTTGCTTGTGTTTGTTTGCTTGCCTAGTTTAAATTATTGCATTTTAATTATATGTTTAATTTAGTTGAAGTTGAGTAGTATAATTCCATCACCATACATTTGTTTGTCTAAATAGTAGTTAATAAATCAATTTTGGTAATCAATACATCAATCCTTGAGGAACGAATCTTAATTATCATTGTGCTATTCCCACGACCCCATACTATTACGGGTGCTCATTAAGGAGTGGTCATCCACCAAGTGGACCGTTCCACTATTTTATGGTCCTAGTTGATACATCCATCAAATGATCACACGTTTGCTTATTATCAACACATAATGTTGTTTTTGCAAGATTACTTGCACAAATTATCAGGCTTCAGGCACATTTTCCCGATCATCCGATTAAGTCAATACGCCTTGATAATGCTGATGAATTTACTTCCAAGACATTTGATGAATATTGCAGATCAGTTGGGATTGATATTGAACATCCAGTTCCACATGTTCATACTCAAAGTGGATTAGCAGAGTCACTTATCAAGCGTCTCCAGGTAATTGCGAGAACTTTATTATTTCGATGCAGTTACCAATTTCTATATGGAGACATTTTATTCATCTTTGACCTATTGCTTATCATCATTATTTACCATTACAATTTGTAATTGGTTATAGACATGCTCATTTTTGAGATATTTGATTATATTGTGTATGCCGTTATTGCATATCTGATATGATCTAAGATAAGATTTCTCTACCATTCTAAGATTTATGATGATTTTGATTAATCCTTTATCAGATCATCTATACTTCTGATAGTTTATCTTTTTGCGCACGACCTGCATATTATTATGTTGATTAATTTTCATATCATTATAAGAAAGGGAATTTTCTCCAGAAGAGATGAGTAAATGAAAAGTTACTCTTATACAAAATAGAGATACCAATTCAATTCTCTATATATGTAATAAAAGTGTCTCATTTCAGTCTTCGTATCACTCAAATACGAAAGATAATTGATCATCAGATAATTATTAATCAGTCACTTGATATATTAAAAGTGACAAAATTTTATAAGTTGTTATCTCATAAACCCTGGCCGGGTGATTGTTCCTGAAGAACGATCTGAGTAAAATGCAACAAATAAATCATCTGATGCATATCATAAGCATATGAACCTTTGAAATTTATTGTTATCAGGATTCTAATGTAAACAAAGCTCGAGTTATAAATAAATCCACTTTCTCTAAATTCTCTAAATTAACTCAATAAGAGTTTGATATATCTAAAGAGACACGAGTCTATGAGATGACTAAATCCATTGAAATGGAAGAAATCTCTACAGAGATACAAGAACATAAGAATTAATAAATTTCTATAAATCATACATGAGAAATGTGGAATAGTGAAGAAACAATCATCAGTGATACATTTTCAAATACAGTAGCTACTGAAATGATGATTATGAAACTCATAATATCGATGATTGTAGAAAAATGCATGATTGGCTTAAATGAAAAGAAGCAATTCAAGAAGAATTGACTTCATAAGCCAAACATAAAGTATTTAGACTAATAGTTCTCCAGACACCTAAAGATGTCAAACTAGTTGGATACTAAAAAGTCTTTATATGGAAACGTAATGAGAAAAACAAGGTGGTGCGATATAAGGCACGACTCGTAGTACAAGGTTTCTCACAGAAACTTGGTATTCAATAGTGATAAATATGATTACGTTTCGAATTTTTGATAAATTTGGCTGCTTTTAAAAGGTTTGAAATATGTCTTCTAAACGTAGTAATCATTTATATGGTTCACTTAAAGCAGATATTTATAATCCCTGAAGGATTTAAAATGCTAGAAGCATATAAATCGAGATCTCGTAATCTATATTTGATAAACCTACAGAAATCCTTATATGGATTAAAAACAATCTGGACTGATATTGTATAACCGTCTCAGTGAATATCTGATAAGATAAGGATATAATAATCATATTATACTCATGTGTCTTCATAAAGAAATGAGAAAGATAAGATATTGTCTCGGCCTGAAGATTGAGCATAAATCAAACGAAATACTTATTCATCAATCAGCATATGTTGAAAAGATACTGAAAAGATTCCATATGGATAATGCTCATCAATTAAATACTCATGTGCTTATTAGAACTCTTGATTCTAAGAAAGATCTATTCCAACCAACAGAAGATGATGAAAAGATACTTGGTGAAGTACCATATCTTAATTGGTGCTTTATTATATCTGGCACAATGTATTAGATCAGATATTGCATTTTCAGTAAATTTACTTGCTAGATTCAGTTTGGCACCAACTCGAAAACATTGGAATGAGATTAAACATCTTTTTTTTTTTTTTTTTGTTATCTTCATGGAATGAGAGATTTATGATTATATTATTCAAAATCTAGCAACTTTTTAGGTTTAATTGGTTATGCTGATACCGGGTATCTATTTGATCCCCATAAGCTCGTTCACAAACAGGATATATTTTTACCTATAAATCTATAATAGCACAGCAATCTCCTGGCGCTCCACAAAGCAAACTCTTGTTGCTACATCCACTAATCATTCTGAGATCCTTGCACTTCATGAAACAAGCCAAGAATGTGTGTGGCTAAGGTCAGTTATTTATCATATTCAAAATATATGTGGATTTTCATTATCTACAGGAATGCTGACACCAATATTTGAAGATACTGTGGCTTGTATTACTCAATTTAGAGGAGACTATATCAAAGGAGATAGAACCAAACATATTTCTCCTAAATTCTTCTATACTCATGAACTTCAATAAAGCCGACAAATTGATATTAAACAAATACGGTCTATAGATAATCTGGCATATTTGTTTACCAAAGCATTGCCTACATCAATTTTGAGAAACCGATATATGGAATTGGCATGCGTTGGCTTTGTAAATTACAGGATTGATGTTGAAGTTTTGTTCAGGAGGAGTATTGAATTAGGGGGAGCAAAATTTTGAATGGACATATGTGTACTGTACTCTTTTTCCTTCTACTGGATTTTATCCCACTGGGTTTTACCGGAAAGGTTTTAATGAGGCAGTTCTGAACACATCTACACCACTTCATCCAAAAGATCATTGTATATATTTTTGCTAAGATTTTTGTCCCACTGGGTTTTTCCTAGTAAATTAAAATACAAGTGGTGGAAATCCAAGAGGAAGTATTGTAATACGTGTGGCTTTCCACCAATTCTCAAGTCTTCCACAACACACTTTGCATGTGAAGAAAACATGTGGGCTTCATTTTTGTGACACGCACCCCTTTTATGTGTCCTCATTTTATTGTATGCGTTTGCCTATAAATAGGTTTTGTATTGTTGTTGGATCAGATGATGCTTTATCTGAAATATCAATAAAAAGCTTATATTTTCTCTACTCTTATTCACCCTCTCTCGTCTATCTCTTTCTCTCATCTCTATCGCCCTCATCTCATTCTCTCATCTCTATCTCCCTCATCTCATTTCATTATTTATTTCTTTGTTATTTATTATTCTTTGATTTACAACAAATATATATATATATTCAACATGGGTTGGGTTGTACAGAATTAGGGCTCTCCAAGTCGTGGCGGGCTAAAATTTTGAGATCCAGTTCAACTACTATAGCGGTTTCCTGCTAGGTCCAAGTTGCGGCCATTTCTGATTTATTGGATGTGGATCCAACATATTATTATTTCTAAATGTACCACACATTTTCTCACTCTTTTTGATTTGAAAGATAATGAATTAGCATTTGCTCAATAATTTGTTTAAAAAAATATTATAATAATTCGGGATTTGGGAAGAGGGAGAGACTAGAATCCACAGCCTCGTGGTCACGGGAGAGGTATATACAAACTAGCATGGTCAGCCCAGGCTAGCTTTTTCTATAAAAAAGAAAATTAATGAGTTTGGTTTTTCTTTATATATATATATATATATATATATATATATATATATTAAAATACAAATGGAAGGCAATTACAATAATAAACAATTCATAAAAAAGGTCTAATTTATAATTTAATTTAAATGAGATAATCTAGCAATAGATTCATTGTGATATATTCAATATTTTCATTGTGATATATTCAATATTTTATTGACACTCAAACACATTAAACCTTCACACTTTCCTCTCTATTTTTCGTTCATTGCATAAATAAATTAAACAAATTTTGAATTTCTTACTTAATTTGCTAAAGTTTGAACAAGTATGCATTTAGTTTATTTTGTTTGTTATTTTTTTTTCTCTGACATATTTTTAAATGTTTTTAGGGGAAAATATCATTATATTTTTCTTATTTAGGTGCATACTTTTTAATTAGGAAAATTTGACTATAAGGTTTGTTTAAAAAAAAAAAAAAATTAGTGATAGAAAAATTACGTTTATTTAACATTACAATGTCTTAGGTTTGAGTCGCTGCACCGTATATGGTATACTAAAAAAAATATTTAAATAAATCATGGCTTCACTCCTACTTGTGGACCAGGGCCGTCTCCAGATATTTTGAGGCACCATCATTTAATGATATTAATAAAAATCGGTCATTTAATGATATTAACAAAGATCGGGGCCCTACATAAAAATTATTATCATTAACATAAAACAAAATAAAATAAATTATTATCATAGGCTTAAATAGAAGTAACTCGACTCTTCTTCTTTATAACCCATAGATTTTACCTAACTTCTTTTGTTTTTTTTCAGACTAAAATTTTGAGAGACTTGAACCCACAACTTTATTAATATGGATATTAGGAACTTACTATTAACCGCTTTAACTTTAAATCATTTAAATTTGCATGTACTTAACCAAGTCCATGAATGTTAGATTTATGAAACTGATTAAATTTCTAATATATATTATGCCTGTTAAATGATATAATGATTGAGATTCAAATTCAAAACAATAGGTCAATACCTATAGTTGGATGAGTTGCACACAATTACAATGAGAAACATATAATGGATGGACCACCAAAGAGAGCCGAAATTGCAGTCACGACTCACGAGCCATCTCATTCTCATAGTTGACTATATATATATATATATATATATATATATATATATATAGGAGGAAATAGCCCTTTTTAACCAAAATTTAAGGGAGTTGATTGTTTTTGGTCCAAATTAGTAAACTGATTGTATTTGTCAAATAATCCACCTTTTGGACAAAAACGCCCCTCATTAGTTTTCAAAACCTCTTCTCTCTCCTTGTCTCTCTCATTATTTCTGTAGCCTTTCTCTCTCTCCTTCACGCCTTCTTCTTCTTCTTCTTCACGATTTCTTCTTCTTCTTCACACTTCACGCCTTCTTCTTCTTCTTCACACCTTCATCTTCTTCATGCTTTCAACACTCATTTTTTCCAGATTTTTTTTTAAAAAAAAATCAGTTTTTTTTTTGTTGAAAATTTTCGGATCTTTTTCAGATCTTCTTCTTCACACCTTCTTCTCACTCGTTTTCAAGTATGGGTTGTGGTTGTGGTTGATTTTCAGATTTTAAAAAAAAAATCATGTATTTATAAACAAAATTTTCAGATTTTTTAAAATTTTCATTTTTTTTTTGTTGAAAAATTTTCAGATTTAAAAAGGTTTGGATTTGAGTTTGGATTGTGGTTGTGGTTGTGGTTGATTTTTCGGATGTAAAGTATGGGTTGTGGTTGTGGTTGTGGTTATGGTTGAGTTTGGGTTTGGGTTTCCAGATTTGATTTTTTTTTTTTCCAGACTAAACACACCGGTTATAATCAACTAAACACACCGGACCTACTAAACACACCAGTTATAATCAACTAAACGCACCGAGCAAAAACGACTAAACACACCAGGTAAAAAGGAATTAAACACACCAGGCAAAACAACTAAACACACCAGACCAAAACGACTAAACACATCAGGCAAAAAAGAATTAAACACACCAGGCAAAATTTCTAAATGAAGGGCATTTTTGTCCGAAAAGTGGATTTTTTGACAAAAACAATCAAAATACTAATTTAGACTAAAAACAATAAACCTCCTTAATTTTTAGCTAGTTTTCATTTTCACCCTATATATAGGCTGTTTATTATTATGTCAAATTACAGAGAAAGGCATGTATTGATATTTACAGCCTGAAATTCAGTACTCGATCTACACCCTCCATTAATATATAATCTCTCCATGATATGATTGATCGATCTTAATTTGTTTCCTCCACCACCTTATCTAGCGGTTGAAAGTTGAAACTATTAAATTCTTGCTTCGTGATATGATAAGATCTAGAAGCAGATAGAGATAAAAGCTTCTATAATTGTCCGTGATGGAAATGCATCCCACCTATCAAATGTGGACAATGTGATGGAAGAATATTGGCCCCCAACTCCAAGAGATAATTAGATTGTGTTGTGTGTCCTCCTTCCTCCTCTTCTTTTCATCAAGACGCTACCACCCAAAACCCAATATTCAATATTCAATCCCAACCTACCAACATTTCTTTTAATGTTTTGTTCCAATATTTCTTATAATATCTTTATCATTTTATTTCTTTTTTATCTTTTTCCTATTCTGTCTAAGCTGAAAAAATTTCAGTTTCAGACCATGAAATTACACTAGAAACTAGAAAATTTATGTTTAAAACATTTAGTTGACAACATTTTCATAATTTGAAAAAAAAATTAAAAAAAATCAAACACCAACAGATAAGAGTCTGTCGAAATCTACTAAGATCAATCACTACATACATAACTTGGATATCTACTTCCACAATACAGGAAGTAACCTCTCCACATGCACAATAGCGAAACTATATAGGGCCCCCCCTTTTAAGTCCTTAATTATATTTTGTTTAAATAATTTATATTTGCTTCCTATAAAATGAAAATTTTAGTGATTGATCCCCTGATCACACTTGATTAAATTTGAAATTTTGGTTTCGCCTATTGAAATAAAAGTGGAGGAGCAAGATTCTGATTTTTCCCGCGAGATATTTGTGGAAATATATACTAAAAGCATGTCTAGGGAAATAAAGTGCAATTATGGGGGTGTAAGCGACAGTGCCTGAAATTTACAGGACAAGGTGGCTCCCCTTTATTCAAATTCTAAGAACACTCAATATATATATGTTGGGTCCTTAGTGGGAAGTCTCACATGGGTCTTTTTTTTTTTTTGGTTTATACCATCCGGTTTTCGGGTGGGGCGGATCCACCATACTGTGCAATTAGCCCAAACCACATCCCGACTAATCCGGACTCGCACCGGGTCGGCCCATTAAGGGGTAAAGTGCTCCCAATATGTGTAGTTCCGTTCACAAGGGGAGTTGAACCCACGACCTTGTTTAAGGGATGAGAGCGCCGAACCACTCACACCAACACATGACTATTCTTCAATTTTTGACCATGTCATTGTTTTTGTTTTTGTTTTTGTTTTTGTTTTTTTTTTTAAGTATATAATTTTTTTCATTTTCATTATTTTTTGTATATCTTTTGCGTTTTGATTGTAATAGTTTTATATATCCTAGCTAGATTGAATTGGATAAGGATTCGAGTGTGAAAATTAATAAACAAATATTGGTGCGTCATATCTTTGAGACATAAACAGTTCTATTCGATCCTGCATTGGGCGGCAACTAGTAACCCTTTTATCCTTCTATCCAACAATATATTCATCATTCAGTGCTGCTTTTGATTGAAATAAACAAAAGCATTATTAAACATTAAAAAAAAACGTGTTAAAAATATATATATATATATATATATATGGTTGAAGGACTTCTATATTCATTTATACAAGAGATTTTTTTCTATTAAAGAGAAAAAAAAAAAACTGACACTACTTTGTGTATTCGAACCTCAAAAAATTGTAAGTAGATATAAAAAGGGTTCAAAATTTAAATAGCACTGTTTGGGGTGGTTTTTGGGGAATAGGCACCAAGTTAATAAGTTAAGTTTAAAGAGAGCTTCTTTTGACAATCCAATTTTTTCTTTTTACACTTCTTTTATAAAAACACTCCATTCTCAAAATTTAAATTTAAAAAAATTCTAAAGACACTTCATTTTGTTACAAGATTATCCTTTTTATCTTTTTTTTTTTGAATTAAATTATTAAAAAAAGAAATTATCTCTCCTAAATCATTAGATTAATTATTACATATTAAATACTTTCTCCTAAATTTTTAATTACCATATTAAACTCTTTTTCCTCCAATACATATCTCTAATTTTAGGGAAAAAAAAAAAAAAAAAAAAAAAACTTTTTTTTTTTTTTTTTTTTTTGAAACCGAAATATGAAAATGCTTTTTGTTACTCTTGTAGGTATGTAATTGCCTAAAGAACTTAATTCTTTCATTTGTCTTAGAAATTCTGAGTTTAATCGAATCTAGTTGCAACAATTCAAGCTTTCATATATATATATATTATTGTTAGTAAAAAACCAAAATATTCATAAGTTTTTTTTCTTGAACTATTAATCAGAGATTGATCGAGAAAGTATGAAAATATGATTTATTTATTTATTTTTGAAAAATATAGAGAGGTTAATTATGAGAGAGTGTTTAATATGGTAATAACATATTTAGGAGAGATAGTTTAATACATAATATTTAATCTAATGATTTAGGAGAGAGATTTTTTATTTTTTTTTTAATAATTTAATTAGTTTGGAGTGTCTTTAAATTTTTTGTCTTGTTTAGTAATTTTAATTTAGGTTAAAATTGTCTTTAATAAAAAAAAATTAAATTGGAGTGTGAATAGATAATTTGTGGATTGTAAGGAGAAGCTCTCAAGTTTAAAAGGCACCATTTAATGGGACCAGACAAAAATACCCCTTTGTTTGTCTGTTTCTTTGTTTTGAAACTTTGGAAGAAAAGCTCTATGAGAGAAAACCCCGACGGCGCAACAGTCGACCAAATTGTGACGACGAACCACCGGCAACGGAGCTACAGTACCGACGTACCGGCGAAGTCAATACCGACCACGGTATGTCTTTATCTCTCACGCATTTATTGTCCATTATGTTTGTTTGATGAGTTTAGGTTAGGGTTTTAGTTTAGGAAAAAATTTCGAGCCTTTTGGTAGTGAAAACGATGAAGTTCTGGGTTTCCAAGAGTTTTTGAAACTGAATCGAGCCTTTTTGCAGTCTTATCGAGCCTTTTAGAAAGGTTATCGAGCCTTTAGAAAGGTTATCGAGCCTTTTAGAAAGGTTATCGAGCCTTTTGAAATGTTATCGAGCCTTTTAGAAAAGTTATCGAGCCTTTTAGAACCTATATGTTATCGTGCCTTTTGTTACTGTTTCAAAAGGCACGATGACAGTGTTAAAAGGCACGAAAATATTTCAAAAAGGCACGAAATTTTTTTCAAAAAGGCTTGATAACAACTTCAAAAGGCACGATGACAGTGTAAAAAGGCACGAAAATATTTCAAAAAGACACGAAATCATTTTCAAAATGGCTTCAAGTTTACATACTAAAATGTGAAAAACTTAAAAGAAGCAAGTTCAAGAAATATTACCTTATTTTACTGAAGAAGAAAGTCGGGGCAAGACCTTGAACTTTTATTTGTAGAGAGAGAGTAACTGAGTATTTCAAATGCCTTCGTTTATGTTGCAGAGAACAACTCAAAGAGAATAACATAAATGTTTAACTAAGGGCAATTTTGGTAGTTCACCATAATAGGTGCCTTTTAAACTTAACTTATTAAACCACTGACATTCTCACCAATTCACTTTAAAAAGGTGATATTTTGGACCAATTCCACGATATAAAAAGGGTGGTTTTATTTTTCTTTTTCGGTCATTAAATAAAGAGTGACGATATTTGCACCCCTCTAAAATCGTATGTGTACCCCAAATCAATATATTTTTAAAATTCCAACATTACCCTTAAATAAATTTATTAAAATTATAAAGATAAATATATCTTTATATCATAATAATAAAATATGTATTACTTTGAATATTTTAACAAATATTATAATTAGTTACATGAATATAAAAATTATAATATCTTTTGATTAAAATATTATTTATTCATTAATTGAAATTTAAATAGTGATTATTTTAAAACTATAAGTATTAAATTGCGGTAATATTTTTTTTTTTGAGAGAGTAATAATTTTTCTCAAAAAAAAAAGAAAAAAAGAAACTGTTATAAAAAAATACCAAAACTAAACTAAAAAGTTAAAAGGTAAAAGAAAATTATAAGAAAAACAAAAAAGAAGAAAAGCCGCCTGCAAAAGCTCAGGGAATAAGATTTTTTTTTATTTGAAATTCAATTGCAGATTCGCAGGTCTGAGGCAGCGAAGCGATAGATTGTTCGTGCCTAGAACTCTAGAAGTTCTTTTGTCTCTACCTTTAAATAGAATAATGCTTGGGTACTAACAAGTCAGTATCCAAAATACTGACCCCACCAATAAAAGTATAGCACGTGACAATTTTTCTTTTTACTTTTTACATTTATTTCACAAATTATACCACGTGCTACACTCCCATCCATTTATGGGGTTAGTATTTTGGATACTAATCAGTACTCAAGTATTATTCCTTTTAATAATCTCTAGTTCTATTTTAATTAGTTTAATAAAATAGGACATTAAAACCTAAAAGTCGGTAAGAAAGTGGAAGAACATGAAAATTTGCATTTCTTAAAAGTAGGACCGCAGGAAAAGAGAACAATTTTGTTTAATAAAGATCAGTAAATCTTCTATATTTGGTCATAAGGTACTCATCCATCTTTAATATGGAGATTTTAGATTGTACTTTTTTTTTTTCCTTTCCAATTTTCATTTTAATTAACTTATAACTTATTAATTTAAAACATTTATTCAAAAACTAAGAAAAAGGGCATATATGGTATTATGCGAGATGTGCTTACGAGATATAATATTTTTTAAATTTTGAAAGGGATGTACATACAAATAGGAGTGTATATACAGTTTTCGAAAGGTACAAATATCACTACCCTTAAATAAAAGTTAATGGCTACGAGTATGCTGGAGCAAGCTAAAAAAACGTTTTCATTTGATGGGTCAAATACCACCGGGGCAAAATGCTAGTGGCCCAAATTAAACATTTATCTTTGTACGTTGAGGCCAGCCCATTATTACATTTATATTATATATATATATATATACAGTGGTTCTCTCACGAGGGATCCCTCATTTATAGAACTCTAAGGACCACATTATTTAACCATTGGATGTATCTAATGGTCATAAATTAATGAAAAATCATTGAATCCGGGCAGCTAAAATTGAGAAAACTGCCCACTAGAATATGGAAAGAGCAATTAATGCTCCCTTGATTCTTTATTTTATTTTCCATAACCATTCTATTTAATTTTAAGCATTTACTTATCAATATTTTTTTAATTAATTTTATTGACAGCGGCCAGATCCTCTTCTATCCCACTGATTTCCCCTTCCTCTTTGGATCATCTTCTGATTTCCTTCTTTTGATTTCACTTTTAAGTTGCAAAGAATTACCTGCAATTTTTTACATTTTGACAAAAACAGAGTACTCCTACAACTATTTTTCCATTTAAATAAACTACTTTCCTTGGAATTTTTTGCTTCTGAAAGTGAAGTCTGGCTTCCCAAAAAAAAAAAAAGAAAAAAAAAAAAAGGAAAGGGAAATCAAAATTGTATGAATTTAAACTATGTTTGTTTGGAAGTGCTCAAATTAGAAATTAATGAACTCAAAAGGGTCTAATTCTACAGCGAAGCAATCTTTCAAAGAGAGTTCTAGCATTCATGCAGCCATAGCTGAAAATGGTAGGAAATTATAATGATTGCTTCCAAGAACATAATCATCAAAGAACATTTTTAACGTGAATTAATGATTATTATAATCGGTCCATCACGTAAGATATTGTCTACTTTAAGTGTTTATTTTTTTGCTAACTTGAAAGTGGAGTCTGGCTTCCAAAAAAAAAAAAAAAAAAAAAAAAAAAAAAAAAGGGGAAATCAGACGAAAAAAATTCCAGGGAAAGTGGTTTGTCAAGATGTAAAAAATTGCAGGTAATTCTTTGCAACTTAAAAGTGAAATCAAAAGAAGGAAATCAGAAGATGACCCGAAGAGGAAAAGGAAATTAGTGGGATAGAAGAGGATCCGGCCACTGTCAAATAAAATTAATTAAAAAAATATTGATAAGTAAATGCTTAAAATTAAATAGAATGGTTATAGAAATTAAAATAAAAAATCAAGGGAGCATTAATTGCTCTTTCCATATTCTAGTGGGCAGCTTTCTCAATTTTAGCTGCCCAGATTCATTGATTTTTCATTAATTTATGACCATTAGATATATTCAACGGTCAAATAATGTGGTCCTTAGAATTCTATAAATGAGAGAACCACTATATATATATATATATATATATATATATATATATATATATATATATATATATATATATATATATATATATATATTTTCTATTATCAGTTCGTCCTGACAATAAATATATCAGGACGAAGAATGTGGACCACTAGATTTACATACTTTGACTTAAAGTGTATGCACTTGTCAAAACTTCTCCTTTGACTCAAAGTGTATGCACTTGTCAAAACTTCTCCATAATCTGTGGTCCACATTCTTCGTCATGCTATATTTATTGTCAGGACAAATTGACAATAGAAAGATTGTATATATATATACAATTTTTCTACTATTAATTCATCCTGATATATTTTATACCAAGACGGACTAACAATAGAAAATTTGTGTATATATATATATAGTCTTTCTATTGTCAGTTCGTCCTGACAATAAATATATCAGGACGAAGAATGTGGACCATAGATTATGGAGAAGTTTTGACAACTACATACACTTTGAGTCAAAGTATGTAAATCTAGTGGTCCACATTCTTCGTCCTGATATATTTATTGTTATGATGAATTGACAATAGAAAAACTATATATATATATATATATATATATATATATATATATATATATATATATATATATATATAAATATATAAACTTTCAGGTATGATATCTCGTACGTTTTACGTACAAGATTACAAACAAATAAATATTGTTTGTATCTGCTGGATTAACACAAATATCTATTAGGGTCTTAGGGATCCCATACATAATTTCTATGCCGGACCAATAATTGTCACACGTGATTGGCAGTCTGTAGTGCTACAAAATTGATTGTTACATGAAATAATTAGTGATCCTGCACACAAATTAAGTATAGGATCCCACACCTGAAACATACTATATATATATATATGAGTAAGTCTCTCATAAGGGATCCTTTATTTTAATTCCGGTAAGGATCTTTATGAAATTACATCCATTTTTATGAATTTTGATCTCTCTTTTTTTTTTTTTTTTTTTGGATAATAAGTTCATTGAAATCTACTTATGAATAAAATTTGAAATTTTTATAAACACTAGAACTATTTATCTACCTATGAATTTTTTTTTTTTTTTTTTAAATAGTATATATTTCAAGTACTATAGTAATTATATTCAACATATGTGCAAGGGATTAATACAATAAAGGATATGTACAAGGCCAGGTATGTGTGAGGGGCATAATAGATACTAGACCACCCACATGTTGTCTGTAACATTTATATTGATGGTCAATAATGTCTTTTTATTCTTAGACTTTACGATCTAGTGTTTGGGTTGGGGATATAGTGTAATATTGGAAGTGGACGTATAAGTTTTGATATGATTATATGAGTTGAGATTTCTAGTATTTTTTTATTAATAACATTAGGGCACACTTGGTACAAAGTCTTAAATTAAATACAATAATGCGAAGAATCTAACTTATATCACAATTCCTATAACGTATTAATTAGCAAAAAAAGATATACATTAACGATAATATGTCTAACTTGTCATATATTGTATGAATTGAATTATCACATCATTATAAGTTTGAATACGAATTGGGGTGATTAATATTGTTCACCGCCAATTTCCTCGGATTATTTAACACCAATGAGTGTTTTATACTTACAGAGGGCTTCAGAAGATTATAATTAAAACATTAAAGAGTATATATATAATTGGAAGAAGAAATGGCATATGTGATGACTGATGGGGAGTTTCTTTGTGTATATTATATATTTATTTATTGTGGAAAGGGAAGCAAACATATCCTAATTGAGAGCTGCCAAAAACTGAGTTTGGATTGTTAGGCACACAAACTGAGTTGGAATTTGTAACCAAATTTGAATAAAATTTATCTTTACAATCAGATAAGTTTTGAACTGCTTTGAATTAACTAGGCGATGGCATCTGTACTCTGCACTCTACAAACTCCACACGATCTTCATGCGAAACTTCTGCATAAAATGCAAAAATATATATATATAAAAGAAATTGCAGTCGCTTGCACTTTGGCTCTTGAGACTCCAAATGAACCAATACTCTATTTCAGATTTTCAGCGGCACTTGCATGTTAACTTGATTTGCAGTTCTACTCGGTTGCTTTATATATATATTTATATATATATATTTTTTATTTTTTTTTAACAGCAATTTTATTTAAGGCCAAGAAGCCAAAAAACAGAGCACCCATAAAAGGGGAAGACAGACCACACAACCCACAGCCACACCAAACCCACGCTACTACAGAAACGGACTACCGCAACAAAAGCCAACAAGAGGCAACCCAAAAAGCAATAACAGCACACAGAAACAAAATATATATATATAAAGGGGTTAGATCAGACTAAACCAACTTAAATTTGTGATTTAGTTTTTTTACTTCAACATCTTAAACACTTACATGTTAATCCAAGAGTTGTAAATACATTAAAATTTCAACCATTGAATATGTCAAAACTATGTTTATAACGTTATAGAACTGATTTGTAACTTGAAGATGTTATGTTTGCGGCTAAAAATCCAAACATAACCTCTTCAAGTTCACGAGTATCATAAAACCAATGATGTATATCTTACTTGTATATGTTTTTTTAAAGTCCTCCAATTGTTTTTTTTATTTTAAACGCATGTTCCTCGACACAAAAACCAAATATACAAATTAAAGAATAGAGAGAATAGAGACAAAGGTCGTTAAATTCGTATAATTTTCTTAGGAAAACTTAGGTTCGAAATCGATTTTATATTCAACTTGATGAATGACAATAAGATAATTAATTGCTCATTTGATTTGGGATGGAGAGTTACGGTAATAAATTACTATCGTACACTTCTTCTTCACTTCAATGATATGAGTTTAAGTTTCACATTTATATATTAAATAATAATTAAAGTATGGAAAGATTCATTCTTAGTTTCTAATAATAAAAATTACATATCAAACCGTGTTTGTAGAGATTGATCTAGTCCCGACAACATCGAAAGAAATAACATGCTGATCACTTATTCTTGTCTAAGCAATTAATAATGTGAATTGAAGGGGTGAATGAGAATAATTGAGTCCTGTTTTGTTTGATTGTACCAGTAGAACTGTAGAACAAAATTAGGGTTTGATTAATTAGGAATCCAACGTGGAAAGGGTTGACCAATTAGATTGAGTTTCACGTGTAGAGGGTGTGTTAAGGGAGAGAAACGTCATGAGCGTGCCACATAGTGAAAATAGGCTCCATCACCGCATTTTTTTGTCAGTCTTTCACGTGGATTTCCCATGCAATTACTCCTTTTCTCAGACTAAATACCGCTTCTCCTCCCTCTTCTTTCCTTTTTTGGGCATTGTTGAATCATGAATGTGACTTGCAAAATTAAATCACCATGTTATCGTCCTATAAGGTTGCACTTCATCTCTGTACAATTCATCTCTATCACGGACACGTGTGATGTGTTGCAACTTGCAACTACTACTGCATTTGCATGCACAGTTGGATTGATCAGAACCTCTCACAATTAACTAAATCGATCGACAAGAATACTGAGTTACATGTATGACCGACCATGTGTCAATAATTTAGGAGAAGAGCAGGGATGTTTTGTGCACCAATATAATGTTATGTACTTATGTTTCCTTACTTTACACACAAGTTTATCAACAGAGAACCATCTATATATATATTTATATATCTCTAGATTTTTCTTGGTAGACATTACAAAGATATTGTTTTTTTTTTTTCCTTTTAAGTCGATCTGCCAACACACCACACCATTGTCTAATACACAATAATAACAACAAAAATTTAAATGAGAAATTCATATTTATTCTTTTAATACACAATAACACAACTTCAAAAATGTCTTATAATTAAGCACGTGTTAACATTTTCGATTAATAATTTGTTACCAGAAAAGAAAAAAGAAAAAAAAAACATAATGATTTCTTTGTTTCTCAAGACCAAAACAAATGGTTATTCTGTGTAGAATACGGCATCTTTGGGGTCAGGTTTTTCATTTCTGTAATTAGAATTGCGTGATTTTGAGTTCCTCATCAGACAAGGTGGCCACTTATAGTCCTTTTACAGACATTGAAAGAGTGAGACATCATCAGACATCAAACATCAGACAGAGAAAGAGATTCTCTCGTGAACTTTAAACACGGTTGGATCATATATAATCATTATCTAATATTTCTCTTTATTGATAGAACAACAATGCATCAACAAGGATTACAAAAAGTCTAAATTATGATCAAGAAAAACATGATTGATCATCTAATTTACAACCCCATAATAAACTACTAATACAAGACTTGTAAAAAAAAATTAATGACTTTTTATAACACCACTACCCAGCTATAACTATAGCTTAACACTAATTAAGCTAATTATTATTAGCATCTCCAAAATGCTGACCATTATTTAGTGAATTAAGGTTGTTGATGTTGGACTGTTGGTATGCTTTTCCCAAAGCAAGATAAGTCCCACTAGACAGTGGAGCAGGGAATCCAATCCCAGTTGGCCTATTAGCTGCAACTCTCTCCAGTGATTGCACTTGAGACTTCAAGAACTTCACATAGTGAATAGCTTCATCCAACATAGAAGCTGTGTCCATTTTTGTTCCTCCAGGGACTAGTCTTTGAAGTATTCTAATTCTTTCGCTTATTCTCTCTCTTCTATGTCTCGCTGCCACGCTCTGAGGGTCTTTTGATATCTTCACGTTCCTTCTCTTCGGTGGCTTCACTGATTCCGGGTCTATATGAATTGGCTGCATCGCAGCGATTCGAAAAATGGTTTCCCTCATCGCCGCCATTGAGTGCCGCTTCTGTGACGGTGTGGAATAAGAAATGTTATTTGTCCCGCCTGATGAATGATCCTCAATATCGCCGCCGCCACCTATCCAAAATCTTTCATTGGTTGAATAAGATAGAAAATCCGGTGGGGTGGTGGTGGTGGTGGTTCCGGTGAAGGACACGGTGGATGGTTGGTTGATGAGAGGAAGAGAAGAGACATTTGAGGTATTGTTGTCGATGAAATGTGTCGTGGAGCCATTGTTGGTGCTTGGACCAGTCTCAGAGACATCGTTATAGGAGCCGTAAAAGTCGGGGAATTTGTCCATCTGCATCATCATCATCATCATCTCCATCTGATCTTCTGTTGCAGCCTTTAATTGGTCAATTTCCATGGCCTTTTAATATGACTCTCTCTCTCTTTTAATAAAGAGAATCTAGAAAAAGCAAAGAAAAAACGATAAGTAGTTAACAGAGAGCTGAAGACAACTGAGAGACAGAGGGATGGGGAAGGTAACAGACTAGAAGAGAGAAGTGTAGAAGAGACTGAGAGTTTTATCAGAATGTGCAGCAGCAAAGGAAAACAAGTAGTAGAAACAAAGGTAACAAAGAAGAAAGTGAAGTGAAGAGAGGAAAAAAAAAAGGAATAAAATAGTGATATCGGGAACAGACTATCAAGTGACAAGAAACTATATTATATATATATAACAATAGCCAAGAGGTTGAATATATATATATTATATGTAATAGTGTAAATTTTTGTAATTTTTTTTCCAATCTTTTTTACCCTACTGCATGTTATCACAAAGTTGTTCAGCTTTTGTTTTATTGTTCCACACCCCCCCCCCCCCCCCCCCCCCCCCCCCCCCTACTCTCTAGGAGTCTAGGGTTTATTATTAATTTATTTTGAAATAATTCACTTTCAAGATTGGAAATAGAAGGTTTAAAGCAGAAAAACTATTAGTTAGTTTGTATATATACGTTAAACTCACTTATATTGGATCGTGTGTTTGATTATTAATATCGTATGATATAAATTGATTAGATTGGACGTATACGCGCTTTAGGCACACCGAAACCTTTCTCATGTTAAAAATTCAATTATGGTGATTGGTATATACCTGGAGAAAAGCATAGAATGCACTAATTTTGATCTGGACCATTAAATATTTTTGGACCACCTCTATAAGATAAGAGATGGACCAATAGGCAATAGCTAGTCATATAATCTATATTTGAATATTAAACAATTATATAAATTCGAGAGTTTTGGGGAGTGGGAGGACTTGAACCCACAACCCTGTGATGCATGTGTGAGGAGATTACCACCAGACCAACCTTGACTAAACAAAATATTACACAATTATATAAATTCGAGAGTTTGGGGGAGTGGGAGGACTCGAACCTACAACCTCGTGATGCATGTGTGAGGGATTTACCACCAACCTCATTTTGTTTAGTCATATTCATATAATAATTTGAGCAGTGAATCTGAGGATTTGAAGTGACCATCTTAAATATTGTCGAGAATAATTAACATAGTAAAATAAGTACAGTATTTACCAAGAAAGGAAAAAGAAGCTTAAAATTAGAAGTTTTACAGAGATGGAAGTGGGGTTGGCCCACCATTTGAAGGGCTCAGATCTACCAACTGTACTTCCAGGGACTATCATAAGTGCTTTTGTTGGTGCATGAATCATTATTTATTTTTATTTTTTCTGATGAAACTATGAAAGCTATATTACATAACATTTGAGTGGAATTGTTGGAGGTACTCTTCTAACTTTGCCTTAAAAATCACTTTCATTTTTTAAGAACCCTGAAACCCTACAATCACATGACAGGTGTCAGAAATCTCATGACTTCTAAATGAGAGAACTTGTTTTCTTTTCCGGTGATCGGTCGGTTGCCGGTGGATCCAGAACTGTAGATTCAAAGGGGGGCATACAAATGAAAATGGTCCAGTAGTAGCAGTACTAGTGTGTAAATTGGAAGGAGGGGCCTACAATGTGTGATCTTCTTACATGTTGCAATATTATCTTTATATATATATGAAAGATTATGATTCAGCTGCTACAGCCTAAACCACCTCTCGCACTCACTAACAGGGAACGCTTTTCGAGATGGATCAGGTCCTGATGCAACCGGACTGCTTCATGTGCTGGAAAATTGCACTGCTAAACCAACTTTACTCGAGTCGTGAACTGGCTTTTTTTTTTGGGTACCAGCTAATATATATGTATATATATATTCATATATATTATACTACCCGTCTGTCGAAACGATTCAAACTGTGATATTATTAAGATAAATGAATGTCTTTCACCACTAAGCAATAATATTAGGTGATGCTGTATAATTAGTAATATAAAGAATTGCTAATGAATGTGGAGCGATTTTAGTTTATATATTCATGGTAATAAAACAATTTGGAAAGAAAAAAAAATTAATGTCTTTCTTTTTTAGTTAATTTTTGTTTTGTTTTTTTTATTTCAATTTCACTCTCGGTTGATTTATAGATTTCTCATTGATTTCCTGTCGACCATGTACTGTATATTGATTGACAATTGTTGCTACACACTTTCTTCATTTGTCTGTTACGTATAAGGATGGGGTAACTTTTTTACTTCTTTTTCTTTTTTTTTTGTGATTTTTGTGATTTGGCAAGGATCGAGTAACTTGTTCTGGAATATTAGAGAAATCTTTAATTATGACTTTTACGATTTAAGATTTAGATTGTAAATTCATTTGCAATTTTTGTATTCAAAAGCTAATCATTGCAACCACGGTTCAATATGGTTCGAGGGTAAAAAAAATACATATTCAATCCGTAATATTACAGGTTCGAGGTAAAAAAAATATATATATATATATATATATCAAACATTGGTCCAAATTCAATCATTGGTTCAATTTTAAAATTATCGAGTGGTTGTAACATTATATATTAATTCCTCTGTAGTGGGAGATCTTAAAAAGTAAATTGCTAGATAAGTATATTTTGGGTTTACATTTTAGTGAGTAATATAATAATATCATGGATTCCAACTATTGTATAATAATTATTTTTTTAAAAAAAAAATGTTGTATAATTATAAAAATAAATAAATAAATAACAATACTATTCATACCAAATTTTTATCTTAGCTCAATTGTCCTTATAAAGAATATAGTTAATGATTTATAATTATCACGTAATAAATGAATGATGTAAAGTTGCATATCATCTGTAAGATTATATATTTGAGATTGTAATATTATTCAAAAATAAATTTCCAAATAATTGAAAAGGATAATCAAATACTTCAAAAGATAAAAAAGGATACTCAATTTGCTGTAACATAAATTAATTAGTTAAAAGAAATTAATTTCCCATGCATATTTTTTAGCTGTGAATCTGGATTCTACTATAAAATCTACAGACCAAAACGTTAATTGCAAACTAAATTTTCACTCTAATTAAGCTCTCTTGTATATATATATTTCAAGGATTATTTTAAAAGTTTACCAACTATAGCAATTAATATTCTTCCATGTATATATATATATATATATATATATATATTATTTAATATTTAACAATTATAATTGATCCAAAAATATAGGTCTGTTGTGGACCAGCAACTGAGGTGATAATGATAAGATGTAGACATTTAAAATAAGAAGACATATATAGGGTTATTGATAATGGCGTTAAGGCATCTAGAAGACGACAAAGTTATTAATTTTTGCCATTTTTGTACAGACAATAACGTTTTTAATTAACCGCCTTGATTAATTCCCTTCCAGTAATTTAATCTATTCTCCCCAAAACTACAGACGACCTTCCATGATTTGCTTATAGAGTCAGACGATAACTTTGATTTGATTGATTGAACTAATTTCCATGCACGTAAATATAACTTGTAGCTGGTGAGATACTAAATGTCCACTCATGAATGCAGACAACTATAATAATGTCTTCGATGAATATATTATATCTCCAATTTTTATTTTATTTTTTTTTCACATATATATGATCAATAAATCGAAAGGCATGCAGTAATGTCATTTTTATCACCACATTTGTTACGGGAAACTTCGAATGTAGGTTTATTTTGAGTTGAGTGAGATTATTATATACATTGTTATATAGTAAACCATTTTTTCTTTTTCTTTTTCTTTTTTCTTTTTTCTTTTTGTTATATATGCAACAAAAAAAGAGAAAGTACTGGAATAAAAGGAGAAAATTATAAATAGAAAGAAAAAAGAACATGTTGTGTTGTTGGGGTGTTGCCTGCTATCTTTTCTGCAACACCAATTCCCGCACCCTGATTTCAAAGCAGTTTCACAGGTTAATTGATGACCTGAAATACCCTTCTCTCACTCACAAAAGCATTATAATATTAATAATAATTATTATTATTATTTATGATGAAGAAGACATAATATTCATAAAGGGACATGTTCATGTTCTGTGGAAGAAGAGAGGGTCAAATGGATAAAAAGAATCCAGAAATAGAGATCTTGCTGTTGGGTTATAGCCTATAGGCTTTTTTTTACTTAGCATTATTATCACGGTTGCTGTTTCCACCACCTTATCTTCTCATTCTCTCCCCCACTTATCCCATTTTTATTTATAATGGCTCTCTTGTATTTATTGTATTAACATGCTCAATCAAACAAAACATATATATTTTTTTATATTTTATTTTAATCATTATTTTCCTCCCACTTTCTTTCTCACCCTTCCTCATCGGGAACTGCAGGCAAGCCTCTCACAAGGAAAAAATTAAAAATTTATTATTATTATATTATATGATATTGATGATGACATTATTCAATCAGAGATGGTCCCACTTTTTTTTTTAATTTTTTTTTCTCTACATGATTTTCAACAATTTGAAATTGGATCATTTTCTGGTTGCCAAATTAAGAAAAACAGACAGTCAAAGCATCTTTGGGAAACTTTGTTGGTGAAGGAAAAGAGTGTGGGAAAAGAATTTTGATTGAGCAGAGAAGAGAAGAAGAGAAAAATCATTTTGTTTTGGTTTCTTTGCGTCATGACAATTGACATGCCTCGTCCTGATTTCACCGTTGCCGTTGCTTCTTTGCCTTAAATGGAAAATATTGGGCTCAACGCACTTCTTGGGCTATGTGTTTTATCATTTACAAGTCAAAAAGACGTAGCAGCCAGTGGAGAAAATCTTCTCGGGGAATATTTGATTAAAGGACAATGGTAGACATCCAACCATTTTTGTCCAACTTTTTGTCCAACCCCTGATGTGTCAGTTGGTGAGTGGATATATGGATAAATCATTATTAATGTGCATCCACTCACCACCTGACACTTCAGGGGTTGGACAAAAAAGTTGGATGTGAAACATTATCCTTGATTAAAACATCGATCTGCCTACCTTGAAGGAAATTAAGAACCACATTTGTAGCTATTAAAACCTCATTCGGTGTACTGGGTTTAGCCATCAACTCTAGCTTCAAAAACACAAATCCAATATATTTATGAAATTCACAATTAGAATTTAGAATTGTACAAAATCTGATCGCTAATATTGAAATTCTCCTCTCTAATATTACTGTACCAGTATTGATACAATATCGTGTAGATGTACTGTGTATTACAGGGCTTGAACACAGCAGATCAACAGTTTCAACTCATTGATTATGAAAAGGAGTAATTGCACAAACGTCCCCCGAGTTTAAGCCTAATTACACGCATATGGACTTTTTACCAAATATTACACAAACATCTCCTACCGTTAGTTGACTTCCATACAAACTAACTGTTGACCAGATTTTTAGTATTAAAAGTCCAAAATACCCTTAGTTACTTATTTATACTTTATTTTGTTCCCCTTAAAATAAAATAAATTATATAAAAATGCAAATAAAAAACTTTTAATTATTTTTTTTTTCAAACAAATTTTAAAAGACAAAAATATATAAAACAAAAAATTTAGAATTTAAAAAATATATATAAAAAAGAATAAAATAATTTTTTTATGAAAAGAAATGGAGAATAGATCTCAAATATGCCATTGCTTGGACTTGGATCTATGATCATGAAAAACAAAACTATATTTTAAGTTTAACATTAAAATACAATCATTATTGATGATTCATAAACCAACAAACCACAATTATATTCAATTTTCAATCATCAATTGGATTCCATTCAAGCCACAAAATTTTTAGCAATAAATGAGATTCCACAATTATATTCAATTTTCAATCAGTAATAATGATTGTATTTTAATGTCAAAAATTTAAAATCTAGTTTTGTTTTACATGATTGTATATCCAAATCCTAGCAACGGCGTATTTGAGATATGTTCTCCATTTCTTTTCTTAAACATTTTCCTTTATTCCCTTTTCTAATTTTTTTTTTTAAGTCTAAATGTTTGTATTATATATTTTTATCTTTTAAAATTTGTTTGAAAATATATAATTAAAAGTTTTTTATTTACATTTTTACATATTTTATTTTATTTTAAGGGGAACAAAATAAAGTATAAATAAGTAACTAAAGGTATTTTAGACTTTTAATACTAAAAATCTGGTCAACAGTTAGTTTGGATGGAAATCAACTGACGGTAAGGGATGTTTATGTAATATTTAGTAAAAAGTCCATATGTGTGTAATTATGCCTAAACTAAAGGGACGTTTGTGCAATTACTCCTTATGAAAAAAACAATAATCAGAAGTGTCATTGGTTTTCATGTTCATCGACCTGTAGAATGATAATTCCAAACTTGAAAAATGTTGGTCATGGATTTTAACTTTTCATATGGGGAAATTTGAGATAATATCCAAAATGCCCCTCACCCTATGGAATTTCCGAGTTTTCCAATGAGTTCCTGGACTTCTCTGTGCACATAATAAATTATCTAATGATAAATAGAATCATCCATGCTTTATGGTTTCTTGGATTGCAGGCCACCAGGCACACCAATATCTGATGTGCCAACTCTGGAATTCCTTTTGAATAACAAAACACTCGAGCAGGCACATTAGCAAATTCTGTCATGCATTCAGAATAGGCATGATATTTTGATATTACTAAAATTTAAGGATGTGTACCTTTTCAAGACAACTTTATTGTTCAACAGTGTAAGCAATTGCGTAGAACATGTCAATAGCCTGTAAAAACAAAGAGCTGTGATCGATGGAACTCCTCCAATACAGAAGTACCGCCCTATAAAGAAAGCACATCCACTTCATAATCTTAAATTTAAGATGACATAGCATCATCAATTGAAAACCCACAAACCCAGATTAAAACTGTCATATAAGGGGAATAAAATGATCATTTCAGAATTCATCAAAAAGAGAATGGGGAAGTTGGGGTGTGGGGGGTTTTTCATCAGACAAACTATAAATTATTTTAACTACCAAAACTGGGTTGCTATTTTTGTACAAAGAGGACAGCTGTCTAAGGCAACTTTTCAATCAGTGTTTCCTACGTCATCTCCTTTCAAAAGCCTGTCGTCTCCATTCAAAAATTCATTTACACAGAATTCATGCAGGTTGCCATACATTTTCTTCCACTGTTGAACCATATGCATGGCTTTTCTGTTCTCAAGCTTTAGTCTCTCCACCTCCATTTCATTTGCAGCAGAAGAACCTTGTTGCTGCAGAGAAAACACCACAAAATATAAATGGATACAGATTTCAGGATGATGGAAGATGATGCAATTCATCTTCAGGAGAAAATAAGTAACAAAATATTTGGAATAGAAGATAGATAGTACATTACAACGTGAGAACAACATAAAAAATAAAAAAATCACATCTAAGATAACTTAAAGTATCAAGAACATTCGATAAGAAATAGAAAACCTCCACTAGTTTAACATGTTCATCCAATATGTGAGAATTGTTGAATGGAACATCAGGAAGAATATTGCAAGCAGTGGGAAGACGGATGACACCCATCTTGTTTGCGTCTTTATCCATATTCACATATTTTTCCAGTGGAGGAGGTAATAGTGACCCATGCCTTCTTGATGAACCATGTGAATTTGAGAATGCTCCCAAAGTAAGGAAGTTTGGTCGTCTAACGACGAGAATATTGTTCACGGGACCTGTAAAGCACGGAACCAAACAGCAGTGAAAATGAGATAGCCGCCAAAAATGAGGGGAGAATGTATATGCCACAGCAACAATTGTTGCAGTCACAACACCGACACGTTGCCATGATGTTGTAACTGCAGTTGCGAAAATTAATACTGTGGCAATGATACTGCCCAAACAATGAGAGCCAACATCAAGTAAAAGAGCTTTAAGGGAAAAGATAAATATATTTAAACTTAATATGAAAAACACTATTAGCATATATATAGTACAATTGCAAAGTCTCATTCTCAAACCAGTGATGAAAATATAGAAGCACATGAAATTAATAAATCCGGGTCCGCATTTCTAACTATCAAAGTGATATTAATGAGAAGGAAAATCGTGCTAAAATCCTTTGACATTACATTGCCTAAAAGAATATGAAACTTCATTAAGAATTATGCTCAAAACATCTCACAAGTTTCGCTAACTTAAATTTTCACACGCTTCATATTTCAAACATTTCTGGATGAGGGTCCTCAACAAACTTATCACTCGATGGAAAACTGAGACTAACTTTATAGCAATTCAAGAGAAAGACCAAAAAAAAAGAGTTAACTTTTCTATTAAATTCCACAAATTGGAATTAAATGATAAGTGTTAACTTAAGTACTCGTAGTCCTCTAGTGTCAATGAACAAAAACTATAAGAAGACACCGGTTACACTCTTATAGAAAATATCTAGAGTTGCTTCAAGGTCATGCACTAGAGAGACTAATTCCCTTATTTAATTCCGAATACTAAGAAATCCACTGATCATTACCAAAAAAATTCTTAATGTTTTGTGCTTTCAGAAATTCCTTACTTCGATACACATTATATTGTTCTAAAAGAGTACAATAATAAATGCAAAACAACAAAGCAATATATAAACATTAGTTTGAACAAAACCTTTTCCATGTTTGAACATTCGGACAATGTTAAGGGTCCTTGGGTCCCAAACGCGAACCATGCCGTCCTCTGATCCAGAAAGCAACAGATTTCCTTCTATACTATATGCCAAACAAGTCACAGCCTTGCTGTTCATGGGGGAAAATAGAAGGAAATTATATTTGGAAGTAAAATGAGAAACAGGTTGATATTAAAAAAAAAAAAAAAAACCTTGTACATTCCGAAGAAAGGATGTGAATCAATCATCTACAACCTTTTGTTAGATATATCAATTAAAGTCAATAATTTCAAATCGATCTATAATTTAGAGAAAGCAAGTTACATCCTAACCATTGGCACAAGAAATGCATTCCAAATGAAAATTGTTTCCAATTAATAATCTCTGAAGAATATATTCGGGTAACAATTTATTTATAAATGAAATTTTGGACAAAGCACAAAACAAATTTTCCAAGTTAACCCAAAATGATTAAGGAAATATTTTATTCCTCCAAATGGACTGTGCGTGCAAGCAGCCTGTTACATATGAAATGGATAACATTTCTAATTGACTCTCTTTTCATATAGGCAGTGTAGTATCTCAGGACAAGATCCAAAGTATCAAGACTTGACGGACGTTCCTACAAACGAGTAGGACACTGTTGAATTCAATGAATATGAAGATACACAATGGGTTTGACATCTGTGAATCTAGAGAAACAAGAAGGTGAAGTTTATTGCATAAGGGAAAGCTACAACCTACACCCATTTTGTGTTATTCTTTAATGATTGATGAATCTAGGCATGCTCTCTCATATTGTTAGTAATTGAACTTCAGGTGGATTTATCTATAAAAAATGTTGTCATTTTATGTGACAAGAAGACAACTAGTATGGACGAACCATAGTTGTCAAAGGCGTTAAGCGCCTCAAGGCGCAACAGGCCTCTGGAGCCTTAGGCCCAAGGCGAGGCGTGCGCCCGAGCGAAACAAGGTGCCAAAAAAGAAAAAGAAAAATAAATAACGGTGTATTTTTAAAACTCTAGCAGCCACCATCACAAAAAACCCTAAAAGCCACTATTCCACACAAATAAAAACTCTACCAGCCACCCACCATCACAAAAGAACCCAAGCAGCCACCCACCATCTCACAAAACCCTAGCAGCCACCCACCATCTCACAAATCCCAAGCAGCCACCATCCATTCTTGATTCTCCGCAACAAACTGGCCGGACTCAGACACCGCTGGCGACCATCAACAACCGTCCAATCTCTCCGGCGACCTCGAGAGGAGAGGAGATGGTCGATGATATGTGTTGTTTCATTCATTTAGGGCTTCCTTTCTATTTCTTATTTATGTTTAGACCCTTTTCAACTTTCTTTTTTATTAAAAAAGACCACATTGCACTTAAACCTTTTTATTTCGACCCCATTTCAAAAAAAAAAAAAAAACAAAACAAAAAAAACCTAAAAAAAACACAAAACACTATCAGGCACATCAGGAGTGCCTTTGAGCCCCGTCGCCTTCTGCTGTCAAGCGCGCGCCCGGACCGGCACCTGGGTGCGCGCTTGACTGCGCCTTTGACAACTATGGGATGAACACATGATCTATTTTCCGTAATCGGTTCCTATGTTTCCTATTCTTTTTTCTATTTTCAATTGATAAAGATAAATGAAATAACACCATGAGTGATTTGGAGCTTGTGGGATCTACAACCACTTTGAATGAGGAAGAAAAAATCAAAAGGTGATCTACAACTACATTGAATGAGCTTGTTCAATCCATCAGAACCCAAGTATTATAGCAGACAGTTCAAGTCTAGCTAGGACAAAAGTCTTGTTTGTTCATATCAGCAGAAATATTTGTATTGTGAAATAATAGAGACAACTCTATGTATCTTGCAACTACGACGGTGTTATTACTATTTCATGGAACCCATATATAGTGATAAAACATATCTAAAATGTCTTTAAGTTTGGATAATACATTTGGACTCTTTCATGTTATAATCAAATTTAGTTATCAACCATATCCAATGATGCTAACCATAAGTAAGAAATCTAAGAAATTTCTGAAAGTGGATAATATCAAGAACAAGTTACTCTTGTTAGTATTACCAAACACAAACATATGCAGTAAAGAAGATTCAAGTAAACGGCTATAGCAACTAGGAGGCGAACTCCCAAAGGTGCAGAAAGTATTTAACAAAAAAAAAAATATTTAAACTTGTATAATAAAAGATGAGGTCAAATAATGAAAGGTTCAATCCATGAATTTAATGTGTGACTATAAGAAAAACAAAAAACCTGTGATCATATAATGAACTAAGGATATGTTTCCCATAGCTGCTGCTGGAGGAACTTTCTGCACTAAGTGCAGCAATATAGATATTGCCATCTCTACTGCCAGCATAAAAGACATGTTCAGCAGGGTCCAGTACAATCGCATCAATTACTGATGGGAATACGATATTTCTGAGTAACCTTCCATGTGATAAGCTCCAGACCTATGAAAAAATATACATATTAAAGCTATTTTAATACATGCTTTTTTCTAAAATATAACTCTTATATACTATTATATAGAATAAAATGCTTATAGTCTAATACTTAACATTATGGCAAAGAATGAAAAAATGCCAAGAAGAGGAGTGTGAATTTTAAATTCATTCAGTGTTTGTAAAGTCAAAAATTCAATTTTGAAAGTTCACTCTCTACCCTCCTTTCCATAGATTCTTTCCTCGTGATTTTTCTTCTACCTATTTTTAGCTCTTCCTTAATTTCTATGTTACATAAATCAGAATAAACAAACATGACTATGAATATCATTGCCTAAATCCATAGTTCCCTGCTTCAGGAAATTTTCATTTAACTTTACTTCTTCCTTCTTTACTACTGATTGTATCTAGCATCTCAAACCTGAACTATCTTAGGTAATAAGGCTTTAATATTAGCAATAAATAATAGTTAGAAACTTAGAATCACTCTTTCCCAATATCATATTTTGCCAATTTACAATAGTACTTTGAATGCTGATGCTGGCTTTTTATCACTCAGCAAACCATTTGAAAATAGAGTTCTGAAATTTAGAACTTAAAAAAAAAAAAAAATCAAAGATATACATGAAATATATCAGGGACACGTCACTTCCAATAGTTACCCAAATCGACCAAAAATAAAGCATAATTTTTTCTTCTCACTGAGTCATGAGATTTCTCTTAGGTCATTTCACTACAAATACTGCAACAGGTATTTCTCATTTTTGAATTCTTAAGAGTCACAAAAATTATTCTTCACTTTAAAATTAATAGATAATCAAAAATTTTGTATCAGCTTTGATAAAAGTAAAAGTCACTAGCTACTTACAATGTCCACACTTATTTCTAATACCATAATCCTGTTATATACGACTAATTTTGACTAATTTTCCCTAATGAAAAAAAAAAAAAAGCACCCAATTTACCTTACACGTCCGATCCTCAGAAGCCGATATAATAATTGCATTGTATCCTCCTTGACCAATAACAATATCAGTTACGCACAGAGTGTGTTCTGTAAGACTATACTCATAGAGATGGCTTGCGCGTTGGCTTTCATAGTCATCACAAACCCTATAATTTACACAGAACAATGAATGATATTAACTAATAGAAAGAAACAAATCAAAACCATCACACAAAAGGACCTAATCGAAAAGAAAAATTTATATATATCACAATAGGGAAATACGTTATAAGTGACCAAACTCTAACGCATCCATCCTCGGACCCAGAAATCAGAAGCGAATCATCACTGGAAAACACCAAGCATGTAACTGCTCTGTAATGAGCATGCCACTTCTTTATCAATCTACCGGTTTCAACCTATGTCATAACAGAACACATTTCTCTTCAAGTAACAAAAACAAAAACACAAAAACAATAACAAAACAAATCAGATATTGAGAATTACCTCCCACAGATAGATATCTCCGGATTGACCTCCACCAACAATATACGTGCCTACGCTATTAGACGCAAACGGCTTGATTGGCTCCGATGGAAAGCTCTTCACCGCTGCTTGAGGCTGTATAAACCGAAATTCAAAACCGAAACAAGAAGAAAAAAAAACTGTTATTGCTATTAATTTTCTAACCGAGACCAAGAATCGAACAGTTTATATGTGACCTTGAACCAGGACCAGTAGAGGACGGAACCGGAAGTAGCAGAGGGCTCACGAAGCTGAGAGGATGCAATGAAGCGTTGGCCGACGCAAGTGAGTCCGTGCGGTGTGGAGGCGCAGGATTTGTATCGGAGCTGCTCGGCGCCTGAATCTAGGTCCCAGCAGCCGACGCCGGCTTCAGCGATTGAAGATGATGCGATTACCAGGTCCATTTTCTCCATTTTGAATTTACTACTCGGTGATCGATTGGGGTTCGACCAGAGATTTCTGAACAGGTGGATGGGTTTTGGTTAGGGTTTAACGTTCTGCGAAAAAATAGAGAATTTAAAAAAAATAAAAATAAACATAAAACGGTAGCGTTTTAATGTTTTTAACCTCCACAACGCGCGCGAGAGTGGCGAGTTGTGCCTAATTTAGAGAAATAATGAAATCGCCCAGCAGTTTGCATTATTCCCCAACATACCACCACTAGTTTTATGTTTTGCCAAAATCATCCCCCCCCCCCCCCCCCCCACCGAGTGTTTAATCTTAAAATGTCTTAATGTTTCTTTGACTTAAGGGCCGTTTGTAAAATCCTAATTTTTCACTTAATTTCAAATCACTGAATTACATTAAATGCAATCCAAAATCATTTCTTCCGATACTATCCTCCATATATAACATATTTCTAATTTCATCATAATTATATATTGTATAGGAATCTTTATTTTAACATATTGATTATTTTAAATAGCTTTAAAAATAAAAAAAGAACCATAATCACTTCTCATATTGGTGTTTAATATCAATATTTTATTATGATATTAGGGTAATGTATTTATATATATATAGAGTGTTTTGTGTGAGTTTTCTTACTGCCCCTTTTATTTTTTGAAATAAAAAAAAAACCCCTTTTCTTTTCTTAGTAAAAATTAAGTTTATTTGTAATCGAAAAAGAATATCATGATCATTTGTGCTCATATATAATTATTATTTTTTGATTGTTTTTATTATATATCATATGTATAATTGTTTAACATGGGTATAAATGTAAAATTACTTATTTTCAGACAATTTTACTTTTAAAAAACAAACGTGTTGACAATACATTCAGATGTGAGGAAAAAAAAAACATGTCATTTAAGTTCAGATTTCAGTCTCTATTCAATCTTTAGAAAAATTCAGGACTGTTCAGTCTTCAGACAAAAAAACAAACGACCCCTTAATTTCGATGTTAATTTAAAAAAAAAAAAAAAACATTAAAGTAGTATATTTCATCACACTTTTATCGTTGCTTTTCAGTAAAAATTATGAATTCGAAAGTATCATTTATTTATTTATTTGAACTATTATAAATAATTTTGGGCTTATATAAACAAGATGATAACCCTACAACATGAGGTATATCATTCACATCTACATCATGAGGTTGTAGGTTTGAGTCATATCCCTCTCCCCCAAACCCTAGATTATTCTTTTAAAAATAATGAGCTTCGATAGGGGGATACAACTCGAACCCAATAATTCAATAGTATAGCTATGAATGGGATAACACTAAGCCAACCTTATATCATTTTAAGGCATCATTTATTAAAATATATATTTTTACCCCAATAAACATAACATACATCTATTTTCACATAGTTTTATATATTAACGTATGTTTTTAGTTACTATACATGAATATTAACAATACATGGTGGTTATAAGAGAAATATTATCCATTTAATTTGTTTTTATTTTATAATTTTTAAATTCCTCTTTTGGTTGATCCATTGGATTGAAATCGAAAGGATAATGTTCCTGTATAATAACTAAACCCTTAACGTATATATATTTATTATCATATTAAAACTTGAGGACAAATATGACAAGAAGACACAATTTAAACACAAGATCCTCCCGTATATTCTTATTTTGGTGCTACCTCCATTTTTTATTTTTTTTTTACCTATTCTATCACCGTATAGGGGGTGGGCACTTTCCAATTGACTCGACCCAACCAGACGTTGTTAACAGAAAACAAATGAAATCGGGTTATGAAAGCATAATCCGATTTTCTCTTGGGTCAAGTCCGGTTATATATCAAGCTCAAGAATTCGACTTGAAATACAATTATACAAACCCTAAAAGTACATCCCTAGATAAGATGAGATTTTTGTGACATTTTTGACTTGAAATACAATTATACAAACCTTAAAACTTGGGACATTTTTGTTTTTGAAAGGCCTTTTTGTGGACTTAGAACAAGAAATCATAACACGTTACAGTAGAAGCCCATGTAAGGCCCAATAAGTTGCACTTGACCCAAGACATCTCTTTGAATTCTTCCATCCATCGAGCTATCTGAGTCCAATTCAGAAAGTTGTAACATCAATTCAAACAACACAAGAAGCCAAATTCAATTTTTTTTTAATTGTTTGTTGCACGTATTTCAGTTTAATTTTTTGTTTTTAAAATTTTCAATCCTCGAACAGTTGAAAAAGTACTTAAAAAGAGTTATTAGGTGCATGCAATGCATGAAAGGGACACTAAATCACAAACTCATGTAATTAATTTATTATCAAATCAATATTTTATGAATCTTTAATAAAGTGATACCATCCATGTACACAAAAAAAAAAAAAAAAAAAAAAAAAAAAGGGAAAGGAAATGTCAATAAAGTGTAATATTCAAGAAGACGAAACGAGTAAACGAAGCAACCATCCATGTCTTTCTTTCTTTCTTTCTTTCTTTCTTTCTCTTTTCTTTTCTTTTCCTTTTTAAACTTTCAAAAAACAAAAAAAAGAAAAGAAAAACAATTGTTTTGTGGTCCAATACGGCTGTTTAGCAACAAAACACACAGAACAGGAACGGCCTTCCTTATAATAAAGCATCTTTAGCGGATGATCCGTATCCACTTTTGAAGCCCAAAATCTACTCACTTTTTCTCTACCCATTTGTCTTGGACTAGACCGACGACGTATCCTTAATTCCTTATACATATATAATTATATATACAAACCACACGTGCACTTTTCACGCACGTGACACCCCCCCACCCCATCTCTCAAAAAGACAAACCTCTCTATACTAGCTTATTAGGCAGACAGATATAGATACATAGCAGAATTTATTTTTACTGTAAATTAGCTTCTTTTTTTTTTTTTTTTTTTTTTGTATGAGAAGAAATCATTACACACGACAAAGATATTCTAAGAATACTAAATTCCTACTTTTATCACTCTATAGAGACTTAACTGGGGGACTTTCTAAGCTTGCTTTCATCACTGTCTCACACAGTTTATCTGTCTTAGAAATTAATAACTCCCATGAAAAAAATAGCAATAATACAAAAGATAGTAAAAAAAATTGGGGTAGTCAAACTTTACTTGTATTGTATAGGAGATGGTTGGACAACAACCAAAGGGACCCTCAAAGCCATAAAAAGAGAGATGGGTTTTTGGGCTTAGCTTTGTTTTATGTATCTACCAGTCAAGGGTCTCTGTGTTTAATTTGTAGGCATATATATATATATATATATATATATATATATATATATATATATATATATGGAAGAAGAAAAAGTACTTGGAAATATGGAGTAAAAAAAAAGGAGTTTTTTTGTTTAGAGGATCGAAAGAGAAGGAGAGGATCCAAAGAGAGTTTTGAATACGTTGATCAGATACTTAAAGTAGGAAAAGTCAAGGTTTCTGCTTCTCAGAAGAAGTATAGAAGCCTTGATGGAAACATTTCGAAACACATTTTTCGTCACTTCTCTTATATTTCGCTTTCATCGAATAACTCACTCTTGTTTTTTCTTTTGTTTTACAAGATCTAAAACTTTGTATTTTTTTTTTTTACTAGGTGACACACAGTTCATAGAAACGAGAAATAGAGATTATAATTATAACTTCTTCTATTTTTTTCCTTCTAAATCGTCATTATAATGTGCTACTGAATACTAATTTAAGTATTTAACTGGGATTTTTGAGCAACAAATATAATATATATATCATTTGGTGTCAGCTGCTTTTTTGTTTTATTAAATCAGCATTTTTTATCGGTTTTTGAATTTTACAGGTGAAGAAGAAGTATTTTTGAAAAGTAAGTTGTTTGTACGTATGATTCATTAATGGGACTAATCAGAGAAAGCCCTAGAGAGTAGAGAGACATTGTCGTCAATGAACCAGCTATGTAGCCTGAAACCTTCTCAGCCTTTTTAGCTCATTAGAACTGAAAGGGAAATCATCAAGAGTTGTTTTTTTATTTATTTATTTATTATTTTTTTTTTTTATAACTCTCTCTTTATCTCTCTTTCTCTTCTCTCCTCTCCTGCATTAATTAATGTAACTGAACAAATATACAGACATAAAAATCATCAAGAAGTAGCAGGTAGCTGGAGGAGAAGAACAAATCTGAATGAGAGCAATAAATTGCACCAATGAAATAGAACAACATACATACATCATCAAACAAAAAAATTAAAAAAGATGGTTCCTTTGTAATTTGGCCAATATTTGAACTTGCTCCACTTGCATTCATGGTTGTGGGGAATAAGAGATAATAATAATACCGACACTAAAGTTATATACAGAGAGAGTCTCTCACAAACACCCACACACGCACGCACACGCACATATTTGATATTTCTTCAATACTATTATCATCTGATGATGATCTCCTCAGTCCTCAGACACTCAATAGTAGAGAACAAAGACAAATCAAACAAGAAAATTTAAAAGAAACAAAAAATAAAATAAAATAAAAAGTTCAAAAAGAAACAAAAAGAAGAAGAAGAAGAAGAAGAAGATAAGATTCTCTTGAATGGGTTCTTGAAAACTAACATGTTGAAGGAGGCATGAGATTCAAACCTAAATCATCTTTCTCCAAAACAAAACGAGCCTTGTTAGTCTCCATATTTGAAGGATTATTAGAGGCATATTCAGGGTGCAATCTTTTCTTGGAATGTAGAGGCACACCAAATAGCTTCGTTTTGCAGCTGTTGTTGCGGTTGTTGTTGGCTTCTTCAAAAAATGTCAAAGAGCTCTGTGATGTGGTACTGGGTGAGTTCAAAACTTGAGGTTGATGATGATGAGGAACTTGTTTAGGGTTAATATTATTGTTACTACTAGGATGATGATAATACCCAAGAAGCTGGTTCAAAGGCTTTTGCACCAAAGAAGGATTATTGTTATTGGTAGCAGCCAATAATGGTGTTGTAGAAGATTGTGTTGTGTTGTTGTTGCAAAGAAGCAAAGAAGATGGATAAGAGTTGCTTGGTGCCACAGGCTTGACATGGTTTTGAACAAAATAGATAATATCATTGTACAGCTTTCTCATGTGTGCGAGCTCTGACATTAGCATATTGTTGCTTCTTCTTAGTCTCTCGTTATCTTCAGACAAGGCTGTCACCGATGAGCTGTTATTGTACCCACCTCCGGCACCGCCACCACAACCACTACTTCCAATGACTGAGACGCCGGTGGGACCTCCTCTTGGGGAAGTGAGTGGCGGTGAGTCACACCAGTTGGCTTGCTCGTCTGAGTCAGACGGCGAGATGCTGACTCGGCCGCCTTGGAAAGGAAAGAAACCTGGACCGTTGATTAGTTGAGAATGTGGGTGGTGATGATGGTGGTGATTTATAGCGACTTGTGGTTGAGCTGTTTTTCTTCTATGGATCTCGCAAAGTAAGTGCTTTTCTCCTTTCTTGAAGAACTCGTTTGCAAACTCCCATCTGTCTGGTACGATCTTTCTAAAACCCTAAAATCATCAAAAACAAGATCAAAATTAGAACTTGGTAACCAAAACATCATAAAAAAGAAAGCTTTATATACTAAAGTTAAAAAGATTTTATTTTTACTAGACATACATAGGTGTTGAGTTGTCTGACGAAACTAGAGAAGTTGTTGTGCTTGAAGTAGTTAGGGAGGAGATCACGAGCGAACTCAGGTGGACGCCAAACGACGAAGGTGGTGTCGTCTTCTCCCCAAGAGACTATATGATCGGTGCTTGGATCATCCACCAGTTGGTAAGTTTTGGTTAAAAACGGCGCCGGTACCGATTTGTGAGAGTCTAATGACAGTAATATCCCCTCACAATTGTCTAGCATGAGCGCCATTGAAAGATCAAAAGCACTATTTGCTGTTTGAGAGATTTGAGAGGGAGAGAGACAGAGAGAGGTTTTGGGTACAAGAAGAGGGGTGATTCTTGGTGGATAAAAATGAAGAGGGTTTGTGGGGGAGTGTTGTAAGTTGTTGCAGTACTGTATATACTGCGGTTATTTATTTTTATTTTTATTTTTATTTTTTAAATATATAGTTTTTTATTTTTATTTTAATGATATAATATTTTGTTTCCCTCCTCGGTTATGTAGTGAGAGAGAATATGTGTCTGTCTGTCTAGGACTGTGAAATAAGGGCCTTTCAAGACAAACCCGTGACTTCTCTTTCTCTCTCTACTCTCTACTCTCTATTTCTTCTTCTTTCTTCTCTTTCTGACAATTGATCCCCGCGCACACCCACTTAAAAAAAAAAAAATCAGGCACAGAAGGATGGTGCAGCCTGTCTTTTTGAAGTGACAAATGACAATATCACCCCTCCCCATCATCCCCATATATCCCCCCAATCCCTTCTTCTTCTTATTTAGTACTACTAGTCAAACACTTCAAATTATATACCAAATATAATCCCACTTATTATGCCATTTTTGTCACTGTTTTTTACTATCTCAGATCTTCACTTCACAGATCCTTCTTTTGGTAATTCTCATTTTCTAATTTTAGTGTATAATCATTAATTGTTGAATCTGGCAGACCAAAACCAAGTAACCTTAAACAGTTCTAACTCATCAGTTGTGTTTTGTAATGAATTAAATGGGTATTATGGTCATAATAAAATAATGTTTTTTTTTTTTTTTTTTTTTTTAGGTCTGTGTTTGTTGTTTAATATAGATATATAGATAGTCTCATCTCACCAAAACAACACACTCTCCAATTTCGAATCCCCATCATTTTCTACTACTCTAGTAGATATAAGGTAAAGGATACATCGAACTACGTGATGGGATTTTTAAAGCTGTTGTTTGGTGACGACATTTTTTTGCTTCTTCTTCTTCTTCTTCTTTTCTTCTTCTCTCTAAGCACAAACAACAACCGCTACACAACACAACACAACACCTTTCTCAAATCTTCTTCTCATAACTTGTCTTTTTTTTCTTTTCTTTTCTTTTCTCTTGCATATGATTAATGATATAATAGACATGCTTGTTCTCTCTGGCCACTACTATACATACCTTTACTGACTAACTTACAAACAATTTGTATATATAGACTCTATTTTCTTTTAGCTGCTTTGCTTTTGAGCCTCAAACTTTGGCTTATCTTCTCGGCTCGGCTTCTTTTTTTTCTTTTTCTTTTTTTCTATTGCTGACGTGTCTCTCAGGTGATTGAATTATTGGTCTCAAAAGTTTCCATGAATAACTGAATATATATTATCTCACAGCTTTTTCCTTCCTTTCTTTCTTGTAATGGCCCAAGAAAATATTTCTCTCTCTCTCTCTCTCACAGTACTCTCTTTTTCCCAGGCAAGGCATGAATGTTTCATGCCTTGTAAGACTAAACTATGACATTGTAAACCGGTGATTATCTTTTTTTAATTAATTAATTAGGGGGTTTACTTAATTAAAATATAAAAAAATACCATGAAAAAAAGAAAATAAACTACTACAAGTGTCCCAATTAAATTCAACAAGATTGCATGAAAAACACTGCAATGAGTGGGGATTATTAAGGGGGGATTCTTTTAAAAGTGAGAAATGCATCATTTTTGTGATCAGTAAGTGACAGTAAAGGGTAGGGTCCAAAGTGAGAAACAATAGGAAAATGATGAGTAATAATTTCACTTAGATACTCAACTGATTATTTTGATCATGTTCTATGATTCTCATTATTGGAAAAACAAAGTTAAACTGTCCCAGTTATCCCCCACTCTCTTAAAAATTCCTCTCTTTTGCAATTTTGGATTCTTTTTAATATATTTATATTCTATTCTAGACATTTTTAAATATCTATCTAAGTGGTATCTCAGGAGTTTCCAAAATCAAATCCAATCTTCCTAAACAAGCAAACACTTTTGCAATTCTCCCTCTGATAACACAAGACAGCTGTTAATTTCTCAAAAGTAGAAGAGACAAACAAGTAAGATAGTTTACCAATTTACAAATCCATAAATCATAATTAATAGATACATTAGTAACATTGTTCAAGATAAATCACTTGATTACTTATTTGAATTAATTAATTTTGGATTGTATATCATGTCTTATTTGAATTAATTTTTTGAGTTGTGTTATATACTATTTTCTTAAAAAGAAAAATAATAGTTTTCCTATTATTATTTGTTTATTTTTGTGGTATACACACTATCCAGCAATGTTTCTTGACACAAGTGTTGAGTCCCAATAACAAAATATCTCTCTCTCTCTTTTTTTTTTTCCCTTCTTTTCAAATACTGTAGATCATGTCTTAATTAGCACCGAAAGAGGTACTTTATTAATGGTGAAAAATATTTGATCAAGTTAACTTTCAAACCCATGTTCTAAATATAATATATTATTGAGTTCTTAATTACTAGTTTATAGTTATTCATGTTTTTTATGTCGAGTTCTTTTCTTTTAAACATGATATTAATTAATATAACAAATATATTACCACCCAATGTGGTTAATTTGGTAGTGAATAATACTCAATTAACCTGACAATTTCAGATTCGAATCGTATCGGTTTGTCAATATATACATATATGTGTGTGACATTGTTTAGATAAATTTAATTATCAAATTCCAAAGAGATTGTTTCCAATTAAATAGCCAAATAAAAAGCCAAAATATACAAGTACCCACATTAATTATGTACTTACATATATATACACATAGAGTACTGAAAGGAAAGGATAGAAATAATAAGAGAAAGAGTTTGGTGATGGAGGTGAGGAGTGTTTTGTGTTTGCATGTGACATTGAATTGTTAAAGAGAAGAAATTAAAATAGAAAAACGGTAAGAGACAATGTCAGCTTCAAGTCCCGATATTCAATTAAAATGGGAAATGGTATCCTCTCACACCCTCTCTACTCTGAGAATAAGACCTTCTAAAACTCGATACATAATCAATTTCACACCAAACACCCCCTCACTTGCCTCTTCTGCAAATCTGTACGATTTTTTTTTTGTTGCAGCGGCTGACATGGAAACAGTTCTTTTTTTCTTTCATGTGTCTTCTGTTTTTGTACATTACTCTATGCCATTCTCGTGATCCCTCTTTTGTTTTTTTTTCCCTTCCATACACATAATATATTCATATACTATTGAATATTGATTTGTACTGCCATCCGGTACTTATGAACATGGTGATTAGAGACTTAAAAATGAACCCGACCACTATTAGATGATCTCAAACCTGATATTGTAAATATAATTTCATTTTTTTCTCATTAAACTACTAAGTGCATGTTGAGAGTTCCCTCTCTAAAGTAGGAGTTGCATTCGAAATAGTGTTAGCTTTCGAAAAAAAAAAATTACTTATTCATTTTTTACATGCATATTCTTAATTTTATATATATATATATATGGGATGTTTCCAAATTCCAACAAACTAATATTTCTAATTATTAACTTTTTCTTTATTAATGATTCTACACTAGATTTAGTTATTATAATTCTGTAATTGATATGGATTAATTATAGGAAGCTTGATTAATATATATATATATGTTGTGATGAAGATTAACCTAATAATTATTATATGCAGTAGTGATTAGTACAAATTGGTGGGTCAGTGAAGGATACCACACCAAATGGGACCTAACTCATTGATGAAGATGAGTGTGTATATCAGTATATAGTACTAAGATCGAAGAAGCATGAAGCAGGTAAATTTAATGCGAAAGATTTTTATTTTTGTTTGTATAAGACATTCATGAGAAATTGGGTCCCATAATATATGGAAATCTTCAAAAAGAAAGAAAAATTTATATATATATATTTTTTATTTTATTTTTCTCTCACAAGTTGTCAGCAACTTAGACAGATCCTCCCGAGCCCACCACCCATGAGTAGCAAAATCAACCCCCAAAACCCACACACAAACACAAACACACACACTATCTTCCTATTAACTCTATACAGTCTACACGTTGAGGAACCAAGAAGATTCTATTCTAATTTCTAAAACGCAGTGAAATGAAAGCGAACCCCACCACCACCACCTCCACACACCACACAATGCACTGCACACTGCACACACCCCCTCCCTCCTCCTCTCTATCACATGACCACCGCCGATACCTTTCAAAAAATAGTTCATTATTAACATTTAACAAATAAACAAATACATAAAATAATTATATGTTTAATCTGCAATGAGAATTTCAAGGAGAGACAACTTAAAACACAGAGCGAATACGGATAAAACCCAACATTTAAAAAAAAAAAAGTTGATAAGAGTCTAGTACACTGATGTAAGCTGTAAACATTTTATATAATAACTTTCTATGTATCTCTATCTCTCTCTCTATAAGAAAAAAAAAAAAAAGAATCAAAATCTGTATAATAGACGACAAGCTACAAGGTTCGCTCTTATGTCTCTTCTCGCACTCTCTTTTGTCTGTTGTGTTGTCTTTTTACTCACTAGTCACTAGGGCGGGTAACACAAGTACACAGCCATCTTCTTCCTTATATATTAATTATATTAATTATATTAATTATACATTTAATGTTAAATTCAAAGACTTGTTAGTTGTTATTTTATAAATTTATAATAAATAATATATTCATGCACGCAGAGTGGCATATATATATACGATGGATATTTGAATGGGGGTTTGCGAAACATGTGCAGAGGAGAGGGTGTGTGTGTGTGTGAATTGAAAAAGAATGAAATTAAAAGGGTTCACGAGAGGGAGGGGGGAGATGGATCCCACGAGGAAAGGGCAGTGTCTGAGACTGATGAGTGATGATATAAATCATAAATGGACCGGACAAGATACCCGTTTGTCTTTCTAATGTAATTGTAACCAGATGACAGAGAGAGGGTTTTTTGTCATTTTCTGTGTTTTTGATTGACATCTCTGTCCTTCTAGATCACACTTCTCCACTCCAGTCCAGTACATAGATAGTGTGAGAGAGCTACTTTGCATGCCCTAGCATATATATATTATGTAAAATCATAATTATTCCAATACAACACATGTGGCACATGAGATATCAATTTGTGAGTGGATACGTGGATAGGTGAGATAAATCATTATTAATGTGTATTCACTCATTAATTGACACCTCATGTGTCATATGTGTTGTGTTGGAATAGTTGTGATATCTAGCATTACTCATTTTTTTAATTTTTTTAATTTTTTTAATTTTTTTATTTTTTATATTTATGGATATAAATATATGCAAAACAAAAATGTGAAACATATATACTTTTTCTTAGCTTAATTAATACAATTCTTTGTTTAAAAAGTAATTAATTCATGTTTTGTTAAACTTTTTGTATGTGACAAATGTGGGTCAATTATTGTTGTGGTGGATATAGACATATAGTTCAAGTTTGGCTTAATTCAACTTGCCCTAAATTGTTTAGTTTTTTCATTAACCACGTCATCCCATGTTATATGTAGTGATGACACTTGCTACATTATTTGGGTTAATTATGAAATTCTATAGTATTACTCTTAAATTTATATGCATGGTTCATATAATTGAATTAAGGTACTCATTGACAAATATGCCAAAATAAGTGCACAATATATAAATATTATATATGTATGTATTTGTCAAAACTTCTCCATAATCTGTGGTCCACATTCTTTATCCTGATATATTTATTGTCAGTTCGAACTGATAATAGAAAGATTATATATATATATATATATATATTTGAAATATTATAATAACTATTACGATAGGATCGCTGGATCTGCCAAGATTAAACAAGACATCAGGACCTGCCAAGATTAAACAATACATGTGTGACTTGGATATCTACTCCCATAATGAGAGATAACTACTCTTACAATCTGGGAAGAAAACACTCCACACATACAGAATTTGTAAAATACATATGGTGGGATTTGAACGGCCTTCACCACTTATGTGGAAGGGGGGTGTACCAGCTCTACTAAGAGATGATAATATGCTATAAATATTTAATATTAATCAGAAATATATATTACAATTTTTTTTTATATAAAAACAATATAACTAAATCTTAGGACTAATCTCAATATTGTATTTTATGAACCGATACAATTATGAACAGTACACCATAAACAATTGATGTCCATACAAAAAGCTTTTATCCAGATTAAAAGTCAAAATTCTTCCCATTAATTTCTAGAGGAGAAAAATATATGATTGATTGTTCAAACTAGCTAGAACGTTAATTCATGTGATACTTTTATTTTATAACTTTTTTTTTTTTTTTTTTTAAATTTTTTATACTTGACAATATCCATTAATCCGAGACCATGTATTTTTTTGAAAACTTTTGTCATTGGTAGGATTCGAGCCGTTGATTTGGGAGTCATTTGCCCATATCCCAAGCTCATCAATCTCTGACTGAGCTACTCCCCTATTGGCTTATAATCTTAAATATACTTCACCAATCATAAATCAGACCCTCTTAAAAGTCAGTACTGTATTCATAAAATTACTTGCATTTTGACAGAAAGTTGAGGTAATTAGTTATAAATCTTTATATCCATATATATCAATAAAATTACGTGTTCCATAACCGCTAATAAATCCCTTCTGCTTGATAGCCATTACTGTAAATAAAATTGAAATATTGCTACAGCTTCAAGAAATCAAAATGTTGATCTTGTTGCCAAACAGGATTTAATTGTGTGTTATTTATGCTTAAAAAATTATTTTATGTTTTATTTTCTTAATCTTTCATGAGATGCTTATCATTCTTCTATTAAACAAATCTACTATGATCAGTCTAAAAAAAAAAAAAAAAACAACTACGATGATCAGATGGGTTTCCAAAAACCTAGATAGTAACTTTTTTTTTAATTGATCATGAACAGTACTATACACCTCTTTTGAGGTTATAGTTAGATGGCTCTCGAGAGCCCGTGGTCCTACTGAGTGAATAATTCATAGAAAAACCGATTAAAAAAAAAAGGTAGCTCTAATTTTATTGCATATACACACCCAATTCCCAATATATACATTAATTTAGTTAAGTGTAAAAGTTAGCTGGCTCTTCACAAATTAACACAACTAACACAATTTTAATGGGTCAGGAAATTATAACATTTACAATCTCAAAGTCGGTCAAGAAACTTATAGCATGTTAATTAGCTTTTTCAATTCGCACGGCCATTTATGTGTTACATATTTGTCAAAAGATTACATTTATATATAGGAGGGGTACTTTAAAGTGAATAAATTGACCCAAATGATCGAAAGGTAAGTTGTTTATTTGATTGATAGAATAGAAAGGAATCTAGCTAACAATTAGTGAAAATACATTAGAATAATAAAGGGCTTGTTTTCCATGCAAAAGTTACAATTTCTCTAAAAAAAAAAAGACATTAAAAAGCATATGCTTCTTCCATGGCTAATCTAATCTCTTGATCAAACATATGGGTCCAAAAGGGGTCTCCATATACCAAAATAAAAATGAAAGTTTATAGACTACTTTGCATGGCCTTGTCAATAAAAAGAATATTAAAGCTCATTTTTTTTTAACTCACTTTGGAGAGATATATACATTAAAAGGAGAGAACACAATAACAAGAGATCATATCTTTCCTTTTTCTTCCCTTCCCTTTCTTTCTTCTTTTCTTTCTCTTTTTTCCTTCAAATATTCTTTCTTAAAAGACTTCTACGTGAAAAAGATATCCTACTATAAACGTGTGAAACTTTATAAATGTATATACTTAGATCATATATATATTAGATTGATGAATATGTATAGTATATTCTACAGAGAATTTATATAGTCATATAAAGAAAAAGTTATGTTTAAAATGATATATATATAAGTTATTGATGTGATATATATATTTTTGAATTCCACTAGTGGGATGTCTAAACATGCATGGGCCCAGATTAATTAAGCTAACATTAACAACAATGTATGACGGTATGACCTAAACATGATTAAACAAAAAAGTAAATAGACCCCAGAATGTCAAAAAAGAAACCAAAGATAGAAGAGAATGGTGGTTTGGTTTTGTATATAGTTTGGTTACAAGAGATGAGGGAACATAAAGGCTGTTGGATCACATGCACATCACATTCTTTTTCTTCTTCTTCCTCTTCTAGCTCTTCTTTTCATATACTGTGCCCTCATGAACGTTAAAGATATAAAAAAAAATTATATAAATTAAATTAAATTAAATTAATTAGGTCCCACAATTCAAGGCTGCTGCTGCTGCTACTACTACTACTCCTCCTCCTCCTCCTCAATCCAAGGGATTCCATTGTGATGATGATCAAGTTCAATTTATTGGGACCCTCCATCATCTTCACCATCATCATTTCATGCACATATGAAGAAGACCCACCAAGCTCTTACGTCCCATTACTAACAAAGCAAGTGCTATTAAAGTGGCATTTTTTTCTGATGACAGCCAATAATTCATATCATATAATTATAAAAAAAAAATCCCAATCTACTGATGATGATTCTTGATCTCATCGAAATTCGTCAAGAAAAACATTATTGTAAATTGATGATCGATATAGGAGGATCAGGATGGTCATCCATTCTGGGGAAATGCAGTAGTTATCTCTTCAAATCATTTGTAGTGTTGGGTCGATCCGGACTGTCCACTTCATTCTCTTATTCTCTTTTTTTTCTTTTGTAAAAATAAATATACATTTGAATATATATATATATAGTCTTTCTATTATCAGTTCGAACTGACAAAAGTTATATCAGTTCCTTGTATGTGGACTACTGGATTTAAATACTTTGATTGATAAGTGCATACAGCCAAGTCAAAGTATTTAATTACAGTGGCCCACATGCAAGGAACTGATATAACTTTTGTCAGTTCGAATTGATAATAGAATTTATATATATAATCATGAAAATATAATTGCCAACTAAATATCCACTGAGAAAAGAAAACCCTTTTGGCTAGTCAATCATGTCAAGCAAAAAGCATGCAAGGAATAGATCATTCAATCAGCGCACATAACTGACGGTCCATCAATGACAATGATGTGCTCCAATTTCACACACTGTTGTTTTATTTTTTTTAATCTCTTATGCAGATTAAACAGGAAATTAGTCGTGTAATTTGCATGACTAAACAGCTCTTATATATATATATATATATATATATATATATATTAATGAATAATTTTCGAACCCTAATTTAGTTTTCTAAAGAAGGTGTTGGGTGTGTGAGATTTGAACAGAGAGAGACAAAGACATGAAGTTGTTCCTAGGACCACACCACTGTTTCCAAAAGAGAAGCCGACAAAGCAATTGGAGTTTTAGAACTCTGGACTCTGTGTGAAATATTTGTCACATTTTGCTGTTTTGGCTAGTAATTTTTGTTGCAGATCTGCAGTGACTGAAAATTACGTAGGCTGACTCTGTCACTGCCTTCTTTTACAAAAAACAATATTTATATATCCAATTATCCCGTTGGTCGTTGCTATAGATTTAGAAACTTTGACTAAAAAGTTGATCAAGCTTATTTGTTTGATGATTGGAGAGTCATTTCAATAATTAACACAAACTAAGAAAATTTGACCGCCCAAGTTGGTTCGTGTATATATATATATATATATATATATATATATATATATATATATATACATTAAAAAAAAAACACCAACTAAGAAAATTAAACTCTAATGATTTGAATTGTATTGTTTGTATCTTAGAAATATGAAATATATATATATATAAATTAACAGGTATGTTACCTGTCTAAGTATATAAAACATTATATGAAAATCATTAAAATAAAGAACTATTTTAAAATCAAATCTATAATCTTCCTGCATAATCCTCTTAACCAGAGAATATTTGTTTATTTAAATATTGTATTTTAATGGAAAATCAACCTGTGGTCGCAAGTATAATTTGATGTTAATAACATCTCTCAAATATTCGAGGTTTTGAGTTCAAATCTTGTCTTCCAAATTATATATATACAGTCTTTCTATTATCAGTTCGAACTGACAATAAATATATCAGGACGAAGAATATGGACCACAGATTATGGAGAAGTTTTGACAAGTGCATACACTTTGAGTCAAAGTATGTAAATATAGTGGTTCACATTCTTCGTCCTGATATATTTATTGTCAGTTCGAACTGATAATAGAAAATCTGTATATATATATATATATATATATATATATTAAAAATCAACTTAAAATGAACTTATAACCATATGATAATCATATACAGTATATATATATTAATCATCAAGTGAGGGATCCCTTACTTTAATTTCGGTAAGGACTATGATGAAATCACGACAATTTTTATGAATTTTGATATGATTTTTTGTGTATGATAAGTTTCTTGAAGTCTACCTATGAATAAAATTCGAAAAAATTTCAAGTACTAGAACTATTTTTTTTCCCCTATATATTTCTCCCAATTTTCCAATGCCTTTATATTTAACAAAATCAGGATAAATAGTTCTAGTACGTAAAAAATTCTCAAATTTTATTCATAGGTAGATTTCATTAAACTTATCACCCACAAAAATAAAAAATCAGATTAAAATTCTTTAAAATCGATGTGATTTCATCAGGATCCTTACTGAAATTAAAGTAAGGGATGCCTCATTTGATAATTACTCTATACATGAATAATTAAACCCAATTATATATATATAATTACAAGTTTGACTTACCGGGGAGATTTAATTAACACTCTAATAAAATATAATTATGCTCCTAAGCTTTGTCATTTTTACATTAATTAAAGACAATGAAATATTACTGATATTTTATTTATAGAAAAAGATGTAAATTTTACAACAATGTCAATATTCATTTCTTTGTTTCTGAGGTGATGAGATAATCAACCGTCGCTTGCATGCCTAGAAAGTTTATGTGCATTTTGTAGTGAAAACAAAAAATTCAACGACAAAGATTATGAATATCAATTTCTTTAGGGAACATATTCAAAAAGACACTATTAATTTCAACTCCCCAATCATCTGTAATATTACTAACCTTTCAACTGCTTAATCATCCATATTTACCTTTTCAACTACTAAAAATTCATTATACATCTGACTAGTTTTTATTTTTTTATTTTTAAATCTAAAACAAACCGGATGTCGAGATCAACTGCTATAAGCACCGGTGGCTAAGCCACTTGGAGGCCTGGAGGGGTCATGACTCATGACCTATGACCAATCTTTTTTTAAAAATAATGTTAATTTTTTAAAATTGTTACTCAGATATTTTTTGTTAGTTACATTTATTTTAAAAAGTTTATTACTGTCGTCCCCTCCGCTCCTCCCAAATTTAAGAAATCTGCCTTCGTTTCTAATAAGCACAATTCAGAAGAAAAGTCTCCCTACACTTTGCGATTTATGGAAAAATGTGGGACTCCAACCGTTTATAACTAATGTGAAAAGGGAAGTGCTTAACCAGTTAGCTAATGATGGATGTCCATATATATAAAACTATTTTTTTTTTTTTTTTTTTTTTTTGAACTAACTAATTAGTTATTAACCTTTTTACTTTCATGTATATGCCTACTTAATTACCCGGCCACAACAAACTTTTCTTCTTCTTTCCATGAACAATCTTATTCTTTTTCTACCTCACTTTCACTAAAGCAACATCACACAGACAAATAAATAATTAAATTATATGTATATGTGTAAGCAAAAATGAACAAGTAAACTGGTCACTGCTCAAAGCTTGCACATGGTGTATAGTATATAGAAACAGAAACTACTATATATATATATATATAATTGAAAACCATTTAAACGAAAGGCATATCTAGAGAAACGAGAAGTAAAGACAATGGTTCAAGCTATATATGCAAAATACAAATATTCCATTCATATTGGGGGACCCTTCAAGACTGACTCATTAGCAGCAAACAACTAAAATAAGCTAATAGAGAGCCCTCTCGTACGTACCACCCGAGGCATGCAGTGCAGTGCAGTGCAGTGCAGGCAGAGCTATATGGGTCATTGGGTCGTATCACAAAGATACATACATGTTCAGTTTTATATGGAATAACTTTCACAGTGTGTGAGACTCTAGAGAGAGAGAGAGATAGATAGAGAGAGATTTATATATTGGAGTCCCATAAAAATAATTCATGGATGGATGTACATCTGATCAAAAGAAGCCAAAAGAGATACAAAGTGGAGACTAAAGAGAAAGAAAGAAAAAGAAAGCAGAGAGGAAAAAAAAAAACAGCTTTATAGAGAATAAGGAGGGTGTTAGATGATTGAACTCAAAGTAAAGTCATGTATAGTATTCTTTCTTTTTTGTACAAACTTACATTTTTTATTTATTTTTTTAAAATAATTCGAACCCATCAATTAGATACATGTCACAAATGAGATTGATCTTCCAAATTCCATTAAAATCAGAACATATATATTCATGTAGTTCAAAATCTGTACTAATTACTGTATTTGGATATATGTTACTAATTATATATATAAAAGCTAGGGTTTGAATGTTTGATGGGATGATTTGTTCAATAAGGGAAAAAAAAAAAGTGGAAGAGGGACATGACAGGACTGAGATCGGCTGGGGTTTGCGGTGGAAGTGGAAGTGGAGGTGGAATAATGATAAAAACAATAATAATAATAGATGGCAGATAGTTATAATCATGGAAGAAGCATATTCACTTTCCTCTTTGTCATCACTTTCTAAGGCATGATTAGATAAAAGTTCATCAATCTTCTCTCCCTCCTCTTAAAAAGAAAAAAATAAAGCATTTCCCATCTCCCACTTTTTAGTTTTTTTTTATCCAAACAAAACACTATGCAACTTGCTTCCCAAGCCTTCCAATTAATGCCTTACTAATTACTAGAAAGAAAAAAAAAACAATTAGATTAAAGTCGTCAAATAATAATAATACGTTGCTAATCGAGCTTTATATATAATCTCGGCTCGGCTCGAGTTCAGTCTGCAAATTAAGCAGCTAGCTAGAGGCTGATCAGCTTCTAGTTCTGCATGCGGGCGTGGGACTTTATAGAGGCGACAATGGTTGTTCAACCATCAAACATGATATATATATGGTTTATTAATTAATAATTAAAACTTCATTAATTGTTTCTTCTAATTCCTTTCACATTTTATCAGCTGTAAATATATATATATAATTAGGGTTTGATTTGATATGATGAAGAAGAAGATCCAAATCTCTGAAAGTGCATATAAGGTACATTAATTATTTACTCATCTGTGTGTGTGTGTCTTATTACAGGGATGCTACAGTCATGAAACTCCCCCACACATAAGTGTGATTTTAGAAAAAGAAAAATAATTATTATGGATACTCAGATTCATCACCTACCAATATCTCTTTTAAATAATTCTGTCACCTGTTGTGACAAGCATATATATAATTATATATCAATAATTAAATATTTTCTAGTAACTAATTAAAAGAAGGCTTGGAATTTGGTTCTTTTGACTGATTAATTATTGTAAGACCCATGTTCACTACTTGGAGCTGGAGGGTACCACAGATTATTACAAGATTTCTCTGACAAGTGAATGATATAAATTAAATATTAATTAATTAATTATATATTTTGATTTTGATATTGATATTAATATTAATATTACATTTAAACAGACCCATAAAGCTAGCTGCTGCTCCTACATACATATAAATATAGCTGGTAGTGGTCAAGACCTAGCTAGGTCTTGCTGTAGATCACAAGTATTTCTATGTTAAGTTGTTTTATTCAAATAAATTGAATCCTTTTTCACACTCTTGTCTGAATCCGAATCTAAGTTAAAAATGTTAAACGTTTCTCTGTCTGTATATTTTAATCTGACCATGAACAAGCAGTTCTTCATATAAAAATTCAAATGGAAGATCGAACAGCCTCCCATCCCAGCCCATTAGGGCTTGATTTTGCAAAGCGCAGCCCACTACAGACTAAACGGTGCGTTTTTGCCTATTGGTCAAAAATGTCTAAACCATTTGATCTCCAAGCGTCAATTATTTGGATTCATCTTCTGAACCCACAAAAAATATGGAGTTCGATCCATCCTACTATCTTTGGACAACCACCTGTAGCAGTAAAAGTAGTTAGCCACTTCCCCTTCGCTTGTGTAATAATAAGGGTTCGAGTCTAACATTTTCCCAATAAAATGTGTGGTCGAGACAAACACTATACCAATTGGTTTTAGATTTCAAAATATAAAAAAAATAGCAGCCATCCCATGTCATTTCTGCAACAATTGATCATCTTATAAACCGATGATTGATCAAACTTAGTTAGTAGTTACAATACAATGAAAATCTTCCAAAGCAATCTTATGCTAAATCGAAACTCAATATAGAAAAATCAAAAGGAATTAATTACAAGAGGTAATCTACTACAGCTATGACCCCACATAAATCTTTTAAACTCTTCTTTTCCCACAATACAACATAGATTGATCAAATAAGAACACACTCATAGTAGATTAGTAGGTTCCATATTTCTACCTCAATTTACTATATTCAAATTTCAACCACCACCAACCAACAGATTCCTACCATAGTTTCAGCTATCTAATCACCAAAATCTACTATCAACTCCCATCGACCTCAATATGTCGACAGAAATCTTCCATTTTACAAAAATCATTGCTAATCCACTATAGCATACTAATAAACAAAGAGATTTTCCATCAAGCCAAAGGAATTCCACGGATATTGTATCCAATATACAGTAATAGAAACAGAAATTCTGTCAGTTATTAGCGGAAATACAAAAAAGGTTATGCGCAGAATGCTTAACATGCAAGACATTCTGAGCAAACAATTCAGATAAGAAGTGAAGCACGCATCGTGATGGCAAGAATAATACATCTAACATTAGCATAACAATGAAGTTTCTTTCACATGTATCCCATTACAGATAGACCTCCATGGCAATAAACTTGAAGGACTGACACAGGGGACAAAAGCTAAGCTTACTTTCACAATCTTTACACAGACAGAGATGCTTACAAGGTAACAAAAGCATGCATACTTCATTGACTCTACAAACCTTGCAAGTCATCAATCCTTTTATGTCATTGTTTTCCTTGCAGAGAAGATGGAAATCAATAGCACGGCCATTGCAGCATGATGCTGTATCATCCACTTCGCTATCCCCACATCCTTCTTTACTATCCCTACTTTGAGCGTAGACTTGCTGAAGATTTAATTTGAGGGCAGAGATCATGTTCTCATTGCATCTGGCCCGCTGTTGCCAAGCACCTGCTTCCACAGTCAACTGTTCCATTTGTTCTTCAAGTTCCATATTCCTCTTGTTAATATTTTCCACCTCTGCTTCTTTTTCACGAAGTTTCTGTTGAACTTTATCTTCTACATATGAGATAGTTTGAAGTTGGTTAGCCTGGACCTTCTCTAGGATAGCTTGCCGCAATCGGTCACCCTGTTATGTTGATAAACAATTAGAAATTAGAACAATGAAATTAGAATAATTCTTTGAGTAGCCATGCTACATTTGAGAGACGGGAAATAAAAAATAAATAAAATGATTAAAATATCCGTAAGAAGAAAAACGCCAAGGGTTCACAATTTAATTCAACATGACTATGAATTCTACTTTTATTCATAGATTATATTTCAATATTACACACTTACTAAACCTGAAAGTAAGTATAGAAGGGCAAGAGATGCAAAATGTAAACCTCTCATTGAAAGCAAGACCAAGAGAATGAAAAGAGAAAGGGCAGACAGAATCCTGATGAAGATTTTTGACAGAAACAAAAGGTTTAAAATAACAGCCATCAACCCCAAATGATAGAGACATAAGAAAACTATGGGCTTTCTAGAAAAGAATATAATTCTATAAATGACCTTATCCAATTAGACTCTAAAGAGACAAAGCAAACACTCACAGCCCTCAATCCACAAATCAGTTGTGAGACATAAATCAATCAACTAGGCATTCTTATTGTATAGACGATATAAATCCAGCATTACTTATTCCCCTAACCAAAGGGTCCTCATGGCTGTAAAGATATTCCTTCCCACAGTGAATCAAATATACAAAAAAGATGAGAACATTGACACCTACGTTGAAACCCTTCACACGACCTACATTTTAGACTTTGACCTTACAATCTCCATATAAAACATGAACAAGTCCAACTATCTATGTCAAATCACCTATAAATTAAAACATCCGTACAAACTTGCCTAAGCAGACCAATGCTGACATACTCGGACAACATCAATTCACAGCATCACCGAACAACAACAATTTTCCAACTAAAGAGACTCTGCAGCATAAAACCAAAATGAAGACAAGGCTGTAATGCGTAGCTCATTTAATTAAATTACCCTTAGTTTCTTCAGTTTGCTACAATTCACTAAGTGCTAACATGTTTCATATAATCGAATTACATCTTTACGTCATTTTTCCCTTTTTCGAGAGAAACCAAAAAGGAAAAAGAATAAATAAGACATTTAACAATACTGCTAGACAATGTACTATAATAAGTACCATTATTGGTGAAGACACATGTATCTGCAGTCTATTAAAGTAACTCTTCATGCCATTATTTTGACAAATGTTCAAAGACACAGTTCATTTAATGAAGATCAAACGTCGAGAGTTCTAGGCAACACATCATAGGTATATCAGTACACGCAGAAGCCAAAACTTTCTACATTCAACACTTGGCCAACCAAACCAGATTGAGATTAGTACTCACAAACTCAATACCAGCCGTTCTAATCATATTGAATTACTAAAGTAGACAACATGTTTACCTATAATGTATCAAAAATATACCTAAACAAGTACTTATCAGTTATCATAGGTAATCCTAATAAGATAAAAGGTCTAAAATATCAGCATAACGACATCATAAATGCAGTCACACCAAATAATTACAATAACAGTTATTATCTTCCAAGTCCATAATCATGCTAACAAAGTAATTGTTTCCAAGAAACAACAGAAAGCAACATTTTTTTTCCCACAGGCATGGAAACTAATAACCAATGGGATCTTCGCCCAAGACCAGACCTGTAGTTTGAGGAATCTATCAATCTCGGCATCCTGTCGCTGCAGTTCGCAGTCAATTTCATCACCAACGAGTGACAGCAAAGCTGAGTCCCCAGAAGAAGCCATTTGTGTATTGTCAAGTGACAAACCTAATCCTGTTGACACAGGTCGTGATTGCAAGAAATCAACCGATGTTATCTGAGAATTGTTCTCCAAAAAATCTTGTTCCTTCAATCTTTTCCTCTTGGTTTCTATACCATAGTTCCATTGCATATCCGCCCCCCCATCACTGCCATCGGTTGCATTTACTGGACCAGGGGCGAACCCAACAACATGAACTAAAATAAAAGCATATACAACACATCAATAAAATGTTAAATTATATCAAGAAAGACAAAGAACAAAAAGTTTAATCTATTCCTTCCCTCTGAATTGAAATATATTAGCTAAATTATTTTTATCTATCTTCTGATGATTATGTTTATCCACAATAAATTATTCAGCTCAATTAAGCTAAAATGTTGACAAAACCTACCAAGCTGTTCTATTTTCCATTTCAAATTCTTGAGAAACTGGAATATAAATTGATATTATATAGTCACAGTTAATTTTATTTCTTTAATTTTCCATATGATTTCTCAACAATCAAAAAGAGCATAGAGAGCCAAGATATGTTACAGGGAGGAATGTACGGAGGATGCTGAGACTGATCCTGCAAAATAGCTGTGTTGTAATAATCTGCCGGCGGCGAAATCTGACCGTCGATTGCGTAAATGTTTCTGAAATTAAAAAAAAAAAAAAAAAAAACCAGCTTCAATTTTGATAGGGTTTCAGAGAATTTTTTTTAACAAATTACAACTTGGAAACAAAAAATACCTGAAATTTTTGGAGTGCTGCTGCTGCTGTTGTTGTTGGTGGTGGTGGTGGTGTGGTTGTTGATAGTGGTTTTGAAAGTGGTGTTGAGGCAAAGCCATCTCCTCTGGGAGAAGAATTCTAGAGAGAAGCAACAAGAGAGATGGCTTCTGTCATTTATGACACTGGCGAGATGGACGATGCCCGAATGGCACACGCACAGATTCTTTCTTTGTTTTCTATTTCCCCCCTATATTTCTCTTAATTTTATATTCTGATCATTAAAACCTCTCGTTATACCAAAAAGGCCCTTCTCGAAAGTTAGGGGGTGTTTGTTTTTTTCATTATAAGACTTATTACCTCTTATATCTTAAATTAAAATAAATCAGTTTGTTTGTTTTCCCAACTTATATCTTATTTTAAGATATATATGTCTTTTAAAAAAAATAATTTTTTTTTTACTTTTAACTTATTCAAAAAGTGATACAGTATAGTATTTTAGTAAATTTCCACAAATGCCCTATAATAATTCTTACATTTATAATTTTATCCACACATAATAAAATCATAAAAATCAATTTTCTAAAAATTCTCAATTTTGAAGAAACTCTAACACAACCTAATCAATTTTATATTTATAATAAGTCATCCAAAATGAAAAAACAAACAGATTATAATATCTTAATTTATAAGACTTATCCATATGTCTAATAAATTAAGGTCTTATAAGACTTTAGATAAAAAAAAAACAAACGGCTATATATATATATATATATATATATATATATATATAATTGTGATTGTGATTGTGATTTGATTGAAATGTTTCATATCTACTATATATATATATAATTGTGATTGTGATTGTGATTGTGATTTGATTGAAATATTTCATATCTACTCTCATAATCCGGAAATATCACTCTGACAACACAGAAGAAAACTCTCATAAATAATTGTCTAAGTATTTTCAATTCATAGGTACATGAGTTTTACACTTTTACTTAATTAGGAGACCATTTTTTGGTATCAAATTCAATAAGAAGTGAAAACAATTCGGGTAGTATTAGAATTTTGTTAAAATGATTTTTTTTTTAACCGGTCAGGTAGGTAGGGTAGGGTTAAGTCTAGACTCTAGATAGTTCTCCAGGCGCACAATTTGACCTATAAACCTTTATGAACCCCAAATATTCGCCTACCATAAAGCCGTTTTCATTAGGGGTGGGCATCAACCCGTTAACTTGACCCAATCCAATTAGATTGGGTTGGGTTGTTTTTAAGATTGAGTTAGATTGGATTAATAAAATATAACCCAATCCAACCTAATAAAAATAAATTAAATAATTTTATTTATTATGAAATATTATAAATATCAAATATAAATACATAATTTTAAATATTTTTATACCATAAATATATAATACATTTATTAAAAATATGCAATTATATTGTTTTCATCTTTTGTATTAATTGGCACATTTTGATTATACTTTTAAACTAGATTGCATCTCACAAGATGTGTGGGAATTATAAAATATAACGCAACAATAATTTAATGATTTAACTTATTGGTCTAAGATATTGAATGCATTGCTAATGAAAAACAATCATGAGGTATTTCTATAGATTTATTTCTATGACATCTTCAACAAAAATTAATTAATGGTCAAGTCAAGCTTTCTCATGTGGTATGTTGAAACTTTATGATAATATATTATTCATCAAGCATTAAAGGAAAAATACATGATCTAATAATAGTAATAATTCTCATTAAATCTAGAAAATTAACTATTAATTGTAAAAAAATAATAATAAAAAAATGAAGAGTTGAAGAATATAAAAAAACTAATCAAGCCCTATCATAATGACGCATGTCATTATAAGGCTCCAAAATAAGATAAAATAATTAATAGTATAGAAAAATCAAGAGTCAATCCTATAATTAAGGAAAATTATCATTCTCCCCCCCCCCCTATAGTTTGCGGTATTCTTCAGTCTCCCCCCTCTAGTTTCAAAATTCTCCAATTTCCCCCCTCCCATGCCTATTTTTATATGGTGAGATTGGTTTTATTTATGCATGGGAGGGGGAAAATTGGAGAATTTTGAAACTAGAGGGGGGAGACTGGAGAATATGGCAAACTACAAGGGGGAGAATAATAATTTCCCCATAATTAATGGGATAATGAATAGGATGAAGAGTGAATTCCATAACTAATGAGACAATTAATAAATTTTCTTAATGATAAATAAAATAACTTAACAAATATTATTTATATATATTATATAGTTAAATAATTAACAATATTTAAAATATTTATTTATAGCTTGTTGGTAATATATATATATATATATACAGTCTTTTTATTATCAGTTCAAACTGACAATAAATATATCAGGACGAAGAATGTGGACCACAGATTATGGAGAAGTTTTGACAAGTGCATACACTTTGAGTTAAAGTATGAAAATCCAGTGGTCCACATTCTTCGTCTTGATATATTTATTGTCAGTTTGAACTGATAATAGAAAATCTGTATATATATATATATGGCTTCTCTTTTAATCTTATCAAATAATGGAATACTTAAAATAAAAAAACTTAATATTTAAAAATCAAGTTATTCACTACCCTATTAATTATGAGATTGCCTTTTGATTACCTATAAATATGTGATTTATGAAAAAAAAAATTATATTATTAAAAGTTATTACACTTAATAACTACTTAATAGCTTTGATAACAAAACAAAAAAATAATAAATAAATAAAAATTATGGCTTGTTTTTAAACTTACCAAATAATGTAATACTTCAAAAAATAATAACAATACTTAACGATTAAAAATCAATTATGATATTGGTTTAGAGAATTTATTCACTATGTACAATTAATTACGGGATTGTCTCTTGATTATCTATTGATATGTGATTTATGACATTTAATAACAATCCAAATTGCATATGAATTGACCAATTCCACTCATTCACAATGACACTTTTTTTTTTGATTGATAAGCGAGCATATTCACAAATTACATACATCATGCATCCAAATATGTAAATCAATATATATTTGCTATAAAATGTAGGAGTTCTCCACTTTGATTCACTTGTGATCGTGTTCTTTGAGGAGTGGTGACGTTGTACATCTCCTTTTTTCTATGATTTATAAGCAACCAAAAAAGGCCCCATATTAATAGAATTAATGGGAATCAAAATAGCAATCAAACTATTGGCAAATTGACATATAATTCTTTAGTCTTTTCCAAAATAAAAATAACAACTTCAAACTCGATAACACTTAAGTATATAAAAAGCACTATAAAACTAGCAAGTGAATACAAAGTAGGAAGGAGAGAAGATTTCTAACTTGTTCAAACACAAAGAGTCTCGTCCATGTCGAAAACGATGCCTTGCATGGGGCACCATCTTGGATACGGATGCCAAGCTATAGACGAAATAGAAGAGTTTTTGAGTGATAAAGATAAATGAATTGGAAAGAAGTAAGAAGGTCATGAAAGGTAAGAAATTGATTTAAACACCGAGATTTGATTTGAGTGGACTAAGTACGTGTTAAAATGAAGGGTTGTTAATTGATATTCTTCAACAAAGAATTTAAATTTATAGAAGATGGATTGGAAAGTGAAGAGTTGGATAATAAATGTTGGAAAATAAAAAGGTTATAAAAAGAGAAGAGGAATGTAGCAAAGGAGGGAGGTAATTAAGGAGGTTGGAAGAATAAGAATTTATAATTGTCTTTTAAACTTACTAAATATTATAATATATATAATTAATTAATAATTAAAAAGTAATTATGAGAATGGTTAATAGAATATATTAAATATACCATTAATTATGGGATTGTATAGAGAGAGAGAGAGAGAGAGAGAGAGAGAGAGTAAATAAACCGATTTTGGAAGAAGAATTTATTATTGTCTTTTAACCTTACCAAATATTATAATATATATAACTAATTAATAATAAAAAATTAATTATGGGAATAGTTAATAGAATCTATTAATTATCCCATTAATTACGGGATTGTATATAGAGAGAGAGTAAATAAACCGATTTTGGAAGAATAAGAATTTATGATTGTCTTTTAAACTTACCAAATATTATAATACATATAACTAATTAATAATTAATAATTAATTATGGGAATGGTTAATATAATCTATTAATTATCCCATTAATTACGGGATTGTATAGATAGAGTAAATAGATCGGGAAGAATAAGAATTTATGACCGAGGTGGCGTTTGTTTTTTCATCTGAAGTCTGAATAGGTCTGAAGTTGACTGAAGTCTTAATGGTGACTGAAATCTGAAATCCTGATGATGCGTTTGTTTTTTACTTATGATGTCTGAATATCAATGTCTGAAAACCAGTAATATGACAATTATACCCTTATAATTATAAATACATATAATTGATATAATTCTATTGTTAATGTGTCCTATAATATTTTTAGTTTAAATTAATTAAACAAATATTTGAAAGCTTCATCCAAATTAAAAGTATAATTCATTTTTTTATAAAAAATAAATGAATATTTTTTTGAAAAAAAATAAATGAATATTTATAAATATAACTGATGATAAGATTTAACATTATATATATATATATATATATATATATATATATATATAATTAGACAAGTCTGCAAAGAGAAGTCTTCGCTCGTCATCATTCACTTTCTTCTTTCTTTTTTATTTTTATTTTTAATAAACACTTAACAGTCAAAAACAAGGAAAAGGAAGAAGAAGAAGCAAAAGCATGACCAAACCCATATCTCTCTCAGATCTCCTTTTTGCGAGACCTTGATCAGATCTCCTTCTTCCTTTCAGGTCTCTTTATTTCTTTCTTCAAGTCTTCTAAAACACTACAAACGATAGACATCCTCCTTCGATGGTAAAGAAAAGTTCGCCGGCCTCCTTCGCGAAGGTCACCTGCGAAGGTCGACGGTACTTGACATTAAAGAGGCTGCCGGCCTCCTCTCCTCCAACATCAACGTTGTTGGCAACCCTCCATGGTCAAATTAGTGCCCAGATTTTTGTTTTGAAATAAAAAATCTAAGGTTATTGTAAATTCTTCTTGAGGGCATTTCTGGAATCAACATGTTAAAATATATCCAGCATTCCAGTCTTCAGATAAAAGTCAAAATTTTGAACTTTTTTTTCTCAGATGTTTTCGATGGTTTTTTAGATCTCATTTCACTTAAAAAACAAACAAAATGTCTTAGCAAGTAACTTTAAGTCTTCAGCCAAAAAAACAAACCGGCCCCGAGTCTTTTAAACTTACCAAATATTATAATATATATAACTAATTAATAATTAAAAATTAATTATGGGAATGGTTAATAGAATCTATTAATTATCTCATTAATTATAGGATTGTATAGAGAGAGAGTAAATAAACGATTATTAGATAGGTGGTGAGCTGTGATTTAATACCAAAGCTCTCTTACGGCGACATGTGGCGCCATGAGGGTTCCATTTTACTATATTATATAGATGTTTTTTTTTCTTCTTCTTAAGATTCGATTAAAAATTTGGTAGAAAAAAGTCTAATAATTGTATATAAACTCAAACTATTATGTTGGTTTAAATAAATAATAAAGAGTGGTGCTATTGGCACACCCTCTACTGATCAATTTATGATCCACTTGTTTAAATTTTGATTTAATTAAATAAAGTTAAATATTTTTATTAATTTATTTTATTTTATTTATTTCCAAAACCACCATTTTATTTATTTTTCAAACTTAATAAACCCCATCTCTAATATCTCTATCTATCTTTTTTATTTATTTTTATTTTTTTTGAAAAGGCAAAGATTTTATTAACAGCCAGAAAGGCAACCAAAGAAGAAAAAGCAACAGCAAACCAGAACCAGGGAAAAAGAAAGACAAATCACACAACAATTAGATCTAGACGTCTAAAAGCACCAAAACAAAACAAAACAACCCAGCAGCAAAAAACCAAAAAAATAAAAATAAAAAAATGGAAAAAACAGCCTAGAAACAAGCGATAAACCAGCATAAGAAAAACATAGCACCACCGCCAAATACAAACAAAAAGCTATGAGGTTAAATAATAATCAATATCTCATCTGTCTAATACATCAAAATTGTTTGATTTATTGTTTAAATATGATCCAATATAAGTATTTTTAGGGTTTAAGAGTTATGAAAAAAAAAAATATTTCAAGAAAAAGATTAAAAGAACGTTTTTTTTTTGTTGTTTTTTTTTAATTAATTAATTATTTATATATATAAAAAGGAATGTGGGGTTTTATTAGATTGACTTTATAGAATTTTTTTTTTTAATTGTATGTCTCTTTTAGTAATTTTGATAAAGGAAAAAAAATAATACTAAATAATTTAAAAAGTGGGGCATAAATAGATCAGTAGGGGTGTGCCAATAGCATCACTCAATAATAAATTATCCAACCATGTAATATTCGCCGAAGTGATTATAATTGTAAAATTGATGAGAGGCTTAGATGAAGACTTTCAAAATTGGATAAATTGTTATATTTTTATTTTATAATTATGCAACAGATATTTAAACAATTTGTATTATATGTTGTGATTTGATTTTGATGCTTTTAAGAAATCTAAACTCTATGTGATATAATATTAGGGTGAAAAATTATTCTAAATTTGAATTTTGATATGATAAAATTTGAATTCAAATATATTTTTTCTATTCGGCTTAAAAATCCTAACCCGATCAATCCAACCCAATCCAACCCAACCCGACAAATATTGGGTTGAGTTGGTTTAAAATTTACGTTGGGTTGAAATTTTTTTAACTCAACCCAACCCGAAAACACCCACCATTAGTTTTCATGATGATAAATGGTTTAGTGGGCTGAATATTTGGTAAATTTGGAAGCAAATCTTCTCCATTTGACATATCAAATGAGGCTATATGCTACTTTACTACGCATTAAGTCCACTCACAGTTACAAAGAAGCTACATCAATCAAATTATGAAACACATTGTCCAGATTTCACATTAACATATAAGGTGTTGGTCAAATCTGAAAATCAACTAGGGCACTGTATCACCGACAAACATCACTGCTATTTTCCCCATTTACAAATGTTACATTAAGACAAAAATCATCAATTTCAACACTTAATTATTAACAAATATTGAACGTAACATGTGATGTGGGTACGTACTTGATCAAATAAATGAACAAATAAGAAAAACACATAACTTCAATTTGCATGTGACTTATTGTCTCCAATTGCCCCATCTCTCTCTGTCTCTCTCCAGTCTCCACACACTCAATGTCTTAAATCTTCATTGTTTCTCTAACTCTCATTTTTGTGATCAACTAAGATTCACATCTCCATGGCATTCTCAGGTGGTCTCAAACTAGTGCTTCTTGTCATATCCATGATCATGCTCGCTGTGGAAGCTCAAGTTGATCAAGTTCAAGCAAGCTTTAACTTGGTGGCCGAAACAGTACTGGAATGGCCATGGACGACAATGCTGCCTGTTTACGATCACGAGTTGGTTGGTGATGGTGATGGCGATGGTGACGAAGAGCAAGATGTGGGGATTGAAATTGGTAGGAGGTCTCTGTATAGAAAAGCAAAGCATTATTACATATCATATGGAGCTCTGGCTGCGAACAGGGTTCCTTGCCCAGCTCGTTCAGGGAGGTCTTACTACAACCACGATTGTTTCAAAGCCAGACACCCAGCCAACCCCTACACCAGAGGCTGCTCCACAATCACCCATTGCAGGAGATAGATTTGCTAGCTAGCTCTTGGAGTTTCATGCACACTTTCTGCATTCATTTACATGGACAATCTCTATATGTTCCTTTTCATGTTTGTTTGATTTATTTTATACTTAATAGTTTTCTCTTGAACTTTGAACTTAGACATCACCGATCTAATAAATTTTGTGCCAATTTTGGAGTGTAAACATTGATTGTTGTAAGACTCTAGACTAATAACGTGTTTATGATTCAATCTTTAAAATCTTAAAATTGCTAATGTACAATCAAACTATTCAAATCATATCATGCGATATAAATAATCAAATTATATAAAAGACGTGTGTCGATTAACATAATATTAGTGTTTTAAGTATATAGATCCATAAGTATAGAAGATTTTTCTTATTCAAATAACATCGAAAAATCAATAAGATATTGTGATTCATCATCTAATATCTATTATTTTGGTAGCCAAACAATGATCTTAACGTGTTTGTTGTTTAGATTTTTTTTTTTCCAAGGGGACCAAGGCACTGCTAGTTTGTATCATCAACATGATTAGGCATGTGATTAGTGCATAATATACACCTAGAAAGACCTTTTGTTAGATTCTTCAACGCTTAATATGTATCAATTCAGATTAGACAATTATAGTAGTTTACATACATGATTAAAACTTTTTCAAAATTAAAAAAGATTCCACACATATATGACTAATTAGAAGACAAAACAGATGTCATTATTGATTTTGTTCATTGTTATTATTGATTCTTAAATAATGATCATCAATTTTGGTAAAACATGTGCATAACTATGGTGATGGGAGACAAGAAATAAGACATTCATATGCTTGATTGATTGCTATAGAATGATGAACACTTTTAACTTCAAAGCCAAAGATTTAACAACTCCAACACTTTTGTCGGGTTCTGATGAGTTATTTGGTCATGCTTGATTTGATCCAACTCATTCTATATCTCCTTTAACCTATCTGATTTAATTTTAATCTACACAAATGGTACAAAAATCATTTTGCCTAGCCATATAATTTTGATCTTTTCAAGTGTCCTTTTTACTTTTGATTTCTTTTGAACCACAACCTTCAAATCATGGAATACAAAATTGAGATTATATATATAGTTTACGATATAAATTTGTACCGACACAATCAACAAAAGTAATCAAATTACAATACATTCTTCTTCAACAAGAAAAATAAATTATTCATTTCTTTTACATTAATAAAAAATAAACAAAAAGAAGATCCACACACAAGTCACTATCTAAAGCAATGTATTTTCCAATTCCCCGGGCACCCATTTGGGCAGCCAAAAAGTCCAAAATAGCATACCTAAATCCCTGCCCAAAACAACTCAAAAGCTGCCCGCTTAGCTGTATGTAACTTTCATCCATCTCCAGACTACAATCCACTTACTTGCCTTCAACAAAAAGCAAAAGAAATAGGAATGGCCACAAAAAAAACTTCTTCAACGTGTTTCCACTTTTTCTGTGGTGTTGTGTAATCACTCAATCAATCGTATGTGCAAGAATTCTTGAGAGAGATTGGAACATTGAGCTTTTTGGGATCGAAAGTAACAGTACATTGGATTTTCTTGTAAAACTTTGGCTTCACCAATTTCCCCAAAACATAAGCTTTTGATCTGACCACGAAGTTCAGTTTCAGAGCCACTGGTAGAGTGGTGGTTCCTGTTGAGCTGCTCAAACCAGCTCCACTTCCATATAATGGAATCTTATTACCAGTCACCACCACAGTAACTGATCTCTGACTTTTCCTTGATTGGTAAAAATTCTTAATCTGCAAATAACCCAATTCATCAAATTAAACAAAGAATCAAAATAGAGACTCAGATGTTGATCAAATTTTTGTGACTTACGTTTCCTGAAGCTATGTTGATTTGAGAATAAGACAGATCCACAGGAGTTGATGTTACATGGACCCCAAAAAATGTGCCCGTGTTACGATAGATCATTTTCACAGTTGAGTTCATAGTGATCATATCAGTTGCCACTCCAGTGGAATCTGAACCAGCTTGAATCTTCAATTCCTCAAATTTTATGCTCTGCAAAAATAAAATTGCAAAATCAATGAAAACCCAGATAAAAAAACTTGCTTAAGATATAAGGAATTGTCAAAATGGAAGGAAAAAAAAAAAAAACAAACAAACCTTCATTGTGATCTTGGGTTTCTGAGGCTTACTAGCACCCCATAGAATCAAAGAAAACAGAGAAAACAGAACAAAGAAGCCAAGTACAAAAGCAAGAATATAGCATCGACGAGGAATGCCTTTTCGGCGCTCTTCGTCGTCAAGAAGTCCTTCTTCTTCAATCACATCACACTCCTTCCATGGCTTCTGTCCTTTACTCTGCCCACCTCGAGACGCGTCATTGGGTGAGATCTTGCGCGATCCAGGCTTCAACGACCCAGAAAATCGGCTAGAAGACGACTCACGCGAGTGGCGGCCCACGGAGGAGTGAGAGTGAGGTGGGGAACCCATTGGGCTGATAACCGGCGTGGAGTGAAACGACGTCGTCGTCTTCTCTCCATCGTGTGAATCCCGTGACGGGCTCTGCACGTAGTAGACGGGACGGCGTGGAGATCTCGTTGGAGACGACGGCGCGAGACTCGTCACCTCTGAGTCTGTCTTCGCGTGCATTGTGTAGAAATTAGAATTATCAAATCAAATGTGTTGGTTATGATAAGAGGAGAGAGTTGAAGTGTGGCGCGTGGAATATAACTTGGCTTATTAGGAGAGGAACATTAACATTAACATGAACATGAACATGAACATGAACAATTGTACGTTGAAGACAAAAGTGTGTTATGTGTTAAGAGTTTTGGTTAGGCAGAGGAAGCAGCGTGGAATGGAACTAATTAACCGACAGCTTTCTTACAGTTGGCACCGCACCTGTATTTATTTATTATTATTATTATTATTATTTGGGTGTGCGCCGCTGAAGTGAAAGATGTGTGTGGATCGGACGGTCATGGATCACTTTGGAGATAGCTTTTTAGGATATAATGAAGGAAGACCATTTCAATGGAATTACATGCTACGGTTCAAATAAAGTAATAAACAAATAAAAGTGGGTGGAATATTTTGAACATAAACCATTTTTTTTACATTTATAAAATGAAAAGATTAGGTGTGTCAAACATATATATATATATATATATATATATATGAAAAGATTAGGAGATGAATGATGATTTAATAATTATTGTATGGTTACGTATTCTCTCAATTAAGTTCAGATACTATGTAACTCTCCTCTAATGTTAATGATGTAGGATTCGAGTTTCATTGTAGAGATTTTACAAATATGTATATGAAGTTTTCTCCTTACTGTGAAACTAATAAAAGTCTAAAAATATTTCATCTCGACATGTTCCGACTGACCTTTAACCCGTTAATCACACAATTTTTATTTTTATTATATATTTTTGTGAATATGGGCTGGGCTGTGAGCTTCATGACAAACACGTGAACCCATGTGCCAAAATACCTGTTCACCAAATGTGAATTGGCATCCAGAATATTTTTTCTCTTTGGTTTTAATACACTCATTATTTATATATATATATGTTTTACATTATTTTGTTATTTAATCAAAGTATGAATTTATGATTGTCAATGTTAAATTTGTTTATAACAAAGTATGGACTAGTGTTTAGTTGTTAATATAAGACCGAGACACATGAGACGAATATGTTGTCAAATTAATATTGTAATTTGTAAGGGCCATATGCCCATATATCATATAGGCCTATGTATCATAAAATCCAAAATAGAAAAACAAGATCCATACGGGACCCATAAATCTTTCTATACTCTTAATTTCCGGACAAAAAAATGATAGAATTTGTAAATAATTTTCAAAATGTCCACTACTGGTTTGGTATTATTTCTAATAAGTTAAAATTAAATTATTTTATAATTTTGATGGTTTCATTATTTTATAAATGTTTTTAAATTAAAAAAAAAAAAAAAAAAAAAGCTTGTCTATGACATTTTTTCTTCTTCTTATTTTTGGTTGTGTAATCTGTCTCCAAGTTAAAAGTTCAAAGGCCTCTCCTCTGTTTATTGGCCCATTTGTCTGTTGGACATTGAGAATCAACATTTGGGTCCAAATCAAAAACCTAAAACATACGGCCTCAGCCCTGGGTTTGCCTGGCCTGACCCATGACTTAACCGAAACCTTCTTCGAATCGATCATGATATTTTTTTTCTTTTCAAATCATGTCACATAATATGATATCAATAAAAAATTATATTTGCTATGGAACTACACCATTTGATCTCAACAGAACATATATAATACATCGGAAGCACCCAAGTTTCTCTCCGATACCATAAGTACTACATCATCCCCATGGCGAAAGGGTTCAAATTATGTATAATATATATAAATAAACCTTCATCTTTGCACCAGAACCACATAATGTTCAGATATTGTTGGATAAATCAAATTCAAAATGCTGGCAAAGATCGGCTAAATTTGATCTTCTTTAACTGACAGACAGACAGACAGTGATGGATCAAAGCTGGAGCTTTGTGGAGTTCTACTGACTATGTACTATCCTTTTAAGGGTAGGGTGTATTTTTGTATGATTGCACAATCTACTTGTCAAGTGAGTACATAAGAGGATAGGCCTTTTTTTTTTTTCTTTTTTTTTTTTATAAATTGGATAACACAAAAACATGGAAAAAATTTCTGCATGCATTATTTGGCTATATGATTTATAATCAACTAAAAAATAATTCAATGTTTTTGATATTATTGAATGAGCACAATTTTAAAGGTACCTTAATTAATGGGTTTCTTGTAGAATGAATGGTTATTAACAGGCATGTAAAATAAAGGCCACCAGTCTCCCACCGTAAAAACAGAGTATACTTCTTGATATCTGAAAAAGAGAATGGTTGGAGAGAAGTAATTATTTGACCCATCTGATCTGCATTCCACGGATTCGGTCACTTTTTTCTATACGTACGTAGTGTGTCTTGGTTCTAAAGTCGACATCATTAAATTAGAAAAGTTGAAAAGAGCCAAAACCACAATGGGCACATCACATTCAATGGGTTCTAATAGATTCACAAGAAACAGGTTTACTTTCAGTGGGTTCTAATAGATTTTACATGCTTTATGAAGAATTAACATTGTTAAAAAAGAGATTCCAGACACAATAATATGCCGATGACGCTTAATTATGTTAAGCCAACCAACCAAATTTAAAAATTCAACTGTGAAATTATGGAAATTTGAAATTGACCTGCATTTGGACATGCAACAAATGATATGTTGATGATGTCGATAATTTGGAGAAAATATACTTCTCTTGTCAAAACGGAACAGACTATAGATAATTTGGTGCATTTTACGTGGGCACAGCAACCACACAAGTACACAACACAAAGCTAGCCCTATCCAATTATAGCAGCGAGGAGCTCCTCCATCAATCAATTGTATAGGTTTATGTAAAATACAATAATATTATTCACGAAAAGACAGAGAAAACGACAGCAAGTTGGTAAGTGGTTCTTTTGGAGAAAATATCCTGTGCATCCGATGCACTGCTGAGTGATGCACTGCTGAGTGATGCACTCGACCACCGGAGATTGGACACCAGTAGCCGAGTGCATCACTCAGAATGCACCCGGTGGACTGAAGATTTTCTTGGTTATTTCTACTTCTATGTAATTTTGTTTCCAATGTTCTGCAGGTTTGTGACCACTATAGGACTCTTCACCACATGATTCCCTCCAATCTCTGCCCAACTCAGATATCCAAAAACTACCGTTTCTCGGATCTTGGTTGGTCCTTCTATACTCACCTTATAGCTCTGCTTCTCATTTTTCCCTTTAAAATCCAACTGGTCTGGAACCACACTGACTTTAAACCCTTTCACGGGTAGTGTCACGCTTGCGGTGTAAGTTGACTTGCCCTCTCCGACATTGGTAACTGTTCTTTGAAATTGCACAGTTTTCGATTCGGATTTCGTGTCGTTTGGGTTCAAAAGGTAAATAAAAGAAGGGTAATTGAGATCCAAAGACGGAGTCGAACAGTTGACAGCAGATGATCTTGTGACTGTTTGAATTTGCTTCATGGTATAATTTAATGCACAAAGAAGATTAACATAATCCTCCTTGTTTGCATCATAAATTAGACCAGGGTCTAATGCCTTGTTAGGATTAATTTGACCAGCTCCCATTGCTAGAGGACTAGCGGGTTCGTTATTGTCACTAATTGGACCGTTTGTGTTATCAATTGTATCAGCTGTGGTCATCATAGCAGATCGGATGGCTGCAGGGCTCCAATCAGGATGTGCCCCCTTCAGTAGTGCCGCGACTCCTGAGGCATGTGGACAAGCCATGGATGTTCCCGACAGTAGATTGAAGTTACTGTATACAAACTTCGAGTTCACTGCAGCCACCGCAAGATTTGGAGGCCAAGCAGCTAAGATGAAATCTCCAGGAGCCATAATGTCAGGTTTCAACACATATGGGCAGCTCTGTGATGGTCCTCTGGAGCTGTAGCTAGTGACGGTTGGAGCCGGTTTTGTTCCCACATTTGTTTTTTTGAACTCAATCCTCCCTTTTGGCTCTGTGCTGTTGTTCTTGATGTAGCCTTTGATAATCTCACCGTTTTTAGAATTCATGAACATTGCTGCAAATGTGGTTTGGAAGAAGCTCTCCAAGTCTTTGTAGTCTGATATGAAGACAGCTCCAGCAATTTTTGCACTACTAATGTAATCAACTTGGTCGCCGAGTGATGATCCATCTTTGTCTTCACACACAACAATCTTTTGCCCAACTTGTCTCAATTGAGTCAAATTGTGACATTGATCCAAGAAGGCAATTGGCAAATCAGTTACTGATGAATTCCCTGGGTATAGAGATTTTCCCATCACCTTGATTCCATTTCCAAGAGTTATAGTCGCGCCAAATTCACGGTCTATGGTGCCAGCAGCAACGGTTAGTACCCAAGGTATGCCGTTGTGTAGTGTCTCTAAGAATGGCCCTTGGTTTCCGGCAGACGTAGAGACAAAGATGTTTTTCTCAATGGCTGCAAATGTGGCTATTGCAAGGGGGTCTTCATACAAAGCAAGATCATCCAAGCCCAATGACATGGACAGAACATCAACACCATCGCTAATTGCTTGGTCAATTGCAGCAATTATATCAGAAGTGAAAGCACCTTCGTCGAAAAGTGCTTTGTACATGGCCACTCGCGCCTTTGGAGCCATACCTCCAGCAGTTCCTAATGCATAACCAAAGTAGGAGGCAGCTTCTACATTATTTCCGGCTGCTGTGGAGGAAGTGTGTGTCCCATGACCATCAATGTCGCGCGTAGAATTCATCGATATGGTGATATTGGGATTCTTGGCAATTATGCCCTTGTTGAAAAACCGAGCTCCAATGAGTTTCTTGTTGCACAAGGAGGAGCTGAAATTGGTTCCAGTCTCACATTCTCCTTTCCATCTTGAAGGAATCTCAGTCATTCCTTCGTCATGAAAGCTCTCACTTTCCGGCCAAATCCCAGTGTCCACCACTCCAATTATAACATCTTGACCAAATTTTGACACAGGCCATGCCCCTGAATTGGGATTAAGACCGAGAAACTGGGAGGATCGTGTCGTGTCGTGCTTCACAGGTAAGTCTTTAATAGAAGAAATATAACCCGGAGAGCTTTTCACAGCCTCATGCTCAGCAGGAGTGAGACTTGCACTGAATCCATTGATGACATGATTGTAACTGTAGAGGAGTTTGGAAGATGAGAGAACATCAGTGGTGGTGGTGGTGGTTTTAGAGAGAGATTGGAGGGTGGCTGAGTACCAGCTATGTTGACCTGAGAAGGCTTTCGGCATAGCCGATAAGTCCATATAGACAATGTAATTATCGGATTGGGCCAATGTGGAAGTGAGAATATGTAAGATAAAGCAAAGACACACATACAAGGGAGGAGCACTTTGAGAAGCCATGGAAATGATGGGTGATTTTGTTAGAACAATATTGTTGGTATATATAGAGAGAGCATTTAGAAGTATGAGAACCTCGTGGATGCTTTTCAATTTCTCAACTCGTCCAACTTTTCCTCCATAAGGTACATACATTTATTACATGTGGGACCCCCCACCAATGGACCATGGTTAGTGCTCCATTTTGCAAATGATTTGCATCTTGATCAACGTCTACCATGGTGCAGCGGAAAGTTCACGCATATAACAATTGATACACATAATGTGATAAGTTATTCGAATTCGTTGATTCGTGCACGAATACTGAAAACGAAACTTTATATTAATCTGTTGAATTTGTTGATCCGCACATAGATACTAGAATAACAAGTATCAGAATTCGTTGACCCTTGCAAATGCATCAAAATTTAGAAAAAACTAGAGAAAACTCTCTTAATAATAAAAAACTTATGATCCTTGTAAGGGTACAAGACCATTAAATAGAAAATTTAAAAACCTAAAAGAAACTTAAAATAAGTAGGATACAATAAAATCAACAATAATATAACAATGAAAATTAAAAATATTAGAATTGATAAAATCAAATCAAAAAATAATCAACTACCTAATTAAATATAATAAAAGGAAACATAATGATATGTACTAATTACAATAATATATATCTCCAATAATATCTCCTGCATCATACCGATGCACCAATTTACCACTCCATCAATTCAGATGGGAGACCTTGTTTTCTAGCAATTCAACCTACTCTAACACACCCCTCGTGTACCAAACGGACGGATTTAACACGTTAAATTGCAGAATAAATACATAAACAAATACATGTGGGGGGATTCGAGCTCAGGATTTTTAGACCATATCCGTAATCACCGTACCAAAAAACTTAAGGTGATAAGAAATAACCTAACAATAATATTTAAGCACTTCAATGTACCTTTCTCGTCTTCTCTTTCGAATGTTTCCAAAATAGTTCATGTGAAGCGGGTAAAACAAGGTAAACGTAGCTGACTTGAGTTTTGCAGGTCCATCCGCCATCTGCGGAGAACATTGTCTGAGTTCATCCCAGACAAATTGAGACTGATTAGTGGGGTATGCAGAGCCCTACCATGTGCCCAAAAAATTTGCACAAATCATATGTCACTGCTTATAACAGTCTTGATGACTTGTTAAAATACAAATAAGAAAAAGAACATGTGGGATGGGACTATGGGAGCTTCAAAAAATCTATTCACAAGGTTGCATTATTTTTCAGTACAATTATATGTATCATTTTCAAAAATGATATCTTACAAAATTTTGCATTCTGTGAAAATTTCTTGCTGTATTATTGTTCAGAGTAAATATTTTTGTCATCTTCTTCTTAGTCAAGTTGATTGTGTGCTGTCGTGGTGATGTTGTACTCTGGAAAATTGACAGGCACGAGCAAATTGGACGCTATAGATTTCGAGGACGAAAACGAAAACGATTCGATAAAAAAGGCAAGTGTTTCTATAGAAAGTTTGATTAGTCGTAATAATTACGGAGACTTTATGGAGTTGATTTGTTTTTTTATGATTACGAAGGCTGTTTTTTCTTTCTTTCACAAATACATTTCCACATTATAAAGACCATATACCCATATTATTATATTAACACTCAACAATAACTTCTCCCAAGAAATGATGGAGAAATTTCGTGTGCTTTGCGTTTCATGTTCATTTAGAGTATTTTTTATTTTTTAAAATCGACACCGATTGAGTTATGAATCTGTTGTGTGCTAATATCTTCTCTCAATTATAATGGAGAGAAAACATGTGTCGATTTTTTTTTTTTAAATCTATCAATGAATGTATTAGAGAACTGTAAATGAGATCAAACATACTATAGTCAAGATCAGTTTCTGTGCGTTTCGGATATCTATTCTCGTAAGAACGAGGAGAAAACTTTTCATACATATTTGTAAATACCTTTTATAAAAGTCGAACCTCTAAACCACTATTGAAGAAAGGAAGGTGCATACTAACCAAGGTAAAGAAAGATATGCAAAAAGAAAAAGAAAAAAGTTGTTAATAATTTAATATAAATTAGCATAAAATATAATATCACAGAAAGAATATTATTACATGTATACTTGAATTACGTACTGCATCATTTTCTTTTTTAATTATTTCCATTAAAAGATAAAATTTTACATATGGAAAAAGATTATTAACAAATAACATGGAAATACTTGTAACATGATTTTAAACTAAAGATATCACCCATAAATAGTCCCAATATTTGATCATTTAAAGCAAAGAAATAGTTCTATTTTATTTTTTTTTTATTTTTTTTATTTTTTATTTTTTTAAATTACAACAACTATCGGGACCTGACGAGATTAGACTCTACAAGCACAGCCCATAATACTACTTCCACTATCGGGGAGAGGGTACAAATGGATTACAACTCTCACAACGGAGAGAGGGATGCTCCCAATAGAACCGGGAGAGGGCACCTACACTTGGGATTTAATTAGGTATGGAAAAATTCCCCGCAGGGACAGGGCCCCGCGGAGACCCGCACTTTTAGGGTAGGGATGGGTTTCAATTTGGTGGGGATGAGGCGGGGATAGGGATAGATAGTCTAACCCGCAATGGGTATGGGGCAGGGATGGGTTTTATACTCCCTACCCTGCCCCGCCCTACCCTACCCTGCCCCACTTAAAATAATACTTAGTTAAACTACGTAGTTTCAAAAAAAATAAAAATATCTATAAAAAAGAAATATATATATATATTTAAATACATTAACCATAACTTTACATCTCTTCACCGTTATTTAACATAAAGTGACAAAACAAAATACTATTAAAAAAACCCCTAGCCTCTAACTTCAACTCTAAGTCTCTAATCCTCAATCAACTCGAAGTTCACCGTTCAAGCTCCAACCTCAACACAAGAGGACATACAGTAAGTTTCTTTCTCAAATAATTTTTAAAATTAAAAGTTTAATAACAACGAGTTTTTTTTTTCTTCAAGTTTATTACTTTAATAATTCTCAACTCTTGAATTAAATTTAATTCGTTTATCACTACTTCAAGTAAACACAAATATGTATACAGGTGCACTAGAAAGTGAAAACCTAATACTAGAGTTATCAAGAGAAAATTGTGTAAACATACAAGAACAACATGGGGTGGAAACAACTAAAGAAGAGAGAATTAGAGAAATAAATACAATTATTAGATGATTAGCGTTACAATTTTCGAACATTTTGACTTCATACTTCATGTTTATTTTTGAAAATAATTGAATTTACTTGTAAAAACTATGTGTTATAAGATGTTTTTTAATAGTTTCTTGGAATTATTTACTACTTTATATATTATATCATATTCAATAGTTATATATTTATTATTTAAATAATAATAAAAATTATAAATGGGGAAAATGGGTGGGGATGGGGAAAGCACTCCCCGTTATACCCCGCCCCACCCCAACCCAACCCAACCCAACCCAACCCAACCCGCTCCATCTATGGTGGGGTTTTATGAGGGGATGGGTATTCAAAAAATAAATGAGGTGGGGTGTGGGAAAGGCCACCCTGCCCCGAACCCGTCACATTGCCATCCCTATATTTAATAGCCAAGGTGGGACAAATTATATACATACCAAGGCAAGGCTTGAACCTTGGTGGTGGAGCATCCCTTGGGAGACTCCAACCACTAAGGCAAGGGGCCATTGGTCAAAGAAATAGTTCTATTACTAACAAGCTCATTTATACGTGACACAAGTGATACATGCCGGTAAGTGATCAAGTCCTGTTGATTTTGGGAATACCTAGGACTATCAACACATTGCTAGGTGCTAACTCGTTGATTCACATTAATACCGAGAGAGCAAACATAAGAAATTTCATAACTAAAATTTTATTAATCAACTCAACTCAACTCTACTATCAAATGGCTACAAAACTCCAATATATAGGAGTAGGAAAATCATATAAAAGGAAACAAAGAAAATCACAATTCCAATCACCAAACAATATGCCTCCTAAATCTCTATGATTGGTCAAATCACATAAATTAAGCATATAACTTCATCACATGTGATTGATGAAATTGCATAAATCAAGTTGTTGTAAACACCGTGATTCCAATGAGAAATGTTAATGGCATGAGAATGATAGGAATAATCTTATGCATGATTCCGGCCAGTGATTGATAATCAACAATCACTAGAATCTTGATAATCAATCACCGGAATCATGCATAAGATTATTCCTACCAGAGAAGGCACATATTTGGTTGTCAAGAAAAAAGAACAGACAAATTGATAGACTTTGGGTGCTTTGCTATCGTTTTCTATTACCATTGCCAGTAAACATCCAATAAAAATAAAAGTTTCTTTTTTTTTCTTTCACTTTCTTAACACTCAATTCAAGAAAATAAGATAGATAAGCTTATGCTTTGTATCATTTTGGACCATACAATACTGTGAATTTGAAACCGAAGTTACTTTTTCCGGGCTCCGTTTTGGTGCGTCACAGTCCAGGCTCCGTTTAGAAAAACCCAATTGGTATATCATATGAATGTCATGAAATAATAAATATATATAGTATATGGAAGTGAATTTTTTTTATTTACTATCGTAAGATTCTTTTTCGGAAAAAAAAGTTATCAAACAACTTAAATTAAGTAATGTAATTTTATTTATTTATTTATTATTTTATTTTTGTGTGTGTGTGTTAAAATTGAGAAAAAAATTGTAAATTTAACCTTACACGATATTAATCCATGCTGGAAATAAGTTTTCAACATATTTGGCAAATATAAATTCATTGTTCTTCTTTTCAGAAATTGGAAACATATAATACAATTTCTTGTTTTCATTTTAAATTTTACATCTTGAAAATTGGAAAGGTTAGGGCCCGTCCTGCAAGCCGTTTTTTGTTTTTGTTTTTCGAAAAGAAAAATGAAAATAAAAACAGTGTTTTTGGTTTTGTTTTTGAATTCCGAATACGCGTCTGGTAGCATTTACTGGAATCCGTATTTTAAAAATAAAAACGGGAAAAACGCGTCTGGTAGGAAAAAACGAAAACTTTCGAAAATTGAAATATCAATTTTTACATTTTGTTTAATATTATAATAATTATAAACAAATTGATTAAATAATTAACTAAAAAAAATTGAAATGTAATTTTTAAATTAAAAAAAAGTTATCAGTTGAAGAGGAAGAGGAAGAGGAAGAAGAAGAAGATGAGTAGATCGGCGACTCAGTAGAGCAGATCGGCGGTGAGAGGCGACGCAGAGCCGATCGGCGGCGAGCGGAGGAGGAGGAAGAGGAAGAAGAAGAAGAAGACGGCGGCGATGGCAGCAGCGAACGGAGGAGGAGGAAGAGGAAGAAGAAGAAGAAGAAGAGGAAGAAGAGGAAGAAGAAGAAGACGGCGGCGATGGCAGCAGCGAACGGAGGAGGAGGAAGAGGAAGAAGAAGAAGAGGAAGAAGAAGAGGAAGAAGAAGAAGAAGAAGAAGAAGAAGAGGAAGAAGAAGACGGCAGCAGCGACCGGCGACCGGCGGAAGGCAGCGGCGAGCGACGACCGGCGGCAGGCAGTGACGATCGGCGGCAAGGAGGAGGAGAAAGAAGGTGAAGAAGAAAGAAGATGAAGATGTGCAGTTCGTCTGGTCCAAGAGAAAAAAAAAAGAAAAAAATATTTTTTTGTTAATTTTTTTGAAATTGTATTTGAAATACAGAAAACAACTTTTTTTTGTTTTTCAAAATTTCCACTTTTAACACTTGACTTTGTTTTTGTTTTTGTTTTTGTTTTTGTTTTTGATTTCTGAAAATAAAATGAAAAACGGTTTACAGGACACGAATTCAAAATCATTTTTAGAAAATAAAAACAAAAACAGCTGAAAACAGCCTGCAGGACGGGAGCTTAGTTTTCATTTTAACTTATATTTTTGTGAATAGCTTAGTTTTGGAATTAAGTTGCTGTTTTTACAAAAAAAAAAAAAAAAAAAAAAAAAATCATTTTAACATTTTTTTTATTGATACTATATATATTTAACAATTACAAATAATTCGAGACTTGAGAGAAATTTCGTGTGTTTTGTGTTTCATGTTTCATGTTCATTTACAGTATTTTATTTTATTTTATTTTAAATTTTTTTTTTTAATTTTTTTTTTTTTTTAAATCGACACCACATGAGTTATGGATTTGTTGTGTGCTAATATCTTCTCCCAATTATAATGGAGAGAAAACATGTATTTTTTTTTTTTTTTTTTTTTTTTAAAAATCTATCACCGAATGTATTAGAGAATTGTAAATGAGATCAAACAGACTACAATCAAGATCACTGTATGTGTGTTCCGGATATCTATTCTCATAACAACGAGGAGAAAACTTTTTATACATATTAGTAAATACCCTTTATGAAACTCGAACCTCTAAACCACTAACGTAGAAAAGAAGATGCATTCTAACCGAGGTAAAGAAAGATATGCAAAAAGAAAAAAAAAAGTTGTTAATATAAATTAGCAAAAAATATATTATCACAGAAAGAATAATATTACATTATTATATACTTGAATTACGTACTGCATTTTTTTTTTTTTTTTGAATTCTTTCCATTAAAAGAGAAAATTTTACATATGGAAAAAGATTATTAACAAATAACATGGAAATACTTGTAACATGATTTTAAACTAAAGATATCACCCATAAATAGTCCCAATCACTAAATTTGATCATTTAAAGCAAAGAAATAGTTCTATTACTAACAAGCTCATTTATACGTGACACAAGTTGATACAGGCCGGTAAGTGATCAAGCCCCATTGATTTTGGGAATACCGAGGACTATCAACACATTGTTGGGTGCTAACTCGTTGATTCACATGAATACCGGAGAACAAACACAAGAAATTTCATAAATAAAATTTTATTAATCAACTCAACTCTACTATCAAATGGTTAGGAGTAGGAAAATTACATAAAAGGAAACAAAGAAAATCACAATTCCAATCATCAAACAATATACCTCCATCATTTCTATGATTGGTCAAATCACATAAATTAAGCATATAACTTCATCATAGGTGATTGATGAAATTACATAAATCAAGTTGTTGTAAACACCGTGATTCTTACAAATCTTCCACCATTTGATCTCCATCACAAGTTGAACACACACACACATCACATCGGGGGATTTATTGCAATCTTCTAATTCACACACACACATCAATAAAATTGGGATTTATTGCAATCTTCTAATTGGGATTTATTGCAATCTTCTAATTGCTATAACAATTTTCTTTTTCTGATAGCATGCGCAATTCAAGAAAATAAGAGAGATAAAGCTTATGCTTTGTATCATTTTGGACCACACAAAAAAACTCTGAATTTGAAACTGAAGTTGCTTTTTCCTTAGTTAAGTTTTGGTGCGTCACAGTCCACAGGGCACATGAGACACATTATTATTTCTAATCATATGAATGTCATGAAGTATATATATAGGATGCTGCTGTGGTGGTGGGGATGGTGAATGATACGAAGGATATGCTTCTGAAATTGGTCTTGTTATTGATGCTATTAGAAGGCTTATGCTGTTTCTGCCGAGCTGTGTGATTAGGTTTGCTCCTAGAGCTACTAATTTGGTTGCTCGTACTTTAGCTATTGCTCTTAGTTCTTCTGTGGATTGTGTTTGGCTAGAAGATTTTCCTCCCTGTATTCGTAGGTTCTTACTTATGGATGCCCCTAGGTGTCTCTAGTTTTCCTTGTAAGGTTTGGTTATTTCAAAAAAAAAAAAAAAAAAAAACAAAGGTATATGGAAGTGATATTATTTATTTACTATCGTAAGATTTTTTTTTGGAAAAAAAGTTACCAAACAACTTAGATTAAGTAAGTTAATTTTTTTTTTTTTTTTTTTTTGGTGTTAAAATTGAGAAAAAAAAAATTGTAAATTTAACCTTACACGATATTAATCCATGCTGGAAATAAGTTTTCAACATATTTGGCAAATATAAATTCATCGTTCTTCTTTTCAGAAATTGGAAACATATAATACAATTTCTTTGTTTTCATTTTAAATTTTACATTTTGAAAATTGGAAAGGTTAGTTTTCATTTTAACTTATATTTTTGTGAATAGGTTAGTTTTGGAATTAAGTTGGTGTATTTACAAAAAAGAATCATTTTAACATTTTTTTTATTGATATAATATATATATATATATATATATATATATATATATATATATATATATTTAACAATTATAAATAATTCGAGACTTGAGAAAAAATATGATTCGAACTCATAATTTAAATGATGTAGATGTTAATAATACCGGGTCCCATGAACATTTTAAACTTTAAATCAAACACTATCCATTTGTATTTTCTAATTTTTTGTTTAAATTAAAGTCCAAATAATGTGACATGACTTTATTTTTTGGTTGATATAAGTTTTTTTTTTTAATTTTTGACAGTATCTATTTATCTACCAGGTATTTTTCTGAAGCTTTTGTCCTTGGTAGGATTTAAGCCGTTGACTTGAGAGTCATTTGCCTAAACCCTAAACTCGTCCATCTACCGCGCACGTTGATATAAGTTTTTAATAGAAATTTCAGAATTCAACCAGGTAAACATGTTCTAGATACTTTTAATCAAACATGTCTAGATACTTTTAAATTTTAATCAAATACAAAGCTTTCACGCATCATGTTGATAAATTTGTTCGAATAAATAATTAAATTATCTTCATATAATTTACAAGTTATCCAAAACAGACATCAGATACCGACATTAACGCGTATAGGTCGATGTTCACTTGCTTCCTCCATTTGGTAGCTCAAAACAAAGACCACAAGTTTCTAGTATTCTATTACGTTTATAGATCTGATCCTTACAAGCCAAGCCACATGACACATCCTTCAAAATTTCAAATCAAACAAACTGCAGCTTCCAAGCATTGGCAACAGAACAACAAAACATGGAAGACAAAGCTTCCATCGTTGTCTCCATTGACATTTGTCAATGGGGTGGGTCCCTTTTAAAAGCAAAAATAAAATAAAATAAAATAAACATAATAATATTCATTTATCGTAAGTTTCAAAAGCATAAAAGATTATCATATTTTGAATTTATATGGTCGTTGATTGATTCTTCTGATTAGGACATTATCATATAGAATTAGCACAAATTACACAGAAGTTGGAAAAGGAGACACTGCAATAGGGCTCCTCACAGTGAACTTCCCACTTTCTTCAATCCAAACAAGTGCCCCAAATGACACATTTTCTTCGTCATCCTTTGTGTACTTTATAGTGAGAGTGTAGCTCTGCTTCTCATATTTATTTTCAAAGACCAGCTTCTCTGGTGAGACTACAACTGTGGAACCCTTTGGAGCTGTGACCGTGGCCTTGTAAGTCGCAGTGCCTTCTCCCACATTGGTCACGGTCCTGTTAAATGTCTGAACATATGATGCTGTTTTGTTATTGTACAAAGCTATGAAGGAAGGGTAATTAAGATCAGCAGAGGGGCTTGAGCAATTGTAACTGTTTGATCTAGTGATGGCTAAAATTTGTTTTTTGGTGAAATTCATAGCGCACAGGAGATCCACATAGTCTTGTGGGGTAGCATCATAAATCAAACCCGGGTCAAGTGCTCGATTTGGATCAACTTGCCCTGCTCCCATCGCTAAGGGTGAAGCAATTGTAAAATTAAGACCATTGTCCCGAATTGGATTGAGAGTGTTATCCAATGGGTTTGCTGTGGTCATCATGGCAGACCTTATAGCGGCAACGCTCCATTCTGGGTGCGCACCTTTAAGGAGTGCAGCCACACCAGAGGCATGCGGGCAGGCCATTGATGTCCCAGAAATCATGTTGTAGTCACTGGACAAGAGTACATTTGAACCAATTTGGGCTGTATAATCATGTGGAAACCAAGCAGCCAAAACTAGTGACCCCGGTGCCATTACATCGGGCTTTAAGATGCCTGGATAGCTTGGTGAAGGACCTCTAGAAGTGTAGGAAGCCACGGCTGGTGCAGGCTTTGTGCCCAGAACTGTTTGTTGGAACTTGATGCTTGCGAAAGAGCTATTACCAATTTTGGCATAGTTGAGAACAGCAGGTGCATCCTCAGGGCTAATCACAACTCCAGGACAACTTACACCACCTAATTCAGTTTCTTTCGAAACAAATATAGCTCCACGAAAGTTGGATGCACAGATAAGATCTAATTGATCTTCAAAAAACCCAGTTTCTTCACATACGATGATGGCATCAAGTGGGGCTTTGGATAACAATTTACTTGAGTTGCATGCTGAGTAAGTCTTGTTATACACCAACGGCACATTTTCTACGAAAGCGCTAGCTGGGAACATGGTCCATCCAACGATGGTTTGCCCGTTCCCCAGAGTTACAGTGCCAGCAAATGACCGATCAATGGTGCCAGCAGCAACAGTCAATACCCATGGGATCCCATTGTGCAAGGTCCCCAGAGAGGGCCCGGCATTTCCTGCTGAAGATGAGACCACCACACCCTTCTCCATAGCGGCAAATGAGGCTACTGCTATGGGATCCTCATACAATGGTACTCCATCAAATCCCATTGATATGGAAATTACATTGACGCCATCAGCAATGGCCTGGTCCATACCTGCAAGAACGTCAGAGGAATAGCGCCCTTCATCAAAGATGACCTTGTACATGGCCAACCTGGCACGTGGTGCCAAGCCTCTTGCTGTACCTTTAGCATAGCCAAAGAAGGAAACATCACTCACATAATTCCCTGCAACAGTTGAGGATGTGTGTGTTCCATGTCCCTGAGTGTCTCTAGCAGAATTCATGCTAATATTAATGCCAGGATTTGCTGCTACAATACCCTTGTTGAAATATCTAGCTCCTATAAGCTTTAAGTTGCACAGAGAGGAATCGAACTCTTGTCCAGATTCACATATGCCTTTCCACCTGGCTGGAATGGCTTTCATGCCATAATCTTTGTAGCTATCACTCTCCGGCCAGACTCCAGTGTCGATGATACCCACGATGACATCTTCACCATAATTCGAAGCTGGCCACAGCCCAGAGACAGTATTGAGGGAGAGGAATTCAGGGGTATGGGTGGTGTCAAGTGTGACATTCTTATCACTATAAGCTGAGACGAAACCTGGCAACTTCTTTAGAGTTTCCAGTTCCTGTTGAGATAAAATGGCACTAAAACCATGAGCTGCATTTTCGTAAGAATATACAAGAGCTGGAGACGAGTGATGGCCATCTGAAGAGGGAGTGTTTGTAGGCTTGAGGGAATCAATGACGGAGGAGTGCCAGTTTTGAAGGCTAGTGAAAGTTTTGGGCATGGAGGATATATCCATGTGAATTATGTGTGTAGATCTCTCAACTGAAACCGAGTTAACATGGAGAGCAAACATAAAACAAGCAAGGAGGAGGAGGAGGTATAGATGAGTAACCCCATTATCAGACCACATTTTTTTTTTCTTTCACAGCCAAGATAGCTTCGGGCAAGATTGGGGTCTATGATGTGCTTATATATAAAGAAGTAAGCACAAGCAACTGTCGTGTGGAAAATATCAAGAGAATTAGAGGCGCCTGCTAGCCATTTAGTTAACTTAATTATCTATATGCAGAACATCTAATGGGACGATCACTTTCAAACAAATAAAATTTCAAAGTCACTTTCCTTGAAGTTACATCAATAAGACGATATTTTCTTTCCATGTGAATTGTGGAAAAAATTTGAGTGCATCATGAAGATGTATGGTGCATATTTGAGTCTGATTTTTTTTTTTCCACACCATCTTCCACATAACAAAATCAGAGTCAAAGATGCATCAAACATGTGAATTGTGATACATGTGCAGCACAGAAATGATTACAAACATAGTAAGGATGTAATTTTTTGCAATTTATAAAGTGTCACTGATCTTCATATATTGGTATTTATAGAGAAAAAAAAAAAAAAAAAAAAAAAAACCATGTGCTGTGATACATGTGCTTGATACATGGTAGCTTCTCTAAAATTTTTCTTATTTCTAACACAGAAATGATTACGAACTTAGTAAGGGTGTAATTTTTAAGGACATATGACTGAACATTGTAACTTCCTTACAGACAATCAATTTTTGATACCCAAAATTTTAATTTTTTTTTAGACAAATTTCAAAGTCATTTTTAAAAATTGATGATATTGATATTATGAGTGAAGCCAAACTATTACATGGGTAGAATTTGGTTCTTCTAACATCTTTCATAAATTATGTAAAATGAAAAGATAAAAAGGAAGAAAAAATCGTCTTAAACGATCTCTCTACCTAAATTGAAGTTGGGTTTTAAATTTTATATTATTTTATTCTTTTTTGTGCCACTTTGTGAACAAAAGTTAAAACTACCATTAAAACCAAGGTAATGTCTTTGAATAGAATAAGAGGAATTTATTTGAATCAACAAGAAAGGAGAGAAATTATATTAACTGCCTCGATAATTTAACTTAATTAGTTGGATTCTTTATGAATAAATTGTCTTTCTTCGGTGTTTTCATGTTTGATATCTAATAAGTAATTAAAGAGCTAGATAAGATCAGATGTGCCTACCAAAGATGTAAACTCTAATTGGATGTGTAATTATAAAATACAGCAGGCTACAACATAGTTTATATAAGAGATTCAAATCCAATAGATATTTATGTTGATCCAAGCATAAGTCATAGCTCAAAACAAAGATATGTCCACTTACAGCCTGCACTAATGTGCTTCTCACAACCAAGCATTGATATCTCAGAACAACGTATGGCATAGAACAGAATTTAAGAGATATTAAAGAGAAACGAGGGACAACGTCAATCATTTTTTTTTTTTTTAATAACAAGAAAAAACGCTCAAGTCTTAACATATCAGCCAAGTAAATGTTTTTAGTATAAGAACGAAAGAAATATTCATACCATGACAGCCTATATCTAATCACTGTTCTTTCTATTTCTTCTGAAAATCTTTTCTATTAATCTAAGTTTTCTAATGTTGTTTCTTTAATCCCCTAGTAGTGATTGTGCCAACTTGATATGTAGTAAACTAAAAAATGGTGGAATAACTTCATTTCTATTAATCTAGGCGATGTCATGTCATTCAAAGCAATTTTATAAGAGCCAAATCAAAGTTAATCGTGGATGATCCAACCATTGTCTCTCTATTTAATAACAAAACAACCAGTGGGTTAAGGTAAACTCTGAGGTGTCTGCTTATATTGTGTATATTTCCTAATTTGAACTCTGTAAATCAGAAGGAAAATCAGAAGCCACATCAAACTCCAAAGAATAATTCAAATAATTCCATAAATAAACTAGTTGGGAATATTTAGTAATTTACATGCAACCTCCATTACTTCCATCAAGCACAAGTTGAGGAAGTCAATGTCTCGATGTCTTTGTCCGGACTAGATTCTTCATCTTATTTTAGGTTAGGAGGCAGCTAGTATAAAACATCTAGAAAAATCCCAACAAGGTCTGATTATTTTATACTGCAGGCCACATTCAGCAGAGATGAATCCAAACTCACAATGCTGACACTAGAAATAGTTAAGTATACCTTTTAATGGAGAAAGAAAGCCAGAAGTTATAAGATTGAAGTCGGCTTGCATCTTTGTGATAATTCTGCATTACATCATGCCAAGCTTTGGAACTTCATGTAGTCCATTAATTAAGCTTTGGAACCTCATGTAGTCCATTAAGATGACGACAGGGAGCTTATCATGGACCAATTAATCTGCATATTCAGCTTTGTAAAAAAAAAAAAAAGGTTATAGTTAAAAGGGACTCGAAATCAAGGGCATATTGATCAATCATAAAACCGACAAGATGTCATTAGGCAAGATACCAATGTAAAAGGAGGTTACAACCTACTTTACTTCGGTATAATAATCATGAAAAATGATGAGTCAAAATCTGAATATCATAAATATCTCACAACAATTGTGTACTACTAGAAATCTGGAAATATACTATATAAATTAAGCATATCCCTATGCTGGGTATTCTTACAAGACCAGTGCATCTTCATAGACAACTGTCATAAAAAGAGCTTTAACGTCAAAGCCAAAATGAACCAACTAGTTTTCTCCGACCATATATTGAATAGTTCACTCCTAGGTTTCCACAAGGAACATTGGTTAACTTGGTTTTTGACAGTTGATCAAGTGGCCCCTATGAAAAAGTTAAGCAAAAATGGAGAAAACAGAACTTAATCACAACCTACAAAGAGTTTCCTCTAGAATATCAATTCCATTTCTGTATGAACGAAAAATAGATTAATATCATCGAAACTAACAGAAGCAACACATATTCTAAGATTTTATAAAGTTAAAAATGGATTTATTTGTGAACTTATTATAGGAAAAATAAAACACAAAATACAGGGGAGTTAATGTTATTTAATAATGAAGAAGACCAATAGCTTCCTTATATGAAACTATAAGTTCTCCAGTTCCCATTATCTCCTCATAATCTTCTCACCTACTCAAATATGACAAAAGAAATATGTTTCCCCGATCTGATTTTGCATCATGCATTGCCTTGTCTATTGTTATTGTTACTGGGTATCAGTATTTCAGCATCAAAAGTTGAAGACTACCAGACTTACATCATCCACATGGACCATTCTCACAAGCCTGCGTCTTTCTTAACCCATGAGTCATGGCACCGGTCAGTCCTGAAATCGTTGTCATATCCAGCTGATGAAGAAGAAATGCTGTTGTACTCATACAACCATGTCATTCATGGTTTCAGTGCCAGGCTTACAGCCTTGCAACTCTCTGAAATTGAGAAATCTCCTGCTCACCTAGCCACATACCCAGAGTCCTTTGGCAAGCTATTCACTACCCACTCCCCAAAGTTTCTTGGACTAAAAAGCAAATCTGGTTTATGGCCAGCTGCATCATATGGTGAGGGTATAATTATAGGAATTATTGATACTGGAATTTGGCCAGAGAGTGACAGTTTTAGTGACAATGGAATGCCTCCGGTGCCTGAACGATGGAAGGGCCAGTGTGAGAATGGCACAGCATTTAGCCCTTCTGCCTGCAATAAGAAGCTCATTGGTGCTCGATCGTTTAGCAAAGGGTTGAAGGCTGCAGGTAGAAATATCTCCTCGGAATCAGACTATGACTCAGCAAGAGATTTCTTTGGTCATGGGACCCACACATCATCCACAGCTGCAGTCAACCATGTACTCGGTGTAAGTCAATTTGGATATGCAAGAGGCACAGCAAGAGGAGTAGCACCACGAGCACATATTGCCATGTACAAGGTACTCTGGGAAACAGATACTTTAAAGAGCGCAGCAAGTGATGTACTTGCTGGCATGGACCAAGCAATTACCGATGGGGTTGATATCATGTCACTGTCTCTTGGATTTGACCAGACACCATTTTTCAAGGATGTCATTGCCATTGGTTCTCTTTCAGCAATCCAGAAAGGAACTGTTGTAGTCTGTGCTGCAGGTAATGATGGAGGTCCCCAGACAATACATAACGGAGCACCTTGGATCACGACTGTAGGAGCTGGCACCCTTGATCGGAGTTTCCATGCAACAATTACTCTAGATAATGGAATGACGTTTAAAAGGAATATCATACTATCCCGAGAGTATTTACATTGTTGATGCACCTTTGTACTATGGCAAAGGCAATGTAAACAAAACAACATGCAACATGGGAGCATTAAATCCAGATGAGGTTTCTGGAAAGGTTATCCTCTGTGATAATGGCACAATCGATGTTTATGGCCAAATGATGGAGGTTAATAGGGTAGGTGCACATGCAGCAATCTTCTTGACAGACACGTCAGATTTAGATGCAGAAGATTACTCCATTCCCAGCCTTACTTTGCCAACTTCTTATGGAATTTTGATTAGAGAGTATGTGACAGGGTGGAAAAAACCGATGTTGAAAAGAATGAAATTCGTGTTGACAGAGTTTGGTACAAAACCGGCACCACAAGTGGCCTCTTTCTCTTCAAGAGGACCAGACTCGATCAGCCCAGGAATTCTAAAACCAGATATTTTGGCCCCAGGAGTTGATGTGCTGGCAGCAGTAGCACCCAACATTCCATACATGGAAATTGGCAACTATGATTTGGTTACAGATTATGCACTATACTCAGGCACATCAATGGCAGCACCCCATGTCGCTGGAGTTGCAGCTTTACTAAAAGCTGTCCACAAAGACTGGAGCCCAGCAGCAGTCCGATCAGCTATAATGACCACTGCATATACCATTGACAACACTGGTACCATTTTGAAAGATGAAAACACTGGCCTTCCTGCCACACCTCTAGAATTTGGGGCAGGCCATATCAACCCAAACAAAGCCATGGACCCTGGACTCATCTATGAAATCAATTTCCAGGATTATGTTGAGTTCCTTTGTGGCATTGGCTACGATGAAAAGCAGATAAAAATTGTCCTTCGACAAAGTAAATGGAATTGCAGCCAAGTATCTACTGACCTAAATTATCCTTCTTTTGTCGCCATAATTACAAATGAAACGGTAAAAAGCTTCAGCAGGGTTGTTACAAACGTGGGAGAAAAGGAAGCAGTTTACCATGCAATTTTGGACTTCCCCACCGGCATGAAAATTAGAACAGAGCCTAGCACTCTAACATTCACTGATAAATACCAGAAGCAGGGTTTTGTATTGAGTGTAGAGATTGACGGAAACGCTCCTGGCGTGATTTATGGTTATCTCAAATGGATTGATCAACATAACCACATAGTATCAAGCCCCGTAGTTGTCATTAAAACCTAGCTAAATCACACCCTTCCCACAATATCATGATTTATGAAACTTATATTCTATTTCATGATCATTAGCTCCATCAAAGTTCCAAGCTTCATGCCAGAATCATGTAGAAAGCGAAGTGAAATTAAAGTCAGAAGGTGGATTCGTGCCAAAAGATTAAGATGATGAAACAAATTGTAAACTTATGCTTTACATATTTATGTGTGCGTGTAGAGAGATGTGCAGTATCAAAGAAATTAATCGTTCATGAACATCATTAATTGCTTTCAAAGTTTGTCAAAAAAATTAATCAAAATAATACCAAAAGTAGAATTGAAGCTTACAGTGATTGGGATTTGAGACTGAGAATCATAGCAGAACAGAAAATGATCGAACACTTGGTGCTGCATAGTTGATTGTGCCTGAGCTAACCAAAGAACTGCAGAAAAATGAGCTTTCTCAAAGCTGAAAGGTTCGAATTGAAGCCATTCACGATATTTGTGCATTTTTGCCATAGACTTAAGCTTTGTTGGCCGTTTTTTTTTTTTTTTTTTTCAAATACAAAACTAAGGAAAAAAATTTAAAGAGAAAGTGAAGATACAGCTTACTTTAAAATTCTCTGGCTGTGACGTCTGGAGATACAGCCATGACAATGTTTGTATCCATGTTTCTGCAATTGAAGAAGCCATTAGAATTCTATGAAAGAAGAAGCCATTAGTATACTGGTTAGTGGTTACCAACGAAATGAGTATGAATACTCGTATACAAACCCGGTTCGGTGGTATGTATAATGTATTTTCTAAGCGAATCCTCCCAAAGCCAAAGCTCAAGCGTTTTAACTTAAAAGACTGCTGCAAAACGGCACCGTATCTTGTCTGAAACCTCAATAACACATCACTACAATTACAGAAGAGAATTCCATGTTACGCGGGCTTGGCTATTATATCCATACAGATTGGAACGCGTACTATCAAGAATTCTTGAAATGAATTCCTTATGGATTCTTTGTCTTGTTGGTTTTAAAAGATGGAATGTCGCCTTTGCCCCATAACTTTTGTGCTTTGTATGTTTCTAAAATTTTAAAATTGTGCTTTGTAGTTTGTATGTTTCTCGGTAAATGAATTTAGAAAACTTAAAAATTGATCTCTACATCCTATGAAAAGTGAAAACACATTATTATTATTTTTCGTCTTTTGAAAACATGTAATTTCTATCTTATTTCTTTTTATTGGCGGACTTCGGTCATTTTCTTCTCTCTTCACGTAATATTTTTTTTTACAAGAATACAATCTCCACCCTTTCTTCCCTTTCAAGATATGTAATCTTTGGATTACTTCTAATTTTTCTTTTTAGATTTTTTTTCTTGGTGTTAACCTTTAATAATTAAAAAAAAAAAATCGACTTCATGCACAGGTATGTTGTTCTCCAATCTCCGTTCTCACTTCCCTTACACTTTATACAAGTATGTATTTTTGAAATCATCTTCCTCTAATTTTTTAATTTACACACATTTGTGAAGATACGTATTTTATTTAATTTTTTACCTCGTCAGATATTCATGAATTTAGGATTTGAATGAGGTTTTTTTTTTTTTTTAAAAGCATGAATAAATTCACGAATAACATAACAATACAACATAAAACGCTGTTTCTCGAAACCCAATATGAAATTGTTGAAGCAAAGCTAACAAACAATTTCGATGATGTTTAGGGCCCGTCCTGTAAGCGTTTTTTATTTGTTGTTTTTCGAAAATAAAAATGAAAATGAAAACAGTGTTTTTGGTTTCAGTTTTCAAAGAGTACAAGCAGAGGATAGAACTTATACATTTTTGTTACATAGTGCCCTGAAGCAAATGCTTGAAGAAAAGTAATTACACAGATCGCAGGTGATCAAATCCTGAAAGGAATCATAGTAACATTGTTCTGTAGGAACGCACACGCAGCCCCAACTCCGCTTCCCAGCTTCACAAGGTATCCCACGTCTTTTAGTATCATCAAATTAGTAAAGAACATGCACAAAATTAATCTAATAACATATTTGTAGGCAACAAAAAATATTTCTTATGCAAAATCACTCGGCAGTCGGCACAAATCCGATCCAGCATATAGAAAACACCAGAACATCTCACAATCACAAATAAAAGGATATGAATATAGTAGAATAACCCATTTGTAGCAACAAAATTATATTCAATCTAGTAGATTTACAATACATGAATGGGCAATAAAATATATTCAAATTTCACGATTCCATGATGATACACATTTCCAAAGAGACTTGAAAAAAGAATACCTTGAATCATAATTTGTCAATCTAGTTGCCTAACGATTATAGATTCAAACATAGGATCACGTTTGTGTTACATAACCAATATCCATGAGCTCATATTTAATAATTTTCAAATTCCATTGCCATAGAGGTCATTGAGTTGCATAAGAAATATAAGGAATAAAATTCAAAACCATTAGTGATAATTTGGCAAAAATTTCCCTACAGTATTCAAGCATTCAGTTTCTTTCTACTAAAACACACAAAAAATATTGGAAATGGTCCAAATTGGTCCTTTTAAGTACAACCAAACCACCTGAACAAAACAAGTCAGTGGATAATGATAATGATCAAGAATCATAAGTAATAACAATTCCACAAGTGCAAATTGCATAGGAGCACTCAAATAAGTAGTAATCTCACTTTAGCAGGTATCAATCAAAAAGCTTCTTCAAAATATTCATCAAAGAAAATTAACATTAAATTAAATATTCACTATAATTGAGTATCATCATCAGCCACAAACCTATAACACATGCATCCAAATATGAACATTATCAAACACCAAAACACAGTACGAAAGATCTCTTATGTAAGCCGTACGAAACCTTAGCAGTTAGAACCAAAATAATTCGCAAGTAAATTTTACAAAACAAACTTTTACAATCAATTCGAAATCAAACTCAAAACACTCATAATTTCAAGAATTTCACCAACCAATAAAACAATTCAAAGCGATGTTATTATATGAACATTATCAAACACCAAAACACAGTAGAATCTTCTCAGCTCCTCGTGAAAAAAACCCAAGTCGCTGGGATCATACAAAAACTCCTAAAAGATAAAAATAGAACCCATCAAATTACAAACCCAAGCCAAAACACCCATAATTTTTACCTGAGATTGCTCAAAGATTCCTTAGCAGCTTCCACAATAATCATTACAAAAAAGGAAAAAAAAATGAAGGATTACATATAATAAAATTAGTAAAAATCTGTGTACCTCTACTTAGATAGTTAGATCTACATAGATCCAAGTAGATATACACTAATTTCGGTTTAAGAAAGGAAAAAAATTGAAAAATAAATAATAAAAGAAGATTTGCAGAAGAAGAAGAAGAAGAAGAGGAAGAAGATCCACAGAAGGAGAAGAAGAAGAAAGAAGACGACGACGACATACCTTGAGTCTACAGATTAGCTATGGAGGAAGAGAGTTGAGAGGAGTTGAGAGCTGACTGAGAATGTCGAGAGAAGCTAGGAGATTTTGAGAGTGTTTGATTGAAGTCGTGAGAAGTTTTTTTAATTTTGTTTTTCAAATTGTTTTTTAAATTCAGCAAAACATTTTTTTTTTTGGGTCAAAATTTTCACTTTAAACACCGGTTTTGTTTGTCATTTTGTTTTTATATTTTAAAAATAAAATAAAATAAAAATAAAATAAAAAACAGTTACCGAATATGAATTCGAAATCATTTTTAAAAAACTAAAAATGTAGAAAATAAAAACGAAAACATGCTGAAATGCACCTGCAGGACAGGCCCTTATATTCATTACAGGCTTTACAGCACGACAAGTCAACATCTGTAATCTCTTTCAAAAAAATAAACAGTAATCTCTTGGGCTTATAGACAAAGATAATGAAAAATCACAAGATTCCAAAACAAAAGTAATACAATCTGACTAAAATCCAAGCATAGAGTGTATTTTTCCATGTCAAAACATGAATGGTTCATTTTCTTTGGGGTTTTCATACATTTTTTTCTTCTTCTGTTGGGGCCTACGACTCAGCCGAGATACATTGACAATTTGACATCCTTTGGGAAAATTATCAAAATTGCTTGAGTACCGACAAAGTACTAACCCCACTAATGGGGTGTTGTCACGTGGCTTTTTTAGGTACTGACCGGTCAATCCCAAAGTACTGACCTCACTAATGAGGTGTTGCCACATGGCTTTTTTCTCTTAACTTTTTACATTTATCCCCTTGTATTTTTCATAAATGGGCTACATGGCGAAATCTCATTGGTTCGTCAGTACCCAAGCAATGTCCTTATCTGACCGGTCCTTATCGTTATAGGCAGATTGAAGGATAAGATAGCAACAAAATTGGGCTAAATGATGTTCACTAACCAAGTCGTATTTGGGATAACAAATAAAATATAAAAAAATTACAACATAATTTGGAAATTGTATACGTAAAGTTCTAGTCCTAACTAGAGAATTATTACAAGAGTTCAAACTATTTAATATAAACGTCAAAATTGTGTCAAGAACAAGAAATCATAACCCTTAAATGGTATCAAAATTGTTAACAGAAGATTGACATAGTTTAAGGGCATTTCTTGGCATTAATTGAAATGCAATAAGAAATTTGCATGTTGAAGTTTTCAAAGATAGAAAATTGTATTCATTAACACTAGTCTGGAATTACAGTGAAGAAGAAACTACTCTTAGCAGTCGTCATCATAGGAAAAAAACAAAGTAGAAAAAGGAGAACACATTTGGAAAATTAATTGTCTTTTAGCATAACTAAAGCACAGATCTTTAGCATTATTGATAGCAGAGTGATTCGAGGGAAGATGACTTACTTTTCAACATATACAAACCATCATGACCACACAAAAGTTCAGATTTTGATGGGAGCCACAAGAATACGATTCCAAAGCCCAGTATGATCTTATCTTGATTTGATATATGAACTTCACACTTAAACATCAGTGGAAGATTCCTTTTAGCACGACAAACCTGTTATATTGGCATCACATACCTCCCAATTTCCATCACTTCCCTTGTCCATCTCTAGAAGCATGACCAGAGGGATGCAGTTCTCCATCCCGATATCACTCTTTTCATTGTGTTTGCTATTGCTTTTGTCGCTACCAATCAACCATGCCATATCAGAACCTGAAGAATGCCAGACATATATCATCCACATGGACCATTCTCAAAAGCCGGCATCTTTCTTAACCCACGAGTCATGGCACCAGTCCATAGTAAACTCACTGTTGTCTACTGCTGATGACAGAGAAATGTTGTTGTACTCATACAACCATGTCATGCATGGCTTCAGTGCCAGGCTCACACCCTCTCAACTCTCTGCAATCGAGAAATCTCCAGCACATCTTGCCACATACCCAGAGTCTTTTGGCAAGTTGTTCACCACCTACAGCCCCAAGTTTCTTGGACTACAAAGCGAATCTGGCCTATGGCCCGCTGCTTCATTTGGTGAAGGTGTTATCATCGGAATTGTTGATACAGGAATCTGGCCAGAGAGTGAGAGTTTTAGTGGAAAGGGTATGTCGCCAATACCACAGAGATGGAATGGCAAGTGTGAGAATGGCACAGAATTTAGCCCTTCTGCCTGCAACCGGAAGCTCATCGGGGCAAAATCTTTTAGCAAGGGGCTTCAAGCTGCAGGTATAAAAGTATCCAGTGAACTTGACTATGACTCTGCAAGAGACGTTTTTGGTCATGGCACTCACACGTCATCCACAGCTGCTGGTAACCATGTACTTGGTGCAAGTCACTTTGGATATGCAAAAGGCACAGCCCAGGGAATAGCACCGCGTGCACATGTTGCTATGTACAAGGTCCTCTTTGTGTCAGACACGGAGAAGTCCGCGGCAACTGATGTGCTTGCAGGCATGGATCAAGCAATTGCTGATGGGGTTGATATCCTATCACTATCTCTTGGCTTTCGCCAGACTCCTTATTTCAAAGATGTGATTGCTATTGCTTCTCTTTCAGCAATAGAGAAAGGGATTTTTGTAGTCTGCGCTGCAGGGAATGCCGGAGGTCACAACTCCACAATCAATGGAGCACCTTGGATTGCAACAGTGGGAGCTGCCACGCTTGATCGGAGTTTCACTGCAACGATGACTCTAGAAAATGGGTTAACACTAGAAGGTATTTCATACTTTCCAGAGAGCATTTACATTACCAATGCATCTTTGTACTATGGCAAAGATGATGTAAGCAAAGCAGCATGCAATGCCTCAGCACTAGACCAAAATGAGGTTGCTGGAAAGGTAGTCCTTTGTGATAATAGCACCAAAATTGATGTTTATGACCAAATGGAGGAGGTTAAGAGAGCGGGTGCATATGCTGGAATCTTTCTGCTAGATATATCAGATTTACGTCCGGAAAACTTCACCATTCCCAGCCTGATTCTGGACACTGCTTCTGGGACTTTTGTTAGAAAGTATGTGACACAGGATAGTAAAGCAAAGGTCAAAGGTATGAGGTTCATGTTGACGAAATTGGGTGCAAAACCAGCACCTCAAGTGGCCTCCTTTTCATCAAGAGGACTGGATCCAATCAACCCTGGTGTGCTAAAGCCAGATATTCTGGCTCCAGGAGTTGATGTGCTGGCAGCAGTCACGCCTATTAGGCCGTTCATCAAAATTGGGAAATACAAGTTGGTAACAGATTATGCACTATACTCAGGAACATCAATGGCAACACCTCATGTTGCTGGAGTAGCAGCTTTACTAAAAGCTGTCCACAAGGAATGGAGCCCAGCAGCCATCCGATCAGCTATAATGACCACAGCATATACCATAGACAACACTGGTTCTATTTTGAAAGATGAAAGTACAGGTCTTCCAGCTACACCTCTAGATTTCGGCGCAGGCCATATCGACCCAAACAGAGCCATGGACCCTGGACTCATCTATGACATGGACATTCAAGATTACATTGAATTCCTGTGTGGTCTAGGCTATGATGAAAAGCAGATGAAAACCATCCTTCAACGAAGTCAATGGAATTGCAGTCAAGAACCCACTGACCTAAATTACCCATCTTTTATGGCCATATTTAACAATGAAAAAGTTAAGAAATTCAGCAGGGTTGTTACGAACGTGGGAGAAGAAGAAGCAGTGTACCATGCAAATTTGAAGTTTCCTACTGGAATAAAAATCACAATAGAGCCCAGCACTCTAACATTCACACAGAAATATCAGAAGCAGAGTTTTGTTTTGAGCATGGAGACTGACAAAGAAGCTCCAGGCATGGTCTACGGTTTTCTCAACTGGATTGATCAACATAACCACACAGTATCAAGCCCAGTAGTGGTTATCAAAACCCAGCTAAATCATATTCCTCTCACAAAATGAATTTTCTATCATTATTTCTACGTATTGAAATCATTCAGAATATGAAGATATCAAAAGGTGTATTGTGTACCACAATATTGAGATGGTAAAATAAATAGTAAACTAATGCTTTATATAAATTGTGTGTGTGTGAAGGATGCAGTTTTCCTACATTAATTTACCAGCCTCATTCAAATCAATTGGAATGATATAACAGCAAAATAAAAACCGCAGAGAGAACCCATTACCTTAAATAAGATTCAAGGAAGAAAATAGTTATTGATTCAGGCAATACATTGGACGGTCCTGGCGCTCAATGTCTACAATGTTAATCCTCCTGCAAGTTAAAAATGAAGACATAAAAAAGCCTTAAAAAAAACGAACTGCTTTTCCATATTACTGATAATAAAAGATAGTACGAAGGACAAAATTTGCATGACAGAATAAATTTTGCATCTGAATTTCTCATCTACTTTAAAAAAATGAATACTTAAAATCAATTCTGGGAGAGATATAAGTTCGTGATTGGAAATTCTTTTCTATGCAAGAACGAGTCAAAGAACATGTGTGTTCGAGACAACCATTCAAGGCGAGACCAATATCAAGTCAAGCGAGACAACAATATGACTTGATAACTCAAATAATTACCAAAAATTCCAAATCCTTCATCAAAATTTCATTGAAATCCAAATAATGTGTGTATATATATATAAACTTTCAACGAGAAAATCAAATTAGTAGGACTTCAATTATCGAAGAAATGTGCTGCTTGCCTATGAGAAATGTTGTGAAAGCCACGGTTGTGCTCTCCTACAGCAGTGGTTCGTTTTCCATTTGGCAGTGGAAGCTAGTAAACTAGTTAAGTATGGCGATGGAGGATAGATTTCAATTTTGTTAAAAAAGTTGGATACTTTTCTAGGTATTCTTGTAATTTTCCAAATGCAACAAGAGTACAGGACTAGTAGAAGAAAAAGCAAAGCTTCAGCTTTTTTGGTAATGCAGAAGAACACGTGGCTCAGATACTGGTTTTACAAAATTGACTTTTTTTAGGGTGAAAATCATTTTGGTCACCAATGATTTGAATTTATCACTTTTTGATCGATGTTTCCGTTCTTAATTCCCGTGGTCCCTAAATTGTCTTTAAAAAAAAAAAAAAAAAAGGCCCTAAATTATCTTAAATCAATGGTTTTGATCTCTAAACCAAAATTTTGACAATCTAATAAATGAAATATTTTCCCCATATTAATTTATTGAGTGATAATAACGTTTTTTTTTCCTCTCAGCCTTTTACAATTTAACAACTTAACTTGATTTGGACATCCAATAATTGTAAAAGCTTGACATAATATACCTATGTATAAATTAAATTAGGAGCAAAATCAGAAGCCACATCAAACTCCGAAGAATAATTCAAATAATTCCAGAAATAAACTAGTTGGGGATATTTAGTAATTTACCTGCAACATTCATTACTTCCATTGAGCACAAGTTGAGGAAGTCAATGTCTCGATGACTTTGACCAGACTAGATTCTTCATCTCTATAGTAGAGTTGACTTTTTTTTTTTTCCGATGCTTACTAGGTTAGGAGACAGCTAGTAGAAAACATCTAGAAAAATCCCAAGAAGGTCTGATTATTTTATTTTGCAGGCCACGTTCAGCAGAGATGAATCCATACTCACAATGCTGACACCAGAAATAGTTAAGTGTACCTTTTAATGGAGAAAGAAAGCCAGAAGTTATATGATTGAAGTCGGTTTGCATCTTTGTGATAATTCTGCATCACTTCATGCCAAGCTTTGGAACTTCATGTAGTCCATTAATTAAACTTTGGAACCTCATGTAGTCCATTAAGACGACGACAGGGAGCTTATCATGGACCAATTAATCTGCATCTTCAGCTTTGTAAAAAAATAAAGGTTATTGTTAAAAGAGACTCGAAAACAAGGGCATATTGATCAATCATAAAACCAACAATATGTCATTAGGCAAGATACCAATGTAAAATAGGTTTTAAGTTCATTGAGCAATGTTGCCAATGAAGCAGGAAGTTGCAGCAAATATAATGTAGAAAGGAAATATATAAGCATAGACATGCCATTGGTAATGCAACTATTTCTATCACGTTGCTAGCTAGCCCATTATGTAAAAGGAGGTTACAACCTACTTTACTTCTGTATAATTATCACGAAAAATGATGAGTCAAAAATTGAATATCATAAATATCTCACAACAATTGTGTACTAGAAATCTAGAAATATACTATATAAATTAAGTATATCCCTATGCTAGGTATTCTTATAAGACCGGGCATCTCCAGAGACAACTGTCATAAAAAGAGCGTTAACATCAAAGCCAAAATGAACCAACTAGTTTTCTCAAATATTGAATAGTTCACTCCTAGGTTTCCACAAGAAATATTGGTTAACTTGGTTTTTGACAGTTGATCAAGTGGCCCCTGTGAAAAAGTTAAAGAAAAATGGAGAAAACATAACTTAATCACAACCTACAAAGAGTTTCTTCTAGAATATCAATTCCATTTCTGTATGAATGAAAAATAGATTAATATCATCGAAACTAAGAGTTCTCAATCAACAGCAGTTCTAAGAGTTAAATGGAAGCAAAACAGAAGGTTCTCAATCAATCCCGAAAAAACTTCCTCTATAGATGAATCAAGTTCGCAGATTAAACTGTATAAGCTCCTTAGAGTGAACTAGGTGTCGAGCCTTATATGGCTAGAAAGATACAAAAATTAGTTTTCCAAAGAATTTTACTGTTAGCAATTCCAAGTTTTTTTTTAGAGAAAGTTATGGAGATTTTACTACTAAAAGGTTAGTCCAGAATTTCTACGTGCGAATTCGAGAAGTCATCTGTTACGGGCTGCCAATATCTGTCAATATTGGGAGGGAGGTCTTGGATGAATTCTTTGTATTTTGGACTGTTAATGAAGGCCCAATATTCACTTTAGTTCAATTAATATCTGATCTTAATCACAATTTGTTAGGAATCTAGGATTAATAGCAGATCTTAAATCAAAGCATAGCATATACATCTTCGTTAGTAAGCAAAATGAATCACTTTAACGAAGAAAACAAAAGGTTTAAATTACAGATTTTTAATTTTCCATGGATATAAACAAGCTTTATATGCTCAAAAACTAGACATGCAAACACACAACTTTCATTTAGATAAAATCCTGAAATACGATTTGGAAAATTGTGAAAATGGACGAATAAAACAGAACATAGATAAATAAGAAAATTGAAAGTGGAGTTGCTTCCATTTTTCGGGATTAATAGTTTCTTCTAGAAGAAATGCTGTTGTATTCATACAGCCATGTCATTCATGGTTTCAGTGCCAGGCTTACAGCCTTGCAACTCTCTGGAATTGAGAAATCTCCTGCTCACCTAGCCACATACCCAGAGTCCTTTGGCAAGCTATTCACTACCCACTCCCCAAAGTTTCTTGGACTAAAAAGCAAATCTGGTTTATGGCCAGCTGCATCATATGGTGAGGGTATAATTATAGGAATTATTGATACGGGGATTTGGCTAGAGAGTGACAGTTTTAATGACAATGGAATGCCACCAGTACATGCCTGAACAATGGAAGGGCCAGTGTGAGAATGGCACAGAATTTAGCCCTTCTGCCTGCAATAAGAAGCTCATTGGTGCTCGATCGTTTAGCAAAGGACTGTAGGCTGCAGGTAGAAATATCTCCTCGGAATTAGACTATGACTCAGCAAGAGATTTCTTTGGTCACGGGACCCACACATCATCCACAGCTGCAGGTAACCATGTACTTGGTGTAAGTCAATTTGGATACGCAAGGCACAGCAAGAGGAGTAGCAGCACGAGCACATATTGCCATGTACAAGGTACTATGGGAAACAGATGCTGTAAAGAGCGCAGCAAGTAATGTACTTGCTGGCATGGACCAAGCAATTGCCAATGGGGTTGATATCATGTCACTTTCTCTTGGATTTGACCCGACATCGATTTTCAAGGGTGTCATTGCCATTGGTTATCTTTCAGCAAACCAGACAATACATAACGGAGCACCTTGGATCACGACTGTAGGAGCTGGCACCCTTGATCGGAGTTTCCATGCAACAATTACTCTAGATAATGGAATGACATTTAAAGGAATATCATACTATCCTGAGAGTATTTACATTGTTGATGCACCTTTGTACTATGACAAAGGCAATGTAAACAAAACAACATGCAACATGGGAGCATTAAATCCAGATGAGGTTGCTGGAAAGGTTGTCCTCTGTGATAATGGCACAATCGATGTTTATGGCCAAATGATGGAGGTTAACAGGGTAGGTGCATATGCAGCAATCTTCTTGACAGACATGTCAGATTTAGATGCAGAAGATTACTCCATTCCCAGCCTTACATTGCCAACTTCTTCTGGGATTTTGATTAGAGAGTATGTGACAGGTTGGAAAAAACCAATGTTGAAAAGAATGAAATTCGTGTTGACAGAGTTTGGTACAAAACCGGCACCACAAGTGGCCTCTTTCTCTTCAAGAGGACCAGACCCAATCAGCCCAGTAATTCTAAAACCAGATATTTTGGCCCCAGGAGTTGATGTGCTGGCAGCAGTAGCACCCAACATTCCATACATAGAAATTGGTAACTATGATTTGGTTACAGATTATGCACTATACTCAGGCACATCAATGGCAGCACCCCATGTTGCTGGAGTTGCCGCTTTACTATAAGCTGTCCACAAAGACTGGAGCCCAGCAGCAGTCCGATCAGCTATAATGACCACTGCATATACCATCGACAACACTGGTACCATTTTGAAAGATGAAAACACTGGCCTTCCTGCCACACCTCTAGAATTTGGGGCAGGCCATATCAATCCAAACAAAGCCATGGACCCTGGACTCATCTATGACATCAATTTCCAGGATTACACTGAGTTCCTTTGCGGCATTGGCTACGATGAAAAGCAGATGAAAATTGTCCTTTGACAAAGTCAATGGAATTGCAGCCGAGTATCTACTAACCTAAATTATCCTTCTTTTGTCGCCATATTTACAAATGAAACAGTAAAAAACTTCAGCAGGGTTGTTACAAACGTGGGAGAAAAGGAAGCAGTTTACCATGCAAATTTGGACTTCCCAAATGGAATGAGAATTAGAACAGAGCCTAGCACTCTAACATTCACTGATAAATACCAGAAGCAGGGTTTTGTTTTGAGTGTAGAGATTGATGGAAACGCTCCTGGCGTGATCTATGGTTATCTCAAATGGATTGATCAACATAACCACATAGTATCAAGCCCCGTAGTTGTCATAAAAACCTAGCTAAATCACACGCTTCTCACAATATCATGATTTACGAAACCTATATTCTATTTCATGATCATTAGCTACATCAAAGTTCCAAGCTTCATGGCAGAATCAAGCAGAAAGCGAAGTGCAATTAAAGTCAAGAGGTGGATTCGTGCCAAAAGATTAAGATGATGAACAAATTGTAAACTAATGCTTTATTTATGTGTGCGTGTAGAGAGAGAGACATCCTTATGTGCAGTATCAAAGAAATTAATCGTTCATGAACATCATTAATTGCTTTCAAAGTTTGTCAAACAAATTAACCAAAATAACACCAAAAGTAGAATTGAAGCTTACAGTGATTGGAATTTGAGACTGAGAATCACAGCAGTACAGAAAATGAGCGAACACTTGGTGCTGCAACAGCTGCATAGTTGATTGTGCCCGAGATAACCAAAGCACTGCAGAAAAATGAGCTTTCTCAAAGCTGAAAGTTTCGAATTGAAGCCATTCACGATATTTGTGCATTTTTTCCATAGACTTAAGCTTTGTTGGCGGTTTTTTTTTTTTTTTTTTCAAATACAAAACTAAGAGAAAAAAAAAAAAAAAAAAAATTAAAGAGAAAGTGAAGATACAGCTTACTTTAAAATTCTCTGGCTGTGACGTCTGGAGATACAGCCATTACAACGTTTGTATCCATGTTTCTGCAATTGAAGAAGCCATTAGTATTCTGGTTAGTGGTTACCGACGAAATGAGTATGAATACTCGTATACAAACCCGGTTCGGTGGTATGTATAATGTATTTTCTAGGACCATCTCCTCTAATTAAAATGCTATCTTTTATTTTTATATTATTTAAAATTGTAAAAATCAACAAATATAATTAATATATTCAATTTATATAATATTTTTTATTATTTAAAATTATAAAAAAACAACAATTAATTCATTCAATACGATTATAAAAATGTATTTTGTAGTTAAAATAGCTATTTGATATTGCATTAGAGCATTTTTTTTTTTTTTTTTTTACTTTGTGCTAAATTATAGCATTGATACTTTAAAATAGCATTGTATTGTAGATGCTCTAAGCGAATCCTCCAAACCCAAAGCTCAAGCGTTTTAAGTTTTTAACTTAAAAACTATTGCAAAACGTCATCGTATCTTACCTGAAACCTCAATAACACATCACCACAAAATTATAGAAGAGAATTCCATGTTATACGGGCTTGGCAATTATATCCACATAGGTATGGTAGGCTGGTAGCACCAAAATCTGGAACCACTTAAGGTTTCATTTGAGAACCACTCTCAGATTAAATCAACCAAAAAATGGTTTCCAATTTTTAGTACTACCATATCCATATCGGTATAGTAGCCAGACCCATGTTATGCATATGAATTTCTTTAGAAGACAGAGTTGTAATTTGTATGAGCGAGTTCGGGTAAGCCTTATTGTTTTTTGGCTACTTCAAGAGCAACTGTTCATAGATCATAGGAGAAATCTTTTAAAGAGATACACATAGGTTACATTTATGTATGAAAAATCGAGATTCGGTGATCACAAGTGTTGCCATAGATTGATACAATATGGTTGGACCACGTACTATCAAGAACTCTTGAAATTAATTCCTAATGGATTCTTAATTGTTACATATCAAGAATTCTTGAAATGAAATGTTTATGTACAAAATTTTTAAAATTTTGTGCTTTGTATGTTTCTCGATAAATGAATTTAGAAAACTTAAAAATTGATCTCTACATCTTATGAAAACATATTATTATTATTTTTCGTCTTTTGAAAACATGTAATTTCAATCTTATTTCTTTTTCAATCTTATTATTATATTAATTACAGGCTTTACAGCACAACAACCGTAGTCTCTTTCAAAAAAATAAACAGTAGTCTCTTGGGTTTATAGAGAAAGATAATGAAAAATCACGAAGATTCTGAAACAATGTATTACAATCTCGAAGGTTCATTTTCTTAGGGGTTTTCATACATTTTTTCTTCTTCTGTTGGGACCTACGACTCAGCCATCCTACGTTGACAATTTGATATCATTTGGGAAAATTATTGTTATAGGGCATAGGCAGATTGAAGTATAACATTTCAACAAAAGTATTTGGGATAACAAATAATATAAAATCAAATTAAAAATCAAATGGCATGTTTGATTATAACATAATTTGGAAATTGTATACGTAAAGTTCTAGTCCTAACTGGAGAATTATTACAAGAGTTCAAACTATTTAATATAAACGTCAAAACTTGTGTCAAGAAAATGAAATCATAACCCTTAAATGGTATCAAAATTGTTAAAAGAAGATTGACATTAATGGAAATGCAATAAGAAATTTGCATGTTGAAGTTTTCAACGATAGAAACTTGTATTCATTAACAGTAGTCTGGGAATTACAATGAAGAAGAAAGTACTCTTTTAGCAGTCATCATCATAGGAAAAAAACAAAATAGAAAAAAGATAACACGTTTGGAAAATTAATTGTCTTTTAGCATAAATAAAGCACAAATCTTTAGCATTATTGATAGCAGAGTGATTCGAGGGGAAGAGGACTTACTTTCTTGAAAAGCAGATGCAAACCATCATGACCCCACAAAAGTTCAGATTTTGATGGAGCCCCAAAAGAATAGGATTCCAAAGCCCAGTATTCTCTTATCTTGATTTTGATATACGATTGTGATCAGAAATTTCCCTAAAGTTACATGAACTTCACACTTAAACATACTGTAATAAACAGTGGAAGATTCCTTTTAGCACGACAAACCTGTTATATTGGCATCACAGACCTCCCAATTTCCATCACTTCCCTTGTCCATCTCTAGAAGCATGACCAGAAGGATGCAGTTCTCCATCCTGATATCACACTTTTCATTGTGTTTGCTATTGCTTTTGTTGCTACCAATCAACCATGCCATATCAGAACCTGAAGAATGCCAGACATATATCATCCACATGGACCATTCTCAAAAGCCGGCATCTTTCTTAACCCACGAGTCGTGGCACCAGTCCATAGTAAACTCACTGTTGTCGACTGCTGATGACAGAGAAATGCTGTTGTACTCATACAACCATGTCATGCATGGCTTCAGTGCCAGGCTCACACCCTCTCAACTATCTGCAATCGAGAAATCTCCAGCACATCTTGCCACATACCCAGAGTCTTTTGGCAAGTTGTTCACCACCTACAGCCCCAAGTTTCTTGGACTACAACGCGAATCTGGCCTATGGCCCGCTGCTTCATTTGGTGAAGGTGTTATCATCGGAATTGTTGATACAGGAATCTGGCCAGAGAGTGAGAGTTTTAGTGGAAAGGGTATGTTGCCAATCCCACAGAGATGGAAGGGGAAGTGTGAGAATGGCACAAAATTTAGCCCTTCAGCCTGCAACCGGAAGCTCATCGGGGCAAAATCTTTTAGCAAAGGGCTTCAAGCTGCAGGTATAAAAATATCCGGTGAACGTGACTATGACTCTGCAAGAGACTTTCTTGGTCATGGCACTCACACGTCATCCACAGCTGCTGGTAACCATGTACTTGGTGCAAGTCACTTTGGATATGCAAAAGGCACAGCCCAGGGAATAGCACCGCGTGCACACGTTGCTATGTACAAGGTCCTCTTTGTATCAGACACAGAAAAGTCCGCAGCAACTGATGTGCTTGCAGGCATGGATCAAGCAATTGCTGATGGGGTTGATATCCTATCACTATCTCTTGGCTTTAACCAGACTGCTTATTTCAAAGATGTGATTGCTATTGCTTCTCTTTCAGCAATAGAGAAAGGGATTTTTGTAGTCTGCGCTGCAGGGAATGATGGAGGTCACAACTCGACATACAATGGAGCACCTTGGATTGCAACAGTGGGAGCTGCCACGCTTGATCGGAGTTTCACTGCAATGATGACTCTAGAAAATGGGTTAGCGCTGGAAGGTATTTCATACTTTCCAGAGAGCATTTACATTACCAATGCATCTTTGTACTATGGCAGAGACAATGTAAGCAAAGCAATGTGCAATGCCTCAGCACTAGACCAAAATGAGGTTGCTGGAAAGGTAGTCCTTTGTGATAATAGCACCAAAATTGACGTTTATTACCAAATGAAGGAGGTTGAGAGAGCGGGTGCATATGCTGGAATCTTTCTGGCAGATATATCAGATTTACATCCAGATGACTTCATCATTCCCAGCCTGATTCTGGACACTGCTTCTGGGACTTTGGTTAGAAAGTATGTGACGGAGGATAGTAAAGCAAAGGTCAAAGGTATGAGGTTCATGTTGACGAAATTGGGTGCAAAACCAGCACCTCAAGTGGCCTCCTTTTCATCAAGAGGACTGGATCCAATCAACCCTGGTGTGCTAAAGCCAGATATTCTGGCTCCAGGAGTTGATGTGCTGGCAGCAGTCACGCCTATTAGGCCGTTCATCAAAATTGGGAAATACAAGTTGGTAACAGATTATGCACTATACTCAGGAACATCAATGGCAACACCTCATGTTGCTGGAGTAGCAGCTTTACTAAAAGCTGTCCACAAGGAATGGAGCCCAGCAGCCATCCGATCAGCTATAATGACCACAGCATATACCATAGACAACACTGGTTCTATTTTGAAAGATGAAAGTACAAGTCTTCCAGCTACACCTCTAGATTTTGGCGCAGGCCATATCGACCCAAACAGAGCCATGGACCCTGGACTCATCTATGACATGGGCATTCAAGATTACATTGAATTCCTGTGTGGTCTAGGCTATGATGAAAAGCAGATGAAAACCATCCTTCAACGAAGTCAATGGAATTGCAGTCAAGGGCCCATTGACCTGAATTACCCATCTTTTATGGCCATATTTAACAATGAAACAGTTAAGAAATTCAGCAGGGTTGTTACGAACGTGGGAGAAGAAGAAGCAGTGTACCATGCAAATTTGAAGTTTACTACTGGAATGAAAATCACAATAGAGCCCAGCACTCTAACATTCACAAAGAAATATCAGAAGCAGAGTTTTGTTTTGAGCATAGAGACTGACAAAGAAGCTCCAGGCATGGTCTACGGTTTTCTCAACTGGATTGATCAATATAACCACACGGTATCAAGCCCCATAGTGGTCATCAAAACCTAGCTAAATCATATTCATCTCACAAAATGATTTTTCTATTTGCGTCTTTATGATCATTATTATCTACGTCAAGGCATTGAAATCATTCAGAATATGAAGATATCAAAAGGTGTATTGTGTACCACAATATTGAGATGGTAAAATAAATCGTAAACTAATGCTTTATATAATTGTGTGTGATGCAGTTTTCCTACATTAATTTATCAGCCTCATTCAAATCAATTGCGATGCTATCTCGTCAAAATAAAAACTGCACAGAGAACCCCATTACCTTAGATAAGATTTAAGGAAGAAAATAGTTATTGATTCAGGAAATACAAGGAATGGTCTTGGAGCTCAGTCTGCCATGTTAATCCTCCTGCAAGTTAAAAATGAAGACATTAAAAAAAAGCCTAAAATAAAACGAAACTGCTTTTCCATATTACTGTTAATCAAGGATAGTACGAAGGACAAAATTGTGTGACAGGATAAATTTCACATCTACTTAAAAGTTAAAACATAAATGAATACTAAAAATCAATTCTGGGAGAGATTTAAGTTAGTGTTTGGCAATTATATTCTATGCAAGAAACTGAGAACCAGTCAAAGAACATGTTTGGTCGAGACAACTACCAAAAATTGCTAATCATTCATAGACTATTCGAAATCACTCATCAAAATTTCGATGAAATTCAAATAATGTATATATATAAACTTTCAAGGAGAAAATCAAATTAGTAGGACTTCAATTATTGAAGAAATGTGTTGCTTGCCTATGGGAAATGTTGTGAAAGCCGTGGTTGTGGTCTCCTTCAGCGGTGGTTCGTCTTCCATTTATGGCAGTGGAAGCTAGTCAACAATGGCGATGGAGGAATAAGGATAGATTTCAAATTGGTTAAAAAAGGTTGGATACTTGTCTAGGTATTCTTGTAGTGTAATTTTCCCAATGTAAGAGGGTACAGGCAGAAGTAGAGACGCACATTCCCACCCACCCCACGAGAGAATGGTGGATATTTATTTATTTTATTTTATTTTATTTTTATTTTTATTTTTTTTGGGAAAATGGGGAAGTCCCCCGTCCCCACTTCCCCCTAAACATATATAAATATAATTATATTTTTTATTGAAATGTTAGTTTTTTTCGTTTAATTTATAATTTTTAGTCAAATAGGGAATAGGGAAAAACGGGGAAAACAGGGAAAATGAGGAATTAGGGATAGGGATAGGGATAGGGATAGGGATAGGGATGGGGATGGGGATGGATATAGGTCCCCCCAAAATTCCCCATCCCCATTTTCCTTAAATGGGAAAATAAGGGTCTGGGGATGGGGATGGGGATGGGGATGGGCCTATATCCATCCTCATTCCCCAAAGCAGAAGAAAAAACGAAACAGATGAAGAACACGCGGCTAGGATCCTAGTTTTACAAAATTGAGTTTTTATTTTTAGGGTCCCCAATGATTTGAATCTATCGCTTTTTGATCAATTCAATGTTTCCGTTCTTAATTCTCGTGGTACCTAAATTATCTATAAAAAAAAAAAAAAAACTAAATTATCTTAAATCAATGGTTTTGATCTCGAAACCAGAATTTTGACAATAGTATAAATGAAATAATTTATCATTTATATTAATTTATTGAGTGATTCCTTCGATCTCTTACAATTTAACAACTTAACTCAGTTTAAAAAATGACCAAAAATGACCAGGGGGCCGTCCTGTAAGCGTTTTTCAGTTGTTGTTTTTTGAAAAGAAAAATGAAAATGAAAATGAAAGCAGTGTTTTTTGTTTCAGTTTTGAAATTCGAAAACGTGTCTAGTAACATATACTGAAATCTGTATTTTAAAAATGAAAACGGAAAATACGCGTCTGGTAGATTAACTGAAAACTATCAAAAATTGCAATATCAATATTTATATTTTGTTTAATATTATAACAATTATAAACAAATTGATTAAATAATTAACTAATAAAATTTTTGTAATGAAATTTATAAAGTAAATAAAATTTACACAACACAAATTGATGTAATGAAATTTATAAATTAAACAAAATTAACACAACACAAATTGATGTAATGATCCAGATTAGCTGAAGAAGAAGAAGAAGAAGATTTGTAATGAAATTTATAAATTAAACAAAATTAACACAACACAAATTGATGTAATGAAATTTATAAATTAAACAAAATTAACACACAAATTGATTCATAATAGCTGAAGAAGAAGAAGACGACGATGAGAAGAAGAAGAAGAAGAAGACGACGAGCGGCAAGAGGCGAAGGCAGATCGACATCGAGTGGCGAGAGAGATCAGTTTGACGGTGAGCGGTAAGAGGCGAAGGCAGATCGACGGTGAGAACGGCGGCGAGCGGAGGAGGAGGTGGAGGAAGATCTGTGAAGGAAGAAAGAAGAAAGAAGACGAAGATGGGAAAGAAATACCTGATAGGTCTCGTTCAAGACAAATTTTGAAAAAAAAAATAATAATTTGTTAATTTTTTTGAAAAACAAAAACAAATTCAATGAAAAACAAGTTTTTTTTTTTTTCAAAATTTTCACTTTTAATATTAGTTTTGTTTTTCATTTTATGTTTGTATTTTAAAAATAAAATGAAAAACGGTTACCGAACGCGAATTCAAAATCATTTTTAGAAAACAAAAACGAAAACAGTCTGTAGGATAGACCCTAGGGTGTTTGGTAAAATTCAGGTTTGAGATTTAGACCACCCCAACTACTCGCCCCAAATCTCAAACTTTTTATTTTGTTTCTATTTTATTTGTTTTTGTTTTTAAAAATATTTTTAGGTAACATTCTTCCTTTCTATTTAATTTAAATTTTTTCATTAACTAACTGTTAAAGTTAACCGTTAAAACTTAACGTAGAAATTAAAAAAACTTTATTAGAAGCAGCTGGTACGAATGTCCTTCAAATATCAATTTCCCTCGAGTTGATACAAGCTAGGGAATTTTTTTATTTTCTATTATTTTGATAAGCAATCAGCATCTTTCTTTTTTCATTGGAGGAAAACAAAAGAAAGAAAAATAAAGGACAGATAAGCTTTATGTGAAGTTGAGCTGTGCCGACCGTGTTCATAATTTACACAGGTCGCACAGGCAGGACAATGCAACAACTAATAAGTGAAGACAAAAAAAAAAGGAAACAAAGATATCAATATCCTTCAAAGAATCAAAGGCCACCAAGGCACCAAAGAGACTATAAACCAAAAAGGAAGTGAACAACTCTCATGACTTTCCAATTCACCCCCTATACAGATAAAAAAGCCTTTCAACAACCATCTAACCATCTTTAGCTGTCAATATTTCTCGTGTCAACAAAACTCAAAAACATGCCCCCACGGCCCACATAATGGTGCAGCATGTGAACCACATATGACCCACCTAACTAAACACATTTGACTTCAAGTGCTTTTGTCTTAAATCTTTCATGATCATGGGTATTTATGTTTCAACATTTGAATCTCCCTTGTCTATACACAGATAATGATGCACACTAAAATAAATCCACCTGCACTTTTTTGTATGTCATTGTTGTCAGTGAATCAGAGATAACTTTCACTTTCTGTGTGTAGAAAATGGAGAAAAGGGAAACAGATTGATTCTTCCTCAGATCAGAACAAAATTGATTTCACATTTTTCTTCCTAATCAATTTATTCTGCGAACCAACCATGTGAAAATGTGAAGGTAGTGTACAGAGCAAGGCACTAAAATGAGCTTATTTCAACTTCAAGTTCGGACAGACAATGAATTTAGCAAGAAAGAATATCTTAGTCATCGATTACAAGCTAATGGTATACAAAGCATGACAGAGAATGCTACATGATCTACAAACACTACAAGCTAGTAATGACATGGATTACATATACAGGAGAAATGAGTAATTTCCCCGTAGTCAGCTTGATAAGTAAATAGGGGCAAAACAAGGTGTGTCAATTCACCTTACACATTGAAGTGGTGAGCGAGGCGAGGTGAGGCTACTGTTCTGCATCTTCTTGCTTTCTCCACAATGATTTTTTGGTTTGAACACCACTTTCATACCCACTACTGTCACCTGATTCACTTACACCGTTATCCATCAATCTACCCCTTATAGCATCAAGATGTGAGCGTCCATGTTCCCGTCCTGCTCTCCGTTCCTAAATTTGTGAGATGAATGAAAATCTCAAATGAGAAATGATAATTCATGCAAAATTATGTATGCCATAACCATGTGCAAAAGAAATGTGATTTCACTGTTGCATTTTCGTTCAACACAATTTGCACCTACATATATCCAACAGATTCTGAAGGAACCTAGAGCCCTTTCCCATATAAAGAGTGCATTATAAGTTTTTGTCCTGTTAAAGCTCAAGAGTGACTTTGAGTCTGCTTCATATCATCATATGCTCTAGATTTTTATGAACTTCAACTAAACCAACTTTAAGACAAAACAAAATTTGTATTTAACACGTATCATTTGTTAATAATTGTTAACTTGAAAGATTTGTTGCATACCCTCAAAACACCCATGTAAAATAACTACAGACAAAAATAACATAGGAAACAAAATGAAGATTAAAAACCCTTGTGCCACACTAGTGTTTCTGGAAATGTTTGTGTTTCTCGGTTCAACTTCTATGAACTGTGAGTACATGAACATAGGTGCAACAGGATCACAGTGAACTAAGAAACACTAGAAAGTAAAATTTTAAACCTGTTGCAGCTGCATATCCAAATGAACTTTCGATAAGCATAGTTTCAAGCAGAGATGATTATGAACTTACATCTCGGAAGGGAAACTCATCAGCTTCAAGCATATGTATCACATGCCCCATCTTTGGCCTCTTCTGAGCATTTGGGTCTACACAGCGTAAAGCTACTAAAAGGGCACGCTTCAGTGCCCTTGAAGAAGGCTTCTCTTGCAATCTAGCATCCACAACCCCCTCTGCATTGCGATTTGTAACCATTGTTTTAAGCCACTCAACTAGATTCACCTGAAATTGAACTTGCCAACATAAATCAAAAGGAAAGACGATTAATAAGACAGCATCATCAACTGATCTGAATGGGATAATACAAACCTCTCCAGGGGGGCGGCTATAATCCACTGGATTTCTCCCGGAAATTATTTCCATAATGAGAATCCCAAAACTGTATACATCACTTCTTTCATTTAACATGCCAGTGCTAGCATATTCTGGAGCTACATACCTGTGAGACAGAACAGATAATTGTCATTCATTCCGTATTGCTATATCATAAATCCCATCTGTTACAAAATGCAAGCGACTTAAAATGATTTTAACAAAGATTAGTTTTACTAACCCAAATGTTCCCATTACGCGAGTTGTCACATAGCTCTTCTCCGAACCTAAAAGCTTCGCTAGGCCAAAGTCAGACACTTTAGGATTCCACTGCTTATCAAGCAAAATGTTGCTGGACTTGATGTCGCGGTGAACAACCTTTGGTTCAAGCCCTTCATGCAGGTATGTAAGCCTGTACATTTTCATGATTTCAGTTAATAACAAACAACAAAAGAACCAGAGATTGATATTCACATAACCAAATCTACTTTAAAAAAAAAAATACCCTTTTGCGGTTCCAAGTATTATATTCATCCGAAACTCCCATGTAAGAGGGCTGTAAGGCCCAACATCTCCATGAAGCCACTGTTCTAAGTTACCATTGTCAACATATTCATAAACAAGCATCCTATAAAACCCATGTGAGATCAAAACATAAAAACTATTAAAACTCACAAATCGTCAGATTTGAGACATCAACAAAAAGTCCATGCATGCAACTGCACCAAATCATGAACAAAGAGGCAAAAATCACAAAATTGAAGTACCTATGAGCTCCTTCAGCACAATAACCAAGCAACCTGACCAAATTCTTGTGCCGCACACGTCCAATTGCTTCCACTTCAACCTTAAACTCCTTCTCAGCCTGTCCTCTATGACCAAACAAACATGAAACAACCTCTTTTATCTTCAACAAAAGCTCCATGTAACACAAAATAATCAAACAACACATGCAACAAAAAAACCACAAGTAAAATTAAGAAACAATCAATGCAGATACAGTACCTGTTGTTGAGCAAATTTTTGACAGCAACTTTAGTGTTATCCTTCAACACACCACTGTAAACAATTCCATAACCACCTTCACCGATCACGTTCTCATCAGCAAAACCATTAGTGGACACCTCAAGCTCTCTTAAAGTGTACCAATGACCCCACCCCAGATGGGAAACCTCCGGCCCAATCACGACGGCCGCCGCCTGATCACCGGACCTGGACTCACCCGACCCGTGATACGACACGACACCACCACAGACGCGTTCCGGGTACGAAATCCTGTGATCTTTTCCCATTTCGATGTGAATTCTGCTGCGTCCATTGATAGGGCTCTCTTCAACAGAGATAGGCTCCGGTTCCGGTAGTGGGTCAGGGTTCGGATTGAAATGTGGTTTCGGGTCCGGGTCTATCCGGATTTCCAGAATTTCTTTGGAAATGTTTGGGATGGTGGGGTTGCTGTTATTGAGAGAGGATTGCTTAGCCTTGGCTGCGATGATGGTTTTGTGTCGTTGTCGTTTTGAGGAGCTGTTGCGTTTCGAAGTGAACCAGAGAGATATAAGGAAGAGAACAAGAACTATAGCAGCTCCAACACAGATACCAAGAACAACCCACAAACGCAGACCAAAAATTGATGTCTTCTTAGAGAGCTGATCGTTCAAGAACGAATAATCAGACATTTTCTGGTTATCTTCTTCTTCTTCCTCCTCTTCCTGCACTTGTTGGAATCTGTTGTTTAGTACTTATCCGAGTCAAATTATGGTTAATTTTTTGTCAGATTATAACCAAGATGTCCAAAAGAGAGAGAGAGAGAGAAACAGAGAAACAGAGAGTTGCGTTGTTGAGTTGTGTGAGACTGTAGAGTGATGATAAGTGAGGTCATTTGAAGCAGGGAACTGAACAAAGTGCGCAGCTGGCAATGATGGGACTTCTAGAACTGAGCAAAACCAACCCCATTAATTTTTTATTTTTTTTTGACTTTATACTTTATTTAATTCATTGTGTAGTGGACCGGTTTCTAGTCTAAGAATCTAAGATACGCTTATGACATCTTTTAATATTTGATTATTCTTCCTATTGAAGACAAATGTTTTCGTCATCTCCCTATCAAATATAAAGGAGATTTTTTTTTTCTTTTTCCGTCCAGAATTCCGATAGATATATCTAATGTTTGATATCCCATATAAATAAACGTATAGAATTCTCGTATTCAAAAATCCAAAGAATGTGCAGTTTTATTTGTATTTTTTGACGGTATATTTAATAATTGGGAAGAATTGATAAAATAATGTGATGAAGATATTATTGGATTAATTTAAGGATTAAACTATTAAAAAAAAACAAAAAAAACTTTTGTTGTAGATAAAATAACGAGAAAATGGAGTTTGATTGTTTGACTAACTTCGGAATCTTTGTAGTTGCCTTTAATTATTGCTTCCAATAAGACGACGGTTAATGCGGACTTTAGGTGAAATGGTTTTGGAATTGGGATTATTCCCGTTTTGTATTGATTAATACTTTTATAAGTTTTCATTTTTTGACCAATTTGTCAAAGGGTGTTAACATCAATTGGGATTTCTAATAATAATAAAAAATAAAAATGTTAACATCAATTGGGCTGTCTAATTTTAGGTCCACCATTTTGTGAAAAAGTTGGAGCCTGCAAGTATATGGGCCCATGACCTGCAACTCTGTGACCATTCAGTTGGACAAATGGAATTAATGGTTGGATGTAGCATTGTAGCCTTGTGTTTTGCTTAAACACTATCCTAATGAGTCCGGCTACTATACCGGATTACCGGGTGGTTGATTTCAACGTGAGAGTGGTTCCCAAAATATAGAGTGGTTTCCAAATTGAACCTTGAATGGTTCCTAGATTTTGGTGCTACCATATCCATGTTGGTATAGTAGTCAAGCCCCTATACTAATACATCAACCAAAGGGATTGGTTACGGTACTCACACAAAAATATTGGTATGATACCAACATCTTTTTGGGAACGACTTTATTATTAACTTCAACGTTAAAATGATTTTCAAATATGAAATTTGTTCCCAAAATTTGTTGTTAGCCAAGTCCTCGACGAAGATATGCAAACAATAGTTTTCACACTTCAATACTTAAGAGGGGCTAATTATTGATCAACTGTTGAATTGTAAAATTTGGTATCTTATCAAACATTGAGAAGAAAGTTGATTCTACCTCTTTCAAGAATCAGATTCTTCACTAAAGGTGATTTTTACTCTCTCTCTTTTGTTTTTTTTCAGATCTTAAAGGTGATGATACAAAAAAGAAACCAAAAAAATTACTGTATTGAATGTATACATTTGTGTCCCTAAGTAAACAATATCATGTAACTGGGTAAAACTAGATATGAAAAAAAAATACTTACTCTTTCACCAGGTATAGGTAGATCATTTTGTTTCACAAAGTTATTCTCTCTGTTTGTTGGGTTTTGTAATAAATGAGAAGCAAGCACTCTTATCGATGGAAAATGAGAGTTGTTTTTATTTTAATTTCACAATAGTTATAGCAGATTGATGTTTCCTCCAACACACCACACAACCCATGTGCATACTTACCATCATCATGTCCACATTATCTTGATATTTGAGTAAAGAGTAAAGAGATGCAATGATTCGCTACCCGGGCGTAGCTCAGTTTGGTTGATAGACAAACTTAAAACTTGGGTAAATGGCTCTCGGATCAGCGGTTCGAATCCTACCGATGGTGAAAACTTTTAACAAATACCTGATCCCGAATTACTAAATATTTTCAAAATTAAAAAAAAAAAAAAAAAAAAAAAAGATAAGCAATGATTCTCCACTACACTAGTAGGAGATGTACAATGATTTTAGCCAAGTTGAATCTGTCCCACCAGTTAGAAATTTGCAAGAAATCCCAAGTAACAAATTAAAAATCCAAACACAACCAATCTGATGTACATGCAAATTACAAAACAAGAGAAACTAATTAATTAAATATAATCAGGACTTTCTTTTTTCTGAGATCATATATATATATTGTGTATTCTTATATGACCAGGACTTTGTAGCATCATGCATCAACATGTCAACAGCCACAAGTTCATTTCTTCCCCTGCAACTTTAAAGGTTTCCTCCACTGACAATGCTTCTGGAAATTGATTGGATGCTCCACTAGCCTGACATTAGAAAAACCAGTTAAGACAGGAAAACAATTGATTAATACGTAATTACATAGCCTATATATATATTTGGAACTACCAAAATAAGTTATTCTATGCATAAAGGCATGAAATTAATTTTCTCGGAGACATTGAATAAGTGATTCCTTGGACAATTGTAATTTATTTAAGATGCCCTAATTAACTTCAGTGACAACCCAAGGAAGTAGGAATCTTGCATTTCTTGAAATGTTTGAAGAAATAAATAAATGAATATTTAGATGCTGAGAAGTGAGAACATTATTAAATTTTAATCAAACAATTAAAGTTAAAATTAACTTCTGTATTTTGAATAATGAAATGATCTTTTGGGAGATTTTCCTTGAAATTAAAGTAAATCATATATAATTATCTTGAATCACACTCAATGAACTAAATATGACCATAACAAAAGTATTCATGAAAAAATTAATTATATAAGAGTACGTAGAAGATTGTGAGACTTACATGGGCTTGGATCATGTACATTCTACGGTAGCTATCAGAGGTAACATGAGCAGATACCACATCCAAATTATACTTTTCAAATATATAGAAGATGGTGGACAATAGACCTGGCTTCCTCGGTGAACACACACTGATTTGTGCATCATCGCCGCACACATTCACCACAACATTCGGCGAAAGCCACGTCTGGAAGCACACCGGAGGTGCAGGAACTTGAAACGGGTGCACGTGCACGGGCAAGGGCATGGGCACGTTTGTGGCCATTGACAAGTTCTTGGATGATAATGGTAGTGGTCCTTGATGATGATCAGCCAAAAATGCTTCCCTTGAATCAAGTAGTGGTTGTTGTTGTACAATATTGGATGATGTGATGATTGATTCATGTTCATAATCAGCAACAGGAGCAGTCACATTCTGGAGCTTGTCATGCCTTTGTTTTTTAAGGGTATGGAGAGTATGTTGAAGAGACTTTATGTATTTTACTGCTTCATCAACAATGGTGGATTTGTCTGCCTGTACAAAATTGAAATTTGAAGACGCATTATAAAATTAATGGTTGCAAAGATATTATGCATGACTTTTAAAATCAAGTTCCACCGTATATGCGACTCTTAATTTCTTGCTAACATGGAGACTTTACATGAAATTGCTAACAAGCTTTTATACCATATTAGTATTTTCCTTAACCGAAAAACTTAAATTGACAAGTAAGCATCCAATCTATAGTATGTAAGACATAAGTTGTTGAGATTTTATACTCAAACGGCCGGGTCTATTTATGTGCAACATGGAGACAAATGGAAAACACTAGATACACGTTAAACTCACCTAATATGTAACCCCTTACTGTGTAACGTGTGCAATGAATCCACGACCTCGTGACTTTGATGTAATAAAAGAGAAAATAAACTGTACATTTCATTATGTACATGTACATTGTGAGCTTATTTATGGGCTTTAGGGCTCGTTTGACACACCGTATTGAATTGTATTAGAATATATTGGATTGTATTGTATTGTATTATACTGTATTATCATTAATACAAACCTGTGTTTAAGTGATGCACCGTATTATATCGTATTAAGTTATTCATATATGACTTTATTGTATTTTATTATATTATAAAAATATAATATATATATATTTTTAAAATAGTTAATAAATCAATAAATATTTATTTTAATTAAAACAAAAAATTTAAATAAATAATATTTTTTATAAATAAAATAAATATTTCCTATGTAATTTTGAAATTATAAAAAAATATTAACAATATAACACATATTTCATTAATATTACATATTTATTGAAAAAAAAATATATTTTTTCTAATACAATACAACCAAATATAACGTATTAACTACTACGGAATTTGTTGTATTAGACAAACACTGTAGTGTATTATTTTAGTACATTTTAATTGCCTAATACAATACAATACAGTGAAACAAACGGGGCCTTAACGGACTAATCTCCGAATAAAATAACCTAGATATGGACACTATCACCCTAATGATACCACAAGATCGAATTATCTCATCTCAAATATATATGGTAGCATATCATAACAGCGTCAATATTTCAAACTCTAGTGTTATCAAAAAATCAAAATACATTCATTTGGAAAGGTAATTAAATTCAAGACGCACAATAAACCACAAAATAAAAAACGACATTCAAATTACTGAAATCGAAGTTAGAATTACAAGCGTAGATTATTTCAGTTATTATGGTTTGTTCATGAGCAACAAATACGTACATGAACTATATTTTATCGCTTTCTTTTGCGTTAATTAAAGAATTAAATGTTAAAAACAATTAAAATTAATATAAAAACCAACCCTTTTATAAAAATATAGATAATTGGAACTAAAATACAAACAGAACCCATATATGTATGTATTTTTTTTTTTTTTTTTTTTACATAGTATGTATATATGTTTTCTTCTATATATGGCTTACGATATGGATGCATCTCTGATACTACTTTAATTCTATTAGAAATCAAATCCCGCAACAACAATTTAGTCTATATGCTTCTCATTTATATTTGCAAATATTGTATTTCGCTATCTTTGTTGCAATAAGATCATGAAGTGAAATTATGGATAAATTTGAATTTTGAAAAAAAAAATTGAATATATATATATATATATACCATCACGTTTCATGCAAATTAAAAAACCAATGAAAATGTTTTATAAATTAAAAAAGATCAATTTATTTATATATATATATATATATAGTTAATTAGATAATACCTTAGGAGGAAGTTGTGGGAGCAAAGCATGAAGACTAGAGAACATGTTCCTCATCTTCTTCCTCCTCTCTCTCTCAATCAACATATGTATCTCATGCTCAGATTCACCACCACCGCCACCATTGCCGCCGTCACCACCGCCAACAGATTTTCCATCTTTTCTACTTCTCTTTTGACCCACCTTTGCTAATTCTGCAGTTTCTAGTGCTTGTTGATCATGTGTGGTTGGGCTATTGGAGCTTGAATTGTTATTAGCCTGTTGTTGCATCTCCTCCTCCGAGCATTTATCAACACTGCTATGATTTCCCAACATTTTTTTTATTTTTATTTTTTTGTAGAAAGAAATTGATGAGTCTGTCAATCGTGAATGCAAAAAATGGGGTGGTGGTGTAGGGTTTTTATAGGTAAAAAAAGTTGGCGAAAGAAAGAGAGAGACAAAAATACAATCCAAAAAAAAACCGTATACATATAACATATTGCTTTGGTGCGTGACACTCAAGATTTCTCAAAGGCCCATCATAAACTTGTAATCTATTGACCCTGCTTTTTCTGTTTAATTACCATATCCGCCAACCTTCTACATCTCTCGAAATTTCAAAGAGTGGCAATTGCGTAAATATAACGGAAGTTGGGGGGTGATGATAGAGAAGCAAGAGAAAAGGTAAACGCGTTCAAGCGAGAGAGCATATCACAATTCACATGTTATAAAAACACATCTTCTTTATCTTTGGATTCATTTTACAGATATCTGATATGGATAATTAATAAAATTATAAAAAGCAAGTTTCTGTTACAGAAGCTTTTTAGCAGTTGTGATTTGATTGCAATTCAGTTAAAAAATCTGTAAAGATACTTAGTAGAGCTGGAGCCTGGAAGGTGTTTTTGACATGCATGTTGTGAATAACTGAATATGAAAGCAAATTTGATGAGTCCTAAGCCCTTCCTTTTTATTGTTATTATATTTATCCCAAACATATATACTAGAGTGACATGTGATAAATCATTATATATGATTGATACTACTTTTTTTTTTTTTTTTTTTTTTTTTAAAAGTGATTATATTATAACATTATAGAGGCAGACAAAACTTAATATATATTCAAAAGTATACCCATCTAGAATTCCCACAATTTAATGTGTGACAAATTGTTTATCATTATTTTGAGGGTCCTTATCTTAACCCATATCTTTTAATTTTTTTATTTTTTACACCTTCTATTTTAATCAATGAACTAATAAGTATTTTTATCCAAAACAAATATTTTCAAATCATCAATTTATATATGTAATTAACATATATCATAATAATTAGCTATGAATAATTCAATAAAACAAAATAATAACATTAACATCTTCAAATTAAAATAATACAATGGAAAAATAACAAAAAAAACTACATTGAAAATTAAAATTAAACCAATAAAAATAACAATAAAACTTAAAAGTTAGAAAAAATATATATATATGTCAAAAAAAATCATATCAAAATCATTACATGTAAAAATAGTTAGGTGTGACTAGGGATGTCAATGGAGTGGGGAAAACAAATCCCGACCCTAACCCAAACAAAATTATTTACCCCTAAACCCACTATTGAAGACTAGGGCCGAGATCGGGAAATTTCTAGGGTGAGGGAGGTGGCCCCAAACCAGCCCCACCCCTCCCCTCACCAAGTTTGTATAATAAGAGTTTTTTTTTGTTTTTTTTCTCTGGGGGGATGTGGGTGGGTGGGTGGGTTTCGTGCAGGGACGACAAATCCCTATGCCGCCTTGTTTTAGAAACGGGGAGTAAGAATCGATCCCAAACCCACCCCAACCCCATTTATTTTGGTAAAATACCCTTCATATGGGGCGGGTTCGAGATTTGTTGACATACCTAGGTGTGACTAATTATAAAAAAAGATTAGAAAATTTTAAATGAAATAAAAGTGAGTAAATTATTATCTAAAATAATTAAGAGAAAATGATTTTATTAAAGATAGTTTGAAATATTATTTATATTAAGATTGTAAAATAGAGAATGGTTGGAGTGGTAAATTTATAGAGATATAATATTCCTGGAATATTCCATTTTCGGTCTCTAAAATGAAGAAAAATTTGGAAAACGAACAGAGATGGCTTTACAAAACAGACTGTTGTCTCTATTCTTGGATTCGAAGATATAATTGATAGTTTGAAGTAAAACTTGAAGCTACCGTCAATGCCTTTAATTTCTTAGAGAAGCAACTGCCATAGTAATGGGGATATTTATGATTTGTTGGTACCTGATGAAAACAGTTATTATTGTTGTCTTTCACAAAATCTGTTGCACACGGCATGTAGATCACTGTTTGTTCCTTCTACTGTGTGCTCGGTCAGCAGCCAGCCTCTATTGTGATCAAATTCATTGTGGTGCACTGCCTAGTAATAGGTTTAATATTTGTGAGAATAACAGAGTTATATTATTCATTGATAATGAAAGTATATATACACTTTACATTACACAGGATAGAAAAGTAATAACACCTAGCCTGATTACATACGGTAAACTGGAGGGAGACAGATTGTTATCTATTGAGTCTCACTTCTCCTATTACCTAGATCGGGAACTTTTTGATGTTTTAAAATCAAATTTTCATCCTGGTTTCCTTCAACATCCATCTACCTCAGATTTCAGTAACATAAGAGTAATAAAAGACATGGATTTAAAATTGAAAAACACCAAACACTTCTGAAATAGGTTTCTGGGTAAGTTAAAAGAGATGTCAATAGTTCAACCTATTTTGTAACTTGCAACATAAGAAAGCCGATAAAGTCTAAAATGTTATTCTATGGTGTTTGACGAAAATCTGCAGTTCAACTTGGTGGTGATAATGGAGTGTCTCCTGTCATACCAGACGGAGAGTCCTTCCCTGTGAGATTCACATCTAAATGCAGTTGTGGCAGACCTTCATCATGGATGTCCTTCACATAGCAAAAATGTAGCCAATGTTATTTCAAAGTGTTGAGACAAATTCGTTTGCCGTTTAAAACAAGAGTTTACCCTGGAAGATGAGGAGAGATTGAAGGGTCCATATTGAGCTGGAATCAATGGTTCAAGTCCGAATGAGGATTCTGTTGTGCTGATGTTTGCTGCTGACGATATGGGAATCGGTTGATTTGGGATAGAAGGTTGATTGGAAATATTAAAAGGCGTTTGAACCAAGCCTTCTTCCTTTGCAGGAAATGTGTTGGTTCCTCTGTTGGTATTCAGCAATCCATTTTCCCCATCGAAGATCATTCCAGTTTGATGCAGTTGCGCTGGTTGTATTACTCCTGGTAACCACATTGGTTGCATGCTCAATCCGTTTCTCATTGTTAACATCTGTGAAACCAATCACAACGAAACATAAAATTGATTTTTTTTTCTCGACATTTATTATTTCTATTTTCCACTCTCTGTGTTTTAGCAAGTTGAGTGAAGAAGAAGAAATTACAGGAACAGAGTTTATGAAGATCAAAATAGACAACACAAAAGGCAGTCTAGCCTAGTTGCTGGCTCCAAGTGGACCAACTACTTAGAAACTTGGTAGACCTACAAGAATCTTGCAGACAAATCAATCCATACAAATAATGACTTGGTTCAATTAACAGCATCTGCCCTCCAGGATTTTGTTCAAGGAAACATGACTTGTCTAACAAGAAATTTCGAAAACCAAACATTCAAGAAGTCTCATAGAAGCTGCTGAGTGCTGATCAGATACAGGTTTAAAGCAAGGTGATTTATGGCCTTAGATTACATGAATCTCTCACACAATCTAAGGTGGCAATTCAAGATTGAAAAGATCAAAATAGTGAACTTCTAGCTTTCTGTCCTTGGTATATAAATGATAATGATAAGCTAGAAAGTGAAAACAGTAATAAAACAAATGCAATAGAGGAAGATAATCAAGGAGATATAATTACATATAAGTTGTTTGTTGAAGGATAAACATGAAACAAGTGGCTATTTATAAGAAAACAAACTGCTAAAAAAAATTTTGGTTTCATTAACTTAATGAGAAACCTAGTATGGCTTAAAGAGTTTCAAGAAATCAGGCAACCTATAATAGGAAGAATGGATAGCAAGAAAAAAAAAGGTATTTTGCTAACATAAGGAACAGTAAGCAAGAGGAAAGACTGGAAAATGAGGCATCTCTTCCACATCTACCCAAAAAAGGAAAAAGGTTGTTGACATAAGCTTCTTTTGACTTATGAGTAATGAAGAGATGCTCAAACATTAGTACCACTGGGTCAGCCATGTAATTCATGCCACAGAGAAATAAAACGTCATGCATCTTCAGTGTTGCAAAGTGTCAAGTAATTTCATATCACTTTCCCAAGAGTAAAATCCAACAAGCAAATACTAGTGTCCATACTGAGAAATAGTCAATATGTCACTCTCTATATTGAGGAACTCCAACAAATGAAGAACAAGATAGTTACAGTGATTTATGACTTGGTTCATTGATCATGGCAAATAATTTTTTATGATATTATGTAAAAAAAAAAATAGCCACAACTTTGATGACAGATATGCAGAGGTATATTTTCAGATCAATTAAGACATGATAGACAAAAATGATTTTCAATTAATGACTAATTCATTCTTCAAGATATTTGCAGAGGTTTTTGTTTATCAACAGATGGTGATACATAGACAGTCTGAATCGATTTTGCAGCAAAAACGACGATAACAGAGAAATTTCATATCCCACTTTCATGTTTCATCAAATTTACTAAAATTTAAACATTTATATTCAAGCTACAATATAGTCAATCACCATCATAGTTTTAAGTATCACCCAGTAAAGCAATAAATTTACAGACCTGATCTCAAAAAAATTATCAGCAAGACAGAAGTAGAGAACACTGACCTGTACGTGAAGCTGAAGTTGCTTCAGATACTCGATGGCCTCATCAAGCATTGAAGCTTTATCCGTCTAATACAAATACCCCATTCATACATCATATCAAACAATACAAAAACAACATAAAATTTGAATGGAAAATTCAAGCTGAAAATAGAAAAATTAAGTTTAGGATACAAAGCAGACCTTGTTAGAATTTGGAATTAGGTTCTGTAATGCCTTCATTTTCTCATTAATTTTACTCCTCCTCCTCTGCCCAACAACAATCAACTGTTATCATATAAATCAACACAACAACCCACCCAAAAAATAAAATAAAAAATTACAGGCTAGAGAAGCAAAACCTTTTCAGACATATTATGAATCTCAGCAACTCTGGTTCTTTTCGACGGCAGTTTCGGCAGACCTGTGTTGTTTGTTGGCACCTCCGATGCCTCGGGACCCTTTTAATTTTCAACAACAAAGGAAGCAAAAAAGTAAACCGCCTCATCAACAAAATTGAGTGAAAAAAAAATCATGATATATAAATCCAAAAATACCTCGCTATCATAAGTATCAGAGCTGGAGAAATTGATACCGTCGGAGTTAGAGTCCGGAGTCGGCGACAACAAGGAGTGGATGTACTTGGCATTAAAGGACACACAAGAAGATGAGGATGGTGAGGTGTCGTTGATAAGCTGCTTTATAAACGCCGCGATTTCTCCAGTTTCGTGTCCCGAAGTTGGTGCTGTTGCTCCGTACAGATCCGCCATGATTGAGCTGATAAATTAATTGAACCAAGAACCAAAAAAAAAAAAAAAAAAAAAGGACAGAAAAACAGAGATTTTGTTAAATAATATTAAAAAAAAAAACAGAGAGACAGAGATAGAGATATATAGAAGATAAGAAGAAGAATAATGAACAAGCAGAGCAGAGAGATAAAGAGAGTGGTTTTTGAATGCATATAATATTTGAATAAATGAAAAAGCAGTTTCTTATACTCTTCTAGTCTTCTTTGGGAGAAATTTGGATGTTTGGTTTCTCTCTCTCTCTTCTCTCTTTTTTTGTGCTATTTTTGTTTAGCTTTTGTTGGTTTTAACTTTTAAGTTTGGGTTTTTGCATGGTTTATACACTTCTTCTAATCGAATTTGATTAAACTCCCGCCCTAATTATATAAAAATTCTTCGTTTTTCCACTTCGAGTCCTTTTACTTGCATATATTTGTTATACGTCCTTAATTTCTGTTTATTCTTAAATTCTTCTGATTTCTTTTTATAATATTTCGTGCAAGCCCTTTTGCTTACCGCACCAACCCATTTTTCTTATCGTATGCCTTTTAGTTATAAGGGTCTACTTAGGTCGATCACAACTCACAACGAATATTTCATGACTGCGATTGTACAAAATTCAACAAAAAAAATAATTGTGTTTTATAATGTTATTTAGTCACGGTTCTATTTATTTATTTTTTTATGGATCCGACCTGACTAAAGAATTATCATATGATTATATATCTATTTTATAATGATTTCATGTATTCAATCAAGCAGTATATATTGTTTTAAGAAAGCAGACCACTTCAAGATATAATACCAACTATTGTTGTATATTTCAAATTTCTTATTAGTTCAATATTGTGTATTTTTTTTTTTTTGATATCCGTGGGTGTCCGGGCCAGCTTACGCGCACCTCGACTAATCCCACGAGGCCCTGAAGTTAACAGCCGGGTAAACCTCCAGTGGCCCCAAGAGAAACGTGGCTGCCAGGGATCGAACCCAAGACGTCCGAGTTTACGGCTCACCCCAGTGACCAGCGGCACCACCCCTTGGGGATATATTGTGTATTTTTGTTGATAATTTTTACAGTTCCTTTTCATATATGATTTTTCATTAAATTTTGAAAATATCACATCAGAGATACATTTGGAGTGGACAAATGTTACGGTGGTGTAAATGATATTGTGGAAGATTGAGAGAGGACAATGTTATTGATGAAGTTATGGAGGTGTACACACTAGGAAGTACGGATACTCCATTTAGTGGAGGTAACTCGTATCCAGTTCAAATACTCTCCGGATACTCCAGGATACGTATCTGATACACCAAATGGCGTATTATTTGACTTTTCAACAAGTTTGACTAGAGGATACTTGGGGGATACTTAGTGGATACTTGGAGAATACGTTTGGGGTAATATTATAATTATTTTAGTATAAAACGGGGTCAAATTATAATTTCAAAATTTTAGGAGTCAAAATGAAATTATAAGGAAATTTTGGTTTTGATTCTATTGACATGGAGAATACCGGGATACTTGAGATTGCAAACCTTTCTCTTGATGAATCAGAGTTAGAGGCTGAATTATTTAGATCCTTTAACAATATGAATGATGATAATAAAGTTAATTAGAAATTTAAAATATGTTTTATGACTTTTTCTTATGTAGTATTTGGATTTTGTAATATGTTATGACTTATATGACGTATGTTTTATTTAGATTTTGTAATATGTTTGACTTATGTGGTATGTTTTATTTGGATTCTGTAATATGTTACATTATTATGACTTATGTAGTTATGTGACATGTGACATGTTTTATTTAGATTCTGAATATATTTTTATTTTGAATGAATTATCAAATATGTTTTCATATATTATTATTATTTTTTAAATATAAATATATATTATTTTAATTGACATATCCTGCCGTATCCGTATATTAGTTTTTGAAGATTTACCATATCCCCGTATCGTACCGTATCCGTATCTCGTATTCGTATCCGTATCCGTGTTGCATAGTGTACACACCAACTAGTTACTAGAAGCATAAATGAGAAATGGTGGAACTAGAAAGTCAAAGAGACAGATTTCAGACTTTTGAGTGCCTTAATCTGACCAAAGCATCATCTTGTTCTGAAACAAGCATTAAATATGGCACCAAATACTGCAATTCTCGATATCACTTTTAGTGCCGTGTTTCCAAGTTCCAACATTTACTAGATGTGTAAGTAGGAGTGGGTTATCCAATCCGAAAAAGTTTCGGATCGGGTTTTTTCAGAAAAAAAAAAAAAAAAAAAAATATCAGCTCGTATATGGATTTTTTTTTTTTTGGGATTCAAATTCGGATTCGGACCGGGACTCGAAATTGGACATGGATATTTTTGGATCGGATTTGGAATTATGTTCTAATTGGATTAGAACTTTATTCGGATTTTCTTTTAAAACAATGTTGGTTTTTAATTTTTTTTTTTTAAGTGTAATATGAGTGTATGTGTAGTGAGTTTTTTTCAACAAAAAAAAAAACTTATATATATATATTTTATTTGGATTCGGATCCGGATCAGATTTAGATTATTATTGAGTTTGGATTATCTAAATCCAAACAGTAAATTTTCCAATATATATCCGATTTTCGAATTAGGATATTTTTTGTCTAAATTTCCAAATCGGATCGGAATCATCCAATCCGATTTGCACCTCTAATATTATACATTAACTCATAAGCCTATTTGACTCAAGCCTTAGCAATGGGCTCTTGCTCAGGCGTCAAATTTTAGTAGCCGCCCACCGCACCACCCATTACAATAATACAATAATTTGTTGATACATTGAAGCCTCATCATAAGTATTCATAACCATTAAACGTTGAAGTTTCAAGTTTCAACACTTTGCTTAAAATATGCATACCGATCCTTCTCTTAAAATATAGATTGAGATCATTCTCTATTCAGGTCAGTTCTGAGAAAAATTTCAAGATTAAAATATAATTTCATAACATGATGAAACTAGATGATTAATTTTATAGTTTTGTTTAATTTTGTAACATTATGAAACCGATCCACATCATTACATAACTTCGATCTTGAATTTTTATTTATTTTCAGAATTGATTTGACTAGAAAATTACTACACCGATGGATTATTCAAAGTTACATACCAAAGTAAATGATGTTAGTCTCAAGCATACATGATCAATATGGTAGCAAAACCCGAAAGTTACTAGCAAATTTAGAGGTCATTTCAACAAATTCTGAGATGACCTTGAAATCTGCGAACAATTTTGTAGGGACTAGGGAGCAAAGTACTAGGAATTTTTAAATTTGATTTGTAGTAAACCGTGAACTTGCTCATCACATTAGCAAAGTTTGACTTGCCAAGATGCCACCACACCATATTGAACAATGATTCAAAAAGTAATCATAGGCTGATTTTCATGGTAATTGTTCATCTAATAAATGGAAAATTAAAAACTACTGTATAGCTCTCGGCCCCTCGAGACGTTTTATGTTGCAACCATCCATAAACTAACTAAAATAAAATTCAATTAAGCAAAAAGAAAAAAATGGTCTCGCTCTAGAATGAGAGCCATGAACTAACTCAAAATAGATGAATAATTTTGGCAGGTAACACAAATTGAATTACCTACCAGTTTTGGATCCAATGAATGTCAATAATAATAAAAAAAAAAATACAATTTTTTTTAGCCAACCCAACTTCCATCCTATCTGAGGAATCAATAGCCTAAAACTAATGGTCCTCTCTTATCATTTTGACAGACCAGTTGTTTTACAAATGGGGCATATATTTTTAAGCAGTAACCATTGTTTAATACAATGGGTGTGAAAATCATGCCCGCATTCCAGTGTTCCAAGGCCATCTCCATCATCATATTCCTCCTGTGTATCGATAAAATAATAATAAAATAAGCAAAGAATTAACACGTGGGGAGCTACCGTCAAGTTAAGATCATTCCCTTGTAAAGAGGGAAGTGGGAACCCATGCATAAGATAGAATCGTTACCTGACAAACACAACAAGGTTCAGTTTCCTGCTGAGATGATCCTACCGGAATAGAATATTTCCGCTGCTTCAATCGATTCATTATAGTTTCTTCACTCAATCCTGTATTCACGTTCCCAATGCGCTCCTCCAAAGCCAATAATTCCTGTAATTCCGATAAACATTGTATGATGACAACAATTTTCATTATGAACATAAATTATCAGTTTGTATGTCTTACCTCATAAGACATATTATCAACATCAAGCCGCATATCCCTGTGCCGATCATGAATGTCAGCCACCCCAAAGAAGACTGACTGGTCAAGGATCATAACATCCTACACACAAGCAGAAGCACAAGTCAAATGTTAGGCCACTAACTTACAAGAAAATAATTTAATAACTTTTTTTCTAATATTCATACATCAATTTTGTAATCTAGTATTCCACAGTCGCTTATATGGAAAAACTGGGTTTCGATCTTAATGCAATTACACAATTAAGCATGTAGCCAACTCCAAAAACTACATTGTTAACTTCCCTGATTGGAACAACTGTTACCATCCCACTATCTTATTGTTATTAGACAAGGGCATTCAGTCGGCATTCACTGCTTATTATCGTTAGAAAACCAAGTATCAATCTGATTCAGAATCATGCATCTAGACATGTGATGCATAATGCAAAAACAAATGCATGTATTGACCTAGTTGACCAATTTGATAAAGTCCATTTTAAAAATTTTAACTGCTCACCACAAATGGAAATCCATTAAACAGCAGCTCTTATCATGGTAAGAAACTAGACAAATCATAAATATAGAAAACCTTTTGCATTCTTTTCTGTCTAAGACATTCACCCTCTAAGAAAAGTTTTGCACCAATTTCTTGACTAATTTACAATTTTTCCAGTGATTAGCCACTACCATGTATTGTAAATGAAACAGCAAATTACAAGAATGTTTATGTTTCCATTGGCACTAAATAAATTCTATTGATGCTCCATTGATATATACAACAAATTTAAAAGCTAACCTCAAATCGCAAGTTCTCTCCCCTACGCATAAGATCCAACACATTGCGAATCTGCTGCAGAGAAAATAACATGGAAGTTTCAGTTTACTGGTTTGCAAAGACAATTGGTATAATAGAAAAAAGAAGTATAAGGACAACACAGAACTCCTTGATCACACTCATTTGTATATATGAAAGCAAAATCTAATAGCAACATGTTCTACCAAATGATAAATTTCATATAGAGATGATGCACAATTACCAACTCAGCACATAGTCAGAGAGAGAGACAGACTGAGAGAAGAAGAAAAGATAAAGATCCAAACATATTTATGATCAAGGTCAACACAAAATCAAGTTTCAAACAGCAGCAACCCAAACAATTATGCCAAATTAGCAATTAGTATACACAAACACTAGCAACTAATAAAGTAAGAAATACATGTGCTGATGTGCATCTATTCTGAAACTGATGCTGCAAGAAAACCCCATCAACATGCATGAAAAAGTTTCCACTGAACAAACAAGTTATATTTTGATGACTCGTGTGAAAGATGATCTAATGTTTATACACAGGTTTATTACAAGGTGGGAACTGTAAATGATAAATATACCATCTCAGACAAGCTAATAAGAGTATGAGCATAAAGAAGGATATCTTCACCATCACAACTTTTTCAAATTTAGAACCAAGGAAGCCATCCTAATAATTAATAACAGCCAGACTATGATTACATCAGACAGTAACTTATAACATAAATGTCAAAGAAATCAGCTCATCCAGTAAAATATCATGCTAAATTTGAATTTCAGGGGAAAAGCATCATAGCCAGACAGTAGAAGTTCAAGAACAGACCTCAGATACAACGAGTCTGCTTCTACCACCTTCACTGGCAGCAGCCAAAGTTCGCAGTGGATGTGGAAATCCAAGGACACCATCACCTTGTCTCTCCAACAATGAGGCTGATCTTGGGAATGACTGATGATGCCCGTGATTACCAGCTCCAGACATAAGTGCAATCTCCTCTGGCGAAGGAGGCTGCAATGGAGTTTGATTACTGCCCGGGACCCCAGATTCAGAACCAAGGGAAGAAATTAGTGAGCGACGAACAAATTCTGAAAATCTTCTTGGATACTGATGAGGAGATGGGGCATTGGGATGGGGAGCCCATGTAGGAGCAGCAGATGACCGAGGGACACCAGAACTTGAACCTGTCCGAGATGATGAAGCTACATTCCCAGGTATGCTTATATTTCCACCAGCTAAACTTCTATTTGCTGGATTTCGGACAAAATTTCTCATATCAGGTGCAGGCATAAATACAGGTTGTTCCAATATATTTCTTCCCATACTTCTTGACCTGGATTCCTCACGCAGGAAAGCATCTCTATCTCTAGAAAAGTTAGAACTTAACGAACTTCCAGTTCTTGAGCTAGAACCTCTATCCCATCGAAATGGCTGAGCATTTCGGGGCAAAGTTGGAACATGCATTGCAACAGGCTGGCTCTGAGAATTCATATTATCTACCACTGGCGCTGACCGTGAGTCCAAAGACTGATCATTTGGAAGGAGCCTTGATGATTGGTGGGTAGATGAAACATTTGAATGCCTCACAGCACCCAATAGAGGAGGGGGAATAGATTCTTGTTGGTTTGAAGGATTTATACGGACACGGAGATTTCTTCGAGAGCTTTCTGCACTTCCTGCCACATATGAATCAGGGATGTGGTCAGAAGCTGCTCCTCTAACACCTAGTACAAGCCCAGAGTTTGCCTGTTCTGATGGAGCAGACATACCCAAACTGCTGCCTCCGTCATAGTGGGCAGAAACAGCAGGCCATACACTGCTTTCTGTGCGCTGAAAGTAACTACAACTTCCATTCACAGGGGACTGCTCAACGCTTGCTCCAAGAGCCTTTCTTTTGCAGGATGTACGCCGCCCCTCATATGAACAACCAGGTCTACTTTCATTTTCTTCAATCAGATATCCATTGCCTCCAGAAGGTAGTAGAAATGATTCAGAACTACTAGCAGGTGGAATCACCTGATGTTCTGATGCACCTGATTTATATGGATTAGGGCATCCCCCCACGTGACAACTAGCACCATCATGATTCACAAACCCTGCATTTAAGTTGATACTTGGTGACATCATATTAGAGTTGGAACTTTGCACAAACAGAGGGTTCAAATTACCACCATCTACTGGAAGACTATTAGTAGGTTCACATTGTTGTTCTTCTGACCTTGAACCAGCTCCTCGACATGGGGTCAATGAAGACCATCCAAGTTCTGTTTTTCGCTCATCACGGCCTACCTCATTTGGGGGGCCACTCGAGCTGGGTTCACCTAAGCTCCAACCACCCAAGGTTGGTCGTTCATGACTCATAGAATTCATATATGTCATGTTTGCACCAGGGGGTGGTATCATATAATCTGGCAATCGATTTTCAGCAGGATTACGCATATTATTCCAGCAAATTTGTTGATCTACGGCAGAATTTGATGTAGATCCATGGTCAAAGCTTAAGGTTTCTGGCAAGGAACCAATAGTACCTCTTTGCCCTTGCATTAGGGCAAATATCGATTTCCTTATAAATTACCTGCAAAGCCGGTTCCAACGAAAATTAGAACTCAAACTTTAAGTCATATACTCATATACACTTACAGTAAATCTAGCACAATAAAACAACAGAACGACCATAAAATATAATGGTTAAATCATAAATGGTTTCAAAATGATGTGACCAAATTGAGCACATTGAGCTTAAGTTCAAGATATAGTAACCGAACAAGATAGCCACGCCATAAGCAATGGGAAAACCACACAAGTAATACTAAAAATCAATGCTTTGCCACAATATGACTCCCACAGGCCCAATATCATTTACTAATTATAGCACAATTTACTAAAAGCAAGAAGCAGCTGAATCCTTGATAGGAGTACACCACTGGTCATTGAAACAAATGGAATGGATAAACAAGACAATAACTTGTCTGAGCAAACAGCAATAATCAATCAATCAATCCATAAATAATTTTTAGAGAATGCAAATGAAACTAACAAAGACAGTAATGTCAATCCATTGTAAGATTGTGATTATCCAAAAAGCATTCAACTCGAATGCATTGCAAGCAATGGGGTCATCTAAACATCATCATCTTCATAAACACAAAATGTACAAACATTCTTTAACATCAAAACTCGGGCTTACAAAGAAGAAACTCATGAGCTCCAGACTACTTAATCTCACCAATGCAGCAACGAAAAATCAAAATCAAATCAAATCAAAGAAACCCAACAAGGCATGTGATTTTATTATAAAATAATATTAATCCAAACAGCTGTAAGACAAAGGGTAGTACATCATCAAACACAAAACCATGTAAAAACAAAAACCCAAATTTTTTGTTTACCAACATCACAAGCAGCTCTGAGTGGATGAACTATTAACCCGAAAAGATGAGACAACAAAACTCATTTTAACATGTAATAATCTACCGCTCACACGGTCAAATCAGTTTTTGTGAAACCCATTTAATAAATCGTAAATCAACAGCAAGTGAAAACCCAACCACATATAATAGCTAAAACACACAATCAAATGGTACCCAGGAAAAAAAAATCATTTAAAAATAATAATAATAATAATAATAAAAACCCACCCACCTCCAGAAAATCATGCTCCGGTTAACAGCTGAAACCGAAAATCAAAGAACAGAAACAACAAAAACAAAACAAAAAATTCACAGACAGAACATCGTTCATATTCCATGTCATCATCACCCGATCAAGCTTAAAAAAAAATTCAAAAATTCATAGATATTTACCTAAGGTATAGGAATGGAAGACAGGGACCGATCTAAGAAAAAGAGCCGAAAAAATAAATAAAAATATAGAGGACGAGGGCCTCTGTTCTCTTCCCGGAACCGAGAGAAACAAACAAGCAAATAGAGAGAAAGAGGAAGAGAGAGGCCTGAAGAAAAGATAAAGGTATGAACCAAACAAACGGAAGAGAGGGATTAAAAGCGGACAGTAATCATCCCTAATTTACCAAATAACCCTCCACTACAAACACTAATATAAATAAAATTCATACTAGTCATAATAAGAAACAACTGTTTCTTTTTCTCACTAATTAATTTTAATTAAAATTGTTTTTGGTTTTACTGTTTTAGAAGACCCAATTTTCAATGCGCGGTTTATAGCCAGCCCCACCCTCACCCTTGGTTTTGTTTCCATTCCATCTTGTTCACGCCAAGCACCTGCCTGCCCCTCTCCTCCTCTCCTCTTTTAAACCATCACATGCTTTGGCCTTTGCTTTGGTTTTAGTTTTTTTCGTAGCTAGCTGTGTCATGTGTGTGTGACCTACTAGAATAATAGGATTACTGCACACGTGTCACATGAGTTTTAATTGATTGGACCCCACTGTTTAGATAGCTTGGATTTGCTTTCACCACCTAAAAATCTGATTGCTTTGTATCAAATTTGACCGTCTGTATTTAATGGAAAAAAAAAATCTAAACATTTTCCCATCACATGGTTGAACAATACAAATCATTTGCTTGGGAGTTGGGGTATTATATATTTATGTCGGTTAATTTGTAGGTGGCTTAAAAAGATGTGTGAATACATAAACATAAATAATACAAAGACAAGAAAGAAAAGTCCCATATAGCATTTGTGCTGGTTCTCTCCTGCTGCTGCCGCCTCTCTGCTTCCTTTTAATTGCGTCTACAACCGTTCATATCCCAATCGTGGGCCTTCTTCTTCTTCTTGTTGTATTCTCTTTCTCTTTCTCTTTCTCTTTCTCTCTCTGCCTTCTATTTTATTTTATTTTTTACTTTGTATTGCTTTTAATTTTAATTTTAGGGAAATTATCATTTCCCCCATGTTTGCCATATTAGATAAATTAGTCTTACTAGTTTTAATAATGAGCGGTCAACCCCCTAAAATCCTAAATATCGGTCATTTTACCCTTTCTGTCACGTTTTCCATTCAAAATCTCTTTGACTGTTAATTAAAAAATTAAAACACCTCCATCAGGAATTGAACCTCCGACTTTATGGTTAAAAGCCACACACTCTAACCAGTTTAGCTACTCTAGCTCATTGTTGGAGGTTCGTTGATTTAAATGTGTGTGTGTGTATATATATATATATACAGATTTTCTATTATCAGTTCGTCTTGACAATAAATATATCAAGACGAGGAAGGTAAACCACTAGATTTATATACTTTGACTCAAAGTGTATGCACTTGTCAAAACTTCTCTATAATCTGTGGTCCACATTCTTTGTCCTACTATATTTATTGTCAGGACGAACTGACAATAGAAAGACTGTATATATATATATATTAATTTTCAAGTCAGCACCTCCACATTGTATTACTATCAGCACATTTTAATGAAAGTCATTGGATTTAAAAGATGCTTTGACAAGTGCATGCAGCCGAGTCAAAGCATTTAAATCTAATGGTTTTCATTAAAAGGTGCTGATAGTAGTATAATGAGTGGGTGCTGACTTGAAAATTATTGTATATATATAAAAGATAGTTCTCCTATCAGGTAGTCCTGAAATTATAATTTTAAAACGACCAAACATAACCACATGTTTTAATAAAAAAATCATTGAAGGTTCAATCCCCAATGAGGGCATTTTAATTTTTTAATCAACGGTTAAAGGGATTGTGGATAGAAAACTTCATAGAAAGGGTAAAATTAGTGGTGGCCATGGTTCCGGTTAACCGACGGTTTTGTCCGTGGTTTAACCGGAACCTTACGGACAAAAACCGAACCGAAAACCGAAACCGAAACCGACGGTTTCAAAACCGGTTTTTCAATTTCGGTTTGGGGGGGCAAAAACCGGACCGAAACCGGCGGTTTAACAGACGGTTTTTGAACCGGTTAAACCGCCGGTTTTTCATATTAAAAAAAAATATATATATATTAACCAACCAATCAAGCGCTACCACGTGGCAACATCTTTTAAAAAAATTTACCGTTGACAGCGACCTTTTAAAAAATAAAATAAAATAAAATAACCCACCAATCAGACGCTGCCACGTGCCAGCGTCATTAATATATATTACCGTTGACAGCGACCTTAAAAAAAAAAAAAAAAAAAAAAAAAAAAACCAATCAGACGCTGGCACGTGACAGCGTCTTTCACCAAAAATTACCGTTGACAGTGACCTTTTTAAAAAAAAATTAATAATAATAATAATCCACCAATCAAACGCTGCCACGTGGTAGCATCTATTACAAAAGTTACCGTTGAATGCGACCATTTGAAAATAAAAAATAAATAATAAAAAATTTGACCAATAACAGATTGACACGTGGCACTCAGTTTGAAAAAAAAAAATTACATTTGGCCGTTGGCAGTCATCAGACGACCGTTCTGATGACCCCAATAGCCATGCATATATATATTTTTTAACCCTTTAATTTTTTCTATTTGCAAAGCCACCCCTTTCTGTTATCCTATAAATACCCCTCAACACTTCATTTTTCTTCACACCACTCTCATTCTCTCAACTTCTCTCAATCTCTCTCAATCTCAAATTCTCAATTCTCTCTACATTTACAATTTTCTTTAATTCTCATATCATATATTAATTATTTATTCTATTTTTTTCTAGCATACAATATATATTTCTTATATTTTTTACCATCATATATTTTTTTCACCACTATTATTCTAACAATATATTTTTTTCAATCATATATATATATATATATATATATATATACTTGCTTATCACTATTATTTCAACAATATATATTTTTCATTCAAATATTTTTTTTTTTAGTTGCTTACCACTCTTATTCCAAATTTCTAACAATATATTTTTTTCAATCATCTATTTTTTTTACTTTGTTACCATTATTATTCCAACAATTTTTTCTTAACATATATCTATAATTTATTATTATTAATTTTTCAATGGCAAGTGGAAGTGGAAGTGGAAGTGGGGGAGATGGTTCAAGAAATGTGAACAGAGGAATTGGTGCAATGCAAAACTTGTTGGAAACCATTGGTGATGCTGTCACTTACGACGATGTGACTTTTCACCAGTTCCTTCAAGATCGATTTGGATCCGATCACCCTTCTACTCCTAATCCCCCTCTAACAATTCCCGAGTTTGACGGACTCGACCCCACTCACAATACCCCCAATACTAATGAAAGTGTATCTAACCCCCCATCCCCTTCGGATGATTTTTTTGCAGGTGAAGGTGAAGAAGAAAAGCCGACGAAGTCCGATCTCTTCAAAATGCATATGAAGAAAAGTAAGTTACAAGATGGATCTTTTCATATACAGTGCAATCACTGCACCAAAACATACAATATTCCAAGAAACTTCGGATATGGCACGTTATGGACCCATGTCAGAAAAACTCACCCGTCTGAATTCGCGAGTGCAAATAACCAAGCCCAAATCGCCAGGTACGCAACCTTTTCTAATCAATTATTTTATTACACGGCTGAAAAAAATAGAGAACAATTAGCATTAATGGTTGCAACTGAACATTTACCTTTTGGTTTTGGTGAGAAAGTAGGTTTTATTAATTATTGCCAAAATGTATTAAATCCTGCAATGCAACGTGTTCCTAGATCCACTCTCACACGTACACTAAATGCCATTTACAAAAAAGAAAAAAACAATTTGAAAACATTTTTTGAACAATTTCAAGGTCGCGTTTCTGTATGTGCCGACATATAGATCGACAATTTTGGTAGTCATTTATATTTGGGTGTCACATGTCATTATATGGACAATGACTGGGACATGCAAAAAAGAATTCTTGCATTTCGTGTTTTCGATGACTTGCATTTAGCTCAAAATATTTTTCGACTCTTTAAAATCATTTTTCAAGAGTATAATATCTTAAACAAAATTTTTGCTATTGGCTTTGATAATGCTGCAAGCAATACCGCATCTATTCCTTACTTACAGGAGTTGTGCAATCCCTATTTTAGGGGTAAATTATTTCATCAACGTTGTGCATGCCATGTTTTAAATTTGTGTGTTCAAGCTGGATTAACAGAGCTTTCTGCTTTTATTAGACCAATTAGAGATAATATTAACTATATTTGGAGGCATAACAAAATCATGAAACAATGGTTAAAGTATTGCTCTCTGAATAATATGCGTCCCAGAAAATTTTCTCGTGACATTACCATTCGTTGGAATTCAACTTATAAGTTGCTTAGTGAAAGTGTTGAATATAAGGATTTATTAGTTTCTTTTATTAACTATAACGTTCCAACAATTTCTCTTGAATTGAACCATTGGGATGTATGTATAAAAATTCTTGAATTGTTACGTGTTTTTAATGATGCTACCATTGCTTTATCCGGTGTTTACTATCCCACTACTCATTTATTTCTTACTCAATGTGTTAATATTGCTGGTGCATTTAATGATTGTAGATTTGATGTTCAATTGAGTCAATGTGTTGCTGCCATGAAAACAAAATGGGTTTCGTATTATGGGGAGATTCCAAAGATTTACTTGCTTGCACCGTGTTTTGATCCACGCTTTAAATTAGATTGTTTGCAGGATTATTTAGACAATTATTACAAATGTTTAAATTTAGAGGTTGATATTCTTCAGTTATGTGCTTCCGTTAAAACTTTGCTTTATGAATTATACAATGAATATGTTAGAATGTATGGTCAGTCTTTCAACGTGCCGGTTTCACAACCCCAACCCACATCTAGTGGTAGTAGTTCTTCCGCAAAATTTCAATTAAGGGGTTTGGGGGATCGACTGTTTTCCCAAAGATCCAAAAAATTACTAACATCTTATTCATCCTCATCTGCCTCTGAGCTTGACCGGTATTTAGAAGACAATCATATATTTCCAGATGAAGGATTTGATCTCCAGGTTTGGTGGAAGAGTAATCAATAGGAATATCCAATTTTGGCTATTATTGCCAAACAAATTCTTGGAACGCCGATTTCTATAGTTGCTGTGGAACAAGAATTTAGTGTAGGTGGAAATATTTTGGACCCAAGACGGTCGGCTATGTCTCCACAATCACTTGAAATCCAGGCATGTGTTGATGATTGGACAAATGCAAAATATAGACAACAAGAACTCCAGCCGGATATAGTGAACGACTTCTTCGAAGGTGACCAAACCACAAGAACGGAAGGCAGCGAATAGATTCCATTCCAACTTCCAACCTCTAACACCGAGCAACTAATTAAAGGTAAAAGAACTACGTGGCCTTTGATTCCTCTACATTGGTGGAGGATACGTAGACAGCTTAATTGTGGTAAAAAATTAAGTGCAAGGCTGGTATTTTTTTTTTTAAAATTTTAACTTTGTTACATTGTAATATTGTATATTTGAATTCAAGCCTTCAAGGCTAATTTTTTGTTATTTTGTTTTTGTTATTTTTTGTTATTTATTAATAAATGTCAATTTCTTTTCTTTTAAATATTGTGAAATACTTAAATACATCAATGAAAATGTTTGTAAATGTTTTTTTTTATTTACAACTTTATGATTTTATATTAGTCAAGATTTTGATTTTATATTTAATTTACAATTTACAAAATACAAACAAGCTTTACCAAAAAAAATAAAAATAAATAAATAAATAACCGAAACACCGGTCCAAACCGAAACCGAACCGGATCGAAACCGAAACCAAAAAACCACCGGTTTTAAACCGAAAACCAAACCGATTTTCCGGTTTCGGTTTCGGTTTCGGTTTTGGTGAGTTCCCAAACCGAAACTGAACCGTGGCCAAGACTAGGTAAAATGACCAATATTTAGGATTTTAGGGGGTTAATTGACTATTATTGAAACTAGAGGGGCTGATTTATCTAATATGGTAAACTTGGGGGGAAAATAATAATTTCCCTTAATATTAAGGCCACGAAATCATACTCTTATATGTCCATATGGACTTGCTTATACAACCAATTTCGTATACTGTAATTGTTTGAAAAAAATAAAAAAAAAAGTTTGATGATAAGGTAGGGAGGATGACGATTCCTCCACCAGAGGGGAATATTAGAAACTAGAGATGCTTTTGACAAAAAAAAATTTTGAAAAAAAAAATTGGACAACAAACCAACCTAACTAGCCACTCAAGACAGCAAAGGCTATGCTCTGCTGCCTCCTTCATTGTCATTGCTGCTGCTCATTGTTCAAGGGCACTAACAACTAAAAAAATAGAAATTAAAATCGAGGGTGGTGATTTGACTTTTCCATTTTTTTTTTTTTTTTTTTAATCTTTTACAGAGAATATAATCCATGCTTGGTTACAATAAATAACTTGGAAAGAGGTATCAACTTGTTGGTAATTTATGTGATTTAACCCATACACAATTTTTTTCCAATTTTCCTCTGTAGCTATTCTGAAAAAGTGGGTGGTGGTGGTGGTGTAATTGAATCAATTAATTCAATGTCACCACCACCCCTAAACAACTTTTTTTTTCTTTTCTCTTTTACCCTTAAATATTATATTTTATTACATTCTCCATCACTCAATGACGCAAAACTTGACGCCCAAAGCGGGTCTAAAAAACAACAAGGAGGTACATAGATTGAGAGCAGAGATGACCCACCTTTCATGAACATGTGTGAGCGTTTGTGGTGTGACTTGTGAGGTGTGAGGTGGTGGAGGGTTCAATGTGTGATAATGATTATGCACATGGCTAGTGTTTCCAGGCAATTTAATTCTAAAAAGATTGGAATAGAGGACAAATATAAAGGTGTGGAAAAGGTGTTACTATCACAATTCAACATAAAAAATAAAAAATAAAAAAAAAAAAAAACATAAAAATTAGAAGAAAAGAATTACCAGGAACCAAGATTGCTTCTTAGCTACCACAACTAAGCCAAGCGTCACAAACTTTGTTTTTGTTACTTTCAATTTCTTCTATTGACTTCATTCGGCAAAGACGATGTACATTCAAATAAAAGCAAAACAAAAGAAAAAGGGGAAAGTCCCAAGACAAGATGACAATTTTCGGTTTCACACCGGAAAATTCCGAGTTATTAAAAAATATATATATATATATATATCATACAAGTTCTAGAATCTTAAATCGATTTGTTTTTTTTAGGCTTGTGTTGTAAAAACTCTCTTAGATTTGTTATCATAATTCACAACATGATAAAATATTACCGATGTTTACTTATGGAATACAGATGGTGAGGTGATGCCTATCTTTTGAAGAAAAAAAAATAGATTAAAAAATGGACAAAATGTAAAAAAAAAACTTTTGAGATATCTTTTAAGGAGAAGATCATGCACATTTCATGTCCACTAGTAGTAATACGACAGCAGGCCTTGATTGTGAGAAATTATTGATTAACTAATACAGCTTTGTCATTGCGACCAAACTTCAAAACACCATGCCAGCTACTATTCAATATATATATTTATTTATTTATGTACACATGATTGGTAAAATGTTAGCATGGCACCATCAATGCACTGACCCATCGATTTATTCAATAGACATACGTTATGGAAGTACTTCACTGTAGAGTAAAGCAACTCTGTGATGGCTTCTAGCACTCAAAAAATCAAAACTACCTTCTCTCCGCAAGTGGTGGAAGCGGGAGCCATTCTACGGGGCCTCCAGTTGGTTAGAGATTTTGGTCTATATCCGTGTAGTATTGACTCAGACGCTGAAGTAGATGTGGGTTGGATCAATTCCAAGGCTGATTTCTGCTCTAAGGTAGGGACTTTTATTGGTGAAATTCATGTCCTTTTAGAGTAGATGCGATGTATTTCTGTTAATTTCGTCCTTAAAAAGGCTAATCAGGTAGCCCATGTGTTAGCTAAAAACGGTCTCTCCTATGGCCGGAGGACTTTCCTCCTTGTGTTTGTTCCTTTGTTTCAGCGAATCGCTGTGCTTGTTTGTAATCTGTTTTTTGTCCCTTAAAAAAAAAAAAACCAACAACAACTCTCTGCTTTTTCTGACTTCACCTACAAACATTTTCTGTCAATATTCCAAGAATTTTCTCGTCTACCAAACAGAGTAACAGCAAGAACCTAATTTTGAGCTGAATGGACCAACAATGTGGGAAAACTTGATGGGGAAACTAGAAATTAAATGAACAGTTAAGCTATGTAATGTATCTAATTCTTTTCTGATTGGCATTTGGCAGCAACCTGGATTGAGGAACAAGCATTGTCCAATTGTAAATGATAAATGCATTTTAAGTCTAGGGAAAGAAAGTGATAAATGCAACAAACATTGAAAAAAATTGGCACAATAATAAAATCCCTAAGAGTTTTCATTTTTCATCCATTTCACAATGAATTTCTTGTAACACTACACACAAAACACATGCAATATCAATTAGATAACCATCTAACGATTAAGCGAAACCAACAAAACAGCATATCATGAATCAAGCAGAACAGGATCAGTCATATAAATTACCAAGTTCGAATTATTATAAATGCAAACATCAAAAGAACTTTCTTCATACAGCTCCGCTGCTACCAGGAAAATAAACACTACAGAACCATAATTTAAGAAAATGAACACTCCATCGCATCATAATGTATCTAGAATCCATAATTTACGATATTTCATCACACACAGAAACAAGTTCGGCAACAAATTGTACTGCTACAGAGATCCATAGTGTACAATAAGTTTATCTACCACTGCGCAATGGAAATTAATACAAGAAAAACAGATCAGGTAGGAATGAAGGCCTTGTTAAAGGAAGGCCCTAGAGAAATGCGAGGAAAATTAATTTCCCAGAAAGAAAAATGGATAAAGAACTCCACCATCAACAGAAAAGATGAAGACGAACAAGCCAGGTGAAGCAGCGGATACTTAAAGATTGCTTCCAAGTTACCATCATCCAATTAATCAGTCTCTTTATCTTTCTAACTGGAGCGAAATGCTTGATATTGGGCAAAACAACAATCTGCACATCAAACATTAACGTACATGACCAAATGTTTCATAAAAGTCGAATTTACAAAAAGATGCACACAAAAAAAGGAAAAGAAAAATAGTACAAGAAATTAATGACCTTATCAGGCAGAGCGTCCCGCTACAACATCCTCTCAACATCACAGATGACAGTATATTTCTTCACCTAAGTTTTTCAGATGTGTTTCTTTTATTGACATATAAACCCTTATAATTCCTTTGCTGGGTAATTAAACCCTCCTTTCTTTTGCTGGTTTTTATATCTTAAATCAATTGTATTGAGAATAATATCATGATTAATAACCAGATATACTTCAATGTTACTTTGGAAAATCAAGGAAGAAGATCATCCAACTCAATGAAATCTTCTGTAAGAATTGAAAGTAATTGCTGGGCCGATACAGCATCAACAGACATATCATCGCCAGTAAGCCCAGATGTACTGACCTGCACAGCAGCAACAGAACGGGAAGAAATATAACTATTTTGAAGAATGCACTCAAAATCCAAAATGCTAAATGTATAGAAACTGGACATATCTCATGCATTCTTAATGCTGCCAAGTCCAGAACTAAGAGAGTGGAAGTCTGAGATTACTGCCTTAACAATTTACCAGAATTGTAACCGACTTTAAAAGTTGAATCACAGAACAAGCAATGGGGGAGTCAACCAAACAATTTCATACACACCAAAAAATCACCTTGTCTAGATAGTAACAGTGAGATGTTAAGAATTGTAGTTTGATACAAATTATACAAATGCATTTAATATATTTGATAAAATTCTTTCACACAATCTCCTCGCAACATCAAGTTGCTAAATATCTAAGTGAACAATATTACTATACCTAGATAGGAAATAAATCATTATGAAAGCTATTTTCCTTGGTGCTAAAAACTAAGTAGTAGGAAACATGTAACCAAAAAAAATGACAGTTTCATAAGTCAACAGGGGAATAGATATGAAATTTGTTACCTGCTCACTGGGTGGGGTGCCCACCGGAAACTGAAAGCTATCAACAGGTGCCGGTCCTTGCATAACACGATTATCTAGCTGACTAACAAATCTACCATCAATAAGGTTGTCATCATGTACTTTAGCTTCGACAAAGTCAGATTTAAGAGATCCATCATGCTGAACTCCAATGTGACGTACTGCAGAAACACTTTCTGCCATACCAGAACTTAAACCAATCTCTGATACGCTATTTCCACTACGAGATTTGACAAATACACGACAGAGGACAAAAGCGGTCTGCAGATGTGTGGAAATATGAGATCATAACAACAACAAAAAAATCAACTAAGATGATGCACAAATTGGATGGATTTGCATAAGAAAATGCACTATTCAGATGGATTTGTAAAGGATATGGACTCAACAAGTCCCATAAACAAAATAAGAAAGTAAAACAAGCTAAAAGTTCCAAACTAAATGGGCAGACCAATGACAAATGTTCACACCCTGTCTGAATCAAGTAAAACGAGACCAAATATTTTGAGGTTGCAAAAGTGTAACACAGTTAAAAGATTAAGAAGAACTGGTTGGATTTATAATACATATCGATTACAGTTTTTAGGGTAAGATATAGTGCCAAGCTGCTAGCTAAGTTCAAGAAAGTTTTCACTTAATTAGGTCTCTTCTAATCCTAACTAAAGTAGCATAAGGAAAAAAATAATTTAACAACATGCCCAGAGTCTAATACGAAAATTTGTATAATTCTTGAGTAAAGCTAACATTAATCAGGAAAAAAATCTAGTGAATCAAGAATCCGAAGATAGATCCTAACCTATAAATCTAAGATCCTCATAACAGTTAAACCAGTTCAGATTTTATATATACTTAATCAAATCACTAACATTTCACATATTGCTAACATAACAACAATCAAATATCCAACCCCCATAACAGAGAATTTCAGTTTTAATATGAAAAAAATAACACTCAAACATAAATTTGATTTGATCACAAATTTGAAGAATCATCTTTAAAAGTACCTTGACATGATCAACCAATTCATACTCATATAATACCCAATCAGTCCTGACAGCGGTTTTAGGAGAATTCCCCAAATAGAAAACGAATTTCTTCCTGGTCCCTACAACCACTTTCTCTTCTCCATTAACCGCAACAACGTCTCTAACTCTTCCACTCCTTCTCCAATATCCATTCATCGCTCTCCTGCTCTTCTTCTCTCTGCCGTTCCCATTCGAAACCCTAACTCTATTGTAACAGTACCAGTGCCTCTTCCTTCCTCCGTAACCGTACGCAAAGCACGCCCTCTCCGGTAAGTCGTGCGGTTCGTACTCGTACAAATCGAGCTCTTTGATCAGATTGTAACCGCAGAGATTTCCGTCTTCGTTCTCGTTTGTGTTTTTGTTGGTCAGATAGTAACAGAGGAGTTGCTCTTCGGAGGGATAGAACCGACAACCTGGAGGAAGCAGGAACGACGTCGTTCTGGTCCTGCTGTCTTCCATTATCGTCCTAGCAAGAACAACAACAGCAAAACGAAGAGAAAGCGTAGAAGCGAGCTGATATATAGTGAGCTGGATGCGTGCCCTTGAAGTTTCTTTCTCGGAGGATAGTGATATTGTCTTCCTAAGGTGTACGATGTCCCTGAAACTGACCAACCAGGATTGTGAAAATTTCGTGGGTTTTTATGAAGTGGACAGGTGGCGGGCTTTGATTTGTCTGATGAAGTAATTACATTGACGGCGTATATGGATATGGTGACTTAGAGCCATGGACTTGTGTTGAATTTTGATGCTAACATATCTGTAGCCGTTGATTTTGAAAATGTTGATGTCATCGCCCGTAAGATTTTCCTTATTTTACCGGGTGGGGCCGTGACATGAGCTCCTAGATTTTCTAAGTTTGACAGGTGTCAAACATTAGCTAGCGAGTGTGTCAGTTTTTATATCCACAAGCGAGGAAGATAAAGGAAAATATTATTTTATTAGTTTCAACTGTCAACGATGGCAGGCTGAGAAAGATACTGGTGTTTGTGTTTCAAATGTGGGGAGCAAAGTTTTGCCTTGTCAGGAATTTGGGAAGTGGGGGCCCAACTCCCAAGTAATAGTATATGGGCCTAGTACAGGCCCATTTAATCTACAGTGCGTGGCCTGTATTTATGGCTTGCTTCTTTTTACAGCTCTTCAAGCTACAAAATTGGATAAAATCAAATAAATTGGCAGCGGCCATGAACACCTCATCGGATTCAAGAGTGTGCATTGAATCTGGTGGGAGGCAGACTTCCAAATCTACGCCACTTCCCCGGCTCCCCCTCCACGTCCAGGATACGATGACACCTTAGCATTGAACTTGTTTGCGGACCCACTGCGAAGCGTCACTGCTTTACCTAATCCAAACTCAATTCCATACTTGTTGAACCTCGGTGAACTCCCCATCCAAACATGTCTTGCATTCAACATCTGATCCATGTTGTATATACTGGGAGATTTCCACCACGAATCAAGCAATTCGAGCACTGTTTTGTAGGTGTAGCCAACCACGGCCTGATGCAATTTCCAAGCTGCCCATCCAAGGTTAGGTTCCAGCAGTTCACCGGCACAGTACCAACACAACCTCCAAAGTAGTCTTGAGACAATGGTAGTTCCAGTCTCGATCTGTTATCGATTGCCAAAAAGCAAATGGTTGTTTCATCATTTGGTAAACGGCGTGCCCGAGTCATGGACCTCCAGACAAGTGCAGATAAGGACTGGAAGGATGAGATTCTGTCGGTATTAATGCACTCAGAATTGGCTCTAGCTTTGAGTCTTGCTATGGATTCTGCTGTGAAGTGGTAGTACTTCTCTAAAAACTGAGGAAATTCGTATGAGGAACTCATCATGGTGTGTGACAAACGGATCGTGGCCATCTTGAAACCATCGCTTGATTATTGGTGGGCGTGAGATGGAAATGTTTTCACCTTGTCCTTGAAAGATCTCAGACAAAGCTCTCAAGAAATTCCAAAAACAAGTCCCGTCCCCGAGACAGTGATTCATTGAACAACCAATGAAGATCCCATCCACCAAATCAGTCACTTGAATGGACAAAAGAGGCTTGGTGTGACCGTCATGGTTGATTGCACGATCATTGTCGAACAATGACTGAACAACAACTGGAACATAAGTGGCCGAAACTGTCTGATACAGTCATGTCTAAAGAAGCATGAATTAATCTAGCTCCATGGCTGTCGTTGATGTTTACAAAAACCACATAAGAATGTGGGTTTTGGCTCTTGACTGTCTTGAGACGGCCAGTGAGAGGGTAGAAGTGAACAAGGGTGAGAGACAGGGACTGCTTGAGCCTATCCAGGAGAGCGTTGATGAATTCTTGTTGATCATCTACTACTGGTGATTTGGTGAAGAGATGGCCTTTCTGGGTATAGTTAATAGAGAGCATTACAAGATCCCACGGTGTCAAATACAAAGGCTGCTTCATATCTTTAGAAACGTGTTCTTGTTTGACAAAGCATTCTGAGATGTGTGTCACAGTTTTGGAATACATTGTTGAAATTTTGCAAAGTGATGATCACTCACTCTAGTTTGATGAATAAAAACCTATTGAGTTTTCTCAATTTTATCTCCTTTTTCTATTTTCTGCGGAATTATAGAATTAAGAAACACTTGATTATTTGATCGCGTGTGAGTTCTGTTTACGACTGCATCATAATGTGCCTTATGGCATCATGAAAGGTGCCACAAAATTGGGTGGCAATCCACGTGAAGAAGCCAACCTTATGTATTCATGCAAGATGCCTTACGGCACCTTAATTGTCATTAAGTAATTGGGTTGTGAAACTCCTATAAACATTAGCTTATAGTTGGAGTTTTAATCATCCGAAAACATTCAAAAGTTCAATATACATGGGACAAGTTTTCTTTCATTTCACAACAGGAGGAGTCGCTAATTTAGAATTATTATTAACTTAAGAGTCAAAGCAGGTAACTTCCTCTTTTATTTATCTTTCTTTACACAGCTTTACATGTATCCAAATTAGGATCATGCCAAATAAGAGTAAACAGAAAATAAATAACCAGGTTTAGTTATGATAATACACAACTGTTGAGTGTTGAGAACAGTACAACAGCCCTAGGTAATCCTACCAGCTATCCTTAATCTTCAACAATCGAGTTTCCACTTAAGCAACTGCTCTTGATTTAATAATATAGTTTGATAATAACGATGTCTTCTCAATTTACCAAGCAATGTCGACAATCTAAGCTCATATATGAATGTATAAAGCTTTTAGCGTTCGAGAAAACAAATTGTTACATGTTACATGTACGGGCACGTTAATCTACTTATCTACATTCAGTCCCCGTAAGGACTGTATTTGACATGAGTTCTTAAATGGATCCCTTGAGTTGATTACAGAGGCACATTAATATCGCTCCATATTATTTTTTTCCTGGTTATTGTAATCTAACTACCTTGCTTCTCCAGATGGTTATAAGTTCAGTTCCATACCTTCGCTCTTGGAGTAACTGCTTCGAAACCACAGAAATCTGGATCATCAAATTTTTGGGGTCTCAAGATCAAGACAATGCATCTCCCTTTGTTTTTGTACCAATCCTCTATTGGCTGTATCTGTCTGAGGGACAAAGAGAAAAGAATTATTAAGAAAACTACAGGTGACAAGTTGATCAACTCAAGGGATCCGCAAGCAATAAGAACCAATTATCTCTAATCGGGTTTTGTCTACATATCTCTTTAATTATTCAACTCTAATATAACTAATCAGGAGTTGAGGTCTGATGGTACAAAGAAAATAATTAATAAAATTAGAAATTTGCAGTTCATCAATGCCATATTGAGAGTTAACCAAGGAGCTTAACCAATTATTTGTGAACTCACCTATGTAATTATACTGGCGTCGCACTGGAAAAAAATCCTCCATTAGCTGTTGTATGTACATTTTCAGCTTCAGGCTAAAGGAAATCCTTTGAAGCATTGCAAACATTCCGGTACACGTGCTTTCGTTTATCATCATACTTGCCAAAACTTGCTTCCTAAACCCATAAAGTAGTGGTTTGATACACCAATTGGAATGTCTTATAACATCCCCTGCTTCCTCCACAGATGCAACATGAAGTGGATGCAGGTTAAGAGGTGGTAGTCATATAACATGAAGACTAACAGTATATTTTACAAAATCTTAAAGACAACATGCAGTATTTTACACATATCACGAACAAGAGAATAAATACTTTCAAAGCTATGATGGAAACAAAAATGTCATAATTCCTCTATGGATTGACCCAAAAACATGGTAAATGAATATAAGTGTAATGAATCCTTTTTGGAGTGACCCGGAAAAAAAAAAAAAAAATGAACATGTCTATGTGTGTGAGTGTGTGTATATAGAGTTCTGAGTGATTTTAAAAAGAATTCAAGCAAGAGCAGAACCAATTATGAATATTAGCAATATCATTACTAACAGTCTAACACGAACCCCTACGTACCATGTCAATTGTCCACATCCCAACCTTGATTCTGTTTGACCCTGCAAAGCAAGAATACATAATTTCTATGTAACTTGGAGTGATTCGATTACCAAACATCGAAACTCTCGATGTTTCATTAATTAAACTGTGAAATGAACTCTGATGTTAAACTTCTATAACTAAACTGTGTGTTGCATTTTAAAATGGCATTTCTAAGCAATAAGACAGGCAAAACAAAATGCAAGAATTTTGTAATGTTCACTTACTTGAATAAGTTGACAACATGTCAATGGCTGTGAAGATGGTTTGGTGAATGCAAGCACCTGAAGTGGAATTGTTGATGGACATGCTTCCAAGTTGAACCATGTCCACATTGTACCTCTAAGCTTGCAAGAAATTACACAATATTAGATTCTTGAAAACTACCAAAATAGAAGAGAAAATTTTCAGCATAAACAAGCCATTTTTTTTTTTTTTTTTTTTTTTTTTGCAGAATCAACTGTGCACTTCAAATGATTATCAGTAATGAAGACATATTGAGTCTGCTTGTACCAAACAAGAAATAATAAAAATAAATTAAAGCAGGAACATAAAACTTCATCGGCATTGTATTGTTAGTAAAGTAAGATTCTGACTAATTATTTGAAGCAACAGAGGCTATATACAACGAAACTATTCAATACATTGACAATAAACTACTAATTTTTTTTTTCTCCCATTTATCCAATTAAAAGCAAAATCAAAGTGAAAGGAAGATTACAGTGTAAAGCCTTCACCGTCTTCCCGAGATCTGGTGCGACCTAATCCTCTCAATATTAGGTTTCGAAGAGCCATTGAAAAGGAAAATGGTGGTGACTGCGTGCTCGCTGAGATGGAAAATACGCACGTGCCGGTCAGTTCCTCGTTGTGTTTGCTAATTGGCTGACATTTCCAAACACGTCATCACTCCCTAATGACATGACCTGCCATGTATGCGACTGTTGCTGACGTGAGTGAGCACGTCAACAACTTTTGCAGATGAGTTTGTTACATCATCGTTGGCTTACTGACATGTCTGCCACATCAATGCATTTTAATTACGTGATCAGGCACGTCATAACTTGCTTGGTGACGTGCCCGGACACGTCAGTGTGTTGTTTAATGATTTTGGGTAATCCAATAAAACGGCGGCGTAGCATGTAGTTTCCTCCATTCTTCTGAGTTATGGGCCGGGCTTGTGGTTAAAATGGGTTGTGTGCAGTAGTGGGTTTTTTTTTCTTCTTAAAAATTAGGTAAAAAAAACTTTCTATTTTTTTTTTATTATTTTTTTTTTAAGCATTACTCCCATAAATCTGGAAGAAAACTCCACAGATATACTTGTAAAATACACATGGTGTAATTTGAACCCCTTACCACTAGACACTAGTGTTGAAGGGACAACTACCTATGCTAAGTGGCGATGTGCATATAAACATATTTTCAATTAAATAAAATATGATAATAATTGATGATTATTCTTTTTTATATTTGAAATTCTAATTGATTATTATCAATATTACATCAAGATATGTTTGAACCCGCTTCCAAATTTTTTTTTGAACAATCCAAAGTCCAAATTTAACTATAGATTTCATTACAATTGTTTTACACATTTCTGATTTCTTAATAAATATTATTATTCTAGTCCTAAAGTTCCTAAAACTGATTTTTTTTAGTAATATGAGGTTATTCCTAATGCTATAATAAATATTATTGTTCTTGTCTTAGGTGTTTCTAGAACATAGGTCCTACTGTCTTAGGATTGCTTTCGCAACAACAAAATTTCAACAATAATAGTACCTCAATTTCTTCTTTTCAAAAAAATATATATATATTACCTCAATTTCTATTTTTTTCTTGAAACAAAATAAAAATCATTTCATTTATCGTATCTTAATCATGAATATTATTTTATTAATATTTATATAAAAATAATTTAAAATTAATTAAATTATTTTTATTTTATTATTTATATCATATAAAAATATATATATATATAACAATTAATAGCAATTATAAATGTTAAATTATTTATTTTTAGAAAATTTTATATTTAAAAAATAAACGATTTGAGATGTGAGAAAAATAAAAAATAAATATATCATCCAATTTTAATTTTCAATTCATATTCAATCTTCAATAAAAACTTAGAACTGTTCGGTTTTCAAAAAAAAAAAAAACCAAATGACCATGACGTCCAAAATAAACGTGAATGGTTTCGATCGAACCAAAGCACGATACAAATATATTGAATCCAAAATAGAAAACATTCTAGAAAATGCAAAAAAGTGTACTACAAACAAAGACAACAAAACAAATAAAGCCAGAAAACAATTCAGCCTACTAAAAATCAACCAACATAACAATTTGACACATCATCAATAAACTTGACGCGTCACCAAGCCTGTTATAAATATCAGTTTCTTGAAAACCAATTGTATAGTATAGTTCTGTTTTTGAGATTCAAATTAACTATCTAAAAATGGTATCTCAATTTGTATCTAACCAACTAAATTGGGACATATGTCTATATTTATGTAAGAAGTTGAAAAAAAAAAAAAAATTAAATGTAGACACAATTTTGGACATAAATTGGTTAAACATAAATTGGAACATCATTTTTGAACAGCTGATTTGAGTCTTTCTGCATGACATCATATAATTTTGTAAAGCACCTCTTGCCGCTGTAGGTCTGCCAAATTTTGTTTTCTAAGACAGACAACTACAATGACGTATGTATTCAAGGCCTACTTCATTCTCTTTCAATCATCGAAAATAGTCTCTTATTGGCTACATTTGCATTTTACAATATAAGATGTTAACACCATAAATTATGTTAACTAGAATTGGAAGAAATCTCCTAGAGAAAATTTCTTCAGAGGATTTGATGGGTTAAATTGAGCAAAACTCGTTTCCTCGGGAGAGAAGACGAAAGTATAGTGAAATCTGGAAAAATCTGACAGAGTTTTGTTTGGTTTTAAGGTGAAAATGATCATTGGAATCGATACCGGTGAGGAGCCGACGATCTTTCTCCGACACTCGGAAAATAAACTCTTCAGAGATCGTAAAATGACAAAGTAAAAATGCTATGTGAAATGTATAAATGAGAAAAGCCTTTTCTTGAATTGTGAGAATAGCTCCTATTTATAGGAGTTCATTTTTGCTCACCCCCCTTAACTGGGGGTGAGCATTACCTCCCACCCAACTGAATGTCAAGTTTCCCTAAATAAACCAAGGGTTAACAATATATTGTTCTACCTATTTTGCCCCTGTTTTTATTTTTAATTTTTCTTAACAACACCAAACTCTGAGGTTAAAAAAAAACAACTAGAAATTGAAAAAAAAAAAAAAAAAAAAAAATTCTGCAGCATCAACAAAGCTGCCATTGCCCCTAAAAATTCTGCAGCATCAACAAAATTCTGCAGTATCAAAAAAAACAAGAGTCCCTAAATAAACACCATAGCTGCAGCAACAACCAAACGTCCAAACCCTTGTCATCTCTCACAACCAATTCTGCACTAAATCTGCCATTACCAGGATCCATAACTTCATCAACATTAAGCTTAAAAGATCCCAGCTTTCCATCCCTGGATCACACCTGTATCAGCACCAATCTGCCTGGAAATATTACCACAGGTCTCCATGATCTACCCCCATATAAAATCTGGTTTTTATTAATTATTATGCTAAACAAACCAATCTGACACAATATGCAAATAACTCTCATCACCATCAAAACAAGAACCAAAAAAAAAAAAAAAACACAACCCAGAAAATCATCAAACCATCCATCTCAAAACACCATCACCACCACTCAAAACCTAACTCACCTCCACCCACCACTCGAAAAATTTATAAATCCAGCGGCCACCACTCTGTTCCCACACCATCATCTAAAAACAAAATTGAAAAAATTATCTTCTCCAGAAATTATCACCCACACCATCATCCGTTCATCACCATCAACACCCACATCATCGTCTCCAGAAATCATCAATCACACACCATCACCACCAGAAATCAAACCCACTCCAACGCCCACACCCACACGACCACCACCATCCCACTATCAACAACCATACCATAAATCAAATCCACACCAGAAGCCACCCAAATCCAACCTCTGGCCGTCGAAGAGATTGACGCCGCTGGAGAGCAGATTGTGACAGCCGAAGAAGACGGCGGAGTACCGACAGAAGATCGTCGATGGAGGAGATCGTCGGAGTTGCGCTGGAGAAGATCGCCGGAGAGAAACTGCTGGAGACGATGTTAAGAGGAAGACGATGAGAAGAGAATTTCTTATTTCTGATTTTTGTTTTTTAAAATTTTTTAATTTTTTTTAATGTTACCTTTTTAATCTTAATAGTTGTTAATAAAAAATTAATTTAGGTTTTTTTATCAAGTTTACCTAATTACCCTCATTTATTTAATGAAATTTTTATTAGTGTGGATATTTGTTAACCATGAGTTAACCCAAGAACACTTGGCATTCAGTTGGGTGGGGGGTAATGCTCACCCCCAGTTAAAGGGGGTGAGCAAAAATGAACTCGTGTGGAGGGGGATGATGCTGCCGTTCCTGATGTGTTAGGTTTGTTTTATTAAATTTGGGAATTTTCTTCTGTTAAAAAAAAATATATATGAGTTCTTGACAGAGGGGCATGAGACGTTGAACTGGTGTGGATTAGGTAGATGGTTTCTGGTGTTGATCTGGAATATTTTTATATCCGAATAATTGTTAAAAAAATAATAATTTAAGTTTTATTTATCAAATTTACCTAATTACCCTCATTTATTTAATGAAATTTCTATTAATGGGGATATTTGTTAACCCTGGGTTAACTCAGGGACACTTGGCATTTGGTTGGATGGGGGGTAATGCTCACCCCCAGTTAAGGGGGGTGAGCAAAAATGAACTCCACTTTTGCTCACCCCCTTTAAGGGAGGTAACCATTACTCCCCTCTTAAATGGATGACATGTGTCCATGGAGGGAGTAAATTTGTCCAAACACGATTATCTTTTAGATAAATTTACTCCTCCCTAGACACATGTCATCTTTTTGGGAGGGGGTAATGCTTACCCCCTTGTAGGGGGTGAGCAAAAATGGACTCAAATTTCACACTCATGTAGGCAAGCTGGGGGAGGAGTCTTATCTTTAAGCAACCAATTGCAAGCAGATAAGGATTCTTTTCATTTAGCAACCATGCTGATGTAGCATATCTTAGAATCTTTCATTTGAATATCCAGATGGTTGATGTCTTGGTGGCTATTTTTCTCCCAGTGAAAAGTATCTTGATGGTTGACTCTCGGAGAGAAATGTTATTGATGCGGTGAAATGCCTACTTGGTCTCATAATGATTTTAAAATTAACATAAGAAATTAAACGAAAAGACGAAAAATGAACAAAAACATATAATTGATAAATCACCTGGATTCTTTGTATGGTGCTATTCTTGCTGATATCAGTCTCATCTCTGCTGAGATGATCGGTTTGAGTTTTGTTTTTGCTCCCAGGCATGCCAACTGGGTTGCTCACCATCTTACCAAAAATGCTCTTGTGCTTACAGATGATAGGTTTTGGATGGAAGAGTACCCTTATTGTGCTGCTAATGTGGTGCAGGTGGACATGCCTTTGTAGCGTGTCCTTTCCTTCTTATGTCAAAAAAAAAAAAAAAAAAAAACAAAGATAAATCAATACAGTTTTTCAAGCTACGAAACTAGATAAGAACAAATTAAGAGGTCCATACTAAGAATGGCAATGGACTGGGTTCGGGCGGGTTTGGAAAAAATCAAACCCAAACTCATGAAAGAAAATGACATCCAAACCCATCCACGAACCTATGAAATGTAGCAGGTTCAGGTTTGGGTTTTACCCGCGGATTTAAGCAACATCCATACCCACCCACGAACCTACGAACTTCAGAGGATTTGTGGATAGGTGTGGGACCCGCGGACCCACGAACCCACAAACCCACAAACCCTTGAACATTTATCATTTTAAGCTTAAAAGTATAAAAAGTTTTTTAAAAAAAAACTAGAAAAGAGAGAGAGAGAGAGAGAGGGGAAAAAAAAAAAACGTAGTTCAAGTTCTAAAATTCTAACATAAATACATAATCCATAAATTCAAGTTTGGAATTCTAACACAACACAAATCCATAATCTATAAGTTCAAAATATTAAAATTACACATAAACACTAATAAATAAGAACACAAACACAATCCACATCATAGCTAAACGGGGTTCGCGGGTTCAGGCATGGTTTTTTATAAAAATCCATACCCAAACCCAAACTTATGACGGGTACAATTTTTAAACCCAAACCCGTCCATGGGTATAATTATCCCAACCCAAACCCACTTTAAACGGGTTGGGTTCGAGCAGGTCTCACGGGTTCGGGTTTAATTGCAATCCCTAGTCCATACAGAAAGAAAGAAAGAAAAAAAAAACACAAATAAATCAAGAGACAACAGCCATGAACTCCTCGTCAGATTCAAGAGCATGCATTAAATATGGTGGGAGGCAGACTTCTAAATCTACGCTACCTCCCCCTTCTTGTCCTGGATACGATGACACTTTCCCGTTCCACTTGTTTGCATAACCACTTCGAAGCGTTACTGCTTTACCCAATCCATACTCAATTCCATACTTGTTGAATCTCGGTGAGCTCTCCATCCAAACAAGTCCTGGATTGTTCATATCACCCGCCCTGTATATGATGGGAGATTTACGCCATGAGTCCAGCGATTCAAGCACTGTTTTGTCAGTATAGCCAACCACGGCCTGATGCAATTTCCAAGCTGCCCATCCAAGGTCATGTTCCAGCAGTTCACCGGCTGTGGCCTTACCGCTTACACCACCAGCAGAGACTCCAAAGTAGTCTTGAGACAATGGTGGTTCCAGTCTCAATCTGTTATCGATTGCCAGAAGGCAAATGGTTGTTTCATCTTTCGGTAAACGGCGTGCTCGAGTGATGGACCTCCAGACAAATGCAGACAAGGACTGGAAGGAGGAGATTTTGCTGGTTTTGCTTTCTGAAATGGTTCTAGCTTTGAGTTTTGCTAGACTTTGCTGTGAAGTGGAAGTACCTCTCTAAAAGCTCTGGTGCTTCGTATCTGCCGAGGAACTCATCATGGTGTTTGAAAGGAAGGTTGACAATCGGATCGTGACCATCTGGAAACCATCGCTTGATTATTGGTGGGCGCGAGATGGAAATACTACTTTTACCTTGTCCTTGAAAGACCTCAGACAAAGCACTCAAGAAATTCCAATAACAAATCCCGTCCCCAAGACAGTGATTCATGGAACAACCAATGAAGATCCCATCCACCAGATCCGTCACTTGAATGGAAAAAAGAGGCCTGGTGTGACCGTCGTGGTTGATTGCTCGATCATGGTCAAACAATGATTGAACAACAACTGGAACATAAGTCGTCGAAACGATGTCTGATACAGTCATGTCCAAAGAAGCATGAATTAATCTAGCTCCAGGGCTGTCGTTGATGTCTACAAAAATCACATAAGAATGTGGGTTTTCGCTCTTTAATGTCTTGAGGCGGCCAGCGAGAGGGTAGAAGTGAACAAGCGTGAGAGAGAGTGATCGGTTTAGCCTGTCCAGGAGAGTCTCGATGAAGTCTTGTTGATGATCTGCTGCTGGTGGTTTGGTGAAGAGATGGCCTTTCTGTATATAGTTTATAGAGAGCACTGCAAGATCCCATGGTGTCAAATACAAAGGCTGCTTCATATCTTCTGAAACGTGTTGTGGTTTGACAAAGCATTCTGAGATGTGTTTCACGGTTTTGGAATCCATTGTTGAAATCTGTAATGTGATCTCTCACGCACACAAGCTAGCTATAGTGCAGAAAGAAAACTGATGGCCACAAAATTCACACAATTTGCAGCATACAGGTCGATACATACATGGATCAAAGAAATCCAAATATCAAACTCTTATTGGCTAACAAAGGCGGACGTGGCAAACTAGTCAGCAACCAATATCTGTCTCTCTCTTGAATATCTTTCTATCATTTTAGCTTGCAAAGCTCCATTAAAAACAGTGCCAAAGAAAGCTCTGCTTGTCCTCTCAATCTCATGGCTCTGCACACTGCCTCTATACTTCCTTCTACTGTCTCCATCTACAAAGAGGTAAACTACTAGCTGTAATGGTTTTTCTTAAAGGGGTTTTTCATTTTTTTCGTTTTCATGTTTAGTAAACTAAGTTATGGTTGCTGAGTCTATGATGTTTTTCGAAACAGGGAAAGTCCAATTCTTCTCTTAAGGAGACAGGTTTCCTTGGAGTTTCACTCTCATCCAGGCTTATAGATTAGGCTGCACTTTGGGCCTCCAGATGAACTAAAGATGGAAAAAATAAATCCACAAACTACTATTGATTTAATTTAATAATACACTGCAGTAACAATATAAAAGCCAGAATAAGTGATAGAATGAGATCAAGAGGCAGCAGACATGAACTCCTCATCTGATTCAAGAGCGTGCATTGATTGTGGTGGAAGGCATACTTCCAAATCTACGCTTCCTCCTCCTTCATGTCCCGGATAGCTTGACACTTTCCCATCGAACTTGTGTGCATACCCACTTCGAAGTGTCACTGCTTTACCCAACCCAAACTCAATTCCATACTTGTTGAACCTTGGTGAACTCCCTATCATCACATTTTCCGGAAGGAAGAACTGGCCCAGCTGGTATATCATGGGAGACTGCCTCCATGACTCGAGAAATTCGCGCACCGTTTTGTCATTGTGGTTAACCACGGCCTCGTGCAACTTCCAAGCTGCCCAACCAAGGTCATGTTCAAGCAATTCACCAGCTGTGGCAACACCTCTCACAGTTTGGATTGAATTACCAAAGTAGTCTTGTGACAATGGTGGTTTCAATCTTAATCTGTTATCGGTCGCCAACTTCGTACTAGTCATCTGATCATTAGGGAAACGCCGTGCACGGCTTATGGACCTCCAGACAAGTGCAGACAAGGCCTGGAAGGATGATATTTTGCTGGTTTTGCTCTCTGAATTGGCTCTGGCTTTGAGTTTTGCTACGGACTCTGCTGTGAAGTGGAAGTACCTCTCTAAAAGCTCTGGTGCTTCATATCTGCTAAGGAACTCTTCTTGGTGGGTAAAAGGAAGGTTGATGATCGGATCATGACCATCTGGAAACCATCGCTTGACAATTGGTGGGCGAGAGACCATGGAAGTAGTACTACTACTTCCAAGTGCTTGAAAGGTCTCAGAATATGCCTGGAAGAAATTCCAATAAGAGGTTCCATCTCCTAGAACGTGATTCATGGAACAACCAATGAAAATTCCATCCGCTAAGTCTGTTACTTGAATTGTCACCAAAGGACTGGTGTGACCATCATGGTTGATTGCTCGATCATGATCGAACAACGATTGAACAACCAACGGTACATAAGTCGGCGAGACGATGTCCGATACTGTCAAGTCTAAAGAGGCATGGATTAATTTAGCTCCAGGGCTGTCATTGAGATCTACAAATACCAAACATGATTTTGTGTCTTCGCTCTTTACGGTCTTGAATCGGCCGGCGAGAGGGTAGAAATGAACAAGGGTGAGAGAGAGGGATTGCTTGAGCCTATCAAGGAGAGTGTTGATGAATTCTTCTTGATCATCAACTGCTGGTTTGGTATAGAGAAGACCCTTTTGAATATAGTGTACAGAGAGCATAGCAAGGTCCCATGGTGTCAAATAAATAGGCTGCTTCATCTCCTCTGAAACATATTGTGGTTTCACAAAGAATTCTGAGATGTGTTTGACAGTTTTGGGATTCATTGTTGTAGAGTTTCCCTTTGCTCAAGCTAAAAGATTATTGCTTGGTTAGGTCTCTACTGCTATGCTTTGGTTCATTGCCACTAATAAATAGTCTCTGACTCTCTGGCTTCTTCTTTCATTGCGGTAGGTGGTAGGTGAAGGCGTAAAGCTTTAGGTAATACTTAAAGCATGTTCACGACTGGAAATTTCCTATGAAACTTGTCTATAATTTCTTTTGAAATTTCCTATTGGAAGCAAAAACTCGGGCTATTGCTTGATCATGACAGGTTGTTGCAAATTTCTAACCAGTTCGATATTGGATTTAATTAAAAATAAAATTTATTGTTAAAAAAAGTTCACATAGTTAAAAGAATCCAAATCTTTACCAAATGGTGATTGAGGACAGAATATTATTAACGGGCAATAGCTGTCGGTCTCACATTGGAGATTGGAGTTAGTGAATTGTCAAAAGAAAAGCTCTGAATAGTTTTATAAGAAAAGCATAGAAGGAAACAATGGTCAATGGGGTGAAAAGGTACGATTGGGATTTGGGGTTGTTGGGGAAAAATATTAGTCAAAGATTTTTCGGGTGGCAGGTACCCCGGGGTACCTCTCATACAGGTCTTTAGAGTTTTTCCCACAATGGCGGCCTAACCACGGCCTGAACAGGGTACTAACTTTCCAACCCACTAGAGACAGACAGGGACCTTAAGCCAAAAAGCCAACAAATCTCATCTTCTGATGTGCAGGATCCTCAACCTAGAGGCAAGCACAGAGCATACTGAGATCATTACAGACTGCTATTTATATGAGCGACATGGCATTCAAAGGAAGAAGAGGAGCAATTTAGCAAGACATGAGAGTTAATACACAAGAAAATATTTATTGATTTTGTTCTGGTTTTACACAAGTGACGAGCTCTCCTTATATAGGCGGAGAGATATAGAGAGCTGACAAACCTATTGTACAGGAAGGCCACAAACGTGGCAGACACCTAGCTAAAGCAAAGCAGGGCCATCGGCCAAAGGTTACAGACATTCAAATTGAAATAAAGACAAAAGATGCCTAATAAAACGAAATAGCATAATTAAACCTAATAAGGCCAAACAGTTGCCTAATAAAACAAAATAGCAAAAAGAAAGTGAATTATTTCATTTCACGTGACGGGTTGAGATCTTTGACTTGAGCGAAGCTAAATCACGGACTAGAAGACATATTACAGTTGGCATGATTTTCATCATCTGAATCTTGGGCTCCACAGATGAAGCAGGGCCATGCAGCGTCAAAGGGGTCCTGAGAGTCAATCATGTATGAATTCAGAAAAGGGTTCCAGCTTTGAGAGGGGTCTCTGGGAATATTTGGTAGGATGAAAACTTCGTCGGTGGAGACATAATTAACATTACAGAGGAAATTGAGCAGACCGACTTGAAGGATTTGTGGATACATTTTTGGATAATCATATGTGGTATGCCATTCATAACTGGAGTTGGCAGTCCAGAGGAGTCTTTTGTGGGGATTGTACCTGTAGGGCCTATTGAAGATCCATATACAGCATACAGAGGCAGCTGATTCATAATCAAGTTTCCAAATGTTATATTTGCCCATGAGCTCAGTGAGTTCGCGCTTCTAGTTGGTCAAGGACGTGAACCATTGGAGGAAAACCCATAACAGAGAGTTCCGTTGAGAAGGATCATGGAGATGATCGTATAGGGCCTGAAGTGGGAAGACGATGGCATGATGATGGAGAACTGATAAACACCAGAGGAACCAAAGGAGTTGAGGAGAAAAATAGTAGAAAGGTGGCATTATAAACGGGTCAAGAAATGGTCTGGACAGGTTGTTGACAGTGTGACGACAGTCTTGTCTGTTGATCTGAGCTAGGTAGACCGGAAGTTGAGTCTTGGCGAAAGACTGGATCTGATTCAAAGAAGGTTGATGATCAGGTGGCAACGTGGCCAAGAGTTCTGGTGGGAAAGAGTAATCAGGTATGGCTGGTGAGGATGATGAGGGACCAGCATGAGATGATGAGGGACCAGCAGGAGAAGTCATGAAGACAAGAGGATAATGACCTGTGGATGTGATGAGATGAGTGAGTGGAGGTCTGGAGAGCATGTCAGCAATTATATTATGATGGCCCTTCACGTGACGAACAGTGAAGTCATATCGGGCAAACCAATCTTTGAGTCTCAAAAGGAGAGGATTGGGAGGAATCTTATTGCGAAAATCGAGGATCTTTGGAAAAGATGAGTTGTCCATTTCAACAATAAAGTTTCTTGTCTTGAGGTGAAAATCCAGCTTTTGGATTCCGTATTTGACAGCAAGAATCTCTTTATAGATAGTGTGATAATGCTGTTGGGCATCTTTGAATTTTCCACTAGCATGACCACAGTATTTCCTTTGACCGTCTCGGTCTTCAATGAGAACGGCTCCCCAGAAAATATCACTAGCATCAGTCTGGAGGATGAGCTAGCCCGAAGAAGGGATGACGAGGGCAGGAGGAGATTGAGTGATCTCCTTTAATTTGATGACAGCCTCAGTGTGGGAGGAACTCCAAGGAGGAGGACGCTTCTTGAGGAGCGTAGAAAGAACTGAGGTGTAATGACTGACATGTGGAATGAAATCTCTGACATAGTTAACGATTCCGAGAAACTGTTGAACTTGTTTCACACTAAGATCAGAATCGGGGAAGTCTAATAATCGGACAGCCAAATGAGGACCAGGACGGTATTGGCCGTTGAAAATGTGCATTCCAAGAAATTCAATTTCAGATTTCCCAACTATGCTTTTCTTTTCAGAGAGCATGATACATAGTGATGAACAATGTCATGGAACTGTTGGAGAAGGAGATTGTGAGAGGTATCATCTGGAGAGAACAAGAGGATATCATCAATGTAGACGAGTGCTGAGTGCAAGAGAGGATGAAAAATCCTGGTAACAGCCTTTTGGAAAAGGGAAGGAGCAGTCTTTAAACCAAAAGGGAGAACAGTCCACTGGTATTGAGCATTAGGAAGACAGAATGCTGTCTTGTATCGTTCATCTGGATGAATACCAATTTGCCAAAAAGCACCTTTGAGATCAAATTTGGAGAAGATCGTAGCACCTGGAAGTTGAGAGAATAAGACATTTGGTCTGGGAACAGGAAACTTATCATCTCTGAGAAAGAGGTTGAGAGGCTTGTAATCCACGACTAATCTCTTTTTTCCTCGGAGCAATTCAGTGCGTTTTTCAACGTAAAAGGCTTGGCACGCCCAGGGAGAAGAGGTATGTTCGATCAGACCTTGACGAAGTAGCTCATTGCATTCTTCATTAGCGAGCTTGAGATCTGAGGGAGACATGCCTGAGTGGGTAGCCTTGGTAGGATTAGTATCTTCATTAAGCTTAAAGGGAAGCTTGATAAAGAAATCTGGATTCTTCCACAGAGGAGAAGGATGAGAGAAAGTGGCATGATTGTCAGCACAAAGCAGGAGCAATTTCTGTTGAATATATTCAAAAGGGGCTTGGACTTCTGAGAGAGGGAAAATCTTCGGAATGTCAGAAAAAGCTTTGAAATGCTTTTTGTATCGAATGCCAGTAGGGAGAATCCGAAGAGAGTAACATTGGTGAAAAACATCCCAGCCGATGAGAATATCTTTATCTGGAAGAGGAGTGCCGACGACTTGGACCCAAAGAGTAAAGGACGGGAAAAACTGAATACCAATCTTCTTTCTGGAAATCAGATTAGTGGAAAAAACCTTTCCATCAGCGGCCCGGAAATGTCGAACTTGGGATTTCCAAAATTCGGGAGGAAGGACCTTTGGGTTCATCATTGTAGTATGAGAACCTGTGTCGAAATAAGCGATGACATCAACAGGTTTGGAGTACTTGTCAGGTAGAATCCGAACCGGAGCTTGGGGACCGGAATGAGAATCGAGCTGAGTAGCCTGATAGGATTCTGGGATAGAACTGTAGTCAGAGGAGCCAGAATATTCCGAATCAGAAAGATCTTCTTGAAGAACAAAGGTCGTGGAGGAATCAGCCTGATCCTGTTCAGAGAAGATGGATTCAATGTCTGCATCGGACGGAACTTCATCAGCAATATCTTTCAACTGCTGAACTAATCTGGCGGACTTTGCCTTTTTGTTGGGACATTTCTTAGCATAATGTCCGGATTTGCCGCAAATGTAGCAGCGTTGGGATTTATTCCAACCGCGCTGTGCTTTCTTGCGGAAGAACTTGAATCGTTTAGGCCTGCCTTTCTTGTTTTTGAAACGTTTGAAATGATTCTTCTTCTTTGTGTTGCAGGTGCAAGAGCCCAAGGATTTGCATTTGATTTGAAGAGAAGGTTGACGGCATTGGGACTGCAGGTGTTTGCCTTCTATGAGCATCTTGGAGAAGAATCTTTGAGTGGCACAGAGTTTATCCAGAGAGCTGAGAGCATACATGTGGAGTTCACCTAAGGATGTATCATTGAGAGATCGTCCTGAGGTGTCTATTTTTCGTTGTATCTCATCTTGGAGGTCATCTGGAAGAGAGTTGACATAGACTTGTTTAAGACTATGATCATTAATTCCACCAAGGGTATGATATCGTTGAGACATCCGCTTGTAATGGAACATAATGTCATTTCTTTTGAGAGAGCAGCAACGCATGTCAAAGAATTCTTGTCGCGCCTGTTTATAGAGATGGTCAGGATCACCAAGGAATTCTCTGAATATGTATCCCATGGCTTGGGAGGCTAAGGGGACTCTGACAAATTGGAGTTGTCTGTATTCACCAAGAGCTTGGTACCAATCTCTGAGAGAACCCGTAAAACGAGAAACGAACTCACGTAGAATTGTTTCAAGGTTCTGTTCAGACTTTGCCAGTTGTAGGTCAAGCCATGCGCTCATCTCTGAAACCCTTTTTCTCCAGGAACCAGGAGAAGTGTCATCAAGAGTAAACCAAGGGCCATTGGTAGGTTTAGCAGGAGAACGGCCAGGAACATGTTCTGGAGGTTCTTCGACAAAGGGAGCAGGAGTGGAGGAGGCAGTCTCATCGGGAGACTCATAGGTTCTTGTTGAGGGCTGAGGATCTGTGCGGGATGCCATGAAAACTTGAGTAAGGTCTGCATGATCATGAGGAGAAGAGGCAGCAGTATCCAGCCAGGATGAAGGACAGGAAGTCTGTGATGATCGGGAGGAGACGTCTTCAGAAAAGGATGTGGAATCAGACTTGGATGAGGAGGAAAACATCTTAGAAGCAAACATAACTGGGTCATATGAGCTGGAAGCAGTGTGCTTGTCTTTCTGCTTCGAAGGAGACCTGGTCTTAGGTTTTGCTTGAGGGGAAGAGAGAACGGGATATTTCCGGAACAATTCACCAGTGGATTTAAAGTGACTGGAAAAATCATCAGATCTGGAAGGGGGTGAATGTGTAGGAGATACAGGGAAAAACAGTGATTGTGAGTGATGAGAGTAAGGTTTTGGTTTGTGAGAATGATCTTTGGTCAGCTGTTCAAGCTGTTCTTTAAGTTGCTTGATTTCTCTTTCTTTTGTGTCAAAGTCTGGGCCAGAATATCCATGAGAAATATATCTGTGAAGATCAGCATGAAGCTTTGCTATTCTCGATTGAAGGTCAGAGGCCAAATCTCTGAATGAGGCATCAAGACTTTGGAGATGGTGATCATGTTGAGAAACATGTCGTGTAACACGATCAATCTTCTGATCAATAGAGTTAAGAACTCTGTTCTGAGCTCTAGCATTATGAGATTGCCAGTTAAGGACTTGTTCAGCCTGGGAGGGCTGTTTGTAAGAACCATCTGGTTGAACTTCGGTAGATTGGACAAAAGGTTTTGAGAAACGAGTTTTTTCTTGGTTTGAGGAAGGTTCAAGTGGAGGGAAATCACAATCATAATCTGAGGTCATGTAACAAGGGACTGGTGCAGGTTGATTAGGACCTGTAAGGGTAGGTTGTGGAGGCAGGAGACCTTCAGATCGTAAGATCTGTAAAGCTCTATCATAAATGGGTAGAGGTTTATTTTTGATAGGATGGAGGCCTATCCAAGGACTATCAGGATGATCTGGTTTGTGAGGTTTATTCCAGGGTTTGCAGAAGGTAGGAGAGGTGTCCTTAAGACAGCGTCGACAGATACAGTCTGCATCACACATGTTTGGATCATCATCCCAGATGAAGTGACCACGGATCTTATCAGTGTAGATCGGAGATCCGTCAGCTTCAAAACTGTGGATAGGAATGTCAGCTTCAGTGGTAACCGGTTGGATCATAAGGGCTTGGAATATCGGAGGAGTCTCCGAACTGGAAGAAGCCTGAGAACCGGTGAGGGGAGCATAGATAGTTTTGATGGAACCATCTGGCTGAGGAACATATGATGTATCAGCAGCAACGACAGGAGCTTCGTCCTGGAAAACCTTTTCATAGTTTGTGAGCCATTCAAGAGGCATGATCTCTGTGAGCTTTTCTCTGGGCAGTTGTTTTGGAATTTGAAGGATGGTGGGAACTTCATCTTCTCTTTCTGCTTTGATGAAGATGGTGTCACCATTATGGCCAGGAAGTGGGAGATCAAGAGCATGATCTTGAAGTCTGTAAGCAAGCTGATGATGGACAGTAGCCATGTAGGAATTGGTTTGCATGGGAGCACCAAGAATCTGAACTTGGATCTTGAGACATTTGTGAAGGTTCTGGTCTCGCAAAGGAATGTTGAAGTTGGGATAGTATGTGAGGGATATGCTACCAGCATGAAGAGTAGATAGGCAGGTGCCAATCACAGCATGTTCATACTGAGTGTAGATGGTGTTGAGCAAGGCCAGTCTGGCAGTGACAGGTAAGCCTTTTCGCCCATGTAGGGAGAGGATGATTCTGACAGCACCTATGTGGAGATGGGAGTATCCTTCCTTGATCCATTGATCTATCATGTTTTGATCAATGGTGAGAGTGACATATTGTTCACTAGAAGAGGATGGAATCAAACATTTATCTAGGCCTGTGGATTGGACATATTCTTTGATGGGAAGCGGTCTGGTATGGACAAGACGAGTTACCCGAATGGTATCAGAGCCATGTCTCGAGTCCCTGGAGTCCAGGAAAAGAGTTAGACTGCTATGAGTATGTACGACTGGTCTAGAAGGAAGAAATTTCTCAAAAATGGCAAACACTAGCACAAATCCCTCTACTGCTTCTCTAATTCCTAATAGATTGTCTTCTTCTATATCCTTACCTTCTCCTACTATCCAAAGAACCCAGTCCAACAGAATCCAAGATCTGGTAGAATACACCCATATCCCTGCTTCTGCCCAGATAAATGACCAATTTATTTTATGTTGAGTTCCAGGTAAACCAATTTATTATTTGGACGCAAATGCATCCGGCCAATGCAAATATGAAGGGACCAAAAATGCTAATGTATCAACTAATTAACTATTCTATTCTCCTTTACTTGTCTTCAAATTTAAAATTTAAAATCAACCAACTTATCTAAATCCTAGTCAAACTTGCTGCTGCAAAAACAAAGTCTTTAGACGAGGTTGGCCGAATATTAAGCTCCTCAAACCTACACCATGAGATAGTAAAAGCATTTCCAATGGCAAGGACGTAATTAGGATTGAATGACAGAGTTGGCTAAAATAAATTCTCTAAACCTTGACACTCGATCAAATTTTGCTAATTGAAAAAAAAAAATGCATATTTCTAAACAGATAGATCAACTAAAAGAGACCATCATTGTTAATTTGTATTCAATTGATGAAATATCTTTTTTCATTGAATTATGACTTATATGTAAAATCAAGTCATAAAAGACACCAAAAGATGATAGAAAATTTTATAGTTAAATTTATATTCCCTAATTATGCACTTGATTTTTGTATCATAACTTTGAAATTATATTAACTTTAATATTTCAAAATAACAAATATTGAAGTTCATATAACTTATGAAAATATACTTAATTTGAAGACCAATTTTTATTTTTTATGTTGATAAAGAAATTGAGTTAAATTTTGATAAGGATATTTTCAAATTTTCAAAATTGAAGCGGGTCTACTCCAGTTAACATAACAAATCTATTACAAGTATTAATTGATATGGAAAAAAAACATATTGTAAATGTAAATAGTATAATGAGAATACATAATAACATAAGGATATGTTTGAAAATTTCAAACTAAAAAAAAAAAAAATTCGAGATTGGTTAGGGTGGGCTCAAGCCCACCCTAGCCCTTGAAGGGGTACGTCCCTGTCCAATGATAATGTGACTTTGCATTTGAATAAATGGTGATATGTCAATATTGTCAAGTTAATTGTTTCATATGTGGCATGTAACTAAACTTAATAGACATCTAAATGAAAAAGTGGTCTTCAATACTTCATTTGTAAAATGCATGTTTTTAATAACATGTCAATTTATTATTGATCTCCTTAAATATACTATAGAATTGTTGAATAAAATAAAGTAGAAAGACAAGAGTGGTTGCTAATTGGGCCAACAAGATGGCTATCCAATAGACCTTCTGAAATCAAAGAGTCATGTTGATAGCCTCTAAAAAATAAGTTGCCACCTCAGCTTTAAGTTGTACTAAAGAGGTTGCATTGGAGATGAATTTTTTAATAAAGTGGATGTTCATCATACGTGGCATTTTTTTTCACAACCCACGTTACCATTGGAGATGCTCTAAGTTCGAGTCTTTCCCCCTACCGAAAATCCTGAATTATTGTCATTAAATAATTAACTACCTAATTAAGGAACATAATAATATTTATTAATTACAATAATATATATTTTTTTTAAATCTTCAAGAAAATCTTCATCTTTATCTCCTTATAGACATGTCTATACTCAAATAAGATTACAACATAGCTGTAAAATTATCAACATAATAATGTTAGAGCATCTTCAATGCAAATATGCATTTTTGAGTTTCTAAATAGTGCTACATTAGCATTTCTATTCATTTGGGCCCACTTTTAATTTTTTTTTAGAGAAATGTATATTCACATCTCCAATGCAATTATCTAAAGTCAAATAGGTATCCATTTTATGACCATTCATAATAAAACAAATAGTACACTCTCTCTCCACTTTTATTTTACGATTAAGGGTCAGTTTGATATTGCTATAACTTTTATAATAATCACCGTTAGCTATGCTGAAAGAGTAATCAGCTGTGAAGTTCATCAGCAGATGTTTGGTTAATTGTATTTTTAAAACTACTGTATAGCTCAAAAGTAGTAAACATATGTTTGGTAATTTTATTGCAAAAATGTTTAAATTAGTTACAATGACTAAAATATACATGAGTTTATGACTTATTTCATTTTTTTTTCATTAAATATATATTTTAAATCAATATTTAAGTAAAATATTTAAATTGGAAAAAAAAATCCATAAGAACAATAAAAATATTTTTAAAAGATTTTATAAATCAAATTAATATTTAAATAGAATATTTAATTTTGAGATGACATATATAAATGATTTTAACTTGATTTCATAAGGATAATAATGATATTTTAAAAGATGCATTAAATGCTGAAAAGATTATTCTATAATCACTTTCAAAAAGTAACCCCCATCTACTTTTCAAAATCACTGTCAAAACTTGTAAGATTATCAGTTAATTATTTTTGGAAATTTTACCAAACATCATTTTATGTTAAAATTATAAAATAATCTGATTTTAACTTTTAAAAAGTAATACCAAACTGACCCTAAATGAGACCAATCATAATAAAACAAATAGTACACTCTCTCCCCTATTTTATTTTACAATTAAATGAGTTATAATATTATTGGTAGAAAGAGTTAGAAATCCTAGTCGGCGTTTCTAAGAGAGTTTTTAGAATTAGAAACTCAACTTCATATTCTCTAACTTTTTTTTTTTGCCACATCATCTCCATATTAAAGTTAGATAATTGTATTTGAAAGAGTTTTTCTAACTTTTTAACTATCTATCTTATGTGACATTCAATTTTCTCCAAATGCATATTTACATCGGAGATGCTCTTACTCTGACCCTTTATTAATTCAAACCACATAACTTGGAACATTACTATTAACCTACCAAAGGAGTCGGTGGTGTGCTCAGATCAAATAAGGGTTAAAAAATTAAATAGCACTATTTGAGGCGCTTTTTTGGGAACAGGCACCAACTTACTAACTTAAGTTTAAAAGGCACCATTTATGGTGAACGGACAAAATTGCCCCTCACAGTAACCTTCTTCACCATTTTGTTTTCTTTTTTTCTTTCAAAATCCTCTATCAATGGAAGTGGAACCGATGAATCAATGATACTGACCAATCAACGAACAAAAAGGCTCGGGAAGCATGAACTATATAGAAAGTCTCAAAGATACAAAATTAAAAAAAAAAAATTGATGGTTAAAAAGGCTCGAAAATGTTTGAAAAAGTTCGAAAAAGGCTAAAAAATGTTCGAAAAAAGCTTGAAAAAGGTTTGAAAAAGCTCGAAAAAGGTTCGAAAAAAGTTTGGAAAAGGCTCGAAATGAAGTGTTCGAGCATTTTTGTACATGAATCGTGCCTTTTTGTACTGCAATCGTGCCTTTTTGAACCTTTATGAATCGAGCCTTTTTGTACATTTCGAGCCTTTTCTACACTAATGAAAAGGCACGATTGGTGTATGAAAAGGCTCGAACACTTCATTTCGAGCCTTTTCATACACCAATCGTGCATTTTCATTAAGTGTTCGAGCCTTTTCATACACTAATAAAAAGGCACGATTGGTGTATGAAAAGGCTCGAACACTTCATTTCGAGCCTTTTCATACACTAATCGTGCCTTTTCATTAAGTGTTCGAGCCTTTTCATACACTAATGAAAATGCTCGAACACTTCATTTCGAGCCTTTTCAATGGAAGATTCAAAACCAAAAAAAATCTTTGGGGGCGTTGCCCCCACACCCCCACGAGCTGACCGGGCAGCTCGACCCCCGAATGCGTCTGCGTAACGCCACAAAACTAATTATCTAATGAAGATGCGTTGATAATGTTATGGTCTTCAACCTCCATTGGAGGTCTGTTTAAAATCTCAGAAAACTTCAAAGTAAGAAAAAGAATGTGTAAAGTAAGGGTATTTTTATCCGTTTACCATAATAGGTGCATTTTAAACTTAACTTATTAAAGCACTGACATTGTCACCAAATCAGTTTAAAAATGTGACATTTCTCACCAATTCCAAGATCAAATAATATATGAATATTTACTCTCATGAGCTGTGCTAAAAATCTTTTTTTGTTTTTTTTCTTGTTTTCAAACTTCTCAAATGCTCTAAGTAAAACATGGGTAATCCTTTCATTTGTAATTTCAGAAATGCAACTATCAAAAGTAAAAATTAACTCTCATTTAATCATCTTCAACTAGGAATGACAAAGGAATGAATCAAGGAAGGATCAACATACCTTATACTCGAATGAGTTTTCGATTTTCGCTCCATACTCGAATCAAAAGATCTAGAAAGATCAAGATCTCTTTCTACATGTTTCCAAATTCAAAAACCAACAAAACGATATGTGTACAGCAACAACTCTCTCTTTTAAATCCATATTACACCCCAAATTCGATACTCAATGAACTAGGATATGATATTCGGTCAAAATTCTTTAAAAACCTCCAAACTTACAATTAAATATTCCCAAAATGATTTATAATGATAATTAAAACATGAACTCCAAAATAACAATCTAATAAAAATTCCAATCCTTACAATTGAGAAAATTCAATAAATGAAAACTAATAACGTTCTCCAACAAATTAAAGATAAGGATCAAGTTCAAATGTTCAACTCCTCTACCGAAGCAACATTATGAATCTAATTACTTTTCTCCCATAAACTGATACTACTCTGTAAAATGGTGATGACAATGGGTAAAATGTCAACTCAGTAAGTAAATTTATACATAATATGTCAAATAAAATAGCATTTATAAAATATTTATGTTCAAAACTTTGATTATAAACTTTAAGAATAATTCCATCTAGATAATATTTAACAAAGCATGAATTAACGTTTAATACAATTTATATAACAAACATCAATAGAACAAATGAAACAAATCACAAATTATATATATATTATATATATATACAGTTTGTCTATTATCAGTTCGAACTGATATAAAATATATCAGTTCATTGCATATGGACCATTGGATTTAAAAGATATTTTGACAAATGCATGCAACCAAGTCAAAGTATTTAAATTCAATGGCACACATGTAAGGAACTGATATATCTTTTATCAGTTCGAACTGATAATAGAAAAATTGTATATATATATATTCATGATCTTAAATCATAATCAATTCATCAGCAGTATAGACATTAATAAATCAAAAGATCGTTTAAAAATCATAATTTAACACCCTATAATTTGCGAGATAAGGTTGGTCCAGTGGTAAAATCCCTCACACGTATATCACGAGTTTACAAATTCCAATCCTCTCCCTCTTCAAAAAACCCCTCGAATTTATATAATAGTGTAATATCTAAAATAATAATAAAAAAAAAACTCTATAATTTGATGAAATTAAACAATGTCATAAAAACATACATGTACCCGTGTGACACGGTAATAACGATAACAATAATAGTATGTCACAAGCACATGTGTGAGTGTGACGCGATAAAAATTGTCTGTCGTCATAAGTACCCGTGTGACATGGCGGTAACAATATGTGTGTCCACGATATCTCAACTGAGCCAGTAACCACGTACAGTGAGCTAGAACATAAAAGGTATTTAGCTTATAAAACATGTTCATGATTACAATACTTGTGCATTTCCATACTTTTAATCGGCAGTTAAATGAGATTTTACAAAGCTAGAATGAGATCAAGAGGCCGCAGCCATAAACTCCCCATCTAATTCAAGAGCATGCATTGATTGTGGTGGAAGGCAGACTTCCAAATCTATGCTCCCTCCTCCTTCACGTCCCGGATAGCATGACACTTTACCACTGAACTTGTTTGAATACCCACTTCGAAGTGTCACTGCGTGCTCGAGTCATGGACCTCTAGACCAGTGCAGACAAGGACTGGAAGGAGGAGATTTTGTCAGTATTGCACTCTGAATTAGCTTTAGCTTTGAGTCTTGCAATGGATTCTGCTGTGAAGTGGAAGTACCTCTCTCTAAAAGCTTTGGTGGTTAGTATCTACTGAGGAACTCATCATGGTGTGTGAAAGGAAGGTTGATAAACGGATCGTGACCATCAGGAAACCATCGCTTGATTATTGGTGGGCGTGAGATTGAAATACAACTTTTACCTTGTCCTTGAAAGATCTCAGACAACGCACTCAAGAAATTCCAAAAACAAGTCCCGTCCCCGAGACAGTGATTCATTGAACAACCCAATGAAGATCCCATCCACCAAATCAGTCACTTGAAAATGGACAAAAGAGGCTTGGAGTGACCGTCATGGTTGATTGCTCGATCGTTGTCAAACAATGACTGAACAAAAACTGGAACATAAGTCGCCGACACTATGTCTTATACAGTCATGTCCAAAGAAGCATGAATTAATATAGCTCCAGGGCTGTCTTTGATGTCCACAGAAATCACATAAGAGTGTGGATTTTCGCTCTTTAATGTCTTGAAGCGGCCAACGAAAGGTTAGAAGTGAACAAGGACGAGAGATAGAAGAGTGTTGATGAATTCTTGTTGATCATCTACTGCTTGTGGTTTGATGAAGAGATGGCCTTTCTGGATATAGTTAATAGAGAGCATTATAAGATGTAAAACCAAACAAGTGAATATTATAATGCTCTCTATACATTATTTATGATTTAAAAAATTATTTAAGATATTTATGTTCTTAAAAATTATTAAGTGCGGAATTCCGTGTATACATATATATATATATATATATGTATATAACTATATATAAATGACAGTCATTGATTACACATATCAATAAATTTATATACAAAAATCAGCTCATCGATCCAAATTCTTTTACAAGATTCTGTCCTTATAATATTATAAGTTATTAAATTCATTCGGTAACTTTAAAGATTTCGTATGGGATCCACACATGATGCTTCAATGAATCTCTTAAATAGCATCTACTTAGAAAGCATGCTTCAAATGCTTGCAATCAGACAGAAAAAAAAATATTTACAAAAGACAGAATAAGTGATAGAATGAGATCAAGAGGCAGCAGACATGAACTCCTCATCTGATTCAAGAGCGTGCATTGATTGTGGTGGAAGGCATACTTCCAAATCTACGCTTCCTCCTCCTTCATGTCCCGGATAGCTTGACACTGTCCCATCGAACTTGTGTGCATACCCACTTCGAAGTGTCACTGCTTTACCCAACCCAAACTCAATTCCATACTTGTTGAACCTTGGTGAACTCCCCATCATCACACTTTCCGGATCGAAGAACTGGCCCAGCTGGTATATCATGGGAGACTGCCTCCATGACTCGAGAAATTGGCGCACCGTTTTGTCATTGTGGTTAACCACGGCCTCGTGCAACTTCCAAGCTGCCCAACCAAGGTCATGTTCAAGCAATTCACCAGCTGTGGCAACACCTCTCACAGTTTGGAATGAATTACCAAAGTAGTCTTGTGACAATGGTGGTTCCAATCTTAATCTGACATTGATCGCCAACTTCATACTAGTCATCTGATCATTAGGGAAACGCCGTGCACGGCTTATGGACCTCCAGGCAAGTGCAGACAAGGCCTGGAAGGATGATATTTTGCTGGTTTTGCTCTCTGAATTGGCTCTGGCTTTGAGTTTTGCTACGGACTCTGCTGTGAAGTGGAAGTACCTCTCTAAAAGCTCTGGTGCTTCATATCTGCTAAGGAACTCTTCTTGGTGGGTAAAAGGAAGGTTGATGATCGGATCATGACCATCTGGAAACCATCGCTTGACAATTGGTGGGCGAGAGATCATGGAAGTAGTACTACTACTTCCAAGTGCTTGAAAGGTCTCAGAATATGCCTGGAAGAAATTCCAATAAGAGGTTCCATCTCCTAGAACGTGATTCATGGAACAACCAATGAAAATTCCATCCGCTAAGTCTGTTACTTGAATTGTCACCAAAGGACTGGTGTGACCATCATGGTTGATTGCTCGATCATGATCGAACAACGATTGAACAACCAACGGTACATAAGTCGGCGAGACGATGTCCGATACTGTCAAGTCTACAGAGGCATGGATTAATTTAGCTCCAGGGCTGTCATTGAGATCTACAAATACCAAACATGATTTTGTGTCTTCGCTCTTTACGGTCTTGAATCGGCCGGCGAGAGGGTAGAAATGAACAAGGGTGAGAGAGAGGGATTGCTTGAGCCTATCAAGGAGAGTGTTGATGAATTCTTCTTGATCATCAACTGCTGGTTTGGTATAGAGAAGACCCTTTTGAATATAGTGTACAGAGAGCATAGCAAGGTCCCATGGTGTCAAATAAATAGGCTGCTTCATCTCCTCTGAAACATATTGTGGTTTCACAAAGAATTCTGAGATGTGTTTGACAGTTTTGGGATTCATTGTTGTAGAGTTTCCCTTTGCTCGAGCTAAAAGATTATTGCATGGTTAGGTCTCTACTGCTATGCTTTGGTTCTTTGCCACTAATAAATAGTCTCTGGCCTCTGGCTTCTTCTATTTTCTTTCGTCAGTATATTAATTTACTCTTTCATTGCAGTAGGTGGTAGGTAACTGTGTAACTAGACCGCAACCGGCTATTATGTAACTCTGTGGTTTATATAGTGATCTTACTATGAGAAACCCTAGTTTAATTTGGACAATCAATCTAGACCGTCTGATCTTCTTATGATATATAACCAGCTGATTTCAATGGACGATGTCAACGTCAACTTAAACCGTTAATTTGATGACAGACACGTGTTGACATCAGCACACGCCGTGAGAGGTTTTTTTTTTTTTTTTCTTCTTCTCTGTTTTGGGAAATTAGCAGATTTTGTGTTTAATTAGTTAATTAAAATGGGTTTTGGTTTTGGATTTTGGATTAGGATTATAATTGGATTACAATTATACGGTAGAACCCCTGTAAATTAATCTCCTATAAATTAATATTCTCCCTAAATTAATAAAAAATCTCAGTCCCGACTTGGGCCAATATAAAAAATTAATAAACCCTTTTATCGTAATATTTAATAATTTCTTTCTGAAATCCAGTATAAAATTTTGATCCCAATTGTCCCATAAATTAATAATTCCATTAAAGTAAAATATATATGTTACATAATAATTAATAACTAGAAAAGTGCTTCAAGATGCTAGTTTGTTTAAGGCCACCATATTTGATACTTTTGACTTCATCATTATCTTTTGAATTATCATCTTGTTTTAGCAAAGAAGATAGAAAAAGAGAGAATTTTTAGGAGCTATTAGGAATCGAATTTTTAGATATATCATCTTTCTTATTATATACGACCAAAGAATAAGCCTCACTATATATCCTTGGTCTATATAAGTAATCACATTCACAAAAAGAATTGGAAATTTTCTTAATAAATCTTTCCTAATCAAGGAATCTTGAAAAACAAAGGAAATTATTCTAAAGAAAAAAACCGACTAAACAATGAATCCCAAAAAGGAACCTTCCCTAAATAAGAAAACCGACTTCCATACATTTTCTAAGACAAAATAACACTTTACAATATAAAACCCTTCAAATTAATAACCACTCTAAATTAATATATACTCAAAGGTAGGTCCCAAGAATATTAATTTAAAGAGATTCTACTTTACTAAAAGCAAGTTCATGTCTAGAAATTTCCTATGAAACTTTTCTATCATTTCTTTTGAAATTTCCTATTGGATGCAAAAACTCAGGCTATTGCTTGATCATGACAGGTTGTTGCAAATTTCTAACCAGTTCGATATTGGATTTAAAAAAAAATAAAATTTAATTGTTAAAAAAAGTTCACATAGTTAAAAAATCCAAATCTTTACCAAATGGTGATTGAGGAGTGAGGACACGAATATTATTAACGGGCAATAGCTGTCGGTCTCACATTGGAGATTGGAGTTGGTGAATTGTCAAGAGCAAAGCTCCGAATAGTTTTATAAGAAAAGCATAGTAAGGAAACAATGGTGTGAAAAGGTACGATTGGGGTTGTTGGGAAAAATAGCAGTCAAAGATTTGAACTATGACTACGGACTACCAGGCAAACCAATATATTTTGACTTCCAGGTAAACCAAGGGAAATTTTTTCGATGCAAATATGAAGGGACCAAAACTGCTAATGTATCAACTAATTAACTATTCTATTCTCCTTTACTTGTCTTCAAATACTTTTCTTGTCGTCGTCATCATCAAATACTTTTCTTGTCGTCATAGCTGACGCCTCCCAGTGACGCAAATGCAAAGTTTTTAAAGATTAAAAAGTAAAGAAAAGGATAAAGTTAAAGTAACTAAAGAATAAAGATTGAACCACCAACTCCGGTAAACTTGCTCAATAATCTATCATTCTATTGAAGCAATTAAAAATTTAAAATCAACCAAACTTATCTAAATCCTAGTCAAACTTGCTGCTTCAAAGACAAAGTCCTTAGATGAGGTTCTTCTGTGGCTTACATTTGAAAAAAAACAATAGTGATATGTCAATATTGTCAAATCAATTGCTTCAAATATGGTATGTAACTAAACTTAATAGATATCCAAATAAAAAAATGGTCTCCAATACTTCTCTTGTAAAATGCATGTTTTTAATATCATGTCAATTTTATTATTGGTCTCCTTAAATATGCTATAAAATTGTTGAATTAAATAAAATAGAAAGACAAGAGTTACTGACTGGAACATACTTCTAAAATCAAAGAGTCACGTTGGTTAGCCTCTAGAAAATAAGTTACCATCTCAGCTTGAAGTTGTACTAAAAATGTTACATTAAAGATGATTTTTTTAACAAAGTGAATGCTCATCTTATGTGGCATCTAATTTTTTCACAAACCACATTACCATTGAAGATGTTCTAAGTTCAAATCTTTCCCCCTCCTAAAATCCAGAATTATTGTAATATTAGAAAAGAAAAAAAAAAACACAAAGTCATTAACTAGCTAATAGTTGTCACCTGGCATAAATCCTAGTTTTTTTTGTCCATACCCCAAGATTGCAAACCCATAAAAAAAACAAACTTTAGACCGCCTACGGCTTCATATGATTTCATAGATGTCATAGACTCATAATCATGTAATAGATAACTCAAATTGCAACCATAAAGATTAGAAAAATAATAATAATAGCAATCTGGAGGAATTAAGAGTGTAAAAGGTGACAATAAATAGCAAACCAGTTAAACATAACAAATCTCGTTCTAGCAATACTATAAAATTCTACACGTCGAAATTCTAACAAACAAATCAATGAAACATAACCAAGTTCAAACTTGATTGACCTAGAAGATAACAAAAACTAGACTAAAATGTCTAACTCACTCTTAAATAAGTGCAACACGCAACACGCTCAAGAGACAAGATTGTCATTCAGGGACAGTGAGGCAAGTTGGTCTGTGGGGCTATTAGCCTGCTGCTGGGCAGCAACAGTCCTCAGCACCTCCATGGCCTCTGCTACTTTTGCCTTCAACGCCTCTGGTGACTCGAGAAGATGCAAAACCTCAGTCTGGTCCATTTCCAAAAGCATGCCCGTAACCTTAGCTGCAGCATCTCGTTCCAGCTGTTCCACTTGAGGGTATAAACTCTCGCCAAGCAACTGTCCAGAAAACAAAAATGTGTTATAATCTTTAGCTCATCCCATGACAAAAGACAACAACAAAAATGTGTAAATACAAATACAAAAAATAAACCAAAACTTACCGTCCTTTGCTGTTCTGGTGAAGCATTTGCAAGAGCTGTGGACAAGGCCGTAATAGGCATAGGTTGTCCAACTGTTGCATCTCGCATTGCCATGCCAGCACCCATGTCATAGGGAACAGGAAGCATACCGGGCATTGGAACATCCGGCATATTACGGCCAGGAGGGTATCGATAGACACGTCCCCTAGGAAGCATCTGGAGTGGGAAAATATATTATGCCACCATGATCATAAATACAAATTCTAAAAATATAATTAAACACACTTTAACAGACCTGCTGCTGCATCAGAGGCACAGGCTGCTGGGACTGTTGCACAGGACCTCCTCCACGTCGGCCCCCAGGGCGCTGGCCCTGCTGGCCCTGCTGGACCATTGGAACAAAGAAATTTGGCATTGGAGCCCCACCAGGCCTCATTCCAGGGACAAGTTGCTGCTGGTAACCAAATCCAGCCTACAATGAAACATATCGGATAAGAAATTACAAGAACACAAGCCAGAAAACTGAACCAGAGAGTAAATTCCTCATTATGCATATGCAGATCTAGCTATAAAGTGAGACCTGCAATGACTCCACATTTTTTTTTTTATAAAAAAAATACAAATTTGGGAATGCGTCAACATTATAGAAAAACACAGTAGAACATTCATAATAAGTCCCATTAAAATGAGGACTGTTCAAGTAAAATAATTTGTTTAACAACTAATAAATAGGGAAAACAATTGTAGGATCATTACTTGTGGAGGAATTATAGCTGGTGGTCCTTGGCCGTACATAAATTGTTGCCCAAGTCCCGGAGCACCAGGAGGGTACATTGGCATACGGGGAGCAACTGAAGGAGCCATAGCAACTGGCCTCATTTGCGAAAATTGTGCCTGCATTAACAAAATAATGAAAGCATTAAACCACTTGATGAAAACAACCTGGGATAATTGAGTCTACCGGAAACACTAGACATGATCTTTGTTTGTAGTTGAAACAAACAGTACCTATACTAAAGAAAGTAAATAAATATATAAATTTATACATAAAAAAACTAGTGTAATTATTACTCTGATTTAGATCATTCTATAGATTATAATTGAACACAAGTGCAGGTGTTGAATTTCTACAAACTTCAATTAAAGAAAATAGAAGTAGGTCAAAATTAAAGATACCTGAAGCCTAGCTCTTCTCTCTTCTTTCCGCTGAGCAAGGGCAACATAGAGTGGCTTGCTAACAATCATTTTCCCATTCATCTCCTGAAGCTGCAGTTGTACAATTCATATAAATAAGTTATTGATGCTGGTTATTGCACATGGTAATAACCACATAGATATAATCCAGACTTACAGCTCGAGCTGCGTCTTCAAAGGTAGAAAAAGCCACAAAACCAGAACCTCTACTAATTCCGCTAGGATCACGCATCACCTATAAACGTATAAGAATAAATATTATCACAATGCCAATGAGGAATCTAAGAAGCATATAGCAATATTTGACATGTTTAATTACAAACCTTGCATGAAGTGATGGTGCCAAACTCTGAGAATAACTCCTTCAGTTTTTCATCATCAATACTATCATCCAAGTTCTTAACATACAGATTCAGACCTTGAAATTTGTCAACTGTTTCCTTGATGGTTTGCTCAAATTTTCCTTTCAATTCCTGCTCCCTTTCATATTTTTTTTGAGCTTTTCCAACATACCACTCTTTGTCATCAAATTTCATTCCATTAAGAGCATCAACAGCTTTAGCAGCGTCATCTGCATTCTCAAAATTGACAAATCCAAAACACTTGGACTTCCCATCTCCATCCCTCATCACTACAGCACTAGTGATAGTTCCATATTCACCAAAAATATTCTTCAAATCATCATCTTTTGTTGATTCAGAAAGATTTTTCACATAGACATTAGTGAATTTTGTTCTACTCAAAGCACTATCCCTTTCTTGCTTACGAAGGAAGTGTCCAACAAACACTTGCTTGTCATTAATAAGCATGCCATTTAACTTATCAATAGCATTTTGTGCAGCATCTCCGTTCTCAAATTGTACAAAACCATAGCCTTTGGACTGGCCAGAAGCATCAGTAGCTATCTTGCACGAAAGAATGCTACCAAATGAAGAAAATGTATCATGTAATGCTTTGTGGTCAATTGCCTTGTCCAGATTCTGCACTCAAAGAAGAAGACAACAACAAGGACAAAGGTGAAAACAGAACCAACATATCATAAAAAGGGGAATGCATATAATGAAAAAAGAAGAAATAATACCTTGATAAATATGTTTCCAGTACCACTCTTGCGGATACTAGGATCCCGATGAGAATACATGATTCTGATGGACTTGTTATTGATTGGAGTGAAATTAAGTACATCCAGTGCCCTAGCCGCTGTAGAGTACACAAGACCATGTCAAAACAAATTAGAAAACTAGAACGAAGGCAATTTGCAATTTGCGTTAAAAACTCTCCTCAAACATAACAAATCTCAAGTTATCCAAACAGGAGTCTGCATACGTATTTAGGCATTTGCATCATGCCATAGGATACACATAATCAATCTCATCAAGGTATTACTTTCTCAAGTGTGAGATTTTTCAGTACATTTTTACAGGGTATAAAAGCAACAGGGTTATGTAGATAACCAGGCTACAAAGAAGTGTTCGAAAAAGCGGCCTAGGCAGCCTGGCTGCTCCAATTATCGCCTAATCGGACAGCCTAGGCGGCTGGGCGCATAATGTGCACCAGGCAATGCTTAGGCGGAGTCAAAAGGCACTAGGCAGTGCTAGGGTTTTTTTTTGGGAAAAGAAGACTGTTTTGGGGGTTTTTTAAACCCAAAACGATGTCATTTTTGGGTTCTTTTCATTATAAAAAAAAAAAAAAAAAAAAAAAAAACTGGTGCCGCCAGCCCCTCTTTTCTTTTCTTTTCTCCTCTCTTTGTCTTCTCCACACTTGCTCTCCACTTAAGGGCGGCCTAGGCACTGGGCCACCGCCCGACTAGCACCTAGCAGCGTTTCAAACATTGCTACAAAGGGTAGAGCTACTTATTCAACAATATAAAAAGGAAATAAAGTAAATAGGTCTGCTACTAGATTAATCAAATATCCTAATGTACAAGTGTCCACCATAAATGACTTTTAAAGATGCTAAACTTCTAACCATTGTCATCATTAAAGTTCAAACAATTTTAATTTTATATAACATTTTCGAACAAATACATTTCAGGATAGCATGCAAAAAAACTTCATCAGGATAACATGCTTTAAAAATTGTTATCAATAATCAACTTAATAGTAAACGGTTAGTAATATAACAAAAACACTGATCTACAGAGAAAACTATTAAGTACAAAAAATCAATATACACTTCCGTATTGTTCATTCCATAAATACTTCACAAAGCAAACAACTCTAATCGGCAACTGACTAATACGTTACCAAAAATCGGTTCAACTGTCATAAATCAGCACATATTAAACAAGTAAGAAAAACCCCAAAAAATTACAATACTTACCATCCTGAGGGCCGTTATAGTTAACGTAACCATAGCCGAGAGACCTCCTGGTGCTCAGGTCACGACAAACCCTGACCGACACGACTTGACCGACCTGGCTAAACAGATCGTAGAGCTGCGAATCGGTGACGTTGAAATCCAGATCGCCGACATAAAGCGACGTCGTCAGGAACTGGTTCCCAGACGCGCCAGCCGCCGCTGCTGCCGCCGCCGCCGCCGCCACTCCGTTGGGGCCCGATAACTGCGCCTGATGCTGAACCTGAATCTGAGCCATCGCTGCAAAATTCTAGATCCTTCTTTTTTTTTCTTCCTTTTTTGAGATTTTCAGTTTTTTTTGTTTCCCTCTCCTCTAGTTATTTTTTTTTCAATCAAAAACCTAGAGAGATAACAACAACAAGACAGCAAAAACTTCTCTAAGCAACGATGATTCTAATAAGACTAAGATATTGAAAAGACCACAAACTCGAACTGAGAATTTCAGAGAAATCTGATTGTTTTCGGTTTTTTGGTTTTTTTAAGGATAAGAAGAGAGGAGAGGGAGGGGTAAAATGGGGATAGAAGTCGTCGGAGATCCGAACGAGACCGGACGGAATTCGACGGGATGCAGAAAAAAGAGATAAATTTTTTTTGGAAGGTTTTCCGTGGGAGGGCAGAACAAACTGCACCGCACCGGCTATTATGTAACTGTGTGGTTTATATAGTGATCTTACTATGAGAAACCCTAGTTTAATTTGGACAATCAATCTAGACCGTCTGATCTTCTTATGTTATATAACCAGCTGATTTCAATGGACGATGTCAACGTCAACTTAAACCGTAATTTGATGACAGACACGTGTTGACATCAGCACACGCCGTGAGTTTTTTTTTTTCCTTCTTCTCTGTTTTGGGAAATTAGCAGATTTTGTGTTTAATTAGTTAATTAAAATGGGTTTTGGTTTTGGATTTTGGATTAGGATTATAATTGGATTACAATTATAATTGGATTTGAAATATATAGTGTAATTAATTTTAGACTCAGGGGCGTAGTTAGAGCTTCAAGAAAAAAAAAAAATTAAAAAAAAAATATATATATATATAGAGGTGGTTTCTAAAAATAAAAATAAACAAAAAAAAAAAAAAAGATTTTGATGGATTATTATTACAGATAAAATGGATTTGACTGAATCAACGTCAAAAACTGAAAGAGAACAAGTCAATGAATCAATAGTGAAAGATTAGCTCATCAGTCCAAAGTTGGAGATATATTTCATCAGATCTAACATAGTACGAATCCAAATCAAAGCAACGAAATGTTACGTGGGTGAAAATGGCGAAGCATTCTTTTAAGCCCAAATCATAGGCCTGTTTAGTAAGGATATATGTGGATTATAGCTACAATTAGGCCCACATTAGAACCATAGCCCAAATTTGTAGGCTTGTAGCCCAAACGAACTTGCTTCTCAAACTACTTTGAACAAGAGAAATTTTTTCTTCCTGTAAGTCGATACCAAGTCAAATGATTTATCTCAATCATGTCGTTCACCACGTCCTTCTATGAATTTTATGATAAAAATAAATCGCTTATCATTTTATTTATAATGATTTTTGGCTTAATTTTTTTTAGGGTAAAATTCATTTTAGTCCCTCTAGTTTGACCTAATAGCAAAACTGGTCCTCCGGTTTTGAGAATTATCTTGACAGGTCCCTATAGTTCCCAAAAATCTATATTTTGGTCCCTACCGTCCAATTCTGTTAGGGTTTGGAAAGATTCCGTCCAAGGTTAGAGGGTAAAATCGTAAACTGAACAAAGGGTAATTACGTAAATTGATTTATAAATAAAACGATTTAAAAATAAATAACTAAAAATGAAAAAAAAAATATTATCTCTCTCCTCTCTCTCTCTCATGACCTCTCTTTTTTCTCTCTCTCATGACCTCTCTTTTTTCTCTCTCATGATCTCCACACCCACACCATTCTTCTTCTTCTTTTCTTCTTCTTCTTCTTCTTTTCTTCTTCTTCTACTTCTACTTCTCACAGATCTTCTTCTTCTTCTTCTTCTCATGGATCTTCTTCTTCTTTATCGGGGTGGTGGCTAAAGATCTAGGGGCTTGATTATGGGGTGTTTTGATTGATGCGTTTAGTTGATGGGTTTTTGGGTTGGTATCAGGATTGATTGATGGGTTTCTGGGTTTGGGTGTGTTGGGAATGGCGTTTGGTGTTTTAGATTAGAGTTTTGGATTTGGGGGTGGTGGTTGTGGTTGCGGTTGCTCCGGTTTAGTGTAGTGACCGTGGTCAGTGGTTGATTTCGATTTAAGTTTGGGTTTAGTGTGGTGGTGGCTGTGATTGCTTCGGTTTAGGGTTATGGCTGTGATTGATTGTTTTCGATTTAGGTTTGGGTTTGGTGTGGATTGTTGTATAGTGGTGGTGGTGGCAGGATTTTGGGGATGGAGATTGAATCTTTTAATTCTATTTTTTTTTTTTTAATTTTGAATGTAAAATCTGGAAATTTTTCCAAATTTTCACATCTTCTAGAGGTTAATTTTTGCATGAAATTGATGCATGTTGATCAGTTGTAAATCAGAAGCTCTGTTTGTGGTATTATTAGATCGATTTCATGTAAAACGAGATAATATTATTGGTGGGTTTTCATTTTTTATTTTTTATTTTTTATTTTTTATTTTTTTTTGCGGTCTTGTGTTTGCATGAAATTGAAATTAGATTCCTCATTTTGTTTGATTTTTTACCCTGAATTGATATATAAATTTGAAGGGTTTCAGTTTTGGATTCAAAGGGTTTTGGTGTTTTTGGATCAATAATGGGGTAAAATTTTGTTTCTGGGTATTTTAAACGGAATTTGGGGTACAAAAGTTAGATTTGTGGTGGATTTTTATAACAAAAAAAAGTTAGACTAAAATGAATTTCACCCTTTTTTTTTTGTATGAAGAATTCATGAAAATTTTTGTTTGATTCGATTTGGAAGAATTCTGGAAAAATTCTGGGTTTAGTGGTTGAATCTAATGGGTTGATGAATTTCTGGGTTGGGTTTAGTGTCTAGAAAAGTTTTGTTGATTCGATTTGTTGTTCTTCAGAAGATGGATGTACAAGAAGAAGAAGATGAAGTTGGTAGAGAAGAAGAAGATCTGTTGTTGTTCTTTAAAAATCAGGGGCAACAGGGTCATTTGACCCTCTGACCCTGTCAGTTTGTACTTTTTCAACGGAATTGTTAATAGAAGGACTTAACAATATAATACTAACCGAGGAACCAATGTAGATATTATGTCAAACTAGAGGGACTAAAATGAAGTTCACCCTTGTTTTTATTGTGTAACATTAATGATCACGTTAAAATTAGGTAAGGATAACAAGATTTGGATAGATAAATAACGAGTTTATCGATCTTTAACAATCACACATACTATTTGAGGGTGATCGATGATGAGGACTGCACTATAAAGGTTATGGTGTAATTTGGAGAGGATGCCTACATCAAATAACCAAAGTTGGACGATATTAATCAATGCAAGGGAGAAAATTCAAGATTGAAATTACACGTAAAATAAAGTATTGGTTTGGTGCTCCATGACTTTGAAAGAGACAACTAACACCAAATTAATTACGGGTAAGCAATGAAGCAAAGTTACAAAAGTTTTTTTACCATAATTTGTATAAGTTAATCGATCTTAAACTGGGATCATGATTCTATATTTATATCTAAAGTTAATAGTTTTATGAAAAAATAAATTAAAATTAAAGATTGAAATTACACGTGCAAGTGCATGTATCAAGAACCGGTTCTTTACCATAATTTGTATAAGTTAATTTATTCTTAAACTGGGATCAAGATTCAAGAGTATTTATGTGAAAAATAAATTAAAATTCAATACTGAAATTACATGTGGCAAGTGCATCTGTAAAATATTCAAGAATTGGTACGGTGCTCCGTGACCTTGAAAGAGATAACTAGCATCAAATTAAATATGGGTAAATAATTAAGCAAAGTTAAAAAAGCTTTACCATAATTTGTACAAGTTAATTGATCTTAAATTGACATCAGGATTCTATATTTAATTATTTATATCTAAAGTTAATAGTTTTAATAAATTAAAATTCAAGATTGAAATTACACGTGCAAGTGCATGTAAAATCAAGATTTGGCCCAGTTCTCGATCCGTGACTTTGAAAGGGATAACTAGTACCAAATTAATTATGAATAAGCAATTAAGCAAAGTTAAATGCTTTGCCATAATTTGTATAAGTTAATTGATCTTATAACTATGATCAGGATTCTCTATTTATATCTAAAGTTATTAGTTCTACGGAAAAATAAATTAAAGGTTAATAGCACAAGTGTCCCCTGAACTTATAGCGCGGCGCGGTTGCATAGTGCCCCTATACTTTTTTTCCTGGCATTAAACCCCCTGAACTTCTATAAATTTACAAAAACTGATGGATTACTAACTTCCGTCCATTTTTTTTTGTCACGTGCAACTACAGTCAGGAGTAAAGTTGGAATTAAACAAAAAAGCAACTTTGTTCATCACCATCTGGAAATAAGTTCATCACCATCATTAGTTCATCTCCAGCCCAGATCGGACATCAACCAAACCCTCTCTCTTTCTTAAAAAAAAAAAAAAAATCTTTCTCTATCTATCAATCTATCAAATCTCTCTCTCTCTCTCGAACCCCTTTCTCTCTCGCCCTGTTTATCATCTCGAATCCCTCACTCTCTACCAAAACCCTAATCTCTTCTCTTTTCTTTCCTTAATCTCTTCTTCTCAAAACCAAACCCAGATCAAACCCACCGCCAATCGTCTACCACCACCATCTTCATATGTTTTTTCTCTCTCTAAACCCACACACACACACACACACACACACACACACCAACAACAACACATTGAATCGAACCTCTTCAACCGCTACAAATCAACCGAATCGAACCCCAAATCGACGTTGTTGGTGGTTGTCGTCATGTGGGTGTGTAGGTGTTGGTGAACGAAGAACGAAGAAATTGTAGTGGTTGTGGGTGTATAGGTATTGGTGCTGGTGGGTGGTTGATTTCGATTAGGGTTTTGGATTCAGAGTGGTGGCTAGATTAGTTTGGGTTGTTGTGTGGTGGGTGTTTCTGGTTGCGTGGGTGGTGGTTGGATATCTCCACCGACCCATTTAATTTTCTATCACTGTATTGGTACAACAACACAAAAAACAATTGGTGAGACCAATTGTCTTTGAATTTTGCCAGCGATTTATATATATGTCTAAAACTATTTTTTTTGGTTGATAATTTTGGATCGAAATTCTGATTAAAGCTTTGATTTTTAGTGGGTTCTTTTTGGATTTCAAAACCCGAAAATATTTTGGCTTGAAACTTGATTTTGTCAGTGTTGGTGGAATTTTGATAAAAGTTTAATTTTTTTTAGTGGGCTGATCGTTTACTCGTTGTACTGCTACACTTGGCTCTCACCAGTTGTTTTTTGTGAAGTTTTTCTGATTAAATTTTGACTATGAATTCGTTTTTCTATGGGTTGATACGCTTACACATTCATTGATTGTACTTGTATAATGCTTGATAATTCTTTTAAACAAGAAATTTGTTGGGAATTTAAATATGTTTTTGATATCGAAAACAAGTTATGGGTTTGTGTTGGAGAGTGACGAAGCATTTGATGGTCCGATCAATACTCGATCTGTCGTTGGAGGGAGCCGGATCTCCTCCGGACTCGAACTCGAACTCGAACTCGAATCTGGGTTGGAGATGAACTGATGATGGTGATGAACTAATTTCCAGATGATGAAGAACATAGTTGCTTTTTTTTTTTAATTCCAACTTTACCCCTGACTGTAGTTGTACGTGAAGAGCACGTGACAAAAAAATGGACGGAAGTTTGTAATCCGTCAGTTTTTGCAAATTTATGGAAGTTCAAAGGGTTTAATGCCAGGAAAAAAAAGTATAAGGGGCACTATGCAACTTCGCTATAAGTTCAGAGGGTGCTGGTGATATTAACCCATAAATTAATCAATCATGACTGTTCAATTTTATATGTATTAGTGGCCATATATATTGATCAAGATCAAGTAAAATTTAGGTGAGAGAATGATCTTGATCAAGATCCTGTAATTACTAACCCAAGGTTAATAAATAACCAGAGTAGATGGATACGTGGTTAAATCTTGGGGATTACAATGTGAAACATGCCAAAAAAAAAAAAAAAAAAAATGCTTATGATGACTTATGACTTGTGAGTTTCAAATTCAGTGATCTATCTTTTCTTTCCCTCCTAAAACCTCACTGAAACAATATCTGATGATGAAAATACATATCATGTGTCCCCACCCATCACTAACTGATCCATCTTTTTTTGTTTTTCTCCTTAAAAATATTGCATGTCAATTCCAAAAGGAAAGAAAAAGAAATTGTATGTCTGATCTCCTAATTATAGTTGAAATGTTACTTTTGTGAAAGTCTTCCAAGTAGTGCAATATATATCACATATATATACACTTTTCCAATTTGAACTTAAAATATGAAATGGCAGGCAGCTCAGTATATAGCTACTTGCTAGGGGCCTACGCTTAAAGAGAGAGGTGAAGTAGTAGGTGCGTGGACTTCAGTGTCCATAGTTGTTTTGCTTTTAACCTAAAAGCTCCATTTCAACAAGTTTCTCTGTAGTCAAAAGATTCACATTTTTCACACCCATCAGAGAGAAAGAGATAGAGATAGAGAGAGTGAGAGATGGAATAAAGGGTGATGACAAACCGCTTTGGTGGTAAGTCAGGAATAATAATACATCAGTAGAGTACAGAGAGACGACAACTTTGTCTTTCTTCTTTCCCGAAACGAAAGAAAGTAAAAGAAAGAAAAGCGATAGAGCACATCATCATCAAAGTAGTAGATGGAAATTAATGGAACAAACTTCAATGAAGTCATTTTTCATATCTTAGATTCTCATCTCATCTCATCTCCGGCCTTCTGGATGTAATGGGAAGAGCTCCAGTGTTCCATCTCCTTCCTGATCTTTATTATTATTATTACACCACCTCATGCTTTCTTCTTCTTCTTCTTGATCAAAGCATTCAAATGTCCAGCTCCTGCACTTCCTCTTGTATGGACTATCTTCTCCATGATCTAGTGATCTTTCCCCCACACCTTGATTTCCCTGTTCAATTCAGAATTTCGTATATATACCGTTAGTAACCATCGGACTCAAAAGTTTAAGCTGGACAATAGTATTTAAGGACTTTAATATATACGTACCCTACTGTCCAAAGATATGGTGATAATATTATTGGCAGTTGGGGTTCTCGGACTATGACTCAGACCAAGACTGTTACGTTTCTGCTTTTGTCTCTCCCGAGCTTTGTGGTTTTGAAACCAGTAGAACACATTCTTGCCTTCTATCTTCCCATACTTGCCTAGCTGAGCTGTGATTTGCTCTATTTGTTGCGCATTCGGTGTTCGCATTCCTCCTCTATACAGCATCTCCAGTATCCCTATCTGTTCTTGCGTCGGATTCCACCGTGTACCTCCTGGGTGCGTTTCCACCTGTACGTGCACATGATCGTTAGGTTTCACGTTTTTTCTTCGGTAATAATCCCGTTACATGTTTGACATGAAATGAAACAATACACATGCATGTATGATGATGAGTCTCACCTGAGAGGAATTTCTCTTGTGATCATCGGAAGATCCAAGTTTTCTAGGACCACTTTCGGGTCTAATGAAGCTCTTGAGGTCGAAAGAAGTGACAGTGTCGTGAGTGGTGGCAAGCTTAGGAGCTAGAGGTCGTAAGCGCTTGCAACCAAGGGAGAGGGAGGGTTCGTGTTCCCAGAATCCACGTGCCAATTGATGAACCTTCATGCTTCCCATGGTGAAGGACTAAATGATAGAGAGTGGTGATTATATATAGTAGTAGATGATGATCTATTGAGATCAATGAGAGAGTTAATTAATAAAGTGAAAGAAAGTGGAAATGAGGTGGTGCTTAAAAGAAGCAAGACCAAATGATGAGGTGAGGTTGACTTGGGATTTTCCATATTAATTTTTAAATCATAAAGTGGAAGAAATACAACAACAACAAAAAAGAAAAAAGGAAAAGTGACACATAAATAGATAAATCTGTGATAATTAAAGCGAGCAAAAAAAATTTGATAATTGGAAGAGGCCCGTGTGGGTGGGATATGTGAGTGAGTGAGTGAGTGAGTTAGTGAGTATGAGTATGAGTATATGCGTGTGGGTTGGCCCGTCTAATCGGGTCGTTTTTTTCTTGCTTTCATGATAAGGTGTCTATGCTTTTCGGTGCTCTCTCTCAAACTTTTTTTTTAATTTTTTTACCATAAAGTGAGAGATAGGAGGGATGAGATTCCTCCAATCCCAAAACTTGAAAATGGAACTCTTTGCTTTCCCAGATTAGATACGGATATATAATATTGTTTGTGAGTGAAATAAATGAATGCCGTCTCTGTCTCTTTATTAATTAGCTGGGTGTATATAGAGAACGTTGAAAAAATTAAACAAACAAACAAAATCCCACATACGAAATCTGCTTTCAGTGCATGACATATCCATAAATTTTTGGAAACTGTAGCTCCACTACTTCTCCAAACTAAAATTTAAAAATACCAAAAACCACCACTTTTTCACAAATTTTTATAAGACAATTTATCTTGGATTTTGTACCCACCATTACCAATACCATGCAATTTTGTATCTATATATATATATATATATATATATTAAGTAATGCCTACGTATAATTTTACGTGTGGTGGTGACCGGTGATGAGTAATGATTCCATGTTCCAATTTGTATGATGAGCTTTGAATAAAACTGGAATCAGAACAGTGTAGGGGATAGCTGATGACTGCAATCACGGACACTTAGGGAGGAGTAGTGATTGCTCGTAGCACGTGTGATTGGGTCGAAAAGGAAACATGTGCGCCTATAATTATACAAACATAATCCTCAAAACTGGAAATATTCGATCTCCAATTCCAGTCCTGTTTGAACTTTGAAGATCACCAATATTGACAGTATCTGATCTAAAAGGTTGTTGATCTATTTATATACAATAGTAACATTGCTTCTTCCGTTTTTTAACACATTTGTATTGATATATAAAACCTCACAAAAGACGGATTGAGATAATTGATTGATCTTTGTGCTCACCTCATATTTGATTGTCTCCGTAAAAATTTATATCTTTTAGTTCTTTCATTTTCATTATTTTTAAATACAATGTATCATCTTTAACTGATTGAGATTAATAAAAAAAATCAACGTAGCATATGATCTAAATTCCACCAAAGACTTACTGTATCTATGACATTTTGTCCATGTTATAATCATGTTAAGCATATTTGTGCACTGATTTTGTGGGGAGGAAGTAGCGTGGAATCTGTGGAATTTTATGACCAGACCAAAGAATTTTATTACCTGTTTTCTAGAAGATGAAAGAAAATATATATATATAGCACCGTTTTTTCCTTTGAAAGAAAATCGTAGCTAGCTTCTACGTTAAAATGCAATGTATTTCTCTAAATGTGAAATGTATCAAGAAATTCTAACAGGGCCAGCAGTACTGCTGTGGTGCAATTTTCATGCGTCTGATTGGCATAAATCTTTGATCTTCTTTGATGTTTAAGAATTCCAAGACCTTGAAGATTTGGTTTGCTGGTCTGATGTGACCTTTTCTCCTCATCTCCCGACCATAGACTGGTTATGCAGTAGAATCATGAAAATCTTGACATTGACAAATTGGCCTGGTAATTTGGATTTTAATGCTAGATTTGCTAAACAGCTCATTCTATGTAAAACTCTTCTTCGATTTACCTTATCATCATGTACTTGGACTCACTTGGACGTCTCCTTGTACACTGATCACCTTATCTCTTTTAACTTTTCCTTGTACTATAATTTTCTCATTTCACTCCACTGCTCTGATTATCATCCTATTATTAACTGAAATTTCAAAACATTTATGTATACCTCATGATATGATTCTTTTAGAAATATATATATATATACCACCTGCGGTGGTGGCAACCAGAAGTGGAGCCATAAATTCGAGTTTCATGGGCCAATCTATAGAAACAAAATTTTTAGGGGGATAAAGTGAAATTTTTTAAAATTTTATAACAATTTCGTAATTAATTTAATGCGAATGTTAAAGGTTTTTATTTTTATTTTTATTTTTTTACTGGGAGCCATGACCCCCACCAGCCCCCTCCCTCCACCCCTGGCGGCAACTCAAATTAATCTAATAGGTTGTTAGGTTGAATGAGTGTCATTTACCGTAAAGTGATAGTAGTCTTTTAGAAATTACTTGAACATGAATATAGGGTTCGAAAATTTAATAGTACTCTTTAAAGATTGAGTTGTAAGACTATCACCAACGTAATAACTTAAATTTTAATAGCACATAAAGTGTGGACCTGATAAAAATACCCTTAAAACACACTCACAAAAATAAGTCTTGCGTTTGTTTTTTTTTCCGAGACTTATTTTGTTTTTTAATAGACTTATTTGTATTTCAAAGACTTAATTTCAAATTTCTGAGACTTATTTTGTAGTTTTCAAAATTTATTAGAAATATTTACAATTTCCAAGATTTATTGGACAAAAATGAAAATTTTCAATTTTTTTTTTGTTTTTTCTATCTTCTTCATCGAGACCTCCATTGGAGATCGATCTCGACCTTCAATGGAGGTTTTTGACCTCCATTTGAGGTCTGTTTCATCTCCATGGATAGAGGACCTCAATGGAGGTTTTTTGAAAAAAAAAAAAAAAAACCTAAACATGAAAAGAATAAAAAAAGAATAATAAAAGAAGGAGATACGAATATTTGAGTCTATTAATGTCATTTAAACTTAACTTATTAAAATAGTAATATTATTAAAATTCAACATAAAAAAGAGTATTATTTCCCCATTTCCTCCCTGAATTGATAAATGTTGTAATTTATAGGTTATTGCATGGTGAATTTGGTAGCGCAACTTTCAAAAAGAGAGCAGATCATGAAAAGTTCAAATGCTATTGGCCAGGTGTCATTCTAGCTTGACGACAATATGCGTGGAGTAATGATATCAATTTTGACATAGTTAGATTTTAACTATTTAAGTGCTTGAACAATCCATTGTTTTTGGCCTCACGTATGCAGGATCCCACATAGCTGATTTCACCATTTCCCTTCAATCACGACAAACCTTAATTGGTTTTTATTTTTCCTCACTAATCGGTATTTACATAGCTAGGCACTCATTATTTTGTACCTAACCTCTTATTTTGTTTCACAATCACACTACTTTTTCATGGAATTTACTATAATCATGCACAATCCATTTTGTTAATTTTATATCTTGACACTTGACAGCTATTAAAACTCCCGGTTTTAACTGCATAAAAGTTAAAACAGCTCAGATTTTATATCTAAAAACAGTACTAATTTCTTAAAAACAATCATAATCAAGAAAGTAAAAAAGGAGTGTAATTGATTAACATGGGGATTCACGATCATATATTAATATTTTCTCAGTAAAGCTTATAATTAATCAGACTATTGTTTTTAATATTGCAAGTAATAAAGTGAGTTCAGTAGAGCTGCAAGTCTATGATTTGTATAATCTGATTGTGATGAATGAATAAATGGATTATGAATGGTAACGATAATTATATATTAATTGGTAATTAGTACTAGAAAAATGAGAGTGGGTCCTACTATATATGATTCAACAAAAACAGCTGCAACCAAATCAGGTGTGCATGTATTGAATTTTACATTCTATCACAACCACTCAATAGAAACTATACTAATTTAATCAGTTCTTTAGAAAAAGATCAACGATTGGTTGTGGTATTGAAGTCTCTGAAGAGACTGAATTATGATGATGAGTAGGAAAATTAACTAGCTATCAAACAATAATGGAACACTTAACGCGCGATTGGTACACTTGGAGAGAAATTATAAGGTAGAGAATATACATTTTTATAATGTTGTTGTGAATTTTGCATATCAATATAGGATTTGATTTTTGATGATGGGGTTTTTTGTTTTTTTCGGTCAAAGAGAAAAAGAAAAGGAGAGGTGGTTCATGAGTGAGTGAGTGAGTGAGTGAGTATGTATGGTGAAGTCGAAATGCATGATAGGAGTGGAACCCACACAGTGGAAGAAGCGGTGGGAATCCATCATTAATTAGGGGAAGACATTGTCATCATTTGCACGTGTCTATGGACCACACACAAACACAAACACGAACCAGTAGTCCATGTGTATGTGCATTGTTATACACATGAACACAAACGACCTGTAGCTTTTCAAAACCTTAACATGAATCCACATGATGATGATCTTCTTCAATCTTTGACTGCATGTTCTTGTCTGAGACTAGCTAGCTAGCTAGTTCCATTGATGGAAATTAACTTGATACTGGTGATTTTGAAGCCAAATTAACTAATTAATTACCAAATCGATCAATTATTGCTTCAGGTGTGTTGACGAGGTCCTGATTGCATTTCCAATAATGGCAGAATTAACGGTGTCTGCAATAATCATCCATGGTGGTCTATCATTTCCAACGAACACATCTTTATAAACCAACTTATAAGAGAAGATGTCAGATGAGTTATATACCTACAACTAATCTCATACTTAAAAACGATGTTAGATCAATTAGGCACATAAATTTAATGACCGTGTTTGTTTTGACTTATATACCCCATCTATAAGACTATAATCTTATAGTTTTTTCAAGACATTTCTATTTTAATAATTATACCTAACATTCATGATGTCCCTTGTTATTACACCAATTATTTTTGTTATTTTGAAAAGCTTTATAATTAATTCCTTCTTTGTTTAAATTTTGAATTGGTTTGCTGCCATTATCAACCTTTTCTTTTCTTATTTTCTTTTTTGAAGTGGGGATGGGATTGAATCATCTAGTTTTCATAATTCATATATCAATCAAGACCATATATTAATACACATATATAATTCCAAATTCCAAATTCCAAATTCCAAATCAATGAGTTCATGCATGTTTGTGTTTGATTTGGACTTGATCTAGGGTATGGACCATATACATACATTTCCACTATATATATATACATAGATGGGTTAATAAATAAGTCAATAGGAGAAAAAGTTTTGACAATATGTGTGGATGCATATATCAAATGTCACCAAAAGAAAAAGGAATGAAAAAAATAAATGGAAGAAGGGTCATATTCACCCACTTTTGCTGATAACTTTACAATTCTATACTCTTAGTTATATATGGTTTTGCTTGGAAACCTTTTTAGCTTGGAAATCGATAGAAAAGGATTGTTGATATATAAATGGTAGATATATAAATTGTGTTACCGACCCCGGCACCATATATATAGCATATTTATTAATGCCAAATAAAGTGAATGAGAGTAGGCATCATTGTTTTAGATTGAAAATATATTCCCAACTAGATTTCAATGGGGGGGCAATTTATCTTTACACACAAGCTCATGACTTTATGGATCAACAGTGTAATTCTATCTCTGCTTTTCAAATCCAACTTTGTCTCTCGAGAATTATAAAGAGAGAAAAAGAAAACATATATGATCATCGCATGGTGAGAAAATTGTGTCATGTCGTGTAATCAAAAAGTGGCTGCAATTGGTGCAGGGAAAAGGGATTTTGTTCTAGAGTAAATGGATGACAGTCCAAACACAATTAATTGAATTGATGGCACTGAAAGATCCTCCTGATCTCTCTCTCTCTCTAGCTTTTTTATTCTTCTCTTTAACTTTTTTTTTTTTTTTTTATTTCAATTTTTTTTAACCATCTTCTCTTTGTGGTGGGTTTGCACAAACTCAAAGAGTTTAAATCATATCTTGACTCTTGTAAAGTCTAAACATCTCTTTATCTCTTTTTATCGTCTTCTTCTTCTTCTTCTTCTACTTATATGATAAGAATTTGCCATTTTTCCATCATAAAGTTATATATATCTTCCTTTTATGTAGTGCTTTTTAAAATCACACCCACCATTTTCATCGATTCAAGTGCCAATCCCCACCCTCCTTATATGCATATATCATCTCCCACATGAAATGTGCTACGCTACTACATGCACCAGCACGAAAAGACAGTATAGCTAGCATTCAACTATATATTTTCCCGCCAAAATTAGACTTCACATATTAGTTTTTGTGGCTCTTTTTATTAGGTCTGCAAGTGGATATTTGCTGTGTTGTGTTTTTGTTTGTTTGTTTGTTTGGTCTCTTTTTTCCATATGTAAAGTACTATTTGGAAAACTTTCTAAATTCACTTGGGGAAAAAAAAAAATGTTAAGTTAGTTTAAGAGATCATCGATCTCAGTGAACATCAGAGTATACTGTAGCTAGTGACATTTTTTCACAAAAAAAATAAAATAAAAAAAGGCTTCTTCTGAGTTCTGAGAAAGAAATTACAACAGAGATTTGTTCTGACTCATGCACTACAAAAGAGTAAATTCTTTAATTTTGTTTTTTTCATCCCCTTTTGCAGGTATATTCAACAGTGAGATAGTGGGTATTGGGTAATACACTGCAAGTCTGCATCTTTCAAAGAATTAATATATGTATATATATGAAATATTGGAAATTAAAAAATAAAATTAGTTCTAATACTTTAAAAAATCTCAAATTTGTTCGTAAATAGATTTAAAGGGTTCTGTTTTTTTTTATGGTACTCTTTCCAAAGCTATCTATAGAAAAGTCATATAGTTAATAAGTTTTATAAAAATAGCACCGATTAATAGCATCTATCAAAATTGCCCCTAATGGCACCAATTCTTTTATTTTTGTTTTTGCTTTTTAAATAGTTACCTAGTTAATAAATTTTATAAAAATAGCACCGATTAATAGAATCTATCAAAATTGCCCCTAATGGCACCAATTCTTTTATTTTTGTTTTTACTTTTTAAATCTCTCTCTCTCTCTCTCAAAGACCTCAATTGATCCATCAATAGAGGTCGTCGAAACAGTCGACTCCACTTCGTTAAAAAAAAATCTTGAAATAAGTCTCAGGTAGCTGGAAATAAGTCTCGGGTAGCTGGAAATAAGTCTCAGGTAGCTGGAAATAAGTCTCGGGTAGCTGGTAATAAGTCTCAGGTGACCTACCCGAGAATTATTACCGAGACTTATTTCCATATATATATATATATATATATTTTTAATCTTCTTCTTCATCGACCACCAACGGAGGCCGAGGTCATTTCGACCTCCATTTAAAGTCTGTCCGACCTCCATTGATAGATCAATGGAGGTCGTTGAAAAAAAAAAGAGAGAGAGAGAGAGAGAGAGAGAGGGGAAGAAAGAGAAAGAGAAATTTAAAAAGTAAAAAGAGAAGTAAAAGAATAAGTGAGGGTATTTTAGTCTCTCCACATACTTTGGTGCTAAAAAACATAGAATTAATAACTTGGTGATATTCCAACAAAACCAAACTCATTTGGTGCTATTTCCTCCTATTCCCTCTAGATTTAAATGAACTTATCATTCATAAAAAAATTCAGATCAAAATTCATAAAACTCGATGTAATTTTATCAAGGTCCTTACCGAAATTAAAATAAAGGATCCCTTATGAAAGACTCACTACATATGAATGAGTCTCTCATAAGGGATTTCTTATTTTAATTTCGGTAAGGACCTTGATGAAATCACATCGAGTTTTATAAATTTTGATTTGATTTTTTTTGTGTATGATAAGTTCATTGAAATCTACCTTTGAATTTTTTTTGAGATTTTTTGAAGCACTAGAACTATTTTTCCTGATTTTGTTAAATATAAAGACATCGGAAAAATGGGTGAAATATTGGAAATTCAAGAAAAATAGTTCTAGTGATTCAAAAAATCTCAAATTTTTTCGTAGGTAGATTTAAATGAACTTATCATGCACAAAAAATTTCAGATCAAAATTGATGTGATTTCATTGTGGTCCTTACCGAAATTAAAATAAGGGATCCCTTATGAGAGACTCACTATGTATATATATATATATATATATATATATATATATACATAGTGAGTCTCTCATAAAGGATCCCTTATTTTAATTTCGGTAAGGACCACAATGAAATCACATTAATTTGAATGAATTTTGTTTTGAATTGGGATAAATAGTTCTAGTGTTTGAAAAATTTTCAAATTTTATTCGTATGTAGATTTCAATGAACTTATCATCCACAAAAAAATACATATAAAAATTCATTCAAATCGATGTGATTTCATGGTGGTCCTTACCAAAATTAAACTAAGGGATCTCTTATGAGAGACTCACTATATATATATATATAAAAGAATAAGCATATATATTTTGTTTTGATCCAATAAACTTATAAACATATTGTTTGATGACCATTATAGTTATAGATCTATTATCTAATGATATGAGTTCACAAAGAATATATTCTGTGATAGGAATTTTATTTCATGTCAGCGTGTTTTAATTGGAAGTGTCAGATTAAATCTTCTTCTTCCTAGCTGATGTGATCACACCGAAGTTTAATAGAATATATACTTGGCATTCAAGGCTGTGATTCGAGGGTGATTTTTATTATCTTTTGGTGCATCAAATTGTTGGGTGTGTGACCAAAGTACGTTCTACACTATCTCTATTGGTATGAGACATTTTGGATAAAGTCTCAAAAGCAAATCTGTACGGGTTTAACACAAACAATACAATATTGAATATCCTATCAATGTTATCTTTTTGCACTAGTAAGGGATGAGCAAATTGCACATTCTAAATATCTTTTTATATATTTTTTACATTTTAAAAGGATAAAAATACCACTATCAATAGCACGAATAAAAATTAGGTCCGACATTTCTAAAAAAAATTACCTTATATCATATATATATTCTATAACATTATGTAATTAACTTCGATCCGCTGGATTTTTTTGGGAACACATGGATAAAGGATTACTGTATATATAGGTTTTCTATAGTGAAAACCATCCATATTTCTATGAAATTTAATGAATTTTAATGAGATTGTTTAAATAGATGTAAAAAAGAACAAGATATAGAGAAAATTTTCAAATATTTTTCTCAATTTCCCCAATTTTTTCAAAATTTCAGCCTAAAAAAAATAGAAACAGTAGTTCCTTTATTCGATCAAAAATCTTGAAACTCGCGATAGACAAGCTAAAATAAATTACAGTGCTTTTGAACCTGTTTAGTTCATGAAAAATCTAGACAACAAGAATCTGGAATTTTGAATGAAGTTGACTCGATGAAGTCTCACATTATCTCGATGGATATGGATTATGGGCTGAGATCGACTAACTTGGTTTGGAATTGGCCCATTTTGCTTTTAAAAAAGGAAGCGAGGTCGTTTTAGTAAAGTGAGAATGAACCTCTTTCTGTTAGTGTGAGCACGTCAGCCTTCTTCGCTGATGTAACCGGACACGTCACTGCAGTGTATCAGATGTGTCAAAAAAGTTAGCAAATGTGTTGATGTGCCTGATGTGCCCAGGCACATCATAGGCTTCAACTGACGTTAGCGGACACGTCATTAGACATTGGTGACAAGTCTGTACATGCTAGTAACTCTACGTTGACGTGGGCGGTGGGCCATTCTTGATGACATGCACGTCGGCCATTTTTATTTCCAAAAAAGAAAAAATCGTTTCCTAACGTGTGGACTTTGCTCTGGTGTTTCGACTTCCCGTTTTCGTTTTCTTTTGGTCAGTAAAGAAAAATCAAAAAATGGAGGCTCTAGTAGATGTGCGTAGATGTGCAAAAACACTGCTAATCAACCTAAAAATTTAGTCCAAAAACCAACTTAAATAATATGGTAAGTGATTTTTAATTACCATATCATTTACTACATCACCCCATAGTTTGTGTGATGATGACTGCTCATTAGCCACATCATATTGGTTGAATTTTGAGTGAATTTTTTGGGTTGTATAGTATTACTCATGTAAAATACATGGTGATCCAACAGCGGCGACGATCAACGATCAAAATTTGTCGATGGGAAGAAGAAGACTGTCATAGTTGGCTCTGGCTGGGCTTTATTTGGCGTTGTACCTCCTCTGCAAGTAGGTTCTCTCCTCCCTCCCTCTCCCTCTCTATAAAAGCACCAATCTTGCGAGAGTTGTTTTATGTGTATTTTTTTGAACTATTTGCCTGATGTTGTGAAATGGGTGTTTAGTGGGGTTTTGATTCAGGCATTTGATGTCAAAGTTGTTGATGATGGAAATGGATTTGGTAGTCCTGATGATGTCTGCATCCAGGGTAATTAAAGGTGTATTCCCATTTACATTCAATTTTAAATTATCATACTAATAAATCAACTTTGTTGTCATTTGATTGCTCGAAGAAAGATATTCCAACTGTTATTGGGTAAAAGAAATCAAATATGATGAGCCGAAATGAATTATCAATTATGATGCTTAATAATTTGATAGGAAGAGCAAGAAAAGCGAATTTAGATACTATTAATTATAAACCTTGAAAAATTTTGCATCAACAGATTAATAGAAGGTATTTGTGTAAATATCAAAGAATTTTGATGCCTATTATTCTGGTATATGAGCGCGGATCAACAAATTATTAGAAGGATTTGTTCCGGTATTCGTGCGTGAATCAACGGATTCGAATCGGTTATCCCTGTCTTTTATTGACTATTGTTTGTGTGAGTTTTCCGTTGCACAGAGATAGACTTGGAGGCTTTGATTCCAACCTGATGCAAAGGAAAAATCACGCAAACAACGGTCGATAAAAGACAGGGATAACCGATTCAAATCCGTTGATTCTTGCACGAGTATCGGAAAAAATCCTTATATTAATCTGTTAATCCATGCACGGATACCAGAATAACAAGCATTAAAATTCATTGATGTTTACAAAGATACCGAAATTTGGATAAAAAGAGATACTCTTTCTAAAAACAAGTTTTATTCATTCAAGTCTCATTGAAAAACCCTAATACAAGCTAGTTAAATAATGAAAGTAACCCGAATATCCTATGATTCGAAATCTCGTAAAATTTCTAAACAAGAAAACAACCTGAATATCCTAAGATTCGATATCTCCTAAATTCATAAACGAAAAAGAATTCTAAAACTCCTAAACCAAATCTAATAAGGAAGTTAGATTTAATTTGAGGGTGTATTCAATTAGGATTCTTTAGGACATTTAAAGACATTTTTTAAGTGACAGATTTTCATGGATTTCTACGAAATTTTATTAATCCACATGGACTTTCATTGATTTGTTCAGACATCTATCTCAAACATTTATAGATTTGTTTAGACATTTATCTCAGACATTTATTGATTTGTTTAGACATCTATGGACTTTTATGGATTTGTTATCTCTGACTTCTATTATAGATGAAGAATTATACCACTATATGGTCCAATAACACAATCTATACACTCAACCAATATAGTCCATTAATACAATTTGCAGTACTAACAACAATCTCTGCTTTCATTTTCTCTTCTATTACTTTTCACCTCTTTATTAATTAGCTATTTCCCTTTCCAGTTCTCCATTTGGACTTTGCTTATGGCTTCCTTATAGTTTTTTTTTTTTTTTTTTGGTTTTTTGTCATGTATTATGTTTCAATAAGACAAACGTATCACGTTATCTATATAATAATTACACTACTACAAAAATTACAAAAGAAATCGGTTTTGTTTATATGCAAGAAATCGGTTTTTGAATTTTTTAAAAACGATGTCTTTTTGAGTGATTTAGAAAAAAAACGCAAAAGACATCGGTTTTTAACCGATGTAAAACAAGAGAAAAGACATCGGTTTTACTTAAAACCGATTTAAAAATCCAGGAGAAAAGACATCGGTTTTAGTTAAAACCGATTTAAAAACCCTGATGTAAAATTGATGTATTACAAAAATTAATCCCACCGTCGCCGGCCAACCCCACCTCTGCTAATAATGACAATTAATTGTCATTATGAGGAATCGAACTTGCAACCTCAAAGTCAAAGTGGTAAGCCTTTACCGCCTGACTAAAAGATTGGATGTGTTAACAATTGCACAAAATTTATATATAACCTATATGAGTTGTTAGAAAAAAAAAACTTGTTTGATAAATTTAAATTTACTTAACTAATCAAAATTCTAATTTCTACTACAATCATATATATATTAAATAAATTTTATTGGTGGGTTTATTTTTCATTTCATTTTTTATTGTGTGGTTTTGTTTCCGCTGGAGATATTTTTGTGCAAACTTTTTCCTTAAAACTGTATCTTTTGGCAACGAAATAAATTTTTTCATCTACGTTGGATTCTTCGATTTTTCGATACGAATCCAACGGTATAAAGAACGTAAAATTCTGGGCGATATTTTGAAAGTTATGATCAATTATTTGGTCAAAGGTCAAAAGCGATTGGAGATATTTTTGTGCAAACTTTTTCCTTAAAACTGTATCTTTTGGCAACGAAATAAATTTTTTCATCCATTGCGGATTCTTTGATTTTTCGATACAAATCCAACGGTATAAAGAACGTAAAATTCCGGGCGGTATTTTGAAAGTTATGATCAATTATTCAGTCAAAGGTCAGAAGCGATTGGAGATATTTTTGTGCAAACTTTTTCCTTAAAACTGTATCTTTTGGCAATGAAATAAATTTTTTTGTCTATGGTGGATTCTTTTATTTTTCGATACGAATCCAACGGTATAAAGAACGTAAAATTCCGGGCAGTATTTTGAAAGTTATGATCAATTATTCAGTCAAATGTTAGAATTGAAGCAATTGGAGATATTTTTGTGCAAACTCTTTCCTTAAAACTATATCTTTTGGCAAGGAAATAAATTTTTTTGTCTATGCTGGGTTCTTCAATTTTTCGATACGAATCCAATGGTATAAAGAACGTAAAATTCTGGGCGGTATTTTGAAAGTTATGATCAATTATTCAGTTAAAGATTAGAAGCGATTCGCAAATCTGCGAGTGAGCTGTTTTCATCGCTCATTTTCACACTTTTCCAAATCGATTTTTGGAATATTTTCTGATTTAAAAGTGTTTGTTTGCATGTCTACTTTCTTGTGTCAAAAGTTAAGCAAATAACGTTGAGTATTTTTAGAGATACACACTTGAATGTGGACATAGGTCAAATTTGCATTGTAGAATTTTACTTTTGAATCCACATCGGTTTTTATAAAAACTGATGTCTAAATGCTTGTTTTTAATATCGGTTTTTATAAAAACCGTTGTCTTTTCAACGCAAAATTTAAGACATCGGTTTTTATAAAAACCGATGTCGAAACGATTTTTTTTTAATATCGGTTTTCTTAAAAACCGATGTCTTTTGAAACTGTAATTTTTAAGACATCGGTTTTTATAAAAACCAATGTCTAAAAGCTTTTTTTAAATCGGTTACCAAAAACCAATTTCTTTTAGTGATTTCTAGTGATGTCTTTTAACATTTTTATAGTAGTGTTAATAATTAACATACGTCTATGCATCCATTATGAATTTAATTAAAAACCATCATTTTTAAGCAAATAAATGTTGATTAATTATTCTCTTGCAAGAGTCATTAACTTTCTAATATCAGCAAAAGCCAAGAGAATTTCTCCTTTTTTTGGTAGACTAATGAACATCAAAAACTTAAGATGCCTCAAATGTATGATAAAGGAACTGTACAAGACTTTTCAGACTATTTCAAAGTACAAACGTGTAACTCTATAATCAAAATTTACAGCAATATTCATATAACCTCAAAATAATCGCAGTAAAGTATAAGTTGGGAAAATTTCGAAGCCTAATATTCCGTATGGCCATCCTAATTGATATACCAAACAATCATGTTAAGACTCGCAATTTCAACAAGACATAGCAATGTCTATCAGCATCAATATCAATACCAACAATGGTAATTGCCAGTGTTTGAGACACAAACCTGAGTTTACAATTCCGGAGAACCCCATATGCATTAGATTGCAGTCGAAAAATCAGCAAGAGAGTTCATTGATCAGGATTATTTGAGCAGAGAACAAGTGAGAAGAAGCAACACGTTTCTGTTTTGAGAGAGAGAGAGAGAGAGAGAGAGAGAGCAAAGTCTACCAAAATCTTTAGGGAGAAGGTCGGACATGTTATGTCATTTGATATTTATATTTCTCACCATCAAGTCCACCAAAATCCATGACCTAAGAAAATCCTTTAAAATCTAGTTCTAATTGAATACATCTTGATTCTTGTAGACATTTTTAAAGTCTCAATTCAATACACCCGGATTTGGAAGGATTCTTTAAAAGTCCATGGAAATCTAAATTGAATACCACTGGATTAATATAGACTATTTTAAAGTCTTTAAATGTTCGAATTAAATACACTATGATTTATAATGTCTTTAAATACCCTCAAGAATCCTAATTGAATACACCACCCTTAATAAAATCAAATCATTAAATAATTAACTACATAATTAAAGAAAACATAATAATATTTATTAGGGAAAAAATCATTCTCCCCCTGTAGGTATTCTCCAGTCTCCCCCTCTACTTTCAACATTAGCTAGATTCCCCCCCTATAAAATCAGTTTATCTCTATTCTCCCCTCTGCCGTCACTTTTTTTCGTTAAAAGAAACAATTGCCGTTAATTATGAAGGACAATATGGTAAAATAACATGTTGTTTGGGAATGTGCATCATATCTGAAGGGCATAAGAGTAAATTGAGATATTAAATTAAGTAATATTTTAGAATAAACAATTGAGAAATAAATGATAGGTTTAGATGAATCCACGTCATATGTTATTACACCGGTTGCAATAAACAAGTTAGGGCATCTCATGGTGGCCCCTTCATATTCCAACGATACTAGCCATTTTCTTCTTCTTTTCCTCTCATACTTTCCAACTCATCATCTTCTTTCGCACCAAAAAAAAAAAAAAAAACCCTACCAGTACTCAATATTGCAAACAAACAAATCATGACTAGATTTTGAACAGGAACCATAATTAACGAAATTGAAGGACAACAAACAATCGGTACGAAACTCATGCAACAACCATCATTCATAGACTGGAAAAAACCAAACAAACCTTCTTCAAAACAGATGCAACAAATCCCACTCAATTCTTTCTTCTCTGAAACTTTGAGTGGTAGTGATTGATGAACAAAATAAAGTACTTCAACGGTTCAAAATTTAGTCGTGAATTGTTTGTTTGCAATATTGGGTTTTGGTAGGGTTTTTTTTTTTTTTTTGGGTCCGAACGAAGATGAAAGTTGGAAAGTATGAGAGGAAAAGAAGAAGAAAATGGCTGGTATCGTTGGAATATGAAGGGGCCACCACGAGATGCCCTAATTTGTTTATTGCAATCGGTGTAATAGCATATGACATGGATTCATCTAAGGGTTCAAAAAATTTTTATCACTATTTGGGGCACTTTTTGTAAGACAATCACCACATTACTAATTTAAGTTTAAAAGGCACCTATTTATGTGACTAGACAAAAATACCCCTTTTTGTCACTTTGTGTCTTTTGCAAACGTTGAGAGAAAACCTTTTTGAACATTTTCATGCATTTTCGAGCCTTTTTACATTGTTCGAGCCTTTTAATGCATATTTCGAGCCTTTTAAACAGTTATCCGAGCCTTTTTGAACATTTATCGTGCCTTTTTGAACTTTTGTCGAGTCTTTTTGTACATGAATCATGTCTTTTTGTACAGTAATCGTGCATTTTTGAACCTTTATGAATCGAGTCTTTTTGTACATGAATCGTGCCTTTTTGTACATGAATCGAGCCTTTTTGTACAGTAATCGTGCCTTTTTGAAAAAAAAATCATGCCTTTTTGAAAAAAAATTCGAGCCTTTTTGTACATGAATCGTGCCTTTTTTGTACAGTAATCATGCCTTTTTGAAAAAAAAAATCATGCCTTTTTGAAAAAAAATTCGAGCCTTTTTGTACATGAATCGAGCCTTTTTGTACAGGAATCGTGCCTTTTTGAAAAAAAAAATCGTGCCTTTTTGAAAAAAAAATCGAGCCTTTTTGTACATGAATCGTGCCTTTTTGTACATGAATCGAGCATTTTTGTACAATAATCGAGCATTTTTGAAAAAAAAAAATCATGCCTTTTTGAAAAAAAATTCGAGCTTTTTTGTACATGAATCGAGCCTTTTTGTACATGAATCGTGTCTTTTTGTACATGAATCGTGCCTTTTTGAAAAAAAAATCATGTCTTTTTGAAAAAAATTCGAGCCTTTTTGTACATGAATCGTGCATTTTTGTACAGGAATCGTGCCTTTTTGAAAAAAAAAATCATGCCTTTTTGAAAAAAAATTCGAGCCTTTTTGTACATGAATCGTGCTTTTTTTGTACAGTAATCATGCCTTTTTGAAAAAAAAAATCATGCCTTTTTGAAAAAAAAATCGAGCCTTTTTGTACATGAATCGAGCCTTTTTGTACAGTAATCGTGCCTTTTTGAAAAAAAAAATCGTGCCTTTTTGAGAAAAAAATCGAGCCTTTTTGTACATGAATCGTGCCTTTTTGTACATGAATCGAGCCTTTTTGTACAATAATCGAACCTTTTTGAAAAAAAAAAATCATGCCTTTCTAAAAAAAAATTCGAGCTTTTTTGTACATGAATCGAGCCTTTTTGTACATGAATCGTGCCTTTTTGTACATGAATCGAACCTTTTTGTACAGTAATCGTGCCTTTTTGAAAAAAAAAATCATGCCTTTTTGAAAAAAAAATTCGAGCCTTTTTGTACATGAATCGTGCCTTTTTGTACATGAATCGAGCCTTTTTGTACAGTAATCATGCCTTTTTGAAAAGAAAAAAATCATGCCTTTTTGAAAAAAAAATTCGAGCCTTTTTGTACATGAATCGTGCCTTTTTGTACATGAATCGAGCATTTTTGTACATGAATCGAGCATTTTTGTACAATAATCGAGCCTTTTTGAAAAAAAAAATCATGCATTTTTGAAAAAAAATTCGAGCTTTTTTGTACATGAATCGAGCCTTTTTGTACATGAATCGTGTCTTTTTGTACATGAATCGAGCCTTTTTGTACAGTAATCGTGCCTTTTTGAAAAAAAAATCATGCCTTTTTGAAAAAAAATTCGAGCCTTTTTGTACATGAATCGTGCCTTTTTGTACATGAATCGAGCCTTTTTGTACAGGAATCGTGCCTTTTTGAAAAGAAAAAAAAATCGTGCCTTTTTGAAAAAAAATTTGAGCCTTTTTAAACTTTTTTTCAAGCCTTTTTACACTAGATTCGAGCCTTTTCAACAGTGTATGAAAAGGCTCGAACCAAGTATGAAAATGCTCGAACCTAGTATCAAAATTCACACAACCAGCTTAAGGTTTTAAATTTAAAAAAAAAAAAAGCTCGACCCCCGAATGCGTCTGCGTAGCGCCACCAAACTAATGGAGGTATGTTTTGATGTTCAATCTGCATTGGAGGTTTGTTAAACAAACCTCTATGAAGAAGATGAAAGAATAAAGTCTCAGAAAAATTCAAAGTAAGAGAATGTGTAAAGTAAGGGCATTTTTGTCAGTTCACCATAATAGGTGCCTTTTAAACTTAAGTTATTAAAGCGGTGACTTTCTTACAATACCAACTTAAAAAGGTGACATTTCTCACCATTTCCACTTCATCTAAACCTATAATTTATTTTTCAATTGTTTTATTCCATATTATTACTTAATTTAATATCTCAATTTACTCTTATGCCCTTCAGATATGATGCACATTTCCCAAATAACATGTTATTTTACTATTTTGTCATTCATCATTAACGGCAACTGTTTCTTTTAACGAAAAAAGTGATGGCAGGGGGAGAATGGAGATAAATTGATTTTACAGGGGAGAATCTAGCTAATGTTGAAACTAGAGGGGGAGACTTGAGAATACGGTAAACTACAGGGGCGAGAATGCTTATTTCCCATAAAAAAAAATTGAAGAAAAAAATAAATTCAAAGCAAAAGCACGACTTTGTGGCTTGATCCAAAAAAAAAAAAAAAAAACGACTGTCTGTTCACAATTTTTTTTCCTTTACCGTAGTGTGGTGTTTTTTATTTTTTTTTTATCAAACTATTTTATTTGCGTGCGTGCACACACACACACACATATATATATATAGTTTGGTGAATGGGGGAATCAAGTTCCCTTTAATTCAGGAACTTAATTCCTGATATATGTGTGGGGTTCACGGAACTTAATTCTACACAAATTTAATAAACACAAGAATTCAAAAATCAGAAACTTAATTCCCTCTCCCAAGAATGATTCTAATCGGTTTACACGTACACCCTTAGCATTGTTGATGAGCTGGGCATCAAGCCCCCTCCACCAATGGGATGAAATCTTCGTAATACTTTGAAGATGGATTGGAGGTAATTAATATTGATATGCTATGACAAGAAAGAAAAATAGTGATAGTTTTAGTTTGGCATAGCTTAATTAGGCAGCTGAGAAATTATATATCTCTTTTGGTTGAAAATTGGATTGAGTTATGAGTACAAGTTTAAGTGTCTACAAACTGTCGTAACAAGCTGAGGATCATTTTGCAATCTGCAGGTTTGATTTCTGATATTCTAACAACTTATATGCAGAATCAAAGTATGAAGAATAACATTTGTTAGAAATTGTTCTTATGACCATTGCTGCCTCTGTGATACGATATTCTTATTTACGCAGTTAGAATGTATAATTATCATATATAGTTGCTATCAATGCCATTGTTTCTATGATTTTCCTTCAGTTTGTATCTCTTCTTGAGATTCTTTCACAAAAGATCTGAATTGACAAGAGTTGTTGTGTCTTTAACCCATAAGACAGAAAGAAAAAAAAACACCCCCTATGTCCACAAATAGTCATCTATTCCTATAAAACTATAACTAGTTGCTTTTGCATCAAAAATCACGACATGGAATGGATGTCCTTTTTTAGCATGTATAAATACCTCTTCTGTTGCTTCTAATCAGCATTGAAGCACCATTTCCAAGTAGCATGGTCAGCGCAAAGAAGTTCATCTGGATGATGAGGAAGAGCCAATAAAGAAGTTGATGGAGAGAGTTGTAACAAAGCATCACTGGCAGAGAGGCCATTTTGTCATCTACGTACACCTTTGATCAAAAGCGTTTCGTGATTCTGTTGGCATATCTTAGCAATGACATCTTCCGAGAGCTCTCAAAGTTGTCCGAAGAGGAATTTAGACTGTCGAGTGATAAACTCATTACATTTTCATGTAATGCAGCCTTCATGACTTGCTTAATTTCTCTAATCAAACACGGGGTAGCTACAGGTTTGGACAAGGCAATTCTCAATTCATTATTACCATTTGCTGCACATTTTCCGTTGCCTTCCCTCAAGAACTGTTGTTTGCATTGCTCAAAAACAATCTGGTTCGAATTTGCAAGAGACAGAAAAACAATAAACTGAAATAACATGTTAGGGAAATCGAGGCCCATGTTTCACACGGTGTCCTTAAGACAATTTCGCCGGCTAACATTGTATGTGTATGGCGATTGTCTCCCAGGATACAACGATTTAAACAGTGGATGTGCAGAAACACAAACCACTCTCAGCGAACTCAAATTGAATTCAAACTTACCAAGATACGAAGAACTGGAAGAATATTTTCTGTTTATTCTGTGATTTCCAGAAGTGATATTATAAGGAATACACTAGGGTTTTTAATAGAAAACCTAATCGGTAGGATTGATATGGAAATACTTAATTATTATGTTTTAATGATAAATGAAATTAATTAAGGAATAATCTCTAAAAGATCTATTCCTAATTAAACACTTATTCCGATTACTTAGTGATCAAGTAAGTATCAGAATCCAAAACGGAATTGATTCTTTCCTTATCAGCTCACTTGGAAAAAAGAAATTTAAATTAGTAGTAAAAAATCGTTTGTACCCTCACGGTACACAAGACGCACCAACACACGAGTTGTGCAACCGAAGGTTCAAGGTCCATGAAACCTTAGAAAGCCTTTATGCTACACATGCTAATATGTTATTATCACACAACCAGTTATATACTACACATAAGTGTTTTCCCCAACCAATGTGGGATGTACATTTTCCCCTACACAATGGGCTCACCTTGAGACTCAATTTCTCATTCACCCCTTAATCATTTTGTGAGTTTGGGTATACCATTTCGAAGCTCTCATGGAGGAGAATTCGAATATAATTTTATCTTCCATTTTCATGGAATCAATCATACCCAAATACTGCTCTCAAAATGTGTGTTCATCACAAAATTTCCAACAAGAACAACATTCATTTGTTTGCAGCTACTGAGCGAAATCAACTTAAAAAGAAAAGGTTCATGGTTCCCTTGGAATATCTCAGAAGAAATCTCTTGTTGTTTGTTGATATCAAAGACAAACACACCACCAACAACTCATATCAGGCTATTGAATTTTTTTTTCACAACAATCTTTCGACCTACAATTTTGATCTTTGTACGTAATACAATTTGACACACACTTCAAACTTTTGATTTTGTTTATCCAAGAATAGAGAGGTTTGAGGTTTTTTTGGTCTGGATTCTAGGCTTCAAACATATATATATATGGACTGGACTAGTTGCACCCAATTTCATGTTTTAAAGTACCAACTTTTATGTTGATAAAGGGGATTTCAAGAGATTAGTTGGGGTGTACGTATTTTGTATCTCTCTAAATGGATATGATGGGCTCATGAATATATACAAGTCCAAATTCTTATTGAACAGCCCAACATTTGTGTTGTGGACTTGTGGGCTCTGGCTCACCAATCACAGCCGCGATAACGACGCTTATTGCCTCCGTTAATTGTCTAACGTCGTTAATGTTTATTGCGTGATTTGTCGTTGTTTGGACAGGCTGCTTTTTCAGTTTTTCCATCTCTCTTATTTTTGCACTGCATTTTCTTTCTGCTACTTTCTTTACATGTTCGTTCGACAATTTATCAATTTATCTTTTCTTTCCACTTGTAATATATCTTTTCTTTCTTTAATTAGATATAATTTTTCTCGAGTCCATTATTGGAGCTACATCTAGTTAACGTAGACTACTAGACTATATATATATATATATATATATAGATTCTGTAGAATAATTATTCGCTATCATATGATTCATATTATATAAATACACACACAACCTGAATAGATTATAGAATAATTAATCGTGTCAACTTTTGTAGGTGGGAATTAATGCACGCCACATCTGTGAAAGTGTGAAGAAATTGTGAAACATTTGATAATTAATATTCTTTTGTTTGGATGGATATATTTATATACGTGAGTTTAGCAATTTATGTTGGATGTTGTCTCTGAGTTAAGGTAGGTGACAACCTGTTCACTGTGTTTGACAACCTGGTTATGTGGTGGCTTGATCTATCAATAACTACTAACTAGTCAGGAATTTCGAGTTTCAGGAGAGTACCGGAGACTGACATATCTCTACCCTTATGAGGTTGGTCCGATAGTAAATCTCTCACACCTGCACCATGAGGTTGCGGGTTCGAGTCCACCTCACTCTCTAAAAAAAAAAAAAAAAAAAAGAAGCACATGCATGGATTGGATCGAGGATATTCCTTTTGAAATTCTGTGACAAACATCAAATATTTATCCATTACTGGCACATGGAAAATTTTAAGATTGTTTACCTTTAATAGTTTAATTGAGCAGTTTGTAATTCTTTATTATGATGTGAATTCTTTCATTCTACAACGATTATACCTTTATATAAAAGTTCCAATCAGTTTTTTATGACTTGAAAGTAAGAGATTATGAATATTTGGAAGAAATATACACATATGGAAAGTGACTTTCATTAAAAGAGGAATTATGTGGTTGAAAATTTTCTTTGGCTTAATCATGGACTTTCTAGAAGAGATAATGTCACAATTAAGATAGAGATAAAACGATCATAATCATGTAATAATGGAATCATAGTCTGTATATGCCCAGGAAACATCATTCTAATAGTGCATTTACTCTTCAAGGGTAATTTAAGACACCTACTTCCCTGCTTGTATATAGTATAGTTTATGTGCATGGTTGGTTTAGGGCGCTGTCTGTCAACTGTCAAGATTCATATGCCGATAAAAGTGAAGGCAAGCCTTATTAATATCTTTAGTGATCTGATGCACCACGGAGATCAGGTGCACGTAACTGAGATAGGTTTTCTCTATAAATCATCTTGTTTCAACAAAAAAACTACACAAACATAAAAAAAAAAAAAAACAGCCCAAATTGAAGAAGAAAAAATATGTTGGATCAGATGTGCTATGAATAGATACCAAATCATTTAAGTTGTCAATTAAGTAAGAATAATTTTGATCACAAGAAGACTATATGTGGTTACATTATATGGACACTTATTGTATTAAGATATAAATTAAAATTTAATGTATTGTGCTAATTAATTCTGATATTTGTTGCCGCCAATTTGTTGTTATATACGAAGCTGTGTATAAGATACAAATTCTATACACATTGATCACCATTAATTGATCACCAATAAAATAACTATAATATAATAGAGACAGCTGACAAAAGAAAAAGACCAACTATATAGACTCAAGGTTGCCTACTTCCTCTTTTGTGTTTGAAAAAAAAAAAAAGTACTTCTTTATTCCAAAAAAAAAAAAATCCGAAAGCTGATTCCGCATCTCTCCTAATTAGGTGGCACAAGACAGCCGCAAATTGACAAGAGCATCTCAATTTATGTTTAACCAATCAAATCGGGATACGTGTCTACATTTAATTTTTTTATTTTTAATTTCTTCTATAAATATAAATACATATATATCTCAATTTGATTAGTTAGATACAAATAGAAACACTATTTTTAGAAAGTTGATTTGAGTCCCTTATGGACACAAATCCTACGGTCGAATTTTGATTGGAGAACAGATGGGCAGCAACAGATTAAATTACAATAAAATAAAATTAAAAGCAACGGCCATAATGTAAAGAAACGGCAAAAAATAATACAACGTTAAATATAGTCGGTTCCCATACAAAAACATTCGATAAGCTAGTGATCAAAATAATATATATATATATATATATATATTAATAATAATGTATAATATATAAAATAAAATAAAAAAATAAAAATAAAAAACAGAAAAACACACTCACCGCCCACATTTGATCACCCATCCTCATCAACCTCCAGTAAACGACTTTTCACGTAAGCTTCCACCACCATCCTTGGTGACGGTGACAACCTCCTCCTCCTCCTCTCACAGCATATTCAGGACCACTCTCTCTCTCTTTTGGTGGTGTCCACTGCGACGTCATCATCAGTACTCTCACAGATACAATAACAGAAGAATGGAACTGTACTAGGTGCCCATTTAGTCTCTCTTCTCTTGCCTTATCTTCTTATCTACTTTGTATTGTTTTTTTGTTTGGCAACTAAAACATTTAGTAATTAAAGACAAAGTAGGCCATCGATTGCTGTTCCTTCCAAATAACACCTTCTTCTTCTTCCTATTTCATTGAATTTCACAGACTTCACAACTTATATAGATTTATATATACATATTTGGATATCAAAAAAAAAGAAAAAAGAAACTAAGATGATAAAATATTAAATCAATTAAGACGATGACTAACTAATAACTATGGTGTTACAATTGATAACCAGAGATTAAAAGTAGCTAAAACCTATAATCAAACAGAATCCTTCTTATTCTGTTTAATTTTTTTTTTTTTTTCTTTCTCTATTGCAGATATTTGTAATTTTCATATAAAAAGCTGACTATATAAACAGCAGTTGATGAGTTCACTAATCACTCTTCATCAGAACTTTCTGGGTTTGGATACTTGTTCAAATCGGGTTTCTCGGGTATCCGGACAGAATTGGATTCGGATTCCGAAGCATGAAGAGCGACTTGTAAGGCGTCAACCCTAGCACCAACTTCGGTGGCTTTCTTGCGTATAGAAGCAGCGGTCATGTCTCGGAGATCGTCTTCTTGGAAGATCAAATCGGGGAAATTAAGGCGAGCAGAGGGTCCACGGAGGTAGAAGACGGCGGTGTCGTAGGCACGTGCGGCTGCTATTGGGGTGGTGTAAGAACCAAGCCAGATTCTTGATCTCTTATTCGGTTCTCTGATTTCAGCCACCCACTTCCCCCACTTCCTCATCCTTATCCCTCTGTAGGGCTTCTCCTGCTGTTGCGGTTGGTGGTGGTGGTGCTGCCGCGGCTTCCGCTTGTGAGTCTCTGAACTGCTTCTTGTCGAAGTTGAAGTGCAACACTCTCCTTCCATATCTCAACAAAATTAATTTGAACAATAAAATAGAAAATATATGTTTTCTTCTGATTTCAGGAACTATATAGGCTGTGGTGGTGGTGGCTCATGACTGACCAAAAAAAACTGAGAAAACAAAAAGACTCGACTTGAAATTCAAGAAATAGCTAGGTTTGAGAAATCATGGTTTACTTGTATATAATTATAAATATGAAAATAAATAAATAAATAAATAGATACGTATAAAAAGATACTAAATAGAGAAATGGAGAGGAAAGGAAGCATTAGTTTCCCACTTGGCTGCTAGTCTGTCGAATGGGCACGGCCGCCACGTTGATCTTCCTTTTAAGATAAATACAATTTTGGCCGACATAATCCATCACCTCACCTCCCATCTCTCTCTATTCTAGTTTCATTTTTTTTTTTAATAATATATATACATATTATATTTTTTTCTATTTTCTCTCTCTTTAGTGGATGTGAATGGGCATTTCTGTACTTGTAATTGATAATGCCATGTAGGCTGTAGCGGCAGGTGGGCATGTGACCGGCCGACGTGGATGGTTTCTCTCCAAGTAGGCAAGTAAGCAAACCATGATTTTACCTCTTATATATCTAATTCGTTTTGAGTACCACGCATTTCACTGCACAATAAGGTAGGCTTAGTTTGATATTGCTGTGATGTGTGGAGAATTACTTTTAGTTTTGTTGTGGGGAGAAATCGAGAATTGTTTTTGAATTTGATTTTTAAAAGTGCCATGAGAACGAAAATCATTTTCAATGTGTTTGATAATTTGTAAGTAAAAAGTGTTGTGACCGTGTAAAATTACTAAAAATGACACAAATGAATATTGAAGATGTTTTCAAAATAAATAATTTATTTTATTTTTATGTGACCATAAATATGTTATAAAATAAATAAATAAATTGCTTTATTTTTGTGTGACCGTAACATATTATTATTATTATTTTTATCTATTGCCACATATAGGGGTGGGCAAAAAACCAGTGAACCGAACCGAACCGAACCGAACCGAACCGGTCCAATCGTTTTTTTTTTCTGGTTATTTTATTGTTCATCGGTTCGTTTTTTAAAAAACCGGATATTTCGGTTCGGTTTCCAATTCAAGGGTTCAAACCGATAACCGGTCTATATAATAAAAAATACCTACATTTTTACGAATCCTATCATTCTATCAGTATCTGCTGCCTCTTTGCCGTTTTTTTGGGTGTTGCCTTTATAAAATTGATGAAAATGTCATATTGTATATGTTTTATAAAATTTATAAAATGATAATAGCCCCCTGTAACTGCTTCATAATATGCTTGAAATTCTGCCATGTTAAGTGATTTCACACAACTATTAAAATGATTTAATACAATAAAAAAGCTTGGAAATAGCCTAAATTGCTTTGAAATTAAAACTGATAGCAGCAAGTGAAACAAACTGAACACACAAAATGTATATACACACACACACACGCACTGACCACACCTATAATCATACATCTATAACATTACTTCCTAGCCAAAAAGGAAAAAATATTGATAAACATATGGAAATTTCCTAGTGCTTTCAGTTAAATTAGTTCGAGAATTCTTTCTTATCACAATAAAAATATCTCTGTAAAAGAATGTACCACAATCTTTCAAAAATTTGTGTTTTTCAAATTTTCTAACCATGGCGGATTTTAAAAATTAAAGCCCAATAATTTGGTCAAATAGGCCTAAAACCGAAAAAACCGAACCGAACAAGTTCAATCAGTTTTTGATCGGTTCACACTTTTCAATTTTATCGGATCGGTTCACTTTTTTAAAAACCGGATATTATCGGTTCAATTTTCAAGTGAACCGATCCATTAAACGCCCATCCCTAGCCACATATATCAAGAAAACCCTTTTAAAATAATATGTTTTCATTATTGCTTCAAAAGCATTTCAAGAAGCAATGCCAAACTAAGCCTACATGATGAAAAACGTTCATTTAGTCTGAAAAGATTCAAAATATAGTCGATACCAGTCACACCACGTAGTTGATATAATTTTTTTGAGAACTAATCTTTACGTGAAACTTCAATATAGAAACAACAAAAATGTCAAATTGATGTTTCATATGAGACCGTCACATGGAAGATTTGTTGCTGTCACACTTGAAGAACTTTACTTAAATGTCAATGCAAACGATTTTTTTTTTTTTGTTTTTCAAAACTGAAATAACTTGTTTGTTTGGATGAGGAGGAGGAGTTTGGTTTGTTGACAAGTATAGATTGGGGTGAGAGAAAGTTAGGGTTTGGAATTAGAAAAACACAAGTCGGTGGTGGGATGCGGATGAATTTGGATGGACGGATGGGGTGGTTTTGAGAGTGACTTTCCGTCCACGCAATGACGATCCCTTTGTAGTGGAAATAGCAATAGTTAGAGATTAGAATTAGTGTTTTTTTTTTTTCACTAATCAAAAACTTATTAAAAGGGGATTTTTAGTCTCTTTCTTAATCATCTGATTAATTGGTAGACTTTAGAGTCCCATTTATTCAACAATTCTGAGTGCCTAAACCATGATTTTGAATATGTGTCTCCTCTTTAATGGGTCGGCAATAAGTATTGGAGATTAGATTAATCACTTCTATTATTGACATGTTTATAAATAAAAATAATTAAGTTTGATTATTGACTTTACACAACTTGAACCGCTTGAATACAAAATTCCACCGTCTTCCATAACAAAATATTATAATTAAAGATTGGAATCTAATACCTTGAATATAAAATTCTCTTCTTTAATTTTTTTTTTTTTTTTTTTTTTTTTCATTTAAGGAGTGGCACTATCAAACAAAACAGCAATCGAACAGATTCCATCTCACAGAAAATGAAAATAGACATCTTAAATTCGATTTAATGAAAGAAAGAGTACAAGGGATCTAATGAAGAAAAACGATAATGTCAGATGTGAATTTAAGCAAGTCATTATTGTCTGCCAACTCAGATATTTCCGACAGCAATCTTGGTCCCTGACAACCAAATAAATGGGTAACTCATAGAAATAGTTATAAAGATATAAATATTATCTCTGTGGTGGTTTGCCAAACTGGCCAACTTTGGAGTTGGAGATTCAGTCGGCAACAGTGAGCACACAAACTATAGCTGTGTTCATAACTGTTGGGTGTTTTACTTTGGATCTCTTTGCGGCACTTGCTTGAAAATTTAATCACTAGAGACAAATCTATTGGAAAGAACCTGCCGGTCTCAACTGAAAAAAGAAATAGTTTTATTTTATGACCACACCCCACTCATACCATGTCACGTTACATAGATACAATGTACCATCCAATTACATTGAGCGTTTTTTTTTTCTTCTCATGACAGGTTATGATTGGGGCGGCTATTCTCTCTATGCTGTTGTTATTTGTGAGAGAAAACTTTGATGTGATCCTAAAATAAGACAACCCCACACATGTCATACACACAATCATGATTCATGGCTTTTGATCTTGAACTATTTTGGGATTGGCCTACAAAAAGTTCAAGATTAAGTGCCACAAATTATGACTGGCTTGCGTATTTCATGCTTAGCCACAGTAATGATAAGTAACAATATCGCATTGCCTTTTCAAACAAGCTGAAAAAAAAAATATATTAGCAAGAACTACACTACTCCATAATGTATTATAATGTGATAAAACTCTGTTTCATGTAACGTCACAAGCCATTGAACCTAACCTCCATATTGTCAATCATAACGCATAAAGGTCACTAACCTCCACTAGGCTGAAAAGGACTTCTGCTGGTCAGGGGACATGAATTCCTGGAACTAATGCTTCTTAATCTTGAGGAGCAGTCTGCCGATCCACAGTCAATACCGACAAGTGCTTCTTCCACGATCACAAAATTTTCAATCACTAATCAACATGCTCAAACTGTATGCAACAGAGATTGATAACAGTAGAACCAGAAATTGTAAATTGAACCAAGAGCACTATCAATAAATTAACAAGTTCCAATAAGAATAAAACTTCAGGCAGTAAGAAATGAGAATATGGGAGTCTTATTTCACAAAAAATGCAGTGCTCAACAGCTTTGTATCGCTGTCTCTGTAAGACAAACTGATTTAGAATAGGCAGTTATTGCAAATTTGCAATCGCTGGGGTATCCAGTAAGCCCAAAAATATAAATATGCAAATTCCAATACGGCTATTACGAGCAAGTAGTAACCCTCAAACGGACAACCAGGGTAGTATCAGACTGTTCTTCATGAAAATATACTGAATGAAAACTTTCTTTTTATGTGTTCAGATTTAAGGCAAAAAAGGTTGACAAATGACAATAATGTTCATAGGATGAATGAGGTAAGGATGTTGAAACCAACAGCAAGAACACAGAAATGGAAACACAGACAAGTAGTACAATTTAGAATTATCTTTATGAAAGAGCACCTTGGTTAATCTGATTCTTTTATTGTTGGGGGGTGAGGAACATTCACTAGGATTGCAGCATTCATGTAAGATCATCAAGGATATAAATCAATTAAATTTGTAACCTGATGTTGAATGTTGCCTATGAAGAGATAGGGGAACTGGGGAAATAAGGGCAAGGACTTACATTAACTCAAAATTATTATCACAGATGCTGTATTTATAGACAACTGAGTAAAAGATTTTTGTGAAATTATTAAAACATATGAATTACATCAGATTATCAGAAACTTCATCTTTTAAACAAATTAAATCTCTCACCTTGTATTCCATAAAAATCATCCAAGGTACTAAAATGCTGTAGTAAAACTTAATCTTGTTACGATAAAACCCAAAAAGGCATAACACTGATTGCCGATAACACTACATATAACTAAACCACCTTACAAACATTTTTTTCATGCCTTCACTAACTAAAACCTTCTCAATTCAGCAAAAAACTTTTTTTTCCCATCTTTTATGAACAACTACAGTTAAAGAACTGCTGTATACTAGTGATACTGAGTCAAGGTTAGGCTTTAATTATTACCAATGCAATTAATAACAAGTCCAACAAGTTCTTAGTCAATTTTAAAGTCATGATGATTTCATCAAGCATTTTAAGTAGACACAAAGGCATGCCATTGCATAATTAGTTGTTCAACTTTGAATGGGGAATAATATTTTCTCTCCACCTTATCTTCTGTTCTTTTAGGTCTTTATTTGGTCTACCTAACACCTCCAACATTAATTTACTGCCACCTCCTTAATGGTGGATTCATTGCACCTTATTGCACATGAGTATATGACCACCGTATTATATGCTCTTATATACTCTTTTTTTCTCGTGCAACTAGTGGTGATACTCCATGGTAATCTACTAGAAACATATTTTTGAAAATTAAGTACAACCCTTTACAAACAGATTACAGACTATAGTCACTATACAATCAAAAAGTAAGGTCCTGATCTTGGCATTGCTTCTCATGTTCTATTCTTATCAATCTTTAAATCTCGGCCTTAAATAAACTTAACATTCATCCACTGCTCATCTTGACAGATGCCAAAAGCTACCCCAGACACTAGTTAATAGGATTATTTTATGTCATTTTCAGAACCAAAACATGCACAACAGCACATAGACAACAGTTGGAAAAGTTTCAATAAGAGCAATAAGCCTAAATTGGAATGAAATTCATTCTGATGCTAAAAATATCGTTAGACAACATTTTTTTTTTTTTTTTTCAAAATAAAAGTATAAGACAAGTTTTGTGAGTACCCACTACCAACAGGGCTAACTTTTGCTACCGATTAACTTTTAAGCAATATCTAATCAAGTACCCATAAGCAGCATTATAGTCAATAAGCATAAAGGATATACTAAGCTGATACCAAGAGCAGATAATTCTTGAGGATAGATTGTAATGTTAATACTTTCATCATTACTAAATACAAGAAAATTTGAAAAAAGAAAAAGATGTGTATTTACACTAAAAATAGAAACATGCTGAGATTATTAGAGGCAGACAAATACCCTTCGCATAAAGATTTCGCCGGTGAAAAGGTGAGAAGAGCCTGCTCACAATTGCACTAGGATTCCGAAAGTAAATGGATGAATCTATTTCACAATAACTTTTTCTCTTTGAAAAACCAAATTTCTGCCGGAAAATTCCCAGAAAACCAACATGCCTTGTATAACTAGCTGCATTTGGTTGCATCAAAAATACCCTTCATCTTCCTCATCCCCCAATAAGTAATCTCCATCTACTTCCTCAAACACCCAATCTTCCTCTTCCCCTTCCGAAAACATCGAAACTCTCACACCACCAAACTCAGTTCTTCCAGCAATAAGCTCATTAACCACTCCATCCAAATCACTCTCACCTTCAAAACCAACTCCTCCATCAAATTGGGTAATCGAAAACAGCCTATTATCATCCCTCTCAAAATTCTCACTACTACTACTCCTTCTCTTGGGCACCAAATCCTTCTCTGTCAACTCCCCATTCTCCACCCCAATCCACGGAACCCACAAATCCGCGTGCTGCCCCAATACTCTACCAGAATCTCCCACCACAACCGTCCCCAAATTCGCCTCCTGAGCTTTCCTCAGCATTTCCTTGAAATCCTTATCATCAGACACCAAGAACAGCCAGTCAATCCCTCTGCTCATCGAATGCTGCATCTGTCTCTTCAAAGCCCAATCCGCGGCCTGAGGCTTATCCTGAACCGTCTTCACGAACACACCGGCTCTTCTCAACTCTGAAGCCATTCCATATCCCACTTTCGGCTTCAACAAATTCCTCGCTGCTTCAGTGTACTTGTCATTCCCACTTATAAACCTCTCTTTGTACTTCTGTCTCTTTTTCCCTTTCAACATTCTCATCCGGCTCAATTTCTTCTCTCGCTCGCGCTCGTGCAGCTGCTTGAAATGTTTTTTCAAATCAAGATTGGTCTTACACTTGCGTCCGCACACACCGCAAACGTACGGGTCTTCCGGTACCACCGCTCCTTTGCGCTCGAGAATGTCCATCCTCTTACGGTCGCGCCGCTCCTCGACGACCCACTGAGGGAGGTGGATAAACGCGTGGCGGTTAGCGTAAGCCGAGATTTCCATAACCTCACCGAACCTCTCCGCGACCCGTCTCAGCGAGATCGCCGCCTCGTAGGGCGGGCCACGCGGAGGCTTGTTGTCCAAGTCCCATAGAACAACCACTTTGTTGTTCTGTTTCGTCGTGAAGACTCCTTGCTTGTTTTTGACCATGTCGATTTCGAATGTCGCCGCGTGACTGGAGGAGCTGGCTCTGATGATGCGACATTGAGATTGTGAGGATTTGAGAGTAAGTTTGGATTTGAAATTGGGGGGAAAATCGTGGAATTGAAGAGATCGGGAGACACGGAAGTCAGTTTGGCGAATTAGGGGTTTTACAGGGAGAGTGTCCAGAGAAGAGCAAAGGCTCTTCATTTTTCATCTGTTAGTTACCAGTGAGGCAGTGACTAGTGTTGTGCTTGAGTGAGCGAGAGATATTTGGATAAGGAGTGAGACAGTGAGTTCGTAAATTTCGACTCTGGAATCCGGGTCGGATTATCATCTTTTTATGTGGGTCTTATCCAGGTGGACCCTAAATTGGGCCTTAAAAGCAGCCCGTCTGTTGGATGAGTTTCTGATTTTATTTTATAAAATTAGAATTTTTTTATCTTTTTACATATCAAACACAGTAAATTTATTAGTCTTGTAACGAATTGAATTAATATAATTTTATCCCCTATAATAATTAATGTTGAATAAATGAAGTTAGTAAGAGGGATCACTTTAATATTTATCAAAAACATGAGGAACACCTTGATTAAAAATGAAAAAAAATCGCAAACCACTTTTAATTAATATAAAAGTCCAGGACTTATTTGATAAGTGTCTAAATTCTTATAATTGAAAAAATATATATATAAATATAGAGTACTCTTATGCAACTATATTTTAATGTTTTATGTTTTTTAAGATAATATTTTATGTTTTATTTTACATGTTTTATGCTTATTAATAAGTAATATAAGATGAATGAGAACGACAAACTTAATTTTAACTACATGCAGCTTTTATTGAGTTGATGATTGAATGTTCTTATCTCAGTTTGTGCTTGTAAACACTTTGCAAGTATGTTAATTAACTTCATTGATCCACCTATTTAATGAAAATTCATAAAATTTGGATCAAATTTAGAGATTTTTTTTTATATATATTTAATTTAACCTTTAAAATCTTGATATTAGAATACAAACCTTAAAAAAAAAAAAAAAAAAAACCTTAAAAAAATAATAATAAAATAAGACACTATATGCTGATGCAATACCAACGTCTGGTGACATGTCAATTGTGATTTTTGGTTAGCTTAAGTACAAGAATAACCTAATCTTTCCAAAGAGTTAGCAACTATATATATAAACCAAATCAAACCAATCATTTGTAGTGACAACTCTTGTCTCCAAGAAAAGATACAAAATGTGATCAATGAGCTCTTACTTAAATGGTTTTGTCTACTATTAATTAATTATATATTTTCTTGCAAAAAAAAAAAAAAAAAGGTTATATTTGCAGATGATAAATCCTATCCTCACGCTAGCTATCTTTCTTCTTTTTAATTTGTTCTCCTTTCACTTTCTCTTTATTTTCCTTTATAAAAAGACCTCTCTGCTGCCAAATGCCAATAAATATTATTGCCAGAAGGCGGAGAGAGAGAGAGAGAAACATAGATAAATTTTTTTTTTTAATTGACTTCACTAATATAATCATGTAATTAAATTAATCAATGCCATCTTTTGTTTTCTTCTTATTTTTCTATCTCATCTTTCTCAACTAATCATGTTTTCATGTGCATTCTTCTCTTTTTCATGAAAATACTTTTGAATGTCAATATACTTCTGGTTAATTTTTATACACAAAAATTCTTAGGTGTAACCCTACTCTTATACACTTCAAATCTTAGCACGTATTGTAGTGCATCTCTTTTTCCATGTTAGTGGTGAGAGTTTAAGGAGTTTTCTCCCGGGTGTTGTGTGAGTAAATATCTTAAGGCTACGAAAGTAAATATTCGAACCACATAGGGACCCTTTAATATTAGTAGGTCCTGACAGACTCCTAATCCGACCGTTCAACACTTTCTTATAGTAAATTTCGTTTATGATTCACTTAATTTAATATTTTGTTTCATTACTAGCAGATCCTTCTAATTTATATAATAGACAAAAACTTCTTTTTCAAAGAAGATTTTTGATAAATTGAATAAAATTTCATAGGAGATATTTGATATCTTTTAAGGGGAATTTTAGACGAATAAAAAAATCAGTGGCATTTGTCAGTTTTCAACAAAATATTCCATTTTTTTTATTCTTTTATCTTAACTAAGGAACTGCAATTTATCTTATTAATGCATATTTCAGACTTTATAATTAGCAAAAACAAGGATCATATCTTTCCATTACTTTTGCTATTTATCTTTTCATTGATGTTTCCTTGAATTATGGCAAATTATCCTTAGAATTATGATAGTAAACTATTCATCAACTACTACCAAACAAGATGATTATTATTAATTAATTGGATTGAATTGATGATTCCTTTCATTCTTTTTAAATTGATTCAGGGAGATGAATCATAACAAATTAAGCAATTAGGTTTGGTGGGGCTTCTCTGGTTAAGTTATTGCTTCTAATATTTTGAGTTTGTGTGTCCTTGCTAATAATTTTTAATTAACAAAATTAGGATAAAATAAAATAAAAAATCAGCATTAATTTAAAGGCCAATTATAACCATCCTTTTTTGGTTTGTTAATACCTACCAAAAGGTAAAGGATATATACCTTTCAATTCATCTTTAAGCTTTTACACATAATCAACTTGCATCATCCTTGACTTGAATTTTTTCCATACCAAAATTGAATTGGCTCATTTTGATTCTCCATATACTAACATTTCAAAGAAATTATAGAGAAGAAAAATCAAAACAAATATTATAATTTATTTATACACCCTTAACTCACAATTCCAAATCACATCAATGTTCTGAATTTTTATATTCCAAGAATCTTGAACCTTACCACCAAAGTTTACTTATAAAAAAGAAGAAGAAAAAAAAGAGTTTACTTAGAGAAGAAAAGGTGCATATAAATCACAAGACAATATTTTATTTTAAATAAAACTGTTTATAATATTAATATGACTAATTTGATGCCACATTATTGAAGAATGGTATCTATAATCTATACGAGACTATGACCCAAGATACATTATATTTAAACTAAAAAAATATTATACAAAAAAGGTCAAAAAAATATGCATAAAAAATCAGATGCAGAGTCAATAATTTATTTTTGGAGAGGTCAATACATATAAACTGTTATAAGATATTTAAAAAATATATTTGAGGGAAGAGAGGCATATAGTAGTAGTCCCCACATGCACCCCAAATTGGGTTGGACCAAACTTGGGTGCCCCTCCAAATCTCCAATGTATCATTGCGTTGTGTAGGGTAGTTAGTTTCAGATAAACCTGGACCATTAGATTTCACCACAAATGAGACAAAATTTCTATATCAATTGTATATTCCTTGTAGCAATGCAAAGCAAAATTATTTCCTTTAACCCACGAAAGAAAATCAGTTAATTTCCTTTTTATTTATTTATTATTATTTATTTTCTTTTTCTTTTTTTACCTCCTTGGACGGGATATCAGACATGAATATACAGTATAATGTTTTCAAAAAAAAGAAAAAAAGAGATATGAATATAGAATTGCTAAATTTAGCTCTGTAGTCAGACAAGAAAAACTACCACCTCGTACTCCAAAAAGATTTTATCTCCATTTGTTTTATTTTAGGACAATGCTCGGTACTAACCGGTTAGTATTTAAGATATAAGTAATGCTACTTTGTCCAAATTTAGTGTCCAAATCTGGTGCCCAAATGATGTGGCAACACTCTCATCCATTCATTTAGATTGTATTAGATTTGCTTGATTTAAATGAATGGATGAGAGTGTTGCCACATAATTTGGGCACCAAATTTGGACAAAGTAGCATTACTCTTAAGATATTGATCAACCAATGAGATTTTGTCACGTGGTCTATTTATGAAAAATATGAAGAGATAAATATAAAAGATTAAAAGAAAAAAGCCACATGACAACACCCTATTAATGGAGTCAGTACCTTGAGTACTGAGCGGTTGGTATCTAAACAATTTCCTTTATTTTATGTCACTTCTGGGTTCTGACCTTTTTTTTTTAATATTTAACATTGACAGTCCGCCGGATTGCCCGTACCGTAAATACTCCATCGTCTGAATCCGCCAATTGCAAATATCAATTCTGTCAGACAAGTCAATTACGAAAAATAGTGAAAGTCGTCCTTCAATTGTAATTGGTCCCGTGGCCTTCTAGAAGTGGTTTATGTCTCTTGAGAACACAAATAATATATATAAAGACAGTTATTATATACAGAAATTTTATTATCAGTTCAAACCGACAAAAGTTATATCGGTTCAAACCGATAAAAGTTATATCAGTTCGTTGTATGTGGGTCACTGGATGACGTAGCGGAAATAATAAAAGAATACGATCAACGTCAATATTCTTGATAAACTCTGGAATCCACCAGAAAACGAGAGAAACTCTCAAAACAAACTCTGATATTTTATTGAAAAAATTGAATAATTCTGTCAAAAGGCTTACAAGCATATTTAAAGCGAAAACCCTAACCCTAATCCTTGTTGGACAAGAAACGGGACTAAAAACTAAAAATTACCAAAAATGGAAAAATTGAGAAAATTACGGAAATTAAAACCACTAAAGATTCTAAGCATCCGAGAGTTGACGGAAGTCAATTCCGGAATTTCAAACTCAACTTATAGCAAAAACGAAACTTTCCTAAAACGGCAAAAACGGACTTTTCGGGGCCTAAACGACGGAATTTGACTAAAATAGGGTATGCATCACAAGCAAAGCTTGTGGCTTTGAAAGGTATCGCCGAAACGCATCAACCGTGAAAGTTTCACGTCATTCCGACTCCGACACCCGGACTAGTAGGATTGAAAATTCAAGTTCCTTTGAATTTTGGATGTTCCCTCTTCAACATGAACAAGTCAGCTACTTGTTCTGCATCACTGGATTTAAATACTTTGACTTGGCTCACTTGTCGGTCAAAGTATTTAAACCCAGTGGCCCACATACAATGAACTGATATAACTTTTGTCAGTTCGAATTGATAATAGAAAGACTGATATATATACAGATTTTCTATTATCAGTTCGAACTGATAAAAGATATATCAGTTCCTTGCATGTTGGTCATTAGATTTAAATACTTTGACTTGGCTACATGCACTTGTCAAAGCATCTTTTAAATTCAATGGCTCACATGCAAGGAACTGATATATCTTTTGTCAGTTTGAACTGATAATAGAAAGACTGATATATATATATATATATATATATATATATATATATATATATATATAGGTACGGATATTGACATCCATAAATATGATAAGTATACTCATATTTATAAGTACACCCATTGTCTAAAATTTAAAATTTAAACATTACTATAAACATCCATCTTAATACCAATAGTACCCTTGTACATGATTTTATACCTGATAATTTTTGTACACGATTTCTATTAGTATTGGTATAAAAGAGATCCTGTACTTCGAATTCGTAACACACGAAAAGAAAAGAAAAGAAAAAAAAAAAATTAAATAAATAACTTAAAACTTTATTGATGCCACAACCATATCTGAGTGTCTCCACACTTGTGAATTTCCTTTTTCTTTTTTCTATTCTCTCTATAATTTATCTTCCATTATTGACTTTTGATGTAATTTTTGTTTTATCATCTGGGGTTCTTTCTTCTTCACGTGATCTTGATTTTCTTTATTTAGTTATTTGTGATCTAGGTGTCACCTAATTTGCATCACTTGTGTTATATGATAATGGAAGATTTTGATATTTGAAATAGAATTATGGATTAATTAGGGTTTAGTTTTTTATTTTATTTTAATAAAGTGATATAGTTGAAGATATTGGTGTAATTAATTAATGGGTGTACATAGTAGTGTATTTGATTTATTTTTAATTAAACTAATTTGTCTTTATTGGTAAATTCCTATCGGGATATTTTTGTAATTAAAATTTGTATTAAAATATGGAGAGTTCCCTTACAATCCATAAATTATTTATTCACACTCCAATTTAATTTTTTTTATTAATGACAACTTTAACCTAAATTAAAATTACTAAACAAGACAAACAAAATTTAAAGACACTCCAAACTAATTAAATTATTTTTAAAAAAAATCTCTCTCATAAATTATTAGATTAAATATTATGTACTAAACTTTCTCTCCTAAATCTGTTTTTACCATATTAAACACCCTCTCCTAATTAATCTCTCTATTTTTAAAAAAATAAATAAATCATATTTTCATATTTTATGATCAATCTCTGATTAATAGTTAAAAAAAAAAAATCTTATGAATATTTTAGTTTTTTACTAACAGTAAATATATATATATATATATATATATATATATTAAAAAGTCAATTTTTTTTTTTTAAAAAAAAAGATATATGAAAGCTTGAATTATTTCAATTATATTCGATTAAACTTATAATTTCTATGACTAATGAATAAATTAAAGTTCTCTAGGCAATCACATACCTAAAAGAGTAACAAAAAAATATTTTCATTTTTTTTTTTTTTTTTTTTTTAAAGGTACTTGTTTTTTGAGTTTTTTTTTTTTTTTTTTTTTAGTATATACATACATATGGTTCCTACAAATCAAGCTTATTAGTAAGTTTTTTTTTTCTTAACTGTTAGTCTTGCTTGAGAAAGAATGGAGATAAGAAATTAGATATATGTATTGGAGGAGAGAGAGTTTAATATGATAATTAAAAAATTTTGAGAGAGTATTTAATATGTAATATAATATCTAATAATTTAGGAAAGATAATTTCTTTTTTTAATAATTTAATTCAAAAAAGATAAAAAAGGATAATCTTGTAACAAAATGAAATGTTGAATTTTTTAAAATTTAAATTTTGAGAATGTAGTATTTTTAGAAAAGTGGTGTAAAAAGAAAAAATTGGATTGTCAAAAGAAGCTCTCTAAAATATGGGTGTGCTTATCATATTTGTGGATGTTAATATCAACACCCTATATATATAGAACTGAGATCCCCTGCTCATCTTTTTAATATCGACATGTGGCATCCAAACAATTGAATGGTTATAATTAATTTGTCTTAATTTTTTTTTCTCTCTCCCCTAACAAACGACATCGTATCTCTCAAAACAAAAAAAACAAACAAAAAAAAAAAAAAAATCTTCTTGTTTGACTCATAATACAGATTAAACAATTTTTTTTTTTTTTTTTTTAAATAACATATCATTAATCTTCATTTCTTCACAAACCCATATCATTAATCTTTATTTTTCAAAAACACAAATCGAATTATAATACACAAACCAGAAAATAAAATCTTTCCAAACATAACAAGTTAGCAAATCTATTAAAAAAAAAAAAAACAACAAATAAATCTTTAAAAAAAAACACCACTAGACACCACTCTACCACACTCATTGGTCATCATCTTCCACCAACACCAACACCTAAACCGCCGCGTCTTCTCTTCGCATCGCGTTCGATTTCCTTCAGCCACCGCCGCCGCCGCTGCGTCTTCTCTCTCTTTTCAGGATTGTAAAGATGGATGATCTCCTTGGTTTATTTATTTATTTATTTTCTAGAATTTATTTATTTTTTTGGAATTTAATGGAGCTTGATCTGAAACAAAAAAGAAGAATTTTTGTTTTGTTTTGAGAGATACGATGTCGTTTGTTAGGGGAGAGAGAAAAAAAATTAAGACAAATTAATCCTAACCATTCATTTGTTTAGATGCCACATGTCACTGGATGTTAAAAAGATGAGTACAAATGAGATGAGCAGGGGATCTCAATCCATATATATATGGGGTAGGATCTATAACCCATTGTTTTACACAATTTTTGACACAACTTTTTGGCCATTGGATCTTACTTCTTTTAATGGATATGATTTATTCTCTTTTTCTTTCCTTATTTAGTACAAATATTGTCTCTCACCTAATTAATAATTTATCTCTCCAAAATATTATTATTTTATTAATTATCTCACCTTATTTAATTTTTTGTCTTTAATTTATTTTTCTTTTCTTTTATTTCTTTCCTTAACAATTTTTTTTTTTTTTTTTTTTTTACTTTACCTAAAACCAGAACATCAGCAGTGTGACTTTCACTCTCACTTTTCAGCCTTTAAAATCCATTTTCTTTTCTTTTTTACTATTCTTATTTCTCAATTTACTATTCTTATATATATATGTGTGTGTGTGTGTGTGTGTGTAATCACTCTCCTCTTTTATTTTCTTTCTTTTTAATTTTTTTTCCTCTTTTATCATTTCTTATTTCATTACTTTTGCAAAGTTGTATAATTGTATTGGTCTTGTTAATATATTTGCAAAGTTGAATAGAATCAGCATACTTGACTTCATTTATACTAATATTTGTAAAATCTATAAAATCAATAAAACACGTTCAGCATGCTGGATGTACGTTGCCCATATTTGAAGTCCTATGATTTGCCCATCTCAAATCAATAAAATCTATAAAGTCATTCTTTATAAATATCAGTATAAATGAAGTCAAGTATGATGTTTCTGATCAACTTTGCAAATATATTAACAAGACCAATACAATTGTACAACTTTGATAAAGTAATGAAATAAGAAATGATAAAGGAGGAAAAGAAAATAAAATAAAAATAAAGAAAATAAAAGAGGAGAGTGATTACATATAAAAATAAGAATAGTAAATTGAGAAATAATAATAGTAAAAAAAAATAGAAAGAAAAAAAAAAAGGATTTTAAAGAAAAAAAGTGAGAGTGAAATTCACATTGCTAATGTTCTGGTTTCAGGTAAAGTAGAAAAAGAAAAAGAAAAAGAAAACGTGTAAAGATAAAAAGAAAAGAAAAGAAAAATAAATTAAATTAGGTGAGAGAATTAAATAAAATAATAATATTTTGGAGAGATAAGGTATTAATTAGGTGAGAGACAATATCTGTATTAAATAAGGAAAGAAAAAAAAGAATAAATCATATTTATTAAAAGAAGCAAGATCCAATGGTCAAGAAGTTATGTCAAAACTTGTGTAAAAAAATGGGGCCATGGATCCTGCCCCTATATATATATATATATCAGTCCTTTTAAATATATCAGGACGAAGAATGTAGACTATGGATTATGAAGAAATTTTGACAAGTGCATACACTTTGAGTCAAAGTATGTAAATCTAATGGTCCACATTTTTCGTCATGATATAAAATATATCAGGACGAACTGACAATAGAAAAATTGATATATATATATATATATATATATATATATAAATGTTCAAGTCAATGTGCACTAATGTAAATATATGAAGACATTGAATGCAGGCCACTCATTTTTCATGCTTTGACTTATAATGTGTATTCAATTAGGATTTTAAAAGACTTTTGATGACTTTTATGGAATTAAAAAATTTAGATGTAGTCAATATAGACTTTTAATGACTCTATAAAAGTCATGGGATATTCAATACATACTTTTATTGACTTTTAAAAAGTCTTTAAAAGTCATGTGGTATTCGATCAAAACTTTTTAACAGTCTATGAAAGTTAGAAGGTATTCAAAATCTCAATGACTTTTAACGACTTTAAAATATCAATGACTTTTAATAACTTTTAATGACTTTTAGTTATAATAAATCTCACAATTTGTCTTTCATTTCTACCAAAGACTTTGAATGACTTAAAAAAAAAAAAAAAAAAAATTAGAAAGAATTTCACTTTAGAAGAAAAACATAAAACTCTTTAAAAAAAACATCAATCACTAAACATATGTTCTATTTTAAAATGAATAAACATTATCAAAAAAAAAAAAAAACATACGAACATTAATGATTTATAACCAAAAAAAAAAAAACTAACTAAAAAATAATATAACATAACTCTTCATCAGCTATGCAATTAAGGACGAGAGATTTCATATTTTTTTACCTATATTTTCAAAGCAACTAAACAACACCGAAACAAATCAAATGGACTCATTTATGTAAAATAAAAATAATAAAAGACAAAAACCACTACTTAACCACGCCAATATGTCATAATCAAAGTCGCATATGAGCGTGACTCTATGTAATTATGATCAATATCCAACTACCCACTTTTAGGCACGAGTCTTATTCAATAACTAGGTGCGGTTTTTATGTTTTATCTTTAGTAACTTGAATGAATTTTCGGTAGGTTTTTTATACTCACTATCATACTTTCGTAGAGATATGTAAACGTTAATATTATTGTCTGTCTACATTTATTCTAAAAGAAATTTATAATATTTTGACTAATTATTAAAAAAAAATAAAAATTTGGCTAATTATTGAAAAAAGGAGCATAATATCTTCATAATGCAAATATATAATTAAAATTAAAAGTCAATGAAAATCTATAAATGTCTATAAAAGTCTTTTATAATGAAAGTGTACGAAAGTCTTTTATAATGAAAGTGTACGAAAGTCTTTTAAAATGAAAGTCTATGGAAGTCTTTTAAATAAAAGTCTATGAAAGTTTTTTATAATCTTATAAAGTCTATGAAAGTCCATAAAATCTGCAAAAGTCATTCACTTACAAAAAAATCAAAAAAAGTAAAAAAAAGTCTTTAAAAGTATTTCGAAATCCTAATTGAATACACCCTCCTTAGTGTGTATGCACTTGTCAAAACTTCTCCATAATGAGTGACTCATATTCAACGTCCTTATATATTTACATCAGTGCGCATTGATATGGACGAGACCGTGTGTATATATATATATATATATGATGGTTCTTTAATAAGGACGTTCAGAAACTATAAGTTAAGGACGTTCAACCACAGCCACACATTCATATTGGATATGTGTATTTGTTAGTATGGGACTGTGGGCCCACTGTGAATGTGTGGCTGTAGTTGGACGTCCTAAAATTATAAAGTCAGAACCGTCATGATTGGAGAAGTATTATATAAATATATATATATATATATATATATATATATATATATATATTAATTATCAAGTGAGGTATTCTTAACTTTAATTTCGGTAAGGACTTTGATGAAATCATATCGATTTGTATTAATTTTCCTATATTTCTCTAATTTTCCGATACCTTCATATTTAACAAAATCGGGATAAATAGTTTTAAAGCTTGAAAAATGCTCAAATTTTATTCATCCACAAAAAAATTCAAATCAAAATTCATAAATGGTCTGTTTACTAATCAAGAATCCTATTTGGGAAAGGGAATTAAGTTCCCCATTTTCAAAATCATGTGTTTACTAAATTTGTGAGGAATTAAGTTCCATGGACCCCACACACATATAAGGAATTAAGTTTCTGAATGAAATGGAACTTGATTCCTCTCACCCACCCTAAGAATCAAGTTTCCTTTCCTGATTGAAAAGGGGAATTCATATCTTTTTACTAAAATATCCTCACTTGTTTTTTTTTTTTAAGAAAAAAACTATATACATAATTTTATATATACAGTCTTTCTATTATCAGTTCAAACTAACAAAAGTTATATCAGTCAAAATATTTAAATCCAGTGGCCCACATACAAGGAATTGATATAACTTTTGTCAGTTCGAACTGATAATAGAATTTCTGTATATATATATAACTCTTTTTTTTTTTCATACTTCACTGGTTCACCGTATATAAATATATAGACTTACGCAGTTCACTCTTTTTTATATACTTCACTGTCCATTTGTTTTCATACTTTACTGTTCATTTTTACTATATATATATATATATAATTGTGAATTATAAAAAAAAATTGAAAAAAAAAAAAACTATACTGTGGCAAAAACCAAATTGTGAAAAAAAAAAATTATTTATTTATTTATTTATTTATTTATTAGCTATACTCATACATCTCTTATATATATATATATATACAGTTTTTCTATTATCAGTTCAAACTGACAATAAATATATCAGGACGAAGAATGTGGACCCCAGATTATGGAGAAGTTTTGACAAGTGCATATACTTTGAGTCAAAGTATGTAAATCTAGTGGTCCACATTTTTCGTCCTGATATATTTATTATCAATTCGAACTGATAATAGAAAATCTGTATATATATATAGGAAAAGATCGTTTTCCCCCCTACTGTTTACCCTATTATTAAAGTGAGGACAGGGTTTCCCGAAATTGGCTGGTCTCCCCCCTGAAACGAAGATAATGTCCAAATACCCCCTTCTGTTAGAATTTCCGTCCAAAAAATGCGTTGACCGTCAATCTCACAGTCAAATGACCGTTTTATCCTTAATATAACAAGGAAATGACCATTTAACCCTCCAATTATTTATTAAATGAAAATATATTAAAAAAAGAAAAAAAATTAAAATTTTAAAACCAAAAAAAGGTTGATCTCCACCGATTTAAATTTAAAAAAAAATAAAAATTGAAAAACAATTAAAAACAAATAATAATAATAATAATAATAATAATGTTCAAACCCCAGATTTTTTTTTCTCAAACACAATTATGAAACCCATATTCTTAAACATGTTCAAACCCAGATTCTTTATTTCTCTAACACAATTAACATACATGAAACACCAACCCAACCCACACATACACATACAGAAATATAATAATTCATCATCAGACCATCATCATCATCATACCAACACCAAACCAAACCAACCGACCCACTACCACCACCGGAAACCAAACCGACCCACCACCAGTCAAACTCACAATCCCAGTTCATCACAAACCCAGATCTGGGTTCACCAAGCAACATCAAGCCAAGAAAACCCTCAATACAATCATTAAATAAAAAACATATTAAACCCAAAATCAGAAATTAAAACCAAAACCAAAATCAAATCTAACTTTTTGCACAATCCCAGTTCATCACAAACCCAGAGAACAGTTTCACCAAGCAACCTCAAGCCAAGAGAACAATTTCATTAACATGATCGGTTGATATTACATTCGCATATTCAACAACAAAACAAAAGAAAAATAAAACAAACCCATGATCAGTGGAGAGAGGCAATTAAATAAGAGTGGCAATTACAGGGATGCCAAGAGAGTGGAAAGAGGCAGCAGCATAGTCGAGGACATTTCTGAGATCGACGCTCGAACTCGCCGGCACCAGACGTGACTGAGTTCCTCACCACCATCCGCCACCACGCCGATCGGCGCTTGATTCACCGGCACGGACAAACGCGGCGAGAGGATGACGATCTGCGTCCGGGAGGAGATCGAATGCGGCGGTCGGTGCTTGATTCACCGGCAGGAACAATCGCGGCGAGAGGATGACGATCGACGTTCGGGAGGAGATCGAACGCGGCGGTCGTAGGGTGGCGGCTAGGGTTTATTTATGATTTTTTTTTTGTTTGAATGATGAAGTAGATGAGATGATGAAGATAAAGATATGAGAAGATGAAGAGATGAGAGAGAGAGAGCGATCGTGAGAGAGGAGAAAGGAGAGAGAAGGTGTGATTTTTAATTTTTAATTTTTAATGATTTTGTTTTTTTTATTAAAGAGGGTGACGTGGCCTCATATCCTTCACTTGTTTCCTGATCCCACACCGAGATTACGAATTTACCCCTCAACAGTAACGGTCAACGTCCAATTTGGATGGTTTCCGTTACATAAGGGGGTCTTTGATAAATAACTTAGTTTCGAGGGGGTTTACGGCCAATAATCACAAACTCTGTCCTTAGGTTTCTAATATAGTAAACAGTAGGGGGGAAAATGATTATATCCCTATATATATATATGTATACAAAAATTCTATTATCAGTTCGAACTGACAAAAGTTCGAACTGACAAAAGTTATATCAGTTCCTTGCATGTGGGCTACTGGATTTAAATATTTTGACTTGGCTGTATGCACTTGTCAGTCAAAGTATTTAAATCCAGTGGCCCACATATAAGGAACTGATATAACTTTTGTCAGTTCGAACTGATAATAGAAAGACTGTATATGTATATGTTTATATATAACGAATTTTTGTAATCAACTTTGTATAAATTTGATTCCATTTTTAATTCTAAAAAAGTTAGTAAACACAGTAATTGAATTTACAACTTAATTTCGATTCTCTTTCATTCCCTTTCTAGTGGAACTTGATTCCGATTTCACTCATTCCCAATTAGTAAACACGCCAAAAGAGTAATTCTAATTTGCATAAATTTGGTGTCCAATGATGTGGTAACACAGTAATTCATTCATTTAAATCATGCCAATCTAATACAATTTAAATGAATGGATTACAATGATGCCACATCATTTGAGCACCAGATTTGGAAACCAAATTTGAGCAAAGTAACATTATTGAAAAAAAAAAAAAACTATACCATATCTATATCTATATCTATATAGTTGTTGAACCCAATAAATAAATTTCCTTTCTTGTATTGATTTTTTTTTTTTTTTTTTTACCAAAGTAGATCGATTGAACATTTGAGATTTAAATATACAGCTTTATTGGAGCATCTCTAATGCAAATATGTATTTTTCAGTTTCTAAATAGTGCCACATCAGCATTTCTATTTATTATGGGCCCACTTTTGAATTTTTTTTAGAAAAATGCATATTCACATCTCCAATGCAATTATCTAAAGTCAAATATGCATCAATTTTATGTCCAATCATAATAAAACAATTATTACACTCTCTCTCCTATTTTATTTTACAATTAAATGAGGTTTAATCTTATTGGTGGAAATAGTTGAAAGTTTTAATCTTATTGGAGAAAAGAGTTAGAAATCCTAGTCAGCATTTCTAGGAGAGTTTCTAGAATTAAAACCCAACTTCATATTCTATAACTTTTTTTTGACCACATCATCTCCATATTCAACTTAGATAATAGCATTGTAGAGAATTTTTCTAATTTTTTTAATATCTATCCTATGTGGCATTCTATTTTCTCCAAATGCATAATAGTATTAGAGATGTTCTTATCTTTTACTATTTAAACCCAGCGTAAAAATCATTCCATAATATAAAAAAAACCGCGTTTTCCCTTATCCAACTAAATTTGTCGGTTTAAATATTTAATTAAAGAAAAAACGTTAATACCATTTCTCTGAGCTAATGTAACCTTTTTCATGCTCCAACTTTACTGCCTTTATTGAACCAGTCTTAGTCCACGCCTGTTCTCTGTTTCTTCTTATATCTCTTTCTCCTTCTTCATCGTCTCATTCTTTTAAAAAAAAATTAAAATTAAAATTCTCCAAACAGCTTTTAAATCACCCAAATAAAAGAAAAAGGAAGACAATTTTCTTTTAGAAGAAGAAGGAAGAAGAGGAGATGATACATGTTGTGCTGATGTCGGTTTCCATTGGAGTACTTCTCTCAATTCTATTGACCGCGCTTGTTTGGCGACGGTGTTGCTATGGACGACAACGTAAAAATTTCGTCGACGGTAGACCAGATCATCATCAGAGCCTGCAAGCTGGAATTGTGCAGCTTCACCATGAGAGCCTACACCACAATCGTCTTGATAGTTTTGATGCCAAGAGAAGAGGGAATAATAATTATTATGTTTTCCGACGTGGGGTTGTTTCTTCGAAACCTCTGTTCAACTGGGCTGATCATCCGTCACTGATCACAGACGCGGTTGAGAATGGATGGTCTAGATTTGGTTTCACAAACTACACATCATCACCATCGTCCGCTCGATCAAGCCTATTGTCCGGATTCTGCGCCGTAGGTGATTATGGAAGAGAAACACAGACGGATATAACCTGGGAAGTGTGTCAAGGATCAGCAGATTTCATGCAAAAAATCAGACTAAATTCTGGGTTGAAAAAATCCAACACAAACATTAACAACAACACTTCCATTATGTCTGCTGCTTCTGTTATTAGAACAGCTTTGCCTTTACCAGGGCCTCCTTTGAATAACTCTGCTTTTCCTCAAGAGGCCTATTTTGAAATCACAGTTTTGTATTCTCACTATGATCGTCATCAATCAATCGGAGGCAAGACGACTAACGACGGCGAGAAGACAAAACTCATACGGGAAAATTCCAATGCAAATGCCAATTCAGAATCTTTAGTCCATGTCACCAGTAATCACAGAATTATCAAGATTAATGAAGAATTGAAGCTAGCTAGTACTAAAGATGATGTCAACGACGAAGTAGTCATGTTATCGGTGGGACTCACTGCCGGTGGCTCTCTTCCTCTGAGACTCCCCGGAAGCTATCTAGGATCCATCGGATTCAACTCTAATGGTTCTGTCTATCTTGATGGTAAATTCTTTTAATTTTTTTCTTTTTTAAAAATATTGACTGTAGAGTCTTAATTAAGTCTATTGGTGAAATAGTAATTATAGAATTATTCTCTGCAATAGTAGTGACAAAGTGGCAAGCCATTAATGAATAAAATCCCTCACTCCCCACCTAAAATGTCTCCAATATTGATGAAAGGTAATGAAAAATGGCCCACTATATGACATGTTCATGAAATTGAATAGGAGAATCATATCTCTTATTTTGTCTTAAAGATCCTTTTAATTGAAGTAGGTTTGAAGCTGTTGACCAAAACTGTATATAAACTATTGATATATTATCTGTACAAATCAATTTTACATGGCACCAAAACTTGTGGAATTGTTTTTGTTTCAAGTAAATTCACACATGTTTCCTCTATTTCAGGGACTAAACTTGTTTTCGAATCCGAAAAAGCAGAATGGGGACGAGCTGATAAGGTGATTGGTTGCGGGTTTGATCCTAGGCAAAAGAAGGTTTTCTTCACAATAGATTCAGAGCTGGTGCATGTGATTCATTGCAAGTCTGAGGAATTTGGAACTCCTCTATATCCAACTCTGGCAGCAAATTGTGATGTTTTAGTACTTGTTAATTTCGGACAAAGTGCCTTCGCATATGCAGCGGCAAATGCACAACGAACATCGAATCCATGCTTCATTGGCCCTCTTGTAAATTCCCCTGCAGCAGCTGCTGCTCTAGGATATGAAGATAGCAAGGAGCTCTTCTCCATGGGAAGAATAGATTCTGAGTGGCTTAATAGGTCTTCAACCAAAGGCGGTAATCGAACATCTGAGTTTGATGAGGAGTCTGAGGCTGATTTATTTGAAATCGTATTGGATACTTCTGGCAGATCACCAAACAGAGTGTTGTAGTACATTACAAAAGATAACATTAACAACCATCATCGACAAATTTTGCGATTGGTATCATCCGAATTGTCCTGTTTTTGTCATTGAATCGTTTGTTTCTCTTGCGAGTGGCATGGATAATTTTCTACATGTGGATTCATTGGAGTAGACAGCAACTTTCTCTTGGAGATACATATATAGACAGAAACAGACTCTTGAATGAGTTTAGAGTAGTACAGATATACATGTTTCTCAAGATCAATTCATTCCTTTGTACATATTCAATATAATGCTTCAGTCAAGTTTATTGATTTTTGATTTATTAATCTTTGATAAGCTTTTTGCCTATCAAACTGAAGCCTATTGTTTTTCGGTTTTTCGGAGAATAAACAAATTAATTGAACTACTAAAAGTGTCTAAATCTAATGCCCCATGTACAGAATCACATTAAGTCATTTAGGAGAGGGTGTTTGATTCCTGGAAAATGCAAGAGAACTATTGGCAGAAAGACTAGTATGCACAGCCACCATAAAATAGGCATTAAATGGCATGGAATATTTGTCTATTTACTACAGTGACTTGGTTGACAATTAAATTTAGAAAAAGAAAAAAAAAAAAAAAAACATAGATGGAACTGGTCAAAGCTTGACAAAATTATGATTCAAAATAGCATTTGATGCCTGCATGTTCTGGGAAAATAATAATAAATAAATATGATTGAAGGCACCCAAGAGAGAGGACAGCACATCATTTTTAAATTTTTTTTTAAAGATTTTGCTTGCAAATTTTGAAGATTTCAATAGCCAAGCCTAGGATAACTAATGACACGACAGAATATACTAATTAATGGAGTCCCACGCCCCACTGCCCCAGTATTGTATAAAAACAAGGCAGGCATGACCAATTAACAAAAGACTTAATAGCACTAGACCCCCTTGAAGTGTACGCGAATTCACAAATTGCCCTCTAAATGTTTTTTTTCGACGTAAACCCCTCGAACTCTCATTTTCTTTGCACCACTCTTATGGAAATGCCCCCTCCTCAGGGGGCAATAAAACAAGCTGGTGCAAAGAAAAGGAGAGTTCAAGGGGTTTACCGCCGAAAAAAAACATTTAAGGGGCAATTTGTAAATTCACGTACACTTCAGGGGGATCCAGTGTTATTAAGTCTTAACAAAAAGAAATAAAGAATTGAAATTCGTTGTAATGTCCTTTTTTTTTTTTTTCTTTTTTCTTTTTTTGCAGGTAGAGTCGTAGAGAGATCAAACAAGATTTTTTATTTTATTTTTTTTCCAGATAAAATGAGATGGGAAATTCTATTGAGTTACTAAGAGAATATGATTCAAATCAGAATATTTCAGAAGACATTTACAAAGAAACATAATAAAGAATATAGGAGCTGAGATAGCCTCCGATCCACGCAATGCCACAGCCCACAGCTACTACTTACGAAGAAAATCTTTAACGCATCTAAGAAATAATTACGTTACTTACGAAGAAAAGCTTCAATATATAAGCAATCAAAAATAATTTCATACCACATGTTATAATTTAATGGTTAGAAAAAAAAATAATCGTAAAATACACCACATGCACCAAAAACATTTCTCATTAATTGTCAGTTCATATAAATATTTAGTTGACATTTGTAATTCTCTTCAAAAAGTACTTAAAAGATTAATTATAAATTTCTGTTCATTCCTTGAATTTCTTAGTGTACTCCATTAAGTATCAAACAATGTATAATTCAATGTATATAAGATAAAACTAAATTATTTTAGACGTGCAAGCTTTGAATTAATCAAATTGAAGGTCAAATAGTGGATATTGTGTTCTTGTGATCAACCACCCCAGTGACTTGCTAATTAAAAGATTGGAATATAATCATTTATTTTTTTAATCAAGGGTCAACCATTACAAGTACATATAACTATTCCCACGGGGTCTTCTAATACTTGTAATTTTATGATTAAAAGTGAAATTAAAAACAATGTCACAAGTGTGAAATGACTGGACATGCAAACAAAATGTTCAGAAGAAAGTGTTGAATAAAAATGAAGAGACATTTCCTAAATGGATCATCACGAACTTCAGCTTGTTAAGAATGGGGTTGACTAGTCAAACAAAATAAGGATTTAATTTTTGTAATGTATGGATAAGCTTGGGTTCGTTGAGACTAATGGGTCCGGCCCATTTTCTAACTTGTATGCACAGTGTGAATACAGCCCAATCTGTCGGGCTCTTAGCGGGATATCAATTTCATGCGGTTCACATGAAACTTTACAAATAGAAAGAAATGAAATTAAAGTGAAAAAAATAAACTTCACAATTCACATGTTAATTAAAGTGATTTAAAAAAAAAAAAAAATTAAAAATTAAAAATAAAGAAAGAAAAAATGAAACTTCACATGTTAATACCTCGTGCTTGTGCCTCTTCGAGTGCACTTTTGAGTTTTGAGTGGTGTGACCGACTACTCGATCAAGAAATGCCACAAGTATGTTCCACAGATGGCACACTTATATCAAAATGTTGTAGGTTCGAATTTCTTCCTTACTGCACTGTTTTTTTAAAATAATAATAATAATAATAATAATCATGGATTATCACATCAATGGTCTATCTCCAATTCTCCATCAACAATTAACAATAGTCTCTTTTTTTTCTCAATCTCCGGTAATGTGTTAACATATAAAATCGAACCGAACCGAATAAACCGAATTGTCTTAATGAATTATTTTGTAAAGTTTAATTTTATTATGGGTTGTTTGTTGATAATGTTTTATTTTTGACTACATTATGTACTGCATTTTTTGACTTCTATTTTATATAAGTTATGAAGATTTTATATTTTAATTGAGTATGTAGACTGAATTTGATTGAAGTTTTAGATTTGGATTGAAAATTGGATTGTATTTTGTTTAAATTATTTTTTACAAATTATGTTTTCATAAAAAAGTTTAAGCCCCAATGCTAAAAAAAGCAGTTTAAAGGGCTAAATTAAAAAAAAAAAAAAACATATAAAAAACCTTCAAAGCCCAATAGACCAAAAACCAAATTGAACCAAACCGAACCGAATCGAGATAAATGTGTTCGGTATAATTCAGTTTTCAAGTTCAAAACGGTTTAAACCGATTCACATTTTCAAAAACCGAAATTGTCGGTTCAATACGGTATTTATCAAAACCGAACCGAACCGATCTATGCCCACCCCTAGACTGGTAATTAATGTCAATGTCACATAGAAATTACTTGGAAGAATTATTCCATTTTTAAAAATATAATGATATTTTATGAAGGGTAGTGTTAACATGTGCCCTAATAACTAGAAATTTCCTATACCAGAAAACTCAATAAATACAAAGGTAAAGATTAGACAATCAATACAATGATTGTGCATTTATTAGGTTTCCTATTATAGTAAATTTCTAATTGTTAACATGTCAACACTACCCTCTTACGAAATAAATTCACAAACTCTATTTCTCTGCCATCTAATTTCTAAACAAATCTAAGAAAAGCCTTTTTTTCTTTTTCTACTTTTTAACATGCAATAAAGGTCTTATTCTCGGATCGACATACGAGAAAAAGAAAATGAAAACACACATTGACAGGGTTACACTATGTTCAAGAGGGAGTAATACTATATCCAAATAAATTAACCCAAATGATGTAGCAAATGAGTTGTTATCACCACACAAATCATGTGGTGATGTGATGAATGATATGGTAAGAACAAATCATTTACCATATCATTTTGATTGATTTTTAGGCTAATTTTTTGGATTGTATAGTATTATTTGTCTGGGAGGCCATGTGTGGATGGCTCACATAGGCACATGAAACTTATAAACAAACAAGTTGCAAAATAATTAAAGGAAAATATATCACATAGTGTAGAGTTTTTATATGCACTAGGTGTCCTGGTGAGAAGATGTAATATGTGGTAAGAAAATACAAGTATCACAACAAGTAGTGCACCTATAGTCCGTTGGATATGCATAGTGAGATTTTTACGATAGTTAAGACTCTACCTAGCAAATAGGGATGGACATTTCCCAATGGGCTCCTATCCCCCACATGCCCCCATAGGGTTTTGGGGACAAATTTAGCCCCTAAATGGGTTTTAGAGGTGGGGGTGGGGGCAAATTTGTCCCCCATTTTATAAATGAGGGAGGTGGGTGGGGTGACCACACCTCAAACACATTCCCCCATTTCTCTCAACAATATATATATATATACAGTCTTGTTCACATCAATGTGTACTGATGTAACTATATATATACCAATACAATACATATGTACCATTGATTATAATTTTTTTTTTGATAAGTGCATACACTTTGAGTCAAAGTATGTAAATCTAATGACCCACATCCAACGCACTGATGAAGTTATATTAATACGCACTGACTTGAATATTTATGTGTGTATATATATATAGTTTTTATCTCATCGAGACCGAACTGAACTTTTAAGATTATGATGAGACTTATAAGCTATTGATTAAGTTTAAGAAGACTTTGACTAATTCGAAGTATGTGAATCTAATGGTTGATAGTTATGGAACTGATATAAATAAAATCAGTTTGTCATAAGGAGAGAAAAACTATATATATATATATATATATTATTTTTATTTTTATTTATATCTAAAGTTTTAACGATTAAAAAAAAAACCTAATATATTATAATATTAACCTGAGTTAATAGTTACTAGTTATCAGTTCATGAGTATTAATCGAAGATGTAAACTTTAAATTTGATTTGTTTTGACTTTTATTATGTAATACTCTATTAGAAGTATTTATATTTATTTAAACAAATTATATAATTTAGAACGAATATTTTGATTGCTTGTTGGATTGAATATTTTAACAGGGTCAAACTAGAGATTGGAATGACCGGTTTCCAAATTCTGAATTCCGATATTCGGATTGAAAATTGAAAATTCAGAATTGAAAATGAAAAGAAATAAGGAAAATGGGGTAAATTTGAGAACGATGGAAATTTAAATCTGTTCTTTCAACATACATGCAGTTGTTTGTAAAACAGCTAGTCTTATTTAGTTTTAACATTAATCTACATCTCTTCAAATTGCAACTTTGCTTTAATTGTGAATGTGGAAGTAAAAAGAGATATAATTGGACCAGCTACTTTTATCCAATAGTACAAGAGAGAAAGTGTTGCTGATGGAAAGCGAAGTGAACAAGAGAGTGTCGAGTGTTGTTGATGGAGATGCAGAACGAAAGATAATGGCGCAAATTGCAGCCAACATCTTTGAGGTTTGATGTTTGACAATCAGGAACAACTTTATGCTTAATTGACAATGACCTCTCCTATCATTAGTCAAAGTTAGTCAAAGTTAGTCAAACTTAACAGAGATAAGGGTATTTTCATCATTTCAAGCCTTTTTTATTTATTAAAAAAAAAGATTTAAAAGCTTTAAATCTTCACCATTCATCTTGACCACATTTTTATTTTTTATTTTTTATTTTTGAAAAATCTAAAAAACTTGAATCTGTAGAAAAATCTGGAAATACGTCAATAGAAGAAGAAAATGTTGTTAGATTAGATTTAAATGAGCTAGATTATTTATTTATTTATTGTTTTTTAGTTTTGAAAAATGTAAAAAACTTGAATATGAAGAAAAATTTGGGAATCCATATGGAAAAAGAAAAATTATTTGAAGAAAATGTTGTTGGATTGGATTTTGATGATCCAGATTATTAATTTTTTAGAATTTAGAATTTGAAGAAAAATATAGAGATACAACTTATGTCTCCACGTTTTTTTTTTGTTTTTTTTTTAATTTGTAATTTTCAATTTTTTTTTATAGTGGAGATCCAAATTTGTTTTCATATATTTATATATAATTTTTAAAATCATATATATTTTTTATTCATGGGCATTTAAGTATTTGTAGCGGCCAAATCCGATCAACGGTCAAACTTGACTAGCTTTGACTAATGGTAGGAGAGGTCATTGTCAATTAATGATAAAGTTGTTTTTGGTTGTCAAATGTTAAATCTCATGGAAGTTGGCTGCAATTTGCTTAAGATAATATATATTTGTTTAAGTTTCACGTGATCCGCGTGACATCTTAAACATAAGCAAAAGAACAGGATCCCAAGGTAATAAGTCTTACATATTAATTAAAGAATCATCTCTTCTCTTCCGAAAATAAAAAATAAAATCATCTCTTCTACAATATCATTTGCAGAAAAATCTTGCTAAAATTCTTATCATAACTTGCATATACCACCATGGAAAGCGAGAATCGTCCCTTGAGAGCCCACTTCATCCCCTACTCGACAACAAGCCACTTGATGCCACAAGTAGACATGGCCATGATCTTTGCAGCTCGTGGAGTTGACGTAACCATCATCACCACTTACTACAACTCTCTCCTCTTCCAAAAATCCATAGATAAAGCCATCACTCGTGGCCACCGTATCAATGTTCACAAGCTCAAGTTTCCATTCAGGGAGATCGGTCTCCCTGAAGGACTCGAGAACTTCAGTGATGCCACTTCCGGTGAAATCTGTAGCAAGATAGGGAAAGGTATCTCCATGCTCCAACAACCCATTGAGCAATTCATCAGAGACAACAGACCCGACTTCATTGTTGCAGACATGTTTCACTTTTGGTCATCTGATTTAGCTTCTGATCTCGGGATACCGAGGCTTACTTCTCATGGGATGGGCCACTTGGCTCTTTGTGCTGAGGATTGTCTTCTTCGGTACGAGCCTCACAAGACTGTCCTATCCGACAAAGAGCCGTTTTTACTACCGGGGCTTCCGGGTCAAATCCAAATGACAAGATCAGAGATTGCAGAATGGATTAAAGTACCAGATGCATTCGCCGGTTTAATGAACATGATCAATGAGTCCATTGAAAAGAGTTATGGGGTTTTAGTGAATAGTTTCTATGAATTGGAGAAAGATTACGCTGATTACTATAGGGATGTACTGGGAATGAAGTCCTGGTCCATTGGATCTGTACGGCTTTTTAATGCCAGAAACGACTCTAGAAATGATGAGAAGCACGACTGTCAAACTTGGCTGGATTCTCAAAACCCCAACTCAGTTGTTTATGTAAGTTTTGGAAGCGTGTGTTCTTTCAGCTCAGCTCAGATTTCAGAGATAGCAAAGGCCCTTGACTCTATGAATCACCCATTTATTTGGGTAGTTCGAAATGAAGACAAAGAAAACGAAGACGGAGAATGGCTACCAAGAGAATTGGAGGAGAAGATAACGAAGAGCAACAAGGGTTTGATCATAAAGGGTTGGGCACCACAGTTGTCCATCTTAGAGCATCCAGCCGTTGGTGGGTTTTTGACTCATTGTGGATGGAACTCTGTCTTGGAGACCATAGCGGCAGGAGTGCCAATGGCTACTTGGCCACTCGGGGCTGATCAGTTTTACAATGAGAAGTTAACTCAGGTGTTGGGAGTTGGCGTGAAAGTTGGGTTGGAGTCATGGACTCACTTGTTGGAGGAGAGTCGTTCGTATGTTGAAAAGGAGAAGATTGAGAAGGCAGTGAATGAGCTGATGGGTGGTGGTGAAGAGGCGGAGATGAGGAGGAAGAAAGTGAAAGAGCTCTGTGTCATTGCCAAGGCCGCTGTTACAGAAGGCGGTTCATCCTACTCAAATGTCACCACTTTGCTTGATGAGATTAGACAGTGCCGCTGATTCAACCCAGTGTTTTGTCCACCTCTGGTTACTCAAAAATAAAATAACCATGATTTATTTTTTACAATAAGTTGATAAGTTTATTTGGATTGTATTTGTTCAATCTAATCTCTTCTTAATTGCTATCTAATTTATGTGGTGGTTGATTGATATCTAATTTAAGAAGCTAAATTAGGTCCTTTGGTTGAATTGAGGGCTTACCATTTCCTGAGAAATAGGCAGTTGTCTGGTAAAATATTTAGCTGCATCTCAGCCTCAAAAAATTTACCAAAACCCCCGTGTGCATCGGACTATACAAGAGAAAACAACGTTCTTTTGAACAAGTAGATGAAACCGGGTGGAATTTGTATATCAGCATAATTTACTGATATACAGAGTTCTACTTCTAATTTCGAGATTCCACCATGGTTTCAGAAGATGAACAACAACTTCATGTAATGTTCCTTCCATACATGGCACCAGGCCACATGATGCCAATGGTGGACATTGCCAGGCTATTTGCTGTGAATGGCGTAAAATCCACTATAATAGTTACAGCTTTCAATGCTCTTCGTTTCAAACATATTATTGACCGAGATATTAGATCTGGTCGGAGAATTGCTCTCGAAATTCTCCATTTCCCTTATGCAGAAGCCGGCCTCCCTGAAGGCTGCGAGAATTTGTCCTCCACTCCAACCCCTGAAATGAGCATAAAGCTTTTTCACGCCATAAATCTGCTCCAACCGCGGATTGAAAAGCTCTTCCGTGAAGAGCGTCCTAATTGCATTGTATCCGATTATCTATTCCCATGGACTGTAAAATTATCAACAGAACTCGGCATACCAAGGCTTGCATTTAGTGGCAGTGGATTTTTCAATCTTTGTGTCGCACATAACATTGAACTTTACAAGCCTCATGAGAACATTCAATCCGAGACAGAAACATTTACCATTCCAGGCCTGCCGGACCAAGTAAAAATCACAAGATCACAACTGCCAGATATTGTTAAAACCAAAACTGCATTCTCTGCTATGTTTGAAGTACTCAAGGAAGCTGAGAGGAAGAGCTTTGGTGTGTTAATGAATAGCTTTTACGACTTAGAACCAGCTTACGTAGATCACCATAGAAAACATACAGGAATTAAGACGTGGAATTTAGGCCCAGTATCCCTATTCAACGTAGACAAAGAGGATAAAGCTGCAAGAGGGGACACGATTAGCGTATCAAAACACAGTTGCCTGAGTTGGCTTGATTCCAGGAAACCCGACTCAGTTCTCTACATCTGTTTCGGAAGCCTGACAAGATTCAGCAAAGCTCAAGTAACAGAGATTGCAAGTGCACTTGACGCATCAGGCCACCCATTTATTTGGGTTGTAGGAAAAGTTATAGACGCTAACAACAACGACGAGAAGAAACAAGAATACTGGTTACCAGACTACTTCGAGGACAGCATCACCAAAAATGATGAAGGACTGATCATAAGGGGATGGGCACCACAAGTTTTGTTACTAGAACATCCAGCCATTGGCGGGTTCTTGACCCACTGCGGCTGGAACTCTATTCTCGAAGGGGTGAGTGCTGGTGTGCCCATGGTCACTTGGCCAATTTTTGCCGAGCAATTCTACAATGAAAAGTTATTAACTCAAGTGCTGAACATAGGAGTACCGGTAGGCAATGAAACTTGGAAAATATGGGCAACACAGGACTCACCTCTTACAGACAGAAACAAGATCAAGAATGCAGTCTCTGCAGTCATGGGTGGTGAAGATGTAGCAGTAGAGATGAGAAAAAGAGTGAATCATCTCAGCAAATTGGCAAAGAAGGCTGTCGAAGAAGGTGGTTCTTCTTCCAATGACCTGACGACTCTTATAAAGGATATCAGAATGTACAAAGAGACTTGTGAAGTTGAAAATGTAAGATAGGAAGATCATAGATTTTTGAGATTATTGAAACCTTAATCTATTAAAAGCTCTACGATAGGATATCAGATTGTACAAAAAGACTGTAGTTAACTTCATAAACATTTGCATCTCAACATTTTCATTTTCGAACTATTGACTTACTAGTTATTTGATTCCCAATACCAGAAAACCTGTAAACAAAAAGGATAGAGCAGCTATGATATAGCTACCACCATTTTTCTTTCTATAGTCTATATACACCATTAAGGTCATTTTTGTTGAGAGCAGCCCCCAATCCTTTCATTGAAATCCCAACATAAGCTATAGACCCGTACGTAAGAAAGTTTCTCACCCTCTACCACAATACTACTGTTAGTAGTTTCTACTATTGTTTGCAGCTCCCAATGTCAGATAATTGATAAAAAGGAAGAAAAAAAACGATGAAGGGCGACTTGCATACATGATTCACAACACAGCAGTGGCATGAAAGACATACCTGTATAAAAAATATGATGTGTAAAAATTTACACAACTATCAAACATTTAAGGCATCAAATAAAATTTTGTTTATGAAACGATATTTCTGCTTGGTATATTTAAATAGAAAACCAACCCTTAATTTTATAAAACGGCACGCATAAATATATATCCCAAGAGTTTTCAAATTGTCGGGATCATAAAAACATGAAATCTAATTAAAGCATCCATCACACTAAAACGGGTAACAAATATAGTCTATTTAACACTTAACTAGAACCACCGGTACTCAAGTTGTTCTACTCCAGCAACGAGAGTTAGACATAAACAATGCAAGTGACAAATGAGTTTCTCATATCCAGTGAAGATAACATCCATTATAGATTAGGTGGATATTGCTTGGATTGCTGTCGCACCCTCCTCTTGTACTCAGTAGGATCCTGCATTGTCAAAACCACAGTATTTGAGGAAGAAGGTTTTTCTTCATAAACAACTATGGAAACTGAAAAAATACTGAAATTTGAGATTTTAGAGGGATGACAAAGGACCTGGATGTAGAGCTGGTACCCATCGGTTTGTGCAGGATCAGCAGGATTTGGCTGATCAAGCAAATCCTGAATGCCCACTAAAATTTGCTTCACAGTAATAGCCGGTCTCCAACCCTAAGAAAAATTTTCATGTTCATCTAACTGTAAATTAAGCTTATCTAAAATTAGGCACGATCTGAAAGAGAACATGAAGAGCAGAGAGAAGACTTACATTGTCCTCATTGAGGATAGACAGACAAACAGTTCCAGAAGGGTAAACATTAGGGTGAAAGAAACCTTGCGGAAACTTGCATTTTGGAGGTTTGCTAGGATAGTCTTCACTGAAGTAGAGTGATAGCGGAAAGTAGCCACCTTCCCAATCAGTCTGCAACATTAAGAAGGTTGATACAGTTCAAATGAGGTAGTAACATACTAACATTGCATTACATCAGTTTGTTGTAATATCGGTACACAAACAATGCAAGTCATCATATCACCAAACAAATCAGGAGTTCAAAAGAGGCAAAAAGTTTCAATGTTTACTATCCATCCTTCTCTCAATCTCATATTTATTTCAACAAACCATCTCCTAATGTAAGCATCATAAAGACTAAAACCCAATAACATTAATTTCTGATATTTATTCATAATATTCATGGTAGCAATAAGCACACAGTACAATTTGGAACATTCCATAAATTTGATAGAGATTATTCATTCAAATTAAAAGTGCAGCTCAAGAAAGGAGAGTGATATAACATGCATTAGGATAAATGAAGGAAACTACAACATATATTATAAATTGCAGTGCACATGTTTCTCTCGTTATAAAAGGTAAAATAACATAAATGTTAGTGTTACATGGACAAGAAAATTACAGGAATTGTGATGTCAAAAGTCCATTGGAAAATCTTTAGACGGCATGCTCAGACCGTATCTTTTACAAATTGCGGCTGCAAGTAAAGCTTTCAAGCCTTCAGCTGGGTTACACACCACAAATCTCTTTCAAGAAGTATGATTTCTCAAATTAAACAAAATATTAAGAACTAAAACAACCTTATTCTAAACCCTAATACACAATTCACCGTCCAACCAACAAAAAGTTCAAACTTTAAACTATCAAAGCTTCAAAAAAGAAAATCCCAAATTGTATTTTCTCAATTGACTCTAAATTTGTTAAGAAAATTTAAAACCAAACACTCACCCCTGCCTTGCCAGGAATGACACACTCCCAGACCATCAAATTGACGGACCCATCTTTAGCAGTTTCTGGCTTGGCCACGAAACCCTATAAAAAACAAACAAAACAACAAAAATCAAAGAGAAGCAAAATAGTAATATTAGAGGGCTAAAAAAGGAAAAAATACACAGAGAGAAAAGCAATGAACATACGTGAGGATGATTTTTGCGCCAGGATTTACGCTCCTCTGTAAGACGGCCACGCGCGATGCCACCGGACATGATGAAGATGCTTGATCTTTCGATCTGCTGAAATCTCTCTCTCTCTCTCTCGGTTTCGCTTCTCAATAAGAACAAAAGTCTATAGACTAGTGGCTGGGTGGAATGGAATATTGACTTATATTTGTTTATATTTTCTAGGTGGGATATGGAAGCTTACCGCTTACGCAACTCGGAAGCTTCAATTTGATGTCGATTCGAAGATATGGTAGCTCATTATTTATTTAAGAGCAAATTACACCAAATCCCCCTGAGGTTTACTCTTTCACACACGGAAACAATTTTATCATTTATTGACACCCACCTCCCCTGTCGTTAGTCAAAGACCGTCAGAGTAAACCGTTGACTGTATGAATAAGGGTAATATTGTCTTTCAACTTGTTTTGTGATGTACACGTCATATCAATCAATTAACTATTTAATGCATGTCAGATTTCAATTTAAATATTAAATTGAAAATTAAAATTCTAAAAGAAAAAAAAAATACTAAAGCAACGAAGAGGCACGAAAGATGTTTAGTCCAGTAAAAGAACTCTCTCTCTCTCTCTAGAAAACCCCATATTTTCTCTCACTAAAACCTTCTCGTGGAAGAACTTGAAACGTGAAGATACTAATCACCGTCATCGTCATCTCGTTATCTCTCCATCGGTGTTCGTTGAAGAAGTTGAACCACGACTTATCTGTTTGTCTTCGCTATGGGTGATAGGTAAATGACCGAAGAAGTAGAAATTTCGATCCATTCGACCTCTCTTTTCAGTTTTATTTTAGTTATTTTTTGGAGTTATATTGTGGAAAAATTGAAACATCACTGATTTCAATCACCGTTTAGGGTTAGGGTTTTAAGGTTTTTAATTTTTGTTAAACTTTTATTTATTTTTGTTGGGATAAAAGCTCTGTTTAATTTTTTTTTTTTTTAGTTGAATCAAACACGTAAAAAGCTCTGTTTGAAATGGTTGTTTTCTATTTGTTTTTGTTTTTTGATGAATGTTATACTGGTTTGAGGTGTACAATAATTTTGGAATGATGCTCTGTTTTTTGTTTTGTGCTGTTTCATTGGGTTTTCTACTTTGATTCTCTGCTTGGTTCCATTAATTGGCATGCCGAAGCATTTATCTTGTATTAAATTATTCAATCTAAGATAAATATCATTGATCTTTCTACAGATAAATATCATTGATCAGTAAAATCTACCAACAAAACTCTCTCACGCTTCCTCCAAATGTCAAGAACTCACCAAAGACGATTTTTGGTATAAATGTATATTTTCTAGTTTGTTTTGTGTTGTCTCTGCTAGATGGGTTTTCATGGAAGCCAATGTGTTTATGGTTTGATGCTTTGTTTTATAGTTTGATGGGCACATTCCATTCTTGATTTGTTTTATGTATCAATTACTAAACTGTAAGTTTTGTTAAACTACTGGATTGTAATATAATTGAACTTGAAGTAACAAGAAAATCACATATCAATTGTGTTATTTATTTTGCCTGACATTGTTGTTGTTTTAATGTTACAACACTTTCATATTAAATGGCACAGCAAGTTTTATGGGAAAACGTTTTGAACTGGGAAGATTTGATAAAGATTATATGTGTTTGAAGGATTTGTAGGATTCTGCTATGCGTGAAGTGCTTGGATTGGAGACTTTAGTTGGTGAAAAGTTTAGACAAGAAGTTAAAATTCCCTGGAGTGATGAAGTGAGGGAAATTCAAAATGATGCTAGTCTAATGGATGTGTTGAGTGAATTCGAACAAAGGAAGGTTAACCAAATTCACTTTAATGTGGATTACATTCCACTTGTAACTGTACATCCCAATCAGCAACCCAACAACAACCTAATCCAGCAGCATAACAACATCCCAATCCAGTAGCCCACCATAAACATTACACAACAGTCCAACTACAATTTGAACCAGCAACCTAACATAGAACAAGAGCCTATTATACTAACTGATTCTTCCTCATCCCCATTTGAAGATGATGCTAACTACAATTCAGATGGAGGTTCATACCAATCAACAATCAATTCAGATGATGAGGTTCCAAATGATGCTAGTGAAGATGAGGTTCCAAATGATATCAGTGAAGATGAGGTTCCAAATGATAATGATAGTGTAGATGAAAATGATGGGTTGTCTGATGTAAATGAGGATGACATTGCTGATGAGGAGGTGGTTGATCAACCCATTATGGGCACTGCATTTAGAACAGGGAACGATGGTCGAATTACATTAGAGATGGGCCAGTTGTTTAGAAATAGTACTCACTTTAGGAAATATTACTAGACTACTCTATTCAAGAGGGATTCAAACTGAAAAGGATTAAAAGTGAGAAAAGGAGGATCACAGTTGGGTGTGAAGCACAGGGCTACCATTGGCGAGTGCATGGCAGTCCAACTTTTGACAGGGTCACTTACATGTTGAAGACTCTTAGGAATGACCATAATTGCTTAATAGTTCCTAAGAATAGGGATGTCACTTCAGTTTGGTTAGGAAAAAGGTTTCAGGTGTTAATTAAAGAGAACCCTAATATTCACATTAGAGTCTTGGGTTCAGTTATATTGAGGCAATGTAGGGTTGAAGTGCCCGACCATACATTTTATAGGGCCAAGCGGTATGCACTTAATATAGGGGATGAGGACCATAAGCAAAGTTACAACAAGTTTTATAGGTATGGGCACATCATAATGGAAAGGAACCCTGGGTCTTATGTAAAATTGATGACAATTAGGAATAACCCTAATCCTCAAGTTCCTACAAACTTCCAAAGGTTTTATATTAGCTTCCAAGCCCAAAAGGTTGGATATTTACAAGGGTGTAGACCATTTATAGGTCTAGATGGTTGTCATTTGAAAGGTTCGTATGTAGGGGTTCTTCTTTGTGCAATTGTAATTGATGCAAATTGCGGTGTGTATCTGATTGCCTTAGTTGTTGTTGAGATTGAGTGTCTTGGCAGTTGGAGATGGTTTCTTGAGTTGTTGCATCAACATGTGGGGGTACATGAGAGTAGGTGGGTTTGTTTTATGACTGACCGACAGAAGGGAATTATGCCAGCACTTAATGAAGTATGGCCTAACCACAACTCCAGATTCTGTGGTAGGCATATACTGCAGAACATGTTAAGGAGGTAAGTTTTATGTAAATTTTCAGTTTTTTTACTTCAGTTTTTATTTATTTATTATTATTTCATTCTTATATAATATCTAACTAATTGGATGTTTTGTTATTGATGTGTAGGTTCAAAATTGATTACTTGAAAGACCTATTTTGGCCTACAGCTACAAGCCCCAACAAGGCTGTATTTTTGCAAGTCATAGATGAAATCAAGCAGACCTCTCTAGGGGCACATGCTTACCTTAATGGAATTCCATTGGAGACATGAGTAGTCCATGCATTTGACACCATTTGCAAAACTTATCACAACACCAACAATGTTTTTGAAGCATTTAATGGTTGGATGAACAAACACCGCACATTGCCAATGTTGACCATGATAGAGACGGTTAGGAAGAAGTTCATGAAACGTATTTTGAGTATATATGAAGCTGCTGTGAGTTGGGAGTCGAATGTACCGCCAAAAATCAATCGAAGACTACAAAAAGCCCAAAAAGAAGGGAGATATTTGGACCCATTACGCTGTGGAGAATACAAATTTGAGATCAGCGATGGAAATAGACAGTTTATAGTGGAACTTGACAAACGCACTTGTCATTGTGGTATATGGGTTAGGGGTTCCATTTAAGCATGTAATGGTGTGCATCACCAAAAAACGAGATAATGTTAAAGATTATGTGGATGTTTACTTGAAGAAAGCTGCGTATTTGAGTAGATACTCAAACAACATCCATGCAATTCCAGACGATAACTTATGGCCGAATGGAAACTTCGAAACTGTTCTACCACCAATAAGAAGGAGGGGAGCTGGAAGGCCAAAGTTATCTAGAAACAAAGGATCAAATGAACCAATAAGGGTGCAAAGGTCAATTGGTTTTAGATGTGGGATATGTAAGGAGGTTGGTTACAACTCCAAAACGTGCAAAAACACATCCACAACTGAGGTAAACATACAATTCACATACTGTTTCAGTTGTTAATTAATATATTTCGAGTGCTAAAAATGGTAATTACAGGCTGCCAACACATCCACCACACCTTCACGACCACAAAAAGCTATAAAAAGAAAGAGAAATGAGGTAATTGCATGAAAATAATCACATCAATTATGTCTTCAAAACATGCTAGACCTGATTCATTGTCTTTATTTTGTTAAATGTCAAGGTGGTAGCAGCTCAACACATCCTGAAGCTACTGGAGCTGCTTCAACACATACTGAACCCGATTCAACACATCCTAGACATGCTTCAACACATGCTGGACATGCTACAAGAACTAATCTCGATGGATCATCAACTATTGCAGCTTCACCTCGTATTTCAGGAACAGTAACAAGGGTAATTTAAACTAATTGCTATATAATTAAATTATTATTTCAATAAATAAATGCTGATATTTGTATATTTTCTAGGTTCTTTGGTTTCCATCAACTCAAGAGGGAACTTCAACTCCAAGAGATACAACCAATTACGTGTCAACTCAACCTCTCACACAAGGTGCAACTCAATCATCCCAGCAATCTCAACCATAGGCAAGTATGTTGTAGCATCTACTACCTTGCTAATATAGTGTAGTTTTTTTTTTTTTCAATGACAATATTATTTTGTACCCCTACTGCTATTTGGAAATTGCTTGTTTGCAATGTTAGGTATTGCTTTTTATTGCAATCGTTGGAAATTGCTTTTTGTTGCAAGCAGTGGTTGTTTTTTTTTTTTTTTTTTTTTTTTTTTTGACAGCTCCTAAGAGCAACAATAGAAAGAACAGCAACCCCAGAGACGGGGAGAAAACAAAGAAGACAGCAGCAACAAGGTCAGCTACCACTCCTCCTCCAAACAAGATCATTTCCCCTAAAGAGAGCCTAACGGGCAAGCGCGAAGGCAGCCTTTTTCGAACCTTTCTTACCAGCAGAAATAGCGGGCATACCCAGGTCAGCCATCATGGTGAGAATGTCACTCACAATGTTGCCACAACAAGAAAGGGCGATATTAATTGGGGTTTTAGTTATAGTACTGGTTTTGTTGCAATCAGTGTTTTGGCAATGGTAGTGGATATGGTTTGATTATTGTTCTACTTAATATAAGGTTATTGCAGTTAGTTTTATTTTTATTTTGACAACATGTGAGGGTGATTTATGAATCAATATTGCTGTATTTTGAACATTTTATCTTGTTTATATCACATAATTTAACAAACTACAATAGTGAACACTATAGAATAGTTCAATTATTTTTCATAATCATAACAAACATTGCTACACCACTGAACACGATATTAATAATGCTTAGTAGCTTAAGGGTGTTTACTACTACTTCCACATTGTTTAGTTTCCTTTCGAACTCTTTACTAATAGCTCTCCGATCATCTTGGAAATGCACATCATTTCTCACCTCGTTCGCGTCATGCATATCGCGCATTGCATCTACACTGTGTGAATGGCTTTGCTGGTATTCGTCTTGATCAGGAGACCAGAACATATAAAAATTACATTTTCGACTCTCACATGAGAAAAATAATTTGCTTGAATTTTTTTGAGATTCGAAAATCTTGATTGCCGCCTTCTTCCTGCAATAGCATAATCTATTCTTAAACTTTATCATACCTCCGTTAATTTTGTTGCTTGAAGTGCACGAACCTTCCATGTTTGAACAAAAACTTGCATAACAAATGGAGAATACAAAGAATGTTTTATCAGCAGAAAACTGAGTAATGAATTGGAAAAAATTAAATCAAATGGAGACTATTTCTTAGGTGAGAAAAATTGTAATGTATGAGAAAAAAAAAAACTGGTTTGGACATTTTATAGGCACACATGGTAGAAGTTACCGTTGCCCTCCAACAGCCACAAAGCAACAGTAACTTTTGCAGCATTTTTTAATTTTTTTTTTTATTGTTTTTTAGAAGTTGGAATTCTTCATTTCCTTAGGGGTATTTATGTCCAAAGAAAATATTACACAACCTAAAACAAGTCCAACTTCCCGCCATTTACACATATTTCAATAAAAAAATTTGTCTTATTTAAGGTTATAAAAGTAAATAGCCATCCAGAAGTCAAGTCAGGGGTATTTTGGACTTTTTCACTGTCTGATTAGGTCAACGGTTTACTCTGACGGTCTTTGACTAACGACATGTGAGGTGGGTGTAAATAAATGATAAAGTTGTTTCCGCGTGTGATAGAGCAAACCTCATGGGGGGTTTGGTGTAATTTGCTCTTTATTTAATGGGTTTACCTATTATATAGGAACATGGGTTTAGATATTGTATAGGAACATTAACAATACATGATAATTAATAACCTTTAGATTTCAATCTAATGGTTTAAATAAAATAAGAATTTAAAAAATAAAAAATAAAATTGGATAACATCTCACTTGTAATCACCTTGTATCATTAATGTTAGAGTAATACTAGGCATTCCAAAAAAAAATTCCCAAATAATATGGCACGTGAGATGTCAACATCTTGTAAATTATGAAATTATATGGTAAGTAATATGATGTTAACACCTCATGTGCCACATCATTTGGGAAAGAATTTGGAAAAAAAAAAAAATCAGGACACCTAGCGTTACTCTCAAGGTGCATTTGGTGCGCGTGATAGGATTGGATTGGATTATTTTTAAGATATGAGATTGGATTGGACTGGACTGAACTAGATATGATTGAATTAATTATAGTGTTTCCCGTGTTTGATACAACAAGGGATTAAAAATAGTTCAATCTTGTGTTTGGGTAAGTAATGGGATTGGAGAAAAAATTATGTAATAATAAATCATAAAATAAAAATAAAAACAATATCCGATGAGAATCTTTCTCATTTTCTCTCCCTCACTCTCTTTCTCTTCTTTTCGATGTTACCACGTCTTCTTTCCCTTTCTCCTCTCATCTCTCTCTGTTCTTTCTCTAGTTATTTCAGATAGACCAGAGACTAGTTTAACCGTTTGACAGGAGATGGAGCCATATTGATAGAGTCATATCAAATATGGAGCGGATATATCTCTAGTTAGATCTGGAGCCCCGCTCCATCTCTAGTTAGACCGGTTCCAGATTTGACATCTCCACTTCGTCTCCATATTTGCTTCACTCTGTCTCGTAGTTTTTTTGTTAGGCAAAGAGTATCTAATCAGGTAGAGTAGACTCTGCGTAATCTTTTTTGTAATTTTTTTTTTTTAATCAATGAACATGATGATTGTGGGATTTTGTTGTGTTGGTTTTGATTTTATTTTGGATGAAATTTTTTGAATGAAGTGGGTGAGAAGTTGGGTCAAAGATCTGGAATCAATGAACATGATGTTGTTTGTTTCTTTTGTGGTTGAAGGAGATGAATCAGAGATGGGATAAAATAATCTCATCAATTTGAAAGAGGTTATTTTATCCTGCTTTGGCAGGATAAAAATGAATTTACGATAAAAATAATCCCAACTGCTTGGAATCGCCAGATGTGGGAAATGACTTCTCTATCCTATCCAATCCCGTCAAACAAATGAGCCCTTAATGTTATGTATGGTAGATAAACAAGTATTTATAGGTTCTGTATAGTTGAATATATGAATGTTAAAAAACAAAAGTGCTACAATTTTGAAGATGGGGATGGTGATGGGAACGGGAACGGGAACGTGGGAGAATTTTACCACCAAAATGTAAATGTCATGATGGCAGGGATGAGTTCCTTTGACCCCATTCCCCGTTCCTGCCCCCGATTTTTTTTTTAATTACTTTTACTCTAGTCTAATTTCTTTGTAAATGATCAATTTAATTATATTATTAAATTTAATAAAAAATAAAAAAATATTATATTATTGAAAGAGAAGAAAAAAAAAATATTCATTAGTGATTGTTTTTTAAATTTCGGGTCCAATGAGGTCAAACGAGGGTATAGGGAACCAGAGAAAAGGGGAAAACGGAGAACAATGTAGGGACGAGGATACATTCCCCTAAACCACCCCTGTTTCATCTAAACGGACCCAAAGACCCATTGGCATTCCTAGTTGCATCAATTATTATTAGTCATTGATTATAATATAAGAGCCCACGAATTAAAAGTTTAAAAATTAAAATAATGAATAAAAAAACTAAAAGAAAATAGATTATTTTCATAACTATCCATATAACTATACAAAATTTTCTATCAAGAAATTATCATTCCTAAATTTTCTTATATATATATTTTACTTATATTTTCATTATCCACTCTTGTTTTATAAAATTCTCAAAAGATATATTATTTTAGTCTCTCGGACCAGATTTTTATCGGTCAATCACAATAAAAAAAAAAAAAAAACATAAAAGGACTATTTTGTCATTGGCCTTTAATTTAAGAAAAGGAAATATGATTTAATGATTTTAATCCTTGAACAAGTTAAAATATTTTAACAAAAAAACATAATTATCCTTTAATTATATATAAAAAAATGGATTTACATTTGAAATACTGAAATCAATACAAAAAGATAAAACATATCAAATAAATATAAAATGTCAAAAATAATAGATATAATTAAAAAAAAAAAAAAAAGAGTTTAAATATGAGTAATAAAACCTTAAAATAAAAAAGATACATAATTGTTTTTTTAAATGTTATTCTAATACTTTTGATGTATTTTATTTTTTTCTTTTCTTCCTTATGTTGGCATGTGATATATATATTTTTAAATATTATATTTTAAGACAAAAGTCCTTTAAAACCGTTAACTTTGATTAACGACAAATAAGATAATCAAAGATATGTACTTTCAGAAATTTAAGGGCACTGAGCCCAAAATAAAAAGACAATCAACTTTAGTGTATTATTTTCTTTGATTTCAAAATTGGCATCTCACTCAATTGGCAATCGCCAATTGAGATTCAATGCACATACATTTAACCTATTAAAAATTATAATTACCTATTTAATTTAATAAATTCATTGTACTGGTACTAATTTAATCAATTGAGATTCATGGTATATATTTAACCAATTACAGATTCATCGTGTTTTATTAATATAATCAATTAAATATGCATTAATCACAAGATATATTAACCAACCAAAAATTACAATCCGTTATATTTATCAAAGAATCATTGGCAACATCACCAATGATCTTCTCGATTATGAAGTCGATGACTGTTGTGTGCTTTTGATTCAATTTCTTCTACTTTTTGACGCTCTATGAGGTTACACTTTATTGATTCTAATGCTAGAGATGCTAGAGATACTCCTAGTATGTGGATTTCTGGGTCTACTGCTTTTCAAGATGCTACTATTGTTCTGTCTCACTCTCAACATGTTACCGTTTCTGCTAATTTTTGTGGGATTGTCTATCGGATCTCTTTTGTTTATGCCAGTGTGAACTACATCACCCGTAGATCTCTTTGGAACTCTCTTATGGACATTGCTGGTTCAGATGATCTGTGGCTTGTGCTTGAGGATTTCAACTCGGTTCTAAGCGCTCATGAGACTACTGGTAATGTTTCTACTATCTCCTGTGATGATTTCTGTGCTGCTTTAACGGTCTGTGTTCTTGTTGACATTGAAACGAAAGGAGTTTTTCATACCCGGATCGGCCGGGGTAGGCGTGGTATGGTTCTTTCTCGATTAGACAGAGCTGTATGCCTCATTCTTTTCTGGCCGCTTGGTCACAGATATCCTGTGTTACCTTGCCTAGATCTCATTCAGATCATCACCCTTTATTGGTTTCTTGTTCTGCGGGTATTTCGTCGGGTCCACGGCCCTTCAGGTTTCAAGGTATGTGGGTTTCTCATCCCTCCTTTCTTAATTTGGTTAGATCGGTTTGGTCTTCCCCTATTATTGGGAGTGGTACTGGGATTGTTGTTCAGAAGTTGAAGCTGTTGAAAATGGCTTTGAGGAGGTGGAATTGGGAGGTGTTTGGGGATATTGCCTTGAATGTCACTAATGCTAATGAGAAGGTGATGCTTATTCAGGGCAGGATTGGTTCTGAAAGATTTTCAGACGATCTTTTTCGTCTTGAGACTGCCGCTCTTGCAGATTTGGATAGTGTTCTAAAATAACAGGAGATTTTTTTGAAAGAGAAAAGTAGAGTCAGGTGGCTTGCTGAGGGTGATCGGCACTCTAAATTTTTTCATTCTCTGCTGAAGTGTAGAGGGGGAAATAAGCCATTTTCCTCTATTCAAATTGGTGAGAATATTTCTTATGATCCTGCTGAAATTGGTGAGCACGTTTCCTTTTTTTATCAGCATTTTTTTCGGATCCTGGCAACGAAAGTTCAGACTTCTCTTTGATTAGAGAGCATGTGCATTCATTGGTTACTGTTGATGAGAATGCTTCAATTCTTCGAGTTTCCTCTTTTGATGAAGTGAGGAGTACGGTTTTTTCCATGGATCCTCTTAGTGCTCCTGGTCATAATGGTTTCTCGGGCAAATTTTATTCTCATTGTTGGGAAATTGTGGGACATGATGTGGTTTTAGCTGTGCAGGATTTTTTTCACACTGGTCGAGTTTTTCCGGGTTTGAATTCTAATTTCTTGGTCCTTATTCCGAAGACTCCGAATGCTCTCTTGATTGATCAGTTTCGCCCGATTGCTTTTGGTAATTTCCTATTTAAGGTTATCACTAAGATTATTGCTGACCGCTTGGCCGAAATTTGCTCCCGCATCATCTCTCATAATCAATTTGGTTTCATTAGGGGTCATCAAATTGGAGATTGTATTGCTGGTGCTTCTGAATGTTTTAATGTGTTGAATAATGGTAGTCGCGATGGGCACTTGGCTTTAAAAATTGACATTCGTAAGGCTTTTGATTCCATTAGTTGGACTTTTCTCTTTGAAGACCTTCGATGTTTTGGCTTCTCTGAGAATTTTATTGGTTGGGTTGCGGCTATTTTTGATTCTGCTAGGATCTCAGTTCTTATTAATGGTTCCCCTCAAGGCTATTTTCCCTATTCGTGTGGTGTGCGGCAAGGTGATCCTCTCTCCCCCCTACTTTTTTGTTTGGTAGAAGATTTTTTGAGTAGATACCTTACGCATTTAGTAGACTTGGGCTCCATGACTTCTATCTCTTCTCCGGTTGGGATGCGTGCCGCTTCGCATTTTCTCTATGCTGATGATGTTATCCTCTTTTGCCGGGCTTCTCCTCAGAATTTGCGAGTGATTTCAGATGCTTTTGCTCTCTATGGCTCTCTCTCGGGTCAGCGAGTTAATTGGGAAAAATCTTTCATATTTTTTGGCAGAGGCATCTCTGGGCATCGTATTACTAATTTTCTCTCAATGTCTAGGATGCGCAAGGGTGATGATTCGATGACTTATCTAAGGGTCCCTCTTTTCATTGGTGCGCCTAAACGTCGATGGTTGATAAAATTAAAAGTAAATTGGAATCATGGAAGTGTTTCTCTCTTTCAATGGCAGATAGGTTATGTCTTATTAATTCAGTGATTACGGGTTCCTTCTTGCATTCATTTCGAGTTTATCGTTGGTAGGGATGGCAATTAGACCTAGACCCAGACCCAGACCCAGACCCAGACCCGTGAGTACCGACCCGAACCCGAACCCGAACCCGAACCGCATGGGTCGGGTCTGGGTCTGGATCTGGATCCGAGTCTGGGTCCAAAATAAAGGACCCGTATCGGGTCTGGGTCTGGGTTTGGGTCCGGGTTTGGGTCCAAAATAAAAAACCCGGACCCAAACCCAAACCCAAACCCGTGGACCCGACTATTTTGTCATGATCTATAAATCCCTCCCTAAACCTAATTTCTTCTTCTTTTCTTCTTTCTGCCGCAAACCACACACCAACTCTCACTTCTCATATCTTCAAAGTGTCAGTCTCAAATCTTTCCATTTTCCACAGTCCATAGCTTGACGCACCGCTCATTGCTTCAGAATCCACGAAACTATCTCTCTCTCTCTTACACTTGTTCTTTATTATATTGCTTTTTTTTCTTAACTTCATCAAGTTTTCTTATGTGGGGTTGTGGATCGATTTCGGTTTAGTAGCCTCTTACCAATCCAATCAATTTGTTTCAATTGTATTGGATTTTTATTGATCTCCTTGGTTCTTTGGCCTGCCTGCTCGATTTAGGTGATGGCAGATCTGGGAATTGTATCTGATAGCTAAGATATGAGAAATGAAATTTAGGGATTTTGTCTGTTAATATTATGTTATTATTATTATTATTATTATTATTATTTAGTTTCGTGAATTAGCTGGCGAAGCTATACAGTTTTGATGTGGGAGTGAGATAGAGCGATGAATTTATATATAAAATTGCTCTGCTAAACTGTGTCATCGACATGTTTGTATTTTCAAGTGGCTTTTTTATTTTATATGATCATTCTAGACTTTTCTCTTCCATTTTTATTAACTGTGCTTCCTGCCTAAATTTGGTTTTCAATTACCTCATCCTTATCTTCTCTATATATTTTGTTTCCATCATCCTTATACCTTCCACGTTATCAAGTAAAATGGACCATTTTTTTCTACTTGCCTTGTTCTTATCTTCAAGAAATATCAACCTGTGAAGTATGTTTTGCCAACTGCACTAGTTGTAAAAACAGATAAATATTGTTTACTAGATAAAAATTGAATAGGTTTTAGAGGGTAAAAATAAAAATATAAAGGAAAAACTAAAAAAAAAAAAAAAAGTGATGTTTTATTATTTTTAAGGTTTTCCGGGTCTACGGGTCCAAATCCGACCCGTGAAAATTCACGGGTCTTCGGGGCGGGTCTGGGTCTACGTAAGACCCGCAGGTCCAGACCTGAACCCGAACCCGAACCCGAACCAGAAAACAAAAATTTTCATGTGTCTGGGTCCGAGTCCAAATATTTTTAATGGGTCTGGGTCTGGGTCTGGGTCTGGGTCTGGGTCCAGTAGGACCCCGAACCCGAACCCGACCCCGACCCATTGCCATCCCTAATCATTGGCCTTCATCTATTTTGAAAGATTTAAATGCTGCTATTCAGAATTTTGTTTTGGACTGGTTCGACCGATGGTCGTAAATCTGTCCAAGTTGCTTGGAAATCTTGCTGTAGGCCTAAGGATGGTGGTGGTATTGGTGTTAAAGACCTCGGTATTCTTAACAAGGCCATGCTTAAGAAGTTTACTTGGAGGTTGTTGACTGAGGAGTCCTTCGTATTCACATATCTTTGGGCTCGGTTTTTCACCCAGGATCACAGACCTAGAACATAGTATGTTGTTTCTTCTGTTTGGCCAGGCCTTAAATTGCATTATACTCCCCTGATGATTGAGTCTAGGTGGTTGGTCGGTCGGTCGGTCGGTCGTCACTCTAAGGTTCGTTTTTAGACGGATAACTGGTTGGGAGATCCGTTGATTGACCCGGTTGAAGATAAGTCTTCGATACAGCCTCCGCTGGATTTTGTTGTGGGTGATATTTACTCAAATGCTACGGGTTGGGATATTCCTGCTTCTTTTAAAGCTTCTCATCCAGTTGTTGCTTCTGAGATTGAGAAGGTGGTGGTAAGCACTGACCCAGATTCGTTAGTTTGGACATGTTCCTTGGATGGTATTGTTTCTTGTAAATATGCTTATGATTCTCTTTCTGAGGTTAGGAGTCTTGTTTTTTGGGGTAAGCAAATTTAGGTGTCTTTTATTCCTCCTTCTCACTCTGTCTTCATTTGGCGATTGTTTCATGGTAAGATTCCTACGGACATTGCGTTGCGTGCCAGGGGCTTTATTTCTCCTTCTCTTTATCGGTTTTGCTGTGCTGCAGAAGAAGACTTAAGGCATCTGTTTCTTGACTGTTCTTTTGTTCGTGGGTTGTGGGATGCTGTATCCTCTACTTTTGGCCATAAGCTTAAGTTGGATGGTACTTGTTTAGACATTTGGCAAGAGGCTATGAAGGTTGTCTTTAGCACTCAATTGAAAGCTCTCTGACGGGTTTCTATCATCACGGTTTTCTGGGTGGTGTGGTTCCTCCGGAATTAAGCTACCTATGAGGGTGGCAAGCCTGTTTTTACCGATGCTCTTTCCTTGATTTGGCGTTCCGTTTATGAGGCAGACTCCCTTCAGCCTGGCACTATGAAGAATTCAGTGGATGAGCTTCAGACTCTTCAACGGCTTCATATCTCTGGTCGTCCTCCCAAGGCTCCTCGCATTTTAGAGGTTAATTGGCGCCCTCCCCCATCGGGTTGTTTTAAGGTTAACACGGACGGGGCTTGAAAGTAATACGAATAAACACTTGGTATGTATGATAAATATATCTAGAAGGGGTGGGGGGTGAATAGATTTTAAGCTTTATTAACCAATTTTCGCATGCAAGTCAATTTTACGAAAATGCCCCTACTAGTCAAAAATACAAGCAAGTGTAATATAGTGCGGAATTTAAATAACACTTGATGTATACGTGGAAACCCAACCACTAGGAAAAACCACGGGCTGTTTAGTGCACCACACTCGAACCTTGAAATCCACTAATTGAAATGGAGTTTACAACCTATGTAGACCTCGTCTAACACTCCGGTCAATAACCCCCCCACTTCTACCACTCGGGCCTTTAAAAGTGGCTCTAGTTAAATTGCTTGAGGCCTAAGCAATCTTAGCCTCAAGACTTAATTCTCAATGAAGAGATTATGCAACCTATGTGAATATGTAAGAATATTCAAATAACAAACAAGGCTAGGTAACCTTAGATGCTTATCTAGGATGATGATATAATTAATTAAATCAACCCTATATATCAATTGCTAAATGACATGTCAAATAGCTTAGCTAATCAAGATTAATCAAAAACCTAATTAGCTATCACAATACAACACTCAATCAATTCATCACAATTAATTCTCTATTTTTGTATTTATCATATGATAAAAAACATACAAGTAAATTAAAAGAGAATAGCTTGATAGTAAAAATACTAAAGTGAGATGAACTTAATCAAAATCTTACCAAGCAAGTTGTGATGATGCAAACCTATTCATGGATGAATGCAAGATGAACTTTGATGCACAAAGAAATGTATTTGAGTGTTTAAATGAGCAAACTTGGTTGCTTTTTCTCTCAAAATCTCTCTTTAAAATATAGGTTCTTGATAATCAAAGAGTCATGTTCAGAACAAGAGAAAGTGAGATATTTATAGGCATGAAAAATAGAGCATGTGAAAAGACAAGTTTGCCCTTGAAAACGCACGATCGACGGTTTCATTCGGCGGCCAGGCCACCGTTTACAACCGCAGAATTGAACCCGAAAAGAACAGGGGAACAACGGCGGTTTCAATCGGCGGTTTCAAAACCACCAAACTAACCGCAGAATCAAACCCGAGAAATAAATCAATCAGGTATGATCGGCGGTTTCGAACGGCAGTCGGTGGCCGCCGATCGTAACTATAGAATCACTTCAGACCTTTCTGGACTGAAACGGTGGTTTCAATTCGGCGACCAGGCCGCCGATCAAACCGCCGATTCACTAGTGATGGTGAATCTAAAGGAGAAGCAAAGAGCATTCTCCGTGGGCGGTCTTCGCGTAAAACCAAGCACATTCTAGTGCATGCGCGGACGTTTCCGAACACTATCGGGAAACGAATTACTAAGCACATATACACACAACAAGATATCAATCAAAGTGTTAGTGTGTAAAGTGACATGTGAAGAGTATGCACACATATGCAAGTATACTAAGTGTGTGTGTGCTAACTAAATCTCTTCAAAGAAAAACTAAGCACTAGAGATTATACATTTGGCGTGCTTGTCTCTTGAGGTCTTGGAAGGGCTTTCGAGCTTGAAGTTCAATCACCTAAACTACCCTTACACAATCAACCCCAACAAGTGGTTTGTCCACGAAATAAGCCAATCAATATATGGGAATCCTTACAGGGCTGTTTTTGGTAGTCCTGATCTTGTTGGTTGTGTAAGGGTTTTTCGCACATGCAGGGGTTTTGTTAAAGGTTGTTTTGCTATTCCTCTTGGTGTCTGCTTTGCTTTTGAAGTTGAATTAGCCGCTGCCGTTCACGCTATTGATTATGCTTGGACTTTTGGTTGGCGTCGATTATGGTTGAAGAGCGATTCGACTTTTGTAATGAATATCTTTCGTTCTAGGTCTCGTAAGGTTCCTTGGCGTTGGCGCCCCGCTTGGGATAGGTGTTTGAGCTTAATCTCTCAAATGGACTTTGCTGTCACTCATATTTATCGGGAAAGTAACCAAGTTGCAGATAGTTTAGCTTCCAGGAGCCCCAGTATCGTCTCTCTTACATGGTGGTGGACCGCTCCGAGTTTTTGCAGCCCTTTTATTTTCAATGATTTTTGTTGCAGACATTCTTTTAGGTTCTGTTAATCTGTTTTCTTTTTTTGTTTTCCGTTCTCTTTTGTTCTCTTTCTTTTTTATTTAATAATATGTTGGGCTGGTCCCCAACAACCTTATCAAAAAAAAAAAAAAAAAATGGAGTCGATGATGATACAACAATTTTAGAGTCTCTTACACATGAAATCGATTACACTAAATAATTTCTTATTGAAATATGATAATTCAATCTCTTAACTTCTAACTACATTATGAAAAAATAGAAATGAGATCCAATTAGAAAAAAAATATAAAAATAGGAGGCTAGTTCTAATGTGGGTGGAGGTGGCCTCCACAGTCCACATAATCAATTGAAAGAGATGTCACATTTTCATCATGAAGGAACTCAGGAAGAGATCTTATGTCTCCTCCATGAAGGCCTCCTCCCCCGAGTCAAACTAATTAGTTAGATAACAAATATCCTTGGAAATTTTGTTGAATATTGTGAAGCCCTATACTCCTATAGACATTTTTTTTTTTTTTTTTTCTCTTGTCGGGAAGCCTTGTTCGCGATATCAGTATATCGCAGACCAGATTGATAGAAGGGCTTTAACCTTCCATGTGTATTTGGGTATTAAAGTTCGTTAATGATCAGAAAACCAATTGGGCCTTCGAGACATGAAACCACACAAAGCCCAAATCATCTCCTTGTCTTGATGACTCAAGATTCATGACTAGAGATAAATAGTAGTAGTCTAGTAGACAACAACAGATTGTATTTTCTGGGCTACCCCACTGGCCACTACTACTAGATTTGCAGCTCCCGGCACTAAGTCCACGCAATGACGCATGCGCATGATGAATATTAGCTATGTCGCACATGTCGTGTCTCCACTCTCCAAAATCAACAGCTTTAGCAGAATTGCAGTTTATATCCAAGACAAGAAATGATGGTGATAAAAACTTCAAAAGAAAAATAAAATAAAAAATATACACACTTAGATTTTGCATTAATTTTTTTTTTCCCCTTTGAATTGACAAGAGGGTCACAGATATAATTATGTGGAATCATATTCATTATCTCCCACCCTCTCTCTCTCTCTCTCTATATATATATATATATGAAGCCTAATTAGATTATGTAAAAGTGGTACTTAAAAATGAGTGGCACTAATTAACACAGAACTATGCGATTGGACACTAAGATAAGTCCAAGTTAGTTTAATAATAAGGTTGTTTATAATTTTAGTGATTAAAGATTAAAGCAGAGTTGCTTGTTAGATGATAGAATGAAAGGGGACAGAAAGATGGGTTTTTGGGATAAAAAGCAAGAGTTGAGAATCATTTTGTGATGTAAAGGAGGGTGGGAGCATGTGATTCAAAGCTTCACATTGGTTGAAAAGCACAAAGTGGGAATAAAGAAAGCACTTCTACACAAGTAGTTGCTCATTTCTGAATTTTAATTAACCAACTTATTAATTCGGTTAAAAATATGGATTAATTTTACTCCAATTATGTGGATTTCGTTTAATTGTAAAAACAAAATAAATAAATAAAAGGGTATTAGGATCCTCTACTCATCTAAGATTCAGCTATAGCCTATCTGTTAGACGAATTTAAAATCATGAATGATCGAATTGAATAATAAGATTAGCATAATTAAATTCTCATTGTTAATCAAAGTTATTATGATTATTTTTATCATCAAGAATTCATCATCATAAGTAGATAGAGTTGAAGAAATCTGTTTGGTTATCATTATAAAAGATGTGTTTGCGGTAAAGGAAAAACAAAAACAAAAACTTAGCAAGCATATTTCAAGGTTATCAGTTTATTTCAAACTATTTTAGAGGTTGGTAAGTTAGGTTCAAATATAGAAAATTAAATGAAAAAGGGGCCGGTTTTTGCTGATTAACAACAGATCTCCATCCACACAATAAGAAGAAGCTACAATGTCACGACAAAATTGATCCAGCACAACTTGAAAGTGGGGTCTATCTCTGTGGTTGCTTGGTGTGCGTCCAAGCTAACGGTCACATGGGGAAATCCAATGAACGGAGAGTTAGGTCGAGAAAACGAAACTTTGTGTTAGGATCTTCGCATCAGCTAAGTTAGCTTTCTCTGTTTTCCTCAAAACTCTTTCCTTGTAAATGAAGCAGTTTAAAAGGTTTCTGCAGCATTGTTTGATTGTTTCTACACTGCAGCAGCAGTAGTACATTGCTTCGCTTGAGGTCTACCTACCGCATCAAGCGAAAAAAAAAGGCACTGTACGTATGTGCCCGACGAATCATCTCATCTCGATCTCGTTCTTCCGTGCCTACTGTAAGATAATAACAGGTATAGCTGATAGATGGGAAATATTTGTCAAGAATGCGATACTTACTATTCATTAATTTCCAAACTAGTAATGTTTAATTAGTTTCTGCTTGTTAACCCTACAAGAATGGAAAATTTGACAAGATGTCTCAGCTAAGGCCCACTTAAAAAAGTCAGGCACGCTCCATAATATGGTGGGGAAATCTTATCAACCTCCTAACAACACCCATATTTTATCGTTTAATAATACTTTAATGCACCAATGAGACCATGAAGAGAGAAAGATAAAAAAAAAGATAAACTAAACAAAAATTGAGCAATATTAATCAAACTATTGCAACTAGCATGCTTGTCAAACACTCTGTAAATGAAAATTTGTCATGTAAGTAAGATATATATGTATATCCTATGGCTATGAGAGATGAAATGAGAAATTGCTTTGATTCTGGATTTTATTGTCATTGATTAGTGTTGTTTATCTACTTCGCACATTTGCTTTAACCCCCTCTTAACGACCCATCAATGCAACAACCATCTACAGCGTTTTAGCATAAAAATTGTATTTAGTGGCCAATAATATGGATGCTGCTGGGCTGCCACAGCCATCCTACCATGGAGGCATGGACCTGATTGCTAGTTAAGCCGTACAGATAAGAAGCAGTGGGTTGTTGCTCTTTTTCAAGACTAGCTGAATAATTGAATGAAACTACACCTGTAAATAGGCCAGTTTCTGGCTCTGGTTGTTCATCTCTATCATTCTCGCATGACATAATTGACATGAAATTGAAACATGAATAACGCTTGTATCCAAAATACTGACCCTACCAATAAAAGTGTAGCACGTGACACAATTTGTGAGATAAATATAAAAAGTAAAAGAAAAAAGGTCATGTGTTACACTCCTATTGATGGGATCAGTATTTTGGATATTAACTGATTAGTATCCAAACAATATTCTTAAAACATTGGGCCTGTCCATTTGAATTGCATTTTTTGTAGTTAAATGAAAAAGACTGTTTTTATTCATAATAAATTAAAAATAGAAAAATAGTCGTCACGCTCTAGAATGAGCAAGTGTATCACTTACGAGTGATTCTAACAATTTCCCAATTCAATAAATATGGGAATTATTTCAATAAACTTAATTTGGATCGGTGCTAATGAGTTAGTGTGTTTAATCTAATCAAAGGGAGACAAACCACAAAGAAAAGATTTAAAGGTGTGTAAAAGGCCTTAATGATCATTTAAAAAAAAATCAAGGGGATTATATATATATTATATATATATATATATAAGAAAATAAAGTGGTAGGTCATGATTAATGTATCAAGAAGAGATGATGAGGTGTGTTGGCATCACAGTATTGGATGATCCTTAAAGTTGCAAAATACCAAAGATGAATTTATGAAACTGCCACAAAATCAGTAAAACATGGACCAGCTTGCTTGAGTCTGACCGAGTTAAAAGTGGGGCCCACCCAGTTATAGACACTAAAAAGCCCCATGTGAGGATGGGAGACCACCAGCTGGTTATGTCTATTTTTGTGGGTCTCTCTTTTACTACTACTCTTCCTCTACCACCACCTCCCCGTCACTTTCTTAGGCTAATACATGATATCAATACGAAGAAAATTAATATTCATTATTTATTTTTTATTACGGTTTAATGTGTACAGGTGGATATTTATCTACAAATTACAATAATAAGGTTTGAACCGATAATAGAGTTTCATTTTAAAATCTCTAACAACAAGGCAATGGACCCTTGGAAATTAATATTCATTATTAGAAAACAGATTAGAATAATTATTAAAATAAATATATAGAAAGGTAGTTAATGAAAATTTAATGTTGATTTATGTGTATGTTTGCTTATTTATAGTTACAAATTCACATGGGTATATAACTATACATTAATTACCTTGGCCAATTCCAAGAAGTGATCATGATTGGTCTGTAAATTAGGTTTCCTTAGTAAAATTAATTAAATAATGTAAAGATGGATTACTTTTTCAATTATTAAACAAATCCTAGTTTATGTTGAACATAAAACTAAAAGTACCACCGTATATGCACAGCACATGCAAAAAAAAAAAAAAAAAAAAAAAGTTTGGTAGAAATAGGTTGTACATGGAACTTGTAAGAATGAATCCTCCACCTCGTGCATAAAAAACTTGTCTCCAGAAATCGCATATGATTCGATATCACGTGGCTTGTGTGCTGTGCCATTTCTCTTTTTTCAACTATATTCCGGGGACAATCATGACGCATAAACATCATAATACGGGATTACGGGGTCTGAGCACTTATTATAGGCTTATAGCTAGTATTCACACCCTAAACAAAATAAAATAAAATAAAAAGTAAATTCATAATTAATGTGAAGAAACGTATAACCACCTTTAGTAAAATGGTTGTACTTTCATTTTTATGATAACGATTCAAGGTTTGTATTTCAGATCGTGTTTATTGCGGTTGATTTCATCGAAACTTTAACACAAATCTATCCTACAAGGCTACAAGTGATAAATTTAGGAAAAACATTAAAGAAATAACGAAAAAAATAAATAAAGCCGTTGTGTAAGGAGAAGGGCAGAATGGGAAAGAGTGTGGTGAAAGTTTATTTTGACACACACAAACGTCTGAGTTTGTTTGTGCCTTTGTAGTGCAGTGAAGCCTAAGGAAAATGATAGTGGTTGTTGTCCTTGCAGTTAACTGTTTTGCATTACTTGCTATTCAGCCGTTAAATTCCCCCAACTACCCCTCTCTCCCTCTCTCTAAAATCTCTACACTTTTCTTCTTTTTTTTATTTTTAACTCTCTCTCTCTCTCTCACACACATTCTCTCTCTGTGTCTAAAACGCATTTTCTGAAGCTTGACTCACAGCTTCTATTTTGCTCCCGTTGTGTTTGTTTGTTGTTGTATCACTTTCTCTGTCTACAATTCTTCAAATTCGCAGACAATGAGAGCGGTTTATAGCCAAGGAAAAGAATATTGATATTTCCAGACACCGCATTAGATTACGCTCATTCTTAATTCTGTTTTCTTACCGTCTCTCAGAAAATTGTGAGTTTTTAACAAATTTTTTTCATCTTTGAGTTGCTTCATATGGAAGCTGGCGGTGGCGCAGAGGACTGCTGCGTGAAGGTTGCAGTACATGTAAGGCCGCTCATCGGCGATGAGCGTGCACAGGGTTGTAAAGATTGCGTCACTGTCGTTGCAGGGAAGCCTCAGGTATGCGCACAGTAAGAATGTGAATTGTGAGAGTTCAGTGTCTGTGTGAATTTCGTGTGACAAGTTTCATGGTGGCTGGTTTAGTCTCTAGTGACTGGTCAGTGGATAGTTCTTCTAGTGTTTGGCTTTACTTTTAGGTGACGAGAGTTGTTGATTGGTGAATCTATGAAGATCTAGATCTTAGGATGCTGAGAAATCTGAAGCTCTTGCATGTTTGACTTGGAGGAAGAGTGTGTGTTTCACAAAAATCTGATTTCGGATAAGAAATTAATTTAGGCATCACTTTTCATTTCCTTAATTGGAATAGTTTCATAATTGTCTGCTGTGATTACAGAGAATTACTGAAATAGGTGATATTTGCTAATTTTCTGAATATTCCTTTGGGTAATTCAGTAACTGCAATTCCTGTCATGATTCCAATTGAGGAATTCTTCAATCAACAGTCTTTGTTTGTTTTTGTAAATAAAAGGTTCAAAAAGTCAGAGCCTTAGCTTGGATTATTGGTAAAAATTATGAGTTGTGTGTTTAGCTTAGTGCCAAAGTGGTCCTAAGTAAAATTTCAGAATACGTTATAAAAAAAAAAAAAAGTAGAAAAGTAACCGCAAATTCTTGTTGCTATCTGGACTCTAGTCTAGTCCGTTTACTTTGGCTTTCATATTCACAGTTAATATCTTGTTTGGATTACATATGCAATTTTGTATTTTCTTTTAAGATCACAAAGCTTCCAGCCAGTTGGAATTATAAGCATTTTATTCTCTTTTTTGGTTTGGGTGGGGAGGAGTGTGTTTCAGAAGTCAAAATATACCATATTAGTGTTTCATTTGTCTGGAGTATTTTCCTTGTCTTTGCATTTGCAGTCTTTATTTAGCATATAAGTTCAAATAAAATGATCCTTTTTTTTTTGAAATACTTTTTACTTTCACATGCTGGCTTAATAGATTGGATTAGGTACTGTGCAGTGTCCCAGTTCATGGCCTGAAATGATTCACACAAATATTTAATGATGTTAATAGGGTGTATAAGATTCCTGCTAATAGAATAAATTTTAGCTCTGCCTGTCAATAAGTTGCTAAGCTCTGTGGTCTGTATGCAAGCATGTGTGCACTGTGCGTTTGAAATGTGAATCTTTTGAGTGACATATCGGTTTTAACTATGCTGCAGGTACAAATTGGGGCGCATTCCTTTACTTTTGATCATGTATATGGGAGCACTGGCTCACCTTCAACTGCCATGTTTGAAGAATGTATTGCTCCACTTGTTGACGGTCTATTCCAAGGATATAATGCTACTGTTCTTGCTTATGGTCAGGTAAAAATCATATCCCATGAAAACTGCTCAAGTGGAGCAAAACTCATGTATGCATTGTTTGATAGCCGTTCTTGCAGTTGACATTCCAATATTTTGCAGACAGGATCCGGGAAAACATATACAATGGGTACTGGCTTCAAAGATGGATTGCAAACGGGAATAATTCCTCAAGTTATGAATGTTTTATTCAGAAAAATTGAAACTTTAAAGAACCAAACAGAATTCCAGTTGCACGTTTCCTTCATTGAGGTTTGTTGAACCATTTCTTCTTCTTCTTCTTCTTCTTCTTTGTGTGAAATAATTTGTAAGATAAGCCATCAGTCACACTCTATGATACTATCTCTATGTACTTATTTAAGCTATATGCTGCTCTCCTAAATGATCAATTTCTGTACAAAAATCAGTTGTACAGCTTAGATATGGATTGCATAGAAGATATCTAAATTTTCCATGCTTATAGCATGAAAAAAAAAAAAAAAAAAAATCCGCGTCATAGATAGAGCAACGATTTATCATCCTCATTGTGATTCAAGCAAGATTAGATAAAATTTTGCTACTGGTGCAGAATATATTTGTCAATTATTTATTATTTATAAATCATATGAGATCAGCAGTGTCTGTTATCATTCACCATTGATCTTGGTGTATGTGTCCCCAAAAATACTATTTTCTTCAGAATTGTTTTTTCCTCTGTTGCAATATAGCTGTTTCTTGTTTTCTATAATATATTCATCAATTCATCATATAACTAATGTGCTGTTGCAAACATATTATAGTTAATAGCATACTTTTTTACCAAATTGAACTTAGATTGTGTTGATTTAAGTTTTTGTTGGATTAATGTAATATCAAAGCTATTATTTGGACTATTGATATTTTCTTAACAATATTATGCATGGCTAGATGTTTTGCCTTCTTGTGGTAAATGCCTAACTAAAAAACCTGCTATGTAAAAGATTCTAAAAGAAGAAGTACGAGATTTGCTGGATCATACTTGTTTGAACAAATCAGATACTGCGAATGGGCACACAGGAAAAGTAACGGTCCCTGGGAAACCGCCAATACAAATCCGTGAATCATCAAATGGTGTTATTACATTGGCTGGATCTACTGAAGTCGGTGTTAGTTCACTAAAAGAAATGGCTGCTTGCCTAGAACAAGGATCATCAAGCAGGGCTACAGGGAGTACAAACATGAACAATCAATCAAGGTTAATTTTACATCTTTCTTCTCTTTTCTTAATTAATTATATTCTTTTTAGTTAATTTTATTTCTCTTACATTACAAATAGATGGTATTTAACTATATTTTCTATCATAAGGAGAAGTCCTTTATAATTTTAAATTTCATTCAGCAAACCTGGTTTTGCATTAGTTTATGGATCTCATTATAAATTCCAATATAATATTAATTAGTTATCCCACTCTCAATTAAAAACTTGAGTTCAGTTTTACTATTGGATATACTGAAATCATAAATAGATTTCTAACGACTAAATCTTTTTCCTATTTATAAACCTGTTCTAGGGTTGGAAACACAGCATTTTCCTGAATACTTACTGTAATTTTGCAGTAATTATCACACCTTTCATTAATATGTGCCATTTTCTGGTATGTGTTCTTATAGTCGTTCACATGCGATCTTCACCATCACCTTAGAGCAAATGCGTAAGCTCAATCCAGTTTTTGTGGGTGATAGCAGTCCTAATGAGAGTATGAATGAAGAATATCTATGTGCCAAGTTGCATTTAGTTGATCTTGCTGGATCAGAGAGGGCTAAAAGAACTGGTTCTGATGGTTTGCGTTTCAAGGAAGGTTGGTGGATATGTTGATCACTTGTCGAATCTTAACGTGCTTTTTTGGTCAAAACATAATTAACTGAGCATCTTTATTTTTGAAATAGGAGTTCACATCAACAGGGGCCTTCTTGCACTTGGTAACGTCATCAGTGCACTTGGTGATGAAAAGAAGCGAAAAGAAGGCTTACATGTTCCTTATCGTGACAGTAAACTTACCCGGCTTTTGCAGGTATGATATTTGAAGAGTTTTTTAAGTGATCACTTGTTGTTTATTATTATGCAGTAAAGTGGCAAGGAAGGAATTAAACTGTTGATAGAAATTTCCATCCAAAAAATCGAAAGTGGCTTTGGAATCAGGCCTGCCACTTTACTGTGGTAATACTAGGTTTTGAAATGAGATGTATATTCCTTTCAAAAACTCATTAAAAAGACATAAACATTTTACATCTGACATCGCTAGCGAATGTGATCCTGGAGTAAGACATAAGCTTTGGTTCTCTCAGTTACGTATCATATGGGGCACGTGGATGAAGAATGTTTGCACGGAGCCCATGACCTGAAGCAAAATTGTGAGTTAAGAATGCTTGCTTGGAGCTAAAGCACAATACTTGGTGGGTTTGGACGGTTACATTTTGTATTAGAGCCAGCTCAATATTTGATAGTAGTGTGCAGTGGACATTCAAGAAGACATAAGGTCCTAAAGGCCTTGGTGGGGGAGTTGGTCACTTCTGTAATACTAGCAATGGCGATGCATTAAGATATAAGCATTGAGTTATCCCAACTAATAGATTTTTGTTAAGGTCATGGGTAGGGGGAAAATTAGTCGCCTTCAGATTACTAGCAAAAGTGATATTGAACTAGGATATACACCTTGCGTTCTCTCACCTTAGTAGATTCATTTTAACCTCGTGGGGCAACGACACTTGAGGAAGCCTATCTTATTAGTTTTTCCAAGCTATTATAATACTTATGTGAGTATTTGACATATTGAACACTTTCAAGTTCCTTTTCATCTTAAAGTAAGGTTGGTTGTAAGGATTTGATATAAGAATAGTTTTAATTGATCATAACCATGAACAAATGATGTGTGATTCACGAGGAAGTGTTTAATAGTGTTAGAAAATTTATCTTTCACCGTTTTCATTTATTATCTAAATAGTTTCATCTTTTTATATATTTATGTTTGGGCTAAGTTAATGAACTTTGGCAGGATTCACTGGGTGGTAATAGCAGAACTGTTATGATAGGTAACTTTGCTTTCCCTGGAATTTGATACTTGCTCAATTTTTCTTTTGCGCTTTTATTTTGTTTTTGAAATTATCAAAATTTTACCTTCTACAGCCTGCATTAGTCCTGCTGATATTAATGTTGAGGAAACACTCAACACTCTCAAATATGCCAACCGTGCTCGAAATATTCAAAATAAACCTGTTGTAAGTTTTTCAGAAAATTCTTCTTTATTTAATTGTTTTCCCATTCTTATGCTTGCTTCATGGAGGTATAGTTTATGCATTTTCAATTTCGAATTTTTCAATAGGTCAACAGAGATCCTATGTCCAGTGAGATGCTAAAAATGCGTCAACAACTAGAGCATTTGCAGGCAGAACTATGTGCTCGTGGAGGAGGAACTTCATCTGATGAAGTACAGGTATTTGGGTCAATGAACTGTATCTAATTTTTTGTTTATCACTAAAATAATCTTAATAGTTTCATTTTATTTCTTGGAGACAAATTACGCCAGATTAATTATGCAGGTTTCTCAGTAAAACATTTCAGGATTACTTGACTAAAGTGGACTAGTCAAATTTCTTTCTAGGAGATAGTTTTAATCAAGTTCCATGATTTTTTTTTTTTTTTTTTTTGAGCTACTTAGGTTTATGTCATTACTATTTGAATAGGTTCTTAAGGAACGGATTGTTTGGCTTGAAGCTGCTAATGAAGATCTTTGCCGAGAACTTCATGAATACCGCAGCAGATGTACAATTGTGGACCAGCGTGAAACAGATGCTCAAGTATGAGATAATATCTGTCCTTTTCTTAGGACTTTTCTAATCCTTCTTTGTCCTTTCATTAAACATTAGAGATAGGTTTGATTTGTTGGTCACTACTTATGTGAATTCAACACTTTGTCTTTCAGGATGGTAGTCCATGTCCTGTGAAAAGTGATGGACTTAAAAGGAGCTTGAACAGTATTGTGCCAATTGATTATCAAATGGGTGAAACTATAACAGGTACGAACACTTGTTTGATTTCAAAACAAGATAATACTTAATTCATTAGTATAAATGGGTACATGTTGCTGCATATGTCATTAGCTTTCTAATATTAGGTTGCTGCACATATGTCGTTAGCTTTCTAGTATGGGAGAATTGCATTCACATCCCCTGAGGTTTGGCATAATGGCACCCAGTTGAGTTAACATGGTTATTCCACAGTTACCCCCTTGTACTTAAAGGATGCCAGTGTCTCCGTTAATTTGGACCCATCCTGACTAAGAAAAAGTCAAAAATGCCCTTGTGTTTATGAATAAAATAATAAAAGAAATGATTAAATTAATTCTCAAAACTGATAATAATAATAAAATAAAAAGATGAAGTCAAATAAAAGGAAGAAAAGGAAAGAAAAAAACTTTCTATTATCTCGTAAATTTATATGTTCAACAGATAAGTCTTCACAATCTACTGTAAAAATAGATAAAACTAATCCTAAACTGTTTTTTTTTTTTTTTTTTTGAAAAACATCTGTTCATTTTGCTTCTTCAAGCATAATTTTGTAAAATTGAAAAAATGAACCTAGCATCACTCTACAAGCCTACAACAATAGTGAGAAAATTATATTCAACATCAATTCTTCAACTCTAATCAACAACCTAAGAAGAAAAACATAGAATGAAAGAGAACCCTCTACATTCAAGCAATTTTTGAGGTTCCTCCACTGTGTTAGCCACACTGGCCCACACTATGACCCCACTCTCGGCCAAGCCCAAACCTAAACCACCTCCCATGGATTTCCGTTACCGGAGGCTCAACCTCCTCCACTGTGTTAGCCACACTCTGTTTCTGGCCCTAACTCAACGAAGGAAGTTCGAAATGACCAAATCAAATCATAGGCATCAGTCCACCACCATCAGCTAAACAACACCATTGCCAAACCAGCCAACATTACCAACAAAATTAAACTAATATTAAATCATCAAAGCTTGACCACCAACCGGAACCAAATCTTACACCAGAAATCAACCAAAAACCATCACCACAACCCAAATCAAACCATTGAAATTGAAAGAGAGGAGAAGAAATTGAAAGAGAAAAGAGATTGAATATCCTAACACTTCAAACACATCTAACCCACCAAAACACATTGAACAACCACAAACCCATCTACATTTAGATCGGCAAAGAAGACCAATTGAGAGGCTGCTTTCTGCCGTGGATTTCCGTTACCAGAGGCGCAAACTCCATGAGAGGCGGAGGGAAGAGCAGCTTGCTAACCTCTTCTTCCATTTTCTTTTTCCTTTTCTTATTTATAAGGAAAATGATTCAAAAGACTATAATGCCCTTACCCTGTCAGTTGTTACTGTATGTTTGTTAAGTCCAGGGTCTAAGTGTAGAAAAACCATCTTTACTCATCTTAGGGAAAACCTCTGGGGGTGTGAGTACAATTCTCTCTTCTACTATTTATTTCGCAACCCCCTCTCTCTCTCTCTCTCTCTCTCTCTCTCTCTCATACACACAGGCACGTAAACAAAAACTATAGGCTGTAAAAATTCAAGTTTCATTCAGTTACAATTCCCCAAATTATAAGCAGGTGATTCCAGGGAAATTGATGAAGAAGTAGCAAAAGAGTGGGAGCACACACTTTTGCAGAATTCAATGGATAAAGAGTTACATGAGTTAAATAGGCGTTTAGAGGAGAAAGAGGTATATTTTCAGTATAGCAGAATTTTTATTATTATTTCATTGTCAATTGTAAGTTCATGTTCTCTAAACATTTGTTTTCATATTGCTTAAGGATGATAAAATTTGTCCCCTGCAGTTTCTATTTAATGGAATGCCGTGACTCTTTTAACAAATATATCTATATATTATCAACAATATATACTCTCAGCATTCTTGATAACTTATTCTTTATGTGTACAATCATATTTGATGGTTGAGCAGTCAGAGATGAAACTTTTTGGAGGGTATGACACTGTGGCACTAAAGCAACATTTTGGAAAGAAAATCACAGAATTGGAAGATGAAAAACGGACCGTGCAGGTAAAAAAGAAGTTTCTTGATTTTTTTAAGTCCTACTACCTGAAATAACCCATGTTTCATTTGTGCATCTGTTTAATTACTGCAGCAAGAAAGAGATCATTTGTTGACTGAAGTTGAGAATCTTGCTGCTAATTCTGACGGGCAAGCACAAAAAGTGCAAGATATCCACGCCCAGAAATTGAAATCCCTTGAAGCACAGGTAATAATAGGCTTTAGCCAAACTTCTGTTTGCTTTGGATTAAAAAACACAACTTTATTCAAGTAGTAAACTATCTTCATAATTAATGCTCACCAGATTCTGGATCTCAAGAAAAAACAAGAGAACCAGGTTCAACTTTTAAAGCAGAAACAAAAGAGTGATGAAGCAGCAAAGCGTCTGCAAGATGAAATTCAATTTATAAAGGCACAGAAGGTTAAATCTCGTTTTGTTCTTTAATATCTCTTTTTGTTTACATTCTCCATGTGTAGCTAAATTTTCATTCTTTCTCTTTCTACGCAGGTTCAATTGCAGCATAAGATAAAACAAGAGGCAGAACAATTTCGACAGTGGAAAGCCTCACGAGAGAAGGAACTCTTGCAGGTGCATTACTTCTTCCCTTTGAAAATAAATAATTTGGAAAACATGCAAGACAGCATCAGCTCTTATGCTCTTGCCATTAGGTTAAATGTCCTTTTGGATTTCAGTTAAAAAGGTAATTAAATGGAGTAGGAATAATAAGAATTGTATATTGGTTTCTCTTTTGACACAAACACGATCTTATTTATTTATATACAACTCTGTCACTAGTTATAATTTTGTGGGGTGTATCTTTAGTCTTTATGACAATTATAACAAATTTCAACTTTTGGTAGTTGAGTTCATGATCAACTAAAGTTATTCTTTATCTTTGCATATCGTATCACAGTTGCCAATTTATTCCTTTGACATTTCTCTTTAAACACCCTAATGACAAGCCACGGGATAATTATAAGCGTGACTAAATATTTTGAGTTCCTCAATTACGCAATTGCTCATGCAGACTTGGATTTCCTCCCTGTATTAACTTCACATAATGATTAATTGTAAAATCCACTAGCTGTAAAATTTATATTTTATATTTACTTTTCATCTTTATTAGAGGAGCATAGTTAGGGTGGTTAAATCAGGATTAATAGCTTAATCATATTTTAGATACTTGAATATGTTGTCACACAAGTGAAAATGATTATGTTAAGTATATGTATAAACGTATAAGTTCTAGTTGAGTATGCTTAATAATTTTCCCATAAACTTGATGGCATATACTTGGATCCTGTTCTATATTTATGCTAATTACAAATTGATGAAAGCAGTTACGGAAGGAAGGAAGGAGAAATGAATATGAAAGGCATAAGTTGCAAGCTTTGAATCAACGCCAAAAAATGGTGAGCACATCTCTCCTGCTTGCATATTTAATTGATCTGTTTCACTAAATACATTTCAAAGAAAATCCATATATCTCAAGTTTTGAACAAATTTCTTTCTTTCAGGTTCTTCAGAGAAAGACAGAAGAGGCTGCAATGGCCACCAAGAGGCTGAAGGAGTTGCTAGAAGCCCGCAAATCTTCTGCCCGTGACAACTCAGGTAAATTTATTAGTTTTGAGTAAAATCATCTTTTAGGCTGCTGATTAGGAAAGCCTTTGTCTTCAGTAAACCTGTTGCTCCTTTTATTTAAGGCTTAGAATATTCAAGATTACTCTTCATCACATGTACTCAGTTAATGGTTACTGTGGTGGAGAGTCGACTATTTACCAGAAACATGGGATTTTAAACCATGACCAATTCGTTTTTGTACTCCAATTTGCTAATTGTGTGCCATCTTCCAGCTATTACAAACGGAAATGGAATTAATGGGCAGGTAATGATGATCTCTTCTTCTTCAAAGGATGATTTTTTTTTTTTTTTTTTTCTTTTTCTCAATTTAAGTCTTAAATTGATTTTAACTTAATTTTGTATCTGTAGAGCAATGAGAAATCCTTACAGCGTTGGCTTGATCATGAGCTAGAAGTCATGGTGAATGTGCACGAAGTTCGTTTTGAATATGAGAAGCAGAGCCAAGTGTAAGTTTTTAATTCATATTTATGTAATAATTTAGTAAGATAAATCTTTCTCCTGGTCCTTTTATTTATTACTGCACAATCTGCAGGCGTGCTGCGCTGGCTGAAGAATTGGCAATGCTGAAGCAAGTGGATGAGTTTGCTTTGAAGGGACTTAGTCCTCCAAGGGGAAAGAATGGGTTTGCTAGGTATAAGTTGTGAAAATAATTCATTTTAATTACAGTCAACTTAGTCCCCTTTTATGGTCTCGGATTGATGAAAAATAACACAAAGTCTTAATACTTCTTATCCAGAGCATCCTCCATGTCACCGAATGCTAGAATGGCCAGAATATCTTCACTTGAGAACATGCTGAGTATTTCATCTAATTCACTTGTATCAATGGCTTCACAACTTTCCGAGGCAGAAGAACGGGAGCGCGCCTTCACGAACCGTGGACGTTGGAATCAGTTGCGTTCAATGGGAGATGCAAAGAACTTGCTTCAATACATGTTCAATTCTCTTGCAGATTCAAGGTTCTTTCTGTGACCTATTGATGACCTAAATTATCTCATCTTTTTCCTGTTTGGAAAGTTCATTCAGTCGTCTTATATATGATATGTAACATTGCTCAAAATAAATGAAAAATTCATGAAGGCGTGGAACTTAAATGGTAAAATCCAGTAAAATGATATATTAAGTGGGGAAGGTAACCTACAGAAAATTGGAAATAAAGAAAATTAAAAGAAGATTTACTCCGTAGTGTCTTCATCAGAAAACAGAAAAATCACCAATATTAACACGGAGCTAGGATTTAGGTACCACACAAGAAATAAGCAGTGATTCCTATAATATATCTAGTTATTCCCTCTAAATATTAAAAACTTCACTTGAAAACTTTTGGAGCAGGACTGGGGAATGATTTGCTTCTTCTATACAGTTTTTGCTGGAGCGGCACCCCATTGTTATGCTTTTCATTATCATCTTTCCTGTCTTTCTCCCCTTGTTAATATCTATCCTACAACCTGTTTTCTCTTTGTTGAAGATCTGAAAGTAAAAATTCTGCATGAGTCAACAGCCAACAACAAATCAATATATAAATAAACATATTTAATTCTACCTATAAAAATATTTACTCCAGGTGGATTCAATATATATATATTTACTCCAGGATCAGCGAGCTAAAGTTTTTTGATATCTATATCATAGAGATGCTATGCATATTGCTCAAATGAATTAATCCTGTCAACTTGATTATATTTTTCGTCTGCTTATACCATAAATTTTTCAAACAGCCAGTGTTATATTGTCATTTGAGTTCTATGGTTAAACAAAATTCTTTTACCCTGTCAAAATTCCAAATAGCTGTTTGCATGTTTATAACAGGTGCCAATTGTGGGAGAAAGAATTAGAAATCAAGGAAATGAAAGAGCAACTAAAAGAACTTGTAGGTATGTTCCGACAGAGTGAGATACGAAGAATGGAAGTAGAGAAAGAGCTAAAATTGAGAGAGCAGGCTGTTGCAATTGCACTGGCTACAGCAGCTTCGGTGAGTTTCTGTAATTTGAGCTTTGATCATGTGCATATTGTTAGAGAGCCCACATAAGACATTAGAAATAATGGGAATGAATCCCACATTGAAAACATAAAAAGCAAGAGAAGGGTATATATACTAATGGATGCCACAACCCAATAGGCTAGTCTTTTAACACTTCTCATAAACATAAAAAATGCCAAAATTATGAAAATTCCTTAACTGCAAGCTCAAGTTTTTTTGGTTTTGTGGCAACTTAACATAGCATCAGAGGCAGTTTTAGCATAAAATCGTGGGTTCGAGTCTGAATTTGTATATCCAAATTTGTATTCAAGTTTGGGTTTAGTCCACATGGCAAGCCCATTGGTCTTACATGTATGGAATGAGTTAGAACTTAATATTTTTACCTGGACCTATACAAACTTTAGCTTTTGCATTTAGTGGTAACTTAGCATTCCATTTAGAAGATATCACACAGATGAAGTTATATCCTGATTTGGACCTATACATATAAAACCCTAAAGGTAAAATGAAAACTGTTGGTCAAGTGACTTTTTGGTTCTCTAAATTTACTCTTTACTTATCTTTGGTCAATGTCTCTGATGTAAAAGTCATTTTGTCTTGGACAAGGCTTTAATGTACTTTGTTTAAATTAGAGACCTCAAGAAGAATGACTTTTTCCTGATAATCCACAAAAAGGTATTCAGCCAAAAAGGTAGTAACTAGTAAGTACCCACAAAGTAGTGTATCTTACTTTAGAAACCCTAATGCTACTCATCCTTGGCCAGGTGTAGCAAATTTTACCCTGCATTTCCTCAAGAAATGCTTAAAAATTGTAATCCTAATTGAAGGAGGAATCTGTGATGATTCCAGCAAATTCCTGGGGTCCTTTGCACATGTTTACAAAGCTATTGAGGGTGTTTTAAATTTTAATGTTGGACGTATGTGTGTGGATCACTTTTTTAGTTTTGTCATTGTAATTTTTGTTACTACTACACCTAATTATTAAGGCTGGCCATGAACAGGGGAACTCGCCCAATTCGCTAAAACACTTTGCCGACGATATGAGTGGTCCCCCATCTCCAATACCTGTGCCAGCTCAGAAACAGCTGAAATATACACCAGGCATTGTTAACGGCTCAGTAAGGGAGTCAGCAGCTTTTGTAAATCAAAATCGGAAGGTTAATATTCTTTTTCATCCTTAAATTATTGAATTATGACCTGCCTTTCCACTTTGGCTGAGATTGACAAGTTTTCTGTTAGAGCAGATGGTACCACTAGGGCAGTTGTCAATGAAAAAATTGGCAGCTGTAGGACAAGGTGGGAAGCTATGGAGGTGGAAAAGAAGTCACCACCAGTGGCTTGTGCAATTTAAATGGAAGTGGCAGAAGCCATGGAGACTCTCAGAATGGATCAGGCAGAGTGATGAAACGATTGTGAGGTCAAAGCCTCGTTTACATTCCCTACCACGTGTGGTGTGATGCTCTATGGTCTTGTTCACAAGCTTATCATTGCCCTATACTAATCTCTGACCAATAAGTATGATCCCAACCCATGGCAAAGGAAAGAGCCTAGGACGGATTCAAGGTAATCTTTTCTACAATTATATCCTCAGTATACAACATTTTAGATTGCATCATTTGATGACCGTGTAGTTTTCCATTTTTGCTTGATAACAAACTTGTAATGTTGTAGCGATGCCATATCATAGTTCATAGCTCACTACACATAATTGAAGTTTATTCATTTTTATTTTTCTGAACAGATGCAGTGTGAATTGTTTTCAAGGAGCTCTGCTTATAGCTGTTTTGGATAAGTTGATTCTGGAAAACTTAGGTCTGTAATCGTGGAAATTTTAGCTGTGATTATTAAACATTCGGAGCATCCTGTATAGTAGTGTTGTTGCTGCCGATGGTTCACCCAGATACTTACAAAGGAGATGCCAGAGACTGCGATGACACGAGTGTGTTGGCATTGGTGAAAGAGTATTCTCACTTGCTGTTTCTAATATTTGGTACATTTTGTCAATAACAACAAATCAAAAGGAACAAATTACCCCCACCAAGTCACATAAATTTGTATCAAAGGTCCAGTGTTATATTTGCATTTTTTTTTTCGGTTTTTTTTTCCCCATGTAATAGTTTTCCTGTCTAATATGTTTTGGTGTTATTGTGTGTAAGCACAATATTGATTTTGTTAAACGGATTGAACTCTGTAGTTAGCAACTACTATTACATAACAGAAAAAAGAAAATTCTTTTAGTGAATTTTTTTTTTTTTTTTTTAATCTCCCATTCTCATATCTAATTTTCTTGTTCTGTTTTAGATGGGTAGGTGTTGTAAGTTGGCTCCATTTGTTGAACACTAGTCGTTGTACAAGTGTACAACCAGGGAAAAAATCATAATCAAAATATTACTCAAATTTTATTCAATTATTCAAATGATGTAGCAAATAAATTAAACTAACACATCATTCTCGTAGTTACAGCTCACCCACCATCAAATTTCATAATTTTCCATTTATGAGAATTGCGATGCTTAATGTAAACGCTGATTTATTATTTATTTTTTTTCTCATTGACAAGCTCAAATAGTGCAAGATCCTTTTAGGATAGTTGGGTACTTGGGTGTTTAGCGAGCACTAGATCAATAAAGTCATATATCTTGTCTTTTGTATTTACTCGTATCTCAATTAATAATTGATATTCCACATCTATGATGTAACATATTAATAATGATTTATCCAACTTTTCACGTATAATGCGAGTCTAATTGTCATATTATTGACCTTGATTGAGATGTAAGTGGATGTATATCCACAAAATTTCCTTACTTTTTCTTTCCTACCAAGTTGTAACATTGATAATATTTTATATTTCTCTATTTTAAAGTTCGGTACAAAGAAAGATCAAGAGATTTTTGAGTAATAAAAAAAAGAAAAAAGAATCCAGTCTACACGACATTCAACTTCATAAATCATTCTGATAAGAACCGAGTTCTCTACCAGATGCACTAATCTAAACATTTTCAAAATAAATTTATGAGAAATACAACCAATTTGATCTTAAGATGTCCTACAAAACTATAAAAGATCTCCAACTGAACTAACAAGTGCAGAACATAATCAATTAGGAACTCATACTCTTTAGGTGACCATCAATATCCGCTAGAAAACTGAAGAACTTGTGAATGCAATAAAGGCAAAAGAGGAAAAGAAACACAACCAGAAATCAAAGCATAACTCCCACACTCATTTGGTACAATTATATCTATACACAAGTATGGTACATCACCATTCGCTTGATCAGATATTACTCGCAGTCTTCTATTATGATGATTTAATCAGTGAAAGAGTACAAGATTGGAAGACACTCTTAAATGGTACTATCCACTCCCCTTCATATAGATACATGACCTCTAATTTCTAGATCGGGAAATTTGAGGTTTTCCGGCCAGTGACCAGCATATCTGACCATAGTGTATGCTCAGATGAAAAGCAAATATGCAGTCAATCGCAATACAAGTAGAACAACAGCATGATATAACTGTACTTGGAGGTGCACCCCGTCAAGTAAGAGCAAATATCCATTACTTTTACCTGCGCATCAGAGATTGCAACACCAGTACGCATAGTGCTCATCTTTGCGATGGTTACTAACAAGACCCCCACACTGTAAGCAGATAAAGCTGCTCCCATCCGAGAAAGCGTCCAACACAATCTGTGTCCTCCCACTTTCCGCAAGTATAGAAGTTCCATCAGCATCCAGTGCAGTTGATGAGTTGCCAATGTTACATGATGCTGGCTCGACATTCAGAGGCTGAGCTTCAGCAATCGCACACTCAGCAAATAAAGCAGCCAGCTGATCAACACCGGTGTTTTCTTGAAGTCTACTTATGTACAGTTCACGAGCACGGTGCAGAGATTGAAATACAGCTTCCTCCCCACCTTTGCTTCTCATTGCCGTCACCACCTGTTTCAAGCATTAGATAAGCAACATATATGGGGATTCCGCAGGGAGATAATTGCCAAAACTCCTCTTTGAGAAGAATTCACTACCATTGTAACTTCAAATATATATCATCAAAATATACAAAAACAACATAAATAAGGGGTACATTTTCAAGGTATACATGATATCCATACAATACTATGAAAAATATATCGATCCTTTTGAAAGCGTAAACACAGAAGAATGATGCTAACAACAAATAATTACTTTGATTTCTATCCAATAGAAGGGAATTTTATCAAAGAAACTAACTCCACCATCAAAATTGACATTGTTTGCCAAGTCCGTATAGAAATCCAATACACCTGAACTAGGTTTGATCAATTTAAAGAATTTAACTCAATTGTGCAATCATTTCTCACACAAATAAAAATCAAATTGATGCGCATCACAATCACTAACTCAACATAGTAATCAATTTTAAACAAAAACAAAAAAACAAAAAAAACAAAAAAATATATATAATTATATAAATAGGTTGATAGGATCATAAAAAATAAAATAAAAAAGAAAACTTACAGCTTGCAGAGCCTGAGAAGGCTTGCCTTGATTAATGAGCTGGCGAGCCAATGTAAGAAGCTCTCTAACGGAATTTCCTTGGTCCTGCTGCGGCATCGCCGTCGCGGTCTCGGTTTCCATCATCTCGGTGTCCGTACGGTCCATGTCATTTGTCATGTTAATCTCGATTTATTTTTTCTTCCAACTGCAATTTATATCATTCTGCTCAACTCAACCCTCAGATATGGCTTCTTCTTTTTTTTTTTTCAAAAATAAATATATATATATATTATTAATTTCTCTTTTTCCTTTTCGTTATTGCTAGAGCTAGACGATTCTAGCAAACTCTGCTTTGGCAGCACTCCAGTTTTTCTTTTTGTGCATCTTTTCAAGTATACCTTTTGAGTTCGGGTTTGGACTCATTGGGCCTCGTTTGGCTTTTGTGGTTCATGGGTTCATATTTCTGAGGCCGGCCTTTAAAAAAAAAAAAAAAAAATGACGATATTTAACCCCTAAAAAACCGTATGTACATCCCAAATTAATATATTTTCAATAATTCAATATTACCCTTGATTAAAATGACCAAAATGACTAAATAGTTTGTAAGTATACCAAAAAATTATTAATCGGTTTTCTATATCCCTTTCTATTTTCTCAAACCCTAATTTATCTTCTAAATACTGTTTTCAAATACAAATTGAAATCGTATGTGGATTGTAAAACCAATCAAAAAACAATCACGAACTTAAAAAGTTTTCTCAATTCGTACCGAAAAAACCCACACTATTAGATAAAGAATAGAGAAAAAAAAATGTATTGGTTTTTCTAACCTCTATACCCATCTGTATTTTTTTGTGCTTGTATATTACACTGGCAGGCAAAACACATACATAGCAAACAAAACATCTTGTTTGCTTAGTCTGTGTGTTCACTGCGTTGCTTGTTTTCTAGGTAATTGCCCATTTATTATTATTATTATTATTATTATTATTTACTGGATGGCTATTAATAAGCTTTATCAAAATGGAATTTTTTTTCCTTTTCCTCTTCATTATATATACCGTAATGATGATTTCCTGTAACTTTTTTTTAAAGGAAAATTTTTGTAACTAAAAAACACTTGTAAATAAAATTAATTCAAAACCAAACTCATTTTGTTATAATTTCTGTATTTAAGAGTTAATTTTTTTTATTTTTTTTAAAACAAGAAATAAAATAATAAAATTTTAAATAATAATAAAGTTGATTAGATAATAAAATAGGTGTAGGTGAGGTGTAGTTACAAAAATACAATACTATATAAATAAAAAGGGTATTTTTATCATTAAGTGGGGTCTATTAACAAAATAGAGTTTTTAAAAAAATTTAATGAGGTGTGTTTACGAAAGGGGTATACATACGGTATTTAAAGGGTGTAAATACCGCCACTAAAAAAAAAAAAAAAAATGCACTCCCTCCTACTTCTATTTCAACTTTCAACTTCTAAATGGCACAGCGGTGGGTTCATAAATTGAGGAAATCGTTTAAAATAATCCGATAAAATTGTTGTTTTATTTTGTTTTTAACTACATCAGTTGTTTTTAACCACTTACCAAAAGTTTCTTTTATCCCATAACCAAATAATTACATAATTAACCCTTATGAAAAAATCATAGAAGTTTATTTATTTATTTATTATTGATATTGAAAAAACCATAGAAGTTGTTTCCCATTTGATGTTACGTAATTTGTTAAGAGGGGTGATTGTTCTTGTCCTTTGACCACCAAAATAGAGGGTGTTTCTCTAAACAGTCTAAAAAAAAAAAAAAAAACTTAAAAACTTTATCGTTACAAAGTTATTATATAACCTTACAAAACTTGTAAGAGCATCTCCAATGTTGTGTCAAATAATTGTGTCAATGCCAAAATTTAGCACAGGGTGTAAAAATTGTCCTCCAATGCAGTGCCAAATGATGTGCCAAATTTGGCATATGCTATATTGTGTGCCAAATTTGGCACAACAATAAATGCTCATTTTTTAATTACAAAAATACCATTATATATATATTTTAAATGAAATAATTAATGCATTAATGGAACTTTACATTGGAACATTAAAAAAATAATAAATGCATTAATGGTAAATGTTTACTTTTATAATTTTAATTAATAAAATAACAAAAATAGCATTTTAAATAGGATTGTGCATTGGAGCACAATGATAAATTGATGTGCCAAATATAGTATTTTACTCTTTTTTGTACCAAATTTGACATTGTTATTGACATATGCATTGGAGATGGTCTAAGGCCATCCTAACTAGTAGTTAATACACCAAACAAAACAAGGGCAAACGTCAAGTAGGGATGTTTGTGTAAATTTTTTCAAACATCAAGTAGGTTTTCTGTCATTACTCCAAAACTGTCATATGTATGTAATTATAATAAACCTTAGAAATGTTTATGTAATTTTCCCTTTATTTTATTCTGGCCAAGATGATATTATAATTTATAACATTTGATTTAATATGGACCTTATTTACTCGAATGAAAAAATAAAAAAAATAAATCTTTTGGGCCTCAATTGGGTTGCTTTAGCTAGAAGTGGATACCGTTAAAATGAAATTATAAATTACAACCGTAGCATGTAGCTGTACAAAACGCTGCGTTTAGCGTGTTTCTAAAATTTCGAAAAGAGGCGGTGGAGTCGAAAAACACAGTTCCTCAACTCATACTCATTCCATGCAATCCCAAGCACAATCTGAACTATGATTGAAACCCGAATTAGTCCTAAATCGACCAAATTGAAGGTTTTGTTGTAACGAACTTGCTTCTATAACTAACAAATCACAAGGTATTTCCAATTCCATTAAAAAAAACATTTTTTTTTTCATTGTTTGATCATATGATTTGTTTTTTTAATGTTGAATTAAATGTTTAAAATAATGTTGAATCAAAATAATAGTAATTAAGAATATCCAACACGATCCGAATCTTTTTCTTACAAAATCTAAAACTATGGGTGGAATGAGAAAAATGGGTGTAAATAAAAAAATATATATATTTATTTACATTAAAAAAAAATACTTAAATAATGGTTTTGGTATTTTAAATGGTATAGGAGTAAAATTAATAATTTTAATTTTTTAATATGAGTGGAGAAAGATTTTGACTGTCACGTTTTTTACTCCTTCCTCCATATCCTTTGCCCAGGCACTGCAAATTATATAATCAAAATCATGTTAAATTCTTGGTAGAAAAAGAATTAATAATATTGTGCTTTTCATTCAACTGACACGACTAAATTCGGAGTGGTTTATGTAGAAAAGGTGCTTCTCTTATCAGGGAGTTCATGAAAATTTTTATCAGAATATTAGTTTTGTATCGGTACAGAGCTGATTCGAAAAAACAACAAAAACCATTACAGATGCTTAACGTTTAATTACCTATTGTCATGATCTGGACCCAGTGCCGGTCCTGATATTTCCAAGGTCCCTGGACAAAATCTAAAAAATGGGCCCTTGTATATATTCCATTAAATGGAATATTAATTTTTATTGAATAAATTATTTAAATTAATATCTCAAAATTTAATTTTTTTCCCTAAACTTTGTTCCTCTTAGTCTCTCACTATTAAAAAAAAAAAACAATAAAAATTTCCAAAAAAAAAACTTTATAGATAGATTCATTACAAACTTAAAAATATTTTATTTCTTGAAACTAACTAATTTCATATTCAGGTTAGTTGATGAAAAATAAAACACATATAAAAGTAGATGAAATTTAAGAATCAAATCATTAAAAGAAAAAACTCTTGAATTACGAAGATAGACGGCAGCCGATGGTTGACAAAGAAGAGATGAGGGCATCGACACTAGTTGGTGAAGAAGAACGGGAGGCGAAATGTTAATAAGCTAGAAGAAATTGAGCAATTGGATGAGAGGAGGAGGAGCTTTCAAGAAGAAAAAAAATAGAAAGAGAAGAGGCAATAGGGCGTCTAGTTTTTAAAATTAGGTGAATGAGTATAGGGTTTTCGATTTTTTTGAAAACTACTTATGGTATATATTATATGTAAACAATTTTATAGTAATATAGTGTAACCACCTGGGCTTAAAATAAATTAAAATTAATATGGCATTTAAACCCTAAAAAATTAGGTTTGTCTGAAGATATGATTAAAACAAATTGGATATTTGGCCGATGTTATTTTTTTTAGGTAATGTTTGAATTGTTCTATTTAAAACAATAATGGGATCTTTTTTATTTTTTTGACTTTTTTATTTTTTTTACAACTTTAACACATAATAACTAAACACAGTCACACAGAGCCCCTTGACATGATGGGCCGCCTTGCCCCACCCCAGGGCCGCCCTGTCTGGACCGCATGTAACACCTTCTCTTATATATTATGGTTATTTCATGCTATTTCCCCAACAAAACAAATAAACAATATGTAGAGACTTGACGAGGAAAGAACCCAAGCAATATAATAATGTGGAAAGAAAAAAAAAAGGTAATTGAAATTGCATTAGTTTCCATCTACTTTATAGAAATATGTACCAACTTTTCTCTATGCATTAACCATGGTGTAGTACATGAACAAATTAACTAGGACATCCCGGAATGTGGGTCCAATTCACCATCCTCCATTAATACAGCCTCTTTAATCTCCTGTAACATCTTCAACACTTGCCACATAGTGGGCCTTTGTTCAGGTGAAGTCAAAGTACAAGCCATGGCCACTTCAAGAAGCATACCTAATCTATCATCTTCAGCAGCATCGTCTTCTCTGGTGGATTTAACCCATTCCAACATCTCATCGGGCACCAAAGCCGGGTCATGCTGCGACGCAGGCTTCCCTGTTAAGAGTTCTAGCAACAACACTCCGAATGAGTAGACGTCGGATTTTGAGGTCGATTGCTGACTTCCATCGCGAGTTTCCGGGGCTTTATATGCTAGATTATTGGTCGGGTCATGATCATCTGCAACTAGCAGTGAATTGGAGAGAGCGGCGAGGCAGTAATCGGCAAGACAGGCCTCGAAATCAGGTCCGAGGAGGACATTAGAGGACTTGAGATTGCCATGGACAAGCCTCCACGCTTGGTGGATATAAGAGAGGCCTTGAGCTACGTCTTCTGCTATTTTCAAGCATGAAGTCCAGTGAAGTGGCTTTGCTCTTGTTGATCTAGAACCTGCACACACATGCACCATGCAATTTTGTACCCTATTCGTTAGATACTATTAACAATCAATAACATTATAAATGGGACCCAACAAAAAATAAGTGAGTTGATCCTTGACAGGGCGCGCGTAATATTGGTATATCTTCACAGTTTGGAGACAACTGGTGGGGTCCAGTTGGATTTTTAGTGACCGCTCCACCAACGGTGATTCAGCTATCAAGCAGTCAATAAAAGACACGTGGCTGGACATTTTCACTGTACGAAATGTTAGTCAAACATTGAAAAGTGACTTTACACGCGCTCTATATAAAGCAACAGTACCCGACGTCAATTGTAAAATCAAATGCATTTTACTCGATTGATTAAATAATTGAAGGAAAAATCAGACCAATTTCCAAAGTCAGTCAGCTCAGCAGCAAGATTCTCGGTGCTGTAGATACCACCAAAAATAGTAGCACTAGCACCATTACCACATGAGAACGTGTACAGCTACTTAATTATTCTTTTCTTGTTATATAACCTAAGAATATCTGTTTATTAAATATCCTATATAAAAAATAGTATTCCAATTTGTATCTAACCAATAAGTTAGAAATGTCTCCATTTAATTATTTTCCGATTTGTATCCTAACCAACAAATTGGAACATGTGTCTTCGATTAATTTTTTTTTTTCAACTTCTATCCATAAGTTCAGACCATATGTCCTAATTTAGATAGTTAGATATAAATGGTTACACCGGATAACTTTAGATTTTCTCGGTTTGTGTGTCAAATCTAATAGGCTTTTTTTTCTGAACCCATGTCAGAGATACCGAGTCTAATCTCTCCTCATCGTGAGTTGACTCACTGAGCAGTTAACCAGGTCTAGCAAGCAACTGAGAAAAAAAAAAAAAAAAAAAAAAAAAATCTTACCGTGAATGAGCGAGAAGAGACTGCCATTGGGTTGATAATCATAGATGAGAAGCCGCTCTTCCTTGGCCTGGAAGTAAGCCCTGAGTGGCACAAGATTTGGATGCCTGAGTCCACCCACTGATTCCATGTGCCGCTCGTACATTTCCTTACTGGTTCCGGCTAATTTAGCAGCATCAAGCCTCTTCACACAAACAATTAGACGGTGATCAAGCACTGCCTTGTACGTGGACCCCAGTGTTCCTTTTCCTAGTAACTCAGCAGAGGCTCTCATCAGCTGATCCAGCGTATGCAAGTGTGCCTCACCTGCACAGAATATTAAATTCCCACTCTTTGCCACTTGCATCCCTTGCATTCTCTTCACCTTCTCTTCCAACTCATTCTCTTGCTCCCATTGAATCATAGCCGCTGCTTGCGCAGCCGCCGCCGCATCATCAGATGTGATCACAGCCTTCGATCCTTTATTGCTTTTATGTTTCTTGTTTTTCACAGCCATTACAAAACACACGATTGAACCTAATAAAACTACGATCCCGGATGAGAAACCGATTATCACAGCGATTCTCTTGTGCTTCTTTGGACCCGGTTGAGTCAACTCAACACCATGCACTTCCGCACTTTGACCAAGATCAATCACCGGTGGCGGCGCCGCCTTCGTCGGACCTGGGCCGAAAAACGGCGGACTTGGGTGGCACTCCTTGTGTATGATCTCGCCACACAAACCAGGGTTATTAAACAAGAACGAAGAGATACCAAAACGCGACAAAATGGGTGTTACTGGTATTGCACCAGTCAGATTGTTAACGGAAACGTTAAATGTTCGAAGAGACGACTGGTTAAGTGGAGGAATCGAACCGTTAAACTGGTTCACGTCAAGACGGAGAGAGTATAACCGGTCTATTGAAGCTAGCCATTTTGGGATAGGTCCAGTGAGATTGTTGTAAGATAAATCAATGGTTTTTAGTCTATGAAGAGACAAGATTGAGAGAGGGAAAGTACCAGTGAAGAAGTTGTGATCAAGAAACAGGGTTTTGAGATTCACGAGCCGGGAAAGATCAGGAACCGGACCGGTGAGCGAGTTGTTTTGTAGACTCAGTACTCGAAGCTGGTCAAGATCAGTCAACGAGTTTGGAGTGAAAATGCCACCAAGATCCAAGTTTTCAAGAACCAAACGCACCACTCTCTGTTCATAACATATCACACCTTGCCATTGACAGAAATGCAAGCTTGTTTTTGGCGAAAACAGAAGGCGGTTTCTCAAATCGGCTTTGGATTTGAATGCAAGGAGAGCTTTAGCATCAGAAGGTAGTGAAAAGTTGACTGCATTTGGAGAATAATGAGCAGCAAAAACAAGTGATGATGATATCAGTAGAAAAATATTCAATAGGAAAAACAAAAAATTTTGAACAAGTAATTTTCTCCTAATCAACATGGTTTGAAAACAGAAAACACCAGAGTGAGTGAGTGAGTGAGCTCTGTTTTTCTTCTGGTGTTTATTTTCCCTTGAAAGAAAACAACAAAACTGGTTGAATAGGGTCGGGTCCACTACAGTACTGTTCCCTGTTAGGGCAAAAGAATTGAAGGTAGAAAAGATTAAAACGGTGATGGTAATGTGAGAGAGTTGGGTTTGAGTAGGTGACAAAGCATGTATAGAAGTGAAGAGCAGATGATGTCGGGAACTGTAAGCTCAGAGAATCACGTGAAGGAAAAGAGAATGGGCAAAAATATTTATATATTAAAATTTTCATATGAAAATGTACTATAAAATATAAAAAATGTAATGTAAAAAATAAAAATCATGTACGTTTAGTCTAGTCATTATAAATGTCAGCTGGTATTCTGCCAAAGCACGCAAGCAAGGTCCCTCTTTCTCTGCTGCTTTTCAATTTTCTTGTGTGTCACACTTGTCACTCTGTGTTGGGTAAAGTTTTTGAACTATGGACTGACGGTGCCACGTGATTTAACAGTTTGTAATTACTAGATTGGCATTACTTCTATTGTAGACAAATCAACTATACATATCGAAAAACTAGATTTCTTGGACCCATCTTTTATGCTTTTGTTGATCAAATTATACTTCTTGCCTTTATTATAGTTTATTATTATTGAAGTTGAATTAATTGAAATTTCAAGATAATACGTCAACTTGTTTTGTCTTTGTAGTTTGTCATCGTGTATTTGTAACTAAATACAACTAAACCAGCTTTTACATAAATTTCGATTCAGTTACTGTCTTACTGATCTATCGATAATCGATCCATATCATATTTATATATAGCAAGTGACAGCCGACAGAGAAGACATGATTACATGAAGCAGCTGGTACACACATAGTTTTAAGGGGTAATTGCACAAACATCCCCTGACATTTGATATAATTACATACATATGGCAGTTTTGACTATATTAACACAAACATCCCCTGACCTTTGAAAAATATTGCATTAACATCCCCTACCGTTAATTTTCTACAGTTAGCACTTAATGGTTAGGGGTAATATGGTCATTTTCACTAAAAATATTTTAATTTTAAAATAATAATAATAATAATATGAAGAATTTTTTGTTTGATGATTTAGAGATCTGTTATTTGATTATTTGAAGATGAGGAAGATGAGGAAGATGGAGATTTGATTTTATTAATATTTTAATTTTAAAATGTAAAATAGGGGTATTTTAGTCATTTTGCCCCTTTGACCCTTGTTTAGCAGTAAAAAGTTAAAGGTAGGGGATGTTAGTGCAATATTTTACAAAGATCAGGGGATGTTTGTGTTAATATGACCAAAACTGCCATATGTGTGTAATTATATCAAATGTCAGGGGATGTTTGTGCAATTACCCCTAGTTTTAATTACAAAAGGGATCTACATACTATTGTACGTAATTTTTTAAATTCAACGAGAGTAGTTATACTGTTAAAATACAAGTGATTATACCATTTTATGTTTCAGCTAGCTCCCACATCTGCGACTGCATGTCAAATCATTTTTAGAACCTGTTCCATTTTAATAGGAAAAGAATCAGATAATTGTACGAATCGTATACAGGATATTAAAAACTAGTAAAATTAGTACCTCTCCATGTCATCAAGTGCAAGAAAATAGCTCTCCTACCATCTGCAAAAATCATCAAGTTCATGAATGATGAAACCAGTGGTTGGTTCCCCAATATATAATATCAGAGTTAAATAATACTCAGGTCATGCATGCTTTACCAGAAACCATCAATGGATATTTTGGTGCAAACTCCTTTAATAATTAAGAAGTTCAACAAACTAATTCATGACATGCAATAATAGATCAGAATCCATACACAATATTATGCGCTTTCAAGTAAATGGAGTTGATTAGGTACAACTGTACAAGTTACAACAGCAATCCAACCCATTTGATTAGTGATTAGGGGTCAGCTTTGCCAGTTTAGGACATTGATCACAACAAGTTTACAGTTAGGCCCAGATGAGTAGGAGTTATGTTAGTGTACCTCAATATAATAGGCTCCTAAAAGAGTCTTTGGGCCTTGGTTCAATGGAAAATCCATAATACATACAACACAGTTCATGTTCATATCAGGAGAGATTGGTTCAGAATTGGGCCCAAACCTTGCTTGCTTAGTCCACCACTGCTAAGAGTTTTCTCCAGCAACAAAAACACCAAAGACCATCAATAATAACAGTGGTCGCACAACCACTCGATCAAGAGCTGACGTGCAGGTTGATCAAAACTGTTGTTTATTGCTGGCACAACAATGAGTTAATAATCATTACATCATCCTTAATTGGAGATTCCATTGCTCTCCATCACATTTATCATAAGTTTTTCATCCACTTGGAGTCCTAATCATCCGCCACTATATAAGATGTACATCTTCTCTACATCGAGTCAATTCTCCACTATGCTTTTGGATATCAGAAAATATATACCAAAGCATAATTAGAAGGAAAAAAAATCAATACACAATAAATAAATTTAATGTGTGCATATAAGTTGGAAAATGTGAAGAAACTGGACAAATACTGCCAATAACTTTTTCATAATTGACGAGCTGAATTAATAATAATACTAATTAAAAACAAAAAACAAAAAAAACAAAGCCTAAAGGGCTTACTCCGATGACATAAGACACTTGCAGCTCTCCATTAGCATTTTAAACTCAATAAAACCAAGAACACTGACCAATGACAAGGCTGAGCCATATAAAATTCTCTCTTTTATTTATTTATTATTGATATAGTTTTCTACTTTTTGAGGTGGAGTGGACTAGTTGCAGTTAGAGATGAAGTGAAGTGGGTTAGTTGAGTTATAATTATGTGAATGCCCTTCTGCTACTATCACCATCACCAACAACTTAGTAATATGGGGTGAGAATCATGAGATATATTTAGTGTCCTAAAAAAGTTAAACACTCACCAGCACTCAGCTATCAGCTGGTTCTAGATTCAAAGCAGAAGAATGGTGCACCATTTTCATAATTCAAACTTCAGGATTTTCTATGCTTATTTTGATTTCCCATTGTTTTGTCATTTGTGAGAAGATCGAGGAGTGCTTTCGAGTCCATTTTTACTCACCCCCTTCAAGAGGGGTAAACATTACCCCTCCTCCCCAACACATGACATGTATGATGTATCCAGGGAAGGGGTATTTTTTTTATCTAAACACATGACAGTTTTTGGACAAAAATACCAATTCCTCCCTTGACACATGTCAAACGTTGGTGAGGGGGGGTAACGTTCACTCCCTTTCGGGGGGGGGGAGCAAAAGTAATCTCCTCTCTCAATCCACTCTTCCAACCCACTCTCTATTTATGTGCTGACATGTGGACATCATTAATTTATTCACATTCAATTTGTAGAATTTAATAAATAGCCTCATTTTTCATTTTATTTACAATGCAAACCAACAACTTATTTCCTAAATTGCCCTTTTTTTTTTTTTTGGTGAGAAAATTGCTCTTCTTCTTTAACTTTAATATACTGTCATTTAATATGAGTTTTTTTTTTTTTTTTTTAATATTTGTATTGCTCATATATCTATTTCTTTTTTACCAAATTTACTTAAACATTTTTTTTACATCATTGGCTAACTTGATGGTTGTTGTATAAAATAAATAAATAGTAAAACAAATTATAGTTAAATAATTTAAATATATATTATAAAAAATTCATAAGACAATATCAGTAAAACTTAATGTCTATATCTAAATTAAAAATAAAAAATAAAGAAAAAAATCTGTTGTTAAGTAGATACTTACATATTTTTTATCTTTTAATTTAAAATTGATTTGTTTTAATTTGACTTAATTTGTCTGTTAATATAACCAGATTCATTTGTTTTTTGTTTAATCACATAGAGAGAAAAAAAAATTCATTCATTAGCTAAATCTTAAAAGGCAAAGATTTTGGCTCAATCACATATACAATTAGAGCAGACCCAATAAGGGTAACCGAGGTTTACGTTCTTCTCCTTAGATGTTAAAAATTAAAATAATGAATTGCGGTTTATATGAATTTTTTATAATATATTTTAAAACTATTTAACTATAATTTATTTTACTATTTATTTATTCTATACAACAACCATCAAATTAGCTAGTGTTTGGTAATGAAAATTTGGTGAAAAAAAAATATTAGAGCAATTCAATTTGGGACCGTACACTTAAGAAATAAAAGAAGTCGTAAAGTCTTGAAAATATGGCAATGTTAAAGTTAAAGGAGAAAGGCAATCTATAAAATAAGTTGTTGGTTTGTATTGTAAATAAAATGAAAAATGGGGTCATTTATAAATGCCACAAATTTAATATAAAAAAGTTAATGTTGTACATGTGTCATCGTATGAATAGAGAGTGTGTTGAGAGAGTGCATCTAGCACTCCTTTTGTGGGAATATGCCCATTCTTTTCCTTCAATTCAAAGCATTGAATTGGCATTAATACCCTTAATGCATTGTGATATGATGAGATAGTTTGTGGATACAACAAGAAGTCAAAATGGAAGACCAAGTCTTGCATTAGAATGATAGCCATGTGATGCACAGTATTTGATATGATCACAAGAACACATTATTGATTACTTTTACAAGAACAGAATAGTAACTTACATACAAATGAAGTGAAAAATTGATTGAAAAATTTCAATAGACAAGTAAAATTAGATCATGGTGAAGGAGCCATTTCAGGAATGTAAGGCATACAAGGAATATAAAAATAAGACCACATGTGGGGACAAAGTCTCGGGCGACCGAAAAACTTTGCACATTCCATCACTGATCTTTGGAATGGAAGACCAGGAATGCAATTGTTCCTAACATCAAGCACTCCTTTATGAATCAATAACCCACACAGAGGTCCTACAACGGTAAAATAATTACCGGACAGCGAAAAATTCACCAAATTTCCTAGCTCACATACCACCTCTGGCACCATACCAGTCAAAAGATTATTAGCAAAATTAAGCTGCTCCACCTTCTCTAAACAAGACAATGAGAACGGTAACGGCCCTGTTAATTGATTGTTGCCAACATCAAACACTCTGGCCTCTCCTAGGTACCCAATTTCATAAGGTAAACAACCTGTTAACTGGTTGTTTAAGAACAGAACCTCTGTTAACAATGACAAAGCTTTGAAAATGTTTCTTGGGATTGGACCACTGAACTTGTTATTAGCCAAAGCGAGCAAAAGAATATGAGTACTGCCAATGTTGTCAGGCAACATCTGCATGAAATTGTTGTTGTTGATAAAGAGAGCGTCGAGATTTTGAACGAATATTTGAGGTGGGACTGAACCAGCGAAGAAATTGAACCGTATGTCCAAGAATATCAAGCCTTCCATACCAAGAACAGCTGAAGGAAAAGGACCTGAAAATTTGTTGTTGCTAATATCAAGCTCGTAGAGATAAGGAAGCTTAGCAATTTTGGGGGAGATAACACCAGCAAAGTTGTTTGAATTTGCATGGAAGAGAGCTATATCAGGTAGCTGATCAAGAAAGCCATCAAGAGTAGGAGCACCGAGTTGGAATCCATTGAAGTCAATTGAAGCAATAACTATAGCAGACTTGTTGTCCGGAGGATTGCTACAAAAGAATCCTTTGTAACTGCATATATCAGAACCCACCCATGTTTTCGTGATGTTAAGCGGATCAGATGCGATACTGGACTTGAATTTTTGGATTACAGGGTACACAACAGCGAGCCTGCTGTCTACAAATTGTAGAATCTCTTGTTTTGAAGGAAGAGGTGGTAAAGCAAGAGAAGTTATTGGCTTTTGACATTGGTTGCCACAGCCACTGCCTTTGACACCAATATTGACAATTTCTAGTGTCTCTCTGTTTGTAGTTTGTGCTACTGTGTTAACAATAAAACAAACTAGGAGGATGTAGTAGAGAAGTGAAGCTTCAATATTGATTCTCATTGTAGTGCTTTGTTGTAATTTCCTGAAGGTAGCTAGTGGGGTGGTGACCTGCAAGAAAAAGTGTGAGAAGAAGCTTATTAGAAGGAAGAAGAAAGGAAGAATTTTATTTTAAACACTTGCTTGTGTGTGCTGTATTCACAATCATCTGGAGCTGGACTTGTTTCTGTTTCGATGACTTTATTCTTTTAGCTCCACTTTCTACACATATCTATAATTGTACATTTGTACCGACCTAAAATAAATTAGGTTAATTATCATAAATATAAACATATCAACACCATAAATAAAAGAAAGTTAATTTCAAGTGATGATAGTATAATCATCTCAATATACTTAAGTGGTAGTAAATGTATAATCAATAAAAATACATATTTTTAAAGAAACTATAAATAAAAAAAATGAATACATATTTTTAAAGAAACTATCAATCATAATAAGAGCAAGAAAGAAATTTGTAGGCCTACCCTATTAAAAACCAAATGATGTGTGTTTCTGTTGTTCTTTTCCAAAACTTCAAGTAAACTTTTTTCTGTTTGATGAAAAATATAGTGATATATATGTGACGTAGGAAACGTCTTGAAGTTTTCACGAAGAGGCAAATGATATCTGTTTTGAACCCATAATATATCATTGGAATCGTCTTAACGAGCCTTACTTTTACTCGTGCTAACCCCCTTGATGCACTTTAGTTTTCCAAAATTTGATTGTTTCGGCCTTCATTTTTCACTATTTTCCTTTTTATGTAGTATTTTTGGATCCTAATAAGTAATTTTAGTAGAAATTTTTTATTTCAGTCATATTTATTTTGTTACGTTCGTTTCTCAAATCTATCATTTTTTTGGTAAATTTCGAGGTTAGTATTTTTCCAGCTTAAAAGTCCGAGTCTTAGTGGAGTCATTTTGTTTTTGTTTTTTTTATTTTCTATTTAGTCAAGGATTAAAAGACTTATTGCGACTTATGATTATCATTAATAAAATTGTTCATTTGAAGCAAATTCTTATCGAGGATTCGATTTTACTGTCTTTTTCACTTCGTCAATATGTTACATTCAATTGGGTCAATGATCAAAACTCAAAAGCCAATAGAATCCAAATTTTATTTCATTGTGACTACCAGTACAACAATGGTCCAGCTAGCATATGGTATGGTCACATTCAGTCAATTTAATGGATAGAAATGAGAAATCTTCTCTTTAGTGTAATTCTTTATTTGTGTTAAGGTGCAAAATTACTATTAATAATTTTAAAAACAAGAAAATGCGTTGCAGGCTGCAGGACGAAATGAGTCGGTCCAACCATCGTACAATAAAATTTTATAGGATACAGATTATAAATTTATAATTACAAGATGCAAGCTAAAGAGGAGACTGGAAAATAAGGTTAGGTAAGATCTCCAAATAATTTTATATTTTTTCAAGCTGGCGTGTCCCATGCTGTTTGCGCTTTTTTCCTTACATTTTTGTTTCTTTTTTTTCGATTTTTGGGTCAGTGGCCCACTATTTGTCAGCTCATACAAAACTTATGGGCCTTCTTCATTTTCTGTAACTCGTGTGTGTTCATGTGGCCTGTGAGCTCTCTACTCAGTTGCACATATTGATCCATTTTAATTTTTACATTTGCTACATTTGGTACTTCTGTTGAGCGGCGATTTCAACTATTTTACTGTTTTGAATAGTTAAAAAATTCGAATTTTAAAATTTCTAGTAATTGATACAGACAATGAGTATGAGACAAATACACACACATAGTATACAGCGCATATATTGAATTTGTTATTTGTTTGTTCGTGAATGGAGAGAATATAAGGGAGTATACAATAATAGCTTATTGTGAAGACTTAATGGCTTGTTTGGTACGCTGTATTGGACAGGACTAGCACACCGTACATAATTTAGTATTGTACGGGGTTTGGTCACATTTTATAATCATACTGAATTGTACGACGTATTGATTTAGTATTATCAGAACCATATTAAGTTATATTTTGGGACGAATTGTTTCTTAACCATACTAGACCTAGAAATTTAAAAAAAAAAAAAAAAATTAGAAACATTTATAAGAGAAAAAAAAAAATTTACTTGAGGCCAATAGCCTCCATCATTGAGGCTACATGGCCTCATCTCTTCAACAACGAGGTCGCCGTTCGTTCCGTCAACCTCCAATTGCGATATTCGCAATATAGGATCTCCATCGTCGATGGAGATCCCTCCCCACCTCTTGGAGATCCCTTTTCGTTGTCTGGATCTCCAGATGACAGGGGACGAGCCTACTCCGATGCGGGATCTCCATCGGCGATAGAAATCCCTCTACAAACTATAGATCTCCATTGTAGAGATCACGATGGGAGGCCGGCGGCCTTTGTTCGTGGAGGGGACCGGCCTGTGACCTCAATGACGAGGTCACTAGCTGGTCTCCTCCACGAACGGAGGCTGGCGACCCTTCAAGAGATGAGGCCATGCAGCATCCACGATGGAGGTTGCTAGCCTCTAAGAAATTTGTTTTTTAATATCTCTTAAAATTCAATTTTTTTTTAAAAAAAAAAATTAGAATTTGTCAAATTATTTTTAAATTCAAAATTTAATATTTAAATAAATTTGTAAATGTTTAATTTAAATAAAAAATTATATCAGCCATACAAGTACTGTCCAATACTATCCAATATCAAACAATGGAGAGTATTAAATTTAATCCTATATAGTCAAAAACTATCTAGTACGATCATATACAATACAGTCCAGTTCAGTATTGTACGGTGTTCCAAACATGGCCTAAAAGTTTTAGATATTTATTTTCGATTTTTATGTCATTTTTAATAATTTTAAGAAATAATTGTCCTAAATTACAAATTTAGACAGCACATACTATTTTAACTATTTTAAAGGAGTGCATGCATATTCGTCAATTTAAATCAAGCACGCTCTAGCTTGGGTTTCAGCTGGATTTGCTTGAAAGATATTGGAAGACCCAAAAGAGTACCATTTAACAATCCAAAGACCATTATCAAGTTAGGTCACAATTAAAGTTATCAAATAAGCCAAGCCATTCAATACAAGTATAGCTTTTACAAATTGCAACAAAAAAAAACAAAAGATCCCCAACCCCAAGTCCATTTTAGTGCTTTTCAACACCTTGACCTCTTCAAATTTGTGTTTCATCAACTTAGAAAAAAATTCTTACTTGACTGAGATGTGAAAAATACAAACAACCACATTAATCCAAAAGTCAGAAATAGAGATCCGATTTTCTCCTAGAATTAGTTGGCAATAACCTTTCAAAGTAGACAAATTTTGTAACACACTACTGTTAGTTAGCCAATTTCAAAACTTGAGAAAGCAGCCTCTTTGAATTATAATTTAGAGTAATTGGCACAAATCCCCTAGACTATACCAGCTTTTGCATATTGCCCCATAAACTATTTTATTAGGCACTAAACCCCCTGAACTATCACTTATTGGCAGATCAAGACTAAAGATGCTCCCTCAGAGGGGGAAAAACCCAAAGGATTGCCAATAAGTGATAGTTCAGGGGGTTTAGTGCCTAATAAAATAGTTTAGGGGGCAACATGCAAAAGCTGGTATAGTCTGAGGGATTTGTACCAATTACTCTATAATTTATTTCTGCATAAATCCAGCAACACAGACTAAAGTGGAAAGGTTGAATTTTTTTAATAAAAATAAATAAAAAGTAAGTGGGGGACAAATTATCATCACCTCAACCGGCCGCATTGACTTTGTTTGCAATATAAATTCCAATTTTGGGTGGGGTCACACACTCACAGATTTGTTTAAAGAAAGTCATCCAAACCAAACCCACATCCACAAATATTCTAATTCACTCCAAAATCTGACCATGAATCCATCATAGCAATTCCAATCTCACCAATTTACAATAATTATAAATAAAAAAAATCATGCAGGAAATAAACTAATTGCAACTTTAGTAATAGATAAAAAAATTAGGCATCAAAAGGGTCAATATCTTCTAAATAAACATTCTTCTGTGCCCATTGACTGAACCCCCACATTAAAAAATTGTAGAAAACATTAGTGGAGATTGGAATATATATTATAGACAGTAGATCCACCGCTATATATTTTTAATTTATATAAGCAAAATTCCAAATTTCCAATAAGTACATAAATAAAAAAATAAGAAGAGCACTATTAGCAAGATTCAACTCTCACAAAATCAACAATTTCTACACTTTGCTATTTCTTTTTTTTTTATCGTTTTTGAACAAAAGTCTTGAACAAGAAAAATGAGAAAACAAAAAGCAAGGAATCCTATATTGTTTTTTAAAAAAACAGCTAGGTCACCCACTTTGTAATCAATCTTCTTGTAGACAAAGCCCCCTTTGCATCTACGTTGACTAATCTGATCACACGGTAAACAGTACCACCGATGGCTTGACCTTCAGAGTTTTGGACGGGCCTGATTAAAAAAACCTTGAAGAGCACTTCTTTTATAGGCCGTTGATTGCGTTGACAAAAAACAAAGATCAAGACGATTCAAGGACCATAGCAGCAGGTGAATCATGGATTGAGAAGGCGTGATTGTGATCACCTTCGTATGTCACAATCAACATCATTGGATCGTCAAGAGCACGCTCTACGTGCTTGCGTGCTGGACACCCTCTCACGCTACTGCATTTGTAGTATCCCCTGAAAAAATCGAAATCGTAACGATTAAGTACTGAGTTATAATTTGGACTCGTTCAATCAATTGGGTATTCGAGTCGAGTCGACTCAACTAAAGAATAATAATTACAGAAGAAAAAGTCAAAATGTAACAGCCCCACAGACTGGTACGAGTCATTAGTCATGACAAACGCAACAGTTCTTTTGACAGAAACAATTAATGCTAAATGTCAGTATACGGAGCTGCAATTTTTTTAGTCAAATGTTTACATCAGTGTAATTAATGAGTCTCAGGGAACGAGTCATAGACCGAGTTACAGAAGTTAAAGAAAAAAAAAACAAACCTTGGATGAGGAGAGCCTTTGATGGGTTTCTGACCATATTTTCTCCAAGAAAAATCATCCGGTGGAATATCAGCCAACTTTGAGCTAATTGCAGGAACTCTAATAACTCTCTTGACCCTTGATTTCCTGTTTAATCAATCAATTTTTCAATCAATAAATATGACAATCAAATTATCAAAAGATTTAAAACGATTAAAGACTGACTAAAACTGACCTTTTCTTGGAACAATGGCATCGGCCTGAAGATGAACCACACTTGTTAAGAGCAGCATCGTCCATGGAATTGCACTTCCTCTTTAGCAAATTCGAAGACAGAGGTGGTTTTCCAACAGAGGAGACATGTGATGGTGTAGTGAATTGAAACCCAGATGAGAGAGAAGGTTGTATGCTATCTGTATCCCCTGTTAATGATGATATAAAAGAAGTTGCAGCAGAAATCTGTGGAGAAGCTGAAAAATTGATAGTTGCTTGAGCATCGTTTCTCTCTATAAAACCACCGTTCTTGTTAACCGCCATAGAAGAAGGAGTCTTGTGAACCTGGTGAGAGTGATTGTGAGGCAGAGGAGGCAAACGGTGAACAGGGGTCGGACAATAAACCTTAAAAGCAGAGACTTGTTCGTTGTTGTTAGATTGGTGATTGGTATTTGTAGATTGATTAGAAGGACCAGCTTCATGAACATTTTTTTCTTGTTTAAGAGAGACAACGGGGAAGGGATTTACTGGAGCTCGTCTGAATCTAGCATGACCGGTTCTTGGACGACCCAATAAAGAAATCACTTTCTTGAAATTGTTGACGGCAACTTCAGCAGCAACTTTGATTTCTTTCTCTGGTTCAAGATTTGAAGATGGGGAGGCTTCTTGGTATCTTTGCTGTTGTTGTTGTTGATCAGATGCTTGACTACGAGACAACAATCTAATGAACTCACCAATGCTCTGCATACCCGCCGATGCAGCTTCTCTTACGGCATTCTCTTCCATCTTCGCCGATGTTGGGAAACTATCGCCGCCGCAACCATAACCCATCATCAGCTCCACAGCCATCTCTTTTAACACCATGCAATAGCGATAACAGCAGAAGGGTTTTCAACTCTTGAGAGAGTTATAGGGCAGAGGGAAAAAAAAAAAATGATGATTATGATTTATGATTATGAAAAATAAAGCAAAAGAATATAAAAAGAAGGGAAAATAAATAGTTGTTATTAAAGACGATAATAAAAAGAAGGGATTCGAGTCAAACTGATGCCCTCTCTAGTAATACAAAGCATCGAATGACTCACCTGTCGCTTTGCTTTGCCGTCAAACCTATCTTCCAGTTATGTCTTCCCACGTGGCGAATTTTGTCAGGATGTTGACCACTCTCTTCGATTGTGGGTCCCTTTAACGGAATGAACCGGTTGGGAGACCGTGTAAATTCAGTGTGCGATAAGGTCAAAAGGTTGTGATGACCCGTTAGATCGATGACTCGGTAAAATCGGATGAGAGAGAGAGAAAAATATTAGTTGGGGACAGTGAGGTAGAGTTGACCTTTAACAGCTTTTAATGCAAAAGTCATTGAGTGAAGAGGTGAGGTTTGTTTGTGGGACCCGAGAGTTCCTCTTTTACCGGACACCGGAAGCTACGTCAAACTCTCAACCCACAAGTCACATGGGATTCTTTCTTCATCAACAACCTGAAACCAGTTTTTTATTATTATTTTTTATATATATTATCTACGAGACTAGGGCCCCTCACCACCGTCTGATTGGTCTAAGATCTGTTTTGTGCCGTTGATGTCACTTTTTAGATATAATCATTGAATAATATTTAATATTTTGAATTCGGCAATGCTAGTCACACCCTACATTAGACCTATCTCTTTATGGCTTTGATTATGCTTCCAATTGGACGTTGAAAAAGTTGCCTACAAACAAGTAGACGTTGAAAAAATGTTTTTATTGTAAAAAATAAATAAATAAATAATAATTCAAATTTCAATTTTTTTTCATTTCTAGTAGTCAAACACTCAAACGGTTTCTTTTTTGGTTTTTACGTGTGAATCTAATCTTTATTCAAAAATATCAATCTTTCCACTTTAATAATAAAAAAAAATTTATTTATACACATCTCAGAATAATTCCCGAATAAAATTACAACAGATAACTAATTACAAAACAATTAATAGCTAAAAATAAAGAACTCTTCCTAATTAGAATCACGAATTAGAATTATAATCATATAAGATAAATTATTTAAATAAAAGAATAATAATTTACAATTCATTTTAAGATTATTTTTTTTTTAAATTTTTTTAGTAACATAGAGAAATGCATGTGGGTTAGATGAAAGTGCATATGTTGTAGTGAGAAAGCTAAAGTCAAAAAATGCAAATTAGGATGACGTGAAACCTCGAAAATCTATATATTCTTTAACAAAGCACTAAAAAAAAAAAAAAAGACTTGAAACGGCAAAAAAAAGATGCTCACTATAATCATTACCAGCGTTTTCATTCTTTTGATTATTTTCTTGTCTTGACTAAATCAACATTTTCCTCTTTTCTAGTCAAAACCACAATCTTTTTTACACACTAAAAAACCAGAACCACTATATACTGAAATTTTAATCTAATGTCAAGACTTTCTTCATAAACAAAAAAGCAAAAAAATCAATAACAAAGTAAAAGCCCTTCTAGTTATTTTCAAATGATATTATGACATTTAAGTACCAGTTTGAAACATGAAGTTGATTGAAATGAATATTTCGGGAAACTCTAGAACAATAAGCTAAACTGGAAGGGAGATTGATGTTTGAAAATTGAATACGAACTTTTTTTTTTTTTTTTTTAAGTATTACACTGTTATATAAATTTGAGATTTTTTTTAAGGTTGTGAAGATTCGAATCTACAATCTCGTGGTGCAGATATGAGGGATTTACCGTATGATCAACCTCATCTCATTACAAATACGAACTGTTTTGAAAGCAATAATTTTATTTTATTCTTTGACATGTTGCGGTTATTTTGAATTTTTAAATAGAAGATTAAACGGTGTATGATCAACCTCATCTCATTATGAATACGAACTGTTTTGAAAGCAATAATTTTATTTTATTCTTTAACATGTTGCGGTTATTTTGAATTTTTAAATAGAAGATTAAACGGTGTATGATCAACCTCATCTCATTACGAATACGAACTGTTTTGAAAGCAATAATTTTATTTTATTCTTTGACATGTCGCAATCAATTTGAATTTTTAAATAAAAGATTAAACGGTGTGTTCATTTGAATTTCAATCATCAACGCGTTAAATAGAGAAACGGTCATGTGAATTAAAGAAAATATATATCAAGACTTAGATTTATTTATTTATTTTTGGGCAATTACCAAATTGGTCCTGGACTGTTTTCTTTATTCCAAGTTGTTTGCGACTTTTACAAAAGTGACCAAATTGGTCCCTAACTTTTTAAATTGTACCAATTTCATCCCTCAATTAACTTTTTGTTAGTCAAACCTAACAGTCAATGGTATTTTAGTCGGACAATTACCAAATTGGTCATGGACTTTTTTCTTTATTCCAAGTAGTTTGCAACTTTTATAAAAGTGACCAAATTGGTCCCTAACGTTTTTATGGAGTACCATTTGAGTCCCTAACTTTTAAAAACAACCAAAAACATCCTTTATCATTAACCTCGGTTATTTATATCGTTACTTTGATTATGGTTTACTTTTAAAAGACTAAAGTACCCCTCAAAACTCTAAAGTTAAAAATGTTTAAATAAAAATAAAATAATTATTTAAACAAGAATGTAATGAAAACAAAACAAAATAAATTATTTGCAACTCTCTCATTGATTCGAAAAACAATCCATATCTTTTCAATTTTTCATCGATACAAAACCCAAAAAATTATACAAGTTTCTATAAATTTTTTTTTTTTTTTATCAATATTGAACCCAAAAAATGACTCATTTACAAGAACTTGAACCAGGCAATGATGGAGTCATGGAGATGCCTTCAGTATATAAGCATTAGAGACCCATTTTTGAGAGAATAACCCCATTGACTTCGAGCCAAACCAGAAAACATGTCATCTACAAAGCTGCCCTAGATCTCCCCCGATCTCTGTCTAGTGTTCTCCATCGGAGATATGAGATTTCTAATTCTTGAGGCACTGGGCGATTCTGGATTTGCCAACCTTTGATTTTTTCAAGGAGTCAGATTGTTGGTAGTAAGTGTTTCCAAGTTCGGTAGTGATTTTCGAATCAATAAGAGAGTTGCAAATAATTTATTTTATTTTGTTTTCATTACATTCTTGTTTAAATAATTATTTTATTTTTATTTAAACATTTTTAACTTTAGAGTTTAGATGGGTACTTTAGTCTTTTAAAAGTAAACCATAGTCAAAGTAACGGTATAAATAACCGAGGTTAACGATAAGGGATGTTTTTGGTTGTTTCTTAAAAGTTAGGGACTCAAATGATATTCCATAAAAACGTTAGGGACCAATTTGGTCACTTTTGTAAAAGTCGCAAACTACTTGGAATAAAGAAAAAAGTCCAGAACCAATTTGGTAATTGCCCGACTAAAATACCATTGACTGTTAGGTTTGACTAACAGAAAGTTAATTGAGGGATGAAATTGGTATAATTTAAAAAGTTAGGGACCAATTTGGTCACTTTTGTAAAAGTCGCAAACAACTTGGAATAAAGAAAAAAGCCCGGGACCAATTTGGTAATTGCCCTTTATTTTTTCATTTTCTATCCTCTAATTAATATCGATATTTTAATTCCAAAAATCATGGTTAATTTAGGCAATAATGTATTGACTTTACAAAACTTTCAACCCACAATCCACTAATATTTGGTGGTAATCTATTCACAAATAAAACTGTTTCCAGCCTTGCAAAAAAAAAAAAAAAAAAGTCAATATGAAGACAACTGGATTTGCTTTCAATTTTTTTATTTTAGTGGAGTTTAATGAAATAAAAATAATCAACAAAAATACCTCAGCGATCCGCACCCACCCAGAACATGAAAAGAAATTCAATGCAATAGTTTGTGAACAAAATGCTTTCTTCTTTTGTTGACTAATCGATTTTGAAATATTTAATGTTGCTTCTTAACAAGGTTTTGCTTTCTTCCTGAGTAGACTTGAAAGGGAGATGCATCGACATAGGCTAGTGCCCGCGGACAACATTAAATGATTTTATATAAAAATAACTTGTCTACAAAGCTAAACTGATGCCAATTGCCAAACACACTTTCTTTGTTTTTTTGGTAGATAGTGCAATTTGTGTAGGTTTGTTTGTTATCTTGCCATTTTGGGGTATTTTTGCAATAGAAGTCTTGCACCTAACAAGTCCAGGCAATTGGGAAAAACACCCAAAATGTTATGATATTTACAATTTGTATAACCTTTAATCAACCACTCTAACTCAAATTTCAAACCAATATAAATGGGCTACACCACACCATCCTCATTGATAAAATGACAAAACTTTAACAAATTGTTGTAAATTAAATTGATTTTTCATCTTATTCATTAATTTCATTACTTAAGCGAACACATGTGTAATTATAGGTTATTGTTGTTAACATGTGCTCCAAATGTACATATTAACATTTTCGTTTCTTAAATTATCGAAAAAGAAAAATAGATTGATGGTTGGAGTATGAAATTTGATTGGGCTTTTAGTACTCACTACTCTTTAAAGGGTAGGCCCACAGTCTATGCATTTGGGCCGCGGTCGTGCAAGCGCATCACGCCGTCAAACTATTTCACACAAGCATTCCCCGAAATGAGCATTCAAGCTATAATCTAATTGTTAGTAGTTAGTGGGATGTTTCATTTTGATTTCTAGGAATGGTTTTGGGGTTTTAACTTTTAGGTATGTTTCAACCGTAAAACTTTATATGTAATATAGAGATTAGTGAACGAATAAGGGATGGCAACAGGTTGGTTTGGCGAAACTTGAACCTGAATAATTCCATTGATTTGGGTACGAAATTCGAACCCATCTATTAAATTATTCAGGTTCAGGTTTCAATCTGCTAACCCAAAATAATATTGTTTTGAGTTAGAATTTTAATTTGTTCAAAACAAAGTCATTTTGAGAATTTATATTTTTTAAAAATATTTATGCTTTCAGGTTCATATATATATATATTATTAGAAACCCACTTCGGATTTACATTTTACACATGAACCCGACCAATAACCCAAATAACAAAAATCATATCCGACTCATGTGGTTGGGATCCAGGTGAAATTGCGATCACTAAGAACAATATTAGTCTTCCTCAAACCCAGCATCGTCGAACTGCAAAGAGATCCAGTTCAAGAGTGAAAATGCACCATGTAGTAGGCTAGTAGCCAATCATGTTTAATTCAATAGTCCTTTTATCGGATGACATGATTTGATTGGATGGACGTACAAATCTTCTCTAATTTGAGACGAATGATGCAGTGAGACCGTTACATTCGAGATTTCTCCGATAACAAACAATGTTTTGTAGATGATGCCAATTATGTCTCCCTTTGCAAGTTTCTTTTCCAAGTAACGAAGAAAATATATGCGCGAAGGAGCCAATGAGTCATTGAAAAGCCTTCCACCGGGCTTAGTATTCATTTGCAAAGAACATGGCACATTAACTCTGTTTTCTATGCTTGAAAAATTACAAATTCTGACATTAATCACGCAAGACAAAAATAATAAACACTCTTGATGGTAACAAATCGGATGGTTATAGTTATTGATTGGCACCGCATCATCAAACAACTGTTATCAGTTCGAGAAAGAAAGGCATAGGCTTGTGATACGTTCAGGGCATTAATGCCCACCACGTAATCTTATAGCAAACACAATTTTCTGAATTCTGACTTCTACTCAACATATTCTACCTAATTATCTAGACTAATAATCAGGTAAAATTAAATGAAATTTGAAATATGAACCCTAAAAATAATAAATGTTATCATATTTAGCTCTAATTTATAAATAAAAATCAAAACAGTATATAAACAACAAAATTCTGATCTTATGTTCTTTATCAAAGTTGTAGATCGTGAAATTTCATGCAACCTGGAATCAAGAATCTTGTGATTTAAAGTTGATAGCGTAGAGTTACGTCAGTTTCAATTTTGTTGTTCTGGTTTGTCTTTTAATTAGGGTTACACTGCCGTTTTGATATTTTGGCCCTCTTCCGGTAAGATTTTGTAGTTCTGTCCTTTATAAAGTTTGTAGGTCGTGATTTCTTATGCAATCAGGAATCAAGAATTTTGTGATTTGGGGTTTTCGGCACTGAGTTACATCCGTTTCAAGTTTTCTATTCTGACTGCCATGAGAGCCATGCGGCTCTCTTCTCTCGTTCTAAGATGCCTTCTCAACCCTCTTTGAACACTTCTGGTGAGTTACTTCATCTCCCTATGGTTGATAATGTTGTTGGTCAAGAAGATAGGTTGTTGTTGAAAAATGCCTTGAATGCTTTCCCTAGTTCTCAAAAAAATAAATTGTTGGAAACTCTCTCTTTGATGCGTAATGTTCTAGAACAGAATCATGGGATTTCTAAAGATGTGGCAGATGTTCAAGGTTTGAACGGTTCTATTAAGACTGATCTGTAAGCTCCTCCTTGCTTTTTTTTTTTTTTTTTTTTTTTAAGCTCTTAGTTCTCTTCCGAATGATGCGATAAAGGATGTTAATGGCGTTTTTACTAAGTCTTTTGCTGACACTCTTAAATCTTCTCTAGGTGCCTCGATTCCCTCCTCTGAAACGGCGATGCATTCGAAAAAGGGAAGCTATATTGCGGTTCAAATTGATGTTGCTGCATACAATTGTAGACTTTCTACAATTCAGGTTGAATATGAAAAACTTCCCTCTTTCTGTATAACGTGCTCCTCTATAGGTCACTTGCCTTCCACTTGTCGCTGGAACAATCAAAACAAGTCTCCCCGCGATAATCGATCCGATAAAGTCAGAGATGCTTCCAATGAAAACAATGAGCAGGTTGTTTTGAAGGAAAACAATAATTTTGAAAGGCGTGGAAGATTCAAATCTAGGATGGTCTATCGTCATATCTCTAAAAGCACTTATGCAGTCCCTCTTAAAAATGTATTTGATACTCTTAATGACATCTCTAAGCCTTCCTTGCATAAGGATGCTCATGAGGTTAGCAATGATGATAAACCCGTGGAGGAGGTTCAAGTTGATTCTTCGGCTATTGGGAAGGTTTCTAGTGGTTCTGAGAAGACCAGTTTGAAAGCTTCTAATATTTTTTTCTTCCCCTTAGATTGTTGCTTTCTCCCCAAGCGAGCTCGAAGTTGTGAAAATTGGTTCTTCTAACTCTAATCTTGTTAAAACTATGGATACTACCAATGCCTCTAATATGATTTCCTTTAATATGAATGATGATGCTTCTACGAGGCAACATACTGGTCCTATTATTCTCCATAATACTGGCCCCATAGAGTCAAATCTGTAAGACCGACATTCATTTAAGGACAATGCTTCAGTTGATGTTGGAACCTCTAACTCCAACTTGTTAAACAACTTCTCAAGGAAGGATGATAAGTATACGGAAGCTCAGGATCTAGTTGATCCCGACAATAATTAGATTCCCGTGGTGACAAAATCGAATGGAAGACTGAAACTAACTTTCAAGACTTTATCTAATTTTAAGTCTTAATTGAGTAAGGGAAGTTTTAAGCGCCTCCTTGTTGCTAAGACTAAGATTTGCCCTGATTCAGCGACTTCATCGGCCTATGTAAAATCACATTGTGTTGTTATTTCTAATTGGCCGCACCGTTTGAGGCAGAAGGGAATGATTAATTTTATGCCTTTTTAGGTTTATGTTTCCTTGTCTTCTGCTAAGGTCTGCGTACCTTTTTAGATTATTGTTTTAGAACCTGCACACCACCTTGCTTTCGTTTTTCTTTTTCTTTTCTTTTGTTTTCTTTTTTATTTTATTTTAATAATATAGTCGGCTTAATAAAAAAAAACAACAAAATTGACAGCCAACATCGCATCACCACGTGACATGGTGATCGGCAATGTAAGATTATAAGAACAACCCAACTTTAACATTGAACAACCCACAAAATATAAAAACAACCCTTTAGTAATCCTTGTCGATGGACTGCTTTCGGACTACATCAAGCCTCTCGACAAAACAACACCTTCGAATGTATGTAGTAAAAACGTTTTAGTATCAAAGGGTGATGGACAATTTAACCTGATTAGGTGGAAGCAGTAGCGTAATTCGGATTGAAGTCAAATTCATCTCCAACAATAGATAATAGTCCAAAATTATTCAACTTTTTTTTCCTCGATTGTATTTTACCTTTTACTTAGAACGATGAGAAAGTGTTGTGTGTCATGGAAACCACTCAATAAAAAAGGGTAGGTTAGATTACAACTTCAAATTGAAGACTTGCAATAATGAATAAGCTGTTTGACCATTATTTTATGTATTTTTGAAGTAATATATGATAAGATTTAATAATGGTGGGCGTTCAACATCACATACCGGCCAGCTTCAAAAGACGTGGGTAAGATCACTTCTTTGGCACACGACAAAAGATCCTAATAGAGTTTTGATTCTCCATCTCGATCTGCCGTATAAGACATTCTTTCTAATTTCCAGATTCTCTTCTATCTCTACTCTTCAAACTACTATCACACACACTTCCTGTAGATATCCAACTACCGTGAAATTGAAACATATTCACAACTTTCTTCAAAAAAAAACATATTCACAACTTTTCGGTGCAACGTACATCACTTTGATCTAGTGATTAGAACCTGAGAAATCTAATCTATTTCAGATGACTATTCTCATCATTTATTATTGTAATATATATATATAGTCTTTCTATTGACAGTTTGTCCTAATATAAAATATATTAGGACGAAGAATATGGACCATAGATTATAGAGAAGTTTTGATAAGTGCATACACTTTGAATCAAAGTATATAAACCTAATGGTCCACATTCTTCGTCATGATATATTTTATATCAGGACGAACTGACAATAGAAAAATTGTATATATATATATACATCTTTCTATTATCAGTTCATCCTAGGACGAAGAATGTGGACCATAGATTATGGAGAAGTTTTGACAAGTGCATACACTTTGAGTCAAAGTATGTAAATCTAGTGGTCCACATTCTTCGTCCTGGTATATTTATTGTCAGAACGAACTGATAATAGAAAATCTTTGTATATATATACAGTCTTTCTATTACCAGTTCGAACTGACAATAAATATATGAGGATGAAGAATATGGACCACAGATTATGGAGAAGTTTTGACAAGTGCCCACTTTAAGTCAAAGTATATATATATACAGAAATTCTATTATCAGTTCGAACTGACAAAAGTTATATCAGTTCCTTGCATGTGGGCCACTGGATTTAAATACTTTGACTTGGCTGTATGCACTTGTCAGTTAAAGTATTTAAATCCAGTGGCCCACATACAAGGAATTGATATAACTTTTGTCAGTTCGAACTGATAATAGAAAGACTGTATATATATATATATATATATGAAGATTGTTATGAAAAGCTTTTGTTAAGCTAATATACTTATCAATAAGAGGAGGGATCCGGGATCCATTATTCCGTGAGTTTTTTCTTGTGGAATCATGATTTTATAATGTTATAAAGTTATTCTATAAAATTATAGAGTCACAATTTTAAACATTAAAATGTGTGAGATCCGTATCAAATTAGATCTCTTATATTATAAATCATATCCCCTAAAAGTCTTTGTGTAATCGTTGAAGATTATATATTCTAAAAAAAAAATTAGAAAAAATATAATGAAAAAAATGAAGCGACGCATTTGAGAATTGAGATTGCACGTTTACGAAATTACGAATGAACCAATCAAGCGCCCATGCTCGTTGGAGCCCATTTAATCAACGATTGTATATTTCTTCAACTGTCGAATCCATGTGCATCGTATTGTCACCAAATCACCAATACATAACAAAGACGGTGGGCCCAGCCCATCCACAGATAAAAGTAATTAATCACGCAACTGGTGGAATAGTGGGTCCACACCCCCGAAGAAAACAAATGAGAATATTCAAGATTTGCTTTCTAAATCATACTCACTTCATCTCGAGTTCTACCTTTGTTCATTAAACCCTAAAATTTAGGGAAATCTATCTACTTTTATATATCGATAAGTATCGGTAAATTCCTAATTTGATCGGTGTCTGATTGAAAACAAATTTGCTTTCTAAAAATGTGTAAAGAAGAAAGAGAGATCACAATGGGAAGAGAAAGTTGCATCTTCCATGTCCATTTGGCTTCCTTGATCGGACTGGAGAGTTACAATCACAAAATCACAATCACAAATCAATGGTCTTGGATGGTTGCTTGTTAATACAGAGAGAGAGATCAGAGTTTTTTTTTTTTTTTTGACCTTTTAAGTTATAGTGTATGGCTTGTGGCCACAAACACCTCATCAAATTAGTATCACATGGGGCCACAAATATCTTTTATTTTTTTGTCAATTATTGTAGATATCATGTTAAATATCAACTAAAAGATTCCATCGGAACATGATGGTATCAGCGAAAATATGGTTTCTGTAATTAAATATTTCAAGTTATTAAATCAAATTGAATGACAATATTTGTTTTATAAACGATTGATTGGAATTCCATTTGAGAATCATTGAAGTCTCCGTATTTTATTCTTTTTATTTTTATTTTTAGATTATAAAATTAAAGAGTAATAATAATATACGATACAAAAAATTAAAACAAAATTCAACTCAATTGATCTGGTAAATGAGTTGTTATATGGTGAAAGATATGGCATAGACAAATCATTTACCACGTCATTTGTGTTGATTTTTAGACTAAATTTTGGGATTGATTAGTATTAGTGTAAAATTAAATCAAATCGTTTTAAATTAATTAGCTAATATTAGAAAATTAGGTTGTACATTTATAAATTAATTATAAATTAATTAGCTAATATTAGAAAATTAGGTTGGTATCCAGTTATGTACAAAACATATTAATATCTGAAATTCAACTGAACCCGAAAAAAAACTTATAAATTCATTGAAGTTAGAACAATTTAGGGTTATAAACTTATAATATTTCAAATTCGGTAAAAAATAAAATGATTTCTTAAATTTTGAATTTAAGTTCGTTTGATTTGGTTATGGAAGTTCATGTACATGAATAGAAACTGGTGAATGATTTAGAATTAATAAACATTTTGTGTTTAAATACCAAATTATATATGTATCAAATCAAGGTTAATTTTTTAAAATTACATAATATATTTTGTATGTGCCAAATTGAGATTGGATCCATGTGAAGTCAAATTAACTAAAATATTTTTGTTTTATAATTCCAATGTCGCAATTTCATCGTTTTGAAAAAGTAAACGGTATTTGTTAAACATTAAAAAAAGAAAAATTAAGAAAGAAAAAAACGAATATTAAGCAGAAACACGAATGATAACGTGACTCGAATGGGCATTGTTTAATGAAATGTTATAATCACTAATATAAACCTAATCGTTTTTATTAAGTAATAAATATTAAAAGTCAATTAAGCCATAGACTTTGTCCATTTCTCAATTAATAAAGTTGTTGAAAAGATTCATGAGGAATCCCATTCTGTGGTCCATTTCGCTAGTTATTTTCAGAGCTTTTGCAGCACGTCATCATTGATGATCCTTTTCCTTGTAATGCTATCATTTGGAAAATCAACTCTACATATAGAAAATGGAAGTAATGATAAATATCTTTTTACATATACATAAAATATATTTTTTGAAAATATATATTTATTTTTCAGAATATGAATTCATATTTTAGAACTGTTTTTAAAAAAAAAAAAAAAAAAATCATGTTTAGAATAATTATTATGAATTTTCTTTGAATAGTCAACACATAGATTTAGATATTAAAACAGGGAAACAATTTTTACTAAATCTAGCACAAAACTCCTCGCTTTTTATTGAGCGAATATTTGAACTTAATATTCAATTTTTTAAAGTCATTTGACATATGAAAAGAAAAAAAAAAATGAAATCTTCTAACTATATATAACATTCTATGAATTATAGATCTCGTCCAATTTGTTTGAAAGTGAAAACAAATATGTTCATATATTTTAACGATTAAGAAAGAAACTATATCAACTTAACTAAAAATTATCTTTAAAAAAAATAACTAAAATATTGACTTAAATTTATTTGATTTAAATCTAAATGTAAAGGTTATCATTTACTCGTTTTTCTTAAACATTAGATTATTAACAAAAACCATAGGATTATTAACAAATAGAGGGTTGTTGAAGTTATATTTTAAGTTGATTTAGCATAATCCAAAATAAAATTATTTGAAAGATAGTAAGAAGTTATGTATTAAGAAGGGTGGATATGTATAATTTAATACTTTTAATTGAGTTTTTGATTGAGTACTATTATGATTATAAAAAGACATTAAGATATTCATTATTCACCAACTCTCTGACGATGTAATGGCAAGAGAGTGTGGATGAAATGGGCAATTGGTATGGTCTAGTATTAATAAACAAGGAGGCCATGAGCAATGGCCTTATCTGATATTTTAGTATTTATTTATTTTTTATTGAAATGTATTTTTTTTTAAAGGATATTTATTTCCTTTTTATTGAATCTATTGATTGATCAAGCACATATATGATATATATATATACGGATTTTCTATTATCAGTTCGAACTGACAATAAATATATCAGGACGAAGAATATGGACCACTAGATTTACATACTTTGACTCAAAGTGTATGCACTTGTCAAAACTTCTCCATAATCTGTGGTCCACATTCTTCGTCCTGATATATTTATTGTCAGTTCGAACTGATAATAGAAAGACTGTATATATATATATATATTTAAATATTACAAATTTACAATAATTCAAAGTTTGAAGATATGAGGACATACAACTGGATCAACCTCATTTTTATCGGATCAAACATAGTTAAACGTTAAAATTAACGGTGTCTTATTAGCGGCAAATAAAGTAAATGTAAGTTTTACAAAGTAATTTTTCTTGTCAATCAGCAATCTTCATCTAAGTTTTGCGTAGTATTAAATGTTTTATATATTTTAATTTATTGTTTTTAGTCAATCGGTAAAATCTAAAATACATTATATTCACCGTAGTGCCGTACACATAATTGAATGAAAAATAATTAAATATACAATAGATCAAAATGTATTCCAACCTACTTCGTAACCATGATATCACCACCAACTGTAGAGATGCACATTTTTTCCCGCGTTCCCATCTCCATTTGAGGATTTTTTTTTCTGAGGAAAATAGGGGGTGGGGGGGTGGGGTTGACCCCCATCCCCATCCCCATCCCCATCCCCATCCCCATAAAATCATTCCTAAATTGAAATGAGGATGGGGATGGGGATGGGGGTCAACCCCCCCCCCCCCCCCCCCCCCCCCCCCAATTATATTGAAATGGGGATAGGGATAGGGATATGGATATGGATATGGATATGGATAGGGATGGGGGGAAGGTCTCCTATCCTCATTTCTCCATTTCCCCCAAACATATATAAATATAATTATAATATATATTTTTAATTTTTTTTTTTATTCTTTGAAAACCCTAACTCCCTAAGTATATATACACATTCACTCTTTAATTTGTTTTTTAATTTTATTTATTGAAATGTTTGTTTTTTTAGTTTAATTTATAATTTTTAGTCAAATGGGGAAATTGGGAAATGGGAAAAATGGGGAAATAGGGAAAAACTGGAAAAAACGGGAAAAATGAGGAATTGTGGATGTGGATGTGGATGTGGATAGGGATGGGGATGGGGATGGGGATGGATATAGGTCCCCCCAAAATTTCCCATCCCCATTTTCCCCAAATGGGAAAATGGGATGGGAGGGGAGGGGATGGGATGGGGGAAAGGTCTGGGAAGTGGGGATGGGGATGGGGATGGGGGGACCTATATCCATCCCCGTTCCCCAAACGTGCATCTCTACCACCAAGGCATATGGATAAAAAGTAAAAACTTAGAAGATGATATTATTTGGTTTAGAATTTAGATCCTCTATTGATCTGATATTTTTCCTGACCTTACATAATCTCATGACACATAAGTATTACAATAAATGTGTGGTTAAGATGTGATTGGTTTCAACAACCATTTTATCAATAACCAATCACATGTTTAAAAAAGGAGTAATGATATATAACCCAAAAAATTAACCCAAATGATGTGGCAAGTGAGTTGTCATTACCACATACAATATGGGATGATGTGGTTAATGAAAAAACCACTTGTCACATCATTTAGGTTAAAATTTGAACTAAATTTTTGGGTGGTCTAACATTAGTGATATAAAAGTCAAGATAAAGTTCAAATCATTAGAAGATTCAAATCCATTTGTTTAACCAATAAAAGGGTGTGTGTCGGAACCAAGTGGGACTATACTAGAGATATTTAATGAATTATTATTGAATGATGTGACGGATTAAATTTTTATTTTTCGATCCTTTAAAAAAAAAAAAAGTAATGCTAGACAACCCAAAAATTTAGTCCAAATTTCAATTCAAATGATGTGGCAAATAAGTTGTCATTACCATACACAATATGAGATTATATGGTTAATGAAAAAATCACTTACCACATCATTTGAGTTGAAATTTGGACTAAATTTTTGGGTTGTCTAGCATTAGTGTTAAAAAAAAATGTATTTTTAGATAAATATTTAATGTCTTTATTAACACTAATGCTAGACGACCTAAAAAATTTAGCCCAAATTTCAACCTAAATGATGCGGTAAGTGAGTTGTTATCACCACACACAACATGATAAATAATTAATATCTTTATTAACACTAATGCTAGACAACCCAAAAATTTAGCCCAAATTTCAACCTAAATGATGTGGTAAGTGATTTTTTCATAAACCACATCATCTCATAAACCACATCATCTCATGTTGTTTGTGGTAATAACAACTCACTTGAGTTGTCATTACCACTCACAACATGAGATGATGTGGTTAATGAAAAAATCACTTACTACATCATTTGGGTTAAATTTTTGGGTTGTCTAGCATTAGTGTTAAAAAAAATGTATTTTTAGATAAATATTTAATATCTTTATTAACATTAATGCTAGACAACCTAAAAATTTAGCCCAAATTTCAATCTAATTGATGTGGCAAGTGAGTTGTTATCATTACACACAACATGATAAATATTTAATGTCTTTATTAACACTAATGTTAGACAACCCAAAAATTTAGCCCAAATTTCAACCAAAATAACGTGGTAAGTGATTTTTTTTATTAACCATATCATCTTATGTTGTTTGTGGTGATAACAACTCACTTGCCACATTATTTGGGTTGAAATTTGGGCTAAATTTTTAGATTATCTAGCATTACTCCTTTATTAATTGAGAAAAACGTTTGCGTGATAAAACTGTATATATGTTTTTCACTGGTAGGTCGGCCATAGAGAGACTTTAATATGAGTTAGGCAATACAAGTATACAACATATTCATGTTTTGGAAGTAACCACGTCTATTTTATACATTTCTTTTGAAATATACATTGAGTCATTATTATTTTTGATTAAGTTATCCATATTTTCGCTAGATTTATTTAGAAATGTACAGATTACAGAATCACGAATGATCTGGTACTATACAGTATATGTCTATATACATTATCTTTCGTTTCGGTTGTTTTGAAGAGAGAATTTTTTGAAGGAAAAAAAAAGAAAGAAGGCAAGGGAAATACCAAAAACGAAAAAAAAGATAAAGTGATGACTCACGAGCCTATTGAGTAGTGACAGCGAAATGGGAAGAAATTATTGATGCCAAACACCACGCGCTGTCTCTCTCTCTCTCTCTCTCGCAACTTTGAGTGGGTCCTACATCAAGACAAAAGAGAAGTCTAAAAATCTCCCGTTCATGTAACATAGAGTCGGACTACGTGGAACATCCTTATTCGCTTGTAAGATAATAAATAAATACGATAACCACGCTCACCAAAAGCGTGAGAAATTTAAAAAAAAAATTACAATTAAAACTTAAAAAGAGTAATAACCGCGCGTGCAGTCCAGATGCCATATTATTTGAGTCGTGTTTTTATTTTTTATTTTTTCATTTTTTTCTTCAGCCAATCAAATCTCATCCACATTGTTCTTAGTAATTCCGGTCTAATTTTATCTGTATTTTCTATATTTTAAAAAATCAATTAAATTTTATTCCTTTTTCATAGTTTATATCAAATTATCAATAAATATATTTTTTTTCTAGAGACCCTCTTCGTTTTCCTTTATAAAAGTACAGCTCCTCCACTTTTCTTCACTCATTCTCAGACCATTTTCTCCAACACTCGCGTAGAGTCGTAAAAACACAAAAAAAAAAAAAAAAAAAAACTAGAGCCTGGAGAAAAAACTAAACCGAAGATGGGTCTGTTTAGATCTTCATCGGCGACAGCCGTGGTCATGTTCCTGTTCCTGTTCACTTTGTCATCGGCCTTAGACATGTCGATCATATCGTACGACAACACCCATGTCTCAAAATCAAGTTCGAGGACCGATGACGAGGTTATGGGGTTATACGAGACCTGGCTTGTGAAGCATGGAAAGGTGTACAACGCTTTGGGTGAAAAGGAGAAGAGGTTTGAGATTTTTAAGGATAATCTCAGGTTTATTGACGAGCACAACTCGGAGAACCGGACCTACACGGTCGGATTGAACCGGTTTTCTGATTTGACTAACGAGGAGTACCGGTCCATGTACTTGGGGGCCAAGAAAAGTGTTAAGAGGAACACTTTGAAGTCAAAGAGCAGCGATCGTTATCTGCCTCGTGTCGGCGAGTCGTTGCCGGACACCGTTGACTGGAGGAAGAAGGGAGCCGTTGTTGATGTTAAAGATCAAGGAAGCTGTGGTGAGTTTTTGTTTATTATTAAATTAAATCTTCTAATCTGTTTTTTTTTTTTTTTTTCCCTTAATTCGAATTAAATATTTAAATATCATAGATTATTTGATTCAATCTTTACTGGTAACACTGTAAACAAATATGAACAAGATAGGTATCTGGGTCACAGATTCGTTGATGTTGTAGGATCAAAGGGTAATTTTGGTATTTTAATGGTGTCCAAAAATCAGCTGTTTGGTTACTTAACCAGAAGAGCGTTGACCACTATGTCCACAGATCAGTAGTAGATTTTAGCTCGATAGAATTTAATTACCTTTGAGACAACTTTGCCCTTATCGACTAAACTGTTCCAGAATTTGCGGCACCGTTTCCATGGAATTGGGAGGTTTCAGGTGTTCTAGGTCACTGTGTATTATAATTGTTAAAATTATTATTATTTTTAAAATTTTTATTATTAAATCTTGTTGTAGAAAAATATCATGTATTGATGAAGATATTTTCTGACAAAAAAGTAGTAAAAAGAAACAAAACTTGTAGGTTCCTTTGTCGGTGAACGTAACTGCTGTTTGGATTCACCTTCACACTTTCACAGGCTTCACAGACGAGTAAATATTTATTAGGGTCTGCGATTGCAGATTTTAAAACAAGTGAAATCTACAGTTTCGGTGGATGGGTCCCTACCGCCGAAATACAAATGGGGTCACAGGACACGGCACTTTTCACGCCAGTGTGTGTGCTTGTGGCCGCTTTGTGGACCCACTCTAATCAACCAGTGACACATAGACTCATAGAGGCACTATAATATAAGTCTGTTTATATTCTATAATCAATTCTAGTGCCTTGATTACTTAGCAAGGAATGTTAAGACTCAAATTCGTTTGCTGTGTGTCTCATACGGTACGAGGATTGATTGACCAAATCAATTTGAAATGTAGGGAGTTGCTGGGCATTCTCAACAATTGCAGCTGTGGAAGGTATAAACAAGATCGTCACAGGTGACTTAATCTCGCTATCCGAGCAGGAGTTGGTAGACTGTGATACATCTTACAATGAGGGATGTAATGGAGGCTTGATGGACTATGCTTTTGAGTTCATCATCAACAATGGTGGCATTGACTCTGAGGAGGATTATCCCTACACTGCTAATGATGGCAGATGTGACACTTACAGGGTAGGTACTTGTTTGTGAAGAAGTAAATAATATGTTATAGATGATCTCTTCTGATTCTATGTTTTTTTTTGGCTTTCTGCAGAAAAATGCCAGGGTTGTCTCAATTGATTCTTATGAAGATGTTCCTGAAAACAATGAGAATGCTTTGTTAAAGGCGGTTGCCAATCAACCTATTAGTGTTGCAATTGAGGCAGGTGGCAGGGCATTCCAGTTTTATGAAGCGGTAAAATTCTATCTCTCTATCCTTGATTGTTGGAATTTAGAACTGTTTTAAACTATGTGAAACTTCTGTGGGGGATTCCGATTTAATGTAGAAATGTCTACCAATGGTGTTAATGAACTATCTTGTAATCTTTTGTGTTTGTGTGTGTATGTTCTATGGAGTCTTGACCTAGTATATTCTTTTTTTTGCCAAATCTTCTAGGGTGTATTTACAGGAAGATGTGGAACAGCACTTGACCACGGTGTTACTGCTGTTGGATATGGCACTGAAAATGGAGTTGATTACTGGCTTGTGAAGAACTCATGGGGCGGCAGCTGGGGTGAGTCTGGCTATATTAAAATGGAGCGCAACCCGCGTAACACTGCCACAGGCAAGTGTGGAATTGCAATGGAGGCCTCTTATCCTATTAAGAATGGCCAAAATCCCCCAAACCCTGGACCATCTCCTCCATCTCCAGTAAAACCCCCAACTGAGTGCGACAGTTATTACAACTGCCCTGAGAGCAACACTTGCTGCTGCCTTTACGAGTATGGTAACTACTGCTTCTCATGGGGATGCTGCCCGCTTGAGGCTGCCACTTGCTGTGATGACCATTACAGCTGCTGCCCACACGATTATCCAGTCTGTAACGTTCGCCAAGGAACCTGCTTGACAGTAAGAGCCACTTAACTTTGCTAAGTTGTATTCTTTTACGTCTTCCTCGTATCTGTTTGCTCACTTAATTTTTTGCTACAGAGCAAGAACAACCCATTGGGTATAAAAGCACTGAGGCGCACTCCGGCTATACCAAACTGGGCTCATGGAAGTGAAGGCAAAATGATCAGCGCTTAAGCGGAAGTTTGGACTATCAAGCAGTAGATGGCAAAAAGGGAGGAGGCTGAAAACAATCATATACTTGGTAGAATAATATTGAAGTTCCCCTTTTTTGGTTTATCATACTGCATAGCATGATTTCGAACATTAGAGTACCTACAGGTGGACGGTGGGTGGTCCATTAAAGATTATTTAGATGCTCTGATTATGTACATATCTTCTTTCTCTGCTTTGCATTTGAACTACCAACAATCAAATTGTTGTTAATTTCCGATTTGCTGTTGTAAATCCTGGCATTATTCAGAAGTCGCTTCTATGAATTGGTTATTTGAACGTTGCTTCTTCTTGTTCTCAATGCTCTTTTGTTACCTTGGCTGGTGATTGTTTTATTTTTTTTATTAAAAACCTTTGGCTACCTTATGTAGAGTTTGCTTGTCTTGTGTTGTGGATCAGATACAAAATGTCACAGCAGTTGATCTTACATAAACTATAAAATCATGTTTAATGAGCTTCAATAGGTTCATGAATTTCAACCCAGAATGGTTGAATTTGTACTAAGACACAGTGGAAGTAAACAAAATATCAGGATTTCCTGACAGAAGCAGCAAGATAGAATTATAGAAAGCTTGTGTGTTGACGTGCCTGGTTATGTCATCACACATTGTCTAATTCCCTGATTGGTCTTGGGCTGATAACTGTTTAGGGTTAGGGTGTGTTTGGTATGACTTTTCAAGTAAAGCTTTTAGAGTAGATCTTTACAATATATTACAATATAGCTTTTATTAAGTAGAGTTTTTAACAAAAAAAAAGTTTTTGATTGTATAGATTACAAAAAATGTATTGACAATAATGTATTTTTAAAGATAGCTTTTAATTGTATAAATGACAAAAAAAGTGTTGGCAATGTATTTAATGAAAGAGTTGTATGGTTGAATATTTAAAATTTATAAAGGTAATTGAGATAATTCATACGTTTTAAAAAAGCCTATAAAAAAAAAATTTAAAAAAAAAAAAAAAAAAAAAACCTTTTTGGAAAATACCAAATTTTAGGCATCTCTTAATAGACATAAAATAGCTTTTATAAGGGTAGTTGAGATAATTCATATATTAAAAAAACTGTTTTGAGTTTTGTCAAATAATCAAAAGAAACTTTAAAATAGCTTCTAACATTAAAAAAAAACAAAAAAAAAAAACCCTTTCTAAAGCCATACCAAACACACACTTAGAGCATCTCCAATGCTAATGTGGATTATGAAAAAATTAGATGACACATAGGATGGATATCCATTTTGTTAAAAAATCCATCTCCAATGCAACCTTTCTAGTTCAACTTCAAGATGAGGTGGCAATTTTTTTTTAGAGGCTATCAACATGACTTTCTGATTTCAGACAGTCTGTTGGACAACCGTCTTGTTGGTCCAGTCAGCAACCATTATTGTCTTTTACCTTATTTTATTCAACAATTCTAAAGTATATTTAAGGAGACCAATAATAAATTGACACATCATTAAAAACATATATTTTACAAGTGAAACATTGGACACCACTTTTTTATTTGGATGTCTATCAAGTTTAGTTACATGCCACATATGAAGCAATTGGCTTGACAATGTTGACATATCACTATTTTTTCAAATGCAAGCCACATTACCATTAGAGATGCTCTTAGGTTGCATTTGATTTTTCGTCTGAAGATTGAAAATTATATTGATAAGTGAATAAAAATTGAAATTGAAAAACATTTTTTTTTTCACTGGAAACTGAATATAAGTGATAAGTTTTTTTTTAATATTTTATTTTATTTTATTTTATTTTAAGTTACAAATATCTTAAATAAATACTTTTACATCTATGCCCTTTCAACTATTATTTGTTATATATTTATATTTTAATATATTAAAGACAACTAAAACAGTAATTTAATAATATAATAACAATTTTATATAAAAAAAAAAATTTCCATATAAAATGTAACCCTTAGAGTATAAAAATTGAACAAGTTAATTGAAGTTTAGTTTAAGAAATAACAATATGTTACAGTCGGCCACTAATAATTCGTACAATATTTATACTATATATGTGGAGTAATAATATAATAACAAATGTATAGTGAAATCTATATCTCTATCAATTTTTTTTATTTTTTTTTCAAAGTGGCTGCTAAAATTTTTTAAATAGTGAGAAGAAAAAAAATATTAATATGGTTAAGGGGTGTGAGAGAAGAGAAAATTGGAAATAAATAAGATTTGTAAGGATAAATTTGGAAGTAACAAATTGATATTTATTTTAGTTATTTTGCATTAAGTGAATTTTCACTTTCTAGAAAAAGTGGTTTTAGGAGCTCATTCAGTGGTTTTATATCTTAGGAGTCACTTGTTTTTTCCACTTAAAACTTAAAGGGTCTGAATTGAACTCATTAAGTTGTTTTGTTTGTTTTTTTTAAGTGGTCAAACAACTTAAAAATTAAAAAAAAAAAACAACTTAAAATAAAAAGTAAGAAATCCTGACTTTTATCTTAATTCTAAATCACTTGATTACAATTAAAATATTCACTTCCAAATCTATCCTTCCAAAGAATATATATTTACAAATTTATTCTAATTTGATATGGTGTAGAATTCTTTCTTTTAACATATTTCTTATTTTAAACGAGTTTTAGAAAAGAAAAAAAAAAAAAAAAAAACCCTAATCACTTCTCATACCGAAATTTGCAGGGGATTGAACAATTGAATTTCTCTATCTCCTACCAAATCCCGGTAAGAACTCTTTATTTATTTTTTATCTAACTATTCATGTAGTGCTCAATAAATTTGTCTATCATATTGAGTAGATTCTATGGCTTGAAGATGTTATAAAATAATTATATATATATATAATTCAAGAACCTATTTAAAAAAAAATAATAAAAAAAATTCAAGAACCTTTTTTTTATTTGGCTTCTAGTGCATATTGAACTTGAACTTTTTTTTTTTTGACAATAAATTGAACTCGAACTTTGTTTGCAGAATATGCAAATTTATATTCTTTGATAATTTTTTGGTTTTGTTAAATTGAACTTTATTTGCAGAAAAACATATAAAATCTTATAAAGAATGTTGTATGTTAAATTGTTTCATTTAATTAGTATGGGTATAAATGTAAAATTATTTATTTTCAGACAATTTTATTTAAAAAAATAAATAAACATGTTGACAGTATATTCAAACATTAAAAAAAAAAAAAAAAAAATGTCATTCAGGTTCAAATTTCAGTCCCTATTCAGTCTTTAGAAAAATTCAGGACTGTACAGTCTTCAGATAAAAAAACAAACAACCCCTTAGAAAATCAAAAGAAACAACTTAATGACACATTAAGTGTTCAGTGGAAAAATCAAATATGCACTTAGGGGATGTTTTTTTTTTTTTTATCTAAAATCTTATAAGACCTTAATTTGTTAGACATATGGATAAATCTTACAAATTAAGATACTATGATATGTTTGTTTTTTCATTTTGGATGACTTATTACAAATGTAAAATTAATTAGATTGTGTTAGGGTTTCTTCAAAATTGGGAATTTTTAGAAAATTGATTTTTAAGGTTTTATTATGTTCGGATAAAATTGTAAATGTATAAATTGTTATAGGACATTTATGAAAATTTATTAAAAAAACTCTACAATCAACACTTTTTAGTTTTTATAGAATACATATATATCTTAAAATAAGATATAAGTTGGAAAAACAAACAAACTGATTTATCTTAATTTAAGATATAAGAGACAATAAATCTTATAGTGAAAAAAAAAAAAAAAAAAAAACAACCCCCGAGTCTAAAGATATATGAGCCGTTTAAAAGCTCAGCTCAGTCAAATTTTCATCCACAATCATTTTTGCAACCTATCAGTGACGTGTCCTGCCACATCATTAGGCTATTGGTGACGTGTCTGGGCAGGTCATCACCTATTGTGTAGTTCTCTAATTGGTCTTGGGCCAAGGGGATTATGGGCCGTTTAAAAGCAAAGCCTAGTTTAATTTTCATCCACAACCTTTTAAAAATAGAAAACCAAAAATAGCCATTGGAAACATTACACTTTCATTTGTAACCATTTTTGAAAATTTAATTGTTAATAATAACTTTTTTTTAAAAAAAAAATTAGTGTATGTCTATAAATTACAAAAGTACCCCTGAGCTTAGTTTATTTTTTAAAAACCAGGAACCAAACTTAAAATCGTGACTAAAAACTTGAAATTTGGACTAAATTGAAATGTTGAAACTTGAAATGTTTCCCTTCTTCTTCTTCCTCAAATTAGGTTTAGGTTTTTTTGTTTCTCTTTTTTCTACAAACCACATCGTCGACGGAGGGGGAACTTCGACGGTGTTGTTGGATGATCGTGAAGCCCAGGCGAAGCACGACGGCACGATGACGCCGTCGCTTGGTTTGCAAAGCAAAGCAACACACGACAGCGCTGCCGCAAAGAGAGAAAGAGAGGTTCGGGGAGAGAGAGAGAGAGAGAGAGAGAGAGAGAGAGAGAGAGAGAGAGAGAGAGAGAGAGAGAGAGGACGCCGGCGACAATTGCAGAGGTTCGGTTTTGACGGGGACGATGCAGACGATGATTTTCACGGTTTGGTTTTGATGGAGAGAGAGAGAGAGAGAGAGTGTGTGTGTTTGGGGATGGTTTTTATATGAGGGCATTTAAGTAATTTTTCAAAAAAAGTGGTAATTAACAATTAAATTTTCGTTTGTGGTTACAAACAAAATTTCTATGTTGTCATTTCTAGCAATTTCCACCCTTCTAAAACCATCCATGACGTGCCTGGCACGTCATCAGCCAATTGTGTAAAATTGTACTTGGTCTTGGGTTGGCACGTCAGCAGCTGTTGGTTTATTATCAGTTCTTTGCTTTTACAGTATGGTAAGCGAATTGGTTTTTCTATAGTGAAAATTGCTAAAAATGACCACATATATTATGGAAAATTCGTTTTTAACAACAAACGAAATTTTAATTGTTAATAACCATATTTTTGAGAAATTACTGGAAAGCCCTCATATAAAAACCATTCCCAAAACAACTCTCTCTCTCTTTTTCTCTTTTTTCTTTCTCTCTCCTCTGCTCTCTGCTCTCTGCTCTCTCTCTCTCTCTCTCTCTCTCTCTCTCCTGCATGGTTTGAGGGTCGCCGAGCGCTGGCATGCATCTAGCGATGGTTGGCTTCACTCATGCGCTGATGCTTCGCCAGTGACGAGATGGCGATGGGTGACGGAATCGATCCCCCCTCCGCCGACGAGGTGATCTGTAAGGAAAAAGGGAAAAAAAAAAAAAAAAAAAAAACCTAATTTGGGAATTTGGGGAAGAAGCAGAAAAAGGGAAATTGGGCATGATTTCAAGTTTCACATTTTCATTTTAGTCATGATTTCAAGTTTGTGGTTTTTAAAAAAAAAAAAAAACTAATTTCAGGGGTATTCTTGTAATTTATGGATATACACCGATTTTTTTTAAAAAAAGTGGTTATTAACGATTAAAGTTTCAAAAGTGGTTATTAACAAAAGTTTAATGTTTCAAGTGGTTACTTTTAGTTTTCTCTCTTTTATATATATATATATATATATTTTACAGATTTTTTTTTTAGGAGCCGTTGACTTGGTAGTCATTCGCCCAATTGGTTTTTTGAATTGACGTGGTATGGTAACTCTTTTTCAAAAAAAAAAAAAAAAAAATTATGATACATGTACAGTATTGTTAATGAATCTGTATTGATGCTAAACCCACCGCGACAGACAGACAGAGCAATGGAGGAGAGTTTCCTGAAAAACGAAAGGGTCATGTGATTCATTGACATCTTTTAGGGTCTTGCAGTGGTGTTCAACAAAGAAAGGCAGCGTTGTCGGTTCATATGCGATAAAATCTCATCAAAACGCTGTAAACAAGACAAAGCTTAAATGAAGAATACGAGCTTTGATGGCAGATGCTCAAATGGGTACTGTACTGGTGTTTTGTACTTTTTTATACAAAAATTTGTTAAATGGGAAATGGATTTCAATGGACTTCACTGACTAACCATTCAAAAAGTGATCACAATCAAAGAAACTGATAAAATCCATCTTTGTATTCGATCCAATACAAAACAATACGGAGTACTCTAATGTCCATTGATATAGAACAAGTAGCTGATGTTTACATGATGGTGAGAGAACATCTTAAATTTAAGGGTAATTGAAATTCAATCTTACTAGTCCGGGGCGTCGGACTCGGAATGACGTGAATCTTTCACAGTTGAAGTGTTTCGGCGAGATATTCAATATTCAATAGCTAAGCTATTGAGGCATATCAATTTTTAGCCGAATTCTATCGTTTAGGGTCCGAAATTGCCGTTTTTGCCATTTTAGAAAAGTTTCGTTTTTGCTATAAGTTGAGTTTTACAAATCAGAATCGACTTCCGTCAATTCTCATTTGCTTAGGGTCATTAGCAATTTTTATTTCCGCAATTATCTCAATTTTGCTGTTTTTGGTAATTTTTAGTATTTAGTCTTGTTTCTTGTCCAACAAGGATTAGAGTTAGGGCTTTTTGCTTTAAATATGCTTGTAAGCCGAATGGTTGAGTTATCTTTCATTCAATAAAATTATTTAGAGTTTATTTCTCTCTTTTCTGGTGGATTTCACAGTTTATTACATAATATTGACGTTGGTCGTATTTTTTTTGTGTTTTCCGTTGCGTCATCCAGATGCCATATGGTAAGTGCTTCATGGGTTGCCTTGGTTTTGTCTTGTCAATTCCTAAATATTCTCTATAGATATTGTCTTTGTCTAGTAGTTGCTAACTTGCTTTAATCAATTGGTAGTAAATTATGTCTATTTCAAATTTCTTACCATTGCTGCTTTAATATAAAATTTTGTTTAACTATTTTTTTTTCCCATTCCATCGTATATTCTTACAATGATTTTTTTTCCTTACAAGAATCTTATAAAATATCATACTCATTGTTTTTCAAATTTATTGCAATATTCCATAATAGCTAGATGTTGCATGTGTTTGTTTGGTAGAGCATTTGTGAAGAACCAGCACAGATTTTGCTGCATCACCATAACAGGGATTGATTATGGCAGCAAGTTGTCACTGTAATGGTGTTTACAGAGTCATTAAATTTCTCATCTAATAATCTTTGATTTTATTCCTTGTCAGTGGTTGATCTATGCTCTACTATATATCATCATGACATCATAGTATGGCCTACAAGGACAAAACATAATTGCCCACTTCAAAGCTGTCATCTTTGTACATTGCAAACTATCACATATAATGTTGGCAATTTGGCATTATTCGACCAGGGTTGCTGTCAAGCTACAAGATCAAGGGGAGGTAATGCAATCCATCAAGTTTTTTGTGTTCTGTTCTGGTTTAGAGATTAATTTATGTCTTTAATTTCCATCTAACAAAACAGAGCAACTTCGATGTCTCGTAACACGAAATCACAACTCGTTTTCTTATATATTATGAAAAATATATATCTAAAAGCAGAGGCCGGGGACCATTCATATTGTCGGAGGATGGATACCAAATGTCGCATAGAACAACTTGGGTATTCGAATTATCTGCTGTCAACTGTCATATGGTTTCCGGGGACCATTACATACGGTGGAGTCCATTAACTAGCTAGCTAGCAAGAGATAGGGATGTACCACGGCCGTCCCGTCCCGACCCACCATCACACCCCGACCCTTCTTCTTCTTCTCATAACTACGAAATCACTCTTGATTATGAAAGCTGGCCTCACTAAGTACGGTTTTAATTATGGTTTTTGTTGAGCTTTGCTTTACATCTTCCTCGTACAGTTTTTCTTCTTTTTGTTTTTTCACATTATTGCTTTGCCATGTTCATCATGGCTTTTTGCAGTTTTGATTTTCAGGCCGGTTTTCTATTATTATTTTTCAATACCAAGTAAAACATCTACTGATCACAAGATATATATACATATATATATCTTTTATTACACTAGTATTTTACAAACAATGGCACTTAATTAATTGATATTTAGAGAACTTTCTCCCCCTCTCAGAAGAAGTTCAAATCCTAAGTTAGTGTTCATGTAAGCAGGCTTTTGTTCTTGATCTTCTAAGTGGAACGACGTAACTTGGACTTCACTTGATACGCCGCCATTATCAGCCTTCACTCTCTGGCGTGCAGCATTATTATTATTGTTGTTGTTGTTGATGATCAAAGGTGGCTCAGGAGATTCATTGACACTATAAGATGGAATAATAGAAGGTAGCTTCGATAATAAAGCTCCGAGGCTGCAAGACATGGAGGGGAAGAGAGGAGGTATCGAACACATTGGCATGCCTGCTATGCCATTTTGTGGGGTGTTCCAGCCTAAATTAAAGGACTTGATCGGAGAGTCTTCAGGTATTTCACTGAACAATCTTTTTGCTCCAGTTAATTGGCGCTTGTTGTCATAATCGGCAGCGGCTAAGAAAGCTGTGTCCTGGTTTTCATTATTGGGTTTGATGATGTATGGATAATGGATTGGTAGATATGGTCTTTGTATCGCAAAGACGCCTGGAATGCTTTGGAGATAGCTCAGTTTCCTCTGTACGCTAATCACCAGGTTGAGATCTTCCACAATCTAGAGAGCAAATTATGTCACCATTTGGTTTAGTACACAAAAACATAGAACAAAGAGAAACATAGAGAAAAGAGAGAGGGACCTTGTCAAATGAACCCAGTTGAATTATGCCTTCTCTCACAGAAATGATGGCAATTGTCTGTAAAATGGAAGAAACTTATCATATATATATGGTCTTGTAAAATCAACATTTAATTCTACTAAAATGACAAACCTGAATGCCTGAATTGAATTGAAACTCCCACGCCCTTGGTTGCTGTGTCAAGAAATGAAATCATGACGAAGTCAGATTCATACATTTAATTTCCTTGAACAGAAATAATTTAATGATTCTCTTACAAGCTCAGTAGTTGTATTCCAAGAGGAGATGATGCTAGGATCATTTTCTCTTGTGGCTTCTCTAAACACCCACTTGTGACTGTTTTCTGCTGCAACTTTGCCCACTAATCTGCAACCAAATACTTCTTTAATACTCTTCATTTCACTCATTATTATTATTATTAATTTTCACTTGTCTCACCCTTCTCCATAATTATAAACCTCATGAGACATTTTGAAGAAAATATCAGCTCCAAACCTCCCCTTTAAGTATCCACTCCCGGCACATTCACATTCATAGAAATCACAGAATCCATCCTCCCAAACAAGAATCCTGAATGATCAAACAAAATTCCACTTAAAAATTAAAACTCAAATTTTGAACACTTAAAAAGAGTTATTTGTTACAAGTACTACGACCCTCTTGAATTACCAGTTCCTTTTATTGCCTTTGGAGCGATCAAGAGCACTGCCTCCATAATCCCACCTGCAACAAATTATTAAGTAATGTGATCTACAAACATTAACTAAACTTAAAAAACAAAAAAGTTGACATATAAATTTTAGCTATAATTTTCTTACTTTGGTGGAGGGTAATTTCTAGGCAGAATCCTCCAAAAAACAGCGTACACCCACTTCGAGGAACTAGAAGAAGAGTCAGAAGAACATGAGCATAGACTTCTCAGTGTATGCTGCAACAGACAGTTAAGCATGGGCAGTCCACCTTCCATTGCCACACTTCACACGCAGAGAGAGAGAGAGAGAGAGAGAGAGAGAGAGAGATGAGCCACCACCACCAGACAAAGACTAAAGAATCCTGGTTCAAGCTCTCAATTAAAAAGGAAAAAAAGAGAGAAAACACAACACAACACAACAATTGCCAATCTCCAAGCGCAAGAGAATCGAGTGTACCAAAGACGCTCTCAAGTAAATTAAATTGATCAATTCAAGTGGCGGGACCCTTTGATATTTATGATTCAAGAACCACCCTTTGAATGACAATTAACTCTGGTGTAATTAACTAGTTACATTGATTGTTTTTTTTTACAGCCATTGATTTAGTAGATGCACGGTCTCATTAGGGGCGTGAGGGTGTTCCTAGTTGTAATTTCGAACCTTTTTTGTTGTTGTTGTTGTCTGTGTTTCGTAGGTAACTACTCTTATGAGATACTCAACTATCCTCACAGTAAAAAGGACTCGCTCGCTCACTCACTGGCATGCAATGAGAGAAAGGACAGTATCATTTTAAAGAGATGCTATTTGTGTTAGAATAAGATGGATTCTCTTAATTTGATTCGAGAATTTAGGTAGTACATGTCATATGAATTAAATTGTTACATCAAATATAAGATGCATATTTAATATTGGGGTTAATTGCACTAACTCATTTTTACTTTATTGAATCTAGTTAGATTTTAAAAAGATATCGTAAATTAACACAAACACCCATTGTCATTAGAATAATGCTTGGGTACCGACCGGTCAATACCCAAAATACTGACCATACTAATAGGAGTATAGCACGTGGCTTTTTTTCTTTTACTTTTTATATTTATCTCACAAATTTGGCCACGTGCTACACTCTCATTGGTGGGATCAGTATTTTGGGTACTGACTTTTGGTACCCAAGTATTATTCTTATCATTAAGTCAATCCGTTAAAATTAATGGTGGAGCTCCATCGCCGAAGGAAATAATAGATCTTTGACAATCTCCTACTTACTGGAAGAGATCGACCTCCTGCAGTTCGCAGAAGAGGCTCCTCTGCAAATTGATGTTTTCATAAGCAGCCGATATATTGTCTTTTTTTTTTTTTTTTTTACAATTTTTAATTAAAAATTATTTTATGTTTAGGACGATGTGGTAGGGATATAGTCTCTCTTCAATATTGAAGAACAACTTCTCTCTTTTCAATTATTATTATATTATTTTTTATATCATATCATCATTAATATTTAACATATCCTTTTTATTTTTTTAATTAAATTCAATTAATATATAATAAGTTTTAATCTATAAATTTATCATCATGAAAATTATACCATTAGAAATGTCTCATCTAAATCTTTAAAATGAGACTAATATTGAATATTTAATAATAACATATTAATAATTTGGAAGGTCATTCAAATGATTTTCATATCCATTTAAAAATAATACTAGTTTCATACATATTTGAAAAGTAATTAGATTTGTTAGTGGGGAGGAGTGAATTGGAATGCTTTCATTAAAATAATATAAACCTATTTCTAATTGATAAGTCTTTTAGAAGGGTTCTTCTTTTTTCACTCCTCAAGTTCCTACATAGGTAAGTAAATAGACATTTGAAGAGTGAAAATAGAAGGGTTTCTTAGAGATACTCTAACAATATCAAGAATTGCAAGGCTTGCCTTGCCAAAAAAAAATGAAAAAAAGGAAGATTATAATCTCAAAAGATGACAAAAAAAATTAAATAGGCCAGCAAATATATATATGATCCTTATTTTTGAGATCCGAAAGCAGATTATAAAGTTTTCAAAATCAGTTGACATCACAGTGTTTAAATTTGTCTTTACTTTGTTGTAGCAGTGGTCCTCAGAAGGTTTAATAGGTGTCCAACAAATTGCTCCAATGTTCTTGTTAACATTAATATCGGCTAAAACGACATCATCCTTCTATGAATGCATGCTTATAGCTGATATGATATATACTACAACATTTGTAATGTGAATAAGGGTTGGTTAGTTTCGGATTGTTGTAATTTTTATTTTAACGATAGAGAATCATTGTTACATATACATTTGTTACGTATACATTAATACACATACTACAAAAGTTGATCATATTCTAAAAAGGATTTGGTTTTGGAAAGTTATAATTATCAACTAATTATACAACTTTGAATTGTCTACCGATCACTTTTTAAGCATCAATTATATAATTCATCAACTAGCTAGACAACAATATAGTACTGGATCAAATTTCTGGATTGAAAACCGACTAATTGAGGCAAAAAGAAGAATGCTGGTCCTCCACGGATGGATGTAATAGCTGAGAGAGACATCATGAACTTTGTCAGTAAGTCCAGTCACCTTTGCTTTTTACATGCACCGTTTGTGCACTAGCTTGTTAGCTAGATTCCCATCCACTCTGCAATTCTCCAACCATTTGATGAACATTATATTTAGAAGAGTTACAACCTTGAGGACCTTGTTGATTGTCAACTGGTCCCCCCCCCCCCCCCCCCCCCCCCCCCCACCATTAACATTCAATGTATTGTGCACTTGTTTTTTGTCAAATTCACATATGAATATATAATACTCAGAAATAATTAGTCTGAGCTAATAAGCTAGATCAAGACAAGATCCCACCACCATTAACATTCAATGTATTGTGCACTTGTTTTTTGTCAAATTCACATATGAATATATAATACTCAGAAATAATTAGTCTGAGCTAATAAGCTAGATCAAGACAAGATTCAAAATATATATCCAAGTAATCACATAATTAAGGACCCACAAAAATTTAATTAGCCTGTACATTCAGTGACTTCACCAACAGTTATTTTGTAAGACAGATCATCTTCTATAACTAAGAAAAGATAGTTTTTGTGTCTTTATTTTGCAACAATGTCACTTCATCAACAAATATATTATCAAATATATGTTTTTATTTTTTTATTTTTTTTAATTACACCCCAAAAGAGTAGCTAGAAGAAAAGTTAACGATTTTAGAGGATATTAAATTGGTCCTGGTTGAAAAACACAGACGAGATGGAGATGGTGATTAGTACCCCACAGTGGGGGATGGTAAAATGATTGAAAGCTACAAATAATAAGGCAAAGGAACATCCCACTCCTTGTAAAAAGGACATGCATATATGATATATGGCAGCCATGGCCCTCTCTTCTCCTCTCCCCTACAAATATTTGTTTTCTTCCCTCTCCTTATCGCTTTGGATGCAACTTTTTTAACATAACAACCCACCATTGGTGCAACTTTATGTGCTTACATCTCATCCTCATAGCTACGCATATCTAACACTCGTGTTCGCCGATAATCCTATTTTTTTTTTAGCGTCTCAGTGAAGATAATCCCACATAAATTGACAAGTTTATTCACTTTTTTGAGCTATTACTACTAATTTGGAGTTCGGGATTGGATGACACGATTCGAACTCACAATCTCGATGCTTGATATTTAAATATGATATTGACATGCATGGCATTGCAGCATACCAGAATATATAAGTTTCAAGGAAGATATTGTAATTCAGGAATATGCACCGTGATCATCATTAATATTCATATTCTGCCATTGTCTGCTCTTTCAGAGCCAAATATGAATCCATTTCGCCTGCGCCCAGTAATCATTGTTCATTCACTTGAGAGTAAATCTTTAGGGAGACATGGTCCACACATTTACACGTTGCAACACCAAAAACAAAAGCAGTGACCAGTGACCACCCAGTATTTGGCATATTTTAGTGATTTTTGAGAATTCTCAAAGGCCAATTTGAGAAAGTTAAACAGATATCTGGGCTTCATGCTCTGTACTTTAAGAGTCCAAATTCGATAGAGGTAGACGCGGAGCCGGCCCAATTAAAGGTAAACAGATAGAGTGCTGATATTTGCATCTCTTAAAAAATGTATTTACATCTTTAATTTATATCCTTTAGAAAATCCAACATTACCCCTAAATATTTTGTAAGTACACTCATAAATTATTAATTAGTTTCCATTAAAAAAAACATCAAATTTGAACCAATGAGTCATTCGCAACAATATAAAATTGTTTAGATTTTTTTAATGGATATTTAAGTTTATTTATTAAGTTTCATATTCATCATTTACTTGGTTCCGACAAATAATTTTAATTGTCTACATTATTTGATTTTCATTGTGTACAGTAATATATATATATAATATCAGTCAAGCACTCATGTTTACATATCTTGTTTTATCTTTTTTATTTTCATTATTTTTATCTACCATGTAAACAAAATTTGCTCAAATCCAAACTCATTTTGGTATACTTTATGTATTTAGGAGTTAGAAATTATTTATTTGAAATAAATAAATAAATTTTTAAATAATAACAAAGTTGATTAGATAACAAAATAAGTGTAGATATGTATACTTACAAAAATACAATCGAATAAAACAAGATAAATGATATTTTTGTCATTAAGTGGAGTTTAATTACAAACTGAATATTTAAAAAAAAATTAAATGGGTTGTATTTACGAAAGGGGTTTAGATACAATTTTTGAGGAGTGCAAATATCATAACTCAAACAATTATCTAGAGTGACCCAAAGTAGAAGGCCATTTTAGAAGTCCAAATGGCCTGGTAATGGGTGTACCCAATGAAGTAAATATCCATACTTCAACAATAAAATCTCAATATTTATCATATTTAGAAAGAACCAATATAAAATATTTAATATTTTCGATATTTTCATTGAAATTTTTAAAAATTTGTACCCACGTACTTTCACCTATATTTACTTTTTTGGAAGTAAGTCAATTACATTGAGTTACGAGAAGTTTCATCCTTGTACATCCCAGAAACAAAAGGCAATTCGGGTTACCTTGTTGTTAGTAATTAGAGTGTGTTTGGTGTGGCTTTTTAAGTAGAGTTTTTTTAGTAGATCTTTTTGTAGTAGAACTTCTAATGAGTAAAGCTTTTAATAAAAAGGTTTTTGGTTGTGTAAATTACAAAAAATGTGTTGACAATATATTTTTAGAAATAGCTTTTGGTTGAGTGAATTACAAAAATGGTGTTGATAATATATTTATAATGAAAGAGTTACGGTGAAATATCTAAAATTTATAAAAGATGATTGAGACAATTCATATGTTTTATAAAAGCTAAAAAAAAAAGCTTTTTGGAAAAGCCCAATTTTTGTGTTTCTCCAAACAGACATAAAATGACTTTTTAAAGAGTAATTGAGATAATTCATATATTAAAAAAACTGTTTTGAGTTTTGTCAAACAACTAAAAAAACTTTAAAGTAGCTTCTAGCATTAAAAAAACGCTTTTGATCCTTTCAAAAGTCATACCAAACATACACTTGCGAATTATTGTTTTGAAACAGTCATTTGAACTGAAATGGGGTGGATAATCCCATATAATTTTGCCAAAGTCAAAACTACAAGTTGCAATTTGCTAATAGTTTTGAACTGGCATCTCAAATTGTCGCCATTGACTTTCCCTTAATCAGAACAGGTTTGGTCTCAAGTGCATTGTCCACGGTGTGGGAAGATAACTGGAACCAGCACTATTCTGTTACCGTAGTGTGGTTCATTGACTTTGTTACATTAACTATTAGCAACTTGATGAGATTTTTTCATTATTAATCAAAGCCTCTGTGATTGAGGTAGGAGCAGAAAAGACTAGAGAGTTTGTGTCAACTCTCCACAAACAAAACCGATTCTCTTCACTCTTGTATAAATACTTGTTACCAATTCCATTCACAGAAAAAGTGTATCTCATGTCGATTTCTGGAATCCAAGGCCTGCCTCTTGAAGTCACAGGTGTGTTAGCATTGTATACATTTATAAAAAAAAAACTGCTGATGTGATGCTAATATGGTTACTTGTTTTTGCAGTTGTAGGATGTTATAACTTGGAAGACAAGGAATGGATATCGAGACAAGATCCTTATATCTGCATCGAATATGGAAGCAACAAGTTTACAACGAAAACTTGTACAGGTATTGTTTCTGACTTCTGAGTCTCTTCAATGTTTTCATCTACTCAAATTATAAATCTGAGATTTATTTTCAAATTTTTCCCATCTCATAATTTAATCTACTGGTTTGTTAATTAGATGGAGGTAGGAATCCTACTTTCCAAGAGAGATTCGTTTTCACACTCATTGAAGGTCTCCGGGAACTGAATGTTGGCGTCTGGAATAGCCGCACCATTAAATCTGATGAATTAATTGGTTCTGGAAAGTAAGTGTATCAGTTTTCATATAATAAGAAATCCAAACAGAAGTTTGAACTAACCAGGCCTGGATCTTGTAATTTCTATCCAGGATTCAACTTCACAAAGCACTTTCTCAAGGTTTTGATGATGCAGTCTGGCCACTTCAGAGTAAAATTGGCAGGTTGAATAAATAGACAGACATTAGACAACAAATAATACAATCTCTGAATAGTGAATCCATCGTCATTAATTCTTTATATATCCTTACACATTTCTTCTTTGATGCAGACACTCCGGAGAAATTCGAGTCATATTGCACTTCTCAAGTTGCAATGCAATTTCCAAATGTAACGGGGCACCAGCACCAGCACCGCAGCAGCAGCAGCAATGCAAGACAAAAGCAGCTCCATCAGCCCCACAATATGCAACACCATCCGGGGCCTTGACTCAACTCGTACCACATGATTCCACTCCACATCCTCCTTACCAGCCACCACACACGGCCTACAATGCCCCTACTCAGTACACAGGTTACCCACCCCAGCCAACGACGTATCAGCCATCTACATATCCTCCTACCCCTCCAGCAGCCTATCCTCCAAAGACAACAGGGTATCCTCCGCAGACAACCCCTCCAGCAGCCTATCCTCCGCAGACAACAGGGTATCCTCCACAGACTTACCCTCCTTGTCCTGCAGGGTACCCTCCACAGACTTACCCTCCTGCAGGGTATCCTCCGCAATCCTATCCACCTGCCCCTCACGCCCCAACTTATAGTACTTATCCTCCTGCAGGTTTATTTCTTGAATTCTGAAGTGTTTGCTTTGACTGTTTTAGCATTTTCCCACCTCTAAAGCCTGATTTTTTTTTTTTTTTTTTGTTGCTTTTTCTCTGAATGATTACAGGTCCTCCCGGAAGCTATCCACCCCCACCATACTACTGAGCTCTTGTGTGTGTTTCCAACATCCGTGCTTGAGTCACTGCAAATGCTGAAAATGCTAGTCATGACATTAATTGCAACCAAATTGTTTTCTGCTAAAATTTTATTTTGTAATTGGATGACCAGGTTCTCAGTTGATTTGAACCTGAAGAATTTCTATGTTTTTTCAAGCTTAAGATGCATGTAAGATAACTCTATTTCTTGATCGATTCCTTAATTTAAATAATTTTCATGCTTTCTAATCGAACACTCATGATTATAGAAATAAACAGTAATATGAATTAATTGATGAGTAGATAATAATTATATATCTATTTTACAATAAAAAAATATGAAGAAATACACCATCATTTGCTCATGTGACTGATTCAAAGGTCAACTTGTACGATAGCAAGGAAGAGGAATGACAGAGTCCACAATTCATTGGAAAAAAAAAACGAATTTTATTCATACAAACCAAATAAAAGATTGGAGCAGAAAAAACATATAACATGACAAATCGCCTGATTAAACACTGCTCATTTGTTCTTCCAAACTGCAATCAAGAGCAAGAAGACTGCCATCATTATTACTTATTGATGTTGATGGTGCCCACAAAAAAATACGGCGCCGTTTTAAGTTCATTTATTATTTTAGCCGTAGCTCCATTTCATCAAGGTTTGGGAGCTTGATTTCAAAGAATTGCCGTAATCAACGTTTAAAAGTTAACAATTCTTTTTACAAGTTCACTCATAACTTATTGGGTTATAGGCTTATACAGTTTTTCTATTGTCCGTTGGAAATGATATAAAAATATATCAGTTCTTTATGGGCCATTGAATTTAAATGTTTTGACTTGGCTGCATGTATTTGTCAAAACATCTTTTAAATTCGATGGTCCACATGAAAGACTGTAGACTTATAAGTTATAGCTTATAAATGGATACGTGTCTATCTGGATAACAGTTTCTCTATTTGTTTATAGTTCTTAAACGAAAAACATAGTATTTTCATTAATGAGAATTTCGTTATAAATTGAAAATTGAAAGACACTTGTGTATCACTCACTTGTGAGTTGTGATTCTAACCATTTCCTCTATTTGGATTGTGATCGACTGATCGTAGCCGTTGATGACGTTAGTAATTTGAATTATAAATTAAAAAATATTGTTTACTAATCCATCCAATGCTACTTAAAAAAAAATAAGAAGTTAACAAAGCTACAATTTGAATTTTGATGGTTTTATTTAATAATCTTTATATATAAATTATGACTTTTAAATTTTATTAAAACAAATTAAGAAGAAAAAAGAAAGAGGACCCGAATTTACGTAATAATACTTAAAAAAAATAAAAAATCTCTTAGGAATAATTAAAGGCATCTGTCCGTCCCGTGTTTTTAAAGTCAGCTGCCGAGTTATCAGTCCTGGCAAATACTCGAATTTTGAATTGGATCCATAGAGAAAGAGAGAGAGAGATGGAGTATTTTGGGATCGATCTGAGCTGCGCAATCGGATCTCTTCGAAATGGAAAATTTCCTGAGAAAGATTGTCTGCTTCCACTCATTTCCAAGGTCCTTGGCTACTGCATCGTTGCTGCTTCCACCACCGTCAAACTCCCTCAGGTCACTTTTTTATTCTTCTTCTTAATGTAATTGCTTTTTGTTTTTCATCTTCTCAGTTACCTTCTTCTTTCAATTATCCCTGTTTGATTGTAATTCATGGATCAACCTATGCGTTTTGCAGTAGTAACCCTTTCAATTTACACTTTTTCTTTTATTTTTTGAATACAAGGTTCTTAATTTGCTTATTTAACTTGAAAGCTACTCTTTTGAAACCTCTATTGTAGTTGAACAGCAATCGCTAGTGCAATGGTGGAATCTACGTTTATCTATTAATTTTTGTGCTAGGTTGTAGGATTTGTTCCTCGCAGTTTAGGAATGTAACAATGCTTTTTATTAGTTTAATGTTATCAGTTTATATGATATAAGTTTCATTGCACAATTATAGATATTGAAAATTTTGAAACATGGAAGCGTCAGAGGGCTTAGTATGCTAGCCTTTGAGATGGAAGTAGTTGGGTATACCATTGCTCTGGCGTATTGTCTTCACAAAGGGCTTCCGTTTTCGGCTTACGGGGAGTTGGCATTTCTTTTAATCCAAGGTATGTTTGTGGATTCACATGTATTTTTGTAGTGGTATGAAACTAAAATAAACAGTTTTTTACAGTCTTCATGTGAGGACAGCCTATGATGTGATTGAGAGTCAAGTGATTTTCAGGGTAAAACATGATTTCCCATTTAAAAGAGTCAGTTTAGATCTCTTCACAGCCATTTCTTTGGCTTTGCTCTATTTAATTATGTGTTTGTTTGCAGTTATTGGACACTTATTATTTATACAATCGATTGTTCTCAAGCACAGCAGCTAATAATGTTTTTGTAATGACTATTACATACATTTTATGTATAATCTCATATCATAGATCTTTGACAGTTGAAACTTGAAACTAACCAGGTTAGATTGACTGCATTAACTAGTCTTAATTGTCACCCATGTTGTCAAATTTTATGCAAGAAGTTTTGTGGAACTCTTGTCAGTTCTAGGTTAACAGGTCATTTTGGCCAACTATATGAGGTGTTGTTATCTTCTTGAAATTGTGCTTCTTTCTCGTAAGCTGAGGCTAATCCTCATTGGATCTAACATACTTTGTTCTTTGCTTGTCTATACAGGTATCATTTTAGTTGCTATAATATACCACTATTCACAACCACTTGGTACCTTAACATGGATCAGGGCCTTGTTGTATCCTGCAATTGGTTGCCAATCTATTTATTTTCTAACTTTTTTTCACCTGTAATTTGTAATTTGCTAGTATAACAAATACAGTCAACTTTTCAGTTTTCCCTTGACCTGATGATATTTCAGATACTGTGCTATAGCACCAACCATCTTAGCTGGACAGATGGATCCGATGCTTTTTGAAGCTCTATATGTGAGTAGCAACATTTACCTTCCCAGTCTTCATTTGCCAAATATTATGAGTTTTTTTTTTTTTTTTGAAAACCCAAATATTATGAGTTCCTTTCCCTATTTTTGTCTTGTACATGTATATATTCAGAATTTTTCTTTATTTTCATTTGCAAACTTCTGTAGCCTGATGCTTATAGAAATGATCTGTTACAGGCATCACAGCATGCAATATTTTTCTGTGCCAGGGTTCCACAAATATGGGAAAACTTTAAAGTAAGTTTAAACTTGAAGATTTCATTCTGCTGTTTTTATCTGTAGGATATTACTAATTCCAGATCTCATCTCTAAACTCGGAAGGACACTTGTTCATTATATTCAACATTTATTATTCATTGAACTGTGTAGCCCACTGCACACTTAGTCTGTTAAATCCAGTTTCATCTTCTTTCTTAAATAATAACAAAACACTAATGTTAGATAACCCAAAAAATCATCCAAAAAACCAACTCAAATGATGTGGCAAGTGGTTTTTTCATTATCCACATCATCCCATGATTTGTGTGGTGAGGACAATGCACTTGCCACATCATTTGGGTTGAATTTTGGGTTAATTATTTGGATTGTATTGTATTCAATCTAAAAATATCTATTTTTAGAATTCGGATTTAGAAAGAAATTTTTGAAGTACTCATAACAAAAACAAGATTCTGCTTATGTTTAGTGACACTTGAGAAATTCACATAGTGGTTGATTTTCTTTTGTTAAATTGTTATAGTAGTAAATGTAGGTGGTAGTTTTACAAGTTCTTGAATTCTTTACCATAAGGTAGAGTGTCACCTTAGTTGTTGGTTTAGAGCTAACTTGTAGGTTAAATTTAGAGTGCATGAGAAGAAAATTTTCTGCTTCTATTTGATGCAAGGGTTTAACAGCGGGAAGGACAAGAAAGATTTGGAAGGATGAAAAGTGGGTATGGGTAATGCAATTTTTCGTTTGATTTGTTTAATAAGAGGGATGGATTCATGGAAAGAAAATAGTATCACTTTCCCTTGCTTGTTTTTGTGGACAAATAGAATCTAGAGCAATTTCCACTGCATTTTTAAACCCGTCTACTCAAAACTCAAAAGTAAGGAATATATATATAGAGAGAGAGTTTGGATGGCAGAGAGAGGCTTATGGAAATAAGAGGATTGTCACTTACTAATATTTTGTATCTATTAAGGAGGGAAGGGAAATAAAACCATCATATGTTGATTTGATATACCCTTATATGTTGGAATTGTATATATTTATATCTGTATGTAAGATTTATGCAGAACAATAAAGAAAATATAAAGTGATTTCTCTTCGTTAAATGGGTTTATGCATCTCTTCCTTCTTTCTAACATGTTAAAGAGAGTTCTCTTACCAAAAAAGGAGTAGTGAAGTATCCTAATTCTTCTTCTTTTCTTTTTTTTTTTGAGTCTGTTGAGTATGAGTATGTGCATATAACATTTTGAGTTAAATTGCATACGCACTAGCACTTTTCTAATGTAAGTGATTGATAACTACTCCTTGAACAGAACAAAAGTACTGGGGAGCTCAGCTTCTTAACATGTTTCATGAATTCCGCTGGTTCCATAGGTGAGTTCATATCATTTATTACAGTTGTAGCTTGTCAATGAGTATGGTTTATATTTTCCTTTGAGATAAAGTGAAGAACTTACAATGTTTTGTTCTGCAGTGAGAGTTTTTACCAGCATCCAAGAAAAAGCACCATCAAGTGGTATCCTTGTCTATTTTTCTCTCAGTTTTGATTAAAATTCATTGAATGAGTTTCTCCAAGAAATATTTTTATATCACAGGTGTTATATCACTTGCACACAATTTTCGAAAAGGTTACCTTCTGTAGCTAATGGCATATAAATAATACACAGAAGTCCAAAAGCTTTTTGAAATTAGTTACGACTAGCAAGATATTTAAGTTAGACCTCATAGTTAGTTTCACTTACAATTCCATATAATTTTTTGATTTTCTGGAAGTGTCTTGTTTGTTTTCTATTTTCTTTCAATTCCGTATATACTGGAGAGTTAATGATGTTCTGTTAAATGTGAGGTAGGTCAAGATGGGATGGGTGTGGATTAAGTTATTAAAATGACAATCTATGACACCGAGGCATTTGAGTTGAGTGTGTCCACAGAGGTGATAGGAAATCTTGCCATGACTGTACCCTCTATATAATTTTCTACTTCAACCAAAGATGCTGTATTAATTCTTCTTAATGAGACTGGATTAAAATGAATGCTTCCCCACCCCAGCTCCTTTTCGTCTTTCTTTTTAAATAAAAAATAAAAAATAATTACTATATTATATAAGCTGAGCATTTGCTTATTTATTCTGCATATCACCAAGCATTTGCTGTCCTTGACTCTTTTTAAGTTATCCTGGGTTCTGTAATTGGTATCATAACAAATGGTACTATCCTGAGCCAGATTATCATATACCGAAAGCCTCAAGTCAAGAAAGACAAGAAAGTTAAGTGAAAGGAGAACAGATTTGTCGGTATCTGAGCTTTGCATTAGTAAGAGATTCAATACGTCTGGCCAAGGCTGTATCATCCTTTCATTACATAATTGTTCGAACTTTAATCAAGTTTTGGTGGGTGTTGGGCCAGCTCACCTTATTCTATAAAAGGTAATATTTATACATTGATACTCTTCAATTAGTATATAAACCATCAACAGAAGGTAACATTTTACATCTGATGGTCTACTTCAGTAGTCTCCTATGTGCCTCAGGATTTTTTTGAAAGTTAATTGAAAGCTTATCGTTAGAATTTTTTATATCATTTCTGATTTTTTATTTATATATTAGTTCAACTCTATCTTCACATGTAATCACACCGTCTTGTTATTTTAGTCCGGTACTTATTTTATCACAAATGCATCGGTGTAACTCTCATGCCAGGTGATGGGGTGATGACAGGATTGGTTGTTCGGTCAGTCTTTCAGCGGCTGTACAAACAACTAATTATGTGATTAAATCTTGGACTGGAAGGTTCAAAAACCGTAAATGTAATTTTGATTCAAAGTTGGAACTGATGTTAGGCAAGATGCATATTTGAATATGCTGAGATGGTCTGCCGTCTGCGTGCTAATTTTGCCTTGCTGGGAACTGAACCCATCTTAGTATGCTGTGACCATGACTTTCTACGAACAGTACAATTATACTGCCATGAGAGAATAAGAAGAAGCTCGGAATCTGATGATATGAAGAGGCAAAGGTAATCTCATATCGTAAATTTACTAAACAAACCCATTTAGCAATAAATTCGTGAAGTTAGAATAAAAAATTATGAAGCGAATTGCAAACTAATTGTCTATTAGTTCTTGTTAATGCGAACACTTTGAAAGCGAGCAAAGGAAAAGACCGGAGGGAAAAACCATGTAACTCGTGATTTAGATATTGGTTATAATAGTCATATAAAGTAAATAAGATCAGACGACTTGTAACTATTGGAAAATGTTGGAAATATTGAAAATGACAACCACTTGCCACAAAATATATCCCTACTGGTACGTTTTTTATTGACAAAAACTTTTTTAGTAATAGAAAGATCTTATAGTTGGATTTAGGCTTTGATGCTCAATCACTAGCCGGCCAAGCCGAGTTTTGATACTTAATTGCTTCACGGTTTAGCTCTTTTTGGTGGAAGACCAGCTACGATGGGAATAAGACAGGTTTACAAACCTAACAAAAGAAATTGGACCAGTTAAGCGATGATGGCGGCGATGACCACACAAATTTTAGTTTCGCATACCTTTCAACATCTCTAAAGGTCCGTTTAAGAGCACTTCTCTAAATAGATCTTTTAATGGTAGATCTTTTAAAATAAATCTTCTATAAATATAATTTTTAAAGAAAAGTTATTAATTGTTTGGTTGTCAATTTAAAAAACTCTTTTAAATGATAAGATTACCAAAATACTTTTTTTTAAAAAAAATTAAATGATAAAATCATATTAGACATTTTAGGTTATTGAAAAAAGCTCAATAAGATCTGTTTGGAAAAGTTTTAAATTTAAACTTCTCCTAGTAGACATAAAACAGTTTTTTTAATCATCTAAAAGCTATATTGAATGACAACCAAACAACATAATTTATTTTTACACTCTTTTAGCTAATAGACAAACTCTTTTACACGGGTACTTCATATAATGTTACTATCCTTCACCCGATAGGCCGATACCCATTTAAAAGTCTCATGATTCACCTTGGAATTTTGTCGAGACCACGTTTCCCTAGCACTTTTGTTAGATAAAGTCAATGATCACCGGTCCATACCACTCACAATATGGTAGTAACAGTTTTTTTCCCATTTAAAGATAAGTACTTGATGTCTAGTGACTTATTCAAAATCACAATTTTCTTCTCATTCATTGTGCATCAACATAGGCAAAACGCACTTAAAATTGGCTCACGTCAAGCCTCACATTAGAAAATCGTGTACATTTCACATTTGATCAGAAAATGGCCGATTTGCTTCGATAGCTAAAACCCCTCTGCCCCTCCCAAATCCCTCCAACCATAGCACTAACACCTAAAATAAGAATCATCTTGGTACTACTAAAGATGTTTCTTCTCACATCAATTAAAAAAACTTGTATTCATTCGATACTTTTGTTTCATTGCATGCCCGATTAGCTAGAAAGAATCCAAGCCAAGCATTTCAAGAATAGTACAACAAACTGCCGCAACCTCACCTTAAACGTAAACCACACCTCCTCCTATAACCCAATGTGGGAGGAATTTGGACCCAAGACCTCTTACACAACTAGGGATGGCAACGGGTCGGGTTCGGGCGGGTTTTGCAAAATCCAAACCCGCACCCGTGAAATTTTTCATCACCCACGCCCGCCCACGAACCCGCGAAAATAAACGGGTTCGGGTTCCACCCGCGGGTTTTATATGGGTTCGTGGGTTCGCGGGTCACACCCACCAACCTGCAAAATATATTAATTTATAAATATTTAATATTTAATTTTATTCATTTATACAATACAATACAAAACTCCCCTTTATTTATAATATATCATGGAGAATTACAAATACAAGTGTATTTCTTAGTTGAGACAAGAGGCAAAACACATTATATATATAGCTAATGGTAGAACCTTGCACTCTTGTTTTTTCAATGTGGAACTTTTAAAAGTCCCACATTGAAAAAACAAGAGTGCAAGGTTCTACCATTAGCTATATATAAATGAGAGTTGAGAATTGTAATTCTCAAACTTAGAATGAGTGGAGTTTTTATATTTTATTCTTTATATGGTTAAAAAGTTTCCATTGAAGTTTAAATTTATAATATTTTAAATACTAAATATTATATAATTTTTATTTATACGGGTTTACGGGTTCGTTTTCCAAACCCACACCCACACCCAAACCCAAACCCAAACCCGTTGGGTTTTACTTTATACAGGTTCGTGGGTTGTAAATTCACCACCCAAACCCGACCCTACAGGGTCGGGTTCGGGCAGGTGCCCGCGGGTGCGGGTCAAATTGCCATCCCTATACACAACTGTTAGGGACCTTACCAATTAAACTAAGTAGCACCACAAAATAGAAAGTTGATCAAATCAACAACATTTAATCATTTAAAACTTTTATACAACCTAACTTTACCCGATCATCGTTAACAAAAGTGACTTGAACCAAAAAATTAGCTGTATTAGGTTAACGGGTTACCAAACTTAGCTGTTACAACTGCAAAGATAACCTTGCTGTTAGTTAAGATAAGTACCATCTAAAGCAAAAGAAGCCCAACAAGCAAGAAAGTGCAAATCAAGTAGATGTAGCTGTCTCAAAAACATCAAGGCAGGCACCATGTTTCATCCTAATTAACTTTACTTTCAACTTCAACTTCAACTCCAACACCAAAAGACCCACAACAAAATTTGCCAGTAAATTCACCAAACTTCAAATCCCTAAAACTCCACAGTTCCTGACTAAACATCTTTAAACTTTTAACTCATGACCTCTTTAACCCACAGCCATTTGTGAAACCTCTTTGAAAATTCGGCTATTAACCAATGCTTAACAAATATGTAATAAGAAGATCAAATAATTCTATCAAGAAAAAGGCTTCTATGCACCAAATATCAATAACTATACCCAAAGGAATTATGTGAAAGAACATACGTAATGCAATTTCAATACATAAAAACATTGTAAGTGTGTTCCCTAAAATGGCAAAAACTACCTTCTTAGCATGTGTTTTCATCTTTCTGCCGAGATTTCTAATAAGATAATCAGGAACTACTAGAATCCATGTAAAATTATGAAAAGCGACCACCATTGAAAGGTTTAGTGACTGAATATAGAAACACAAATTCAGATAAACAAGAGATTAGCATAGAAATTCAAATGAACGGAGATATAGCGACTTCTGCAAGGGAAATTTCAATTCAAAAGACAATAAAAACCACGCACACATAATTAAATACACCGAGAGGACACAATCAGACAATCCAAATGAAATTAATGTAAAAACAGTTGAAGAACCAAGTCCAGTTTTTTTGACTAAATGTTTCTTGAACTGCTATTACCACCTGACCACCTCCTTAGAGTGCAAGCCACCAAATTCCTTCCACTCAAAAGCCCAAACCTTGCCTTGAAAGATGTTGATCGACTAGTACTAGCCGATGGAATACTGGGAGCAGCTATTTGCGGAGGAAATTCAATGCCATTATCTTGAAGAACACCATCACTGGCATCCTGTTGTTCAGGCTCGCCGCTATCTAAATTTACAACAACCAATTCCCTCCTCGCTCTTAACCAATCCGCGCCGTCGGTAGTCACTCCTCTACACTTCTTCACCTTCACTTTGATCAAATTTGGGCAACCACTGGCAAGAGCTTCCATTCCATGGTCAGTCACTGGACAACTCTTGATACAAAGCTTCTTCAAAGCTGTGCATTTTGCAGCTATGCATGATATCTCCACATCACCAACTGTGTCACTACCACACAAAGCTAATCGCTCTAGATTCTGGCAATTCGACACCAAAACTTCTAAACTCAACTTGGTTGGATTCACACCAATAAGAACCAATTCTTGTAAATTAGGGCAACATTTGGCAACTGATATGAGTCCTTCGTCACCTATCCGATTTGCTTTCCATCCATCAATGTGGAGCTTTCTCAGCAACCTGCATCGCTCAGCTAAGGCTGCGAGGCCGAGATTCGTGCACTCTGGAGTTTTAACCAGATGCAGAATTTCCAGATCTGAACAGTTGGAAATAGCAGCGAGACCGACGTCGGTGACTTGGATTCTCTCTAGATGGATCTCTACCAAACTGGTGACCCGATCTGTTACGAGTTGAAGAAGCTTGTCCCAATCACCAGAACACCTAAAAAGCTTTAACGTTCTTAGATTCTTTGCACCAATAATTAGGGGACCAAAACACTGTCCATTATAAAGCTCCTTTAAGCAAATTGTTTTAAGCGAAGACGAAGCCTGACCCGGTCCAATCGGCTCGGCTGTTGCTCCGTCTGTGATTCCGCGAAGCCGTTTGACTGATAACTCTTCTAAATTCGAGCAATTATCCAGAACTGCGTTCATGCCTTTGGCTCCAAACGTGCAAGATCCGCATGATAGCTTCTTCAAACCCTTGCAGTTTTTAGCAAAAGCTGACATTCCGGCGTCGGTCAACTCCCGGCATGCTCGCAGCTTCAGGCGAGTCAGATTTCGGCATCTTAGAGAGATTAAAATAAGCGCATCGTCTCCAATACTCACAGATCTACGGTCACATTTGAGAGCTAGTTTTGTGACCACGTCGAATCGGGAAAAAATAGATGGAATCAAAGCGAGGAGATCTGTTTGAGCGTTGAGAGAGAGACGGTGACGGCTCTGTCCCTCGATCCTGAGCCAGCGTCTACACACAAGAGAGCACTTTTTGCGGTCTGCGGTGCTGAGAGACTGGAAAATGCAAGCCAAACACTCGTCTGGCAGATTCGATATGTAATCGTTGGCTCCTTCGAGGACCTGAACATCGCTTTCGTCAGATATCATCGGGGAGATCACAGCCGTCGATTTGGACTTATAGCGGTGGCTGTGGTTGGATTCTCGGCGGCTCGGGATAGCGACCGCCGAAGCTGACTGGCCCATCCACGGCGACGTGAAGTAAAAATATATCACAAGGCTGATATTTGAAGCCTCAGGTTTGTTATCCTGGACACCACCGCAGTGGAGCTTCGTGCTAAGCTAATGTTAGGAGGAGCGTAGGTGTTGTCCTGTCTTGCCTGACTCTTTTGCTTCGAAATTTTCAGACACGGACATGAAATCGGATTTCAATTTGGCTTTTTGTGGAGTTATTGTTTCCTTTTAAATATTATCTTTTGAATAAAATAGTTCCTCCACTCGAAGAAAATTTATAAAGTTACCATCCCCACGTAATTATCGTGTACTCTTCTCGTCCATTAAGCCAAACCCACCTTGATTTTGATTTTGATTTTCCATCACGTAAACTTGGTTGATCACGGGAAAAGTCAAAAGAAACGGAAGCAGACAAGCAGTCATACTCCTGATGTGTGATTACAATATGAATGGGAGTGAGGACTCACGGTAATGCCGTGGGGGGTTCCACATTGGATTATTTTTCTTCAACCATCCCTAACCAACAACCAATTATCTTTCCTTCGACCATAAAAATAAGTTTATCCTGAATCTCCGTGCAATATCTGATGAATAATGGAGGCGGTCACAGCCTAGTGGTCATAATTTATCGGATTTAATCATGTTTTTATATAAATAAAATATATTCTTTCCCTTTGAATTGAAATAATAAAATATAAAAATCACATTCAACTTCAGATTCTGGAATTTATTTTGACAGGTTTTGACGTTATAAAGGATAATAAATTATGTTGCTTTTCTTTAAAGTTTAATTCAATGCTATCGATCTTATGCGTTTGAGTAATGCTACCTCCGGTTGTATTATGGATTCAAATCTCCCGAGTCATAGCTCTATTTATAGATGAACAAACTTTGAGTTTGGATAAATAACTCCCAATTTAATGACTATTAGGATAAAAAGCTTTAAAAAAAAAAAATACTGTATAGGTTGTTAGATAGATATCGATAATATATATATATATATATATATATATATATATATATTATGGATTCAAACTACTAGTATCAAAGTCGTCCAATAAGCCATAGTACATGTGAATTTTCCTTTGGCTACATCGACTAAACTCCATCATTTTGTCTCAAGCTTATGTGAGCCTTGAGCTTCTTTAATTCAAAGATGATCTGGTTTGTAGATCGAGAAACCTTAAACAACAATAGACATGATAGATAATTTTTACTTGTGATATCACAAAGTTTAACATTCTATAAATTTAATGTAGATAAGACTGTCTCCAACTAAATTTCAAATTGAAGCAAATATTCAATTTGAAACACTGACCACCTCTCCAACCCAACGGCAAAACAATACCCCAATTTGATTAGGTCTACAGTGTTGCGCTATATATGGCGCATCAATGTAGGGATGAAGTAAATTTAAAGTTTTCTTTTAATACCAGTTTTACCCTTATCTCTATAACTTTCAATCAAAACTTATTCCAATTGTATCAATTTTTATTATTTAATGATTTTGTTTAATTTCTATATATATTTTTTGAAACAAATATTTGTTTTAAGTTGGTGCCACTTTTTAATGTAACATTTAGTGCAATGTGTTGGATATGAAAAAAAGAAATGGTGTGAAAGTTACAATAATGTTAGTAGTTCAAAGATTTTGATTAACAAGAAATGTAATATCACTTCATTTGACAAGTTTGGAACTTAGACAAATGACTTTCAAGTCAGCGGTTCAAATCTTATTAATGGTAAAAGCTTCAAAAAAATACCCGGTCTAGATAGATACAGTAATATCCTTCATCTTAAACTTTGGAAACAATTAACCTAACGAAGCATTGGAAAACAATTACTTTAAAATAGAGGAACACGACTTCCTTGACTTTGCCACCAGATGGAACATTTTCAATTTAATTATTTTCCTATGACATTTTTTTTTTTTAAAAATAATTTTCCTATGACATTTATCAAGTACAATATCGTAGTATTATTAATAAGAAATTATTTATTTATTTATCTTTCACGAACAATCTATAAATTAAATGAGAAAATCTAATAGATATCCCATTATAAATTTATAATTGTTGAAAGGAATCTTGCAATGGAAATGAAAGTCTCTCTCGGATAGATTAATAATAATAATAAATATATTGCAGAAAAAGAAAATAAAAACAAAAAATAAAGTGACAGGCTGATATTGGGTCTACTTGCATCACGTGGCAGATAAAAACGGATCGTCACGTCAGTGGCCCAGCCCGCTCAACTATGATTTGTGGGCCACGGCCCAAATTTAAATTTTAAACATCCATCCACGCCTGAGGATTAGGTCCAAAATATCCATATACTGTACGTGGAATGTGGATTGATTGCCAATTCGACGACGTAACTGTCGTTTCCAAATTCCAAGCTAGAAGTAGTCACTCCACAGTCCACATTCATTAGCTCCACTAAAAAAAAAATCTCCATGGCTGCTTCTCTGCTGCTCAGAGGCGTCCCGCTACAGCGCCTCCGTCTCGCCGCTAGGCTACTAGTGCAGCCGAGCCGACAGTTTTGCTTAGCCGCCGCTTCCGAGTCGAATAAGCCGGAGGAGAACGTATCCTCTGCGGAGAAGACCACCACGACACTGTTGAGCGTGAAGCACCCCGTCAGGTACCATAGTTTGGACGATCCTGATTACAGGAAATGGAGAGATAAAGAAGAGGAGATTCTTCGCGATATCGAACCGATAACTTTTCTAGCTAAAGATATTATTCACTCCGAAAGGTACTTGCTAATAATTTCAATTTATTTCTTCAGGTTATCTGTGCATATATGTATGTTTTGTATCTTACAAGTTACAAGTATTTATATTGTAAATTTTATTGAGTGCCATTAGTTGCGTTTTTATCAAAGTTAATTAGTTAATGATATTTTGTGTGTATATCTCTGCTCAGGATCATTTCTGTTACATTTAATCAATTAATCCTATGTAAGATTAAATTTGACCTATTAAGTGATTTGCAATTGTTCCCTGCTGTACAGCTGATGTAATGATGAAAAGACAACAAAAGATTGATAAAGAGAATTAAGGTGGATTTTAAGGAAATCTAAAACTGACCTTAATCAATAAGTGTATTTATATATCTTTTGTTGTTCTTGATGATCTTATTTTGGGTTTTTAATGTCTAAACTTGTATGCTATGTGAACACAGTTAAAGAAAACAAAACCTAGGTTTTAGAACGAGAAAAGAAATTAATATGTTTTTTTTATCTTCTCCAGTATAAAAAGTGAAGCCAATTTACCTCTTGCCTTTTAGGAGCAGTACACTACAGTAGACATTATAAAAGCACGGATTCAAAAGAACTATCAAAACAAGTATGGAATTCTGATTATATTGTTTTTAATGTCTAAAATAAAATCTAGTATATTGGTTTTGAGAACCCTATAGAATCAATCGACCAATTATAATACCATGTTATAAGCTTGGGTTTCTAATAAATGCCTGGTTATGTCTAGGGGTGCTGGAATCTAGGCCATCGTGGTTAGAACCAAGTTGTAGATGTGTAGTTCATCCTAAATCATAATTTAGTTTCGATTGATTTCCGGTCAAAAACCAATTTTTCTGATACTGAAATGTTGCTTTATTTTAAGATTTATAATATTACAAATACATCAGAGGCACACCCACAATTCTAGTCAACGACCATGATTTATCTTCAGCTTAACTTATCAACTAATTGTACCCTGCCTTGAGCTGCACACCATCCTGCCCTGCCACCTCACAAAGTAAAAACTCTCTTTGTTCTGCTCCATGTCTAGTTCGAAGCTGCCTTCTATTTCCCATTACTGGTTTAAGAAGAAAACAAGATATATTCATGTCACCAGCCTGCCTCTACTCTAATGCGGGAAAAAGTACATATCTAAGGGGATTATTATTGTGCACACCACAAAGATCCACATTATGTCAATCGCTCGAGACTTGACGCATTACCATTAGAGATGAAAGAGAAGAAAAGACAACTACTAAAACAAAACAGAGACCACTAGTTTCTCTCCCTTGTTAAGCATGATTTCTAAAGGCCCAAGACTAATTCGTCAAGGAGCAATTTGATTGTGTATTTCCTTAACCGCCCTTTGGCTACAACCTGTCGGTTCCCTTCAAAACACTTTGCATTTCAGGATTTTCCCTCTTTAAGTTTTTAGTTACCAAACACTTATTAACGTGAAGAATTAATAACAAGAGAGTTCCGTAAGGCACCTTAAAAAGTAACTTTCTAGATTACTGTAAGTCCACAGTTTAGCCTAAACTAAAATTTAATAGATTGATATGTGTCGCTTGAGGGACTTACAAACATAAAACTCTTAAGTAGTTGGAACAGGACTATAGATGGTGACTTTGTTTTGGCTTCACCAAGTGGCTCCTCATAAATCATAACGCGCTTAACTTGAAACTTTATAATAATTGGGAAAGTAAGTAAATAAAATATGGAGAACATTTGTTAAATGTACTTCAACTTCTAAACTTGTGAGAGGGTCAATGACTATAAAGGAACAAAGCAAATTTGAATACTAATTTTAAATGATTTTCCAAAACTATGCTGTAAGGCTCATAGATAAGGTATTCGGCAGAGTCAAAAGGTAGGTCCCCATATTACTAGCTCATCTACAAGTTATCCATCTTACACAAACACTCTGAAATAACAATTTTAGATTTAATGGAAATTAATAAAGGACAGTTGACAACACTTATTGAAGCTAAAAAATAGATCTCATATTTGTTACTTAGTGTCGGCAGACCAATAACTTTTCGTGAACAATAGCATCATCATCATACATTATCCTGACCATATTTCATTGTATTTCTTGCTTCTAGGTATATGGATGGAGAACGTCTAACAGTCGAAGATGAGAAAGCTGTGGTAGAGAAGCTTCTTGCTTACCATCCTCATTCCGAAGATAAAATCGGATGTGGCCTTGATTCTATTATGGTGAGTTTTAGTTTACATTACATATTATAGAATCCATTGTTATTTTAGTGAATATGCTGTAGTGAAACATCTCATTGTTATGTTACACATTCCTTCAATGTTAAATTTTTGTATGCATTTTAGACAATTCAGGAATTGCATCATGGATACAAAATATGTAAACCCAACTATATGCATTCAAAGAGTCATCTTGAAAACTCTTTATGTTCCTCTAGAAGATACTGTTATACTATTTATGAATTAAATCTTATGCAAATATTGGTTACCATGCCTATTTCGCCTTCCAAGTCCATTTTTTTTTGTCCCTTTGTCCTTATTGCACCTTCAACTTGAGCCTCAGTTCTTGTATTATGCAAATATTGGTTACCATGCCTATTCCAAGTCCATTTTTTTTATCCCCTTGTCCTTATTGCACCTTGAACTTGAGCCTCAGTTCTTGTGCTGTATCATTGATTTTTGCTATTCAAACTCCCAAAAAAGGGGCTTTTGATATCCATCATTCATTTTTCTATTTGTCTGTTCGTGGTTTTCTCATCTCCTCATTTAGTTTAAGAATCTAAAAGAAGTTATGTAATCTATTTGTTGACGCATGCCAGCAATGCAGTTTGGTTCTTTGATACTATATTGGTCAGGGGGGGCAAACTAGCTCTAGCTATGAAGCTCACTTTTGCCTCTGTTTTTTGCCATGGGAATATCATATATTAAACCATTTGCAACACTTGTGGGTACTAGTTAGTTTTGTTGGTAAGATGTCTTGGGTTCAAGACCTACTCACACCTGGTGGGCATCTGATGTGGCAAATCATCCTCGAGGATATTTGATAGTTAAGTTGCTTAGTGAGTTGACTATCAAGTTCTTGCTTTACAGAGTATATAGCTGATAGTGGATAGTTCTGTGCTAGAGTATTTTTTAAAATCCTGAAATGACATAAGCCATTTATGAAGTGGAAATCCTTCTAAATTAAAAATTGAATTCTTAGCTAACATGTCTGCACAGTCTCAGAGACAGACAATACTGGATTGATTCATTAATCATAATTGGCTGCCTAAACATTTTCAAATGCAGTGACAAACTATTGGGGGTCAAATACAATTTCTTATAAAATTTTCTTGCCCGCTGCTCTAGTTATAGTGGGTAGTCAAGTCATCCTTATTAATTAATTATTTGGCTAGTTCCACCCAATAAAACTCTTATTCAGCAAAAGTTTCAAAGATTCAGCTTCACAAGGTCTTTAACTTGAAACCTTAATGTTCAAACTGACGCCCCAACTAGCTGAAACAAACTTTTTTTTTTTTGGTTAAAATTTGATTTATTTCAATTAGTAAACATCAATAACTAGATACTTAGAGTCAAGGGCGTACCATTGAGAGGGCTGACCCGTTCTGAAAAAAAAAAAAAAAACTATAATTGAACAATTTCCTTATAACCTTTTTATTATTAGTAAATTACATTTAATTTCAACCAATATTACTAAACTTACCCTTAAATATAGCATTATTCATTACATTGCCTTTTATTTTCATCCAATGTTATTTTCGTACTCTACTTTTAATCAATTTTATTTTCATACTCAACTTTTTATTTTTTGTATTCAGCATGTGATATTTGTTCATTCAGCATGTGATATTTGTTTGATTTATAGAACTTTAGCCTTAGATTACTTCTAATTTATAGGTTTTAGTGTGTTGAATGCTTGATAATTTACCAATAATAAAAACCAAATTCAATCAATTACCTACTCTAACTCAATATAAAAACATTGCATGTGTTAAGTAGTCTTTATAAATATGTAATTTTATGCATGTTTTATATAAAATATTTCCCTGATTTTGTTTCAATTGTTTGATTATACATTCCATATTCACTTGATTTTGTTCTAATTGTTAGATTAAGCATTTCATATTCACTCAATTTCTTTCTAATTGTTACATTAAACAATTCAAACTAGTCTTTAAAAGTAAATTTTCATATGTGTAGAATCATTTATGTAAAAAGAAGAATCTATTTATGTCCCTGCACATATATAAGTTTAGCCCGGGTAACAAATATTTTCTAGGTCCGCCCTTGACGTCCTAGACACAAACGTGCACAGAGTGCTTGTACTAGTGCAGTTTTTTTCTGAGGCAAAATCATGGTGATTTCAATTTCAAGTTATGGTTAGCTTGAGTGGAAGATATATAATTTGGGCTAGCTCAGCCCAAAGGATAGTCTTATTGTGCATGTTCCAAAATCTAGACAATTTGACTACTAGGTAGGCACCTTAGGTCGATAATGTGGTTCTCACCTTAGATCGATGACGTGGTTCTTTTTTTCATCTTTGACGTGGAGATCAATTGATTTGAATTTCCTTCAAAAAAATTAACGTGCTTCCTTTTTCTTTTGTGGGATATAAGTTTTCATTTTTGACATAAAATAATCGATAAATGTTGATTCACATATACAATGGTGTCAATACCTTCTGTCATTTTTCTTCAGATTGCTTTAGATATTTGTTGGGTGTTTGTCTCACATGTGGTTGGCATGAAGACTTATAGGCAAAACCTTTTGACCGCAGTCTGGCTTCCCTCAAATATTTGTCAATTGGAATACTCTTTTTGTTAAATTTTTCTTTTTCCTCGTACTTAGACGTTTGTTATTAACAGAATTGATTATATCTAATTGTCGGCTATGTATTTTAACTCTGAAGTACATGTCCTTGGATGTTGATGAGCGGTCATGGGTATTTTCCCGCTTTAGCTTATGTTTTGTATGTTATGATTTAAATCTTTGTGTTGTTCATGAGAATAAACTATTAGTGTGTTTAATTTCTCTCTGTGAAGGTTGATCGGCATCCCCAATTTAGACATTCAAGGTGCCTGTTTGTGGTCAGAACAGATGGTGGATGGATAGATTTCTCCTATCAGAAGTGTCTTCGGGCATACATTCGAGATAAGTATCCATCTCATGCCGAAAGATTTATTCGCGAACATTTTAAACGCGGTAGTAGTTGATATGTGTTAATCCTGCTGCAATATTTGGTCTTTTACTACGATTTCGAGCTACTTGAAATTTCAATATGGTTATAGAATTTAGTCCATCTGCATCTGTAACCTACACAAAACATATGTAGCCTAGATCTACTGATTGTCAATGTAGCAGGTAATTGTTGACTGGCACTTCCAGTTTTGGTTACAAATGAAGACGAAGAAAATGATTGAAATGAACTTCACTTTGTTGACTAGGGGGCTCCTCTTTTCTTGGCTTTGCTTATATGTTGTTGATACTAGGGCTTTTTCAGATTACTTAAATACTTTTTCAAAAGGACTGAATTTTCGCATGATAAGAGTTTTTGAGTATTATTTTATTTTTCTCCAATACGACCCACCCAATTATATTATATCTGCTATTCAAAGACCATCATAATATTGGTCAACTAGCATCATACACCCATCAACATCAAAGATTTCAAGGGAATCAAAGGTATATTCCACTAAGGTTTTAGTGTGATCATATGATCAAATGCTTTGAACCACTTAGGAATCTTCTAATACAATACTGATCAAGTGATAACATCCCATTTGGTTTTCGATAGCATATTCTCATGATCTTTCTGACATTTTTGTTGCAGACAATGTCATTTACTGATCCATCATCCATGTCTTTGATGCTTGGGTGATTAGGTATGTGATATATACCACCTAACTTACTTGTTTCTTTTTAATAAATAGATTCTTGGGAGTTACATTAGTAAAAAATACTAAAACACCTCAAAGGCATAAAGTGGTCCCCGCCTACCAGTATTCTCATTAATGGGATTTTGGGAAAGTCAAAAGAGTCAAGCTCCAGTAGCTAGAAATTATCATTCTCTAATCTCTACCACTTCTGAAATGTCCACAAGTATGTTACTATTTTGTAGGACACAAACATCTTTATTCAGTGTATATATACCGTATTTCTGAGTAGTCAAGGCACGCATTGTTCAATAGATCAGAAAATGTCGTTCACATGCAATCCAAAAATTTTGCCAATCAACACCCAATTATTATTTTGCAATTTTGTCATCATCGCATAGATAGCGCCAACAAATTCGTAATTTTGAACCTTGTTCGCAGGAAGAAAAGAATTAATATCAAAGACGTGTAAGCTACTGCAGAATCACAAACTCTTACCTTACTTACTGGCATTACAATTATTAGTTACATGGAAATCTGTTCCAGTTCCTCAAATTTCTGGTTAGAGTAACTAGCTAAGTGTTGCATTGGAATTCAAAGCATATGTGAAGTCTTTTGAGAGAGAGAGGGGTTACAACTTACAAGTGATGGGTAATAAGAGGTCAACTCTTGCTCATCATTATCAATTTACAATTTACAAGCTTGAAATATCTAGTTTGTAGTAGTTACCATCAATTATGAAAAAGATGTATAAGCTAAGCTATAATTACGGGGCAAGCATGATCATTAGACTGGGACTATTTGTGGGTGGTCCACCCAAATTATTAAAAATTAAAAACTTGTAGGTTCTCCGCACAGCTGGATGAAGAAATCCATGTGGGACTCACTCCACAATTACCCTACAACCATAATGAAAAAAATTTCTTAATCGGTACAACATAATTTGTTTTGTTGAGAGCTCAAGGAAGATTATGATCCAGATCTTTCCTTTGTCTCCAGGGCAACTGATTCTTTAGCTTAGTTTGGTCCCATCACCGCAACAATTTAGCTATCAAATTTAGGTCTCTTTCTGTGTCTCTTCCTGGAGAAAAAAAAAAAAAAAAAAAAATTCCTCTCCTATGGTTTGATGATGAGTTCCAATAAAGGTTTTTGAACTTTTGATTGCGATTGAAATGTAAAACGAAAACGAGCCTGTGCTTTCTGAATTCTGATTCTGAACAATATTGTGTAATGGCCTTTATCTGATTTTGACCAGATTGATGAAACAGCTGTTGTTGTTTTACAAACTTGAGGGTTGAGTCGTTTTGACCCCCGTTCCCCAAAAAAATATAAAAAATGAAATATTTATATTTTGAATGGGGTAATAAATGAAAACAGAGCTGAACAGCTCTGGCCTCTGGTGGAGTGTTTTGGGGAATTGGGGGGTTGTGGGGTTTGCTGGAAACCAACACAACCACCACCACCACCTCCGCGCAATTGATCTCTATTTCATACCTTTTTTATGTCCTCTCAATGTACAACTTACTACTACACTCAAATAGCTTCATTTCTTGGATATCGAGCCTGCAAAGAAAATAAAAAAAATAAAAGAAAAAGCAAAGCAGAAGAAAGCAACATATCCTCACACGCGTCTCCATGGTGACCAACATATACTGATTACACTGTACTGGACTTTCATTGTGTATACGGCATTCATAAATTTTACTTCCCTCGTAGCACAAACGAAGGCAGGAATTCTAGACAAACAAACACAGCTGGTCTCTCTCTATCTATCATTCTATCTTCATCTTTTTTTTTTCTTTTTTTTTTTATTGTGTTGTCAGCTGTTAACATTATAGTAGTGCGCAGAAGAGAGAGAGAGAGAGAGAGAGGGAGACCCTCTTTTTGCATAAAAGAGCAATTGAGTTGTCCCTCTGCTTGAAAGAGTAAAAATGGGGAATTGTTTCTTCCCCAAAATTTATACTGGAATACTGGCTACAGCTTTTTTCTCTGAAAAACAAACATAAAAGAATGAAAAAAATAATATAAAGAAGAATGGTTGTGTTAATGTGTTATTATTGGAATTTGCTTTATTACCTTTACATTAAATTCCACATTCAATAAAACTACAAGGTGACCAATATTAGATACCAGAGGCAGGCAACGCATGCAATGCCTTTTGTTGCTTTTTGTTTATAGACCCTTCTGCATATTTGCAAAGTAGGAATTCGTGACATTTAAAATGCCTTGATCGAATTTGTTAATTTCAGAATGACAAGCCCGTGAATAAGTGAATTGTTGTTTTTTACCACCAAATTCTATCGGACAATTATGTCTTTTTTTCAAATTTAAGGGTGACATTATAATCAGCTACTAAGCCTATTATTGTATATATATAATCGGTTATAACTGATAAAAGATATATCAGTTTCTTACATGTGTGGGCCATTGGATTTAAATTCTTTGACTTGGCTGCATGCACTTGTCAAAGTATCTTTTAAATCCAATGGTCCACATGTAAGGAACTGATATATTTTATATCAGTTCGAACTGATAATAGAAAGACTAATTATTATATATATACTTAGAGTATCTCCGACGTAAATATACATTTTTTATTTTCTAAATAGTGATACATCAATATCTTTATTCATTATGGACCCACTTTTGAAGTTTTTTTTAGAGAAATGCATATTCACATCTCTAATACAATTATCTAAAATTAAATATGCATCCATTTTATAATCAATTATATTAAAACAATTATTACACTCTCTCTTCTTTTTATTTTACAATTAAATGAGCTATGATATTATTAGTGGAAAGCGTTAGAAATCCTAGTCAGCATTTCTAAGAGAGTTTCTACAATTTAGAAACTCAACTCCATATTCTTTAAAAAAAAATTTTGTCATATCATTTCTATATTGAAATTAGATAATTGCATTGGAGAGAGTTTTTTTAACTTTTTAATTATCTATCCTATGTGGCAGTAGAGCATCTCCAATGCAAGTGTGGATTGTCTGACAAAAAATGTTGACATGGTAACAATGTTAAAGCAATTGCTTTCTATGTGTCATAAAAATATACTTGATAGACAACCAACTAAAAAATTGGTCTCTAAGAGCATCTCCAATGCTATTATGTATTTACAGAAAATGGAGTGCTACATATGATAGATATTTAAAAAGTTAGAAAAACTTTCTCTAATGCTATTATTTAAGTTGAATATGGAGATGATGTGACCAAAAAAAAGTTAGAGAATATGGAGTTGGGTTTCCTCCTAGAAATGCTGACTATGATTTCTAACTCTTTCCACAAAAAGATTAAAGCTTTCAACTCTTTCCATCAATAAGATTAAATCTCATTTAATTGTAAAATAAAAGAGGAGAGAGAGTGTAATAATTGTTTTATTATGATTGAATATAAAATAGATACATATTTGATTTTAGATAATTGCATTGAAGATGTGAATATGCATTTCTCTAAAAAAAAAAAATTTCAAAAATGGGCCTATAATAAATAGAAATACTGATGTGACACTATTTAGAAACTCAAAAATGCATATTTGCATTAGAGATGCTCTAAAATGCTTCACTGTTAAGACAACTGCTTATTAATTGTTTTTTAATGATTCAATACAATTTGCATATGATTTTTTTGGGGATTTTAAATATATGTTGAGTCAGCAACAAGATGGCTGTGCAACAGACTGTGTGAAAGTGATGCTCTGACTCTTTGATTTCAGAGGGTTTGTTGGACAGCCATCTTGTTGGCCCAGTCAGCAACCACTCTCGTCTTTTACTTTATTTTAATTAACAATTCTAAAATATATTTAAGGAGACTAATAATAAATTGATATATCATTAAAAATATGTATTTTACAAGTGAAGCATTGGATACCACTTTTTTGGTTTGGATGTCTATTAAATTTAGTTACATGCCACATATGAAGCAATTTGCTTAACAATATTTACATATCACAATTTTTTCAAATGCAAGTCACATTACCATTGAAGATGCTCTTATATCGTCGCCGAAATTTCCAATTATTAGTTTATTTTCTTTATTTTCTTTTTTCCAACTAGGTCTACTTATGCCGTGAATAATGTTATGGCAAGTGTGTATTGAATGGAAAATGGAATATGTTTATTAGTCCTATGTATGTTAATCAAAATTATCATTCGAACTCTAGATGCAAAATTGGATACGGCGCTTGCATTTTCTTTGATTTCTACTAATGCATTTGATTTCGTTTTACTTGGTATACATAAATTTGTTGGATTCATTGCATATTCACCAATATTTTGACCTCATCATGGTGTTTTGGCTCATCAAAGAAACAATCAACTTTCTTAATCTATCCTTTTGTCCTTACCAAATAGCAAGATTTGAATAATTTGTAATCTCATCTAACGGTGTGACTCATGTGAGACTCAAATTTTGAGATATTACCAATCGAATATGCATCATTTACGGTCGAGTAAATAGTAACATAGGGTTGTTTTTTGGGGGGTTTTATTTAAATCTCAAAATTTTCTACTCACTAGTCACTAACACAAGTGGCATGCTGACACAATCCTAAATTCCAAAATATAAATTCCAATTCTATTTTTTTTTTTTCGTGAATATAAATATTTTTGTGAGGCTGTAAAAGCTAAAATCTCTTTGCTTTCTGTCAATCAACAGCGGCATCAGATTCAGAGGTTATTTTCAAGCATCGGGGGGTGTGATTGCTAATCCCCGCCCGCGCCAGTTTATATTTACCTTTTCTCAGACACTAAAATGTTGAATTTTTATAAAAACACCAAAAATTCCATTGAAAACAAACAAAAACCTCTTATATATAACCTGCTCACACATTCTCTCGGACGTTGTGGAATAGTCTTTGATCAATCATGACCGTTGACGTCAACATCTGACCATCTGGAATCAGGAAAATTTAAAATCTATCGAGTAGGGTCCTTTTAATATTTGAAGGTACAGGGTCACGTGTCGAGTTATTGTGTTGCATGGCCCATGATTCAGGGTCTACGACGATAAACACGAAACACTGGACACTTTCTCCAATAAAAAACCCAAAAAAAAAAACAGGAGAGAAACCCACAAATAAAAACACAACCTTTGGACTACTGTCCAGTCCCCTTCCCACTCTCACAAAGAGAAAAGAGAGATAGAGAGAGACACAGAGAGAGAGAGAGAGATTTATCAAGCGAGGTCTTTTTAGGCCTTTAAGGCCTCTCTTTCCCTCGTAAATCTCTGGTGTATAATGAACCAAGATCTCAACCTCTTCTTCTCAGAAGAAGATTGTTATTATCATGGCTCCACAGCAACTAAACTCTGCATTTTTTCTCTTGGACTCTCTCTACTGCTCTGAAGAGAATTGGGAGGAGGATGAGGAAGTCAAAGCTGACTGCTTTAGTAATAATAAACATAACCCATTTCCAGATTTGCTTGAACAAGATTTGTATTGGGATGATGAAGAACTTTCAACTCTGTTGTCAAAACAAGAATCAAACCAACTTTGTAAAAAACTAGAAGTAAATCCATCTCTTGCAAGGGTTCGTGTTGAGGCTGTAGATTGGATGTTGAAGGTCAATGCTCACTACTCTTTCAATGGTCTCACTGCTGTTCTTGCAGTCAACTATCTTGATAGGTTCCTCTTCAGCTTCCAGTTCCAGTCAGAGAAGCCATGGATGACCCAACTTGTTGCTGTGTCTTGTCTCTCTCTTGCTGCAAAGGTGGAGGAGACACAAGTGCCCCTCTTATTGGACCTACAAGTATGTTTCCTCATATTGGATCTTGTTTTTTTTTTTTCTTTCTAAGTGGTTGTGACGATTTGTAATTTGTTAATGTGGGGTTGTTTGTTTTGTGTAGGTGGAGGATAGTAGATATATCTTTGAGGCCAAAACTATCCAGAGAATGGAGATTTTGATTCTCTCAACGCTACAATGGAAGATGAATCCTGTAACCCCACTTTCTTTTCTGGATTATATTACAAGAAGACTTGGCTTGAAGGACTATATTTGCTGGGAATTTCTCAAGAGATGTGAAGGAATCCTACTCTCTGTCATTTCAGGTAACCAATCAGATTCTTTCATTTTTGTCTAGTTGTTTCACTAGTTTCTCCTAATTAAACCAAGAAAGTAATGATTTTTTTTTCTTGTTGTAAAATTTGTCCAGATTCTAGATTTATGCATTATCTCCCATCTGTGGTGGCCACTGCAACATTTCTACACGTTGTCAAAAGCTTGGAACCATGTCTTGAAGTAGAATATGAAAAGCAGCTATTGGGCATGCTTGGAATCGATAAGGTTTGTGATTTGTCAATTTAATCATGTATTCTACACATTGAATCTGTCAAATTTGATGACATTAACATGATGGATATATATATATATATTGATTCAATCTTTAATGGATGTATAAACAGGACAAGGTAGAGCATTGCAACAAGCTGATAAAGGAATTGGTAGTGGGAGTCCAATATTCCAAAAAACGCAAGTTGGATTCGATGCCAGGCAGTCCAAACGGCGTAATGGATGTGTCGTTTAGCTCTGACAGCTCCAACGACTCGTGGGCCGTGGCACCATCTGTGTCTTCTTCACCCGAGCCTCTCTCCAAGAAAAACAGAGCAGCAGCGGCTCAGGAGGACCAGCTAATTCTACAGAGGCTCAACCCAACCACAACCACTGCGGATTTTCTCACCATCCCTCGCTAGCTCTTTTGATCAATCACACTCCACTTTCATTTTCTCATTGGCTATATTTATATAGTCTCTGTAATAATAGACAAACCCTTCTCTTTTTTCCTTATATGCAAGTTAAATTGCTTACCATCTCATGCATTTTCCTGACCAAAGCCCCATTCAGGTACGTATGCGTAGGACCTATTTGAACATTATATGTTTCTTTATGGGCAATGGTTATGGAGATTTGAAAGCTGAGATGGTTTGCATTTTATCCGGACGAGAGTTTTAAAGAACATGAACATAGCAATGAAGAGTCCTTCGCATTAATATTTTACTTCGATTTATTCATAATTCATTCCTCATTGATGGGTACATTTTTTTTTTTTTTTTTAATGAACATAACAAACCTGTTACATGTATATAATAAACGGCTAGAATATAAGATATAATATAATAAAAATGTTCAGGATTCATTGTTTTACAGAGAATCACAGGCTTTCACTTATACAAACAAATAAAACATGAAAGATTAGCAGGAAAAACCAAACAGGAGGAGAATTTTTTTGTTTGCATGTGAAGGGAAGAAGAAGTTGTCGGCCACTGGCATTTTGTTTGACCTCGTTTGAAGAGCTTCATTTTTAAGACTGTTTGAAATGGGTGAAATGACTGGACTCAGTGTGAGAGATCACCAGCTGTAAAATACCATCCATTTCGATATTAAAAATACAATCTTTCGAGTCCCCACCTAGCATGTATGCTATTGCTAAGCTCTTTTTCTTTGATCTGTCTATTAATACACGCAGAACAGAGTTCACAAGAAGCAAACCTTCCTTATTGTAGAGGTCTTCTAAGCTTTCGTTTTGATTCCCAATATCTAGAATGCTTAAACTGGGAATTATATATATTAATGACTTTGTTTCTTTCACTCATGTATTTATTATGATTCTTCTTTTCTTTCTTTGATAGCGATAATGAACTGCACAAGAAGGTTTCTGTTCCCTATTCTATTATTAATATATTATCACTAGTTAAAGTAAAGTTATACAATGTCTTGTTGCTTTGTTTTCAAAATTTTAATTAATATAATTAGTCCGAGAGTTGAAAAACCATGTATGATTCTAACTCACAAATTCAACGATGTAGGTGTGATGGGTATATCGTTGTTCAATAGTGTAAGTATTAAAGGATACATCGGGTCAATATTATTTCGTTCCATTATAGTGTTTTTTTAGTTGGTGAATTAGGACATGGTCAGTGGTCACTAGAGGTTAGGGGGATATGTTTTCAAGCACCAAGTTTGAACACTGAGGCAGCATATGTAGATTTTAGAGTCCAAACTAATGAGTGATGAGATAAAGTCAATGAGAATTGAGAGCTACCATTCAGATTTCAGAATTCAGACTCCTTTGGATGTGCTTGTGGAAATTAGCTTATTTGATAAGGTAGAAGACGATGAGAATGAAAGGCAACTAAAATTTTTATATATCCGCACAAAGAATTGGAAAGATACATATGACCTACTAACTCAATAAATGTATTCTCTTTTCATTCGAGCTTTGATAGAAATATAGATATTATTATATAATTATTAATTTTTTGGCCTAACATATTTTATTAATAAAAACCTTGGAAATGTATTCTCTACGCCGCTGACCTGAGAGTCATTTATTCAAACCCTAAACTCGTTCATCTATCAGCTAAACTACGTTTCTGTTGGTTTATTCAATGTTATTAAAGTCTTAAGTGTTTGTTTTGAATTTGTTTACTATAATTGTGATGATAATTGATTTTATAATACTTTATAGATAGATTTATCAGAAGATCATATTGGTCACTAAAGAAATATATTTTTTTTCTGACATAATTTGTCTTACATATGTTAATTAAAATATATTTTTTTTCTTTTGAGAAAAAATAATTAGTTATTTAGGAACGAATCACCATCCTCTTATGCTGGTCAAGTTGATGGAGCAGGAAACTAAAGAAAACTTAACACAAACAAAGTCTTCCCTCTGGCTAGTCAATACTTTATTAACATAAACTTCAGACAAATTTTCCAAGTCGATCGATCTTACTTCAGAAAATTGTCGATGCTAATAAAAATTAAAAAGATAATCCACAACAAGGCCTGCATGTGCTTTCTACCACTTTAAATTAATTAATATAATCATGACTGGCTTTATTCTCTAACGCTTAGATTATTAGATACACACCTCTCTAGATTTCTTACTAAATTTTACTTCAAATATAATATAATTAAGCACTCTCAACATGGAATTTATATAAAAATTTTTTATAGGTACAGTGACTCTTGGAGTATTAAAAAATATAAAAACCAATCTCATTTCCGTCCATGTAATTGACTTTGTCATGTACATTATACAGTCTCGATCTTTAGTATTTTTTGAACTTACAATTACATTATGGGAAGTGTGAGAGATAGACAACTAGACTGACTTTATATCTACGGGCTTCTTCAACATTATTGCTTGAGTGCAATTTGGTAATAAGCATACAGTCTCTTTAATTAGTTCTGAATTACATCTTGTAATTACACATTAGGCTGAATTGTCTTTATATATTTTGTATTTTTTTTCTTTCTTTCTTTTTGTACATTACTATTTACTAGTGTTTTTGTGGGGATTTGTTACAAAAAATGAAAAACCCTACAAGCTTTCTTGGCGAATCTGCCAAATTTTGATTCAAAAACAAAATTAAGAAAAGGAAAAGGGAGAGATGTATTTTATGAAAAAAGAGAAGCCAAAAAGAAAGTACAGGAATTAAGTCGCATTAAGGACATAAAAGGAGGAATAATAGAAGATTAAAAAAGATTTTGGATACAATTAGATCCAGCGAAAACACACCAACTAAAAGGGAAAAAGGTTAAAGGTGTGGGAATGTTGAAATTGGGAGACAATATCTTTTGATTTTGTTTGAAATGTCTCTGTTGCTTCTTTGTTCTTTGGCTTTTGGTAGTTATAATAGGAGCGTATAGACTGTAGCATATTTCAACCTAAAAAGATAAAGGAAATAAAGAAATTCATAAGAGAGATTTCATTGACAATTAATGCGGGATTCTGTACGTTTTTTTTGCCGTTCAAATCTTGATCGTTACCATTGTAGAATGTCGATTATTTTATCACTTTACATTGAGACTAATTAGGATTTTAGACGGATAAAACGTGTGAAATTATATGATGGTAATCGGTTCATGTGAAACATCTTCTCTTCTTTTATGGACAACAACATTTTCCACCTTATGTGAACCCAATCATGCCATCACATCACAGTCAATATTTGACGACAAACCATGTGACATCATTGATCATTTCATTCCTATTTCTTAGTTTTCAATGTGTGCCAAGAATTTAACCATAAACACTTTATTATATATTAATTCAAGATCATGTATTTTTTTAAAGCTTTCTTTATTAGTAGGATTCGAGCCATTAATCTGGGAGTCATTTGTTTAAACCTCAAGCTCGTTCATCCACCAGTTGAGCTCCACCCCTATTAGCTATTTAATCATACACACACTTAGATACACGTAAGATTGCTTTGCTGAAAAAAAAAAAAAAAAAAAAAGAGAGTTTACATTATCATCACCATAATCAAAATATGATAACTACAAATAAATTTATCACATTACTTACAATATATATATATATATATATATATATATTATCGATATAGCATTAGCATTATTGCTTTAAATTTTAACAAATATGGACAATTGAGGTACGAATCTACCACTACAACCACTTATATTTGGTGGGTTTAGATTTGAGAACTTCCCATTAGTGTATAATGTATATCCATCCACCCTCCATTCAATTAAATAGTATAAAATTCAGGTCTTGGAAGTGATTGAGTATCAAAATGCAACCACATAATTCAATTTCGACGGCCACATAATTCATTCTCAGAAATCATTTTTCACCAACCGGCATCCCAATCACTTCTTGCGTGCATGCGACACTGTAAATATAAAATATGGTCACATTTATTTTGCGTATCATGATGACAAAATGATTGAATCACTTAAGATGAAAATAATAGGAATCGCAGCCAGATATTTAATGTAGAACACAGCACACTAATTAATCTGACAAAAAAATAAATCAAAACATCTATTAACCGCGCACACTCTATCTCTAGGTGCCAAGCATATATATATATATACATGCATGCATGATTGACACATGATGGTGGAGTCTGTGATCTGATTCCAAGAAGATTGAGTTAGAGTGATATATTTGGGACGATTTGCCAGAAGATGCACATTACATGCGTGAACGGTATAATTGTGAAGGACCCTCTTCTATATATCCTGACCAAAAAGATTGTAATATCAATATATACATATACATATTTGCATGTGTACAGGTTTGGTTGCAGAGGCAGCAGAGCAGTTGATAGTAGCTGGAGCCACAAGATGAGTATCCGATGGGGCTGGTGGTGGGCTGGACTCTTCTTGTCTCGTTTTTAGGTGTCACTATCACAATTCACAGGTAATGCCAAACTAATTGTTCACTTTCCTGTGTCACTGCAAAGCCAACTAGTTTTCTTGTGTTAATTAATTATGGACCCAAAATTCATCATGGTTTGTGTAACCCGAATTCACAGTTTATGACAAATTGTTCCAAAGAAATTTGTCAGATATCATTATAAGGTAAAAAAAAAATGCAATGCAAATCAACTAAATATAGAGAGACAGAACTTAATGCATGTGGACCATTCATATATGATGTATTGAGATTTCTATGAGGTGGGTTTCTCAAAAGGACACATTAGAATAAGGAAAACATCAAAAGAAAAGCCGAGGGACAGTTATTGTAGACTGAACTGTGATCGAGTGGCAATGCAATATTAATGGTGAAAAGTGGTCCTTTGTGGTGGGGTAAAAATAAAATTGCCTCTCTTATAAATCTCTGCATACTTCACACTGATTTTCATCTTGGTGGGGACTTGTTTGTGGTATATTTATTGTTGTATCTAATCAATACAAGCTCTCCAAATGACCTTTAGGTCTATAGAGTTGGGCAGAAGGAAAAGGACATGCTTAGATTTTGTGTTAATAAGGCCGTTGCTGCGGCCGATTGGACGGGAACTAACCATGTGCTAGAGCGAATTTGAATCCTCTACTGATATGATCTTTTTTCCGACCTCACTTAATCTCATGACACATGAGCATTGTAATAAATGTGTGGTTAATATGTGATTGATTTCAACAACTATTTTATCAATAACCAATCACATGCTTTAAAAAAGTCAGGAAAAAGATCAGATCAGTAGATGATCCAAATCCGTGCTAGAGCAATGCCAACAGATTGTTGAATTAAAACCATATCTATTTTGAATTATTCTTTGGACTTTGTAAAGAAAGATAGATATGCAATATTCGTCATTTATTGCATTTTGGTTGCATTTGAATCAGATAAGAGGTTCTAATGATTCATACATTTTATAAAAGATAGAACTCTCAATTTCTTACTCAACCAGGAATCCAACCAGCCCTGATAGACTCATTAAGGTTTAATGTTAAGTATCATTTGCTTGAATTATAATAAGTGTAAACATTCTTTGCAGGCAGTTGTTGGCCCTAATTAGCCTTGGTTTAGTTAATAAAGAGAGGTGCAAAAGCCCAGTCAAATAAGGCCCAGATGTTGTGTGAATTAGGTACACTCTGATACTCGAAATTTAAAGATCAGGCAGGCTATAACTTTCGTAACATATCCTCATTTGTGGTCATGTTGGATTCACAGCAACACTTAAAAAAAATTATTTGAAATGAGCGGTAATTTCGTGTCTTTGTTAAAATTTGTCTGATCTAAACACGACCGATTAGTTTAACAGATACAGTCATATAGATATAAAGTATTTAAACTCAAAATTATTTGTTAATATAACAGGTAAGCCTACTCATCCCGTTTATTAACTATCACGTAATCACTACAAATTATTAAATAGTTTAAAATTAGTATTTAAGAGTTAGCTCTGCCAGTAGATGAATGAGCTAACTCTTGAGTAAATGACTTCCAAATCAACGGTTCGAATCCTACCAAAAATATCTGGTATAAATAGATAGATAAATAAAAATAAAAAATTAAAAAAAAAAAAAAAAAAGTTAGCAATTGTATTGAAAAAGAAGATCGGTTAAGTTTAAGGTTACAAATTAGTGATATAATCTATTTATAGCTTTTAGAGATTTTAATTATAGAAATTCCGGAAATTAATTATTACACAATATGTTTACCATAATTGCAAGGATTGTTTTTCAGAATTTCCATAAATTTAAATATTAATTTTGTTTATTCATAATTATAGAGATTTATGAACAAATTCCATAAACTAATTAATATGTTTACATTAACGAGTTAATAAATTTCAAAAAGAGAATTCAAAACTGAGGACTAGTTTGGTATTGCTTTTGAGGAGTTAAAATCAGTTTATTTTATAATTTTAACATAAAATAATGTTTGGTAAAACTTCCAAAAGTGATTAATTGATAATCTGGTATTTTGACAGTGATTTTGAGAAGTAAGTGGGGGTAGACCTGGCACGGTTCCGGTTGGAACCGCCGGAACCGGCCGGAACCGGAACCGGAAAAATCGGAACCGGAACCTGAACTGGCGGAGACCGGTTCCGGTTCAAGAGTTTGGTCGAACCGGCGGTTCGAACCGGATTGGAACCGGTGGTTCCGGTTCCGGTTCGAACCGCCGGTTCGCACATTTTTTTTATTTATTTATTTTTTTTTCTATAAATACCACCCCCTTTCATTTTTCCTCACACCAATTTCTTCTGAATTCTCTAATTCTAATTTCTCTCCAATGAGAGAATAGAAAAAATTTGCCTTAAAAAAAAAAATTTGCGGTAAAATTTTTTTATATATGCCTTAAACTTTGAAAGGCCATAACTTTGTGCTCGGATGTCCGAATCAGGTAATTTTTTTTTGAAATCACATAGAACGATGCAAGGAATGCAATGGGAGCAAGCCCAAAGGGCTTGTGGCCACTTTTCGAGCCCTAAAAACCCCTTTTTCATCAAAAAAAAGTGTTTTTAAGTGTTGTGTCTATTTCGAACCTCGTTTAAACCTAGTAAGAAACCTTTTCCTCCCGATCCCACACCACATCTGTGCCCGTCTTGGTCCGGAGAATTACTTTAACATCAGGCCTTGTGTAAATGGACACGTTTTTAAAAAATCCTTTATACTACTTATAGTTTTTGTTTGAAATATTATACAAGTATTGAATGTGGCTTTAGTGGCTAGTTTAGTTTGTGTTTTTCTTTTGCAACCATGGTTCAAGCATCCATAAGAACCCATAAATTGTCATTTGTAATTTTATTTTATAATTTAATTTAATTTTGTAATTTAATTTAATTTTGTAATTTGTCATTTATATATTTTATTTTATTAGAGAAGTCTTTTTTTTTTTTTTTTGTAAAAAAAAAAAAAGGTTCAAAACCGCCGGTTCCAATGGAACCGGAACTGGAACCGGAACCGGCATATAGCGGTTCCGGTTCCGGTTCCATCAAACCGCGGAACCGGAACCGGAACCGGACCGGAACCGTGTCACCACTGAGTGGGGGGTTACTTTTTAAAAGTGATTATGGAATAATCTATTTCAGCAATTAATGAATATTTTGAAATATCATTATTATCGTTATGAAATTAAATTAAAATCATTTATATACCTTATTTCATCTTAAAATTAAAGATTCTAATTAAATATTGATTTGATTTATAAAATATTTATAAAATATTTTTATTATTCTTATGGAATTTTTTTTTTCTAATTTAAATATTCTACTTAAATATTGATTTAATATATATAATTAATGAAAAAAAATTAAAATAAGATTCTAAAATCATGTTTATTTTAGTCATTATAACTAATTTCATCACTTTTGAAATAAAATTACCAAACATATGTATACTGCTTTTGAGCTATACAGTAGTTTTAAAAGTATAATTAACCAAATATTTACTGACTATTCATTCAGTTAACATTGATTATTATAAAAGTTAAGCAATACCAAACTGATTTGGACCATTATTTTACAGGGTTTAATGAGTTGACTAAAAAATAATCTGAACCCATCAACAACTTTTTTCAAATAGACCTGGGCTGTGTGAAGTTTTTCCTGGGTTTACTTAAAATTAAGCAATCTTGTTTCATATCACCTTGGGAAAAGCAAGAGACAGGCTTATCACAAGAAATGTACTGTAAAATTTTCTGAGAATTTTAAAAGGAGGAATATAAAGTATTAAAAATAAATAAAAAATTAAGTGTATCTCCGAGTCACTTTTGGAGACCCCATTATTTAACGGTGAATATTGTTATAAGGAGACATTAAAGGGTATATGTTTCAAGAATACTCCTTTAAATGACTCATTTATAATTTATTATTGTCCCATAATTCAGCTGGTAGATGGACCGGTTTGGGGTTTGGACAAATGACTTTCAAATCAGTAGAGTCAGTGACTCGAATCCTACCAATAATAAAAAGCTTCAAAAAAAAAATACAATATTTAGATTTCTGAATAGATAGATACGGTCAAAAAAAAATAAAATTATTATTATTATTTTATGTGGAGCCCATTTATTTTTTTTTTATACTTATAAACTATATTTCTTCTTTATATGTGGAGCCCACTTAATTAAGGGAGGCTGAAGTCACCCCTTAATTAAGGGAGTGATCTTCACTGGATTCTGATTAAGGGAGTCATTAAGAGATCTCTTGAAGTTTTTTGTTATCGGTAGGATTCAAACCGTTGACTTTGGAGTCATTTACCCAAGTCTTAAGCTTGTCCATCTAACAGCTGAGTTACGCTCCCATGGGCTGATCAAGGGATCCGGTGGAAATGCTCTAATGGACTGTATTTTAGAATATAGAGATTTTTAATGCAATCTGCATCGAACCTAATTTTTCTTATTTATTTGGTTAGGGAATCAAAACCAATTAATTATTTTCCTTTTTTCTTTTTGACAATAATATTATAGGCAGGCATAGCCGCATAGGTATATTGCACAATTATATTGAATTGTGTGCTTGTTAAACAAAACCAAAGCTCGAATGGTTCTTGTTGGAGCCGTATTGTATGCATTGGTAATTGTGGAATAAGTCCAGCATGAAAATGCCTGTCATCAGTGTCACATGTAGACACCATTTTAATTGGACTATAATGCGTGGTACGTATTGACCCTAATCCATGAATGTACAGCCCACCTATATAAGCGTAATGGGCCTAGTTCTAGGTTTTTGAGTGACGATATTTACATGTATCTTTCGTTGTGATCTTACTGTACGACAAAATTACTGGGTGACAGGATCATAATAGGACAAAAGATTTTTTCATGGGACAAAATGTTCCCATATCGAACCAAGATAAGCCCACTATAAATCGTTTCACATAAATAGTTGAAGCACAAATTCACTTTGTGGTCTGCAATTATTCTTGATTTGCAATTATGATCTAATAGTATCATAACCTGTTTCGCCTAATGAAGAATGTGCACCCACTGTGCAGCGTTCAAGCACAATAATTTATGAAGAAATATGTGACTGTCAATTTCATATCCACCATAGTTTCTTTAATATGATAACGAAGACCAATCAATCAATCATATATCCCTTACTCATAAGAATTTACTACTATTTTCTACATAACAAAACAAAATTTGATATCTTTTTTGAGTTTTGATAATAATACACTTGATGCGACATTATCATTTGTACTAATCAACTTTTATGGAGTAATTTTATCACAAATTTCACGATAAGAGCGAAGCTAGGACTTATTGTCCGAATGGACTAATTGAGGTATAAGAGCAACCTTAACAAAGCTTTTTATTTTTTCCTTATATTTAGGAAGCTAAATATACTTTTTACGAATAAGGAGTCATATAAGGAGTAAAGTCTCCAACAAGCCTCCCTAAATATGGCTCCCCATTATTATTCATTTATTTTTAAATAAAAAAGAAATATTATTATTTTTAAATAAATTTAAAATGTTATTATTTACAATTAATGGTCATATATTTAACGGCCAAAAAATCAATATAGAAGCATGAGATCAATTCATAAAAAGAGCTGTTGCAATTTGGGTTTTAAAAAAAATAAGAAATGAATTTAGCGGTAGCCGTTGGAGAAAGTAAATGTAGGTAAAAAGAAGAATTATTTGGGTTTAAATAAAAAGAATTTGGGTTAAATAACAAATAGGGAGGATGAATTTAGACCATTGGATATGAATGATGTGGATTCATCTTGACCACCTATTTCATTTGAGGAGTGATAAAAAAAATAATAGGGAGGATGTCTTCCCTCCTTACATTTGACGAGCCTTTGACCGGAATAAATTTTAGAGAGTGGGATAGGGAGGTTGTTGGAGCACATTCCGGTCCAGCCTTCTTAAATATAGTCAAGGAGCTTGTAAATTCTAGCCTATTGGGGAGGCTCTATTTTTATTTTTTTATTTTTTTTGTATACCACATGCGATGCAGCAACTCGAACTTGGGACGTTGTCATACTAAATGAACATAATTTCCTACCTATAGGGGCAGACCACTGTAGAGGCCAGTAGGGGCCATGGCCCTTGCAATGATTTAAAAATAAAACAAAATTACATGTCAGTATTTTTATTATTAAAAAAATCAATTGTATTTAGTTTATGCAAAGATACACGTGTCATTGTATATTATGATATGTACTTCTGTTACTTCCTTCTATTACTTCCGTGAGTTCTGTAGCACTAATCACTATGCATTCTAATATGCAGGTTTTTTTTTTAATAAATTTTTTTTTTTTTTTTTTTTTCTAATGTTACATTTAAAAAAGGACTAATTGCACAAACATCCCCTAACATTAGACATAATTACACATATAAGAAACTTTTGTCCATTATTACACAAACCGCCCCTGCCGTTAGTGGTCAACGGTTAAACTTAACTGTTGACTCACTTTTCCATTTAAAAAGTCTAAAATGCCTCTACTGTGTAATTTATTATTTTAAATAGTTAATTAAAAAAAGATCCAGCTTTTATTAAAAAAAAAATTCATATTTTATTTCAAAAAAATCCATATTTTATTTTAAAAAACAAATCTATATTTATTACTATTTTTTTTTTAGATCCAGATTTTTTTTCTTCTATAAATGGATTTTTTCCAATCTAAAAAAAATAAAAATAAAAAACTTATAAATCAAATTCTAAAATAAATAAAAAATCAAAAACCAATTTTCTCTTTTGCTTTTCTTTCATCCATACTGCCAAAATAAGAAATGAGAATGCCCATAAGTAATTAAATGAAAAAAATCCATTTATAGAAGAAAAAAAATCTGGATTTAAAAAAAATAATAAAAAAATATGGATTTGTTTTTAAAAATAAAATATGGATTTTTTTGAAATAAAATATGAATTTTTTTTATTAAAAGCTGGATCTTTTTTGAATTAACTATTTAAAATAATAAATTACACAGTAGGGGCATTTTAGACTTTTTAAATGGAAAAGTGAGTCAACGGTTAAGTTTAACCGTTGACCACTAACGGCAAGGGAGGTTTGTGTAATAATGGGCAAAAGTTCCATATACGTGTAATTATATCTAATGTTAGGGAATGTTTGTGCAATTAGTCCTTTAAAAAACAAAAATTAAGAACTGTACCTTCTGGTTCACACGATTTCCAATTTTCATAATCCATTTTTCAACAAACTTGACAAAAAAAATAAAATAAAAATTGTTCAACATCAGACCCAATCTCCACTGGACTACTACCAATCACACTCTTTTTAGTTTAACCTACGTTCTAATTTGATTGTTTGTATTATCATTATATATACCGTAGAAAATTCATTATAAACATTTTGGCGCATCCCGGCCACCCCCCCCCCCCCCCCCCCCCCCCCGACTTCAATCTTCTAGTTCCGCCCCCCCCTCGACTTCAATCTTCTAGTTCCGCCCCTGCTAAATCATACTGAACGGTAGTACAAAGTTTTTTTAAACAAACCTTACAATACAAATATCCCAATTTAAAGTATGTACCTAGATAATAAATATATAATAATCTTTGCCTTAAAAACATTTAAAATGATTTACCGCAAAACAAAAGAAAAAAATAGTAAAATAAACTAAACGTTTACTTGTTCGGATTTTAACAAACGAAGTAAGGTTCAAAATTTGTTTCTTTTATTTATGGAATGAACGGAGAATGACTCGAATCCTTAAAAAGTATACTACCGGATCAATCTCATTTTATTCCCTTAAAGCATCATTTGACGGAGTCGAAAGGGTACAAGCGGATAGGTGTAGAGTATACTTAAAACACGTGATATGAATCTCGTTATGGCACGTGATAAGTTGGAGTGAAAAACAAATTGGTGTAAGAAAGATACTCTTTTTATGACAAGTTATTATAATATTTGGTGTATTGGGTTGGAGATGCTCTAAGTTATCTTCATGGAAAAAACAGGAGAATCTCGAAGATTCCACGGAGTGTTATGGGTTGATGTGATATGATGTGTCGATGTGACGAGCACCAGTCCCTTTCTCTCTTTTTTATTTTTCACTTTGTTTTCTGTTTGGCTTTCAGCTGCCGTCAGATCCTAAAATAGTGCGATCTAGACACTCCCAACATCTCCACTTCTTGATATTCTTTTCATTCTATAATGATTTGCACTAATAGTTTTTGGATTGTTAGATTAAAACCAAAAACTGTACACACACGGATTATTCTTTTTCTTCTTCTTCTTTGTTCAATGGGTTTTGATTTGGCTAAACGTGTTGTTTTGATTGTATTAAATTGGTGTTGATTTGGGTATGGAAACAACTAGGATTTTGGTTTGGCATGGAAGTGCAGTTAGGTGTATTCAAAGGTGAAACCAGCTCTAGGATTTAGGAGATCAATTTGAAGGTTTATTAAAATTTTAATAGAAAAATATAAATAATTTTTAAAAAATATATTGGAGTAAAATATGTATAAAAAAATGTAGACTTAGAGGGCTATGGAATTGATATTCATTTAGTTGTTGAAATTAATGGGTGGTTGTTGAATGTGTTTGAGAGGATGATGTTCCTTTAAGCTTTATACATTATTGATCGATACTTCATTGCAGAAACAGAAAGATCATTTGCAGACTAATTAGGGTTAATTGCACTAACATACCCTTATTTTAGTAAATATAGCAAGATTTTAAAAAGATACCTAATATGAACACAAACTCGCCTTTCCACCAAGTCAATCCATTATCTTTAACGGTTGACTAACCTTGATCTTTAGAAAGCCAAATATACCCTTGCCACATCATCCCAAACATAAAATATTTTTTTAATTAAAATTAAAAAAAATAATAATAAAAAGATAATTTATCAACCGCCGATGGAAACATCCTCAGTTCGCGGAGGAGCCTCCTCTATAAATTGTAGAAAGTTGATCTCCTCCAATAGAAGGAGATCATCAAAGATCTCTTATTTTTTTAGGCGATGGAGCTCTATCCCCAGTAGATTATCTTGTTTTGTTTTTAAAATTTTTAATTAAAAAATATTTTATGTTTGGGATGATGTGGCAAGGGTATATTTGGTTTTCTAAAGGTCAAGGTTAGTCAACCGTTAAAGATAACGGATTGACTTGGTGGAAAGGGGAGTTTGTGTTAGTATTAGGTATCTTTTTAAATCTTGCTATATTTACTAAAATAAGGGTAAGTTAGTGAAATTAACCCGACTAATTAAGGAAAGAACTTAACTCCAATAGGTTCCTTGTCTTGGTGGCTCAAAAAAAGAAAAAAAGAAAAAAGAAAACTATCAAAAACGAAGAAGATAAACTTGGAGCCTTGGACCAATCGTTAATGAAGATCGTGGATAAATAGTGGCATGTTTTTGTTGATTATTTTTATTAATAATTACTTATTAATGAAATATTATTTAATAGGGTAGTGTTAACATAGGGCACACGTTAACAACTACAAAAATATTAAAAGAGGAAAAACATTTATTACAAAAATATATTTATTGTATTGATTGAGATAATAAATGCAATAATTAATTTCTTTTTAAACTATTTTTATAGTTATTAACCTGTGCACTTAAGGCACAACCGCATATATAGGTTAACACTACCCTTATTTAATTTATTACTTTACTTATTTTTTATATATAAAAAATGGTTTTGGTAAAAATAATAAATTCACCATGAATCTATTAACTTTGAAGTTTGGACATAAATGAGTAAGGGTACTAGAAACTCTTGTGAATTGATAAAGTAAAAGTTTCATCAGACATACAAACATAAAGTCTCGGAATACAAACACAAAGTTTCGGAACACAATCACAAAGTCTCGAAAACATTGGGTTGTTGTTCTATGCTCCTCTGTTTCTATTATGTTCTTGTTTTTCGTGTTTAACAATGGAAGATTCAAAACCAAAACAACGTAGGAAATGAAAGAAAAATCTTTCAACAATACAATTTAGATGCAATTGCAACACAAGAAAGAGCTTAACCCCTGAGTGCATCAGTGTAGTGCTACTAAACTAATCCAATGAAGATGCAATTTCAACCTCCAATGGAGGTCTGTTGAATAGACCTCTATGAAGAAGATAGAAGAAAAAAAAAAAAACTGAAAAGTAAATAAAATAAAATAAAAAGTAAAGTACTTCGGTCCATTTAAAACATAAGTTATTAAAGAAATTATATTCTTGAAACACTAACTTAAAAAAATATATGATAAAAACCCCTCTTTCCTCCAATGGTAAGCCCCTCACAACATATAAGAGTTTAGATTCGAGTCAAAACCTTACCCTAATTCAGAAATATTCTAATAGTTAAAAAAAATAAAAAAAAGAGTAATTGGCACAAATCCCCCCTCGAGTATATATACATTTGCATGTTGCCCCCTAAACTTTTTTTTTAGGCATGTTGCCCCCTGAACTATCACTTATTGGCAATCCTTTGGTTTTTTCCCCCCTGAGGGGGCATTTTTACTCTTGTTCTGCCAATAAAGTGATAGTTCAGGGGGCAACATGCCTAAAAAAAAAGTTTAGGGGGTAACATGCAAATTTATATACACTCGAGGGGGGATTTATGCCAATTACTCTAAAAAAAAAATTAGAAAATATATTTATTGTTTGTTGTCTTTTCACGTACTAAGATTATTTTTAAAGATAAAGCATGGATAAACATGGAGAATGACCAAAGCATGGTATTATAATGATTTTCATAGCCGAGCTATTCCTCACGAAATGCATCCCCATTAACAATTAGTTTGTGGCGTGGAGTAAAACAAAACTTATAAATAAATAAATGAAATAATAAACCATAGAAGGACAGCTTATACTATATTATTATTATTATTATTATTTTTGGGTACATTGGGGGGCTAAGGCTTATACTATTAATTTTAGTATAAATTTTCGAATGGATATACATATGATATAAGATTTGAGGTTATGAGTTAGAGCGATAACTCTTCCTCGATCCCAAAATATTATTATAGCTTTAAAAAAAATTCTGTAAGTTGCAACCCAATCACAACATGACATTTATATTGCCACAAGACAATTCACGAGGCCATGAAAAGCCATCAATTGACTAGTGTACCAGCCGCCACCCATACATGATAGTATGATACAAGTTATTCCCTTGACATGTAAAGTGGTGGTCGGCCACAAATTTTACAACATTTTTATCGTTTTTTAAGATTTTGTTTGTATTGTCAACATAGACGTAGCTCAATTGGTAAATAGACGAGTTTAAGATTTAGACAAATGATTCATAGATTAAACTTAAAAAAAAAAAACCTAATTCTAGATTAATAGATATTGTAAAAAAAAATAAAAAAAAATAAAAAAAAAATTATGTTTGTATTTAATAATTAATTGATAATCTTTCTATTAGTTTACCGATATATAGAATTATCACATCATCACCACAAATTGTCATGTTAAAACTACACCATAAGAAGACTTTCATTTTATATGGATTTAAACAAGAGAGCATATATCCAATCATCTATTTAATTTTTTATCTTAAGCTTTATAGAGTGTCACTACTGTCCAATATGATCTGATGGTAAATAGTATCCAATTCATCTAACAACATAACAAGTTTAAGTTACTACACATTTGTTAGAGTGTCACATTATATTGAAAATCAAATTTAAAAATTTCTTTAAAAAAATTATAACTCTTATATCACATATTTTTTTGGACGTAATTAATTTAGATAATTTAACATTATTTTAATTAAAAGAAAAAACGTATTTTCCAATAAATTCTCAATAGAAAGTTATTGATTGCTAGTAGGTTGGTTGGGGAGGAAACAAAATTGCATATGTATACGTCCACTTAGAGCTAGACCAAGCCTAATCAGCAATCACCAAGTGGAATTTTGGAGGATTTACAATGGACATGCACTAAAGCTATCGTGTCAAAATGCCTTTCCCCTAACTTGTTGGGTAGTGCATGAATCCCAATTATTATTTTATTTATTTATATAAATTTGAACGTGGAATAATATGATCAGTTGAATCCACGTCTAATTAAAAAAATCTGATGATTATCGAAAAGCATCAAAACTTTAAGCAAATCCAGCCAATCACCATTCTTATCAGATGATGATGATGATGATTATCCATTAATTAACAAGTAAACGGAGATGCATTCCAGGAAATTATGACTCTATGAGAGTCCTGTCTTGTGGGTCCCTTCTCTAGACATTACAACCATTATCACAACTATTCGAACATAAGAGCAACTCCAACAGACTAGTCAATTAAGATTGTTGAAAAATTTAGATGAGCCACGTCAGCAGATATAGCTCCAACAGACTAGTCAAATTGTATTCTTCAATTGAGAAAATCTTTCTCACTCTTCAATATTGACGAGTGATTTCTCACTCTTCAAATTTTATTTTATTATTTTTTATAACCATCATTAATTACTACACCAACTGTCTTTAACAACTGTGTCTGATTTTAAATTTAAAAACTCTTTATAATTTTAAAATTAAATACTTCCATTAAAATAATATAAAACTAATTTTATTTGAAGAGTCTTTTGGGATGAGTCTTTTTTTCCCACTCTTCAAATTGCCACATAGGTAAGCAAATTGATATTTGAAGAGTGAAATTAGAAGAGGCTTTTGGGGTTGCTCTAACACATGTGGAATATGAGGTGTCAATTGATGAGTGGATATAATGACACATAGATAGATGAGATAAATTACTATTAATGTGTATCCACTCACCAATTGACACTTCATATGCCACATGTATTATGTTCGAATACCTGTGATTTTAATTGTGATATCTAGCAAATTTTTTTTTTTTTTTTTTTCTCTTTAAAATTTTGTACCCTGCTGAGTGCTGACCCAACCCTGCACCTGGATCAGGAACCGTTTATCCAGTCTATATGTATCAGTACCACCCTCAGGCATCAACCAGGGCTTTTCTGTCTTTTTTTTGTTTTTTTTTTTGTTTTTTTCCTCGTTGAATACTGTTATATTGACACCCAAAAATCCAAAATATTTCTCTCTATACCCATTTTTTTTTTTTTTTTTTTTTTTAATTACTGAAATATCTTTATACTAAATTATTTAAAAGTACTTAACTTGTTGCTGAAAAAAAAAAAAAAAAGTTACTTTGTACAATATGTGTACCATTTACATCACAAACCCTAATATTTATATTCAAATTCAAAATACAATTTTATTATAATTAAATATGATTTGAAATGGATACGATGAACAAACAAACCAAAACAATTGATTTAAATGTTTGAATATATACAAGTGTTTTTGGTATTATATAAAAATATTTTTATATGGAAAGAATCAATGATTTTTTTTTTTTTGTTCTTTCAAATCAAAAATATTTTTATGATTCGTTTTTCTTTATTTGCAGAAGTCAAGGAAGTGGTTGCCAACAATTTTCAATTTTGAAAACGAAAATAATCTATTAATCACAATCTTTTAAGTTTTAACTCTCCATGTATAAAATTAGAATCAACCACCGACTTCAATTCTTAATATGCAAATGCTTCTACCTTTTTGATTTGCTTCAAGAGGAGAAAACGGAATTAGAGATGCACATTTTCTCCCGGATGCCAAAATCCTCATGTCCCCACTATTGGGGGATTATTTTTATTATTATTATTGTGTGTGGGGGGGGGCACATTTTCTCCCGGATGCCAAAATCCTCATGTCCCCACTATTGGGGGATTATTTTTATTATTATTATTGTGTGTGTGTGTGTGTGTGTGTGTGTGTGTGTGTGTGTGTGGGGGGGGGGGGGGGGGGGGGGGGGGGGGGGGGGGGTGAGAGATGATTTTCAAATCATCTCCGAATTGAAATGGGGATGGAGATGGTGGGATCCATTTCCATCCCTATTTCCCCATTCCCCCCTACAATTATATTGAAATAAGGATGGACATGGGGATAAGGGGAGGTCCCCCATCCTCATTTCCCTATTTCCCTCAAACATATGTAAATATAATTAATATATATATATATATTATTCTTTGAAAACCCTAACTATATATACTCATTTAATCTTTTTAAAGATAAAACCTAAAACCTAAATCCTAAATCTAAAATATCCTCTCAAGATTTGTAGAGGAATGTTTATTTTTTTAGTTTAATTTGTAATTTTTAGTAAAATGGGGAACGGAAGAAACGGGGAAACGGAGAAAAACAAATAAAATGGGGAACTGGGGTTGGGGATGAATATACCTCCCTCCAAAATTCTCAATCCCCATTTTTCCCAAATGGGGAAATGAGGGGGTGGGGAAATGAGGGGGAGGGGGGAAGGGTCTGAGAAGTGGGGATGGGGGGACCTATATCCATTCTCATTCCTCAAATGTGCATCTCTAAATGTAATGAACATTGATATTTCAATCAGGGATTTTTATTTTTATTTTTTTTTATTTTTTTATGATTATTTTATTTCTATGGGAACTTGATAGGTGTGTAAAATTAATAAAATGGGTTTAAATGAAAAAAAAAAAAAGAATATTTAAAATAATTATAATATTTAATGTTAGCTTTGGACAATTTGGATAACTTTTTTAAATCAATGCAATATTATTTCTTTTTACCAATTCTAAAATTAATCTAAGATTGAACCAAAATGATTTGGTAAGTTGGTTGATCTTATGATCTTATCATACCTGTATGGTGAATAACTTGAGTAAGGTAATCACTTGCATTGCAACGTCATTAACGTATCATTTGGATTGATTTTGAATTAATTTTGTTTTATTATCTAGTATTAATAATTCTATTACTCTAGTGCTGATTATACTATAAGTAGCTTTGGGTAGTGTTAACCTGTGCCCTAAGAGCATCTCCAATGCTATTATGCATTTGGAGAAAATGGAGTACCACATAGGATAGATATTAAAAAAGTTAGAAAAACTCTCTCTAATGCTATTATCTAAGTTGAATATGGAGATGATGTGGTCAAAAAAAAGTTAGAGAATATGAAGTTGGGTTTCTAATTCTAGAAACTCTCCTAGAAATGCTGACTAGGATTTCTAACCCTTTCCACCAATACGATTAAAGCTTTCAACCTTTTCCATCAATAAGATTAAACCTCATTTAATTGTAAAATAAAAGAGGAGAGAGTGTGTAATAATTGTTTTATTATGATTAGACATAAAATGGATACATATTTGACTTTAGATAATTGCATTGGAGATGTGAATATACGTTTCTCTAATTTTTTTTTTCAAAAGTTGGCCCATAATAAATAGAAATACTGATGTAGCATTATTTAGAAACTAAAAAATACATATTTACATTGGAGATGCTCTAAGTGTATAGGTTAACAATCAATTAATTTTCATAAATAGAAATAAACACACATATAAATGACTGTATTTATTATCTTATTATAATTAATGCAGTGATTGTTTTTGATTTATAGTAATAAAGTGGTCGTTAACGGTTAATATACATGTCAACATTACTCATTAGCTTTAGTGGTTGAGTTGGACATTTGCAGTAATTAAATGGGTCACGCTTCCCGATGTGGTATAGATTCTACATATGGAATCCAAATCCAACCTTGAAGTAATGAAAATAACACATTAACAATTAATTAATTAATTAAATGAGCAAAGGAGACAAAATTCATTTGAAGATATCTAGGAGAATTAATTTACAGGTCAGGTCACCTTCAATGTAAAGAACTAAAGATTTCGCGAAGAAATCTATCTATAAATATTATCAAAGTACCGTGTCTGATTTTCCGTGCAACTTTTTTTATATGTTATTATAAAATCAATGTGATTATAAAAAGTACGTTATTTTTTTGTTATATCTGTCTAATTAAAATAAATAACACAATCAGTTTAAAAAAATAAAAATAAAAATAAATAAATAACACAAAGGACGAGAACGTAACGTGAGATACGAAACGAGTCAACGACAATGTTTATAGTCTCGTGCGCCCGAAACAAGTGGGCAGAGAGACACATAAGTGAAGACGGAAACTAAATTGTCGTGGTTAATCAAAAATTAAATTAAAATAAAATCCAACTCATAGAAACCCTTGGAGTCCGGAAAACGCCTATAAAACGGACCCAGTTTCGGTCGCATTGTAGAAATCAGGGCACGCGAATCACAGGCAAAAGGGAGAGCGAGAAAGAGAGTGAGGAGAGAGAGAGAGAGCGAGCGAGTAGAGAAAAAAATAAAAATGGGAGGGTGGGCTATAGCGGTGCACGGAGGCGCTGGTGTGGACCCAAATCTCCCAACAGAGCGACAAGAAGAAGCCAAACATCTCCTCACCCATTGCCTCAATCTTGGCATCTCCGCCCTTCGCTCCAATCTCTCTGCTATCGATGTCGTCGAACTCGTTGTATGTTCTTTTTATTTAATACATTTTCTGGGTTAATCTCGTTTAAATACTCTTTTTTTTTTAGAACATAATAAGAACCCATTTCGGGGTTCAAAAGGTGGCGCCTTTGTATCGTATGTTATTTGTTATACTAAATTTTGCGCATGATCTTTGGCCATTAACGTGTTAAAGCAACGTGAGTGTAACAGTTTTTATTTGTATGAAAAATGAGGAAACGCTGATCGGGAATTGTTGTATACAGGTTAGGGAACTGGAAACCGATCCTCTGTTCAATTCTGGCCGTGGATCTGCACTGACGGAGAAAGGAACGGTGGAGATGGAGGCAAGCATCATGGATGGACCCAAGAGAAGATGCGGTGCCGTATCCGGAATCACCACCGTCAAAAACCCTATTTCTCTCGCTCGTCTCGTGATGGAAAAATCTCCACATTCCTATCTCGCTTTCGCTGGCGCCGAAGAATTCGCCAGAAATCAGGTGATTTTTGGTTCTTTTTTTTACCGCTCTGTCTGCACAGTATATATATATATTTTTAACTCTTTTTACCACTTTGCAATTCATATTTTTGTTGTCTGCAGGGTGTTGAGTTGGTGGACAATGACTACTTCATCACTGAAGACAACGTGGGGATGCTAAAATTGGCCAAGGAAGCAAACTCAATTCTGGTACGTAAGATTTTGTTTTCTGTTTGTTAATCATGTGGTTGAGATTTGAGTGGGGCCAATTGTTAATTCTTTTTTTTTTTTTCAGTTTGATTATAGAATCCCAATCGTTGGATTGGAAACCTGCAGCGCCGGAGCTGCTGCCACAGAAAGCCCGTTGCAAATGAACGGACTCCCAATAAGCGTGTACACGCCAGAAACAGTTGGGTGTGTGGTGGTTGACAAGGAGGGCCGGTGCGCTGCAGCCACTTCAACAGGAGGGTTGATGAATAAGATGACCGGTAGAATCGGTGACTCACCACTCATAGGTGCAGGGACGTATGCATGTGACCTGTGTGGTGTCTCTTGCACTGGAGAAGGTGAGGCCATCATACGCGGGACTCTGGCGCGTGAAGTTGGGGCTGTGATGGAGTACAAAGGGTTGGGGCTGCAGGAGGCTGTGGATTATGTGGTTAAAGAGAGACTCGATGAAGGGAAAGCTGGACTGATAGCCGTGTCAAATAATGGAGAAGTGGCTTGTGGGTTTAATACTAATGGTATGTTTAGAGGAATAGCTAGCGAAGATGGGTTCATGGAGGTTGCTATTTGGGAGTAGGCAGAAAGTTTAATTATTAGGTGTTCGTGAGTGGCTTGCTTTGGTTGTGTTGATGCTGTGCTCATACATCTTATTATCATGAAAGCCTTTACTTTTTTGGTACTTTTATGTATTATTAGTAGCAACCCCTCTATAATAAGATAATCTGCAACGCAGTTACCAAACGGTCCAAACTCATTTATCTAAAGAGAAATAGCAAAATGAGAATGGAAATTGAAACAACTTTTTTTTTTGATATACCAATATGATGAAAATGCTTCATTATTCTCAATTCTGATTCTTAAAAAATGGGAATAGACTAGCCAAATGAGATTAAAACAGCCAACGTGTACTTTAACAATAAAAATAATCACAGGGAAAAAAAAAAAAAAAAAAAAAACAAATCTAAACCCAAACACCCAAATCCCATCTTCATCGTCTCATCTTCTCTAATGTTCAAACCCCGATCTAAACTCAAACAACCACAGCCACTCTAAAACCCATTGAAATCACACCAACCATCGCTCTCATGATCTTCTCCTTCCCGTCGCTCTCAATCTCATCTCGCCGCCATACCCTTATCTTTCTCTTACTCTCTTTTCTATCTTTTAACAGGAGCGCCGCCGCGTGGTGAGGGGTTTGGGGTGGCTGTTGGTGGGGTGTTTGGATTTGAGGGTTAAGGTTTGATGATTAAGATGGATGGTGATGGGTTTTGATTTAGAAGATGTCGGTTTCTGGTGTGATCCGGAAAAATGTTTTCTTTTTTCTTTTTCAGTTGATTTAAAAAAAAAAAAATTGATTTTCAATTTCTGGTTTGGATTATGTTTTTTTTTTTTTTTCTTTTCTTCAAGTGTTAAGAAAATACATGAGTGAAACCTACATGTATCACTGTTAGCTTTTGATGTGTAAAGGCCGCACTACTTCAATTAACCAACAATTCCAACTTTATTTTATAAACTGAGCAAACCGACTCAAATTAGTTAAGGTAAAACCAATATGCGAGTTACGAACTACAAATGTTGAGCAACACTAAGGTTTCAACTATGAAAATAAGGAATAGCCAAGAAATTTAAGAACACATAATATAACTTGTGTTACTGTGTAAATCTCCCTCAACTCATTTTTTTATCTCATTATCCTTGCGGTTGCCTGAAATGGCCTCCTTAGCAGATTCAACAGTTTTTACGATAGCGTCTGCAGCACCAGTCAAGATGTCACCGCCCTTGCTTCCAGCTTCAGGACTGTCGTGGCTAGTCAGATGAACCACCCCAACTTTCACCGGTGTTGGCTCTGTTTCCCCTGCCGATGTCCTGTAATCTGTTGTCTCCACAGTGGTTTTCACGTCTCCTTGTTCATTTTTCTCTTCGGTTCCCTGTGGAATTATACAGACAAATAAAAAAAATACAGATGAAGAACACTTTGATAATTAAATTCACTAAAATAAAAAAAGAACAAATTGATAAAACAACAAGAAAAAGGAGACTGATTTGATACCTCTGTTGAGTTCATGTTGCTTGATTTCTGTGGTTGTGGATTTCCTGCTAGCTAGAGCTTCTCTAAAGTAAAACCTGATGTACATATAAATAGTTTTGTAATGGCAAGAAACCAAGTGATAAGGACACGTTTCCAATGTGGTGGCTGATTTTGATTGGATCACCGCCAACTATCGGATTGCATAGCCACATGATTTATTTTAACAACGGCTGGATGTGAGTAACGTGGTCAAACACTTGTGTTGTTTTTTCGATAAACTCAAATCAAAATATAGCCAGATAGGTGATAATGATGTAGTCCAAAGCTGTCACATGCGAAAGTGAATTCTAGTAAAGTATATTAACTGGGGCCTCTAACGTTTCCCACCTCTTGTTTTGTTATGGGCAACTCATGGTCCAAACTCCAACAGCATTACACGAAATGAAATAGAACAAAAAATATCTGTGAGAGGAGAAAAACTTAGGTGCAACCGTTGTACCATGCTATAATTTGATAGCGGTGCATCGGTTCCAGTTCCATTCAGTGAGTGACACAAGGACTCATTTAAAGTAAACTTTTTGGTTTTTTTTTTTAATTCTCTCTTCTTCTTCGCTTTTAGCTGAAGCTAATTCCCTTGTCTCTCCCTTCGTCCTCCCATCTCGGCATCACAGTAAATTGATGTCGAGATCTTTGAGTACGAAGAGAGAGGAATTGGGCTTCAACTGAAAAAAAGATGAAGAGAGAAAAAATAAAAATAAACAAAAAAACTTTAAATGAATACCATGTATCACTCATTGAGTGGAACCGATGCACTACCATCAGATTCTAGCGTAGTGCATCGGTTGCACCCAAGTTTTTCCTTTGTAGCATATCACATTCAAATCAATGAACTATTAGAACAACAAACATTATACATAATTGAGTCAATTCCTGTCAAGATTTTAATATACACGGAACTCAATGACATATATCCATACATACAAATTTACTGGCAAAGAAGAATCACTCTCGATTACCTACAACGTGTAATAAAATAAAATAAAATTGGCATTAAACAAGAATCAATGCAAGATATTATTGACCGCACTACAACTTGAGGAAAACAAACTCTTCAACTGCTGCTATATTTCCAATTTTTTTCAGTACTTCCTTGCTGGGTTCTTCATCAACACCAATTGTCATTACTGCTTGTTTTTGCGTAGCTATCCTTCCCACACTCATGAAATTGACATTTACATTCTCATCACCAAGGATACTCCCCACTTTTCCAATTATACCGGGCTGATCAACCTGTCTGCATAATATTATGCTGCCTTCCAGGCTAACATCAACTCCAAAGGATCCCACTTTGGTCAGATGGGGTTTTCCATCCTTCACTCTTCCTTCCACTCTAATCTCACCGAAATCTGAAATTGCACTAGCAAATTTAGATTCCACATTGGCTATTTGAACCTGGATATACTCCAGTGGGTTCTCAGGTGAACCATCCAATGTTATACGCTCTTCTATCATATTTAGTCCTCTCTGTTTAGCTATAAAGTCTGCATTTACCAAGTTGACAAAAACACTGGAAATAGGCTCAATTACACCCTTGATAATCATGGCACGGAGCAGCCGAGTGTCGATATCATCTGGACCTCTGGCAGAAGCATAAGTCACTTTCACTGATTTCACACCACTTCCACCTGCAACCAGTTGCACAGCCAATCTTCCAAGCTTCTCTGCCAGGGCAACATATGTAGCAAGTTCTGATAAAACCTGTGATCATTGATGAAATTTAAATGTATTTGTTCACCAAATCCAATAAGAACAAGGGTTAATGTATTTAAAATCACGTAAGGGAGAATGTCAAGAATATAAATAAATAAAAGAAGGGAGAGCTCAAGAAACATCGATTAATTGATTCTCGCTACAATTCCATCATTAGTAATAGGGGAATTTTGAAAATCAGAGAGAGGCAACCTGAGTTCTCTAGAAACATTTTAAGTCACGCCAATTTTAAGTGGTTAATCATGACAATTAAGCTATTTGGGTACCCACCAAATGTACAAAGATATGTAGTAAAATTATATCTATGAAGTAAGATGGTCATTGCAAAATGTCCACAAGATAATGTTTGGAATTAGTGCAAAACCTATTATAGAATAAGAAAGGAATTGTATTGAGAAGTTTCAATTTTTCATGATTCAGGAAAGTTTCTAATTTACACCAAGTAAAATATATTGTGCATGAAGAAACAGATTACAAGAGTATATATAAACAAAAACAGTGACACATGAATGAGATGATACCTCGGCAGAAACCATGGGTGCATTAACAGCAGTAGAAGCAAGCTCTCCCTTCAAGGCCCCAACAACTGCTTCTGCTATTTCAATGGCCACGCCTTCCTGATTACAACACTCCATAATCATAAGGCTACATAGCCAAAAGTCATAAGCTAAGGTTATGACCAAAGCCGAGATAGATAATCAAGCATACCTGAGCCTCTGCAGTGCTAGCACCAAGATGAGGAGTCACAGTTACATTTTCATGTAGCACCAACTTATTGTCTTTAGCTGGGGGTTCTTCTGTGAACACGTCAAGGGCAGCCTACACAAACACAGAAATTATCAGGTTTTCCTTCCATTTGTGTACAGAATATAGCTAATAATGTATCTGTCCACAAAGAACCTGAGCAACAATTCCAGAATCCAAGGCTCGTAGTAAAGCTTCCTCATCAATCACGCCACCACGAGCAACATTGACAATTCGAGCTCCTTTCTTCATCCTAGAGAAAGCCTCATCATTGAAAATTTTGGATGTAGCAGGGGTGAGAGGCATGTGCAAAGAGATAAAATCTGCAGTTGATATGGCTTCATCAAAGCTCATCAACTCCACACCAATTGCACGGGCACGGTCTGCTGGGGCATATGGATCATGTGCAATCACATTCATCCCAAGGCCCTTAGCTCGCCGGGCTACTTCTGAACCAACCTTTCCAAACCCCATCACAGCAATTGTTTTTCCAACAAGCGACACACCTACATATTTGCTTCTCTGCCACTTCCCTGAACACACCCAATCCCACCAATGAATTGTAAATCATACAACTCTCTGTTATTCTAATTCTACAGAATTCACTAAAGTCATTAGGCATAGCATTTTAGACTACCAAGTTCAGATAACTCCAACAATTTCAAAAATACTCAACACAGCTTGTTTCGTCAAAATCATGTTTAGTGGGAGCTAAATTGTGAAATTATTGGAAAGTGAACATATATTTATCAAAATCAATTAGGCAATTACCGTAAGACAATGAAAACCTTCGCTAAACGAAATCACATCACCTGTTCGAAGAAATGTTAAACCGAATAATTGAGAAAGGAAAAAATTCAAGACAAACCAGATTTAATAGAAGCATCAGCCTGTGCAATATTCCTAGCCATAGCCGTGAGCAAAGCAATCCCATGTTCAGCAGCAGCAATGGTGTTGGCTGTAGGCGCATTAACAACAAGACAACCATGTTCAGTCGCAGCCGGCAAGTCAACATTATCAATACCGACACCAGCGCGCCCAACAACCTTAAGCCGACCACCAGACGATTCGAACACTTCGCGAGAAACCTGAGTACCACTCCTAACAATCAATGCGTCACAGAGAGATATCTTAGAGCAAAGCTCCTCGGGTGACAAGTTGTAAGAGCAGTCAACGTTAGCGAATTTCTTCAAGAGGTTGAGACCGGCTTCTCCAAGCTTTTCGGCGACGAGGACGGTGGGTTTTGTTGAGGATATAAAGGTAGCGAAAACGGCAAATCGTTTGGTCGTTTTGCGAAGGGGAGGGAGGGTCTTTGTGGGAAGAGTAAATTTCCATGAGAGAGTTGGTTTAGTTGGAGCGAACACGGAGTTTCGTGTACAACATCCGGCCGACATTTCACTCGTCTCTGTTTCTCTGACTGCCTCAGAAAGAAGTCAGAACTATCGGGATTTTAGTTACTTCACCGCGAGTCCGCGACATTTTGATTTAACTGATTGTCAAAAAGTTTAGTGTAAATTGCAGTAAAGCCGTAAAGGTACCCAATACTGTATTTGGCATAAAAACACGCACAATACCAAATTTGTCGTAATTATATACAACAACTATACAAGTACATTTGATTGAGCGGACTATAGTTAACTTAACGGTTGTCTTAATCGTTTAAGGGTAAAATGGTCTTTTAAGATGAAATAAATGAATAAAAAAACATTTCTTATCCGATCAAGACATGCCGCATCATCATTGGAAAAAAATTATACAAAATATATAAATAAACAAATAATTGAAAAGACAATTGCCAACACCTACAGTGACCTACCACACTAACTTCCTCACCATCACCATCACATCTTATCTCCAACTCAATAAACCAAAATCTTGAACATGCATGGCAACACATTTTTTATTTTAAGTAAATAAAATCGTGGAAATTGCCAAAACTGACCCATCTAATTATGGGATTTTCTTTTTTAATCACATGCATACTTTTAATTATTTTTAACCACTTTTTTAAGAAATTACTGAAAAACCCTCGTATAAAAACCTCCCCAACACTCTCTCTCTCCTCTTTTTTTTTCTCTCTTTCTCCTTCTCTCTCCTCTGCTCTCTGTCTCTCCCGATCCTCTCTATCTCTTCTCCTCTAGGTGCCGTCGCCGGAGCTGCCGGACGTCGCCTGGACCAGCGGGCCGCCGGCCGCTGGTTCGTGCGTCGACCAGGCGACGCCTTCGTGCGTCGCTGGTTCATGACGCCGGCGGCCCGTTGGTCCAGGCGACGTCTGGCAGCTCCGGCGACAGCTCTCCGGCGACGGCACCTGCAATAAAAAGGAGAAATCAAAAAACCCTAAACCTAATTTGAATCTGAGGAAGAAGAAAAGGAAGAAGAAAAAGGGGAAAAAAAACCTAAGTCTAATTTCAATTTAGTCCAGATTTCAAGTTTGAATATTTCTATTTTAGGCATGATTTCAAGTTTTAATATTTCTATTTAGGCATGATTTCAAGTTTGTGTATTTCAATTTAGTCGTGATTTCAAGTTTGTTTCGAGATTTAAAGAACACTATTTTCAGGGGTACTCTGGTAATTGAAGGTACTAAACTGAATTTTTTTTTAAAAAGTGGTTATTAACAATTAAAAATTCAAAAGTGGTTAAAAACAAAAGTATGATAAGTTAGATGGCTACTTATGGTTTTCTCTTAAAAATGAAGCTAAAAACAGAAATATGTTTATTTGGAGATTTAGGAGAATTTTTAGATCTAAGGAATTTAGAATATTTGGATCTATATAAGTATATATGGAGTAAATATAATAATAATAAGACAGAATTTCACATAAGTCCCACTTTTTTGGTGATTTGTCATATTTATAAATGTTTTTCTATATTCATCACTTTAGTTCTATTTTTTCAAAAAATCATCACTTTTGTCCATTTGATCAAATATTTGAAAGTCGGCTATTTTAAAACCTATAAAAGTATACTTTTACCCTTATTACTATTTAATTTAGTTAAAATGATTATCTTAGCTTTAAATTAAAATGAAAAACAATTAAATCCTCAATAATAAAATCTTAAATAAATAATAATAATAAATCCATTAATTTTTTTTTATTTTGTATTTTTTTTTCATAATGGATTTAAAATGATTATCTTAACTTTAAATGATTATTTTTCATAATTTTTTTATGTAGTCTATTTATTTAAGATGCTATTATTGAGAATTTTATTATTTTTCTTTTTAATTTAAAGTTAAGATAATCATTTTAGCTAAATTAAATAGTAATAAGGGTAAAAGTGTACTTTCACATGGTTTTAAAATAGTTGACTTTCAAATATTTGGTCAAATGGACTAAAGTGATGAGTTTTGGAAAAAATAGGGATTAAAGTAATGAATATGAAAAGACATTTATAAAAGTGACAAATCGTTAAAAAAAGTGAGACCTTATATGAAATTTTACCTAATAATAATAATAATAATAAAAAAGGAAGGGTCTATGGATCTTTTCCATGATCCACGGATTTTATATCTCCATCGGAAGCAAATCTTATTAAGCAATCATGATTGGATGGCCTGATGGGTTCCTACTGAGACACTCCTACATAAGATTCTCTCATTTATTGGAGATTTGGTTCGGCCAAATCTCCGATGATTTGGGAGATCGCACCAATTATGTTTTAATTTTTAAATTTTAATTTATTTTATTTTAGATCTCTTATTTTGATTGTTATACGTATTTTGTAAGAACATTATATTTATTAATTATTTAAGACATGATTAGTTAAGTCATTTCACTATTAAATATTGATCAAACCATTAATTTTAACGAAGTCAGCTAATGGTATGGTATTTATACGTACTTACATTAAAACTGATATTTTTTTTCGTGTATTTATATAAAATATAAGGTATTTTATTGCAATTTTATGATCAATGGTTTTTTTTTTTTTTTTTTCATATTTGTTTAACATCTACTTTTGGTTGAGCACTTGGATTTTATTTAGTGGTAGCAGCCCCTTCCATTATATATATTTACCAGCGATGGTATATTTTTCTCGTATACAACGGGAGTAGATATTTTTTGATCGTGTAATTACATTGTATGTCATTTTACTAAATAAATATCTTTAATGGATGAGAGTAGATATTTATATTGTGTGTACTTTGCTTGATCTCAACACGTGGAAATAAAATTCTATCGGAAATAGGAAACTTATTAAACAAATTAAGGTAAGAAAATTCGAAAACTCAGTTAATCCCCAAATCAAACATATTTATTCACTGAATACATTTTGGGTAACTTATTAAACAGAGAGATAGGCATGGGCCAGATTTATACCCAAATGAGCCTCAGATATTGAGGTAAGGTGAAGGTGATCCGATTCCAGCCGCAATCCTTTGGCGTCTACTAACTTCACATTCCCAAATTTTATTTCTTGCTGAGCTTTCCTCACAGTCCCCACTAATTTGCCTTCTCCTGATGCCAGTCCCACCTGCATCCAAACACAACAAGTCGACAACAGTTAATATTGCACTTGGATTTTTGTGGCTCTTTAACGTGTCTAGTAACAACGTTTTTACCGTAAAGGTGGTCGAGCATCTCCGTTTCACATTAATAGTGAGGGGTTCAAATCACATTGTGTGTATTTTATAAGTATATGCGGGGAGTTTTCTTCTGGTTTGTGTGGTAATTATCTCTCATTATGGGAGTAAATATCCGGACTGCACATGTAATGTTGATCTTGGTAGGTTCTACTGTATTAGTTCTCGTAATTCTTCAAAAAAAAATAAAAATAAAATAACGACGTTCTTACCAATTAGAAATTCTGAGAGGAAAGTGATCTTAATTCCCCTCTACAATATTTAAGGAATCAAATTCCATTTACTGATTTACTTTCATTTCCATTTTTGATTAATAAACACACCCTAAGAGCAAAACATCCGGACCTTGGTTCGCACAAATCAAAACATCAAGCAAGAGTGGAATGGAGGAGGTAGCAAACCTGAATAATGAGGAGAGATGGGATGTTGAGATCAGTTCTTAAGTCCATAATAAGCCTCTCCATTTTTCCTTTATATGCCTTGGCGTCCACTTTCCTCACTGTATCACTCTCACCTTGATACCACAATATCGCCCGAATCACTCCTCCGTCACTCACTGACACTTTGGCTCGCTTAACCAACTCACCATACAATCTGCTCCCTTTGACCCATTGACTGATTTTGGTACCACCAACAGCACAAGGGACCAAACCCACAACACCAATCCTGGGGGAGCTAGAATTGGCTCGTGATAATAATTCGTTGGCAAATGCCATTCCTGGTCCAACCCCACAAGCCTTGCCAACATCTATGTCTGCATGGAGTGGCTCGTGTGCTGCTTCCCAAGAGAGTTGAGCACTGAGTCGAAGAATCGACGGGTTTGGTTTGCACTCCGTCGGGACATTACCATCCCATTTGCCACCGTGTATGCCCCCTCTGCCGGCCATGTTGCTCTGCCCTGCTAGAATAAAGATGTCCTTAGCAAGGTTAGCGGCTAAACTGGAATGGGATATTATCAACATATTGAATAGCGATAGTGATAATAACCTGGTGAGGCCCATATTTTTTATTTATTTGACTAACAATGACACAACTCTCGGTCAGATAGTTGGGGTTTCAAATTGAAGACGGTTTGGCTAGCAAGAAAACTTTAGCAAAAGTGACATTTATCTTCTAACGAGGAAAATGGATGGGCAACTAGGCTGGCAGCCGTTACAATGACCTAAGTAATTATGACCCGGTTTAGTAATCAAGAACCATGATCAAAGGAAAATGAATTTAATTCTGCTTTGTAATTATGTGTTCACTTTTTTCCTTTTCTGTTTTTTTGAAATGTTACAACAATTCGGGGTTGGAAAGGAGGAGAAGAGACTCAAACCAATAACCTCATTGTGTGGGTGTGAGGAACATATATATTACCGGACTAATCTTTTTTTTTTTCCTTTTTTTTTTTTTTGACAATATTTATTAATCCAGTACCAGGTATTTTTTTAAAAACTTTCGCCATTATTAGGATTCGAGCCGCTGACCTGGGGGTCATTTGCTCAAGTCTCAAGCTCGTCATCTACCGAGCTAAACCCCTATTAGCACTACCGAACTAATCTCATCTTGTCTACTACAAGTAATTATATGTTTACTAAAATAAATTTAGAATCAAATTATGAGTCCTACACATAAATAAAAAATGAAGTTCCTTTTAGAAATGGAATTTAATATTTCATCCACATAAAGAATGAAGTTCATTTTCTATTCACTTTCCATATAACGTAATTTATTTTTTTTCATTTCATTTTATTTCCCATTAATAAACGTGTTATTAATGTAATTTCATGAATAAGTTCATTTTCTATTCACTTTCCATATAACGTAATTTATTTATTTATTTTTTTCATTTCATTTCATTTCCCATTAATAAACGTGTTATTAATGTAATTTCATTTTTTTTTTTACAATATCTATTAATCCGGGACCGGGTATTTTTTGAAAGCTTTCACCATTAGTAGGATTTGAGCTGCTGACCTGTGAGTTATTTGTCCAAGCCCCAAGCCCGTCAATCTACTAATTGAACTGCGCCCCTATTGGCCATTAATGTAATTTCATATTAATTTGGAAAAGTAAAGTTGGTATAATTTATGAGTGGTGCTATTGGCAACCCACTAATGATCTAATAATGCCAGCCACCGTTTTTAAAATAAAAAAATTTACTTGATTTATTTCCTAAAAAAAAAAAAAAAACTGCTTTCTCTCTCACACACACATACAGCATGACCAGAACCCCTCCATTGCAATTTGTTTTCCTATGATCAAATTAAATTCTATTAAAACATCACATCTACGAATAATATTATGTTTATCTGAAAAAAGTTTTTTTTTTTAATGCTTTAAACCCTAATTTTATTTTCTTATTTTTTTTCATACAATTTATACCATTGAAGAAACCGATAACATCATGGATTTCAAAACAATCATTATTTAAAAGTAAGTTTGAAGTTACTTGCATTATTATTTTTTTTCTTTTCATTGTCACTAATTTTGTTTTTTTACTCTCTAATGAACACAATATGATCAAATAATTTATTTATTTATTTATTTATTTTTAATCTTCCCTATATGATAAACAACATGAAGGAAAAAAAAAAAAAAATACAATAAAGGGGTGTTGGATGAGAGTAAAGGAAATGGAGAAAAAAAGGTACAGAACTTGTTATTTAATATATATATATATAGATAGTATTTCTACTGTCAGTTCGTCCTGATATAAAATATATCAGGACGAAGGGTGTGGACTGTAAATTATGGAGAAGTTTTGACAAGTACATACATTTTGAGTCAAAGTATGTAAATATATATATATATATACGAATTTTCTATTATCAGTTCGAACTGACAATAAATATATCAGGACGAAGAATGTGAGCCACTAGATTTACATACTTTGACTCAAAGTGTATGCACTTGTCAAAACTTCTTCATAATCTGTGGTCCACATTCTTCGTCCTGATATATTTATTATCAGTTCGAACTGATAATAGAAAGACTGTATATATATATATATATACTGTTTATATATATACAGAAATTCTATTATCAGTTCGAACTGACAAAAGTTATATCAGTTCCTTGCATGTGGGCCACTGGATTTAAATACTTTGACTTGGCTGTATGCACTTGCCAGTCAAAGTATTTAAATCCAGTGGCCCACATGCAAGGAACTGATATAACTTTTGTCAGTTCGAACTGATAATAGAAAGACTGTATATATATATATATTAGTTTTTTTTTTTTTTTTTTTGAAAATATATAGAGAGCATTTATGAGATAAGTTAAGTTTGGATGATAAAAAAAAAAAAAAAAAAAAAGGTGGATAGTTTTGAAAATATATCAAATAAATTTTTTTATTTAAAAAACTGGGGTATTATTAGATCATTAGTGGGTTACTAATAACACTACTCAAATGTATATTATTAAACTAGAATTTGGTGCAATCTCATTAGATGGTCTTACCAAGTGGTAATGAGACCTTATCAGAAGATTTTCTACTAGTCGGTTTCAATTTTCAAAAGCGTGAAGCACGCATTTCAATCAATTGACCGGCGGTAACAAGGTGGAATTGCGTGGTCAAAGGTCAAGAATTGTACACTCTAACGTGAGATCTCCGATCACGCCAGAGATTGTTGAATTTGTTCGGCGAAATTTTTGGAGTCATCAAACATATATATATAATTAGATATTATCAGACTTCCAAATTTAAAGAAACATTTCAAATTAGAATAAATGAATTCCCATTGCATCCAACAGCTGCATTCGTTCTCTCAATATCTACTACCGATGACTTGCCGATACAATCAAAATCACAAACAATATACAGTAAATTTCATAAACTGATATCATTAAAGATACAATTGTTAGTTTTAGTTGAACTTAATTTGTGCGAAGAATATAACAATGACAGAGAAGCTGAACATTGATCAAAACCCCAGGAGATTGTGGTTGTCTTGATCACGTTAAATTAATCAAACAACGAATAAAGTTTAAATGATGTATTCTTTGATACAATTATAAAATTACTGTTTCGATAACTTTTTATTTGTTTTTGTGTTTTGTTACCGTCTTGATTTTAAGTTATTATATTGATTTTTTTTTTTTTTTTACAGGTATTTATCATGTTTCAAATGATTAACTTTCAAACCGAAACAACCATAACTCTAGTTCTCATAGTTAACCAACAAAGAAAATGAATATAAATCGGGTTAATAATGTAATTATAAGCACACAAAAAATGATCAAGTGAAAAATGGCAGAAATACTTGCATATAACAACCTGTTTTGGTGGTTTCCATGAATTCGGTTTGAAACCGAATCCGACAAAACAACCGAAACTCGAGTTTTAATGAATATAAATTGAACTAATAACACAAATTTAAATTAAATATAAGCACCACAAACGATCATAATTAAAAATGGCAACAATTCTTGCATATAAGAACCCGTTTTGGTGGTTTTGACTGAAACTCGAGTTCTCAAAGTTAAGCTACCAAAAATAAGTATATATTGGACTAAGAATACAAATTTAATGTAAATACGAACAACAAAAATGATTAAATGAAAAAATGACTGCAAAACTTACATATAATATAAGAACTAAATTTCGTGGTTTCCATGGATTCGGTTTGAAACCGAATCCGTCGAAACTTGAGTTTTAATGAGTATAAATTGAACTAAACACACAAATTTAATGTAAATACAAGCACCACAAATGATCAAAATTAAAAAATGGCAACACTTCTTGCATATATATAAGAACTATTTTTGTGGTTTAACAAATTCGGTTTCAAACCGAAACCGTCAAAACCACTGAATTTCGGATTCTCATAGTTAAGCTACAAAATATGAGTATAGTTTTGATTAATAATGTAGTTTTAATGTAAATATAAGCAACAAAAACGATCAAGTAAAAAATGGCAATAGTACTTGAATATAACAATCCGTTTTGATGGTTTCAACCGTCGAAACTCGAGTTCTCAAAGTTAATCTACCAAAACTAAGTATAAATTGGAATAAGAAAACAAGTTTAATGTAAATATGAATAACAAAAATGATCAAAAGAAAAAATGGCTATATATATATATAAAAGAACTCAATTTTGTGGTTTGAAATAACAATATAGATTTCTAGTGATAGTATTTACACTAGTTTTTCAGGGCGGTTTTCAAATTTCAACGATGGTTGACATTTCTGCAAATTCTTTACTACAAAAATTCAAATTCTATGCAGAATTGAGCAGTCTCCAAACTCTTCTATTTATTAATATGTTGTGTACCAAATTAACAATCCGCAATTCCCTTTTGGCTAGACGCACGATGGCAACAAAAAATGCGAAGCCTGAAACGCCACCGGAAACGAATAACAGGCCGGAGAAAGGTCGAGGACCTAGACTCAGACTATCAATTATGCCTGTTAAAGAAGAGGTGCATTTGAAAGATGATAGCATGTCTTCCTCTAATTGATTAATTTCTCCGGTCTCTGTTTCCTTTAGAATTGCCTCTAAAATATCGAATAACAATGGAGACCCCTTCGGAAACACCTAAATGAAACCAAAAATCCACTAATCAGATCAGTTTATAGGCACACAAAAATGAGAATATATGTCAAAGGCCAGTTGACTTGGTGGTTGGAGACTTCACGATCTCTATAAACCCACCAATTGCAATGATCAAATTAACCTTAACCTTAACACAATGTATATATTGTCACACCCAATAACGAAGCTAGCTTCATCAAATTTGGAGGGTCTGGGAGACTAATTTGAAACATTGATGAAATTTTAATTTAAAAAAAGTAGGATAAAATTTAAATAATTTTTTTTATAAAAAAAATGTGGGATTGGGGGTCCATACCCCCCACATCATAAGGTGGCTTCACCGCTCCCACCATTGCCTATAAAACAACAATAACTCAATAAGTGTGCTTCCTCTCCTGGTTATTGGGAGCCGACTTCTTCCAATTATGGAAATTGACATCCGGGCCGGCTGATGTAATTAAAAAATGAGAATATATACAGGTACTAAGAAAATCAAGACTTACGAATCCGAATCCACCAAGCTTGAAGGTCTGCCCTACAGTGGTGTAGCCCTTGCAAAATTTTGCCAGGAAGACTTTTGCGTGTGGAACAACAAAGAAAGCAGTTGAGATATCTCCCCTCTCAAACGCCATTGGATAGTCATTTATGGATTCAATTCTCTTAATACTCCCAGGTTTGAAGTTTAAAACATTCATCAAATACCTTATAATAAATGAATTTCAATTGCATCCAACAGCTGCATTTGTTCTCTGAAGTGTCTCAATGTCCTGTATTGATGGCTGGAGACGTGAGACCATCAACATTGAGGTAAGACTCGCCGTAAAACTTGCTGTTACAATTAGAATCACAAACAGCCGTGGTGCTAGCACTAACTGAGATAAATTGTGCCGGAGTGGTTCTCCTGCATATACATGTATATATCTTCAATAAGTGAAAATGATCAGATGCAGGATTTTGCAGGAAAAAACGTACAGAATCTTGTACTTGATCGGTACTTGTACAATTAGTGTCATAAACATTGATTAATTGCAAATACAATTGTTAGTTTTAGTTGAACTTACATTGTACAAAGAATATAACAGTGATAGAGAACCAGAGCATTGATCCAAAGGCTTTGTGATCAGTGTTGTCTTCACGTTCAATTAACCAGATAACAAATCCTATGAACAAGAGTGCATTCCCACAATTAGCAGCCACATTTTTGTTGTAAAGGTTTTCATAAAGAGCCATGTTTCTTTTGAATTATCTGGTTTCACAGGGACTGTCATCACAAGTCTAGATTTCACATACGGTTGTGAAAATTCTGCATACTGATATCGATCTGCCCTTATTTGTGTTCCCAACATCAGCATCCAAGCCCTATATGAAATTGAAAAAAAAAATGCAGTACATGAATTAATTAATTCAATAGTATTGATCAACACCATCGTCCAATGTGACTAGGGGTAAATAGCACAGAACCTGACAATGTTCCAGGTTTGAGTCGCCATACCTGCATGTGGTGTGTGTATATATATATATATATATAATAGTAATGGTCAACAATTCAGGAGAAGAGCAACTCTGACCTTGTAAAAGATTTGCTCCACCATATCATCGTAGGAGCCGTAGAAGGGAACTAAAACATAAGGCAAGTGATATGGCAGACGATTCACAACTGCATCAAACACTTAAACTGAAAATCCAGAGAAATCAGTTCCATTGCTGCCAAGATCATAACTAACTCTCACAAACTGATTAAAAGCACCCTTTGCAGGAACCCCAATCTTCAATGGTTGCTCTTCACTTCTCGAACTCCATCCCTTTGGAACTTTTTGCAAGCCACCAGGCCAATAAACGGGGCTCAATTCTTTCACAGATCGATTTGTTGCAAATGATGGTCTCACAGAATCCAAACAACGGTGACCAAAATGCCATCTCTCTGTAGCTTGTACCCACCACATTTATGATCTGAAAAATTGAATTTTCTGCTAATTTCCCCTTTTTGAATCCAATCTTTCCGCTTAGACCTTCAAAATTGCTGGATAATATGTTTTTAAGTAATTTTCCAGAAGGGATTTTTGCTTGTGATGATTTCTTTTCTACGGCTTGTGCTAAGGTCCAAACTGCATCATAGGCTCGGAGAGCAAAAAAACTTGGATTTGAATACTCTTATTCTTCAGGGTAATTTATCTGGTACTTTTTTCTAAACTTGGTTTTAAAATGTCTAAAAGACTTGCTTGATTGGATAAAATTAATTCTGAAACCAAGCACACCTTGCATGTTATCGAAAATAGACGAATCAAGCAAATGAAGAAGGCTTGCGATTTCTTTCGAGACAATCCAAACGTACCCTTTTTCAATCATACCCATTTGCTTTGCCTTGTCAAAAATCAGAATAGCTAACTCTAAAGAACAATGTAAAAGTACCAACACTCTATTGTTCTTGGTCATTAGCTTCTTCAGCTCTTCTTCTATGGCAGCTTCTGGTTTCGAAAGCGAAGTTAGAGGAAGGAAAGCTAAGTGGTGTTTGACTTCTGAGTTGACAATCCGAAGTGAATCGGAGAGGAGGGTTACTAGTCCAGAATCGGCCGAAAAGTCTTTATTGTTTTCGTATATTGCTTTCACTTTTCGCCACTTGAAGATACCTACAATGGCAGCGTTGCACTGCGCTTGGAGGGTTATGTCGTTGGACATTTGGAGAATAGATGGTAGCATTTGTTGTGGAGAAAGAATTCCAGGTGAAGTTAAAGATATGATGGGGATATTGTTGGTGGTGGTTTCATCGATCATGGAGATCAAAGATCTGCCACTGGCAATGTTCCGATTATGGCCTGAACTTGTTTCTTGTGCATGAGCTCTAGAGCTGAAATGGATATTGTATGCCATTTTTAGCAGTGAAAACAACTATAAGATCATGATCTCGATTTGTACGAGTGCAAAGAAACAACTATAAGATGCAAAATATCTTATACCAGTGCAAAATTAAATATCGATTTATTCCCGTGCTTGAAAAAGATAAAGTGAAATATCTTATCAGTTTTTTCAAGCAAATCAAATTCAAAATCGTTTATCTTTTTCTTTTTTTAATTTTGTTTAGGTTGCTGGAATGTAAATATGTATTGGCTAGATTTTTTAGCACTGCTTGGTTAATTTGGTTTAGTAGGAATAGCAACCTACTAAATTAATGTTGATTATCAAATTGTATTCTTCATGTTTGAGCCGTCACTTATTCTTAGCAACCTGCAATGGTCATGCCAGTCAATATATTTCTGACATTCTTAATTGGGCCTGCACTTGCTTGGATTCTTCTTAAGATCAGTCGAACCCCTCCTCATCTTCAAGGCCTTATCATTGGTTGTTGCTCTGCTGGTATTTTACTTGTTCATATTTTTTCTCCATCTTCATAATTGTCTTTTAAATTAATGTGCACAGGCAACTTTGGAAACTTGCCTTTGATAATTGTTCTAGCACTGTGTGAGGAGTACTAGACAGTCCTTTTGAGGAATCATCACTTTTGGGAACGTGTTGGGGAATTGTTGGAGGAGTTTGGAGGGTCCCTTTCTGGTGTTAAGGCTTCTAAGGTGTTAGGTGTGTAAGCTTGTTGTTAAAAGCTGGACATGGAATGTGGATGCAGATGCAGCAGATCAATATGTTGTTACAGTATGAAGAAGATGAAAAAGAAGGCATTGATAGATCTGCAAATATAAATGTAAATTCATTGAAACTCCTATTCTGTCATATTGGTTATTTGTGATTCTAATTTTAGTTCATTCATTTTTTTCTCGTTGGTGTTTAACAATGTCTATTGCAGTTGTAAGGTTACAACTTTTCGAATTATTGCTGTCAAATGATAAAAATATTTTAGGTTACAATTTTTCGAATTATTATTGTCAAATGTATAATTAAAAAACAAAACAAAAAAACTCATTGACAAGTTACGTAAAATGATTTTAAATGTGATTAAATTAATTTATTCTAAAAATTATTTAAGTTTATTTTTAGGTTATTCAAATAAATTTAAATATTTTTATGAGTGGTGCTATTGACAACCCACTAATGATCTAATACTACCCAAAATTTTAAAATAGTGGTGCTATTGGCACCCCCACTGTTGAACTATTTATACCCCACTTTTTAAAATTTTGATTTAATTATATAAAATTAAACGGTTTTATTAGTTTTTTTTGATTTATTTCCAGGATTACCCTTTTACATGTTTTTCAAACTTAATACATCTCATATCTTTTTCAAAAATAAAAATAAAAATACACTTCATCTCTAATCTTTATATATAGTTTTATCACATCCATTCGCATTACTTGTTTTTTCTTCTTATTTCATGGTGAAACCATCCTTATTAGATGCGATTTTTTTATTTTTTTATTTTTTTATTTTTTTATTTTTATTTTTATTTTTATAGTCGATTGGATTGTTTGTGGTAGATTGTGAGTGTGATATTGATCATCCGATGATTTTTTTGAGCAATTGAGATAGGGTTTTGGTGTAGTTTCGTTTCGTCAGAGATTAAATTTTCTTGGTTGTGATTTTTGGTGCAATTTCATTTTTTTTTTCGGGTAAATGACATTAAACTAACTTTGGAAGATCTTGAATAAAATCTACAAAAGAATTGATACAAATCATATAATGCTTGGAAGATTTGAAAGAAAATAAATCGAGAGAAAACAATAGTAAACATGGATCTAGAATTTGAAAAGAAAAACAAAACAAAACAAAATAATAAAATCAATAAATACTAAACATGGGAAACATGAGATCGAGATCTGAAAGAAAATATAAACAAAAATAGTAAACATTTAGTGATTTGAAATAATCTATGTCATTAGGGTTTTGAAATAAGGAAAATGGCGTTTTATTAGTTTTACTTTGTATAGTAATTTTATTTTTTTTATAATAAAAATTGTATGTTTTTTTTTAAGTAATTTGATAAAGGAAAAAAAAAAAAAATACTAAGGCTCCACTTGAAAGAGCTTCTTCAAGTAGATCTTTTAAAGTAGACATTATATAAGTAAAGCTTTTAATAGAAAGATGTTGATAGTTTGGTTGTCAATTAGAAAAAGGAAAATGTTTGGGTATTGTCAGTACCCAAGATACTGACCCACTAACGGGGTGTTGGCAAGTGACATTTTTTTTTTCAGTTTTTACATTTATCTTCTTGCATTCTTCCAAAATGGGCCACATGCCAACACCCCATTGATGGGGTCAGTACTTAAGTATTGTCCTCAGAAAAAACCTTTTTAAATGGTAGAATTACCAAAATATTCAAAAACTAGTTTAAATAATAGGGTTATATTAGACATTTTAGTGTGTCAGTACCCAAGTATTATCCTTAGAAAAAACTTTTTTAAATGGTAGAATTACCAAAATATTCAAAAACTATTTTAAATAATAGGGTTATATTAGACATTTTAGTGTTATTAAAAAAGATCTACTTGGAAAAACTTAAAATTTGAGCTTCTCCAAGTAGACGTAAAACAACTTTTTTAATCATCTGAAAGCTCTACTAAGTGACAACCAAACGACACAATTTTTTTTTGAAAAGAACTTTTTTAATTAAAAAAACTCTTTTAACCAATAGACAAACTCTTCCAAACAGACACTAAATAATTTAAAAAGTAAGGTATAAATAGTTCAACCGTGAGTGTGCCAATAGCACCACTCTTTTTAAAATTCAAAAGTTTATTTGATATATTTCTAAAACTGCCCTTTTTAATTTATCTTCCAAACTTAACACACCTCATAAATGCTCTCTATATATTTATAAAAAAAAAAAAAAAAACACTTCTCTTTCTCTCTCTTTCTCTCTCAAACTTCCAAAAGTGATTAATTGATAATCTGACAAGTTTTGATAGTAATTTTGAGAAGAGTAATGCTAAACATCTCACCTACATTCCCATATTTTTTATCCCAACACATGTGGCAACTGAGATGTCACTTGATAAGTGGATACACATTAATTGTAATTTTATCTCAATAACCAATGTATCCACTCAACAATTAATGTGTATTCACTTATCAAATGACAACTTAGCTGCCACATGTGTTGGGATGAAAATGGTGGGATTGTAGGTGTGATATGTAGCATTACTTTTTTGAGAAATGGGTGAGGGTTACTTTTTGAAAGTAATTATGGAATAATCTATTTCAGCATTTAATGAATCTTTAAAATATCATTATTAACCTTATGAAACCAAAATAAAATCATTTATACTTTATTTCATCTTAAAATTAAAGAGTAATGCTACTTTTCTAAATTTGGGACTCAAATCTGGTGCCCAGATGATGTGGCAACACTTCAATCCATTTATTCAAATCATGTAAATCTAATATAGTTTAAATGAATGGATTATAGTGTTGACACATCATTTGGGCACCAGATTTTGACACCAAATTTGGACAAAGTAGAATTATTGTTAAATTAAATATTCTACTCAAATATTGATTTGATTTATAAAATCTTTCAAATATCATTATTGTTCTTATGGAATTTTTTTATATACTAAGTTTTGTACCTTTTTTCCTCCATTTCTTTTATTCTCATCCAACACCCCTTCATTGTATTTTTTTTTTTCACTCATTTTGTTTATCATACAGAGAAGATAAAAAAATAAAATAAAATTATTTGATCATATTGTGTTCATTAGAGAGCAAAAAAGAAAACTTAGTGACAATGAAAAGAAAAAAATAAAATAATACAAGTAACTTCAAACTTACTTTTAAATAATGATTGCTTTGAAATGCATGATGTTATCAAATTCAGATAAACACATTATTCTTGGATGTGGGGTTTTATTATAATTTAATTTGATCATATTGTAATAAACGAAATGAAGGGAAAAAATTGCAATGGAGGGGTGCTGGATGTGTGTGTGTGTGTGTGAGAGAGAGAGAGAGAGAGAGAGAGCAGTTTTTATTTATTAAAAAAAGGGGTAATTACCTTAGTGGCCATCGACTTTTGCCACCACAATCAAAATGGCCACCAAATGGGGAAATGGATGGAAAATTGCCATTTTTGGCAAACATTGTTACATCAATGGCCATTCCATTCAATTCCATCCAATTCCATCCAATTCCATCCAATAAGTGGCATTTTGGTAAATAAGGGGATGACATTAATTTATTTTAGATGTTTTTTGAAAATCAATTTTTTCTTTTGTTTTTTGAAACAAATAATTATATTTAGTGTGTATATACGTATAGCATATCTCAAACATATATATTTCTTTTTTGAGAAGATTAAGACTACAAAATCTAAAAATTCTAAAAAATATATTTGAGATAAGTTGAAAAGAAATATATATATATTTATATATATATATATTTCTTTTTTGAGAAGATTAAGGCTATAAAATCAAAAAATTCTAAAAAAACATATTTGAGATAAGTTGAAATATATATATTCTTTTTTGAAAAGATTAAGGTTACAAAATCTAAAAATTCTAAAAAATATATTTGAGATAAGTTGAAAAGAAATATATATGTATATATATACACACACATAATATATATATATATATATATATATATATATATATATATATATATATATATATATATATATATATATATATATATATATATATATATATGTTTGAGATATGTTATATGTATATGTACACACTAAATATAATTATTTGTTTCATAAAACAAAAGAAAAAATTGATTTCCAAAAAAACATATAAAATAAATTAATGTCATCCCTTTATTTACCAAAATGCCACTTATTGGATGGAATTGGATGGAATGGCTATTAGTGTAACAGTGTTTGCCAAAAATGGCCATTTTCCATCAATTTCCCTATTTGGTGGCCATTTTGATAGTGGTGGTAAAAGTTGATGGCCATTAGGGTAATTACCCCTAAAACATATATAGAGAGATAGAGCATTTATGGGGTGAGTTAAGTTTGTAAGATAATTAAAAAGGGTAATTTAGGAAATAAATCAAGGAAATTTTTGAATTTTAAAAACTGGGGCACTATTAGATCATTAGTGGGTTGCCAATAGAACCATTCTATTTTTATTTATAAGAGAAATTAATTTTTAAAGAAAATAATTTAATTATTATTCATTCTATTTTTTTTTTTTGAAAAACAAGAAATAAAATAACAAAATTTTTAAATAATAATAATGTTTTGATTAAATAATAAAAGAGAAATGTTAGGCTTCACAAAATTTTTCCTAAAAAAGTTCATAAATAATGTGGCATGTGAGTTGTCAATATATTGTAAATCACTAGTTTAGAGCATCTCCAATGCAAACGTGGCTTGCATATAAAAAATCATTGACATGGCAATAATGTCAAGAGACTTGCTTTCTACGTGGCATAAAGATAAACATCATAGACAATCAACTCAAAATTTGGTCTTCAATCATTATGTTTAAAACACATTTATTTTTAATGACGTGTCCAATTTTTGTTCATTTTTCCTTTTTCCTTTTTTTTTTTATTTCCTTACCAAAAATAGATGAAAAATTAATGTCAATTTTAAATATTTGTTGACTCAACCAAAAAAATAGCTATGTAACAAGCCTTCTGAAAATAGACGGTCATGTTGACAATGTCTAATAATTTTTTTTACCACATCATCGTGAGGTTGAATATGCACAGCTACATTGTAGATACATTTTTTTAATAGATTGTCTATTAATCATAAGAGCATCTCCAATGTAAGAGTGGCTTATGAAAAAAAGATGCCACATAGGATAAATATACAGTCTATTAAAAAATGTATCCCCAATGCAACTGTGCATATTCAACCTCACGCTGATGTGGCAAAAAAAATATTAGACATTATCAACATGACCTTCTACTTTCAGATGATCTGTTGTACAACTATTTTTTCGGTTGACTCAGCAAGTATTTAAAATAAACATTAAGTTTTTATCTATTTTTGGTAAGGACAAAAAATAAAAAAATTGGACACGTTATTAAAAATAAATGTGTTTTAAATAGAAGCATTTGAGATTAAATTTTGAATTGATTATCTATCAAGTCTATTTTTATACCACATAGGAAGCAAGTTTATTGACATTGTTGCTATGTTAACGATTTTTGGTATGCAAACCACTTTTGCATTGAAGATGCTCTAAATTTATGTTGTGAGGGATGTGATGTTAACAACTCACATACCACATCATTTTGAATGTTTTTTGAGAATTTTTTTTTGGAAGCCTAGCATTATTCATAATAAAATAGGTGTAGGTGGGGTGCAGTTATAAAAATACAAAACAATAGAAATGAAAAGGGTATTTTTGCCATTAAGCGAAGTTTATTTACAAAATAGAGTTTTTTTTTTAACAATTTTAATAAGGTGTGTTTACGAAAGGGGTGTACATACAGTTTTTAAGGGGTGTAGATATCGTCACTCTAATATTAATAGTTGTTAAAAGGTCAAAAAAAAAAAAAAAAAAACTGAAAGCCCAATAGGCCCAAAATCGAATTGAACCGAACCGAGATATATGTGTTCGATTCAATTCGGTTTTACGATCCAATACGATTCAAACCGATACAAGTTTTTTTAAAACCGAATATAAATTGGTTCAATATGATTTTGGCCAAAACCAAACTGAACCGAAATGCGCCCACTCTTATCAAGCATAAAGGACATAGCAATACTAGAATCATCAAAGAATACAAAACAAAATAAGAAAACTTTATTGGAGTATTACTGTAACTAGGACTTGTTTTAATGGTACTGGGCATGCATTGGAGGAATGTATCAGCCATCATCTCCCCTAGTCGAACCTGTGAAGGCGTCGTTAGGTGCAGCTCGTCCGGCTCAAGAGGTAGTCCCTTAGCATCCACCGTTCGAACATTTTGGAGATTATTTTCTAATTGACCCTCTCTCAATATATCTATATAAGGTCCCTGTCCTGACGCCAGAGCCACCTACCAAAACCAAAACCAACCAACAATTAAACATAAACATAACCCGCGAAGTTATGAAGAGGCTATGGTCCCTCCAGCTTATATTTTGTTTAAATTTTTTTATTTATTTGTTTCCTATAAAATGGAAATTAGCTTCGCCTCTACATTAACAATCAGGATTGGTAATTGAAGTTGATCGGAATGACCGAATGAGGAAAGTGTACCTGGATTATTGGGAGCATTGGAACTTGAAGATCAGAGCGTAAATCGACGAAGAATTTCTCGGTTCTCTGTTTATACAATTCGGCATCTTCACGACTAACCATATCGCTCTCTCCATGATACCAAAGAAGAGCTCTAATAACTCCTCCACCTTGCAAAGCCTCCAAAGTCCTCCTCACCATCTGATTGTAGAGGAAACTTCCTTTCTTCCACTCACTGATATTAGTCCCACCGATTGCGCAAGGGACCAGACTGATTACACCAAAAGTGGGATCTTTGGTCAAGATTGCGTTGGAAAATGGCATTCCCAATCCAACCCCATTGGTCTTGTTGACATCGATATCGGCATGGAGTGGTTCATGGGCTTGAACCCACTTGAGCTTGGCATTGAGTTGGAGGATCTAAGGGTTCGGTTGGCATTGTAGAGGGACAATGTTGTCCCAGACCATAGTATTAGTTTGGGTGTTGTTGGTTACCCCACCTCGTCCGGCCATGTTGCTTTGTCCTGCTAAGATAAATATGTTCTTTGGTGGTTGGTGAGGTTTTACGGACCAGGCGTGAGAGAGAAGGATCATCATCAATAAGAGAAGCATTTGCTGCGATTCTCTCTCTCTCGCTGAGATTTCGCAAATGTAGAAGGAAATAATAGGACATGTTAGTTGTCAAAATCATATGATAGCCGGGCAATACTAAAAAAAATTATTGTTGGATTAGTCCAAAAAAAAAAAAGTTATCCAAACTGTCCAAATAAAGAAGAAAATTATATGGTATGTGAGTTGTCAAATTCACATGACACTCTGACAGTCTAGCAGTTAGATTGGTCATGATCCAGAATTCGATTGGATAAAAGAAATTACAATTTGATACAATTTAATCTTAAAGCAAAATATGATCCGATTCGATCCAATTACAATTAAATCTGATTCAATCCAATCCAACTGCAAAATACTTAAATTTGATCTGATCCAATCTAATGGATCAGATTCATATGAAGCATTTCTTAATATATAATTTTTTTAAAATTCCTAAAATTAACAAAATCAATAATTAATTCATACATTATTTCAAATAAAATTAACAAACTAATAGTTAACATAAAAGCAGTGTATAATTGTACATTTTGAAGTTTAAAAAGTCTAACAAATTATAAACTTTAAACATAAATTTTACACTCAAACATAAATAAAATCATTCAAAAGTTTGAAATAAAAATATAACTATTTATCATAACAAAATACAATATCACCCAAAATTTTGCTCAATGTTTAATCGTATAGGACAAAATAAATTGGCATAATATAAATTATACCTTATATTTTGGCAGAACCAACAGATTTGGCAGATTTTAATTTGGAAATCCAAGATCTGATTTGATCCAATAGATTTTAAAATTTATGATTGAATCTGATCCAATTATGTCCTCACATCTGATTAAATTCATTGAATCAAATCAGATGTATTAGATCCTATATGATTTGATTGGCTCCTGCACACTATTATTATTATCATTTGAAAAATAAAGTAAAACAATATTTTAAAAACATGTAACATTACTGTTACAAAAAAAAATGCAAACATTTAAAGCATTTCCAAAGCTATTATGTGTAGGTGGTCGAACGATTTGGTACGTCGAACGGGTCGGGTTGAATCAGGCCCAAAGCAACTTTCCTGGGGCGGTATCGGTCGACGTCGACTGCTTGTCTGGAAGTGGTAGACTAAGCTTGGATAAACCTGCAAAACAGAAATTATAAGAAATAAAACGTAAGAGATCGGAGATGTGGGTGGTGGATTATTGGCCGTAGGTGTGCTTGGGCTGAGCAATGCTATTAGATGACTGATGAACGGATTCCGATGGCCGGATTGTGGTGGAATCAGAGTTTCAATACGCTAGATATCAGCTTTTGTTTGGTGAATTCCGAGAGTGTTTCAATGTGTGAGCCACTTTATTTATAGTGAACAATAAGGTCCCAACGTCTATGGAGAGTCTGCCCTTGTGGGAGAGATTTTGGTGGGATTTGGGAGCGATTTCCTCTTCCATTATCTATCCACTGTGAGCAACTGTCAGTTTGACTTGGTCTTTTAGAGACCAAGTCAGATTTGTTGCTGATGCATATGCTGGATCAACCAATCCGACGGGCCTGGGTAGGATTTCGTATTGCGAAGATTGGGCCTTTAGCACATTGGGCCATTGGGCCATTTTTGGCTACCACAGTTTGTCCCCCACTCTCTAAAGAAGAATCTATGATTTAGAGAGTGATTTCCGTCGGGTCGACCTTTATCGGATCCGCTATTGCTGAACTTTTTTGAGTTGATCATAGTCGGCCGACTCCGTGTAAAAAAGTTGATCATAGTCGGCCGACTCTGTGTCGAAAGGGATCAATATCTATTTGAATATTTGTTTTAACTGATACCTTCATTGGATGAACGACGTTTTTAATGTTGATTTAACATTCGTCGATAGACGGTAGTCTCTTGTCATCATTGATGGCAACCTGATGTGATGGATGCTAAATCGATGTGATGGAAGCGTTTTTCTATGCTGGCGTCAGCTGCATTAATTTCACGCGCAGCTTTCAAGATAAGCTATAGCTATTTCAAATTTTGAACTGGATAGGTTACCTAGGTTAACCGGTGAGTTTTACTTGGGTTAACCGGTAGTTGAAGGGGCGTCGACACATGTCAACTAGGTTTTTTTTTGCTTTATAAAACTCAAACCGTTCCATTCAATACTTTGCACGAAAAGTTTGGAAGAACTGAAACTGAAACTTATCTCTTCACCTTCTTCGTTGGGACTTTGAAACTGAAGCGCACCATACCCATTTCGTGGGATTTCTTCACGATATTCTTCTTTCACTCTTTCAGGTTGGTGAAATCTACTCCTATTTATATATATTTCACCATTTATTCGAGTAGATATATATATATATTTCCTTTATGCTTGCTTTGAAGTTTTTCCTCTATTTATCTGGGAATGCATGTTCTTCACTATATCTGCTAGATTCTGAGGTTTTGATCCACATCGAGTTGGTTTTATCTGCGAAGTATTGTTTTTTATGTGTTGTCGTGTCGTTGTGACGAGAGCAGTCGTTTAGAATCTGGAAGCCTTCGACAGTAGGTAGACTCCTCATCCTAGGATCTAGGTCGGCTTTCAAGTAGAGGTTAGGAAACCCAACCTTAGATTTTTGGTCAAAAAGTCCTTAAGTTGTGATTGTAGCGTTCAGCTTTTGTCTGACTTGTGCATTTTCTGCATGTGTCAGATTTTGGAGATACGATGTCGAACGACGACACAATCTCAGACTTGGGAATTAGCTAGACTCCCAGTGATGATGATGGAGGAGTCGATAGTAGGATTCGAGCTGATGATGATGGAGTCAATAGTAAGACTCAAGATGTCAATCGACGAGTCACAGTTGAAGGTCCGTCGATGACTGTCCCTATAAATGCTAGGGATATGCTAGAGCTGGGCGCTGTGTATGCTATTGCGTCGGCTGTTGAGCAACCAGAATATATTGAGGTTCCTGAGGTGTCGACATCTGGTCGACCTTTAGGTATATTGAGAGAGAGTTCGGCGAGCTTGATCACAGAGGATATGTTGCTTGGTATAAGGACGATTTACGATATTCCTAACGACGTTGAATTACGTGCGCCAAGGGAATATGAACGTGTTGATTGGGATATTTCAGGGTGGACGTGTTTTTATGAGTACACCCTCCGTTTAGGTTTTAGATTTCCTGTCCCTCAGCTCGTTCGACGAATGTCGTTGTACTATGATCTAGCTCCTGGTCAGTTGATGCCCAACACTTGGAGAATATTGTTGGGTCTGGGAATATTGAGTGAGAGGCATAATGTACAATTCGGGTTGGGGTGCCTTCTCCATAATTATTATCTGAAAGAGCATCTGATCGACACTGGTCGTTACTCGTTAGTGCCTCGAAATAAAAAGAAGGAACTCATTATCGACACTAAGTCGAACGACAGACTTTGGAAAGATACGTTCTTTTTCGTGATGGGGCCTCCAGTCGATGGCCCATGGAGGAGAGGGGAGGAGGAGTATCAATACCGACGGATCTGGAACCGATATGGTAAGTTTCGTAAACTGTCGATTGATATACTAGTATGCATTCTTTGTGAGTTGCTTGTTTTGATCATTTCATTGTCTTTGCAGAAATCAAAGGGACGATAAAACCTTCGTCGTGCGACATTGCACCTGAGCGTACCAGGGTTTTATTAGAGATCCCTGCTAACCAAAGGAGTGTTAGTAGCTTGCTTACGAAAGGTAATTTTAGGCCAAGTCGACTGTGGAGATGGTCGACACTAAATAGGTCGCGCGGACCCTATCCTCATGTGAAGGATTTCCTATCGTACATATGGATTATGAGGAGTTTTGAGGTTCTTCAGTATAATTTGAGTTTTTTACCGCCTCTAACTGATGTTGAACGTCGTTTCGCAGTGACGACGATGGCGAGCGCAGAGATTAACGTTCCTGACAATGCTGAGACCATGAGGCGTTTTAGAGATGAAATCGCCAGGAAACGGGCGGCATCTCAAGCCAAACAAAAACGGCTCGCAGGGGAGTCGAAGGAAGGCGCTTCAACCGCAGTGGACCAAATCTTAGATTCGTCGCCAGAAAGGAGTCCACTGGCAAAGAGGCAAAAAAGGACTTCTGTTGTCGATCGACAGAAGAAGGCAGCAATCAGCTCAAAAGATAAGTCGGCTGGAGCTGATTTTAAACCTGATTCTCCAATGAAGCTCCTTGCTTCTGGACTCTCGTCTTTCAAGGATCCTGCAGGATTCTTAAAGAGGTCGGACGACTTCACTCTTATTGGCGACGACATGCACTTGAAGAATGTCAAGACGGAGGAAGTTTTTGATAGGTTGCTGCTATCGAATTTTCAGGTAGAAAGATTTTTGTTTTCACTGGTAGTATTTTATTATGTATTCTTTGACGATTCGATATCTCATTTTTGTAGGCCTACCAAGCGACACTACATCTACATGGTCGATATAAGGCCGTAAATGACAAGAATGTGATGCATCACAAGGCGGCCGACGCTCTTAAAACGGAAAATACGAAGCTCTCCAAGGAGAAGGGTGTAATGGAGCACCAAAAAAAGGCCCTGGAGGAGGAGTTAAAAAATTTAAAGGATCGACACCAGGCCGAGGAGACAAAGTTTAAAGAAGCAGCTGACCAGCAAGTAAAAACGGTCGAGGCTCTAAAGGAGCGGGCGTTGTCGATAGCGGTGGAAGCTGTTTGCAAGGCTAGGGCGGAGCTTTTTAAAGAGTTCTTGTCGGGCGTCCAATGGGATCCTCAACATATGAAAGAGGAAATTGATCTCTATGAGGAGATGGAGCGTCTGAAGCTTGAAGAATCCCTTGCTGGAGGAGACGTTGTAGATGTCGACAAAAGCCCTGGGACTAATGAACGCCCCGACAACAATGAAGAGAGTGCTGCTGTTATTGTCGCTCCTCCTCCTAGTGATGCTCCCTGAAATTTGATTTTGTAATGCTGGATAATCTCGATCGACCTTGCTTTGTAAAAGAATATTTGCTTATTTTGAATGGATCGACCTTCTTTTGTTTAATTTTGAATATTTGCTTATTTGCTTATTGGATCGACCATCAAATAATGGGATTTACACAATGGTATACAAGTTTGAATGAGATGTCTGATATAACTCACGACCAATCGTGGGTCGAACGACGTGAAACGAATAAGATAAGCCTGTAAACTTATGCTCAATCGTAGAAAGGTTTTAATTTTGAATGTAATAAGCCTGTAAACTCATGCACATTCGTAAGTTGAACGACGTCGACTGTCGTATGGAGATCAATCACGTGTTTATTGAGGGTTGTAATATTCGTGAAGAGTTGCTTAGGACGCGTAAAGAGATGGTCGAAAGAGATAAATAGTCGAAAAAGATACTTTTTATTTACTCGGAGAAATTCGTATTCGCATACATGCATTATATATGGTCGACAAGACTTTTTTACAGAAATTCGTGTACATGCGTTATGCGTTATATATGGTCGACAAGACCTTTTTACAGAAATTCGCGTACATGCGTTATATATGGTCGACAAGACCTTTTTACAGAAATTCGCGTACATGCGTTATATATGGTCGACAAGACCTTTTTACAGAAATTCGCATACATGCGTTATATATATGGTCGACAAGACCTTTTTACATAAATTCGCGTACATGCGTTATATATGGTCGACAAGACTTTTACAGAAATTCGCGTACACGCGTTATATATGGTCGACAAGACCTTTTTACATAAATTCGCGTACATGCGTTATATATGGTCGACAAGACTTTTTTACAGAAATTCGCGTACACGCGTTATATATGGTCGACAAGACCTTTTTACATAAATTCGCGTACATGCGTTATATATGGTCGACAAGACTTTTTTACAGAAATTCGCGTACACGCGTTATATATGGTCGCCTGCCCTCAGTGTTGTTCCCCCACTCTTAATATGCGATTGTTCTGAATGAGGATATTGGGAGTTTGACGTCGAAGTTGGTGAATGCGGTCGTCGAAGCTGTATATTCAAAATAGAAAGTTTGCTTGTCGACGTTGACAGCGTCATAAGATAGAAGATAATTTTTGTGAGCTCAGTTTTGCACTTAAGTTACACTAAGGTGTCATCATTGCTCTTCTCCGGTCGATTTTGTTAGAAATGAAAAGTCGAGGAAAAAACAAAAATAATGAAATCAAAAGATAGTTTTAGAAATGGTACTTTTTTAGATGTAGAGCGTTCCAGCTGTTGTGTATTTCTCATCCATCGAGTCCTCTAAGCTTGTAAGCTCCACGCCCGACGACATCTGTAATTTGATATGGTCCTTCCCACGTTGGTCCCAATTTTTCGGCGCCTTCTTCCCTTGTGTTTTGGAAGACTCGTCGCAATACCCAGTCGTGGATTTTGAAGACTCTGACGCTTACTTTTTTATTGTAGTGTCGAGCGACTTGTTGTTGGTACGACTGGATTCTTAAAGTAGCACGATCTCGTCGTTCGTCGAGGTGGTCAAGCTCGAAATTGAGTTCCAAGTTGTTTTGTTCTTCATTCGGATTTTTGCTACGGGCGGTCGACATCCTGGTCTCTATTGGGATGACTACTTCTGAGCCATAGACGAGTGAAAAGGGGGTTTCTCCTGTCGACCGTCGTGGGGTAGTTCTGTATGACCACAAGATTTCTGGAAGTTTTTCTACCCATTCGCTCTTTTCCGCCTCGAGTCGTTTCTTCAATGTATTAACAATGGTTTTGTTAGTCGACTCAGCTTGTCCATTTGCTTGGGGATATCGTGGAGTCGAGAAACTTAGTTTGATTCCGTACTTGTCGCAGAAGTTCTTGAAGTCGAATGAAATGAATTGGGACCCGTTGTCGGTCACTATTTCCCTGGGTACTCCAAACCTGCAAATAATATTTTTCCAAACGAAGTTGTGTACCTCAATGTCGCGTACTTGCTGATACACCCCGATTTCGACCCATTTGGAGAAATAGTCCGTCAGGACCAACATGTAGACGACGTCACCAGGTGCAGCCGGCAGCTTACCTACAATGTCCATCCCCCATTTCATAAAAGGCCAAGGGGACGAGATTGAATTCAGCATACCTGGGGGGAGATGTGAAATTGGTGCGAAGCGTTGGAATTTGTCGCACGACTTGACGTGATTCTGAGAATCAGTCCGCATGGTTGGCCAATAATATCCTGCTGTGATAGCTCTGTTCGACAAACTACGGGCGCCAAAATGATTTCCGCATTCCTCATAGTGTAGACTTTTTAAAACGTCGTACGACTCTCGTTTGGTGACACACCTCAAGTAGGGTCCGGTGAATGACTTTTTGTAAAGCTTGCCATATATGATACATAATTTAGCTGCTTTTGCCTTGATTTTCCTTGCTTCAGTCCTGTCGTCTAGCAGAATATCAGCTTGGAGATAATTGAAGATCGGTTCTATCCAGCTTCTACCATCGTCGATTGGTGCCAATATCTCTGCTTCTTGAATTGACGGAGACATAAGATGAACTATAGGAACCGATTTTGAGCCGTTTGTTGCTGTCGATCCAAGGCTTGCTAATGCATCCGCTCGCACGTTGTCGGATCTGGGTATTTGATCTATCGAAAATTCATCGAAAGTCGATCGAAGCCGTTTAGCTTTGATTAGGTAGGCCGACATTCTCTGATCTCTCGCTTCGTACGTTCCATTTATCTGTCGAACGACTAGTTGGGAGTCGCTTAACACTTTGATTTTTTTTACCGCTAGGCTTTTTGCTAATTCGAGCCCTGCGATCAGAGCTTCGTATTCAGCTTTATTGTTTGTTGCACGAAAACCACAGTGGATCGACTGCTCCAGTATATCCCCGTGGGGGGATTCGAGTACCAGTCCTAGTCCGCTTCCCTTGATATTACTCGAGCCGTCGACCGACAAGGTCCATTTTTCACTGAGTGTATCAACGGCGAGCGCCACCAGTTCCGGTTCTGCCTGCACGTTTTCATGTGGAGTGAAGTCTGCTACAAAGTCGGCCAATACCTGTGATTTCATTGCTGATCTTGGATGGAAGCTGATGTTGTACTCGCTGAGTTCTATTGCCCACTTCGTCAATCGACCTGAAAGATCAGGTTTATGCAAAATAATTTTAAGAGGGTAAGTGGTTAGTACCTTGATGGAATGGCACTGGAAGTATGGCCTCAATTTGCGTGCTGCTACGACAAGGGCCAGTGCGAGTTTCTCCAGTCGACTATACCTGGTTTCTGCGTCGAGTAAGGTTTTACTTACGTAGTAGACTGGATGTTAGTTGTTTTCTTCTTCTCTGACGAGGACTGCGCTTACAGCGGTGTCGGATACTGCCAGACATATGAACAATGTTTCGTTGTCCTTTGGCTTCGACAATAATGGTGGCGACTTCAAGTATGTCTTCAAATCCTGTAGCGCCCTTTCACAGTCGTCATTCCATTCGAATGACTTGTTTCTTTTGAGTGTATTGAAAAACGGTAGACATCGCTCAGATGACTTAGGGATGAAGCGGTTCAGCGCTGCTACCCGACCGGTAAGTTTCTGCACGTCTTTGATGCATCTAGGTGACTCGATGTTTTTGATCGACCGTATTTGGTCCGGGTTTGCTTCGACTCCCCTATGGGTGACCAGATAGCCCAGAAACTTTCCTGAAGATACACCAAAAGAGCATTTAGTGGGGTTTAGTTTCATACCATATTCGTCGAGGACGTCGAACGACTGTCGCAAATGGTCGATGTGTTGTTGTGCGACTAAGGATTTGACCAGCATATCGTCGATGTAGACTTCCATTGTCGATCCAAGCATCTTTACGAACATTTTGTTGACCAGCCTTTGGTAGGTTGCACCTGCATTTTTTAAACCAAAAGGCATTACCTTATAGCAAAATGTACCTCGCTCCGTGAGGAAGGCCGTTTTCTCCTGGTCGTCAGAGTGCATTAGTATCTGGCTATAGCCGGAGTATGCGTCCATGAAGCTTAGTAAGTCATGTCCAGCGGTAGCGTCTACTAACATGTCGATGTGAGGTAGCGGGAAAGAGTCTTTGGGGCAGGCTTTGTTGAGGTCTGTGAAGTCGATGCAGACTCTCCACTTCCCGTTTTTCTTTTTGACTACCACGACGTTCGCTAGCCAGTCGGGGTACTTTACTTCCCTCACAGATCCGATGTCGATCAGTTTTTGGATTTCGTCGTTGATTACCTTGTTTCTTTCTGGAGTGAACTTTCTTCATTTTTGTTTTACTGGTTGATGATCTGGGTCGACCTGCAATTGGTGTACTATTACCTCGGGGTCGATGCCGACCATATTTTGGTGTGACCAAGCGAAACTGTTGCGACGTTCTTTGAGAAATGTGATCAACTGCTCTCGTATGTTGTCCGATAGTTTGGACCCGATGTAGACTTTATTATTGGGGTGATCTGGGTCGATCGACACTTCGTCGAGTTCCTCCATTTGAGGCTTGTTTTGAGTCGACTTGACCCTGGTTTCCTGTAATTGCTATAAATCTTGTTTCTTCTTTTTCATGGCATTCTGGTAGCATTCCCTGGCTGCTCGTTGTTCCCCTTTGATCTCTTTCACCCCCCACCTGGTAGGAAATTTGATCATCTGATGATAAGTCGACGGGATGGCCTTCAACTCGTGTATCCAAGGTCTGCCAAGTATGGCGTTGTAAGGAGATTGACAGTCGAGCACAAGGAAATTGATGTACAAGTTGACTCCTTCAGCGTAGACTAGCAGCACAATCTCGCCTAACGTGCTTTTTTGCTCTCCACTAAACCCAGTCAACATAGTCGTTCGATGACTTAGCTTCGACTCGTCGACCTGCATTTCTCTCAAAGCGCTGTTAAATACAATATTGCAAGAACTACCATTATCGATTAAAATGCGTTTAGTCAAACAATTAGCGATATGTAGAGAGATAACTAAAGCATCATGGTGAGGAGAAAACAAATCTGATTTGTCGGTGGATTTGAAGATGACAGTCTCGTCGATTTTTATCGGATGTTCTCTCCTTGGTTGAATCTCCGTATTCGACACTTGTCGCGCATGTCTCTTGGCTGTTGAATAACTTACGCCGCTGACTTCGGATCCACCTACGATGTAATTGATCACTCTATCTTGCCTGGGTGGCTTCGGAGGACTGTCGGTGACATCGGATTGTCTTTAGTCGTTGCGTCTCGCGTAAGTCTGTTTTCCCTTCTCCATTAAGAACTCTCGAAGGTGTCCCCGTTTTAGGAGTTCAGCGACTTCAAATTTCAGGGCGATGCAATCTTATGTACGATGGCCGTGATCCCCATGGAGTTCGCATCGAAGCTTTGGGTCTCTGTGTTCCGGTAGGGCATTCATCTTTCGTGGCCACTTGACTGTTTTGCCCATTTCCTTCATTACTGCTACAAGGTCGACAGGTTCGATGCTGAGGTTATATTCTGGTGCTTCTACTTGTGGTCGACTAGACTTCACATTACTACGATCGACAGAATGTTTGTCACTTGAACCCTCGTGTCGAGATTGGGGATTCCTTCGGTTGTTTGTAGGGTAAGGCTGTGATCTCTAGTCGTTGGATCTTCTCTCTACTCGATCGTTACGTCGATTCCCGTAGTATGTATTGTTGGCTTTGCCGACGTAGTTTGCTTCATCTTCTTCCCACTTGATTTGTGCCCATGCTTTGGCTAGTACATCTTCCATGGTCCTGCATGGATACTTAGTGAGCTCTTTATATAAATCAGAATCAAACCTTAGGCCTTTCCTGAAGGCGTAGATGGCGGTTGCTTGATTGCAACTTGGCATTTGCACTTTCTCTCGATTGAAGCGTCCGACGTAAGCCCTCAAGTTTTCGCCAGGTCGTTGGATTACTGTATAGAGGTCGTCTGACTGCTTCTCCAGCTTGCGAATTGCTCCACGAAGGTATTTGTTAACTGCGCAAAAGAATCGATTGAGTTATTAGGCAAATTGGTATACCATTGTAAAGCAGGGCCACTAAGGCTAGATCCGAAAGCCTTGCACATGCACGCCTCTCTTAGGTCGCGCGGAATTGTGGCGGTGAACATCCTCTGCTTGTACTGTGCAATGTGGTTGTCCGGATCTGTTGTCCCTTCATATTGTTTCATGTTTGGGAAGCTGAACTTTCTAGGCATCTCAGTAAGAGCTATTGCGTCGACGAACAGAGAGTCGGCGAAGCTGTTGGCAGTGCTTTTCTTTATCGGAGCTGGGACTCTTGGAATTCGTTAGATGAGAGCTTCCATTTCTACGAACCTGTGAGAAAATTCTAAGTCATTATTGAAATGCATACCAGGCCCGGGTTTTACCAATCCGGGTGTCGACTGGAGTGATATTGTCGCTTTGTTGACATTGTCTGGCTGTTGGTCCATTGCTGGATCTTGTCCGTTCATCACATCGTTCCGGGCAGGCATATCGTTGAGGTTGATATCAACCCTTGCGGTCTGAAGTGCTGGTCGATTCTGACGGTCGATCGGATTCATCTCGGGTCCGACGGGATTGCCTGGTGTTCTTGGAGCAGGTCGATCGACAAATGGTTCTGCGTTTGGTGTCGATGTTGGGTGCTCTGATGTTGCTGAGTCAGGCACTACTCCGTCGACCAATGCTCTCAACTCTCTATTTGCCGCTCGAATTGCTGCATTCTCTGCTTCGAGTGCTTGCATCCTCTTGGCGTTTGCGGTCATTTGAGCGGTCAATGCAACAATTTGATCTTCGACGGTAGGGGTTGAGCCGCTTCCAGTCATGTTGAGTTTTAGTTAGAATAGATTGACTGAATTTGAAGGTAGTTGCAATGGGCCCCACGGTGGGCGCCAAACTGTAGGTGGTCGAACGATTTAGTACGTCGAACGGGTCGGGTTGAATCAGGCCCAAAGCAACTTTCCTGGGGCGGTATCGGTCGACGTCGACTGCTTGTCTGGAAGTGGTCGACTAAGCTTGGATAAACCTGCAAAACAGAAATTATAAGAAATAAAACGTAAGAGATCGGAGATGTGGGTGGTGGATTATTGGCCTTAGGTGTGCTTGGGCTGAGCAATGCTATTAGATGACTGATGAACGAATTCCGATAGCCGGATTGTGGTGGAATCAGAGTTTCAATACGCTAGATATCAGCTTTTGTTTGGTGAATTCCGAGAGTGTTTCAATATGTGAGCCACTTTATTTATAGTGAACAATAAGGTCCCAACGTCTATGGAGAGTCTGCCCTTGTGAGAGAGATTTTGGTGGGATTTGGGAGCGATTTCCTCTTCCATTATCTATCCACTGTGAGCAACTGTCAGTTTGACTTGGTCTTTCAGAGACCAAGTCAGATTTGTTGCTGATGCATATGCTGGATCAACCAATCCGACGGGCCTGGGTAGGATTTCGTATTGTGAAGATTGGGCCTTTAGCACATTGGGCCATTGGGCCATTTTTGGCTACCACATTATGCATTTGGAGAAAATTAGGTGACATATAAGATAGTTAGATAATGAGGTAGAAAAAAACATATCCAGTGCAATTATCTAACTTGATTATAGAGGTGATGTAGCAAACCTTTTTTGTTTTTTTTTGTTTTTTTATTTTTTTTAAGAGAATATAGAGTTGGGTTTTAACTTTAGAAACTTTATTAGAAATGCTGACTAGGATTTCTAGTTGTTGCTTTGTGCAGCTGCTTGTTGTTCTGATTGTTGGCTGTGGAAATGGGTGTCCACTTATTAGGATTTCTAACTTTGTTTACACCAATAATATTATACCCTATTTAATTATAAAATTAAAGAAGAAAGAGATCAGATAAATGATTAATCGAAATGGATACATATTTGATTTAAAATAAAAAAGGAGATAGAGAAAATTAAATGTTTTAAGATGATTAGTCAAAAATTGATACATATTTAATTTTAAATAATTGTATTGGAGATGAGAATATACATTTATTAAAAAAAAAATTGATAAAGTGGATCCATATTTAATAATATATACTACTTGTGTGTTGTGTCGTGTCAATCATCAAGAGTTGTTAACTTGTCCTTCGTCAGTTACCACTATTCGATAATTGTGTTTTTTTTTTTTTTTTTTTTTTTTTCATACATTGTCAATTGTCATTATTGTTGCAAATTAAATGGCTATTTATTATCTTCATTATGAGAATGGCTTCAGTGCTTCACCGCTAATTCGATGTTGCATCAAATATAAAAAAATTCAAAACTTAATTTCTGTACAACATTAAGAGATCTTCCTAGCTTGTACAAATTACAGCTCAAACACACCCTATTTACAGTCACTAGAAAAATTAATTTAATAAAATGAAATACAAAACTGATAATCCTAATCAAAGCTTAAAATGTTAATATAATCTAATAAAATAACGATGATAATTGATAAACATGAAAAATGAACTAAAACATAATATGACAAACTTGGTTTAATTTGATCCTAAACTAATGATTGAAAGATAATTTAATTTTTTATTTAAGAATCAAATTATACAAATCTTACACACAAATTAGGAATTAAATTCATACAGGAAAAATAACTTAATTCCGCCCTCACTTAAAGTAATCAATTTATTTTTATTGGTTACATTTCTCATAAAACTTGATTATCTAATCATTTCATTCCCAATTAGTAAAGTGCTATAACTACTAACCACAAAATTAATTGGGATTCCAATACGACATTATTTATTTTGAAGGTAAGTTAAATCTTTACTCCAGTATCCATGGGGTTGCGGATTCGAGTCATACATCTTTTACCAATTTCGAAATATCGTAATTGTATAAAAAGGAAAACTAGTAATTATCTAAAGTTTAATATAAGCATAGAGAACAAAGCAATAATGAAATCATCAAAGAATAAGAAACAAAATTAGAAAACTTTGTTGGAGCATTGCTGAAACTAGAACCAGTTTTATTGGTACTGAGCATGGATTGGAGGATTGCATCAGCCATCATCTCCCCTAGTCGAACCTGCGAAGGCGTCGTCAGGTGCAGCACATCCGGCTCTAGCGGCAGTCCCTTAGCATCCACCGTTTGAACATTTAAAAGATCATTTTGTAATTGAGCCTTTCTCACTATATCTATATAAGGTCCCAATCCTGACGCCAGAGCCACCTACCAAAACCAAACCCAACCACCAATTAAACATTAACATAACTAGCAGTGAAGTCTCTCCGGCCTCTTGGAAAATTTCTTTTTAATTATCATATTTTGTTTAACTTCTTTTTTTTTTTCCTATAAAATTTTTTACTAATTGACTCCTCGAACTTGATTAAATTTGAAACTCTGGCTTTTGGACAATATTACTTGTTATGTTTTTAACTAAATAATTAAATGAGATTGGTAACTGAAGTAGATTGGAATGGAGAAAGTGTACCCGGATTATTGGGAGCATTGGAATCTGGAGATCAGAGCGTAAATCGACGAAAATTTTCTCAGATTTTTGTTTATACAATTCAGCATCTTCACGAGTCATCGTATCGCTCTCTCCTTGATACCAAAGAAGAGCTCTAATAACTCCTTCGCCCTGCAGAGCAGCCTGAGTCCTCCCCACCGTCTGATTGTAGAGGAAACTTCCTTTCTTCCACTCACTGATATTAGTCCCACCGATTGCGCAAGGGACTAGACCGATCACACCGAAATTTGGGTCCTTGGTCAAGATTGCGTTGGAAAATGGCATCCCCGGTCCAACCCCATTGGTCTTGTTGAAATCGATATCGGCATGGAGTGGCTCATGGGCTTGAACCCATTTGAGCTTGGCACTGAGTCGGAGGATGGAAGGGTTCGATTGGCATTGTGGAGGGATGATGCCGTCCCACACTAGAGTATTGGTTTGGGTGTTGTTGGTAACTCCACCTCGTCCGGCCATGTTACTTTGTCCAGCTAAGATAAATATGTTTTGTGGTGGTTGCTGGGGTTTTACGGACCATGCGTGAGAGAGAAGGATCAACATCAATAAGAGAAGCATTTTCTCTGAGATTTCACAATTGAAGAAGAAAATAATAGGGTATGTGAGTTGTCAAAATAACATGACAGCCTAGTGGTACTCAAACAAATAATGTTGGATTAGTCCAAAAAAAAAAAAAGTTATACAAATTGTCCAAATGAAGAAGGAAATTATATGGTATGTGAGTTGTCAAAATCACATGACATTATGACAGTCTAGCATTACTCCAAGAAATAATGTTGTATTGATCCAAAAAAGGTTATTCAAATTGTCCAAATGAACAAAGAAGAAATTGAGGCCCCATTTGGTATTGCTTTTGAGAAGTAAAAATCTGATTATTTAATAATTTTGGTATAAAAAAAAATGTTAGGTAATTTAAAAAAAAGATTATTTGAGAATCTGGATTGATTTTATAGCAATTTTAAGAAGCATGTAGGGGTTGCTTTTGCAAGGTGATTACGAAAGAATCTGCTACATATTTAATGAATCATTTTAAAAATTAAATTATCCATAATGATTTAACATAAAGAAAACTATATCTTAGGTTCAATTTCATATAAATCAATTTTATTTCAAGTACGTTCATCATTGATTGTCTCCATTAACAACATAAGCCGTCAATTATCATTGTCGTAATCTTTCTAGTCATTGCCGCCGATTGCTCTTTCGATTACTGTTACCGGTAACGATTTTTTTTTTTTTTTTTTTTTTTTTTTTTTTATAATTTATTTTTCTTTGTAATATGTGTTTTTTAAATTAGATTTGTTTTGAAATTTTAACCGACTTAAAGAAAAAAAAAAAAAAAAAAACTAAGAATATTGTTAGGTTTTGATTGAGGAATTTTTGTTAGGACTGTATGAATAATACCCTGTTATTGTTTTATAGGGCATAAAGAAACCCAAAAAAAAAAAAAAAAAACTGCATGAATGATTCTGTTATAGTTTTATATGGCATAAAAATAAAAAAAAATAAAAAATCTTATGCATATAGATAAAATAGCATGACACTTTATAGATAATGAATATTTAACGTTTGTTATGTGTGGTAGCCAAAAATGACCCATAGGCCCAATGTATTAAAGCCCAGACCTTGTAATACTAGATCCTACCCAAGCCCATTATGTTGGATCGATCCAACACAAATATCAGCAGCAGCAGAACTTGGTCTTTAAAGGACCAAGTCAAAAGGTCAGTTAGGCTAGGTGGATAATTTGAAGAGAGAATCTCTCCAAATATCTTGCCCATGATCGGTGAACGTTGGAGCTGATTCTTCCACTATAAATAAGAGAGCTCTCTCACTTCAAAGCGCTCTGAAAAACTCTTTTAGGAAAAGCTTGCTAAAGCGTATTGAAACTCTGCTTATAAATATTCCAGCAACCGGAATTTGGTCAGACTCACTATCACGATCATCACAGAATATTGCTCAGCCCAAGCACACCTAAGGCTAAATAACTTAAACCCATCTTCTTCGTTCTATTTGTATTATCTTTGCTCTAATTATTTTTGCAGTTTCGACAAGTCTCCATACAAGGTCGATAGACTATAGCTTGCAGGTGCAACGAGGAAACAACTTCACTCACCTTACAAAATTCAAACAAGTTGCCTTGGGCCTAACACAACTCGACCCGATTCACATACCATGTAGATCGACCCCCTACATTATGTAATACTGCAGATGTATTTATTTGTTTTGTTATATATATAAAACAAATTTCCACTTTACATCTGTTTTAGTCATTATGTAAAATCTTAGCAACTAATAGTAAAATTTACCAACAGCAACATTAACCAAATAGTTGTCTGATTAGGTAATTATTTTAAAAGCTACATCAATATGAAACTGGTTGGTCCTAAATTTATAACAATTATGTCATAACAGGCTGTCCCTATCCTCAAATATTTTATACAAATTTATATATTTGCCTTTAAATTCTGTAAACTCAGTACTTTGGCCTATTTTATATTTTTTTGTTAAAAGGTATTACACCTCCAAGAATAAATTTTTAGTTCCACCCGAGCCGGTACTCACTATATCATTTGAAAAATAAATTAAAACAATATTAAAAAAAAAAAAAAATACATTACTCTTATAAGAAAATGCAAGCATTGATATTTTTCCTTTTCAAAAAAAAAAAAAACATGTACACTTTTTCTCGAATATTGAACATTGATGAAATGATGATTGGGCTAGAGATTGGAAATGGGGCCAATGGGGCGGGGGAGTGTCCGCCCACACCCACGCCCACGCCCATTCCTAAAAACTCCCTCCACCCCCGCCTCCAAACCCTATTTGGAACTGGGGATGGAGGTATTTAGGGGGAGGTTCCTCTAATCCTAAATTTTTTTAATCCGGAATTTAGAATTTAAAATTCAGAATTTGATTGGACAAAACTTTTATTTCATCATGTTTCAATATCCAATCCAAGAATTAACAAAATATATAATTGATTTAATTTAATTCAAAATCAATACAAATAACTATAATAATAGAGTATTGATGTATTACACATAAAAGTTTAAATAAATTTAAAGTTTTCGATCAATCCAAAATATGAGTAATAGACTAATAGAGGAGTTTTTTTTTTTTTTTTTTTATTTCTTTTAAGAAAATAAAATTAAAAAATATATGAACAAATAAATAAAAATATATGGGAGAAATAGGGGAATTGGGGCCCCACCCCCACCTCCATATAGGAAATGGGGGAATGAGGAAATGGGGGTGGGGGGAGGTTCCCCCACCCCCACCCCCACCCCCACCCCCACCCAAAATGAGATTTTGGGGTGGGGTCTGGTGGGGGAAATTCCCATCCCTAATAATGAGTAATGCTAGGTTTCCCAAACTATATTACTTTACGTTCAAATTTAAACAAATAAACCAATAAAATAATTGGGATTCATGCACTACCCAACAACCTAGGGGAAGAGCATTTTGGCACGTTAGCAACACAATAGTTTAAGACGCGTTTGGTATTTTTTAAAAATGTTTTTTTTTTTTTTTTTTTAAAACGATTTGCAAAATAAAACTCATATTTTAAAAACATTGATTTTAAAAACGTAATGTGTTTGATATTGTTTTCTATAATAACTTAATGAGTAATATAGGGCCTGTCTTGTATCGTTTTACAAGGCTGTTTTTGTTTTCATTTTCCAAATCCAATTTCGAATACGCGTTCGTTATCGTTTTCCATTTTGTTTTTCATTTTATTTGCAAAACAAAAACAAAAACAAAAACAACATCAGTGTTAAAAGTGAAAAATTTCCAAAACAACTTTTTGATGTTTTTCATTTTGTTTTTCGTTTTGTTTTTCAATCTAAATAAAAAACTATTTTTTTTTTCTTCTTCCTTCTTGCTCGACAGTTTCTTCTTCCTTCTTGCTTGACTTCTTCTTCTCTTCCTCCTCGCCGGAATTGCTCGACAGCCTCGTCTTCTTCTTCTTCTTCTTCTTCTTCTTTTCTTCTTGCTCGACAGCCTCGGTCTTCTTCTTCTTCTTCTTCTTCTTCTTCTTCAGAGGCTGAAACCACCATAGATTGGATCCTTAGAGGTCGATCTACAAAACCCAGGCAGCGTCGCTGAAGAATGACGCTGGAATCAGCTGCACACACCGACTGCTCCACCATCTTCTTCTTCTTCTTCCCCGACAGCTTTTTCTTCTTCCTTCCGCTAATCCAGCCATTGCCGGCCCTTTTCGCCAGTAGCCCTAGTCGTTGCACATCCCGGCGACCTCGCCGACATCGTTGACTTGGCCGAGCTGCGGTGGCGCTGACCTGGTGCTGTTAGTTGCAAATACTGACCCAAAATAAAAAATTAAATAAAATCAATTTTTTATAATTTTTGATATATTTTGGATAACCTACCAGACACGTTTTTTACGTTTTTATATTCGCAATACAACTTCCAGGATATGCTACCAGACGCGTATTTGGATTTCGAAACTGAAACAAAAAACACTGTTTTCATTCTTATTTTTATTTTCGAAATCCAAAAACAAAAACAAAAACAAAAACAAAAACACCTTTGAAAAACGTTATAGGAAAAACGTTACAGGACGGACCCATAGTTTTTGAAGAGAAAAGTTATGGTTGGTTATGAAAACGATGGAAAACATTAGGTGGTGTTTAGATTTGTTTTTAAAAACTATTTTTTGTTTTTAAAAACAAAAAACAACTAGAATATTGTTTGGTTGAATATTTTACAAAACTGTTTTTGAAAACAAAAAACAACTTTTTAAAAGTTATAACTAAAAAGTTAAAAACAACTTTTTATTGTTTTCTATTGTTTTCAAAACAGGTTTTCAAAATAAACCTAACTTTTCCCTCCAAACAACTATTTCACTTATTTTAAAAACAACAATCAAACACTTTTACATTGTTTTCCGTTTCAAAAAACTACTTTTAAAAACCACTACCAAACATATTACATTTTTTAAAACATGATTTCCATTTTAAAAAAAAGTTTTCAAAAACACCATTTAAAAAATGATACCAAACGTGCCCTTAAATTGTTGTTTTCCATTTTTAATTATAAATTTAAAAACACTGATTTTCATTTTCGAAAACAAAAACAAAAAAATTTATACTTATCTTTAATTTTTGAAAACAATAAACCATTTTTAGAAACGAATCCAAAGAGCACCTTACTACTGTGGTAGCAAAAAATGGCCCAACATGCTAAGGCCCAATCTTCGCAAGTACAAAATCCAGCTCAAGCCCATTGGGTTGGACCGACCCAACAGTGTAGCCAGACTTGTTCAAGGCGTCAGTTACAAACTAACCTATAACCGCTGGTAACAGCCTTTGTGGAGAGGATATTGCTCCCCAAATCTCGCCTACAATCAAGTCTCTGAAAAGAGACGTTGGAGACAGACCTCCTCCTATAAAAGAGAGGGCTCATTCACTTGTGAGCTCTCTGAATTCTCTCAACAAAAGCTCACTAAGAAGCGTACTGAAACTCTGATTCGAAACGTAGTTCGATCACTGGAAATCCATCATAATCACCTGACTACATTGCTCAGCCCAAGCACACCTAAGGCTATAATCCAACCCCCCATCTTTCTCTTTTCTCTATATTATTTCTGCTTACAGTTTATTTGCAGGTTCAACTAAGTTCAGACGACCATATATAGAAATCAGTCGACGTCAACCGACAAACTCCAGCCTAGTTGCTTTGGGCCTGATAAAACCCGACCCACTTGACGTACCAGGTCGATCAACCACCTACAACTACCTTAGTGTCCATCGTAAATCCTCCACAATTCCACTTGATGATCGCTGATCAGGCTTGGTCTCTGAGTGGATGTATACATATGCAATTTTGTTTAGTCCCCAACTAACCTAGCAATCAACTTTATATTGTGATTTAATTAGAAAAAACGTTTTTTTAAAAAAAAAATAAAATAAAAAATAAATAAAATTAAAGCAATTGGAGTTGGAGCCCCATTTTGGAACCCAATGATTTTGAATTATGCTCAAAGCCGATATATGAATCTGACAAGATTCAGAAAAGGAGTAAAGCCCATTGCTGCAACCCAAGTAAAATTTGAAAATAAAAGGAGCATATTCCAGCTGGGGTCGAAGACCAGTTCCAGTTTTCCTGAAAAAGGCAATCAATCTAGATAAGCCATTATGGTCCCAATCTCAGGTTGATGATGTAACAGCTGCTACAAAGGGACAAGAACAAATAGACAATTCTACCGCCCACTACACTACACGCGTCGTGTCGATCATCAAGTGTTGTTATTTGTTAACCTGTCCTTTGTCAGTTTACTTTTCATACCTTGTCAATTGTCATTGTTGTTGCAAATTAGATGGCTGTTTATTATCTTCATTATGAGAATGGCTTCCCCACTAATTTATTTTTTTTGTTGCATCAAATTTAAATAAATTCAAAATTTAATTTCTGTACAACATTAAGAGATCTTCCTAGCTTGTACAAATTACAACTCAAGCACACCCTATTTACAAATCTATTTACAGTCACTAGGAAAATTAATTTAATAAAATGAAATACAAATCTGATAATCATAATCAAAGCTGAAAATGTTAATATAATCTAATAAAATAACGATGATAATCGAACTAAAACATATGAGGGAAAGATAATTTAATTTTTGATTTGAGAATCAAATTATACTGGTCTCACACACAAATTAAAAATTAAATTCATACAGGAAAAAGAACTTAATTGCCCCCTCACTTAAAGGAATTAAGTTATCTTTATTGATTACATTTCTTATAATACTTGATTATCTTTCATTTCATTCCTAATTAGTAAATGTGCTATAACTACTAACCATAACATTAAGAGCATCTTCGATGCTAATGTGGATTGTGAAAAAATTAGTTGCCATGTAGGATGAACATCCATTTTGTTAAAAAATCCATCTCCAATGCAACATCTCTAGTACAACTTCAAGATGAGGTGACAACTTTTTTTTTAGAGGCTATCAACATGACTCTCTGATTTCAGACGGTCTGTTGGACGGCCGTCTTGTTGGCCCAGTCAGTAACCACTCTTGTCTTTTACCTTATTTTATTCAATAATTCTAAAATATATTTAAGGAGACCAATAATAAATTGACACGTCATTAAAAACATATATGTTACAAGTGAAGCATTGAAGACCATTTTTTTATTTGGATGTCTATCAAGTTTAGTTACATGCCACATATGAAGCAATTGGCTTGACAATGTTGACATATCACCATTTTCTCAAATGCAAGCCACATTACCATTGGAGATGCTCTAAGAGTGGTGCTATTAGCACAACCACTGCTGAACTATTAATTTAGTATTCTTTTTTTCCCTTTATCAAATTACTTACATAGACACACAATTTTTATTAAAAAAACCTTGTACAAAGTAAAACTAATAAAACTCCAATTTCTTTATTTCAAAACCCTAATGACATAGATTATTTCAAATCACTGAATGTTTACTATTTTTGTTAATATTTTCTTTCAGATCTCGATCTTATATTTCCCATGTTTAGTATCTATTGATTTTATTGTTTCACATGTTTGTTTTGTTTTTCTTTTCAAATTCCATATCCATGTTTGCTATTTTTTTTCTCTGGTTTATGTTCTTTCGGATCTTCCAAGCATTCTATGATTTGTATTAATTCTTTTGTAGATTTTATTCCGGATCTTCCAAAGTTAGTTTAATGTTATTTACCAAAAAAAATAAAAAAAAATGAAATCGCAACCAAGAAAGCCTAATATCTGACGAAATGAAACCACACAAAAACCCTAGCTCAATCGCTTAAAAAAATCATCAGACGATCAATACCACACCCACAATCTACCACTAACAATCCAATCGACTACAGAAAAAAAAAATCGCATCTAATAAGGATGGTTTCACCATGAAATAAGAAGAAAAAACAAGTCTTATAAATGGATGTGAGAAAATTGTATATAAAGATTAGAGATGAAGGGTCGTTTGTTTTTTTTCCACTTAAGACTTAATGGGTCTGAATTGAACTCATTAAGTTGTTTTGTTTGTTTTTTTAAGTGGTCAAACAACTTAAAAATATGAAAAAACAACTTTAAAAAAAAAGTAAGAAATCCTGACTTTTAACTTAATTCCAAATCACTGAATTATAATTAAAATATTTTCTTCCAAGTTTATCCTCCAAAAAAAGATATATTTCTAAATTTATCCTAATTTGATATGGTCTAGAATTCTTTCTTTTAACGTATTTTTTATTTTAAAAGGCTTTTAGAAAGAAAGTAAAAAAAAACCCTAATTACTTCTCATATTGAAATCTTCATGGGATTAAATAATTGAATTTCTCTTCTACCAAATCATGGTAAGAACTCTTTAATTTTTTTATTTTTTTTATTTACGTGTAGTGGCAGTTATAGAACTCTTTAAACATAATCTAGAATGATAATTTGTTATGATTGTCATAGTTGCAGTTATATAATTTATCAAATATTCTTTGTGTGGTAGTATTCGATATTGAGTGGATTTCGTGGCTTGAAGAAGTTATAGAATAATTGTTTATATATATATATATATATATATATATGTACCGGTGTATATAATTTAGAGACCTATTTAAAAAAAAAAAAAGGTATATAGGAACCTTAAAAAAAAAAAAAAAAAAAAGGTTTCTGGTTGCATATGATACAGGAAAAAAAAAATGGTTTCTAGAATTATATACTGGATATTTGGACAATATGTAAAATTGAATTTGAACCTTTTTTTATTATTATTTTTTTATTATTTTTTTATTTTTACAATAAATTGAACTTAAATTTTGTTTGCAGAATAACATGCAAAATTATATTCCTGAATGAATTTTTTGTTTTGTTAAATTAAACTTTGTTTGCGGAAGAATATGCAAAATCTTATAAAGAGTGTTGCATGTTAAATTACTTCTTTTAATTAGTATGGGTATAGATGTAAAATTACTTATTTTCAGACAATTTTATTTTAAAAAAACAAACATGTTGACAGTACATTCACACGTGAGAAAAAAAAAAAAAAAAACAAACATGTCATTCAGATTCAGATTTCAGTCACTATTCAGTCTTTATTAAAATTCAGGACTATTCAGTCTTCAGACAAAAAAACAAACGACCCCGAAGTGTATTTTAATTTTTACTTTTTTGAAAAAAATATGGGGTGTATTAAGTTTGAAAAATATGTAAAAGGGTAATCCTGGAAATAAATCAAAAAAATCAATAACACTATTTAATTTTATATAATTAAATCAAAATTTTAATAAGTGAACATAAATAGTTCAGTGGTGGAGGTGCCAATAACACCATTCAAAATTAATTGGGATTCCAATACGACATTATTTATTTTGAAGTAGGTTAAACCCTTCACACCGGCATCCATGAGGTTGCGGATTCGAGTCGTACCTCTTTTTCCAATTTTGAAATATCATAATCGTTCAAAAAGAAAAACTAGTAATTATCTTAAGTTTAATATCAAGCATAGAGAACAAAGCAATAATGAAATCATTAAAGAATAAGAAACAAAATTAGAAAACTTAGTTGGAGCATCGCTGTAACTAGGACCAGTTTTAATGGTGCTGGGCATGGATTGAAGGAATGCATCAGCCATCATCTCCCCTAATCGAACCTGCGCCGGCGTCGTCAGGTGCAGCATGTCCGGCTCAAGCGGCAGTCCCCTAGCATCCACCGTTCGAACATTTAGGAGATCGTTTTCTAATTGAGCCTTCCTCACTATATCTATATAAGGTCCCTGTCCTGACGCCAGAGCCACCTACCAAAACCAAACCCAATCAACCCACCAATTAAACATAACTCTGTTAAACTTTTGAATAATTCATAATCAAGATTGGTAATTGAAGTTGATCGGAATGAAGAAAGAAAGTGTACCCGGATTATTGGTAGCATTGGAACCTGAAGATCATAGCGTAAATCTACGAAGAACTTATCGGATCTCTGTTTATACAATTCGGCATCTTCACGCGTGACTGTATCGCTCTCTCCTTGATACCAAAGAAGAGCTCTAATAACTCCTCCGCCCTGCAGAGCTGCCTGAGTCCTCCCCAGCGTCTGATCATAGAGGAAACTTCCCTTCTTCCACTCACTGATATTAGTCCCACCGATTGCGCAAGGAACCAGACCGATCACACCGAAATTTGGGTCCTTGGTCAAGACTGCATTGGAAAATGGCATCCCCGGTCCAACCCCATTGATCTTGTTGACATCAATATCGGCATGAAGTGGTTCGTGGGCTCGAACCCACTTGAGCTTGGCACTGAGTCGGAGGATGGAAGGGTTCGGTTGGCATTGCGGAGGTACGATGCCATCCCAGACTTGAGTATCGGTTCGGGTGTCGTTGGTTACTCCACCTCGTCCGGCCATGTTACTCTGTCCAGCTAAGATAAATATGTTTTGTGGTGGTTGGTGAGGTTTTACAGAGCAGGCGTGAGAGAGAAGGATCAACATCGACAATCGAAACATTTTCTACTGTGATCTTCTCTCTCTCTCTCTCTCTCTCTCTCTCTCTCTCTCTCTCTCTCTCTCTCTCTCGCTTTGCGGCGAGATTTCGTAAATGGAGGGACCTCTGTTTTTCTTTCACAATCTATCTTACATTACATTTTGTGAAAGCAAGCGGTTGCTTGTCATATAGTTTATCGGGTTCTGTTTTCCTTTTATTTTACTTTTAAGTCCTTTTATTTTATGATGTCAAGCCGATAGAGATACGAATACGATTGACTTAAGAAATATGTATACATTTTCTATCATGACACCTAACTCATGTACAAAGAATTTAAATAATACAAATATTAACGTCATGAAATTAACTTTTTTATTTGGAAAAACCGCAAAAAGTAGACAAATAAGCTTTCTCTCATTGGCAGATATTTTTTATGATAAAAATGATATGTGTTGCTGACTGGTAGATGCCCTTCGCCTTCGGAGGATACGTAGGAGGTTACTCTAGCTATTTTCTGGTGTCCCTGAAAAAAGACTGTAAACAGCGAAGTTGGTGAATACCCTCTGATCCTTCCGTCAATTTTCGGTATCGAGATAATTATGGGATAAAATTAAGGGTTTTATCAAGTGTACTTACCTTTTTTTTTTTTTTTTTTTTTTTGTAAGGTTTTTGGGGATCAGAATCAACCTCATCCCAACATATTATTAAAGATAAAGAAAGAGAACAAAAGAGAAAAGAAAACAGAAGAAGAAAAACAAATCAACAGAACCTAAAAGAAGGTTTCCTACAAAAATCATTGAAAATAAAGGAAGTATAGAATTTCGGAGCGGTCCACCATTATGTAGGAGAGACAATACTAGGGCTCCTGGACGCTAAAATATCTACAACTTGGTTACCTTCCCGATAAATATGAGAGACAACAAAGTCAATTTGAGAGAGTAAGCTCAAACACCTATCTCAAGCGGGGCGCTAACGCTAATGAACCTTACGAGACCTAGAACGAAGGATAACCAATACAAAAGTTGAATCGCTCTCCAACCATAACCTTATTTACATGCTCGAGTGGTATATATTGGTTCACTTTTTACTCTTTGTTGGATTGTCAATGCCATCGTGGGCATGGGGAACACTAGTCTGGTTACTTATGACAAGTGTCATGCTTCATGTTGGTGAGATGATAGTGATGTGTACCAAATACACAAGAGAAGAATTTGGAAGAAATAGAAGATTTGGAGGAAAAGATTATTTCATAATATTCAACATAATAATCTCATTACAATCCTGGATGGCTATTTATATGCCAAACCAACGAATGAGCAGTTAAGTGATACAAGAAAATGGAAATAATGGGCAGAAATATCAGGTGCATGATTCCCACACACATTTTGCATAACAACTAAACATGCAGTAAAAACAAGGCACTAAGCCCTCTACTTATTTGCACAACTCAAACAAATAACTAACTATGACTTAGTCATCCACATGATCCACCTGTCCCACTCACTTGATTCATTATGGCCTTCTTGGTGCGTGGGGTGCATGGTGTGGCTAATAGGCACATATCATTCCCCACTGCTTGAAGAATCCTTGTCCTCAAGGATGAAGTCTGGATAAGTCTTCGAAAAACGATAACGATTTTCCTAAGTTGCATCAGATGACAAACTTTAAATTTTTCGCCTTTTGTCATGATGTCCATCCAATCGCTCCATTGGTTGGAAACAAATTCTTGAATCATCAAATCCTGCAACAAAAGATAAACTGAAACATTTTTACGGTGAGAAACATGTGACTCGTAAAAACAATCCATGAAATATGAATTGCTCTTAAATGAGATTTTCTCAAAAACATCTTCATCGAATACCAGTGGTTTATTAAAATCGACAAAAACCTCCACCGATTCATATGTATCATCAAGAAACACCGGAAGATAGGTGGCTAATTGTATTTGAGAATTTGATAGAGATTGTAGTTCATCCCTAATGGCTTGAAGGTTCTTTTGAATTGGAGGAGGGTGGACTCATGACGAGTTAGGAATTTATAGACTCTGTTACGAAAACGTGTGTCCATGGGACCGAACGGCTCTGATACCAATTGATGTGTACCAAATACACAAGAGAAGAATTTGGAAGAAATAGAAGATTTGGAGGAAAGGATTATTTCATAATATTCAACATAATAATCTCATTACAATCCTAGATGGCTATTTATATGCCAAACCAACGAATGAGCAGTTAAGTGATATAAGAAAATGGAAATAATGGGCAGAAATAACAGGTGCATGATTCCTACACACATTTTGCATAACAACTAAACATGCAGTAAAAACATGGCACTAAGCCCTCTACTTATTTGCACAACTCAAACAGATAACTAACTATGACTTAGTCATCCACATGATCCACCTGTCCCACTCACTTGATTCATTATGGCCTTCTTGGTGCGTGGGGTGCATGGTGTGGCTAATAGGCACATATCAGATAGGTCCTCGGAGCCTCTCATTTGAACCTACTTTCGGTGGTTTGTGCGACTCTGAATTGAGCTGTCCATCCACAAGGGTTGACACCCTTTTTTCCTAATTACCCTTCGAGGCAATTCCTATCCGTCGTTGGGGAAACTTGTGGCTCTCGATCGATTTGCCACGTGTCACATTTTGATTGCACTCTTTTTGTATTTATCATTTATCATCAACAAATATAAAATAAGAAAACCCGAATATATATATACACTCTTAATTAAATAGTAGTATGATAAAATTTTCTTCAATATCATCTGTAATAATCTTAGGTAGATCTTTTATCGTAATTATTGTAATGTCAATATTTGAGTACACTTTAATAAGAAATTACAACCTCCACATGTTTAGGCTAATTCTCCACGTGATTGGCATCTAAATAAAAGGCATAATGCATCTTAGAACCAGTTGGAAGTTAAAGAAAGAAAGACCTGCTTTTGTCAAGTCAAGTCTACTCATTCCTTATACATAATGTATTATTGTATATAGATAATACATCTGGCTTTGGCTCTCTTGTCTCCTGCCCAAAGACTTGACTTCTTGTCGATGCCATTTATACACTGGAATGCAATAGGAAATCAATGAAAAACTCATTTGATTAGTATGAAATTGTTAGAGCTAAGATGTATTGCACAGATGCACCAAATATATTTTTTTGAAATGTGATATGAATCTCGATCTTCTCATAATAATTAATTGAAGTTCATCTTTTTTAATAGACAATTACTTGTCACGAGAATAATTAGCCACTCTAAGCCCAATACTGGCCCTGTAATGAAATATTGAAAAACCCAAGCCCAAGAAAAAGCCTAAACATGAACACATATAGACTGAGCGAAACTTGACCTCTTTTGGACATCATTTTGACAGTATAATAATATTCTTTGCATATCTAATTATCTATATTCTGTTCATTGTTAATTTATCCTTGCCATAGATTTACATATAACTCTGCTTTTGTTCAATCATTGGGGACCAAGTGAGCTGGTTTTAATTGGCTTTTGGGAGAGATCTCCAGTTCTAAATGTTGGAAATTTTTGTGATAAACAAGCGTTTTGAGAGTGTTATTTGAGTATAATCGATTTCATGAAAATGGAAGATCAATGTATATTCGAATTCTCCTCCGTGAGAGCATCGAATTGGTATACTCAAACTCTTAAAATTATTATTGGGCGAATGAAAAATTGAGTTTCAAAGTAAGCCCATTGTATATGGAAAAAATGTGAATCCCATATTGATTAGGGAAGACAATTATATGTAGTATATAATTGGTTTTTCCATCTCTCTGGACTTCATCTATCTTTCTAGAATTGATACTTATTAGAATGTCGGAGTATAAATTCTGACAACCAGTCGGCTCTTCCCTTATACAACCTTTACCTGAGACTCTGAGAGATCTCACGACCCGAATGGTCCGATAACTACATATATCACAACAAACACTCTCTATGTTGATTAGTCAACCTTTCATATTAGGTGGCTGTTTAACCACCATGACTCACGGTGTTAACAAATTTCACTTGTCAAATTCTAGTTCATTCAAATTTTTATTTATTTATTTTTTAATGTAAATAAAAATGTATGGTTGTTAATGGTTGATTTGCGACAACATAATAATAGTTGACAATCCAGCAACTAATTAACATGTTATATGATAAAAATGTTTATATATTATTTATATATATTTCACAAAATATGCATTCATCAATTGTGTCGTGGTGGACGAATTAGCAAATTAACATCAAACCCAATGTTATCATTTTCAGATCGTTTACTTAAGAAAACCAAGACATTTTTATGCAATATAAGTAGTGGTTCAACGTCAACCTATCAATTTTATGCCAACCAATTTGATTGTAATGTTTGTAGCCATATTATTACACAGGAGCTAATTAATTTATAATTATAGAAGTGGGGTCTCAAATTTGTTCATGGATGGAGACGTATAGACTTTATAAATTTCTTTTAATTATTTCAGCAAATCATTCACTTGGTTTTAATTAAATATAAATTTATGATTAAATTCTAAGATGAAAACAATGTTAGTTGTAATCCACTTATTTGATTAATATATTAGTCAATTGATAAAGACTTTGTTTGCTATAAAGCCTATAATGCATAAACAAATGATAAGTGGAGGCAGACAACGATATAAAACAACAAGTTGGGTGACTAAAAATATCTGACCCTACATCTACAACTCCCAACGGCCGATTCCTCTCCCATCTATCTTTTGCTTGCTTGTTTTGACTTGCCCTAGTCTATTCTTCAACCTCCTTATATTCTGTTTCAATTTTAAAAAAATGGCACGAGAAACACATTACTGTGTCATCTAATCTTTCGTTTCTTGTTAATTATTTTATAATTGTATAGTAAAGAGAGAGAATCTTCAATGCATTGGGGCATATAATTAGGTAAATCATACACACTATGATATATATGAGTATGTAAATAAGTAATTGACAAATTTCAATTTTTGACCTAGATACCAAGTGATCGACAACACAACAACGGGGACTGAAGACAACCTATAAAAGCGTCGAAACAAGTAATTAAATATAAGCTTTGAATCACTTGTAAGAGTTAAGATTTGATTGACTTGAGCATCAAACGGTGAATACCAAATTACCAACGACATCCATTGGCACACTTTAACTTGTGATCGTCTTTGTTAAGTTGTAATAGGAATATCATTCGGAAAGAAGTCTTATTTCGAAACTTTATTCAATCACTGAATTTTTTTATTATTTATTTTTTAAATATTACAATAATTCGAGGTTTTATTGGGGATGGGGTAGAAACTCGAACCCATAACTTAGTAGTGTGGGTGTGGGGGGCTTTACTACCGAGCCAACCTCATCTTATCTATTCAATCACTGACTTGCGTCAGACAATTTTTACCCTCAACAATGATCATTTGAGAGATTATATATAACACGTACATAGTATATATAAGAGATAATTACCCCAGGTCTTCGAAAATAAGAATTGGAAAGAAGTCATTCTTGATTTCTGTACGAGATCTAGAGCGAGTGGAAAAGTTAGGTGTAGGGATTCATTCCCTATCCATCTGGGGGTTAGGTAAGGGGGCCACCTACCTTAGCCCATTTGGTTAGACACTATTAAAATGGTCATTAGAAGATGATTTCGTTTTAAAATGGTCATTTTTGACGAAGAGTGCGACACTAATAGACATTCGTCACACTCTTCGTAAAAAATGACAATTTTAAAACTAAATCTCCATCTAATGACTATTTTGTAGTGCTCAACTAAATGATGCCTACCGGAGTAATTATCCATATATATAATATGAGTGGTTCATACGTATGTACCTAATGCACTCAACCTTTTCTCCCTAGTTAGAAACCATATATCGAAGGCTAGATATTGTTCTATTATGGGAACCATATATGGGCATGAAAGGTCCAGAAGAAAAGAGAGTTGGTATAAGGGCATAAAATGAATTCTCAACAAAGGCAAACATGGTTCTAGATTGTTCTATTGGGTGATTTACTAATCATATGAGACGTGAGAGAGACAAAAACATATATATTAAATTGATACGTATTGCCTTTGGATATTCTTTCGTAGAATATAAGATTATTATTTTTATTATTTTTTTACCGCCATGAAATAAAAAAAAAAAAAATTGTTTTGGACGGTTGGAACTTTAACTAACCATTATCGAAATATCTCTATCATGTAGGTGGTGGTAGGCAATTAGAGTGTGAAATATGAATTGTGAGAGACAAAATTTGAGGCATTAAAGTCATTAACATTTTGATAAAAGTCAATACACGATGATGTATAAAGAAAGATGAATAATGGATGATATTGACATATGACTATATCAGATGAGTTTCTTTATTTTCACGACCATATATGTCTACTACATTTTAATGGAATATTGACATTTCTCTTTACTTTGCCGACATCATATATTGTGAAAACAACTTTACTATATATATATTAAACATTTTACTATTTTAGATTCAATAAATTATAAAAAAAAAGTTAATTATTGGATTGTAAAGAAATTTCTGGCAATAATTATCATTCGTTTGAATTCTTTATTTATTTATTTTTTTATTTTTTTAAAATTGTGAAACTTTCGGGTCAGATCCGTCTGTTGACCATTTCCTTATCCATCCTGAAGCTGACCAAATTCTTTATTTTCACAGAAACTTGGAAACTCTTGACTCTTTACTTCTCTCGAATAGAAAAACATTTCATATCAGTCGGTCTTTGCAGTGACTAACATTTTTGGTGTGTTTGTTATAGATTATCTGTCAACAAACGTTCAAACTATGGTTTTTCATATTGTTCTTATTATCCTTATGTGTTGGTCTGAATATTATGAACTATCGTTTTTACGTGCGTATTTTAAAGTATTTCTGTGGAATTTTTTTAATGAAAATAGATATCCAAATAAAACATATACTAATTGATTTCGGCAATGTAAATCTAATTTCTCTGTTACACTAGTAGATATAAATTTCAAAATATAAATGTGGATTGTCAATAAATCTGCATGTGATAAAAAGATATAGATTTAGATTCGTACCTGACGGGTTTGGATTTGAACCCAACCTTCAACGGTCCAGGTTTTCTTGACCCAATTTGACCCGGATTTGAATAAATATTAATACGGTTATACGGATTATATAACAGTAGCTGCCATCCATATTTCCCGGAAAATGCATACTAACAAAACGATACCTAAACAGATTGCCGTTTTGTTAATGGAAATACAACTGGTGGGTGCCCGGATCAAATATACATCTACTACAGACAGTCTCGATTGAGAATTTCAACGAAGCAGTAAACACGAAGTTCGATAACACACGGTGTCAAACGTCAGAGAAACGATCACATCGTACGATGGATGGATGGATGCATGCAGCGGAAAATCATGGTAACGAGACCCACTCCAAAATTTTGCGAATCCCCATAATATGATTCTCTTGGAACTCGGTGTAAGTGACTTATAGCTGGCAAATTATTGACGTGGCACGTTACATTACTCTACGGTTATTTAGGTCCGTTAAAGTTGAAGTTGCGAAAGTAACAACTTTGACACACGTCACTTGCTAACGGACAAAAATAGTTAACTGGCTCCCACAAACGGACATTGCGTGGCAACATAATGTGCATGATTGAGTAGCTATTTGTCGGACGGTTAAGGCTAGTTATCGTAGATGTGTCTACGTGGCTTTAATGGGCCGCACTCAACCAGCTGGGAAGAAATTTCAAACTTGATATTTTTATGGGTTGGTCTACATCACCACCACCAATAATTTAAGAGAGAGAAACGAGCACCAAACAAGAAGATAAGCCGTTTGGATTGTGGGCCATAACTGTCACTAGTTTGGTCAAAACGCACGTTTTTTTTTTCTTCCGTTTGTGCTCCACAGCCTCCACTATATTTAACTTTTTTTTTTTTTTTTTTTAGCATTATTAATTAACAGTTTTTAGTTATGATATGATTTTGAAAAATGTTTAATATTGGCATTACATTGCCTAGCTTAAAATTGATTTATATTTATATAAATTAATTAAAAAATAAAAAATACATAATTTATGTTCAAGAATATACATATATGATTGCTTAATATACTTTGGTGAGAAGGGCATTAATTAGTATGAAAATATTTTGATTCAAGTCACCATCACCACATATTATATATAAAAGTTTTATATTAATAAATCCCTTTTAACCTATGCATTCAGTGCACAAATTAAAATGACCCTATGATCTTTATATGAAAGAATAAAGTTCTAGCTCTCATATTTTACGTGTTTACTATTTGCCAATTTTATAAGACATTTTGCTAAAAAAATAAAAAATTATGTATGTTAGGTTAGGTGTATAGACAGGGGTGTATCTAGGATTTTTTAATAGGGTGGACTAAAATAAAACTATATATATATATATTAAGTTAAACCCCAGTCTCCGACATTACATGAAAACTTGATCCACTCTCACTTGATAATTGATTTTTGGGTTATTATATTTTTAGTCCCTATAGTTTGCGTTAATCTAAGTTTAGTCCACGATTTTCTGACTTTACTAAGTTCAGTCATTCCGTTAGGGTTTCGGTTAAAACAAACGGACTGACATTGTCAGAGGATATAATGACTGAGATACCCTTAATGAAGCTTTCTGATGAAGGACAGTATGGTAATTTTGTATTTAATTAAAAAAATGAAAAAACAAAAACATATTAAATTTTAAATTAAAATATATAAAAATTCATCTTCAACATTCCAGATCTTCAACACAAAATTCATCTTCAACATTCTAGATCTTCAACCGGACCACCACCACTTCACCCATAAACAATTCATCTTCTTCACACAGCCAAACCCACAAACACCGAACCGATTCATCTTCTTCACAATTTCCAGATTTTACATAAAAATAAAAATCTCTCACCATTCTCTCCATCATCACATCATTAGAAGTGAAACAATTTACACCTAGATCACATGCCCAGTTCATCATCATCTTAAATCATCCATGCTTTTTTTTTTTAAATTATTATTATTTTTTTATCTCAAATGATTTCTTTTGATAAAATTAAACCTCACATGCCCAGTTCATCCAACCTCAACCAAATCGAAGATGAACACCAAACCTCAAAAATCCATACCCCGTTCGTCATCATCATAAATCCAAAACAGAAAAATAAAATAAAAATTTTTTAAATTAAAAAAAGGATTCTGGATCTGCGGCTCTCAAACCCATACCATTATGTTTAATGTTCTTCATCTTCTTCCTGTATCTCTTCTGCTCCTTCAAAGCCTTGATGACCAGAGCTGCAGTGGATGGGGCGACGGGGACTTTGGCTTGACGGTTCTGCGCCGTGAGCTTGACGGTTCTGCGCCGTGGCCCTTCCAGTCCTTAGCGGTCTCTTTGGCGATGTCTTCACCGATTTATTTGGGGGAGAGGCCGAGTGGACCGATCTGGGTGTAAATGGATGATTATTGAAGAAGAGAGAGGGAGAGAGAGGCGGTGAGACTGAGGGAGAGAGAAAGATATTACAGTGGTTTGATTGAGGGGAGGAGGGAGAAAGAGATTATAGTTAGGTTAGGGTTTAATTTTTTATTATTTTTAATATTTTTTTAATTTCGTTTTTTTATTACTTTATTAAAGTTTTTTTTTTTAAAGTTTAATTTCTGGGTTGGATTTTTCAATTTTTTATTATTAAATTAATTTAGTTTTTTATTATTTAATTAAATTAAATTTATTAATATTTTATTATTTAATTAAATTAAATTTATTAATTTAAATGGATTTAATATATATATATTTTAAAAATTAATTAGATATTTATATTTTAATTTTTTAAATATAATTCACTTAATAATAATAATAATAATTATTATTATTATTAGTTTTTTATATATTTTAATTTTAAATTTAATTTGTTTTAATTAAAATATATTAAAAAAACTAATTTTTTAATTAAAATATATTAAAAAAACTAATTTTTTAATTATTTAATTCAGTTGTTTAATAATTATTACTTAATTTAATAATATTTATTTTTTAATTATTTAATTCAATTATTTATATTGTTTTTTTTAATTAAATCTGATTGGAGGGCATAAGGGTCTTTACCCTTGTTCCAAACCAGTTTCTAGAAGCTTTTAGTGGAAATTCCCATAATACCCTTGTTGACCTAACGGAAGTCAATGAATTCCTAACGGAATTGGACAGTAGAGACTCGATTCGGTATTGTCAGAGAACTTATGTACTTAACTTAGTAAAGTCAGAAAATCGTGGACTAAACTTAGATTAACGCAAACTACAGGGACTAAAAATATAATAACCCTTGATTTTTTTTTTTTTAAATATGGAAGCATAGTTTTTTTTGGCTTTAGTGTATGCTTGTTTAATATTATAATATAAAATTATCAAACAATTTGGTTAAAATGATACATTATAAATTATAATACAACACTAGCAATAACAAAATATTAACTTAACATTATGACTAACAAACCCTAGACCCTAACTTATTAATTAGAAAAAAAAAAAAAAAAAAAAAAAAAACTTTAGTGCATTAAAATCCCGCCCAAGGTGAAATTGCACATTTGGAGGGCCTGTTTTGACTGGTTGCCTTCTAGAGTAAATCTGTCAAAGCATGGGATGCAAATTGAGGTTCACTATCCTAGGAGTGCCAATTTGGCTGCTCATTGTCTTGCTAAACTTGGCTTGACTGTTGAGAGTGATAGGTTCTGATTGGAGGAGTGTCCTCCAAGTTTGGCTCATGTTGTCTTGGGCGAGTGCCCGAACCTCGTGTAATTCTCTTTTGTCTTATGAAAGTTGCTTTTTCTCAAAAAAGAAAAAAAATAAACTTCAACTAAGAAAAATATCTGAATTAAAATAACCGAATATAAATAATAGATTAAGTATAATACTTTACAATTTAAATAATTAATCCAAAATTCAACTTAAATGATATGACAATTGAGTTGTTAGATTGAAGATAATTATTAATTCTCAGGAGAGAATTGATTAGGGATGTATGAGAGAGAGAAAGAAAGAATTGGGAGTTGGGACTTGATTGATTGAGATATATATATATATATATATATATATATATATATATAGAGAGAGAGAGAGAGAGAGAGAGAGAGAGAGAGAGAGAGAGAGAGAGAGAGAGAGAATTATTAATTCTCAGGAGAGAATTGATTAGGGATGTATGAGAGAGAGAAAGAAAGAATTGGGAGTTGGGACTTGATTGATTGAGATATATATATATATATATAGAGAGAGAGAGAGAGAGAGAGAGAGAGAGAGAGAGAGAGAGAGAGTGTGTGTGTGTGTGTGAGAGACTGGTGTTGGGAAATGAAAGAGGAGAGGTGAGTAGTCAATTTCTTTTTAAATTTATTTATTTTTTATTATATTTTTTTTTGTAAAAGGCTGACTCCCATTGAGGTCCTCCTCTGTACTTAGGTCTACTGGCAAGGACGAAGCTTTGAGAGGGTTTGAGGGGGACATGGCCCTGGTAACGCCGTAACCTCTTGAAAAATTCATTTTTAGTCTTTATAATAAATTGATTTTTTTTAAATTTTATTTTACTTCTTTAAAATGAAAATTATAAAGTTTAACCCCCCAAATTTGATGAAATTCGAAATTCTGGCTTCGTTTCTATTTACTAATAAATATTATTAGTTTGAAATGTGTCAAACGCAAATAATATACACAAATATGGAATGCTGATTTAAAAATTACATTTTAATGACGAGATGACGTGCCACTCCCCCAAATCTTAAACTTATTATAATAGCTAAAAAAATTATATTTGATTAAAATATTTTTCAAAATGAATTTGTGATGCAATCTCTTAAATTAATACAAATACCAAGCAACAAAAAGAAAACAAAAAATTTGCTTAAAAAATAAAATCTACTATTGCTAATGAATTTGAACATAAAATTAGGTAATCTTAATCTCTTGAGTCTTGGCTGTACTTAGAATATCAAAGTTTGAAATTACAGAAAGAAACTTACATTACGGCTTTTCAGTACAAGTCTCAAGAACTAAAAGTCCGGAAAAGAGCTTTAAAAGTCTAAAAGCAATACTTCATAATAATTGTTGATAGTGAAATTGTTTATGGCCATCTAATAATAAGATTAACCTTTCCAGCTTTAATCTTCATGTCCAAGAAAACTCTTAGTCTCACTGAGTATTTTCCTTTTATATCATTCTTTAAAGATATTGAATGACAGCAGAGGAGAACCCAGTAGAATTTTAAAACAAAACAGGCATTTCTATAGTAATTAGATCATTGGCTGGTTTAACATCATTCGATTTACAAATTTGCTAAATCATTGCAAAGGTGGGGACACTAGGATACCATAAATCATCACAGCCAATCACTCTGCCTTTTTTTTTTTTTTTTTTTTTTCATTTCATTGGAGGGATTAGAGGTCTTCTGCAACATATTGAAATTAAGAATTTTATGAGCGACCCGGAATTCTACCCCAAAGACTAGGAGTATCTACCTCACATCAAAGAGTTAAAAAACTCTTCACACTTACAAATTCACATAGTGAGACTCAAATCTAGACACACCAGTTTTTCTCCCATAGACATATAATGTAGGCATATTTATAGTATACTAATACACATCACTACACTTTTGTCATGTAAGCAATATAACTTCAATCATAATAATAAACATGACAAAAGTGTGATGATGTGTATTATTTTACTATAAATATACCTATATTGTGTGTCTACTAGAGAAAAACGGCTAGAGACACACCACTGAGTTAGGAGGAGATACGCCTATCACTATATGCGTTATGCAATTTTTCTCTCGTAGACACACATTATAGGTATATCTATAGTATATTAATATACCTCATTACATTTTTACCATGTTTATTATTATGATCGAAGTTATTTTACTTACATAGTAAAAATATGGAGATATATATTAGTATACTGTATATATACCAATAACGTGTGAGCTAAAAAAAAAAAATGATTCATTTCCCTAGCAACAACGTTATACTAGTATCATCTTATATTGTAATTAATAATCAGGTCTCTGCAGTTGGTGGAGAGAATCTATACACAGTAATGCTTTTTATTAGCTCTGATTATTCTAATTAATATCTGATTATTCTTTCTTTTCTCTAACATTTAGAATATATATTTTTTTAAATTTTGTTTTCTTTTAAATGGGTTAGCTATATAGAAAGAAAGCACCTCTGACTCTGAGTGCCCACTTGTGGTTTATTGGGACTTGCAAATTACTTTTTAATAATTTTAATGTATTATTTAAAAAAAATAAAAAAAATTCAACACTTTAAAAGCAATCAACCCAGTTGGAGGAAACATCCTCCCTCTTTCTGTAGCATACTAGCATGTGCTTCATGTCCAATTTCACATCCCATAAATAATTTTAAAATTACAGGACTAATCCGTATTTGGTTGTACTTATATGTAAAGCTATAATTAACATTTTTTTTTTTTTTTAAAAGACTGACACATCCACTTGTTGTCCCATAAAAAAAACCCAGTTACACAAGGCATAATTGTGAGAATCCAAAGCATAATATTGTTTCAAAAAGGCTAGCCAGTGGCCACAAGCGTGCCCATCTCCTGGGACCATTGTGTCTTTTCTTCTTCTTCTTCTTCTTGCAATTACCCTAGTTCATGAATCAGGGCAAAAATGCTGTCGATGAGTACTAACTACTAAGTATAAGTACAATCTTTTTTTCTTCTTTTGGATTACTTCTTGTTTGTAAAAAAGATTTTTACACCAACTTAAATATTCAGTTTATTGCCACCCCAATCTTTAGAAGTAAAAATGTTGAGGTTAAAGATACTTTATGCTTTCTCAAAAGCAATTATTATAGTTTTCAAACTCTCTTAGAAATAAATAAACCAAATTAACTTACACAAGTAACAATTTATGAATTTATTGACAAGATGCGAGTAATAGCTTGTTTGGTTGGGCTTTTGAAAAACCTATTTTTATAAATAGAGCTTTTGAAAAAAAAAAAATTATAATTGTTTGGTTGGTAAAAAAAAAAAAAATATTTGAAGAAGCTCCTCCCGTGAGCTTTTCTCTAAATTCAACTGAATTTAAAATAGACAATCTTAAAGTCGGTTTAAGTGGTGGATCTTAAATTTCTAAATATTCACCGAAATATGAGTCGGTGAATGTCACGTGCGGAGGACTAAGGACACGTGATGGGCTCATAAAGACGTAGCAGTACGGCAATAGGACAAGAGATGGTTAGGTTAGGTGCAAAAGATGGGGGTGCGTGTGTGGCACGCGTTTCTTTCACAGCTGTCTGCCGCGAAACGACTGCTTTTTAAAAAAAATTGCAAATTTGCAATCCTGTCTCACCCTTCCCTCTATTTCTCGTTTCTGTTTTCGTTTGCTTTTATTTCCATTTTTTCCCTTTTTTTTCTTTTTATTTTTGCCCTTTTCTCTTTCAAAACGCATATCCACGGCAGTTAATTAATAAATAAATTGCTTCCAACAGTTTATAACTGAAAATTTAATACGGAGGATTAATAGAGATAAACATTTTATTCCGCTAATTAATAATCTAACCACGAACCTTCAATGATTCATCAACCACCTGATGTGACCGTTGTTTTTATTATTTTGATTTTATTTTTCGCAATAATCTCCTGACCTTATTGCTTCTTCATCAATCGTTATTGTCGGTTATTACTTTCTAACCATAAGTCATAAGATATTTATACAATTATGGACTGCCAGTCCAAATAAGGACCACCTCTTCTGTTTGCTTGTTTCATAACATCTTCAAACTGTTAAATTTACATGCACAACAAATCAACGGTATGAGGTTAATTGGGGTGGTACTAGAGTGTGTATTCGAATCGTATCCCTAATCATAAAGCAACTAGGGAAGTTCAGAGAGAGAGAGAGAGAAAATAGATTGATTTATTATGTGTTTGGTATGGTTTTTATAAGGATCAAAAACGTTTTGTTTTTTTTTTTTTTTTTTTTTTTTTAAGATGCTATTTTGAAGTTTTTTTAAGTTGTTTAGTAAAACTCAAAACAGTTTTTTTTAATTTATGAATTGCCCTCAATTACCTTTTACAAAAGTCATTTTATGTCTACTTGGAGAAACCCAAAATTTAGGCTTTTCCAAAAACCTTTTTTGAGTTTTTTTTTAAAACATATGAATTGTCTCAACTACCATTTATAAATTTTATATATTTCACCATACAACTCTCTCATTATAAATACATTGTCAATACCCTTTTTATAATTTTTACAACAAAAAGCTATTTTTAAAAATACATTATAAACACCTTTTTATAATTTACACGATCAAAAGACTTTTTTTTTTTTTTTTTTTTTTCGATCTACTTATTAGAAGTTCCATTACAAAAAGATCTATTTTAAATGCCTTACTTGAAAAGCTATACTAAACACATTCTTAAAGGCTTAAAGCAGGTAAGACGGTGGAGTCGGTTTTTGCGGTTTAGAAAGGGCAGGGATGGCGACTGGCACGTGGCGGTGGGTTGTGGGAGTAGGCCGTTGGAGGTACAGTAGTGTTTTTTAGGTGGGCCCAATTACAGGCTGGACTGACAGAATTATAGTATCCTTCAGTTCCCGATTCTGCTACTTAATTTTGTCGTTTTGTTAGCCAGCTCAGCATTTCCGTGCGTCCTTTTCTTTCAAACAAATAAAAATCCTTCCTTTCATCAAATTGCTATCCAGCCTGTCTTTTGGTCAAAGTCATCCCCCCTCTCCCAACCGTACTCTTCAATTTTATTTATTTATTTTGAAACGATAAGATAAATATCACATCTGTCTCTCTAATCTTAAACCACCAAGTTTGTTTTTAGATATAATTTCACCTCTCTTACAACTTCCAAAACGGTCATTTAACTTTTAAAACCTCCGTGTTGTTGATAATTTAAACCAAAAAAGAAAAAATCACTAAAATGGGACCCATGTGTTGATGTGGCGTGATTTGGGTGATCAACTTGACGAACTCTGTAATTGTAGCAACTGCACGTAACTCGCAAGGCAGTTTTTGATAGAGAGTGATTATTATACGTGTAAGTTAGATAAGCGAGGAGGCGACGCGTGTCAGTTTGACAGCTGTATACTAGTAACTGACTTACCTGGAAGAATCCTCCATCTCTCAACGGCTATGACCGGTCATTTAACCGGTTCTTCCAGTCATCCTTATCTCCTTCGTATATATATACACCCTTATAACTTCCTCTTCCTTGCCTCTCTCTCTCTCTCAGACCCAAGGTGAGGCTCAGCCTCTACCATTTTCAAAATCTTTCACAAACACGATATCAATCTTTTTTTTTTCTCTATCAACAAATTTTTTATCCATATTTTTAATTTTAGTCGTTTTAGCTGTTTAGATTTTAAATTAGATTTTTTTTTCTTTCTAAATCATCCATGGCTTCGACGAGAAAAGATGTGGATCGGATCAAAGGACCATGGAGTCCAGAAGAAGACGAGGCTCTACAAAGGTTGGTCCAAAACTACGGTCCTAGAAACTGGTCTCTTATCAGTAAATCGATCCCTGGTCGATCGGGAAAATCATGCAGGTTACGGTGGTGTAACCAGCTGTCACCTGAGGTTGAACACAGACCATTCTCACCTGAAGAAGACGACACTATAATACGGGCCCATGCTCGATTTGGCAACAAGTGGGCCACCATAGCTCGACTCCTCAACGGCCGCACCGATAACGCTATTAAGAATCACTGGAACTCAACCTTGAAGAGGAAATGTTCCTCTATGAGTGATGATTTTAACGACGATTTGCATAATCCGCAGCCGTTGAAAAGATCTGCTAGTGTCGGGCCGGGTAATAATAACTTTTCAGGTCTCTATTTGAACCCTAGTAGCCCATCCGGATCCGACTTGAGTGATTCGAGTCTACCCGGTGGTGTGTCTCAGTCTCCAGTTTATCGACCTTTGTTGAGAACCGGGTCTCTTGTTCCTGTTGAAGCCTCCTCCTCAACAACGGATCCGCTTACCTCACTCAGCCTCTCGCTGCCTGGATCCGATTCATGCGAGGCCTCAAATCTGGGACCCGGATCCGCGACAGGATCAGGACCCGGATCCAACTCGGTTTACAACTCAAGCATCATGGTAGTACAGCCTCAGGTGGCATCACCACAGCCTTTGGCAGTGCAGGTACAGGTACAGGCTGCACCACTGCCGCCGCCGCCACCGCCGGCGCTGCAGAGTGAGTTTGGGAATGAAAAGCAGTTTTTCAGTGCAGAGTTTTTGGCAGTGATGCAGGATATGATAAGAAAAGAAGTGAGGAACTACATGTCTGGGATTGAACACAACGGTATGTGTTTGCAGACTGAAGCAATAAGGAACGCTGTCGTGAAGCGTATTGGCATTAGCAAGATCGATTAGAGAGGAAACAGACTAGTCACTCAACTAGTGAAAATCCAATGATCATCGAACTAGACAGACCCCATCGATGAGAAAAACAGACTCAAAAAAAAATTGTGAAAAAAAAAAAACCTTTTTATCTTTGTTTTTTTTTAGTTGTTTATGGTTCCTTTGTTATACAAAGTAATAATTTTGGTAGTGTACAGAGGGATAGAACTGGGGATGAAAACAAGAGGGTTTTGTTTATGAGGAAAAGAGAAGGAAACAATTTCCTTTTGAATATTAAAAAAAAAAAAAAAAAAAAAGAACAGAAAATTTTCAATTTTCCATTCACCATTTTTGCGAAAATCAAATCAAGGAAATTAGGGTTTTGTTAACGTTGATGATGATGGACAGAATTACAGAAAGGACGTAACTGTATATATTTTGTTTTGTTTTCAAAGAAACAATTTGAAAAATGGAAACACTGGAGTTTTGTTTGGAAGTGAGAACCAGAAAGGTAAAAAAAGAAAAAGAAAAAAAAAGGTGGTCTGCATGATTTTGTTTGGTAGTTGGGTAACTGTGGCATCTGGACCAGTAGTGAATGTGGCATTTAAATTAAAAGCATGTGAAAAACTTGGATGCATACATACATGTTGAAGACTTGAAGATAGAGGAGTTGGAACAGTAGTAGAATCTAGATCTTTCATATTTGTTTGTAATCATCCTCTTTTTAGATGTTGGTTACAGCTTATATTGATGTTGATAGGTAAAATAGAAAAATCAAGAACCGGTTCAAATCTCAATCATAGTTTTGTTTGGTATGCACTTTGGTTCAAAACTGTAAGACAAATTAGGTGATGTTTTGTACCCATATGATTAGGTAGTTCTATTCTGCAAAGAAAAAAGAAAAAGAGAACTAGAGAAGTGAAGAACCTCTAGGGTAGCATGGTGCTTTATTGCAAAATGTCTAGGCTTGATTCTTGAATGTACAAGAGCTCCAACCTAGTTACAATAATTTTACTACTAGGTACCACTTGCAACATAACATTATTTATTAATGAATCAATCTGAAAGAAGAGTATTACTCAACTAGAAAAATTAAAAGAAAGAATATTACTATAAACACCTATCCTAATGCTAATAGTACTCTAATTGAAATAAATATATTCATTTTAATACATATTATTTATAATTACTCTTAAATTATTATCACATCCAATTTATAAAAAAAATCATATTATTTTTGTAATCAAATCCTCTTTTAATGATTGTCCAATTTACTTTTGAAAGTATCTCGAATGTAAGAGCCTTATAAAAGGGAATACAAGGGAATACACGGAACCGTATATGAGGTCAAGAGATTTTCAATATGGAATTTTCTTATTTATACAGCTATCTAAAAAAAAAAAAAAAAAAAAAAAAAAATCTTATTAATATCAACAGCTATCTTAAAAAAAAAAAATTAAAATTTTTTTTGTTGATATCAATAACTATCGTTAAAAAAATAAAATACTTTGTTTATTGATAGAGTTTATAACTATATATAAAAGAAAGACAAAAACAATATATAGGTGTAATTAGGGTTTATCATAAAAATTAGGATTTATCGTAATTTTTTTATTTATTTAATAAAGAAATGTAGTTGCAAATATATGAGTAATTAATGAGTGTATACAGTATTTGGTTTATTTTTAATTAAAATAATTTGTCTTTATCTATAAATTTCTATTAGGATATTTTTGTAATTAATTTTTTTTTTAATAAAGAGAGTTTTCTTTTGACAATCTAATTTTTTTATTTTTTATTTTTTATTTTTATTATTATTATTTTTTTTACACTTCTTTTCTAAAAACACTCAATTTTGTTATAAGATTATCTTTTTTATCTTTTTTTTTAAAATAAATTATTAAAAAAAGAAATTATCTCTCCTAAATCATTAGATTAATTATTACATATTAAATACTCTTTCCTAAATTTTTAATTACCATATTAAACTTTCTTTCCTTCAATACATATCTCTAATTTTAGAAAGAAAAAAAAAAAAAAAAAACTCTTACTAATTAGCTTGATTTTCAGGAACCGTATGTATGTATATATTAAAAAAAAAAAAAAAAAAAACCTTGTTTTTTTAAGGGGTTTTTTTTTTTTTTTTTTTTTTTTTTTTTTTTTTTTTTAACTCTTGTAGGTATGTAATTGTCTAGAGAACTTAATTGTTCATTTGTCTTAGAAATTCTGAGTTTAATCGAATCTAGTTGCAACAATTAAAGCTTTCATATATCTTTTTTTTTTAATTGACTTTTTAATATATATATATATATATATATATATATATTACTGTTAGTAAAAAACCAAAATATTCATAAGTTATTTTTCTTTAACTATTAATCAGAGATTGATCGAGAAAGTATGGAAATATGATTTATTTATTTATTTTTTAAAAATATAGAGAAATTAATGAGGAGAGAGTGTTTAATATGATAATAACAGATTTATGAGAGAGAGTTTAATACATAATATTTAATCTAATGATTTAGGAGAGAGATTTTTTTTTTTTTTTTTAATAATTTAATTAGTTTGGAGTGTCTTTAAATTTTTTGTCTTGTTTAGTAATTTTAATTTAGTTTAAAATTGTCATTAATAAAAAAAATTAAATTGGAGTGTGAATAGATAATTTATGAATTGTATTAACATATATGTGTACTAATAAGTTTTATGGGTGCCAATATCAGCACCCTTTATATTAACATATGACTATAGAATTACTAACTATAAAAATAAAGAAATGCCTTAACAGTAATATCTAAGAAGTGGAAATGGTGAGAAATGTCACATTTTTAAGTTGATGTTGTAAGAAAGTCACCACTTTAATAACTTAAGTTTAAAATGCACTTATTATAGTGAACGGACCCAAATGCCCTTACTTTACACATTCTCTTACTTTGAAATTTTCTGAGACTTTATTATTTCATCTTCTTCATAGATGTCTGTTTAACAGACCTCCAATGGAGGTTGAACATCAAAACAGACCTCCATTAGTTTAGTGGCGCTACGCAGACGCATTCGGGGGTCGAGCTCCCTGCTGAGCTCGTGGTGGTCGAGCTGCCCGGTCAGCTCGTGGGGGTTAGGGGGCAATGACCCCGAGCTTTTTTTTCAATTTAAAACCTTAAGCTGGTTGTTCTCCGAGTCTTTTGTAAACCTTAAGATGGTTGTGTGAATTTTGATACTAGGTTCGAGCCTTTTCATACTTAGTTCGAGCATTTTCATACTAGGTTCGAGTCTTTTCATACACTGTTGAAAATGCTCGAATCTAGTGTAAAAAGGCTCGAAAACGCACGAAAAGGCTCGAAAAAAAGTTTAAAAAGGCTTGAATTTTTTTTTTTCAAAAAGGCACGATTTCAGTTCAAAAAGGCACGATTTTAGTTCAAAAAGGCTCGATTACTATACAAAAAAACTCGATCACAGTTCAAAAAGGCACGATTTCAAAAGGCACGATCACAGTTCAAAAAGGCACGATCATAGTTCAAAAAGGCACGATCACAGTTCAAAAAGACACGATCACAGTTCAAAAAGACATGATCACAGTTCAAAAAGGCATGATCACAGTTCAAAAAGGCTCGATCACAGTTCAAAAAGGCACGATCACAGTTCAAAAAGGCTCGATCACAGTTCAAAAAGGCTCGATCACAGTTAAAAAATGCACGATTTCAAAAGGCACGATCACAGTTCAAAAATGCTCGATTACTGTACAAAAAGGCTCGATCACTGTACAAAAAGGCTCGATCACAGTTCAAAAAGGCTCGATCACAGTTCAAAAAGGCTCGATCACAGTTCAAAAATGCTCGATAACAGCTCGGATCTAATGTAAAAAGGCTCGATAACAGCTCGGATCTAATGTAAAAATGCTCGAAAATACACGAAAAAGTTCAAAAAGGTTTTCTCTCAACGTTTGAAAAAGACACAAAGTGACAAAAAGAGGTATTTTTGTCTGATCACCTAAATATGTGCCTTTTAAACTTAAATTAGTAATGTGGTGCCTGTCTTACAAAAATCGCCCCAAATAGTGACAAAATGTTTTTGAACCCTATCTAAGAATATATATATATATATATATATATATATATATATATATATATATATCAGAAACCCATTGATGACGCCAACATGGGCGTAGCTCAGCTGGTAGATGGACGAGCTTGGGGCTTGGGCAAATGACTCCCAGGTTATCGGTTCGAATCCTACCAATAGCGAAAACTTTTAAAAAAATACCTAGTTCCCAATTAATTGATATTGTAAGAAAAAAAAAAAAGAAACCCCTTGATGATAGCCAATTGGTTTGTGTTTTGGTTGTGACGTTTGAGCTCATAAAATTCTTATTTTAGAGGTAAAGTAGGGCTAAGATTCAATCCAAAGAAACCCCTTAATGATAGCCAATTGGTTTGTGTTTTGGTTGTGACGTTTGAACTTTGAACTCATAAAATTCTTATTTTAGAGGAAAAGTAGGGCTAAGATTCAATCCAAAGCTAGCCATCACAATTTTGGCCATCAATAACTCCTTTCATATAAAATTTGTTGAGGGTTAAAATGGTATGGGATGATAAATGGAGATTGCCTTTACGAACGTGAAATCAATGTCTTTTGATCCTCTAAAGACCCTGAAAAATCAAAAAACAAGCGGTTAAGGTGGTCGATGGACGTTGTCGAAAAACCTTCAATGCTTAAATCATTTTTATAAAGCTTTTAAGGTTAAAATTAAGAGTTTTATTGAATGAAAGATTTCTTACCTTATTTATGTGCTCGGAGGGTTTATAAAGTTTCTTTTATGACTCATGGTTGTGCTTTTCGTTTCATTGTGGGTTTAAGGTGACACTTGTCTGTTTTGCTACAACGAGTGTCATTTTGTATGCTGGTTAGATGGCAGTTTCTTGTAGTTCGATCTCTGACGTCGTCGTTAATTGATCGGGTAGCTTGGTGATGTGCATTCCATTCACAGGCTTGACCACTCTAATTAATTATTATCTGCCGGGGCGATCTTCCTCCGATCATTATTGATCAATCGGGGGACATTTTAGTTTAATAATGGTATGTGCCAAGTGTCATGCTTTTATTGGGTTCCCATTATATTAATTATTTATTGTCAACAAAATCAGTTACGCCTATATAACATTTGTGAGTCTGTCACCTCTATGGAAAATAAATGGGAGATTAAGCATTTATCCTATCCCAAATCACAAAAAAGTGTGACAAGTTTGCTGAGGCCTGAGGGGTTGTTCCTTTATGACAAGGAACGCTAAGTTGCGGAGAAGATTGTACGTGTCAAGGACTTGTGTGGTGGGCATCTTAATTGGCGCTCAACACCTGCTAATTAGAGTCCATTTTTACTCACCTCCTACAAGGGGTAAGCATTACCTCCCTCCTAAATGGATGACATGTGTCCATGGAGGAGTAAATTTGTCCAAACATAATTACCTCCCTGAACACATGTCATTCATTTGGAAGGGGGGTAATGGTTACCTCCCTTGAAGGGGAGGTGAGCAAAAATGTTCTCTGCTAATTAAGGTACATTGTTATCAAGACTCTTTTAGCAGAATTATTTCTACTTAAAAATTTACTTGTAAGGAGAAGATATGCCTCAGAGACTTGTATATCCTTCACTAATTGCATACCTAATCGATTTAGAACACTTCCAATTAAGAGAGATCCAGATATCTTATACCACGTGGCATGACAACAGTGGCCTGAACATATATGTCTAATGTCTGAATGCATGCAGTCGAAAACATCAAACTTTTTCCCTCGAAATTGCAATGTATCAAAAATTCTATCAAGGAAATTAACTTTGATTTACATTACCCGTAAATCAAGTTATATTTATGAATTCTAAGTATTTTTCTATCATGTACAAGTTGAATATTCAATATGTTTAAATTCATATCTCACCTCATACTCTGACATAAATGATCCATTTGTGTTCTTCCTGCCACCACACATCCACTTGATGAATTTTCTTTCTGGTTTCCAACGCGTGGAAACAAGTCAAACAACTAACACAAGGTCACAAGAAATTTTTTCAATTTCGTAGATTATTCCAAGTCAATAAGCGTACTCAACACTGCGATTTATATAGTAGACCAATTTTTGTTGAATATATAATTATGAGAATCGGTGCAAAAGATTAGTCTATTGGGTTGTGACATTTATGATTATATATACTATTCTCCTGCTATATATATATGGAAAAATTATTTCCAATGTGAGATTCATCCCATCTTCTTAGACTTAACACATGGAATCTCTAACACATTTCTCTCGCTAACTAAAAAACCGAATTCGACTACATTACTCTTGCTTGATTAGTTGTGCACTCTGCCTCTTACAAGTGTGACATGGGTTTGAGTTCAACCATTCTTCGTAAAATATTCAAAACATAAATGTGGGAAGATACCTCCTTCGTAGCGGTAGTTCGATGTCAGATTTTATAAAATAAAACTGTAAACAGTTGCTTGGGAGTAGGGCAGGAATTTGGACCGTAATGTATATAAGACAAGGGCAGATGACCAACTGTAGCTTTCCTCTCATGAGGAGAAGGTTCTGAAGAATATTTCAAATTCTGACTTGAAATTAACATGGGAATATAATAACGTTTCGTGTACAGCGATTATTAATGCTCTCCTATATATATATATATAGTTCATGCTATATTGCTATGTATAACATCCTTATTGATTCTAAATTCTTGCATATGGATATCTCAATTTCCTTTATTTTTCTTCTTCTCATACAAACTCCTATATCATCTTCAAAAACTTTTGATAATAATATTCTAAGACAAGGTTCATCATTATCTGTTGAGAAATCAAGCGATCAATTGATTTCACCAAATGGTGTTTACTCAGCAGGGTTCTTCTCCGTTGGCGACAATGCCTTCAGCTTTGCTGTTTGGTTCACAAAATCTTCACCTCCCACCGCAGCTTGGATGGCTAACAGAGACATGCCCGTCAATGGAAAAGGCTCAAAGCTTTCACTTTTAAAAAATGGCGATCTTTCCTTGACTGATGCTACTGGAATTCATATTTGGAATTTGAAAACTTTTTCGGGTAATTCTCAGACAGTACAATTAGCCCTTGCAGACACCGGAAATCTTGTTCTGTTCACTCTTGAGAATGTACCTCGATTGCTCTGGCAAAGCTTCGATTCGCCAACGGATACTCTTCTACCAGATCAACCATTTGCCAACAGCTCCACACAACTTGTCTCATCAAGAAGCCAAGGTAATTGCTCTTCAGGTTTTTATAAATTTTACTTTGACGACGACAATGTTCTGCGGCTTCTTTACACTGGTCCTTTAATATCAAGTGTTTATTGGCCATTGCTATGGAAAGGAATCAATCTCTGGGATTTAGGAAGGACAACACAGCCGAATAGCAGTATTCGACACTTCAGGATTCTTCAAATCATCCGACAATTATACGTTTAAGCCCTCTGATTTCGGTATGGGGCCTCGAAGAAGATTGACGCTTGATTATGATGGCAATCTCCGAATGTATAGCCTAGAAGAGACTACAGGGAAGTGGGATGTTTCCTGGCAACTTGAATCCAAACAATGCAGGATTCATGGCGTCTGCGGACCGAATAGTCTATGCCATTACGACCCTTATAATGGTAGGACATGTTCTTGCTTACCAGGATTCAAGATCAAAAATCACACAGATTGGTCATATGGTTGCGAACTTGAATCGAAAATCATCTGCAACAGGACAAGAGTTGGTTTCCTCCAGATCCCACAAGTTGATTTCTACGGCTATGATATTAGCTACATATCAAATTCTACTATCAGTCGGTGTCGAACGGAATGCATGAAATTGTGCAATTGTAAGGGATTCATGCTTAAGTTTGATGAATGGAGAGGAGTGTATGACTGTTTTCCGAAATTCCTCTTGATTAACGGACTCCGTTCGCCGGAATTTACTGGAACCTCCTACATCAAACTGCCTATAGATAGAATGTTTTTGTTTTCAAACAATAACAGTACTCAAAATGTGTCAATGTTGGATTGCTCAGGCCTAGGTCCAGTAGTAGTAGATAGAATGTACGAAAAACACAGTGAATTTGAATCATTGATGAGGATTTTGCTCTGGTTCGCCACTGGTTTCGGATGTTTTGAGGTGACGTGCATCCTTTTGATATTGTATTACCTGTATAGTACCAATCAGGGGGCTGACAACACTACACAAAGCTACATTCTCGCTGCGACAGGATTTAAAAGATTTAGTTACGGTGAGCTGAAAAAAGTCACGCATGGTTTCAGCGAAGAGATTGGTAGAGGTGCGGGAGCATTGTTTACAAAGGCACATTATCTGATGGAAGAGTAGCAGCAATCAAGCGACTCAACGAAGCTAACCAAGGTGAAGCTGAATTCCTAGCAGAAATAAGCTCAATTGGGAGGCTTAATCACATGAATTTGATAAAGATGTGGGGATATTGTGTGGATGGAAAGCACAGGCTTCTAGTTTACGAGCATATAAAGCACGGATCTTTAGCTGAAAATCTTTCTTCAAACCAGCTTCAATGGGATACACGGTTTGAAATCGCCGTTGGAACTGCAAAGGGTTTGGCTTATTTGCATGAAGAGTGCTTAGAGTGGATTCTGCACTGTGATATTAAGCCAAAAAACATACTCTTGGACTCTGATTACCAACCAAAGGTGGCTGATTTTGGCCTGTCTAAGCTTTTAAATAGGGGTGGTGGTGGCCTCAACAATTCTAGCTTCTCAAGAGTAAGAGGAACAAGAGGTTACATGGCTCCTGAATGGGTTTACAACCTTCCCATAACCGCAAAGGTGGACGTTTATAGCTATGGGATGGTTGTGTTGGAGATGATAACAGGAAAGAGCCCGACCGGTACTTTGAGCTTTGACCATGGAGGGTTGACTGCACATGGAAGATTGGTGACATGGGTGAAGGAGAAGATGAATAAGGCTGCTGCTACAAGAGATCATTCTTGGGTTGAAGAAATTTTTGATCCCTCGTTGGGATGTGAGTACGACATAAATAAGATGGAGGTTTTGGTTAGAGTTGCACTGCTATGTTTAGAAGAAGATAAAGATTCAAGACCCACCATGAGGCAAGTTGTAGAGATGCTAGCTTCTCAGCAATGATTTCAAACCTTCAGTTACTTGAGGTACAAGAAAATCTTATGAGTGGTGCATCGACAAATGAATATATGACATGACAATGTCACATGTGTCATATGCGATTTTTTACCACATGTCACATCTTCAATAACCAAGTGTATTAGTGCACTGAAAATTTTCTCCTTAGATACATACACGCTTTATAATTGAACTTCTTGTTCATAATAGAATTTCTTAAATGGATTTTACATGAGCTCTTCAGGCTGTAATTGATGCATTTGTATCTCTTTTTTGAATAAAATTTGTATTCTACAGTGTTAGTGCAACTCAAAAAGAAGGAAAAAAAGAAAAGGAGATAGTGTTTTTAAATGTAACCAGACTTAGGCTATGTTTGGGATTGCTTAAACTTTAGAAATAATTACTTATTTCATAATTTAAGACTTATGAGGTGTTTGGTAAACATTCCATAATCAACTTATTTCATAATTTGCTCATCCAATAATCAACTTTTGAGAAGTTGGTTGGGGGTAGCTTTTGGAAGTTGATTTTTAGAGAAGTTGGCTTCTTATCATTGTAATGTCTATAATACCCTTACTATTTTAATATAAAGACAATAATACGTTTCATTTAACAGTGAATTTTTTTGAATTAATAATATATTAAAAAAACTAAAAAGATTGTTCAGAATGTACAGTGGAGGCTATTGCTCGCCGGTGGTGGACACCACCGACGATGGAGGCCGGAGGACGGACGGCTACCTCCGGCGACGTCGAAGTCATCGGAGGAAGTCGAAGTCGTTGAAGTTGTTGAAGTCGACGGCCAGCTGCATCCTCTGTTTCGCGATTGAAATCGTGAATCTGTCGGTCAGCTACCGCCGGTGAAGTCGATCATCGATTTCGTCGTGCCCGAGATGCTGGTTCTACTCCGGCAATGGATGAGGTTCCTTCTCCATTTTCACGACGAATCCGGGACCAAATCTCACGATTTCAAAACTTGTAAGTGAATTGGCAGCGAGGGAGACAATGTTGACGGTGAGGGATGACGGATGGCGGCGACATCGGTGGAGAATATGGTGGAACGGGAAACTGTGGCGGATTTGGAGCTTGAGTTGCAGAGAATCCATTAATGGCTTCTTGAGTCGGTGAGTTGACTCGGTAGATTTGTAATGAGATGACTGAGTTGACTCAGCAAATTAGTATTGTGATGAATGAGTTGACTCAGTAGAATATTTTAAATATATATATATATATATATATCCTATTTTTAATTTAAATTTGGATAATATATTAAATTTTAACAATGATGTCCATTTTAGACATTTTCCATAATCAATTAAAGTTTACCAAACACATTTTCCATACTTTTTTCGTAAGTTGATTATGTATAAAGTCAATTTACCAAACATCTATCGACTTATCTTGTAAGTCGATTATTCCTTAAGTTAAGCTAAAAGCGGATTATTTCATAAGCAAAGCAACCACAAACATAGCCTTACAATGGTGAACACAAGAACTATTTCATCACCTTTCATTTCCAATTTCCAGCAATTGCTTCAGTTTGTTATCAAATAAGGTCAAAACCTTAGCAACAACTGATCTGAGTACATCCTGCCAAAGACTTTACAAGGCAAGCTAATTGACAATTTCTCCTAACAGTTTACTAGTGACAACAACATATCCTCAACAAGTAAGATATACCATATATATTTAAAGCTTATGGAACTGTTTCTATAGACCAACGCTCACAGGCATATCAAATTTTAGCTTTTTCTAGCCTAAATCAATTGAAAAAAATAGTGAGATGACATCTACCAACAATAGTTCCATGGTGTTATGTACAAAACCACGGTCCACGTGAACCCCAGAGCTCCAGTCATCTTGCTTGTTTGTGCTTGTTTCAACATCTTCAGCAACATGGTAAGTAGAGAGAAAAAATGCACTCTGATTCTTTTGCAGGAACCTGCGCAGCACAATATGAGTAATCCATCAACCGGAGAATTAAGATCCCAAAGATGTGAATGAAGTCTTAATCTTCCACTAAAGTTCTTCCCAAACAAAGTGCTACAATTTTGGTGCATGATACATCAACCAGTGAGATTGTTGTAATTTTTGAAAACCTTAGTAGAACAAACTTCTCTGACGCAGAACGGAAGTTCTAGGGTTTACCAGCGTAATTCCTAAAGTAACAAAACTGGAATCCACCAGCAAATAACGAGTGTATGTAAACTGAAAATTGATAATATTATTGAATAATTCTGAAACTGATAACAAAGAGCCTTAAATAGCCTCTTGAAACCGTAAAATAAGCAAAAAGACTAAAATATCCTCAAACTAAACAAAAACAACTAAAAACGGAAAAATAAGAAAAAACACAAAATCTTTGGTTGCCCGACAGCCTAACTTAAACTGCTCCGATGAGGACGCAAATGACGTCAACCGGGGAACCCGAGTTGCCATGCTATAGATCTCTGAAAACCCTTTCCGAAAACATATTATAATAGGAAATCTGACAACCGAGTCAAAAGTTATGCCCGTTTCTTTGGAACACCTCTTTTGGACAATTTCCTGTCCATCTCTTCTTCAAACTCTAAAGCCAACTGTCCTACATCATTCTCTGTACCACCAAATCAACTGCTTCCAGGAAAAGATACATGATAATTTTAAGGAAGCAAAATCTATTTACTTTCGTGTCACCAAAATTTGACTTTCAAGGATTATGTGTATTTCAGTGATAGCCTACATCATGTAACATGTCATATGCACTCTATAAACTACTTCATTACCAGGACATTAACTCTTAATTGTATGATAAATTTGTTCTTGCCAGGCAAAAAAGAGAAATTGTAAGACAGTGATCAAGAAACACAGAGAGTACAAGTTTAAATAGTAGACTAATAAGGAGCTCATACTTGAGAAATTCAACTAGTTTTTGCTGCAATTCTTTCAGTGTCTCTTCTTCAATTTTAATGTGGACCAATAACTCCGGCAACTTAACTACAAATGCCAGATACAAGTAAATTGTCAGCAGAAAATTCAGATGGTCGGCAATTTTATATGGCAAAGATGCTTTAAAGTAAACCATACATCCAAAAGAAATTACAAGTCAGATGCAGCAGTTCTATAATTAAACAATCACATAATATCACAGGAGAATATACCATGCATCATATGTCTAGCACTGTGAGACAAGTCTCTAAAATACCCCTTACATGGTTAAAAACCCAGTGGCATATATATTTTCACGAATAACCCATCAGAAAAATCCAAAGCTAAGTGATGCCACAAATACTGTAAGTGATGTAGCGGAAACAATAACGAGAAAAACTCGCAAGACTTATTCGAAAAACAACCTACCAATATTCTGTTGATCCGCGCACGGATGCCAGAATACCAATCTTCAAATACGACAATCGACTTCGTGCACGAAGGATGTGTAATTGGATATTTGAGAAACAATTCTCTGTATTTTTTATTAATCAAAAACTAATCAAATAAACCCTAATACAAACTATTAATTAGAAAAAGCAATTTAAATCCACTAGGACTTGAAATAACCTAGATTGCTGAACAAGAAAAGAATCCTAAAAATCCTAAGAATCCTAATTAAAAAGGAAAACAAATTCTACGTTCCGCTGAAAACTAAAAGTCTTCGCGCAACAAACTAGATGGCCGAAATTGGGCCTGTTGTGATCTGTTACGGATGATGGAGTCTTCATAACATCTGTAGGGCTCGTTTTGGGCTTTCCGGAAATATATTATAATAGACGATCCGACCCCATATGCCCTCTGTACAGGTCCATGAAGTTCAACCTGGATTTGGTTGTTCCATGTGACCCAACTACGAATTCGCCACCCACTCCATGTATTCCATTGCCTTATCTGCTGTTGCATCAGTAAGCAACATTATTTGACAAGTAAAAGATGTAATAGTAACAAGAAATATATGATCACTGTTCTATAAAAATGAACACCTGAAGCAGTACGCATTTTTCAACACAAATTATCAGCTTCGTTAAGCACTAAAGAATGGGCTCACCAAAGAGGCGCAACAGATGTTCAGCACCATATATAGTTGAGGGAGAGTGGCCAACTGCCACTGCATCTTCATATTGTTGACGCTCAGTTTTGTACAGAAGCCTTACTGGCAATGCTTTGTCAAAGTAACATTGCAACCCTTTCGCAATTTCTTCAGTTGAATCAGCTCTCCTACATCAAGAAAAGATGATAAGCACAGAATGTAACTACCTTTCCCAGATGTGTAATAGATTCACAATCATCAACTAGTTGCTTCTTTAATGTTGGCGGAATTTGGAGATTCACGACATGTTACAAGGGTATGCTGCCCTTTTCCTACCAATTGACAAAACCATAGACTTAGAAAGTAGACGCAAAAAAGACAGAGCTTTGTCAAAGTAACATTGCAACCCTTTCACAATTTCTTCAGTTGAATCAGCTCTCCTACATCCAGAAAAGATGATAAGCACAGAATGTAACTACCTTTCCCAGATGTGTAATAGATTCACAATCATCAACTAGTTGCTTCTTTAATGTTGGCGGAATTTGGAGATTCACGACATGTTCCAAGGGTATGCTGCCCTTTTCCTACCAATTGACAAAACCATAGACTTAGAAAGTAGACGCAAAAAAGACAGAAGAAAACTTACAAAGAAAAGGCAAAGAAAATCTCAATTGATTGGAATTAAAATTTAATTGACTTATATCAATTGAATGAATTTCGGTTGAATGGATATCACTAGTAAATAGTAATGATATATGCATTTGTCGAGATAAACTTGAGCATACCTTATGGAGAGATTCATGCTTTCGTTTCTTGCCCATTGCAACTGCATATACACAGAACAGGTAAAAAATAAACCCAATTAAAAGAATGACAACTTGGGACAGAAATTCATAGAAGTACAGCCCAATATCTGTAATTAAAACAGAAGTTCAACTTCACATGTAAGATCAGACTTAATGGAGATGCTTCGGTAAACTGATATGAAGCATGTATGACACTCTTCATGACGCAGCGGAAAACAATAAGAATACGACCAACGTCAATATTCTGTGATAATCTCCGGAATCCACTAGAAAACGAGAGAAACTCTCAAAGAAAACTATGAATATTTTATTGAATGAAAGATTATTCAGCCGTAAGGCTTACAAACATATTTAAAGCAAAAAACCAAAACCCTAACCCTAATCCTTGCTGGACAAGAAACGGGCCAAAGTACTAAAAAAATACCAAAAATAGCAAAATTGAGATAATTGCGGAAATAAAAACTGCTAAGAAACCTAAGCAAGCTAGAATTGACGGAAGTCAATTCGGACTTGGAAAACAAAAGTTATTGCGAAAACGAAACTTTCCTAAAATAGCAAAAACGATAATTTCGGGGCCAAAACGACGGAATTCGGCTAAAAAAAGGTATGCATCAACAGCAAAGCTGTTGACTATTGATGGTCTCACCGAAACGCTTCAATTGTGAAAGTTTCGCATCATTCCGACTTTGATGCCCGGACTAGTGGAATTCGATTACCCTTGAATTTAGGATGTTCTCTCTTCATCATGTATGCATCGGCCACTTGTTCTACATCACTTCAAATACACAACCATATTGAGTACTTTTTGTACCATATGGAGTACTTTTTGTGTGGATGAAACACAACAACCTTTGTAGGGTTTCACATCTGTATAAAATAGAATAGAAGTTCACAGAGAATATATGTAATGGTGCAGATATTTGATTATATATAAATGGCAACTGAAGAAAATAACCAATAGCTCGTATCATTCCATACTAGAAAAAATCACAGGAAATCTTTTGATAACATGGATTACTATTTCTAAATGATATCCATAGTGAATGCAAATATGGAAAAGCTGCACAATCAAGCGGTTTTCGTAATAAATGGGAGATTAAGCATTTATCCTAATTCCTATCCCAAATCACAAAAAAGTGTGACAAGTTTGCTGAGGCCTGAGGGGTTGTTCCTTTATGACAAGGAACGCTAAGTTGCGGAGAAGATTGTGTCAAAGGACTTGTGTGGTGGGCATCTTAATTGGCGCTTAATACCTGCTAATTAAGGTACATTGTTATCAAGACTCTTTTAGTAGGATTATTTCTACTTAAAAATTTACTTGTAAGGATAAGATATGCCTCAGAGACTTGTATATCCTTCACTAATTGCATACCTAATCGGTTTATAACACATCCAATTAAGTGAGATCGCAATATCTTATACCACGTGGCATGACGACAGTGGCCTGAACATATATTTCCAATGTCTGAGTGCATGCAGTCGAAAACATCAAACTTTTTACCTCGAAATTACAATGTATCAGGAATTCTATCAAGGAAACCGTTAGACTTTGAGATTTTTCTAGATATCTATATGAAGAAAAGAAGATATTTTTTGTAATTTTGTTTATAAATTTAGTTGTTGTAAGAGTTGTTGGCAAATGTGTGATGAACCTTGATTTAGGGAGGGAAATTAGTCATGTACTTAAAGTTAAAAGTTAGTGTGTGTTTGGTTTTGACCAACAACTTTATACTTAATCTTTGTAATATATAAAGCAGTGTACGAATGATATAAGTAGTGCTTTTTGCTGCATATTTTCCTTTTTTCTAGTATTTTCTATAACATGGTATCAAAGCACATTGATCTTTAACGCACATTGATCTTTAACGGCTATGATGCAGCAGCAGACATGACATTGGATTACATTGAGGGATGAGATCGCAAGAAGGCCAAATGATTTCTACTAGTGCTGGCGTCAGAGTCTGAATGGAGTGAAACTTTCACGGTTGAAGATAATCATCGAGATCTTCAAAAGTCATCACCTTTGGTCGTGAGGCATGCCCTTTTTCGACCAAATTCCATCGTTTATGCCCCAAAATTGCTGTTTTTGCCATTTTATGAAAGTTTTGTTTTCGCAATAAGTTGAGTTTTCCAAGTCCGAATCGACTTCCGTCAATTCTGGCTTGCTTAGAATTCTTAGTTTTATTTGTTTCTGCATTTATCTCAATTTTGTCTTTTTTTTTTGGCAATTTTCGTTAATTAGACCCGTTTCCTTGCTCAACAAGGTTTCAGATTAGGGTTATGGTTTCTTTGCTTTAAATAGCCCTGTAAGCCGAAAGGCTATTTAGTTTTTGATTAATAAAAAAATACAGAGAATTGTTTCTTAGCTATCCAATTACAATATCTTTGTGAAGATTGTCGTATTTGAAGCTTGATATTCTGGCATCCGCATGCGGATCAACAGAGTATTGGTAAGTTGCTTTCTAATTGTTTCTTGTAGGTTTTTCTTGTTATAGCTTCTGTTACACCAGGCTGTGTGTGAGAGAAAACCAGCAAGGCTTCCTTTTCTTTAAACTGAAACTCCTAAGAATCAGACCATGGCTTCAAGTAGTTTTTCCACTCTTTCACCTCCAATTTTTTCTACTCTTTCACCTTCAATTTTTTCTGGAGAAAACTATCCAATTTGGGCAGTAAAAATGAAGGCATACTTAAGAGCATTTGACTTGTGGGAAGCAGTTGAAACAGGGAGAGATCCACCTCCCCTGAGAGCAAATTCAACAATTGCTTAGATCAAGCAGCACAGTGAAGATTCTGCAAAAAAAATACAAAGCCTTCTCTGCTATCCACACTGTTGTATCATATACGATTTTCATAAGAATAATGGCTTGTGAAACAGCAAAAGAGGCTTGGGACAAGCTTAAGGAAGAGTTTCAAGGTAGTGACAGGACTAGACAAATGCAAGTGCTAAATTTGAGGAGGGAATTTGAAGTTCTTAGGATGAAGGAAAGTGAGACTGTCAAGGATTACACAAACAGACTCATGAAAGTTGTTAATCAAATTAGACTACTTGGTGAAGAGTTAACTGAAAGAATAATTGTTGAGAAGGTTCTTGTTAGTGTGCCTAAAATATTTGAGTCTAAAGTTTCATCCTTGGAAGACTCCGAAGATATTTCTCAGCTGACTTTGATAGAAGTCATCAATGCCCTTCAAGCCTTTGAGCAAATGAGAGCAATCAGATTTGAAGTAACAAAAACAACAGAAGGAGCCTTTCAAGTAAAGCTGAAGGGAAAATAACCAAGTAGCAGTGGAGGAAGGAAGCAACCTGGAGAGAAAAAAGAAAAAGAGAAGAAAGAGGGCGATAGCCACAAAAGTGGAGGCAGGAGAGGAAGGTATCCACTCTGCCCCTATTGCAAAAAGACTAGTCATGGTAGAGGCCTAGTGTGAGGTGAAGAGCCTGCAATTAGCTTAGTCATGTGGAGAAAGTTTGTAAAAACAAAGCTAACCAACAGGGACAGCAAGCACAAATTGCTGAAAATCAAGAGCAAGATGAAGAAAAACTATTTGTTGCTACTTCTTATGCAACAAATTGTAGCAGTGAAGCTTGGCTTATTAACAGTGGTTGCACCAACCATTTGACATATGATGCTGGTTTTTTCAAAGAGTTGGATAGATCCTACACTTCCAAAGTTAAAATGGCAATGGTGATTATGTCAATGTGACGGGGAAAAGAGTTGTTGCAGTTGAAACTTCCTCAGGTACACAACTTATTTATGATGTTTTACTTGTGCCTGAGATAAGCTAAAGTTTATTAAGTGTTGGGCAAATGCTTGAAAAACATTATGCTTTGTTTTTTCAAGATATGTCATGCATCATACTTGATCCCTCTAGTTGTGAATTAATGTCTATTAAAATGAAAGATAAAAGTTTCCCAGTTGAATGGAAACAAACATCCTTGCATGTTTATGCTAGTGTTGTTGATAATTCTGTCATATGGCATAAAAGATTTGAACACTGCAATTATTCTTCTCTTGATTATATGCATACACATGAATTAGCTCATAATATGCCTGCTATTCATTTTAATCAAGGAGTGTGTGATGTTTGTCAATATAGGAAATAAAACAAATTGTCTTTTTCCTCAAATTAGACTTGGAGAGCTTCTGCAAAGTTGCAACTAATAGAATTGTGATGGAGATGTCAAGATGTATGCTGTTTGAGAAAGATCTTCCCAAAAGATTTTGGGCTGAGGTAGTTAATACCTCAGTATATCTACTGAACATGCTGCCAACAAAAGCTTTGGATGGAAAAACACCATTTGAGGCTTGGTATGGTTTAAAGCCTTCAATTGGTCACCTAAAAGTATTTGGGTGTATATGTTATACTTTTGTTGCAGATGTCAAGAGGGATAAATTGGATCAAAAGTCAGAAGTTGGGATTTTCTTGGGTTATAGCAGCAATACAAAATGGCTATAGAATTTATAGCTTGAAGACTAAAAAGATCCTAGTTAGCAGAAATGTTAAATTTGATGAGGCTGTTAAATGGAATTGGGAGAAGAATAAAGTTAAGGATGCTCTCAAGAATCATAACAATGGATTTTTTTCCCAACAACAAGAAGCTGCTTAGCCAGAAATTGATTCTCATAGTGATACTGAAATAGTAGTCAAAGGAACCAGACATTTAAATGAAATTTAAGCAAGATGTAATGTTGCAATTTTAGAACCTGCTACCTATGATGAAGCTGCAAAGTTACATGATTGGAGGGTTGCAATGAAGGAGGAGATCAACATGATAGAGAAAAATGGAATATGGCTGCTTGTGGATAGGCCTGAAAATGAAAAAATTATTGGTGTAAAGTGGGCTTATAACAAAATTTAATCCTAATGGTTCTATAAACAAACTAAAAGTTAGGCTGGTAGTCAAGGGCTATTTTCAGCAGTAAGGTATTGATTTTTTAGACACTTTCGCATTTGTGGCAAGGCATGATACAATAAGGCTTTTAATAGCCTTGGCAACAAATATGGGATTGAAAATATACCACTTAGATGTAAAGTCAGCTTTCTTAAATGGATTCCTTGAGGAAAACATTTATGTAGAGCAACCAAAAGGTTTTCTGATTCCTGGATGTGAAGACAAAGTATACAAGCTTAACAAGGCCCTCTATGGTTTAAAACAAGCACCAAGGGCTTGGTATAGTAGGATTGACACCTATTTGCTGCAACAAGGATTTAAAAGAAGTGACAATGAAGCTACTTTGTATGTGAAGCAAAATGGAGATGAATTGCAGCTTATTGTGTCACTATATGTGGATGATCTTCTTGTTACAGGTGGAGATGCAAACTAGTTGAAAGAATTCAAGTCTAGCATGGAAAGTGAGTTTGAAATGTCAGACTTGGGTGACATGAATTATTTTCCGGGGATGGAAATCTGCCAAACCGATACTAGTATTTTTATCTCACAAATGAAGTATACAAAGGAGATTTTGAAGAAATTTCAAATGGAGAATTGCAAACCAGTAGCTACTCCACTGGTTGTTAATGAAAAACTGATCAAGAATGATGAAGAAAGGAAGGTCAATGCTTCAACTTATAGAAGCTTAATTGGTAGTCTACTGTATTTATTTGCCACTAGACCAGATTTGATGTATACAGCAAGCTTGCTTTCTAGATTCATGCAATCTCCTAGCCAAACTCACTTTGGTGTAGCTAAAAGGGTCCTAAGGTACATAAAAGGGACTATTGATTATGGCATTTGGTATGCAAAAATTGAAGATGGGAGGCTACAAGGCTTTGCAGATAGTGACTGGGCAGGAAGCTTTCATGATTCAAAGAGCACATTTGGCTATGTGTTTTCATGTTTTCATTTGGGAGTGGTGTTTTCTCTTGGAACTCTAAAAAGCAAGATGTAGTTGCTCAATCCTCAACTGAAGCTGAGTATATCTCTGCACCAACTATAGCAAACCAAGCCATATGGCTCAGAAAAATTCTGTCAGATGTGGGGCAAAAAAAGAAGAAGCTACTGTTATTTGGGTTGATAATAAGTCAGTCATTGCTATCACTAAAAATCCAGTCCAGCATGGTAAAACAAAACATATTAGAGTGAAGTTTCATGCCATTAGAGAAGCAGAGAAGCTTGGGGAAGTGAATCTTGTGCATTGCAGTTCAGAAAATCAAATTGCAGACATTCTAATAACTAAGGCTCTTCCTAAAGCAAAATTTGAATTGATGAGAGCAAAGCTTGGTGTCTCCAAGAAAAATCTCAATGAGGAGTGTTAGACTTTGAGATTTTTCTAGATATCTATATGAAGAAAAGAAGATATTTTTGTAATTTTGTTTATAAATTTAGTTGTCGTAAGAGTTGTTGGCAAATGTGTGATGAACCTTGATTTAGGGAAATTAGTCATGTTAAAGTTAAAAGTTAGGTGGCGTTTGTTTTTCCGTCTGAAGTCTGAATAGATCTGAAGTTGACTGAAATCTGAATGGTGACTGAAATCTGAAATCCTGATGATGTGTTTGTTTTTTATTTATGATGTCTGAATATCAATGTCTGAAAACCAGCAACATGACAATTATACCCTTATAATTATAAATACATATAATTGATATAATTCTACCGTTAATGTGTCCTATAATATTTTTAGTTTAAATTAATTAATTAAATATTTAAAAGCTTCATCCAAATTAAAAGTATAATTCATTTTTTTAATAAAAAATAAATGAATATTTATAAATATAATTGATGATAAGATTTAACATAATATATATATATATAATTAGACAAGTCTAGAAAGATAAGTCTTCACTCTTCATCATAAACTTTCTCCTTTTTTTTTTTTTTTTTTAATAAATGACAACACATAACAGCCAAAAAGCCTAAAAACAAGGAAAGAAGAAGAAGAAGAAGCAAAAGCAGAGCAAAGCTGGACCAAACCCAGATCTCTCTCAACAACACTACAACAGCTCGCCGGTAAAGAAAACTATCGATCTCCTCCATCGATGGTAAAGAAAAGTTCGCCGGCCTCCTTCGCGAAGGTCACCTCCTGCATGGACATCAAAGAGGCCGCCGGCCTCAATAAGTGCCCAGATTTTTGTTTTGAAATAAAAAAATCTGAGGTTATTGTAAATTCTTCTTGAGGGCATTTCTGGAAGCAAAATGTTAAAATATATCCAGCTTTTCAGTTTTCAGATAAAAGTCAGAAATTTAAACTTTTTTTTCTCAGACATTTTCAATGGTTTTTCAGATCTCATTTCACTTAAAAAACAAACAAAATGTTTTACTAAGTAACTTTAAGTCTTCAGCCAGAAAAACAAACAGGCCCCTAGTGTGTGTTTGGTTTTGACCAACAACTTTGTACTTAATCTTTGTAATATATATATATATATATATATATAAAGCAGTGTACGAATGATAGAAGTAGTGCTTTTTGCTGTATATTTTCCTTTCTTCTAGTATTTTCTATAACAGAAACTTTGATTTATAGTACCGTAAATCAAGTTATATTTATGAATTCTGAGTATTTTTCTATCATGTACAAGTTGAATATTCAATATGTTTAAATTCATATCTGGCCTCATGTTCTGCCCTTTATTAGTAGTCATATGTTAAAAATTGCAATCAAATTGTCACCACAGTATCGAATACAAGTTGTGTTTTATACAAAATCTTCGTTTTTGTTAGACATTATAAAGAGAATTTGATTCTTTTAATTTGACATAAATGAACCATTTGTGTTCTTCCTGCCACCACACATCCACTTGATGCATTTTCTTTATGGTTTCCAACGCGTGGAAACAAGTCAAACAACTAACACAAGGTACTCACAAGCTTGACGAAAGATTAATTTTTAAGAACAGTACGTATCCCACATATATTAATCAATTTCGTAGATTATTCCAAGTCAATAAGCGTACTCGACACTGCGATTTATATAGTAAATGTGGTAGCCAAAAATGGCCCATAGGCCCAACATGATTAAGTCCAATCCTAGCAATAAAAGATCCCATCCAGGCCCATTGTGCTAGGTTGACCCAACACAAATGTTGAACAGCACAACTTGGTCTTTTGAAAGACCAAGTCAAAATGTTCGTTATTTGGTAGATAACTGGAAAAGAAAATCTCTCCCAGTATCACACCTAATCCTCCCTAAAGCTCGCCCATGATCACAACATGATGAGGGGACGTTGGAGTCACTTAAACTACTATAAATGAGAACGCTCCTCCAACGAAAGAGCTCTCTGAAACCTGATATACAAAAAAGCTTATAAAGGCGTACTGAAATTCTGCTCCCAAGAGAGCCCGGCCACCGGGATTCAATTATCCTCATCATCACGATTGTCATCATTCATTGCTCAGCCCAAGCGTAACTAAGGCTAATAATCCAACCCCCATCTCTTTGTTTTTATTCTACATTTCGTTTGTTTAAATTCTTTTGCAGGTCCAGCGAAGTTGAGACGACCATTACCAGACGACAGTTGACGTCATTCAACCAACAGTTCAACTAAGTTGCTCTGGGCCCAGTATAACCCGACCCATTTGACGTACCACGTAGTTCAACTACAGTTTGGCGCCCACCGTGGGGCCCATTGCAACTACTTTTTAAACCAAATCAAGTCATGTGAACAACTAGTCATGTCTGGAGATGGAGTTATCCCCACCGTCGAAGAGCAGATCGCAGCACTAGCTGCTCAGATGACCGCAAACGCTGAAAAACTGCAGGCACTTGAAGCAGAAAATGCAGCGATTCGAGCAACAAATGAGGAATTACGAGCCTTGGTCGACGGAGTGGCACCTGATTCAGTGACGTCGGAGCGACCAATTTTGGCTCCAAACGGTGAACAGGTTGTCGACCGAACAGCTACGAGAGTACCAGGCAATCCCATCAGGCCAGACACGATTCCAAGCGACCATCTGAATTAGCTGACGCCTCAGACAAATCAAGTTGAAATCGACCTCAACAATATGCCGGCTCGGAATGAAATGCTGAACGAACAAGATCCATCGATGGATCAACAGCCAGACAATGTCCACATAACGACCGCGTCACTCCAGTCGACACTCGGATTGGTAAAACCCGGGCCCGACTTACATTTATCCGCTAACTTGGAATTCTCTCGTAGGTTTGCAGATTGGAGGCTCTTATCCAGAGAATCCCAGGAGTCCCAGCTCCCATTAAGAAAAGCACAGCCAACAGCTTTGCCGACTTACCCTTCGTCGACGCAATTGCTCTCATCGAGATGCCCAAGAAGTTTAACTTTCCAAACATGAAACAATATGAGGGGACGACAGATCCGAACGACCATATAGCATAGTACAAGCAGAGAATGTTTACTACTGCAATTCCACGCGACCTGAGAGAAGCTTGCATGTGCAAAGCCTTTGGATCTAGCCTCAGTGGTCCCGCTTTACAATGGTACACTAATTTGCCTAACAATTCAATTGATTCCTTTGCGCAGCTGACGGACACATTCGTGGAGCAATTTGCAAGTAGCCGTAAGCTGGAAATACAGTCGGATGACCTTTATACGAAAACGCAACGACCTGGTGAAAATTTAAGGACTTATGTCGAACGCTTCAACAGAGAGAAAGTGCAAATCCCACATTGCAATCAAGCGACTGCCATCTACGCCTTCAGAAAAGGCCTCAGGTTTGATTCCGACTTATATAAAGAACTCACTAAATATCCATGCAGGATTATGGAAGATGTACTGGCAAAAGCGTGGGCCCAAATCAAATGGGAAGAAGATGAGGCAAACTTCGTTGGAAAAGCCAATAGCAGCTATTATGGAGGTCGATGAAATGATCGAGTAGACAGGAGGTCTAACGACAGAAGGTCAGAACCATACCCAACAAGCGACAGAAGAAATACCCAGTCGCGGCAGGAGGGTTCCAATGAGAGAAATTCATATGGGCGTGGCAACGCAAGGTCCAGTCGACCACGAGTCGAAGCACCAGAATATAACCTCAGCATCGAACCAGTCGACCTTGTAGCAGTAATGAAAGAAATGGGCAAAACAGTCAAGTGGCCACGGAAGATGAACGCACTCCCTGAACACCGAGACCCCAAACTTCGATACGAATTTCATGGAGATCATGGCCATCACAAGGAAGATTGTATCGCCCTCAAATACGAAGTTGTAGAGCTCTTAAAATAGGGACACCTTCGGGAGTTCTTAACATATAAAGGAAAACAAACTTACGCAAGACGCGATGACCAGAGGCATACCGATACAGTTGACAGCCCTCCAGAACCACCCGGGCAAGATAGAGTAATCAACTGCATCTCAGGGGGATTTGAAGTTAGTGGCGTAAGCTACTCGGTAGCTAAAAGACACACACGACAAGTGTCGAACGCAGAGATTCAACCAAACCAGGAGTATCCATCCAAAGTCGACGGAAACTGTCACATTTAGATCGACAGATAAATCAGATTTGTTTTCTTCTCACCGTGATGCTTTAGTTATTTCCTTACATATTACAAATTGTCTAACGAAACGCATTTTAGTCGACAATGGTAGTTCCTGTAATATTTTGTTTAACAGTGCTCTACGAGAAATGTAGGTCGACGAATCCAAACTCAGTCGTCGAATGACCATGCTGACAGGCTTCAGCGAAGAGCAGAAGAGTACTCTGGGAGAAATCGTGTTACCAATCTACGCCGAAGGCGTTAACCTATACATCAACTTCTTAGTGCTCGACTGCCAGTCTCCATACAACGCCATCCTTGGCAGACCTTGGATACATGAGTTGAAGGCAATCCCATCGACATACCATCAGATGATCAAGTTCCCAACCAAATGGGGAGTGAAGGAGATTAAAGGGGAACAAAGAGCTGCTAAGGAATGCTACCAGAATGCAATAAAAAAGAAGCGACAGGATTTATAGCAATTACAGGATGCTAAAGTCGAGTCGACGCAAAACAAGCAAAATATGGAAGAACTCGACGAGGTATCGATCGACCCGGACCATCCTGACCATAAAGTATACATTGGATCCAGATTACCAAGCGACATTCGCAAGCAATTGATTAAATTTCTATGAGAACGATGCAGCAGCTTTGCTTGGACACACTCGGACATGGTCGGCATCGATCCAGAGGTAATCGTTCATCGACTGCAGGTCGACCCAGAGTACCAATCGGTAAAACAAAAATGAAGAAAATTCACTCTAGAAAGAAACAAGGTGATCAACGATGAAATCCAGAAGTTGTTCGATATCGGATCTGTGAGAGAAGTAAAATACCCCGACTAGTTAGCAAATGTCATGGTAGTAAAAAAGAAGAACGGAAAATGACGAGTCTGCATCGACTTCACGGACCTCAATAAAGCATGTCCCAATGATTCTTTCCCGCTACCTCACATCGACATGTTGGTCGACGCGACTGCAGGCCACGAACTACTAAGTTTTATGGACGCCTATTCCGGATACAACCAAATCTTGATGCACCCAGACGACCAAGAGAAAACAGCCTTCGTCACCGAGTGAGGTATATTTTATTATAAAGTAATACCCTTTGGTTTAAAGAATGCAGGTGCAACCTATCAAAGGCTAGTCAACAAGATGTTCGCCAAGATGTTCGCCAAGATGCTCGGATCAACAATGGAGGTCTACATCGATGACATGTTGGTCAAGTCCTTAATTGCTCAACAACACCTAGACCATCTCAGACAGTCGTTCGATGTACTCGACGAATACAATATGAAACTTAACCCTACTAGATGTTCTTTTGGTGTATCCTCAAGGAAGTTTCTAGGCTATCCGGTCACCCAAAGAGGTGTCGAAGCCAATCCAGATCAAATACGGTCGATCGAGAACATCGAGTCACCTAGATGCATCAAAGACGTGCAAAAGCTCACTGGTCATGTAGCAACGCTAAACCGGTTCATCTCAAAGTCGTCTGAAAGGTGCCTTCTATTTTTTAACACCCTCAGAAAAAACAAAACGTTCGAGTGGAACGACGAATGCGAAAAAGCGTTACAGGACTTGAAAGCCTACTTGAAGTTGGCCCCACTACTGTCAAAACCTAAGGACAACGAAACACTACTCTTATATCTGGCGGTGTCTGACACAGCCGTAAATGCCGTACTTGTTTGAGAGGAAAATAACAGTCAACACCTAGTCTACTACGTAAGCAAAACTTTACTCGGTGCCGAGACCAGGTACAGTCGACTGGAGAAACTTGCGTTAGCTCTCGTCGTAGTAGTACGTAAACTCAGACCATATTTCCAATGCCACTCGATTAAGGTACCGACTACTTACCCTTTAAAAAATATACTTCATAAACCAGAGCTTTCAGGTCGACTGACAAAATTGGCTGTGGAACTTAGCGAATACGACATCAGCTTCCATCCAAGATCAGTAATGAAATCATAGGTATTAGCTGACTTCATTACAGACTTTACCCATTCTGAAAATGTGCAGGCTGAAAAAGAATTAGTAGCCCTTACGGAGACTACTAGCACTGGAAAATGGACCTTGTTAGTCGACGGTTCTAGCAATATCAAAGGCAGTGGACTGGGATTAGTGCTCAAATCCACTGCGAATTTCGAGCGATAAACAACGAAGCTGAATACGAAGCTTTGATTACTGGACTAGACCTCGCAAAAAGCCTGGACATTAAAAAGATTCAAGTATTGAGCGACTCCTAACTAGTCGTTCGACAGATGAATGTCACTTATGAAGCGAGAGACCAAAGGATGTCGGCTTACCTAGTTAAAGCCAAGCAACTTCAGTCGACCTTCGATGAATTTAAGATCGAACAGATACCCAGATCAAAGAATGCTCGAGCAGATGCATTAGTGAGTCTCGGTTCGACGACTACAACTAGTTCGAAGTCGATACCAATTGTGCATCTTACAACTCCAACAATTCAAGAAGCAGAAGTACTTGCACCAGTCGACCATGGGAGAAATTGGATGGAGCCCATATTCAATTACCTATAGGCCGACATCCTACCAGATGATAGATCAGAAGCAAGGAAGATCAAAGCACCGTAAAATTTTGCATATTATATGGCAAGCTTTACAAGAAGTCGTTCACAAGACCCTACTTGAGATGCGTTACCCCCTGGGAGGCATACAACGTCTTGAAGAGCCTTCACTACGAGGAATATAGAAATCATTCTGGCATCCGCAGTTTGTCAAACAAAGCCATCACAGCAGGATATTACTGGCCGACAATGCGACCTGATTCTCAAAATTATGTGAAGTCGTGCGACAAGTGCTAATGATTCGCACCCGTATCACATCTTCCCCCAGGTATGTTGAATTCAATTTCGGCCCCTTAGCCTTTTATGAAATGGGGAATGGACATTGTAGGTAAGCTCCCTGCAGCGCCTGACGGTGTCGTCTACATGCTAGTCCGAACCGATTACTTCACCAAATGGGTCGAAGTCGGAGCATATCAACAAGTGCGTGACATTGAGGTACGTGACTTCGTATGGAAGAATATAATTTGTAGGTTTGGAGTACCATGGGAAATAGTGACCGACAATGGATCCCAATTCATTTTGTACGACTTCAAGAATTTATGTGACAAGTATGGAATAAAGCTAAGCTTCTCAACTCCACGATATCCCCAAGCCAATGGACAAGCAGAGTCAACTAACAAAATAATTGTCAATACATTAAAGAAACGACTGGAGGTAGAAAACAGTGAGTGGGCAGAAAAACTGCCAGAAATACTGTGGTCGTACAGAACTACGCCTCGACGGTTGACTGGTGAAACTCCTTTCTCACTAGTCTACGGTTCATAAGCAGTTATCCCGATAGAGACACGGCTCGTGACCGCTCGAAGTGAAAACCCAAATGAAGAACAGAATAACTTGGAGATTAATTTTGAACTTGATCATCTAGACGAACATCGAGACCGTGCCGCTTTAAGGATCCAGTTGTACCAGCAGCAAGTCGCAAGACACTACAATAAAAAAGTACGTGCTAGAGTTTTCAAGGTCAACGACTGGGTACTACGATGAGTCTTTCAAAACACGAGGGAAGAAGGCGCTGGAAAATTAGGGCCGACATAGGAAGGTCCATATCAAATAATAGATGTAGTTGGACGAGGAGCATACAAATTACGTGGACTCGACGGTCGAGAACTACACAACAGTTGGAACGCTCTACATCTAAAACAGTACCATTTCTAAACTCGCTATATCTATAAATATTTTCCATTATATTACTTGTCCATTTCATCGACATTTCAAAACTAACGAATCGACCAAGGAACAATGATGAAAACTTAGTGCAACTAAGTGCAGAACTGAGCTCACACAATATATATATATCACACCATGCTTTACAAGTTGTCGACTTCGACAAGCAATGCCCCCGTTTCAGATATCTATGAATTGAAGTCTACATCGAATCGACATCTACAACCACAACTCTCAATATCCTAACTCGATGAACGCATATTAAGAGTGGGGGAATAATAATGGGGACAAACGTCGATTCAAGCGACGATTCAAACGACAGTTATCGAATTGACGATTCAAACGACAGCTATCAACCAATTTAACGCATGTATGCGAAATTTCTATGCAAAAGGTCTTGTCGACCACATAACGCATGTATGCGAAATTTCTATGTAAAAGGTCTTGTCGACCACATAACCCATGTACGTGAAATTTCTATGTAAAAGGTCTTGTCGACCATATAACGCATGTATGCGAAATTTCTATGTAAAAGGTCTTGTCGACCACATAACGCATGTATGCGAAATCTCTATGTAAAAGGTCTTGTCGACCACATAACGCATGTACGCAAAATTTCTATGTAAAAGGTCTTGTTAACCACTTAACGCATGTTTGCGAATATATATAAATTCCTGTCGACCTCATAACGCGCGTACATGGAACTATCCTTTAATATATAAAACGCATGCACGTGATTCTCAATAACAGTCGTCGACAATGGATTCCTTATAGGCCGTATGTATGCAACCTCCACTTGTTTGAAACATCACATCAAATGTATCATGTCGATCGACTTATATATGAGCATGAGTTTACAGGCATATCTCATATAATTAAATGTTGTCATTGTGTAAACCCCATTATATGATGGTCGTATCGTTTTCACAATATAAAGTCAAAATATAATTCATTCAACGAGGCATTAAAATAAAAGTCAAGTCGACCAATCATCCACACATACATGAACCAAATTATAGTGAAATAAAAAAAAAAGTTGGGAGCATCAATTAGCCGGTGGATCAGCAACATTGTCGTTTGGGCTTGTGGTGTCGTTGAGGGTCTTGTCGACGTCTCCTCCAGCAGCTTCCGTCTCACCTGCTTCCTCTTCAGGTGAAGATCCTTCAAGCCTGAGCATCTCCTCGTAGGTGTCGATCACCTCATACATTTCCTCATGGTTCCAATTGATATGCTCACCTAATAAATATTCTTTAAATATCTCCGCCCTTGCTTTGCACATCGCCGCAGATGCGATCGACGTAAGTTGATCTTCCAAGTTAGTGACAAGGCACTCCTTCTCGACGACAATTGCCTTAGCCTTCGTCGACTCCTTGCGGTAACGATCCCTCTCCTCCTCCAAGCCCTTCAAATTGTTCTTTAGAACAGAAACTTTCTGCTCTAAGTCCTTCAAGCTAGCATCAACCTTGGCCTTGTCTGCCCTGAGAGCGTCGTTGGCCTTTTTAAACTTTGCACACTTGTCACTAACCAACTTATACCTATCGCGGAGATGCAACTGCGCCTGCAAAGCCTGCAGGAAAAATGTTATAAGTATCAAAATGAAATGATTGGTAATGAATCGAAACGACAAATCGAAATAAACAATTTACTTGGAACACTAAAAGGATGCTTGTGTCGAAGACATCCTCCGTTTTCCTTTTCTTCAAGACCTCTTCATCAGTAGAGAGGAGAAATTCTCTCGACTTTTCAAGAAATCTGGCCGGCTCACCAAACAACGAGATTCCAGAAGACCGCAGTATCATCGATGAATCAGGCTCAAAAACTTCAACAGCCTTTTTCTTTTAGCTTGGCCCAACCTTCCTCCCTGGGTCGATAGTCGAGTCCTTCATCTACCTTTTCCGTCCCAGATTGCGCTCAGGAGACGAAGTATAAATATGCTCAGGTACAGCAGGTGCATCCTCCTTTGAGTTGTCAACCGCCTTATTCTTTTTTGCTGCCCGCTTCTTGGCAAGTTCATCCCTCAAATGCTACAGGGCGTTGCCCTTATCCGGCAGGTACATCTTTGCATTCGACATCAACGTCACTGCGAAACGACGTTCAGTGTCAGTAATAGGCGACAAAAAAACCATTTTACACCCAATAATTTCAAGACTCCTCCTAATCCAAACATAAGACACGAAATCCTTCACTAGAGGATACGGCTCCCTCGTTCTATTCAAAGTCGACCATCACCACAGACTGCTAAGCCTAAGCTTACCATCCACAAGCAACGCTTTACAACTTCTATCTTTAGCAGGGATGCGTAATATTTTTTCAGTGAGCGCTGATGCGTTGTCGCTCGACACATCATTATCTGCACGCTTGATGTCTACATAAAACATTACTAACTATTGTGAGATTTCAGGTAACGAATATTCTAAAACAACAGAGAGTCGGACGACACTAACCTTTTCAATTCCAAACCCTTCGCAGAACATACTGTGATTGCCCCCAAGGACCATCAATTGGTGGACCTTTAGCAAAGAAAAAGGTGTCCTTCCAATGCCGATCATTTGTGGTTGTATCAATAATAAGTCGATTAGAAAAATTTCTGGGTATCAGTATGTAATGACCTTGGTCGCCTACTTGCGCCTTTAAATAATAGTTGTGCAAGATACACCCCAACCCAAAGTCGATATTATATTTCTCTCACAAAACCGTCAGGCTCAGCAATATTCTCCAACTATTTGGCATCAGTTGACCAGGAGCAATGTCGAAATACGTCAACAGTCGTCGTACCAACAAGGGAACCGGGAATCTAAAACCTAGGCGTAAAGTATACTCGTAAAAACATGTCCAGTCGGATATATCCCAGTCCGCTCGTTCATGTTCCAGCGGTGCACGTAATTCGACTGACTTTGGAATACCATAAATAGTCCGCAAACCATCTAAACTATCCTGAGTAATCAGACTTGCCGGGGCTACCATCTAAAACATCCGTCGAACGACCGGATGTAGATGCCTCCGCATCATTCCTATACTCAGGGTCAACTGGCTTCGCTATGGCACGAACGCCACCCTGCTCTAGTATACCCCTAATATTCACATTGACTACTTTTGACGGATCCTCGACTGTAACCGTTCGGTCGACATTAGCTACACCACTGTTGACCTCAGCTTGGTCCGAGTCTTCGTCACTAGAAGTTCAAGTGTAAGATGGGTCTGATACTGTATTGTCGTTCGACATGATGTCTCCAAAAGCTGACAAATGCAAAAGAAATGCACAAGTCAGACAAGAACTACACGTTACTATCACAACCTAGGGATTTTGGATCAAAACATAGGGTTTTGTGTACATAAAAGAGAGTCCTGAAGTACGATCTAAAACCTAGAGAAACTCTTACTCACAGTCGTACATGTCTCGAAACCTAAAACAACTACACGTTACAACGACATACTCGTAAAACAAAAACAACATACGAAGCAAAATCAACATGGCAGTGAATCAAAGGCATCAAAAATCACCAAAAAGCAACGAAGAACACACGTTTCTTACAGGTAATATCAAAAATGTACTTTACTTCCTATAGATTTATACAAGCAAATTCGTGTTAAAAGGCAAAAAGAAGTAACTTTTTACTAACCTCGAAGATTTGAAGTCACAAAAAATTCGCAGAGAAGTTTGCAAACGCCTTGCAAGAAGAAATCGAAGAAACTGCCAGAGAAGAAGAAAAACTCGAGAAAAATCACTAGTGTGAGAAGTGAGAAGAAACCAAGGCGGTTTGCTTATAAACCAAACCATCAACCCTAAATTGCCACGTGTCAGAACCCTTTCAGTTACCATCCAACCCAAGTAATCGCCCGGTTTGAAATTCAAAGTTTTTCATCTCGAAAGAGGTGCGTGAAATAAATGCACCTGACGTCAGCATAGGTAAACACACCGCTTCAATCCCATCGATTTGACTTCCAAATCTCATGATAGATATTTCGTGAACGACAAATTGTCTCTAAACACCCAACTTCTTCAGTCGATCGACAAGGGTTGCCAATTAAACTAACATGCAGAAGTTATCTGTTCGCCTCAATAAAACGTCCTTGACAAAGTTGACAGTCGACTCAATGAAAACACTCTCTAATTTAGTAGATCCTTCTTTAAAGAGTGGGGGACAAACTGTGGTAACAAAAAATGGCCCATAGGCCCAACATGATTAAGTTCAATCCTAGCAATAAAATATCCCATCCAGGCACATTGTGTTGGGTCGACCCAACACAGATGTTGAACAACACAACTTGGTCTTTTGAAAGACCAAGTCAAAATGTCCATTATTTGGTAGATAACTGTGAAATTCCCTTAAGCAAAATAGTGTAATATATACCTAGAGGGGGGGTGAATAGGTATAGGCCCAAATTCTTCCAATATACAAAAAATATGCGGAATACAACAATTAAAAGCACACTTGATGAATCTTAACAATTGAATTGATTTAACCAACACATGTGAAAATCAATATACAAGTAATGCAATCAATACAAACATATGGAAGATAAAGAAACATAAAAATGAAACATGACACAAGTATTTTTACGTGGTAAAACGTCAAAGAGAAAACATCAACGGGTTGATACCACAACCACCGGCAAAGCAATCCACTATATGAAAAAGGACTTACACACTCAAGCTACCAACTCATGATATCCGCTCAAGCTATCAACTCCTAATCTATCCTTGGGCTAGTGAACCACAAAGCCTACTACCTATCCAAGGTGTGTCCTACACCTCTAGGTAGCAACATCCTATCCAAAGCTCTCAAGCTTCTAGGATGATTTCTTGCTTAGCTATCCTGAGTTTCCTACTCCTAGCTAAGTCTTCTTGCTTGACTATCCGAGTCCTCCCGACTCTAATCAAGACTTCCTTGCTCTATCCACAAAGCTTCACTCACTTTGCTAGAGGCTTCAACCTTTCACAAGGCAATGATCTAAGTGATGCAAATGATGCAAATCACAATCAAATAAAGCAAGATGATCAATCAAGCTCTATGAACATGTTCAATGATAATCTAGAATATGCTTTCAACAAACAATCACAAATGTATCTAGAAATCAAAGCATGTGAATCAATAAGAACAAGATATGAATATTCAATATATCACACAAAAATCTTAGTTCTTAGATGATGAAATTAAACCTAGAAAATAACATGAGGCACATCATATACAACATTTCTAGAATCAATTTCAAGATAGGTCAAGTTTAGCAATATATGTTCAATTGAAATCAAATGGCTAAAACTCAACAATCAATAGATCAACCACCCCTAGAGTATGATCTAACAACATTCTAAACACATATCATCTATCAATTAGGAAGATTAAAAGAGATGATCAAAAGATGAAGTGAGAAGAAGAAGTTTCACATACAAAAGTTGAACCTCGTACTGAAATCAGATCACTGGGAAAATGACGAACTCAACTGGCTCTAAAAATGCATGGGGTTTGTAGCTCTCTTCAAGACCAACAATTTTGGTTTTTGAATCACTCAATTCGGAGTTGAAATGAGAGAGATATGATCAAAATAAGAAATAAACAATTGTAGAGAATTCTGCACGGGATTTCGAATATAAATGGAGGGAAAAGAGATGGAGAAGAGAGAGGAAGACGTGAGCCAATCAGAGGCTGCCACATCAGCACCCCGTGTGGGGCACGTGGGCCACACGGGACCAAAGGGGTGCTCTGGCCGTGGGTCCCACGGCCTCCACACGTGGTGGCCAATGCATGGCCTTTGGCCATGCTTGCCTCTCGCGCGCTCCCTCATGTTCTTCAGCCGTATCTTGGGCATCCGAACTCCAATTTTGAATCTGTTTTCAGATTATGAACCGTGACTCCCTCATGCATGACTATGACTACAAAAATTTGAAAAATGGTTGAGAAATCATCTCAGAAAATGACGATGAAGTCAACTCAACGAATGAGAATGCAAAGTAGCGCAGCTACATCATTTGGACTCGAAACCTTATGAATGAGTAACTGAAATGACCGGGACTCAATAAAGAATCAAATAAGAACATATTCAAGTCCAAAATACAAAACACACAATCAAACAAACACAAATTCACACAAGCATGCCATATCAAAGAGATAGTCACAAAGCATGCAATTCTACAATGTTTGTCTATAAGAGACCAATGAATGAGCATACTAAGAAGTGTGTGAATGTGTTATACCAAATGTTTACACTACGATGTAGGGACACACATGTATGAATTGTGTGTGTGTGCGCTTACGCCTTGCAAGAGGAAGAAGAATCTAGATACCTTAGCATCCAAGTATGCGATGTTCCTCTTGAAGACGATATTTGCAAGATACGTTGCTTTTAACCTTTGAAGCTTCTTCTCTCCAAGAAACACCTAAGCAACTAATCAATACAAATAACGAGAGTTTTGCAATGGAATCAAGCCAACAAAGATCTAGGATCTTACAAACTGGAAGAGAAAATCTCTCCCAGTATCACACCTAATCCTCCCTAAAGCTCGCCCATGATCACAACATGATGAGGGGACGTTGGAGTCACTTAGACTACTATAAATGAGAACGCTCCTCCAACGAAAGAGCTCTCTGAAACCTGATATACAAAAAGCTTATAAAGGCGTACTAAAATTCTGCTCCCAAGAGAGCCCGGCCACCAGGATTCAATAATCCTCATCATCACGATTGTCATCATTCATTGCTCAGCCCAAGCATAACTAAGGCTAATAATCCAACCCCCATCTCTTTGTTTTTATTCTACATTTCGTTTGTTTAAATTCTTTTGCAGGTTCAGCGAAATTGAGACGACCATTACCAGACGACAATTGACGTCAATCAACCAACAGTTCAACTAAGTTGCTCTGGGCCCAGTATAACCCGACCCATTTGACGTACCACGTAGTTCGACCACCTACAGTAAACTATTTTTTTGTTGAATATATGATTATGAGAATCGGTGCAAAAGATTAGTCTATTGGGTTGAGATATTTATGAGTATATATACTATTCTCATGTTACATATATTTCCAAAGTGAGATTCATCCCATCTTCTTGGACTTCACACATGGGATCTCTAATACATTTATCTCGCTAACTAAAACACCGAATTCAACTACATTACTCTTGCTTGAATAGTTGTGTGCTCCGCCTTTTACAAGTGTGACATGAGTTCGAGTTCAACCATTGTTCGTAAATATTCAAAACATAAATGTGGGAAGATACCTCCTTTGTAGCGGTAGTTTGATGTCAGATTTTATAAAATAAAACCGTAAACAGTTGCTTGGGAGTTGGGAGTAGGGCAGTAACTTGGGCCATAATGTATATAAAACAAGAAAGCTTCTTTTGACAATCCAATTTTTTCTTTTTACACTCATTTTCTAAAGACACTCCATTCTCAAAATTTAAATTTTCAAAAATTCTAAAGACACTTCATTTTGTTCCAAGATTATTCTTTTTATCTTTTGGCACTCCTATTATAAAGACACTCCATTTTAAAAAATAAATTTTTAAAGACACTCCATTTTATTTTAGTAAAAGTTAGGACGAACCATCATAGCCCTTGGATTCATCTGATGAGTAATCTATTTTGAATTAAATTATTAACAAAAAAGAAATTATCTCTCTCCTAAATCATTAGATTAAATATTACATATTAAACACTCTCCTAAATTTTTAATTACCATATTAAACTCTCTCTCCTCCCATACATATCTCTAATGTATATATAAATTTATTATTATTATTTTTTTTTTACAAAATGAAGAGAGGGAGAGAGTAATTAGGAGAGAGTGTTTAATATGGTAATAACAGATTTAGGAGAGAGAGTTTAATATGTAATATTTAATCTAATGATTTATGAGAGATACATTTTTTTCTTAATAATTTAATTAGTTTGGAGTGTCTTTTGAATTTTTTTTTGTCTTGTTTAGTAATTTTAATTCAGGTTAAAATTGTTATTAATAAAAAAAAATAATTGGAGTGTAATTAGATAATTTGTGGATTGTAAGGAGAAACTCTCATAAAACAAGGGCAGATGACCTTTTGGGGGCCCGAGGCAATATTCTAATATGGGTCCCATTTTCATATTAATTTTAAGACTTGAGAGAGAGATTGAAAGAAATCATTTAATGGTGGCCGGAGAGAAAAATAAAAAAAAAAAACCCTAAATTCTTTAGTGATTTAGATGACATACTGAAATCTAAATACTGATGTCTCATGTCTCATGTCTGGGAAAAAAATCAAAAATCTAATTCGGGCTTTTACACTCCAAGCTAGCCCTATTTGATATTTTTGTTTTATTTTAAATGGTTGGCTTTAATGCTTTATCATATAGTTTTTTTTTTTAACTATTACTCAAAATAGAAATTTGGGCATTTTATGAGCTAAATTAAAACAAAATTGGGCCCCTAAACTAATACTGAAATCATGTAAATATGGACATTTTTTTTAGACTAAGGCCCTGCTTGATTTTTCCACTTAACACTGAATGGTACTTAATGTGTTTCATTCAGTTATTTTGTTTGATTTTTTAAGTGTTAAAATCACTTAATAAACCCCTAAAACCACTTGTTTTGAAAAGTGAAAATTTTTCACTTTTCACTTAACACAAATCCAGTATAATTTAATACAAAGTTTTGCTTCCAAAACTATCCTCACTAATTTAATCTATTTCCTAAACTAACCACTTGTTTTATAATGTATTTTTTTACATGAAATCTGTAAACTATATAATTATCCAAGTTTATTCCAAAATCAATTAAAGAATAAATTATACACATCAAGTAGATTGCTAATAAGAACATATCGATGAACTTCATTTTGTCTATAATATACACATGAAGTGCTCATTAGTTTTATAATGTCACTAGTTAAGAGCTTAGTAATAATTAGATTCTATACAATAATATAAATTTGAAATACTATTAATAACTAAATAAATTTATTTTAGAATTAATTTATATGTTAGAGTTGTCCGTAATATATTAAAATGTAAATATATTACAAATAATAGTTAGAAGGGCATAGATGTAAAAGTATTTATTTTCAGATATTTATAACTTAAAAAAATAAACAACTTATCATTTATATTCAGTTTTCAGTGAAAAAAAAAACAAACATGTTTTTTCAATTTTCAGTAACATTCAACACTGTTCAGTCTTCAGACAAAAAATCAAACGAGGCCTAACACTCAAAATAGAAATTGAGTTGTGATATCGGCACCCCTAAAAAACCGTATGTACACTTCTTTCGTAAGTAAACCCTCAAGATATTTTAAAAATCTATGAATTTGTAAATAAATCCCACTTAATATCAAAAATACATTTTTTTATTGTATTATATATTTGTACGTATATCCTACTATTTTGGTATCTAATCAATTTTATTATTATTTTATATCCTTTTATTCCAATAAATAATTTCTCTTTTTAGTAAATAAAAAATTTGTTGTCACCAGAAACCAAGAAACCCCAAATCATTAACCAATGATCAAAAGATCGAATAATTATCTAATAAAAATAATCCAAATTCAAAACTCAGAAACTAGGGGTGGGCACAAAAACCAAAACCGAATTGAACCGAACCGAAAAAGGGCGTTTGGTTCGGTTCATAGCTTCTATTCGGTTCAAACCGATTTGAAATTTGAAAACCGAATTGAATTCGGTTCAGTTTCGGTTTTGGACATACAAAACCGAACCGAACCGAATAAACCGAATTGTCTTAATTAATTATTTTGTAAGGTTCAATTTTATTATGGACTATTTGTTGATGATGTTTTATTTTGGACTGCATTATGTACTACATTTTTTTACTTCTATTTTATAGAAGTTATGAAGATTTTATATTTTGATTGAGTATGTAGACTGAATATGATTGAAATTTTAGATTTGGATTGAAAATTGGGTTGTATTTTGTTTAAATTATTTTTTACATATTATGTTTTCTTAAAAAAGTTTACGCCTAAATGCCAAAAAAGCAACTTAAAGGCCCAACAAATTAAAAAACATATAAAAAAACCTTCAAAACCCAATAGGCCCAAAACCGAACCGAACCGAACCGAACCGAACCGAGATAAAGGTGTTTGGTTCAATTCGATTTTCAGGTTTAAAACGGTTCAAACCGATTCACATTTTTAAAAACTGAATATATATATGTCGGTTCAATACGGTTTTGGCCAAAATCGAACCGAACCGAACCATGCCCTCCACCTGCTAGAAACCATAATAGAAAAATCAAAATTAAAAACAAAACTAAAGTGGGTTGTCAAGAGAGAGAGATGATGAGGAAGAAGTTTTATGGTTATATTTTAAAAATCTCTGATTTTGTTCTTGTAATAAAAATAATAAAAATGAATCTAAAACTTACTTTTACACAACAAACTTTGTTGGATGGTTTGGATTCATTCTCCAATCAATTTGTATTTAAAATAAAAGTTAGGGTTTGAGAAAATATAATGGTTTTTATTATATATGTGAATATCAAAGATGAAATTTCCTTTTTTTTTTTTTTTTTTTCCTTCCTATTTTACAAAGGATTAATATAAATCAATTAATAATTAATGGGGGAAACTATTTAGTCTAATTTTGCTTAAGGGTAATATTGGAATTTCAAAAAAAAAATACTAATTTGGGGTTTACATACAGTTTTTGAGGGGGTTGAGATCCTCTCCTTACCTCATCTTTTCCCTGACCTCAGATAATCTGATGACACATAAGCATTGTAATGAATGTGTGGTTAAAATGTGATGGGTTTCCATAACTACTTTATCAACAACCAATCATATGCTTTAAAAAGATCAAGAAAAAGATGAAGTAAGGAAAGGATCCAAATCCTTTTGAGAGGTGCAAATATCGCCGCCCTATTATATACAAATACAAATTTGATGAACATGTGTGAGAGTGTTAATTAATTAGTACATGAGAGGATGACAAATAATACCTTTTTGATTCCCTTGTTTCCCTTATTTGTCTTTGCTTTCTTTATATTCTCCGCATACTTATCTTATACTTATCTTATGCATCTTATACTTATCTTATGCTTAGTAATTTAGTATTTAGTTCTAATCGAATTTGGTTCGATTATAATAGAAAACTACTGATGTGATAATACAATGATCAAACAATAGTATTTAAGCTATGGTACTAACCTCGTGACTAGGGCCGGCCCATGGGGGCAGCAAACCCAACCATTTGCTGGGGGCCCCAATTGGCCCAATTCACTTCTTCTTCTTTTATAAAATCAGGGGTCTCAAGACCCAATCTATTTAAGTTTAAACAGGGCATAAGTCCAAAACTTTTACTGCTTTTATTTATGAGTGTCGATATTTACACCCCTGAAAAACTGTATGTGCACCCCTTTTTGTACATACACCCTATTAAAAATTTTAAAATGTTTTAACTTGTAAGCACACCCCACATATTACCATATATGCCCTTTTTCTTCATTTTTGAGAAATAATATAAATTAATGAGTTATAAAATAGTTAAATAAAAATTGAATTTTTTTTTTAAATACTCATATGGAGATACGAGGAGCCACGCCTGAAGCCTCTTCCTAGAATCAAAAACTTGGAGACAAAGCTTTTTTATTTTATTTTTTTCCTTATATATTTTTTTATTTCCTCTTAATTAGAATCTCTGATCTACAAATTTTTTTTTTCTTATTCTAACAATACAATTTCAATTAATATAAGAGAATTAGTCCATCAATAACATTAATTGAATCTGTTTGTATGCTTAAATTTCTAGTCATTTTTTTATATTAGTTTAGATTATTAATTAACTTTAATTATTTTCTCATCTGAATTTTTTTTATAACAGTTAGTTGATATTTATAATTTTAAATAATCACTATTAAAATCTTAATTAATAATTAAAAAAAAAACAGATAGTTAAAAAAAAGGTAATTTTTTTATTTGTGTAACTAATTATAATATTTGCTAAAATATTCTAAATATTAAATATTTTATTAATATGATGAGAAAGTTATATTTATATTAATCATTTTAAGGGTAATATTGGAATTTTAGAAATATATTGATTTAGGGTGTACATACAGATTTTGAGGGGTGCAAATATCTCTACTCTTTATTTATTTATTTATTTTTTTCAAATCAAGGCCCAATGAACTAATTCAATTAATCAAAAATAAACTTCAAAGGCCCAATATACTTGTTATTCTGATTTCTGAGACTACACTATTTAAAACAAAAACAAACAGCAAATTAATTAAAAACAACAACAATGATCTAAAGGCTAAAGTTCTAAACGAATAGAAAATTTTGATGGTAGTAGTATAATTAGTAAATTTGCACTTCGGAAAGCAAGAAGAATAGAAATTTAAACAATGCTTTGTTTTTATGTTATTAGATACGATAATTTTTTTTTTTTTTTTTAATTTATATGTATTACATTGTATTTGGTAAATGAAGAATTATTTATTTATTTAATTTTTTTTTATGTTAATGATAATAATTTTTATATGAGGCCCCAATTTTCATTAATATCATAAATGGATGGGACCCCAAAATGTCTGGAAACGGCCCTACTCGTGACTGGAGTATAAACAAAGCTCCCGCATCAAGTTCTTCAGGAGAATCGATGAGGCCTCTTTCCTTATCAGCTGTGGATATATCCATGGCCATGGAGCTTGAAACCTGCACAGTTCCCATATCTCTCTCTCTCTCTGTGTGTTTAATTATATTGACTATAGTAAGAGTACCAAGGGATAAATACAAAAAGTGGGAGGTGGAGATGGTATGGAAAGTCAAAGTTGTGGGCTTGGTCTGGTCTAAGTCAACTGGTCATCTTATTCACCTCTTGAAGATTCAATAAGCTTACATCAGACACTGTGGTCTGTGGAAAACTACTTCAATGTCTTCTAGTGTTAGCAGTTGAAAACTGTTTTTGGTCTTTTTAAGGAAAGTGCACTTACCATGCAATTATTGAGGATTTATGAGTTTTTAAAAGTGTTTGTTTACATTTTCTGGAATTTTTAAGGAAAAAAGTAAGTAACCGAAAGATTGATGCATTATGCATGCAGGGCCGGTCTTGACTCTTTGGAGCAGGGCCGGCCCATGGGGTAGCAAACCCAATATTTTGTTGGGGCCTCCAACTGGCCCAATTTACTTCTTCTTCTTTGAGGCCTCAGAACCCAATATATTTATGTTTAAACATGGTCCAATTCCAAACCTCTTACTGCTTTTATTTATATATTTTCTTTTTCGGCCTAATGAACTAATTCAATTAAAAAAATTTAAAAAATAAAAAAACCTCAGGCCCAAAAAAATTGTCATTGTTTTTGTTTAGTTATTAATTTCTACATGTTGATTTTGACTCATCTTTTAATTATTTATTTTATTTACAATAGTAGATTAGTATCCAATAATTTTAGGCTTTAATGATCTCAGTTCTCAGATCTATATGTGTATTGTATATTTATGTAGTCCATTTGTTAAGCTTTTCTTGAATCATTTCTTGAATCTTTTATTGCCAAACAAGAATATTTTATAATGGGTTTTTTTATAACAGATTATATAATTATAATCATTAATCAAATTGACTACGGTCTACACAAATACACAAATGGATTTAAACAGAAAAAATACAAGTTAAAATAAAATAATCTTGTATTATATAGGGCCCCGATTTTTGTTAATATCATAAAATCGCTCAAGCCCCAAAATGTCTGGAGACGGCCTTGCTTTAGAGGCCAGGGTCAAAATTCTAAGATGGGCCCCTTTTCATATTAATTTTAAGACTTTAGAGATATCAAAAGAAATCATTCAATGGTGGGCCGGTGGCCGGAGAGAAAAATAAAAAACCCTAAATCCTTTAGTGATTTAGAAGACATACTGAAATCTGAATACTGATGTCTCATGTCTGGGAAAAAAATCAAAATCTAATTCGGGCTTTTACACTCCAAGTTGGCCATATTTTATATTTTTGTTTTATTTTAAATTGTTGGCTTTAATGCTTTATCATACGGGTCTTTTTTAAACTAATACTCAAAATAGAAATTTTGGCCTTTTATAAGCTAAAATAAAACAAAATTAGGCCCCTAAACTAATACTGTAATCATGTAAATATGGGCATTTTTTTAGACTAACACTCAAAATAGAAATTTAGACCTTTTATGAACTAAAATAAAACAAAATTGGCCCCCTATACTATACTGAGTTACTGACAGAGTATCAGTATTTACACCCCTAAAAATTTATATGTACACCCCTTTTTTTTTTTTTTTACGTACACACCATTAATTTTTTTAAAGAACTATATCTTGTAAACACACCCCACTTATAACCAAATATGCCCTTTCTTATAATTTTAAACTAAATTATAAAATAATTAAAATTCCTCCTCCCATATTTAAGAGCATTCTTACTCCTTCCTTACAGATCAGAATCTTTTCCATCTTCTGATGTGTTTTTCATTACAGAGAGCTTGTTGGGTAAGTGGCAATTGAAGCAAATCATCAACATTCTCATATAAATCTTGGCGATTAATTGATCCATCATCTACTGAAATCACTTATTTGCATTATATATGATATTATGAAGCTAAATGAGTTATTATGGAATGGGTGTGGAAAAAATATCTAAAACTATTTTAAAAAAAGAAAACTGTACATACAAATCTGATTTTATGACCAAAAGAATGAGTAAATTGAATTTAACCAATGTTATGAATAGAGTTGAATAATTTTTAAATGTGGGGCCCTAGAAAACCATCTCTTCATTGTGCAGGAGAAGGCATGTCTGGTGGAATCATCAGCTGGAGGAGGTGAAGGCGATGCCGTCTCTAGAGGTTTGATAGATAGCAACTGGTTCGAATAGTTTAATTATTTTAATTGATGGTAGGTAAAGACACTTTTTTTTTTTCAAAGGAGTAGGTAAAGACACTTGATGTCTCGATTGTATGCATGATTTATACGAAAATATATTCTTACTCACGAGTCATAGAAAGTTTTCTGGTCGACAACAATGTCTCATATTGCACCGATTGAGCTCTTCCCATATAGGTGTGAGAGAAGGAAAATTTATCAGGTCACCAAAATTCAAATAAGAAAAATAATTGTTCAAATTATAATATATTTTGATTAGAATATTAATAATTTAATTTGAGGATAATATCGGTATTTTGAAAATATTTAAATTTGGTGTGTACTTACGGTTTTAGAGAGGTTCAAATATCGTTACTCATACTGAAATCATATAACAATAATGTTAGAAAACCCAAAAAAGTGATCCAAATTTTAGACCCAAACCTATGTGGTAACATCACACACTCTTTCCAAAGATCCCATGTGATGTTACCACATAGGTTTGGATCCAAAATTTAGGTCACTTTTTTGGGTCCTCTAGCATTATTGATCATATAATTATGGCACATTTAAAAAGAGGCCCGGGGCAGCTGCCCCTCCTAATTAAATCCTAGGGCCGGCCCTGCAGTTGACCATCTGTAGCTTTCCTCTCATGAGGAGAAGGTTCAGAAGAATATTTCAAATTCTGACTTGAAATTAACATGGGAATGTAACAACGTTTCGTGTACAGCGATTATTAAAGCTCTCCTATATATATAGTTCATGCTATATTGCTATGTATAACATCCTTATTGATTCCTGCATAAGGATATCTCAATTTCCTTTCTTTTTCTTCTTCTCTTGCAAACTCCTATATCATCTTCAAAAACGTTTGATAATAATATTCTAAGACAAGGTTCATCATTATCTGTTGAGAAATCAAGCGATCAATTGATTTCACCAAATGGTGTTTACTCAGCAGGGTTCTTCTCCGTTGGCGACAATGCCTTCAGCTTTGCTGTTTGGTTCACAAAATCTTCACCTCCCACCGCGGCTTGGATGGCTAACAGAGACATGCCCGTCAATGGAAAAGGCTCAAAGCCTTCACTTTTAAAAAATGGCGATCTTTCCTTGACTGATGCTACTGGAATTCATATTTGGAATTCGAAAACTTTTTCGGGTAATTCTCAGCCTACTCAATTAGTCCTTTCAGACACCGGAAATCTTGTTCTGTTCACTCTTGAGAATGTACCTCGATTGCTCTGGCAAAGCTTCGATTCGCCAACAGATACTCTTCTACCAGATCAACCATTTGCCAGCAGCTCCACACAACTTGTCTCATCAAGAAGCCAAGGTAATTGCTCTTCAGGTTTTTATAAGCTTGTCTTTGACGTCGACAATGTTCTGCGGCTTCTTTACACTGGTTCTTTGATTTCAAGTGTTTATTGGCCATTGCTAGATGAAGGAATCAATCTCTGGGATTTAGAAAGGACAACATACAACAGCAGCCGAATAGCAGTATTCGACACTTCAGGATTCTTCAAATCATCCGACAATTATACGTTTAAGCCCTCTGATTTTGGTACAGGGCCTCGAAGGAGATTGACGCTTGATTATGATGGCAATCTCCGAATGTACAGCCTAGTAGAGACTATTGGGAAGTGGGACATCTCCTGGCAACATGAATCAAAACCATGCAGGATTCATGGTGTCTGCGGACCGAATAGTCTATGTAAATACGACCCTTATAATGGTAGGACATGTTCTTGCTTACCAGGATTCAAGATCAAGAATCACACCGATTGGTCATATGGTTGCGAACTTGAATCGAAAATCAACTGCAACAGGACAAGAGTTGGTTTCCTCCGGATCCCACATGTTGATTTCTGGGGCTATGATATTAGATACGTACCGAATTCCACTTTCAGTCAGTGTCAAAAGGAATGCATGAAATTGTGCAATTGTAAGGGATTCATGATCAGGTTTGTTGAACCGAGAGGGGTGCACGACTGTTTTCCGAAATTCCTCTTGATTAATGGACACCGTTCACCGGAATTTAATGGAACCTCCTACATCAAACTGCCTATAGATAGAACGTTTTTGTTTTCCAACAATAACAGGACTCAAAATGTGTCAATATTGGATTGCTCAGGCCTAGGTCCAGTAGTACTAGATAGAATGTACCAAAAAAACAGAGAAAATGAATCATTGATTAGGATTTTGCTCTGGTTCGCCACTGGTTTCGGATGTTTTGAGGCGACGTGCATCCTTTTGGTATTGTATTACCTGTATAGTGCCAATCAAGGGGCTGACAACACTACACAAGGCTACATTCTCGCTGCGACAGGATTTAAAAGATTTAGTTACGGTGAGTTCAAAAAAGTCACACATGGTTTCAGCGAAGAGATTGGTAGAGGTGCGGGAGGCATTGTTTACAAAGGCACATTAGCTGATGGAAGAGTAGCAGCAATCAAGCGACTCAACGAAGCTAACCAAGGTGAAGATGAATTCCTAGCAGAAATAAGCTCAATTGGGAAGCTTAATCACATGAATTTGATAAAGATGTGGGGATATTGTGTGGAAGGAAAGCACAGGCTTCTAGTTTACGAGCATATAGAGCACGGATCTTTAGCAGAAAATCTTTCTTCAAACCAACTTCAATGGGATACACGGTTTGAAATCGCAGTTGGAACTGCAAAGGGTTTGGCTTATTTGCATGAAGAGTGCTTAGAGTGGATTCTGCACTGTGATATTAAGCCAAAATACATACTCTTGGACTCTGATTACCAACCAAAGGTGGCTGATTTTGGCTTGTCTAAGCTTTTAAATAGGGGTGGTGGTGGCCTCAACAATTCTAGCTTCTCAAGAGTAAGAGGAACCAGAGGTTACATGGCTCCTCAATGGGTTTACAACCTTCCCATCACCGCAAAGGTGGACGTTTATAGCTATGGGATGGTTGTGTTGGAGATGATAACAGGAAAGAGCCCGACGGGTACTTTGAGCTTTGACCATAGAGGGTTGACTGCACATGGAAGATTGGTTATATGGGTGAAGGAGAAGATGAATAAGGCTGCTGCTACAAGAGATCATTCTTGGGATGAAGAAATTTTTGATCCCTCATTGGGATGTGAGTACGACATAAATAAGATGGAGGCTTTGGTTAGAGTTGCACTGCTATGTTTAGAAGATAATAAAGATTCAAGACCCACCATGAGGCAAGTTGTAGAGATGCTAACTTCTCTGCAATGATTTCAAACATCCATCTTCTGGACACCCTGTGATGCGAAGAAAATCTTCAGAGTGATACCTGGTGCATTGAAGATTTTCTCCTTAGATATGTACACACTTCCTAATAGGACTTCTTGAATGGATTTCATGTTAGCTCTTCGGGTAGTAATTGATGCATTTGTATCTCTTTTTTAAATAAAATTTGTATTCTACATTTATGATCAACTAAGTTCTATTGTTATTGCAACTCAAAAAAAGAAAAAGAAAAGTGGAGATGGAGTTTTTAATTGTAATCAGAATTCAAGAACTATTTCATCACAAGAACACAAGAACTATTTCATCACCGTTCATTTCCAATTTCCAGCAATTGCTTCAGTTTGTTATCAAATAAGGTCAAAACCTTAGCAACATCTGATCTGAGTACCACCTGCCAAAGACTTTACAAGGCAAGCTAATTGACAATTTCTCCTAACAGTTTACTACTGACAACAACATATCTTCAACAATTAAGATATACCATATCTAAAGCTTATGGAACTGTTTCTATAGACCAACACTCACAGGCATATCAAATTTCAGCTTTTTCTAGCCTAAATCAATTGATCAAAATAGTGAGATGACATCTACCAACAGTAGTTCCACGGTCCACATGAACCCCAGAGCTCAGTCATCTTGCTTGTTTGTGCTTGTTTCAACATCTTCAGCAACATGGTAAGTATAGAGAAAAAATGCACTCTGATTCTTTTGCAGGAACCTGCGCGGCACAATATGAGTAATCCATCAACCGGAGTATTACGATCCCAAAGATGTGAATGAAGTCATTTATTAAAGCTATGACGGCCATTAATAAGAGATGTCAGATAAATGAAGTTATCTTATTTTAGAAGGCTGACTGCACCCTACCAACCGGAGCCTTTCATCATTGTAATTACATAAGAGCAAATTGCAGCTAACCTCCATGAGGTTAGGTTTTTGACAAACAAAAACAACTTTATGCTTAATTGACAATGACCTCCCATATCATTAGTCAAAGTTAGTCAAATTTAACAGAGATTAGACCTGACACGGTTCCGGTCCGGTTCCGGTTCCGCGGTTTGATGGAACCGGAACCGGAACCGGAACCGCTATATGCCGGTTCCGGTTCCATTGGAACCGGCGGTTTTGAACCTTTTTTTTTTTTTTTTTTTTTACAAAAAAAAAAAAAAAAAGACTTCTCTAATAAAATAAAATATATAAATGACAAATTACAAAATTAAATTAAATTACAAAATTAAATTAAATTATAAAATAAAATTACAAATGACAATTTATGGGTTCTTATGGATGCTTGAACCATGGTTGCAAAAGAAAAACACAAACTAAACTAACCACTAAAGCCACATTCAATACTTGTATAATATTTCAAACAAAAACTATAAGTAGTATAAAGGATTTTTTTAAAACGTGTCCATTTACACAAGGCCTGATATTAAAGTAATTCTCCGGACCAAGACGGGCACGGATGTGGTGTGGGATCGGGAGGAAAAGGTTTCTTACTAGGTTTAAACGAGGTTCGAAATAGACACAACACTTAAAAACACTTTTTTTTTATGAAAAAGGGGTTTTTAGGGCTCGAAAAGTGGCCACAAGCCCTTTGGCCTTGCTCCCATCGCATTCCTTGCATCATTCTATGTGATTTCAAAAAAAAAATTACCTGATTCGGACATCCGAGCACAAAGTTATGGCCTTTCAAAGTTTAAGGTATATATAAAAAAACATTTACCGCAAATTTTTTTTTTTTAAGGCAAATTTTTTCTATTCTCTCATTGGAGAGAAATTAGAATTAGAGAATTCAGAAGAAATTGGTGTGAGGAAAAATGAAAGGGGGGTGGTATTTATAGAAAAAAAAAAAAAAATTATTGTGCGAACCGGCGGTTCGAACCGGAACCGGAACCGCCGGTTCGAATCCGGTTCGAACCGCCGGTTCGACCAAATCATAGAACCGGAACCGGTCTCCTCCGGTTCAGGTTCCGGTTCCGGTTCCGGCGGTTCCAACCGGAACCGTGTCAGGTCTAACAGAGATAAATGTATTTTCATCATTTTAAGCCTTTTTATTTATTAAAAAAAAATAGATTTAAAAGCTTTAAATCCATTCATCTTGGTCACATTTTTTATTTTTTATTTTTTATTTTTGAAAAATCTAAAAAACTTGAATCTGAAGAAAAATTTAGAAATACATCAATGGAAGAAGAAAATGTTGTTAGATTAGATTTGGATGAGCTGGATTTTTTTTTTTAGTTTTGATAAATCTAAAAAACTTGAATATGAAGAAAAATCCGGGAATCCATGTGGAAGAAGAAAAAATTATCCGAAGAAAATGTTGTTGGATTGGATTTTGATGATCCAGATTATTAATTTTTTAGAATTTATAATTTGAAGAAAAATATAGAGATACAACCTATGTCTCCACGCTTTTTTTTTAATTATTTATTTATTTTAATTTGTAATTTTCAAATTTTTTTTTTTTTTAATAGTGGAGATCCAAATTTGATTTCATATATTTATATATTTTTAAAATCAGATTTTTTTATTATTCAAGAGCTCCAACCTAGTTACAATAGTTTTACTACTAGGTACCACTTGCAACATAACATTATTTATTAATGAATCAATCTGAGAGGAGTATTACTCAACTAGAAAAATTAAAAGAAAGAAAAAAAGAAAGAATATTAGATATTACTATAAGCACCCATCCTAATGCCAATAGTACTTTCATTGAAATAAATATATTCATTTTAATACATATTATTTATAATCACTCTTAAATTATTATCACACCCAATTTATATATAAAAAAAATCATATTATTTTTGGAATCAAATCTTCTTTTAATGATGGTCTAGTTTACTTTTGAAAGTATCTCGAATGTAAGAGCCTTATAAAAGGGAATATGTGGAACCGTATATGAGGTCAAGAGATTTTCAATATGAAATTCTCTTATTTATACAGCTATCTTAAAAAAAATAATAAAAACAAAAAATAAAAACTTATTAATATCAACGGCTATCTTAAAAAAAAAAATCAAAAACAAAACAAAATAATTTGTTTATTAATAGAGTTCATAACTATACATAAAAGAAAGACAAAAACAATATATAGGTGTAATTAGGGTTTATCATAAAAATTAGGATTTAACGTTTTTTTTTTTTTTTTTTTTTTTTTTTTTTTTTTTTTTTTTGTTTAATAAAGAAATGTAGTTGAAGATATGGGTGTAATTAATGCATATATATAGTATTTGATTTATTTTTAACTAAAATAATTTGTCCTTATCGGTAAATTTCTATTGGGATATTTTTGTAATTAATTTTTTTAATAAAATATAGGTATACTAATAAGTTTTATGGGTGTTAATATTGGCACCCTTTATATTAACATAGGACTGTAGAATTACTAACTATAAAAATAAAGAAATGCCTTAATAGAAATATCTAAGAATATATATATACAGTCTCGATCTGGTCAGTGTATCCTGATATAACTTTATCAGGATATTAAATGTGAGTCACTAGTTTTAACAAGTGCATACACACTTGAGTCAAAGTATGTAAAACGAGTGGCTCATATTCAATATCCTCACGAAGTTATATCATGATGCACTGACTTGAAAATTTATGTATATATAAATCAGAAACCCCTAGATGATAGCCAATTGGTTTGTGTTTTGGTTGTGACGTTTGAGCTCATAAAATTCTTATTTTAGAGGTAATGATGTGATGCAGCAGCAGCTAAGGCAATGGAATACATGGAGCGGGTGGCGAATTCGTATTTGGGTCGCGTAGACCAACTAAATCTGGGCTGAACTTCGTGGACCTCTACAGAAGGCATATGGGGTCGGATTATCTATTATAATATGTTTCCGGAAACCCCAAGACGAGCCCTACAAATCTTATGAAAACTCCATCCTCCGTAACAGATCACAACAGGCCAAACTTCGGCCATCTATCTTGGTGCGCGAAGACTTGAGCTGGACGAGAGCTGGACGAGCTGGGCAAGCTGCACTTCGTGGACCTCTATAGAGAGCATATAGGGTCAGATTGTCTATTATAATATGTTTCCGAAAAGCCCAAGACGAGCCCTACAGATGTTATGAAGACCCCCTCCTCTGTTACAGATTACAACAGGCCCGAATTCGGCCATCTATTTTGTTGTGCAAAGACTTGAGCTGGAAGTTTGAATTATATGACATTGAGTCAAAGTCAAATTAGGATTCGTTCTCTTTTCCTAGATAGGATTTCTTTTCAGTTTTAGTTTAAGTTAATTTTAGAAGTCGATTCCTTATGGAAGTCGACTTATTGCTTTTCCTATTTAAGTTGTTTGAATCCAATTTGTTTCTTAGTTTTTGAAGATTAATAAAATTGTAGAGAGAGCCTCTCTTTTTGTCCAATTTCGGTATCCTGAGTGGATCAACGAATTTGAAGCCTATTATTCTGGTATCCCTATGCGGATCAACAGATTAATAGTACGATTCGCTTCCTACATTTGTGCGCGAATCAACGGATCCGAATCGTTTATCCTTTCTTTTATCTATTGTTGTTTGTGTTGAATTTCTCGTTATCTCAGTTGGTATTTGAGGCCTATTATTCTGGTATCTGTGCGCGGATCAACAGATTAATAGTAGGGTTCGCTTCCGGTATTCGTGCGCGAATCAACGGATCCGAATCGTTTATCCTTGCTTTTATCGATTGTTGTTTTGGTGAATATTCCGCTGCATCATGATGTATGTGCCAAGTGTCGTGCTCTTATTGGGTTCCCATTATTTATTGTCAACAAAATCAATTACGCCTATATAACATTTGTGATCGAGTCTGTCACCTCTATGGAAAATAAATGGGAGATTAAACATTTATCCTATCCCAAATCACAAAAAGTGTGACAAGTTTGCTGATGCCTGAGGGGTTGTTCCTTTATGACAAGGAGCGCTAAGTTGCGGAGAAGATTGTGTCAAGGACTTGTGTCATTGTGTGGTGGGCATCTTAATTGGCGCTCAACACCTGCTAATTAAAGTACATTGTTTTCAAGACTCTTTTAGCAGGATTATTTCTACTTAAAAATTTACTTGTAAGGAGAAGATATGCCTCAGAGACTTGTATATCCTTCACTAATTGCATACCTAATCGATTTAGAACACATCCAATTAAGTGAGATCCCAATATCTTATACCACGTGGCATGACAACAGTGGCCTGAACATATATTTCTAAAATGTCTGAGTACATGCAGTCGAAAACATCGAACTTTTTCCCTCGAAATTACAATGTATCAAAAATTCTATCATTTTATCATGTACAAGTTGAATATTCAATATGTTTAAATTCATATTTCACCTCATATTCTGCCCTTTATTAGTAGTCATCTGTTAAAAACTGCAATCAAATTGTCACCACAGTATCGAATACAAGTTGTGTTTAATTTATACAAAATCTTCGTTTTTGTTAGACTTATAAAGAGAACTTGATTCTTTTAATTTGACATAAATGATCCATTTGTGTTCGTCCTGCCGCCACACATACACTTTATGCATTTTCTTTCTGGTTTCCAACGCGTGGAAACAAGTCAAACAACTAACACAAGGTCACAAGCTTGACAAAAGATTAATTTTTAAGAACGGTATCCCACATATATGAATACAGGAAAAAATTTTCAATTTCGTAGATTATTCCAAGTCAATAAGCGTACTCAACACTGCGACTTATATAGTAAACTATATTTTTTTTTTTTTGTTGAATATATGACTATGAGAATCGGTGTAAAAGACTAGTCTATTGGGTTGTGACATTTATGAATATATATACTATTCTCCTTGTTATATATATATATATATTTCCAAAGTGAGATTCATCCGTCTTCTTGGGCTACATATGGGATCTCTAACACATTTCTCTCACCAACTAAAAAAAGCCGAATTTGACTAGCATTACTCTTGATTAGTTGTGCGCTCTCCCTTTTACAAGTGTGACATGAGTTCGAGTTCAACCATTGTTCGTAAATATTCAAAACATAAATGTGGGAAGATACCTCCTTTGTAGCGGTAGTTCGATGTCAGATTTTATAAAATAAAACCGTAAACAGTTGCTTGGGAGTAGGGTAGTAATTTGGACCATAATGTATATAAAACAAGGGCAGATGACCAGGTCCGATCCTGACTTTTTGGGGGCCTAGGGTAAAATTCTAAGATGGCTCCCATTTTCATATTAATTTTAAGAATTGAGAGAGAGATTGAAAGAAATCAGTTAATGGAGGCCGGAGAGAAAAATAAAAAACCCTAAATCCTTTAGTGATTTAGAAGACATACTGAAATCTGAATACTAATATCTCATGTCTCATGTCTGGGAAAGGAAAAAAATCAAAATCTAATTCGGGCTTTTACACTCCAAGCTGGCCCTATTTTATATTTTTGTTTTATTTTAAATGGTTTGCTTTAATGCTTTATCATACGGGTCTTTTTAAAACTAATACTCAAAATAGAAATTTGGGCATTTTATGAGCTAAAATAAAACAAAATTGGGCCCCTAAATTAATATTGAAATCATGTAAATATGGGCATTTTTTAGACTAACACTCAAAATAGAAATTGAGTTGTGATATCGGCATCCCTCAAAACCGTATGTACACCCCTTTCGTAAGCAAACTCTCAAGATATTTTAAAAATCTATGAATTTGTAAATAAACCCCACTTAATGTCAAAAATACCCTTTTTATTGTATTATATATTTGTACGTATATCCTACTATTTTGTTATCTAATCAATTTTATTATTATTTTATATCCTTTTATTCAAATAAATAATTTCTCTTTTTAGTAAAAAAAAATAAAAAAAAATGTTGTCACCAGAAACCAAGAAACCCCAGATCATGAATCATAACCAATGATCAAAAGATCTAATAATTATCTAATAAAAATAATCCAAATTCAAAACCCAAAAACCATAATAGAAAAATCAAAATTAAAAACAAAACTAAAGTGGGTTCTCTCCGATCAAGAGAGAGATGATGAGGAAGACGTTTTATGGTTATATTTTAAAAATCTCTGATTTTGTTCTTGTAATAAAAATAATAAAAATAATCTAAAACTTACTTTTACACAACAAACTTTGTTGGATGGTTTGGATTCATTCTCCAATCAATTTGTATTTAAAATAGAAACTAGGGTTTGAGAAAATATAATGGTTTTTATTATATATGTGAATATCAAAGATGAAATTTCCTTTTTTTTTTTTTTTTTTTTTTCCTATTTTACAAAGGATTAATATAAATCAATTAATAATTAATGGGGGTGTACTTACAAACTATTTAGTAGGGCTGGGCACGGTCCGGTTTGGTCCGGTTTCAACTAGAACTGGATCAAACCAAAAATTTCGGTTTTTTAAAAAATAGGATCAGTTTGGACTAATTTTTTTTTTAGACCAAACCAGGCCCAATTATATTGGTTTGGTTCGGTCTTGTTCGGTCTAACAGTTATTGACTTTAAATTTTCTTTTTTAATTTTTCTGCAATTTAAAATTTATATCAAATGGTCCATCATTTAAAAGGAATATATGGTATGATGAGTTATTGACCGATTCATATATAAAATATAAACTAAATAAAGTATATTAAAATTTAAAATTTAAAATTCAAATATCTTTTTCAAACCAAATAAAGTAATAAAATGAAAGCCAAATAATAGACTATTGGTGGTTGAATAAAACAAATATGAATATACAAAATTAAGGTTGTCACTTTTAACTCTTAGTAATAAAGTTTTGGGTGTGATATGTAATAGAATAAAAAGAGGCCCGGGGTGGCCGCCCCTCCAATTAAAGCTCAGGGCCGGCCATGACCATCTGTAGCTTTCCTCTCATGACTGGAAATTAACATGGAAATGTAATAACATTTCATTTACGGCGATTATTAAAGCTCTCCTATATATATATATATATATATATATATATATAGAGAGAGAGAGAGAGAGAGAGAGAGAGAGAGAGAGAGAGAGAGAGAGAGAGAGAGAGAGAGAGAGAGAGAGAGAGAGAGAGAGAGAGAGAGATATATATATATATATATATAGAGAGAGAGAGAGAGAGAGAGAGAGAGAGAGAGAGAGAGAGAGAGAGTAATTTTTCAATGAGAACTTTTATAATGCACACTTTAAACACATTTTAATGAAATTGTATGGAATATATTGAATCTTGATTTGATTTTTTGTACGGATGGTTAAAACATTGAAATACATTTATGGAAAAAAAAATTAAAAAAAATCGGGTGCAAGAACTAATTTTTTTTCCGATTTTTTTGAAGATAAAACATTTAAAAATAGGAAAATATAAGAAAAAATAGTTCTCAAATCCAAAAAATTTCTAAATTTTTACCAAATGTGTATTTTAATTTTCTTAGGATACATATAAAAAATCTCATCGAAAAACAATTGATTACATGCAATTTCATTAAAAGGTGCTTAAAGTGTACATTGTAAAAGTCTTCATTGGAAAATTACTATATATATATATATATATATATATATATAACGTTTCGTGTATGGCGATTATTAAAGAACTTATATATATATATAATTAAAACAACAAGCTCTATATATCAGGTCCTAATAATAATAATAAAAAGAAGAAAAAAAAAACAAAAGGCATACAGGTCCTAAAACACGCTAATAAGAACTCATATATATATCATGCTATATTGCTATGTATAATATCCTTATTGATTCTTGCATATGGATATCTCAATTTCCTTTCTTTTTCTTCTTCTCTTGCAAACTCCTATATCATCTTCAAAAACGTTTGATAATAATATTCTAAGAAAAGGTTCATCATTATCTGTTGAGAAATCAAGCGATCAATTGATTTCACCAAATGGAGTTTACTCAGCAGGGTTCTTCTCCGTTGGCGACAATGCCTTTAGCTTTGCTGTTTGGTTCACAAAATCTTCACCTCCCACCGTGGCTTGGATGGCAAACAGAGACATACCCGTTAATGGAAAAGGCTCAAAGCTTTCTCTTTTAAAAAATGGCGATCTTTCCTTGACTGATGCTACTGGAATTCATATTTGGAATTCGAAAACTTTTTCGGGTAATTCTCAGCCTACTCAATTAGTCCTTTCAGACACTGGAAATCTTGTTCTGTGTACTCTAGAGAATGTACCTCGATTGCTCTGGCAAAGCTTCGATTCACCAACGGATACTCTTCTACCAGAGCAACCATTTGCCAACAGCTCCACACAACTTGTCTCATCAAGAAGCCAAGGTAATTGCTCTTCAGGTTTTTATAAATTTTTCTTTGACGACGACAATGTTCTGCGGCTTCTTTACACTGGTCCTTTAATATCAAGTGTTTATTGGCCATTGCTATGGAAAGGGATCAATCTCTGGGATTTAGGAAGGACAACTTACAACAACAGCCGAATAGCAGTATTTGACACTTCAGGATTCTTCAAATCATCCGACAATTATACGTTTAAGCCCTCTGATTTCGGTATGGGGCCTCAAAGAAGATTGACGCTTGATTATGATGGCAATCTCCGAATGTATAGCCTAGTAGAGTCTACAGGGAAGTGGGACGTCTCCTGGCAACTTCAATCCAATCCATGCAGGATTCATGGCGTCTGCGGACCGAATAGTCTATGTACATACGACCTTTATAACGGTAGGACATGTTCTTGCTTACCAGGATTCAAGATCAAGAATCACACAGATTGGTCTTATGGTTGCGAACTTGAATCGAAAATCAACTGCAACAGGACAAGAGTTGATTTCCTCCGGATCCCAAATGTTGATTTCTGGGGCTATGATATTAGATACATACCGAATTCCACCACGAGTCAGTGTCAAAAGGAATGCATGAAACTGTGCGATTGTAAGGGATTCATGCTCAGGTTTGTTGAACCGAGAGGGGTGCACGACTGTTTTCCGAAATTCCTCTTGATTAATGGACACCGTTCACCGGAATTTAATGGAATCGTCTACATCAAACTGCCTAAAGATGGAACGCTTTTGTTTTCCAACAATAACAAGACGCAAAATGTGTCAACATTGGATTGCTCAGGCCTAGGTCCGGTAGTACTAGATAGAATGTACCAAAAAAACAGAGAAAATGAATCATTGATTAGGATTTTGCTCTGGTTCGCCACTGGTTTCGGATGTTTTGAGGCGACGTGCATCCTTTTGGTATTGTATTACCTGTATAGTACCAATCAGGGGGCTGACAACACTACACAAGGATACATTCTCGCTGCGACAGGATTTAAAAGATTTAGTTACCGTGAGCTCAAAAAAGTCACGCATGGTTTCAGCGAAGAGATTGGTAGAGGTGCGGGAGGCATTGTTTACAAAGGCACATTATCTGATGGAAGAGTAACAGCAATCAAGCAACTCAACGAAGCTAACCAAGGTGAAGCTGAATTCCTAGCAGAAATAAGCTCAATTGGGAAGCTTAATCACATGAATTTGATAAAGATGTGGGGATATTGTGTGGAAGGAAAGCACAGGCTTTTAGTTTACGAGCATATAAAGCACGGATCTTTAGCAGAAAATCTTTCTTCAAACCAACTTCAATGGGATACACGGTATGAAATCGCGGTTGGAACTGCAAAGGGTTTGGCTTATTTGCATGAAGAGTGCTTAGAGTGGATTCTGCACTGTGATATTAAGCCAAAAAACATACTCTTGGACTCTGATTACCAACCAAAGGTGGCTGATTTTGGCTTGTCTAAGCTTTTAAATAGGGGTGGTGGTGGCCTCAACAATTCTAGCTTCTCAAGAGTAAGAGGAACCAGAGGTTACATGGCTCCTGAATGGGTTTACAACCTTCCCATCACCGCAAAGGTGGACGTTTATAGCTATGGGATGGTTGTGTTGGAGATGATAACAGGAAAGAGCCCGACCGGTACTTTAAGCTTTGACCATGGAGGGTTGATTGCACATGGAAGATTGGTTACATGGGTGAAGGAGAAGATGAATAAGGCTGCTGCTGCTACAAGAGATCATTCTTGGGTTGAAGAAATTTTTGATCCCTCATTGGGATGTGATTACGACATAAATAAGATGGAGGTTTTGGTTAGAGTTGCACTGCTATGTTTAGAAGAAGATAAAGATTCAAGACCTACCATGAGGCAAGTGGTGGAGATGCTAGCTTCTCTGCAATGATTTCAAACATCCATCTTCTGGACACCCTGTGAGGCGAAGAAAATCTTCAGAGTGATACCTGGTGTATTGAAGATTTTCTCCTTAGATATGTACACACTTCATAATAGGACTTCTTGAAAGGATTTCATGTTAGCTCTTCGGGTAGTAATTGATGCATTTGTATCTCTTTTTTTAAATAAAATTTGTATTCTACATTTATGATCAACTAAGTTCTAGTGTTATTGCAACTCAAAAAAAGAAAAAGAAAAGTGGAGACGGAGTTTTTAAATGTATTCAGAATTCAAGAACTATTTCATCACAAGAACACAAGAACTATTTCATCACCTTTCATTTCCAATTTCCAGCAATTGCTTCAGTTTGTTATCAAATAGGGTCAAAACCTTAGCAACTACTGATCTGAGTACAACCAGCCAAAGACTTTACAAGGCAAGCTAATTGACAATTTCTCCTAACAGTTTACTAGTGACAACAACATATCCTCAACAAGTAAGATATACCATATCTAAAGCTTATGGAACTGATTCTATAGACCAACACTCACAGGCATATATATCAAATTTTAGCTTTTTCTAGCCTAAATCAATTGATCAAAATAGTGAGATGACATCTACCAACAGTAGTTCCATGGTGTTATGTACAAACCACGGTCCACACGAACCCCAGAGCTCAGTCATCTTGCTTGTTTCAACATCTTCAGCAATATGGTAAGTAGAGAGAAAAAATGCACTCTGATTCTTTTGCAGGAACCTGCGAGGCACAATATGAGTAATCCATCAACCGGAGTAATAAGATCCCAAAGATGTGAATGAAGTCATTTATTAAAGCTATGACAGCCATTAATAAGAGATGTCAGATAAATGAAGTTATTTTTTTTAGAAGGCTGACCGCACCCTACCAACTGGAGCCTTTCATTATTGTAATTACATAAACATAAAGTATTTGAATAAGTAAAATCATTAGCTCATTAATCCCTGGAAAGCAATAAAAGTAAAGAAAAGCAAAGAAAAGAAATTTCTATATCCGTTTACCCATAATAATCAACTAGTTGCTTCTTTAATGTTGGCGGAATTTGGAGATTCACAACATGTTCCAAGGGTATGCTGCCCTTTTCCTACCAATTGACAAAACCATAGACTTAGAAAGTAGACGCAAAAAAAAGACTGAAGAAAACTTATAAAGAAAAGGCAAAGAAAATCTCAATTGATTGGAATTAAAATTTAATTGACTTATATCAATTGAATGAATTTAGGTTGAATGGATATCACTAGTAAAAAGTAATGATATATGCATTCGTCGAGATAAACTTGAGCATACCTTATTGAGAGATTCATGCTTTCGTTTCTTGCCCCTTGCAAGTTGCAACTGCATATACACACAACAGATAAAAAAAATAAAGCCAATTAAAAGAATGACAACTTGGGACATGAATCAATCTATAAAATCTAATTGTTTCCTTGTTATTTTTATTTCTTAATGAATCAATCTATGGATGATAATAGAGAAGAGTATTACTCAACTAGAAAATTAAAAAAAGAAAAGAAAAAAGATTTTATATTAACATAGGAGTGTAGAATTACTAACTATAAAAATAAAGAAATGCCTTGGTAGTAATGTCAAATGATCAGAAACCCCTTGATGATAGCCTATTGGTTTGTGTTTTGGTTGTGACGTTTGAGCTCATAAAATTCTTATTTTAGAGGTAAAGTAGGGCTAAGATTCAATCCAAAGCTAGCCATCACAATTTTGGCCATCAATAACTCCTTTCATATAAAATTTGTTGAGGGTTAAAATGGTATGGGATGATAAACGGAGATTGCCTTTCCGAAGGTGAAATCAATGTCTTTTGATCCTCTAAAGACCCTAACAAATCAAAAAACAAACGGTTAAAGTGGTCAATGGACATTGTCGAAAAACCTCTGATGCTTAAATCATTTCTATAAAGCTTTAAGGTTAAAATTAAGAGTTTTATTGAATGAAAGATTTCTTACCTTATTTATGTGCTCGGAGGGTTTATAAAGTTTCTTTTAAGACTTGTGGTTGTGCTTTTCGTTTCATTGTGGGTTTAAGGTGACATTTGTCTGTTTTGCTACAACGAGTATCATTTTGCATGCCGGTGAGATAACAGTTTCTTGTAGTTCGATCTCCGATGTTGTCGTCAATAGACCGTGTAGCTTGGTGATAAGCAATCCATCCACAAGGGTTGACCATTCAAATTAATTATTATCCACCGGGGGCGATCTTCCTCCGATCATAACCGATGGGGGCATTCTTAGTATAATGATGGTATGTGCCAAGTGTCGTGCTCTTATTGGGTTCCCATTAACATTTGTGAGTCTGTCACCTCTATGGAAAATAAATGGGAGATTAAGCGTTTATCTATCTCACTATCTATATCAGCCGAAAATTTGTAAAATTTTAAATAAAATCATGTGTTTAATAGCCTTAACTTTCAAATCAAATTATTATATATTGGGGTATTATCAATTTAGTCCTTAAGTTTTTATGAAAGATCGATTTTTTAAACGAGTTTACTTTTTTACAACCTTTGGTCCCTTACTTTTCAAAAATATATTAAATAGGTCCAGTTGATTAAAAATTTAACAGTCAAAGGTGATAAATTATATAAATTGACCATTTTACCCTTAACTTTGATTGTGGATTTAAAAGTACGATTTTACCCTCTAACCATTTAAAATTTTACAATTTAATTATGACCTGTAATTCAATTAAAATTTAACATGTTTCACCAATTTTTAAAAATAAAAAATTAAACAAAATTGTTAAAAAAAATAAAGTCTTTTATTTTTCTATTTGTCTTTAAAAATATAAAATATAATTGAAAAAGGAAGAGATAGATGTGGAGATCTTCTTTTTTTTTTCTAAAAAAAAAAAATCAATTGGATCTTAACCAGATTCTATCAGCATTATATCAAAATTTAAAAAAAACTAATATTGTTTTTTTATTTTAGTTTTTAATGTTTTCATCTGACTTCTTTCTTTATCTGTATTTCGTATTTCAGCCGGGTTCTTCACAAAATCAGTTTTTCTTCATCAATTTTCATGGAATCTGGGGCCAAACCTACACCCAGCGCCAACAACCAAACCAGAGGCAACGAGACAAACATAGTCGGTATAAGCCATTTGCTGAATCGGACAACAAAAACCATCACACATATCACATTCAAAAACAAAAATCAACACTCAGACAAACAAATTCACAAATCACAAGGGTTTCTATCAATCCATCACCAAATCACAAATGGGTTTCTTACAGAGTAGCCGATCGATGGAGAAGACAAGAACCAACTCCATCACCGGAGATGGAAACCCAAATGGGTTTGGGTCTCCATCTTTAATCATCGGCGATGGAGATTGGAGACCTAACTGGGTATGCGTCTACTGGTTATGTCAAAATCAAAATGAAAAAAAAAAAAAAAAAAAAAAAATTGTTGGGTTTGGATGAACAAAAAACACAGCTGTGTTTCCAGGTTTTTAGATGATTTTATGAAGGTTTGGTTGGTTGAGAGATATCTGATATGTTGTTGTGGGTTTTGTTGGATGAAGAATTGAAGTTGTGTGATGAAGTTGACTATTTTTTTTTTCACCGGATCTCATCTATCTCTGATTCTTTCCTTTTAAAATTGCATTGCTTTTTATTTTTGCATTTTTGCATTTTAGATTATATTTCATTCTTTTTCCGTTTATTTTCCTTCTTTTAAAAAAAAATAAAAATTGTGTTTTAATTTTATCTTTTTTATTTATTTATTTATCAATTATTGATTTTTTTTTTTTTTAAAATTGATCTTCACTGTCCACCTCAAAAATGGAAGGCGGATATCCATATATTTTTTATTTAATTTTTCTTCATTTAATTTACTCATTTTAATTTTAATTTTATTAAATTAAGGGTATTTTAATTTATTAAATGAATATTTTTTTTATTTTCTATTTCTGTTGAAATGTGGCATATTCTCTGTTTAAAGACAAAAATACCCCTACAACCGTTAAGTTTGACTGACTATTAACCAACTGATTGACCAATTTGATGTATTTTTGAAAAGTAAGGGACCCAGGGTTGTAAAAAAACAAACTCGTTTAAAAAATTGATCATTTACCAAAACGTATGGACTAAATTGATAATACCCCTTATATATTTTTATATTAGTTTAGTCAATCCGAGACTTTCTACAAAGAATAATAGAAAAAGGAGGCAAAATGAAATCTTAATTATTGGAGTTTCCATTCTAGATTGATTTCCTAAATGAGATAGGGTTTTTGAATATATATATATATATATATATATATATATATATATAGTGGTTCTTTAGTAAATACGTCATGAAATTATAAGTTAAAGACGTTCAACCACAGCCACACATTAACGTCCTGAAATTATAAATTAAAAACGTCATGACTAGAGAATCACCTTATGTGTATATATATATATTTTTTGTCTGTCTACAGACCAACCTCCAAACCTCTCCAAATAACGTGAAGTTATAGTTAACCTTCCATCAGCCAACAATAATTCTTTAAATGGAGCAGCAACAAATCAATAGTATTTTTGATCGAAGAGATGAGTTTGTTATCTTCTTTGGGGTATCTCTTTCATGATTGAAATTCTAGGATACGCTACGCTATTATTCTTGTATTTTTTTTTATTTATTTTTTTTAACTTGATGGAAGTAGGCCTACAAGAATCATTAATATAGTATCCAATTGATAAGGGTGGTTAGTAGATTTTTCTATGAATTTTCGAATTAGACTAAAGGTTTGTCTAGAATTCCCTGTTTAATTTGACAAGATCAGCCCTATTTCGTAAATTGTTTTGAGTTAGTTATTCGTGTTGGAAAATTGTGAAAGTTTATATGCAGGTAGATGTATATGTCTACTATCAATCTGTAAAGTTTTGTGATTTTTAAATGTGTAGAAAAATTGTTATAATTTTTGGAGTGTACAGAGGTCTGTATTTGAATTCTGCTAGACAGTTTCGGGAAACCATGAAATATCGATATTTTGTATTTTCTAATGACTTCATAATGATTTGAAAATTTTACTGTAGATTACCTCATATGTCTAGGTTAACTCTGTAAAATTTCATACAATTTGGAGCTGTGGAGTATTAATTAAAAATCTCTGATTAGGGAATGGTCAGTTTAGAAAATCTAGACCGATGGAATGTTGAAAGTCTTTTAATGCAATTAGAACATTTTTGGGATGACAATATGATCGAATTTTAATTGTACTTGGTATAGGGTTCTTATGAATTTTGGAGTTTAGAAGTAAGCTACATTATTACACAGATTCGAGGTAAATAAATTCCATACACAACACCTACGTATCGAATATATTTTGAAATGTTTTATTTCCTAAAATTATTTGTTCATAGATTTTGATCTACCGTATGCTTATCCGCTGCTGACTTTGAAACCATAATGCTATACTTGTTTATTCATCCTAGATGATTTTACAATTGAAAAGTTATATGTTACCGTCTCATTATATTGATGATTCCACTACTGGTCTTTCTTGTCTTTCTTGTTTTCATTGGAAAAGCTATTTCAATCTTTTTGTAGATAAATATTATAACGTATAGTTTTTATATGATAAAGTTGAAAAGGTAATAAAAATGTTTTGGCTCCTTTGTTAGTAGTTTATTGAATTGTTCTAAACTGTTCAGCTGGAATAATTGTTGTGCGCTACTGATATTAATGGCTGGGTCACCGGGAATACATGTGTCATAACGAAATGTTATCAATGGACAGGTCATCAAGAATATAGGTGTCATAACGAAATGTTATTAATAGCCGAGTCATCGGGAATACGGGTGATACTATGTGACATGAGCCAATCTTTTATTGTTCTTATTGTTATTGAAATTTTTTCTTCAAGCTTTACCTGATATATGTATATTTATGAATAAAGGTTTATGTTTCCAATTTTCGTACATAAATGTGTTTTAAGCTTGACTGTTGAGATAAGAATCTTTCCTCACTCTTTTTACATATTTATCACTTGTTGTGTGTGCTGTTTACTTACCGAGTTGATGGCTTACCCCTTGTCACTAGTCATGACGCCGGTTCTGGTTTTGATTCGAAACCGGTGGTTCCGGTTCCGGTTCCGCTGGTACGGAATCGGTTTTTTTTTTCCTTATATTTAATCTTATTTAATAATAAAAAATTAGACATGTAAAATTGTAAATACATTTTATTGGGTCACCCGAAAATAAAATGAAATAAATAAATGACAAATAAAAAAATTAAATTAAAATAAAACTAAAAAAATGTAAAATTGACCTTGCACTTTATTGTTACCACAATTAAATTGCCTACATATCCTCTTGGGGTTTAGAGGAATCAAAGACCATGTAGTTCTCTTACCTTTTATTACATGTTTGGTGATGATGTGGACTAATCGTTGTCATGATCATCCATTCCACTTTCAAGTTGGTCATCTTTGAAGAAATCGTAAGGTACGTCTTGATCAATTTCATGTTGTCTGTTTTGTGCATTTGTCCAATCATCAACACAAGTCTGCATCTGTATTGATTTTAGACGTCTTGCGTCTAGAATATATATTCCCATAGGCGCAGAACTATTATTCCACCGCCACCGTCGAAACTGGTGTTGAAAGAATTTGTTTGGCTATCATAGCCAAGATTGGAAAATATCTTTCATACTCTTTCCACCGTTGTAGGATATCAAATTTTTTTGTTTCAGTGTCTTTTATAAACTCAAAAGAGATACCTAGATAAGATTTAAGCTCGAAATACATGGTGGAGCTTGATGAAGAATAACCTCGTAATTTTTTGGTTTTTTTTGGATAACATATTATACCCTAAACTCATAAATTCGGAGGATGATGAGGAATGAAATACATTTTGAGTTTGTGGAACATCTATATTCAGTGATGGACCATAAACTCTAAGATATTCAACATATAACTCTTACAATAATGTCTTAACTCTATCACAACACTATCAACATCATACTCTATGTATAAACCTTGTTCATAATAAGCAATTAGATAATCAAACAAATTTTCTAATCTACAATGTGAATCAAAACATATGGCAATCAAATAAATATTTGGAAACTTTTTATAATAGTGTAACCATCGATAACAGACTTCAGTAATTGTGGGTCGGATGCATAATGAGCAAAGGCACCGGCAATGTTAAAACTCTCAATAATAAATAAATTAGTTGTAGGATAATAAGCACTCGATAAATTGTTAGTAGCAATATCAAAGACTTTTAACAATGCACAAACTTTGTTACAAGCATCACAATGACTTGGATAAAGATTAATGTGGCTAACATGATATTGCATAAAAGTAACTAATAAATCCCTATAATCATAACTTTTAACAATCAATTTATAAGTAGAATTTTAATGTGTTGGAACATCACGAGGAAATCTAACGATATGCCTACCATTTTGTTTACAATATATTGCCCATGCTTTCATTGCAGAAGGATGTTTCCACAAAAATAAAAGCATCTCTAATAGGTTGAATAAACTGTTGAAGAGTTTGTAATCCTTTTTGAACACATAAGTTTAAAACATAGCATGCACATCTTTGATGAAAAAATTTACCACTGAGACAAGGTTTGCATAAATCAATTAAAGTAGGAATAGCAGCGGTATTGCTAGAAGCATTATCAAAACCAATTGCAAAAAATTTGTTTTTAATTTGATGCTCTGCAAAAATAATTCTAAGCAGTCTAAAAATATTAGAAGTAGTACTGTGTGCATCATCAAAAACTCTAAATGCAAGAATTCTTTTTTTTGGAGAGTCCATGCATTATCCATATAATGGCAAGTAATGCCCAAGTATGAATGCATTTACCAATAGTCACTCCATATGTCGGCACATACGGAAACACGACCATTATAGTTTTCAAAATATTTTTCCAACTTTCTTTTTTGTTCGATATAAATCTTTTCAATGTTTTTGTGAACTTGGCTCTTGGAACACGACATGCAGCAGGATTTAATGTTTGTCAACAATAATTAATAAAACCAACATTTTCACCAAAACTAAAAGGTAAGTGTTCTACTACAACCATTTTGGCTAATTCTTCCTTATTTTTTTTCATCAGTGTATTTAAATAATTGTTGGTTAGGGGTAGCGTACCTAGGAATTAGGGTTTGTGTACTCGATCTCGTCTGTACGTCTGGATGTTTGTTCGTTATATGCTTCCGATATGAGCAATATCCTCCATATTTGTGCCACTTAAATACCTTTTTGCAGTAATTGCAAACCACTATAGTGCTTCCATCTTCTTGTGTAACTTTCTTCATATAGAGTACGAAGAGATCAGATTTGGCCTACTTTTGTAACTTCTCTTCCGTATGTGGTTCAAATTCAAAATCTAGAGGGGGATCAGGCATATTTTCTGATTGGCTTGTCAAATGGGGGGTGGCATCGGGATCAGGTTCAGAAATTGTTAGAGGGGGTTGAGGAGAGTTTAGGCCTAGGTCTTTAGCATAGACTTGACGTTGCAGATACTCGTGATAGGCAGTGTCATAATAATCGAGACTATCCATCATACGACCCTTACCTTTCATTGAAATGGAACGCCTAGGACCGTCACCACTTCCACTTACCATTTAAAAAATTGAATTGTAAAATTCCTTGAACAAAAAATGTTAAAAAATTGATGGAAATAAATGGTTGGAAATAAATTTGGGAGAGAAGTGGAAACTTTGTAGTTAGTAATTGCAAACAAAATAAATTGCAAATATATGAAATTGGAAACTTAGTAATTGACTAATTGCAAATTAAATAAATTGGAAATAAGATAAATTGCAAATTAAATAAATTGGAAACTTGGTAATTGTAAATAAAATAAATATTAATAACTTGGAAATAAAACAAATGCAAATAAAATAAATTGGAACTAAAACAATTGCAAATAAAATAAATATTAAAAACTTAGTAATTGATAATTGAGAGGGAATTGGAAACTTGGAGAGTTGAGAATTGGGAGAGAAATGAGAATTAGAGAGAATTGGGAGGAAATTGGAATGGGGAAAAGTGAATGTTGGGGGGGGGGGGGGGGGGGGGGGGGGGGGGGGGGGTATTATTTATAGAAAAGAAAAAGAAAAAGAAAACTGATCTGTTGGAGGCCCAACGGCCTGCTGGTAAACGGTCTGCTGACGCCAACAGGCCGTTGGGCCTCCAACAGTCCAACCAATTTTTTTTTTAAAATTTTAAAAAATAATAATGTTGGAACCACTAGTTCGAACCGGAACCGTTGACGGTTCCAGTCCGGTTCAAACCATGCAGTTCCTCATATTTTGGAACCAGAACCGGAATCGCCACGGGATCGATTCTGGTTCCGATTTTTCCGGTTCGGTTCGCCGGTTCAAACCAAACTGGCGCCATGACTACTTGTCACAACCATTTTTACAAATTAAGTTCTTGGATATAGTACAGATGAGGTATATATTAGCATATCTGCATATTGAAGATATGTATCGCCAGAGGATTTAATGTGAAGTGTGTACATGTTGTAAGGAATCAATTTATGTAATGTTGTAATTACTTTAGACATTGGAGATTTTAGGTGAAATGAATGGTATCGGGGGCTTGTATATCCTCCACTAATTGCATATATACCTAATCGATTTATAACACATCCAATTAAGTGAGATCCCAATATCTTATACCACGTGGCATGACACTCTGATGACAGCATGACAACAGTGGCCTGAACATATATGTCTAAGGTCTGAGTGCATGCAGTTGAAAATTAACATGAAACTGTTTCCCTCGAAATTACAATTGTTGTTGAAAGAATAGATTCACACACACAAATCTATAAACACACACAGATAATATGAGAACAATAAAAAAGAAAGAAACGACACCAAAGATTTTACGTGGTTCAGCAAGTTGCCTACGTCCACGGAGCGCACCGCACTCAATCCACTACTTTCACAGTTGATTACAATCTCTCTGTCTCTCTCAAGTCTCTCTACAATTGCTCTCAATCTCTCTCTACTCTTCTCAACGCTTACGGTGAATTTCAACCCCCATCTTAGGGTTTACATAATGTAGTATTTATATGAATACTAGGTGTAAACAATAACCCTAAAAGACCCTTTCTTTTTACTTGCGCTGACCTCCTATTTCGCGCAAAACACGCCATTACCGCTGATCGGACCGATGGGCGTGCATGTGCCTAGTCAGCGATCCATGAGGCGTGAAGACACTGAGATGGGTCGCTGATCGTGCCGTTCAATAGGCACCCTGCCTGGGCAGCGGTAAATGAGAAGTAAAGCTACTGAGATGGGTCGCTGATCGTGCCGCTCACTAGGCACCTTGCCTGGTCAGCGGTAAATGAGAAGAAACAATTCTCCTCCTGATTAGCGCTACGCATGCCGCCCCCTGGGCACTTGCCTGGCCAGCGGAAATTAACAAGAGAACAGTTTCAGGGCTTCACAAAACCCAACAATCTCCCACTTGAAGAGCTGAAACTTGAACATACGTCCTCCATCTTCCCTTGATGACTTAGTGGATAATTACGGTGCGCTCATTCCCCACGTCTTCACTCTTGAAGACCCACTGAAGCTGCGCACAGCTCCAGTTTCTCTGTAGTGACTGGCTTGGTCAACATATCAGCTGGGTTCTTGCTACCTACTATCTTTACAAGCTTTAACACACCTTCTTCGATTAACGATCGAATGAAATGGTAGCGAAGATCTATATGTTTGGTCCTAGAATGGAACGCCGAATTCTTGGCCAAGTGTATTGCACTCTGACTGTCACTGTGCAACACATTCATCACTTGATCGAATCCCAACTCAGCTAACAAACCTTGTAACCATATCAGCTCCTTGCTTGATTCTGTCACAGCCACATACTCTGCTTCAGTTGTAGAAATTGTCACTATCTTCTGCAACTGGGACATCCAACTAATCGCGGTACTAGCCATTGTGAACACATATCCGGTGGTACTTCTTCTATGATCCACCTCCCCAGCAAAATCTGAATCCACATAACATTCCAGCTTGAGTTCGTCTCTTCTGAAGGTTAGACATCTCTCTGTCGTACCCCGCAGGTATCTTAGGATCCACTTCACGGCCTCCCAGTGAGGCTTACCTGGATTTGACATGTAACGGCTCACAACTCCCACTGCATGGGAAATATCTGGTCTTGTGCAAGTCATGGCATACATTAGACTTCCAATGGCTGAAGCATAAGGAACTTTAGCCATGAAGTCCTTCTCCTCTTCCGTCTTCGGACTCTGTTCCTTGGACAACCTGAAATGACTAGCCAAAGGTGTTCTTACCGATTTTGTATCACCCATGCTGAATCTCTACAACACCTTCCGAACGTACTCTGCTTGTGAAAGCTTCAATGTACCTTCCTGTTCGTTTCTGCTAATTCTCATTCCAAGAATCTGCTTTGCTGCACCTAAATCCTTCATCTCAAACTCACTTGAGAGTTGCTTCTTCAAATTGTTAATCTCTTCTAAATCTGCACCAGCTACTAACATGTCATCAACATAAAGTAGCAGAATAATAAAACTTGATTTAACATTTTTGAAGTAGCAGCAGTGGTCAGCATTGCATCTGAAATATCCATTGCCTTGCATAAACCCATCAAACTTCTTGTACCACTGTCGAGGAGCTTGTTTTAAGCTATACAAGCTCTTTGTCAACCTACACACCAACTCTTCCGCAAACCCCTCTGGTTGCTTCATATATATTTCTTTCTCCAAATCACCATGAAGAAAGGCAGTCTTCACATCTAACTGCTCCAAATATAATCATTTCGCTGCGACAATGCTTAATACTAACCGGATCGTAGTTAGTTTAACAACATGAGAAAATATTTCAGAGTAGTCAATACCTTCTATTTGTTGGAAGCCTTTGACCACTAGTCGTGCCTTGTATCTCTTGGAACCATCATGTTCCTCTTTGATCCGAAACACCCACTTATTCTGTAGGGCTTTCTTTCCTTCAGGCAACTTGGCTAACTCCCAAGTTTGATTAGAAATCAACGACTTCATCTCATCCTTCATTGCAAGCTCCCACTTGCTCGCATCTTCTCCTTGATATGCTTCATCATAGCACTCAGGTTCCCCTGCATCTGTCAACAGCATGTATTGCAAGTACTTCCTATTTGGTATAGGAGTTCGAGTTGATCTTCTCATTGTACTCTCAGCCTGTGTCGCTTGAACGTCTCTATGTGGGATAGGATTTGTAACCTGGAGCGGCACACCTTGTTCTTCATCATTCTGATTAACTGGTTCCAAGACCCTGTTCTCTGACACATCATTCGGCCCAAAGTAGTCTGGCTCTTTTGGCTCAGACACCTGTGTGTTTCTGTCTTTGTACATAACCCTTTCATTGAAGACAACATCTCTACTTCTGATCATCTTGCGGTTTTGGTCATCCCACAGCTTGTAACCAAATTCATCTTCTCCATAGCCCACCAAAGTACACTTCACTGACTTGGCGTCTAGCTTATTCCTCGCATGATCACCTATATGCACATAAGAAACACACCCAAACACTTTAAGATGAGAAAGTTTTATCTCTTTCCCAGTCCAGATCTCTTCTGGTATAGCGAGGTCCAAAGGCTTTGATGGTCCTCTGTTGATCAAATATGCTGCTGTATTGACTGCCTCTGCCCAGAACTGTTTTGGTAACCCAGAATGTAACCTCATGCTTCTGGTTCTCTCAGTCAATGTCTTGTTCATACGTTCTGCTATCCCATTCTGCTGTGGGGTTTCAGGAACCGTTCTACTGAGCTTTATCCCGCTCAGATAGCAAAACCTCTTGAACTCACTATCTTCATATTCTCCACCATTGTCTGAATGCAGCTTTTTGATCTTTAACCATGTCTCGTTCTCAACCCTAGCTTTCCATCTCTTGAAAGCATCAAACACCTCAGACTTGTGTTTCAGAAAATAAACCCATACCTTCCTGGAGTGGTCGTCAATAAATGTGACAAAATACTGTTTACCTCCGGTTGACGAGATTGAAGCTGGACCCCAAACATCGGTGTGCACTAGTTCCAGCTTCTCCTTTGCCGGTACCCTTCCGGTCTTCTTGAAGCTCACTCGCTTCTGTTTTCCTAACACGCAGCTTTCACAGAAATCAACCTCAACACTTTTCAAATCTGGCAACTTACCTTTCGAATGTAGACACTTCAGCCCCTGACTACTCATGTGCCCAAACCTCTGGTGCCACAAGTTCGGATCATCTTTACCTTCCGCCATAGCGATTGAACCACAACCATCCGTAGTTGTGGAAAGCGACCCATTCTTATTTCCTCGGGCGATTGTCATAATATCCTTCGAAATCTTCCACTTATCATCTGTGAAAGTTGTCACGTAACCCTCTGACGCTAGTTGCCCAATAGAGATCAAGTTCTTCTTTAAATCCGGTATGTGCCTCACATTGTTGAGCTTCCAAACTGACCCTTTCAGTTGAATCTTCACATCTCCCTTCCCGGTAATGTTGCATGCTTGATCGTCACCAAGATACACCTTACCCAAATTTCCTGAGACGTAATTCTCGAACAACTCCCTGTGAGGTGTGGCATGGAAAGACGCTCCTGAATCTAGAACCCAAGACTCCGTCTTACTTTCCAACGAGCAGATGAGGCAGTCATCTGACTCCTCCGACACACAGTTCGCACTGCCCTTGCCCTTATCTTTCTTCTCAGATCTGCACTCATATGAGAAGTGGCCTTTCTTACCACAGTTCCAACACTCTACATCTTTCTTGTTTCGTTGCTGATTTCCCGAATAGTTGACCTGATACCTGGATTTAGACTTACCTCTTGACTTTGATCTTCCTCGTTGATTCGTGTTCCGATTTCTGTTTCTGCTTTCTCTACCTTCCATATTCAATGCTGAAGATGTAGACGCTCCAAATCCCTCTTCACGCATCCTGATTTCTTCAGTCATAATCATGTTCACAACCTGTGAGAAATCCAGTTTTTCTTTCCCGAACGAGTTGGCAATTGACTGACATGTCATCTTCCAACTTTCTGGCAATTGTGTGAGCATAAACACCGCCAAGGATTCTTCATTGAAACCCATAGACACAGAAGTTAACCCATCTTTCACTTCGTTGAATTGGTTTAGATACTCTCTAAAACCCTGACCTTCCGTCATCTTTAAATTTGATAGTTTCTTGACAAGATGGACCTTCCTTACCGCAGAAGGTTGTTCATACAGATTTGATAAAGTCTTCATCAGATCTCTGGCAGTTAGCTGATCCTTTACGTTGAAAGCGACCTGCTTCGTCAAACTGAGACGAATTGCTCCCAATGCTTTCCTGTCTAGGAGTTCGAGATCCTCTTCATCCATGTTCTTCGGCTTCCGCTTCCTTGACCAATCTTCATCGGTCATAGTTGCCGGCTTCTCTTTTATCGGCCAATACAGATCCTTCTGGTACAGATAATCCTCCATCTGCATCTTCCAGAAACTGAAATTCGTCCCATCGAATTTCTCAATCTTGTGAGAATCTTTCTCTGATCCCATCTCCACGATAAAATCGTTGACCTCGAGAAAACCTAGATTTGTGTGAAAAATAACCCGCCCCAACCTAGGGCTCTGATACCAATTGTTGTTGAAAGAATAGATTCACACACACAAATCTATAAACACACACAGATAATATGAGAACAATAAAAAAGAAAGAAACGACACCAAAGATTTTACGTGGTTCAGCAAGTTGCCTACGTCCACGGAGCGCACCGCACTCAATCCACTACTTTCACAGTTGATTACAATCTCTCTGTCTCTCTCAAGTCTCTCTACAATTGCTCTCAATCTCTCTCTACTCTTCTCAACGCTTACGGTGAATTTCAACCCCTATCTTAGGGTTTACATAATGTAGTATTTATATGAATACTAGGTGTAAACAATAACCCTAAAAGACCCTTTCTTTTTACTTGCGCTGACCTCCTATTTCGCGCAAAACACGCCATTACCGCTGATCGGACCGCTGGGCGTGCATGTGCCTAGTCAGCGGTCCATGAGGCGTGAAGACACTGAGATGGGTTGCTGATCGTGCCGCTCAATAGGCACCTTGCCTGGGCAGCGGTAAATGAGAAGTAAAGCTACTGAGATGGGTCGCTGATCGTGCCACTCACTAGGCACCTTGCCTGGTCAGCGGTAAATGAGAAGAAACAATTCTCCTCCTGATTAGCGCTGCGCATGCCGCCCCCTGGGCACTTGCCTGGCCAGCGAAAATTAACGAGAGAACAGTTTCAGGGCTTCACAAAACCCAACAACAATGTATCAAAAATTCTATCAAGGAAACTTTGATTTACAGTACCCGTAAATCAAGTTATATTTATGAATTCTGAGTATTTTTCTATCATGTACAAGTTGAATATTCAGTATGTTTAAATTCATATCTCACCTCATATTTTGCCCTTTATTAGTAGTCATCTATTAAAAACTGCTATCAAATTGTCACCACTGTATCGAATACAAGTTGTGTTTTATACAAAATCTTCGTTTTTGTTAGACATTATAGAGAGAACTTGATTCTTTTAATTTGACATAAATGAACCATTTGTGTACTTCCTGCCACCACACGGCACACATCCACTTGATGCATTTTCTTTCTGGTTTCCAACGCGTGGAAACAAGTCAAACAACTAACATATATGAATACAAGTCACATGCTTGACAAAAGACTAATTTTTAAGAAAAGTATCCCACATATATGAATACAAGAAATTTTTTCAATTTCGTAGATTATTCCAAGTCAATAAGCGTACTCAACACTGCAATTTATATAGTAAACTATTTTTTTTTTGTTGAATATATGATTATGAGAATCGGTGCAAAAGACTAATCTATTGAATTGTGACATTTACGAGTATATATAGTATTCTCTTGTTATATCTATATATATTTATATATATATATATTTCCAATGTGAGATTCATCCTATCTTCTTAGGCTTCACACATGGGATCTCTAATACATTCCTCTCACTAACTAAAAAACTGAATTCGACTACATTACTCTTGCTTGATTAGTTGTGCACTCCGCCTTTTACAGGTGTGACATGAGTTCGAGTTCAACCATTGTTCGTAAATATTCAAAACATAAATGTGGGAAGATACCTCCTTTGTAGCGGTAGTTCAATGTCAGATTTTATAAAATAAAACCGTAAACAGTTGCTTGGGAGTAGGGCAGTAATTTGGACCATAAGGTATATAAAACAAGGGCAGGTGACCATCTATAGCTTTCTCATGAGGAGAAGGTTCTGAAGAATATTTCAAATTCTGACTTGATTAACATGGGAATGTAATAACGTTTCGTGTACAGCGATTATTAAAGCTCTCCTATATATATAGTTCATGCTATATTGCTACGTATAACATCCTTATTGATTCTTGCATATGGATATCTCAATTTCCTTTCTTTTTCTTCTTCTCTTGCAAACTCCTATATCATCTTCAAAAACGTTTGATAATAATATTCTAAGACAAGGTTCATCATTATCTGTTGAGAAATCAAGCGATCAATTGATTTCACCAAATGGTGTTTACTCAGCAGGGTTCTTCTCCGTTGGCGACAATGCCTTCAGCTTTGCTGTTTGGTTCACCAAATCTTCACCTCCCACCGCGGCTTGGATGGCAAACAGAGACATACCCGTCAATGGAAAAGGCTCAAAGCTTTCTCTTTTAAAAAATGGCGATCTTTCCTTGACTGATGCTACTGGAATTCATATTTGGAATTCGAAAACTTTTTTGGGTAATTCTCAGCCTACTCAATTAGTCCTTTCAGACACCGGAAATCTTGTTCTGTTCACTCTAGAGAATTTACCTCGATTGCTCTGGCAAAGCTTCGATTCACCAACGGATACTCTTCTACCAGAGCAACCATTTGCCAACAGCTCCACACAACTTGTCTCATCAAGAAGCCAAGGTAATTGCTCTTCAGGTTTTTATAAATTTTACTTTGACGACGACAATGTTCTGCGGCTTCTTTACACTGGTCCTTTAATATCAAGTGTTTATTGGCCATTGCTATGGAAAGGGATCAATCTCTGGGATTTAGGAAGGACAACTTACAACAACAGCCGAATAGCAGTATTTGACACATCAGGATTCTTCAAATCATCCGACAATTATACGTTTAAGCCCTCTGATTTCGGTACGGGACCTCAAAGAAGATTGACGCTTGATTATGATGGCAATCTCCGAATGTATAGCCTAGTAGAGTCTACAGGGAAGTGGGACGTCTCCTGGCAACTTCAATCCAATCCATGCAGGATTCATGGCGTCTGCGGACCGAATAGTCTGTGTACATACGACCTTTATAATGGTACATGTTCTTGCTTACCAGGATTCAAGATCAAGAATCACACAAATTGGTCTTATGGTTGCGAACTTGAATCGAAAATCAACTGCAACAGGACAAGAGTTGGTTTCCTTCGAATCCCACATGTTGATTTCTACGGCTATGATATTAGATACGTACCGAATTCCTCTCTCAGTCAGTGTCAAAAGGAATGCATGAAACTGTGCAATTGTAAGGGATTCATGCTCAGGTTTGTTGAACCGAGAGGGGTGCACGACTGTTTTCCGAAATTCCTCTTGATTAATGGACACCGTTCACCGGAATTTAATGGAATCGTCTACATCAAACTGCCTAAAGATAGAACGTTTTTGTTTTCCGACAATAACAAGACTCAAAATGTGTCAATGTTGGATTGCTCAGGCCAAGATCCGGTAATACTAGATAGAATGTACGAAAAACACAGTGAATTTGAATCATTGATGAGGACTTTGCTCTGGTTTGCCACTGGTTTCGGATGTTTTGAGGTGACGTGCATCCTTTTGGTATTGTATTACCTGTATAGTACCAATCAGGGGGCTGACAACACTACACAAGGCTACATTCTCGCTGCGACAGGATTTAAGAGATTTAGTTACGGTGAGCTCAAAAAAGTCACGCATGGTTTCAGCGAAGAGATTGGTAGAGGTGCGGGAGGCATTGTTTACAAAGGCACATTAGCTGATGGAAGAGTAGCAGCAATCAAGCGACTCAACGAAGCTAACCAAGGTGAAGATGAATTCCTAGCAGAAATAAGCTCAATTGGGAAGCTTAATCACATGAATTTGATAAAGATGTGGGGATATTGTGTGGAAGGAAAGCACAGGCTTCTAGTTTACGAGCATATAAAGCACGGATCTTTAGCAGAAAATCTTTCTTCAAACCAACTTCAATGGGATACACGGTTTGAAATCGCGGTTGGGACTGCAAAGGGTTTGGCTTATTTGCATGAAGAGTGCTTAGAGTGGATTCTGCACTGTGATATTAAGCCAAAAAACATACTCTTGGACTCTGATTACCAACCAAAGGTGGCTGATTTTGGCCTGTCTAAGCTTTTAAATAGGGGTGGTGGTGGCCTCAACAATTCTAGCTTCTCAAGAGTAAGAGGAACAAGAGGTTACATGGCTCCTGAATGGGTTTACAACCTTCCCATCACCGCAAAGGTGGACGTTTATAGCTATGGGATGGTTGTGTTGGAGATGATAACAGGAAAGAGCCCGACGGGTACTTTGAGCTTTGACCATGGAGGGTTGACTGCACATGGAAGATTGGTTACATGGGTGAAGGAGAAGATGAATAAGGCTGCTGCTACAAGAGATCATTCTTGGGTTGAAGAAATTTTTGATCCCTCGTTGGGATGTGAGTACGACATAAATAAGATGGAGGTTTTGGTTAGAGTTGCACTGCTATGTTTAGAAGAAGATAAAGATTCAAGACCCACCATGAGGCAAGTTGTAGAGATGCTAGCTTCTCAGCAATGATTTCAAACATTCAGTTACTTGAGATACAAGAAAATCTTCTAAGTGGTGCATCACCAAATGAATATATGACGTGTGACAATGTTAGATGTGTCACATGTGATTTTTTTACCACGTCATATCTTTAATGAAGTGCACTAGTGTATTGAAAATTTTCTCCTTAGATACGTACACGCTTCATAATAGAACTTCTTGAATGGATTTTACATGAGCTCTTCAGGCAATAATTGATGCATTTGTATCTCTTTTTTGAATAAAATTTGTATTCTACATTTTTGATCAACTAAGTTCCAGTGTTAGTGCAACTCAAAAAGAAGGAAAAAAAGAAAAATGTAACCAGACTTACAATGGTGAACAAGAACTATTTCATCACCTTTCATTTCCAATTTCCAGCAATTGCTTCAGTTTGTTATCAAATAGGGTCAAAACCTTAGCAAAAACTGATCTGAGTACAACCTGCCAAAGACTTTACAAGGCAAGCTAATTGACAATTTCTCCTAACAGTTTACTACTGACAACAACATATCCTCAACAAGTAAGATATACCATATCTAAAGCTTATGGAACTGTTTATGTAGACCAACACTCACAGGCATATCAAATTTTAGCTTTTTCTAGCCTAAATCAATTGATCAAAATAGTGAGATGACATCTACCAACAGTAGTTCCATGGTATTATGTACAAACCACGGTCCACATGAACCCCAGAGCTCAGTCATCCTGCTTGCTTGTGCTTGTTTCAACATCTTCAGCAACATGGTAAGTAGAGAGAAAAAATGCACTCTGATTCTTTTGCAGGAACCTGCACGGGACAATATGAGTAATCCATCAACCGGAGTATTAAGATCCCAAAGATGTGAATTGAGTCTTAATCTTTCACAAAAGTTCTTCCCAAACTAAGTGCTACAATTTTGGTGCATGATACATCAACCAGTGAGATTGTTGTAATTTTTGAAAACCTTAGTAGAACAAACTTCTCTGTACCACCAAATCAACTGCTTCCAGGAAAAGATACATGATAATTTTAAGGAAGCAAAATCTATTTACTTTTGTGTCACCAAAATTTGACTTTCAAGGAAAATAAGGTCCAAATGGATTATGTTGTATTTCAGTGGTAGCCTACATCATGTAACATATGTCATATGCACTCTATAAACTACTTCATTACCAGGACATTAACTCTTAATTGTAAGATAAATTTGTTCTTGCCAGGCAAAAAAGAGAAATTGTAAGACAGTGATCAAGAAACACAGAGAGTACAAGTTTAAATAGTAGACTAATAAAGAGCTCATACTTGAGAAATTCAACTAGTTTTTGCTGCAATTCTTTCAGTGTCTCTTCTTCAATTTTAATGTGGACCAAAAACTCCGGCAACTTAACTACAAATGCCAGATACAAGTAAATTGTCAGCAGAAAATTCAGATGGTCGGCAATTTTATATGGCAAAGATGCTTTAAAGTAAACCATACATCCAAAAGAAAGTACAAGTCAGATGCAGCAGTTCTATAATTAAACAATCACATAATATCACAGGAGAATATACCATGCATCATATGTCTAGCACTGTGAGACAAGTCTCTAAAATACCCCTTACATGGTTAAAAACCCAGTGGCATATATATTTTCACGAATAAGCCATCAGGAAAATCCTAGGCCAAGTGATGCCACAAATACTGTAAGCAGCATTCTTTGACAAGTAAAAGATGTAATAGTAACAAGAAATATATGATCACCGTTCTATAAAAATGAACACCTGAAGCAGTAGGCATTTTTCAACACAAATTATCAGCTTCATTAAGCACTAAAGAATGGGCTCACCAAAGAGGCGCAACAGATGTTCAGCACCATATATAGTTGAGGGAGAGTGACCAACTGCCACTGCATCTTCATATTGTTGACGCTCAGTTTTGTACAGAAGCATTACTGGCAATGCTTTGTCAAAGTAACATTGCAACCCTTTCACAATTTCTTCAGTTGAATCAGCTCTCCTACATCCAGAAAAGATGATAAACAGGACATTGAAATGTGCAGAAAGAACAGAAAATGTATTACTTTTAACAAAATATCACATAACTAATGTTTATTGTTAACTATCAAAACAAGATAACAGAATCAAGATTTTTCTCTTTTTTAAAAACAATTACTTTTCTTTCAATTAAATCAGAAAATCAGGCAACTTAGGTATTTTCAACTTGAAGCAATCCTCCTTCAAGACTATAATGCTTTATAAAACAAAGAAGTTGCCTCACTTATTTGGAGGATGACCAAGCTGTTTCTTCCTTTCCCAGCATGTTCAAAAAATAAACAAAGACACTGACCTGGGAGGCATATTACAAAATACGTAACTTGATAAGGTATTTTTGTTAATTTCAGGAAGAACAAGGGAAAGTGAAAACGTTTGCAGCTGCTTCTTTCTACAAGGAGGGATTACGATTTTGTTTTGGGTGTGATTCTAGATTATTATTCAAAAGAATTTTTGCAGACTAGAATCTGCTAATAATAACTTAAAATCCGCGTGAATAGAAGGAGAAGAATGAAAGGTTACAGAAAGACAGAGTATGAACTTACAACCCATCTTTCTTTGACCAGTAATCACAGTATTTATTTAAAATCTCATCCACATTCGGACTGCGCGGAAGTTTGACAAGCTGCAAGAAAGGTCATGAATTACATCCCTACATGTTAAGCATGACAGTGAAAGGTAACACTTTGATTTAACACTGCGAGCATTAGATATAAGGTATACATTACAAACATGAACCAACTAATTCATTTTTTATTGAATGACATTGTATTGGGTGAAGACAGCAAATTGTCAACAACATAATTAATGCAAGTATTGATGATAGAATCAACCAACACATAACTGAGATTTTCCACGCCAATATTTGTTTAGATGTTGATTATTTTCCCTATCTGGTCTATCTTAGGTACCCAAACAAAGTCAACAAAGTAATTGAAGGGCTATTCCATGCTATTAACAACAAACAAAGATCACTGAAAATAATAGCATTGGCAGCATCATGATAACATTTCATGAGTCAAGCAGTTTCAAATCTCTATGAAATTTATCAGTAACGAATCAAAGTATTGGTTGCATGTGCAATATACCACATTTTACAGTTTCATCCATTATTACAGTTGTCTAACCATTGAGCAAAGTACAGAGCTCCAATTGATGATGCAACTTCAAAGTAAAACAGATATTGACAGGACAAGGTAGGTTAATCATTTATTAAAGCTATGACGGCCATTGATAAGAGATGTCAGATAAATGAAGTTATCTTTTTTTAGAAGGCTGACCGCACCCTACCAACTGGAGCCTTTCATCATTGTAATTACATAAACATAAAGAATTAGAATAAGTAAAACCATTAGCTCATTAATCCCTGGAAAGCAATAAAAGTAAAGAAAAGCAAAGAAAAGAAAATTTCTATATCCATTTACCCATAATAATTATTTCAAAAAATAAATATAAAAAATCCATCTGGGGAGAAAAGAGAAACTCTCAGAAGCAATGCTAAATCTATTCTAAGAACTGTATCATTCAAATCTTCAAATTCATAGAGGTCTAATGATAAGCACGGAATGTAACTACCTTTCCCAGATGTGTAATAGATTCACAATCATCAACTAGTTGCTTCTTTAATGTTGGTGGAATTTGGAGATTCACAACATGTTCCAAGGGTATGCTGCCCTTTTCCTACCAATTGACAAAACCATAGACATAGTAAGTAGATGCAAAAAAGACTGAAGAAAACTTATAAAGAAAAGGCAAAGAAAATCTCAATTGATTGGAATTAAAATTTAATTGACTTATATCAATTGAACGAACTTCGGTTGAATGGATATCACTAGTAAATAGTAATGATATATGCATTTGTCGAGATAAACTTGAGCATACCTTATTGAGAGATTCATGCTTTCGTTTCTTGCCCATTGCAACTGCATATACACAGAACAGGTAAAAAATAAAGCCAATTAAAAGAATGACAACTTGGGACAAAGAAATTCATAGAAGTACAGCCCAATAACTGTAATTAAAACAGAAGTTCAACTTCACATGTAAGATTAGACTTAATGGAGATGCTTCGGTAAAGTGTAAACAGATATGAAGCATGTATTACACTCTTCAAATACACAACCATATGGAGTACTTTTTGTGTGGATGAAATACAACAACCTTTGTAGGGTTTCACATCTTTATAAAATAGAATAGGAGTTCACAGAGAATATATGTAATGGTGCAGATATTTGATTATATATAAATGGCAACCGAAGAAAATAACCAATAGCTTGTATCATTCCATACTAGAAAAAATCACAGGAAATCATTTGATAACATGGATTACTATTTCTAAATGATATCCATAGTGAATGCAAATATAGAAAAGCTGCACAATCAAGCGGTTTTCATAATATAAGAGACATTAGTCGATAAGCGCTTGCTTGTTGAAAGGAATCAAGGATCATCACTTTAACAAGGAGTTTATAAATAGAATCGGAAACCATTTCCATCCCTATGATGATATATAATCAACAAAAACCACATGCAGTACAAGATAACGTAAATTATGCTAGTAAAAACCATTAAAGTAAACCATATATCACAACATTACAGCATATGGAGGGACATCATGCTTTCGACAAATGTAAAGATGTGAGTCAGTTCTATTATGGTTATATACTTATATTTCTTCAACATTATTACATGACCGGAATACTCAAACATAAATGAATTCCTAAAATAATGAACCTGTAGTCACACCATGAAGCTAAACACAGAATCTGAAGTAATTAATGAAAGCTAAAGAAGAAAGATGGGAAGATTCCATCTCACTCTCTATCTTTTGAATAGATAATATTAAATAGTCCTCATAGGACTACATTCCATCCCAAACCCATGCTAAATTAGAGAGGTCTATTTTCGTGTTAAAAGGAAAACCATTATTCGTTTGGTTATTTGTCAATGACTCGTCTCCTTCCTGATTCAAAAATCAGCTTTATCCAGAACCAGAGAAATCCCTTGAGAGCATCCAAATGACTAGAATCTCACTTCCAGTCTCACCACAATCAACACATATATGCAAACGCTACAGTTCACTTTGACCTACACTGAGTCCTGCTTTATAGTTTTGTAAGATAATATAATAGTTTATGGCTTATCAAGCTTAACACTTAACCCAACCTAATGTAGGCATTAGATAATAAATTAGTATTTCTTCTTCATTATGGAAGCATCTTTCATTCTGTATTTCTAAATATTTAAAAAAACAGAGGGCATATTTTATTACTGCATGCAATCAAATACTTCAAAAATGGGAGTACAAAATGTTACATATAAATAAGTCAATATAATAGTAAAATTTTCAAGTAAAACAAAAAAGAACAAATCTAACCTTTAGAACCTTTTGGTTTCATATGTGCACGCCCTGACTTTAGATTCTTCTCTATGTCTTGTTTTTGGTTGATGAGCTGCTGCTGCTTCTTGAAGTTCTCCTCAGTTTGTTTCATCAAACGATCCACACCTACCCACTCATCCCAGCTGTTAAAAAAAAAAACATCAAAAATTACAACTTCCCAGGGTTTGTTATTGGTGGAGTAAGCCATCAATAAATGGCAGAAGATCACGTATGTCAACTTGAATTAGCACTGAAAATCATTGCATATGTTGGTAGCATATTTGATAATTAAAAGTTAGACACTGTCTATAAAATCATAATTAAAAAAAAATTAAAATTCTTCCCAATAAAAATAAACTAAACAATGATAATATGATACCAGCAACAACCGTGACGATAATTCATTATTGCTTGAATTGGTTTTATAAAGCTTCTGACTAAACATAAACTGCATTAAGTAATAGAACTAATGGAACAACTATAATTTCAAGCTAAATTTAAAGAATGTCAAATAGAGAAACTAACATTAGAAAAGATGAAAGAAATTAAATAAGACCTGAAATTTTAAGTTCTGACAAACCACCTGCCTTCCTCCCTCATAAAAATAAACCCTAATTCATTAATTCAACAACTATCACTCATCAATTAAGTAAACGTGAAGACTGTACTCACTTTTTCTTCCACCCCTGCGAAACAGATGAAGATTACGCCATCATTCATGAATCAAGCAACTACAACACTTAAATTCAATTACACAACCAAGAAAGCAAAGCTGATAGCCTGATACTTACATAGTAATGCACATAATATTTCCATTTGTTCATCTGATAATCGACTTTCTCCACCTTGCAATCGAACATAGACAAACTTATGATTAGCCGATCAAGAAACAAAAGTAATGAAATTCTGTAAAAAGAAATTAGGAAAATTGATTGTAATTATTTGTTTGAATGAAGAGAAAACCAAAGCGAAAGAGTACCTTGGCAGTGTAAAGGAAACTGTTATGAAAAACCATGACCTTTTCATTTTCTTCGAAGGGACTAGAGTCGAGCATGGGAGGGCAGTCCTCGCCGTCGGTCTCCGTCTTCTCAGTGTGAGTGTCCATCATCTTGGTGGCGTCATCGGAATCGTCACTTGGCTCCGGTTTTGAGCTTCCCATTTTCCAGATAGCGACAACAACGCCGGATTATAACAGACGAAAGGAAAATATATCTATTATCAATCTATATACGCGAGATATTTTCTGAAATTAATAGTGTGAATTGAGTGTCTTAATCTTGATCGACTTGGTCGGAATTATCGATGCGAAAATTCTGGGGATGGGTCGGTAGGCATTTGGGGGTTTTCAAGGGGTTTTACTTTGCTAAGTTTTGATTGTCAACTATAGCATATTACCATGTACCTATAGCTATTTTTTGACACGTGTCACGTAGAAATTACGCTATAATTTTGTTAAAATGCAAATTAAACTAAACCTCCATGTAGTTTGGTTTCTTGCGGTAAGAAAAAACTTTATTATAAATTGACACTTACACCGTCGTTAGGTTACATATACTGTTGATTATTTTTTATCTTTAAAATACAAAACTATTCTTGATCCCTAAATTAAGTTAATAAAAAAACAAAAACATTTATAAAAAAAATGGATCTATGGATAATGGAGATCAAATAAAATTTTAAATAATTAAAGAAAGACAGAAATTTAAAAACAAAACAATTTTAAAAAGTAAAAATAAAATAAAATAAAATTGAAATTTTGGAAAAATATAAACATATATATTATTGTGTTGTGCAAATGAGATGCATCATGGTCTCCACACATGTCAGGCTATATGTGAGGAGACCATGATACATCTCACATGCATAAACAATGATATATATTTTTTATAGTTTTTCAATTTTATTTTTTATTTTTACTATTTACTTTTTAAAACTGTTTTGTTTTTATTTTAATTAATCTTTTTTTTTAATTCAATTCAATTTTCATTTATTTAAAATTTTATCTAGTTTTTCAATTTTATATATATATTGCTTTTTAAAATTGTTTTGTTTTTCTTTTAATTTATATTTTTTTTAATTCAATTCAATTTTCAATTATTTAAAATTTTATTTGATCTCTGCCATCCATGTTTGAGATGGATGGTAGACCCATTTTTTTTTAAATATATATATATATATTTTGAATTTTTTTATTTTTTTATTTTTTATTTTTGTTTTTTATTAATTTAATGATATATGTGGAGACCATGATGCATCTCACCTGCATGCAATGATATTTTTTTTCCAGTTTTTCAAAAAAAAAAAATTTTTTTTTTTTTTTTTTTTTTGCTTTTTAAAATTGTTTTGTTTTTAAATTTTTTTGTTTTCTTTTAATTTATATATATATAATTCAATTCAATTTTCAATTATTTAAAATTTTATTTGATCTCCACACATGGATGGTGGAGATCCATTTTTTTTAAATGTTTTTTTTTAATTAATTTAATTTAGGAAGTAGGGATAGTTTTGTCTTTTAAAGGTAAAAGTTAGTCAACAATTAAGTTTTACTTAACGGCAGGAGGTGTGAGTATCAATTTATGAGAAAGTTGTTTCTAGGTGCAAAATGCCAAACCTCAGAGACGTTCAGTGTAATTTACTTTGTGTTAACCCGATTCTTATGTTCACGAACCGAGAAATTACTTGGGTCATTGGGTGGACCGCCCACCCACCTACACTCCTACAGTCCTACATAAGATTATAGACCAAAAAATCTAGATGCATCATCTTCTAAGGCCATCTCTAATAGGTCTCTAAATATTTCTCCATTTTGGAGACTTAAAATGGAATATTCTAAGAATATTCTATCTCTATAAATTTACTCCAATCATTCCCCATTTTATAATTTCTAAATAATAAAATATTATTATTTTACTTTATGATTAACATTTCAAACTTTTTTTAACAAAATTATTTTCTTTTAATTATTTAAGATAATAATTTACTCACTTTTATTACACTTAAGATTTTCTAATGTCTTTTTATAATTAGTTACCCATAACTATTTTTACATGTAATGATGTTGATAATTTTTTTTTTTAACATTTAAATTTTTTTTATCTAATTTTTTCTACACCTAAATTTCGTCGGCTAATTTTAGTAGTTTTGGTCCGTTTTCAAATTGATATGGTTGGAGTGGAAATGACTTATCATAATACTAGTGTTAACTTTTAAATTTCAATGTTATTTGTATTGGTTTTATTTTAATTTTCAATGTATATTTTTTGTTATTTTTCCATTGTAATATTTTAATTTGAAGATGTTAATTTTATTGATGATTTGAAAACATTTGTTTTGAATTAAAATACTTTTAATTTATTGATTAAAATAGAAGGTGTAGTAAATAAAAATAAATAAATTTTTTTTTAAATATAGTCAATATTATACTTGGTTAAAAGATCTCAACAAAATATTTTCAATGGTATAATTTTTATAATAATTGGATATACAAATAAAGAGTTATAATAGATTATTTGATTTATGTTAAAAATGTAAAAAAGAAATTAAGGGTAAGATGGGAATAAAATAAATGAATAGTTAATTTAGCGACTTGCTTTTTGAGTCTTCATTTTTTTTTTAATTTATGGGGAAATGTGAATTGGAGATCCATTGAAACTCCTATAATCTCCATTTTGGGTTTTTTTTAGAGACCTATTGGAGATGACCTAACGTGAGAAGATGAATCTGGTGCAAGTTAAATTGAAGATGGATGATATAAAGTGCTGAGTCAGAAATTCATTATTGAAGGACTGCGGTAAATATATATATATATATATTAAAATGAAAATTTTTATAATATAAAGTTTATAAAGTTTGTAAATGATTAAATATATAATTTTTTTTATACGATAAGAAAATGTAGGCCATGACCTCTCCAGCTTAATTTTTTTTATACGATTAGAAAATGTAGGCCATGACCTCTCCAGCTTCCCCCCCGGGCCCCCTCGGCCACTAAATGTTACTCTCAGTATAGAATGTATCTGCTGGTTCTATAAAAATCGTGTTAGAAAGTAGAGTCATGTAATGACCAAACATGCTTAGAAGATAAATGGGTCGCAAGCTAGGGCCACTTCCACCTTAAACATGAGGTTTGGTTTTGTTTTCTGTTTTTTGGGGTAGTCCAGATGCTTCTTAGGTGAACCGTTTGGCCGCTAGTCGATAGCCTGTGTGTTTGGCCCTTCTACCGGATCCTCCAACACCAGAGTGCCTTGGTTTGCTTGGTTGTGGTCTGTTAGTGTTCCCTCTTCGTGAGAGTGTAAGTCCCACCTTTGTGTATGGGTTTTTCCGGTTATGGTTTTCGAGTCTGGGCTGTGCTTGTGTGTCATATGCTGTAGAGTCCCAATTGTAGTTGTGCACATGTTTTTCATGTTTACTAACCTGGATCTGATGTCCAGGAGTTGTAAGCCTTTGGTTTCTTCCCATAAAAAAAAAGTTGGTATATAATAATTAAAAGGGGAAAAATAAAATGTGATAAAGTTGATCGAAGAGTTTAATCTAAGTATTCTGTTTGAATTTCCCTTTTAATAATTAGTCATAAAGAAAAACAAACTAGTAAAAGACATGTGCTTAACTAAAATACCTACCGCACACAGACATGCATGAGCCAAAATCCATTGGATGGTCTGAATATAAAAAGATTCTTCCTTCAGAATATTTATTAATTTTGACTGCTTTCAAAACCAGACATCTGAAAACTAAAGCATATAAAATACTCTTTGAAGCAGTCCCGATTCCTACCGTCTGGAATTTGTTTGGATTCTCTAGCTAGTATTTAGAAGCTTATTTCTTTCATCACAACATAATTTTAAAGTTTAATGCTCATTTCATGCTTCCCTCCAACTGGATTTGGCATTATTTTTTCACCCTTTTGCTCTGTTTCAAGCTTTATAGAGATCAGTAGTCGGCCGGAATCTTATATATGATTTTAGATATTTGTTCGATCTATGTATAGGTTGCTTCTGTAAGGACGGTATATTTTTTGCAACGTTTAAAATTCTATTCAAGACTGATAGTTCAGACTAGAGAATTATAAAATTACACATGCACACAGTCAACGAGAGCTTTCTTGGGGAATAAATTTGGAAGTGACACGTGTGATGTACCCTTATATATCAACAGAATTGCGTGGTCTTACTCTTAGACATCATTTAATAGGCGGCTATGACTTTAAATAATGGAATGATGCCTAGTGGCGCATGCTCCGCATATAATTTGCTCCATTTTGGTCTATGCTGCAGCCTGCGACTAACTCAAAATCAAGATTTTTGAAACACTTCTCTTGGATTGTCAAATATTCAGTATATTTTGAACATGCTCTCCTGTAATTCTGTAAATGGCCATATATATATATATAAATTTTCAAGTCAGTGCATTCTGATATAACTTCGTGAGGATATTGAATGCACTACAAAAAAAGTGACATATAGTGACACATTTTTGTGTGACAAATTTCAAATGTATCACAATAGGTATTATTTTGTGACAAATTATATTATTTGTCATTATGTTTTGTTTAATTTAGACTTTTAAAAAATAATTGTCACAATTAATTTTAAAAAACTTGATAATTTGTGACAAATAATATAATTAGTCACAAAATGACCCTATAAAAAAAGGAAATATTTTATTTTATAAATAATTAGGTTTTTAAAAGGTATTAGAATCAATAAATTTTATTTTATTTGGAAGAAAAAAAAAACGCCACAATCGTGGTGTTGTTATTTTTTTCCTTATTCCATCTTCACATGTCTCTTGGTTCTCCCTTTGTCACCGCCATATCTAGATTTTCTCTTTTCCTTAAACACATTTTTTAGGTTTGAAACTGTGATTCATCTGTAGAAGTCACCAGGATTGTAGAGAAAATTCTGTCTTGATAGAAAATGGTAAGCTTCTATTGATTTGATTTTTTTTTTTTTTTTAAGGGTTTGTTGTCTTTTACTTGTTTTTCAAGGTCGGAATTTCAAATTCGAGTTTCATATAATAAAAAGTTTCTTTGAATAAGATATATTTTTTTATGTAGAATTTTATATATATATGTTTAGGGATGTTTCTTAATTTTAATTTTTTTTTAAAAATTTTTTCTCTTTAATTTCTCTTTTCCTTAAAAACACTTTTTAGGTTTGAAATCGTGTTTCATCTTTACAAGTCACCAAGACTGTAGAGAAATTTTTGTCTTGATAGAAAAGGTAAGCTTCTCTTGATTTGTTTTCTTATACTTGTTTTTCAGGGTCAGAATCTCAAATTCGAGTTTCATATATTGAAAGTTTCTTTTAACAAAGTATGTTATATATAGAATTATATATGTGTTTAAAAATGATTCTTAACTTTAATTTGTTTTTAATTTTTTCTCAGGAACCCATAATTATTATTTCATGATTTATAGTTGTTTGTTCTTAGATTACATTATATTTATCAGTTGATGTGCATACTAACCATTTGATTAAATGATTCTTATGAAACAATCAATTGTTTGATGTAGAATTGAAAAAAATAATTATATTTTATTGAGGTGTTAATAATATACTTTATATTGCAGTTTGTATCTAGGCGAAAAGTTTATTCTAATCATTTCATTTACAAAAGTGTTATAGTATTGAGGCTTGAAAAATCTTCATCATGGTTATCCGGATATAATTGATGTAATGCATTTATCTCAAAATTTGTAGCAAATTGGTGTATGTTCACTAACAATTTTGTAATATATTTTTTTTCACTTTCTTTTTTCTTTTTCTTTTCTTTCTTGTGTTCTGATTATCAATTTCTTATTGTACTTTTTGTATTTAAGTTTTCTTGTAGTTAATAATAATTGAATGGACCATTATATTAACTTTGATCGAATTTGTAACTTGTCATCTTCTTGTTAATTGTCACTAAATTTGTGTAAAACAAATATAATTTTCATATGGTTAACTGTCACTAGGTTTGTGTATAGTGACAATACTTAAACAATTAATTATCGACAAGGTTGTGTATAGTGACATAATATTTAAATAATTAATTATCGATAAGCTTATGTATAGTGACACAATTTTGACATGGTTAATTGTCTCTAAGTTTGTGAATAATGACACAATTTTAAAACAATAAATTGTCACTAAGAAGATGTATAGTGACAAAATCTTCAAACAGTTAATTGTCATTATATATAAATTTAGTAACATAATTTTTATTTTGTCACTAATTAAGGTTGAGTGATAATATATCACTAAAAGTTATGATTCGTGACAAGTTCCAAAAAACTATCACAAATACTTTTAGTGACGGGGGCAAAAGTGACGAATTGTTAATGACACTTTTTTTTGTCATAATATTGAAATTGTGACAATTTCTTTACTTGTAGTGATTTATAATTTTTGTCACTATATATCACTTTTTTTGTAGTGATGTGAGCCACTCGTTTTACATACTTTGACTTAAGTGTGTATACACTTGTCAAAACTAGTGGCTCACATTCAATATCATGAAAAAGTTATATCAGAATGCACTGACCAGATCGGGATTATATATATATATATATATAACATATTTTTCATGGAAAACGAGAATTGCTTCCTTTAATCATGAGTATATACTACATGTGATGGAATGAAAGACAATGAATAGTTGGTACGTGTTGAATTACTTCATGCTGCCGACCATTTCGAGAGAGAAAAATAAAGTTCATTTTTGACCATTTAATCTCACAAAAGGAAGAAAAACGTTTATTTGCAATTTATTAGCTTTCTTTCACACATGCATGCGCAGAGCCCAATGCTTGAAATCTAACAAAGAATGAACAAACTTATCTTTCATGCATTAATCAAATCGATCAAGGCTTCATTAAGGCCAGCACTGAGAAGTTTTATTAAACATAATAATAAAATTATACAAGATGAGATAAATAAAATTTGAAATTTGAAACTCTTATCTCTTAAAAAATCTCAAGAGAAGTTGATACAAGAAGGATTATATGTCTATATCAACAACTACATTACATTCGATAAAACGTGAAAATTAATGACAACATTAATGTATTTTATTAATCATATATGATCGACTTTATATCATTATAACCCTCAAAAAGAAGAACTAATTCAATGCTCACAATGACGCATTGATACGTACTTTAAAGAATCGAACAAAAAAAAAAAAAAAAAGAATAAATCAATATATTGTGTTTATATATAGCTATAGCATCCTAATGTCCCTCACCGGGGGCTGGACCAGAGTTCTTGACCACTTGTAGATTTTGAGCATTGGTGTGTGCGTGACCCTCGCCACCAGGGCTTGGACCGGAGTTCTTGACCACTTTGAACGTTTGATCATTTGTGTGTGAGTTACCTTGACCAGGGCTTGGACCCGAATTCTTGATCCCTCCTAGAATCTGAGCATTTGTGTGTGAGTTACCTTGACCAGGGCTTGGACCCGAATTCTTGATCCCTCCTAGAATCTGAGCATTTGTGTGTGAGTTACCTTGACCAGGGCTTGGACCTGAGTTCTTGATCCCTCCTAGAGTTTGAGCATTGGTGTGTTTGTTACCCTCACCAGGGCTTGGACCAGAGTCCTTGATCCCTCCGAGAGTTTGAGTGTCGGTGAATGCATGGCCCTTGCCACCTGCACTTGGACCACCGGCTTTAATCCCTCCGATATACAACCCATCAAAGAAAATCTCAATTCCTCTGTTTATATAATTGGGACGTGACTCGACATGTCTGAGAGGACGAGCTTCTAAAACAAACACAGAAGAGCTTACGAGAAGAAGAAGTACCAAGAATAAAGAAAGATAATTGAAACTAATTGTAGCCATTTGGATATACAAATATATATTTGTGGTGATCACTGGATCGAGAAAGAATGATTTTGGTTAACTTGGGCTAGCTAGAACTCTTTGTTGATGTTTAGAGAAAACTCTGTGTGTTGTTTGATTTGTTGATGTGAGAATATGTGCACCATGTATTCTTATTTATAGTAGCAACAATTGAGAGTAGAATAATCTGGGTAGGAAGATCAGGAAGTGCGCATGTCTCTCGTTCAAACACGTGGGCCGCCATCGATCTTCAAGTCCTTTTTGGAAGGAATGAATGAGGACGTCAGTTTTGTGGAGGAAGTGAGGAACAAGGCATGAAAGGAAACAAAATGTTGTCCAATTTTGAAGTTTTTTAATGTGTCGTTGAACCAATTAATTAGCAGATGTAGAATTAGCATTAACTTTGGTAAGTTTCTTTTCAATTGTTTGTGTTTTGGCTTGTATTGTATGTATGTGGTGGCCTGGGATGCGTAAGTGCCTGCGCAACGCTCTCGAAATTAAAGCAAATATTAATTAGTAACTGAGTGATTTGGGTGGCTGGGTGGGGGGACCAATATGGTAATAATAATTTGCCTTTCAAGCACCATGGTGGGTTCATGCGAAGCTACATTATGTTTATGCCTACATCATACATGATCAAATTATGAACTTATTATTAGATGATGGATTGATGGTAGTTTCTTGTCAACCGATATATTTGAATAAAATTTAACAGTCAAGGTGTCACATTTGACAGTGATGTCATCACTATAGCTGCTGACTTTTTGCCATTTCCCTTGTCTAATTACGTATAATTAGTCTAGAGTTTTTCTTCAAACTCTACAAGAAAAACTTAGGTGTGTCAGGTGTATCGCTGATCGAATATGCACATTTAGCTATTCAAAATAAGATGTGTCTAAGAATATTTTCAATGCAAAAGTGGTTTGCATATCAATAATCGTTGACATGGCAACAATGTTAAGAGACTTGCTTTCTATGCGGTATAAAAATAAACTTGATAGATAGTCAACTCAAAATTTGATCTCCAATGCTTCTGTATAAAACATAATTTTTTTAATGAAGTGTCTATTTTTTTTTTCTTTTTTTTTATTTTATTTTATTTCCTTACAAAAAATAGATAAAAAATTAATGTTAATTTTAAACACTTGTTGAGTCATCCGAAAAAATAGGTGTACAACAGACCATCTGAAAGTAGACAGTCATGTTGACGATGTCTAATATGTTTTTTGTCACGTCAGTTTAGGTTGAATATACACAGCTGCATTAGAGAAATATTTATTAACAGAATGTCTATTAATCCTACGTGATATTTTTTTTTTTTTTCACAAGCTACTTCTACATTTAAGATGCTCTAATATATACGTGCTACATGTGATTTCTTTACTTTATGTTCAATCTTGAGTGATTAAGTGCACCGGTAATTAGAGTTTTGATGGCATACGTAGATGTGATTTTTTAACTGTATATTCAATCTTGAGTGATTGGGTGCACCACTTAAAGTTTTGATGGCATGCGTACGCATGTGGTTCACCTTTATAATTCCAAAAACACAAGGTAGGAGAGGAGTCCAACCCTACAAATGCTGACACGTGAAAGGACAAATAAATAAAACAATATTGTCTGCAATTTGTTTTCATTCCTTAATTAATTTCCTCTGTAAATAAGTATATATATATATATATATATATGGTTCCGTTCTGGTCAGTGCGCACTGATGTAACTACATAAATACCAATGTATGTGAACCACCGATTATAGAGTAGTTTTGATAAGTCAAAGTATATAAATCTAATAGTCTACATCCAACGCACTGATGAAGTTATATTAGTACGCACTAATGAAGTTATATCAGTGCGTACTGACTTAAACATTTTTGCATATATATATATATATATATATATATAGATCGTAATCAGCTACAGCTTACAAGTGAAACCATCGTTAAAACGGATTATCAGATTATTTATTTATTTTTTAATCATATCTTATCGTAATCCGAAGGTTGAATTTTATTATAGTATTTCATTTTGGATTTTTTTTTTTTTTCTTCTTTATTTACTTGGGAGAAACGTATCAAATTTGAGCAAATATTGAGTCAAAAGTTTGGTTAGTCAAATGTAGAGTTGAAGCATGAAACCAGATACTAGAAAATAGAGAAATATGAATCAATCTCTTGGACTCGGATTCAACTTTAGATCCTGCATGGAAACTTCACTTCGTTCAAGTAATTTGAATTCTAAATAAGGGAATTCTACTGCCAATTTGCTTGGAAATATTGATTGTTTTTGTTAGAAAAAAATGCATGGTTGATCTCTAATTTCTTTGTCATTGGCTCTTTCATTATATCATTTAGATTTGACCATAGCTAATTATTCCTCAATAACACGTGCTTAATTTACTCTTTTGATCAACGCACTGATTCCAAATTCCAGTCATGGTAAAAGATACTATTACACTACACACCATAAAAGTGTGTGTGTGTTCACGTCATAGCTTGTGCAAACGGGAGTGTATTTTAAGTAATTACTTGACTAAAAGGTTTAGATTATTAAATGATCAAAACCTAATAATAGTATTAGATTAATTTACAAGGAATGCGTTAATGGGAAAAATCTTAGATGCAGCAGGATATATCATGTATCTCTTGTTTTGATATTACTATATGATAAATTTTACCACATGACGTAATCGTAATGGGAAAGCACACTTGTTGCACCCAGGTTTCTTTCGTGTTAAACACGCTTGTGATTGGTCTTAGGCTAAAATGGGTCACTTTTGCAATTAGAATTACAAAAATGTTATCACTTAATTAATAACCCGGTGTTTCATAATTATTTACACAAATGACATTCAATGGATTATTGTCCATTTGAATGACAAAGAATGATATCAGAGAATATATAAAGCATTGCTCTAAGTCTAACTATTAATACCGGTTTAGTATTATTGTAAATTTAAAAATAATTACTGATAATTGTGTTTAAAAAACAACGAGCTATGGGTATAATCAGAATTCAGAAGTGAGTTTAATAAATTAGATTTTTAAAATTGTTATGAAATTTTAAATTAAATTACTATGATCAATATTCAATATAATAAAAAGTATTCACCTTCCTTAATATTCAAGTTAATTTTTAAACATTTAAATAAAAAAATTATTGATCTATATTATAATAAAAAGTATTCACCTTCCTTCGATATTTTTTTAACATAATTGTTTTACTATTATATTTTAAAGCATGTTTAGTGTTAAAGACAATAGTACGGGGCAGCAAACAATGGTATTTAAATTTGACAATTTTTCTTTCATTTTAATAAAATCTTCTGCCCTTTCAAAAATAAATTTAAAAAATTAAAAAATCTTCTGGATCAGGTCAAAGATACAATTAGACATATGGGCCGTAACTCGTGACTTATTTCATGTGTGGGCTTCCTTCATTTCTACTGCTCTAGCAGTCCAGCAATAACATTGGAGTTCTGATCTGACTTCACACCCCAAAAAAATTGTGTAATTGCACCCCTTTGGCTTGTACACTCGATATATATACGAAAATGGAATTCTGTATGGAATCATCGATAGCTACCGATAGCTATTGGATTACTACAGGTAATAATCTAATACATTAATGTTAGACAACCAAAAAATTTAACCCATATTTCAACCCAAATGATGTGACAAATGGTTTTTTCATTAAACATAATCTCATGTTGTGTGTGGTGATGACAACTCACTTGCTACAACATTTCGATTGAAATTTAGGTTAATTATTTAGGTTGTATAGCATTATTCAATCCAATAAGTACCGATAGCAGTCCAATAGCTATCGACAATTCCATATGGGATTTCCCGCACTGAAAAGATACTATATAAATATTTTAAATCCACTTAATAAATATATATATAATCCACATAATTTTGAGATCTTGCCATCAGATTAGTGGGAATATGTGGACTAATCGTCGATCTAATGGCTCAGGATTAAGTTGGCACTTTATCAGTATTGCATCTCAAGGATGTTACCCGCACTGAAATATTACTTCTGCTAGTCTTGTTGGTATCTGCTCATGACTATCTGTACATTTAATATTCAACATACATATTTGTGAATACTGTAGTACCATCGTATTATCATTGAGGAATCAAATTTCAGATGAAATTTGAACAGCAATTCCACGACTTTCACTTCTATTTTGCCTTCATTTTCTTGTGAAAACTAACAGTTCGATGGTACGGATATTGTTAGGTTTTGGCTCGTATTCTCAAGTGAACCCAAAGTTCACCAAATAATTGGTATCAGAGCCATGGCTGGCGAAGTGGCGATGGATGTTTCAAGACTTTACGGGAGATTGTATGGAGGACTCGGTGGCATTGGGATGATGATTCATGGTTGCCAAGTATAGGTTTAGCAATAGAGATACGTCTTGAAAGCGGTTTCGAACTTAGCAAGGTTTGATGAAAAGAAGAATTTGATAAAGGAAAAGTTTGACCTGTGGTGGCACATACAAATCATGGAAATCTATATTACACAAGTCATTAAATATAAAAAAAATAAAAAAAGCACTTGAAGTCTTTAGTGTGGTGCGGGGCTTATCCGGTAAAGCACTCCCGGTACTTGTAGCAAGCCTTTCACCAAGAAAAGTGATGTAAGGACAAAAGGTCTTTCACATGGTTTGGTGATGGAAGGACACGTTTATCCTTTTTGGCAGGTTTTCCGCTGTCATGGAGAAGATATATTGCTACTAATGGGTCCATAATTGTGCACAAAACATTGGTTAGAAGGTGATATAAGATGTATGGTGGACAAGGACGTCGATGGCTGATGAACTCCCTAGAAGTCTGCACCACAATTTCAGCAAAGTATTTCAACATGGTGCCGGAACAACGAACAAAATATATATATATATATATATATACTTTTAGGATAGTACGTTCCTAAGTAGATATACCTTGTGGTGGGGTATGATGATTCTCGGTGATGAGAATTGTGGTTGTAGACAAAGGTCTTGGAATACTTACCAAAGGGGAGAACTGTTAGGTTTTGGCTTGTATTCTCAAGTGAATCAAACGAAACTCAACTGATGTGTAACTTTCGGGAGACGTGGAAAACGTTTGGAAGTTGGAGATGGTGTTTGAGGGAGGTTTGAAGACCAAGAAAAACTGAAAAATCAAAGAATGAAGTAAACCGCTATGGGTAACGTTGTGCAAGGGACAGCGGTATAGCGTTGTGCCTTGCGCTGTGTAATTGCACAATGATAAGGACAGCGGTTCTATTCCAAAAGTTTACGTTATGGTAGGGACATCGGTTTCAACATGGCACATGGATCGCGATTTTTTTAGCGATGTAATTTCAAGTGACTTGTAACGGTTTAGGAAGCGGGTGCGCAACCGTGACCTAAATCATAGTCCATCATAAGCATGCGTGGAACGGGAAATCTTCAGCGGAAAAGGAAAGTGTTCTTTTGGAAAGTTCTTGTGCTTGAAGGAAAAAGAACACTCTTTGCGTGGAATAAGAAGACTTGTGCATAAAAGGAAATAGTCTTTTTTGTGAAACAAGAAAGTCTTGTATATTTAGGAGTAAGATTTCATTTTATGTTAAACTTTGTGTAACTAGTATAAATAGACATAATATCTATGTTATTAGATTTAATGGCAAGGAGCTAAAAACACATGTAACATTAGAGAGTGGTAAGATCTGGGGAAGATCACATGGAATATCAGTGGATCAAATTAGAGATCCATGAGTGATATTCAGGGGAGACCTAGAGGATATTGAGGGGGGTTCTTAGTGAGGATCTTGTGAGCATTGTGAGCTGAGAGTCATGATGTAAAGCTTGGTTGTGAGCTTGGAGACTTGGTAAGGCTCTGTGGTTTGGGGTTAAGGTTAGAGAGAGAATTCTGAAGTATATAGTTGTAACAATTCATATAGTGGAACTTTCTGTCGTCCTAACGGCCCATGGTTTTCTACCCGATTTGAGTTTTCCACGTATATCTTGTGTTATGATTGGTTTATTTTCTCTTGTCTATTTTTTATTCTATAGACATTATTTGTTATGTATGAATATTAGGCAACGCACTTCCGTATAGATGGTTCTTGAAATATGCCAGCAGATATGAGATAAGTACATATTGGCGGTCTCCACGGCTCCACCTACTTCAAATGAAGAGAATAAACAGGAAAAACGCAGTGGAAACTGAAAGCAAAGTGAGGAATTAGCTCTTGACAGTTACTTTATTATCAGACAAAACAAGAATAACCCTTACTATTTCCATAAAGTTTCAAGACTGTGAATCTTGCAAGCAAAACTGCACGTAATTCCATTATAAAATCCTTATTATTTCCACTTCCAAGTTACAAGTTTTAATTAATTAAACTGATTTACTATTAGATTATTCCATATATTTCCAAGGCGACTAGCGCTAACCCAACATGGATTATTTTCATAGACTTAACATGATACTTCAATAAGTTGAGGAATGTTACATAATTTAATCAAGCATGAAAAAACGTACACTTCAATCGGAAAACATTTTCCTATTGATCAAAGCTCAACACATAACCAATAGATCATTCCATTTGGTTTGAGCACATGAGACTTTAAAGCCCAACAATTATAAGCCCAAGACAACATAATAAGATGATTAGTGACAAAAAAAAAATAAATATATATATATATATATATATATATATTCACCAGAACAAAATTCCAGAGAGTAAATCAAATAATTTAAAGCATCCAGACAAATCAATGAGCGATAAGCAAGAAAGCACAGAAAAAGCCAAGGGCAGGTGGCCTCTGGCCCTGGACTTGTCGAAGAGGTAGTCAAATATAACTATGAATACGACAACATTGTTATCGCTATCTTTAGTTGCATTGGCTTTACAGATCTAAATCGACACAACACCCATTTTTCTCTGTCTCTTACGATCCCACCATGTCAACCCGACATTCAATTAATAAAAACTGGACCCTTTTAGGTTCTGACTAGTTGCCCATTACACACAGCCTTTCATTTCCGATTAACCGGAAAAAAAAAAATTGATATCCGTACAACAAAATGTCACACAATAATACATAGATTTTAAGAAAGAACAAAAAAAAACCCAGATCACAATTAGTTCATAATTAAAATATAATAAGGATATAGATCTAGTCCCAGATTACATGCATAAGTTGAAAAAAGAAGAAGCAAAATCCAAGCCAAATGAAGGGAAAAACAATGGAAAAAACGCAATTAATAAAAAGATATACATAAATAGTTAATTTTGTTCCCAATCAGCTTCGTTTACTGGAATTCATGGCTTCGCTTCGTTTAACGGAATTCATGGCTTTACTGGAATTCATGGCTTCGCTTAGTTTACTGGAATTCATGGCTTCGCTTCGTTTACCGGAATTCATGGCTTCGTAAAAACGAATCGAAAGCAGAGACAAGGAAAGATGAATCTCGTCTCTCCCCCACCGGGCCGAGGACTTTGACCCGATCATCGGAAACGGAGCCCAATTCGAACCCGAACCAGAAGGATGCTGCCAGAGATAGAGCGAGTGCAGACGACGGAAGCCGCCGAGAGCAAGCACGACAGATCTAAGCTGCTTGTAATCGCAACCGAAATTAGCCCAGTGGCGGGTACAGATCAGCTCCCAGAGACGCTCGTCTTGGGCCGTCTTGTGCCACTGCTTGCTTACGCAACCCGCCGTAGCCAAAGTCTTATCGTCGACGTGTTTCAATACCTCGAAAAGGAGGCTCTCGTGGAGGTTGGTGAATCCAGTCTCTTTCACTTCCTTTTCTTCTTCTCTTTTTACAACATCATCGTCGTGTTTAATTCTCTTCATCTTATGGTCGTCGTCTCCGGTGGCCGGTGGACCAACGATCGCACGCTTCATGGTTGTAGAATTGGAAATGTAAAAATGTGAGAAGTGGAAATGAAATGAGGAGGCCAGGAGGGTTTGGTAGTACTAGTGGGTTGTGGGTTGGGTTGGGTTGGGTTGGGGGGTGTTTATGGGTAAGAGAGCTGTTTTGGTGGGTATCGAAGAGGACAACGAAAGAAATCAATGCGCTTCGATACTTTTTTCTTCTTCTTTTTCTTTATTGGACCATATTGTCCTTCTCTTTCTCTTGTTTGTATTTTAATATTTTGCTATTTCTGACCTGTCTTTGTTTTTGCAAAACAGTCAAACACCCAATGGAACTAGCTCTGTATTTTGTTCTTGTTTTCAGGATATTTTAAATCTTCTTTTGTTTTTTGTTTTTTAATTTTATTTTTATTTTGAAGAAAATGATTATTGGAAAACTTAATGGTACCAAGATAGGGAATCACAATTGACTTGCTTAGAGCATCGCTAATGTAAATATATATTTTGAGAAAGTTGACTGTCATATAGAATAGATAGTTAAAAAGTTAGAAAAACTCTCTTTAATACAATTATCTAACTTCGATATAGAGATGATGTGGTAAAAAAAAAGGTGAAATGATCCAATTATATTTATATAACATTAAGTTACAATAATTTTCATATATAATAAACCATATATTAACTTTTCACAATTCAATTTAGACTATTGACAAACTCATGTGGTTTTGATTTTGTTTTGACTTTTCGTGTCTTATAATTTATCATTACAATCAATTTTCAATTTTTATTAAATATTGAATTAAACATAATCATTAAAATGTTATAGGTGAATGGTATATTATAACACATAATTTAGAATGAGGTTACAATGTAACTTAAGAATTAATCAACTTAAATCTTTTATAAAAAAAAATATAAAAAAAAATCAACTCATAAGAAATTGATCACTCACTTTAGTAATGATATAACTTTGAGAAAAACCAAGGTAAACATGCTTGTTAATTTTATATTTATATGATGTGGTCATGTAAAATAATCAAAATAGACATAATAAATGAATTTTAAGTTAATTTATAATCACAATATTAATTATAAAACAATGTATTAATGATGTGGTTGCTACAAATGAGATTTGAAACATTATTTAAACAAATTCTTTGCTACAAATCTAATTACGGAAAATAAATTGTTCATGTTTTAGTCAAATATATAACCATGCAGCAAACAAAATACAAAACAAGTAAAACAATCTTTGTTTACTGCTACAACTTCACTACCATCCAACACAATCGACGGCGTTTATGAGTGGGCTGCTTTCATTGCGGCAAAACTGAAGCAATGTCAACACAATAATTCTGTGAAAGATACGTTGTAACCTCACGAAATCAACACCTATAACTACGATTTAGAATATAATACTAATTGCTATGAAGATCTGATGAATCTTTTCGTATCTTAGGTTTTTCAATGGGAATACGTGGAAGAGGAAGTGTCCAACAATTTTGATAAGAGTAGACGTATTGTATCAAACCCATCAAATGAGTTAATAATTTAGGTGTGAATGGAAATTTGGAAGAAATTAGAAAGCAACAAGCAAGGTAAAAAAAAAACGATGAATAGAAAGACAAAGAGAAGTGGAAGCGAGCAATCCACGTTTGTTGAACAGTAGCAGTTATCTAAAATATTTGTTTTTTTCCCACAAAGATTCCTACAAAATATTTTAAGTATCGATCTTGAAGGTGACGTTTTTGTCATCATCTAATTCTAAATCATCTGCAACCGGATCTTTTCTAGGTTTCTCCGGTAACTTCGCCCTCTCTCCACAACCCACATGCCTGCCACCCATGACCCATCTTTATGAATACCATCTGCTGCCCATCTTTTCGTCTCTTTTGCTCTGTAAAAGTTTGACACTTTTTTCTTCATACCATTAAACATTGATTCATCAATTCAAAACATAAAAAATTCAAAAGGACGGTGAAAAGTCTATTTGCAGAGCTCTCATTTAATTAATAGTAATGCTTAACCAAACATTTTGCCCAGATTTATTATTCAAATGACGTGGTGTAAGAGTTGTCAATGTTATGTAATTCCGAATTTATAACGATCAAAGAAATGTAGCATATAATCATTTTTTTTTTTTTTTTTTTTTGACAATATCTACTAATCCGGAACCAGATATATATATTTTTTTAAGTTTTCACGATTGGTAGGATTCAAGCCGTTGATTTGTGAATCATTTGTCCAAACCCCAAGCTTGTCCACGGTCCACCTACTGTTATATAATCATATCTTGAATATAAACATCCTACATTAATTATTTCAACGAGAAATTATTGCATAGCATTATAATGGTGGGCTACGTCCACTGAATGGGCCAGTCTTTAAAAAAAAAATTTACAAATGGGCCAGCCCAGTACATGGATTTCAGGTAATTGGGCCTACCATTGTCCAAAATAGAGTAAACTATTAACTAGGAGACCCACTAGCCAATTCTTCAATCAATCAAGGTCTTGGGTTTATTAGGCTAAATCCAGTTTTGCTCAGCCCAAACTTGGTTTTTTTCGGTTTTCGTTTTTCAGGTAATATTTCACATTACACTTGGTCAAAAATTTGTATTGCCCAATATCTGAAGCTGTGGAGTAGTTTTAATTTTGCCATGGAATATTTGTTATCTTTTTGACCGAATAATTACCTAATTTGGATACCAGTGAATGTCACTGCCCTATGTAGTTAGGTCACTCGTTGAGTTTGATAATGTATTCGAATAGTAGGAATTATCACCATTGCAAGTGGTATATATGCCTAATTTGGTCCAACATTTATGTCCAAACCAGTCTACATAGTAAAAAACCAAGAGAAATAAATGTAAAATCATCTTATTTAAAGGATATTAAGGGTACGCATGAATAATTGGATGAATCTAAAAACATGCGTTTGAGAGAATTACAATCAGAAACTATACGAGAATTATTCTCCGAATTTCAGGGCAAATATTTTAAAGAATTTGCAATAATGCTTGCAACCCTATATATGCATGAGAATAAGACTGATCATAACAAATACTTGTACCTTGCATCAACTGTAAAGTATAATTAGTGCATATATAATTTTCATTAGACTGTTACATATTAGTCATGACTCATGACAGATCTCCAAGAAAGAAATGTATACAAAAAAGGACAGATATTGAACCAAGTCGTTAATTAAAGATTTGGTACACACATTACATATATCATTTGTGACCAATCCCTCCGTGACTAGGACCAGAATATGCTTGAGTCGTATTCATCCCGGTAAATGATGATGAAGTAGCAGAAATCGGGCGGTTGAGAGGCCTGGAGGCCTCTACTTGTATGATACACAAGAAGATGATCATCAAGATAAATAAGACGATGATAAAGATGGAGAGGGCAGAAGAGAAGACACGACGAGGTTGCATCATTTTTGTTTTTGATGGTTTGTAATACTTTTTCTGCTGTTGGTGCTCCTATATATAGCAGGTGAGGTGCAAGTTTATTGGAAAAGATGAGCAGTTTTTTTTGGTATAAATAAGAGAAGAGGCTTAACAACTTTGACATGTCCTTTTGACTATGGTAGGTAATGATTCCAAGACTGTTGATATATTTTTAATATAGAGCAATGCTTCTGTTGGGGATAATCCTCTAGAACGATGAACGTGGAAACGCCGTGCCTAATATACGCTCATAACTCATAGCAAATAATAACGTCAATAAGCAGAAAAATAGATGAGAGAGAATAAAACAATCACAACACAAGATATACGTGGAAAACCTAAAACGGGTAAAAAACCACGGGCCGTCAGGACGACAGAGAAAGTTCCACTATATGATAAATTGTTACAACCATATACTCCAGGATTCTCTCTCACACCTAACCCCAAACCACACTCATAAGATCCTCACCAAGAACCCCACAATATCCCCTAGGTCTCCCCTAAATATCACCCACGGATCTCTAACTTGATCCACCAATATTCCCTTGGATCCCTCCTCGGATATTCCCATTAGGTCTCCCCGGATCTCACTCACACTCTCTGATGTTTACATGGTGTTCTTTTTGCTCCACACAAAATAACCTAAATACAAGGTCTATTTATACTAGTTACAGGGAGTATAATATAAAAGGAAATCCTACTCCTAAACGTACAAGATTTACTTGTTCCATATAAATGCTATTTCCTTTTATGACAAGTCTTCTTGTAAGAAGTAAATCATTTTCCTTCAAGCACAAGAACTTCTAGAAATAAACTACTTCCTTTTCCGTTGAAGATTTCCCGTTTCACGTATGCTTATTATTGACTACGATTCGGGTCACGGTTGTACACCCGCTTCCTAAACCGTTATAAGTCACCTTAAATTACATCGCTCAGAAAACCGCAATCCATACGATGAAACAAACCATTTATTCAGTTCTTCATGATCTTCAAACCTCCCTAAAACACCGCCTTCAACTTCCAAACGTTATCCCACGTCTTCTAGGAAGTACCACATCAGTTGAGTCTTGTTTGGTTCACATCGGGTTCGCTTAGGAATACAAGTCAAAACCTAACAACTTCAAGGGACAACTTGTTTTTAGAATGTACAAACTTTCTTACTTTCATACAGAACCTGTATGGGGTTGCCGATATCAAACATTATGTGAAAGCACCACCATATTCAGGTTCCGTATATGTATATTTGAAAGCAAAATGACTATATATCACCATATATCATTTGATCTATTAATCACATTAATTACAAGAAATCGGTGTGTAAACTACAATTATATTATTTTTTTTCTTTTAAATTTGAGTATGACTCGAAATGAAATTTTTGGGAAGGATCTCTCCACAATTTGTAATTTAATAGACGAAAGTGGGACTTGAACTACCGTCATATCTCCCTGTGTCATATACATGAAAGAAAGTTATATTTTTATACTTTCATCAGAGTTCAAGTTTATGATTGCAACAACTGCCCAACAAATTGTATTTGAGCATTATAATATATAGTAAAGTCATTATTATATTCTCAACCAAAATTTTTCATAGGCAAAGAGCTAATAATACTTGGTTTAGTCAAGAGGTTGCTGAAAAATTTGAGTTTTTCTATTATAAAGGATTTATATATATATATATATATATATATATATATTTTTGTTTTTGAAGAAGAAGATTTTCATTTTTTTTTTTTTTTTCCTTTTTGAATTGTGAGAGGAAGATTTAAACTAATTAAAAATATTGACATTTGTTGAAAGATGTGATTACCAATAGCACATATACTTACGATCTCTTCATTTTTTAACTGTTAGAGAGTAAAATAACATCGAATTAAAGTTAATCAGGGTTTATCCGTTTATGCGATCACGTTCTTGTACTTTATGGAACTAATAAAGCAAGTCAAAACAAGAATAAAATAACAATATGGAATTTGAGAAATATATTCTACCAAATATTTGATCAAGATCGTGTATTGGAATCAGATCACAGTTCACAGTATATATGTAAACTTGATCACGAGCTCGTGAACAAACAAACAAATAAATTAAGAATATATAACCATGGTGTGCCGTACAAGTGTACAACGACTACTGTTTTTAAATATACAATTAAACATATTGAAACAGATCATTAGTATTTATTACTATCACAATCAAGGCCACAAGGCTCACGAGGATTTGGCATGAAGAAAATTCAATATCTGGCTGGTAATCCATATAAGAATGTAAGATATGGGGAGGGTCACATGCTATACCAAAGGCAGGCACGTGGAGATCGACGGGTAGGAGATGACTTATGTGTTTAATTAATAAGAAGAAAATAATCCTTAGTTGAAAACTATGAATTCAGATTCTCAATTATGCATGCTGCATTCTGCAAGTCATTAAAGATAATATATTGGATTTAAAATAATAAATATGAAAATAAATAAATCTCAACCGATGTCACATGATTTATCGAGTTCAATATATTCTCAATTCTTAAACTACACTGTGATAATTAAGCATTTTTGTCCCATATGGCCGGGTTAACAGAATATAACAAGAGATTTGATTTTATTAATTTGATGCGTGACACAAGGATGGAAATTAACTTGATAATGAATAGCTTAGGTAAATTCCAGCTGATTAATTCTGACCTAGCTAATTAATTGGTTGAATTAGCAGAAACGCAATATTGGTCAATTTTGATTGGAATTGGGCTGACGTGTGACAATTGTCATTGTTACGCAACGGGATGCAGAACAAGTGTTGCATGGTGCCATGGTCATTCAAAATGCAAGAAAAGGGTATGCCGTACGTGGGGTGTGCGTGTGTATATATATATATATATATATATACACTATACAGTATATATTACTAGTTAGATATTGATTGAAATTATAAAAAAAATATATATATAAAAAAAGAGAATGACATCAGGGTTTGCTACAATATTCAAAAGGTAGACTTTGATCATCGGTTTCATAGTTCATATATACCGACTTCGCAAATCTCTTTTTATCGATCTGTAAATTATTCCTTTGCTTAATGGGAGCATGTTCGTGATCACAAAAAGGAATGTTGAAAATTTTGAACATTCTCATGATCAATTCAACTAGTTGAGTATATTTAATATTTGAAAAAAGAAGTAGGTTGATTTTCTTTGAAAAGCTCCTGACATAGACAGCTAATATTTAATAAGCTTAGTCAATCAATCAATAATGTATACAAATTACAAGCAACTGTAAATTTAAGAGATATATAGATCAACCAAGTCTACTAATTATTTAATTTCAACTGTGCATCCATGAACACATACGAATTACGATACACATGGTTTAAATATTTATGGTTCCATGCACAACAGAGATAGAGATGTGCTCTCTTGTGCTCACACAGTGACATATGACCGATATATATATAGCAGGCGCCAGGCAGAGTGTTGACTGCATGTGTTTTGCCTCTTTGAGTTATATAAAATCCTAATGAGGAAATACCCATTTTTAACCAAGTCAGAATTAGTAAGTTGATTGTTTTTATCAAACAATTCACCCGTAGATACTAAATTATCCCTCTTTTTTCCATTACCCATGTTTTCCCTTTTTTTTTTCTTTCTTTGATCGAAACACGTTTCTTTATTTTACTTCTCTCTCTTCTCTCTTTTTCTCTCGGAACCCATTTGTTAAGAAAAAAATTCTCCTCTCTCTTCTTCTTCTTCTCTAGATCTGTTCTTCTTCTCCAAATCTATTCTTTCACACTAAATATATACACACACTATAAATATAATTATTTATTTCAAAAAATAAAAGAAAAAATTGATTTCCCAAAAATATCTTAAATAAATTAATGTAATTCTCTTATTTACCAAAATACCACTCATTTGATGAAATTTGATGGAATGACCCTTAGTGTCACACTTTTCATTAAAAATGACCATTTTGAAACCAATTCCCAATCTAGTGACCATTATCCCTAAATTGATGGCCACCGAGGTAATTATCCCTAAATTTTACCCCTAATCTAATCTATATATAGAGAACCGACAACTTGTATTAAATTTAAGGAAATTAAATTGAACCTTAATGTCAAAACCTACATGAAATGATAAAAACCATATATAGTAAGTGTTTGTCTGATTGTCTCCGTTTTCACTATTGCAGTATAGCTTGATTGTGCCCCACAGTCCATACACATGAGACACCACCTCTAAAGTCTGCACCGTCTAAAGAAGAAGAAGACAGTTCATTTTCACAATTCACGTACCCTTTTATCGGAAAAATACGTACCCAAGAAAAGAAAAAAAGAAAAAAGTCAATTGATTATGCTCTCCACAGCTTTGACCAACAACACGTGGCTTCATATCTTAATTTCTATTTTCTAATTGGTTGCTATTTTTGTTTAGAGAAGAGAGAAAAAGAGTGCCGCGTAACAGTTGTGTAAACGCACCACGCGTTATTGGATGAGAAGATTGAAAATCGTGCGTGAAAGTGTGAAACCAAACCAAGCCATGTCGTTGGTCGAACGTGATATCATGCAAAAAGCATACCATAATTACCATTAGGGAAAATATCAAATTCATCCTTCTTGTTTTAAAAATTATCAATTTAATCCAATGGTTTACATAATTACTATCAAACTAGTTCCACTAAACTTAACAATTCTGTTAAATTTTATTGAAAAAAAATCATTATACCCTTATGTATGATATTTAAAAACTAATTGACCATATTACCCATTGAAAATTATATTAAAAAACTTTGAATTAATACAATAAATGCATGCCTATAAGGCTATAACTTACAAAAACTTGTTACAATTATAAAAATTCTCCTATTAATTCAATTAAAAAAACTTCCAAAGATTATTTGAATAAAAAAAAAAACTAAAATGCCCTTAGGGCCAGTTTAATATTGCTATAACTTTTATTATAATCATTGTTAGCTGTGCTGCATAAATAATCAGCTGGGAAGTTAATCAAAAGATGTTTGGTTAATTGTATTTTTAAAACTACTGTATAGCTTAAAAGAAGTATACATATGTTTAGTAATTTTATTGCAAAAGTACTGAAATTAGTTACAATGACTAGAATAGATATGATTTTTGAACCTACTTTATTTTTTTCATTAATTATATTTATTAAATCTGAAATTCCCTTAAACAATATATTGCAAAATATACCTGGGGGGGGTGAATAGGTATAGACCCAAATTCTTCCAATATACAAAAAAATATACGGAATACAACAATTAAAAGCACACTTGTTGAATCTTAACAATTGAATTGATTTAACCAACACATGTGAAAGTCAATTTACAAGTAATGCAATCAATACAAACATATAGAAGATAAAGAAACATAAAAACAAAACTTAACACAATTGTTTTTACGTGGTAAAATCTCAAAGAGGAAACATCTACGGGTTGATACCACAACCACCGACAAAGCAATCCACTACATGAAAAAGACTTACACACTCAAAGTTATCTACTCAAGATATCTGCTCTAAGCTATCACCTCCTAGTCTACCCTCAGGCTAGTGAACCACAACGCCTACTACCTATCCAAGGTGTGTTCTACACCTCTAGGTAGCAACATCCTATCCAAAGCTCTCAAGCTTCTAGGATGATTTCTTGCTTAGCTATCCGGAGTTACCCACTCCTAGCTAAGTCTTCTTGCTTGGTTATCCGGAATACTTTCCTAACCAAGACTTCTTGCTCTTTCCACAAAGCTTCACTCATTTTGTAAGAGACTTCAACCTTATACAAGGCAATGATCTAAGTGATGCAAATGATGCAAATCACAATCAAATAAAGTATGATGATCAATCAAACTCTATGAGCATGCTTAGAGATAAACTAGGATATGTTTTCAACACACAATCACAAAAAGTACCTAGAAATCAATTCATGTAAAATCAATAAGAACAAGTCAAGAATATTCAATATATCACACTATAAACCTTGTTCTTAGAACATGAAATTAAACCTAGAACATGTCATGAGGCACATCACATATAGCATTTCTAGAATCAATTTCAAGGAAAATTAAGTTTAGCAAACTAAATTCAAATGTGAATCACAATGCTAAAACTCAACAAACAATCAATCATAAAACCCTAGCATATGATCTAACATCCTTCTCAACATATTTCATCAATCAAATAGTAAGATTAAAAGAGATGATCAAAGATGAAATGAAAAAGAAGAAGTTGAACATACAAAGTTGAACCACGTACTGAAATCAGTCCACTGGGAAAAATAACGAAGTCAACTGCCTCTGGAAATTCTTAGGATTTGTAGCTATCATTAAGACCAACAATGTTGGTTTTTGGATCAATCAATTTCGAGTTCGTATAAGAAAGTTATGATCAAAATAAGAAAACTAAAAATTAAAGATTTCTGTAGAATTTTTCTTGGAAATTTTCTTCAAGTTATGTTTGGAGGGGAAGAAAATCATATTTAAATGATTCAAGGAGGGAACAAAAAATGACCCAATCGGAGGCGGCCATGTCACCAATCCCCGTGGGGGGCGCGTGGGCCACACGGGACTAGAGGGGTGTTCTGGCCGTGGGTCCCACGGCCTCCACACGTGGTGGCCTATGCATGGCCTTTGGCCATGCTAACCTTTCACGCGTTCCTCTCACATTCTTCAGTCGTATTCGGGAACTCAATAAGAATATATTCAAAGAAGGAATCAAATAAGAATATATTCAAAGAAGGAATCAAATAAGAATATATTCAAACGACCAGAACTCAATAAGGAATCAAATAAGAATATATTCAAGTCCAAAATACAAGACATACAAACAAATAAACACAAATTCACATAAGTATGTCATATCAAAGAGATAGTCATAAAACATGCAATTCTACAATGTTTGTCTATAAGAGACTAATGCATGTGCATACTCAAATGTGTGTGAATGTGTTATACCAAATGTTTGCACTACGATGCAGGGACACACATGTATGAATTGTGTGTGTGTGCGCTTATACCTTGCAAGAGGAAGAAGTATCTCGATACCTTAGCATCCAAATAAGCACATTTCCTCTTGAAGACGAACTTTGCATGCGACGTTACTTTCCTTCTTTGAAGCTTGATCTAATCACGAAACACCTAAGCAACTAAGCAATACAAATAAAGAGAATTTTGCAATGGAATCAAGCCAACACAAATCTAGGATCTTACAAAATCAATTTTTAAGTGAATATTTAAATTTAAAAAAATTCATACGAATGATAAAAATATTTTTAAAAGATTTTATAAATCAAATCAATGTTTAATTTTAAGATGAAATAACGTATATAAATGATTTTAACTTGATTTCATAAGAATATATACTAATGATATTTAAAACGATTCATTAAATGTTGAAATAAATCATAATAACTTTCAAAAAGTAACCCCTAACGATTTCTTAAAATTACTGTCAAAACTTGTCAGATTATCAATTAATTACTTTTAAAAGTTTTACCAAACATTATTTTATATCAAAATTATAAAATAAGCTGATTTTAACTTTTCAAAAGCAATACCAAATTAGTCCTTATTCAATAACACAAAACTCAATGGGAAAAAGTCTATAAGGACTATTTTGATCAAACTTGAAATAATAAGGACTACATTGATTGATAGTCAAATAAAATAATAAGGACCGTTTTGATGCAAACAGAACAGAAAGTACTAAATTGGTAATTATTTAAATAATATGGATGATGATGAAATTATCCCAAACCATTTTCAGTCTAATTAATGCGTCACGACTCACTTACTCGGTTTTCTTCTCTCTTTTATCTTCCTTTTTTATTTCCTTCCTGCTTTCTTCATAGTTTCATGCAGCTTGTGAACTGTGATATGCAAAAAAGTTGTATATTGTAAAGTCAAATTCGAACAGCATAAACAATGTCAAAGTAAAAGCTCTCTCTCTCTCTAGCACATAAACAATATATATATATATATATATATATATATATATAGAGGGCCAAGTCAATAATCCTGTACCGGTCCCACTATCAACAGTACCGTACGTATAGATCACCGTCCTCTCCAAGCAACCCTATTATCTATATATACATGGAACTTCACTGTCATGTCTTATATCCATAAACAATTTGACAATATTCCAATTTGAGAGAGAAAAATATTTCAGGACAATTAACAGAGAGAGCTAGAGATCATTATGGCAATGAAGAACATTATTAGCATGAAGCGACTTTTGTTTGTGTTGGGATTATTGATAATGGTGGTGTCGACACAATTTAACGTAGTTCAAAGCAGCAGAGCCCTTCGATCTGTTTCTGGGCATGGAAGTGATCATCAGTCATCAGTTGGAGAGGTTTCGATTGCAGTCTCTTCAAACAAAGCCAGCACTCGTTCTTCTGTAAAAAGCTTGGCCTTTAGATTGGCCTCTGGACCAAGCAAGAGGGGTCCTGGTCATTAGCTCCTGCATGTGCCTTCACTTAGTAAATTTTTTCTCATAAATTTTCACTCTTCTTTGTAGTTAATTTGTTGCACAAAGTTGCTATTTAGATATTTTTTCTTCTTTTCATTTTTTTCTTTTTTTCCAAAAGATTCTGTCTAGGAATTTTTTGTCAATGTATCAACACACAGAGGGTTATTTTGGTGTAATTATTATAAAAAGGAACTCAAACTTTTCATAAAAGTTTAGACTGGAAACAAATATCAACAGCAAAGCTCTTTCTTTAATTTCTTGTCTCTGTTCTCGTTTACTTCTAATTAGTTAATTAACTGTAACTCACTGTTCATGAGGTCATTCTCATCAACCAATTCAATCTCTTGGAAGAAAAATTGCAGGGAATTTATTTAAAAATCTCACCAAATCCCTTGGTGGAAGTCAAAAAGTGAATCGCCAAAAATGGTCGCACAAATAATCTAATATTTCCTTACCTGTTAATGTTGACTAGGCTATGTTTGGGATTGCTTTTGCTTGAGAAACAAGTGATTATTTCTCAAGTTTTGAGCAAATTGGTGTTTGGTAAACTTCCCAAAAGCAACTTATTTTACAATTTGCTCCTCAAATAATCAACTTTTGAGAAGTTGGTTGGGGGGTGCTTTTGGAAGCAGAAGTTAGCCTTTACCTTTAAATCGTCTATAATACCCATACTATTTTAATAGAATGACAATAATACCCTTCTATTTATTAGTGATTTTAAAAACCGAAAATTAATTAAAAAACAGAAAATAAAAATAAATAAATAAATAAAAATCGAACAGTGTTACAGTGGTGGTGACCACCACCGGAGTTCGAGTTCAGCGGAGATCCGGCGACGGACCATGGATTGATCGGATGGCTTCGAAGTCGCCTGCGCCGACGGCCCGTTTGAAGTCGGGTCTGGTTCAGATTCAATCGATGAAATAATATCGTCGATTTGAGCGAACACGCTCGATCCCCCATTCGAGAGCATAACCACCATCGCCGGAGCATAACCGGTCTTTGCGGCGACGTGAAGGAGGCCAGTGACACTCTCGGTGGAAAACTTGGCGGAGCGAGAGACGGCTTGACGCTGAAGCAGCAGTTACAGATGTTGAGTTTTGAAGCTTGAGCGAGTCGACTCAGTTCACCTAAGAGACAGAGTTGACTCGGTCCAACTCGTTTTGTCATTTTGTTAGAGTTGACCGAGTTGACCTAGCTTGAGCATGTGTCTATTTTTGTCATTTTGCCAAACATATTTTCCACCCATTCAAAAGCAAAGCAATTTTAAAATTTAATTTACCAAACACTTGTTAACTTTTTTACTAAGCCAATTATGTTTTAAGTTAAGCTATAAGCAGATTACTTTTTAAGCAAAGCAATCCCAAACATAGCCTATGTCTTTATATACCAGCTGCTTCAAGTGATCCTAAACTTGTAGACATGTTGCATGAAATTAAGGTGTGTGTTTGTGTGGAGCTAAAGGGGGTCTGTGTGTCAAATCGCTTCTAAATGAAAAATTACGGGACCTAGGTTTATTTATTTTTTAGTTGTTAATTATAATTAATTTTGAGTTTGAGAGAGGGAACACGACTCGAAAACATATCACCGGGTCAATATAATATTGTCGGTACCTAGGTGTGCTTGAGTATTGAAATTATTTTTTAAAAGTAATATACAAAGCAATACGTTAGTTGTTATGACATATTGCCATATATATTATCATTAATCTTAATACACTCAACATAATATTAATATTTCTCTAAAAATATACGTTTAATATTAATATTTATATCTGTATATAGACTTGGAATAAGTTGTCATGCATATAATAATATTATCTTCGACTTCGATTATGATCACATCATTAAATAAAAGATTATTTTAGAGAATTTTCAAAGTACATCTATGATCTAACACTAACTAATTTGATTTTGGAGTATCTTTAAAATACACATCTTAAATATTTATTTGTATTCTGTCTTTAGTTTCTCACATATCTTACTAAAAATTGAACATGATTCAAGTTCAGTCGTCATTATAATTAGAACAAAATTAACATTTGGATTGTCAAATCTTATAACAAAAGGGAGACCACGAGTGGGCATCACACTCACACGACATCAATTATCAAATCACGCATAAGATCAATTTCCACGAGGACAAAATTTTAGTAAACTTGCGATGTTTCAAGTAGTGCAAACATTTGTCAAAATTTGCACACTTTGTCTAACTATACCGATATAATAGCCCTGAATTTGTGTGATGAGCGGGATTATTGGTCAAAGATAGTGAAAAAAAAAAACAAGCAAAAGAGATCAGAAATATTGTTGAGGGTCTTCAAAGTTGAATTCTGAAGCAGCAGCAATGGAATATTTTGCAATTAATGCCACGGAAAGTCAGTTGTGTGCTACATGTTACATGTCATGGTGTGAATGTGTGATTGGAGTATGTCTCTCCGAGTAAGCGAGTCACTGGCTCACTGCTCACCTACTAGATAATGATAGTCATAAATAGGGGCTTTTAATTATTTTAATTAGCTATCAACCTTGATCATCACATGGAATCAACAAATTAACCCAAGCGGTCCATGTTTCATGATCATTAAATAGATTATGATTTATGGAATTATTTTCAAATATATATATATAAATCTGAAAATAGTAGGTGTTAACTAAACTCAATTTGGTTTTGTATAGCCTTTTGTGCTTATAGAATGATCTCAAATCAAGTCTCTCAATTTAAGAGGATATAAAAAGTTGTCTGATCTTTTCGGCAGAAAGGCGTTGAGGGTCCCAAATAAACCAGAAAAAGTTAATTTGTTTTAAATCCAAAGAGAATTTAAAGTGAAGCATAATTGAATTCATGAAAACCAAATAATTAAACACTCTGATAGTGCATCATTTGGACGGTTGGACCATTTCTTTTGGGAAAAGTTTTCAATTTTCCATGGTCTAATGTTGAGATCGTATGCAAAAAGTTAAAAAAAAAAGAAAAAGAAAAAGAAAAAGACAAGTGTTGTTCAACAATCCAACCAGTTTTGCTGCAAACAGAAGCAACAGTGGAGAACAAACTAATCAATGGTCAATCTTCCAATATTCAAAATAAATAAAAAATATTGCATCACCATTCACCTTCAACATTCTCCTTAATTTATGTTAATTAAGAGTTCAGTAATATCAGAGGAAAGTCATAAACCCATGTTAATCAAATTTCCTCGAGCCCAAAGTCGTAAAAATTCTAAAGAAAGAGTGTAAACAGAATCGACACAAACGAGCATAGGAATGAAACAAATCAGTGGTCAATTTTCTAACATTCCAAATTTCCAATCAGTTGGTATTTCAATAACACCAACAACATTCTACCTAATTTATGTCCACTTTCCATTATACATAATAGAGATGGCAACCTACTTTTCACAAATATAAGGTCCACAAAGTTCTCTGGGAACAAAACAACTGAGAATAGAATCATCAGCAGGCAAAGGTAAGACAACTATGGCCTTTATTATCCTCAACTGCATAAATATATCCCCATCTAACAATTCTGTTCTAAACAAAATACATAACATTAAAGGCATAGTGTAGCATCAGCATTGGAGACAAATTTTCAGTGAAGGGAAAGAGGTAATTACAAACAATACCAAGAGGATTTTGTTGCAATAAGTTACAGATATATCAATAACAAGATAGTTAGAAAAGGGTAAATTCTCTTTCAAGAGTGGTGAAATGGAATTATGTAACTAAGGATGTAATATTTCCTAAAAGTCCATAGCTGTATTCATAAAACATAAGAATGTGGATCGAGAGTATATAGGTGTTTTACAAAGTTACAATACTTTGGATAAGCAGATTATGGGAATGCAACAAAGACAGATATATAAACATAGTACTGACCTGCAGTATAAACTCAGGACATCTACAAAACATTAGGCTATCATATCACAAGCAATATCAATTCAAAAAAATTAAAACAAAGCAATACATTCTTCATTCATAATACACTTCTAATAGTATTAAATCAAAAAGAAAAATTTCCCACCGGAGGGAACCATTGAGAGCAAAATTATTAAGTGAGAAGACCTTTCCGACATCAAAAACTCAAAGTCACTAAGCAAAATGGTGACAATATGTTTGTATCTCATCCCACATTGAAATGCAACCAAAAGGTCAGCTGTTTCCTAAAATATAGATTCCGGATGACTACCAACCTACAATTCCTAACGCCAAAAGGCAAAGAGTAAAATGGGAGAGCTGTACACAATGAGAAGAGTTACATTTCCCGATATATAAGGTTAACCACTATAATCAAATTAGGCTTCTGTCTATCATTTGAACAATGAAGAGGGATCAAACATTGGGATGCACACACTACACTAGCAAAGAGTAAGAGTTCAAGATAAGACTACAACTCTGAATGTCACATTAATATTTAATGTAAATAATAATTAAAAAAAAGGAAAAGAAGCAAAACAGAAACTGGACAATTAGATACATAAACAATAATCAAATCCCCTGAAGCCCAATTAGGCACATGAAGCTGAAATCTTAAGATCACATCAATCGGCTAAAATTTCCTTTGTAGGAATTTTAGGACCAATATAAAAACATAGATTTAAGAACTAAAAAGATTTAACTGAAAAATCCGAATGGCAAGGCAAAACTCAAAGATAATTAGATTAGCCATCAAAGACAAAATATTGTTTTAGTAACCTGGCCTAAAAGAAGGCTTAAAGGCATTAAACCTTATTAATGAAACCACACACTGGGAGAAAGCATACAAAAATAATTTAAGGACAGTCAACAGTGTAAATGTTCACATCCAATGCCAAAGCATATTTCATCTCTTTTAACATGCTCAATCAAAATGTGCACATCAAATCCCATCCTAACTGTGCTTCTAATTGCATCCTATGACCCATGAGAAGATTAAATTCTTGCTATGAGCCAATAGGCAACAGACTCTGTGACGTGTTCTTCAAGGGGACTGGATAGTCAAAGTACAGAAAACAGAAATCAGAAATCATAACTTCTCTTGCAAAATAATGAGACAGGGTGATAAAGCTGTTCAAGAATACCTAATTCATTACAGGTGAAGAGGCAGAAGTGCAGAACATAATAGAATTATAAAACCAAAGTTAACATGAGGCCAGAAAAAATCTATATGACAAGAGTTAAGTTCATTCAATTCCACAGAAGGAAATAACTACAGATATACAATTCAATTCAACCATCATAATGTGAGATAATAGGGCAGGGAGATCATAGGGCAGCACAGATGATCATCAATCATTAAAAACTCATCCAATTTGTTCCAACCATCAACTAGGTAACCGATTTGCAGGCACCAGTAGACAAGAGAATTTTAGATGGCTGCTTTTAATATGACATGATGTTCATAATTGTAACTGAACCTTTTTTTTTTTTAATTGGAAACAAACAAACTATAAAACTTTATAGTGCAAGATCAGCCATTTGGAATAGAACTTTTCAGCCTTTTGATCAAAAAGATTTTAACGGTCAAGATTAACTCCTAATTTCAAAATAAAGATTGTACAAGCATCAGAATTATCTAAAATTGTAAGATTGTCCCTAATAACCATCTCTCTGATCACAGTCAATAAATATCCCCATCCAATATTAGCTCTAGAAAGATCATCTAGACCTTGAGAGAGAGGAGAGCAGAGAAAATACCAAGAGGAGGGCTGGAGAGGAGAGGGGAAAGAGAAATTTCAAGGTTCCAATATGAGTAAAATCATAATTTTTAAAGTAGGAATTAGTCTTTTCCATTCAAATCTTTTAATCTAAAAGTTGAAAAGTTGTAATAACAAATTGTGTAAATTTTTGGACTGCTGATATATATATATGGCCATATTTGTATTCTTAAATTTAAGCTTTCTATCAGAGGAAGAAAAAAAATATTTTCTAGCTCAGCACAAACAATCTAGGAAAATTAATTCCAGCCTTCAATATCGATACATAAACTTACACTCCTAGATTCCATATAGTTTCTTTATGGTTTCATCCGCAGTTTTCTTCCAAAAATGCACAAACTTTTGATAATTCTTAATCTATATTTGATGCATCAGATAAGTAAACTATAATTAGTTAATTACTAACAAAATCTGAAGCAAAATGCTAAAATAGACACACACACCATAAAACACAACACAAATAGCTTAGAGAAAAAGTGAAAGAGCCAATGATACAAATGCATATACCACACAACGTGTTCTTAGTAAATGAGTCAATAATACCAATGCATATACCATGCAATGTGTTCATAGTAAATGAGTCAATAATGCCCATTCCACGCAACGTCTTCATAGTAAATGAGTAAATAATGCCTATACCACACAACATATTTTATAGTAAATGAGTCAATAATGCCTATACAACGCAACGTGTTCATAGTAAATGAGTCAATAATCCGATGCATATACCACACAATGTGTTCATACTTCATACTAAATGAGTCAATAATGCATTAATGCCTATACCAAGCAATGTGTTCATAGTAAATAAGTCAATAATACGAAATACCAATGTATATACCAAGCAATGTGTTCATACCAAATTAGCAACGAAAACATTTCTAACTACCTGTGTTCATAGCAAATTATAAATGCAAACATTTCCAACAACCCAACATTTTTAAAGATATGACCAAATAAACAAAAACAAAAAATTAAAACGGATTACTAAAAGAGTAGAGAAAAATAAAGCCCTAGATAAATAGTATTACAATATAATTATAATATAAGATCATAAATCCGCTTTAAATAGTACAAAAAATAGATCCCAACCTCAAAACAATGATAGGAACAGAAACCCTAACATGCCATATTAAAAAAAGATAAAAATAGAGAGAGCTTTAGAGAGAAATCAAGCCTCGGCTTCAGCAGTAGAAACAGCATCCTCAGTCGAACCTGCAGCGACTCCAACGCCATTGTCATTACCGTCGACAGCAGCAGCAGCATTAGGACGTGACTTCACAGTATCGAGCATGCGCTTGCTGATTTCCTTAGAGTAGACCTGGAGAATCTCGATTCCGTCGTCTTCGGCGGAGGAGGCGGCCTCGGCAACAGAGAAGGCTTCTTCCTCGATGGCACGGGAAGCGGAGGACGCCTCATCGGAAGGCAAGGAGCCGTATCGCTTGGATAGGACGGAGGGAGTGGTGAGGGTCTCGATGAGGCGGTTAATGACGGCGTCGCGCGTGCGCTGGGACGGTGGCCATATGCGGAAGGTGAGGCTTGTGTTGTTGAGTTTCGTAGGTTCCTGATGTACGTCGTTTTGTAGATCTTGAGGTTGTTCGGTTTGGCTCTCCATTGGTGGTTGTGTTTGCTGAGTTTCCGTGGGTGAGGAGGCGGTGGTGATTTCCGAGTCGGACATTTTTAATTTTAATTTTATTATTTTTAATTTTTGATCTTGTGGGGGAGGGGGTTAGAGTATTTATTTGGAGAAGTGAAGAGATAGAGAGAAACTATAGGGTGTGTGGGTGAAATCAGGTGATAGGTTAGCTTACAAGTTTTATATGATTTTGATGGCTCATGTAGTCATGTCTGATGAATGTAACGCTCCATCTTTTGCTTAAATTAAGTTTTTGGTGGCAAAAAAAAACAACTGTGAGATCTATTCTTTTTCAAAAAAAATATCAATTTTTTTTTTTTTTAAATACAACTAAAAAAAATATTAATTCAAATAAATATTTTATCAGTTTTAATTGTTTTTTATTTTTTGAGAAAGTAAAGAGACTGTATTTATACATTTACAAATACTAGAAGCTTCGTAATAAATGCCACGTATAAGTATATAACGGACGGGTATTTATAAAATTAGAAAACTATTTCGATTGGTTAAATCAATCCATAAATTTAGGATTTATTAGATCCATCTAACTATTGTAAATTTATGGATAATACATTGTATTGGTGGTTCGAGATTTCAAAATAAAGGTTCAACATTGACATTGTAAATGACGAGATGAGGTTGGTCACTGGTAAATCCCTCACACCTGCACCACGAGATTGTGGGTTCGAATTATATAATATATATATATATCAAATAAAACAAAAACAAAACAATAACATACTCAACAAGCCAACACATTATTAAAATTATTGTAAAAAAAAATATCATTGTTAAAATTTAAAAAAAAATCAATTTACAATATTTTCAAATTTAAATTTTATAAGATAAAAAAATTAATTCTATGTATCCAAACTATTTGTCCAAAATCATACATGTGGCACATGAGATCATTCTTGACAACTCACATACTATTTTATTTGGGTATGATTTTAGACAAACATTTTGGACAACCTAATATTACTCTCAATAAAATAAGTATCTAAAGAAGAGAACAGTCGTATAGAATAATAATATTTTTATCTAAACATTTATTTAACAAAATATTTTTAAATCTTTTTTTTGAATAATATCTTTTATTAATAAAGCACCAAACATGGGACAATACTAAACACAATTTAGTCCACTCCAGTATAGTACGACGTGCCGAACATGGCCAAAGAGGATTGGTATAGTCGGCAATCAGCATATAAACAATCAGATTGAGCTCCAAAATCATTTTCATATCAACTACCTTTTAATGCATAAGAAAATCATCAAATAGTTTATATGGATAACGAAAATCATATACACATCATATTCACCGTTCAAGTGAAGAGAACATAACCAAGCATATGTAATACATGCAGAAACATCTTAGCAATCATCAAACACCAAAAAAAGATGAAAAGAAAATGAAGTATTCATAAGAAACTGAAACATTGCAGATCTTCACACATCAAAGCTGAGCAAGCACCTTAGTAAGTGCTTCACGAGGTCGAAATGTGATCTTCACATGCCTTTCCTCTGCCTTTTTCGGGTTGGTTTTAACAGGAGCTTGGCTCTGATCTTCTTTAACCTCTTCCCAGTCAAATCACTGTATCAATGTCCCAAGAGACAAGGAAAAATAAAAAGAAAAGAAAAATAAATAAAAGACAATTAAATAAGGTTAGAGAATTTAATAAAATAATTATATTTTAGAGAGATAAAAGTATTAAATGGGTGAGAAACAATGACTGCATTAAATAAGGAAAGATAAAAGAGATTAAATTCTATCCATTAAAAGAATAATTTAATAAGGTTATTTTTAACAGATTTTTTATTATTATTATTATTATTATTATTATTATTTTGGGTACAATAGAGGGCAATGCCCAGAAAAAAGAAAGCTAAGAAACAGAGGAAGAAATACTGGCAGTACTCTGCCTAGCTAACAAGGGCTAAGCCTCTACAATCATCCCTTTCGTTTCTTTTAAAATGCCATAGATATCTCTTCATTAATGAGGAGGGTTATACTTAATGCTGTAAAAATGGACCAGGCCCAAGAGGGCCGGTCCGTATGGCCTGCGAAGACTGATGGGCCGGATCAGGTCCGATCCGCGGTGGACGCGTTGCGGACCAAGCCCGGCACGGTGGCGGGCCGCGGAGCGTGCTACACGGTGACGGTCGGCCGGACCGGCCCGCCACGGCACGTGGATCCGGCGGGTCAGAGTAGCCGGACTGAGAGGCGGACCGGTCCGGCAGGCCGGCCCAAATGGTCCGGATATTTGAAAAAAAAAAAAAAAAAAAAAAAAAAAACAGAAAACAGTTCCAACGTTTGGATTTCAAAATCCAACCGTTGGCTGACATCAGCCATGACGTCAGCCAACGGTTGGATTTTGAAATCCAACCGTTAGAGCCAAAAAATTTTACAGAAAACCCCCTCAATTCTTCTATTTTATATTTTCACCCACAATTTTAATTTTTCTATAAATACCCCATCCATTCCATTTTTCAATCACTTTCTCTCATTCTCTTATTCTCTCAATCTCTCTCCATTCTCCAAATCTCTACACATTTTCTCTCTCTCTCTCTCTCTCTCTCTCTCTCTCTACATTTTATAATACTATTATACTAATTTCCTATTATATATCTATCTATTGTTCTCTTCATTTTCCACCAACACACAAAACTTTGAAGGTACATTTGTTTTTAAATGTTATTATTTCTTTATGTGAGTAAATTTATAATGTTATGTAAACACTTTAGCTAAATTTTTAAATATTTTTGTTTATTTAGAAAAAAAATTTAATTATTTTAAGTTAGTAAATTTATGATTTATAAGTTTAGTAGTTTATTTTAATATATTTTGTTAGTAAATTATCTTATTTTATGTGTAGTAGTTAATTTAAACATTTTTAAGTAACTAAATTTATGATTTGTAAGTTTAGTAATTTATTTTAATATATTTTGTTAGTAAATTATCTTATCATATGTGTAGTAGTAAAATTTAAATTATATTAAGTTAGTAAATTTATGATTTGTAAGTTTAGTAATTTATTTTAATATATTTTGTTAGTAAATTATCTTATTATATGTGTAGTAGTTAATTTTAACATTTTTTAAGGTAGTAAATTTATGATTTATAAGTTTAGTAGTTTATTTTAATATATTTTGTTAGTAAATTATGATTTTTATGTGTAGTAGTTAAATTTAACATTTTAAGTTAGTAAATTTATGATTTATAAGTTTAGTAGTTTATTTTAATATATTTTGTTAGTAAATTATCTTATTATATGTTCATATATTTTTAATATATTTTGTTAGTAAATTATCTTATTATATGTGTAGTAGTTAATTTAAACATTTTTTAAGGGTAGTAAATTTATGATTTATAAGTTTAGTAGTTTATTTTAATATATTTTGTTAGTAAATTATGATTTTTATGTTCATATATTTTAATATATTTTGTTACTAATAAGTTCATATTTATATTTCAGGAAATGGATCCTTTTTTCCCAGACGGTTTTAACATGCTGAATGATGATCTTGATCTTTCAGAACAAACGGAACCCCAAGCGGGAGGTTCCTGTTCTACTGCTACTGGTACACCAACATCACGTCCCAAAAGATTGACATCAAATGTTTGGCAGTGTTTTCAAATAGTACAAATGAGACTCCCAGACGGGTCAACGGGCCCCAGAGCTAAATGTAAGTTTTGTCCTAAGGACTATTCCAGTAGTAGGAATGGAACCGGTCATTTGAGAAGGCATATGCTGAAATGCATGCCTACACATGGACATGTAGATGTAGACACTACAACCCAAACACAACTACAACGGCACCCAGATGGGTCCGTTAGTACGTGGCGGTACGATCCCGAACACGCTAGAAATTGCTTGGCACTATTCATTGCACAAACTGATCAACCAATAAATTTTGCTGACAATGTTTTTTTTCAAGAGTTGATCACATCTGCATTCTGCCCCCAATTTCAACCTGTTTCTAGAACTACCACTAGAAATGATTTGATAAGATTGTTTGGATCAGCTAGAGATGACTTGAATGCTGAATTACACAGTTTAAATGTCTCTGTTGCATTAACCTCTGATATTTGGAACGCATGTTCGAAACAGGACTACTTATGTGTCACTGGACACTACTTAAATTCTGATTGGAAGGTAACAAAAAGAATTCTTGGTTTTCGTCCTATGGATTTTGCACACACCGCTGAAAATATTTTTAATGTCATTCTTTCTGTTTTAGAAACATATGAAATCACAGATCGCATCCTTTCTATTACATTAGATAATGCATCTGCAAACACTAGTTCTATTGCATTGTTTGTTGAAAGAAATATCCCGCAAGATGGAGGTTATTTCTTCCATCAACGGTGTGCATGTCATATTATAAATTTAGTTGTACAGGCTGGTTTGAAGAAAGTAAGTGACCGTATAGATCGCATCAGAGATGCCATTTCTTGGATTGGCAGCTCTAATCCTAGATTCCAAGAATTCCGTAGACATTGTACATTAAACAATCTACGCCCCCGACGATTCCAAACTGATATGCCAGTAAGGTGGAACTCTACTTACTTAATGCTGGAAAATTGTTTGCCATATGATACAACTATTTCAGGTTTTTATAACATGAAGCTGGCCGAACTTGGCCGTCCACAATCACAAGCACTTACACCAGACGATTGGTATGTGGCAAAGGTATTTGTTGAATTTTTAAAGATTTTTTACGATGCCACTGTAACTCTTTCCGGGGTCTATTACCCCACATCTTCTGAGGCAATCCATCGAATAGTGGAAATGTCTGAAGCTATAAACAATTATAGGGAAGATGAACATTTAGGCATTGCAGTTGTTGCCATGGAGGCAAAGTTGAAAAAATATTGGACTAACATTCCTTTACTTTATGCCTTGAGTATTATAGTAGATCCTAGGGTTAAATTATCTGGTTTAGAAGTTTTCCTTGAGGTTATTGGTACTAATTTGGAAATAGATTATTTAGAACAGGTTACTGACATTCGAAACAAGTTGTTCGAAGTTTTTCGTATTTATGAGCGCAGGTTTGGTGGCATTGAAACCCAACCATCAGCAGAACTGGAGACACAGTCGAACCAAACAAGTTGGGCCATTCTCAAACGCCGAAAAAAGGACAAATTAGCAAGTACTTCTTCAACCCAAAGATCTGGCCCATCTTCTTGTGCCGAGCTGAATAGGTACCTTGAAGCCCAATTCGATGCTGTCGAAGACAAGAAAGAATTAGATTTGTTGTTATGGTGGAAGTCTTATACCCATAGATATCCGGTTTTGTCACACCTAGCACGTGACGTACTAGTTATCCCCGTGTCCACGGTGTCTTCAGAACAAGCATTCAGCACCAGTGGACGCATAATTGAACCAAGAAGAAGCTGTTTGACTCCGGACATGGTAGAGGTATTAACAAGCCTTCGGGATTGGGAGCATGCTAAAAAGAGGTTGCAAAACCAAACTATAGATAATGAACTTATTCAAAATTTCAACAATCTATATGTTGATGAGGCTTCCGGTTCCGGTAGTAACCAGTTCCAGAACTAGGTTATACTGATACATTTGCTTGTAATTTGTAATATGATTGTACTCTTTTTCCCTTACCAAGTTTTTATCCCACTGGGTTTTTCTTGGTAAGGTTTTTAACGAGGTAATCATGTAAATATGTAATACTGAATTCCATAAGTAAGAAATAAATAAATACTTCTTCATTTCATATTTTCATAACATCATGTATTTTATATTTTTTGTACTATTTTATTTTTATTCATTGTATGAATTATTTTTTTACCAAAAATAATAAATCTATCTAACTACATTTACATAATTCAATTGTGAAATTGATAATTGTGAAATTGATATTAAGTATTTTAATTTTTAATTATTTATTTTATTTTTCACTAGAACCCAAAATGGAAAAAAAAATAATAAAAAATATATATATATATATCCCGGTCCGGCCCGCCGGACTGACCCGCCGACCGGTCCGGTCCGGTCCGCCTGAACGGTCCGTCGGAAACAGGCCACGTGCCGTGCCGGACCACTGTTCCGGAAAACGGACCGGACCTAGTCCGGTCCGCCAAATGGATGGACGCGGACCAGGTCCGGCCCGTTTTCGAAAACGGTCCAGACGGGCCGGACTCATTTGGGCCGGACCGGTCCATTTTTACAACATTAGTTATACTGTATCACCATTTTAATTTAGGAGTACATATATCCAACATAAATATTTCTCATCGGTGTTTATGGGAGTAAATATCTCTGATTATAATATAGATTTTTGGACATCCCATGTATCAATTAATTTCGTCAAGTCACGACAATTCCTAGCCCTTTGGATGTCAAATTAAATATATATATATATTTAAATGTGGGATATCATTCTTCTTTTGTGGCTGCCCTAAATCGGACATGCTTGTACAGTATAATCTAGTTAGATTTTAATAGACCTCTGACCTACGATGAATCGATGATGGTGTGTAAATTTATGGTACAAATTGTTTCAAATAATTTTAGAATATGTAGATTAATAAGGGACCATCTCAATTCCTATATACATAATCAAGACTAGCATATTCTTTATTTATGTAACAACTCAACATAATACAATGCTAAGACACAAATGGTAACATAAAAACAAACAGAAATAATTCGAAAAACAATAAAGCAGTACTGATTAATAATATCATAGTTGCGAGAGAAGGGTAGACATGGAGTGGCGTGATTTGCACCTAGCCTCCAATGGCTTGGCTTTAGGCATGGTAATACCAGTTCCTTGGCTCATGTCCACTTCCTCTTCGCTAATTCTCTCCCATTCGAAGCATTGAATTAAAGCAGCCAACGCTAACCCCATTACTCTGTTGGCAAGGCCAGCGCCAGGGCAAGCTCGTCGTCCCAATCCAAACGGTACAAACTTATAATTATATGCCTCATGACCACCTTCCATTAATCCTTCAAATCTTTCAGGCTTGAAACTTGTAGGGTCATCCCAGACCTTGGGGTCCCTATGAATGGCCCACGCGTTCACTATTAACATTGTTTGTCGCGATACATGGTACCCTCCGATGGTGGTGTCATCCGATGATTCATGTGGCGCTAGAAGTGGTGCTACAGGATACAATCTCTGGGTCTCGTTTACTATGCTTTGGATATAAGGTAGCTTGGCAAGATCAGGTTCGTCTACTAAACGGTCATGGCCAACATAATTGTCAACCTCCGCTCTGGCCTTCTTTAGCACAGCAGGATTGTTGAGGAGAAGCGACATAGCCCACTCTATAGTTGCCGCCGATGTGTCTGTGCCCGCAGATAGCAGTGTCTGCATATATACCGGAATCACTAATTATCAAGGTGCATTTAAAGACAGTTAAAGTGAAAAAAAACTAAAAAAATTAATCTCAGCTACTGATTACAGATGTTAGCAGTTGGGATAAAGATTAGTTCAATAGAGAATCTCAATTGACACTAAGAATTTCTTGATTGTACATACCAATATCATGCCTTTGATGATTTCATCAGTGTAGTAATTTGGTTCTGATTCTTGTAAAGAAAGCATAGAGTCGATCATTGTTCTAGTTTTTTCTTCTTGATCATCACCTGGACCGATCTTTCTGGTTCGAATTCGATTCTCATCTATCAAACTCTGCATGAATGAATCAGCTTTTTTATGTACTATCTTCATTCTTTTCTCAAAACTATGGTAATTCAACCAACGTAGAGCTGGTATAAAATCCGCTGGATCCGATGCTCCACTGATTTCAAAAATCTCCTTAATAATATCCCGAAAGAGCTTAGCTTCATCGGAATCAGCTTCATCTACACCAAAATATCTCTTCCCTGCAACCATCCTCATGATCACATTAAAAGACAGCTCGGATAACTTTGATTTCATCTCCACTTTCGTGAAACTACTCTGGCTTGAACTCTGATGAAGATTTTTGAGTAATAGTCTAACCTCGTCTCCTCGAATACTCTGAAATGTTTTAAGACGGCTTGTTGAGAAGATTTCAAGTGCCATAAGACGGCGGAGATTGCGCCAATGTTGACCGTACGGGGAAGCTCCTACTGAGGTGTAGTTATAGTTTAGGTACTTGCCAACAAGAAGACGAGGCCTATTTGCAAAGACGACGTCGTTTTTTGAAAAGACTTCTTCGATGGCGGCAGGGGAGGATAAGAGTAGCACATTTCGGTTGCCGAAAGAAAGCTTCAAGATTGAACCGTATTTGTTTGACAGGTTTTGTAATTCACTGTGGATGGGTTCTTTCAAGAGATGGAGATGGCCAATTATTGGAAATGAATTTGGTGGGCTTGGTGGGAGATTCTTGTATTGTGTTTGTTTATGAAAAAGATGCTTCAAAATGAGAAGAAAAAAGAGAAAAGATGTTGCAGAAACGATGAGTAACCATGTTTCCTCCATGACCATGAAAATATGTTTTCAGTTTTGTTGTCGTGTACGTAATTGTGTTGGGATAAGATGAGTAGTCAGTAGTGTTTGAATCTGATGCTAGTTTATAAAGGAAAGATTGAGTGACGTCCAAGCTCATTTGGAACACATAATTCCATTTTTATTGTATTTTTTGTTTGTTTGTAGAATTCTCACCTGCCATCTTTATAGTTTTTATACATAATCATCAAACTAGTCAACAGACAAGAATATTTAATTTGATTATGCAAAGGTACCTGTTTGGTGGCTAGTGTCTACTGCGTAAGCAACTGCGAAAGATTGCGAACAGAAAATCAGGTAGCATCCCTCGACCTTAAACGTCATTGTCCTTTTTCTCATTTCTTAATACTTGTAATTAGGCGGTGATCATCAATTTAATGACATTATCAAAATAACAACTACATTGAGAATTGGTTCCAAAATAGATATTTTTAACAAAAAGTGTGAAACTAATTACCATTCTATCAAATTCCATCCAATGAGTGATATTTTTGTATATAAGGAGATAACATTAATTTATTTTAGATGTTTTTTGGAAATTAATTTTTTATTTTGTTTTTTAAAACGAATAATTATATTTAGTGTGTGTACTGTGTATATGGACATTATATCTCAGAAAAAAAAAAATATAAAATATAAAATATATATATATTAGAGTAATTAGCACAAATCCCCCCTCGAGTGTATGTAAATTTGCATGTTGCCCCTTAAACTTTTTTTTTATGCCTTAAACCCCCTGAACTATCTCTTATTGGCAATCCTTTGGTTTTTTCCTCCCTGAGGGGGCATTTTTACTCTTGTTCTGACAATAAGAGATAGTTCATAGGGTTTAATGCCTAAAAAAAAAGTTTAGGGGCAACATGTAAATTTACATACACTCGAGGGGGGATTTGTGCCAATTACTCTATATATTAAGAAGATTAAGGTTACAAAATCTAAAAAATAAAGAAGAGACACGTATATTGATCTAAACCATTTCTTTTGTTTTTTGAAACGAATAATTATATTTAGAGCATCTCCAATGCTGTGCCAAATATCTATGCCAATGCTAAAATTTAGCATATGGTGTAAAAATCATCCTCCAATGCAGTGTCAAATAATGTGTCAAATTTGACATGTGCTATATGGACAAGGATCTTCTGCTGAGCATTATATGTGCTGAACTTTGCTGAGCTTTCTGAGATCTGTTTACACGTGGCTAAAAAATAAATAGAAGGCTAGGATTTATTTAAGTAGTTTACTTTTTGTGTTCTCTCCAAACTTACTACAGATAGGCCCAGCTAACACTCAATCCCTAAAGGTTTACATTTTTTTTTCTTCTCTCACCTTACAAACGGCTGCTGCTAACTCCATTTCCGTCATTGTTCTTCGACGACCAACCAAATTTCGGCGACGGTAGAGTACAGTATGGACAGAAAATCCTAACTCCATTTCCGTCCTTACTCTTTGATGACCAACCAAACTTCGGTGACGGTAGAGTACGGAACCAAATTTCAACTAAATCAACTCACTAATTGCTATATAAAAAATTTTAAAAAAAAAAAAATCGCAATACCAGAGAAAATATATGTATAAATTGCCAAATCTTTGGCAAAGGTCACTTTCCCATAGAATATTTTATCATTAATACTTACGGTTAATGTGGATCTAAATTTGTAAACCAGTTGCTTTTGCTAAAATTGAGTCAAATTTCAAAACAATTCTCAATTTTTCCTTGCTTGTTGCTTCGCCGGAGTTCTTCAAATTGTTGAAGAGATGGATGAGGTTTCTAGGTTGAAGTCGACGGAGAAGAGATGGCTAGGTCAAAACCAAGAAGAGAAATTCGTTTTTTCTTTTGTTGTTGTTGTTGTCGTCGTCTTTAGCAAAATTGGTCCACCGGAGGAAGCTGAATTCCTCCAGATCAGAATTCCTCCAGCAACAGGAGGAAAATGCCTCAACTTTTTTTTTTTTAATATTGTTTATTTTAAATATAAAAAATAAATGGATTGAGACGAATTTTAGGAAAAGAGATTGAAGCATGTGATTTATGATATTTAGGTGGGAAAGGACAGAAATTGCAGAGCAGCCATGAACAAAGGAAAGAGAAGTGAAGTTGTTGAGAGTTGAGATTTGCAGAGTCGTGAAGAAAGAGAGCAAATTTTAATGACCCATCAAATGACGTCGTTTAGAGTGAATTCAGAATAAAAAATAATTTAATCAAATCCTGACCATACAATTTTTTAATTGCCACATGTCATCGGATCCTTTGAAGTTCAGCACAGTTCAACAGGGAAGTGGTTCAGCAAAAGATCTTTATCCGTGCTATATTGTGTGACAAATTTGACACACAATATAGCATATGTCAAATTTTGCACAGCAATAAATGCTCCCCTTTTAATTACAAAAATGCTATTATATATATATTTTAAATGAAGTAATGAATGCATTAATGAAATTTTACATCAGAGAATTAAAAAAATATATATATACATTAATGGTAAGTGTTTACTTTTATAATTTTAATTAATAAAATAATAAAATAGCATTTTAAATAGGATTGTGCATTGGAGCACAATGCTAAATTGATGTGCTAAATATAGCATTTTACTCTTTTTTGTGCCAAATTTGGCATTGACATTGGTATTGGCATATACATTGGAGATGGTCTTAGTGTGTGTAAATATAAATATATATATATATATAGTTTTTCTATTGTCAGTTCGTTTCTGATATAAAATATATCAGGATGAAAAATATGGATCATTAAATTCACATACTTCGACTTAAATTGTATGCACTTGTCAAAACTTCTTCATAATCTATGGTCCATATTCTTCGTCCTGATATATTTTATATCATGACGAACTGACAATATATATATAGTCCTGTTCTCATGCGGACGTCCTGATATAACTTCATGAGGATATTGAATGTGAGCCACTAGTTTTGACAAGTGCATACACACTGGAGTCAAAACATGTAAAACTAGTAGTGTACATTCAATATTCTCATGAAGTTATATCAGGACGTCCTCATTTGAAAAAAAAAAATATATATATATATATATATATTTATTTATTTATTTATTTACATACACTAAATATAATTATTCTTTTCAAAAAACAAAAGAAAAAATTGATTTCCAAAAAACATATAAAATAAATTAATGTCATCCCATTATTTATCAAAATGTCACTAATTGAAAAAATTAATTTCCAAAAAAATCTAAATTAAATTAATGTCATCTCCTTATTTACTAAAATGCCCCTCATTGGATGGAATTTGATGGAATTAGATAGAATTCAATGGAATGGCCATTAGTGTCACACTTTTCGTTAAAATGGCTATTTTGAAACAAATTCCCAATCTAGTGGTCATTTTGATAGTATGTCATCAAATTGATGGCCGCTAAGGTAATTATCCCTTTTCAATATATAGTCATGTGGACGTGTGTCGTATGGTGCAGATTAACTACATGCTAATAAGTATTTGACAGCCTCAAAGTTTGACATCTGGGTTCATTTAGAATTGATCCTATCTGCATAATATGACCAATTAAAATCATATAATCCAAAGATGAGCTAAGTGATGATGATATCAGATGTTGCCATGCACCTGCTTTGAACATGAAGGCCTTGTTTGGTAAACAATATTGGACTGGACCGAACAATACTAAATTAGTATTTCCCAGGATTTGGTAAAAATATTTGATCGGATTAAATAATCTGGTATATAATTTAATCCGGCCCACATAGTACTATTCAATCCATCCCATAGAGATATGCAGGGACGTAGCTAGGAATTTTTTTTAGGGGGTGCACCATTAAATAATAATAAAAATGATAATTTTTTTTTGAATAATTTAAAATGCATTAATCGAAAATGAAACATCCTAAGTTTACAAGGGGTGTACACCGGGCCAAACAAAAATTTTGACTAAACAAAAAGTTGGAACATATAGATTTATATAATTCTTCAAACATATTTACAACTGTTCTAGATGTGGTTTCATCTTTTAAAAATATTGCATGACAGTCTCATTATCAATGCTATCAGATATGTCATTTTCTATATAAACAACCAAATTGTCATCCATCCATTGATCTCCCATGTTGTTGCGCAATCGAGTTTTTATAATATTCATAGCTGAAAATGATCTCTTAACAGTAGCAGTAGCAACCGGTAGAATCCATGCTAATGTCAAACTAATGGAAATACCTTGTCTTTTTTATTAGCAATCATCATTTTTGTAAGTTCAGTAATTCCATTCAATTTTGAAAACTCAAAACTATAGTGCATATCCATAATATAAGTCTCAAGTTGACAATCAAGTATCATAATATCCGCAAGAGAAAAGTCATTTACCAACAAATGAATCATCACCCCCTTGTTAACCATCACTGGTTTGAAATAGAGTCTAATGAGTAAAATGATTACAAATTTTTAAACAATAAACCTATAATTAAATTAAAATTTTCTACAATATAACACTTGATTAGTATTGAAATTCATATTCAATTACATAATAAACCCAAGTTTTATGCAATATAATACCTAATTTGTATTTGCAATTTGTAATAAATAATTATTGAATTTCATAACTCATTAGTTATAAACACAATTTTATGCATCATATACTAAGACAGAATAAGAAAGACACAGCGGCCTTGGAGAAATTAGAGCACACCCATGGTATGAACTTGAAGAGTTGAAGAAAATATTGTTCGACAAAAATGAAAAGTCACAGATGAATCAATGATGGAAAGACCGAAGAGAGGGTTGAGAAAGAATAAAATGGATTTTAGTTATTGGGTAGAGAAAGGGTAAAGTGAAGAAGAGGACCATTTGTTTGTTTTTATAAAAAACTTTACAAACTTGGTCGAAAGTGAAAGTTGGGGCGGTTGTCCTTGCTCGCCCTTCATTGGCTCCGTCCCTGGTCAGATATGATTGATCGGACTTGAGTGGCGTTTTTTTTGTTTTTTGTTTTTTTGTTTTTTAAATGGATGGATTGTATTGAAAACAAATGGAAACCAAAAAGTCAAAAAGTTATCGATTGGTGGCCTCACAAACTTTATCTCTTTTTTTTTTAGCTGTTTCAATTTAATTTAATTTAATATATATATATAATATGAAATGTGAAAAAAAAACAAAACAAAACAATAACATGCTCAACAAGCCAACACATTATTAAAATTATTGTAAAAAAAAAAAAAAACATTATTAAAATTAAAAAAAAAATCAATTTACAATATTTTCAATTTAAATTTTTTTATTTATAAGATAAAAAAATTAATTCTATGTATCCAAACTATTTGTCCAAAATCATACATGTGGCACATGAGATCATTCTTGACAACTCACATATTATATCATTTGGTCATGATTTTGGACAAACATTTTGGACAACCTAATATTACTCTCAATAAAATGAGTATCTAAAGAAGAGAACGGTCGTATAGAATAATAATATTTTTATCTAAACATTTATTTAACAAAATATTTTTAAATCTTTTATATGAATAATATCTTTTATTAATAAAGCACCAAACATGGGACAATACTAAACACAATTTAGTCCATTCCATTATAGTACGACGTGCCGAACATGGCCAAAGAGGATTGGTATAGTCGGCAATCAGCATATAAACAATCAGATTGAGCTCAAAAATCATTTTCATATCAACTACCTTTTAATGCATAAGAAAATCATCAAATAGTTTATATGGATAACGAAAATCATATACACATCATATTCATCGTTCAAGTGAAGAGAACATAACCAAGCATATGTAATACATGCAGAAACATCTTAGCAATCATCAAACACCAAAAAAAGATGAAAAGAAAATGAAGTATTCATAAGAAACTGAAACATTGCAGATCTTCACACATCAAAGCTGAGCAAGCACCTTAGTAAGTGCTTCACGAGGTCGAAATGTGATCTTCACATGCCTTTCCTCTGCCTTTTTCGGGTTGGTTTTAACAGGAGCTTGGCTCTGATCTTTTTTAACCTCTTCCCAGTCAAATCACTGTATCAATGTCCCAAGAGACAAGGAAAAATAAAAAGAAAAGAAAAATAAATAAAAGACAATTAAATAAGGTTAGAGAATTTAATAAAATAATTATATTTTAGAAAGATAAAAGTATTAAATGGGTGAGAAACAATGACTGCATTAAATAAGGAAAGATAAAAGAGATTAAATTCTATCCATTAAAAGAATAATTTAATAAGGTTATTTTTAACACTCTTTTTTTTTTTTTGGGGGGGGGGGGGGGGGGGGGGGGTACAATAGAGGGCAATGCCAAAAAGAAAACTAAGAAACAGAGGAAGAAATACTGGCAGTACTCTGCCTAGCTAACAAGGGCTAAGCCTAGTGGTGACCCCGGTTCGGTTTCGGTTTGGGTGGGACCCTAAACCGAAACCGAAACCGAAACCGGAAAGCCATTTTAGTGACCGGTTTCAAACCGCCGGTTTTCGGTTTCCGGTTTCGGTTTCAGTTTCGGTTTGGCCGGTTTCGGTTTCGGTTTTTTTTTTTTTTTTTTTTTTTTTTTTTTACCTTTTCAACCTTTGATTATTATATTATAAAGATTGTTTGGGTTTCCGTTTTTTTTAATATTTTTTTTATAAATTTTTTTTTTTTTAATTTTTTACCTTTTCATTGATTATTATTATAATAATATATCATAAAGATTGTTTGTATGATTAAAATCTTGATAAATAATAATAAAATCTTGTATTTATTAAATATAAAATCATGAAGTTGTAAATAAAAAAATATTTACAAACATTTTCATTGAAGTATTTAAGTATTTCACAATGTTTAGAAGAAAAAAAATTGACATTTATTAATAAATACAATTTTACAATTTCACAAAATAAATAAATAAATTACAAATTGGCCTTGAAGGCTTGAATTCAAATATACAATATTACAATGTAACAAAGTTAAAATTTAAAAAAAAAAAAAAAAAAAATATCGGCCTTGCACTTAATTTTTTACCACAATTAAGCTGCCTACGTATCCTCCACCAATGTAGAGAAATCAAAGGCCACGTAGTTCTTTTACCTTTAATTACTTGCTCGGTGTTGGAGGTTGGAAGTTGGAACAGAATCTATTCGCTGTCTTCCGTTCCCGTGGTTTGGTCACCTTCGAAGAAGTCGTTCACTATCTCCGGCTGGAGTTCTTGTTGTCTATGTTTTGCTTTCGTCCAATCATCAACACACGACTGCATTTCAAGTGATTGTTGACACATAGCCGACCGTCTTGGGTCTAAAATATTTCCACCTGCACTAAATTCTTGTTCCACAGCAACTGTAGAAACCGGCGTTCCAAGAATTTGTTTGGCAATAATAGCCAAAATTGGATAATCCTGTTCATGACTCTTCCACCAATCCTGAAGACTAAATTTATCATCTGGAAATTTATGATCGTCTTCTAAATACCGGTCAAGCTCAGAGATAGATGAGGATGAAGAAGATGTTTTTAATTTTTTGGATCTTTGGGAAAACAGTAGATCCCCTAAACCCTGTAATTTAAATTTTGAGGAAGAACTACTAGCACCGGATGGTCCAGATGTGGGTTGGGGTTGTGAAACCGGCACGTTCAAAGACTGACCATATATTTGAAGATATTCATCGTATAATTCATAAAGCAAAGTTTTAACAGAATCACAACAATCAAGAACATCAACATCAACTTCTAAATCTAAACATTTGTAATAATTAGATAAATAGACCTGCAAACATTCTAATTTAAAGCGTGGATCAAAACACGATGCAAGCAAGTAAATATTTGGAATCTTCTCATAATACTGACACCATTTTGTTTTCATGGCAGCAACACATGGACTCAATTGAACATCGAATTCACAGGCACTAAATGCACCAACAACATTAACACTTTGAATAAGAAATAAATGAGTAGTGGGATAGTAAATACCAGATAAAGCATTGGTAGCATCATTAAAAACACGTAACAATTCAAGAATTTTTATACATACATCCCAATGGTTCAATTGAAGAGAAATTGAAGGAACATTATAATTAATAAAAGAAACTAATAAATCCTTATATTCAACACTTTCACAAAGTAACTTATAAGTTGAATTCCAACGTGTGGTAATATCTCGAGAAATTTTTTTTGGATGCATACCATTCTGACAGCAATATTTTAACCATTGTTTCTGGATTTTGCTATGCCTCCAGATATAGTTAATACTATCTCTACTTGGTCTAATAAAAGCAGAAAGCTTTGTTAATCCAGCTTGAACACATAAATTTAAAACATGGCATACACAACGTTGATGAAATAATTTACCCCCAAAATAGGGATTGCACAAATCTGTTAACATAGGAATAGCTGTGGTATTGCTTGCAGCATTATCAAAGCCAATAGCAAAAATTTTGTTTAGTAAATTATACTCTTCAAAAATGATTTTAAGGAGTCGAAAAATATTTTTAGCCGAATGCAAGTCATCAAAAACACGAAATGCGAGAATTCTTTTTTACATGTCCCAGTTATTGTCCATATAATGACATGTGACACCCAAATATGAATGACTACCAAAATTGTCGCTCCATATGTCGGTACATACAGAAACGCGACCTTGAAAATTTTCAAAAAATGTTTTCAATAATTTTTTTTCTTTTTTGTAAATGCCATTTAGTGTACGTGTGAGAGTGGTTCTAGGAACACGTTGCATTGCAGGATTTAATGCATTTTGACAGTAATTAACAAAACCCACTTTCTCACCAAAACCAAAAGGTAAGTGTTCAGTTGCAACCATTAATGCTAATTGTTCTCTATTTTTTTCAAACGTGTAATGAAATAATTGATTAGAAGAGGTTGCGTACCTATCAATTTGGGCTTGGTTATTCGCCATCGCGTATTCAGACGGGTGAGTTTTTCTGACATGAGTCCACATCGTGCCATATCCGAAGTTTCTTGGAACCTTGTATGTTTTGGGGCAGTAATTGCACTGGATGTGCCAATATGTACCATCAAAATTAATTTTCTTCATATGCACTTTGAAGAGATCAGACTTCATCGGCTTTTCTTCTTCAGCATCACCTTCACCTGCAAAAAAATCATCCGAAGGGGGTGGGGGGTTAGATACATTTTCATTAATATTGGGGGTATTGTAAGCGGGGTTGAGTCCGTCGAACTCGGGATTAGAAGTAGAAGGCTGATTGGATCCAAATCGATCTTCAATGAACTGCTGAAAAGTCACATCGTCGGCAATGACAGCATCACCAATGTTTTGCAACAAGTTTTCCACGTGACCCTTTCCTCTATTCACATTTCTTGAACCATCTCCCCCACTTCCACTTCCACTTGCCATTGAAAAATTAATAATAATAAAATTTAGATATATGTAAAAAAAATATTGTTGGAATAATGATGGTAACAAAGTAAAAAAAAAATAGATGATTGAAAAAAATATATTGTTGGAATAATGATGGTAACAAAGTAAAAAAAAAATAGATGATTGAAAAAAAAAATATTGTTGGAATAATGATGGTAACAAAGTAAAAAAAAAATAGATGATTGAAAAAAAAAAATTGTTGGAATAAGACTATAAGAGTGGTGAGGAAGTAAAAAAAAAATATATGATGGTAAAAAATATAAGAAATAAATATTTTATGCTAGAAAAAAAAATATAATAAATTATTTATATATGAAATGAGAAATTGAGAATTAAAGGAAATTGTAAATATATAGAGAATTCAGAAATTGAGATTGAGAGAGATTGAGATAAGTTGAGAGTTGAGATTTGAGATTTGAGAGAGTGAGAGTGGTGTGAAGAAAAATGAGACTGGGCTGGCCGCTGGGCGTCAGAACGGTCGTCTGCCTGAGCCGCCCAGTGCCCAACGGCACAATTTGAATTTTTTTTTTCAAAACTTATGCCACGTGTCAGTGGCTGATTGGTTTATATATATATATATATATATATATATATATATATATATATATATATATATATATATATATTTCCCTTCTAACGGTTATAAACAAGTATTCGTTCAGACGCTGCCATGTGGCAGCGTCTGATTGGATCTTTTTTTTTTTTTTTTTTAAAAACCGGCGGTTTACCGCGGACGAAACCAACGGTTTTATCCGGTTTCCACTCTGTTTTCGCTCAGACGCTGCCACGTGGCAGCGTCTAATTGGATAATTTTTTTTTTCCGTTAATTGAAAACCGGCGGTTTAACCGAAACCGCCGGTTTTGTCCGGTTTTCTCTCACCCGAAACCGAAATCGAAACCGAAACCGAAACCGAAACCGGAGGGTTCGGTTTCCTACCGGTTTGAAAACCGCCGGTTTCGGTTTTGGTTTTGGTTTTGGGTTTTGGGTTTTGGGTTTTCGGTTTTCGGTTCGGTTTTGACCGTACGGTTCCGGTTTAACCGCGGACAAAACCGACGGTTAACCGGAACCGGGGTCACCACTAGCTAAGCCTCTACAATCATCCCTTTCGTTTCTTTTAAAATGCCATAGATATCTCTTCATTAATGAGGAGGGTTATACTGTATCACCATTTTAATTTAGGAGTACATATATCCAACATAAATATTTCTCATCGGTGTTTGTGGGAGTAAATATCTCCGATTATGATATAGATTTTTGGACATCCCATGTATCAATTAATTTCGTCAAGTCACGACAATTCCTAGCCCTTTGGATGTCAAATTAAAAATATATATATATTTAAATGTGGGATATCATTCTTCTTTTGTGGCTGCCCTAAATCGGACATGCTTGTACAGTATAATCTAGTTAGATTTTAATAGACCTCTGACCTACGATGAATCGATGATGGTGTGTAAATTTATGGTACAAATTGTTTCAAATAATTTTAGGATATGTAGATTAATAAGGGACCATCTCAATTCCTATATACATAATCAAGACTAGCATATTCTTTATTTATGTAACAACTCAACATAATACAATGCTAAGACACAAATGGTAACATAAAAACAAACAGAAATAATTCGAAAAACAATAAAGCAGTACTGATTAATAATATTATAGTTGCGAGAGAAGGGTAGACATGGAGTGGCGTGATTTGCACCTAGCCTCCAATGGCTTGGCTTTAGGCATGGTAATACCAGTTCCTTGGCTCATGTCCACTTCCTCTTTGCTAATTCTCTCCCATTCGAAGCATTGAATTAAAGCAGCCAACGCCAACCCCATTACTCTGTTGGCAAGGCCAGTGCTAGGGCAAGCTCGTCGTCCCAATCCAAACGGTACAAACTTATAATTATATGCCTCATGACCACCTTCCATTAATCCTTCAAATCTTTCAGGCTTGAAACTTGTAGGGTTATCCCAGACCTTGGGGTCCCTGTGAATGGCCCACACGTTCACTATTAACATTGTTTGTCGCGGTACATGGTACCCTCCGATGGTGGTGTCATCCGATGATTCATGTGGCGCTAGAAGTGGTGCTACAGGATACAATCTCTGGGTCTCGTTTACTATGCTTTGGATATAAGGTAGCTTGGCAAGATCAGGTTCGTCTACTAAACGGTCATTGCCAACATAATTGTTAACCTCCGCTCTGGCCTTCTTTAGCACAGCAAGATGGTTTAGGAGAAGTGACATAGCCCACTCTATAGTTGCTGCCGATGTGTCTGTGCCCGCAGATAGCAGTGTCTGCATATATACAGGAATCATTAATTATCAAGGTGCATTTAAAGACGGTCAAAGTGAAAAAACTAAAAAAATTAATCTTAGCTACCAATTACAGACAGATCTGTTGAGGTTGGGACAAAGATCAGTTCAATACAGAATCTCAATCGATACTAAGAATTTTTTGATTGTACATACCAATATCATGCCTTTGATGATTTCATCAGTGTAGTAATTTGGTTCTGATTCTTGTAAAGAAAGCATAGAGTTGATCATTGTTCTAGTTTTTTCTTCTTGATCATCACCTGGACCGATCTTTCTGGTTCGAATTCGATTCTCATCTATCAAACTCTGCATGAATGAATCAGCTTTTTTATGTATTATCTTCATTCTTTTCTCAAAACTATGGTAATTCAACCAACGTAGAGCTGGTATAAAATTTCCTGGATCGATGCTCCACCGATTTCAAAAATCTCCTTAATAATATCCCGAAAGAGCTTAGCTTCATCGGAATCAGCTTCATCTACACCAAAATATCTCTTCCCTGCAACCATCCTCATGATCATATTAAAAGACAACTCGGATAACTTTGATTTCATCTCTACTTTCGTGAAACTACTCTGGCTTGAACTCTGATGAAGATTTTTGAGTAACAGTCTAACCTCGTCTTCTCGAATACTCTGAAATGTTTTAAGACGGCTTGTTGAGAAGATTTCAAGTGCCATAAAACGGCGGAGATTGCGCCAATGTTGACCGTACGGGGAAGCTCCTACTGAGGTGTAGTTATAGTTTAGGTACTTGCTAACAAGAAGACGAGGCCTATTTGCAAAGACGACGTCGTTTTTTGAAAAGACTTCTTCGATGGCGGCTGGGGAGGATAAGAGTAGTACATTTCGGTTACCGAAAGAAAGCTTCAAGATTGAGCCGTATTTGTTTGACAGGTTTTGTAATTCACTGTGGATGGGTTCTTTCAAGAGATGGAGATGGCCAATTATTGGAAATGAATTTGGTGGGCTTGGTGGGAGATTCTTGAATTGTGTTTGTTTATGAAAAAGATGCTTCAAAATGAGAAGAAAAAAGAGAAAAGATGTTGCAGAAACGATGAGTAACCATGTTTCCTCCATGACCATGAAAATATGTTTTCAGTTTTGTTGTTGTGGATGTAATTGTGTTGGGATGATGAGTAGTGTTTGAACCAAAAGGTCAAAAGGTTATCGATTGGTGGCCCCACAAATTTTATCTCATTTTATCTAATTTAATTTAATTTATATATATATATATAATATCAAATGAAATGTTAAAAAATAAAATAAATAAATAACATATTCAACAAATTATTAAAATTATTGTAAAAAAAAAAAAAAAAAAACACACATTATTAAAATTAAAAAAAAAAAAAACAATTTACAACATTTTCAATTTAAATTTTATAAGATAAAAAAATTAATGTTATGTATCCAAAATATTTATCCAAAATCATACATGTGACACATGAGATTATTCCTGACAACTCACATGCCATATTATTTAAGCATGATTTTGGACAACTTAACATTACTCTCAATAAAATGAGTATCCAAAGAAGATAACATCTATATAATAATAATATTTTTATCTAAACATTTATTTAACAAAATATTTTTAAATCTTTTATACGAATAATATCTTTTATTAATAAAGCACCAAACATGGGAGTTGGGACAGTATTAAACACAATCTAGTCCAGTCCAATTTAATAAGTCCAGTACGGCATGCCAAACAAGGCCGACGAGGATTGGTATAGTCGGCAATCAGCATATAAACAATAGGGAAGAGTGCTAGAATCACTCTCCCAACCCACTCTCTCAACTCACTCTCTCTTTATAATGTGATATGTGGACAACATTTACTTCTCTACATCAAACTTAAAGCCATTATAAATGGCCTGTTTTTTCTATCTATTTACAAATCAAACCAATCACTAACTTCCTAAGTTACTCTTTATTTATTTACCAAATTGCCATCTAATATTAGATTATTATTTTTTTCAAAAAGAAATATATAACAAAGGCATTTTTTTTAAACAAAATAATAAAGGCATTTAGTTCTTCATCTACATAGTGATATAAGAAAAAAAAAAAGTTCAATATAGAAATTTAATACAACACAATTAAATTATTTAATAAAAAAAGCTATTAAAAAAAATTACATGTAACAATTGTGAAAGACAATTTATGTTTGAAAATGATGAGAGTTTGAGTGAAATTCAAAAAAAAAAAAAAAAAAGTTCAATGGTTGACTGGGATTGATAATTTGGGAATCACAGAAAAAAAAGTTTATTTAAAAAAAAAAAACAATGGGTAATTTAGGAAATTAGTTATTTGTTTAATTTGTAAATAAATAGAAAAAGCTGGTCATTTATAATAGCTTTAAATTTGATGTAGAGAAAAAAAAAGGGAAAATTGCACAAACTTACCCTAACGTTTCCCATTATGGCATAATATTCAACTAATGCCTTTAATTGCACAAACAACCCCTCATGTTAGTCAACTTTGGTTAAAAATAGCTATTGACAATGATTTTTTTTTGAAAACCCAAAATTGCCCCTGCACTTTATTACAAAAAAATCTTAATTGCCATTTATTTAAAACATTGTCTACTTTAAATTATTATAATATAAAAAACAAAACAATTTAAGAAAACGTTATTTTGAGAAAATACAATTTAATAATATATTAAAAACAAAACAAAAAAACGTTTTTTTGAGAAAATATAATTTAAAATTATGCAAGTCCAATATGAATAGTGGTAATGTGTTACATATTTTTGAATTTTTTTGTTTTTATTATATTATTTTTGAATTTTTTTTATTTAAAAAGGATTATATTTAGTATTCTAAACACAAATATAAATAAAATCATTAAGAGTTTGAAATAAAAATATAATCATGTGTCATAATAAAATACAGTAGCACCGAAAATTTGTTCAATGTTCATCTCTATAAGACAAAATAATTTGACTCAATATAAATTACACATTATATTTTGGTTTAAAAATTTAAAAAAAAAAATATACTAAACATAATCCTTTTTAAATAAAAAAAATATGTTTTAAATTTTAAAAATATGTAGCACATTACCACTATTCATATTGGACCTGCATAATTTTAAATTATATTTTCTCAAAATAACGTTTTTTTTTTTTTGTTTTTTTTTTTAATATATTATTAAATTGTATTTTCTCAAAATAACGTTTTCTTAAATTGTTTTGTTTTTAATATATTATTTTTGAATTTTTTTTATTTAAAAAGGATTATGTTTAGTATTTATTTTTTATATTATAATAATTTAAAGTAGATAATGTTTTAAATAAAGGGCAATTAATATTTTTTTGTAATAAAGTGCAAGGGCAATTTTGGGCTTTAAAAAAAAAAATCATGGTCAATGGCTAATTTTAATTGAAGTTGACTAAAAGGAGGGGTTGTTTGTGCAATTAAAGGCATTAGTTGAATATTATGCTATAATGGGAAATGTTAGGGTAAGTTTGTGCAATTTGCCCAAAAAAAAACAGTTGTCCACATGTCACATTATAAAGAAAGAGTGAGTTGAGACTTGAGAGAGTGATTCTAGCAATCCTCAACAATCAGATTGAGCTCAAAAATCATTTTCATATCAACTACCTTTTAATGCATAAGAAAATCATCAAATAGTTTATATGGATAACGAAAATCATATAAACATCACATTCACCGTTCAAGTGAAGAACATAACCAAGCATATGTAATACATGCAGAAGCATCTTAGCAAAGATCAAACACAAGAAAAAAAAAATGAAGTATTTATAAGAAACTGAAACATTAATTGCAGATCAACTTGACACATCAAAGCTGAGCAAGCACCTTAGCAAGTGCTTCACGAGGTCGAAATATGATCTCCGCATGCTTTCCCTCTGCCTTTTTCGGGTTGGTTTTAACAGGAACTTGGCTCTGATCTTCTTTAACCTCTTCCCAGTCAAAGCACTGTATCAGTGTCCCAAGCGACAACGCCATGACTCTCATCCCCAAGCCTTCTCCAGGGCATACCCTTCTGCCCAAACCAAATGGAATGAATTTAAACCCTCCCTTTTCTTGTACTTCACTTTGTATAAGGAACCTCTCAGGCTTAAATCTATCATGCTCTATCCAAAACTCTGGATCATTATGAACAGCCCAGGCGTTAATCCACAACTGTGTACCCCGTGGAATGTGGTAGCCTCCCACTGTGCAATCCTCCGAGGACTCGTATGGTGGTAGAATTGTCACAGGGCCTAATCGAAGTGTTTCACTGATGGTACCGTGAAGGTATGGAAGTTTGTTAAGATCAGCATCATTTATTAGCCTTGATGAGTCTCCAACGTGATTGTCAATCTCGTCCCTTGCTTTTTTGAAGGCCTCTGGATGCGCAATCAGCTGTGAAACAACCGAATCCAATGTGATCACAGTCGTATGTGTCCCTGCTATCAGTGTCATCTGAATAATTCCTTTGACAACATTGTTAGTGTAGAATTCCGGTTCAGATTCTCGCAATTTCAGCGGAACATCAATAATGGGTCGACTAGTCTCTCCACCTGTACTATTATTATTTTGATGTGTATCAAGCAGAGCCTGAATGAAAGCATCTCTCTTTTTGTGAATTTTTATCTCCTGCTTCTCAACACCATAGTAAGTCAACCATCTCAAGTATGGAAAATAATCACCCAAAGCCATGTTCAAAAAAGGACCAAAGATCTGCTTCAGATCATCCAATTTGCCTTTTGTAATTTTGTCTAAGTCCAGCTCCTCCTCTTCGAAACACTTCTTACCTGCAACAATCTTCATCATGATATTAAAATCCAGCATGTAAAAAAAAGATTCCACATCAACTTTCCGGGCCCGTTTGTACAAGTGCTTGATCATGAATTTGACTTCTTCAGCGCAAATTTCTGAAGACATTTGGAGACGTTTTGCTGAGAAAATTTCAAGGGCAGTGAACCTGCGAAGGTTGCGCCAGTGGTGGCCATAGGGAGCTCCGATAGTAGTAAAATTGTACTGTAAAATCCTTCTATAGGGCAAGAGTGGATGATTAGCGAAGATGATGTCATTGTTTGGGAAGCATTCTTCAATGGCTGCACAAGAGGAGAGTACAAGTATTGGGCGTGAACCCAAGCGCAGAAGAAATATAGGACCATACTTTCTGGAGAGATTGCTTAGAGCTTCGTGTACGGGCCTTTTCAAGAGATGGAAATGGCCTATTATAGGAAGACTGGGAGGACTTGGAGGCAAGTTTTTTTGTTGATTAATCCTTCTTTGTACCGTGAACTGGTAGACAATAGCAATAATAGAGACTACTGCACTGAGGTAAAACAGAGCATCCATGGTGACAACTTTCTCACTTGTTTATCTCGATTGACTTGCAAGCTCATTACAAGGAACAAGATGGCTTTTATAAACGTAATTTGGTGGCCTATCACTATCAAGTTATTTTTTATTTGAAACAGGTGGCCACTCACTATCAAGTTAAAACTTTTATAATTTGAAAAGTCGTTCTCATTCATTGTGTTAATGTCTCATATTTGAATGGGTGATATATCAAGAAAGAGACAGAGGTAAGGGATTAAGGGGGGTCTACAGGGGTAATAAGATTGAAGAACATTCAATGTGTTTGATATAACCTGTAAGGTATTTGACAAAAGTACTCAATGAAGAAACTCCATTAGAGGAGAGAAAGAGAAGCTCTCGAGAATTGATTTTCTATTTGATTGATTTGAGAAGATTACAGAACCTGGTATATATACCAGTTGATCACACACAAAGTGTGATTTTCAGATTCAAGGAATCTGTAACAAACTCTGACTAATTCTAACAACCTGCTTACATCAGCATTTTATTTCTGTTATCTTACCATAGTTAGTTAACTTAACCAAGGCCGTTAATTACCAAACCTATAGTTAAGAGTTAACCAAAATCTAACCATCTGCTGTGGTCTGCTGAATCACAATCATCAGACACTGAGAAGGTTCTTTGATCACACTTAGCAGAATGATACACTGTATCTGGATCCATGGTAGTAGCTTTGTTTGTGAAACCTATCATGCCATGTTTACTATATTGTATTGGCTTATCAAGGGGCAATGCCCCCTTTCCTCAATTTATTTATTTATTTTTTTTTTAATAATTTTATAAAAAAAGTTTATGAAATTATAAAATTATCTTTATATTTTAAAATGTTTTCATTTTGGTTCACCAAATTTTTTTTTTTATATTTGTAGCTCCGAATTTTAAATTTAATTAAGTTTGAGAGGGCCAATCAATAAAATGTTTTATAGGATGCAAATATAAAAATTTTAACCTAAATATGAGGATTAAAATGAAATTTTCGAAGAGGCTGGAGGGGCCATTGCCCCACCAGGCCCCTTCATAGCTTCACCCCTCTGTGCCTCCAGAAAGAGACCCTATATATAATGTGTTAGTTGGGTCCAAAAATCTTTTCATATCAAAATTCTTGATATTATAAGTTCCAAACTAACTATAATATACCTTTGTTTTATCATCACCCCCGTGGCATGTTATATTTCAGTTGTCCAATTAATATATTATCAAAAAAACAGATGCAATTTAGCTTTCACCCATAACATTATGTCGACCCAAGAATGGTTGTACAACCTATGCCTTTCCAAGAAAGGTGGTCTCCTATGCCTTTCTAAGAAGGGTGGCTATTAAATGCAAGAGCTAGGGTGGACATGGAGCAGCAACCATAGTAAAATTATTCACCACCGAAGAAAATTTGCTCATGCAACGGACAACGCGTCTACCAGCAATAGCTACATGCATAGATGCATATTATTCATAGATGCTTCTAATATTATCACCAGCAAAGATGCAATCTGCTTTAAAAGCTAGCCAAATGGAAAAGCAAGATACCTGCTTATCCCAATCAGTTCTCCAGGTGATAATAATAAGTATTAACAGTTTGAATAAATGTTCCAAACAACATTCCAATCCAAACACCCTGCAGAGGAAATTCCAACAAGTAGACTTTAGCAACATAATGAGATTCAAAATATTGATATCTAGTAAGAATATAAGATGTGGGCTATGTGGCCAACCTGTGAAATCTGATTCAAATAATTATCTGCTCCTTTTAGTAACTGTTCTTCATCTCCCGGAAAAATGAACTTATCATCCTTTAATTTTACCCAATTTTGTTGAACCAGATTTGTATAGGGCACATTACTTAACCGCACCTGATATAATTACATCTCATGATCAGTATAAAAAAACCCTTTTTCGATCTAAAATCAAACCAAAGCAATCATGATAACGAATTGAAGAAAGGAATGGCACGAGATCAATGCTAGTATTTGTAATTAAGCAAAACACTTGCAGCCCATATCTTTGTAATATTAGCCACATCTAATATTCGCCTAAATATCACTAACAAGTGAGAAGCATATGGCACAAAAAAGAGTGCTATTTTCAGTTGTCTTGACAACTATGAAAATACAAACACTGAAAACAGAGCCTCAGAATACACAGCCATCTTAATTCCATCTTGTATTAATGTACAACAAAGAACAAGGCAGCAACAAGAACATCAATATCAAGAGTCCAAGGGGGGTAAGCAAAAGTAATCTCCAATATCAACAAGAAAAACAACTTATTAAATTTACAAACGGGAGATTCATAGGAAGTTGTGTATGGTTTTGATTTTTGAATCTTATTACCAACAAAGGGAAAAGTCAACATCAGAAACTTTCACACACTTTTGCAAAAAATATGATCATATATAATATATGAGCTGTACGGTAGCCACTAGCCATTACAAACCGATTTAGAATTCTGTTCAATGCACTTGCTTAACATATTTGGCAAATTGTTACCGAATGCAAGAGAAGCACCACAAATGATAAGTTACATATCTATTCATTTCACAAAATAAGATCAGAAGCACCACAAATGACTTTCAAATTCATTCAACAAAAATTTATATAAAAAAAAGACAACATACCTTCTTCCTCCTGAAACAACACCTGAAGACAAAATCCGTGAATGGACCTCGCGAAACCGCACTTGCAGATGAAACGGCGGGTTGTAAACCGGAGAGCCGGTATTTGAGAGGATTGAAAGCGGCGGCGTCAATGGAGTCTCAAGCGGTGGCATCGAGAGCCGTTGAAAGCGGCGGCTTCGATGGCCTCTCTCCCTCTTTCTCTCTCTCTCTCTCTCTCTCTCTCTCACACCATTTCTTTCTCACTTTCTCAGGTAATGACCGCTGACTAGGGATAAACAATGTTTGAAAGTCAAATGGGTTTATGGGCAATTTTGTCTAAAGTGGGTAAATATTAATTAAAATAAATAATTTTTTTGATTAGTTATGAATTGACGCAAAAATTAAATAATAATAATAATAATAATTGGAAATTGCTAAAATTGACTACATACAACATGGAAATTTTGTTTGTAACAACAAACAAAAATTTAATCGTTAATAACCGTATTTTTGAAAAATTACTTGAATGCCCTCATATAAAAACCATCCTCAAACTCTCTCTCTCTCTCCGATCCTCTCTCCCCATCAGAACAGATCCTCTGCAAATTGTCGCCGGCGTCGTCGCCTGGGCATGCACCGCCGACGAAGGTGTCGTCGAGCTGCTTGGGTTGTGTCATCATGCTTCTTGGCTTCGTGACAGAGCCGTGGTGGCGCCGTGCGTTGCTTGGCTTTGCGAACCAAGCAAGGCAACGTCGTGCTTCACGCCCAATCAACAACGCTGTTGGAGCTTTCCCTTCGCCGACGCTGTGATCAGTAGAAAAAAGAGAAAGAAAAAAACCTAATTTGGGGAATAAGGGTAGCAGGTCATGATTTCAAGTTTCAAAAATTTCAAGTTTTTCTTCAAGATTTCAAGTTTCGAAAAATCAAGTTTTTCTACAAGATTTCAAGTTTCAAAAATTCAAGTTTTTCTTCAAGATTTCAAGTTTTTCATGTTTTTAGTCAAGATTTCAAGTTTGCTTCCATATTTCAAGTTTTAACATTTAAGTTTTTAGTGATGATTTCAAGTTTTCTCCGGATTTTATTCATGATTTCAAGTTTGCTTCCAGGTTTTTAAAAAATAAACTAAGTTCAAGAGTACTTTTGTAATTTATGGACATATACTGATTTTTTTTTTTTTTTTAAAGTGGTTATTAACAATTAAATTTTCAAATGTAGTTAGAAACGAAAGTTTAATGTTTTAGCTGGCTATTTTTGGTTCTCTCTCAAACAAACAAAAAAATGCATAAATTTTACAAGCAAGAGCGGGATTTAAGTTTAACCCATAATTTTTTGACATCTGATGAACACTCACCTACAACCCTCACCTACAACCATGAACCATGATAGTTTCATTGGTGTAGTCAGCAATCAGCATATAAACAATCAGATTGAGCTCCAAAATCATTTTCATATCAACAACCTTTTTATGCATAAGAAAATCATCAAATAGTTTATATGGTTAAAGAAAATCATATACACATCATATTCACCGTTCAAGTGAAGAACATAACCAAGATATGTAATACATGCAGAAACATCTTCGCAATCATCAAACACCAAAAAAAGAAAAGAAAATGAAGTATTCATAAGAAACTGAAACATTGCAGATCTTCACATACATCAAAGCTGAGCAAGCACCTTAGTAAGTGCTTCACGAGGTCGAAATATGATCTTAACATGCCTTTCCTCTGCCTTTTTCGGGTTGGTTTTAACAGGAGCTTCTTTAACCTCTTCCCAATCAAAGCACTGTATCAGTGTCCCAAGTGACAATGCCATGACTCTCATCCCTAAGCCTTCTCCAGGGCATACCCTTCTGCCCAAACCAAATGAAATGAATTTACATCCTCCCTTTTCTTGTACTTCACTCTGTAGGAACCTCTCAGGCTTGAATCTATCAGGTTCTATCCACAACTCTGGGTCACTATGAACAGCCCAAGCGTTCACCAACAACTGTGTCCCCTTTGGAATGTGGTAGCCTCCTACCGTGCAATCCTCCGAGGACTCATGTGCTGGTAGAATTTTCACAAGACCTAATCGAAGTGTTTCACTGATTGTACCGTGAAGGTATGCAAGTTTAGCTAGATCAGCATCATTTAGTAGCCTTGAGTCTCCAACCTGATTGTTAATCTCATCCCTTGCTTTTTTGAAGGCCTCTGGATGCGCAATCAGCTGTGAAACAACCGAATCCAATGTGATCACTGTGGTATGTGTTCCTGCTATCAACATTGCTTGAATAATTCCTTTGACAACATTCGTTAGTGTAGAATTCAGGTTCACTTTCCTGTAGATTCAGCAGAACATCAATAATGGGTCGACTAGTCTCTCCACTTGAACTACTATTATTTTGATGTGTATCAAGCAGAGCTTGAATGAAAGCATCTCTCTTTTTGTGAAATTTTATCCCCTGCTTCTCAACACCATAGTAAGTCAACCATCTCAAGTATGGAAAATAATCACCCAAAGCCATGTTCACAGAAGGACCAAAGGTCTGCTCCAGATCAACCAACTTACCTTTTGTAATTTTGTCTAAGTCTAGCTCCTCCTCTTCGAAGCATTTTTTACCTGCAACCATCTTCATCATGATATTAAAATCCAGCATGTAAAAAAATGATTTCACATCGACTTTCCAGACCCCTTCAAGGCTTCGTTTGTACAAGTGCTTGATCATGAATTTGACTTCTTCAGCACGAATTTCTGAAGACATTTGGAGACGTTTTGCTGAGAAAATTTCAAGGGCAATGAACCTTCGAAGGTTGCGCCAGTGGTGGCCATAGGGAGCTCCGAGAGTAGTATAATTGTACTGTGAAATCCTTCTAGAAGGCAAGATTGGACGATTAGCGAAGTTGATATCGTTGATTGAGAAGCATTCTTCAATGGCTGCCTGAGAGGAGAGTACAAGTATTGGGCGTGAACCCAAGCGCAGAAGAAATATAGGACCATATTTTTTGGAGAGATTGCTTAGAGCTTCGTGTACGGGCCTTTTCAAGAGATGGAAATGGCCTATTATAGGAAGACTGGGAGGACTTGGAGGCAAGTTTTTGTGTTGATTAATCCTTCTTTGTACCGTGAACTGGTAGACAATAATAAGAATAGAGACTAATAATCCGAGGTAGTACAGAGCATCCATGGTGATCATAACTTTCTCTCTTGTTATCTCCACTTGCATATGTTCATTACAATGAACAAGATGACCTTTATAAACTTTAGTGGTCACTCACTATCTAGCTAAAACTTTTATAATTTGAAGTCAGTTTCAATCAATTTGCCTATTAATATTTGATGTTCAAGTCACCGTCCAAAAATCGTTTCATATCAAAATTATCGATATTAAAAATTCCAAGCTAACTACATATGCCTTTGTTTTATCATCACCCCTGTGGCATGTTATGTTTCCATATTGTCCTATCTATTTAAAAAAAAAAAAAAAAAGATGCATTTCGCTTTCACTCACAACAATATGTCGATCCATGAATGGTTGTACTGCTATGCCTTTCCAAGGAAGGGTGGCTATTCAGATAAGTTAAATTAGTTCACCTAAAATAAGCTCATTCTATATATATATATATGCGCAGACCCTCCCTTTTGTCTTGTTACTAGGATGATTGAAGATCCAAAAATTGTTACGGCCTTCTAGAGAATCACTGCTTATTGACAGGTAAGTGATGGAAAATTAGATGGCTTTGTCACCATTATCAATGGTAACTGTAAGAAATACAGAGACTTTGAGAGACTTCAATATGTCAAAACTGATAGCTGATAAGTATATCCAGTGCATGATACTAACGAAAATGCTCTATATATGAATAGATGATTGGAATTATGTTTAGAATTCAAAACCAAACACAGTCACAAATCTTTATTAATATATTAGGCATCAGATAAAAACATGGGCAGAAACTTCTCAGAAGAAGTGCACACACCAAATCAAAGTTGTGCAAGCACCTCATTACGTGCTTTGCGAGGTCGAAATACAATCTCAAGGGACCTGATCTTGTCAGGCTTGTTCATGTTGGTTTTCAATGGACCTCGGTTCTCATACCTAGCCTCTTCCAAGTCAAAGCACTGTATCAATGTCCCAATAGACAATGCCATGATTCTCATGGCCAAGCCTACTCCAGGGCATTTTCTTCTACCTATACCAAATGTAATGAGTTTAAAGATCCCCTTTTCTTCTTCACTCTTTAGGAACCGTTCAGGCTTGAACCTATCTGGTTCTGTCCATAATTCGGGGTCCCTATGCACATGCCTTCCATCCACCAACAATTGTGTGCCTCGTGGGATGTGGTATCCTCCCACCGTGCAATCCTCAGAGGACTCGCGCATTTCTAGAATTCCCCCGGGACTTAATCTAATTGTTTCACTAATAATACAATGAAGGTATGGAAGTTTAGCAAGATCAGTATCATTTATTAGCCTCGAGCTTCTAACTTGATTATCAATCTCGTCCCTTGCATTTTGGAATACATCTGGATGTGATATTAGCCGTGAAACAACCCATTCCATTGTGGTCACTGTGCTGTGTGTCCCTGCTATTAGCATCAACTAAAGCACCAATGGTTAATTTAAAAAGTTCAAAGAAATTCTAATTAACATTGTGTTTCTTTAAGACAATACCTGTATGGTTCCTTTAATCAAATCATCTGTGTAGATTTCGGGCTCAGTTTCTCGCAACTTCAACATAACATCAATAATAGTTTGGCTAGTCTTCTGACCATTAACAGAAGTCGATGAACTAGTATTTTGATCATGAGCATTATCAATCAGAACCTGCATGAATTCATCCTTCCTTTTGTGTATTTTAAGCAGCCTCCTCTCCTCACCATAATATGTCAACCACCTCAAGAATGGAAAATAGTCACCCAAAGACACAGTCAATAAAGGACTAAACATCTCTACAAGATCATCCAACTTGCCTTTGGTTGTTTCAGAGTCCTCCAATAATTCCTCATATTCAAAGCACCTCTTCCCTGCAACCATCTTCATCGCCATATTAAAAGCCAACAAGTAAAATAATGTTTTCACATCAACTTTTGTAACCCCTTTAAAGGAATTTTTGTACAAGTGCTTGATCATGAATCTGGTTTCTTCGTTGCGAATTTCTGAAGACATTTGAAGACGTCTTTCTGAAAAAATTTCAATGACAGAGAAACGGCGCCACATTCGCCAATAGTCACCATAGGGAGCTGTTATGGTATGGTTGTACTCTAAAATTTTTCTAGATGGCAATAGTGGCCTATTGCAGAAGATGATGTCGTTCTTCGGGAAGCATTCTTCAATGGCTGCGCGAGAGGAGAGTACAAGTGTTGGGCGTGAACCTAAGCGAAGAAGAAATATAGGACCATACTCGTTGGAGAAATTGGTGAGAGCTTGGTGTATGGGAGTTTTGATTAAGAGATGGAAATGGCCTATTATAGGAACACTTGGAGGGCTTGGAGGCAAGTTTTTGTGTTGAATCCTTCTATTTGAGTTGAGTTTGTAGATGATTATGAGAAGGATAGAGACCAATAGACCAAGGTAGTGCAGAGCATCCATGGTGAACAGTATACTTCCTTGCTTGTTATTTCGCCCTGAAAAATATGAACCCATGGATTAGGATTCTCCAACCGGCTAATCTCAGTGCTGTCCACAATGGATATATATAGTATGAGATATGTAATCAATGGGTGAGATTTAAATATTCAATCTATTACCATAGACAGATATTTAAATAAGATTTATTCTTTGTATTTAGGGATATTTTTTTTATCGGGATCATCCTCTCACCTTAATTATCCTTACGTTAACCTCACATCTATAATAAATTGTCACATGCCTAATATAGCAAATCAATATTATGAATTATTTATATTAATTTTTATATGTTACTTACCAAAAAATAGAATTAACCAAAATCAAGAACAATGTGAAGTGAGGAGGGATCCAAATCCTTTTTAATATGAACCTATGGATTAGGATTCTCCGACTAGTTGATCTTAGTGCTGTCCACAACGGATATGGTAAGAGATCTGTAATCAATGAGTGAGATTTAAATATTCAATCTATTAGCATAGATGGATATTTAAAAAAGATTTCTTTGGATAAATTTTTTTCAATGTTATACACATACAATACATATATTATATACAGTCTTTCTATTGTCAGTTCGTCCTGACAATAAATATATCAAGACGAAAAATGTGGACCACAGATTATGGAGAAGTTTTAACAAGTGCATACATTTTGAGTCAAAGTATGTAAATCTAGTGGTTCACATTCTTCGTCCTGGTATATTTATTGTCCGGACAAACTGATAATAGAAAATCTGATATTATATAATAATATAATAATATATATAATTTTTCTATTATCAGTTCGAACTGACAAAAGATATATCAATTCCTTGAATGTGGGCCATTGGATTTAAATACTTTGACTTGACTGCATGCACTTGTCAAATCATCTTTTAAATCCAATAGCCCACATACAAGAAAGTGATATATTTTATATCAGTTCGAACTGATATATTTTATATCAGTTCGAACTGATAATAGAAAGACTATATATATAATTAGAAAAAGAGAAAACTACAATGAGACCGATGAAAAGCCAAAAGGCAAATATAGAGAAACCAATCGATAAAAAGAGAAAATATATATACACATTTCCATATGTAGAAGAAACCAAATTCATGGTTTCAATTAGCACATGTTTGTATCATATCTATGCTTTCTTTATTTATTGTTTTAAAAGATTTCATTTTCTTTTAATTTCTTAATTCTTAATATTTATAATTTTTTAATGTTAATTTTAAAGGCTTTATGTTTTAAAGTTTTCAATCTTTTTATCTTTATGTGTGATATTTTTATGATTTTTTGTAATTAGGATTACAAATATATTTAAGGATAAATCGGTAATTCGCATTGTATAAAAGGGTATTTTGGACAATCCATCTAATGGTGTAAAATTTATGAGAGCTTATTTTGAAAATCCAATTTTTTTCTTTTTACACTTCTTTTTTAATGACAGTTTGTTCTCAAAATTTAAATTTTAAAAAAATTCTAAAGATACTTCCTTTTGTTCAAAGATTATCCTTTTTTATCTTTTGACACTTCTATTCTCTAGAAAAAAAAAAAAAAAAAAAAAAAAAATCTCTCATAAATCATTAAATTAAATATTACATATTAAACAATCTCTCATAAAATTTTACTTACCATATCTCTCTTCTCCAATACATATCCCTAATTTTCTACCTCTATTATTTTTTAAGCAAAACTAACAGTTAAGGAAAAAAAAAAAAACTTACAAATAAGCTTGATTTTTAGGAACCGTATATATGTATATATTAATAAAAAAATAAAATAACTCAAAAAACAAGCACTTTTTTTTTTTTTAAATCGATATATGAAAATGTTTTTTGTTACTTTTGTAGGTATTTAATTGTCTAGAGAACTTTAATTCTTTCATTAGTCTTAGAAATTCTGAATTTAATCGAATCTAGTTATAATAAATCAAGTTTTCATATATCTATTTTTTTATTTTTTTGAAAACTGACTTTTTAATATATATATATTATTGTTAGTAAAAAACCAAAATATTCATAAGTTTTTTTTTTCTTTAATTATTAATCAATCCAGAAAGTATGGGAAAAATGGAGAGAGAGAGAGAGAGTAATTAGGAGAGAGTGTTTAATATGGTAATAACATATTTAGGAAAGAGAGTTTAATACATAATATTTAATCAATACTCAATATTTAATCTAATGATTTATGAGAGAGAATTTTTTTTTTTTTTTATAAATAATTTAATTAGTTTGGAATGTCTTTAGAATTTTTTTTATGTCTTATTTAGTAATTTTAATTCAAGTTAAAATTCTCATTAATAAAAAAAATTAAATTGGAGTGTAAATAGATAATTTGTGGATTGTAAGGAGAAGCTCTCAAAATTTATTAACCTTGAGGGCAAAATCAAAGTTATAGGCTTATAGCTTAATTTTTTTTTTTTTTTTGAAAAAGCAAAGTTATAGCTTAACTGTTTCATTAAAAAATATATATATATTGATTTGTAACAAAAGCAAAACTATACTTTCATACATTCAATTAAGACAGAGGAATTAGAATGACATTGTTTTGAAATATTAAAGATCAAAAGTGCTAATATGAGAAAGATATTTAGGAATATGATATTTCCTAAAAAATTAGGGATTTATGTGAAATTTTCAACCAAAACTTTAGTTACCATCTCCCTTACTTTAAAATTGATTTTGATGGGAAATTGACTCTACAAACAAATAGACAAAAGTATAGTTTTTGTAAATGACCTATAAAATTCTTTTAATCACATCATTTGTGTAAAACTCTAGCTCAAATTCTTGCAACTTCAGCAAAACATCAAATATCCGTTCGGCTAGTCTTGTGTCACGGGTCTAGTTTTTGAAAGCTTGAACCTTGTGATCTTAGATAAAAATTACACCTAACTTAACTCTAAATGGTTTGTCAAATGAAGACCTCCCGTATTTATAGTTATAACATATACAATTGAATGATAGAGATTTAGCCCCCGTCCTGCAGGCTGTTTTCAGCTGTTTTTGTTTTTGTTTTACAAAAATGATTTCGAATTCGTGTCCTGTAAACCGTTTTTCATTTTATTTTCAGAAATCAAAAACAAAAACAAAAACAAAAACAAAACCAAGTGTTATAAGTGGAAATTTTGAAAAACAAAAAAAAGTTGTTTTTGTTTTTGTTTTTGTTTTTTATTTTGATTTCCAAATGTAGTGGGTCCCATATCATTAATATATATTTTATTTTAATTTTTTTTTTCAGACTTCTTCCTTCCCAGTCGTGCTCCACTGTCCTTCTTCTTCTTCTTCCTCCTCCGATCGCCTCCGATCGCCGCCGCTCACCGCTCTTCTTCTTCTTCCCGCCGACCTCTTCTTCTTCTTCTCGCCGACCTCTTCTTCTTCTTCTTCTTCTTCCTGCCGATCTCCTCTTCTTCCTCCGCGTCCCTCTTCTTCTTCCCGCTGATCTCCTCTTCTTCCCGCCGATCTCCTCCTCATCCTCTTCTTCTTCTTCTTCTTCTTCTTCTTCTTCTTCCTCCGCGTCCTTCTTCTTCCCGCCGATCTCCTCCTCTTCTTCCTCCGCGTCCTTCTTCTTCCCGCCGATCTCCTCTTCTTCCTCCGCGTCTCGCCGCCGTTCTCCTCTGCGTCTCCGATCGCCGCCGTTCTCCTCTCCGATCTCCGATCGCCGTTCTCCTCTTCTTCTTCCTCTTCCTGTTCCTCTTCATCTTCAACTGTTAACCCTAACTTAAATTACAATTTTTTTTTTTGTTAATTATTTAATCATTTATCTATAATTATTATAATATTAAACAAATTTTAAAATTGATATTTCAATTTTCGAAAGTTTTCAGTTATCCTACCGGACGCGTTTTTTCCGTTTTTATTTTTAAAATACGGATTCCAGTAAATGCTACCAGACGCGTATTCGGAATCCAAAAATGAAACCAAAAACACTGTTTTCATTTTCATTTTTCTTTTCGAAAAACAAAAACAAAAAACAGCTTGCAGGACGGGCCCTATACATGTGATATTTGATTCTATACTGTTTTAAAAATGTCAAACATATTCCTTGAAGATTATGGAAATTTGTCACTTACCATATATGGTATTTTGACTTATGCTTATCCTTGAAATCTCTCGTACTCCAAAATCTTATAGAACATGGATCGGATAGCCTTTGTGAAGAAGAGAGGTTGCAGCCAAACACACTTGCTAGTTGCTACCGTTAACTTAACTCAACGAACTAATATTTTGATAAGCATCAAGCAAAGCACGTATAAATACATCCCTCTTTTTATCATGTATAAAGATTTTGTTAGGTGCCACTGTGCTAAAAATTATAGACTTATAGCTAATAGCATATGTATAACCTTATTTGGCATACCTGTATACATCAATTAAGAATAACAAATCTCGTAGGATTAATCGCTTAGCAATTCTACGGGAAAAAATAAAATAAAATAAAATAAAAAACAGAAGTCTATGTGAAACAGAAACTTTTCAGAAGAAGTTCTGATGCAGCAACAGTAATGGCTTTAGATTACTTGGAGAGCAAGGATCGAAACAAGGAAGGGGCTCCTTGGAAGAGGACGTGAGCTGGACCAGCTGGGTGACGTGGTGAAATGGGGATGCTGATGTGCGCAGAAGACAGGCCACGTGAGCTGGCAATTTGGGTCCTGATTTCAGAAGAACTTCGGCTCTAAGGCAGCAGTTGGAGTTCTATTTTATTTAGGATTAGTTTTGCTATTTTTTTTTAAAGTTATCTTTCTATTTGATTAGGATTTAGAGTCTTTTTTTGTTTAGGATTATGTTGCCTATTTATCTTCTCGTTTTTCATTATTTTAGGTTGGTTGATTATTAATAAAAATCAGAGAATGTTTCTCTAAAAATCCAATTATCATATCTTTTGTTAAGGTAGAAGTAATTGAAGCCTGAAAACGAATCCTTCGTGCGCGAAGTCGAACGTTTTCAGTAGGTTGTTTTCTGATTGTTTTGTTGCAGGTTTTTCTCATAAGCTTCCGCTACATCAAGTTCACACTCCAAATCAAAGCTGAGCAAGCACCTTAGTGAGTGCATCACGAGGACGAAATACAATCTCAAGAGGCCTCTTCTATGGCTTGTTAAGGTTGGTTTTTATGGAACCTTGGCTCTCGTCCGTAGCCTCTTCCCAGTGAAAGCACTATATCAGTGTCCCAAGGGACAATGCGATGTACCGGAAGGTATACAACGATGAATAGTCAAACTATTGTTCTTACTCTTGTTGATTCATGCATGAATACCAAGAGAAATGGAGTAAATCACAGAGAAACTCATTTCTTCTTAAAATACGATAACAGTCGTACATAACCACAAAATAAACTAATTATACCGGTTGTGAAGGTAACTGGAACACAAACAAACTTGGCCTACATTTCTATGAGCTCTAGTGGTCACAATACAGACTTGGAAAAACCAGCTCTTGCTCACTCTGTATCAAGCGATCAACAGACAAGTATACATGAGACTCATATTCCTACATGGTTACTTGAGGACTGGAAAGCAACATCCATATATTGATCAACAATAATCATATAAAATATCTGACCATGATTATGATAGATTGTCAAGAAGCAAAGTGAGCTTAGGGAGTTAGTGAACTATTCTGTTATCAGAGTTTGTTGGGAAAGTCAACAAATTTAGTGAGGTGGCAGTTAGTTATTTAATTCCTCTAATTTTCTGTTACGCTGTGTTCGGTAAGAGGGAAAGATAGAGGGAGGGAGAGTTCCAATCCCTTGTTTGGTTGGAGGGAGAAAAGAGAGGAGAGGAGGAGAGGAGGGAGAGCTCCTCCTTCTGAGACCACCATTTTGGATCCGTTCAATGATGGGCAAATGAGAAAGGAGGGAGAGTGAATAGAGGGCAAAGACAAAAACGTCCTTCAATTTTATACTACCCTCTAATTTTTTTAATGGACAATATAGTAATTTTATAAATTATATACCAATCCATCCATTCAACTCTCTTTTCAATACCAAACAACATGAAGGATGGATGTTATCCTCCCCATCCCTCCTACTCTCTCTCTCTCTCTCTCTTTTAATTCATCCATCCCTTATACTTTCTCTTCCTCCTTCCAAACATAGCCTTAAAGTCTGAATTTGCTTTGTATAAATATAATACTCACGTGTAATAGCTGATTAATTTCTAACAGAATAATACAATCAATCTTTAGAGCTTGAGCTCTCATCAATGGCAGCCTCAAATGGCTAACTTGCTCTGTTATTTTTCTCTCAGTACTTTCAACAAACACTTGTTAATTTTTCAATTTTTACTGGTTCCAGGATTTTAAATAACTGCAACAAGAAAATACCAAAACACCCTACATATTAAATAAACTAAAAACAAATAAAATAAACAACACGTGCAGTAGTTTCTATAAAGTCCAAATCCAGCCAACGTCAATTATTCTTAGAGTGTTCATAACGAGCCAAAAATTACCATTCTTTGTGCACCGCATCACAATGCCATGACCCTCATGTTGAAGCCTCACCAAGGCATATCCTTCTACCTATACGGATATACCAAATGCAATGTATTTAAACCTCTCCTTTTCTTCTTCACTCTCTAGGAACTGCTTAGGATTGAACCTATCTGGTTCTGTCCACAATTCAGGGTCTCTATGCACGGCCCCCCTTGTGTTCACCAATATCGAACTGACCTTTTGATCATTTTGTAGGGAAAAACGTACGTGCACGCAGCGGAAGCGAGACTAAAAGAGGTTTTAGTATAGTTTAATTTTTTTTTTTTCCTTTTTAAAGATAAAGATGAACCTTAACCCTTTAATTAATTAACATATAATAAAGATATCGTACATTTGTCGCGTGATCCGATTAACGTTGCGTCGATGGTAATCCGTAAGATCTTCCAATCCAATCATGAACGTGAATCAACTAGGAGCGTGGTCTCCCTTCTCTTTGAATTGTGTACCTGAGGATGGATAACAAAACTTTTTTCTATTTCATTAGTCACAATAAATTCCAAGAGACTACAAAGAATGTTCCAGTCACTTTTGAATTCACAATCGTTAGATTGAAATTCGCGTGAACCTTATTCGAAAGTGTGCACAAAACCTTTTGATATAAAAGTTACTAGCGCACTATCGAAATAAGAACAAACTTTTCTCTCTTTTCCTCTTGGCCGAAATTATCACACTATTGTCTAGAATTGGATTTTATTTTCTCAAAGCTTAAGAAAATAATTCTCAAGCATAAGACCTAGGGTTAGCCGAATTCCACTTGCCTCATATTTATATATAGTGCACTGAATTCTTTGCTAAATATATTATATATATCTAGTGCGTAAACCTTGCACAATATACTATATATATTTTGTGCGATGACTTTGCACAATATAATATATATCTGGTGCGATGAATTTGCACAATATACTATATATATCTCGATGCTTTATAAATATATATATCTATATATATTCCGGCTAATTGCCATATATATTTTATATATATCTATATATTGAGGCCGAAATCCTTTACCATGTAGGATTTGTGTCTTTTGACTTAAATCCTAACTCTAGGTAGATTTCCTTAGAATTCCAGATCCTAATCCAACTCCTTAGTGTATTTGTGACTATAAAAGACTTCCTTATTTGACTAGATAAATAAATCCTTTATTTATCTACTTACCAAATAAAGTCTTTTATATTTATTATACTACCACAATAGTATACTACTGAGAAACATATTTCCTAGTCGGAAAAAGATTTTGATTTTCAATTAAATAATCAATCAATCAATTAATTAATTTTCATTTAATCAAATAATGAAATAAAATAATATATTAGACTTTTATTTAAGCCTTGCCGCCCCACGTACATATACATGGGCCATATATTATTTTCTTATTTCATTCAATCCATTGGACCTTAATTAAAAGGCCAACATGTGAACTAGGCTTATTCTTACTAAAAGAAACAAGCCCACATGCCTTAATACAATTTTAGATGGACCCATAAATAGTCCGGTAGAATATATCAAGTGATCCATACAAGTCCGTGTGGATTGAGGATCTTGGCGGGCTTATCTAAATTTAAGCTCCAATAGACATAACTCAATCTCAATCAACAAATGATTCACTTAGGTTCAATCTATTAATTTTAGTTCATTCCACTAAAGAACTAAAATTGCACTCTTAAATGAAGATAGAATAAGTAAATGGTTCTCATTCTTACCATAGACAATCTTATAGGAGATGGTGAATCCTCGTGAAGAATATCAGTAATCGCCAAGAGCTCATAGACCGCCTATAGCTCATAGACCGCCTATAGCTCTCCAAGTTACCATATTTCCTCATATGACCACATTTTGAACTTGGATATATATTATGACTTATCCAGAAGTCATCTTTCAATAGTCACTATTGAAAACTCAACGTTAAGATTTAATATAAAAAACCTCAAAACATCCATATGATGATATTCTACTCACATTTAATAAATAGAGCCACGATGTCCATATCTATAAATGAAGTCCTCTATCGATTAACAAATGAATACCACCAAACTATCGACGATAGACTATGCTATATAATCGTACTCATTGATAGCTCAAATGATAACACTTGCAGCCATAAGTCCATCATTTATCTCAGGATTAAGATAGACTCTCCGATTGTCCTGATAATGAAAAGACTTTTATCTACTAACGATTCTAGATAAAGTATTTCATTGTGATCCAGTTCAATGCACCCAGTGCACTAGATTCTTTTACTTGAAGACCCTCCGATGATTTTAGACTCATCATAACACATTTGATCCCACTCAAATGCTAGTAAAAGAATTCTACAACTTTAACAAGATAAAGGTGCCCAACCTTTAACTTAAGTTGTGAACATTATTCAAGACTAACTAAAGAATTGTGTCTACCTCATACATATCCAGATGTACGAACAATTCTTCTTTTCTCATAGTCTTTTGACCTTATGATTATTTACCTTGACAATTATAATCATAAATGCTATAAGATTTTGTTAAATAAATAGAAATCACTTTATTAATATGATAAGATTGTCAATTACAATGTTACACTCTTACTATTGAGCATAATCCTAACACATTTATATATGAAATTTTCTATGATGATTTCATCATGTGTCTACCACACTTCTTCAATATGTTAAAACATATAATTCATTCAGCTTGAACATGTTTTGGAATCATTTACAGTAAGAAATGCAGACTTTGAGAGACTTCAATATATATGGCAAATTAAAGTGATAACCGATATCCGGCGCATGATTCTAACGAAAATGCTCTATCTGTATATGAATAGCGAATAAGTGATTGGAATTATATGTTCAGAATTCAAAACCAAACAGTCATAAATCTTTAGAAATCACCACCACACAAACAATTCCTTTGATGATTCTATCAGTTTAGTAATAGCATAACATCTTCGGAAAATGCCATTTATTAATATATTATATAGGCATCAGATAAAAACATGGACAGAAACATAATTTTCAGAACAAGTGCGCACTCGAAATCAAAGATGTGCAAGCACCTCTGTAAGTACTTCGCGAGGTCGAAATACAATCTCAAGAGACCTAATCTTCTCTGGCTTGTTCAGGTTGGTTTTCAAAGGACCTTCTTGGCTCTCATACCTAGCCTCTTCCCAGTCAAAGCACTGTATCAATGTCCCAAGAGACAATGCAATGATTCTCATGGCCAGGTCTTCCCCAGGGCATATTCTTCTACCTATACCAAATAAAATGAGTTTAAACACCCCCTTTTCTTCTTTACTCTCTAAGAACCGCTCTGGTTTGAACCTTTCGGGTTCTGTCCAAAATTCGGGGTCCCTATGCATGTGCCTTCCGTCCACCAACAACTGTGTGCCTCGTGGGATGTGGTATCCTCCCACTGTGCAATCCTCTGAGGACTCGCGTAATTCTAGAATTCCCGATTTACTTAATCTAAGTGTTTCGGTGATGATACAATGAAGGTATGGAAGTTTAGCAAGATCAGTATCTTTTATTAGCCTCGAGCTTCCAACATGGTTGTCAATCTCGTCCCTTGCATTTTTTAAGACATCCGGATGTGATATCAGCCGCGAAACAACCCAATCCATTGTAGTCACTGTGCTGTATGTTCCAGCTAATAACATCACCTAAAGCACCAATGGTACATTAATTTAAAACGTTCAAAGAAATTCTAATAATTACAGATAGACAAAGTGTTTCTTTAAGACAATACCTGTATGATTCCTTTAATCAAGTCATTGGTGTAGAATTCAGGTTCAGATTCTTTCAACTTCAGCATAACACCAATAATAGTTTGACTAGTCTTGCGATCGTCAACTGAAGTCAATGAACTTGTATTTTGATGAGCATCAAGCAGGGCCTGAATGAATGTATCCTTCCTTTTGTGTATTTTAAGCAGCCTCCTCTCCTCACCATAATATGTCAACCACCTCAAGAATGGAAAATAGTCACCCAAAGCCACATTCAGTAAAGGACTAAACATTTCTAAAAGACCATCCAATTTGCCTTTGGTTGTTTCTGAGTCCTCCAATTCTTTATATTCAAAGTACCTCTTCCCTGCAACCATCTTCATCACCATATTAAAAGTCAACTTGTAAAAAATGGATTTCACATCAACTTTTGTAACCCCTTTAAAGGAATTGTAGTACAAGTACTTGACCACGAATTTGACTTCTTCAGCACGAAATTCTGAAGACATTTGAAGACTTCTTTTTGAGAAAATTTCAATGATAGCGAAACGGCGCCACAATCGCCAAAGGTCACCATAGGGAGCTGTTATGGTATGGTTGTACTCTAAAATCTTTCTAGAGGGAAAGAGTGGCCTATTGGAGAAGATGATATCATTCTTCGGGAAGCATTCTTCAATGGCTGCGCGAGAGGAGAGTACAAGTGTTGAGCGTGAACCTAAGCGGAGAAGAAATATAGGACCATACTTGTTGGAGAAATTGGTGAGAGCTTGGTGTATGGTAGTTTTGATTAAGAGATGGAAATGGCCTATTATAGGAACACTTGGAGGGCTTGGAGGCAAGTTTTTGTGTTGAATCCTTCCATTTGAGGTGAATTTGTAGATGATGATGAGAAGAATAGACACCGATAGACCAAGGTAGTGCAGAGCATCCATGGTGAACACTTCCTCGCTTGATCTGCATGTTCATTAAAAAAAAAAAAAAAAAGAGTTTTATATAGGGAATAATATTAAGTATTAGAGTAATGCTACGTTGCCCAAATTTGATGTTCAAATCTGATGCTCAAATGACGTGGCAATACTGTGACCCATTCATTTAAATCATGCAAATCTATACAATTTAAATGAATGGATTACAATAATACCACATCATTTGGACACCAGATTTGGACACCGAATTTGGATAAAAGTAGCATTATTGTAAGTATTAACAATAGATTGGATTCACTGCCAAAGGCCCAAAATGATCTTCTTAAATAAGGGTGTCTTCTTTGTGGGATTTAAATGATCAGTCTATTACCATACACAAGATATTTAAATAAGGTATCTTCTTAGTTCTTATTGAGATTTAAATATTCAATCTATTAGCATAGAATGAATATTTAAATAAGATTTGTTTTTTTTTTTTTTGTATTTATTCAATGTTATTTCATATAAAAGGAAGACAACAAAAAATAAATTATAAATTTTCCAACTGACACGTGAGTAAGGATTTTTTTTTTTTTTTTCTGTTATACGAATACAATATATATTTTTATTTTTCAAATATTTATACACGATAAAATAAAATATGAAAAGTCAAATATATAAAAGAAACCAATTGATAAAAAGAGAAAAAAAAAAAAGTATTATTAGAAAAGAGAAAATTACAAGGAGAATTATGAAAAGTAAAATATATAAAAGAAACCAATTGATATAAAGAGAAAATATATATACACATACCACATATATATTAGAAACCAGATTCATGGTTTCAATTAGCACATGATTGTATCATATCTAGGCTTTCTTATTGATTTAATTTTTAATTTTTTAATTTTTTTTATAAATATTATTTATTTAGTTTGAAAACAAGATTTCATTTTCTTTTATTATTTTAATTCTATATGTTTATAATTTTATTTTTTAATGTTAATTTTAAAGGCTTTTGTTTTAAAAAAATTCAATCTTTTTTTTTTTCTCTTTATGTGTGATATTTTTATGATTTTTGTAATAATGGTTAAAAAATATTTGAGGATAAATTGGTAATTTACACTGTATAAAAGGGTATTTTAGACAGTCCATCTAAAGGTGTAAAATTTATTAACTTTGAGGGCAAAATTGACCTTATAACTTAATTGATTTGTAACAAGAGATCTTCTCCTTACAATCTACAAATTATCTATTCACACTCCAATTTAATTTTTTTTATTAATGACAATTTTAACCTAAATTAAAATTACTAAACAAGACAAAAAAATTTAAAGACACTCCAAACTAATTAAATTATTAAAAAAAAAAAAAAAATCTCTCTCCATTTTTCAAAAAAAAAAAATAATAATCATATTTCCATACTTTCTATCAATTTCTGATTAATAGTTAAAGAAAAAAAAATAACTTATGAATATTTTAATTTTTTACTAACAGTAATATATATAATAAAAAGACAATTTTCAAAAAAATAAATAAAAAGATATATGAAAGCTTGAATTATTTCAACTAGATTCGATTAAACTTAGAATTTCTAAAACTAATGAAAGAATTAAAGTTCTTTAGGCAATCACATACCTACAAGAGTAACAAAAAACATTTTCATATTTCGATTTTTTTTTTTTAGTATATACATATATATAGTTCCTAAAAATCAAGTTTATTAGTACGTTTTTTTTTTTCTTAACTGTTAGTCTTCCTTGAGAAAGAATGGAGATAGAAAATTAAAGATATGTATTGGAAGAGAAAGAGTTTAATATGGTAATTAAAAATTTAGGAGAGAGTATTTAATATGTAATAATTAATCTAATGATTTAGGAGAGATAATTTTTTTTTAATAATTTAATTCAAAAAGATTAAAAAAAATGATAATTTTGTAACAAAATGAAGTGTCTTTAGAATTTTTAAAATTTTAAATTTTGAGAATGGATTGTTTTTAGAAAAGAAGTGTAAAAAGAAAAAATTGGATTGTCAAAAGAAGCTCTCTTGTAACAAAAGCAAAAATATAATGCGTAAAAAAATAGATGCAAAAATATACTTTATAGTTTATACATTCAATTAAGACCGAGGAATTAGAGTGATATTGTTTTGAAAAATTAAAGATCACTTTTATAAAAAAAAAAAATTTTAAAAACATTAAAGATCAAAAGTGCTAATATGACAAAGATATGTAAGAATGTGATATTTCTTGAAAAATTAGGCATTTATATGAAATTTCCAACCAAAAATGTAGTTACCATCTCCAATTTTACTTTTAAATTGATTTTGATGGAAAATTGACTCTATACTCAAATAGACAAATGTATTTTATTTAAAAAAAAAAAAAAATTACCTGTAAAATACTTTTAATCACATCATTTGTGTAAAACTCTGGCTCAAATTCGTGCAGCTTCGGCAAAACATCAATATTCGTTTGGCTAACTAGTCTTGTGTCACAAGTCAAGTTTTTGAAAGTTTGAACCTTGCGACCTTATATCTTAGATAAAAATTACATCTAAGTAAGCTCTAAATGGTTTGTCAAATGGAGACCTCCCGTAATTATAGTAACAACATATACAATTGAATGGTAGATATCTGTACAAGTGGCATTTGATCATATGGCTACTATAAAGATGCAAGAATATGAAATGTTTATCCTTGAAATCTCTAGAATACTCTAAAATCTTCTAGAACATGATAGCCTTGAGTTGTCACATAAATCTATATCTATATAATATACTATAATGGAACCTTAAGACGCCACGCTGTGAATAAGCTTTGATCATAAATATAATCATCATCAATCATACATGTACTATTACTTTATTCACACTGGAGCCTCAAGGCGCCACGTGTTGCTGTGAAGAGTCTTTGATCATAAATTCTTATTAATATTAATATAATCATCATCAATCATACATACATTATTGCTCTATTCATACTTAAAATTTAAGAATATTGATAAATATTTAAAATTCTTTGACTTTCCTCCAATTTAATATATGAAGATATATAACATATTATAAAGTAATGCTATTTTACCTAAATTTAGTGTCCAAATTTGGTGCTCAAATTATGTGGCAACACTCTAACCATTCATTTAAATTATACAAATCTAATACAATTTAAATGAATGGATTAGAGTGTTGCCACATTATTTAGACACCAGATTTGGACACCAAATTTGGACAAATTAAGTAGCATTATTGTATATTAATGAAGATGAATTTAAGTATACCCATATGACTTTTCATTGGCAATTGAGATGGAGACTCTCCCATTGGACACCTAAATATTATCTAGAAATTAATGCATAGCAATAACCAAGATTTTTAATTGATTCAGAAAATAAGTATCATTACACATCTGTAGATTAATATCTATCGGTTTGAAAGTAATGTTCAACTTTGTTATAGGTAAAAATAGCCTTTTTAGGCATGTCACCACCATAAGAGGCCACATAAGCAGAAGTGAAGGGAAATCAACCTAAGTAGCAAAAACCCAAGACAACCCAAGACAACCCAACCACAGACCAAGGAAATTGGCTCGGGTAAACATAGCCTACTCAGGCATACTCAGGCATACTCGGGGTTCAGCTAGAAAGATAGTTGCGGAAACTCACTCCCCAAACATATGGTCACTCCCCAAACATATGGGTAGAATCAGCAACTAGCACCCCTACAATAAGCTACAGGGCAACTGCTCAGAACTCACCAAGGAAACAAGCAGGTCTTTCGTAAATAAAAGAATAAGAATCCTGTCCAAATTATGACCCAGCTAAACCAGAAGATACGCTACACCAAAATAGGAAAGCAAGTCATTTTAGGACTGAGAAAACTCTCAAAACTTAGGCATCATGACACAAAACCCTAATAATACCCACAAACCCTAAACAACTATGTATAAATACCCCTGTAAAACACAAATAAGGGGGACGTGAGAATTAAGAGGAGAGATCAGAGTGTGTATTCAATTAACAGTTTTCATAGTGAATTTGTCTTCGTTGTTTAGGCAACAACCCCTGGATGTTTCGGCTAATATTTTGTTGTGTTAATTTCAATCATTCTTGTTCGTAAAACTGATATCAAATCGTTTGTTGAGTGACTACGAAAAATCACCGTCAACAATTGGCGCTAGAAGGAGGAGGCCTATAAAAAAACTTGTGATGCAATGGCCGGCGAAGGAGATGGTAGCGATTCCAGATACAGTCCAAGATTACCAATTAACGAGTTGGAGGATGACGCCACTCTAAATACTGCGGATGTAACCTTAGTAACTGCAGACCAATCAACTGCCCTGGCCGGTATCCAGCGTTTCCCTCCAACTAATGAAGAAATCGTGCAACGATTCCGGGCCTCTCTGCAGCAACTCATATCTGACGCAACAAGGCAAGGAGTTGATCTTTCCACTACGGAGAGTTTGACTTCACCCCACAACCTGTCCGCTTCGTATCAAACAACAAGATTGCGCTCCACGGTGGTGATACCAACACCTGACGCGCCTTTAAAAGCAAGCCGAGACCCTACAGATAGGCCAGAGATTTTGTCCGAAAGGTAAGCCAGGGACAGCAGAGAGCGTAGAGAGGAAGGATATTCAGATAGAAGGTATGATCCAGATCGAATGAGGCGGAGTTGGGACCAACCCAAGAAGCGTATTCACCGGAGAGATCGGTCATCGTCAGGGGAGAGTGAGCAGTATTATCGTCACAAACACCAGAATGGCATAGTTCGATTACATGGCCTAAATCGAGAACATAGGGAGCATGAACCGGAGGAGAGAGGCTAGAAGTTGACCATCAGTCAAAATTTCAATGCGATGGGGGAACCAGAAGGAGATAGAGACATACTCATACAGAACCCGACCCGGGAGGTGCAAAACAATCATCGACAGATGGATGCTTTGGTCAGGCGGTACGGGCGCAATGAATTATCGGATGACGAATCCGGCAGCCCTTTCACCCATGGAGTTCTAAGGATGCCTTTCCCGGAGAGGTTCAGGGTGCCACATGTAGAGCAGTTCAAGAAAGATACCGATCCAAAAGAACACATCCGGAGGTATAGGAGCGCCATAGCCCAATACGTCCACAATGACGCCCTGCTATGCTTGAACTTTCCACAGACTCTTGGGGATCTAAGTTCTCGGTGGTTCGGCAGATTACCAGCAGCAAGCGTAAGCAGCTTCGGCGAACTGAGCAAAACTTTCTCAAGGCAGTTCATTGGGAATATACACAGGAAGAAGTCAGTAGCTCACTTGTTTCAACTTAAGCAAGGAAAAGACGAGTCTCTAAAGAAATACTTGGGGAGGTTCGGTCATGAAGTATCAGAGATTAGGAGTGCAAACGATGAAGCCATCATTGCAGCATTCATCAACAACCTTCAGAACGGCCAGCTATCCTTTGATTTAAGAAGAGCTCGCATAACCAGTTATGCCGACATGATGGACATGGCTGGGGGTTATGCTTTAGCCGAGGAAGAAGAAATTACAACAGGAGGTTACTATGTACATGGTGGTCGTCCAGAAGGAGCCAAAATAAAATATCAAGCCAGGGCACCAGACACCAAAGGTGACAAGCAAAAGAACAAAGCACGAGACGAACGGGATGGACGGGATAGCCGCCGGGCTTATGATCCAAAAACTGATCAGCTGCGCCAAAAGTTCCAGGACAGATACACAAATTACACCCCGTTGAAGAAAGACCAGGAGGAGATATTAGCTATCTTGGAAGAAAAGAATATGTCCAAAGAGCCGCCTAAGCAGTCGACTTATGCTCGGAGGGACACCACCAAGTATTGCAGATTCTATAAACAGAACGGACATGAGACATCCAAGTGCTTCCAGCTAAGGGATCACATTGAGACCCTCATCCGAGAAGGGCACTTGAAGGACATTGTCCTAAAGAAAGACAATAAAGCAGATGGACAGAAAGATAGCCGACAGGGGGGACGAGAAAGGAAGCTGAGTCCTAAGAGAGCTGGAGATGAATGAGCAATCAACACCATCTTTGGTGGGCCAGCAACTGGTAAAAGTAATAGGGAGAGAACCCGGGAAATTCGGGAAGCCATGGAAGCCCGAAGAGACCTCGACGTTAACTCCATTGAACCTGACCCGAAAAGGATCAAGGAAGGTTGGGATCCAATCGTCTTCACAGAGGCTGATTCTCACGGAGTAGATGTAAAACCAAACGATACGCTGGTCATCAGTGCTCGAATTGGTCACAGGGAGGTCCACCGGATCTTGATTGATAATAGAAGCTCAGCGGATATCTTAAGTGTAGAGGTGTACGATCAGTTGAGATTAGATAGAAATGACCTACAGCCCTTTCATACCTCACTCAGAGGATTTGGCGGAGCAGAGGTGAGGTCACTCGGCACAGTAAAACTACCAGTGAAGATCAGGAAGGCCCCTTGTCAGAAGACAGTGTTGCTCGATTTTATGGTTATGGATACAGAGAATTGGCCATACAACGCCCTGTTCGGCCAACCATTCCTGAATAAAGCGAAGGCAGTAACGGCAACGTATGCCCTTATGATGAAGTTCCCAACTGAGTATAGGGTAGGCGTGGTCAAAGGATCACAAGAGATGGCGCGAATGGCGAACCTATCAGTCTACAAGGATAGGGAATTACACCAAGTATACACTATATCAGCCGAGCAGGCCGTCGATGAACCTGAGGAGCAAGCAGAGGCACCAAAGGAATTTGAGCTAGACCCTAAGAAGAGCCTGAAGCAAAAAAAGATGAGTCGACCGAAGAGGTGGCGTTAGTAGAACAGTAACGATAAGAGCAAGCTTAAATGAACACATCAAAGCCAAACTCATCACACTATTAAGGGATTACATGGATGTGTTCGCTTGGAGTTATAAAGATATGCCCGGGATAGATACAAAGGTGATATCGCATTATCTTTCCATCGACCCGGAGTTTCGCCTAGTGGTACAAAAGAGAAGATTGTTCAATCCAGAAAGAAGCATCACAATCAAGAAAGAGGTGGAGAAGTTGCTTTCTGCAGGGTCGATAAGGGAAGTCAAATACCCAGAGTGGGTGGCCAATGTAGTATTGGTCAAGAAGAAGAATAATCAATGAAGGATATGTGTAGACTTCACGGATTTAAACAAAGCTTGTCCGAAAGATAGCTTCCCACTGCCGAGGATTGACCAGTTGGTAGATGCGACAGCAGGACACGAACTACTGAGTTTCATGGATGCTTACTCGGGATACAATCAGATCCGGATGAATAAGGCAGATGAAGAAAAAACAGCTTTCACCACGGATCAAAGATTGTATTGTTACAAAGTGATGCTGTTCGGACTAAAGAATGCTGGGGCTACGAACCAGAGGTTGGTAAATAGAATATTTGCTCAGCAGATTGGGAGAAACATGGAGGTCTATGTGGATGACATGTTGACCAAGAGTATCACGGCGGAGAAACATTTAGAAGATTTGAAGGAAACCTTTGATGTCCTGAGAAAGTATAAGATGAAGCTCAACCCGAGTAAGTGTGTGTTCAGGGTACCGTCGGGAAAGTTTTTAGGTTTTCAGGTACACCAAAGAGGAATTGAGGTAAATCCCGAGAAGATTAAAGCATTAGAAGAAATGGCTTCACCAAGAACATTGAAGGATGTGCAGAGGCTGACGAGATACCTCGCATCACTCAACCGGTTCATAGCAAAATCAACAGACAAGTGCGCCCCATTCTTCATGGCAATAAAAAAGGGAAAAGGGCTCGAATGGAGCGAAGAGTGTGAAATAGCCTTTCAGAAGTTGAAAGGGTATTTAGGACAAGCACCCATTATTTCAAAACCAGTGGTTGGAGAAACCATGTACCTGTACCTATACCTCTCGGTCACAGAAGTGGCGACAAGTTCGGTACTGATTCGGTTAGAGGAAAGAGTACAAAGGCCGGTGTATTACACGAGCAAGGCGTTGTTACCAGCAGAAACCAGGTATTCGCCAACCGAGAAAGTAGCACTGGCTCTGATCACAGCAGCCAGGAAATTGAGGCCGTATTTTCAAGCACATGCAATAGAAGTGTTATCCTGAAAATCCATCGGGGGTTTTTCCGGGATAACCTGGACCACGGTGTACAGGGTGCACCGCAACTGGTCCGGATCGGGTAGGGTGGATCCCCCTCTTCCCGATGCAGGGGGGTCGAGGGAAGCCCTGGGTCCGGTTACCAGGGACCGATACTATACAGTAGGACCTGTCCTACACAATGGAACAGAGGTTGAGGTAGTGTGCTAGTATGTGTGGTGCGACTGGTACATCTTTGGAGGGGTAAAAAGGTGGGCCTTTTATTACTTAACAATGGAGTACATCATACGTCAATTCATATATAGCATCCGGCTATTACAAAGGGCTTACTAGCGGGATGGGAATATAACATGTGTTAACCGGAAATTTAGGCAATTAATTCAAGGAAGAGCTTTTCCCACTGGAGGACCGAACCGTTTCGTTGCCTACCGCGATGGCCCTCCTAGTCAATCCAACCAGCTTGTTTGGAACAAGGGCCTGGCCCCTTTTTGGCCGCGCCTACTCATAGGCACACTAGGATCAAGCATTGCTCGACCCAAAGCCGACCTTCCTCCCACAAGAAGGCTTGTGGGGGAAGAGTACCTGACCCAGTGGGGAGCCCGCCTGCAAAGCCACGATCTGTCCGAGATCCGGCTCCGGCTCTGGCTCTAGCTCTGGCTCCGGCTCCGGCTCCGGCTCCGGCTCCCGCTCCGTCGTCCAATAAGAAGGACCGCTTCCTCTAGCAGCGGATCCACTCCAGTAGCCAGCCTCGCCACAAAAATCACTACCTTACCCCCCACAGCACCCTCCTGCAATTTGAGCGATCCTCTCCAGAAGAACCCCTATGAGCTCACTAGCGCCTCCTGCTCCATAAGGGCTGACGCCAGCCCTTGCCTCCAGCTCACATGGGATAAAGAAGATGCTGGGAACACCTGCAAAACACCAGTGTCGCCTCATTAAAGAGAAGTAGTAAGCACGATTGAGGAAAGAAAGCAGTCGACGGTTGTGATCGCCTGCTAGCCACACTACGTCAACGGTTGGATTACGCTCCATCTAAGCCCTAATTAAAGGTCAACTATCCCTTACATGTAAGAGAATTCTATTTTCCTCAGTAAAATACTTGCAGAAACGCAGCAAGCATGAAGAAGAAAATGGTGGAAGAAAGCGCCTGACAGGGTGCAGTAGGACAGGCGCTGACACTGTCCCCTACCAGGTCAGAACCTTGACAACGACTTCCCACCACCACAAAGACCCCTTGCGACCAATCAAAACTCGTGGAAACGCCACCTTTTCACCACCTCAGCCTTACATAAGCGTTGATATGGACCTGAGGCCTAGGTGGAGCGATCGAAACCCTCAAAGGCTTGTGGTAACCCTGACCCTCCCCTAAATCGGTGGCTGGGATCAATCCCGCCAATTGCGCCCTGGGAACTAGGGCCCCCACCTACCAAAACTGATGCTCCCGCCAAAGCAAAGAGAGGAGGGCGCAATCCTGATCCTTGATTCCTTGTGACCGCTATTGTGGATAGGAAGGGACGGTGGAGATTTAACGGGGGATTCCCACCTAAACGAAGGACCTGCACCTACCCCCTACCAGAGACACTATAAATGCCCCTACATCCCACAGAAAAAGGGGTTAGCCCTTAAAACATAAAAAAGATCCTACTACCCTGCCTAATCAAAGCTCCTATGTGTGTCCTACTTGGCTACTACCCCGCCTAGTCAAAGCTCCTATGTGTGTACGTTCTACTTGGCTACTACCCCGCCTAGTTAAAGCTCCTATGTGTGTCCTACTTGGCTACTACCCCGCCTAGTCAAAGCCCTTATATGTGTCCTACTTGGCTATTACCTCGCCTAGTCGAAGCTCCTATATGTGTGTTCTACTTGGCTACTATCTCGCCTAGACAAGACTCCCATGTGCAACCCTTCGAGTCACTCCTTTGCTTAGATTGAACTCTTACATGTTGCATTCCCATCCCGCTCGTAAGCCCTTTGTAATAGCCGGATGTTGTATGTGAATTGACGTATGATGTATTGCATTGTTAAGTAATAAAATGCCCACCTTTTTATCCCTCCAAAGATGTACCAGTCGCACCCCACATACTAGCACACTATCTCAACCTTTGTTCCATCGTGTAGGACCGGTCCTACTGTATAGTATCGGTCCCTGGCGACCGGACCCAGGTGTCCCCTCGATCCCCCCCTGCATCGGGAAGAGGGGGATCCATCCTACCCGGTCTGGACCAGCTGCGGTGCACCCCGTACACCGTGGTCCAGGTTATCCCGGGAAAACCCCGACGGATTTTTCAGGATAACAACATGTAAGAGTTCAATCTAGGCAATGGAATGGTTCGATAGGTTACACACGGGAGCTTTGTCTAGGCGAGATGGTCGCCAAGTAGAACACACACGCATAGGAGCTTTGATTAGGCGGGGTAGTAGCCAAGTAAAACGTACACACATAGGAGCTTTTTCTAAGCGGGGTAGTAGCCAAGTAGAACGCACACACATAGGAGCTTTGACTAGGTGGGGTAGTAGCCAAGTAGAACATACACACATAGGAGCTTTTTCTAGGCGGGGTAGTAGCCAAGTAGAACGTACACACATAGGAGCTTTGACTAGGCCAAGTAAGATGTTTTTATTTCAAGGGCCCAACCCCTTCCTCTGAGGGATGTAGGGGTATTTATAGTGTCTCTAGTAGGGGGTAGGTGGAGGTCCTCTGTTTAGGCGGGAATCCTTGTTTAAATCTCCACCGTCCCTCCCTCCCTCTCCATAATGGCGATCACGAGGAATCAAGGATCAGGATTGTGTCCCTAGCCCTTCTCTTTGGCCGGAGCATAGGTTTTGGTAGGTGGGGGGCTCTAGTTCCCAAGGTGCAATGGGCGGGACTGATCCCAGCCACTGGTTTAGGGCAGGACTGTGGTTGTCACACGCCTTGGAGGGTTCCAATCGCTCCACCTAGGCCTTAAGTCCATGTAAGCATTTCTGTAGGGCTGATTGACAACACGTCGTTGCGATGTCAGTCAAAAGATGAACAATTAAGTTCAACCTCGCTAGCGCGCGAGTCACAGGGACTAGCACAACGGCAAGTGAGGGTATCGTTCCGCAGGGAGGTGGTATCCGCCGACTGTCACCGGTTCTAGCTATTATTACAACACGCCGAGAGAACTCGTGTGTTGCGGTTGCGAAAAAGTGCAAATAATACTATAAATAAATAAATAAACTAAAATAATAAATACATGGATAGAATGGAATGAAGAGATGGCATGAAATGTGGTTACACTAGGGAAACGACTCAACCGTAACAATCCTCATAATTAAGCTCTAGACTCACTTAGTCCCTCAATATGCAAGTATATCATAGGCTCGTGTCCCCTTAATTGATCTATAATCTCTCTCGAGTCTTAGAAATCACATCCACACATACAAAGTACACATGAATTCATTAAGTGCCGTGGCACACACACAAGAGCCCTGTATGCCAGCCTAGTGTATCTCTCACTGTCTGGTCATATACAGTGGTTATTTCGTTGGGCATGTAATGCGCAACCGCGTGGGCCATACTACAGCCAATAATTCATTCACAATGGCTAACCAAATACGGGATGACAACCGAGTGAAAGCATTAAGAATACGAGATACCCATACAACACGTATGTTATATGCTTTTGTCCCCTTAATTAATCTCTAATCTCTAATCTCTCTCGATGTCTTAGAGATTACATCCATGCATAAATGCTTGGATTCATTAAGGACTGTGGGACACACACGCGAGCTCTACACGCCAGCCTAGTGATCTCTCAACTTACTGGTCAAATGTAGAGGATATCACGCTGAGCATGTTAATGTGAACCACGCAATTTATAACACATAGTCTAAATATCATCCACAAGGTGGCTAACCGAGTGAAAGCATTAAGCAATGAAATACCCTTATAACTACACAAGCACAAGAGGAATTCAATTTGTCTTTACTCTAAATACGGATTCGGTTTTATCAATCTCCCTAGGATGGCTAGACATGGGAAACAAGTTTACTAGACAACAATGTACAATAAGTTGGTTGTTATACATTAAGAATATTCAATATAAGTTAAGGGTTCATCCTCTTGACTTGGGAATTTTCCCTAAATCAATTATTTACCCAATCCGGCCAAGGATGGATAATTGTGTCTTAAAAAGACCCATTAAGCACAGGGATTTGAACCAAGGCCAATTTAGCAACTAAATGCCTGAACTGAAACCTTTCCCACTCTTTGGAGCTAAATCTCTAACACTCTAATTACTCTAAACATGGCATTTTGGTCATCCATCAATCAATCAACAATCATGAGAAGTTAAATTACACTACTCCTATATTAAATTACTCTACTCCTAATCCCAATCATGGACACATATCAATTTCGGACCTCTACACACATGGATATTGCAATTAGAGCTTAAAACATGTAATTAGCAAAGAGTAAAACAAAACCCACATGAATTTAAGAACAAACAACATATATAACACAAGTGTAGGGTTTATAATATTCCCCAAATCGGGGTTACACATCAAAGAAACAGAAAATACAAAGAAATGAGTAAATAAGAGCAAACCCTTGAAGATAAGTCCTCCAAAGAAGCTCCAAACCTTCCTAGCTCGGATTTGGTCCAAAAACCACTCATATTTCCTTGCAAACTGCTCTAAGATGGATGGAAGAGGTGTGAAAATGGTGGTGGAGGTGTGTGGTGAGCTCCCATGGAGGAAAAACCATGGGAGCTTGCATCCTCTCATTATTTGGTGAAGAATGTGAAGAAGGTGAAGAAAATGGAAGAGAGAGAGAGAGTTGGGCGGAAGAGAGAGAGAGGGAGTTGAAGGGGTTCTGAAACACTAATGAGAAAAGGGGATATATATATAGTAGGGAGAAGGCTAGGGTAGAAATAATGGTGAAAGGACGAGAATGCCCTTGCATAAGTGACTGATTTGGAGGGCTTCGCGGGTGACTTTCCAACAGCGCGCACCGTTACAAAAACAGGCATAACTTTCTCCAAAAATATTGGAATCACATTCTTGAAGAATCATTGGAAAGAAGACTTCTGGGGCTTTCCAACCATAGGTAGCACAAAATCCAGTTCGATTGAAGGAGAGAGATATGGCCCCCGCAAGTTGAGTGTTCTGTAAGGAACTTTCGTCAAAATTTCCGCCTTGATTTTGTGCCCTATTTTGTGCCCTAGGCTGCCGAATCACAAAATTGAGGTCTTCTGGTCCCTTTTTACGGCCTTTTTTGCTACCCCTAATAGCAAAAATGGGGCGCTGAATCTAAGTTTCAAAAATTGCACTTTTACCCCAATATTTCTCTATTTTTGCACTTTAGCCCCTGTGATGAAAAATAACCTGAAACACTTATTTAAAACGTTAAATACCTGGTTTTACCCAGGAAACAAGCATAAAAGATGAAAGTAAGGGGCTACACAACGTGTAGAAATAAGAGTTATCACTTTTGTGGTGAAAATGTGTCATTTCTATGAGTTTTGATTGGTCGCAAGGGGTCTTCGTGGCAGTGGGAGGTCGTTATCAAGGTTTTGGCCTGGCAGGGGACAGTGTCAGCGCATGTCCCGCTGCACACTATCAGGTGGCTTCTTCCACTATTTTCTTCTTCATGCTTACTGCGTTCCTGCAAGTATGATGCTAGGGAATTTTGCTGGGGAAACCCAGCATCGCCTTGTGTGCAAGAGATAGTTAACCTTCAGTTAGGGTTGAGATGGAGCGTAATCCTGTCGTTGGCGTAGTGTAGCTAGCAGGCGATCTCAACCGTCGGCTGCTGTCTTTCCTCCATCATGCTTACTGCTTCTTATTAATGGGTCGACAGTGGTGCTTTACAGGTGCTTCAGGCTCCTTCTTTTATCCCATGTGAGCTGGAGGCAAGGGCTGGCGTCAGCCCTTACGGAGTAAAAGGCGCTAGGGAGCTCCAAGGGGATCATCTAAGGAGGACCGCTCAAGTCGTAGGAGGGAACTGTGAGGGGTGAGGTAATGATCACTACGGTGAGGCTGGCTATTGGAGTGGATCCGCTACTGGAAGAAGCGGTCCTTCTTATCGGGTGATGGATGGTAGCCGGATCTCGGGTGAATAGTAGCTTTGGAGGCGGGCTCCCCACTGGGTCAGGTACCCTTTCTTCACAAGCACTCTTGAGGGAGGGAGGGAGGGAGGGAGGGAGGGAGGGAGGCCGGTCCAGGGTCGAGCAATGCTTAATCCTAGTGTGCCTGTGAGTAGGCGCGGTTAAAAGAGGGCCGGGCCCTTATCCCTAACAAGCAGGTTGGTCTGACTAGGAATGCCATCGCGGTAGGCAACGAAGCGGTCAGGTCCTTCAGTGGGAAAAGCTCTTCCTTGAGTTAATTGCCTAAATTTTTGGTTAACAAGAAGTATACACGAACTGCCCATTAAAACTCATCTTACAAAAGCCAGAACTGTCAGGAAGGTTGACCAAGTGGGCAGTGGAGTTAAGCGAATTCGACATCAAGTACACGCCAAAAGCAGCAATCAAAGGGCAGGCGGTGTCAGATTTTATAGCGGAATTCACCGAGCCGGACACCAAGGTAAGAAGAATAATGGAAGGTGAACAGGCGAGTGGGTTCCAATGGAAGTTGCATGTAGACGGATCATCAAACACACATGGTAGCGGGGCGGGAATAGTCATAACAACCCCGGAAGGAGACACTGTGGAGTGTGCCATGAGGTTCGATTTCAAAGCAACCAACAATCAAGCGGAGTATGAAGCTTTATTGGCCGGCTTAAGGGTCTGTATAGCATTGGGAGCATATGAGTTGGAAATTTACAGCGATTCTCAGGTTGTGGTTAACCAGGTACTAAACGAATACCAGGCGAGGGATGAGCACATGATAACTTACTTGGACATTGCAAAAAGGTTGCTCAGAAAATTCAAGATATACAAAATCTCTCAGATCCCTCAGGAAGAGAACGAAAAGGCAGATGCCTTGTCCAAATTAGCTTCAGCCACCACGAGTATCAGGTCTAAAACAATACCGGTGGCACACCTGACCAAGCCGAGTACAGCAGAATCTGCAGAAGTCATGATAGCAGAGATCCAACCAGGCCCGGGCGACTGGACAGTCCAACTCAGAAAGTACTTGGAGGAAAACATATTACCGGAAGACACTGTGGAAGCTAAGCGCATCAAATACAGGTCAACCCGATACACAATTCTGAGGGGTGAATTATACAGAAGAGGGTTCTCGAAAGTACTGCAAAAGTGTGTTACCAGCGAAGAAACCAAAAAGATCCTAAAGGATGTTCACAGTGGGGTATGCGGGAACCATACCGGGGGTAAGAGCCTAGCACATAAGGTACTTAGACAAGGATTCTACTGGCCGACTTTGTTTGCAGAGGCGCAGCGATTCACGGAAAGCTGTGAGACATGCCAAAGAATAGCAAACGACATTCGGTAACCCCCAGAATTACTCAGAAGCTTAACCTCACCTTGGCCCTTTGCCATGTGGGGCCTCGACCTAATAGGACCAATGCCCACAGGAACTAAGGAAGGTGCGAAGCACGCTATTGTGGCAGTGGATTACTTTACCAAATGGGCAGAAGCAAAGGCACTCGTGCACATCACCGAGGCAAACACCACCAACTTCGTCAAAAAGAACATAATATACAGGTTCGGGATTCCGAGCATCATCATAACAGACAACGGGACCCAATTTGACAACAGCAAATTCAGGGAGATGTGCGAGGAATACAAAATCGTAAATTATTACGCATCGCTCGCCTATCCTCAAATCAATGGTCAGACTAAGGCAGTAAACAAAGTGATCAAACACACGCTGAAAGCGAAGTTGGAGGCAATGAAGGGTTGTTGGGCAGACAAGCTGCCTGAGGTACTATAGGCATACCGAACAACTATGAGGTCATCCACAGGGGAAACTCCTTTCGTATTAGCATTTGGAACGGAGGCTGTTATCCCGGCAGAAACAACTTTCACCTCTCCCAGGGTTTAGTTATACAGCTCAGAGCAAAATGTCAGCATGTTACAGCAGAACTTAGATGAATTGGAAGAAGTCAAAGATACAGCACAAGTAAGGAATGCGGCGTACCAGCAAAGGGCTGCGAGGTACTACAATTCTCATGTTCGCGTGCTAAAATTTCAGCTCGGAGATTTGGTGCTGAGGAGGGTATCCCCAAACACCAAAGGCAAATCATCAGGATCTCTCGCTGACAAATGGGAGGGACCGTAAGTCATTAAAGGAGTCGCTGGACATGGAGCTTACATGATAGCCCGACCAGAGGGTATCCTAGTGCCCCGACCATGTAATGCACAGTACCTCAAAATCTTCTTTCCTTAAAAAGGAACCTATCCCCACCTTTTGCTTTAGTTAGTTTCAAATTTCGTATTTTTTCGTATTTTAATTTTCAGATTGTCATTTTGATCATTTAAAAGTTCAGTTACTAATAAAAAGATTATTTGCTGAAGTCAATGAGTTCATCGTCAGAAGGGAATAACGGCCACTCAAAAGTCGACCAAATAAACATTGAAAAAGAAAAAATTTCAGGCGCTATGAAGCCGCAAGAGAGCAGACAAATAGTGCTCGAAGGGCGAAAAAGCTGAAGTAGCGTGCCCGCCTAGTTAAGACGGTACAAACGCACCTCTTAGCAAACAAGCGAATCCGAGGCACCAGGATAACTGGAAAACTGCTCGGACGCGCCGCCAGAAAGAATGGTGAGATGCGCAGCCGTGTTGGCCGGTACATAAATACCCCAACGATTCGGTGAAAATCTTGCACAGACAAAACCAGGAGACGTCCTAGGTGACATGTGCAAGGACCTTGGCGTATGGTTGTGGTGAGCCTCGACGTAATGCTAGGGCAAAGTAACTTCAAACATAAGGCTGTATTAATTAATTGCCAGTTAATAAGATACTCGGCAGAATAATCTCACTTATGCCAGTTAAATAAGATACTCGGCTATATTAATTAATTGACAGTTAATAAGATACTCGGCTGTATTAACTAATTGCCAGTTAATGAGATACTCGGCAGAATAATCTCACTTATGCCAGTAAATGAGATACTTGGCTAGACCAAAGGGTTCTGTTAACCACCTTTTTTGGCAAGGGTCCAAAGAAGAATTTTCTATCCATGTCAAAGTCATTTGATTAATGAAAGAATGAACCCAGGATCTTGAGGATCCCACTACCACACTATCTCGGTACCCCGCTACGGCATGATCCATGATACACAGTATCTTGATGCCGCGCCACATTGGTATCCTGGTACCAGTACCCCGCACCCCGTACTTGGTACCCGGTACCCCGCACCTAGTACTCAGTACCCCACACCCGGTACCCGGTACCCGGTATCCCGCACCTGGTACCCCGTATCATGTTTCCTGCCCAGACCAATCCTCCAAGCACCTCCCAACCACCTAACATAGAAGGCGTCAACAAGGGATGTCTTAATACACCATCTGTTAGATTACCAAGGAAGACCAGAACCATGCTACAAGAAGGACAGTATGCGCCAGCATTTAAATACGAGGAAGGTTGACCTTTCCAGCCATTCACAACGCCATTAATGAAGATAGTCAACTCTTTAATGGCCATTCACAACGCCATTAATGGAGATAGTCAACCATATTAATGGAGATAATCAACCGTATTAATAAAGATAATAAACTCTTTAATGGCTATTCACAACGCCACTAATGAGAGAATATTCAACTCAATCAATGCCAAATCAGTGTTCCTATAATTGTGGATTGATTGACTAAATTGATGGAGTGGGCAACAAGAATTAGAACCTATATATATGACAAAGCTCTCTATTGAACGAGATCTGCTTCTCCTCCTAAAAAAGACATACGGCTTCTTCCCCAACAAGGCTTCCTTTTTCTTCTTCTTCTTCTTTTCTACTGATTAGAGAAAGGGCCTACGCCGGCCTATTATTGTAAGCTCTCTGGAGCACTGATATTGTATTATTCTCCTACTTTTGTAAGCTCCCCGAAGCACGCCTTATTGGTAAATATATAAAGGATCTCTCTCCACCGGATACTACCTAGGGGTTTTGCAGCATATGATCATAAGTGATGCTTTTTCCCCCCAGGCCAGTCCACCTTCTACCATATATAAGAATCCTTCTTATCTTACTACTTACACTCGCTATACCTAGTAGATTCGCTAGAATCAGCGGGATATCGGGCTACTAAGTATCCCGCTAACCCCGATCTATCCAGATCCGGGTCCTTTATATACTGTTAATTAGAAATTGCACCCCCGGTGATAATTTTGGGTTAACAGGTTCCAAAAATCCTTAAGATCAGAGACAGCCGAGTACAGGCTATCAAATAAATTGTACTCATACAGGTTTAGTTCATCCCATTTATATATATTTATCATGCAGGGAGTCAGAACAGAAACAGCGGAACAGCATAAGAATAAAAGTTCATATAGATATAAGTGAAGGTGCATACAAAAGTCGTTACAAAAATTAAAAAATAAGAGATCAAGAGGATGGCGCTGGGGGTTGCGAGCTGCTCCCGTCGACGCTCGGGTCAGGTTCCATTACATACTCGCTCAGGAGGCTATCATCAGAAGGCCACACGACCACATCTTCATCATCCATCCATCCAGGCACTATAATTAGTCCCAAGGACAGGCCCAACGTCAGGATTCTCACCGTCGATCCCCGCTTTCTGACAAGCATGAAAAGTAGAAAAGGAATCGGCAGTAGGAACCTCCAGATGCATGGGATGTGGCACCTTACCTTTACTCCTGCAATACGCTCGCCACTCTTTTATCTAGATTCAAAGAGACTCCAGAGACGTATCCACATGCTTCTTAATTGAAAGGCTCCAGTTGGCCCTATTCTTCATCTTGAAGAACTCTCCAACCGAGACCATCCCCCGCTGGAACTCCCAGAGAAGCAAAGCATCATAGGCCGGAGATCTTTTAAAATGATCAACACCCTGAATCTCTAATTCCAGCCTAACTTCCTTCGATAAGGACTTGACTGTCAAGGCCTGACGCTCCAAGTCTTCGATTCGGTGCTCATAAGATGATTTAGCGTCTTCAGCGTTCTGCCCGACCTGGAGTAAAGCATCCCGAGTAGATGACAACTGATCTTACAAAGTCTTGACCTTCTCAGCAGCGAAAGACGCCTTCTGCTCAGCCTCCATCTGACGTGTCAAACATTGATCCAGGAGCACCTGATTTGACTTGGCTCCTTCTTGACAAGCCAACTCAACCCGAGCGCAATGATCTTCACTCTCCTTTAGTTGGGCCTCTAGCCGTCTTATTCTTTCTACTTGGGCTTCACCGGCTTGCCAAGTCTCGGACATCTCAGCTACCATCTGCAGCAAATCAATAGTGAATAACAAAGTGAAGCAACAGTAGCAAGAGAAAATACAAAATCATACAGATAGTCGAGGCATCACTCACATAGGAAACACTGTTGAAGAAGCTGCAGAGTCGGTCAGACGAAGTACCGACCCTAAAGCGACTTCAATGATCCTCCTCAATGTAAGCACGGCCCAAGGACATGGCTCTTAACATGGACTGGGGGTGGGACCACTAGGTTGGCTCGGTAACCCCGAACCACTGGCACCAGCATCAGGCATAACGGTAAACGTTTGAGCTTGGGAGAAAAAGCCGGCAAAATTTCCAGCCTGAGTCTCAGCATGATCCCTAGGGGGTAGGAAAAAGCCTTTTTTCAACTCTAAAACCAGTCTCCTCATCGCCCGAAGACGAGTCAACATAAGCAACCACCCGAGGAATCTTTGGGGCAGGACGCCCAGGAGAAAATGAAGCTTTCCTTTTTCTGAATTGCCTCCCGCGAGTGTCGAGGTTGGAGGCAGGATCCTCTACCTCAACATCAATCCCAACCTCAGGTGATAAGGGGATAGAAGTTGGGACAGAAACCGGAACTACAACAGGTGCAGTACCAGAAGGCTCCCCTGAAACAAATAATAGCACGGTGTGTATAAAGCTATCTAGAGGGGGGGTGAATAGATTTTACGCTTTTTACCCAATTTTTCGTGTTAGTCAAAATTACGAAAATGCCCTCAAGATAATATAACCAAGCAATTGTAATATGGTGCGGAAATTAAAACAACACTTGGTTTTTACGTGGAAACCCTCACGGGAAAAACCACGGGCTATGTAAGTAAGCCACACTCGAACCTCGAATCCACTAAATGTGCAAACGATTACAACCTAATCCCGGAAGTAATCACACACCTACCTAATCCCGGTATGAGTGAACCTAGTCCAATTTGCTTGCGTTCTAAGCAACCTAATCCCGGATGCTACACACAAGACTTACTTTCTCTATGAAGAGAATACAACCCTAAGTGAATATATGTAAATATCCAAAATGCAACATAGAGCAAGGGAAACCCTATATGCTTATCTAAGATGATTAATATGCAATTAAGAACAATCCTAGATATCAAAACTAAATGACATGTCAATTAGTTTAGCTAATCAATATTAAGCACAAAACCTAATATGCAAGCACAATATAAAATCTCAAACATACATCATACTCATCTCAATATTGTATCTAAAGCATACAAAATAACAAACAAGTAATTAATTGAGATTGCTAGATAAGAGAAACACAAAACATGTAAGATATTAGTGAAAAGCTTACCAAGCAAAGTATGATGAAGATTCCATGCTAGATGACATCTAGATGATCTAAGATGATGCTAGATGATGATTGATGATCATGAAAAGTGTTTGAGAATCAAGAATGGAGTTCTTGGAATTTTTCTTCTCTTTGAAAAATATCCTAAGTATGAATTCTGAATATGAACTCTCTTAATTGACCTAAAGTCAAAGTGGCATATATATAGGGGGCCAAAACAAAGTGTGGTCGTTTAAGTAAGTTTCAAAGAAACGCGCCAATCGGCGGTTTCAATCGGCGGCCAGGCCGCCGTTAATGACCGCCGAATTGAGCTCGTGAAGAACAGAGCATAAACGGCGGTTAATTCGGCGGTTTCGTGACCGCCGATTCCAACCGCCGAAACAGAACAGAGAGATCAAAATCAACCAGGTATGAACGGCGGTTTCGAACGGCGGTTTCATGCCCGCCGTTTCAACCGCCGAATTAGACTGAGAGATAAATCAATCAGGTCTTGAAACGGCGGTTTCGAACGGCGGTCGTGACCGCCGATCTTAACCGCAGAAATGCTCCAGACCAATCTGGACTGAAACGGCGGTTTCATTCGGCGGCCAGGCCGCCGATCATAACCGCCGATCACCTAGATAGGTGAAAACCAAGGAGAAGCCAAGGGCATTCTCCATAGGCGGTCCTCGCGCTAAACCAAGCACATTCTCGTGCATGCGCAGACGTTTCCGAAAGTTATCGGGAAACGAATTATACAACAACATGACACAATTACACACCATAAAATATAATAAATAAGTGCAAGTGTGAAATTTGACAAATGAAGAGAATGCACACATATGCAATGAATGTTAAGTGTGTGTGTGCAACTAATCTCTTCAAAGAAAAGTAAGCACATAGAAATTTACCTTCGGTGCTTATCAACACGAGGTCTTCAAAGGGCTTCGAACAACAAGACCGATACTTAGGCTACCCTTACAAAGAACCCCCACATATGGTTTGATCACGAAATAAGCCAATTAAAAACAACGGGAATCCTTACAATCTCCCCCTTTGGCTATTTCGTGACAAAACCATCACTCACAATGATTCCTCACAAAAAATAGAAACTACGGGACTATAATGATATTCTACATTACAAAGAGATAAGCTAATGCAACTTGAAGTCTTCAATCCTCTTGTAGAATAAACAATCCCTGAAAAGAGTTTCTAACATTTCTAATACAAGAAAAGTGTGAGATTAATCATGTGAGAACAATACCAAGCATTTGCATTTTTAGAATTTAGGCACAACATTACCAAATGTATGCAATGTATGATAAATGCAATGCTCCCCCTCAACGGGTTACTCCCCCTCAATGTATGTTCTCCCCAAAGTGTACAATAGCTTCTATATTTTGCACCTCCCCTTACCATATCCTACTCCCCCTTTTTGTCATGATATAGGCAAAGGAGTAGTCCCCAACCGGGTCACTCATAGCAACGAGAGATAGAAGCATGCAAGACTTGCATATACATATAAGTCACTTTATGCACTTCAATTAATTTGAGAGAAACAAGGAGATTTATTTTGAGAAAATGTGTGAATCCAACATGCTTTGCATACAAGACATATAGCATTCAAGTCCAAAATACAATGGTATTTGGCAAAGCAAATGACAAAGGTTTCTAATAAGAATTCAAACCAATTTCACCAATGTCATGGGAAAAGCAAGGATATAGAGATTATTGATTTCAATTTAAGAGCAACTATATCCAACTTTATAAGCGAAACATGGCATGAGCGACTTTGCACCCTATTTGATTTTTCCGGATAAAATTATCCGTATGATAGTAACCATGTTCAACTAATAAAGAAAGAGAGACATTTGGAATGTAAATTCCTTTGAATGGATACAAGATCCTTTATTCATTTTGAGTCTCATAAGTTTTCACACAAGATTTTGCATTTTTAAGAATAAGCAATCATCAATTCATGCTTTTCATGTGAGCATGTTATCTGAATTTCATGCTTTTTCATTTGTCATTAGCATGTTATTAAAGAATCATCATGTCATGGAGATAATCATAGGTCATTCAAATCATACTTCCAATGTAAATCTCCTAGTCCAAAAATGCATGTTTGAACATAAATATGACATGGATTGTAGACAAGCAAGGTTCACACTTATGGAATTTTAAAACATATATACATATGTACAACCAAGCTTACTCAAGCAATTAAAAGAAGAGGCATAAGATATTTCAAATTTTTTGCAAGATACAAGAATGCAAAATAGCTCTCTTTGCTTGAGTTCCCCATATGGGGTCAATCATAGAACATCACTCCACAAGACATACCCCAATAGATCTACTAAGAGTTTTAAATCGAGTAGCATCTAAGGGTTTAGTAAATAGGTCCGCAAGTTGATCATTAGTACCTACATGTTCAAGTACTATGCATTTATTTTCAACAAGCTCTCTAATGAAGTGATGGCGGATGTCAATATGCTTAGTTCTAGAATGTTGCACCAGATTCTTGGAAATATTAATGGCACTCATGTTATCACAAAAGAGAGTGAGAGTACCTTGGTTGAATCCGTAATCCACTAGCATTTGCTTCATCCACATAAGTTGAGTGCATCCACTCCCCGCGGCTATGTATTCGGCTTCCGCCGTGGACAAGGAAATCGAGTTTTGCTTCTTGCAAAACCAAGACACCAAGTTGTTGCCTAGAAAGAAGCAACCGCCCGATGTGCTCTTCCTATCATCACAATTTCCTGCCCAATCCGCATCACTATATCCTACAAGACTAGGATTAGTGTCAAATGAGTACCAAATCCCATAGTTGGAAGTCCCATTCACAAAGCGAATGACTCTCTTAACAGAAGAGAGATGGGACTCCTTGGGATCGGATTGGTACCTAGCACAAACTCCTACACTAAATGATATATCGGGCCTACTTACGGTCAAATAGAGCAAGCTCCCTATCATGCCACGATATAAGGTTTGGTCCACACTTTTACCGCTAGCATCCTTGCTTAGCTTCAAAGTGGTGCTCATAGGAGTGTCACAATGTTTGGCTTTTTCAAGACCAAACTTCTTCACAAGGTTTTTGGCATATTTGGCTTGGGTTATGAAGATCCCATTATCAAGTTGCCTAATTTGCAAACCTAGGAAGTAATTAAGCTCACCAACAAGACTCATCTCAAATTCATGAGACATAACATCAACAAATTGTTGGACCTTGGTGTTGTTGGTGGAGCCAAACACTATGTCATCGACATATATTTGAGCTATGAAAAGCTCATCATTGTCTCTCTTGATGAATAGTGTCTTGTCAACACTACCTCTTGTGTAGTTATTGTCAACAAGAAATTGAGTGAGGCGCTCATACCAAGCCCTCGGTGCTTGTTTCAACCCATATAGTGCCTTCTTGAGGCGATAGACATGGTTGGGGTGGTGTGCATCCACAAACCCCTTGGGTTGTTCAACAAACACTTCCTCTTGCAAGAAGCCATTGAGAAAGGCACTCTTGACGTCCATTTGGTGCAATTTGAACTTGTGCACACAAGAGATGGACAAGAGAAGCCTAATGGACTCTAAGCGGGCAACGGGAGCAAATGTCTCCTCAAAGTCGATACCCTCAATTTGAGAGTACCCTTGTGCTACAAGTCTAGCCTTGTTCCGCACTATGTTGCCATCCTCATCGGATTTGTTCCTAAATATCCATTTAGTGCCTATGACATTAGTGGTCTTAGGCCTAGGAACTAGAGTCCAAACCTCATTCCTTTCGAATTGGTTTAGCTCTTCTTGCATGGCAAGAACCCAAAATTCATCATGTAAGGCTTCTTCAACCTTTTTGGGTTCAATTTGAGAGGTGTAGCAAGTATAGCTAATAAGATTAGCAAGTTGACGTCTAGTCCTAACACCCTCATTTACCTCTCCAATGATATCTTCTTTATCATGGAGTTTCCTAACCCATGGAGCGGGTTCTTTAGAGTCCAAGAGAGGAACTCTAGTAATGGGTTGTGTGACTTCATTAAATGTCCCAACATTGGGAGTCACCACAACCCTCTCCAAAGGAGTGTCATCCTCTAGAACATCCTCCTCCTCATGGTCAATAGACTTGAGCCTAGTATCATCAATGACCACATTTGATGATTCCATGACGGTTCGAGTCTTCAAGTTGAAAACTCTATAGGCTTTACTATTCAAGGCGTAGCCAATAAAGATACCCTCATCACTCTTAGCATCAAACTTGCCAAGTTGATCACGGTCATTTAAAATGTAGCATTTGCTTCCAAATGTGTGGAAGTAGCTAACATTTGGCTTCCTACCCTTCCATAGCTCATAGGAGGTGTTTCTAGAACCGGGCCTTAGGAACACACGATTTCCTATATAGCAAGCCGTATTGATAGCTTCGGCCCATAGGTTCCTAGGGACATTGTTGCTAAGCAACATCACTCGGGCCATCTCTTGGAGGACCCTATTCTTCCTCTCAACAACTCCATTTTGTTGAGGTGTCCTAGGAGCCGAAAACTCATGGGAGATGCCTAAGCTATCACAAAGGCTTTCAAAAGAGGCATTCTCAAACTCTCTCCCATGGTCACTTCTAATCTGTTTAATGCTTCTAATGTTAGATTTCATTTCATTTTGTAATTTAGTACAAAGCATTTTAAACTTATCAAAAGTTTCGGATTTTTCTCTAAGAAAGTATGTCCATGTAAATCTAGAGAAATCATCAACACATACAAAAATGTATCTCTTTCCACCCAAACTTTCGGTTTGCATGGGACCCATGAGGTCCATGTGGAGAAGCTCAAGAGGCTCCTTGGTGGTGAGATACTTACCCTTTTTGTGCATGCTTTTAGTTTGCTTTCCTTGTTGGCAAGGTCCACAAACACCATTGGCTTTCTTCCCAAGCTTAGGGAGGCCACGCACACACTCGAACTTTCCAAGGGTCCGTAGATCCCTAAAGTTCATGTGGCCAAGTCTTTCATGCCACAACTCAATTTGCTCATCCATGGACACATTGTTTGAGACTATTCTAGCTTCAAGACAATAGCAATTGTCGCTAGATCTCATACCTTTCAATAAGGTTTGTCCATCGGGCTTTAGGATCGAGCAATCATCTTTACAAAACAAGACGGAATATCCTTCATCACTTAGATGTGAAATGCTTATTAAATTGGCTTTCAAGCCATCAACAAATAAAGCATCGGATAAGGAGGGTAATCCGGGAACGGAAATGGTTCCTTTCCCTACAACTTTCTTTTTGGATCCATCACCAAAAGTGACATATCCACCTTCCTCCATAACAAGAGTCTCGAAGAAACTCTTGTTTCCCGTCATGTGCCTAGAGCACCCACTATCTAGATACCAAAAATTAGAAGAATTTGCCTTCAAGGCTATTTGAGCAACATGGCAAACAATGTCATTCTTTCTAATCCACCTAGAAACAATCTTAGCTTTCTTAGTGGTTTTTGGTATATGGGCTCTAGATGTCCTAGGATCATGCATAATAATATTATCATTCCTAGGAACATGCATCATGGCTCTTTTCTTTTTCTTCTCAATCATGCTTTGTTTTCTACACATTTTAATATATTGAAAGCAATTTGGTCTAATATGACCATCACAACCACAAAAGTGACAAATAGGGATGAAATAAGAAATCATACCTTGCCTTTGTCTTTGTGGATGAAAGGGTTCAATCCTTCTTCGTTGTTGAACCGGTCTTGGTTGCTTCCTAGCTTGAGGTTGCATGATAGGTCTCTTTCCTTTGTGAGCCATTTGAGGAGGAATGTTAGCTTGAGAGACCCTAGGGGGTTGAGCTTGAGGTTTCCTTCTTGGACCCATCTTCACTTGTGCATTAGAGCATTGTCCTACTTCTAATTTCTTTCTAGGAGCTTGCACAAATGAAGTTTCTTCTTTCTTCAAGCTCTTGACAAACACAGTCTTGTTAGAGGTAGAGATCTTCTTGTCATCTTCATACCCAAGACCCCTCTTGTCACATGGACTCTTTCCAACACCAAGCATATGGTCAAGCTTCTTGGTGCTAGAATCCATCCTAGTCATAGAATTTCTAACTTCTTCAAGCTCACTCTTTAGACTTTCTTCATTCCTCCTAGATAAAGCTAACTCCTCTCTTAGCTTATCTTCTATCTTCTTGAATTTTTCCACTTGTTCACCTAAGTGGTCATTATGAGATGCAAGCTCAAGATTTTCTTCTCTCAACATCTTGATCTTTCTTGTGCTCTTGATTGCTAAATCATTAAACTCGGCATGGCATTTAGCAAGTACCTTTTTCTCCACAAAACTACTTATGGAGTTAGATGAGGAATCACTTTCTTCTTCACTTGAGTCATTTTCCTCTTGACTCATTTCCTCTTTCTCACTACCACTTTTGCTCTTATGTGAGGAGGCAAAAGCTAGGAGGTTAGCCATGAGCTCTTCTTCACTTGAAGACTCATCTTCCTCATTGGAGTCATCACTACTCTCACTCCAAGTGGCGGCCATCACTTTGCTCTTCTTCTTATCACTGTGATTAGCACATTCGGGGGCAAAGTGACCAATCCCACCACATTCAAAGCATCGGACCCCTTTCCTTTCGGTCCTCTCTTGTCTAGGCTCAAACTTCTTGAAGGAACTCTTTTTCTTCAAATCTTGTCCTCTTGACCCAAATCCCTTCTTCTTCTTGAACCCCATAACCTTGTTGAACCTTTTCACAAATAAGGCAAGGTCTTCATCCGATTCATGCTTTGCCTCCTTTGCATCCTTAGATGCTTTCAAAGCTATTCCTTTAGACTTCTTAGGAGGAGTAGTGGTGCTAGGAGCCTTCCTAGACTCATATGCAAGGAGACGCCCAATCACCTCACTTGGCTTCATATCCATGTAGCCACTATTTTCTTCTATGGCCGTCACCTTGGATTCAAACCTATCGGGGAGAGATCTCATAATTTTTTGCTTGACTCTCCTATCCGAATACGGGTCTCCGAGTTGATGGCTTTGATTTACAATATCCATCAATTTGATTTCGAAGTCATTGAAGCATTCATCCTCTCCCATCCTAAGTAGCTCAAACTGAGTTTGGAGGACTTGAAGCTTGGACTCCTTCACCACCTCGGTTCCCTCATGTGCAACTAGAAGGATGTCCCATGCCACTTTGGCAATCTGAGTATTCTGAATAAGCTTGTACTGATTCTCATCCATAGCACACATAATGGCATGCATAGCCTTCCTATTCCACTTAGAAGCCTCAAACTCTTGCGCGTTCCATTGCGCCTTAGGCTTCAAAACATCTTGTCCTCCACCATCGGGAGTCATCATAGGGAGATCATATCCGTCTTCCACCGCCATCCATGCACGGTCATGAATTTGGCATATGTAGGATTCCATCTTCCCTTTCCATTGGGAATAGTTCAATCCGGTAAGAAGTGGAGGCCTTGTGCTAGAAGCTCCTTCGTGGCCACCACCATTTCCACCGTTTCCACTCATAGTGTTTATGAATGAATGAAATGAATGCAAATGTATGAATGATCAAAAATCACACAAAATGCAAAACACACCAAAATAAGCAAGGATCACCTATGTATGTCTAGGAACCCGCTCTGATACCAATTGAAACAAATAATAGCACGGTGTGTATAAAGCTATCTAGAGGGGGGGTGAATAGATTTTACGCTTTTTACCCAATTTTTCGTGTTAGTCAAAATTACGAAAATGCCCTCAAGATAATATAACCAAGCAATTGTAATATGGTGCGGAAATTAAAACAACACTTGGTTTTTACGTGGAAACCCTCACGGGAAAAACCACGGGCTATGTAAGTAAGCCACACTCGAACCTCGAATCCACTAAATGTGCAAACGATTACAACCTAATCCCGGAAGTAATCACACACCTACCTAATCCCGGTATGAGTGAACCTAGTCCAATTTGCTTGCGTTCTAAGCAACCTAATCCCGGATGCTACACACAAGACTTACTTTCTCTATGAAGAGAATACAACCCTAAGTGAATATATGTAAATATCCAAAATGCAACATAGAGCAAGGGAAACCCTATATGCTTATCTAAGATGATTAATATGCAATTAAGAACAATCCTAGATATCAAAACTAAATGACATGTCAATTAGTTTAGCTAATCAATATTAAGCACAAAACCTAATATGCAAGCACAATATAAAATCTCAAACATACATCATACTCATCTCAATATTGTATCTAAAGCATACAAAAATAACAAACAAGTAATTAATTGAGATTGCTAGATAAGAGAAACACAAAACATGTAAGATATTAGTGAAAAGCTTACCAAGCAAAGTATGATGAAGATTCCATGCTAGATGACATCTAGATGATCTAAGATGATGCTAGATGATGATTGATGATCATGAAAAGTGTTTGAGAATCAAGAATGGAGTTCTTGGAATTTTTCTTCTCTTTGAAAAATATCCTAAGTATGAATTCTGAATATGAACTCTCTTAATTGACCTAAAGTCAAAGTGGCATATATATAGGGGGCCAAAACAAAGTGTGGTCGTTTAAGTAAGTTTCAAAGAAACGCGCCAATCGGCGGTTTCAATCGGCGGCCAGGCCGCCGTTAATGACCGCCGAATTGAGCTCGTGAAGAACAGAGCATAAACGGCGGTTAATTCGGCGGTTTCGTGACCGCCGATTCCAACCGCCGAAACAGAACAGAGAGATCAAAATCAACCAGGTATGAACGGCGGTTTCGAACGGCGGTTTCATGCCCGCCGTTTCAACCGCCGAATTAGACTGAGAGATAAATCAATCAGGTCTTGAAACGGCGGTTTCGAACGGCGGTCGTGACCGCCGATCTTAACCGCAGAAATGCTCCAGACCAATCTGGACTGAAACGGCGGTTTCATTCGGCGGCCAGGCCGCCGATCATAACCGCCGATCACCTAGATAGGTGAAAACCAAGGAGAAGCCAAGGGCATTCTCCATAGGCGGTCCTCGCGCTAAACCAAGCACATTCTCGTGCATGCGCAGACGTTTCCGAAAGTTATCGGGAAACGAATTATACAACAACATGACACAATTACACACCATAAAATATAATAAATAAGTGCAAGTGTGAAATTTGACAAATGAAGAGAATGCACACATATGCAATGAATGTTAAGTGTGTGTGTGCAACTAATCTCTTCAAAGAAAAGTAAGCACATAGAAATTTACCTTCGGTGCTTATCAACACGAGGTCTTCAAAAGGGCTTCGAACAACAAGACCGATACTTAGGCTACCCTTACAAAGAACCCCCACATATGGTTTGATCACGAAATAAGCCAATTAAAAACAACGGGAATCCTTACATCCCCGACCCCATCGATGCCTTGGGACGCAGCAGCCACTTCATCAATAGCAGGACCCCTCAGATTGCCCTGATTGTCAGGTAAGCAGTCCCGCTCACCCGTACTGTCTGTAGCCGGGGCCAAAGTAACCCTAACAGAAACTGAAGCCGCCTGCCCAGGTTCTTCAACCTCAGATGGCTCCCCAACCTTCTCTTTCCCCTTGAATGAAGAAGTGCCCGCCTGATTGCCCTTCTCAGCAGCAGCCGCCTTGTCTGCAGTAAGGTCCCCTGGATCGCCCATATCTTCAGCCAAGTATGTCTCCATTTCCTGACCATGAGTCTCCCCGGGCGTATAATCAGGCACGTTCCCTTCACCATCTTCCTCGGGAAGATCCTTGGGAGAACTCTCATCAGAATCAAATTATGGAGGGGCTACCCCAGCATCCCGCTGACAAATAGCCTCTTTTGGGCTCACCTCCACGATACCCTTCATCCGGCGCGCCTGAGCATCACAAACGATATCTACATCGAACATTAAAAGAGATTTTCAAGTTAGTAAGCCGACTAGGAAAGAGAGCAGTCAATAAAGTTCTATGAAAACTTACAGCGTCGTCGGCGTGCAGTAATCTCAAGAAAAAGGCGAGCCCTAATCATTTTCTCTTCGTCAAAGAGATAAGGTTTTCCCCTCTTCTTCAAAGGACGGACGGTTGCCCGCCCGCCCGGGCCAGAGTTTTAAGCTCCTCGTCAGTAAAATAAGGAGTTGTATGATTCCATTTGTCGGGCGAGCAAAAGTACCGAGAGACCTTACGTGTCACCCGAGTACCATTAAGATCGAAGCTAATTGACTGGCCCCAGCGTTTACTCACGAAGAACCAACTGTTCTTCCAGAATTTATTTGAAGAAGGGAAGCTCCAAACAAATCCCTTCATTTTCTCATCCGCGGCCAGTTCGACTTCACCCTTGACCATCACGTCTTTTGGTATCCAGTTCTCAGGCTGGGTTGAAAGAAGGAAATAAATCCCGGATTTCCCCAGAGGCCTCAACGAATAAAAATGCCTAATTTCGCAAGGGGTTGGAGTGGCCATTTCATCCTATGCCACATGTGCCACATGCACATCAAAATCAGATAGCTATTCGGAGTCAGCTGTGCCGGGGCAAGCTGAGCCTCAGCTAAGAACCAAGTAATGAAAGGCTGAAGAGGAAGAGTAATACCACAAGTAAGCATCGCCCCATAGATTGCCACTTGGCTGGGTGGGGGGTTCCATACAGCTCGACCGTTAGTAAGACTTAGTGAGATAACGCCGCTGTCCAGATCAAACCGTCGCTTGTATTTGCTGATCTCCTCAGGACCGACCACATTCGGCTTGATGTCATAAGCACACACCCGCTCGGGAGAGAAAATAATACGAGCCCCCATGTGCTCTTCTTCAATGTCATTCTCAACAACTCTCTGGGTCCCAATTCGGCTCTTCCGGGAGTAAATATCCTTGTAGATTTTACGCTCACTCTTCTTCTTCCCCATTCGTTTCCACGGCCGAGTATCGCCACAGACGAAAATAGAAGGATCTGATTGAACTTCGGGTTGATAAGACTCAGGTTTTGAAGAGTCAAAAGAAACGGAGGGAACTTCAGAAGCAGGTAGAACTTCAGAAGTAGCAAGGACTTCACAGAAAAGCCCGGAAACGTCGGCGTCTAAGAAGCGAGGCTGATCGAAAAGAGGATCTCCCAGTAACCTGTGAACAACTGTGGCAATGAGAGCATCATTTCGTTCAATAGCAATCATACCAACAGTAAAAAGACGGTGCCTAGCTGCAGAATCCATGAGAACTAACCTTGATATATCAGAAAATCGGAGATACACGAACTGCAGAGGAAGGGTCTTTAAGTAAGGGTCCGGGGGTTTGAAACTGAGTATCTCGGCAAAGCAAGACCAAGAAACGTCTAAACTCAAAACAGGTTGAAGAACAAAGTGCAGTTTTAATGAATTTCCCCAGAAATATAACAGATGCAGGCGAATTTTTCTCGAAGATAGAAGAGAATGACAGAGGAAAAATAGAGATTTTCCCAAAAGTGCAGTTTATATAGGCGCGATATCGGTTTCAAAAAGAAACCAAAACCCTAGGAGATATGCGAAAAAGCGGGAAAACATAGGGACGTGGGTTGTGACGTGGGCTATGCACAGGCGAGCAGAAGGGTCATGTCTCATAAATGCCTCGTACCACGACCAAGCAGGAGAAGACAGGTGGCAACCAAAGAGCGCCTTGAGCCGTCGGAGAGCCAAGACGTCACCATCAAGAGATTTTTAAATGAGTAGTAAATCGGGTGCTTACGAACGCAATTAAGACACGTCATTCAATACTTCGAATCAGACGAGGATACATTAATACAGAAAACGACGAAGACAAGTTATAACAAAATGGAGTATACGAGAGTTAAATATTTGTCCCGAGAAGACCTGATTCGACACAGTCGGCTCAAATATTTAAGGGGGTATTGTTATAGGTAAAAATAGCCTTTTAGGCATGTCACCACCATAAGAGGCCACATAAGCAGAAGTGAAAGGAAATCAACCTAAGTAGCAAAAACCCAAGACAACCCAACCACAGACCAAGGAAATCGGCTCGGGCAAACATAGCCTACTCGGGCATACTCGGGGTTCAGCTAGAAAGATAGTTGCGGAAACTCACTCCCCAAACATATGGGTAGAATCAGCAACTAGCACCCCTACAATAAGCTACAGCGCAACTGCTCAGAACTCACCAAGGAAACAAGCAGGTCTCCCGTAAATAAAGGAATAAGAATCCTGTCCAAATTATGACTCAGCCAAACCAGAAGATACGCTACACCAAAATAGGAAAGCAAGTCCTTTTAGGACTGAGAAAACTCTCAAAACTTAGGCACCACAACACAAAACCCTAATAATACCCACAAACCCTAAACAACTATGTATAAATACCCCTGTAAAACACAAATAAGGGGGACATGAGAATTAAGATGAGAGATCAGAGTGTGTATTCAATTAACAGTTTTCATAGTGAATTTGTCTTCGTTGTTTAGGCAACAACCCGTGGATGTTTCTCCGACCATCAGAGTTTTACCACGTATCTTTGTTCATCATTGATAATACTTTGTTGTGTTAATTTCAATCATTCTTGTTCATAAAACTGATATCAAATCGTTTGTTGAGTGACTACGAAAAATCACCGTCAACAAACTTATCTTTAAATATGGGTCTAATTATATCACTCTCTTTTGGTATCCCTCCGAGAATTTCAAAATTTTTAGTACTAGCATTTTATTTCTCATATTCAATACGTTTTTAATGTTTATAGTGTTTGGTTGCTCCATTTATTCATACAAATATATAACTTCCTGTAAGTTATTGAAAATTGTTAGATTATTTGTTAATCTTTTGATGTTGTAGCAGTGTATAAATTTGAAGAAAACCTTTCGAATAATGAACGTGTTATGGTGCATGAAGTTTACAAGATGGGCTTGAAGTCCAAAAGTTCTAGGTGAAAGCTGACGGATGTGTCTGTCGAAGCTAACATGCTAATTATAGGAACCATTTATGGAATGGAAGAAAAAAAAAAAAAAAAAAGTTATAATAAAGTTTAGTTAGTTTTGTCGAAGAAAGATGCCTTCTAATTTTTTTGTTATCGGACTCAAAATTTGAATGTGCATGTTTCTTATTTTCAATTTGTTTATAATAATTTACCTTTCTTTTATAGCTTACGACCCTGAACTTTTTATAGGAAAGGGAAACAGCGATGTGCTTCTGTTTACAAAACTAAAAACAGATAGTTCACGTCATTGACATTTTCTGAAGAAGCAAAAGTAGTATTGCAGAATTTATTTATACAATACAAGCCTGAGGAGGGATGGTGGAGAGCTTGGTGAGAAATTATTTTCAGAACACAGTGTAAAGACTAATAAAACACGAATGAAAGAGAGAATATTTTCTCAAAAGCCTTCATTGAGCAAGGCAGAAATTGTAAAGAAGCTGGAATCCTTTACATCTAAGATAGAGAAGGAATACATGTTAGGTTTTGACTTGATTCCCAAGTGAATCCAATGTTAACCAAACGGAACTCAACTGATGAGAAAGAGGAAACTTCCTGAAGACATGGGTAACGTGTGGAAGTAGGTGTTCATATTTAGGGAAGATTTGGAAGCCTGAAGATTAGCTGGAAAACGGAAATCGGGGCATAACCGTGGTGTAAACCGCGGTGTAGACCGCGGCCGAGGCAAGGTGTATGGACCGCGGTACAGGGAGCGATCAATTCCAGTGGGTTCAGCGCTGTGTGGAACGCAGCAGAGGCAAGAGACGTAGACCGCGGTTTTCTAAGTGGTTGTCTCTAGAGGTATTCAGCGGTTTAGGGCACGGGCTGCAGACCGCGGTAATGACGAAAGTTGCATGACGTGAAACAGGAAATCGTGCAGAACAAGAAATCGTCTGTGAAAAAGGAAAAGAGTTTCTCTTTGTGCTAAAGAGGAAAGTCTTAAGCGTAAAGAAGTAGAACTTTGCGTGGATCAAGAAGACTTGTGCATGTAGGAGAAGGTTTCCTTGTTGGTCTTAAACTTCCCTAGTACTCTAGTATAAATGCATGTAATATTTGTTTATTGAGTGTGGAGCAAAAAGAAACACCATTAACATCAGAGAGTGGGTGGATCCGGGGGGAGACCCCATGAGAATACCTGGAGAGGGATCAAGGGAATATCTGGGGATCTAGAGGAGAGATCCGAGGGTGATATTCAGGGGAGACCTAGAGGTTATTCAAGGGGTGTACTTGGAGGAGGACCCGATGAGAGTTGTGAGCTGAGAGCTAGGATGTAAGCTGATGTAAGCTCGGTTGTGAGCTTGGGGGCTCGGTAAAGCTCGGTTGTTTGTGGTTTGGGTTGTGAGAAAGAGAATCCTGGAGTGTGTGGTTGTACAAATTTACTACATAATGAATTATTTCTCTGTCGTCCTGATGGCTTGTAATTTTTTCCCTAATTGAGAGTTTCCACGTACATCTTGTGTTTTGTGTGTGATTGGTTTATTTTCTCTCATCCTAATTTTTCAGCTAGTAGACGTTATTTGTTATGTGTGAATATTAGACATGTCACTTTTTGCATTCATCAGTTCAATTCCCAACAACCGGTATATGAGCATGTGCCCGTGTGCCGTGTTTGTCATCGGTGTTTAATTGCTAACAATACAAACCTAAGACAGGTTATTCATATCATAAATCCAAATCAATGTTAACTTTCTGACTCCATTAAAAAAAAAAAACAAAGATATCATAAAAAGCAACAACGACATTAACAACAAAGAGTCTAAAATTAGAATATTGAAGGAGTAAGCATCAACTATAATATATTGTTTTCTTAAATATATAAAAAATTAAATTTGTTGATGAATCCAAATCAATGTCAACGTTCGACTCCATTAAAAATAAAAATAAAAATAAAGATATCATAAAAAGCAACAACATTAACAACAAAGAGTCTAAAATTAGAAAATTGAAGGAGTAAGCATCAACTATAATATATTGTTACCCTCAAAAATAAAAAAATAAAAAATAAAAAAAAACTATAATATATTGTTTTCTTAAATATATGTTGATATTGAGTGGTGATACTATTTATGAAAGTCTTTATCCAACTTTTAAGTTTTAAATACAAATCTCAATCAACTGTTATTTATAAACATCATCATCTATATAATATATCAGCTGTTAATTCATTATTTTTAGAAACCCAGTTGTCAAAATTCTATTTCATGACTATTAGAGAGTTTGAAGGGGTACTAATGGCGATACATTATTAGGGTTTGTAGTAGGTTTTTTTTAATTTGGATTGAATTTATGAATAATTTCAGCTGCATTTGAGCATTTCGTTGGATTCCCACTTGAAAGTTGAAAGTACTTCGAAACATACATTAATTAATATGATATGTTCCTCTTCGCAGAAAAAAAATATGCTGAATAATAACAATAATATTAGAGGACCCAAAAAAGTGATCCAAATTTTGGACCCAAACCTATGTGGCAACATCACATACAACATGGGCCCACGTCACTCTTCCCAAAGATCCTATGTGATGTTGCCACATAGGTTTTGGTCCAAAATTTGGGTCACTTTTTTGGATCCTCTAGCATTACTCGAATAATAATATGCTGCACCAATTAGGTATTGTTCATCGCTGCACCAAATTTTTTTGGGAAATTGGATTTTGTGCCATGTTGACGCAACATTGAAGTTGCTCTTAGCATCACCAAAAGGCTCTTCAAATGAAATATTTGTTAAAGTTAAACGGGTCATATCAGCATATTTGGCTCCAACAAACTATTCAAATGAAATTCTTCAAATAAGATTTTACTTCTCTCTCTTCAATATTGAAGTATTTTTTATATCAAATCATCATTAATATTTGACATCTATATCTTTTTATCTTTTTAATTAAATTCAATTAATTTATAATAAGTTTTAATTTATAAATTTTATCATCATAAAAAGTATACCAGAAAGGTCTAATTTAGATCTTTAAAATGAGACTAATATTGAATATTTAATAATAACATATTATTATTTCTAACTTGAAAAAATTGGAGAGTAATTAGATTTGTTGGGGGAAGGAATTTGAGTGCTTTCATTAAAATAATATAAATATATCTCTAATTGAAGAAACTTTTGGAGGGGCTCCTCTTTTCTCACTTTTCAAATTGCCACATAGGTAAGTAAATAGACATTTAAAAAGTGAAAATAGAAGAGTCTTTTGAAGATGCTCTTAAATCTCCACAGTTCTTGCCAATTCATCTCACCTTCACTTTTTGGGTTAATTGCAATATCATACCTTGAGGTTTTCCAAAAAGGCTTAACAATCAACAAATAGGCTCAATTGCAGCAGGCCCCCTTGTCAACGATTGACTTCCATTTTATTTAACTGTTGACTAATGTTTTGGGTTGAAAAGTCCAAAATACCCTTACACTTTATTTGAATAAGTCTTAAGCATCCCTTACCTTTTAAATTATCAATTGTAAATTATTAAATAACATTTTTTTAGAAAAAAATCATTAAATAACAATTAAATAATTAAAATAAAATATTCTCTCATACATACTAGAGAAAGAAAAAAGACAGATCCCATGTTATCTCTCTCTCTCTCTCTCTCTCTCTCTCTCTATTATCACATTCGCATCTAATTAAAAGACCAAATCTGGGTATGCTGCTCTTTTTTTTTTTTTTTTTTTTTTTTTTTTCCTTAGCATCATCTGGATCTGGTTCTTTAACGGTTAATAATGGTGGACTTGAGGGAGACCATAAGCAATGCACTGCCACAAGTTTCTCTTTCTCAGATGATGATGATGTTCTGAGTCTTGATTTAGACTATCATCATCATCGGACCTTTAATAACAACAAATTTTATTGTTCTTCTAATTCCTGCTTTTCCAATCATGAAAAGCCCCCATAAATGATTTGCTTTGGTGATTATAATCATCACTCCTCCTTTGAATAAGTGATCAGCAAGCAGATCTTTCCTTCTATGGAGATCTACTTCTTTATGGTTTGAACCTAGAGGTCTGCTCGATCAGATGGAGGTTCAGTTTGATCAGATCGGATGGAGGTTCAATCTGATCAGATCGGATGGAGGCTCAATCTGATGGTTGAAAATTTTCCTCCATTTGATTCTTTTTCTTTTGTTTTTTTACTAAAAAAATTAATAAGTATTTTAATATTATATTTCTGTTTAAAATGACAATTTTACCCTTAAAAATTCAGTCAACCGTTATATCTAATGGAGATTGACTAACGGTTTGGGGGGTGGCAGCAATTAATATCATTTGTTGAATATTAAGTCTTAATGGTAAAACTCAGGGTATGTTATTGCAATTGACCCTCACTTTTTAAAAAACTCTCTTCTGTAATTTATTCTTCCAGCATTCACTTTTCCCCAACTTTTTTTTTTTTTGGAAACAACTTTTCCCCCACCTTCTCTTTTCTCTGTATTCCAATCCACCGCATAATATTGTTGTCGTAATCTCCCTTCATAATTTACGATGCCCATCTTGCGGGCTGTAAATTTACAATGCTTGCGGGGGCTGCAAACTAGTAAACTAGTATTTTGATGATTTCCTTATTTTGAAGGGCTTCGCGGTGTACACAAGGCACACCTGACACCTGTAGGCGGCAGTTAAGGATAACCGAGTCTCATAGGATTAATTGCCCAACAGGTTCTTATGTGAGGGATCTCGTGATTCTATAATGCTAAACAGTTAAACATAATGAAGATAACATATATGTTTTATTAACCTCGCAAGTGTAGGTAATACCATAACTAAGCATATGAAATACTTAATCAATCAACCACACAATTACACGAAGAAAAAAAAAAACATAAAATCAACAAACAGAAGGCTATGTGAAACAGAAACTTTTCATCAGAAGTGCACACTTCAAATCAAAGCTGAGCAAGCACCTTAGTGAGTGCTTCACGAGGTCGAAATACAATCTCAAGAGGCCTCTTCTTTGGCTTCTTCAGGTTGGTTTTCAACGGACCTTGGCTCTCGTCCGTAGCCTCTTCCCAGTCAAAGCACTGTATCAGTGTCCCAAGTGACAATGCCATTACCCTCATGCCCAAACCTTCACCAGGGCATATCCTTCTACCTATACCAAATGCAATGTATTTAAACCTCTCCTTTCCTTCTTCACTCTCTAGGAACCGCTCAGGCATGAACCTATCGGGTTCTTTCCACAATTCAGGGTCTCTATGCACAGCCATTGTGTTCACGAACAACTGTGTGCCTCGTGGGATGTGGTATCCTCCTACCGTGCAGTCTTCCGAGGACTCGCGTGGTGGTAGAATTCCCACAGGACTTAATCTAAGTGTTTCATTGATAACACAATGAAGGTATGGAAGTTTAGTAAGATCTGTATCGTTTATTAGCCTTGAGTTTCCGACATGGTTGTCAATCTCATCCCTCACATTTTGTAAGACATCTGGATGTGACATCAGATGTGGAACAACCGATTGCATTGTGGTCACTGTGGAATGTGTCCCTGCTATTAGCATTACCTAAAGCAAAATTGGTTAATTTAAATGTTTAATCAATGAAATACTAATTTCCATCTCTATAACTCTTTCAACCAACAAATAGAGTGTTTCTTTTGGACATTACCTGTATCGTTCCTTTAATCAAATCATTGGTGCAGAATTCAGGTTCAGATTCTTTCAACCTCAACATAACATCAATAATAGTTTGGCTAGTCTTGCGATCGTCAACTGAAGTGAATGAACTAGTAGTATTTTGATGAGCATCAATCAAGGCCTGAATGAATTCATCCTTCCTTTTGTGTATTTTAAGCAGCCTCCTCTCCACACCGTAATATGTCAACCACCTCAGGAATGGAAAGTAGTCGCCCAAAGCCACGGTCGCTATAGGAGCAAACATCTCTAAAAGATCATCCACCTTGCCTTTGGTTATTTCTAAGTCCAATACATCATCTTCAAAGTACCTCTTACCTGCAACCATCCTCATTACGATATTAAAAGCTATTGCGTAAAAAAAGGATTTCATATCAACTTTTCTAACCCCTTTAAAGGAATTTGTGTACAAGTGCTTGACCATGAATCTAATTTCTTCTATGCGAATCTCTGAAGACATTTGGAGACGTCTTGATGAGAAAATTTCAATGATAGCGAAACGGCGAATGTTGCGCCAATGGTTGCCATAGGGAGCTCCTAGAGTATTATCGTTGTACTCTAAAGGTTTTCTAGATGGCAAGACTGGCCTATTGGAAAAGATGATATCATTGTTTGGGAAGCATTCTTCAATGGCTGCGCGAGAGGAGAGTACAAGTGTTGGGTGTGAACCTAAGCGGAGAAGAAATATAGGACCATACTTGTTGGAGAGATTGCTGAGAGCTTGGTTAATGGGATTTTTTAAGAGATGGAAATGACCTATTATAGGAACACCGGGAGGGCTCGGAGGCAGGTTTTTGTGTTGATTCCTTCTATTTGCGGTAAATTGGTAGACTATGAAAAGGACAGAGACCAATAGACCAAGGTAGTGCAGAGCATCCATGGCGAAAACTTACTCGCTTGTTGTTTCACTTTCACCTCGCATGTTCATTACAAAGAACACGATGGGTTTTATATAGTGAACAAAATTACCATAGACTGAACATTTAAATAAGATTCCATCTTCGTATCAGAAGTAGGACCTTTTGTCACCGGACGAGAAGGATACAGTTTCTAGGAGAAAATCTTCAATGGGACGGTCTCATTACCACTTGATGAGACCGTCTAATAAGATTGCATCAAATTATAGTTTAATAATATATATTTATGTTGTTAAGATAAATGGTACAATCTCATTGGAATGGTCTCACCAAGTGGCAATAAGACCGTCCCATTGAAGATTTTCTCCGGTTTCAAGATGCAAAGCTTTGGTAGCCACTCTCTATCAAAGCTAATTTTTTCTAATGTTAATCTCACATACCTTATTAAATTCATATGAAAACGAAGGCAGCTAAACAGAAATTATAAAGCTCCTATTCATGTCTGCATCATAAACGGGTAAAAAAAATCATGAAGTTCCTTTTCTAATGTATTCGGTTGTGATCCAAAATCATTTCCTATCTATATTATATGACATGAAGATAAGTTTCGAGTCATAATTTCATTATCCCACACTGTACCGACCTCCGTTTAATCGTCACTCCTGATGGCATGCTTATGTCTTCCATTGATCTTTTCCCACAAAACATAAGCAAATATCTAGAAGTTCGTAGACCTTCTAGATGGACTAGACAGCTTTGTCTAGTTTTGGAATTATAAAGCTTCTTTTCATATATGTTTTATTAACCTTACAATTCTAGGTAATACCATAACTAAGCATATGAAATACATAATCAACACAAAGAAGAAAAAAAACATAAAATCGACAAAACAGAAGGCTATGTGAAACAGAAACTTTTCATCAGAAGTGCACACTCCAAATCAAAGCTGAGCAAGCACCTGAGTGAGTGCTTCACGAGGTCGAAATACAATCTCAAGAGGCCTCTTCTTTGGCTTCTTCAGGTTGGTTTTCAACGGACCTTGGCTCTCGTCCGTAGCCTCTTCCCAGTCAAAGCACTGTATCAGTGTCCCAAGTGACAATGCCATGACCCTCATGCCCAAGCCTTCACCAGGGCATATCCTTCTACCTATACCAAATGCAATGTATTTAAACCTCTCCTTTCCTTCTTCACTCTCTAGGAACCGCTCAGGCATGAACCTATCGGGTTCTTTCCACAATTCAGGGTCTCTATGCACGACCCTTGTGTTCACCAACAACTGTGTTCCTCGTGGGATGTGGTATCCTCCTACTGTGCAGTCCTCCGAGGACTCACGTGGTGGTAGAACTCCCCCAGGACTTAATCTAAGTGTTTCATTGATAATACCATGAAGGTATGGAAGTTTAGTAAGATCTGTATCGTTTATTAGCCTTGAGTTTCCGACATGGTTGTCAATCTCGTCCCTTGCATTTTGTAAGACATCTGGATGTGATATCAGATCTGAAGCAACCCGTTCCATTGTGGTCGCTGTGGTGTGTGTCCCTGCTATTAGCATTGCCTAGAGCAAAATTGGTTAATTTAAATGTTTAATCAATGAAATACTAATTACCATCTCTATAACTCTTTCAACAAACAAATAGTGTTTCTTTTGGACATTACCTGTATCATTCCTTTAATCGCATAAGTTGTGTAGAATTCAGGTTCAGATTCTTTCAACTTCAGCATAACATCAATAATAGTTTGGCTAGTCTTGCAATCGTCAACTGAAGTGAATGGACTAGTAGTATTTTGATGAGCATCAAGCAGGGCCTGAATGAACGTATCCTTCCTTTTGTGTATTTTAAGCAGCCTCCGCTCCTCACCGTAATATGTCAACCACCTCAGGAATGGAAAGTAGTCGCCCAAAGCCACGGTCACTAGAGGACCAAACATCTCTACAAGATCATCCAACTTGCCTTTTGTTATTTCTAAGTCTAATTCATCATCTTCAAAGCACCTCTTACCTGCAACCATCCTCATTACGATATTAAAAGCTAGTGTGTAAAAAAATGATTTCATGTCAACTTTTCTAACCCCTTTAACGGAATTTGTGTACAAGTGCTTGACCATGAATCTAATTTCTTCTATGCGAATCTCTGAAGACATTTGGAGACGTCTTGCTGAGAAAATTTCAATGACAGAGAAACGGCGAATGTTGCGCCAATGGTTGCCATAGGGAGCTCCTAGAGTATTATGGTCGTACTCTAAAGGTTTTCTAGATGGCAAGATTGGCCTATTGGAAAAGATGATATCATTGTTCGGGAAGCATTCTTCAATGGCTGAACGAGAGGACAGTACAAGTGTTGGGCGTGAACCTAAGCGGAGATAAACTATAGGACCATACTTGTTGGAAAGATTGCTGAGAGCTTGGTGAATGGGATTTTTTAGTAGATGGAAATGACCTATTATAGGAACACCGGGAGGGCTCGGAGGCAGGTTTTTGAGTTGATTCCTTCTATTTGAGGTGAATTGGTAGACTATGAAAAGGACAGAGACCAATAGACCAAGGTAGTGCAGAGCATCCATGGCAAACACACACTCGCTTCTTGTTTCGCCTTGCATATGTGTTCATTACAAAGAACACGATGAGTTTTATATAGTGAACAAAATTAGCACAGACTGAATATTTAAATAAGATTCCATCTTCGGATTTTTCCAAAGTGTTTTGATGATAGTCATACTCATGCTAGCTCATGTACAAGAAAGTTATGCAGAGAAAAGCGGAGATCCCAAGTATCAGTTGATGTCTGAACTAGGACCTTTTGTCACCAAGCGAGAAGGATACAGTTTCTAGATGCAAAGCTTTGGTAGCCACACTCTATCAAAGCTAAATTCTTTCTAATGTTTGTCTCTCATATGATACCTTATTAAATTCATATGAAAAAGAAGACGGCTAAACAGAAATTATAAAGCTACTTTTCAAGTCTGTATCATAAAAGGGTAAAATAAATTGTATTCGGTAGGGATCCAAAATCATTTCTTATCAATATTATATGACATGAAGATAAGTTTATCATAATCTCATTATTTCACTGTACCAACCTTTGTTTCATCGTCACCCCTGGTGGCATGCTTATGTCTTCAACTTTTCATTGATCTTTTCCCACAAAATAGAAGCAAAAATCTCTAGTTTTAACATTCGGATATCTAGAAGTTCGTAGACCTTCCAGATGAACTAGACAGCTTTGTCACCACCATTACCAAAGCATTCTGCCATTTTTTTAGCATATGTCCAAATTGCAACTGCGAACTATAATTTTTTTTGACTTGTATGGCTGTTGTATGCACAAGACTTCTGATTCAGTAACAATAGAAGATGGTTCCCATACCGATTATTCAAAGACCTCTGAGAGCCTGACTCTTCATGAGGTCAAAATATGATCTCCATGGACTTGTCCTCTGCCTTGTTCATTTCAGCATCCTTGATATCTTCCTTGGTCTTTTCCCAGTCACTGAACTGAATCAAAATCCCCAGTGACAAAACCATAAGCCTCATCGCCAAACCTGCACCAGGGAAATGCTTTCACTCTCAGGCTTGAACATATTAGGATCTTCCCAGTTATTAGTATCCCAGTGCAAGGCTCACACATTCACCAATAACTTTGTGCATTCTTCTGATGACATTGGTCCAGTAGAAACTAATCGGTGGATAATTCAAAAGGAGTGATGTTCCCAAATCCAAATCCCTTGGTCTCCCATGACTGCTGATGTATCTGTTCCACACAATATGCATAAGCATCTGGAAAAAGAAAAATATAGGATTTTTTGGAACATGACTTCAAGTGTAATTGATAACAATGCAATCAATAGACTCACACTACAAATGGAAATTGGAGCCATCACCCAAACTAACGGCATTAGATCAATTAAAAAGTTTTCGTTAACTGTTACTCTTCTAAACATTTATGGAACTGAAGTATTGGTACCTGAACGTAGTTGATAATTTATCAGATATGCAGGAGCTCTTGCTATTTCGAGAGATTGAACCACAAATCAGGTCTGGCATTTTATCCAACTTCTTCAAGTATCCATTCACAATTTAGATCTGTTAATATTCAAATCACAAAAAAGTAACAACAAAAAATAGAAAAATGCCAACTTAGGTAACAGAAAAATAAATACAAGTAATTAATATAGATGAAATTTTATTGCAGAAGAATATGGAGCACATCAGATCATGTTCAATAGAAATGACCCCTAGTTAAGAGCAAGAAGCTTTTGGCCTCTTTGCATTATTTTACTCCAACTGGATCTAAAGTTGCGAGAGTAGTTCAACCATGCTTTGACACGGACTGCAAACAGCCACCAAAGGTTTAGACTTGGATGGAGGTAGTCCAAAAGTTTGGCTCATTTCCACCTCCTGCCCAATCTTTTCCCACTCAAAGCACTGTATGAGGGAACCTAAAACCAAAGAAACTGTACGAATGGCCATTGCAGCGCCTGGACAAGTTCTCCTCCCCATACCAAAAGGAATATACTTGAATCCCTCTTGGTCGCTCAAATTTTCTTCAAATCTTTCAGGTTTAAACTTGGTGGGCTCCTCCCACACTTTGGGATCTCTGTGCATTGCCCAAGCATTCACCACTAACATTGTCCCTCGTGGTATATTGTATCCCCCCACTATGCAGTCTTCTGTTGAATAATGAGGTAACAGAAGTGGTGCCGGAGGATATAATCTAAGTGTCTCATTTATGACACAACGAAGGTATGGAAGCTTGACAAGATCCGATTCATCTAGTAAGCACCCCTGTCCAACATGACTGTCAATTTCTGCTTTCACCTTCTGCATTGCCTCTGGATGATTCGATAGGAGTAACATTGCCCATTCTAAGGTAATTGATGTTGTTTCTACTCCAGCAACAAACATTATCTGCAGCATAATTTGCTCTAATTTAGAAAAAAATATATGAACTATCACTGTCCACAAATCAACAGCAAAAATATAAGAGAGTAGTCTATATCAGCAGCATAACAGGACAACCGACTGTGTATGCTTTTAAAACATAAACACAAAGCTATCTCAAAGTTCCATTGATGCAATAATTTCAAGCAGCCTCAAATTCATACAAAATTTGCTCCTTTGTATCAGATGACAAATAAATTTAGAAAAGATATTAAATTTGGGATAGCGAAATCAGGTTTAACATAATAAGTTGATAATAGGAATAAGTGAGTCATGGATGCAAAAATTTAGACAGTAAAAGAGCAATTGAAGAGGTAATTTCTGCTCAAGGCTGGGAAAGTAAATATTGATACTTTGACAGGAATATCCTAAATCGAAATATCCTGATATTTTCAATATTTCAGGGGACCAATACCAAAAATACCCGTATACTATATCTTGATATTTGGAGGATTGGCGAAATTTCCAAATATTTGGACCGGATATTTTCATATTCCATTTTTTTTTTCATGGAAACTATCAAACTATATAGTATATACTGCTTGATTATTGACACATTTGAGTTTATGAATGTTAAATTCATAAACAAACACTATATAATATAATTCAAGTGTAACTTGCAAACACTTGACCCAAGTTTGAATCTTTTGGTTGCCAAAATAAAGAAAAACAGATAAACAAATCGATACTTACCAGTATCATGCTTTTGATGACATCGTCCGTGTAAAATTCAGGCTCAGATTGTTGTAGAGACAATAGATTTTCAACCATTGACATGATCTTCTTTTCCCCACCATCCATGCTACAAGTGTTTTTCTTCGAACGAATTCCATCGATAATTTTCTCCAGATATTCATCTCTAAGCTTCTGCGACATTACAAATTTCTTCTCTATGCCTTTGTAACCAATCAATCGCAAGATTGGGAAGAAATCGCACACATTCGTCGACAAGCCAGGGTAAAATATATCCTTGAATTCCGCTAAGAATTTCTTTTCAATTTCCGACTCCGCCGCCTCGTCTTCCGTACCAGGACTTCCGGCAACTATCCTCATCATGAAATTGATCATTAGGAGAGAGAACAGATTCTTCAAGTCCACTTTGCCATCGCTTGTCGAGTTTCTAAACACTCGGCGGAGGAGGCGGTGGCGGACTTCGGTTTGGAGAGCGGAAGAAGATTTGTGGATAGCGTTGGAAGAGAATAGCTCGACGACAGTGAAGCGACGGAGGCTCCGCCAGAGTTGACCGTAAGGGGCCCACACGTAAGCAGTATAATTGTAAGTGAAATGGTCACCGGCCATTGACTTAGGCCGGTTTGCGAATGTTATGTCGTTCTTGGTGAAGCATTCTTCGACGGCGGACGGTGAAGATAGAACGAGAACCTGCCGAGAACCGAACCGGAGATATAGTATTGGACCGTGTTGTAACAATAGAGACTCGAGAGCTAGGTGGGGAGGCTTCTTGATGAGGTGGAGATGGCCAATTATCGGAAGAGTAAACGGAGGAGTTGGTGGTAAGTTTCGGTTTCGAGTGAAGACGAGCTTGATTGCGAAGAAAATGAACAAGATCATCAATACAAGGTAACAGTACATGTTTTCCATGGCGGATTTTTTTTCTAGTTTAGTTGATGAACAAACAAATCTGTTATGTGTAATTTATGTAGTATGTACAAAGGAGACTAAGGCGGCGTCTGAAAACTTAAAATGTTGAATTAGGTTTGAAGTCTGAAGTCTGAGCAATATGTTTGTTTTTTATTTTCTGAAGTCTGAATTAAGTGTTAAGTTGTTTGTTTTTTAAAAATAAAAATATCTGAAAACCTGTAATTTAACATTTATACCCTTGTATCATTGATTGTTATATATCATTATATTTATTTTTATGTACTTATATCTTGTTAATCCAAAAATAATATATCACTATTTAAATAAAATTATAGTTCTTTTTAATTTATATTCTAAAAAAAAATATTATTTTTATGTTAAATAAAATTATATATATTATTAAGGGATATTATTATTTTTTTCACTTTTCTCACATTTGAGGTATTGATCATTTTACACCTCTTATTATGATGGTATTGGCCATAGTATATTTAATAGTTATTAAAATATATTAAAAAATAATAATAGAGAATATTAGGTGGCGTTTGGATATGTTTTTAAAAACAAAAAACAACTAGAATGTTGTTTGGTTGAACATTTTACAAAACCGTTTTTAAAGTTATAACTAAAAAATTAAAAACAACTTTTTATTGTTTTCTATTGTTTTCAAAACAGGTTTTCAAAATAAACCTTAACTTTTCCCTCCAAACAATTATTTCACTCATTTTAAAAACAACAACCAAACACTTTTACATCGTTTTCCGTTTCAAAAAACTACTTTTAAAAAACACTACCAAATACATTACATTTTTAAAAACATCATTTTTAAAACATGATTTCCATTTTTAAAAAAAGTTTTCAAAAACACCATTTTAAAAACGGTACCAAACGCGCCCTTATCTTCTTTCTCTTCTTTCTTAGCCACTCACTCACAAATATCTATTCTCATCTTTCTCCTACGCCAATCACTCTCTCCCTATCACTCTCTCCCTAATTAATCTTCTTTCTCCTCCACTGGTTATCTTCTTCTCTTCCTCTCTCTCACTCTCACCGGTAACCGATTCTCTCTCTCTCTCGCTTGCTCTCTTTCATCACCAATCATCTTCTTCTCCGCCGATCATCTTCTTCTCCACCGATTCACTCTCACTAGTAACGGGTCTTCGATGGGTTGGAATGAACGAAGCCACCGGATCTTCAATGGGTTGGAAACTTGGAATAAACAAAGCCACATGATCTGTTGAGGGCAGTTTGGGCAAAAAAAAAAAAGTAAATGAATTGAAGTCCGTAAGACTTCAGATAAAAGTCCAAAATTTCAACTTTTTTTTCTCAGACAAATTTAGGCCATTCTCAGACTTTAGATGTCCAAAAAAACAAACAAAAATGTCTTAAGAGGTGACTTTAAGTTTTTAGAGGCAAAAACAAACAGGCCCTAAGACAATTAGACCTGGCAAGGTTCCGGTCCGGTTCGGTTCCGGTTCCACGGTTAGGTGGAACCAGAACCGGAACCAGCCTTAGACGGTTTCGGTTCCGGTTCTAGAACCGCCGGTTCCGGTTCCGACAGAACCGGCGGTTCTAAACCGGATTTTTTTTTTTTTTTTTTTATAACATTACAAAATATTACATTTTATTTATTAAAAAATAAAATGTTAGAAAAGGACATTACAAAGTATTGGGTCATGGCCCATAACCCTTGTCCAAGTAATTGTATTTTTCTTTGCATTCTACTCCTTTTTATATAAGTTAAGTCTCTCTCCACTTTTCGTATTTTTCCAATGTGGGATATGAGATTTTTTTATCCTTTCTATTCTAATTGTGTTGTTTTTCTTTGTTGTTAATTGTATCATAGATCTACCTCAACCCACACCATTTTCTACTGTAAGTAAATTAACGTACACAAAATTAAGTATTTAAGAAATAAATTCACGTTGAGATAAGAAATGTGGGACACTGGGACAAAAGATATATATAGATATATATAGATAATGAAGAATGATAGAGCATAAAAAGAAAAGAAGAAAGGCAGTGCTTTGTATAATGAATAATTAAATTTCGTCAAAATAAAAAATAAAAAAAATGAATAATTGAAATTTGAAACAATGACACTGAATAAGAACAAAAGATATGAGTAGGCAAGCACATGGCTGATGGGCGATGGCTCCCAATTGAAATCCCATAACTTTTTTTTTTTGTTAATGGATTACAGTTAAATATGGTACCAGCCTACCAGGTCCAAGATCAAAATGTCTAAAGTTAACTCTCTCACTTCTACTTAAATTTAGTAAGCTACAACTAGAATAGAAAGGAAAAGAAAATCTCACATACCACATCGGATAAATGAGGGAAGTGGAGAGAGATCTAACCTATATAAAAAGGAAGAGAATGCAAAGGAATATATACTAATTACTTGGACAAGGGTTATGGACCAGGGTTCAATACTCTTCAATATCATTTTTTTTAAAACATTTTATTTTTATAAATAAAGTGTAATTTTTTTAAAAAGAAATTTAAAAAAAAAAAAAAAAAAAAAAAAAAACAAACAAACTTGGAACCGTCAGTTCGAACCGGAACCTTGCCAGATCTACCTAAGAGCATCCTCAATAAGAAGAAAGAAGAAAAAACAACCTTGACGGCTTGACCATTAATAGTGAGGCTTTTTTTTTTATTTTTTTTATTTTTTTTTACATATTTAATATTTGGAGTGTAGATATCGACACCCATAAATATGATAAGCAAACCCATATTTATAAGTACATCTCATGTCTAAAATTTAAAATTAAAACATTACTATAAACACTCATCTTAATGCCAATAGTACCCTTATTTGAATGAATATTTTCATATTAATACAATTTATTTATAAACCATCTTAAATTATTAACTACACCTCAATTTTACAAAAAATAAATTCTTAAGTTCTCCATGCTCGAAACACCCATGAGTTTCTGCTGATGATCATGTAGTTGTATTATATTGTTGATAAATTCAAATCTCTCTTTAACTTCGTTTGTTCAATATTATTGATCCGTAACTTTCTTTTTTAGGAGATTATCTTACAATTCAACAAGATTTTTTCTTTCTGATAATTGCAATGAATTAGAAGTAAAGTTAATTTATTTTACCAGAACTTCCACGTCAGTCCAAAAACAATTACATATTGAATTAATTATTGTTGAGCTTGTTCTTTATTGAGTTCATTCGTTAGTTAGTGGATATGAGTTTAGTTTATTGATGGTTGTGAATTTGTGATTATGCGTTTCAATGTATATTCTTTTGTATCAGTCGGACCCGGAAAACGAAAGATGATGAACAAGCCCGAGAAGAGAAATATAGGTGTGACTTTCTTAACTAAGCAAAAAGCTCCCTCCTTAGTTGATCTTTGTGTCGAGACTGCGATAGACAACGTAAGGTATCTTGGAGATGTTGGTGAAACTCATTTACATCTCCTGTATCGCATGCTGCATTGTACTTTTGACCAGTCATAACAAAAAAAAAAATTAATAAAGAAATACGTTCCTTTTATGATGAGAGAAAAAAAGACAATGTAACTTCTAAATTCTAGCATATGTTGCAGGCCAAAATGGTAAATCCTAGCATTTACCCATCTTCATGTAGTATATGTTGCAGGCTCTCTCCTACTGCCCAAGTGAAGAGCACTGGTATTATTCTAATGCGTATCTACTAATTAACTTCTTAATTCTAATGTATATTGGCCTATAAGACCAGAAGCTTTTGGGCTATTTACATTATTTTACTCCAACTGGATCTAAAGTTGCGAGAGTAGTTCAACCATGCTTTGACACGGACTGCAAACAGCCACCAAAGGTTTAGTCTTGGATAGAGATAGTCCAAAAGTTTGGCTCATGTCCACCTCCTGCCCAATCTTTTCCCACTCAAAGCATTGTATGAGTGAACCTAAAACCAAAGAAACTGTACGAATGGCCATTGCAGCGCCTGGACAAGTTCTCCTCCCCATACCAAAAGGAATATACTTGAATCCCTCTCGGTCGCTCAAATTTTCTTCAAATCTTTCAGGTTTAAACTTGGTGGGCTCCTCCCACACTTTGGGATCTCTGTGCATTGCCCAAGCATTCACCACTAACATTGTCCCTCGTGGTATGTTGTATCCCCCCACTATGCAGTCTTCTGTTGAATAATGAGGTAACAGAAGTGGTGCCGGAGGATATAATCTAAGTGTCTCATTTATGACACAACGAAGGTATGGAAGCTTGACAAGATCCGATTCATCTAGTAAGCACCCCTGTCCAACATGACTGTCAATTTCTGCTTTCACCTTCTGCATTGCCTCTGGATGATTCAATAGGAGTGACATTGCCCATTCTAAGGTAATTGATGTTGTTTCTACTCCAGCTACAAACATTATCTGCAGCATAATTTGCTCTAATTTAGTAAAAAATATATGAACTATCACTGTCTTACAAATCAACGCAAAAATATAAGAGAGTAGTCTATATCAGCGGCATAACATGACAACCGACTGTGTAAGCTTTTAAAACATAAACACAAAGCTATCTCAAAGTTCCATTGATGCAATAATTTCAAGCAGCCTCAAATTCATACAAAATTTGCTCCTTTGTATCAGATGACAACTAAATTTCCAAATATTTGGACCGCGGATATTTTCATATTCCTTGCTCAAGACTCATGGAAACTATATACTGCTTGATTATTGACACCATGAATGTTAAATTCATAAACAAACACTATATAATATAATTCAAGTGTAACTTGCAAACACTTGACCCAAGTTTGAATCTTTTGGTTGCCAAATAAAGAAAAGCAGATAAATAAATCGATACTTACCATTATCATGCTTTTGATGACAACGTCCGTGTAAAATTCAGGCTCGGATTGCTGTAGAGACAATAGATTTTCAACCAATGACATGATCTTCTTTTCCCCACCATCCATGCTACAAGTGTTTTTCTTCGAACGTATTCCATCGATAATTTTCTCCAGATATTCATCTCTAAGCTTCTGCAACTTTACAAATTTCTTCTCTATGCCTTTGTAACCAATCAATCGCAAGATTGGGAAGAAATCGCACACGTTCATCGACAAGCTAGGGTAAAATACCTCCTTGAATTCCACTGAGAATTTCTTTTCAATTTCCGACTCCGCCGCCTCGTCTTCCGTACCAGGACTTCCGGCAACCATCCTCATCATGAAATTGATCATTAGAAGAGAGAACAGATTCTTCAAGTCCACTTTGCCATCGCTTGTCGAGTTTCTAAACACTCGGCGGAGGAGGCGGTGGCGGACTTCGGTTTGGAGAGCGGAAGAAGACTTGTGGATAGCGTTGGAAGAGAATAGCTCGACGACAGTGAAGCGACGGAGGCTCCGCCAGAGTTGACCGTAAGGGGCCCACACGTAAGCAGTATAATTGTAAGTGAAATGGTCACCTGCCATGGACTTAGGCCGGTTTGCGAATGTTATGTCGTTTTTGGTGAAGCATTCTTCGACGGCGGACGGTGAAGATAGAACGAGAACCGGCCGAGAACCGAACCGGAGATAGAGTATTGGACCGTGTTGTGACAGTAGAGACTCGAGAGCTAGGTAGAGAGGCTTCTTGATGAGGTGGAGATGGCCAATTATCGGAAGAGCAAACGGAGGAGTTGGTGGTAAGTTTCGGTTTCGAGTGAATACGAGCTTGATTGCGAAGAAAATGAACAAGATCGTCAATACAAGGTAACAGTACAGGTTTTCCATGGCGGATTTTTTTTTTTTTTTTTTCTAGTTTAGTTGATGAACAAACAAATCTGTAATGTGTAATTTATGTAGTATGTACAAAGGAGTAACGTGTTAATCTTCGCTGGTCAACACCAGTTGACTATATGACTTATTGTATCTTATCGTTATAGATGTATGGACCGTATGGTTGGAATTTTGGATAGATTTCATATATGCATATAATTGTTATTTTTTCTTAAGGATCTGTTTGGGATGGCTTCTCAAATTGAGCTTCTAGAGTGAATTTTTTTTCAAGTAGAGCTTTTAACAAAAAACGGTATGTTGTTTGATATTCACTTAAAAAGACATTTTTAAGTTGGTAAATTATTTGAGAAAATATTTCTGAAAAAGTTTTTATTGTTAAAAAGTACAAAAATGCACATTAACAAAGTATTTGTAATATAATGATATATGGTGAAATATATAAAGTTTATAGAGGATAATTGAGACTATTTATCTCTTTTTAAAAAGCTCAAAAAGGGTTTCTTGGGAGAAACTTAAATTTTGGGTTTATCCCCCAAAAATACATAAAATAGTTTTTCTAATATTAAAAAAACACTTCTTTAGTTTTGTCCAAAAAAAAAAAAACCATCAAAATAACTTTTAATATTACAAAAACACTTTTGGTCATTTGAGAGGTGTTGATGGTGGCCTCTCGCGTCATCGACAGTTGATGGTGGATTTCAGAAAGGTGTTGGATGACTGTGAGCTGAGTGACTTGGGTTTCTCGGGTCCCTGCTTCACTTGGTCCAACAAGAGGAATACTGGGTTGATCATGGAGCACTTGGATATGGGTGTGTGTTGCTTTCTATGGAAACCGTTGTTCCTTGTTTCTAAAGTGACTAATTTGGAGTTTTGGTCTTCTGACCATAGAGCTTGTATGGTTGAAGTTCTGGATGTGGTAGATGTGTTTGATGGTAATCGGAGAAGGCTGGGCCAGAGGTTTCATTTTGAAGTTGCCTAGGCCAATGATGATGGTTGTAGGAAGCTGGTGTGTGGTAGTTGGGGTGGCCAAAATGACAGTAGCAACATGCCTGAGGTGGTCTCGAAGGTGTAGAATTGTATGGTTAGTTTGGCTAGTTGGAATAAGAGTAAGCGTCGTTATTTGAGTAAGGAAATTGTTAGGTTGAAAAAGGAGTTGCCTGTAGCTTCGAGTAGACCAAATATGGGGTCTTGGAAGGCAGTCAGGAAGATTGAGAGCAAGCTAGATGGTTTGTTGGATAAGAAAGAGTGCTACTGGAAACAGAGGTCCAAGCAAGAGTGGCTAAAAGGTGGGGACCGGAATACTAAATACTTCCAAGCGAAGTCGACGACGAGGAGAGCGATAAATGAGATTAAGAGTCTGATTAATGATATTGGTATGTTGCGGGAGAGCAGATGTGATATTGAGGAGGTGGTTGTGGCTTATTTTTCGAATCTGTTTTGTTCTTGCCATCTGTCTGAGTCTCAATGGAGGGAGGTTATTGAGGTTGTCCCGCTCAAGTTGTCTAGGCAGAAGAGTGAGTTTTTGGACTGCCCTTTTTCAACTGCTGAAGTTAAGAAGGTTATTTTTGATATGTTTCCCACGAAGGCTCCAAGGGTTTATGGGTTGCCGGCACTGTTTTATCAGAAGTTATGGGATATGGTCGGGGGTTCAGTTACGGCAGCTAGCTTGCATTGCCTTAATGAAGGGGATTCCTTGGAGATGGTTAATAAGACTTTGATAACCTTGATTCTTAAGACTCTTGATGCCAAGCGGATGAGTGACTTCCGACCTATAAGTCTTTGCAATGTTTCTTATAAGATTGTTGCTAAGACCTTGGCGAATAGGTTCCGATTGGCCTTAGATGATGTTATTTTTAAGTCCCAGAGTGCGTTCGTTCCTGGAAGACTAATTTCGGACAATGCAATTATTGGTTTTGAGTGTATTCACGGGCTCCAGACAAGGAAGTGAAAAAAGGGATCTATTGCTTTAAAGATTGATATGTCCAAAGCTTATGATCGAGTTGAATGGGGCTTTTTGTCGGCTATGATGTTAAAGCTTGGCTTCTCCTTGGCCTGGGTTGACAGGATCATGCGATGTGTGACTTCCGTTTCCTTTGCTTTTTTGATCAATGGTGAGGTTTGTGGGAATCTGAGGCCTTCGAAAGGATTGCGGTAGGGAGACCCCTTATCCCCATACTTTTTTTTTTATTTGTACGGAGGGTCTCTCCAGGTTGATAAATAACGCAGTCTCTTCTGGTAAGATTTCTAGGTACAGGTGTGGGAGTACGGGGCCCACCTGTTTTTTTACGGATGATAGTCTGTTGTTTGCTAAGGCGTCTGGCGGGAATTGCCGTACCATCAGGCGGATCCTGGATGTTTATGCGGCAGCCTCTGGTCAACTCATTAATTATAATAAATCGGCTTTATGTGTCAGTCGTTCGGTTTCTCAGATTGCTGGAATTCGACTGGCCCAAATTATTGGGGTTAGTTTTGTGAGATGCCATGAGCGATATCTTAGGTTGCCTAGTTTTACGAGTAGGAATAAGCGGCAACTGTTTGATGATATCAAGGAGAGGATTTGGCATAAAATTCAGGGGTGGTAGCATCGCCTTTTTTCTTCAGGGGGTAAGGAGGTTATGTTAAAAGCGGTTATCCAGGCTATCCCTACTTATGCTATGAACCTCTTCCGCCTCCCTAAGGGACTTGTTAAGGATATTCACCGTATTTACAACCGGTTTTAATGGGGAAGTTCAGGTAACGATAGGAAGGTTCGCTGGTGTTCGTGGCAAAGGATGTGCGTGAGTAAAGAGTCGGGTGGTATGGGATTTCAAGATATCTCCCTTTTTAATCAAGCCTTGTTAGCCAAGCAATGCTAGTGTCTAATCACGAGACCCAACTCTTTGGCTGCGAAGGTTATTAAGGGCAAGTATTCTCCTATTACAAACTTCTTGCAGGCTAATTTGGGGGGTTCGTATTCGTATACGTATATCTGGAGGAGTTTCCTGTAGGGGCGTAATCTTTTAATGGCTGGTTCTAGATAGAGGATAGGATCACGCTCTTCAGTCTCCATTTACTATAATCAATGGATTCCCCGGCCTTCCTCCTTTAAAGTTCAATCCCCTCTGGTCCTTAGGATTAATGCCTTGGTTAGTTCGCTCTTTACAGCTTCAGGGAGTTAGAATAAACTGCTGATTAGTAAGTCTTTTTCTGCTGAGGAAGCAAAGGCGATTTTCAGTTTACCACGTGGTACCTCGGATTCAGCTGATTCCCTGCCTTGGCACTGTGACAAGAGTGGCTGCTTCTCGGTTAAACTTGGCTGGCAGCTTCTCTCCCGGCATGTTCCTTCTGGATCCACTCATGTTGACTGGTGGAAGTCCCTTTGGAAAGTCCATGTTCCATCTAAGGTCAAGGTGTTTTTTGTGGAAAGCTTGCCATAATTGGATCCCTACAATGTGCAACCTGGCGGATAGGGGTGTGCAGGTTGAGGTTTTTTGTCCCATTTGTAGGCAGGAGCCGAAGACAACTAGGCATGCTCTATGGGGTTGTAGAGGTGTGAAGCATTTGCGCAAGTCCTGTCCTTTCTTAAAGGATCTAGTCTGGAGGGAGGACATGCAATTCCAATACTTCTTTCCTTTCTTAATTCGTAACTTACAGGTGAAGGATCTGGAAATTTGGTGTGTTGTTTTCTGGGGTGTTTGGTACTAGCGTAATCAGAATATCCACTATTCACCTTCTCTTAGGATGGATGACATGGTTGTTTGGGCGACTGGTTTTATGGAGGACTTCAAGCGGGCCAACTTGATTAGTGACAGTCCTAGAATTCCTGTTTGTTCTGGCCTTGCTGAGAAGTGGAGTGCGCATGAGTTAAGGTGCTTTAAGATTAACACTGATGCTGCGGTAATGGAGGCTGCTAGGTTAGTGGGTGTTGGGTCTGTTATACGTGGTTTTAGTGGTCAATTCATGGTTGCCTCTGCACAGAAGTTCGTTACTAGCTTCACCCCCCGATGGCCGAGGCTACGGCTATCTTAAAAGGCCTTCGCTTCACTATCAACTCGGGCTTCCTTCCGGCAATTCTTAAGAGCGATGCTAAAGGAGTGGTAGAGCTAATTCATTCTGAGCCTTGCCCCGTTGTTGATATTGGTATTGTTATTAAGGATATTGTGGTGTTATCTCAGCATTTTGATATTCCTATTTCCTTTGTGCCTATGAGTGCTAATAAGGCAGCTCATGCCTTAGCTAAGTTGGCTTTGTTATCTGTTGACAATCGGTTTTGGCTGGAGTCCTGTCCTCCTTGCCTTAACTCTATTCTTTTGGTTGATTGTAACCCTTAGTTTTGCTGTTTTATGAAATTTTCATTTAAAAATAAATAAATAAATAAAATCAAATAAAATTTTGATCATTAGAAAAGTTATACCAAACACACACTTATTATGGTTTAGTTTGGCATTGTTGTGATGTGGGAGATATTGCTTTTGGTTATGCTATGGGAGAATTGCTTTTGGATTTGCTATGAGAAGAATCAACTAAGTGTTTGATAAACTGATATTTAAAAATATTGTGAGAACCAAAATCAATTTCAATGTGTACCAAAAGCAATTTCAATGTATTTGGTAAACTGTAAATAAAAAGTGCTTGACTGTGCAAAATTACTATAAATGATATAAATGAATATTGAAGATGTTTTGAAAATAAATAATTTGTTTTATTTTTGTATGACCATAAACATATTATAAAATAAATATTTTGTTTTATTTTTGTGTGACCATAAACATGTTATAAAATAAATAAATAATTTGTTTTATTTTTGTGTGACAATAACACATTATTACTTTTTTTTTTTTTATCTATTTCTATATATATTGCGTATATATCAATAATCTATTGTCTTTTCATAATTGCTTCTTAAGAAGCAGTTTTCTAAAAGCTACAAAAAATAGCTTCTCAAAACTACTGTTGGGAAAGCCAAAAGTGACCAAAAGCATTTTCCTGGAATTTTACCAAACACCCTAGGTCTAGTTCGGAATCACTTTTGGCCCTAAAAGCAGTTCAGGAAGTATTCCCAAACTGATCCATATCTTATCGTTGTATATATGAACCATATGGTTGGAATTTTGGATAGATTTACTGTGCATACGTATTGAAACTCTTTAATTGATTTTGTTAATATAATTATGGTTTTTTCTAAGTTCTTTTCTTAAATTCTGCATAAGATACTAACTAATCTTATAGGTGTGCCAAAAAAAGTTTTGTCTCTTGCAACGAATAACCACCGCTCAATCAATTTAGTAATATCCTAAGTTCAATTTATACCATTCGCTATTTCATATGTGCTATTTCATATTTGACTACAGGTCGAACCAAAACAAAATGTTTTTTCTTGGTAAGTGTGATCCGTTGGACATAAATCCATTTTTTCAAATTTTTTTATTTTCGGGTGGATTCCTTAAGTACTTTTTTTCCCGTTTCTGACGGTATCAAAATGCCACTGTGTCGGTATATTTTATCCGTTTTCCCAAGAAAATGGATATCTTTAGAAAAAAAATTTAGTTCAATCCTTTTTTTTTTCTCAATGGAGGACCAATCCGTTAAGTATTTACTAATATCCTAAGTTCGAGTCACCGCTGACACCTACGGTATATCAAACATTTCAAACCTACGCTAGAGTAAATATGGACCACTTTCGAAGCTGTTTGGCAAATTTGTAGTGAGGGTAGAGGTGGTATTACCTATTAGGATATCGATGGAAATGATGATGATGAGGCCCATTTGAATTAGAATCTTATGGTGATGGATGGATTGGATTGGATGGTGGGTGTTGGGCTTTGGCAGCTGTGTGTTAAAATCGATGTTCGTACACGTGTCAACGGTCAAACCATGCTCCTGAATTTGATTCTCGATGCAGACTAGTCCGTGCCAATATATTATTATCTATCCGACTTATTACCTTTGCGTAATGTCAGCCACATCTCCAGGTCTTTCATCATCTATCCAACTTTTTTTTTTTTTTTTTTTTTTAATTACATGTTTTATATTTTTATTGAAAAAGGAAAAAAAAAAATAATAATAATAATAATATACATACATTCAAATTTATTGTTTCTACGGCGGATTTAGATCTTCTATTGATCTGATCTTTTTCCTGACTTTTTAAAAGTATATGATTGATTTTTGATAAAATAGTTATTGAAACCAATCACATCTTAACCACATATTCACTATAATACTTTTGTGTCATAAGATTAAGTGAGGTAAAAAAACAGATCAGATTCAGTAGAAGTTCCAAATTCTTCTCTCTCCGGTGACGACTTAATCTCCTATGAAAATTTTCTTGTTCCTCAAGTATTGATGAGTTAGAAAAGCAAGTAACGAAACCATTAATATGATGGTTTCTTGGTGGAATTGTAAATTTATACAAGTCAATGTTTACCTATCAAAATTCAAAAAGAAATGAGTACAAAATAAGAAAATCAACAAATACTAAAAACAAAAAACACAACCCCCAATAAGTTTTCACTATCAAAATTTCAAACCAGTGAACAACAATAATGTGGAAAAACAAGCCAAAACATGAACAGAAAAAGACAAGACAGGAATTTAATACCAAGTTTCTCTTTCACTCAATATATATTCAACAATTTACATATAGAAGGCATGGAAAGGAGTAGTAGTGTAGTACACGATATTTTAAAGTCCTTAAAGGACCAGCAAAAAAATCGTAAAAGATGGATGGATGCAATTCACGAGTAGAGAGAAAAGCAACCCCAAGAAACCCCACCATGGTTGACAAAAATGCACAGATTAATAATACAAATTAGAAGAGTATATCCACTGTATGAAGCTCAAAAGGTCTTCTTTTCACATTTAACAATCTAGTTTAAATTGTCTCTAAACAGAGAAGAAGTAATAACACAAGAAGTGTATTCAACGATTGTGAAGCGGGTCTGAGGCATTTGGAACTTTCCTCTTACTTGAAAAGTACACATCAAACGAGTGCCTCAACAAACGTCGTTGTTGTTGTTGTTGTTGCTGCTGCTTCTGGTTCTTGTTTTCTGACTTTTCTACCATTTGGGTAGTTGTTGGATTGCTGTTCAAGCCAAACACTACTGTCTCAGCTTCCTTCTCTGCCGCAGAGACTAACAATAAGAGCAAAACCACCACGGTTAATTTCTGCAATAAACCCACTTGCAGGAAGCTCTCATGATGATACTGCATGGTGCTCTGGCTTGCTTAAATTCAGAGAGAAAAAGCTCTTCTTGTTCTTCAAAGAAGTGAAATGAAATGCATTTCCAGGGGACCAAGTAGAGAGAGAGAGAGAGAGAGAGATGAGAAAGGCAGTTGCAGAGGAAAGCTATGTCTTTGTTTAGAAAATGAAAGAGAAAAAGGCAATGTAATGTTAATGAGTACATGACCCTGCAAATAAGGGACACAACTCACGATGGAACTTTTTTCATGCCATTTTTTGCTTTTTCTAGTTTCAGGCTTTCTTTCTAGTCCCTAATATAAGGGTCACAATCACTCACTCTAACTCCAATTTTAAAGCATATATAGTGATTAGTGTATACATATCTTGGCTCTTGTGCTTTTTTTCTTTTCTCTCTTTTTTTGTTTTTGTTTTGCTTTTCTTTGTTTTGTCTTGGCATTGTTTGTCCGGTTGGGAAAGTAGTTAATTTTTCTCTTTATAGTACTACTTCACTATACAGAGATCAGAAAAATATCATATAAAGACTGATTTTATTATACCTAAAAAGAGTAAAATGGTTTTTGAGTATATCTGTATCTGAATTCTGAATTCTGAATTCTGAACCAGTTATCAGTGGTGACCGGTGAGTGTTATTCTTCCAAGAACTTTTCTTCTTCATGTAAAAGCTTTATATAAAACAGTGTAGAATGCAAGGAATCATTTAAGATATGAACAATCTTTTTTGCCCTAATAAACAATCTTTGCTTAAAGTACACGTTTTGAGTAGTCAAATCATGCGTAACCTAATCAAACTGACGGTCCTATAATTTTTTTATTTTTTTATTTCCTAGGAATACTCTACAGTATTTCTGTCACAGTGTAACCAGGATTTGTTATTTCTTGGATTGCAATTAGAGCACCCACAAGTGGAATTGGTGAGAAATGTCACCTTTTTAAACTGATTTGGTGACAATGTCAGTGCTTTAATAAGTTAAGTTTAAAAGGCACCTATTATGGTGAATGGACAAAAATACTCTTACTTTACACATTCTTTTTCTTACTTTGAAGTTTTCTGAGATTTTAAACAGACCTCCAATGGAGGTTGAAGACCATAACATTATCAACGCATCTTCATTAGATAATTAGTTTTGTGGCGCTACGTAGACGCATTCGGAGGTCGAGCTCCCCGCTAAACTCGCGGTGGTCGAGCTTTGAAAAGGCTCGAAATGAAGTGTTCGAGCATTTTCATACACCAATCGTGCCTTTTAATTAGTGTATGAAAAGGCTCGAACACTTCATTAAAAGGCTCGAACTGTGTATTACACCGATTAACCTATGAATTTTCCTTGAAAAGGCTCGATTCATAAAGGTTCAAAAATGCACGATTGCAGTACAGAAAGACACGATTCATGTACAAAAAGACACGATTCATGTACAAAAAGGCTCGATTCATGTACAAAAAGGCTTGATTCATGTACAAAAAGGCACGATTACTGTACAAAAAGGCTCGATTCATAAAGGTTCAAAAAAGGCACGATTGCAGTACAAAAAGGCACGATTCATGTACAAAAATGCTCAATTCATAAAGGTTCAAAAAGGCACGATTGCAGTACAAAAAGACACGATTCATGTACAAAAAGGCTCGAACACTTCATTTCGAGCCTTTTCCGAACTTTTTTTGAGCCTTTTTCGAACATTTTCGAGCCTTTTCGAACCTTTTTCGAACCTTTTTAACCATCAATTTTATTTTTTTTAATTTTGTATCTCTGAGACTTTCTATATAATTCATGCTTCCTGAGCCTTTTTGTTCGTTGATTGGTCAGTATCGTTGATTGGTTAGTATCATTGATTCATCGGTTCCACTTCCATTGATAGAGGATTTTGAAAGAAAAAAAGAAAACAAAATGGTGAAGAAGGTTACTGTGGGGGACAATTTTGTCCGTTCACCATAAATGGTGCCTTTTAAACTTAAGTTAGTAAGTTAGTGACTGTTCTAAAAAAAAACGCCTCAAATAGTGCTATTTAATTTTATAACCCCAAAAACAAAGGTGGTCATTATTATTGTATGTGTTTAAGGATTTTTCTGTAGATGATTAAACAAAATTTGAATGGATGCTAAAAGTAGAACATCTGAAATAATATTTTTAGACAGAATCACCAAAAACATCAAACATGGGTGATCAAAAAGTAGTAATATTAAATTGTAGACGAACCATGCTCTGTGTCTTTAACAACCCCACCATTCCACCAAGAAAAAAACATAGACAGATGGTCTAATATGCACCTAAATGTGAATCATTGGTCCCTGAAATGTATGGACAAGTAAATTATTTAATTCAAAGATAATCCAGAAATTAAAAATTAATTTCAAGTGCATGCTATGATATTTAGGGGTAACTGCACAAACACCCCTGAGTTTAGACCTAATTACACCAATTTGAACTTTTTCTTAAAATTACATAAACCTCCCCTACCGTTAGTTGACTTCCATTTAAATTAACTGTTGACCAACTTATTACTATAAAATGTCTAAAATGCCCTTAGTTAGTTATTTTATCTTTTAATTATCCCTAAAATAAATAATATTTAAATATTTCATTTATTGAAAGTTAAAAAAAAATATATAAAATTGAAGACTATCAGACAGATCTTCTACCAAATTCATCTTCTACCTTTACCTTCCATAGCTTGTTTGCACATCGCTACTCACCCGAACCACCCGACTCCTTTGCTTTCGTCCTTCACTACCTTGAAACGCACCATCCCCAGTCCCTATCAAACCCGGATCGACCAAGTTTCAATTCACTCTTGACCAACTCTCCTCCTCATCTTCCGCCGACTTTATCCCTCAAGTGAGTCGAATTTAACTTATTAATGAGCAGTTATCTCTATCTGATTCCTCACTGGAAACCAACCGTGCACATGTGTTATCCAGTTCCTTCAATTCGACTTTTCGGGTTGTTTGTTGTTGCCATTTTGTAAAATGATGTGTTGGTTTAGATTGGGTTGTTTGTTCTGTTCTGGTTCTTTGTTATTATCTAAATATTGCTCTCACTCATCTTCCAATCTATTCACTTTCTTTTTTTCTTTTTGAAAATCAATCACTTAACTTTCAGTTGTAATTTGTAAACAACTGTGCAAAAACCAATTGTTTTCATATTTTAACAAATCACTATTATTATAAAATAATATACATAATTAAAAAAAATGAAGAAAAAAGTAAAGAATTTACTCGATGAAGAAATCAAAATCATAACTTGGTAGGTCCATGGAAGCTTTTTGTTGTCGGATTTGTCGTCGTCATTTCGTCTTTGAATCTGCTTTTGAGATCCATGTATTTGGCCTGTGGTGACTGGTGAGGCGGTGAAGGAGAGAGCCCATTGTTATATATATATATATTTTTTTTTCTATTATCTTTTAATATTTTAATACTTTATTATTTTTGTATTGCGTTCAAAAAAACAATTATTTTGATTCTTTAAAATATATATATAATTTTAATATAATTAAATAGTTTGTTATATATTATTTGTCTTATTTGATATGTATAAAGACAACTTTACCCTTAAAATGTTAAGTATTAACATAGGGTATTTAATGGCAGGGAAGGTTTGTGTAATTTTAAGCAAAAGTTCAATATCCATGGAATTAGGTCTAAACTCAGGGTATGTTTATACAATTACCCCTAATATTTATGATTTAGAAGAAGAATGATTGATGAATATCCAACTTCAGGAGTCAAGTCAGTTAATCAGACCAGTTAATAAAATAGCTAACCTATGTTGGGTGTGCAATCAAATTCCCACATTAACTAGACATGGAGATGATATTGGGTATATAAGTATGAAAACAACCTCCATTTGTATAAGGCCTTTTCAGTTGATACCCAAGAGTAAATCCGTGCGGGCTTAGACTCAAAACGGACAATATCATACCAATGTGGAAAATGTAGGTTCCGTCCAACATTAGTTTTCCATTTTTATTTTTATTTTTTGAAATTTGACAACAATCATTTGTCGCAGAAGTACTCAACCCAAAACATTGAAAAAAACCTGAATTCAGCGACATAAATTAATTTTATCCATGATGGACATTCTCATAGTCCAATAAAATTAAAAGCAATTGAGTGACAGTGAGAAAGAAAAACTTGGCCACAGTTGAGGCACATGGAAATGCTCCAAAAATGATTCTAGATTCATTGTTAAAATGCGGTTAGGGATCCATCGTCCACATCCTATCTTAATTATCAGCTTCCACTAAATAATGGATTGGGTAGTGACAAGGCTCCATTTGAATGAATGAGATGATTTTCTGGTTTTAGTCATCAATCCACCACCTCATGGAGTCATGATCATATGATATGTATTCTCATCACCATCACGAAGCTTCACTGTGTTGGGAATTAAATCGATGAATGCGGAAGCGACATGTCTAATAATCACACATAACAAATAATGTCTACAAGCAGGGGCGAAGCCAGGATTTTGACTTTGGGGGGCCAAGACAAAAACTAGTATGGTAGGTCACGCGATCTTCAAATAATATTAGTAGGAATCCCGTATAAGAAAAAGTACGGGATCCCGCACCTGATACTTTTCAACAAAATGTGATACAATTTGGTGTTAAAAGTAATGATACAAACAAATAAATAAAATAGACATTAAGTAATTAAAATGTAACATGTCTATTTTATATCTATAAAATTATTTATAACCAAATCAATCTAATTTTCTTCTTAATTTTCATTTCAATTACATAATCAAAGAGTGTATGAGAAAACTTCTTTTATTTTGTTGTAAAATTTATGCATGTTCTTAAAGGTATGCATAACTGAAAAAAATATTTTAATAGTTCCCAGCTTATAAAATATAAATTTCAATAGCTTAATTAAAATATCATTATACCATTGATATATTTAAATCACAATTATTTATATACTTGTAACTTAATTTTATAATATTCATGTCAAACCAAATTAATTTATAATAATTTTGAAGAAAATTTAAATAATAAACTAATAAAGTAAATTTATCAAAATCAAATTAATATTTAACCTAACAAAATAAATAATAAATGTAGTAGTTATAAGAGTTCAATATTTACTTAGTTTGTTCTAGTGAAATCTAAAATATATATATATATATATATATTATATATAATGAGTAATACTATGCTTCCCAATTTTTTTCCCAAATTATTTCTTAAATGTTTGTAGAATGTGAGGTGTCAACATCACATTATTAACCACATAATCTCATAATTTATAAGATGTTGACACCTCATAGCTACATACATTTGAGAAAGAATTTGGAAAAAAAATTGGGAAGACTAGCATTACTCGTATATAATACACACTAGATTAAGTAATAATGTATGAAATAATAAGAAATTAAAATATTAAAATGGATTAATTTTATCTCCTATTTTCATGGTCAATATAATTATGAAAACAAAAATTATAAGTTAATTTATATTATTAAAATAATAAAAGGATAAGGGAATATTATCACCTACTATATATATATACAGTATTTCTATTATCAGTTCGAACTAACAAAAGTTATATCAGTTCCTTGTATGTGGACCACTGGATTTAAATACTTTGACTGACAAGTGCATACAGTCAAGTCAAAGTATTTAAATCCAGTGGCCCACATGCAAGGAACTGATATAACTTTTGTCAGTTCGAACTGATAATAGAATTTCTGTATATATATATCTCACATTTTATGTATAATAGTTTTTTTTTTGGATTGGTTCATATTTTAATTTTGTATAATAGATTTTATTGTCTACAAGCAGAAAAATAAGACGAGAGAAAATAAAATCACACAAACACATGATATATGTGGAAACCCTAAATCAAGAGAAAAACCACGGACTGTCAAGACGACTTAGAAATAATCCACTATGTAGTAAATTTGTACAACCACACACTCCATGATTCTCTCTATAACCCCAAACCCCAAACAATCGAACCTTACCGAGCCCCCAAACTCACAACCGAGCTTACATCCTGGTTCTCATCTCACAACGCTCACCGGGTCCTCCCTCGAGTACATCCCCGAATATCCCTTAGGTCTCCCCTGAATATCTCCCTCGGATCTCTCCTATAGATCCCTAGATATTCCCTAAATCCCTCCCAGATATTCACATGGATCTCCTTCCGGGTTTCCCCCCAAACATCCTTTTGGTCTCCCACTCCCAGATATCCCTTAGGGATCTCCTTGGGGTCTCACTCTACGAATCCACCCATTCTCTGATGTTATAGGACTCAATAAACAAATATTACATGTATTTATACTAGAGTACTAGGGAAGTTTGAATCCTACAAAGAAACACTTTCTTCACACACGAGACTTTCTATTCCACGCAAGTCTTTCTCCTTTACGCATAAGACTTTCCTGTTCCACACAAAGACAAAATCTTTTTCCATTTCCTTTTCCTTTTCTGCCAAAGATTTCCAGTTTTGCACATATTTATGATAAGCCGCGGTTGGCCACCTGCGCCCTTACCACAGTTACTTCACTGGAATTGACCGCTTAGAAGACCGTGGTCCATGCACCGCGGTTAAACCGCACTAAACATACTGGAATCCGCATCTCCTTGTGCCGCGGTTTGTGCACCTTGTCTTGATTGCGATCAAACCACGGTTCTTCAGTCTTCAAGCCTCCCTCAAACACCATCTCCGACTTCCAAACGTTTCCCACGTCTCTAGGAAGTTTCCCATCAGTTGATGAGTCTCGTTTGGTTAACATCGGGTTCACTTGGGAAAATAAGCCAAAAACCTAACACACTGATACATCAAAATTATGTTTCCTCTGTTTCCTCATTTTTGCATAGTAACATAATAATACATCCAGATTTTGTTTGACTACATATATGTATTCCTAGAAACAAAATGTACTTGTTCTGTTTAACAACATATTGCCCCATTAGAGCTATGAGCAAGAAGGCCAATGCTCCACTTGACAGCAACCGAAATGTTAATTATATGTTATTCGTTAAAGCAGTCAAACCTTATAGCAATAAGACATGTCTAACAAAAAGCAGCAGATGTTATTACTTATTACATCAAATATGTTAGAAGAATGAGTAATATAAAATAAATTATACATTCTATGTGAATACCAGGTCTCATCAAACTATTATGTGAAATTGATCTAAAATAACAGGAACAATCTCTCGCTGATATATTTTAAGGAGAAGCCACTAAACTTTGTCTTCTTTTTTTGTTTTTGGACATAGGAGGGAGGAGACTGTTGCTTTTAACAGTGAACTTAATGGGGAGTGCCGACAAATGCTGTGTTGATGGCATTTTGGAACTACAATATTCACATTATCCACCAATGGGAATTTTTCACCAAACTTCTGGGAAAGTGACAATAATGATGGCAGGCAAATTCTCATAATTTTAAGGTCATGATATGACTATGATGGATTCCTCGTTGGGTTGCCAATTCAAAATATGAGTTTCCTTCAATTGGAATAATATAAGCGCAACAAAGGGATACAGATTATGCATGTTAAATTTTGACAAAGATATACAGTAGTGGGCATGACAAGCAAATGCCCCTGACAAAAAAATCATACCACCATCCTCTTCACTTACCTCAATAAGCATATCCTCTGAATTTGTGCCTTCTTCATCCTAATATCTCTTCTCCAAGGTGCTTCCAAATTTTCAACTTCATACTATACTATCAAATTGTCAGGTTGTGAAGATATACTCCAGCAAAGAAGCAGCAAAAATGTCAGATTGCAACCGGAATAGCGATATACTAGATAATAATTACTCTGGAAATATTGAGGGATGTTCAAAAGAGTGGTTGAACTTAACACTTGGTAGGACTGAAGATCTTGTGGCTGCAGACCAGGGTTTTCTATTAAACTCTACTTGCAAGATCTTCTCATGCAACTTCTGCAAGAGAAAGTTCTATAGTTCACAAGCACTTGGTGGTCACCAGAATGCGCACAAAAGGGAGAGGGGAGCACTTCGAAGGTACCAATCGGAGAAACTGATGACAATGGTGGATTTGCCTGTGAATAAGCCAGTGATCCAGTCACTCGGTGTTCAGCTTCATTCACTTGTCCACAAACCAAGCAGGGACTCAAGGCTTATGGCTCCAAGATTCAAAGATGTCAATATGGGCAATCGGCTGCCATGGCTGCCCGAAGACATAAGATTCAACTGGCCAGGAAGTTTTCACATGGCCTCGGAATATCCTAGGCAACAATCAGAGTCGCTTAAGATAGACTTGAATCTCCATCTTTAGTCCATAAATGTGTCATTATGTTCAATATCCCTTGTGAATACAAGTGTTATGTTATGAGTGTTATAATTTTTTAATCTGCCATTAGATCTTTAGGAGCATAGTACAGAAATAAAAGAGTCTCCCCTCAACTGGAAGCAAAACAAAACAGCCACCTGAATGATTGATCAAAAAATTGAATATATGATGTTTCCTCATAGATATATTGATTTATGAACATGAGCATTTACATCATTCAAATTTATGGATTAACAAGAACTCCTCTGCATGACATTTAACATCCAAAATAAAGAGCAAGTAAAAGTGTTAAATCAAACTACATTATATCTGTCATCATAGCCCACCGCCATTCCTCATGGACTCTCCATCCCCTTTAAAATACCTGTGTCAGAAAGCGATCTTCCAAAGTCACTGTTAGTAGCTCCTTGTGTTAGCGCCATCATCCATACATACACTTCATACAAGTCTTCAAGCATCAGATGAGTAGTGTTGCTGGGAGTGTCACCAAATCATTTCATAGCAAGCAATTAGTTCCTAGATCCATTGTGTAAATTGAGATTAGCAAAAAGCCAAAGAAAAGCCAATCTTGTAGGTTTACACTACTTATTTGCATCACTGTCAATCTTTTCCAACAAAACCAAATCTCTTTGCTGATTATAAATCCAACTTTAGTTCTTTGACATCTTCAAAGTAAGACATAGGTATTTCTGGTGAAGAAGGCAAGTTTGCAACGCATTTGAACTGTTTCCAAAAAGTAATATCACATATAAGCTTCCTGTTAAACAAATATGACCACATTATGACCACAAATACACTTATCAGAATATGTACCTTATGCTGCTTGTATTTTTCTCTTACAGCTTGCAAAGCACCTCCTCTTCTACTCAAATACAAGTCATGTATGATAAGAACACACTCTTTTATATCAGACGCTTTATATCCAGAGTATTGTTGCAAGGTAGGATTCTGCAGAACATAAATAAATAGGTTCACAATTGTTCTACATGATAAGAATAAGAATAATAATAAATCAAAATAGTCTTCAAATCTTATACAAAATCAACTTCTTACCCAAGGATTCACTTTTGGTCGTGTTATGAATCTTGCTAGATATATAACAGATGCAGCCACCAAAGAAGGCAAGAATTTCACACAACTATAATCTAATAAGCTCAACTCTGCAAGATAGTAGCCAAGGAACTCTAGCTGCAAACTGGAAGTCTGTAGAAAACACACAGAATTAAACAGTCAATAAATATACTACTACCTTCAACATATCTATAAAATAACAGAGAGAGGGTTTCACTCACTTTGTAATCCTCTTGTGCAACCCTGCTTAATCGCCTGCACCCCAACAAAATAAGAATAACAACAGTCAGCCCCAGCCCCCAAGAAGCATGAAAAATTGGCTAATTATGATCAACAAGAAAAGATACAAGTTTTCTTACCTTAAAAATGTCTTTGTTGTGGGATTGCCCATTTCAAACTTCAGGGATTTGAGTATATCAGCCTCCATCTTCACCATCTTCACATCAACCCATACACATAATTAGTTACAACTCATAGATAAATATTTAAAAAAATAATAATAATGAAAATAAAAATAAAAATAAATAAATAAATACCTCTTGTTTAGTGTATGTATTATCTGTTATGTAGCAAAAATCTTCTACATTTGGAGGGTTGATTTCTTCATACTTTCTACTTATTACAATAAAAAAGAAAATGCATATAAGTAACCAGAAAGGTAAAAAGATAGAAAAATGGGAAACATTAAAGAAGCATGGGATGCTTACGAGGCAATAAGCATTGAAGAAACACCAAGCAGTTGAAGTTTCTGCCTATTGATGACATTAGAAGAGAGGAATCTATCGATATAGGAAATGGTGAGATATAAAGAGTCCGAAAGAAGCTTGTATTCCTCAGAAACTTCGACTAACCAATCCACCAGAATCCCTCGCATGTTTGCACTTATATCCTTCTGAACCTTCTCAATGTAATCGGGTAAAGGTCTTCTCTTTGGTTCCACCTGAATATCAAGGCATCACCGATTTTATTATAAGGTCATCCAAACGCAGTCTAATTTCAATTTCCATTTAACAAATTGACCAAATCTCATATACCAGTACTCAATATCAAATTCAAAACCACCCATTAATGTCAATTTCAAGATTGAATCAAACCCAGATCAGAAAAAACTTCAACTTTGAACCCTGTATGAATATATAATGCCAAATCTAAGCTACAAACCCTAATACCAGTATCATTTGATCGCTTAAATTTATTCATCATTTCGTAGATCAAATAAAATCGAAGCAATGAAACATAGAATATCAGATTAATCAATAGTTTACCTCCATATTGCGAAGGTAATCGTAAATGTCCGTCACGTACGGCTCGCACATCTGCGGATCGTCTGGTGCGAAGTCGTCATCGACCTTGGCTTCAACATCCTCCTTCTTGTTCACAGTCGTCGTCTTCTTCTGTTCCAAGGCTCTCTTGACTTTAGGTTTGGCATTGGCTTTACCTTTGGGCCTCTGAGGCTCGGCTTTCAGACTCTTATTCACCGAAACGACGACAGCATTCGACAAGTTGGGGAGCTCCCCCAAGACAACTCGCTTCTTAGTGAGAGGCTGATCCTCCGCGTTTCCTAATGCGGCAACGGAAGCAGCCCTCTTCTTGGCGGCGCGGGTGAGCCTCACACAGTTCTCTTTGTCGGCCATTGTAGTGTAAGATCTCACTCACACTTCACCGGAAATGACAGTGAGTTTGGTTTGGAAGAGAGAGAGAAGAGAAATTGTTTGAGGTGTTGAGAGATGGAGACTGGAGAGAGAGAGGAGGAATATGTAGTGTGTGATAAGTGAAAGAGAAGGAGGGAAGAGTGTAAGCGCCATTTCTTTGCTTTTGAAAATTAGAGTTTCGGCGCTTTGTGTTTTGTTTTCCTTCTTTATTTGAATCAAGTGATTTTTTGGTTTTTGGATTTGGGATTTTGGGTTTACATCAAACCAATTAATTCCCGGTATCTCTTGTTGGGCGGGAGACTATTTTTTTTTATGAAATTCTAATCTGTGTCAGGTTTTGACTTTTTTCCATTTTATTTTATTTTTTAAAAAATTCCACTTTTAACCTGTAAGATGCAGCTACATGTTTTTACTTTTTAACTGTTATAAATTTTAGTATTTTACTTTTTCTTTTTCTTTTTTTCAACAAATCACTTCATTTAGGTTGATAAATTGAGTTTTAACTTGACTAATAACACAAGTTTGATCAAAATATATATAACCCTAATTTCACGGTTTCGATTTCAAACTAGATTCGTCCAAACTTGGGTTTGCTCCATCAATGTATGATTAAGTTGCAACTTGCAAAACTAAGTTTAATTTAACTAAAAACACAAATATATCAAATTATAATCAATAAAAATGACAAAATTAATCATTCATAATAGTTGTTTCAAATAGAGCACAATTTCAACGATTTAGGTTTCAAAACAAAATGATCGGATTTGTCAAAACTTGGTTTCGGTGAGTCTACCATCTATAAGGCTACAAAACATAGTTTTAACTCGATTAAAAACACAAGTTTAATCAAGTTATAAACAACTAAAATAACAAAATCAATAAATGTTAATAGTTATTACAAATAGAACCCAATTTTGGCAATTTTAGTGATTTTGGTTTCAAATTGAAATGATCAAATTCGTCAAAAATTAGGTTTGGTCAACGTGCGGTTAGGTTACGAAACTGAGTTTTGACTCAACTCAAAGCACAAGTTTGATCAACCTATAAGCAACAAAAATGTCAAAATCAATAATTCCTAACAGTTATTACAAATGGAACCCAATTTTGAGGCTTCAGCGATTTCAGTTTTAAAACGAAATGACCAGATTCATCGAAAAATGGGTTCGGTGAGTCTATGTACGGTTAGATTGCGAAACTGAGTTTTAACTCGATTAAAAACACGATTTTGATGAAGTTATAATGATAGAATCAATAATTTGTGCACAATTATTACAAATAGAACACAATTTCAATAGTTTTCGGTGGCTTCTGTTTCAAGACTGAATTCACTGAAACTTGGGTTCGATAAGTCGGAATTTAGTTAGGTTGCCAAATTGAGTTTTAACTCAACTAAAAGCACAAGTTTAATCAAGCTAAGACAACAAGAAATGACAAAATCGGTACATCCTACAACTATTACAAATATAATCTAATTTTATGGTTTCGACAATTTCAGTTTCAAACCAAAACAATCGGATTCACCGAAACTTGAGTTCGGTCATTCAGCATGCTATTAGAGTTACGAAAATGAGTTTCAACTCACTAAAAACATAGATTTGATCAGGTTATAACCAACAAAAATGACAAAAATCAATTGATCACCGATTAGGGAGGGGAGTTTACTTAAATAAACCTGTTAATAAGGTTGTTCGGCAAAAAAAGTTAGCCGGTTCAAACGACAAATAAGAGAGGGAAGGCTTTGGGCTGACCCGCTTTATTTTAAGGAATAGGTGGGATTTCAAAATTTCAATATGTCTACATTTTTTAAATTTTCATAAGTTGGGCATTCGACTAAAATCATAGACAGATTCTTTTCACTTTTTTTTACACTAAGGGCCCGTCCTGCAAGCCGTTTTTTGTTTTTGTTTTTGTTTTTCGAAAAGAAAAATGAAAATGAAAACAGTGTTTTTGGTTTCATTTTTGAATTCCGAATACGCGTCTGGTAGCATTTACTGGAATCCGTATTTTGAAAATAAAAACAGAAAAAACGCGTCTGGTAGGATAAATTGAAAACTTTCGAAAATTGAAATTAATTAAAATAATTAACTATTTTTTAAATATAATTAATAAATTAACACAAAACCCTTATCAGTGGAAGAGGAAGAAGAAGAAGAAGAAGAAGAGGAGGAGGAGGAGGAGGAGGAAGACCAGATCGGCGACGGCAAGAGGGATCGGCGGCAATCGGCGATCGGCGAAGGAGGAAGAGGAAGAAGAAGAAGAAGAAGAAGAAGAGATCGGTCGCCGATCGCGAGCGAAGGAGGAAGTGGAAGAAGAAGAAGAAGAAGAAGAAGAATAAGAAGAGGAAGAAGAGGAAGACGGCAGCGATCGGCGGAGGAGGAAGAGGAAGAAGAAGAAAAGGAAGAAGAAGAAGAAGAAGGAGACGGAGCGATCGACGGCGGAGAAGGAGGAGGAAGAGGAAGAAGAAGACGGCAGCAGCGACCGGCGACCGGCGGAAGGCAGCGGCGAGCGACGACCGACGGCGGGCAGTGACGATCGGCGGCAAAGAGGAGGAGAAAGAAGGTGAAGAAGAAAGAAGATACCAGTTCGTCTGGTCCAAGAGAAAAAAAAATATATATATATTTTTGTTAATTTTTTTGAAATTGTATTTGAAATACAGAAAACAATTTTTTTTTGTTTTTCAAAATTTCCACTTTTAACACTTAAACTTTGTTTTTGTTTTTGTTTTTTATTTCTGAAAATAAAATGAAAAACGGTTTACAGGACACGAATTCGAAATCATTTTTAGAAAATAAAAACAAAAACAAAAACAGCTGAAAACAGCCTGCAGGACGGGGGCTAAATTTTCTCACTCTTTTGTACTGTTGTTTTTAGGGTTAATTGCACTAACATACCTTGACTTTATCGAATCTGGCAAAATTTTAAACAAATACATGAAACTAACACAAACACCCCTTGCTGTTAGTCAACACCGTTAGAGTTAACCATTGACTTTCAAAAAGACAAAATTAACCTTACTATTGAGAAGTCGAAATTACAACTACCCAACTAACTTTGAAAAATTAATAAAAAAATATTGCCATGTAAGCTCTAAATTTTTTTATCAATTTAAATAAAAAAACAAAATAATTTGGTTTATAAAAAAACATATCAATTTTGTTTATTAAAAAAAAAAAAAAAACTCTCAAATATTTTATTTTTTTTAAATTGATATGTTTTTTTAAAAACCAAATTGTTTTGTTTTTTATTTAAATTGATAAAAAAAAATAGAGCTTACGTGACAATATTTTTTATTAATTTTTTAAAGTTTATTGGGCAATTGTAATTTTGACTTCTCAATAGTAAGGTCAATTTTATCTTTTTAAAAGTCAATGGTTAACTCTAACGGTGTTGATTAACGGTAAGGGGTGTTTGTGTTAGTTTCATGCATTTGTTTAAAATTTTACTAGATTCGATAAAGTCAAGGTATGTTAGTGCAATTAACCCTTGTTTTTATTAATATAATCAACAGTTTTCTGCAACTGATCAAGATTACACGTTAACATATCACAAAACAAAACAAAAAATAATACAATAACAGAGGAATCCAAGTGAGCAACCATGCTTACAGTCAAATTACAAATTAAGAGTTGGTTTGACTAGGGTTTATTTAGCCAATTTCAGCTTATGAAGAGCTTCTCTCATGCTAATCCGCCAACCCTGAGAATCAACAGTGCAAGCTAGCCCAACATTCAAGTTGTTTTCCTGGGTTTATGGACATGGTTTGGCACATCAATGGCAGAAGGAGCTCTGTGTCTAGTACTTGTTCTGTATGTGTAGGAAAAGCAGATTGGACCCATTTAATTAGGTTCATTCCACAACCTTACTTAGGGGTGAGCGCGGTTCGGTTCGGTTTGGTTTTGGCCAAAACCAAATTCAATCGAAAAATTTTCAGTTTTCAAAATTGAAAACCGGTTTAAACCAAATAAGATTTAGCAACCGAACTGAATTGAACTGGTTTTTATCAGTTCGATTCGGTTCGGTTCATTTTGGTTTTGGGCCTATGGCATGATGGGCTGAAAGAGTTTTTTTTTTATTACATATTTTGTATTTTAATGGGCTTTGGACCCTAACTTTGGGCCAATAGAGACCTGTTTTTCATGCTATACGTCACTAAGACTAATTATTCATTCACAAAAAAACTAAGAAACATAGAACCTATAATTGAAAATATGATAAATTGATAATTTAATAATGTCTTCAAATTTCAAATTTCAAAGATAAATAAATCCCAACATATAGTGCATTTACAAGTCCAAAATTACAGTTGAAATTCAAGCTAAACAATCCAAATTCGAGAAATACAGTCTTATTCCGAAATAAATAAAAAACAATGAAGAATAAACTCAAAATAATTGTTAAACTTCAAGGTTCAATTCTTCATTCTTCAAAAACTGCAGCAAATCAATCGTGGCCAGAACTTTGGGCCTTACTGTCTATGCTTGAGCATGATGTGATCAATTTGACAAGATTCCAGTGCCTCACGTTCCTCAAAGCCTCCATTCCACAGAAAAGCTATTCCAAGATCTATCTCTCTGCATGTCAAGCACCTTAACTGCCAACAGTCTCTTCTCAGAGACATCCTTTGTAAACTGACCCAAAACTCCCATTCCCAATCAAGTTTTCTTGGCTAAAAGTCCCAGTTGCTACATGAAGTTCATCATATGAAATTGTTTTATGCTGCAGTGCACTTAGCAAACCTGTTGTTGGCATACAGCAATTGCAATGGCGATTGGGACAAAAATGTAAACTGAAGTAGAACATCTCTTGTTACCTCCTTTATCATCACAAGCAAAGATCTGAGTTTCCTTTGACGTTAACCCTGGAAAGATTTTAAAAAATCCCTTCAATGGGAACAGGGCCTTCCAGGTTATGGAAAGAAAGGTTCAACAATTGAAGGCTTTGGAGACTGCTTGGTATGGTGCCCAAAAGTTGGTTCAAGGAGAGGTCAAGAATGGCCAAGCCCTTCACTTATACATTTTCCGGTACAGAGCCTGAGAACATATTATTTGCCATAAATAATTCTTCCAAACTCATGCAATTTCCAATTAAATAAGGAATGCCTCCATTCTGTAAATAGAGATTAGCAAAAAGCTAACGAAAAGCCTATCTTTTGGGTTACAACACTCTTTTGCATCACTGTCAATCCTTTCCAACAAAACCAAATCTCTTTGCTGATTGTCAATCCAACTTTAGTTCTTTGACGTCTTCAAAGTAAGACACAGGTATTTCTGGTGAAGAAGGCAAGTTTGCAACGCATTTGAACTGTTTCCAGAAAGTAATCACATATAAGCTTCCATTTAAACAAATATGACCACATTATGATCACAAATACACTTATCGGAATATGTACCTTATGCTGATTGTATTTTTCTCTTACAGCTTGCAAAGCACCTCCTCTTCTACTCAAATACAAGTCGTGTATGATAAGAACACACTCTTTTATATCAGATGCTTTATATCCAGAGTATTGTTGCAAGGTAGGATTCTGCAGAACATAAATAAATAAGTTCACAATTGTTCTACATGATACGAACAAGAATAATATTAAGTCAAAACAGTCTTCAAATCTTATACAAAATCAGCTTCTTACCCAAGGATTCACTTTTGGTCGTGTTATGAATCTTGCTAGATATATAACAGATGCAGCCACCAAAGAAGGCAAGAATTTCACACAACTATAATCTAATAAGCTCAACTCTGCAAGATAGTAGCCAAGGAACTCTAGCTGCAAACTGGAAGTCTGTAGAAAACACACAGAATTAAACAGTCAATAAATATACTACTACCTTCAGCATATCTATAAAATAACAGAGAGAGGGAGAGGGTTTTTCACTCACTTTGTAATCCTCTTGTGCAACCCTGCTTAATCGCCTGCACCCAACAAAGTAAGAGTAACAATAATCAGCTCCAAGAAGCATGAAAATTTGGCTAATTAGGACCAACAAGGAAAGGAATAAGTTTTATTTACCTTAAAAATGTCTTTGTTGTGGGATTGCCCATTTCAAACTTCAGGGACTTGAGTACTTCAGCCTCCATCTTCACCATCTTCATATTAACCCATACATATAATTAGTTACAAAATTACAACCCATAGATAAATATTTTAAAAAATAATAATAATGAAAATGAAAAAAATAAAATAAAATAAATTACCTCTTGTTTAGTGTATGTATTATCTGTTATGTAGCAAAAATCTTCTACATTTGGAGGGTTGATTTCTTCGTACTTTCTACTTATTACAATAAAAAAGAAAATGAGTATAAGTAACCATAAAGGTAAAAAGATAGAAAAATGGGAAACATTAAAGAAGCTAGGATGCTTACGAGGCAATAAGCATTGAAGAAACGCCAAGCAGTTGAAGTTTCTGCCTATTGATGACATTCAAAGAGAGGAATCTATCGATATAGGAAATGGTGAGATATAAAGAGTCCGAAAGAAGCTTGTATTCCTCAGAAACTTCGACTAACCAATCCACCAGAATCCCTCGCATGTTTGCACTTATATCCTTCTGAACCTTCTCGATGTAATCGGGTAAAGGTCTTCTCTTTGGTTCCACCTGAATATCGAGGCATCACCGGTTTTATTATAAGGCCCTCCAAACACAGTCTAATTCCAATTTCCATTAACAAATTGCCCAAATCCCATATACCAGTACTCAATATCAAATTCAAAACAATCCATTAATGCCAAATTCAAGATAGAATCAAACCCAGATCAGAAAAATCTCCAACTTTGATCCCAGTATCATTGTATCAATATAAAATGCCAAATCTAAGCTACAAACCCTAACACCGGTTGTTTATACACTAAACCAAAAAACCCTAAATTTTCACCATTTCGAAAATCAAATAAAATCGTTGCAATGAAACATAAACTATCAGATTAATCAATAATTTACCTCCATATTGCAAAGGTAGTCATAAATATCAGTCACGTACGGCTCGCACATCTGCGGATCGTCAGATGCGAAGTCGTCATCGACCTTGGCTTCAACATCCTCCTTCTTGTTCGCAGTCGTCGTCTTCTTCTTTGGCTCCAATGCTCTCTTGACTTTCGGTTTGGCCTTGGCTTTACCTTTGGGCTTCTGAGGCTCAGCTTTCAGACTCTTAGTCACCGGAACGACGACTGCGTTTGACAAGTTGGGGAGCTCCCCCAAGACAACTCGCTTCTTGGTTAGAGGCTGATCCTCCGCATTACCTAATGCGGCAACCGACGCAGCCCTCTTCTTGGCGGCGCGGGTGAGCCTCGCACAGTTCTCTTGGTCAGCCATTGTAGTGTAAAATCTCACTCACTCTTCGCCGGAAAAACGAGTTTTGTTTGGAAAAGAGAGAGAGAGGAGATTGTTTGAGGTGTTGAGAGATGGGGAGAGAGGTGGAATATGTAGGGTGTGATAAGTGAAATAGAGGGAGGGAGGGAGTGAAATAGAAGAGAAGACTGTAAGCGCCATTCATTGCTTTTGAAAATTAGAGTTTCGGCGCTTTGTTTTTTGTTTCTTTTTTTATTTGAATGCCAAAAGCAAAGTGAATTTTGGTTTTTGGTTTTTGGGTTTGGGGTTACATCAAACCATTTAATTCCCGGTATCTCTTGTTGGGCGGGAGACTATTTTTTTTATGAAATTCTGATAACAATTAGGGATAAATGCACTCACCTCCCCTCAAGTTTGTCATAAATACAATTTGAGAAAACACATGCATTTATCTACTCAGGTCTCCACTATTCTTAAAGTTGAATTAAATTTTTAAAAATAAAAATTATATTTTTTGTAAAAAAAAATTATATTAAATTAATTAAATATAATACTTTCAATGGAATATAAAAAAAATTAAAAATTAAAAATTATCTTCATTTGTAAATTTAATTTTCTATACTAATGTTAAAATGAATAATTTTTTAGAATTTTAAAAATATTTTCATTTTAAAATTAATTTCTATTTACTGTTTTTTAAATTTTATAACAATAGCTTGTTTCTACTAGCTTTTACTATTTTTTTTTTAAATATCATCTTCAGTTTTAAATTTTAATAAATAAGGGAAGTTTGATCTTTTTATTAGTTCAGTTTTATAAGTATGAAAGGTCTGAGTATATAAGCATATTTGCTCTCTAAATGTATTTATGACAAATCTCATACCACAATTGTTATAAAAAGAACTCAATTTTAACGGTTTCGACGAATCTGGTTTCAAACTGAAATGATTGGATTCAATGAAACTTGGGTTCGATCAGTGAGCATATTGTTAAGTTACAAAACTGTGATTTAACTCGACTAAAAACAAAAGTTTGGTTGAGTTATAAAACAACAAACATGGATGTAACCAGGATTGAAGACTAGGGTAGGCTAGACATTTTTTTTGTACTGAACATCGACATCACCTAGTTAGGCGGACATAGTGAGATGTCCCGTAAAATGTATATTCTAAATAAATACTTTACAAAATTTTATTTAAAAAAAAAATCAAATTAAATTATAAGAGAAACTTGAAACACAAATGGGAACATTAATTAAATTATACAATATTCTTATATTATTTTGATTCATTCTAAATATACTAATACAATATTCTGAGAAATTTAATGAAATTTCATTACTTTGTAAATTTAAAATTGGATTAAATAATAATTGGATTACTCCTACAATCTCATTATCTATATTTAACAATAACCCTAAAATTTCAAAAAAAAAATAAAAAAAATTTTAAGTAACAAAATAAAATATTTAAAGTCATAATATTCACTTAAACATATCTAAATATTGATGTTGATAAATAGATTGAACCAAGTTTGAAGAATGGAGAGAAATAATTGTAATTATAGAAAGAAGAAAAAGGAAAGAAAGATTATTTTTTTTACTCTGATTAGGAATTAAAATTAATTATTTAACTAATTTAAATTTTTTTCTTTACTAGTTTTTTTTTTTAAGGGGGCCAGGGTGGGCTTAAGCCCACCCTAGACCCCACAAAGGTCTGTCCCTACAAACATGACAAAATCAATGATTCACAAAAGTTATTACAAAATAATCTAATTTTTGTGGTTTCAGCGGTTTCAAACTAAACTAATTATATTCATTGGAACTTGAATTATGTTAATCAATCAATAGTTAAGTTGTGAAATTTAGTTTGTAAGTTTTATAAGTTATAAACAACTAAAAACACAAGTTTTATAAGTTATAAACAACTAAACTGACAAAATCAATAACTATTAAAAGTTATTACAAATGTAACCCAATTTTCAAGGTTTTGGTTTCAAACCGAAATGATCGGATTCATCGAAACTTGGGTTTGGTTAGTAAGTGTATGGTTAAGTTGCAAAAATGAGTTTAACTCTGCTAAAGACACAAATTTAATCAAGTTATAATTAGTAAAAATGATAAAATGAATAATTGATATCAATTATTACAAATATAACTCAATTTCATGGTTTTGACAGTTTTAGTTCTAAACCAAAGGACTGAATTCACTAAAATTTGGGTTTGGCCAATTAGCATGCAGTTAAGTTGAGAAACAAAATTTTATTAGACTAAAAACACGTCTAATCAAGTTATAAACAACAAAAATGACAAAATTGATACCTCCTAACAATTATTACAAATAGATATATTCCAATTTTATGGTTTCAGCTTCAAATCGAAACAATTAGATTCGGCTAAACTTGGATTCGGACATTTAGTGTGCGATTAGAGTTATGAAACTGAGTTTTAACTCACTAAAATCATAAATTTGATAAAGGGCTAGTTTGGTATTGCTTTTAAGAAGTTAAAATCAACTTATTTTATAATTTTGACATTAAATGATGTTTGGTAAAATTTCCAAAAATGATTAATTGATAATCTGGCACTTTTTAAAAGTGATTATGGAATAATCTATTTCAGCATTTAATGAATCTTTTAAAATATCATTATTATCCTTATGAAATCAAATTAAAATCATTTACATACCTTATTTCATCTAAAAATTAAAGATTCTAATTAAATATTGATTTGATTTATAAAATCTTTTAAAAATCTTTTTATTGTTCATATGAATTTTTTTTCCCAATTTAAATATTCTACTTAAATATTGATTTAATATAATATAATTAATGAAATAAATAAAATAAAGTTCTAAAACCATATCTATTTTAGTCATTATAACTAATTTCAGCACTTTTGAAATAAAATTACCAAACATATGTATACTGCTTTTGAGCTATACAGTAGTTTTAAAAGTTTAATTATCCAAACATCTGCCGATTAACTTCACAGCTGATTATTCTTTCAGCACAGCTAACAGTGATTATTATCAAAGTTACAGCAATACCAAACTGGCCCAAAGTTATAAAACAAAAATGACAAAAATCAATCTATCACTGATAATGGAGGGAAGTTGACTTTAATAAACCTTTTTTTTTTTAGGGTGACTTTAATAAACCTGTAAAATCTTTAATTCTTAAATCTAGTTTGGCAAAAATGTTATCCGATTCAAACGAAAAATAAAGGCATCCGAGGGATTTCAAAATTTCAATCTAATTTTTTGAAATTTTCATAATTGACTAAAATCATAGGCGGATTCTTTTCCGCCTTTACTTACACTTAAAATATATTAAATTTTCTCTCACACTTTTGTACTACTATCTTTTTGTATTAATATAATCACCATTTTTTCTGGAACTCATCAAGATTACATTACACGTTAAACATATTTTAAGACAAAAAAAAAATTACAACAACACACAGGTTACAACAACACACAGGAACTCAAGTGAGCCAAGTAGCCAACCATGCTCACAGTCAAATTACAAACAAATTAAGAGTTGGTTTGACAAGGGTGTCTTTAACCATTTTCAGCTTATGAAGAGCTTCTCTCATGCTAATCCTCTCAACCTGAGAATCAACAGTGCAAGATAGACCAACACCAATAACAGAGATCAAACATTCAAGTTGTTTTCCTGGTTTTATGGATATGGTTTGGCACATCAATGGTTGTAAGAGCTCTGTGTCTAGTACTTGTTCTGTATGTGTAGGAAAAGCAGATTGGACCCATTTAATCAAGTTCATTTCTCCATTAAAATCCTGACTGGTTGGGTTCTTCCCTGTGAATAGCTCTAACAACATCACTCCATAGCTGTATGCATCTCCAGATGTTGATGGTTTCACTCCCTGACCATATTCTGCAATATATTCATCAAACTGTCAATCAAATTATCATCAATAATGTTAATTTCAATTCACATGTACAATTGCTAACCTGGAGGTATATACCCTATAGAACCCTTGAGGCCATTAGTACATGTAATTGATTGTACTCCACCAGCTCTGTCAATCAACAATCTGGCCAATCCAAAATCCCCAACTTTTGCTGTCATGTTATAATGCAAAAGCACATTACTTGGTTTTAAATCACAGTGTACCACAGGATTTTTGCAGTCATGGTGCAAGTAGTCCACAGCTGATGCAACATCAATTGCAACATTCAGTCTTTCCATAAAACCAAACGGCTCTCCTGTTGAGTGCCTCCTCCTTCCGTTAATCCAGTCATCCAAGCTCCCGTTACTCATGAACTCGTAAACAAGAGCAAGAAATTCCACACCCTTATTGTCTATACTTGAGCATGATGTGATCAATTTAACAATGTTCCGGTGCCTTACGTTCTTCAAAGCCTCACATTCCGCAGAAAAACTATTCCAGGATCTATCTCTATCCATGTCAAGCACCTTAACTGCCACTGCAGTCCCTTCTCTGAGACAGCCCTTGTAAACTGACCCAAAACTCCCATTCCCAATCACGTTTTTCGGGCTAAAAGTCCCAGTTGCCACACGAAGTTCATCATAAGAAATTGTTTTATGCTGCGCTTTAATCAAACCTGATGTTGGCATGATTTTTGCCAAACCTGGTGTTGCCAGGATTTTTGAATTTTTTTTCATAATACATATTGACAATCCAAGTAATGAGCATACAACAATTGCAATGGTGATTGGGACAAAAATGTAAACTGAAGTAGAACGTTTCTTGTTACCTCCTTTACCATCACATGGAAGATTCAAGCAAAGTTTCGAGTTTCCTTCGACATTAACTCTGGAAAGATTTTTAAAAATCCCTTCAGTGGGAACAAGGCCTTCCAGGTTATTGAAAGAGAGGTTCAACAATTGCAGGGCATGCAGGTTTTGGAGACTCCTCGGTATTGTTCCCGAAAGTTGGTTCAAGGAGAGGTCAAGAATGGCCAAGCCCTTCAGTTTTCCTACAGTATCTGGTATGAAGCCTGAGAACATATTATTTGCCATAAATAATTCCTCCAAACTCCTGCAATTTCCAATTACATAAGGAATGCTTCCGCGCAAGTTATTGTTTGAGAGGTCAATAACAGCAACACTTTCCAGTGCCTCTATTTCTTGAGGCAATGGTCCACTTAGTAAGTTATTGGAGAGATTCAAAAGAGTAGTCAAACTGGAGAGGCTGAAAACTTCTTTTGGTATGCTCGCATTGAGCCTATTGTCAGATAGATCCATCCAGAGCAGTTTCTGAAAGCCAACAAAAGTTGTCGGTATTCTTCCAACTAGATTATTAGCAGATAAATCGATGACACTCAGTTTTCGGAGATTACCAAGGGAGTTGGGGATGCTTCCAGTGATCTTATTTGCAGCCAAATACAACTCCTGCATCTCCACGAGCTGTCCAATTTCTGCAGGAATCTCACCAGAAAGGTAATTATTGCTCAAGTTTAGCAAAGCCAAGTTGTTAAGATGACTGATTAAGGCAGGTATTCTTCCATAAATGTAATTCCCTCCCATGTATAAATTTGTGAGAGAATTGGAGAGATTGCCAATGGAGTCTGGAATTACACCTTCCAGAAGATTGTCACCAATGGCAAGGAAATGAAGACGAGTATTGTTTGTCAAAGAAGTTATGAACTCGAGGCCCTCATTACCCGAACTTAAAATCTGATTGAACCCAACATTATACATAAGTAATTCTACGAGGTTTTCTAGTCCTGGTGGCACTGATCCACTTAAATCGTTATGTGCCAAACGAATGCTTTGTATGTTGGTCAAATTATGCAGAGAGCCTGGGATTGAACCAGTGAAATTGTTAATGCAGAAATTGAAGTTCAGAAGATTTGGGAGCTTTTCTCCAACATCACTTGGTATTTCACCCCAGAGTTGATTTGAAGCTACAGCAAAGTAGATCAAAGAAGAAACGTTGTACAAAGAAAGAGGCACAGTGCCTGTGAGATGATTGATGCTAAGATCAAGAAATCTTAGATTTTGAAGACGACCCAAATCGCCAGGAATCATACCAACAAGTTCATTGGTGGCTAGATTTAGAGTAAGGAGAGAGGTAAGGTTTGAAATGGATGTTGGAATCTTACCTGAGAGTTGGTTTTGACCCAATTTCAGACTCTCAAGATTCAACAGATGGCTGAGTCCTTCAGGAATTGCTCCTGAGATTTTATTTCCTGTCAAGTCAAGGATCCTGAGATTTAAGCACATGGTTAAGTTTAATGGTATTGTACCTCTGATGCTATTAGAGCTCAAATTCAAAACCACTAAACTAGAAAGATCACCAATTTGATCAGGAATAATTCCTGTTAAGTGGTTTTCTTGCAGTTGAAGAAAACCAAGGAACGAAAGATTGCCAATATACGGGCTTATATAACCAGCCAATCGGAAGCCTGACAAATCAAGACGAGTGACTCTTTGCGTAACTTCATCACAGTAAACACCAGTCCAATTACAGGGATTGGAGTTGCTGTTGTTCCACGAAAAAAGAAGATCGGAAGGGTCAGTGCTTACCAGAGATTTAAATGAAAGCAATGCTTCCTTATCAGTTACAATGCTTAGTTCAGCTGTATTCACAAAACAGAATGAGCAATGAGAGGACAGAAAAAAGACGAAACATAGCAAGTACACAATAGAATTATAAGACATTTCTACTAGTCTCAACAGAAATTTCAATAAGCTTGAGCAAAAGTATAGAGGTGGTCTTTTCTGGTATCTTAATTTCATGAGCTTGATGAACTTTTATGAAGGATATATTGACTAATTAACATGGGAGGCTATTTCAAAAACTGCAACCAAGTCAAATAGGAGGAGCAAGTAGAGAGAGAGAGCAGTTTATGTGTAATTGTCAGAAGCAGTGATGCAACTAAACTCCATGGGTAACTATTTAGACTTGTTCCACATTAAAACGCAAAGTCGTTTTGGGTTCACAGGTTCGCTGATCAATACTTGAACCCGAATAATTTCGTGGGTTCGTGGGCAGATTTGGGGTTTCATCAAAACAAAAGGGTTGAAACTCAAACCCGTGAAATTATTCGAGTTCATGACCAGATTCAACTATAAAAATAGACTAGCTCAGCCAATAGATGGATAAGCTTGAGGCTTGGGCAAATAACTCTCAAGTTAGCAGTTCGAATCCTACTGATAGCAAAAAGTTTAAAAAAAAACACTTGGTCTAAATATGTAGATAGATAGATACCGTCAAAAAAAAAAAAAAAATGTTTCGCGGGTTTGAGTTTGACAAAACCCGACCCGTTGCCACACCTAACCATGACTTTTTTGGGTGACATCGACAACAAATCCTTATTATTTATTATGATGCTCATCGATTTTTTTATTTTTAAAATGCAATTGAAAACATTAAAAACTACTGTATATGGACGTGGTTAAACAAATTTCAACATATATATATATATATATATATATATATATATATATATTTATGGTATCTATCTATCCACCTATCTAAACCAGGTATTTTTTTTGAAGCTTTTGTCATTGGTAGGATTTGAGCTGCTGACTTGGGAGTCATTTGCCCAAACCTTTGCCATTGGTAGGATTCGAACCGCTGAATTAGAAGTCATTTGTCCAAACCCCAAATTTATCCATCTATCAGCCGAGATATATGCCCCTAGAGGCTCAATATTTTTATAGAAGATTAATTTTGAAATATTTGTAAGGGAAAAATTAAACTAGTATTAATGTGGCCATCACAATATTTTTATAGAAGATTAATTTTGAAATATTTGTTAAGGGAAAAATTAAACTAGTATTAATGTGGCCATCACAAGAGAATTTCATAATCCAACAAAAAATTCAAAGTCTGGCCCGACTTGGTCAGTAAGTCCAGTTGGTCCTGACTCGTTTTGACACCTTTATCAGCCTGAAATATCAAATGGTCTGGACTCTGGATCGGGCCGTAACTGTAAGCTCAATCGTGTTAGAAGGATGGTGTAATTACCCGCACCTAAAGAAACAAGGAGATATGATTAATTGATTACACATAGAAAAATCCATGTTCCGATGATAAAGAATGCTACATCAACTAAAATTTTCATTAAAATATAAAAATGGACAAGGATCCTCTCCTCACCTCACATTTTCCTCACATTTTTAAAGCATGTGATTGGTTGTTAATAAAGTGTCAATCACATCTTAACCATTCATTTATTACAATGCTTATGTGTCATAATATTAAGTGAGGTGAGGATGAGGTGATGTGAGGAGAGGATCCTTGCCCATAAGAGCATCTCCAATACAATGATAAATCATTGTGCCAATGCTATAATTTAGCACAAAGTAAAAAAAGTATGCTCCAATACAATGCTAAAAGATGTGTCAAATTTGACATATGTTATAAACTGTGCCAAATTTGGCACAACAATAAGTACAGCCGTATTTGTTGATTTTTTAATTTTAAATAATAAAAATTTAATAAATTTGGTTGGGAAAATTGAGATTAAAACAATTCTAACTAAATATTCAATGTATTCATTAAATGCATTGATTGTATTTATTGACTTTTATAATTTTAAATAATTTAAAAATAAAAAATAGCATATCAAATAGAATTTTGCATTGGAGCACAATGCTAAAATGATGTACCAAATATAACTTTTCACTGCATTTTGTACCAAATTTGGCATTGGCATTGGCATATGCATTGGAGATGGTCTAAAATTAATAGAAAGAAGAAAAAAAAACATTAATTAGCCATATTAATCATAATATATATAAATTAATTAAATAATTGTTTCTTTTGATTTTTTTTTTTTTTCATTCATTATTATAGTTATCCATATATAAATTAATAGAAATAAAGAAAGAAAAAAAAAACACATTGATCCTCTTATCCGTGTGTATTACCTATTTCAGTTGAATCGATATAGAGGTAATTATGTGACATATTCGATGCCCTTATCAATCCCTTAAAATAAGGACTTGAGAATTCTATGAAATTATAAAGGATAAATATATATTTTATAATTAATTGAAAATTGAGAAGGTGTAAAATATGATAAATAGTAAATACAAGTAAAGTAAAACTTGTAGACGTTGAATACAAGTGAAGTATATTTATCGGAACAAACATACTTGTTTGTATTTTGTAAACAGCTTTGGGCATCAGGGGAGGTTGATGCCATGGAAGCTATCAAATGCTATGTGTCACTTGTTTTTGGTTTTCTAATTCTGCTCACTCCTTGTCACATTTGAACCTTGTTTTCTCAAGGCAGAGATGTCACAGCTCCTTGCTCCTACTTGTGATCATGTTCTAACATAGGACTCTACCACTTTCATTGAGATTCTGTGATCCTGTTTAAACATAGGGCTCCACCACTTACATTAAGATTTTGTGATCCTGTTCAATCATAGGTGTTGGACCTTATATTTGACCACATTTGGCGGAATATATACACTCAGATAACATAACACATAATAATACGTACAACGTATATACACGTAACACACACATAAACTCTTTAAATAACTTCCTTAAAAACAAGGAAATGAGGTCTTCAACCGGAGAGTAAAAAACACTCTGAAGTGCTCATTTTTTTGTTATAACATTAGGCTCTAGAAGAAGGGGACAGACCTTGAATAAAAAGATTCAGCTAATAATAATAATAAAATCGGCAGTAAGATCTGGTTGAGGCTTTCATGCTCTGTAAGCTTTGCAGAACCAAACTACCTTCGAAAGGAATCTTCTTTGTGAATTTGTGAATTTGTGAGTTGTGAGTTGTGAGGGCACAAGGCAGCTTTGCAAGTGAAACTGAAATGTTCCTCTTCTTCATCTTCATTATTTTCCCTGATCCTGGACTCTCAGCCTCGGGCTTCAAATATCAGGCCCAGATTTCACTCAATGTTGTTGTGAAACCATCTGGGCCTAGATTTATATTTTGAGTTGGGCCTGTAAGGTTATAGCCTATAGCTTTGAATCGTTGAAAGACCAGTGTCACCTAACGTTCTACAAAAACATTCAATTCCCTGCCAATGACTTTTAGAAATAGACAAATTGTTAGTTGGATGTGAATATTATGGTATCACTCAACGTCTCAACCCAAACCTACTAGTCATCTCTCCAGAATTTTCCCATCTTCAAGTTCTTCTTCACCAATCGTTTCACTCAATCTCAGAGTAGTAGAAGCCATGTTCAGGCCAGTCTTGGCTCCTCCTCCTCTCAGTAGCCATCCTCCGCGGTGGCGAGAGACTTGGGCACGCTTGATTCCTCCTTTGACTCTATGGATATGTGGCATGTAATTTTGCATCTTTTGTTACATTTTCTCTTGAATTGATCAATCAATCTGAAATGAGAATTTTATTTTTATTTTATTTTTCTTTTTGCAGTTTCTGTGAGTCTACGATATGGGTATTATGGGGATTTCCGGATGGTGCTTGGACCCAGTTCATCAAGATTGATGAAAGCAAGTTCTGTTTTTGTGGAGCAAGTTGAAGTCAGAGACGATGACAACAAAGGGGTTTTTCTTTATGGCTTCTCTGAGAAACCTCAATTGAGTGAAGAAACAAATTGGAATGTGTCTAATTTTTTGGTGGTTCGATCTTACAGTCGCAAGGTGACATATCCAATTTTTTTATTTATATAAATATATATATATATATATATATATATATTTCAAAAACAATTCAAAATTCCTATTGCCTCCCCAACAGTTGGAACTCGGAAGAGTTATTTTAAAATTTTAAGTTTTGGTGATTGTTTTCAGGGATTTTCTTTGTGGTTGAATAAAGGTTCCAGAATTCAAATGGGATGGGAAACTCAGGCTAGCAGATTAAAGCAACTCCAGTGGATTATAATTAAAGGTTTGTGTGGTTTATTAACATTTTTAACAAAAAAAAAATAAAATTGTCTCATTGAATCCATATGACTTGGAACTTAATTGCAATTTTTTTTTGCAAAAAACTTAACTAGAATTTATTATATGACAAATGTAAAAAAAATTCTTCAGGGGAGAGAAAATTTGAGACTTTGCTGCCGAAGCCGACAAGTTCCTCTGATTCCCAAACTCTCACTGAGCCAATCAACGGTACTGATTTATTTTATTTTCTTTGTTAATCGTTTTTTTTTTTTTTTTTTTTTTTTTTTTTGGAATAAAAAGTTTTTAGAAAAATGTATCGCGCCAGATAGGGGTCGAACCTATGACCTTCTGCTTAGGAAACAGACGCTCTATCCACTGAGCTACAGGCGCTTTGTTGATTATGAGACAGAGCATTCAAATATATCGATAAGAATTGATAGGTAGAGAATGGAGAATTACCACTTACCACTAATATTCTAATCTTTCTAAACCATAATGTTATATTATTTCAGGTGAAGCTGCTGAATACACAATAGAGGAAGATGATAGGTATTTTTTTGGTGTGATTAACATGAATCCTAGAAGTGTAATATTGAGAATGAATGTAAATGTTACATCGAAAATATACGGTCTAACAAAAGCGAAGAACATGTGCTCAACATCAAAGGGATCATGCCGTCTCAAACTCATGTTTCCCAACACTCAATATGTCATTCTAACTACTCCTAACAATGTAAGACCTCCATTATTTCAAACCCCTTAATTTCTTCGACTAATCAAAAACTTCCCTAGAGATTCAGCTTAATCAATAACTTAACTGCAGGGGGATATGGATGGATGGTACATTGAGCTATCGTTCATGGCGCGTGTGATAACTTACATTTCGGTTTTAGGTATGATATACCACCAGAGACAACACAAACTTTTTTTGGTTGATGCTTCTATCTTTTGACAATATCATAGCCTGATAGTGTGTTGTTGTTTGTAGGTTTCATTGTCATTGTTATTTTTCTGGCATTGAAATACCTTGGAGCATGTGATGGTGAGAGTACTACCATAATTGATCCACCCCAACCAAGGGAAGCATCTGAGACTGATCCTATAATACCTGACAAGGCAGTCCGGTTCACATATGGCACAAATGAAGAAGATGATGGTGATACAGGATCATCTTGTTCTTCAGAGGATTTGTATGATGCCAAATTATGTGTAATTTGTTATGATGAACAACGCAACTGCTTTTTCGTTCCATGTGGCCATTGCGCGACCTGCCACGACTGTGCTAAGAGGTAAAAACCTCATACATATATGTTCTCTATTTATACAAATTTTGTCCGAGATTTTAACAAATTCAGGATTTATTTTGCAGGATTATGGAGGGGGATAGCAAGATGTGCCCGATATGTAGGAGGCTTATTCACAAAGTGAGAAGATTGTTTACCTCTTAGAAACGTGATCGGAATTTTGTGTGATTGCGTTTGAGAAGAAATTTGAGGTGTGCAGAGATAGTTAGGATTTTTTTTTTCCCTGGAGAGGATGAGACCTTCATTTTCACTTGAATCCACAGCTTAGCTTTTTAATGTGCCACATGAATTATTTATCTTGACAGCACAAGAGTAATCTAAAGTTTCTATGATCAGATATGTTTACTACTTGAGAAATGTATTCATGAAACTGGTTTGTTCAACTTTGTCACCAGTTTGTTCTCAGAGAATATTGTAAATTGCGCATTGTGCTTTACATTTTCTAAATTAAGTTTCAGTCACTTCGCTTCCACAGAAATTGTTATTTGTTGTCGAGCGGCTAAGCATGATAAGATGCCATTTCCTTGCTTACTGTCACGACACTACTAAGCTCTTATGCTCTCTGTTCTACAAATTCTAGAACTTTAAAAATCATTGGACCATTTTTGATCATAAAAAAGAGCAATAATAAATCAAAAACCACAATAGTTCTACAAATTCATCGATTAATGAAAGATACAAATACTTAATACAGAGATAAACATAGAGAATTTCACATATTTGATACCCTCTTGGGGTTATCAATTTGAATGATCTGCAGCTTGTCCGTATGTGATTTGGATGGATTCACAAGTCGGAAAATTACAATTTTCTCAAAGCGGACAAACATGTGAATGCACAATAAGAATCAATCAATTGAGCAAACTAAAAATGCTCTCTTTCTCCGCTTATAAATTAATTATATTGTTGATGGAATCAGTTCACAGTTGGTTGGTGTCATCAAAATTCTCCATGGAGACTTCATTCTGGCAGTGCCTCCTTGTATTTACTTTCTTATATTACCTTGCCAAATACTTTCTTGGAGTTAACAGAAACCTCCCACCGAGCCCTGCTCTTTCGCTACCCATTATAGGCCACCTCTATCTCTTAAAGAAACCACTCCATCGTACTCTGGCCAAACTATCCAACCAATACGGTCCGACTGTATTCCTCAGGTTTGGTTCTCGTCCTGTCCTTCTCGTATCTTCCCCATCAGCGGCAGAGGAATGCTTCACTGAAAAAGACATCATTTTTGCCAATCGCCCTCGCCTGCTTGCAGGAAAATACCTTGGTTATAACTACACTTCCCTAGTTTGGGCCTCATATGGTCACCATTGGCGCAACTTAAGGCGCATAGCTTCCCTTGAAATCCTGTCGTCTAATCGCCTACACATGTTCTATAACATCCGTGTTGATGAGATCAGGTTATTGTGTCAAAGGCTATTTCGAGGGTCCAAGGGTGGTGGACCTGGTGATGATCAATGTCAGATTGTGGACATGAAGTCCATGTTTTTCGAGCTGACGCTAGATGTCATGATGAGGATGATTGCTGGGAAACGATATTACGGAGACAATATTTCAGAATTGGAGGAAGCAAGAAAGTTCAAAGAAATCGTGACAGAGACCTTTCGCTTAAGTGGGGCTACAAACATTGGTGATTTTTTGCCAGTTTTGAAGTGGGTTGGGTTGAACAAAACTGAAACAAAGCTAGTGACATTGCAGGGGAAGCGAGATAAGTTCATGCAGGATTTGATTGATGAACATAGACGAATCAGGATTGATTCTGCTTCTAAAGACCAGAGTAGGACTATGATCGATGTGCTATTATCGCTGCAAGAAACCGAGCCTGAATACTACACAGATGACATTATCAGAGGCATGATGCAAGTAATTAAACCCTCTCTCTCAATCTCTCTATCCATCTTATAACTTAATTTCTCAATGCAAAAATGAATCAATAACTGCTTGATATTGTTTCCAGGTCATGCTATCAGCAGGGAGTGACACTTCAGCTGGAACTATGGAGTGGGCACTATCGAATTTACTAAACAATCCTAAGACCCTTTTACATGCTCAATTAGAAATCGACATCAACATTGGGCAAAGCAGACTAATTGAGGAATCTGATCTCTCCAAACTTCCATATCTCCATGGAATCATCAAAGAGACACTCCGGATGTACCCTGCTGATCCAGTACTAGCACCACATGAGTCATCAGAGGAGTGCACTATAGGAGGTTACAAAGTCCCCCGTGGCACGATGTTATTGGTGAACATGTGGGCCATACAAAATGATCCTAAGTTATGGGAAGAGCCCTCAAAATTCAAGCCAGAGAGGTTCAAAGAAATGATGGAAGGTGAAAGGGATAATAAGTACAAGTTCTTGCCATTTGGAGCAGGAAGAAGAGGGTGTCCTGGGGAGGGATTGGCAATGAAGATGGTTGGGTTGGCTTTGGGTTCAGTGATTCAGTGCTTTGAGTGGAAGAGAGTTGGTGAAGAAATGGTGGACATGAGTGAAGGCACTGGGCTTACTATGCCCAAAGCTAAACCATTGTTAGCAATGTGTAGGCCACGCCCAGTTATGTTGAACCTCCTTTCTCAGCTTTGAATAATTCTTGTTTGTGCTTGGGTTGGTCAGTTCCCAACAATCAATATTTATCTTGAAGCATCAATCTTGTAGGTCTCAGGTATATTAAAATACATATGTAATGTTCCATCTTTCTAAGGACAAAGAAACAAATTTTTTGTTCGGGATTTCAACTATACAGTGGAAAAATCACACAAACAAGAATCAATAAATAGAATGGGATAAATGATTCGAATTTGTTTATTTTTGAGTACCGGAAACTAAATCCGTTGATTCTTGAATACCATAAATGAAGTCTACTATCAATATGTTGATTCATGCTCGAATATCAAAATAATAAGCATTAAAATTCGTTGATTCTCGTAAGAATACCTAAAAGAACTCTAATCCATGTTAGGGTACAAGACCTTTAAATAGGAAAACTAAAAACTTATGCAGTGGATCTCGGAGGTGCACGTGTCTGCTGAGAGGATCCATGACTCATACCATTCAACTGATTTTAAAAACCTACAAGAATTAGAAACCTAGCTACAAGTAAGAATGTTAAAACATCACAAATGAAAATTGCAAAATACTGTAATCCTAAAACAACATAAATCTATTTAATAAAATCAAATCATAAAATAATTAACTACCTAACTAAATATATAATAAATGGAAATATAATAATATATATTAATTACAATAATATTTTTAAAATTTTAATCTTCATTAATATCTCCTACATTAAACTCGATCTCTTACTGTTTTTTTTTTCTCTCTCAAAAGAAGATTAGAAAAAATAAATAGAGAATCCTTGTAAATAAGAAAGAGTAATGATACTTTACCCAAATTTGATGTCCAAATCTGATGCCTAAATGAAATAGCATTATTCAAAGAAAAATCCACCAACTTGTCCCATTTGGATACTTAAATCTTCTGTGGATAATGTGAGAAATATGTACATATTCACATTAACTTTTCAAACTTTTGGACGGTGAGTAATATTGGCACCCGTGGATAATGTGAGAAATATGTACATATTCACATTGACTTTTCAAACTTTTGGACGGTGAGAAATATCGGCACCCTTAAATAATATTTTGGATGGTGAACATTATTCTAAAAATATTCTCATAATTCAGATTTTTGTAGGGATATTAATATTTTCCTCCCCTAAGTTTTGCCGTATTCATAACTTTGCCTCTCTAGTTTCAAAATGGCCGGTCTTCCCCCTGAAAACCAAATTATTCGAAGAGTTACACCCTACCGTTAGGATTTCTGTTAAATAGTGGTTTGACTGTGAAAGTAATGAAGAAAGTACGTTTTCCCGCCCTTAAATAGTGTTTTTTTCCTTTTTGTTTTTGTTTTGTTTTTGTTTTGTTTTGTTTTTTTTTTTTTTCTTTTTTGATTTGTAAATTATCTTTTAATCTCCACCATCCATCTCAAGCATGGATAGTGGAGATCCATTTAAGTTAAAATATATATTTTTTGATTAAAATTTTCTTTTCAAATGAATAAAAGATGAATGACAGAGATCTTCTTCTCCACCATCTTCTTCCTCTCCACCATCATCTCCAAAACCCAAACCCAAACCCTAGCCACCCCACCACTCATACACTAAACCCTAGACGCCACCCTAACCCACAAAAATCACTCCAACGACCACCTCTACAAGCGTCGATCGTCATCCAAGCGAGGAGATCGGCGCTCGATCTCTTCCCGGACGAGGATATCGGCGCTCTATCTCCTTCCAAACGAGACCGGCGTTCAATTGATCTCCTCTCGCCGATCATCTTTTCTTTCTTCTTCTCCTTCTCTTCTCTATCTTCTTTCCTTTGATAGAGGTTTTGGTGTTATTTGGTTGCAGTTTGGATTGTGGGATGGTGTTTCTGGATTTTGGTGGTTTGGGTGGGTCGCCGATGAGTAGATTGTGGGATGCTGGTGGTTTTGGTTGTTGAATCTAGTGGTGGTTATGGTGGATGGTTTGGGGTTTGGTCGTGAAACTGTTGGTGGTCGGGTTGGGTTTGGTGGTGGTGTAGTTCTGAGTTTTGAACTTGATGAACTGATGAATTCTGGTTTGGTTGTGAATTCTTGAGTTTGGTGAATTTTCATGATGACGATGGTTGATGAATTGGTGATGATGATGGTTGATGAACCGGTGAACCTAATTTATTTTCTTTAAGTTTTTATTTTGTTTTTAATTTGAGTTTGAAGGCATAAATGTATTTTCTTTTCAAACCCATTTATTCACAATTAAATAGAAAATAAAAAGATATGGATCTCAATCGTTCATCTGTGAGATGGACGGTTGAGATTCATCTCTTTTTATTTAACAATGACAATCTAATCATGTTCTTCTAGCACAATTACAATATTGCCCTTGGTATTTCACGGTCAAACCACTATTTAATGGAAATCCTAATGGTAGGGGGTAAATTTTTGAATAATTTGGTTTTCAGGGGGAAGACCGACCATTTTTGAAACTAGAAGGGGAAAAGTTATGAATATGGCAAATCTCGAAGGGTGGGTGGAATAATAATATAACTTGAAGAGCACCACCACCACTCACACTATTTGACTATCTGAAACTTGAAGCCATCATGTACTAAAAATCTTATCATAACTCAATAATAATATCTTATATATATATTAATTCTCTCATGAAGGATCCCTTATTTTAATTTTGGTAAAGACCATGATGAAAACACATCGATTTTAATGAATTTTAATCTGAATTTTTTTGTGGACAATGAGTTCAATGAAATCTACGTATAAATAAAATTTGAGAATTTTCCAAACACTAGAACTATTTATCCAAATGTTGTTAAATATGAAGGCATCGAAAAATAGGCGAAATATAGAAAAATTCAAGAAAAATAGTTTTAGTATTCAAAAAATTATCAAATTTTGTTCGTATGTAGATTTCAATGAACTCATCATCAATAAAAAATTTCAGATTTAATTAATTAAAATCAATGTATTTTCATCACGGTCCTTATCAAAATTAAAATAAGGGATCCCTCATAAGAGACTCTCTATATATATAACTTGAAGAGCACCACCACCACTCACAGTCGTCTCTCACTAATTGACTATCTGAAACTTGAAGCCATCATGTTGTTGCACTTAGTTCTCTTCGTAGCTCTATTCATACTAACTGATCACTTGATAAAGAAGATCAGAAATCTGCCACCAAGTCCTTTCCCAACTCTACCAATAATAGGCCATCTCTACCTCTTCAAGAAACCCCTTCATCGATCTCTCTCCAAAATCTCCTCCAAATACGGCCCCATACTTCTCCTCAAATTCGGCTCTCGCAATGTCCTCCTCGTGACTTCCCCGTCCGCAGCCGAAGAATGTTTCACCAAAAACGACATCGTTTTCGCCAACCGACCTCATCTGTTAGCCGGAAAACACTTGGGCTACAACTACACCAGCCTGTCATGGGCACCGTACGGGGACCATTGGAGAAACCTCAGGAAAATCTCATCTCTTGAGATCTTATCCAACAACCGGCTCCAAACACTATCTTTTGTACGAATGGACGAGATAAGATCAGTAGTACGCAGACTCAATCAACATGATCATCAAAATCAGACAGTGGAGATGCAATCTGTATTCTTCGAGTTGACTCTAAACGTTATGATGAGAATGATAGCCGGGAAGAGGTACTACGGTGAAAACGTGGCGGAAATTGATCAGGAAGCAAAGATTTTTCAGGAGATAGTGATCGAAACGCTTCGACTTGGTGGTGCATCAAATATCGGAGACTTTTTGCCGTTACTGAGATGGGTTGGTTTTGGAGGATTGGAGAAGAGGTTGATGATTCTACAACAAAAGAGAGAGAGATTTATGCAGAATTTGGTGGAAGAGTATAGAGGAAGAATGGAGATCAGTGACAAGCAGAGTGAAAATTACGTGGATGGATCAGGAAACAAGAAGAATCTGATTCAAGTGATGTTGTCTTTGCAAAAATCGGAGCCTGAGTACTACACCGATGAAAGTATCAGAAGCCTTATGCTGGTAACATTTTTACTCGTTATTTTACGTTTTCTTAGTTTATATATATAGGATTGTCTATAAATGTCAAGCTATTCCTAGGAGTAGGAATGTTGTGGCACATACTCTGCTGCTTTAGCCTTTACCTCTAAGGGGGATTGTTGTTGGCTTGATTCCAAGCCTGTTTGCTTTGCTTCTCCGTTTAATACAAGTAGTTTTATTTTAAAAAACCAAAAATAATGAAAAAAAACTTAGTTGAATATAATCTAGGCCATGTTTGTTGGTATGTATTGTATTGTATTATATGGGTTTATAATATATTAGAATCAAACACACTAATGCTAGACAAAACCAACCCAAATTATGTGGTAAGGGGTATATTTATTAATCACATCATCCCATGATTTGCGTAGTAAGGATAACTCACTTGCACATCATTTTGGTTAATTATTTAGTTTGTATAGTATTACTCATTAGAATAATAAAGTATAATGTTTGATTTGTTTTGTATTGTATTAGCTAATACATTTTAATTGACTTAATGCCGAAGAGAGGTTGTATTAGTTAATACAGCATAAAACAAAATATTACTGAACATAAGATTGTATAAAAATAATATAGTACAATCTAATACAGTACGCCAAACGAACCCTTAGAGACCTAAAGTCCAATATTTTTTAAAAATGCAATTGAATTTTTTAAGATTTTCTTTTTCGTTTTTTTACATTTATTTTTAAAAGTTTATTATCATGGCTCCAGTCTCTAGAATTTAAGAAAACTGGCTTTTCATTTGATTCATAGTTTTTCTATCATCAAAAAAATTATTCGGTATATTAATCCTAATCCCTTGTCTTGAACAGGTTTTGCTAATAGCTGGAACTGATACTTCAACTGGGACAATGGAATGGGCAATGTCTCTTCTACTAAACAATCCAGATATTCTGAAAAAAGCACAAGTTGAAATCGACAATCAAATAGGATCTGATCACCTTATCGACGAAATCGATCTAGCTAAACTTCCATATCTTCGTTGTATTATAAACGAGACACTACGATTGTATCCAGCAGGACCTTTATTGGTACCACATGAGTCATCAGAAGACTGTAAAATTGGAGGGTATCACATACCAAGCGGCACAATGCTATTGGTGAACGCGTGGGCCATACAAAATGATCCCAAAAATTGGGAGGAGCCCAGAAAGTTCAAGCCTGAGAGATTTGAAGGTTTTGAAGGAACAAGAGATGGGTTCAAGTTGGTGCCTTTTGGGTCAGGAAGAAGAAGTTGTCCAGGTGAGAGTTTGGCTATGCGAATGGTTGGCTTGGCTTTGGGCTCATTAATTCAATGTTTTGAATGGGAGAGGGTTGGTGAAGAGATAGAGGATATGACGGAGGGGTCTGGTCTCACCTTGTCCAAAGCACAGCCTTTGCAAGCCAAATATCGCCCCCGTCCAACAATGATCAAGCTTCTTTCGCAAATTTGATCTAAGGGTACGACATTGAGATAATAATGACAACACCAAATCCAATTTGAGTTTTGAAACTGTCACTACATTAATAATTCTTGTTTATATAGAACCAAAGTAAGTGGTGAGAGAAAAATGTACCTATTTATTCTTTGGAATCAAATCAGCTGTCAAATTTTGGTGTCCCAATTTGTGTCCAACCAACCAAATTGGGATATATGTGCACATTTATGGAAGTAGTTGAAAAAAAATAATTAAATTTGCACACATGTCCCAATTTGGTTGGTTGGACACAAATTGGGACACCAAAATTTAACAACTGATTTGGGTCCTTATTCTTTTACTTTCTTTTTTTACTTTTTAATTTTCTCACTCTTTCTTCCTCTTCTATTTTTTTTTCTTCCAAAATCTCCAATGGAGAAGAAGATATAAATTAAAAAAAAAAAAGGGCAATAAGTCTCATTAGAAAAAACAAAGAATTGGATATGAATTATTTTTTTCAGTAAATAAGTCTCGGATTCAAGAAAAAAAAACCCGAGACTTATTTTGGTCTTTCTGAAACTTATTATTTTTTTATTTTCGAGATTTATTTTAGTTTGTTTTTTTTTTTTTTTAGATTTATTGATGGAAATGTAAAAAAAAAAAAAAAAAATGAAAAATGAAAAAAAAAAATTGGGCAATATGGGTTCAAAAATTAAATGGCACTTTTTCAAGGTGTAATTTTAAGAGTAACACTGTTTTAATAACTTAAGTTTAAATAGCACCTAAAGTGTTGTTCTGACAAAAATACCCTTTAAACACTCACAAAAATAAGTCTCGCGCTTTTTTGTGTTTTCAAGACTTATTTTGGTGTTTCTAAGACTTATTTTGTATTTTCGAGACTTTTCAGGTGATTTTCGAGACTTTCAAGTGATTTTTGAGACTTTTCAAGTAGTTTTCTAGACTTTTTAGGTTGTTTCCAAGACTTTTTGGCAATTTCCGAGACTTTTTAGTAGTTTTCAAGACTTTTCCAAGATTTATTTATTTTTTTTTTTTTTGTATTTTCTGAGACTTTTTGCAATTTTCGAGACTTTTTGAGTAAGAATGAGATTTTCCAATTTTTTTTTTTTTTTTTTTTTCATTTTCTTCATTGAAACCTCCATCGGAGGCCGATTTCGACATCCAATCCATTGGCCCTCCATCAATTGAGGTTTTTGAAAAAGAAAAACCTAGAAATGGCACAAATGTAATAAAAGAATGAGATGACGTTATTTTAGATATTTGGTGCCATTTAAACTTAAGTTATTAATCTAGTGATACTTTCAAAATTCATCATGAAAAGAATGTCAGTTCCTACAATTTCCACTTAAATCTCGGGTGGTGAGTGTCATTTTTTTTTTTTATCTCCACTCTATTGATGGCTCCATCAATGGAGGTTTTGGAAAATAATAATAATAATAATAATAATAAAGTAAAAATGGGGGCATTTTTATCCATCATACTATGTTTCCACTTAAATTTAAATTACTAAGTTGGTAATAGTCTCAAAAATGGAGAAGTAAATAGTGCTATAAATTTAAAGGAGTCTAGAATCGGTTCACAGTTGCTTGAAGTCATCAAAATTCTCCAAGGAGACTTCATTCTGGCACCGCTTTCTTGTATTTGTTTTCCTATAGAGTGGTGATATTGGCACACCCATTGCTAAACTATTTATTCCACACTTTTTAAATTATTTAGTATTTTTTTTTCTTTTATTAAATTACTTAAAGAGACATGCAATTTTTATTTTAAAAAAAATTATGTACAAAGTAAAACTAATAAAACCCTACTTTCTTTATTTCAAAACCATAATGATATAGATTATTTCAAATCACTGAATGTTTACTATTTTGTTTATATTTTCTTTTAGATCTCAATCTCATGTTTCCCATGTTTAGTATTAATTGATTTTATTGTTTCACATGTTTGTTTTGTTTTTCTTTTCAAATTCTAGATCCATGTTTGTTATTTTTTTTTCTCTCAGTTTATTTTCTTTTAGATCTCAATCTCATGTTTCTCATGTTTAGTATTTATTGATTTTATTGTTTCACATGTTTGTTTTGTTTTTCGTTTCAAATTCTAGATCCATGTTTGTTATTTTTAAATATCGCCCCCATCCAACAATGATCAAGCTTCTTTCGCAAATTTGATCAAAGGTTACGACATTGAGATAATAATGATAAACAACACCAAATCCAACTTGACTTTTGAAACTGTCACTACATTAATAATTCTGGTTTTATATAGCATCAAAGTATGTGATGAGACCAAAATGTACCTATTTATTCTTTTACTTTCTTTTTTTACTTTTTAATTTTCTCTCTCTTTCTTCCTCTTCTATGTTTTTTTTTTCTTTCCAAAATCTCCAATGGAGGTCTTTTCGATGGAGAAGAAGATATATAAAAAAAAACGGCAATAAGTCTCATTAGAAAAAACAAAGAATTGGATCTGATTTTTTATTTTTTTTTTTCAGAAAATAAGTCTCGGATTCAAGAAAAAAAAACCCGAGACTTATTTTAGTTTTTTTTATATAGATTTATTGATGGAAATGTAAAAAAAAATTTAAAAATGAAAAATAAAATAAAATTGGGCAATATGGGTTCAAAAATTAAATGACACTTTTTCAAGGTGTAATTTTAAGAGTAACACTGTTTTAATAACTTAAGTTTAAATAGCACATAAAGTGTGGTCCTGACAAGAATACCCTTTAAACACACTTACAAAAATAAGTCTCGCGCTTTTTTGTGTTTCCAAGACTTATATTGGTGTTTCTAAGACTTTTCAGGTGATTTTCGAGACTTTTCAAGTAGTTTTCTAGACTTTTTAGGTAGTTTCCAAGACTTTTTGATAGTTTTCGAGACTTTTTGGTAGTTTTCGAGACTTTTCCAAGAATTTTTTTAAAATTTTTTTTTTTTTTTAATTTTCTGAGACTTTTTACAATTTCCGAGACTTTCTGGGCAAGAATGAGATTTTCCATTTTTTTTTTTTCATTTTCTTCATTGACACCTCCATCGGAGGCCTATTTCGACCTCCAATCCATTGGCCCTCCATCAATTTAGGTTTTTGAAAAAAAAAAAAAACCTAGAAATGGCACAAATGTAATAAAAGAATGAGATGACGTTATTTTAGTCATTTGGTGCCATTTAAACTTAAGTTATTAATCTGGTGATACTTTCAAAATTCAGCATGAAAAGAATGTCATTTCCTACAATTTACACTTAAATCTCGGGTGGTGAGTGTCATTTTTTTTTTTTAATCTCCACTCTATTGATGGCTCCATCAATGGAGGTTTTGGAAAAAAAAAAAAAAAAAAAAAGTAAAAATGGGGGCATTTTTATCCATCATACTATGTTGCCATTTAAATTTAAATTATTAAGTTGGTAATAGTCTCAAAAATGGAGAAGTAAAGAGTGCTATAAATTTAAAGGAGTCTAGAATCGGTTCATAGTTGCTTGAAGTCATCAAAATTCTCCAAGGAGACTTCATTCTGGCACAGCTTTTTTGTATTTGTTTTCCTATAAAGTGGTGCTATAGGCACACCTACTCTTGAACTATTTATTCCCCACTTCTTAAATTAGTTAGTATTTTTTTTTTTCCTTTATCAAATTACTTAAAGAGACATACAATTTTTATTAAAAAAAAAAATAATGTACAAAGTAAAACTAATAAAACCCTACTTTCTTTATTTCAAAACTATAATGACATAGATTATTTCAAATCACTAAGGGGCTGTTTGGTAACTGATAATGCATATTTCTACACTTGATGTAGCCCCGTTTTACCTATCATTTGCCTTCGTTTTCCGGGGTAAAACCGGTATTTTTAATGTTTAAATAAGCTTGTGCAAGTTTCGGGTCTTCTAAGGGCTTTATTGTAGATAAAAGAAGAATGGGAGGCAAAAACATCAAGCTTGAGGAAAATTCCAGGCCTGAAGAAGTGAAGACAGAGAATCGGCACTGTACGGGCGCTCTACGTACAGCGCCAGGCCTGAAGAAGTGGAGACAGAAAATGGGCGCTGTATAGGCGCTATACAGAGCGCTCTACGTACAGCGCCCAAGCCTGGAGAAGCCAAAATTGAGAAGGGGCGCTGTACAAAGCGTTGTACGAAGCGCTCTATGTACAGCGCCCAAAACATGATTTGCGAGATCAAAACAGTGGCACTGTACAGGCGCTGTACAAAAGCACTCTACGTACAGTGCCCACACACACCACATCAGAAATTGGTCTAGGTTTTCGTGCCCTAATTTTATACACTATAAATACCTCCCTTCAGCTTCTATTGCCTCACCTCTAGCACGACCATTGAGCTCCAAAACACCTCCACTTCACTCCCAAACCTCCAAGAACACTTCTTTCACCAAATTCCTTCACTAAATCACTCACATCCTTCATCAAATCATCATCCAAACTCATTTCTCACCTCACCACTTCATTTTCTCACCAAAACCCACCATAAAAACCACACCTTGGAGCAAGAGAAGTCAAGGAGAGAAGAAGTCTAGCACAACCAAGCAAGAGAGGAGGAGTTCTTCACATTAGTTTACTCTAAACCTTTCTCTCTTTACATTTAATTACCTTTGATTATGGCTTGTACTTATTACTCATATTTTGTAGCCATTTATTGTACTATGAACTAAACTTCCTTGGCTAAGGCCAAGATGAAGCCTTTTTCCATGAATTATTAATCAAGGCCATCACTTTATCATCATTGCTTGTGTTGTGTATGCTTATTTCATGTTCTTAATCATTATTGAATGTCTAGCTAGCATTTAGTAATTGTTTGGTTGTTGTGTGAAGTACCGAGAGGAGAAGCACACAACGTCTCGATGAAATGAGCGATAGAGGTTGGTAAGATAGAGATATGTGATGCTAGCCTCTAGGATTTATTTGTGTGCCATGAAACTTAATGAATTTATTTGTAGTTCGGATAACCATTGAGAAATAGGTTGTTGGTGCATATAAATATTGTCTTTATCACTTGAGAGAGGTTAGAGACTAATTGAGGGTATCACGAATCTACACATACACTTGCATACCTTACTTCAATGATGAGCCTAATTTTAATGAGAATTGGATAGGTGGATTCAAGGTCTTAGTCTAATTTCCCATAAGAGATACAATCACTTGCTTGTGTTTGACTTGCTTTAGTTTGTTTGCTTGCCTAGTTTAAATTATTGCATTTTAGTATATGTTTAATCTAGTTGAAGTTGAGTAGTATAATTCCATCACCATATCTTTGTTTATCTAAATAGTAGTTAATCAATCAATTGTGGTATCAATACATCAATCCTTCAGGAACGAATCTTATTTATCATTGTGCTATTCCCACGGCCCCGTACTATTGCGGGTGCTCATTTAGGAGTGGTCAGTAACGTTTTCGTTTTTCAGTTTTTGTTTTCTTGTTTTCATTTATTTTCGGAAAACAGTTTTTTGTATATTCGGGATTCGAAAACGCGTTTGGTAGCAATTGTTGAAAACGATATTCAGAGAATGAAAACATAAAAAACGCGTTTGGTAGTAATACTTGAAAATGGGAAAACAGTGAAAACCTGTTTGGCAAAATATTTTCAAAATCATTTTCAACTAACTGTAATAATATAACCAAACTTTTTATAAGGTTTAATTCAATATATCTTCCATAATTTTTTTTGGCAAAATAGAGTTTATCAGCAATAATATAAGGAAAAAAAAATTACAACAACAATAATAAAATATAATGTCATTATTTTGACTAAGAAAACAGTTGTTATAAATATAACACCTAATAACAAAACCATAACAATAACCATATAGAGTTTAATTAAGCATAATATTTATCTATTATAGTCATTCCACAAATGTACAGCAATCTCATCCCTAACTAAGTTCATTTGTGTCATGTGTTCTTGAGACATATCCAAATCAAAACTATTTGTCTCCGTTTCTTCATCAATAATCATACCTTCTGAAGAAAGAAGAAACCGCAGCACTCGAAGAATAAAGGAAGATCTGAAGCAGAACAAGGAACAAAGAGTAGAAGAAGAAGAAAGCAAATAAATTAACATCTTCTAACAGAGATTAACAAAAATATTAAAAAAAATCTAAATATAGAGATCATTGAAATCACATACCTTCTAAAGAAAGAAGAAGCCGCAGCACTCGAAGAATAAAGAAAGATCTTAAGCAGATCAATGAACAAAGAGTAGAAGAAGAAGAAGAAAGCAAAATAAAAAATAAAAAAATAAAAGAAGACACTGAAATTAGTCGTGGAAGGGAGTGAAAAGAGGAGTAAAGTGGAGTAAGTTGAGAACAGCTGTTCTCATTTGTCTTGAAAAAATCAAAAACAATAAATTACTGTTTTCAAAACTTATGCCTAAAAAAAAGAGAACAGTTTTCTGAGTTTTTAAAAACTTTAAATAACAAAACGTTAATGAACAGGTTTTTTATATTTTTTTTTATCCTAAAAACACAAAAACAGTTTTACAAAACATTAACAAACACGCCCTAAATGTTTACTATTTTATTTATATTTTCTTTTAGATCTCAATCTCATGTTTCCCATGTTTAGTATTTATTGATTTTATTATTTCACATATTTGTTTTGTTTGTCTTTTCAAATTCTAAATCCATGTTTGTTTGTTTTTTTTTTCTCTCAGTTTATTTTCTTTCAGATCTCAATCTCATGTTTCCTATGTTTAGTATTTATTGATTTTATTGTTTCATATGTTTGTTTTGTTTTTCTTTTCAAATTCTAGATCCATGTTTGTTATTTTTTCTTCTCTCAATTTATTTTCTTTCAGATCTTCCAGGCATTCTATGATTTGTATCAATTTTTTTGTAGATTTTAATCTGGATCTTCCAATGTTAGTTTAATGTTGTTTACCAAAAAAAAAAAAAAACAATGAAATTGCACCAAGAATCACAACCAAGAAAACCTAATCTACGAAACCACACCAAAACTCTAACTCAATCGCTCAAAAAAAATCATCAGATGATTAATATCACACTCACAATCTACCACCAACAATCCAATCGACTATAGAAAAAAAAAATCGCATCTAATAAGGATGGTTTCACCATAAAATAAGAAGAAAAAATAAGTTATGCGAATGAATGTGAGAAACACGTATATAAAGATTAGAGATGAAGTGTATTTTTATTTTTATATTTTTTGAAAAAGATATGGAGAGTATTAAGTTTGAAAAATATGTAAAAGGGTAATCTTGGAAATAAATAAATAAAATTAATGAAACCATTTAATTTTTTATAATTAAATCAAATTTTTAAAAAGTTGAGCATAAATAGTTTAGTAGTGGGGGTGCCAATAGCACCACTCTTTCCTATATTACCTTGCTAAATACTTTCCTGTTCATTGTACTCTGGCCAAACTATCCAACCAATATGGTCCGATTGTATTCCACTAGTTTGGTTCTCGTCCTGTCCTTCTTGTATCTTCCCCTTAAGCGACAGAGGAATGCTTCACTGAAAAAGACATCATTTTTGCCAATCGCCCCCTCCTGCTTGCAGGAAAATACCTTTGTTAATTATAACTACACATATGGTCACCATTGGTGCAACTTGAGGCACATAGCTTCTCTTGAAATCCTGTCGTCTAATCACCTACATATGTTTTATAACATCCGTGTTGATGAGTACAAGTTGTTGCCATTTGGAGCAGGAAGAAGAGGGTGTCCTGGTGAGGGATTGGCAATGAAGATGGTTAGGTTGGCTCTTGGATTAGTGATTCAATACTTTGAGTGGAAGAGAGTTGGTGAGGACTGAGGATATGGTGGACATGAGTGAAGGCACCGGGCTTACTATGCCCAAAGCTAAATCATTGTTAGCAATGTGTAGGCCACACCCAGTTATGTTGAACCTCCTTTCTCAGCTTTGAATAATTCTTGTTTGTGCTTGGGTTGGTCAATTCCCAACAATCAATATTTATCTTGAAGCATCGATCTTGTAGGTCTTCAGGCAGGGGCGGATGGACTGGAGGACTAACCCGGGCTACAGCCGGGTCAGCTTTCTGAAAAAAAAAAAAAAAAATCTCTAAATTAGCAAACCAATCCAGCCTCACATCACATCAGTACATCATATCAGACCACATCACACCAGCTCTCTCTGGTCCCACACTTTTTTTCTTCTTTTTTGTTTACAAACTCACACGTGGCACATCTTCTATTCTTCTCTCATTCTGTCAACTGTTAAGTGTTATATTGTTATTGTGTTAATTAAAAATTAAAATCTCAAATTATTAAACAACATTACAAATTTACAACAATAATCCATCTTCAAAGTCAAAAAAAGAAAAAAAAAATATGCATACTTCGTTATCACACTCGGAGACCATTTTCTTAATTTTTAATTTATTTTTAATTAATAAATTAGGGTTTTAGGTTTGATATTTTTAATTTTTAGTCCTTATTTTATCACTTCTAATGAAACCCTACTCAAATTTTGTATTTTTAAACACAGTGATTAGCGGTTGGTGGTTAACTCTGTTCAAAATTATATATATATATATATATATATATATATATATATATATATATATATATATATATTTAATATTATCTTATCGAAAGTTTATGTAATTTTGTTTACTATATGTATTTCGAGGTGTAAGGCTCATTTTGTCTCCCTATATAAATGTATCTTTGCCTTTTAACTATGAAATTTCCTCGTAACAAATTGTAGTTTTGTTTTAGCCCACCCAAAATAAAAAATCCTGAGTACGCCCCTGTCTTCAGGTATATTAAAATACAAATATTGTATTCCATCTTTTTCAAAGGACAAACAAACAAATTTCTTGTTTGGGGTTTCAACTGTACGGTGGAAAAATCACGCAAATAGGAATTGATAAATAGAGCGGGGATAAATGATTTGAATCCGTTAATTATTGAATACCAGAAATTAAATCCCGGAAGCGAAACCTTCTATTAATTTGTTGATTCGCGCTCGAATACCAAAATAATAGTAGTTGATTCTCTCAAGCATACCAAAAATGGGATAAACAAGAGAAAACTCTTTGTAATTTTATTAATTAACTACCTAACTAAAAATATAATAATATATATTAATTACAATAATATTTTTTAAATTTAAAATCTTCAATAATATCTCCCTTATCAAACCCTTAATTACTGTTTCTCTCTTTTTCTCCCTCAAAAGAAAAACAGAAAACCGATGAAGATGTGAGATAAAGGGAATCCTTGTAAAAGAAAAATCCACCAATTGCTTGTCCCACTTGGATACGTAAATGTGGATATTGTGAGAAATATATATACATATTTATATCAACTTTTCAAATTTTTATTACCTTTCAAAGTTCAAATACTCTATCATATTTTAACCACTTATTCATTGTTAGCCGGTCCTGACTTATTTGAGGCGCGGGGCGAAAATGTAAAAAATAGGCCCCATGTGTAGCTAACGGCGTGCAGTGCAACTAGTTTCTAGTAATCGGAAAAATCGACCGATTAATCACCAGAAAAAATGGTCGTTTTTGGCTGCCGTTTGTAGGCCAAGGTCGCCATGTCTGACATCGACAATCGGTCCCAGAGCTTGGAGATGAAAAGAAGGAAGTAGATCTGGTCTTGTTGGAACTCATCGTCGAAACCCATAATGAAAATGAACAAAGAAGATGAAGAAAGATGGAGAGAGTGAGAGAGAGTGTGTGTTTCGGTGTTTATGCGTTGAAAAGAAATGTAGAATTGTGGTGTGTATAAAAACTGAAAAAGAGAAGTGGCAAAAATAATAAGAACTAAGATAAAAATAAAAATAAATAAATAAATAAAAATAAAAAGTCACATGTGAGCCCCACGTTATGGTCACGTGGGACTCACTTTAATGATAGTGCTGAGATGCTTGGTGTTTTAAAAAATATCAAATATTTGGACCCTTTTTCTCTAGCCAAAATAATTATATTCGACACTAAACACATTACAAAAAAAAAAAAAAAAAAATCCCTTTTTGAGCACTTTTTTTTCGGCTATGGCGGGCATACCTGGTGCCCCACCTTAGGGCCGGCTCTGTTCATTACAATGTTAATGTGTCATGAGATTATGTGAGGTAAAAAAAAAAGATCAAATCAATAAATGATCCAAAATGCTATAAAATCCAAAATTTAATGCATTACCATATAATCAATATAATTCTACAAATCAGCTTGGTACGAATAAAAACAAAATTAAATAATATTTTGGACAGTAAACATTGTTCTAAAAAATATTATCATAACTCAATAATAATATCCTTTTTTATATAACTTGAAGAGCACCACCACCACTCACAGTCGTCTCACACTATTTGACTCTCTGAAACTTGAAGCCATCATGTTGTTGCACTTAGTTCTCTTCGTAGCTCTATTCATACTAACAGATCACTTGATAAAGAAGATCAGAAATCTGCCACCAAGTCCTTTCCCAACTCTACCAATAATAGGCCATCTCTACCTCTTCAAGAAACCCCTTCATCGATCTCTCTCCAAAATCTCCTCCAAATACGGCCCCATACTTCTCCTCAAATTCGGCTCTCGTAATGTCCTCCTCGTGACTTCCCCGTCCGCAGCCGAAGAATGTTTCACCAAAAACGACATCGTTTTCGCCAACCGACCTCATCTGTTAGCCGGAAAACACTTGGGCAACAACTACACCAGCATGATATGGGCCCCGTACGGGGACCATTGGAGAAACCTCAGGAAAATCTCAACTCTTGAGATCTTATCCAACAACCGGCTCCAAACACTATCTTTTGTACGCATGGACGAGATCAGATCTGTAGTACGCAGACTCTATCAACATGATCATCAAAATCAGACGGTGGAGATGCAATCTGTATTCTTCGAGTTGACTTTAAACGTGATGATGAGAATGATAGCTGGGAAGAGGTACTACGGTGAAAACATGGCGGAAATTGATCAGGAAGCAAAGATTTTTCAGGAGATAGTGATCGAAACGCTTCGACATGGTGGTGCATCAAATATCGGAGACTTTTTGCCGTTACTGAGATGGGTTGGTTTTGGAGGATTGGAGAAGAGGTTGATGATTGTACAACAAAAGCGAGAGAGATTTATGCAGAATTTGGTGGAAGAGTATAGAAGAAGAATGGAGGTCAGTGACAAGCAGAGTGAAAATTATGTGGATGGATCAGGAAACAAGAAGAATTTGATTCAAGTGATGTTGTCTTTGCAAAAAGTGGAGCCTGAGTACTATACCGATGAAAGTATCAGAAGCCTTATGCTGGTAACATTTTTACTCCTTATTTTACATTTTCTTAGTTTTTTTATATTTATTATTTAACAATATATATAGGAGACAATCTATTAGGAACTAGGGAAGCAGTAGAGGGATTTGTGCCAGTGTTTGCCATTTTAAAAAAATAATAATAAAGCAAGAGAAATTAAACTAAGTTGTGATTTGTGTAAGTGGCCATGATTAAATTAATTTAACTATTTTTTTTTTAATATTGCAATAATTTAAGGTTTGTAGAGGGTAAGACTCGAACCCACAACTTTAGGTGTATCTCATCTTGTATATTTAACAGTTTAAAATACTGTCTTTTTGTAATAATTGGAGTTATTATATCTACCATAATATTTAGTTGATGTAGATATAATAATTGAAGTCACGAAATATATGGCTTGTCTTTTGGTGAGGACCGGTTCTGGATGGAGTCTTACCCTCTGTGTGTGGAGAGGTTTATCCAGAAAGATCGTCCGGTCTAGGGGGTGTATTGAATTGGGATTTTAATAAAAAAATTTGAGGTGCAAGGATTTTATGGATTTGCAAGACTATTAGGATTATTAGGATTGTTAGGGTTATACTTTTAGGATTATTAGGGTTATATGGATTAGACTTTTAGGATTCTGAAAGAGTTTTGGACTTTATTTATAGACTATTAGAATTATCTAGACTTTTTGGACTTTTAAAAATATGGACTTTCAAGAGTCGATTGTAGTATTCAATTTTCTCCCCAAGTTCCATTGCTCTATAATAGCAATTAGGTGTGTCAAAAGAAAAGAAAATATATACAAAGATGCGATTTTCATGGCTAATTCAACAAACAAAACACACTTAAATCAGAGAGCTAAAAAAAAAAAAAGATATATATATATATATACGGTCCCGTTCTGGTCAGTGCGCACTGATGTAACTACATCAGTGCCAATGCATGTGGACTACTGATTATGGAGAAGTTTTGACAAGTGCATACATTTTGAGTCAAAGTATGTAAATCTAATGGTCAACATCTAACGCACTGATGAAGTTATATCAGTGCGCATTGACTTGAACATATATATATATATATATATATATATATATATATATATATATATATATATATATATATATATATATATTTAAAATACATAAATTGGGGGGTTTTTTTAGAGAGGAAGATGACTCGAACCCACAATCTTATGGTGCAGGTATGAGGGGTTTTACCACCAGATTAACTTCATCTTATCAATAAAAATGGATATTTAATTAAGGAAGATAGCGACGAGATGAGGTTGGTCTTGTTGTAAATCCCTCACACCTGCATTATGAGATTACGGGTTCGAGTCCTCCCCACACCTAAAAAAAACCCGAATTAATGTAATACTTAACAAAAAATAAAATAAAAAAAAGATAAGGAAGATAGCAGCTCACATGACACAACTCAACATGACCACAGCACAACACACCAGAGGTCCACTTCATAGCTCACCACCCCACAACACACACGCACACTTGCTTTTATAATAAAAACAAACAAAACACCCGCTGCTGCAACAATCCCTAGCCCCATTCAACTTTCTAAGTACAACAATATCTCAACCTCAATTTGCTTTATTTTTTTATTTTCATTATTTTTTATTTAATTATATAACATATATATTAATCCACAGCTGTTGTTTTGATAATATGTCTACATACATACACATATGTAAACGTTTGATGATGTATAATTTATAGAGGGTAGTTTTATGCTGTCTTTTGCATGTTTGACCGCCACATTCATTATATACCAATAAACCCACCAAATATATGAAATCAAATAAAAAGTCTGGAAAGTATTGAGGGAGGGGGCAAAACAATTTTGGGTTCAAACTATTTATACATATCACTAAAAAAGTCTGAAAAATCCATTTTATCATGAAATCCTAAAAATCTTGATCTCAATCCAATACCAGCAAACAATTTGCTGCCTCTTGAAAGTCTAGATCCAATACCACAAGACAATATGGACTTTTAAAAAAAAAATCATAAAAGTCTTGATCGAATACCACCAAACTTATCTAACTTGTTAAAAAGTCTCAATCCAATACCACCGGACTTTTACTTCCCCAAATTGTCTAATAAAATCTTGAACCGGCCAATACACCCCCCTAAGTTTGTTTTGTGTTTTGGTTGTGTTTCCGCAAATCTACCGTTAAAAGTGGCTATAGAGTGGCTTTGGAGGATAAATTTAAAGAGAAGAGTTTTGCTTCTTGTCTTGATTGGAAGCGGTGGAAATTCCTTTGGAATTTAAATATCCCTCCTAAAGTCAAAAATTTTGTGTGGCAAGCTTGTAACAAAGCCATTCCTTCCCTGGTGAGTCTGTGCGTGCGTAAGCCATTCCATTCTATTTTAATAGTTTTTTTAATATATATATGTTAAAAAAAAACTATTAAAATGAATAAGAGGTCATTTTAGAATCTCACCCTAAACCTTTATAAAGTTAGAACCGACCCTAAGATGTGGTGGCTGCTTTGTCTAAACTAGTTATGGGTTCTTTTTCTGCTGAGTTGGGTGAATTTTTAGCGCTTAGAGAGGGGCTTTTATTGGCCAGGAGGTTAAATTTGGTGGTCAAATGGGTGGGAGTATATGCTATTAATGTTGCATCAGGTCTTAATGTTGATTACTTTCAATGGAGTGATGCTGGTCCAATTGTGAAGGATATTTAAAGCCATGTTTGAAGAAGTTGGAGTTGTTAATTGTCAAGCTATTCCTAGGAGTATGAATGTTGTGGCACATACTCTGCTGCTTTAGCCTTTACCTCTAAGGAGGATTGTTGTTGGCTTGATTCAAAGCCTGTTTGTTTTGCTTCTCCGTTTAAAACAAGTAGTTTTATTTTAAAAAACAAAAATAATGAAAAAAACTTAGTTGAATATAGTCTAGGCCATGTTTGTTGGTATGTATTGTATTGTATTATGGGTTTATAATATATTAGAATCAAACACACTAATATATATATATATATATATTAAAAAAAAAAAAAAAAAACTATCAAAATGAACAAGGGGTCCATTTTAGAATTTCGTCCCGGGCCTCTAAAAAGTCAGGACCAGCCCTGAGATGTGGTGGCTGCTTTATCTAAACACGTTTTGGATTCTTTTTCTACCGAGTTTGGTGAACTTTTAGCGCTCAGAGAGGGGCTTTTATCGGCCAGGAGGCTAAATTTGGTGGTCAAATGGGTGGGAGTATATGCTATTAATGTTGTATCATGTCTTAATGTTGATTACTTACAATGGAGTGATGCTGGTACAGTTGTGAATGATATTATGGCTTTGTTTGAAGAAGTTGGAGTTGTTAATTGTCAAGCTATTCCCAGGAGTAGGAATGTTGAGGCACATACTCTTGCTGCTTTAGCCTTTACCTCTAAGGAGGATTGTTGTTGGCATGATTCCAAGCCTGTTTGTTTTGCTTCTCCATTTATTACAAGTTGTTTTATTTCAAAAGAAAAAAAAACTTAATTGAACATAACCTAGGCCTCGTTTGTTAGTAATTCTTGTATTGTATTATAGGTTTATAATATATTAGAATAATAGAATACACAAATGCTAGACAAAACCAATCCAAATTAAGTGGCAAGTGGTTTATTTATTAACCGCATCATCCCATGATTTATGTGGTAAGGACAATTTACTTGCACATCATTTGGATTAATTATTTGGTTTATATACTATTACTCATTAGAATAATACAGTATAATGTTTGATTTGTTTTGTATTGTATTAGTTAGTATATTTTAATTGATCTAATACCGAGGAGAGAGGTTGTATTAGTTAATACAGCCTAATACAAAATATCACCGAATAGAAAATTGTATAAAAATAATACAGTACGATACAATCCAAATGAGCCCTTAGAGACCTAAAAGTCCAATATTTTTAAAAATGCAGTTGAATTTTTTAAAATTTTCTTTTTCCTTTTTTACCTTTATTTTTAAAAGTTTATTATCATCGCTCCAATCTCTAGAATTTAAGAAAACTGGCTTTGCATCTGATTCCTAGTTTTTCTTTCATCAAAAAAATTATTTGGTATATTAATCCTAATCCCTTATCTTTGAACAGCTTTTGCTAATAGCTGGAACTGATACTTCAACTGGGACAATGGAATGGGCAATGTCTCTTCTACTAAACAATCCAGATATTCTGAAAAAAGCACAAGTTGAAATCGACAATCAAATAGGATCTGATCACCTTATCGACGAAATCGATCTAGCTAAACTTCCATATCTTCGTTGTATTATAAACGAGACACTACGATTGTATCCAGCAGGACCTTTATTGGTACCACATGAGTCATCAGAAGACTGTAAAATTGGAGGGTATCACATACCAAGCGGCACAATGCTATTGGTGAACGCGTGGGCCATACAAAATGATCCCAAAAATTGGGAGGAGCCCAGAAAGTTCAAGCCTGAGAGATTTGAAGGTTTTGAAGGAACAAGAGATGGGTTCAAGTTGGTGCCTTTTGGGTCAGGAAGAAGAAGCTGTCCAGGTGAGAGTTTGGGTATGCGAATAGTTGGGTTGGCTTTGGGCTCATTAATTCAATGTTTTGAATGGGAGAGGGTTGGTGAAGAGATAGTGGATATGACGGAGGGGTCTGGTCTCACCTTGCCCAAAGCACAGCCTTTGCAAGCCAAATATCGCCCCCGTCCAACAATGATCAAGCTTCTTTCGCAAATTTGATCTAAGGGTAAGACATTGAGATAATAAGTGGAAATTGCCAAAACTGACCCATATAATTATAGGATTTTCTTTTTTAACCACATGCATACTTTTAATTGTTTTTAACCATGTTTTTGAGAAATTACTCAAAAGCCCTCATATAAAAACCCTCAAATCAGCTCTCTCTCTCTCCTTTCTTTTCTTTTTCTTTCTCTCTCCTCTGCTCTCTCTCACGATCAACCTCTCTCTCCCCGGTTTGCCTCTCTCTCTCTCTCCCCGATCTGCCACACTCTCTCCCCGATTTGCCTCTCGCCGGCGTCGCCGAGCTTCGGCGAGCTTCTGGGCGTCGCGGCAGCCCCTCACGCGCAGCTGGATCACCGGTCGTTGCAGCTTCGCCGGTTCGCTGCAGCTTCGTCGACGAGCGTTGGCGACGGGATGACGATGACGATGGCGTTGCTCCTTCGCTGGTTCACCGCGGCCTCCATGGATCTGTAACAAAAAAGAAAAGAAAAAAAAAAACCCTAAACCTAAGGAAGAAGAAGAGGAAGAAGAAGGGAAAATTTCATTTTAGTCCAGATTTCAAGTTTGAATATTTATATTTTAGGCATGATTTCAAGTTTTAATATTTCCAATTAGGCATGATTTCAAGTTTTTGTATTTCAATTTAGTCGTGATTTCAAGTTTGTTTCGAGGTTTAAAGAATACTATTTTCAAGGGTACTCTGGTAATTCATGGTACTAAATTGAATTTTTTTTTAAAAAGTGGTTATTAACAATTAAAAATTCAAAAGTGGTTAAAAACAAAAGTATGATAAGTGTTATGGCTACTTATGAATTTCTCTCAGATAATAATGATAAAGAGTAACAAATCCAACTTGACTTTTGAAACTGTCACTACATTAATAATTCTTATTTAGATAACACCAAAATATGTGGTGAGATCAAAATGCACCTATTTATTATTTTACTTCCTTTTTTTTTTTTTTTACTTTTTAATTTTCCCTCTCTTTCTTCCTCTTCTCTGTTTTTTTTTTTTTTTTTTTTTTTTTCTTTTTCAAAATCTCCATTAATGGAGGTCAGCTCCATCAATGGAGGTCTTTTCAATGGAGAAGAAGAAATAAAAAAATGGCAATAAGTCTCATTGGAAAAAAACGAAGAAATGGATATGAATTTTTTTTTTTAAGAAAATAAGTCTCAGATTCAAGAAAAAAAAAACTCGAGACTTATTTTTATATTTCCGAAACTTATTTTAGGTTTTTTTTTTTTTTTTTTTTTTTTTTAGATTTACCAATGGAAATGTAAAAAAAATTAAAAATGAAAAAAAAATTAAAAATGGGTAATATGGGTTTGAAAATTAAATGGCACTTTTTCATACTGTAATTTTAAGAGTATCACTAGTAACATTTTTACTCCTTATTTTACATTTTCTTAGTATCATATAAATATATAATAATAATAATAATAATAATAGACTTTTTTTTATACTTTTGATGTGGTTGTGACACGTGACAATTATAAATGTTATTATTATTTTTTAAAAAAAAATTTAATATATCATATCATAATGGCAATAATATATATATATATATATATATATATATATATGCTTTGTCCATATAATGACAAGTGACACACAAGTATGAATACGTTCGCCAATGGTCAGTCCATATGTCGGCACATATGGAAACACAACCTTTATAATTCTAAAAAAAAAAAAAAATTCAAAATCTTTATTTCTCCTTTATAAATATCAAAGTGTACGTGTGAGAGTGGTTCTAAGAACATGACATGCATCAGGATTTAATGCTTTGTGGCAAAAATTAATAAAACCAATCTTTTTCATCAAAAGTAAAAAGTAAATGTTCTACAACAACCATTCTAGCTAATTCTTCTCTATTAGTTTGATCATTGTATTTAAATAATTGAGTGTTAGGGGTAGCGAACCTAGGTATTTGAGTTTGTGTAATCGACCTGGTCTGTTCGGTTGGATGCTGGGTCATTATATGCTTCCGATATGTGTCGTATCCTTCAGATTTACTCCACTTAAATTCTTTGTGGCAGTAATTGCAAACCACTGCCGTCCTTCCATCCTCTTTTCGTAATTTTCTTCATATGATATAAGAAAAGATGAGATTTGGACTGCTTCTCTAAGTTCTCTTTATTAGGTGGTACTACAAAATCTGAATCTGGAGGGGGATTAGGCATATTTTCTGATTGGTTTGTGATATTGGGGCTAGCATCGAATTCAAGATAAGCCTGTCGTTGCCAGTACTCATGGTAAGTGGTGTCGTCATAACCGACATTGTTTGACTGGACCGGCACTGGCTCCGACATATGACCCTTACCAGTCATGGAAATGGAACACCTTGGAGTGTCTCTAGCTCTAGCTCCACTTCCACTTCCAATTGTCATTTAAAAAATTGAAATGTAAAAAAACTCTTGAAAAAAAAATGTTAATAAATGGGTGGAAATAAATTTGAAATTTTTTCTTGGAAATAAATTTGATTTTTTTTTTTTGAAAATGATTTTGAATTGATTAAAAAAATAAAATAAATATAAACAATTGAATAATTGAGAGTTGAGAGAGAATTAGAGAGAATTGATGTGAGGAGAAATGTGTCTGTGTGTGAGCGTCTCCAGCTCTAGCTCCACTTCCACTTCCAATTGTCATTTAAAAAATTGAAACGTAAAAAAACTCTTGAAAAAAAATATGTTAATAAATGGGTGGAAATAAATTTGAAATTTTTTCTTGGAAATAAATTTGAATTTTTTTTTTTTGAAAATGATTAAAAAAAATAAAATTGCAATAAAATAAATATAAACAATTGAATAATTGAGAGTTGAGAGAGAATTGATGTGAGGAGAAATGTGTGTGTTTCTTGGAAATAAATTTGATTTTTTTTTTTTGAAAATGATTTTGAATTGATTAAAAAAAAAATTGCAATAAAATAAATATAAACAATTGAATAGTTGAGAGTTGAGAGAGAATTGATGTGAGGAGAAATGTGGGGGGGCCTGGTTAATTAAGAAAAAGGAAAAGAAAAAGAAAATTTTTGGCTGTTGAAGCCTCAAACAGTCACTAGACCGTTGGGCCCAACGGTCTGGTGACAAAAAAAAATTGAAATAAAAAAAATAAAAAAAAAAGTGGGTAGAACCGGAACCGAACCGTCGGTTTGGAAGTCCGGTTTCTTTATTTAAGGAACCGGAACCAGAACCAAAACCAAAACTAAAATCAAAACCAAAACCTTAAGTTTTACAGTTACGGTTCGATTCCATGGTTTGAACCGAACTGCGGTCATGTCTAGGAATGAGGTCACCAAAGAAGGCTCAGGTTTATTTTTTTTAAAATAAAACTAAATTCTTAGACATGGAAAAGAAAAAGAAAATTTTTGGCTGTTGAAGCCTCAAACAGTCACTAGACCGTTGGGCCCAACGGTCTGGTGAAAAAAAAAAAAAAAAAAAAAGTGTGTAGAACTAGTGGTTCTAGAATCGGAACCTAACCGTCGGTTTGGAACCACCGGTTCCGATCAGGTTTTTTTATTTAAGGAACCGAAACCAAAACCTTAAGTCTTACAGTTACGGTTCGATTCCATGGTTTGAACCGAACTGCGGTCATGTTTAGGAATGAGGTCACCAAAGAAGGCTCAGGTTTATTTTTTTTAAAAACTAAATTCTTATTCTTTTTAAAGTCCAAACGATCTATTACAGTCCAAACATTTATTTTATTCTTTTTAAAGCCCAATTCGATTTTCTTTTGACAAATTACTTGGGGTTTCATCTTTTTCTCTTTTTCTCCACACTCTACACTCTACAGCCACCAAACAAGTCATAACATGTTATATATGAAAACCTAGAGTTTCATCTTTATTTATATAATCAATGTATTTATCATATGATATTATTTTGTCTTTAATACAATTATCATATTCGGACTAAATATATAAAAACAGGTTATATATATATATATATTAAAAAAAAAAACCTATTAAAATGAACAAATGACCCATTTTAGAATTTCGTCCCGGGCCTCTAAAAAGTCTAGACCAGCCCTGAGATGTGGTGGCTGTTTTGTCTAAACCAGTTTTGAGTTCTTTTTCTGCTGAGTTGGGTGAACTTTTATCGCTCAAAGAGGGGCTTTTATAGACCAAAAGGCTAAATTTGGTGGCCATATGGGTGGGAGTAGATTCTGTTAATAATGCATTAGGTCTTAATGGTGATTACTTCCAATGGAGTGATGTTGTCCAGTTGTGAACGATATTAAAGCTTTGTTTGACGAAGTTGGAGTTGTTAATATATTAGAACAATAGAATACACAAATTCTAGACAAAACCAATCCAAATTACATGGCAAGTGGCTTATTTATTAACCACATCAACCCATGATTTATGCTATAAGAACAACTTATTTGCATATCATTTGGGTTAATTATTTGGTTTGTATACTATTACTTATTAGAATAATACAACATAATGTTTGATTTGTTTTGTATTGTATTAGTTAATATATTTTAATTGGTCTAATATCGAGAAGAGATGTTGTATTAGTTAATACAACCTAATACAAAATATCACCGAACAGAAAATTGTATAAGAATAATACAGTACAATCCAATACAGCATGTCAAATGAGCACTTAGAGACCTAAAAGTCCAATATTTTAAAAAATGTAGTTGAATTTTTAAAAATTTTCTTTTTCGTTTTTTACATTTATTTTTAAAAGTTTATTATCATGGCTCCAGTCTCTAGAATTTAAGAAAATTGGCTTTGCATCTGATTCCTAGTTTTTCTATCATCAAAAAAATTATTTGGTATGTTAATCCTAATCCCTTATCATTGAACAGCTTTTGCTAATAACTGGAACTGATACTCTTCTACTAAACAATCAAGATATTCTGAAAAATGCACAAGTTGAAATCGACAATCAAATAGGATCTGATCACCTTATCGACGAAATCGATCTAGCTAAACTTCCATATATTCTTTGTATTATAAACGAGACACTATGATTGTATCCAACTTGACCTTTATTGGTACCACATGAGTCATCAGGAGACTGTAAAATTGGAGGGTATCACATACCACGCGGCACAATGCTATTGGTGAACATGTGGGCCATTCAAAATGATCCCAAAAATTGGGAGGAGCCTAGAAAGTTCAAGCCTGATAGATTTGAAGGTTTTGAAGGAACAAGGGATGGGCCTCAAGTTGGTGCCTTTTGGGTCAGGAAGAAGAAGCTGTCCAGGTGAGAGTTTGGGTATGCGAATGGTTTGGTTGGCTTTGGGCTCATTAATTCAATGTTTTGAATAGAAGAGGGTTGGTGAAGAGATAGTGGATATGACGAAGGGGTCTGGTCTCACCTTGCCCAAAGCACAGCCTTTGCAAGCCAAATATCGCCCCCGTCCAACAGCACCGAATCCAACTTGACTTGTGAAACTGTCACTACATTAATAATTCGAGAGCTTCTTTTGACAATTCAATTTTTTCTTTTTACACTTCTTTTCTAAAAACACTCCATTCTCAAAATTTAAATTTTAAAAAATTCTAAAAATACTTCATTTTGTTACAAGATTATTTTTTTTTATCTTTTTGAATTAAATTATTAAAAAAAAAAATTATTACATATTAAATACTATCTCCTAAATTTTTAATTACCATATTAAACCCTCTTTCCTCCAATACATATCTCTAATTTTGTATCTCCATTATTTCTTAAACAAGACTAACGGTTAAGGAAAAAAAAAAAAACTTACTGATAAGCTTGATTTTTAGGAACCATATGTATGTATATATTAAAAAAAAATCAAAATATGAAAATGCTTTTTGTTACTCTTGTAGGTATGTGATTGCCGAGAGAACTTTAATCGAATCTAGTTGCAACAATTCAAGTTTTAATATATCTTTTCTTTTCTTTTTTGAAAATTGACTTTTTAATATATATATATTCAGTCTTTCTATTATCAGTTCGAACTGACAAAAGTTATATCAGTTCCTTGTATGTGGGCCACTGGATTTAAATACTTTGAATTGGCTGTATGCACTTGTCAGTCAACGTATTTAAATCCAGTGGCCCACATACAAGGAACTGATATAACTTTTGTCAGTTCGAACTGATAATAGAATTTTTGTATATATATTACTGTTAGTAAAAAACAAAATTATTCATAAGTTTTTTTTTTCTTTAACAATTAATCAGAGATGGATGGAGAAAGTATGGAAACGTGATTTTTTTTTTTTTTTTTTTTAAATGTAGAGGGATTAATTAGGAGAGAGTGTTTAATATGGTAATAGCATATTTAAGAGAGAGAGTTTAATACGTAATATTTAATCTAATGATTTAGGAGAGAGATTTTTTTTAAAAAATAATTTAATTAGTTTGGAGTGTCTTTAAATATTTTTGTCTTGTTTAGTAATTTTGATTTAGGTTAAAATTGTCATTAATAAAAATAATTAAATTGGAGTGTGAATAGATAATTTGTGGATTATAAGGAGAAGCTCTCTAATAATTCTTATTAGATAACACCAACGTATGTGGTGAGACCAAAATGCACCTATTTATTCTTTTACTTCCTTTTTTTTTTTTTTTTAACTTTTTAACTTTCTCTCTCTTTCTTCCTCTTCTCTGTTTTTTTTTTTTTTTTTCTTTTTCAAAATCTCCATTAATGGAGGTCAGCTCCATCCATGGAGGTCGAGTTCCTCGACCTCCAATGGAAGTATTTTTGATGGAGAAGAAGATATAAAAAAATGGCAATAAGTCTCATTAGAAAAAAAAAAAAAAAAAAACAAAGAATTGGATCTGAAAAATGGCAATAAGTCTCATTAGAAAAAAAAACAAAGAATTGGATTTGAATTTTATTTTTCAGAAAATAAGTCTCGGATTCATGAAAAAAAAAAACCTCGAGACTTATTTTGGTCTTCCGAAACTTATTTTTGTATTTCCGAGACTTATTTATTTTTTATTTTTTTAGATTTACCGGTGGAAATGTAAAAAAATTTAAAAATGAAAAAAAAAAATTTGGGCAATATATATGGATTCAAAAATTAAATGACACTTTTTCAAGGTGTAATTTTATGAGTATCACTATTTTAATAATTTAAGTTTAAATAGCACCTAAAGTGTGGTTCTGACAAAAATACTCTTTAAACACACTCATAAAAATAAGTCTCGCGCTTTTGGTGTTTCCGAGACTTATTTTTCTGTTTCTAAGACTTATTTTGTATTTTCGAGACTTTTCAAGTGATTTGAGACTTTTCAAGTAGTTTTCGAGACTTTTCAGGTAATTTCCGAGACTTTTCATATAGTTTTCAAGACTTTTTTTTTATATATTTTCCGAGCCTTTTTACAATTTCCGAGACATTTTGGGTAAAAATGAAATTTTCCAAAAAAATTTTCTTCATCTTCTTCATTGAAACCTCCATTGGAGGCCGATTTCAACCTCCAATCCATTGGTCCTCCATCAATTGAGATTTTTGAAAAGAAAAGAAAAAATCTAGAAATGGCACAAGTGTACTAAACGAAGGAGATTAGGTTATTTTAGTCCTTTTGTGACATTTAAACTTAAATTATTAATCTAATGATACTCTTAAAATTCAATATGAAAAGAGTATGTGTCATTTCCTACCATTTCCACATAAATCTTGGATGGTGAGTGTCATTTTTTTTATCTCCACTATTGATGGCTCCATCAATAGAGGTTTTAGATAAATAAAAAAAAAAGATAAAAAAAAAAGAATAAAAATGGGGGCATTTTTATCCATCACCATACTATGTTGCCATTTAAACTTAAATTATTAAGTTGGTAATAGGCTCAAAAATGGAAAAGTAAGAATCTAGATATTTGTGACAAAATGTGTATGCTTTCGAAATTTATACATGGTATGTTGTAATATCTTATTTAAATTTTTTATGACGATCGATGAATGAACATAAATCGTTCTTCAACTTAGTGTGTACGAGATTTGAACATAATATCTCTTAGACATCAACAATGAAGAAAGGATTTGGATTAGAATAATAAAGCATATGTATGTTGGGTTTATGAAGCCTGAAACTAGCCTTGAGAATCGTTTCTTGGCAGTAGGCGTGGCGCGTACCACCGTGCGGACAGGGAGCACCAACTGCGGCACGCACAACGATGGTTTCTAGAGGAGACACGATGTGCAAACCGCCGTGCGGACATAGTGCATCAGACATAGCACCCACATCGATGAACTCTAGAAGTGTCATGCCTTACATACCAGAGCACAGACACAAGGCACCCGCAGCGGTCCATACCGCAGTAATGACGGGAATTGCGCAAATCAAGAAAATTGTGCAGAAAAGGAAAGCAACCCTTTTAGGGTTTTGGCTTAAATACTACCATTATGTAAAACCCTAAGTGTGTTGTGAAAAAGGGTAAGAAAAAAGAGTGCTAGAGAAAAGAGAGCATATTGTAGAGAGACTTGAGAGAGAGACAAAGAGATTGTAATCAACTCTGAAAGTAGTAGATTGAGTGTGGTGCGCTCCGTGGACGTAGGCAAATTGCTGAACCACGTAAAATCTTTTGTGTTGTTTCTTTCTTCTTTATTACTTTCATATTATCTGTGTTGTGTGTTTTATATTTGTGTGTGACTCCCTTTATTTTCTCAACAACAATGTACCCTTTAAGCATTAAGACGATCGTCATCAAATCAAATATAAATAACTCGTTTTCTTTTGTTTGAAATAAGGGGCGCTTCTTATTCGGTTAGCACTTAAAACAATTTCGTTTTCTATACATTACTATGTTTCTAGAGTCAATACTTTTATATGAGGTTTGTTCAAACTCCATTGATACCCTTCGGGGGTTATTAATTTGAACGATCTGTAGCTTATCGACCTGTGATTTGGATGTATTCACAAGTCGAAAAATTATATTTTTCTCAAACTAGAAATGCTCTCTCTTCACTTATAAATTAATTATTGTTGATGGAATAAGTTCATAGTTGCTTGAAGTCATTAAAATTCTCCAAGGAAACTTCATTCTGGCACTGCTTTCTTGTATTTGTTTTCCTATATTACCTTGCTATATACTTTCCTGGAGTCAGAAACCTCGCACCGAGCTTTGGTCTTTTGCTACCCATTATAGGCCACCTTTATCTCTTAAAGAAACCACTTCATTGTACTCTGGCCAAACTATCCCACCAATATAGTCTGATTGTATTCCTAGTTAGCGAACAAACGTCACCATACGCGCGGAAGCGTTGCCGTATAGAACACAAATAAACACAATAATAAAGAAAGATAAGATGAAGAGAAGTAATCAAATCCATGTTAGCAAACAAATGTCACTATACGCACAGAAGCGTTGCCGGATAGAACAGAAACAAACACAATAATAAAGAAAGAGAAGATAATCAAATCCAATCACACACAATACAAGAGTTTTACGTGGAAACCTAAATTCGAGAAAAAACCACGGCCGTCAGGACGACAAGAGAAAGTTCCAATATGTAGTAAATTGTTACAATCACACAATCAGGAGCTCCATCTAAATAATACCCCAAACCCAATTACACACAATTCCCACTCTTTGAGATCTATCTAGTATTTTGTTCTTTTTGCTCCACACACTCTCCGGTGTTTGCTCTAACACAACACACATAATAACCTAGTTATTATGGTCTATTTATATGATTACTGGGAGTTAAAGATAAAAGAAAATCATATTCCTATACGTACAAGAATTACTTGTTGCACATAAATACTATTTCCTATTTATGACAAGTCTTCTTTTAAGGAGAAATCATTTTCTTTCAAGTAAAAGACTTTCCTAATCCGCATGAAGACAAACTCGTTTTTTCCTTTTCTAATAAGCATAAGAACTTCCAGAAGAAAACACATTTCCTATTTTCGCACAACATTCCTGATCTGGGCAAAATCTACCGTTGCCGCGGTCAGGGTTATGGTTTGCAACCAATGACCTCAACCGCGCAAAGCCACTAAAGTCCACCGCTTAGAATACCGCGGTTGGTGCATTTTGCCTCCGCTGCGGTCTACACCACGTAACACCTGCTAGAATGTACCGCTCTCTATGTTGCGGTTGGTGCACATTATCCGCACCGCGGTTCCCTACAAAATTTGTTTCTTCAGTTTTTCTTCAGGTTTTCAAGCCTCCCTCAAACACAATCTTCTACTTCCAAACGTTCTCACATCTCCAAGAAGTCTCCGTATTGGTTGAATTACGTTTGGTAACCATTGAGAATACGAGCCATATCCAACAATCCAAACACAAAACACAAGAGATTTACGTGGAAACCCAAATCAGGGAAAAAACTACGACCATCAAGACGACAAGAGGAAGTTCCAATATATAGTAAATTGTTACAACCACACACTCGTGATTCTTTCCATAAATAATACCCAAAACCTGATTACACCCCATGCTCACTTTGAGATCTCTCTAGTATTTGCTATTTTGCTTTACTCCGAATAACCTAGTTATTATGGTGTATTTATATGAGTTACAAGGAGTTTAAGATAAAAGAAAATCCTACTCCTATACGTACAAGAATTACTTGTTCCACATAAATACTATTTCCTATTTATAACAAGTCTTCTTTTAAGGAGGAATCCTAATCCTTCAAGTACAATACTTTCCTAATCCGTATGAAAACAAACTCTTTTTCCTTTTTCGATAAGCACAAAGAACTTCCAGAAGCAAACCTTTCCTATTTCCACGCATCATTCCTGATCTAGGCAAAATCTACCGTTGCCGCGGTCTGGGTCATGGTTTGCAACCCGTGACCTCGACTACGTAAAGCCACTGAAGTCCACCGCTCAAAATACCGCGGTTGGTGCATTTTACCTCCGCCACTATCTACACCATGTGATACCTGCTAGAATTGACCGCTCAACATGCCACGGTCTATGCACATTGTCTGCACCGCTGTCCACACAACGGTTTCCTTCAAAAGTTGTTTCTTCAGTTTTTCTTCGGTTTTCAAGCCTCCCTCAAACATAACCTCATACTTCCAAACGCTCTCACTTCTCTAGGAAGTCTCCTCATTGGTTGAATCACGTTTGGCAATCATTGGAGATCCGAGCCATATCCAACAATATTCCCTTATGGCGAGAATTCCTAAAACTTGTCCACAACTACGATCCTCATCTTCGAGAATCAACATTTCCACCACTAGGTATAACCACTTAGGAAGACCCATCCTAAGATTTCATCGGCCCATGTTGAAATTTACCTTGCTGAAAATTATGGTGCAACTCCTCACGTTAGATACCCAGGGAGTTCGCTTAGCCATCGACATCCTTATCCACCACACACATTGCATCACCTTTTAACCAATGCCCGTGTGCAATTGTGGACCCGCTATCAGCAATACATCCTCAATTATGGCAACTAGCGGTCATGCCATTAGGATGTTTTATGCTACTTTAGAGAGCATTGCTGTAATTGTCATACTCAAGAGAGGCGATTACCGGATCCCCTCTTTGGAGCCCTTAGCTGCACTTGTTTTCTTATTTTAACAATCATTCCTTATGTGTCTAGACTGTCCACATCCCCAACAAGTGACTTTCCATTTGGAGTTCCCCTTTTTCCTATTAACCAAATAATAGAGTTATCAAAAGATTTACCTTCACTATTTAGCCTTCGTTCTTCAGAGATTAGTTTGTTCGCTACATCTCCAAAACATATGGTTGAACTTCCATGCATCAAGATTGGCTTTATGTGCACATAGGATGATGGAAGAGACTAAATAAGTCTTAGACCTTTGTCTTCCTCATTAATTTTAACTCTAATCGACTTTAATTCGGAAACTATACAATTGAGCACTCCTAGATGATCGGAAATTTTCGTACCTTTAGACATCTGCAACATGTGAAACTGCTTCTTCAGGTAAAGCCGGTTGCAGACGCTATTTGCTTGATACAATTCTTCAAGCCTCTCCTAAAGTTCTTTCGTTGAATATGTTTCATGAATATTTGCAAGAATGTTCTTGGCTAGGCACAATCGTATCGCACTTGCAACCCTTTCATCCAAATCGTCCCAATCATCATCGCTCATCATAGGTTTTTCATAACTAACACTAGTTGTTTCTGTGTCAGGGTCTCCAGAGCCTTCAGGGTTTGCAGGGGTTGACTTGCCCTTCAACACCTTGTGTAAACCGTATTGGTTTAATAGGTCTTTGACTTGAACTTGCCACAAGCCAAAGTTAATCTTTCCGTCGAACCTTTCAACCTCGAATCTCATCATCTTTGACATAATAGTTTGTTAAGACCACTATCAAGTAGCTGTGACTTTGATATCAATTGTTAGCGAACAAACGTCACTATACGCGCGGAAGCGTTACCGGATAGAATACAAACAAACACAATAATAAAGAAAAAGATAAGATGAATAGAAGTAATCAAATCCAAACACACAACACAAGAGATTTACGAGGAAACCCAAATCAGAAAAGAAAAAAAACCACAGCCGTCATGACGACAAGAGAAAGTTTCATTATGTAGTAAATTGTTACATCCACACACTCATGATTCTCTCCCTAAATAATACCCCAAACCCGATTACACCAAATGCTCACTTTGAGATCTCTCTTGCATTTGCTATTTTGCTCCACTCCCAATAACCTAGTTATTATGATGTATTTATATGAGTTACAAGGAGTTTAAGATAAAAGGAAATCCTACTCATATACGTACAAGAATTATTTATTCCACATAAATATTATTTCCTATTTATGACAAGTTTTCTTTTAAGGAGGAATCATTTTCCTTCAAGTACAGGACCTTCCTAATTTGCATGAAGACAAACTCTTTTTCATTTTCCGATAAGCATAAAGAACTTCCAGAAGCAAACCTTTCCTATTTCCACGTATCATTCCTGATCTGGGTAAAATCCGTTGTTGCCGCGATCTGGGTCACGGTTTGCAACCCGTGACCTCAATCACTTAAAGCCATTGAAGTCCAACGCTCAAAATACCATGACTGGTGTATTTTGCCTCCGTCGCGGTCTACACCGTGTGATACCTGTTGGAATTGATCACTCCACATGTCGCGGTCTATACACATTGTCAGCACCGCGGTCCATGCCGCTTTTCCTTCAGAATCCGTTTCTTCAGTTCTTCTTCGGTCTTCAAGCCTCCTTCAAACATAACATCATACTTCCAAACGCTCTCACGGAAGTCTCCGCATTGGTTGAATCACGTTTGGTAATCATTAGAGATTCAAGCCATATCCAACATTCCTCTGGTTTGGTTCCCATCCTGTCCTTTTTGTATCTTCCCCTTAAGCGGCAGAGGAATGCTTCACTAAAAAAGACATCATTTTCGCCAATCGCCCCCTCCTGCTTGCAAGAAAATACCTTTGTTATAACTACACCTCCCTAGTTTGGGCCTCATATGGTCTCCATTGGCGCAACTTTAGACACATAGCTTCTTTTGAAATCTTGTCGTCTAATCGCCTACATATGTTTTATAACCTCCATGTTGATGAGTACAAGTTGTTGCCATTTGGAGCAGGAAGAAGAGGGTGTCCTAGTGAGGGATTGGCAATGAAGATGGTTGGGTTGGCTCTTGGATCAGTGATTCAATGCTTTGAGTGGAAGAGAATTGGTGAGGACCGAGGAGATGGTGGACTTGAGTGAAGGCACTGGGCTTACTATGCCGAAAGCTAAACCATTGTTAGCAATATGTAGGCCACGCCCAGTTATGTTGAACCTCTTTTCTCAGCTTTGAATAATTCTTCTTTGTGCTTGGGTTGGTCAGTTCCCAACAATCAATATTTATCTTGAAGCATCGATCTTGTAGGTCTTCAGGTATATTAAAATACAGATGTAATGTTCCATCTTTTTCAAAGGACAAACAAACAAATTTCTTGTTCGAGATTTCAACTCTGATGCATCGGAAAAATCATAGAAACAGGAATTGATAAACAGAGTGGGGATAAATGATTCGAATCTGTTGATTATTGAATACCAGAAGCGAAACCTTTTATTAATTTGTTGATTCGTGCTCGGATACCAAAATAACAGTAGTCAATTCTCTCAAGCATACCAAAAATGGGATAAACAAGAGAAAACTCTATAATTTTATTAATTATCAAAAGCTCCAATCCTCTTAGGGTACACAGCCTTTAAATATAAAAACCAAAAATTTAAAAGAAACATAAAAGAATTAAAAAGGCAATAAACTAGAATCCTAAAACATCACAAAATAGAAATTAAAAATACTATAATTCTAAAACAACGGAAACCTATATAATAAAGAAATTAGATTTCATAAAATATATAATAAATGAAAATATACTAATATATATATATATATATATATATATATATATATATATATATATATATATATATTAATTACAATAATATTTTTAACATTTAAAATCTTCAATAATATCTCCTTTATCAAACCTTTACTATTTCTCTCTTTTTCTCCCTCAAAAGTAAAACAGAAAACCAATCATATTCAAAAGATGAAGATGTGAGATAAAGAGAGAATCCTTTAAAATGAAAAATCCACCAATTGCTTATCCCACTTGGATACGTAAATGTGGATATTGTGAGAAATATATATACATATTTACATTAACTTTTCAAACTTTTATGACCTTCCAAAGTTCAAATCGTGCTTTAAACGACTCTATCACATCTTAACCACTTATTCATTGTAATGTTTATGTGCCCATGAGATTATATGAGGTCAGAAAAAAGATCAAATTAATAGAGGATCCAAAATATTATACGGTCCAAAAATTTAATACATTATCTTATAATCAAGGGAGAATTGCATTTTAGTCACTGTAGTTTACCTTATTCTGCGTTTAGTCAACGGTTTTTTTTTATTGTAACTTTTAGTCCTTCTGTGACAGAATCCGTCAAAAGACAGATTCTGCCATGTCAGTCAGGCTAAAAGACCTTAATGCCCCTCTGACTGTCTGATACCCATTGAATGACCGTTTTACCCTTGTCTTTTGTGTGACCATTAAATTAATAAATTTAATTAAATTAAATAATAAAAACAACTAAAAAAATAAAATTAATAAAAACAAATAATAAAAATAAATATACAGGCATTCATCCATCATCCAACCAGCATCATCTTCATCAATTTATTTATTTTTTAATAAATAAAAAATGGTGAGGATTTATTTATTTAAAAAATAAAAAATAATTATATAAAAAAATGAGAAAAAATTTCTATTAAACTAAAAATTAAAAACAATTTTAAAATAAAATATTTTAAATCTACACCATCCAAATCTTAGATGGATGGTGGCGATTTATTTATTTAAAAAATAAAAAATAATTATATAAAAAAAATGAGAAAAAAATTTCTATCAAACTAAATCATTAAAAATTTCTATCAAAAAATTTCTATCAAACGCAGAAAATTTAAAACTCATCCAAATCATTATCATCCCTCTCCTCCACCACCACTGCCATCACTATCCATTATCATCATCATCATTCTCTTTAAACAAAAATGGAATCCGGCCAAATCTCTTTAAACAAAAACAATTACAAACATCAACGATTCTCAATGATTACAAACATCAACGATTGTCAGAAAACCAACAGAAAAAATCATAAAAATGAAAACCCAGAAAAAAAAATCAACAAATCTCTTATTCAAGCTTCTCAATGTCCTTGCCGATCCCAACACCCACGAAAGTGTAATTCTGATTCAAAAGGAAATTGACGAGTGATAGAGGGATGTTTGGGGAGTGAATTAGTTGGAAGACGAGACATCGGCGACCCACGCACAGCTGGAGAGTGGCCACTAATGTTCTCGATAAACCTCTCAACAAGGCAAACAAGAGGCGCCGTGGCTCCACTGTCGTCATCGAAGCCAGTGAAATCTGGTGGCAGCAAGAGACGGGAAGTAGAAGAAAAAGAAGAAGAAGAAGAAGATGTAAGGATTGGAAAATTTAGGGGTTTTACTCTAGAGATTGGTTTGTCGAAGAGAAGAAGATTTGTGGATTTTATTATAGGGGTTTTGCTTTGTCGAAGAAGAAGAGGATTTGGAGATATAATTATAGGGATTTCGGTCTTTGGTTTGTTGAAGAAGAAGGGATTTTAGAATTAGGGTTTCAGAAAAAAAAATTGGGGATTTTGGGGTGAGATTCAGGTCAGCTGCGGGCAAGAAGAAGAAGAAGAAGAAGAATAAGAAAAGAGAGAAAGATATTGGTTTAGGGTTTGTGAAATCGGTTTCGTTTATGAAGATGATGATGAACTGGGTTTGAAATCGGTTTGATACAGAATAAGTTCTGGCTGAAGAAAGGGAGATTTGGGGATGATGGTGGTTGAAGATAAAAAGATTTCTGGGTTTGGATTTGTTTCTTGGTTTGATAAATTTAATTTTTTGTTTTAATTTCCGTTTTTAAATTTAAATAAAAAATAAAAAAAGAAAGATCTCCACCGTTCATCATAGAGATACACGGTGGAGATCCATCTTTTTTATTTTTGTTTTCTTTTTTAATATATATATATATATATATATATATATATATATCAAATTACCTTTATAGCCTTCAACCCTAATTACCCTTCCTGTCCCCATTGACGAATTTACCTATTTACCCTCATTGACCCTCGTTGACTTGATGAAACCCTAACAGAATTGGACGGTAGGGATTGGAATTCATATTGTCAGAATACAGATGGACTGAAAGTTACAATACCAAAAAACCGTGGACTAAACCCAGATTAAGGCAAACTATAGGGACTAAAATACGATTTTCCCTATAATCAATATAATTCTACAAATCAGCTTGGTACGAATAAAAACAAAATTAAATAATATTTTGGACAGTAAACATTGTTCTAAAAATATTCTCATAACTCAATAATAATGGTGTTATAAACATTGTTATAATCAATATAATTCGTGGTTGTAATTTCAATGGTGTTGTTGAACAGTTGGCAGACCGAGTTGCTAGAGGGAAAGAAGATGAGAAAGGCTAGACTCAAGTTTGATTTTGAGCTAGATCTGTTGGGTTTCTTAGAGAAGTAGGGGTCTGGTAGAGCCGGCATCGCTAGTCTGTTTTTCTTTTGTTATTGTCCTGTTTTGTGGTCAGTGTCTGCTCTGGTCTGCTTTGTTGAGTTTGGTTTTTGGTCAGGTGTTGGTTTCTACTAGCCCTTTTTCTCTTTGATTGTGTTGTTGTTGCCTTGTATGGCTCTTGAATAAAACTTTGCTGTTAAATATATATATATATAACTTGAAGAGCACCACCACCACTCACACTATTTGACTATCTGAAACTTGAAGCCATCATGTTGTTGCACTTAGTTCTCTTCGTAGCTCTATTCATACTAACAGATCACTTGATAAAGAAGATCAAAAATCTGCCACCAAGCCCTTTCCTAACTCTACCAATAATAGGCCATCTCTACCTCTTCAAGAAACCCCTTCATCGATCTCTCTCCAAAATCTCCTCCAAATACGGCCCCATACTTCTCCTCAAATTCGGCTCTCGTAGTGTCCTCCTCGTGACTTCTCCGTCCGCAGCTGAAGAATGTTTCACCAAAAACGACATCGTTTTCGCCAACCGACCTCATCTGTTAGCCGGAAAACACTTGGGCTACAACTACACCAGCCTGACATGGGCCTCGTACGGGGACCATTGGAGAAACCTCAGGAAAATCTCATCTCTTGAGATCTTATCCAACAACCGGCTCCAAACACTCTCTTTTGTACGCATGGACGAGATCAGATCAGTAGTACGCAGACTCTATCAACATGATCATCAAAATCAGACGGTGGAGATGCAATCTGTATTCTTCGAGTTGACTTTAAACGTGATGATGAGAATGATAGCTGGGAAGAGGTACTACGGTGAAAACGTGGCGAAAATTGATCAGGAAGCAAAGGTTTTTCGGGAGATAGTGATCGAAACGTTTCGACATGGTGGTGCATCAAATATCGTAGACTTTTTGCCGTTACTGAGATGGTTTGGTTTTGGAGGATTGGAGAGGAGGTTGATGATTCTACACCAAAAGAGAGAGAGATTTATGCAGAATTTGGTGGAAGAGTATAGAAGAAGAATGGAGATCAGTGACAAGCAGAATGAAACGATGTGGATGGATCAGGAAACAAGAAGAATATGATTCAAGTGATGTTGTCTTTGCAAAAATTGGAGCCTGAGTACTATACCGATGAAAGTATCAGAAGCCTTATGATGGTAACATTTTAATTAATGTTAGTGTTATTGAACTGTTTTCCTTATTATTTGGTATTGTTGTTTTAATTGCTAGCTTGTATTGTTCAGGCTATATATATATATATATAGTCTTGAAACTATTGAAAGAGGACATCGAATATATTGCAAAGCAAATTATCTCCCCTGTTTTCTCTCTGCTCAATTCTTCTCTCTTTTCTTTCTAAATTCTTTATGTATGTTTCCTTAATTAGAAAAATACACACCATTTTTCTATCATCAAAAAATTATTTGGTATATTAATCCTAATACCTCATCTTTGAACAGGTTTTGCTAATAGCCGGAACCGATACTTCAGCTGGGACAATAGAATGGGCAATGTCTCTTCTACTAAACAATCCAGATATTCTGAAAAAAGCACAAGTTGAAATCGACAATCAAATAGGATCTGATCACCTTATCGACGAAATCGATCTAGCTAAACTTCCATATCTTCGTTGTATTATAAACGAGACACTACGATTGTATCCAGCAGGACCTTTATTGGTACCACATGAGTCATCAGAAGACTGTAAAATTGGAGGGTATCACATACCACGCGGCACAATGCTATTGGTGAACATGTGGGCCATACAAAATGATCCCAAAAATTGGGAGGAGCCCAGAAAGTTCAAGCCTGAGAGATTTGAAGGTTTTGAAGGAACAAGAGATGGGTTCAAGTTGGTGCCTTTTGGGTCAGGAAGAAGAAGCTGTCCAGGTGAGAGCTTGGCTATGCGAATGGTAGGGTTGGCTTTGGGTTCACTAATTCAATGTTTTGAATGGGAGAGAGTTGGTGAAGACACAGTGGATATGAGGGAGGGGACTGGACTCACCATGCCCAAGGCTCAGCCTTTGCAAGCCAAATATCACCCACGTCCAACTATGATCAAGCTTCTTTCGCAAATATGATCTACAAGCAGCACCGTATTTGTCACAAAATGTTGTAATGCTTTGGAAATTTATATATGTCATGTTGTTATTCAATTTTCTAAATCGTTTTTGAAATTTGAACATAAAACCTCTTGTACATCAACAATGAAGAAATTGATTTTGATTTGGATTAGAATAATAAAGTATATATTGTGTAACTTATCATATGGTACAATAAACATTGCACATACAAGAGAACTCAGAGTCCGGCACCATCATGATGATCTTGCACTTTCTTCTCTCCGTAGCTCTGTACATGCTAACAAATCACTTGATAAAAAATATCAAAAATCTCCCAACAAGCCCTTTCTCGGCCATCTCTACCTCTTCAAGAAACCCCTCAATCGATCTCTCTCCAAAATCTTCTCCAAATACAGCCCCATCTCTACCTCTTGATTTTTTGCCGGTGTTGAAATGGGTTGGGTTTGGAGGAGTAGAGAAGAGATTGATGGTTTTAGGGAAGAAGAGAGACAGATTTATGCAGGATTTGATAGAGGAGCATCGAGCATAGAACAAAAATGGAGAGTGACAAGATCGAGTGAAGATTGTTTATTAGATGGAGACCGAAAGAAGAGCATGATTGAAGTGTTGTTGTCTTTGCAAGAATCGGAGTCTCTGTGTTATTCGGATGAAATTATCAGCAGCCTTATGATTGTAAGATTTTTTCTCATCACTTACAAATTTCTAATGAAAGATAAATAAATAACCTGATGAAAATCAAGAAAATTTACTTTATTAACATGTCTATTTGTAAGGTAAGACCATCTCTAGTGCATATACCAATGTCAATGCCAAATTTGACACGAAATATAGTAAAATGTTATATTTGGCACATCATTTTAGCATTGTACTTCGATGCAAAATTCTATTTGATATGCTATTTTTTATTTTTTAATTATTTAAAATTATAAAAGTCAATAAATGTAACAAATGCATTCAATGGATGCATTGAATATTTTTTTAGAATTATTTTAATCTCAATTTTCCCTACCAAGTTTGTTAAATTTTTATTATTTAAAAGGGCAATTACCAAATTGGTCCTGGACTTTTTTCTTTATTCCAAGTTGTTTGCGACTTTTACAAAAGTGACCAAATTGATTCCTAACTTTTTAAATTGTACCAATTTCATCCATCAATTAACTTTTTGTTAGTCAAACCTAACAGTCAATGGTATTTTAGTCGGGCAATTACCAAATTGGTCATGGATTTTTTTCTTTATTCCAAGTAGTTTGCGACTTTTACAAAAGTGACCAAATTGGTCCCTAACGTTTTTATGGGGTACCATTTGAGTCCCTAACTTTTAAGAAACAACCAAAAACATCCCTTATCGTTAACCTCGGTTATTTATACCGTTACTTTGACTATGGTTTACTTTTAAAAGACTAAAGTACCCCTCTAAACTCTAAAGTTAAAAATGTTTAAATAAAAATAAAATAATTATTTAAACAAGAATGTAATGAAAACAAAATAAAATAAATTATCTGCAACTCTCTCATTGATTCGAAAATCACTACCGAACTTGGAAACACTTACTACCAACAATCTGACCCCTTAAAAAAAATCAAAGGTTGGCAAATCCAGAATCGGCCAGTGCCTCAAGAATTAGAAATCTCATATCTCCGATGGAGAACACTAGACAGAGATCGGGGGGAGATCTAGGGCAGCTTCGTGGATGACATGTTTTCTGGTTTAGCTCGGAGTCAATGGGGTTATTCTCTCAAAAATGGGTCTCTAATGCTTATATAATGAAGGCATCTCCATGACTCCATCATTGCCTGGTTCAAGTTCTTGAAAATGAGTCATTTTTTGGGTTCAATATTGATAAAAAAAAATTATAGAAACCTGTATAATTTTTTGGGTTTTGTATCGATGAAAAATTGAAAAGATATGGATTGTTTTTCGAATCAATGAGAGAGTTGCGGATAATTTATTTTATTTTGTTTTCATTACATTCTTGTTTAAATAATTATTTTATTTTTATTTAAACATTTTTAACTTTAGAGTTTTGAGGGGTACTTTAGTCTTTTAAAAGTAAACCATAATCAAAGTAACGGTATAAATAACCGAGGTTAATGATAAGAGATGTTCTTGGTTATTTCTTAAAAGTTAGGGACTCAAATGGTACTCCATAAAAACGTTAGGGACCAATTTGGTCACTTTTGTAAAAGTCGCAAACTACTTGGAATAAAGAAAAAAGTTCAGGACCAATTTGGTAATTGCCTGACTAAAATACCATTGACTGTTAGTTTTGACTAACAGAAAGTTAATTGAGGGATGAAATTGGTACAATTTAAAAAGTTAGGGACCAATTTGGTCACTTTTGTAAAAGTTGCAAACAACTTGGAATAAAGAAAAAAGTCCATGACCAATTTCGTAATTGCCCTTATTTAAAATTAAAAAGTCAACAAATACGGTTGTATTTATTGCTATGCCAAATTTGGCACAGTTTATAGCATATGTCAAATTTAGCACAATTTTTAGCATTGCATTGGAGCATGTTTTTTTTTTACTTTGTGCTAAATTATAGCATTGGCACAGTGATTTAGCATTGCATTGGAGATGCTCTAAGAGTTGACAATTTTACTTGAAGATAAACTCAAGAGTTTAGCTAGATGTAATTCAAAATATGTTACGAATTTTTTTTTTTTTTTTTTTTCTTTTTTGATATACCTGTTGATCTTCATCCATGGAAGTATGCAATTGGAGGTCTGCAACCTCAAATCCCAAATAATTATTTTTTATTATTTCAGCAGGAACAGATACTTCAGCTAGCACAATGGAATGGGCAATGTCTCTCTTGCTAAACAATCCAAATATTTTGAAAAAAGCACAAACCGAGATTGATAATTTTATCGGATTAAATCACATCACCTTATTGATGAATCCGATTTAGCTAAACTTCCTTATCTTAATTGTATCAAAAACGAAACTCTATCCAGCAGCACCATTATCAGTACCACGTGAGTCATCGGAAGATTGCAACGTTGGAGGGTTTCGCATACCGCGTGGCACGATGCTATTGGTGAACATGTGGGGGATACAAAACGATCCCGAAATTTGGGAGGATCCTGGAAATTACAGGCCAGAGAGGTTCGAGGGTTTTGAAGGGAAGAAAATCAGATGGTTTCAAGTTGTTGGCATTTGGGTCAGGAAGGAGAAGCTGTCCAGGAGACCGGTTGGCGACGCGAATGGTTGGGCTGGCTTTGGGATCGTTGCTACAATGTTTTGAATGGGAGATAATCAGCGAGGAGATGGTGGACATGACTGAGGGAAATGGAGTTACCTTGCCCAAGGCTCACCCTTTGCAGGCCAAATGTCGCCCGAGTACAACCACACTACTCCACCTTCTTCAGCAATTTCATTTCAATTATGTAAAATGTAGCTTCAGACTTTGGAGTTAACTGTTAAGGGTGTGATAACCGTATAATGAAATATTCTTCAGTATGCTTTTCAAGTATGCCCTCTAAATGATCAATCAATGTGCTGGTTATGCACGTACAAATGACGACGGTCATATGCATTAATTTGATAATGCATATAATTTATCAAAATTATGGTACGATCTGTCACGATCTAGCACGACACAACATGATCTAGCACGACACAACATTGATAATGAGTGAGTCGTGCTTCGGAATGATCCACTTCTCCTTTTCCGTGTGCTAGGTTGAGTTATGTGGTCCATCACTCCATCTAGCTAGCATGACAAAAAAAAAATAAAAAAAATTATTATTGATCAACGAGTATAAAAATGCTTGTCATTATTAACCGGTAAAATAAATAAGAAAAATATATACATGCCCATCTTTAATGGATGACATGTTTTGTTTTTGTTAACAACTAAAAATGGCCAAGAAATCAAAGAAACACTTCTCTCAATGTAACGTAGCAAAATCGAGATTGGTCCTAGAAATACCTGGTCCATCAAGGACCATCCTTGTCCCGATCCAACCGGGCCTAGCACGAGCCTATCTTGTCCTCCGATATTGGTTCCCAATCAGTATCAGGATTTTCGATACAACCGGGGTCGATCAGCATACCATGATGACCCAGTCTATCCCGGTCATTTCCATGGAAGCGATCCACCAAGATAGGGGAGATCACCAAGATGGAAGAACTCCCTAAAGATCCATACTACTCCAAGGAAACCAAGACGCCCTAAACCTTGAAGAACATTCTGGAATCACCACTAGGCTTGCTAGGGGATCGACCGAGGGCTGATGCATGCCCTAGAAGGTGAACCAACTTGACTAAAGAAGAAACCCTAGTAGGAGACAGTTGGTAGTTGGGCATTAAATGTAGACAGCTATCAAAGAAAGGGAAGGGCAAGAATCAACGTCCCAAGATTGCGCTACATCTCCCAACATCGACGGTCTGATGGGGTTTCAACTTAACACTACCCAAGGTCAACTCCAACAATCATCAATGAGGAACTTGAGTTCCAGCTAGCAAAATGGATACAAAAAGCTCATTGGCAAAGAAGGGAAAGAATGGGAGAAAGCGCTTGACAGGTGCAACGCAACAGGATATGACGTTGTCTCCCAGCGAGCCCCACTTGTGAAAGCAACATCTTCAACCAGCTCAAGCGCCTCTAACTAGTTAATATCGGGGGAAACATCATGTAATCGCCTACGAAGCGTCTAGACAGATAGTAAGGTATAGGTGGAACTATCCTGACCCTCTAGGGCGTGTGTCACACCTATGCTAGGTACAAGGGAACGGTGGAGATTCCCTAACGGCTATCCCGCCTAAAAGAAGAGTCCCCCACCTACCCACTTAACCTCCTAGTCGTCACTAGGGCGATCCTCCTCACCTACCACATTCAAGGCACCCTATAAATATCCTAACTCAAGAAGAGTTGATGGTGGGAATTTTTAGAGATGAAAACACTATACTACTATAGAACGGCTTATCTTAAGAGAGAGATCATTTATGGTGTAATTGCCACTATAGGAGGACTGGTTTCATTGATCAAACCCCTATTACATTAAAAGGGTACTCCATTTTCAAGAATTGTAACTTATTGAGATAAATGAATAAGAATCTTGATTCATTCCCCCTTATATGTGATTGATTTCACTCACCACTAAACAGCTTCATATCACCCAATCCTTGGTGTTGTGACCGATTCTGTCACGACCGGTTCCGGCCAATACCATTGGGAATCGGTCCAAGTAGAAGCCTGGTACCGCCTGGTCCTATACAACCAAACAATTCTATCAACGTCACTTAGCCCAATCCTAGTACCGTGCCAACGATTGTGACCCGGCTCGTCAATCCATACCTAGACCCCTCCGACTGTGAAGCACTGCTCAATTCGGTCTAGTGTTGTCCCAAAAGTCAACATGAGCTTTTTCGGATAACTGTTTTGTATTTTCATTTTTTTGAGCAAGTTTCAATTCGAACATGTATTCTCTGCATTAATGCACACTAACTTAGTTTCATTTAACATGAAGAATTGTATATTAGTCAATAATTCAGATTTTGAAACATTCTAAAATTAACTTAATATTAATAAGTGACAACCATATATGCTTGGTTAACCTTCTTGGGAATAGGAAAAATAAGAACAGTCATTTTCATATCCGAATTTGTTTCAGATTTTTTATCCAGATGTATTTTATTTTTCTTGACATTCCTGGATGAAATTCATTCAATTTTAATAAAACTTAGATAGTACGGACATAAAATGGTTTACAATAGGGAATTACTAAGAATATTGGGGATTTGTTAGATTAACTGGAATTTTGTGTTCAACTTGACAACACTAGAATATCAATTCGACAGATACTATTTTTTTTTTTTTTTTTTGAAATATTACAATAATTCATGGTTTTTGAAAGAGATGATAAACTCGAACTCACGATTTTATGATGTAGGTACCAAGCATCAACCTCATCTCATATTACTAATGATTCATGAATACATTACATTACACAAGTCCCAAACTGGCTCAATTTTGGGAGAGAAAATTAAGCATGATTGGGCGAGGCTTGAATGTGGCCACCAAAGGGTGAGTCTTGGGCATCGTAATTCCGACCCCTTCTCTCATGTCCACCATCTCCTCACCAATTCTGTTCCAGTCAAAGCACTGAATCATTGCTCCTAATCCCAATCCAACCATTCTCAATGCCAATCCTTCTCCAGGACACCCTCTCCTACCCGACCCGAATGGAACAAACCCGAACCCATCTCTGGCGCCTTTTCCTCCTTCTCCTCCAAACCTCTCCGGTTTGAACTCTCTCGGATCCACCCAGACCTTCGGATCATTCTGTATGGCCCAACAGTTAACTAACAAGGTCGTGCCACGTGGAATTCGGAAGCCCTGTACCGTACATTCTTCTGATGATTCATGAGGTACTAGTAACGGCACCGGTGGGTACAAGCGCAGAGTCTCGTTTATGATGTTACCAAGGTGTGGAAGTTGGGCCAGATCAGATTCTTCAATCAGACGGCTATGTCCAACGCTGTTGTCTATTTCTCTCTGGGCCTTCTTTAGTTCTTCTGGGTGGTTGAGCAAAAGTGAAACTGCCCATTCCATTGCGTTAATTGTAGTGTCTGTTCCAGCTAATAACAGAACCTGTAAAAATTATACATATTAATTAGCTTAAATTTCTACAAGCTTAATTGATCAAATTTCCAATACAATGGTGAACATGGATCTTACAAGCATAAGGCTTCTGATGGTACCGTCAGTGTAATACTCAGGATCAGTTTCTTGCAACGCAAGCAAAACTTCAATCAAAGTCTTTGTCTTCTCTTTAGCAATTCTACTTCGATGTTGGTCTACCAATCCCTGCATGAACTCATCTCTCTTTCGCTGACACTCTAAGAATCCCTTCTCAAGCTCCTTTGATTTAAACCATGGCAAGTAATCTCCTATGTTTGTCGTGCTAACCAATTTAAAAGTCTCAGCACGGATCTCTTTAAACCTCTTCGCTTCCTCCAAATCCGCCACGTTCTCGCTGTAATATCTCTTCCCAGCTATCATCCTCATCATGACATTCATAGTCAGCTCAAAGAACTCTGTCCTCAAGTCAACTGATTGATTTTGATTACGAAAGAGCCTGCGGACCATCGATCTGACTTCATCGTAACGAAGACCGGATAACATTTGAAGGCGAGTAGAGGACAGTATCTCGAGGGACGCTATTCGTCTGAGGTTCCTCCAGTGGTCGCCGTAGGGAGCCCAAGCTAGGCTTGTGTAGTTGTAGCCCAAGTGTTTTCCAATGAGCATGTGAGGGCGGTTGGCAAAAACAATGTCGTTTTTGGTGAAACATTCTTCGGCGGCTGATGGTGATGAGACCACGAGCACCCGGCGGGAACCGAATTGGAAGAGGACTACGGGACCTTTTCGTTTCGATATCTCGGCGAGAGTTTTATGCATTGTTTTCTTGAGAAGGTAGAGTAGGTGGCCGATGATGGGTAGTGAAGGAAAAGGACTTGGTGGGAGGTTTCGGATTTTATTTAACAAGTGTTTTGTGAGTAGATACAGAGCAATAAAGATTGAGAAAGTAAGCAATGTCTCCATTGATGTACTTGGAAGTTGGAAGCCTATCTCTGTCTCAGTGTCTTGTGGTGGCTGGTAGGATACATGCAAAAGCTTTGCTCTTTGGAAGAAGAAAGGAAAATGGATACTAATTTGTTGTGAGCACTACATGTGTCATTTGTTTCTAATTTTATTACGAAATTGTGACCCTTTCTTCTTTACTTAACTACAAAAATGTTACTATTTTTCTGAGTAATCTGCTTTTGTCTTCTTTCAACTTTTGATTATTTGGAAGAGAAAACTATAAACTACATGTAGGCATGTAGCCAATGCATACAAATATTTTAATATTTCGAGACTTGGAATCTTGGAATCCCCGATGCAAATATACGATAAACATTAACTACAAGATAAATCTTGTGTCCTCCACCCAACAACCCAAGGTAAAGAGCCAAATCGGGTCAGTCATTTTATAGGTTTTGCTGATTATTTTGTTTTGTTCTTCTTAGGTTTTTGACTTTTTGTTATTAGTCGTGTTGTTAATGACTTCTTTAATAAAAAGCTTTCTAATGGTTGGTATTTAATAAAAAGTACTTTTATTTCTTTTTAGGATTCAAATCGGCTATCAAATTTTGGTGTTTCAATTTGTGTTCAACCAACCAAATTGAGATATGTGTATATATTTATGGAAGATTTTGAAAAAAAATAATTAAATGTTCTATAAATATTCACACATGTCCCAATTTGATTGATTGGACATAAATTGAGACACCAAAATTTAACAGCCGATTTGAATCCTTCTTTTTAATATACCACTGACAATGGAGCAAGACAATAAAAGAGCTTTTTGTAGCGATGAAATATAAAAATGAATAAAATAATATTTCTTCAGGAAAAAAGTAGTAAAATTTCTAAATTATCATAATTGCATTTAAGGATATAGTTTTAGAAACTCGAGACTTGAAACCTAGATAATTTTGCCATCCCTAAGGTGAACCCACAACCTTATGGCATTGGTGTGAATGGTAAACCATTAGATCAACCTTATCTTATCTTATCTTTTTAAATTAAAATTTAATTACTAAAGAAAAAGTTGCAGATTCCATATAACAAAAATTTATAATAAAAAAAAAACACATACACAAAAAGATAGAAAACGTGCTTAATAAAAATCTGTCCATGTTCCTAAGTACCAACCATATCTTAAAAAATTATTTGTATCAAATAATGCTACTATTATAGTACTAGTTGATACAAAGTCTCAACCGCAGGTCTCGATGAAGATTCAAGACTACAAATCTCATATCTCATTTTATTTTTTATTTTATTTTATTTATTTTACAAAAAAAAAAAAAAAAAAAAAAAAGCTAGTAATAGGTCTGGATCAAAGGCATCACCCTCTAAAGTCTCGATCTAGGAATTATTTTTTAGAAATTTTTTCGTTTTTTTTTTTCCTTTCAAATTTTTGGTTTTTTTTTTTTTTTTTTTTTTTTTTTCTGTCGGTTTCTCTCTACGTTTTATTCTCGTTTTTCAAATCAGTTACTTATTTGCAGTTTTTTGCGTTTCAACCCAGCCTGTGAACCCAAATTGTCAGGTTCTATAATTAAAAAAATATACATATATTCTTTCAATATATTTAAAATTGGATATAAATGTATTAATAGAATAAATGTGAATTATAATAAAATTTTGGATTCTAATTATATATGCTTAGTGCATATATATATATATATATATATATATATATATATATATATATATTAATAGTAATGCTACATATCTCACCTAAAATCTCACCTTTTTCATCCTACTACATGTGGCATGTGAGGTGTCAAATTATGAATAGATACATGGGGTAGGTGTCATTAATGTGTATCCACTTATAATTTGACACCTCACATGTCACATATAATGGGATGAAAAATGTGGGATATTTAGGTGGAATATTTAGTATTATTGATATATTAATACCATCATTTAAAAAATAACACACAATTTATTCATCAATCAGACCATCATGGATCACACGGTCTACACTCTACCGACAATTCTTTTGGCCTTCACATGCAATTCTAGATGGTTCAAAATAAACAGACGTGTCCACTCCTCCACAGTCCACAGCAAGCTTAATTACCATTTACCACTCAAACACCTCTATTATTATCGAGATATTAATTATTTGAATTACCAAAATAACTCATTATTTGGTTCAAATTTTATTTTATTTTATAAATATTATATAAATTCGGGGTTTGAGAAATGGGAGGACTTGAGCCTATAATCACGTGATGTTGGTGTTAGGGTATACCATTGGACCGACCTCGTCTCGACCAAATGGGCTCAAATTTGAGAGAGAAAGTCAACCATGATTTGGCGAGGCTTGAATTTGGCCACCAGTGGGTGAGCTTTGGGCATTGTCATTCCGGTTCCTTCTCTCATGTCCACCATCTCTTCACCAATTCTATTCCAATCAAAGCACTGAATCATTGCTCCTAATCCCAATCCAACCATTCTCAACGCCAGTCCTTCTCCAGAACACCCTCTTCTACCCGACCCGAATGGAATCAACCCGAACCCATCTCGGGTCCCTTTTCCTCCGTTTCCAAACCTCTCCGGTTTGAACTCTCTCGGATCCAACCAAACCTTCGGATCATTCTGTATGGCCCAACAGTTAACTAACAAGGTCGTGCCACGTGGAATCCGGAAGCCCTGTACTGTACATTCACCTGACGATTCATGAGGTCCTATTAACGGTACCGGCGGGTACAGGCGCAGAGTCTCGTTTATTATGTTACCGAGGTGTGGAAGTTTGGTCAGATCAGATTCTTCAATCAGACGGCTATGTCCAATGCTGTTGTCTATTTCTTTCTGGGCCTTCTTCAATTCTTCTGGGTGGTTGAGCAAAAGTGAAACTGCCCATTCCATAGCGTTCATTATAGTGTGTGTTCCAGCTAATAACAAAACCTGTAAAAATTATGCAAATAATTAATTAGCTTAAATTTCTATAAGCTTGATTGATAAAATTTCCAATGTACAATTATGAATGGGAACATGGTTCTTACGAGCATCAGGCCATTGATGACATCATCAGTGTAATACTCAGGATCTGTTTCTTGTAACGCAAGCAAAACTTCAATCAAAGTCTTTGTCTTCTCTTTAGCAATTCTACTTCGATGTTGGTCTACCAATCCTTGCATGAACTCATCTCTCTTTCGTTGACACTCTACGAATCCCTTCTCAAGCTCCTTTGATTTAAACCATGGCAAGTAATCTCCTATGTTTGTCGTGCCACCCAATTTAAAAGTCTCAGCACAGATCTCTTTAAACCTCTTCGCTTCCTCCAAATCCACCGCGTTCTCGCCATAATATCTCTTCCCAGCTATCATCCTCATCATAACATTCATAGTCAGCTCGAACAACTCTGTCCTCGTGTTAACTGTTTGATTTTGATTATGAAAGATCCGGTGGACCAATGATCTCACTTCATCGAAACGAAGACCGGATAACATTTGAAGGCGAGTAGAGGACAGCATTTCCAAGGACGCTATTCGTCTTAGGTTCCTCCAATGGTCACCGTAGGAAGACCAAACTAGGCTTGTGTAGTTGTAGCCAAAGTGTTTTCCAATGAGCATGTGAGGACGGTTGGCGAAAACAATGTCGTTTTTGGTGAAACATTCTTCGGCGGCTGATGATGATGAGACCACAAGCACCCGACGGAACCCGAATTGGAAGAGGACTACGGGACCTTTTCGTTTTGATATCTCGGTGAGAGTTATGTGAATTGGTTTCTTGAGAAGGTAGTGGAGGTGGCCGATTATGGGTAGTGAAGGAAATGGACTTGGTGGCAGGTTTCGGATTTTGTTTAACAAGTGTTTTGTGATGAGATACAGAGCAATAAAGATTGAGAAGATAAGCAAGGTCTCCATTGATGTACTTAGAAGCCTCTCTCTGTCTCTCTCTGTCTTGTGGTATAGCCGATACAAGCAAAGCTTAATATGCGCATGTAAAGGCTATTGAAGAAGAAAGGAAAACGTATGCTAGTTTGTTGTGAGCATGACATGAGTCATTTATTTTTAATTTAATTACGAAATTGTCACTGATAAATGCCACACGTTCTTCTTTACTTTATTACAAAAATATCACTGTCTTTATGAGTAATAATCCAATTTTTCTTTTGACTTTTTTTCAACTTTTGAATCTTTGGGAGGAGAAAAACCCCGTTGGCACTGATATGACGACTCATAGATAGGCACATATCAGGTAAAAAAAAATTTATAAAAAAATCGGATAAAAGAAAAGGTTATAAAATAATTAATGATAAGAAAATGGAAAATTTTGTGTCCTCCTGCTAAGTAAATCGGGTTAGTCATTTACTCATTTTTATAGGTTTTGCTGATAATTTTGTTTAGTTCTTGCGTCTTTATCTTTAGTCGGATAGTAGTAGTTTTTTTTTTTTTTTTTTTTGTCCTTCTTCTTTCTCCTCTCCTTAGTATTTAAAATATCTTAGTATTTAGAATAACTTCTCATTGTAGAGTTGTACATTTATTTATTTATTTATTTATTTATTTTGGTGGGGGGGGGGGGATTGTGGGGTGGGTGGTGGGAGAGAAATGGGGATACGGATGGGGGTAGAGATGCACGTTTGGAGAATGGGGATGGATATAGATTCCCCCATCCCCATCCCCACTTTCCAGACCCTTCCACCATTCATGCGAATGGGGGTAGAGATGCACGTTTGGAGAATGGGGATGGATATAGGTCCCCCCATCCCCATCCCTATCCCCATCCCCATCCCCACTTTCCAGACCCTTCCACACTTTCCAGACCCTTCCACCCTCTCCCCCACCCCTCCCAATTTGGGGAAAATGGGGATGGAGAATTTTGGGGGGACCTATATCCATCTCCATCCCCAATTTCCCATTTTCTCTGTTTTTCCCCGTTTTTCCCTATTTCCCCATTTCCCCCGTTCCCCAATTTCCCCATTTGACTAAAAATTATAAATTAAACTCAAAAAACAAACATTTCAATTTAAAAAAAAAAAAAAAACAAATTAAAGAATAAATGTATATATATACTTAGGGAGTTAACGTTTTCAAAGAATAAAAAATATATATATATTATAATTATATTTATATATGTTTGAGGGAAACGGGGAAATGGGGATGAGGGACCTCCCCCCCATCCCCATCCCCATCCCCATCCCCATCCCCATTTCCATATAATTGTGGGGAAAATGGGGAAATAGGGATGGGGAGGGCCCCTCCCCATCCCCATTTCAATTTGGGGATGATTTTCATCCCCCTCCCCCATTTCCCTATTTTTCCCACACACACAAAAAAAAAAAAATTCCACAAATGGGGATGGGGACGCGGGGAATTGGGGCCCCGGGGAAAAATGTGCATTTCTAGATGGGGGTGACCCCTCCCCATCCCTATTTCCCCATTTTTCCCACAAATATATTCAAATGGGGATGAGGATGGGAGGGAGGTCCTCCATCCCCATTTTCCCTAACCATATATAAATATAATTATAATATATATATATTTTTTAAAAATTTATTCTTTGAAAACCCTAACTATATATACACTTTTTTTTTTTTTTTTTTTTTTTTTGTATTTGTATTTGTATTTGTAATGCAATAATGGATTTTATTTTGTATTTGTAACGGAATGTTTATTTTCTTAGTTTAATTTGTAATTTTTAGTCAAATGGGGAACAGGGGAAACGGAGAACAACCGGAAAAAATAGGGAACTGGGGTTGATGATGGATATACCTCCCCCTAAAATTTCTCATTCCCATTTTCTCTAAAGAAATGGGAGGGATGGAGGAATGGTCGGGGCCCTAAAATTTCTCATTCCCATTTTCTCTAAAGAAATGGGAGGGATGGAGGAATGGTCGGGGGGGGGGGGGGGGGGGGACCTATGTCCATCCTTATTCATCAAATGTGAATCTCTACTTCTCAGGTAGAGCTTTTGAGAAAGTAGAGTTTTTACTCATAATTTCTAATAAAAATCTCTTTAATGATTGATATTTAATAAATAAAAAAAGTGCCTTTAAATTAATTGAATAAAATAATATTTCTTAAGGAAAAAAACAGTGAAATATCATAATCGCATTTAAGTCAATTTGTTTATTAAAAAAATTCTTAGAAAAAGCTTAAAATTTGAGTTATTCTAAAGGAGCTTTTTCCAAAAAAGAAATTAAAAAATTGATTTGATAATGAATTAATGATCGTTTTAACGCTTAAAAGGGTACATTTGATATGATATGTCGGAGAGTTTTATGTGAATTGGTTTCTTGATAAGGTAGTGAAGGAAAAGGACTTGGTGGGCCGGTGGTTACGGATTTGTTTAACAAGTGTTTTATGAGGAGATACACAGCAATAAAGATTGAGATGGTAACCAATGTCTCCTCTCTCCATTGATATAAGCTTTGCTTTAGTAAGAGGTGTACGGGATCCGATCTAATCCAATATAATTAAAAATTAATTTGATTGGATTGGATTTTATTAGTTTTTATATTCTGAAATCCGATTAGATTGAATTTTAAATTTCAAAATTTAATGGATCGGATTAGATTTTAAATTTCCAAATTAGCATAATTCTATGGATCCGTCAAAACTTTTTGTTTTTGGAGACTTAAATCTTGAAAACCGATGCAAATAAATGTTGTGTCCTCTTCCCAAGGTAAATCAGGTCAATCCTTTTACAAGTTTTACTAATCCTTATGTTTTGTTCTTCTTAGAGCATCTCCAATACTGTGGTAAATTATTGTGTCAATGCTAAATTTAGCAGAAGGTGCAAAAACCATCATCCAATGCAGTGCCAAATTTGGCACAACAATAAATACTCTTTTTTTAATTACAAAAATATCATTATATATATATTTTAAATGAAATAATTGAAGAAGTGAAAAGAAAATCAAAGTAAAATTAACTAGCAATTTTGAGAGAGAAAAATCATTCTCATCCTTTTCATTAATTGTTTTGTGAAACAGAGGGCGTGGCTTTATATGTCTGTTGACTACACTACTTGAAGCTAGCTGTAATTATTAGGAGAATATACAGAAGATGCAATGAGAGCCTTCTGAACAAAAACCATTGCACGAGTCTTCTAGAAGCTCTTCTTTTGATCCTACACTTTCTTGGTTTTCATAACAGAATGTGTGCTGACTCAGCACATTCTGTTGTGATCAATACCAGAGGTAAATAAGCTATAGATGTTGTTTGATAACAATACCTTTGATTAATGGAAATCATATTTTCTTCATAACACTCCCCCTCAACCTTGACTGATGTAAATCTGTAAGTTTGAACTTCGTAAGAGAAAATTGATCACCATTCTCAGCAACATCACTTCCCCTCAAGCAAAACTGATCTCTATTAGTTACTAGCTTGGAAGCCAAAAGCTGAAATCTGGTAATAGCCAAAGGCTTGGTAAAAATGTCAATAGTTTAGACATCAGCAGATACATATCTAATATCAAGCTTCCCAGAGGCAACCAAATCCCGTAGAAAATGGAGATCAATCTTAATGTGTTTCGTCCACGAATGAAACACTGGATTGTGAGCTAGAGCCTTAGCACTTAGATTGTCACACCAAAGAACAGGGGAACCACAAAGTGGCAACTGCAACTCCTGAAACAAGGATTGAAACCAAAGTATATTAGTTGTAGTAGAGGCAAGAGACCTATATTCGGCCTTTGTGCTTGACCTGGCCACAACTCTCTGCTTCTTGGAAAACCAGCTGACAAGGTTACCACCCAGATATAAACAATACCCTTCAGTGGACTTCCGATCATCGACATTGCCAACCCAATCAGCATCCGTAAAACATTCCAAGGATAACTAAGACGCTGGCATGAATACCAAACCATATTGAAGTGTTCATTTGATGTATCACAACACCCGTTTGACAGCCAACAAGTGAACCTGAGTAGGGGAAGCTAGAAACTGACTTAATTTGTTAACTGCAAAGGCAAGATCATGGCAAGTGAGAGTAAGATATTATAGAGCACCAATGGTACTCCTATAAAGAGTAGCATCTGTAAATGGTTCACCATCTTGGGAGGATAACTTGCAGCCTGATGCTAAAGGAGTCGAACAAGACTTGTAATCAGTCATGCTAGTTCTTATAAGGAGATCCCAAGCATATTTGGATTGAATTAGAGTGAGACCTGCAGCACTTCTCTGAGCCTCAAAACCAAGGAAATACTGAAGTGACCCTAATGATTTTAGAGCAAACTTGAGATTCAGGTCATTAATGACTTTGGAGACTAGAGTCTTACTGTTACCAGTGAGCAAAATGTCATCGACATAGACTAATAACAGCACAATTGAATCCGCGGTTTTGTAAAAGAATAACGAAGTATCAGCTTGAGAATTTTTGAATCCCCACTAAAGTAATGTTGTACAAAGCTTTGCATACCAAGCTCTTGGAACTTGCTTAAATCCATACAATGACTTGTGCAATTTACAAACAAATGATGGCTTGGTTATGTCAACAAATCCCTTCGGCTGAGACATAAAAACTGATTCTTGCAGCTCACCATTGAGAAAGGCATTGTTGATATCGATTTGTTGAATGTCTCAACCATTATTGACAGCAATACTTATTACAACCCGAATTATAAAGCTTTTGACAATGGGGTTGAAAGTTTCAGAGAAATCCAGACCCGGTGTTTGTGTAAAACCCTTCGCAACCAACCTAGTCTGGTACCTTTCCACTAATCCATCAGCCTTATACTTAATCTGAAAGATCCACTTACAACCTACTATGTTCATGTCACTTGAAGGTGGGACTAGACTCCAGGTTTTAGTTCTATGCAGTGCATTAACCTCTACTCTCATAGCATCCTTCCAAGTAGGATATTGTAATGCTTCAGCAACAGTAGAATGAGTGATTTCAGTATAACCAACAGACCGCATAGTTGTAGTCTAATAAAGCTTTAATTTGGCTTGGAAATGCCACTCTTCCCTCTAGTGACCATTTGATGCGAATTAACAAGAACTGATTTGAGAGATGAGGAAATTGTAGGCATTGACTTTGTGACCTGCTGTAAGTCACTCTCAGTAGATTTGCTCACATATTTGGACAAAGCTGAGACATTTTTTGACAAAACTGGAGAGGATTGCTAAGAGAAGGGACCACAGCCTTAACACCAAACAAGTTGGAATATGGAAATTCATCTTCATTGAATATAACATCTCTAGAGATGTACATCTTTCCATTTGGATGTAAACATTTGTACCCTTTTCAACGATCACAATGGCCAATGAAAACACATTTAACAGACCGAAACAGTAACTTGTGTGTGTTGTAGGCTCGAATGTGAGGAAAACAAGAGCAATCGAAAGTCTTGGGGTCAAGGTAATTGGGACTTCTGTTGAACAATTTGGAATAGGGTACCCAAAGAGGGAAGCCTATTGATCATATAGGTGACTGTATGAAATGACTCATACCAAAAAGATAAAAGAAGATTAGCTTGAGCAAGTATTGACAACCCAACCTCAACAATATGCATATGCTTTCTTTCTGCAATGCCATTTTGTTGAGGTGTATGAGGACATGATCGTTGGTGAACAATACCATGATCAACTAAATAAGAGGAAAGAGCAATGAACTCTCTTCCGTTGTCACTTTGGAGACACTTGAATTTGGTAGAGAACCGTGTTTCGACAAACTTGTGAAAAACTATGAACACTGGTTTAACTTGAGACGTTTGAGTTAAAGGAAAGATCTAGCAATATCTGGAATAAGCATCAATAAAGCTAACGTAATATCAATAGCGTTGTATAGATGGAAGTGGCGAAGGGTCTCATACATCTGCATAGACCATTTCCAAAGGAGTATGATACTTATGAGTGGATTTAGTATAAGGGAGTCTATGTGACTTGCTCAATCTACATCACATAAAGTTTGCAAATGAATTGTAGACACATTCATATTTAAAGTTTGCAATACATAGTATGGTATGCTTGAACATGGATGGCCAAGCTTGTTATGCCAAGATTTAACAGGCAATTGCCTAGGAGAGGGTAGTAACCCAGAGGTAAGTGCAAAAGTATTACATTAAGGTGCTTGGCTATCACTAGTAACAGCTGTTACATTGGTTTTATTCAAAACATCATCAAATTTAGATACTAAGGAAGTAGACACTGAGTTGATATTAGCAGACCCTTTTCTTGAATGAAGACTTCTATCAGCATTTTGAGACACTATTTGGTACAATCCACCTTTAAGTACCCCTTGAAGCAAGACTCTCTTTGTGACCTTGTCCTTGACAAAGCAAAATGTAGAATTAAACTCAACTTCAACAGCATTATCTTTGGTGAGTTGTGAAATACTTAACAGATTCTTTTTAATGTCAGGCACATACAAAATATTTCTCAGCAAAATATAACAATAAGGCTTGGTTGTAGAGATAAGGTTTGATTGACCAACATGAGAAATAGAGAGGGTTTGGCCATTACCAACTGCTAATTTCTCATTACCTCGGTATTCATTGCTAACTATGAGGTTATGGAAGTTCGGTGTGATATGGTTGATGGCTCCGCTATCCATATACCAGTTTGGATCGGCAACAGAAGAGAAACTAGTTGTCATTGCATTCAAGCTATTGTTATGAACCTGATACGAGTTGTCATGAACATCAGAATACTCAACAGATTGAGCAACATTTCCTTGTGGTGAAGATGACTGCCTGATCAGGACACCACCATAAGTTTGATCAAATATGTGATAGCAAACATTGGCAGTGTGTCCAATTTTGCCACACACTTGACAAATCAGCCTTGAGTTGTTGAATCTACCACCTCATCTACCTCTAGTCCTACCTCTAGCTCTGCCTCGTGACTGACCACCTCTTTGGAAATTAGCTATGTCTCCTTTTTGAGTTTTCATATGCATGTTGACTGAGGCATTCAAAATCTCGATGGAGGATTCAAACAGTTCTAGCCTTGATTCAAAGCTCATAAGCAAGAATTGAGCCTCTTGCAATGTGATTTCTCCCTTTTTTTTTTTTTTGCAGTAATGGTACCCACAATATGATTGAATTCTTGTCCAACACCTTCTAACACATATGAAATTAGATCATATTCAGTGATGCTTTGACCTACTGCTGTTAATGAATCTGTAATTCCTCTCATATTCACAACATAGTCATTAATACTGAGAGCTCTTTTCTTGAGATTTTGCAATTGATGCCTTAGATGCATAGATCTAGCCATTGAATGTTGTGCAAAAAGATTAACGATGTAGGTCCAGACTTCATATGATGTTAAGCAATGAGTTACTTGACCTAAGACAGATTCACTAAGAGTATAAATAATCCAACCTACAAGCAGTTGATCAATTTTCTTCCAGGTCAGATAATCGTCATTGATGCTTTGGATTGTCTCGCCAGATTCTTCATCTTCAACATTGATGTATTTTTGTGGACTTTTGTTAGGTCTAAACAAAAAATCTTCTAGATCGAAAGCTCTCATAATTGGTAGAATCTTAGCTTTCTAATAGACAAAATTGTCTTGACCAAGTTTGATTGGCAAGTTGAAGTTGAGATTCTTGGCAATAAGTTGCGATCGAGCATCTCGCTGTTTCTTTGTGAGAGTTGGTGCTCCTTGCTTCGACTTGGATCGAACTTCTTGTTGCTCCCTTGTATGAGCAGGTGTTTCTTGATCTGATTCATATGATTCTTCTTGATCTGAGTCTGAAGATCTCATGGCCACTGATCGTTACTGCTTTGATACCATGAAGAAGTGAAAAGAAAATCAGAGTAAAATTAACTAGCAATTTTGAGAGAGAAAAATCATTCTCATCTTTTTCATTAATGTTTTGTGAAACAGAGGGTGTGGCTTTATATGTGTGTTGACTACACTACTTGAAGCCAGCTGTAATTATTAGGAGAATATACAGAAGATGCAATAAGAGCCCTCTGAACAAAAACCGTTGCACAGGTCTTCTAGAAGCTCTTCTTTTGATCCCACGCTTTCTTGGCTTTCATAACAGGATGTGTGCTGACTCAGCACATTCTATTATGATCAATACTAGAGGTAAATAAGCTCTAGATGTTGCTTGATAACAATACCTTTGATTAATGGAAATCACATTTTTTTTTTCTTAACAATAATAAATATATTAATGGAACTTTGCATTGGAGCATTAAAAGAAATAATGGATGCATTAATGGTAAGTGTTTACTTTTATAATTTTAATTAATAAAATAATAAAAATAGCATTTTAAATAGAATTGTACATTGGAGCATAATGCTAAATTAATGTGCCAAATATAGTATTTTACTCTTTTTTGTGCCAAATTTGGCATTGACATTGACATATGTATTGGAGATGGTCTTACTGCATCAATTCGGGTTTTTAGGAAGGAGGAGCACTCAACCCACAACCTTTTGATATAGGTATAAGGCATTTACCACTTCACAAACCTCATTTTGTCAAAATGGTGCAATTCTTCTTTCTTCTTTGTTATTAGTAATCGAGTTTTTTTTTTTTTTTTTTTTTACAATATCATCTATCCACCTATTTATACCATGTATTCTTTTGAAGCTTTCTTACATTGGTAAAATTCGAGTCATTGACTTAATTTATATGTTTGTTCTTCTAAAAATAAATAAATAAATAAAATATCAAACTAAACTAATATAAATTTATAATTTAATTTTTTGATTTTAACATCACAACCATTAATGTGTAATGTGTTTATGTGCACTTAATCAATCCGATTCAATGGTTGAGAGATTGAAATCAAAAAAATAAGTTAGAAATTTAAATTGGTTTAATATTACCCTTATTCTATAATTTAAATATCTTAAAAGAATAAATATTATTTTAAATGTTTGTTAATGGTTTCTGTTAAAAAAGATGAGATAAAATATCCCATCTCAAACTTTATACCCAATTACCCATTCCAGAGACGTTGCCGGAGATGTATGAGAAATCTCTATCGAAAGATGGTATTTTAAAAAATCTTTCAAGACGGAAACATCAATAAATCTAACTTATCATGTTGTGGCACAATATACCACTCAATTTTATCGACCAATACTTGGAGAGAGAGATACATATATACCCATCAATCATCATTGTTATCTTTGAAATGAACAACGAGAAGCTGCCTTTGTATATATATTCAATATCTTACAAACAAAACAGCTCATATAAAATTTCAGTGGCAATAATGGTAGTACTGTTGTTTGTTTCTGCTCATTGAATAGTTCGTCCCATTTATGTATTCTTTTGGTGTGACACATGGCTTGTCTTAGAACCCGTAACGAAAAGAATGGTGCTCATTCTTCATTCTTCATTCTTCTTGCAGTCAACATGCTTTTTCATGTCTAAAGGCATCGATCCCATGCATATATCTCAAATTGTTTCCAATCTATCCTTTGAAATAGTTCTAATAATCAATGAGACTTGCATGTAAACTTATATGCTAGATATGAGATAAGAATCGTAACCAAATCAAAAAGAAAAAAGTTGGTAGATGCATCTTGCATGCAAGCTGTTTGTTCTTTAGTTTCGATCTTGTAATTTGTTGTATATTCTTATCAAGTGTTCAGTTTTATTTGCCAACAGGGTTGTAACTCAGTTGGTAAATGGACGAGTTTGAGACTTGGACAAATGAATCTCAGGTCAACGGTTTGAATCCTATCAATGACGAAAGTTTTCAAAAAAATACATGATTCTGAATTAATAGATATTATAAAAGTGTTTGGTTTCATTTCACACCATTTATCAATTTTAGGCAAAAACTTTGCGTTTTAGTAGCATAAATTAACCACACTTTATACACAAAAATCCACGTGCTTACCACACGCCAACTGTTTGGCTACATTACTTCAAAAGGGAAAATACAAATGTTAGAGGATCTCCGATGCTAAAGTGACTTGCATACGACATATCAATAATTGTTGACATGACAGCAATGTCAAGAGACTTGCTTTCTATGTTGCATAAAAATAGACTTTATAGACAATCAACTCAAAATTTGGTCTTCAATACTTCCGTTTAAAACACAATTTTTTTAATGATGTGTCCATCTTTTTTTCTTATTTTATTTTTTATTTTATTTCCTTACCAAAATATATGAAAAATTAATGTCAGTTTTAAATATTTACTGAATCAACCTAAAAAATAGATGTGCAACAGACTGTCTGAAAGTGGACGGTCATGTTGACAATGTCTAATATTTTTTTTGTCACGTCAGTTTGAGGTTGAATATGGAAGGTTGCATTAGAGACACAATTATTAACATAACGTCTATTTATCAAACATGATATCTTTTTTTTTTTTCACAAATCATACTTGTATTAGAGATACTCTTATAAACTTTGCATTAATTTGAATGGTATGGTGCCCCACTCCATTTATTTCTTTTCGTCTTTTAAGTGATTTATTTAGTGAGTGATTGTCACTGACACACAATCAACAATTAATCACTTACTTTATTTACCCTTAATTTGATTTCAATCTCTTCCATTTAAGTGGTTGAACACTCTTCTTCACTTCCATTAGTGATATGGATTTAAATTTTTTTTTTTTTTTCAGAGACAAAAACATTATTTAAAACAAAAATTATCAAATTTCAGAGATTTTTGGGAATCTCCCTTTTTAAAAATGTTTAAAACTACATTAAACAACAAAAAATAAAAATAAAATCGAATTGGAGGAAGTATAATAATAAGTTCTTGGTTTCAGGTCCCTAATCACATCTAATTCCGGTAGAAACACGAGTGCAGTAGTAATCTCTAAAAGCTCCGGCCTGTAGGTTTTTTTTTAATTGAAGTAATACAAATTACAACTATTACATTAAGATAAGATAATATATGTACAGTTCAGATAAGTATTCCTATAAATTAGGAGAAAACTCCTCACACTTACTTATAAATACGTATCGTGTGACTCGGACCCATCACCACAGGCCTATCACCACATGCGTGGAAGGGAGGTGCACTGTCATTTCTACTAAGTGTATGTTCGGCATAATTTTTGTAAATGCCAAATGCACTTTTTAATGCTAGAAACTGTGAAGTTTTTTTGTATTGTTTGGCAAAAATCAAAACAGTTTTTTTAATATATGAATTGTTTCAACTACCCTTTATAAAAGCTATTTTATGTTTATTAGGGTAAGCCCAAGATTTGGGTTTTTCCAAAATTCTTTTTTTGAGCTTTTTAAAAACGTATGAATTATCTCAACCACCATTTACAAATTTTAGATATTCCACCATACAACTAATTCATTATAAATACATTGTTAACATTTTTTTGTAATTTACACGATCAAAAGCTATTTTTAAAAATATATTATCAATACATTTTTTGTAATTTATACAACCAACAGCTTTACAAACTCTACTTGAAAAAGACTTACCAAACACGCCCAAAAGGGGATGTGCTCCTGTAGTGCTTTCTTTTATTGCTTTATATCAATAGGGTAATGTTATGCTTTCCAATTTTTTTTCTCAAATTCTATCCCAAATGTGACACGTGAGGTGTCAACATCTTGATCATGAGATTATATAATAGTTAATGTGATGTTGGGGAAAAAAATTTGGTATACCTAGTATTACTATAGATGTCCTAATGTCGTTAAAAGACGAAATAACCAAACCATATCTGACGTGTCAATCTCCAATTGGAAGAGGCATCCGATTGCAACAACCGGCTACGAAGCTCATTTTAATGGAGAAAAATTATAAATCGAGCTTCGTAAGTCACGAGTCTTCTTCACACAGACAGAAATAGAAATACAGAATCATCAATCTGGAGAGGTGAGGTCTCTCTCTCTCTACTGTGCCTTTCTACAAAAAAAACGATATACAGTACAAAGACAATTTGACTTGCGTTGCGTTCGAATATTCGGTCAACAGCGACAGAATATTCCGTCATAGAAACCATGGACTCCGCCGAACCGCGAGAGGATAACGAGTCCAAAGACGACGAAGCAAACCGCCTCCTGCCGTCGTCATCGGACGACGAAGAGACCGCATTCGATGCGCGAGATAAAATCCTAGTCGGCGATTTGGACTCCTCCGACGTCGACTCCGTGCCGCCTTTCTCGTGGAAAAAGCTGTGGCTGTTCACAGGTCCGGGATTTTTAATGAGCATAGCGTTTCTGGATCCAGGGAATCTGGAGGGAGATCTTCAATCAGGAGCGATAGCCGGGTACTCGCTTCTCTGGTTGTTAATGTGGGCCACGATCATGGGCCTGTTGATTCAATTGTTGTCGGCGCGAATCGGGGTGGCCACTGGCAAGCACTTGGCGGAGCTGTGTAGAGAAGAGTATCCGAATTGGGCCCGGTTGGTGCTCTGGTTCATGGCTGAGGTGGCATTGATCGGAGCCGATATTCAAGAGGTTATTGGGAGTGCTATTGCTATTCAAATTTTGAGTAATGGTGTGTTGCCTCTGTGGGCCGGTGTTGTCATCACTGCTTCAGATTGGTAAGTGTTTTTTTTGTTTGGTTATGAAATCTGAATTGTATTATGTCGTTTTGATATTTTAGACAGTGTTTACGAGAGGTTTAAAGGTAATTATTATTATTATTATTATTATTACTATTATTTAGAATTATAGTCTCTTGAATTTTTATTTTCTTTCATGTAAAGAAGTTCATTATTGCTGCTGGATTTAGCTTCCGTTGAAGAAGTTGATTTTTCCATTGGTTAAAATTCTCTCACTTTGTACTGTTTAGATGTTGTACAATGAATACAGTCTATGCTAATTGTTAGATTTTTCACTTTGTAGTTTTGCATGTTTGAATTAAATATTTCTTCATCAGTGCTTTTGTGGCCAGTTTGATTCTTGATGGATATATATGGCTTCTGAGTGCTTGGATCTGTAGGTGCACTTGGGGTCATTTCATTTGTGATTATTGATATCTCCTACTTGTACTACTCCATGCTATGTGGAAAATGGTTTTACATTCTGTTAACTTGGGTTTCTTTCTTACTTCTCTCTTGTGTGAACAGTTTCATATTCTTATTTCTAGAGAATTATGGAGTAAGGAAATTAGAAGCTGTTTTTGCGGTTCTAATTTCAACTATGGCTATATCGTTTGCCTGGATGTTTGGTGACACTCAACCCAGTGGAAAAGAACTTTTATTGGGTAAGAAATTTATTTGATATAAAAGCTGAATGCTCTCTTTTTGGAATTTTTTTCTTTAAGCTATCATCATATGCCCTTCCCTTAGATTTAAATTATAATTCGTTAGGATACATTTTGTAGGTATTTTGGTTCCAAGGCTCAGCTCAAAAACAATTAGGCAGGCTGTGGGAGTTGTGGGTTGCGTCATTATGCCTCACAACGTATTTTTGCATTCTGCTTTGGTACAATCAAGGAATATTGATCCCAGTAAGAAAGGCCGGGTTCAAGAAGCGCTAAACTATTACTCAATTGAGTCATCAGTTGCCCTTTTAATCTCCTTCATGATCAACTTGTTTGTAACAACTATTTTCGCCAAGGGATTTTATGGTACTGAGCAAGCCAATAGAATAGGACTAGTTAATGCAGGGCAGTATCTACAGGATAAGTATGGAGGGGGATTTCTCCCGATTCTTTACATCTGGGGTGTTGGGTTATTGGCAGCTGGACAAAGTAGTACAATAACTGGAACATATGCTGGGCAATTTATCATGGGAGGTTTTCTCAATCTCCGTTTGAAGAAATGGCTGAGAGCTTTGATCACAAGGAGTTGTGCTATTGTGCCAACTATAATTGTAGCTCTTGTATTTAACAAAACTGAAGCATCGTTGGATATTTTAAATGAATGGCTTAATGTGCTTCAGTCGATACAAATTCCCTTCGCACTTATCCCTCTTCTTACCTTGGTATCCAAGGAGCAGGTCATGGGAGTCTTCAAGATTGGGCCTATTGTTGAGGTAAGTTGTTAACTTCTCTATTATGCTATTTAAGACATAAAATCTTACTTTATTTGAGTAATTGTGAGATTTATTAGGAATTATCAGCAGCAGTGCTAATTTAAATTGATCTTCAATAATTCTATACCTAGGAATTTAATTTAAACTTTGGAAAAAATTTCAGCATCAAAGAGAACATTGGAGATTCAGGACATTTTAAACTATAATTTACTATCGGTTTTATCTTTCTGTTAAATTGCTTAACCACTTGCTTGATTAAGTCATATTACTTTTTATGATTATGGAACTAAATTTTATGAAATGTTGGACTTAAATTGGTTTCTCCCCGAAGTTTACATCAATCCTTTGTATAGTTTATAAAACATTTATTTTCATTACATACAAATATCAGTGGACTTGTGCTCATGTTTTGGGCTTGGTAATGACTTTCTAGGCCTGTGGACTGGTTAGAAATGGAGCTATGATATATAATTATATTCACACTCCTTTCATCACAAGGTTGTATCTGTCACTTTATAGAAATTTTGGATGACGGTTCTCTGTTCATACAAGTTTGTGTGGGTTGTGTTTGACGGTTTAGAATTAGATTTTCTCATTTTGTTTTTATAGATTGGGGTGGTTCTGTATTACTGTTTACTGATCCTTTAGGGTATGGCTTTTTGCAATTGTGTCTTGTTTAAGAGCAATAGCATTGGTCATAAAGAGATTATCTTCAATTTTGGAATCTCGGGGGAATAACTCGGGTTATTTGTTTCATTGCATAAAAGTGATGTATTAGATTTAATGGTAGTGTTTCTTGAATGATATCTTCATATTTGTTTCATTGCTTAAAAGTGGTGTATTAGATTTAATGGTCGTGTTTCTTGAATGATATCTTCATATGATTTGCTTGATATGTTGCGATATCGTTTTGAATTATTTAATTAATGATTTTTTAGAGGCTGGCATGGACCGTGGCTGCCCTGGTAATAGTGATCAATGGTTATCTATTGCTGGATTTCTTTGTTTCTGAAGTTAGGGGACTGCTGTTTGGATTTCTGGTCTGCACCGGCACTGCTGCATATGTAGCATTTATTGTTTATCTAATAGCACGAGGCGATGCCCTTCCTTCTACTTGGTTCAGTATAGAACTGTCGAAGAGGTTTGCATACAGCGGCAATTGAGTAAACAAGAAAAACTTGAGAAAAATTTGGAAACATACTGCAATTGATTAAATCCTGCCATATAGAGCATGAAGATCGCGGATAAGCTGTTTCCGAAGTATAGCAATCCTTTAACGATGATTATCTCTAAACTTCATGCTTACTTAATCAGGTGATGGTTATACAAATTCATACAATTGAAAGCAGTCAGCTTTCACTGAACCATTTTGCACAGGGCATAGTGGACCGTACACAAAATCGTGTTCATTCATAAACTCCATGACAAAATGCAATTCCATTTTGATAGATTTTGGAACTGTTGGATTAGTAGTAGCTTCTCTCATTATCTCTCTACAGTTTACTAAGGAAAAATAGAATTTTAAGATAACTGGTTAGTTATAATCTTTGATGTAATAGCTTTTGTATGTATCATAGTTAAACTGTCATTGAGAGGGACTATTGAATACAAAGAAGTGAACTTTTGTAATTTGTGTTTTCATGGAAAATACTGACCAACTGGCTCCATCTTTTTGTGAGATTTTCTTTTCCTTTTGGTCTTTTGAGCACAAACCGTCAGAGAAGAATCACTTTTGGTATGAACTTTAAATTGGTATTTTTGAAAACTATTTAAAATTGAAGCAATGATTTTAGCATAAAAACGTGTTACCACCGTCGAAGGTAGTTTCGTTGTAAATAATGCTCAAAGGTAGTTTCGTTGTAAATAATGTTCATTCAGCCCGACAATGTGCTTTGAGTTGATGCAATGTAGGTGGTACCTTTATAAGTTTTTTTTTTTTTTTTTAACATGCACAACCGAAATGAGATTATTCTTTTTCTTTATGTTTTTTTTTTACTGAGATTTTGGGTAGAGTATGCGACTCATTTTTCAAATCTCCAATTAATTTTAATATTCAAAAATAAAAACTAGATTCGGGTTTTTTTTTTTTTTAGAGGGGAGACCTCAAACCAATAATTTCGTGGTATAATTTACGGATTTAGATTCTCTCATAAGCTAAGCTTTTCCTAAACTTTTAATGACCCGAAGACATGTGGCACACACTCATCTGAATGGTCAAGATTTATTTATTTATTTATTTATTTGCCCTTTTTATTTGCTTCAAACGGCAGCCTAATTTTATTTTATTTTTCTTTCTTACTTACTTCAGCAACATCATTTTTTAAAAAACAATTCAACGCCATCATTTCAACACTAACTGCATTCTAAAAATCCCAAAAGCCTCTGCTAATAAGTATATAAATCCTAAGTATCCAACAATAGAAAATATATTTCCTGAATTTCTTTTTCGCAGAGTAACAAATTGGTTGTTTGGAGTTTAGAAATAACTACATATTAAACATCAATAAAAATCAAAACCAATCCACTGATAGATTAGTAATTTTTAACAATCACCGTTGGCACCTTCATCAAAATCCAGAGGAAAAAACGCAGAAGAAGAAAACAAGAGGAAGGAACGCAGAAGAATCTGGTTCATGAGAAGAAACGCAGAAGAAGAGATGGAGCTTGATTGATAGAGATGGAGTTTGAATTGATTCTAATATGAGAAGAATCTGGTTCACGAAGAAGAAACGCAGAAGAAGAATATGGAGTTGGGTTTTTTTTTTTTTTGAAGCAGAGGAGTAAGGGATTTTGAAAATGAAGTTGTCGTTGAAATGCTAGCAAAAAAAAAAAATTTGTGATTGAAACGGTAACATTTGTAGTAAATAAAAAAGGGAAAAAAAATAAAATGATCGAGTGCCACATGTCTCCAGATTAGTAAAAGTCTCGGAAAAACTTAACTTAGGAGAGGATCCAAATCCAAAACAATGCTCAAGTAAATCTCGTGGAAAGTGCACATAACCAAACAATATGAGATTAGTAAAAAGAATTGGAATACTTGGTAAACAAGTTGTTTCAAGTCAGTGTGTCTAATGGAGTCAACGGTATGTGACCTTTTTTGAAAATTGAGACCACAGAGAAACTCACCTGGATCTTCGTTGCTTTGAATTGTATTGAAATCAAGAAAGTGACTCCTTATTTGTAACGAAACTGTATTTTCTCTTAGAAATGAAATGGAATTTTCAATTCAACCGCATAGGCAGTTAGGCACAGGCGTGTTGAAAACTTTTTGAAACTAACAAGTATCAATCTATCCATTAATCTACTCAACCGTGTTGAAAATCATTTGATGTTGATGTAATGATGTGTCATAAAAAGCTTGATATTGAATCTTCTAGAATTTTAAGATTAGAACCTTAATTAGGATGGTTAACGTTGTAATTTGATGTCTTTACTTAAAACTTTTAAAGTAAGTACAATTTTTGATAATAATACTTCTTCAGGTACATTGTATTTTAAATTAAATCCAAATAATTTAATATACATATTCGATGAAACTTCCTTTCGAAGTCTCCAACCACCAAGTCAAGTCAAACGAAATCTCAATGACGAAACTTCATTTTGAAGGCTCCAACCAACAAATCAATTCAAAGTTTCAAACCATAGGTACAGGTTATTTACAAGAACCGAACAATACGGTCCGTTGATATTATAAAATAGAATTAAAAATTAAGAAGATCACATCACACACTTTTTTTTACACGGTTCGAATTAATGTTGGTGATTCTTTAATTGGGGCCCATGAGAAAATATATAAATATTCTTTTATAATACATTGACAGGACAAAAGTAATCTCTCCAAGACTCCAACTATTGGTTTGGTTCCAAGTAGAAACACTTTTCTAGGTGACAGACGTGCGCCACGTACACATATGTGCTTTCTCTCTCACTTTCGATTTTTCTCTCTCTAACAAGTTTTTCTATAAATTGCATGCAAAACTGCAACTTTGCTCACCGTCTCCCTACAGTTACACACTCTATCTATGACTCTCTGTTTTCCATTTTTGTTCAAAACTTCAAATTAACCAAATACCAAATATACCCAATTTCGATACCAATTTCATTTTATTTTATTTCAATTTAAATCCAAATTAAATCTCAACCATTTCTAAAGTAAATGCCATATTAAAACCCTTATATAAAAACAACCAAAAACCCTTAAATCTTGTTCACTCTCATTCTCTGATTAACTTTTTTTTTTTTTGTTTTGTTGCTTTTTCTTGTTATTGATGGACATCCCTCACCACCGTTACCGATCTTCCAGTAGTCAGTTTTCCGATGAAATGAATCGCATTTTTGCAGCTCCGGCGTATACCCATTTACATGACCAATCATCCCTGCAAAACCCTCTTCACCATCCAGTCCATCCACGCCTTGAAAATGGTGAAACCCTAGAATCTGTTTTTTCTCGTCTTAGTGTTAATGGCCTGAACAAGTATTCGGGTCTTGATAATGATTCTGTTTTTTATGATTATCGGGAGGTTGGTTGTAGTCTATTCGCTTTGCAGGAAACAGAACATATACATCATCAAGGTTCTCCTGGTTGCAGTTCTTCGAATTATTTTGTGCCTGGTTTTTATTCAACATCAAATACTTTAAGTAGAACAAGTTTAAACCAAAATGGGTTTTTGTGTGATTCTGGAAATAGAGAACTAATCAACAATCGATACTCGAATACCACCCCAACAGCTTCGAATCGAAAGGGGTTCTTCAATGGCGTGGCGTCTAAGAAGCAGAATGTTATGAGGTCTAGTCTGTCGAGGCCTCAGTTGTTGCAAGAGCCACTTGATGGCTTGTCTTTGCGAGATTGGAGGGGTAATTTCTTGGCTCTTGCCAAGGATCACACCGGGTGTCGTTTCTTGCAAAAGATTATGACCAATACAACGAAGGAAGAACTTGATATGATTTTCTTGGAGTTGATTGATCATATGTGTGAATTGATGGTTGACCCTTTTGGGAATTATGTTCTACAAAAGCTTGTAGAGGTCTGTAGTGATGAACAGAGGACTCATATTCTCTTAATGCTGACAAAGAATAATTTTCAACTTGTTAGAATATGTCTTGACATGCACGGGTATGTTTTGTCCCTACATGTTTATATGAATTGTTCATTGACTGAAGTGTTGTCTTGGCTTTGACATAATTTTGGTAAATGTTGGCTCTTTTTTATTGTGCAGGACTCGTGCTGTGCAGAGATTATTGGAGAATCTTACCACCCCTCAACAAATTTCCTTGGTTACAGCAGCTCTCAGCACTGGTGCAGTCGCGTTAACTAAGGACATGAATGGTCATCATGTGATCCAGCATTGCTTGAAATATTTCTCTGATGAAGACAACAAGGTAATGTTCGGTTATATTGCATGGATAATCATGATCTCTTTGTAATCTGTTGTAGTTTTCATTTACCCTTCATTTTGAAGTGAGCTCATGTTGAGTATTCTTTGTCCATTGAATTATAATAATTTCACTTTCAAGGATTATAGAATTCCGCCAAGAAGGATTTTAATTGTAGCCAAATTGTAATTCATATATCTGCTAGAGATAAAAATATTGAGATTTGCTCTTGAGATATGCCAAATTTTATGTCTTGGTAGCTTCTTGATACTTTTAACTGGCATTAGATATTTGCAGGAGTCTAGTGTTGTATCTTATGTACTACTTAAATCCAATTTATAGTCAATTGGTTCTCATTTCATCAGCGCAAATTTTAATCATGAGGTGGTCTCTGTCCGTGTGAGTAGAGAACTTCTTCCTTCATAAAAGTTATAATGTATGCCAAAGAGTTGTACTTTTATCAAGACAAACCATCATGAACTGAAAAATGTAAATGACCATCTTAAATTAACGAGATGATATTCTTCACTCTTCTTTGAGTGGATGGTAGAATTATCATGCATTATATGTTTTTAGTATAGTTCATTTGAATCCAAGCTCCATAGAATTGGTTAACTTATTATACATCAAAAGATCTTACTCATACTGAAAAGATCTCTTTGACTTGTGTGCATACTGTTAGGACTCAAAGTAAAATATGTTCTAGTGGTGTAGGTTGAGAAAATTGTAGCCTAATAATCAAAACGGTTGATATTCAAAGAGTGTATGGTGAGATGGTTGCTCAGTCTTATAAGCTGTGATGCATTGTTATCCTGAAGTTCTTGAAAATTTTGGTTCTAATTGTTCACCCTCAATTACCATTATTACTACTTGTTCGTCTAGTTTTGTGTTTCCCTATCTTTCTTAGCTTCTTTTAATCTAAAACCAAATACTTTATGGTTAAATAAACATTTGGTACAATTTATCAGCAGATACTTCACGTGAATTCATGTATATATCGTTTTCTGCAACCAAAACAAGGACTGATTCTGGCTTATGAAATTCCTGACACTAGATTACTTTTGGCAGTATCTTTTAAATGAGTTGGCAAATAATTGTTATGGAATTGCCACGGATAAAAGCGGGTGTTGTGTACTTCAACATTGTGTTCAATATTCTAAGGGGGAACCAAGAGAGCGTCTGGTGGCTGAGATAATAGCAAACGCCCTGCATCTAGTGGATGACCATTATGGGTTTGTTATTCTGAACCCTTATGCTTGTATTTCCGAAACTCATCTCTGGTTTACTCCTTGCCTCATTCTGTTCTGAACTTGATATGTTTCTACAATTGGTTTTTCATCTAGCAACTATGTGGTGCAACATTTACTGGAAATGAAGGTGCCACAAATAACCATTAATCTTCTGAGACAACTTGAAGGGCATTATGCATCTCTCTCCTGCAACAAGTATGGTAGTAATGTCGTGGAGAAGTGCTTGAAGCTATCCGGAGAACAGGAGTCTATGAGAATTGTTATGGAATTGCTTAAAAGTCCAAATGCTTCTAGGCTAATTGTGGATCCATATGGAAATTATGTTATACAGTCTGCTTTGTCGGTATCAAAGGTTAGATAATTCACTAACTCCTATTTTTGTCCGAACTCTGTTAGATGTAGTTGAGAGAGCCTGATAATAACTAGGTTTGGCCCTGAGACTCGAGCAAATAATGTGGACGCAAAAGTTGGTCCTTGGTTTGGCAAATTGGATTTGTCCAAATTCAAACTGGTTGAAACTTAATTAAAACACCTTTTGGCCCACCTCCCTAGACTTTGTACATTGTGGTTTTCATTACGTTCCGTGCACATTCTGTAGTCTTCTTCAACTATTTTCACTAGAATATTATCAATAATGTCCGAGATTTTGATCAGACTCTGATTAATTTTCTTGTGGTGTGTTGTTTTACCCTTTGTTGCAAGAGCAGGGCCTTCTCTTTGACGCCTTGGTCAATCTGGTAAAGATAAATTTTCAAGTGATGCGCAACAACATTTACGGCAGAAAGGTGGTTGCTTGGTTCGAAAAGAACAAGCAACATATAATAAATAGATGAGAGACAAGTGAATGGAAGATCTACTTGATTCTTTTTTGACAACCCAAAGATCTTCATATGTTTCTCTTTGAGATACAACTGATACTTTATAGGATTATTGTCAGTGTTTGTATTTGTAGTCATTTTGTTTGTCACTCCAGTTGATATTATGAGGGATTTTTGCTGTTGAACAGGAAAATTAAGAAAGCAGTGGATAAATCTGTCTGCAAAATGAATTTTATGTAAAATTCACTTGAAGGGATGATGATACAGTAACAGCATAATATGTTTTTAAACTGTAAATTCCCAGGTATCTCCACTGCTGGTTGTTATAGACTTATAGAGTATATATATTTACTCTGTAGTTGACTGTAAAAGTCGTCGAATTTTTTTATTTTTTTTTTAGGTTCTTCATGCCCTTTTCCGGTGAATTTCGATTTATTTCTCTATTCATGCTACTGATAAAACCAAGAGCCCTAAAAGAGGTGTAATTGTGATGATGTTGCACAAAAACCATATGATGGTACTTTACATCTTCACATTATAATCAGAAATTTTCAATGTGCATTATAATTAGCAAGTCATTGTCATTATAGTTGTCGGAGAAGGACAATGGAAGGGGATTATTCAACGTTCTTATAATGAGCTATATGGTTTGATGTTACATCTTTGGCATGATTTTTGGCCACCAAAACACAAATTGACATTACAACCGACCAATGTGGCTTGGTTGCGAAGAACGCTCATTCAACCTGATAATGTTCTAGGTTCGAGTCGCTGCTGCAGCATTGATATCTTATATTACATTTAATGTGTTGTGCTATGTTAGATTGGATTGTGCTATTAATTGAACAAGTAATGTTTGGTATTCTACCTTTATATCCTATTTACATCTCAACTAATGATGTGACGATGTTATTCATTGTAATATACCGCAAAAGAGATAAATTATTATTTTGAGATGCAATTAGATCATCTAATTCCTTGTATGTTTTAATCTATTTTTATGTGTTCAATATTGGATTTAAATGGATTAAATACAATTTGTATGCATTAGATATTGGATTTAACTATTCTAATATATTTATAAAAAAATATAAAAAAACCGAATTTATGAAATATACAAAAACTATTCTAATCAATAGTTAAAGTGGATCAAATATGACCATTGATTAAAAATAATCCGTTTACAATTCCAGTGGTAAATGGTTGATTAAATATGAGTAGATGAAGATTAATTATGAAGTTTAAGATTTAATTAAAGAATCCGTTAACAATTTCACATTTTAAATGGTTGAATAAATATTAGTAGTGAAGATTATTAGATTAATGTCTACCACATCCTAACGGTCGATCGTCAGTTAAAACGGACTTGGTGGTGAAGTGTTTTTCGTTGACTGAAGTAATTCGATCTATGACGTGGCATCCTCTCATTGGACAACAACAAATGCCTGTAAAATCCTCTCAAATTCAATTGGAAAAAAAAAAACAAAAATTGACTTCTGATAAAAATGTCGTCTCTCTTCTTATACCTTTCCTTTTAAAGAAGAGAGACGGAGACGGAGGACTCTATGCTCGCGTTGACCACCATGTCTTCCCTCCTCTTCTGCTTCTTCTTCTTCTTCGTAGGAATCAATCTCATCACCGTCAATTCTTCACCTGTAAAAAATGATCAACGGCCGCTGATTCTACCTCTGCATCTCTCATCACCTGACTCTACCGTGCACCGGCAGGCAGATGATCGCCGCCGGCACCTCCAGCAATCCAAGCGACCCGAAAAACCCAACGCTCACATGCGCCTCTACGACGATCTCCTATCCAATGGGTGGGTCTGTTTTTTTTATTTCATTTGCGTCGACTTAATTATCTGTATGTATATGTTAATTGTTTTGTAATGAATTTTGAGAATTGTTGATTGTTGCAGGTACTATACGACACGGCTATTTATTGGGACGCCTCCTCAGCAATTCGCTCTTATTGTGGATACTGGGAGTACTGTCACTTATGTTCCTTGCTCCAATTGTCAACGGTGTGGCAACCATCAGGTTTCGTGTCATTTCTACACTTCACCTATTGATTATCGTTTAATTGATTTTTATTATTATTTGCTTCAATAAATTAAATATTGAACACTATTGTGTTTATAGGTAATTTTGGATTAATGCTTGATGAATTTCGTTTTTTGTGTCTGTCCTTTTCGCTGATATATCAATGAAATCAAGTTAAGAGTAGGGGATTTATTGTAAGAATTTGTTAAGAAAAAATTCTGTCAAAGAGGTCTTATATGGATGTGTATATCGAGTCTCCTGATTGAGAGCTATTGTTTTTTTTGTTATGAAGGATCCGAGGTTCCAGCCAGAAAGGTCTAGCACCTATCAATCGTTAAAATGCAATCCCGATTGTACCTGTGATAGTGATAGAAAGCTTTGCATTTATGATAGACGCTATGCTGAGATGAGCTCTAGCAGTGGAGTGCTTGGGGAGGACATTGTTTCTTTTGGCAATGAAAGTGAACTAGTGCCTCAGCGTGCTGTTTTCGGCTGTGAAAATGTGGAAACTGGTGATCTTTACACCCAGCGTGCTGATGGCATAATGGGTTTGGGTCGTGGTCAGATAAGTATTGTGGATCAACTTGTTGACAAGGGTGTTATTAGTAACTCATTTTCATTATGTTATGGTGGGATGGATGTGGGTGGAGGTGCTATGGTTCTTGGTGCCATCACTCCTCCACCTGATATGGTATTCTCCAGTTCAGATCCTTACCGCAGGTAAGATGCTTTCTTATCATATTATTATCGATCCATTTTTATGGGAATTCATCTAGTGGATCTCACACATTCACTGTAGTTTTTGGGTGGCAACAGTCCTTATTACAATATTGAGCTTAAGGAAATACATGTAGCTGGGACTCCATTGAAGTTAAACCCAAAGATCTTTGACGAAAGACATGGAACTGTATTGGACAGTGGAACAACATATGCTTACCTTCCACGACAAGCTTTTGCTGCATTTAAGGATGCTGTAAGATTTCTTGGCTTTGAGTTTCATCATATAACACTTTATTCTGCTTCAAAATCTAGTTTGTATTTTCAAAAATGATCTTAGATTGAATTTCTTCTTTTATAGTGTCATGTATGTTTATCTAAGGAAGGAACAAGTTACTGAATGAAGCTTTTCATCAAATTTATTTATTTCATGTCTAAAGCCTGAATGAGTATGCTTCCTGGTAATATGACATGGTTCTTGATTGATTGGCAATGACTGATTTAGTTGCTATAAATTGAATCAAATTAGTTGAAGAAAAGAAATTAGGGAAACATCATAATAATATAATATAGATATTGCATTGATGTCAGAAACAGTGCAAAGGCACATGTTTCACACATCTAGATCTACAAATTTTGTTGATATCTTCTTTTTAGAGTTTGCTTTATCACTTCTCAACTTCTTGTGGAATTATTCCATTGATTAGTATTGATACTATTGCCACTCAATTATACTTTAATTTAAACTTTTCTGCTTAAAACACTGGTTCTTATTGATGTCAAATGTATTTATCCTATATATTACTACTGGCAGTCTCTTGTTGGGTTGAGAGTAAAATCCTTTTGATCCAAATTGTTTCCGGACATTGGGTGTTTATCTTATCTTATGTTATTTTTATTTTTTGGTTTGGGGATTAATCTGTGTCCTTTTAATAGACTTATAGAGTTATAGCTATAAAACTTGGCCTTGAATAAGGTCAAAATATTGGACAACAAATTTGATTCTTTGGGTTTAACTTCTACTCTTACGGTTTTGTACTGTTGGTGAACTATTGTTTGATGCTACTGGCACATCATGAAAACCAGAACACAGGCATCGTGTGTATATTACATTGAAACCATAATTAGCGTCTGTCAACGGAAGATTCCCACTTTGATGCTCTTGTTGCAGCCACTGTAACTTAAAGTCTGACATAATTATGTTGCTGTCGCTGTCTCACTTTTCTCTAATAATATTGTTAGTATACCATTCTGTGTTTGTGCTGAACTTTGTTTTAATTAGTCTTGATTTATTTGGAGCTGTGTATGTTTGTTAGATTAGAGATTCATGGTTACCTTTTTGTTTATAAATGCAGATCATAAAGGCAATTCCTTCTTTGAAACGGATCCATGGTCCTGACCCAAATTATGAAGATATCTGTTTTTCTGGTGCTGGAAGGTGTTGCCTTTATTAAAGAGTTTTTTTTTTGGCTTTTTGTTTAATAATTACGTGACAAGTGGTTTACGGTAATGTGATTTAGGGATGTCATTGAGCTATCAAAAAAATTTCCAGAGGTTGACATGGTATTCAGCAATGGACAGAAGATATTATTATCCCCAGAGAACTATTTGTTCCGGGTAATTTATTGTTATTATTTCTCTTGACGATAAATGTCTACCTTCAATTGTTAATTAATCTAATTGAGTCATTTGAAGATATCTTCACTTCATTTGTCATTGTTGTCGATTGATTTTTTTCTTTTTTAAGTATAATTAAGATACATGTTCTCTCTCTCACTCACCTTTTTCTTCATGACATGCTTTATAGCATATAAAGGTTAGTGGAGCTTATTGCCTGGGAATTTTCGAAAACGCAGATCCAAGTACTTTATTAGGAGGTATGTTACATAGTTTGCTGAACTCAACAACTACCCCCAGTCCCCACTCACCCACCCCATCCTCCCGAAGGCTTTCTTTGGGATACATCATATTTCTTATCAAAGTTTTGAGAACCGTTATTTAACTACTCGAGCATGTAAACTTAAATCCACCTTCCCTTGCCCCCAAGAAGGAAATATAAATCTCTTTTCCTCCAATATGTGTGCACAGATGCACCAGATATATATTTTTTTCTAATTATTGTTTATTTGAGACAGGAATTGTTGTCCGTAATACCCTTGTGACATATGATCGGGAGGATGGTAAGATTGGCTTTTGGAAAACTAATTGTTCTGAACTATCGAGGAGACTGCAGGTTCCCAGTGCTCCAGCTCCATCGCCTCTAGTTACCCATAGTGGGTATACAAATGTAGAAACATCTCCTACATTATCTCCAGATGTGTTGCCTTCGAATGTTCTTCCAGGTAGGTTGATATTTAACCATGTTGGGTGCCTTGATGATGCTTTACAAATTCAAATACAGCTCCTAAATATAATCTTAGGCATACTGGCAGGGATATCACTTATTGCCTTGATAATGCTTTTTATGCATGTTTTATTGCAAAATGCATCAAAGTGACAAACTGTGGTTACAATTCAAATATACCTATCGCCTGAACTTTAAGCATAAATGTTATGCTGCTATTGTTGTGCCCTAGTGAATCATGTGCTAAAATTGAATAAAATTTGTTTGTTTAAATCTTGTTATGACAAATGAAGATAGTTTTACTAAGATTTTCTTTTCGAAGTGACAAACTATGGTTACAATTCAAATATACATATTGTCTGAACTTTAGGCATAAATGTCTTATGCTGCTATTGTTGTGCCTTAATAAATCATGTGCAAAAATTGAATAAAATTTGTTGGTTTAAATCTTGTTATGACAAATGAAGATAGTTTTGCTAGGATTTTCTTTTATTCACTCCTTTCTGGGGATTGGCAATTGTTGATTTAAGATATTGTTGAGGATAAAGCAGGTTCTTGTACATTTACGAGAATGAGTAAACTTGTCTAATCACGTACACATCTCTGTTCTCTGATTATCATATCCCTTACTATCATCTACTGTCCTGCACAGTAGCTTTTCTTTTTTACTTATATTCTGCGTTCGTAGGGTACTGGGTCCTTATATCATTTTTCATGAATTTGATGACTATGAGAGATCAACATTTCTTCTAAAATCCAATATATAATAATGTTGATTTTTTTACATAAATCGTTGCTCAGTTACAGGTTCTCTGATAATATTGATTCCTTTTTGTTTTTTTTTTAAAGTGATAATATTGATTCCTTTAATGTGATGCATAGGTGCATTTCAAATTGGATTCATAACATTTGACATGTCAATTAGTATGAACAACTCGGACGTTAGTCCCAACTTTACTGAACTTGCAGCTTTCATTGCACATGAGTTGGAAATTCATGATTCACAGGTACTGCATTATTTTGCTTGATTTAGTGTTAGTTGTAACGAAATAGTGAAATACTGTGTGAGGCTACTATTTAACTGTTTATGATGCTTACTCCGTTAGACAGTAATGGTACAATTCCGTACTTCCATTTTATCACCCAGCAATATTTATTGCCAAGCATCCCTTTTCATTGGAAATTCCTGAATCAACTTAATTTGTCTGCCACTTATATTTAATGTTTGGTTTCCAGGTGCATTTGCTGAACCTCTCTTCCAAAGGAAGTAATTACTTTGTTAAATGGGGCATCTTTCCAGCTGATTCTGCCAATGGCATTTCTAATACTACTGCATTGGTAATGCCAGAATTGTGACACAAAGTATTTGTATATGTAATTCGATCCTTTTCCATTTATTGACTTAATAGTTCACTAAGGCTTATTTTATAATTGCTATCTGTAGAACATAATTCTGCACTTAAGGGAAAATCATATGCAGTTTCCTGAGAAATTTGGGAGTTATCAGCTGCTCAGATGGAATGTTGAGCCTCAAAATAAGCAGCAGTATGTTTTCCTTTTCTCAAAGAAGAACTTTTTACTTTATCTATTTCTTTTCATTTCAGCAGTCTTTTATCACTGGAATTAATATTTTTTTGAAGTGTTAGGGGGTATCAAAAGAAAATTCTTGACTAATAACTTAGTTGAGATGAGTATTGCCAAAAATCTTGCTCAAAGCCACTGTCTTAGTTATTTACTCAGGATGGCTTAAAATGTAATTACAAGTAGTAGCTTTGACATCTGGGAATCTGGGATGAATTGAAGTTCATTGACATATATATGTCATATGTGCCAATGAATGGATTCTTTCTTTACTTTTTCATTTTTCCTAGGGATGGCAAGAGATCATATCTGGTCTTCTTTGTTGCTGAATTTGCATTTAATGGGTGTTCGTGTATGGAAGTTTGTGAGGGATTTTCACTTGAATACGTTTGAAATCAAAAGAAGAAAATCTATCCAAAAAAGGGAACTTTTGTACGTGATGTGTATGCATTATGTAGAGTCCCAACTCTTGTAGGGGATGTTAATTGGGAACATGTTGGGCTAATGAGGAGTGTAAGTGGAGTAGATTGCAAAGAATGGTGGTGGGATGGTCTTGATTAGGTGAAAGACTTGGGTGTGACTATGTTAGTGACTGGTTAGACTGTACACTGTTTACCATCCCTGCAGAAAAAAGGGAACTGGCACCATGGAAGTGTGATGCTTGAGGTAGTCTTCACCCATATTTATCCTAGAAATCCTTGTAATAATAATAATAAGTTTAATGTCAGAGTTGATTAGGTTCTTTCTTCTATTTTATGCTAATGATTGTAGAAATCTAGGAAATGAAGAATTATCTTTAGAGTGAGTTGTCTATTAGAGGAAGAGAAAAGAAATAAGGAAAGGTCTACTAATTGCACGCATTTCAGATTTTTGTTTTTCTCTTTGATCTGCTGTGCTGGCATTCTTTCAACAGTAGTAGATGTTGTTTCTTTTTACCTCATATTGAATCAATTTCCTTATGTAAATTTGTTGTAATCTTTTCTGCATCTCATTTATTTCTTTCGCATTTTGTTTCTTGAGCGTTTCAGGACATGGTGGCGACAACAGATAGTGGCAGTTGCGTTTGGAATAGTTTTTACTGTTCTTCTCACTGTTTCTATTATTGGGGTATGGTCATTCTGGAGAAAGAGACAAGAAGAGTTTAAATCGTACAAGCCTGTTGGTGCCGTTGTTCCTGAGCAAGAACTACAGCCACTTCAATCTTAAAGCCTTGATCTGGTATTTGATGATTTCGGTTCATAGTTTCTTATACTTCTCACTCAAACTGATTATGTATGCTGGCATGTAGAAAATGGTTTTTTAGAGGGAGATGAAATCAGCAATCTCTCTGTCATTATACAATCAAAAAGAAAAAGAAAATAAAAAATGGAGAAAAAGATAACAAACTGCTCATTGTGTCTGTATCACTTGGAACGCTTATGTATAGTAGGTCAATCAATTGAAGGTCAAGTAACAGGCCAATTATAGTTTATTTCCTTTCAAATTTCTACTGTGAATCCCTTTTAACGCATTCAAATTTCTTGCGTTGAACCTGCATTAGTGCATATACACCCACCCCACTCATAACATGTTACAATTCACAGAAGATGAGTATAGAAGATGAATATAATGGGTACTGATCGGATGACACATTATAAACATCTCACATAATATGTTATGAGTGGGTTGGGCACACACGTGCACTTATCATGTTATCGCTTTTTATGATGTTTGCCCAGGGTCATTTAGTGGCTGATGTTTACACTTGAATGACAGTGCACCACTTTGGAGGTAAATCATGTAGGAAGAAGTAGGGAAGTCTTATGTATGGTTTATTTTAGCAGATTTTTCCCAATTGCTTTCTGTTCTTTCTAGTCCCATCCCACAGAAATCATGCTATCAATGGGGTCTCTAGTGTCACTAAAAGGAGACACAATTGTGCATAATATTTAACAAACATTATGGAGGTGCAGTGGCATTATATTTGATTGACATTTTGCGCAGTACTCTGGACCATTCTTGATTCTATATTGGATTTTTTGTGTCCTTCTGTTGTGAGAATGATATTTGCTTTGATAAATTTCCTGTTTCAATAATCAATCTAAGAACTGAATGGATCATTCTACACCGTTGTTTCTCCGTATAAAATGGTTGTGGCCCATGGTCGGATTCTGGAAGTGGAGTGAAATCCATTAAAACTATTGCGGTGAATAATAGCAGTGCTCACGTGTCGCGCATCAGGTGGCTCTCGTAAAGAACATGACAGGGGACAACAAAAGTACTCCATGTTAAAAAGAACACTTTAGCTCACCCCCCTTCAAGGGAGGTAACCATTACCCCCCTCTTAAATGGATGACATGTGTCTATAGAGAATAAATTTTTAGACATTTTTACCCCTCCATAGACACATGTCATGTGTTTGGGAGGGGGGTGAGCAAAAATGGACTCCATGTTAAATAAATAAGTGTAACGTACGTACATGCATTATAACTGGCTAACAATTTATTGTCCGAAGAAAAGCAGAAATCAAACCAGATAATTAAATTAATGCATCGCCCTCATTTAGCTTTCATAATCTTCAAGACACTAACATCTACATTGTCGTAGGTGTTATATTATATATAAACAGTATATTTTTGTGTTTGGGTCTGTTCTAAATAATGCATTATCGAATCTGAGGGGCTATAGGGAAGCATCTAGGTAACCTAGAAATTTGAAGCTCGAAACATGTGTAGTTAAGAAAATGATTGGATTCATTCAAAACCTGTCGAGGAAAGTTTAACTTACCAACAAAGATTGGGGAGTTATAAGCCTTTTGGCGAAGCAATTGAGGTTAACAGTGAAGTGGATGCTTTGTACGGTAAATATTTATTCTTTGAAGATATTAGAGTCTTATTTAAAGAGATCTTGATTTACAAGTGTTAAACTAGCTATTTCTTGTTTAGGGAATAACATGGCTCATAATCTCAGTATCTTTGGCTTTGCCCTCTTAAAAGGGAGAAAATCTTGCATGCACCGGGTGCATGTAAGCTTCTCTCCTCAAAAGGAGCAGTTGTAACCTAATTATAATTGACCTTTTATTTAGTAGACGGTTATTTTCAAAATATATATATATATATATATATATATATATATATATATATAGAGGGGTTATATTTTCTTCCTCCATTTAATAGAGAGAGAGGAATATAGTAATTATATATATTATTAACCTTAATACAAGAATAATTAAGATACAATAAGCATAACCATGTACAAGATCTTAAAACATATTAATAGACAAACCACACTCATTTATAGTCATACAAAAGGACCCCATTTTATTCCCTCTAGTATCCCCAATAAGCCTACTTAAACTAATATATATATATATATATTTGGCTACTAAATTATCATATATAATTAAATAAGTGTGACATGAATGAATTAACCATAAACTTTGATGGGTCCATGACTCTCTTAAGTCCACAATTAAGTAGACTCTTGATCATTGATATTCATATAAAGAGATAAGAAATTTTAAGGGCACTTTGGTTTGCCCTTGGAGTTCTTCATGTCCGCGTAGCAAGGGCACTCGTCCTTGTGTCCATAAGTCCCAGATGGAACACAATTGCACTTCTCACAGCAGATCCCACAGTACTTCAAGCACCTGTCGTACACTCCTGCTTTCGAGCACCTTACTTTGCACTTTGAGTCGCAGAAAGCTGCAAGTGTTCAAATCAAAATGTAACCCAAATCAATACAAAACCTAGAACAAACTGAAAGATATACAAAAAGCCACTCAAAAGAAGTACAAGACCAAACCTGAATCAGCCTTTGAGACCTCAAAGAAAGAAGAAGTGAGGACAAGAGAAACAAGAAGGAATGTAAAGAAAACGAGCTTCATTTTCTCACTGTAAATTATAAACTATTTAAAATAATATATAAGTTATAAAAGAGATTGTGTTTAGGGAGTTGTAAACTTGTAATGCAAAAGAGAAGAGTGTAGGGTGGTGTTATTTATAGGAAGAAAAAGGAGTAGGTGAAAGGTTAGCTAGAAAAGTGTTTGATGATCATATGAATTATGAATTATGAAAATAAATTAAATAAAGTAAATACCAAATTCGATTTACAGACTGTCATGTGGGCTTTGGTGGAGCTGGGGAGGAATCATCTGGAACTGGAATATTATGGCTCTCAAGCTTTGGAGTAACTCAAAGGCAATTAATTCCATATTTATTAACATTACGTACTGTCTACTGTTATATATATATATATATATACCAATTAATTAATATTTTTGTCTGTATTAATGGACTCTAATGGTGGTGCCATGAATATCATTAACTTTATTTGACCACCCTTCACGGACTGTAACTTCAAGTACTTGTATATAATTTATATTTTCTAAGCTCTAACGTGAGCTTTAATTTGTCTTTAATATACGGATGGTGGAGGTTACTTTGAAGCTTCCATTTTTTTTTTTTTGAACCTGTAAAGCAGTGATGTGAAGCTATGAAAACGGGGAGGCTTTTACCTTCTAAGCAAGGAGACTTTGAAATTAAGTTATAGCTTTGATGATCTTTAATTTGTTGATTATTTCAGATCTAGAAAATAATAATATAATTATTAAAATTGTGTGGCCATTCTATGGTAATTTCAATTGGACATGGGAAATTAATTATAATATTATTTATTTTTTTCTTTTTTGAAGTATTAGGATGAATTCGAACACCAAACACGTTAAATCTGTTGGGATCTGTCGATATCAAACATTACATATACTTTCTAATTATTTACATTGTGAGAGATATCTATCTCTACTTTGAGTATAATACCGACATACATACTTGTAAAATGTATATAGTTAGATTCTAACCCCGATCATTAACGTGGAAGGGGCCGGGTGCACTATGTATAACAAAATTATTGAAAATTGGAGTTTAAGTAAAGCCAATTTAGATGAGGAATAGCATGAAATAATGATGTATGTATGTAGGTGTCCTATGAACCCCCAGTTTTGATAAATCACATATCGCGTGGGCTCCATCTAATAAAGAATATTAGATTAAAAGAACCCCAACAACTGTAAAAAACTTCATTGAAATCTGGTTGACAACAAGCATGACACAGGTCTACGCATCAAATTCCTCTTCACAAAATAATTCCTTTTTGAATCCAAAACCGATTGGAATAATTATTATATGAAGTTATATGTCTATAATATTATTAATATCAATCACTCTTATAGTAATTAAGTCCATGGTTTAATGGGTAATTAATATTAATTTTTTTTATAAAAAGAAAAAGGAGAAAAGAAGTCTCTGGAATTAATGTAGATTTGCATGAACGCGGTGCCACAAAGGAGGATGGCACCAAAAATGCTTGACTTCTCATCAAGATATCAAAATATATAAAAACTATTTTTTATTTTCCAAAACAAAATGAATATGTTGATTCATGAATCTCTGTAGCTCGCTTCAATGGAATGACAAAGAAACCAAAATTAAGTGGAAAAAAAAAAAAAAAAAAAAAAAAAACCCAACCAAGAGTAAATCAAAATGCATGATGCATTTTTTTCGCTTAGATTTTGAAATGCCATTTGCAAAAGATGCATCATACATCCTATACATGATAGCTTCTCTCTGTTTATGTTTCATGACATGTTTCTTATTCTCAAATGAGATATAAAGAAATTAACATGCAGTTGTATAATTTCATACGTTTTTTTTTTCGTACGGAATCACAATTGACACCGGTACTATAAAATGCAATATGTTTGATATTTTATTATGATATATAGTTTCCATAAGTTAATAACAACTGATTAATTTGTATATGCATGATTGTTTAACTTACAAAATAAAAATTATATATATACATGCAGCATGTAATATAAGATAGATTTACTGTTACATACATGATTCCTAATTTTTGCAACTTGGTTCATCCGAATTATATGAAATTAAACTTTAAAATTAGATAGTGTTACGAAAGGATTCAAATCACCTGTCAAAAAATGGTATCCCAATTTGTGTCTAACCAATCAAATTAGTCCATGTGTTTACGTTTTAAAAAAAAATTGTAAATGATTATTATTTTTGACAGGTAATTTGAATCTATTACGAAAACTACTCCATTTAAAGAAATTCGTGTTCTACATATAAAAGCAAACAAATTCAGATGGGTGTTGGCCACCACCTACTACGTGTTTGCACACACCATGTGCCGTGTAGGTAATGAATAATCATAAGAATAATGACCGGTCAGTACCTAAAGTACTGACTCCATCAATGAGAGTATAACACGTGTTCCAATTTGTGAGATAAATATATAAACGTAAAAGAAAGAAAAAAGACACGTGAATGCAACACAATCAGACTAAATTAATTAAAGTGAATGGAGAATCATATACCAATAAGAATATGAATCCCCACTTAGAATTGCATAACGTGTGTCCACCATTTACCTCCGCTTTTGATTGAGTGATTAATTATTAAACAAGAAGATGCTATTAATTATATAGATAGGCATTTATAGAAAAGTTGGGACCAAACTAGGACATGCAAGCGTAGGATTTAAACCATCGAATCATCAATCATGGATCGATGTATTGAATTAAATAGACATATGCATGTTAGGGTTTTCCAGAATAGGCAAAGTGTAAACCGGCCAGCTAATATTTTGGCCCATTTTTTTTCATGGTAATTAGAAGGTAGCATGCACATACTAAGAAATGAAGAAATATATATATCCCCACCTCACCACACACAAATCACAATGGCAATTGGCAGCTGTAAAGCAAATGTGGTGCATATATATATATATATATCTCATAGCTTTATCGTCTTGTCTTACTCATTCCCAAATCCCATCTCGAATGAATTAAATGTCCTAACTAACACAAAATCATCCAAAAAAAATTCAAGAGCACACACTTTGAGTATAATAAATTAAAAATATATACGATCACCACACTTATACCATGTAAATAACTTAAGTAACCTAACTTCGATATAGCTTATGCTAATAAGAGAAAAATTGATAAAATCATTCATCCGATCTCTATTAATGTAATTAATAACATTTGAAATATTAAAAAAAAAAAAAAAAAAAAACCCTTAATTAATTATTTTACTTATAGTGGGGTATTGTAATTTAATAAATAATTGATAATCAAGTCATTTGTAATATTATTGTACTATACTGATGATGCCTCAACTTTTGCTAACATTTCAGCTTAATTATAAGAGTATCTCCAATGCAAATATGCATTTTTGAGTTTCTAAATAGTGCCACATTAACATTTCTATTTATTATGGACCCACTTTTGAAAAAAAATTAGAGAAATGCATATTCACATCTCCAATACAATTATCTAAAGTTAAATATGAATCCATTTTTTGACCAGTCATAATAAAACAATTATTCTACTCTCTCTCCTCTTTTATTTTACAATTGAATGAGCTTTAATCTTATTGGTGGAAAAAGTTCGAAATCCTAGTCGACATTTCTAAGAGAGTTTCTAGAATTATAAACTCAACTCCATATTCTCTAACTTTTTTTTTGCCACATCATCTCTATATTCAACTTAGATAATAGCATTGGAGAGAGTTTTTCTAACTTTTTAAATATCAATCCTATATAACACTCCATTTTCTCCAAATGCATAATAACATTGGAGATGCTCTAAGTCCATCCCGACTTGAAAAATTGGATAATTAATAAAGAGCCAAGTATCGTAATTAGTAAGGCCTTGAGCTAACAAAATCTATTCGTTTAATTCAAATTAAAAAAATAATAATAATAATAATAATAATAAAACTTCAATTAGTCAAACAAACATGTCCTTTAAAGAACATTAATATATAAATATTTTACAAAATAATAATTAATTTTGAATATAAATTGGTATATAAATATACAAGTAGCGTGATTTAATTATAATGAAATACAAATGACATAATATAATCGAAGTTTTTCTCCGAGTCAACATCAAGAAAAAAAAAAAACAACAAAATCATGTGAGGCAAGACAAGATGAGATTGGTTCGGTGGTAAATCCTCTCACACCCACACAGCCACACCACGAGGTTGTGGGTTCGACTCTCTCCTCCCCCCATAAAACCCCGAATTATCGTAATATTTCAAAAAAAAAAAAATCATGTGAGGCAATTTAGTAATGAAAACTTGAGTGGAGTATCAACTGGGCCTCAAATTTACATATGTAAACAAACTAAGGCTGTGTTTGTTTGTTTGTCAAGATCTTACAGATCCTGTTAGAGGCCTCAATTCAATCCTATTGACAACACTAACCAAAACCCAAGCCCAGAGTCAGACATGAATGCAATTAGCTGACCAATTTCTTGAATTCAAGACTTCAATTGGGCTGCCCTTAGTTGATCTTTAAATCAATCCTTTAAATTATTATTATGTTAAAATTTTACTGTCTCTTCCTAGCTACTAGCCTAGTAGGGCATATAAATATAATATTATGGTTATTAAAATAAAATTTATAACAAAATAATAAAAATCCTCAATATATTTTAAAATCATGGGCCAGAAGAAGACAAAAGTCTTGGAAGAATACAAAAAAAATATTAAAAAATTATAGGAGAAAGCTTGATTGCAAGTCCCGTGTACTATTTTTGTTCTACAATTAACTTGAATTATGATCCAAAAAGCATTAATCGCCGACTTGAATGATTAAGATAAGTGGGTGCTAAAGTTATGAGCCATTAGCATACTTTAATTGCAAAAGATACTGACACCATACCTGTTTATGTTTATCGATTACTTAATTACACTTGTTTCTGGTTAGATTCTACATTTTTAATGGTACAAAGAGTCACTTATTTGTTTTATATTTTCAATTTTCTTCAATCTTTGATGTCCATAAAAACAAATATCAATATGATTTTAATTTTTAACTGTAACACTAGTTCTTCATAACCCATATTGAATCATTGATGTCCAGTACCGCCATGAAAACAAAATCCATATGATTAGAAAAGGGAGAAGAAATTGAAAGCATACCTAAATTAATTAGGATTTGGTAAGTCTAAAAGTTATTGAAAGACTGAATTTAATCAACTTTTTTTTGGTGCATTTAGTGTAGAAAGTGATAGAAATAGTTTGGTGACTTTATTCCAAAATCAGCCGACAAAGTAAAGGGTTGGACCAACAATTAGTCCTAATTATTGCCAACCAATTCCATATTACGTCCCACCACCCTACCTAATTTAATCCCTCCAAGTCAATTATCATTTGCGACTTCTATCTATTTTTTACTATCAAAACCAACATATATCTTGTTATACCAAACTTTTCAAGTATATATAAATTAAAATTATTCAAAATTCAATCAAATTAATTATTGTAAAAGTTGGGATGATTCGATGGTGAAGTTCTTACACCTACATGTTGAGATCGTATATTAATAATAAACTTAGAAAAAAAAAATACTATATAGTTTTAGAAAATTAATCTAAAAATTAATTTATATAATAAATGATTTGTTTTTACCATATAAAATATGTCGTGGTGAGGTGAATAGCATAACAAAAATAAATAATTTGTTTTTAGTTGATTTTTTTTGTGTAGTATTATTGATAAATTTAATTAATTTAGATAATATAGGGTTTAATCTAAATACTATTGAAATATTTTCTTAAAAATTAGGATCATAAACAGGAGTAGTGGTCTCCTAAGTCCTATCCTCCAAAGAGAGGCAGGAAGACAAAGATGGCCCATGAACCAATGTTAAAGATAATTAAAGGACCCACACACATCAAGGTCCAAGGTAAAGGTGTTAAAAAGAAGGAAGGGTAAGGGCTCCACTGCCCAAAGCATGGTTTGTCTTCTTGCATATCAAATGAGATCAAATCAGAAGATCATGGCTACGGTGGAGAAATCTGATGGCTGAGATTGTATCTTCTTGTTGGAGATAATTGTCTAAAACGATGAATGCAGAACCGTCGTGCCTAATAGACACTCATAACTCATAGCAATTAATAACGTCAATAAGCAGAAAAATAGATGAAAGAGAATAAACAATCATAACATAAGATATACGTGGAAAACCCAAATCGGATAAAAAACCACAGGCCTTCAGGACAACAGAGAAAGTTCAACTATATGATAAATTGTTACAACCATATACTTCAAGATTGTCTCTCACACCTAACCTCAAACCACACTTACAAGATCCTCACCAAGAACCCCACAATATCTCCTAGATCTTCCCTAAATATCACCCACGGATCTCATATCCACCGATATTCCCTTGGATCCCTTCTCGGATATTCCATTTGGGTCTCCCTGAATCTCACTCACACTCTCTGATATTACATGGTGTTCAACTCACAACACAAATAAACCTAATTACAATGTTCTATTTATACTAGTTACAGGGAGTTTAAGATAAAATGAAATTCTACTCCTAAACGTACAAGACTTACTTGTTCCAAATAAATACTATTTCCTTTTATGACAAGTCTTCTTGTAGGGAGTAAATCTTTTTCCTTCAAACACAAGAACTTCCAAAAGAATACCTTTTCCTATTATGCGCAACATTCCCGATCTCAGCAATACATCGTCTACGCCGTATTGGTCACGGTGTGCACCCCGCTTCCAACACCACGAAACAAATCTGCTCCTGACCGCTCTTGCCACCGATGTGGCTTTCACAGCGCCACTCGTAGCGCTCTCCACTGATCTTCGATCGCTCTCATTACCGCTGTCGAAATCCATAGCGTACATCACAGCGCTATACCGCTGTGGGAACCGCTGTCAAAGCCACAACGCAACCCACAGCGGTTTGCTCCATTCTTCCGTTCTTCTAGTCTTCAACCTCCCTCAAACACCACCTTCAACTTCCAAACGTATCCCACGTCTCCAGGAAGCTCTACATCAGTTGAGTCTTGTTGGATTCACATTTTGTTCACTTAGGAATACAAGTCAAAACATAACACTTCTAACTCATATACTGCTCACTAACTGTGTCGTATCATATGAAATTGCTGGTTAAATTGCAACACTGTGTGGTATCTATGTATCTTCTATATATAGATGATCTATATAAATGTTCAATTCAGTGCACATTGTATAAATGTTCAATTCAGTGCACACTGATATAGCTTCATCAGTGCGTTGGATATAGACAATTAGATTTACATACTTTGATTCAAATTGTATACACTTATCAAAACTTTTCCATAATCAGTGGCCCACATATATTGATAATTGTACACTGATGTGAACGGAACCATATATATATATATATATATATATATATATATATATATACATGCACCACGACATGTGTTTGACAACTTAAGATATTGTTGAATAAAACGAGCGGTTTTTTATGACCAAGACTAGTTGGTTGGTTGGTTTTAAAAATCAAAGAATTAACATCTCGAGATGTTTGTTTATGCATTGGAACATATGTGTTGGATGGATACGGATGTCCCGTCTATTTTTTAGCGACGTTTGACTTGACTTTGCCTATTTGATTGACCCATCTGTGGACTATGATATATTGATATTTTTGGTCTTCCACTACTTTAGCGATACTCACGCTGCTGTATATAAAATTATAAATCAACTAATTAAGGATTTATGATTGCGACAAAATTCACCAATTCTTTTAATTTTTTGAGAGTTTTTGTTTTATTCTAAATCAATAAATTGAAATCTTAATAGATATGAAATGTACAGTAATGCTACTATATTCTATATATATTTTTATTTATTAATTAAAGGGTATGAAACACATGTTAACAAATGAAAATGTTCTTACTTCTTAGATGCATTATTTATCATTTGAAATATATCACATATACATACTCAAAACATAAATTTTATATATATATATATATATTCGAGATTAAAAAAAAAAAAAGGACTCGAACACACAATCTCGTGGTGTATATCACCAGTCACTAGACCAACTCCATCTCGTCAATTGATAAGTATAATTTGAAAATAATTATGGTTCAAAACTTATAAATTTTAATTTCCCAAAAATTATGAACTATTGATGAAATGCGATGAGTTAAACAAACGTAACACTGCTAAATGGTTCAATAACACCAAAGACGTTTTTAATTAGGCACCTTAATCTTATTATATATAATTAACCCTTTATTCTCTTACCTATATACAAAGGGTGATATTAATTTCACAATTTAGTGGTTAATTAAGTTGAGAAATTTGTACACATCATTGCAAATGATTTATTTTATACATGAATTAAGTATGGCTTCTTCAACAAATTGAGTGCTTTGCTTTTGCCTTTGTGGCTGTGGTTGCTGAAATCATGAGACATGTTCCTTATCAATATCTTCACTAAATTAATCATACTTTGTTTTTTCATTTATTCCAAAATAATAAAAATAAAAATAAAAAAAGCTAGCCAAGCCAACCCAAATGACAAATGTGAAAGAAAATATAAAGAAACAAAAGTAGAAAAAGAAAAACAAAACAGGTTCCCGTGATTGGTGATGGAATTGAGGAGAAGTGTTGGTCAAGCATGATAGCTAACCCAATCCCCCATTTAGCTATACGTTTACAAAAAGAAAAGTTATAGCTACTCATTTTGTGTATTGTCTGTTTCAACTATATCTTTTTACACAAAAGTCCTGCATTATTTGCTTGGTCAAATTTGTGAAACTAAAGGATCCCATTGCTGCACATTTACTCGTAATTGGCATGTGCAATCCCCTTCCACGTCAACATAGTGGATTCGATTTCCAACTATGAGAGTCGATATACAAACCGCGCATGTAATGCTTGATCTCTATAGCTCCCGGCAGACCTTTAACCCATCTGATGTTAGCTTTCAAAACATAAAAATCTTCTAAGATAACAAATAAATTGTAATTCCATATGGTTGATAAAGATATGGACATTGCAACCTCATGTGATTTGGGAGTTGGATGAAATTGACATCACACCCTAGAAGCATAAAACTGAAAATGAGAGGGATTACAACAAGAATTTATTAAACTTTCTACATCAACAAATCAGATACTACCAAAAATTATTCGTGGGTTCCCGCATGCTTAGTATGCTGATTATTACTAATAATCTCAAACTATAAACAAAAATAAAAGATTAACTTAATTCTTTGTAAACTGACAGTTGGTAACGGTGCTTTAACTACTAAAACAGTAGCGTTAAATTTATGTGATAAGGGTCACACGCCGTTTCGTTTTCCGTAAGTTAAGAAAAAAAAAAATGTTGGTCACTTGTCAGGAGCTCGAAAGCTACTGGCGGTAGCTAAAAAAAAAATCAGAGAAATAAAAAGCAAATAAATTGCAGAAATATAGAATGCAACGAGCAGCCACCACTCCTGCTCTGCACCAGTCCAGTCCATAGTTTGTTTTGTCTCGCTGCAACCCCAATCCATAGTTTGTTTATCATCACTACCATTTATGAGAAGATAATACCCATTTTGCTTATCATAATCGCCATTCTTCATTAACCGTTTTTCTATTCTCAGTCTCTGTCTCTCTGTCTCTCTATTGCAGTTAGCTTTTCCTTTTTTGTTGTAAAATGGAGAGGAAACAAGGGTTCTTTTCGGCTTTGAAAGAGGAGGTGGTCAGAGGTTTGTCTCCGGCGAGGTCGAGGGCCAAAAGTCCGGCGAGAAGCGCGTCGCCGATGTCGAGTTTACTGAGGAGAAGAAGAGGTAGGAGTAACAACCACCACCACGTGGCGCAACCGGAGCCGTTGATAGTGAGATCGGGGAGTATGAGGCCGGTGGTGGAGGCGTTGTCGCCGTTGAATGAAGGACCCGATCCAGATGGAGCGGATGGCGGAGGAGAATCGAGGATGGAGGGAAAGTGGGCCCAGTGGATGGGACAGCTAGCGAGAGCTCCGTCAGTTTCCGGCTCTGCTTGTAAACGGTCGGATCTGAGGTTGCTGCTTGGAGTCTTGGGTGCTCCGCTAGCACCAGTGCATGTTACCACTGCCGAGCCTTTGCCTCATCTTAGCATCAAAGATACTCCAATTGTCAGTTCTCTTCTCTTTTGCTGTGTTTTAGATTTTTTTTTTTTAATCTTTTTTTCTCTTGCATGTTGGTAGTTTAATTATTTTTATTTTTATTTTATGAAGATTATTTTATTTGTTTTCAAGCGTGCTGATAATTAAATCGATTTCCTGTTTAGTGTTTGATAAAACTCTTGGTCACAGATTGTAATGACAGTTGAATTTCAACTTTGCATTTGTATAATTGTATTGCCTCTGCAGAAATTGAAATCGGGATTTGTGTTTGTAGATGCATTTTATTTTCTTTTTCTTTATAATCCTGAAGAGGAGAAAAGAAAAGAAAAAAGTTGATTTCAATTGAAGGAACTTAGCTAAATGTGATAGTTGTGGGTTTTTTGGTTGCAGGAATCATCATCTGCTCAGTACATATTGCAGCAGTACACAGCAGCATCAGGTGGGCAGAAGCTTCAAAACTCTGTCCACAATGCTTATGCCATGGGAAGGGTGACGATGATAGCTTCCGAGTTTGAGAAGGGTAACAAGGTTACAAGGAACCGGAATTCCTCCAAAGGTGCGGAGTCAGGCGGGTTTGTGCTCTGGCAGATGAATCCAGATATGTGGTATGTGGAGCTTGCGCTTGGTGGCAGCAAGGTTCGTGCTGGCTGCAATGGGAAGCTTGTGTGGAGGCACACACCTTGGCTTGGTGCCCATGCTGCAAAAGGTCCTGTTAGACCTCTGCGCCGTGCCCTTCAGGTGAAGAAGCTGCCTGTCATCACTCATTTGCTGTTTCTTTTTGTGTTACCATTATGTAACTAAACATTTAAAACTTAATTTTTATCAGGGTCTTGACCCAAGAACCACTGCAAGCATGTTTACTAATGCAAGATGCATTGGGGAGAAGAAGATCAACGGAGAGGATTGTTTTATCCTCAAGTTATGCGCGGATCCTGCAACACTGAAGGCCAGGAGCGAAGGACCAGCTGAGATCATAAGGCATGTTTTATTTGGTTACTTTAGCCAGAAAACAGGGCTTCTTGTGCACTTGGAAGACTCCCATTTGACCCGAATCCAGAACAATGGAGGAGACGCTGTCTACTGGGAGACCACAATCAACTCATTCCTAGATGATTACAGGCCTGTTGAGGGAATTATGATCGCTCATTCAGGTCGTTCTATAGTGACCCTTTTCAGATTTGGAGATACCGCAATGAGTCATACGAGGACTAGGATGGAAGAAGCATGGGCAATCGAGGAAGTGGCCTTCAATGTCCCTGGCCTATCAATGGACTGTTTTATTCCACCCGCTGAACTAAGATTTAGTTCGGTGAGTGAAGCTAGCGAATACACTCAAGGCCAGAGGGTAAAGAGTGCCGTAGCTGCTGCAGCGTACCAAGCCAAACTTGCCACATTAGGGAAGTCCAATGACATTGGTGTCAACAATATCAGTTGGAGGCCAAATGTTTAGACAAGAAGGCTTGCCGCCTGTGGCAAACTGTCTCACACAAGTAGGCCAGGCTAGGTTTCCAGGTTAGAATTTAGATTTTTAGTAGATGAACTTGTAAGGTAGGAGCTGTAGTTGTTTTCGAATTTTGGCATTCGATCAATCAATGTCTCTTTGAATTTGTAAATACAGCACAATCAAATTGTGGAGAATCCATATTGGAATGGAGCCAGGGCTTGGGTAAACACCGTAGTAGATAACAGAGAAAGTTAGAAAATCTAGTAGCTAACAGAGGTTTGTTTTTAAATTTACCTTCGTTGCATAGTGTCGTAAAACGCTAATATCCGAGTATCAATTGTGTTTCTTATTTTGATTTTCTATGCTAGCTACAATCTTTGTAGAATCTGTTTTTGTGAGGATGTATTCAATTTTCTTGCATTAAATTCCATGATAGGAAAGAAAAATTTGAGCTAGCTTTGTTAATTGGATGCAATACACCATCAGAAAATAGCAACTGAATTCTTAGAATACATTTCCAGGCTTGTACGACCCACACACGTCCTACTTACAAAGACCGGTGGATAGGAAAACAAATGCTTGAAATACAAGTTATGAAATCCAGAGGTTGGCAGTTTGTTGGAAGAAGAATTACAACCAGATAACTAACTTGCAATGTAGGTTCTTTGTTGACAAAATTGAAAATTTAATTGTGGTTCTGGTTTGCAGCATTAATTATTTTGATTACCAAATATATCTGGTGTTGATGCAGAACGGTTTCCTATCCTATGTTAAAGAAAAGTCTTTACTTTTGATCATATCCTCATAGAAAATCAACTTTTACACGACATGCGAACTAGAAGGGATTTGATAGATGAAAAATCATTAATGATGATTTTGGATAAGCGACTAATGACTAATCTAGAAAAGTAGAACAAGTACCACCGGCCTGCGAGAGGAAAATTATTAGTGTTTGGGCAAGTAGGTAGGCTATTTGAGAGAAAAAAGCTATACATATACTGCAATCTAATTATTCAATTTGGTTAAGTCTTGTGCTTCTTCATATCACACAGAGGTAAGACGACTTGTCTTCTAATTTTTATTTTTATTTTATTTTTTGTTGAATGTGACTTGTCATATAATTTCAAAAAAAAAAAAAAAAATAGTGCTAAAATGATGGTTTTGTAAGTTGTATTAGAACATCCCATTGTATTTTTAAATTTTGTACGTATTTTGATTTTTGAATAAGGGATATTATTGTTTTCTACCCTGAGTTAAGTATTGGTCATTTTGCACCCTCTAGTTTTGGTATTGACCATTTTCCACCCTGCCGTTAGTTTTGGATGGAAAAGTGTTCTTTATAATGTAAAATGACGTTGTTGCCCTTGCAATCTTGCTCCCTCTCTTTTTCAATTTTTTTTTTTTTTTTTTTTTTAAATCATCTTCATCACCATCATCGTCCAAACCGAACTAAATCGAAGATCAACACCAAACCTCAAAAATCCAAACCCAGTTCATCATCATCATAAACCCATACAAGAAAAAATAATAATAATAAAAGGCTCGTTATTCCAAACCCAGTCCAAACCCATAAAAAAAAAAAAAGAATATTTCAGAAAAAATGGAGATCTAGATGGGATCTCCACTGTTCATCCCTCAAGGTGGACGGTGGAGATCGGATGAACAGTGGAGATCCAACATGGATCTCCAACAAATCCGAAACAAGATCCATCAAAAACAAAATTGAAAAAAAGAGATAAACATCATCTTCTCCAAATCCGTATCTTTAAACAAATTTAAAAAAAAAAAAAAAAAAAGGAGATAAACATCATCTATTCTCCAACCAAGCCGATTTCAACATCCACAAACACAAACAAAAATCTTCTCCAAAAAAAAAAAAAAAAAAAAAAAAAAAACCGATTTCAACAACCACAAACACAAATTGAGCCCCCAAACACCAAAATCTCCATCACCATTTTACCCTTTCTATTTTTTATGAAATATTTACCCTCTAACCATGGAACCATCAATCAAAAATCGAAACCCATAAAATCACCAAAAAAAAAAAAAAAAATCAGAACAAATCATCACCATCAATTGGAAACCCAAAAAATCGAACCCTCCCAAAATCAATTAGAAACCATGAAAATCATTTTAAAAAAAGAATTGAAAAAACCCACCTGAGAGTGAGAAAGCCAAAGAAATCGAGAGATATTTAGAAGAGAGTGAGTGAGGGTAAGAGAGATTGAGATTGAGATTGAGTTGGAGATGAGGATGAGAGTTTGAGATAAAGTTGGAGATTTGTAAAATAAAAATAAAAATTTAAAAATAAAAAGATAAGAGTGGAGAATTGGAGATGAGATCGAGAGAGGAGAGAAACGAGAGAGGAGAGTCAGATAGTGTTGAGGAGAGAGGAGAGAGAGAGGAGAGAGGAGAGAGGAGAGAGAAAGTGATAGTTTTTTTTTTAAGTTTATTTAAATATTTATTTATTATTGTTATTTTAATTTTCGTATTTAGTTTTATATTAAATGATTTGTTTAATTCATTTTTTAATTTGTTTTAACTTTTCCATGTGCACTTACCATTATACCCTTACTGACCTAACAGAAAATTAAACATTTTAACGGAACAGTAACGGTAGGGTGTATTTTGACTATTAACTGAAATTAGAGGGTGGATTTTGGCCATTACTCAAACTAGAGGATGGAAAATGACCAATACCTTATAAGTGAGGGTGGAAAATAATAATATCCCTTTGAATAATGTATTAACAATTAATATAACGAATGGAATAGCATCATAAAAATTTCATTTAATCCTATAATCAAATAATTACGAAAGTATCTCTTGACACAACTTTTCAACGTTGAACCAACAGGAATTAGGGTCCATTTCACGTTGGTGAGTCTTCTTCTCTCTATCTTCTCCCTCTATTCTCTAGCTCTGATTCTTCTTCTTCTTCTTCTTCGGAAACTCCTTCATCCTTTGCCAGCATATATGTTCTTATTATCTCTTTTTTATCTCTCCTCTCTCTAGAAACGGGTCAGGTTTCTATATCCTCTGACAATTTCTAGTTTGCATAGTGACGGGCAGAGGCAGAACTTGGAGTATGAAGTTGGGGGGCCAAATTATAAAAAATTGAAATTAATGGGGTTAAATTGTAAGTTTACAATTTTTTTTAACTATTAATTTATTTTTTTCTGTGAGCCAATGAGGGGTCCATGGCCCCCCCGCCTCCACAGGGTTCTGCACTTCTGCCCCTGGTGACGGGTTAGACTTTTATATGAGGGCAGTTTAGTCATTAAATCTTTCATGCGGATAAAAACATGATAATTATATTGCTTGTGGCTAAAAAAACAGATTTTAATAGTTTTATAAGGTTAATATTGCAATTTCCCTACTATTATTGTTCTTCTTAGGTATTCAATTGTTGGTATTACACAGCTGGTATCATGGTATATATAGGAAATGATATTGTTACAGAATTAGTACTTTGCATTCTTTCTTACAGAAGTTTGATCACCATTGTGGATTTCTTACCAATTAAGCACTCAGCAAACTGCAGCTTTACTGATAATCTTGATTGTGAAGAATCTGGAATGTTTAACAAATGTTGATGTTTCTTCTGCATATATAGCAGAATACACTGCTTGCATGTATAAAAGTCCAAGTACAAGCTAGCATTATAAGTTTATAACTTTAAAATAGTTAGGGTTTAGAAGTATATATATTAATCTTCTCCTGTTACATGTCCTCTTCTATGCGGCTGCAGCCAAGCCCTATATGGCCTAGCTAGCTTTTTCAACCATTGAGTTTGAATGGTATAGCAGATCTTTAATTTCTTCTTTAATTTTCTTTCTTCACATAGAAACACACACATAGTTCTGTGTGATTGGATTGCGTATCTAGTCTTCATCATCATGACCTTAGAAATTATTTTCCACGCGGATTGTACGATCAATGAATAAAACAAAAAAATAAATCCCATGATCAGAAACTAAACCACATAATTAGAACTGAATTTTAATCTCTCTTGTAAAGACAGATTAGAAACCTTTAAACCAGCTTTTCGTGCTTGCCAACTTATATATATTAGCCGCATATACTTGAGACCTTCAAACATTTGTACTAATTATACAGTTTTTAATCCATTAATCTATAACATTTGTATGTTCTGAGCTTTTGCTGTCTACGGTGTTAATATTATTTTTTTAAAACACAGAAGCTGTGGAATGTGAAGGGACCACAATCGCATTGTGAGCTTCTGTTAATGAAGAAATAGTGCCCCCATGCATATTCAAGATGTGGTCCCTCCTCAGTCCTCATCTGATGAATCCAAATTAATTATATCATTAACTAATTTTAAGTGGAAGAATATGATCAGAGCATTGCAGACTAGTTAAAGTTTCAATGTTTAAACATATATTCTCTCTTCATTCTACTACAAAAGTTGTATAAGACAGCAGAAACCTTTGTTTATTTCATCCTACATGCAATATATTTACAACAGGTTTCAAATGTGGAATCTTGTACTTGATAATTTTTATATATAATTATAATACACATTCGATGTAGGGATTTTCCTTTCTTTCAATTTAAAAACTAATTATTTTAATATACATTCGATGCAGGGAAGATTCTTTTGTTGTTGTGCAAAAACATTAATAGTAGGGATGGCAAAAAGCAGGGTCTGGGCCGGGTATCGGTTGGGTACCCGGGTTTAGAGAGTCCGGGTATCCACCCGGGAAAAAGAATGAGATTTTCCTTCCTTGACCATAGATGAAATAGGTCATTGTACTTAAGTTAGGTTTTGATGAGTAACATACTAGAGTAAGAGTTGTTGTTGATCAGGAATTAAGAAGAGATATATAATTGAAATTCTAGATTCTAGACAACATCATGACAAAATGTGCACAGGAAATCTGGAAATTTGGTCTAACATGGGTTTACTTGTGGTATTTTGGAGAATTCGAAGATATGGTCCTTTGTCACATAAGACAAAAATACAGCAAATATAGGTAGTGTTAGAAGAAGAGTGAGAAAAAGTAATCTGGAAAAGCACTTTCCAGAACAGGGGGTGGTCTTATTTTTAAGGAGTACTCTAATAAAACCCTAGCTAGCTAGAGAATATATATGGCCAATGGTGACTGGTGAGGACCACTCTGTTTTCTGATGTGGGAAGCACAATTGCACAAAGGAGGAAAGCTTAGGGCAAGAAAACAATATGACATAATTATACATAGAATAGGGTAAATAAATATATGATCATGAATATGTTAACCAATCGCTTTTATTCTATGTGTGACAGAAAAGAATTCATCACTTTATGAGTTTATGGTCTCGTGACTAATGTTTGCTCTTCAAAAGCTCATCAAATTATGCAGCAAAGTACAATTTCTGTCAGAATTGGCATCATATCAATTTCACTCTCTAGTGAAAATCGATGAAACCTAACCAACCTTAGTAAAAAAAAAAAAGACACACTTCACTCTATATTCAAATATGGAAAATGCTTTTAAACTTTAATATTATTATTTATAGTAACTTTTAATGCGCCGCTAAGTACCACTCACATTTACATTACTTTGAATCTTCATATCACTCAAACTGGCCAATTAAGTCAAGCAAAACCCTAAAATCACTCAAATTAAACTTTGTCACCATGGAGTACACTCTGAAGAAAAAGGAGAAGAAGATTTCCACCTCTAATCAAACTTGCACCAATCCTTGCTGTTTCTTTTGCACCATGAAAGAGCCAGACACTTCTCTTAGAAGTGTTAAAATAGCAAAAATTTTCAAAGAAATGCCTCTCAGAGATGACCATGAACATGTTTTGGTCCTGAGTGGTCTATGGAATATAGCCATGACTCAACCAAACGATCCAACATTCCCATCTCTAGGGATCTTCAATTGCATGGCGAGTTTGATCTACAAAGGTGTCAACAGTAGAGATAATTGGCTCGTTAGGCATCAAAACATTTACATCCCATATTATGCAGCTCATGTTATTGGCTCTTACACCATGAAAAAGGTCGAGTGTGCGGAGAAAGCAGTGGATTCAGGTGTAATACCTCCATTAATGGAGCTTTTGAGAGGAAAAATGAGTTGGGTAGAGCAAAGAGTCGCGGTTAGAGCACTCGGTCACCTTGCAAGCTACGAGAGAACATTTGAAGCAGTAGCGGTTTATGAAGAAGAGGTTGTCAAATTAGCCATGCAATTAGCTTCTACTTGTCTCGATGTTGTGTATGTTAATTTTGTTGGGGTCAAAGAGAAGACTAAGCGGTTGAAATATCACAGCGACTTGCTCACAAGAGGTAGTGTATTAGAAGGTTTAGAAACGGAGAACAGGAAGGCTGAAGAGTGGGCCAGTCAACTTCAGTGTTGGTCTCTGTATCTACTAAATTGCTTTGCTTGTAAAGAAAGGTCTTTGAATCTCATTTGCAAGCAAGACTTTTTGATTGATTTGTGTACAATGTGGGGTGGTTTGGTGAATCATCAAAAATCTCCAGCTGGGATCGGACTCATTAGAATCTTGTGTTACAGTCAAATTGGAAGAAAAAATATTGCTGAATGTGAAGTGGTTATAGAGAATCTCTGTAATCTCTCTAGATCTTCTGATGATTGGCAGTACATGGGAATTGATTGTCTTCTATTGCTTCTCAAAGACCCAGATACGAGGTACAAAATCATCGAAACTGCCACTTTATTTCTTGTTGATTTGGTTGAATTAGATAGTCTTATAGATAGTAGACCGAATTTAGGTGAATCAATCACTAGAGCTCTCCTTTTAGATCATAATAAACAAAAAACCAAACTGAAATTTAAGAACAAGAAGTTTGAAAAAGCAATTGAAGAAACTTGGGAACTTAAAGTAGATAGAAGAAAGAGAGAGAAAATGATGTCCGAAGAAAAAGTTGAAGAGAGAAGGGTTTTGGTTGGTTTGATAAAACAAGAAGCGAAAAATCTGTTTTTGTTAGGAGATGTTGAAGAAGCTGTGATAAAATATACAGAAGCGTTAGAGATTTGCCCATTAAAGCTGAAGAAAGAAAGAATGGTTGTGTATAGCAATCGAGCTCAGTGTCACTTGTTGCTTCGAGACCCAGATGCTGCCATTAGAGACTCGACTCGAGCTCTTTGTCTCTCGACAGCAAACTCTCACGTTAAAAGCTTATGGAGAAGATCGCAGGCTTATGACATGAAAGGGTTGGCTAAAGAGAGCTTGATGGACTGCATAATGTTCATCAATGGCTGTGTCAGATCGGATACAAACAAACGTGTGAAGATCCCGTACTATGCAACACGTATGATCAGCAAACATATGGATTCCACGTGGCTTTTTGCCAATGCAAGGTCAAAGTTTTCAAGCAGCAGTCAAGAGGTGGATAAAGTACAAGAATCGTGTGGTGACCGTATGAGTAACAAAGATGACCAACGGTACGATGAATTGATGAGAATGATCATAGAGAAGAAAAGTCTCATATCAAGTAAGTAAGATATATTTTGATATTTTCAAATACAAAGTAACTATAGATCTTCAAAAATTCAAATGGGTTTTCACTTAGTTAATTTCTGTATGGCGTGCAAAAATTAATCAAACTTTTTGGTGTAATATATTCAACATATAGTACAATTGTCTCAATGATAACTTTTTGTCTTTGTCAGGCCTGTCCACTATTATTGAAGAACCTATATTGCATGTAAAGAGAGGGAATAGGAGAGAACTGGAAAAGGCAAGAAGAGGAAAGAAAGCTGTTGCTCGATCAATGTAAGCCATTTATATATGTATGTATGTATGTATGGATCTATCTCTAAGTATAGAACTAGCTAGCAAGAAGCTGGTTTTGGAATTATAATTAATATGGTACGATGATTTTGAATTATATATTTACAACGGTCGATCATTTAATTTGCTTGCGTTCTGGTTCTGCATGCAAATACAAGTTGGTTTTGTTGTTGATCACATGACAAAAGCACCGAAGAACAAAACAAAAAGAGCATGAGTACGGCCTCTATATAAAATCTCTTAGGACGTGTTTGGTATCGTTTTTAAAATTGTATTTTTGAAAACTATTTTTAAAAATGGAAATCATATTTTAAAAATGATGTTTTTAAAAATATAATGTGTTTGGTAGTGTTTTTTTAAAAGTAATTTTCTAAAACGGAAAACGATATAAACGTGTTTAGTTGTTGTTTTTAAAATGAGTAAAATAGTTGTTTGGTGGGAAAAGTTATGATTTGTTTTGAAATGATGTTGAAAATGGTAAAAAACAATTAAAAGTTGTTTTTAATTTTTTAGATATACATTTTAAAAAGTTGTTTTTTGTTTTTAAAAACAGTTTTGTAAAACATGTAAACAAACAACAATGAAGTTGTTTTTCATTTTTAAAAACAGAAACAAATTTTTAAAAATGGTTCCAAACAGCACCTTTATTTTCCTGTTTCTGTAAGCCTTTCTTTAAAAAATTTTTTTAAAAATTTAAAAAATCTGTAAGTTTGGTTTTTTTTTTTTTTTTTTGTAAATATTACAATAATTCAAAATTTTATTGGAATGGAAGAGAGACTCGAATCCATAACCTCGTGGTATGGGTGTAAAGGGCTTTTATCACCGGTCTAACCTCGTGTTGTAAGCCTTTTTTTTTTTCTTTTTTTTTTTAAGTGCTCATAGTATGATCCTTTCATAGCATATGTCATAAAGATATATGTTAACAGTAATTTTTAGTGAAAACGGTGTATACAAATTTTATGAGTAATTTGTGTTAACCTAAATTTTGTTTTTATATAGGTGTTAACTTAAATTTGTAAAGCATAAATTATAACATAATCTTTAGTTAAATTAATAATGATGTCAACAATATTCTCACCTAGCTCTACCTAAGCTTCTAAGATCCTCGTCCCACAGGAATTCAAATCCCTAAAAACTTGATTTTTCTAAATGATGTGACACACAAATCTTAATTATTATATATGTTAATCATGAGATGAGATGTGATATAAATTTACACAAATAACTTGACAATCTAACTATTTCTTATTTTCTCAATAGCCACGGTTCAACGTCCGGCAATGTGTATATATGTATACCCATTATTTCCTTGTCCCATCTCATGTGTAGGTGTTCTCTCCCCACTTGTGGGAGTAGTTGTCTGGACTGTACTATTAGTGTCCAATCCTCGCAGGGTTTCGGTAATTGTTGTACATTCAAAAAAAAAAAAAAATTACACACATATTCAAATGTAGACAAAATTAGACTGCGGCGCAACTTTTCAATAGCTTGACTCTATATATTTGACTTTTTGTCAATAATGTCGTAACATGTTTCAACATGTCATATCATCCAACATTTTATTTTTAAATTTCAAAAAATTCGATATTTTCCTTAAAACATTCTTCCAAGGTTGATGTGCTGTCATTCATATCTACACATTGATGTTATATATTCTAGTCATATTTTCTTACTCAAAACTCCAAATTAATTATAATCATTAAAAAATATATACACTTTTATTATTGTAAAAGTATCGAATAAGTTAAAAGTTATTGTTTTGGATAATTGGGATTTTAAGCGAAAGAATTGATGACCAAGACGAACAGAAAATGCAGTATTACTCATAGGGATTTTAAGAAAACCCTTTTTGGAGGAATTGAATTACAAATGTATCCTTGGATGAAATTGATTTTACAAAAGGGTCCCCTTAAATGATTTAATTGCCCTTACTAACATATACAGGCATATAGCACAATAGGAGATCAGGAGAAATCCCCCAAATTCTAAATTTCATTCCAATTTTTTTTTTTTTTTTTTTAATACTGTAAAATTTTTAAAAATATTATATATATAGAAAAGAAACATGAATGAGATATATCATAATCATTTTTTTTTATAAGGTTGTTGGGGACCAGCTCAACATTTTATTAAATAAAAAAGAAAGAGAACAAAAGAGAACGGAAAATAAAAAAATAAAACAGATTAACAAAACCTAAAAGAAGGTCTGCAACAAAAATTATTGAAAATAAAAGGACTGCAAAAACTCGGAGCGGTCCACCACCATGTAGGAGAGACGATACTGGGGCTCCTGGAAGCTAAACTATCTGCAACTTGGTTACCTTCCCGATAAATATGAGTGACAGCAAAGTCCATTTGAGAGATTAAGCTCAAACACCTATCTCAAGCGGGGCGCCAACGCCAGGGAACCTTACGAGACCTAGAACGAAGGATATTCACTACAAAAATTGAATCGCTCTCCAACCATAACCGACTCCAGCCAAAAGTCCAAGCATAATCAATAGTGTGAACGGCAGCGGCCAATTCAGCTTCAAAAGCAAAGCAGACACCAAGAGGAATAGCAAAACAACCTTTAACGAAACCCATGCATGTGCGGAAAACCCCTGCACAACCAGCAAGACCAGGACTACCAAAAGCAGCCCTGTCCGTGTTAACCTTAAGACAACCCGGCGGGTGAGGGCGCCAATTAACCTCTAAAATGCGAGGAGCCTTGGGAGGACGACCAGAGACATGAAGCCGATGAAGAGTTTGAAGCTCATCCACTGAATTCTTCATAGTACCAGACTGAAGGGAGTCTGTCTCACGAACGGAACGCCAAATCAAGGAAAGAGCATTGGTAAAAACAGGCCTGCCACCCTCAAAAGTAGCTTGATTCCGGAGGAACCACACCACCCAGAAAACCGTGATGATAGAAACCCGCCAGAGAGCTTTCATTTGAGTGCTAAAGACAACCCTCATAGCCTCTTGTCAAAGGTCTAAACAAGTACCATCCAACTTAAGCTTATGGCAAAAAGTAGAGAAAACAGCTTCCTACAACCCACGAACAAAATGACAGTCAAGAAACAGATGCCTTAAGTCTTCCTCTGCAGCATAGCAAAACCGACAATGAGAAGGAGAAATAAAGCCTCTGGCACGCAACACAATGCAATATCCGTGGGAATCTTAACATGAAATAATCGCCAAATGAAGACAGAGCGAGAAGGAGGAATAAAAGACGCCCAAATTTGCTTACCCAAAAAAACAGGACTCCTAACCTCAGAAAGAGAATCATAAGCAGATTTACAAGAAACAATACCATCCAAGGAACATGTCCAAACTAACGAATCTGGGTTAGTGCTTACCACCACCTTCTCAATCTCAATCTCAATCTCAAAAGCAACAACTGGATGAGAAGCTTTAAAAGAAGCAGGAATATCCCAACCCGTAGTATTTGAGTAAATATCACCCACAACAGAATCCAGCGGAGGCTGTAACGAAGACCTATCTTCAACCAGGTCAATCAACAGATCTCCCAACCAGTTATCCGTCAAAAAATGAACCTTAGAGTGACGACCAACCAACCAACCACCTAGACTCAATCATCAGGGGAGTATAATGCAATTTTAGGCCTGGCCAAACAGAAGAAACAACATACCATGTTCTAGGTCTGTGATCCTGGGTGAAAAACCGAGCCCGAAGATATGTGAATACGAAGGACTCCTCAGTCAACAACCTCCAAGTGAACTTCTTAAGCATGGCCTTGTTAAGAATATCAAGGTCTTTAACACCAATACCACCACCATCCTTAGGCCTGCAGCAAGATTTTCAAGCAACTTGGACAGATTTACGACCATCGGTCGAACCAGTCCAAAAAAATTTTGAATAGCAGCATTTAAATCTTACAAAAGAGATGAAGGCCAACGATAAACTTGAAATGAATGCAAGAAGGAACCCGTAATCACTGAATTAATAAGACATAACCTACCTGCCATTGAAAGAGAGAAACCCTTCCATGATTCCAACTTACTTTTAATTTTATCAGCCCATGGGATCAACCATCGACGTTTAGACGCACCAATGAAAAGAGGGACCCCTAGATAAGTCATTGAATCACCACCCTTGCGCATCCTAGACATTGAGAGAAAATTAGTAATTCGAGGCCCAAAGATGTCTTTGCCAAAAAATATGGAAGATTTTTCTCAATTAACTCGCTGACTCGAGAGAGAGTCATAGAGAGCAAAAGTATCTAAAATCACTCGTAAATTCTGAGGAGAAGCCCGGCAAAAGAGGATAACATCATCCGCATAAAGAAAATACGAAGGGGCATGCATCCCAACCGGAGAAGAGATAGAAGTCATAGAGCCCGAGTCTACTAAATGCGTAAGGTATCTGCTCAAAAAATCTTCCGCCAAACAAAAAAGTAGGGGGGAGAGAGGATCACCTTGCCGTTGCCGCACACCACGCGAACAGGGGAAATAACCCTAAGGGAAACCATTAATAATAACTGAGATCCTAGCAGAATCAAAAATAGCCACAACCAAACTAACAAAATTCTCAGAGAAGCCAAAACACCGAAGGACTTCGAAGAGAAAAGACCAACTAATGGAATCAAAAGCCTTAAAAATATCTATTTTTAAAGCCAAGTGTCCACCGCGACTACCATTATTCAACACATTAAAACATTCAGAAGCACCGGCAATACAGTCTCTAATTTGACGACCCCCAATGAAACCAAATTGATTAGGAGAGATGATGCAGGAGTAAATTTCTGCCAAGCGGTCAGCAATAATCTTAGTAATAACCTTAAGCAGGAAATTACCAAGAGCAATCGGGCGAAACTGATCGATCAAGAGAGCATTCGAAGTCTTCGGAATAAGGACCAAGAAATTAGAATTCAAACCCAGAAAAACTCGACCAGTATGAAAAAAATCCTGCATAGCTAAAACCACATCATGTCCCACAATTTCCCGAGAATGAGAATAAAAATTGCCCGAGAAACCATCAGGACCAGGAGCACTCAGAGGATCTATGGAAAAAACCGTGCTCCTCACTTCATCAAAAGAGGGAACCCGAAGAATCGAAGCATTCTCATCAACAGTAACCAATGAAGGCACATGCTCTCTAATCAAAGAGAAGTCTGAACTTTCGTTGCCAGGATCCGAAAAGAGATGCTGATAAAAAAAGGAAACGTGCTCACCAATTTCAGCAGGATCATAAGAAATATTCTCACCAAATTTGAATAGAGGAAATGGGCTTATTTCCCCCTCTATTGCTAGATTTAATAAACTAAGGGTAAGTTAGTGCAATTAACCCTTTAAATTACATGTTTTGAGATTCTTTTCAGGGTTTTGCTACCGTGTTGTTAACAACAAGATTATTGGGTAGTTTTATGAGAGAAAGTTGGTTACTTTTTGTTATAATTTTCAAATCCTTAATTTTTATACACCCTTGGATTGAAATCTAAGGATTGAAATTGACCCAATAACCTTACTGTTAACAGCAACTTAGCCAAACCCTTCTTTTCAAGTTAGAAAAACTAGAATGTTTCCAAAACCATTTTAAATTGGGAAAACTAAATTGAACATTTTCATATCCTTTTTAAAGTGGGAAAACTAACTTGATTGTTTTCAAATCCTTTACAAAGTAGAAGAGAAAAAAAAAATCAATTGTTTTTAAATCCTTTATCTTTGAGATGTATGGTGGAGCTCCATCTCATTTTTTTTATTTTTTATTATAAAAAAGTGATACATGTTACATTTTTATTGGATTACAAGTTAGATTAAATTTCAAAAGGTTAGAGAGTAAATTCGTACTTTTAAACCATAACATTAAAGCTAAGGGCAAAATGTTTAATTTACATATTATATTACGTTTGACCATCAAATATTTTGTTAAAGAGACATGTTTGATGTATTTTAGAAAAGTTAGGGACCATTGGTAATTTGGTACCTTAAAAGCAAATATGTTTAAAGATTAAATAAGTAATTAAGTGTATTTTAGTCATTTCAAATTAATAATGTAGTCAACGGTTTGAAGTGATTGGGCTGGTTTTGATCTGTTACGGAAGACGGAGTCTTCTTGACATCTGTAGGGATCGTCTTGGGCTTTCCGAAAACATATTATAATAGACGATCAGACCTCATATGAACTCTGTAGAGGCCCACGAAGTTCAGCCCGGATTTGGTCTTCATGTGGGCCGAACTTGGATTTCAGCAACTCAGACTCAGCCCCCATTAAATGCTTTTTTGATCCTCTTGGCCCTTGTAATTGGCCCAATTGGAATATGCAATGGATCCTTTGGTGATGCTTCTTGATTCTCATCATTCCCCCTCTCTTCAAAAGGATTCGTCCTCGAATCTTCACCGTAAAATTGTTGATAGCCTGCGACACTTCATCAAAACACTGCAAAAGAGAAACAAGAACACTAGGCCAAGAAGTTGGTTGATTTGAAAACAATGCCTTTTTGATCTCTTTTTTTTTTCCTCACTAGCGAAAATTTCTGTTTCCTTTTTACTCTTCTTTTCCTCATGAGTAAAAAATTCTGTTTCTTTTTCACTTTTTTTTTCTTCACTCACAAAAATTCTTGTTTCTTTTTCGCTCTTTTTTTCCTCAATAGCATAATTTTCTGTTTCTTTTTCACTCTTTTTTTTTTCTTTTTTTGCTGTTTCGATCTCTCTTTCTTTTGAACTCTCACTCTCCTTTTTTACATCTCTTTGTTCTTTTAACCTTACTTGATCTTCATATACTTGTATTGGGGTTAAGAGTACAAGAGTGATTCGTTTTTTATTGAGTACAAAATAGTATATATTTGTATAACCATCATGAGTTGCACGCCTATCAAACTGCCATGGTCGCCCCAAAAGGATATGGGTCGCATGCATTGGTACCACATAATCATATATTCATATTATATAGTGTACAATTTGCATGTTGCTACCTGGTTGAATATGAGAAGTAAAAATGCCAGCAAGCTTTTTGTATGTGGACGATACCCCGGTTGGGCCGGTTCTATTCATTCAGCAAATCTCAATCAAGAGAAATTTATGGCGACAACATTTCATTATTATTTCTTATTCATATCTAGGATTCCAATTCCACATTTGTTTATAAAATCACGTATGGGGTTCGAATTTAACATTTGTCTATAAAATTATTAAGTATAAGAAGACCCATTCCGTGTAATGACGGTTATTTTTTGAATTGTGTTTATAATGGTTAATCTCTACCTTATAAAACTCTTGATCCGACCCTTTTTTTTTTTTTTTTTTTTTTTTTTTGCATCATATACATAATAAATTGATATCTTGAGTTGGGGGTATGGTCATATTAAACATGCATATGTTTAATATATATATATTTTTGACAATGTCTATTAATCCGGAACCACATAATATTAAACATGTATATGTTTAATATGATTAAATAACAGATTTATCATTCAACAACTTGACAAACAAATATATATCAACTGAATTAATTTGTCATATAGGACTGATTTAAAAAAAAAAAATTGTTAGGATTTAAAATGCATGTAATGTCTAATAAGTATAAATAGTGAATTATCACAAATGGATTTAATATATACATATTTCAGGAATTTTCTTAAGTTAATTCACCACTCGGATCTCTTGTCAAACTCAAAGAACACTACTACAAAAAATGCAAAAGAAATCGGTTTTTTTTTATATGGAAGAAATCGGTTTTAGTTAAAACCAATTTAAAAACCCTAATGTAAAATTGATGTATTACAAAAACAAATCCCACCGTCGCCGGCCAACCCCACCTCTGATAATAATGATAATTAATTGTTATTATGAGGAATCGAACTTGCAACCTCAAAATCAAAGTGGTAAGCCTTTACCGCCTGACTACAAGATTGGATGTGTTAACAATTGCACAATATTTGTATATAACCTATATGAGTTGTTAGAAATAAAAAATAAAAATAACAAATAAAAAATAAAAAAACTTGTTTGATAAATTTAAATTTACTCAACTAATCAAAATTCTAATTTCTACTACAAACATATATACATTAAATCAATTTTATTGGTGGGTTCATTTTTCATTTCATTTTTTATTGTGTGGTTTTGTGTGTTCTGCTGGAGATATTTTTGTGCAAACTTTTTCCCTAAAACTCTATCTTTTGGCAACGAAATAAATTTTTTCATCCACATTGGATTCTTTGATTTTTCGATACGAATCCAATGGTATAAAGAACATAAAATTATGGGCTGTATTTTGAAAATTATGATTAATTATTCAGTCAAAGGTCAGAAGCGATTGAAGATATTTTTGTGAAAACGTTTTCCTTAAAACTGTATCTTTTGGCAACGAAATAAATTTTTTCATCCGTTGGATTCTTCGATGTTTCGATATGAATCCAACGGTATAAAGAACGTAAAATTCCGGGTGGTATTTTGAAAGTTATGATCAATTATTCATGAGTACTCAAAGGTCAAGCAATTGGAGATATTTTTGTGTAAACTTTTTCCTTAAAACTGTATCTTTTGGCAAGAAAATAAATTTTTTTGTCCATGGTGGATTCTTCAATATTTCGATACGAATCTAACGATATAAAGAACGTAAAATTCCGGGCCGTATTTTGAAAGTTATGATCAATTATTCAGTCAAAGGTCAGAATTGAAGCGATTGGAGATATTTTTATGCAAACTCTTTCCTTAAAACTGTATCTTTTGGCAAGGAAATACTTTTTTTTTTCAACGCTGGGTTCTTCAATTTTTTGATATGAATCCAACGGTATAAAGAACGTAAATTTCTGGGTGGTATTTTGAAAGTTATGATCAATTATTCAGTCGAAGGTCAGAAGCGATTCGCGAATCCGCGAGTGAGCTGTTTTCATCGCTCATTTTCACACTTTTCCAAATCGATTTTTGGAATATTTTCTTATTTAAAAGTGTTTGTTTGCATGTCTACTTTCTTGTGTCAAAAGTTGAGCAAATAATATTGAGTATTTTTAGAGATGCGCACTTGAATGTTGACATAGGTCAGATTTGCATTGCAGAATTTTGTTTTTGAATCCACATCGGTTTTTATAAAAACCGTTGTCTTTTCAATGCAAAATTTAAGATATCGGTTTTTATAAAAATTGATGTCTAAACATTTTTTTTTAATATCGGTTTTCTTAAAAACCGATGTCTTTTGAAACTGTAATTTTTAAGACATCGGTTTTTATAAAAACCGATGTCTAAAAGCTTTTTTTAAATTGGTTACCAAAAACCGATTTCTTTTAGTAATTTCTAGTGATGTCTTTTAACATTCTTGTAGTAGTGGAATTCGCCCTCCAAGATGACAATTGAGATTGAGCTTCTTCATATAACAAGAACAGAACAGAACATCACATATTCACATTTCATTATACAGGGTGCGTTTGGTGTGTGAGATATGATTTGATTATTTTTAAGACATTAGATTGGATTAGATTGGACTGGATTAATTATAATGTTTTCCGTGCTTGATGCAACATGGGATCGGACTAAAAATAGTCTAATCAAAACCAATCCTCATCCACCTATCAACGATATTTCTCTTCTCCTTCTGTCTTCTTCCTTCTCTTTCTCTACGTTCTTTGTTAGCTGAAAAAAATTTGAATCTAGGGATGGCAACGGGGCGGGTCGAGGTCGGGGAATGCTTTACCATCCCCATTCCCACCTCCCAAAACCATCCCCATCCCCGTCCCCGTCCCCGCATTAAGAGAAGCGGGGTTGGGGGCGGGGATTCCCCGTTGGAGGGGCCTTCCCCATACTCGCCCCATTCCCCGTTTAATATAATTATATATTGAAAAATTACAACTTAAAACAAAGAAAAAAAAAAGTATAAATTCAGTTATATATTATAAATATAATATATATATATATATATATATATTGACAAACGTGGTGTCAAAATATTCAGTTATATATTGACAAACGTGGTGTTAATATATATAAATTAAAATTATTTTTTTTAAAAGGTAATCAGATTAGAGAACCAAAGGCACCAAGCCAGGCCACCCACAACACAAACCAAACCACACGCACCACAGCACACCACAAAAGAAAACAGGGGACGCATCCCCACCAACACAGAGGACCAAAACAAAACAAAACAACGAACCCTCAAAAAACACTCCACCAAAGATCATTGACACCAGCATTCAGGCCTATTTATATATATATAATATATATATATAAATTCAGTTATAAATATATATATATATATATATATATATATATTCCAACAAATCACAACCTGGCCAAACGTGGTGTCAATATATATAAATGATTAAAAAAATCTGAATATTATATATATAATATATCGGGGCGGGGATGGGGCGGAGAGTGATTCCTCCATCCCCACCCCGCTTCAACTTCGGGGACAAGACTTTGTCCCCGTCCCCGTCCCCGTCCCCGAATATTATCCTCCATCCCCGCCCCGTTCGGGGCGGAGCCCCGCAAGGAATATTGCCATCTCTATTTGAATCTCAACACTTCTCTCTCATCCTATCTCTTTCTCCCCTTTCTGAATTCTGGAAAAAAAAATATATATATCTTCCCCGTCTCTCTCCTCTCATCTCTTTCTTTCATTTCTTTATTACCTAGAAAATATATATATATATTCGGTAAGAATCTTGATGAAATCATATCGATTTTAATGAATTTTGATCTGAATTTTTTCGTGGACGATAAGTTTAATGAAATCTACCTACGAATAAAATTTAGGAATTTTTCAAACACTAAAACTATTTATCCTAATTTTGTTAAATTAGAATGCATCAGAAAAATGGGAGAAAAATAGGAAAATTCAAAAAAATAGTTTATCAAAATTCATAAAAATCAATGCAATTCCATCGATGTCTTTACGGAAATTAGAGTAAGGGATTGTCCACTTTAAAGTTAATAAGTTCAAATGTTTGTTAAAAAAAAATCAACATTTTATTAAAACATGTGGCTGTGGTTGGTTGTCCTGAAATTATAGGACGACATGATGGGAGAACCTCATTATATATATATATATATGGTGGTTCTCTAGTAATGACGTCTAACCACAGCCAAGGAACGTAATATCGGTATCGGTATCAATATCGGGCTTCTAAATTTACGGATATATCGGGGATATTATCGATATCAGTGGATATTCCGTCAAAAATTAAAAAAATGATGGATATTTATATCTAAAGTTAGATTTTTTTTGTGAAATTTTAGGATAAGCTTAAACAAGTAATTATACATTAAATGAATTATATTTCAATGATAAATTATCATAGTTATGAGTTTATTATAAATTATAACATAAATAGAGTCGGTATATAATTTTTAAAATTGAGTATTTAATAAAATAATATTTTGTTTCACTTTTACAATATTATATACAATATAAAGAGATTAAATATTTAATAAACAAAATTATCATTAGAATATATATAGTAATAGTTCCACACTTCCAAGATTCTATCATAAATCATAATTCATACATAATAATCTGAAATTTAAAACCAAAATGAATTCCTTGCTGGTTCAAATACATAAGATACATTTCTATCTTGATTCGAACAATAATTTTTCCAATAAAACGTGCTTGCATAGTTTTCAATGTAGTTATTAATATGCCACACGTATGTTGCTTGATCTTTTCCAACTGATCCATGAATTGGGTAGTTTGGATTTACCCAACTTGGTGGATATTGTTGATCTGCATGCATAGGTATTACATATGACATTTGTGGAGAAGGATAATCAAATATATTGCAGCCACCATAACTACCATAATTTGGTACATGAGAACCTGACATTGTCTGCGAATCACCCAAAGAACTGTTTTCTGTGTCTATACTCATTAAGGAGAGGGTCATATTCAAAGAATCTTCAACATTTTGACTTGTTCCTCCATGTTGTCTACCACAATTTTGATCAAAATTACCTGCATGAGCATCCTAACCCGCCACACTAGCATCCCAACCTCCAGCACGAACATCCCAACTTGTTGCACCAGCATTCAAACCTTCTGCACCAGAATCCCAACCTCTTGCCTCATCCCCATCATCTCCATCATCTCCATCATATTTTCCTCCACTATTTACATCAAAGGTATGTTGATCATCGGAAGAGCTGGTAACAATAACTCCAAGATCTACACCAACTTCTTCTCTAATCACTTGGTCAACATTTATTCTCATGTCTTGAGCATGAGAAGCAATATATGAATCAGGATTTCCTTCGTCATCATCCAAGGAGGCAAGTTTAACCCAGTTAAAAATAGGATTCTCATTATCATCTCCTGATTCAGCAGCTACTTGAAGTAGATCCATAAAATCAGTTTCATTTACTTTATGGATGGATATAGGTCCCCCCATCCCCATCCCCATCCCCATCCCCACTTCTCAAATCTAATCAGGAGCTACTTGAAGTAGATCCATAAAATCAGTTTCATTTACTTTATGGATGGATATAGGTCCCCCCATCCCCATCCCCATCCCCACTTCTCAAACCCTTCCCCATCCCCCCATTTGGGGAAAATAGGGATGGGGGAGTTTTGGGGGGAGGTCCCCCTATCACCATCCTCATTTCCCCATTTTCCCCGTTTTTCCCCGTTTCCCCGTTTCCCCATTTGGTTGAAAATTACAAATTAAACTTAAAAAAAAAAAAAAAAAAAACCATTCCATTACAAATGTAAAATAAAATACATTACAAAATAATGTCAAATATATATATACATTACAAAATAATGTCAAAGAAAATACATTACAAAATATATATAAATATATATATATATATAATTATTTTTATAATATTTTAGGGGAAATGGGGAAATGGGGATGGGGGTACCTCCCCCCATCCCTATCCCCATTTCACTATATTAGTGGGGAAAATAGGGAAATGGGGATGGGGAGGGTCTCCCCATCCTCATCCCCATTTCAATTTGGGGATGATCCGGGGGAAAATGTGCAACCCTAGCCATATCCCTAAGTTTCAACTTTATATTATAATAACAATAAACAAGTTGTTCAAGCTTAAAATAGGCAAGACGGTTCCTTTGTTTTGTGTGGATTAAAGTAAATGTGGACCAATTTCTTTCACATGCAGAAGATGATGATGTTTGTGATAGTATGCGAATTGCTATTGCACTCAATGATGGAGCACAATTTCCATACATTACCCACCAATCAGCTGTAATAAAAATTATTAAGTATTATAAGTATGAATATTATTTCAATGATATTATTAATATGTAAATTTTTGTAACAAAAGTTATATACCTGGTTGCATTTTGATTCTAGTTGCAATGGCTGCTCGTTCACAAAAACTTTTCTTTCCATCCTTAAAGTATGTGAGCTACATTCATGAGATCAATATGTATATAATATATATTAATATGACACAATACTCACATGCAAAGAATTTATAATATTGGAATTACAAAATTGGTTGTAAATTGTAAATTGTAACTTTTTACCTCATTTCCAAAATTAGCAATTCCTACAGCTTCAGTGTCTAATTACACATAGACATTATGTACGGCTTTCAGAAGATCCGAATTATCCTCAATATTGTCTCTATATTGGTACTTTGGGTTCAAATAGTAAGTTAGAATAAAAAAAAGAATAATTTTAGTATAAATACTATACTAAATTTTAAATATGAATGACAAACAATCCAAAATAAAATTTACCTGCAGCATGTAGTGGGTGATTGAGCATTTTATCCCATCGGTCTTGTATAATGTTTAGAACCCATTTACTCTCTCTCTGTTGTTTTACTGTATCTTTCATCACACGCATTAACTCATACACGATAGGCATAGTGGGTACAACTTCTGTATCAACCAATCTCAGAACTTGGTACAGTGGCTCATATGTTTTAAGATTCTTTTATTTGGAATGTCGGCACAAAGTTACAAAAAAATCAATTCTACATATTTATAAATTGATTGGTACATATTTAATACTATTTGGAATTAGTTTTACACATTTGAGTCACAAACAATTTTTTTTTTTTTCAGATTGCTTTCACAAAATTTTACATATTTTACACGTCCACTCTTTGGTTTTTTATCCAATTTTACTTCAAGTATTCAATAATTTTATTATTTACTATTATGTTGGGAATTTTTATAAATTTGTTAATGCTTCTTCTAAAATAATTTTCAAGCTAAATTATTTTAACAATAATTTAATTGTTTAGGATTAAAAAAATTATTTTAATAATATGCAAAATATCCATGGACTTTCGGGGTGAAATTCATGAAATTTCGGGAATTTCGAGATATTTCGGGAATATTGGTGGATTTTTACGGATATTTCGAAATCGGCCGGATATTCTGTAGAATATTGGATATTGGATATTTGCCTGTTTCGATATCGGTCCCTCCAAAATACGGATATATCAGTGGATATTTCGGTATATCTATCGATTTTAAGTACCTTGACCACAGCTACACATTCATATTGGGTGCGAGTATTTACTAATATAGGGTTGTGAGCCCACTTGTGAATATGTGGTTGTGGTTGGACATCCTGAACTTATAAAATCAGGACAATCCTGATTGAGTAATGCTACATTGCCCAGATTTTGTGCCCAAATCTGGTGCCCAAATGATGTGGCAACACTCTAGTCCATTCATTTAAATCATGCAAATCTAATACAATTTAAATGAATGGTCTATAGTGTTGCCACATCATTTGGGCACCAGATTTGGGTACCAAATTTGAGCAATGTAGCATTATTTATCCTGATTAGAGAAGTATTATATACATATATACTAAGATTTTCCACACCAAGATTTGTTCGTAGCTCGATTTTTCGCACCAAGATTTTTTTCGTAGCTCTAAACGTCATTGCTTAATTGCATTTTGATTTTTACAGTTGATATTTTCCCTTATAAAGTTGAAGCAGAATTGGCAAAACCATTACACGATTGATTCATTGAACCATATATACTTTTCATCAAAATTATAGAGCTCGTATCAAAATTCAAAACCAACAGTTGAATTCTCAGATTTAACAAAAATGAGCTGGTGGTGGGCAGGTGCTATCGGCGCTGCTAAGGTAAGACCACAGCTTTCTTTGTCTCTCCATCCATTCAAGTATAAAGTTGTATATAAATTTATGATCAATCTGTTAATTTTGAATTTTCTACGTTTTGCAGAAGAAATTCGATGACGATGGACAGCCAAGCACCTATCAGAGCGTGGGACTGATAATAGGAGTCACCGGTATCGTCGGCAACAGCCTAGCTGAGATTTTGCCTCTATCCGATACGCCTGGTGGTCCATGGAAGCTCTACGGAGTGGCTCGACGGCCCAAACCCGATTGGAGCTCCGACCACTTGGTCGAATACATCCAATGCGACGTATCCAACCCGAACCAGACACAATCCAAGCTCTCAGTTCTCACAGATGTCACCAACATCTTCTACGTCACGTGGACCAGTCGATCCACTAAAGCCGAGAACTGTGAAATCAACGGCGCGATGCTCCGTAATGTCCTCCGAGCCGTGATCCCAAACGCGCCTAATCTCCGTCACATATGTCTTCAAACCGGTGCAAAACACTACATCCGTCCTTTCGAGTCGTTCGGCACAGTCCAGCCTCATGATACGCCGTTCACGGAGGATTTACCGAGATTAAACGTCCCCAATTTTTACTACACTCAAGAGGATATATTGTTCGAAGAAGTTGAAAAAAAAGAGGGGTTGACTTGGTCCGTACATCGACCGCAACAAATTTTCGGATTTTCACCTTATAGTTTGATGAATATAATAGGTACACTCTGTGTGTACGCAGCCATTTGTAAACACGAAGGTGTTCCTTTGAAATTTCCAGGGACAAAAGGTGCTTGGGAGTGTTACACGATGGCTTCGGATGCAGATTTGATAGCGGAACAACAAATCTGGGCGACGGTGGATCCTTATGCGAAAAACGAAGCGTTTAATTGCAGCAACGGAGATGTGTTCAAGTGGAAGCATTTGTGGAAGGTGTTGGCAGAGCAATTTGATATAGAGAGTTATGAGTTGGAAGAGGGTGGTGAGAGAGTGAAATTGGAGGAAATTATGAAAGGCAAAGAAGCTGTGTGGGAAGAGATTGTGAGAGAGAATAAGTTGCAGCCGACGAAACTTGATGAGGTTGGTGTTTGGTGGTTTGCTGATACGATATTGAATGTGGAGGGTGTGATGGATAGTATGAATAAGAGTAAAGAACATGGATTTCTGGGTTTCAGGAATTCCAAGAATTCATTCATTACTTGGATCGATAAGATGAGAAGTTACAAGATTGTACCTTGACCGAGTGATGATCCTGCCAATGTTCCATGAAAATGTGCTCTGTTTTTAATTAGAGATGATAAATAAATAAATCTCAATCTCGCTTGTAAGTATTTTAAGAAGTTGTTTACTTTGATTTCATTGTCTAATGATCTAATCTCAATCTAGCAATCTCAGATTCTCAATGCCAATCTCAATTCATAATAGGTTGGACTAATGAATCAACCCCTGTCTTTTGTGTTATATGTCGTAAAAAATCTGACAATTTTTTTCAAAAAACTTAAAAAACATTTCCAACAAATTTATTATTACGTCACCCACAGCTCAGCCACGTGAGTAGTTCCCCATCACCAGAATCACTGGTGGGGAAATCTATTCAGTGATAATAGTAACCGGTAAACACTAGAGATGACAATTAAACCCGAACCCATGTGACCCGCCCGAACCCAACCTGCTTAAAGAGGGTTTGGGTTGGGATGGGATAAGTGTATCCGTGGACGGGTTTGGGTTTGAAAAATTGTACCCGTCACGGGTTCGGGTTCGGGTTCGGAAAAAAATCCATACCTGAACCCGCGTACCCGTGAAAAATAAAAATTATATAATATTTTATTATTTAAAATATTATAAATTTAAACTCCAATAAAAACTTTTTAATTATATAGAGAATAAAATGTAAACATTTCAATTTATTAAGTGTTTTTATTCTTTAAAATTATAATATTTCATATATTTAAATAATATAGAAATAATTTTCTAAAAAAAAAAATTGACGGGTTCACGGGTTCACGGGTTTTACCTGTGGACCCGCTTGTTTCCCGGGTTCGTGGGCGGGTTTAGGTGTCCCACAAACCCCTGGGTAAAACCCGAACCCGAACCCGTTTATTTTCACGGGTTCGTGGGCGGGTTTGGTAGACACAAAATTTCGTGGGTTTAGGTTTGGATTTTACCAAACCTGCCCGAACCCGTCCCATTGCCATTCCTAGTAAGGACTCCTTCACTAATATATAAGGGTTTTTTTTTTTTTTTTAGCTTTTTAAATCTAAGTGAACCTCCTTCAAAAAAAAATATGTTCTGTCCTAAATTTCGTCCAATTTGTTTGGGCAAAAACTCCATCATTATTTCTAATTTGAATATTTGAAGGACATTGAATTATTAAAATACAATCAATTGATCAATAAAACTCGAATGATTTCGAGCCAACCACTTATTTTGATAAAGAGAAAATTACAAACAGTGCATACCCCAGACGAAGACAGCCCAACACAACCATCTCTGCGGTCCAGGAGTGAGTGGCAGAGGGAGGGGATGTAAGAGTATCTCCGACAAACTCTCTTATTTAAGGGTGTATGTTATTACAAGGGACCATTAAGGGAGTATTGTTGGATTAAGGGAGTATGTGCTCCAACAATACTCCCTTAAATAGCCTTTTTAATAATTTTTTGTTATTATTTAAATTTTAGATACTGTGTTTAATAAATATTAGATATTGTTTATCAATTATAATAGGTAGAGCACACTTTAAAATAATCTTAAATAGGTAAAGCCCACTTTAAGGGGGTTGAAAACACCCCTTAATTAAGGAAGTGAACTCCTCTAGAACACAATTAAGGGAGCTATTTAGGGACATGTTGGAGCTACAAAAATACACTTACTCCTTTAATTAAGTTAAGGGATGTCTTTAAGGGAGGTTGTTGGAGATGCTCTAAGGGTCATGGCCCACTCCCCTTAAATTTTTTTTTTTTTTTTTTTCAAATGACTTATAAACATTTATATATTTGTCATTAAATTTTTGAAACTTTATATATTGGCCCCTACTAAAGTTTTTGTTTGGGATGACATATTTCACCATGGCCCCCAAATCCCAAAAGCCCCGACTCCATTGGGGGAAAAATCCTCCCCAAATGTAGATGGGGTATGGGGATATCCCCTATCCCCATTTTCACCATTTCCCTCAGTTTTTTATTTTTTATTTTATAAATAAATTCTTTTAAAATAAGTATCCATTCCCTATAATCCCATTTTAACGCCCTAAACTTTATATGTATTTTTAGTATAATTTGTTTTATGTAATTTTTATTTGAATCTGAAGTCTAAACTGGTAAATTTTAGTACATTTAATTATAGACATTTTAAATTTTAAGTCAAACATAGTCAAACAAGAGAAACGGAGGAAAATATATGATATCATTGATTGAGAGAAATGGGGAGGGATGAGATAACTCTCCCTAATTCCCCCATCTCCATTTCCCCCAAATAGGGATGGGATGAGGATGAGAAAGAGGTTAGAATGGAGATGAGAATGAGAAAGGGGTTAAAGAATTGGGATGAAACTAATATCCGTCTCATTTCGCCAATTGACATCCCTAATTTTTGTTTGGGTGGGAAATATGATTAACACACCCTGTTTACAAATTCACCCATTAATAAAATTTAAAATATGATCATTGCCATAAGCACCTATCAAACTCTCCGGATTCTCCAAGTTGACCTTGTAGTTCCACAAATATATGAATGAATGTGTTATCGGAGCAATCTCTGATGCAACGGAAATAGCAATTTCAGTCATTATGAACAACAGGTATATGTACCTTTCTTTCACTCGTTTTTTTTTTTCAAGATTATGAACAACAGGTATCTGTACCTTTCTTTCACTTGTCTTTTTTCAAGATTTTTGAAAAGTAAAGGTTAAAATCTAAGCGAAACATAGAACACAAGAAAAACGCAAAGAACACAAGGAAGCAAAAATAATTAATGAAAAAAGACCGATCAAATGTCTAGGATCAATCAAGTGAACTAGCCACCGAAAAACAGAGAACTGAGAACACAATAAATAAAAGCAAAATAGAGAGGACAAGAAAGCAAAGCAAATAGAGAGGAAAAAAATTGAATTGGAAATATGACATTTTCAATATAATTTTCTCTGTGATGGAGAACTGTGGGTTAATTATCGTAGAAGGTATCTATATATTTACCATGTATGTTTTTGAAGCTTTTGACATTGGTAGGATTCGAGCCGCTGACTTAGAAGTCATTTGTCTAAGCCTCAAGTTCATCTATCTACTAGCTAAACTACGCCACTGTTAACTGTGGTTCAATTACATAAGATATTGTCTGATTTATTTTTAATTTGTTTTAGTTGTCCTTATTGGTCTTTTTATTCCAAGATATTTTTGTAATAAGAAGTTTTAATAAAACATTAGTGCGTAAATCAAATTTATGGACCAATATCAGCACCCTATTTGTTTAAATGTATTGACAAACAAATACATTACATTATGATGATCTATATCACTTATCATATATCAACTGAATTAATTTGTCATATAGGACTGATTTTTTTTTAAATAAAAAAAATTGTTAAGATTTAAAATGTAATGTCTAATAAGTATAAATAGTGAATTATCACAAATGGATTTAATATATACATATTTCAGGAATTTTCTTAAGTTAATTTACCACTTGGATCTCTTGTCAAACTCAAACTCAAACTCAAAGAATTCACCCTCCAAGATGACAATTGAGATTGAGCTTCTTCATATAACAAGAACAGAACATCACATATACACATTTCCCATCACATATTCACATTTCATTATATAAGGTGCGTTTGGTGCGTGAAATATGATTTGATTATTTTTAAGACATTGGATTGGATTGGATTGGTTTAATTATAATGTTTCTAGTGTGTTTATTGTAACATGAGATTGGACTAAAAATAGTCTAATCCTTTATTTGGGTAAGTAATGGAGTTGGACAAAATAAAAAGTTTATCTATAAAAAAAATTATGAAAACCAATACACATCTACCTATCAACGATATTTTTCTTCTCCTTCTTTCTCTTTCTCTCTTTTCTTTATTACCTGGAAAAAAATCTTGGTATATATATACCAAGATTTTTTCGTAGCTCTAAACGTCATTGTTATTTGCATTTTGATTTTGACAGTAGATATTTTCCCTTATAAAGTTGAAGCAGAATTGGCAAAACCATTACTCAATTGATCCATCGAACCGTATATACTTTTCATCAAAATTATAGAGCTCGTATCAAAATTCAAAACCAACAATTGATTCCCCAGATCTTACAAAAAATGAGCTGGTGGTGGGCTGGTGCTATCGGCGCTGCTAAAGTAAGACCACAGCTTTCTTTGTCTCTCCTTCCATTCAAATATAAAGTTGTATATAAATTTATGATCAATCTGTTAATTTTGAATTTTCTACGTTTTGCAGAAGAAATTCGATGACGATGGACAGCCAAGTACCTATCAGAGAGTGGGACTGATAATAGGAGTAACCGGAATCGTCGGTAACAGCCTAGCCGAGATTTTGCCACTATCCGATACACCTGGTGGCCCATGGAAGCTCTACGGAGTGGCTCGACGGCCCAAGCCCGACTGGAACTCCGACCACTTGGTGGAATACATTCAATGCAACGTATCCGACCCTAACGAGACACAATCCAAGCTCTCAGTGCTCACAGATGTCACCGACATCTTCTACGTCACTTGGGCCAATCGACCCACTGAAGCCGAGAACTGTGAGATCAACGGCGCGATGCTCCGCAATGTGCTCCGCGCCGTGATCCCAAACGCGCCTAATCTCCGTCACATCTGCCTCCAAACCGGTGCAAAACACTACGCCGGTCCTTTCGAGTCGTTCGGCAAAATCCAGCCTCACGACACGCCTTTCACGGAGGATTTACCGAGATTAAACGTCCCTAATTTTTACTACACTCAAGAGGATATATTGTTTGAAGAGGTTGAAAAAAAAGAAGGCTTGACGTGGTCCGTGCATCGACCACAACCAATTTTTGGATTTTCACCTTATAGTTTGATGAATATCATAGGCACACTTTGTGTGTACGCAGCCATTTGTAAACACGAAGGTGTTCCTTTGAAATTTCCAGGGACGAAAGGTGCTTGGGAGTGTTACACGATGGCTTCGGATGCAGATTTGATAGCGGAACAACAAATCTGGGCGACGGTGGATCCTTAAGCGAAAAACGAAGCGTTTAATTGCAGCAATGGAGATGTGTTCAAGTGGAAGCATTTGTGGAAGGTGTTGGCAGAGCAATTTGATATAGAGAGTTATGGGTTAGAAGAGGGTGGTGAGAGAGTGAAGTTGGAGGAAATTATGAAAGGCAAAGAAGCTGTGTGGGAAGAGATTGTGAGAGAGAATAAGTTGCAGCCGACGAAACTTGATGAGGTTGGTAATTGGTGGTTTTCGGATTTGTTGTTGAGTCTGGAGGGTGTGATGGATAGTATGAATAAGAGCAAGGAGCATGGATTTTTGGGTTTCAGGAATTCCAAGAATTCATTCATTACTTGGATTGATAAGATGAAAAGTTACAAGATTGTACCTTGATCGAGTGATGATCCTGCCAATGTTCCATGAAAATGTGCTCTGTTTTTAATTGCGACTAATGATGAAGAAGAGATGATAAATAATTAAATCTCAATCTTTATCTTATCTTAAGTTGTTGTTTACTTTGTTTTCATTGTCGAAAGATCTAATCTCAATCTAGCAATCTCAGATTCTCAATGCCAATCTCAATTCAATAGTAGGTTGGACTAATGAAGCAACCAATGTCTTGCGGGTCGTAGAAATGATGATGAAATGAAAAGAAAAAAAAAAAAACCAAACTTCCGACAGAACCACCGACTATTATTTTGACACTCACAGTTCAGCCACGTGACTAGTTCTTTCTCCACCACCAGAATAACTCTGGTAGGGAAATCTATTAAATGATAATAAAAGAATGAGCAAATTGCAACCAACCTCACGAGGTTTGGCATTTAACAACCAAAAATAATTTTATCATTTATTGACAATGACTTTCCCTAATGTTAGTTAAAGTTGGTCAAATTTAACCATTGACCGGATTTGGGTGCTACAAATACCAAAATGTCTATGAATAAAAAAATTATGATTTTTAAAATATATAAATATATGAAAACTAAATAAAAAAATTTGGCTTATCTAAATCTAATCTAACAACACTTTCTTCTTCCATTGATGTATCTCTAGATTTTTCTTTAGATTCAAGTTTTTCAGATTTTTAAAAAATAAAAAATAAAAAATAAAAAGTGTGGCTCACCTAAATCCAATCCAACAACATTTTCTTCAGTTTTTTTTTTTTTTTTTTTTTTTTTTTCATTTTACCATGTTAGTAAAACTTGAGAAGAAAATAGAAAAGAAAAGAAAAAAAAACTTGAAATCTTTTTTTTTTTTAATAAATAAAAAAGGCTTAAAAGGACAAAATTACCCTTATCTTTGTTAAGTTTGACTTTACTTTAGCTAACAATAGGGGAGGTCATTGTCAATTAAATATAAAATTGTTTCTGGTTATCAAAGGTCAAACCTCAGGGAGGTTGTAATTTGCTCAACAAGAATATATAATTTCAATTTTTAAATTAATGTTTTCTTCATTATTATGTCATATGATTATGAGTCATGACCAGTGTAGTAATGACTCTTTCTTTCACTAATATACGTATTTGCCTTCTTCTTTTTTTATTTTTGAGAACCATTTTATGCATACAATTGCATATATATATATATATATAGTTTTTCTACTGTTAGTTCGTCTTGATATAAAATATATCAAGACGAAAAATGTGGATCATAGAGTATGAAGAAGTTTTTACAAGTGCATACACTTTGAATCAAATTATGTAAATCTAATGGTCCACATTCTTCCTCTTGATATATTTTTATATCAAGACGAACTGACAATAGAAAAACTATATATATATAATTGCATTTAATTGTATCCATAATTAAATAAAAAATATTTTTTATTTTTGTGCATCAAGAAATATATTATATTCTTTTTTATATAAAAAAATATAAAAAGTACCCTTGCGGTAACTGTAATTAAAAAAAAATTAAAAGTAAATGCCGTTGTTAATTTTAATTAGAAATAAATAGTTAAAGTTTTTTGAAAGGAAGAAAATTGTTTTGTCATCTTCACTCGTTTATGCTAGACATGTACCCACCAGTGGCGAATGATTGTGTGAGCTAGAGGGGGTTGTAGCCCCGTCTGCCATTTTTAATTTTTTTTTTCAAGTTTTTAATAGTACTGCCCAATACAAGTTATCAAGCCAATTTATCATGTAGCCCACATTATCATGACCCACCATGTGCATGTCAGCATGTCTTGACTATCCCACCACATCACACCAGTCACCACTCTATCAGACTTGGGCCCCGTTTGTTTTTACATCTGAAATCTTAAAAGTAAGTGAAACATTTTTGTTTGTTTTTTAACGTCATCCCTGAAATGATCAAAAACATCTGAGATAAAATAGTTGAAAATTCCAACTTTTGTCTGAAGTCTTATGTGACTTCACTTAAGACTTCACTCCACAATACTTTTTTTTTTTTTTTTTTGTTAAAATTGCCCTCTACAAAATAGCTTATTTCCCAATATATCTTTATACATTCCTAACCAAACCCTTGTTTTCGGACAACTCATTATTTTCTTCGCACCGCCTCTGCTCTTCTCTCTCAAAAACCCTTGTCATAAGCTTTCAAAAATTCATCATCTTCCATTTCTAATCCCTTCATGATCTAGTAATTAAGCAAGACTTTGTGATATGTTTTTTTTGTTTTTTTTTTTTTTAATTTTATGTTTTGGGTTTCTAAAGAATAAGCAAGGAGTGAAGAAGGAGGAGGTGGGGTTTTTGTGGGTGCTGTGTTTGACGAGTGAAGATGAGCGGAGGTGGGTCTAGAGTTTCAATCCCAAACAACATGAAAAAGATGATCCAAAACACAAAGGAGACCACGGGCAATCACAATGAGGAGGAGATTTATGAAATACACAAATAGTGATATATTATTTAATTTTATTAAAAGTTATATATTATTTTTGGAATAACAAGATATAAGTACATAAAAAATAAATACAATGATATATAACAATCAATTATGTAAGGGTAAAAATGTCAAACTACAGGTTTTCAGATGTTTTTGTTTTTAAAAAACAAACGGCTTAACATTTGATTCAGATATTAGAAAACAAAAAACAAACACGTTGCTCAGACTTCAGACTTCAGACTTCAGACCCAATTCAGATTTCAAACTCAATTCAGACCTATTAAGACTTCAGACAAAAAACAAACGCCACCTTTTTCTTTTTTTTCTTTTTTTTCTTCTTCCTCTCTAATATTTTTCTTAGTTATTTTATCGTTTTATGCATTCTTTAATCTCACTCTATTCCACTCTAATTTTTTTTTTAACAATTTTGGGACCATATTTGTAAGAATTCTCTCTTCCTTGTATGTTTATTCTTTTCTATTTACTTGTATATTATTTTATTATTTACTTATATTTTTTTTAGGGTTTCATTAATACATTAAAATTGGTTTAGAATTAGTTTGATGATAAGCCTCGTAGATGTGGATTCCACTAAAATTCTTTGGTATATTTACATTATATTGTATGTTTGTTTCCTTCTTGACTTTATTTATTTGGTTGGAATATACATTTTGAGGGGTTAAATTTATTATATCTCATATGACTCGTTGTGTATTTACTTCTTAATAATGAAATTTATCTTCCTACTAAGGTTGTTTAAAAAATTTTATAACTACTATTTAGTTCAGCTCCGTCAGATAGAAAATCCTAGATTCGCCCCTGGTACCCACTATCTCTTTTTTCGGAATATTGATTAAAAAAAAAAAAAAAAAAAAAAGATAACAATCAAGTGATTAACAAACACTTTCAGATTTTACAATAAAAAAAACATCACTCTACTTTTCTTAATTGATTTTTAAAAATAATTTCTTAATTGATTTTGGAAATTATTATTTGAAAAACTATTTCTGCTCTCACAAGTCACAACACCTTTCGATCATGCTCGTAAAATGTGCGATGTCTTTTCTCTCATTACATTATTGAATATAAATTTTGTTAAACAATAATGCCCATGCTTTATTTCTCTAAAATGGGATTAAAGCGGCACTCACACTTTATCCAGTGCTTGGTTCTTGAAGACATGAATTAATTCTTAGAGAGTTCAACGCTCTAGTCATTTGCATATTTTCTCTATATAAGTTTGAACCAAAGTTTTCATCAAATTTTCCAAATGCAGCTCTTTTCAGGACCGACGTCGAATTCCCAAATCTAACAAAAAAAAAATGAGCTGGTGGTGGGCTGGTGCTATTGGTGCTACCAGAGTCAGATCAACTCTCTTGTCTCTCGATCCATTTACGTATATATAGGCTATAGAGTTGCAAATTCCAATTGTTAATTTTAAATTTTCTATTCTGCAGAAGAAATTCGAAGAAGATCATGAAGAGCCGCGTAATTATCAAAGCGTTGGACTGATAGTAGGAGTCACCGGAATCGTTGGTAACAGCCTTGCCGAGATTTTGCCACTATCTGATACGCCTGGTGGTCCATGGAAGCTCTACGGAGTGGCTCGACGGCCCAAACCCGACTGGAACTTCGACCACTTAATCGAATACATTCAATGCGACGTATCCGACCAGAACGAGACCCAATCCAAGCTCTCACCGCTCACAGATGTCACCCACATCTTCTACGTCACGTGGGCTAGTCGATCCACTGAAGCCGAGATCTACGAGATCGAGATCAACGGCGCGATGCTCCACAACGTGCTTCGTGCTCTAATCACAAATGCACCTAATCTCCGCCATATCTGCCTCCAAACTGGTGCAAAACACTATATGGGTCCTTTCAATTCTTTTGGCAGGAAGATCTGGCCTCATGATACGCCTTTCACGGAGGATTTACCCAGATTAAACGTCCTTATCTTTTATTATACTCAAGAAGATATATTGTTTGAAGAAGTTGAAAAAACAGAGCTCTTGACATGGTCCGTGCATCGACCACAATTGATATTCGGATTTACTCCTTGTACGTTGGTGCATACAAGAGCAACACGCCTGCAAAGTAAAATAATAACACACGAAAGTAACAAGGTTCAAAGTAGTAAAATCCAACTAAATCCAATATCAAATATCCGTTAAATCCCCGGCAGCAGCGTCAAAAATTGATCGCTACAAATCGTCACGCTAACAATAGTACGAGGTCGAAATGTAGTGCAATGATAGAGTAGGGAAACGTCCCACAGAGACTAAGGGATTTAATTATTACTGGCGTTCGAAGGCACGCGTACTATTTAAACAATACAATTGAATGATTTCCAAACTTATCACTAAATTAATCTAAAGCTAATTATAAGCATGTATTCAACAGATTTAAGTAAATCACACAAGAGAAACGATATTTGTAATACGATGAAATAATGTTAGAATTTTGAATCCTCCTCACCCTTCTAATTAAGAATTCGACCTGCCTAATCTCCCAAATTACGCAAGTATACGTTTATAGGTTCGTGCCCCCTTTGACTAACTCCTAATCTCTTTCGAGCAATAGAAATCACACCCAAACATACCGAATATATTTAGGCTAATCTAGCATGATGGGGCACACACACAATCCCTATACGTCAACCTCGCGTATCTCTACCTTACTGCTCATATATAATGGATATTGTGACGAGCACGTTCAACGCGTCACCTCTCGGTTCATTCACACAACCAATAAATCATTTACAAGATGATCAATCAAGCAAAAGCATTAAGCACACAAAATATTCATATCACAATACAAGCACTTTAAGAGAAATTAGGCAAATCATTACAAAAGATTATGGGTTTGGTATCATCATAACTTTAGCATAAAAGTGTTTAGCTCATATTACACCTCCAAGTCATTTGAGATAATAAATTAAGACAAACCATAGCAAATACAAAAGTATAAGAGATAAAGTTGCAAGAAATGAACTAAGATGAAGAACTTTTTCTTTGCAAGTGCTAGGCTCCAATGACTTGGCTTTTCCAAGCTTCCTTGGCTGCTCCAAAGTGATGATTGAGGATGGGTATGGTGTGTAAGGGAAGGTTATGTAGTGGAGGTGATGGATCTATGGTGGTTTATGATGAAGAGATGATGGATTTGATGATTTTGTGGAAGAATATGTGGAGAGGTGAAGAGAGGCAAAAATGGAGTTTAATTCTGAGATATAGATTGAAGCAGCACACTTGAAATATCTAGAAAAGGGATATATATATAGGTAGGTCAAGAGTGGGTCCTAAAAAAGGTGAAAAGCAAGCGGTGACAATCATCTCGCTGTACACTTTAACGAAACGTACTGCGAAATGACTCCTGAAGAGACTCGCGGTACACATTTTGGCCTAACGCGGTTCGCTTTAACGACCTAAACCGTAAAAAACATCTGGGAACTTTCGCTATTCGCAAACGCGGTTCACTTTAACGAAACGAACAGCGAGAAACAGCTGCAGGATCTCGCGGTACGCAAATTAGTCTGACGCGATATGCTTTAACGAAATGTACCGCGAACATCATCTGGCAACTTTCGCTATTCACATTTCGCGATTCGCTTTAATGACTACTCTGACGAACTCCTTTTGCTGGCTTTTGCGGTACGCCTTTTCAACTGGCGCGGTGCACTTTAACGACACGTACCATGGAAATGCTCATTTAACCCGAAAGTCCCGTATTTGCCCGAAAAATCCTCGTTATCACGCGTAGACTCCTCCTAGATCAAAATAGACCTGCAAACACGTATTTAAACATTAAAACATGGTAATACCAAGGAAAATGAGCTCAAAACATAGGAAAATAGGGGATACGCAAAGCGTATAAATGGACTTATTAGGCGTCGTGCTTTTGGCCGTCATCACGCTTGCTGGTGAAGTAGTGGTGGTCTGGTTGGTTTTGGTGGTGATTATTGATGGTGGTTTCGTTGGGGGTTGAATGAGTGTTGGGTTTGGATGTGATTTCTGGGTGTGGTGGTGGTTGAGTAGTGCTTTAAAGGTGGTTGAATGAGTGTGGGGTTTGGATCGATGGATTTGGTTTGTTGGTGTTGTATCTGAGGTGGATTTGCTTTAGATCTAGAAATTTTCCAGATCTCTTTTTAAATTTTGAGTAATTTTTCGTTTTTAAATGGATGGTCTATGAGTCTGTTCATCATGAAGAAAAGGTAAAAAATATTGTGTTGAATTTTGTTTTTGGGTCTAGGTTTTTTGATGGTGATGATGGTGGTCAAATTCTAGTTTTGGGTGGTGGTATAATGTTTTGGGTTTGGTGTTTAGTTTTGGGTTCTGAGTTTTGGGTTTGCTTTAACGTCGTTTGGTGATAGAATTTAAAGTTTGAACTTTTAAAAAAATTGTTCTTTGTTCTTTGGTGAAGATCCAGAGATGGACGATGGAGATAAGATCAAAGTTTGAATTTTTTTTTTTTCTTAATTTTATTATTATTATTTTGTATTTGGTAGATCCAATCTGGATCCACCAAATCCTTTTTTAATTTTTTAATTAAGTAAATCAATTTTTAATTGTTTTTTTAATTACAATTATCTATATATATATATTCTTTCGTTTAAAACAAAAATCAGGGGCAACAGGGTCATTTGACCCTTTGTCCCTATCAGCGTTCGCTTTTTCAACGGAAATCGTGACAGAATGACTAAACGAGACAATATTGAAAACCGAGGGATCAGTTTGTGTAATCGATCAGACTAGAGTGACTAAAATGGATTTCAACTTTTTTTAAATTGTGCTTATAGCCATTAATCTCTATCTTATATAACTCTTAATCCGGGACTAGATAATATTAAACATGCATATGTTTAATATGGTTAAATAACAAATTTATCATTCAACAACTTGACAAACAAATACATTACATTATGATGATCTATATCACTTATCATATATCAACTGAATTAATTTGTCATATAGGACTGATTTAAAAAAAATATATAAAAAAAATATATAAAAAAAATTGTTAAGATTTAAAATGTAATGTCTAATAAGTATAAATAGTGAATTATCACAAATGGATTTAATATATACATATTTCAGGAATTTTCTTAAGTTAATTTACCACTTGGATCTTTTGTCAAACTCAAGAATTCGCCCTCCAAGATGACAATTGAGATTGAGCTCCTTCATATAACAAGAACAGAACATCACATATTCATATTTCATTATATAGGGTGCGTTTGGTGTACGGGATAGGATTGGATTATTTTTAAGATATTGGATTAGATTGATTATAATGTTTTCAATATGTTTGGTGCAACATGAGATTGGATTAAAAATAGTCTAATCCTTTGTTTGGGGAAGTAATGGGGTTGGACAAAATAAAAAGTTTATCTATAAAAAATTTAAGAAAACCAATCCACATCTACCTATCAACGATATTTTTCTTCTCCTTCTCTCTTCTTCTTTCTCTTTCTCTCCTTTCTTTATACCAAGATTTTTTCGCAGCTCTAAACGTCATTGCTTACTTGCATTTTGATTTTGACAGTAGATATTTTCCCTTATAAAGTTGAAGCAGAATTGGCAAAACCATTACTCAATTGATCCATTGAACCGTATATACTTTTCATCAAAATTTTAGAGCTCGTATCAAAATTCAAAACCAACAGTTGAATTCCCAAATCTAACAAAAAATGAGCTGGTGGTGGGCTGGTGCTATCGGCGCTGCTAAGGTAAGACCACAGCTTTCTTTGTCTCTCCTTCCATTCAAGTATAAAGTTGTATATAAATTTATGATCAATCTGTTAATTTTGAATTTTCTACGTTTTGCAGAAGAAATTCGATGACGATGGACAACCAAGTACCTATCAGAGCGTGGGACTGATAATAGGAGTCACCGGAATCGTCGGCAACAGCCTATCCGAGATTTTGCCTCTATCCGATACGCCTGGTGGTCCATGGAAGCTCTACGGAGTGGCTCGACGTCCCAAACCTGATTGGAACTCCGACCACTTGGTCGAATACATCCAATGCGACGTATCCGACCCGAACCAGACACGATCCAAGCTCTCAGTTCTCACAGATGTCACCGACATCTTCTACGTCACGTGGGCCAATCGATCCACTGAAGCCGAGAACTGTGAAATCAACGGCGCGATGCTCCGTAATGTCCTCCGCGCCGTGATCCCAAACGCGCCTAATCTCCGTCACATATGTCTCCAAACCGGTGGAAAACACTACGTCGGTCCTTTCGAGTCGTTCGGCAAAGTCCAGCCTCACGATACGCCGTTCACGGAGGATTTACCGAGATTAAACGTCCCCAATTTTTACTACACTCAAGAGGATATAATGTTCGAAGAAGTTGAAAAAAAAGAGGGGTTGACTTGGTCCGTACATCGACCGCAACAAATTTTCGGATTTTCACCTTATAGTTTGATGAATATAATAGGTACACTCTGTGTGTACGCAGCCATTTGTAAACACGAAGGTGTTCCTTTGAAATTTCCAGGGACGAAAGATGCTTGGGAGTGTTACACGATGGCTTCGGATGCAGATTTGATAGCGGAACAACAAATCTGGGCGACGGTGGATCCTTACGCGAAAAACGAAGCGTTTAACATCAGCAACGGAGATGTGTTCAAGTGGAAGCATTTGTGGAAGGTGTTGGCAGAGCAATTTGATATAGAGAGTTATGGGTTGGAAGAGGGTGGTGAGATTGTGAAATTGGAGGAAATTATGAAAGGCAAAGAAGCTGTGTGGGAAGAGATTGTGAGAGAGAATAAGTTGCAGCCGACGAAACTTGATGAGGTTGGTGTTTGGTGGTTTGCTGATACGATGTTGAATGTGGAGGGTGTGGTGGATAGTATGAATAAGAGTAAAGAACATGGATTTCTGGGTTTCAGGAATTCCAAGAATTCATTCATTACTTGGATTGATAAGATGAGAAGTTACAAGATTGTACCTTGACCGAGTGATGATCCTGCCAATGTTTCATGAAAATGTGCTCTGTTTAATTGCGACTAATGATGAAGAAGAGATGATAAATAAATAAATCTCAATCTCGCTTGTAAGTTGTGTTATCTTATCTTAAGTTATTGTTTACTTTGATTTCATTGTCTAATGATCTAATCTCAATCTAGCAATCTCAATTCATAATAGGTTGGACTAATGAAGCAACCTCTGTATTTTGTGTTATAGGTCGTAAAAAATCTGTCATGGCCCACTCCCTTGATTTTTTTTTTTAAATGAATTAATAAACATTTATATATTTGTCTTTAAATTTTTGAAGAATTGGGATGAAACTAATATCCGTCTCATTTCGCCAATTGACATCCCTAATTTTTTTTGGGGAGAATTGCACAAACATCCCCTGATGTTTGATAAAATTGCATGAATATAGCTTGTGCAATTCCCCCTTGATTTTAAATAAATTTAAAATTTAAAATTTATTTATTATTCAATTGTTTAAAAAACTATTTTTTAATTTATAAAGATAAAATTTTTTTTTCTAGGTTTCAGATTTAAAATGCATTCATGTTATCTAAAATATATTTTTATATTTTTTAATCTTATTTTTTAATTTTTTAGTTTATTTAAAATAAAAACAAAGGGTATTTTAGATTTTTTACATTTTTAACCATTGACTAACGGATCCATCTAACGGCAGGAGATGTTTGTGCAACAATTTTTAAATGTTGAGGGAAGTTTGTGTGTATATGGTTAAAATTGACATATTTATGCAATTTCATCAAATCTCAAGGGATGTTTGTGCAATTTCCCCTTTTTTTTTTGGTGTAGATATTACCGTCAGGATATAGAGATGGCAGTATTCCCCGTGGGGCTGGGGCCCCGCCCCGAACGGGGCAGGGATGGGGGATAATATTCGGGGACGGGGACGGGGACGGGGATGGGGATAAATCTTATCCTCGAATGTGAAGCGGGGCGGGGACGGGGGAAGCACTCCCCGCCCCGTCCCCTCCCCGATATATATATATATATATATATATATATATTATATTCAGTTTTTTAAAATCAGTTAATATTATTTTTTTAAGAATAAATAGTTTTTGAACTTTTAAAAAAAAAAAAAAAAAAAAAAAAAAAAAAACTATTCATCTCCTGACTCCTAATTGGCCTACTCTCTCTCCAATATGACTATTGATATTCCCCAATATGCTTATCAATCATCAAGCAGTCAAACTATATGTCTATCTATTAGACTTCTCCTGCAAATCAAGCTGACAAAATATGCTCATCTAATTCCCTCATCTCTTCTCCTCACATCCTTATCCCTCATTGTCCTCATCTAGACTAATTTTTTGTTGATTGCCGAATGTTTGAGAAGTGAAGACCTTTCTAGACAGCAGGTGAGTATTCCTCATTTGATGCTTTTCGAATTTTGTCTTGATTTTATTATTTGATTGATTTTCTTTTAGTCAAAGTTTTTAGAGTTTAATCATATTTAATAAATCTAGATAATTGTTAGAAAGAACGAGATTGGTGTCTTTTTTTTTATATATATTTTTTCACAAACCACCCAATGCTTCTACTGTAATATATTCTCTGATCTTTTCCCATTTTTTTAGTTTTTACAAATACTTGTTTAGTTGAAGTGATGGCGCGAGATTAATACTCCCCTGCTGCAGGAGAAAAACTTGGGTGCATCCGATGCACCACACTGGAATCTGATGGTGGTGCATCGGATCCACTCACTGATTGACATGTGTCACTCCAATTTTAATTTTCCTCCACCTCATCTTCTCTCTTCTTCTTCACTATTTGTCAGTTTCTCTCTCTCCCTCTCTCCCATTTTTTCATGCACACCATCACCGGTGCTCTTTCGCCGGCGACGTTTGACTCCGACGATAGTCGGATCTGGAAGATCTGACGACGCCGAGTTCATTGGAGCGATCGGTTTCGTCGAATTCGCGACGGATTGGCGCAGATCTAATGATGAAGGTTCGGCGACGGTTCGGATTTGTATTCGTTTCTCTCTCCACACAGCCCAAATCCGAAAACGGACACTTTGGTTTTGACGGCCGGCACCCGACGAATGTTCCGGTGTGGGTGGTGTCGCCTCACTTGCTCCGGCGGTCAACGGTCGGCGGTTGGCGACGCTTACAGCGGTCTGAAAATGAGAGAGATAGAGAGGCTGCTGATAGGGTAGGGAAGAAGGAAAGAAAAGCTGAGGTGGAGGAAAAAATAAAATTAAAATGACACGTGTCACTCATTGAGTGGATCCGATGCACCACCATCAGATTCCAGCGTGGTGCATCGGATGCACCCAAGTTTTTCTCCTGCTGCAGTCCTCCCTTACCAACCCCACCAAAACAAAAAAGAAAAAAAAAATTGTGGATTTTAGAATCCTAATGATGCAGCTACTGTAACATCGATTTTATTGTACATAACTTTGTGATTGATTGTAATGTAACTAAAATGCCTTTTATTGCTAGACTTTTTTTTTTTTTTTTATCCCTGCGAATTGGACAATACACTCCTCTATACTTATATTAGTCTCATTTCCTTTGTTTGTTGGAGCCATAGGAATTCCTTTTAATCAAGAAGGAATTTTTTTTTATATCTTATATTAGTCTCATGTCTTGATGTATATTAGGTTGTTTATCCAGACTTATTAAACTCTGTGAATGGAGTTTGTTAATTTTATTTTTATTTTCATTTTACGTTAAATTGCTTATTGGTTTTTGCTTCAATTCTGCTACTGCATCAGAAATTTAATATATATTTTTCACAAACCACCCAATGCTTCTACTGAATGGACTGGTGTCTTTTTTTTTTAATTTTTTTTTTTTTAATGCATAGTTATATTAGACGGGGAATGGGGCGGGGATGGGGATGGAAAATCATTCCCCGACCCAACCCGACCCGCCCCATTGCCATCCCTATTAGGATATATGATTAACACACACGGTTTACAAATTCACCCATTAATAAAATTTAAAATATGATCATTACCATTTAGACCATCTCCAACCCAACTCTATATCTCCATTATGCAGCTGCAAACCTCTCCAACCAACCTTCAGAAACATCGCCAAAGTAGAGTTCCTCAAATTGAGTCGCCAGATCTGGCGTTGCAAGAGCATTCAGCGCTACTTTGCAGGTGCTGGTAGTTTTTTATTTTTCAGTCCCTTCATTTTCATTTAATTACAGTTTTGTTCACTTATGTTCAGATTTGTCACTTGTACCCCTTTTAAAAAGTGTTGTTTAATCACGGTTTTACCCCTATTAAATCAAATATATTCCAATTATATCCTTTTAATCATCTAATGCTTTTGGTTAAATTATATTTGTTTTATTTTTGTGCATCAAGAAATATATTATATTCTTTTTTATATAAAAAATATGAAAAGTACCCTAGCGGTAACTGTAATTAAAAAAAATATATGAAAGCCGTTGTTAATTTTAATTAGAAATAAATAGTTAAACTTTTTTAAAAGGAAGAAAATTGTTTTGTCATCTTCACTCATTTATGCTAGACATGTACCCATTATTTCTTTTTTCGGAATATTGATTAAAAAATAAAAATAAAAAATAACAATCAAGTGATTAACAAACACTTTCAGATTTTACAATAAAAAAACATCACTCTACTTTTCTTGATTGATTTTTAAAAATAATTTCTTAATTGATTTTGGAAATTATTATTTGAAAAACTATTTCTGCTCTCACAAGTCACAACACCTTTCGATCATGCTCGTAAAATGTGCGATGTCTTTTCTCTCATTACATTATTGAATATAAATTTTGTTAAACAATAATGCCCATGCTTTATTTCTCTAAAATGGGATTAAAGCGGCACTCACACTTTATCCAGTGCTTGGTTCTTGAAGACATGAATTAATTCTGAGAGAGTTCAACGCTCTAGTCATTTGCATATTTTCTCTATATAAGTTTGAACCAAAGTTTTCATCAAATTTTCCAAATGCAGCTCTTTTCAGGACCAACGTCGAATTCCCAAATCTAACCAAAAAATGAGTTGGTGGTGGGCTGGTGCTATTGGTGCTACCAGGGTCAGATCTACTCTCTTGTCTCTCGATCCATTTACGTATATATATAGACTATACAGTTGCAAATTCCAATTGTTAATTTTAAATTTTCTATTCTGCAGAAGAAACTCGAAGAAGATCATGAAGAGCCGCGTAATTATCAAAGCGTTGGACTGATAGTAGGAGTCACCGGAATCGTTGGTAACGGCCTTGCCAAGATTTTGCCACTATCTGATACGCCCGGTGGTCCATGGAAGCTCTACGGAGTGGCTCGAAGGCCCAAACCCGACTGGAACTCCGACCACTTAATCGAATACATTCAATGCGACGTATCCGACCCGAACGAGACCCAATCCAAGCTCTCACCGCTCACAGATGTCACCCACATCTTCTACGTCACGTGGGCTAGTCGATCCACTGAAGCCGAGAGCTGCGAGATCAACGGCGCGATGCTCCACAACGTGCTTCGTGCTCTAATCACAAATGCACCTAATCTCCGCCATATCTGCCTCCAAACTGGTGCAAAACACTATATGGGTCCTTTCAATTCTTTTGGCAGGAAGATCTGGCCCATGATACGCCTTTCACGGAGGATTTACCCAGATTAAACGTCCTTATCTTTTATTATACTCAAGAAGATATATTGTTTGAAGAAGTTGAAAAAACAGAGCTCTTGACATGGTCCGTGCATCGACCACAATTGATATTCGGATTTTCTCCGTATAGCTTGATGAACATAATGGGCACACTCTGTGTTTACGCAGCAATTTGTAAATATGAAGGTCTTCCTTTGAAATTTCCTGGGACCAAAGGAGCTTGGGAGTGTTACTCGATTGCTTCGGATGCAGATTTGATAGCAGAACAACAAATTTGGGCAGCGGTGGATCCTTATGCTAGAAACGAAGCTTTTAATTGCATCAATGGAGATGTATTCAAGTGGAAGCAATTGTGGAAGGTGTTGGCTGAGCAGTTTGGGATAGAAAATTATGGTTTTGTGGAAGGTGAGAGAGTGAGGTTGGAGGAAATCATGAAAGATAAAGAAGCTGTGTGGGAAGAAATTGTGAGAGAGAATGAGTTGCAGCCCACCAAATTGGAGGAGGTTGGTCAGTGGTGGTTTGCGGATGTGGTGTTGACTGCGGAGAATGCGTTGCTTTGTATGAATAAGAGTAATGAACATGGATTCTTAGGTTTCAGGAATTCCAAGAATTCCTTCATTATTTGGATTGATAAGCTGAAAAGTTACAAGATAGTTCCTTAAATCTATTGATGCCATGAAGATGCGCTTTGTTTGGTTGCGTCATTAGAAAAAGCTGTAATATGCCAGGTTGATTTCATTGTCTTTTAAATCTTTTTTGTCCGTGGAGTTTTGACAAATCTTTGTTGGTTTTTGAATCTCCTTATGGGTTTGAAAACTTTTCCAAAATGAAGTTCAAATGGGTGGGATTTCTGGGTGCAGGTGCATAAATCATAATGCTCCAGGGGTGTTTCTAAGCAAGCAATGTGGTGATTTTAAAGAGATTGATTTAGAGGCATCTAGTGACCGTTTTGGAAAATACATGTAAGAGTTTTCATTGAGGTTGTCGGCTGTGTTTGGAAGATTCCAATGAAGAACAGACTCTGTTATTGAGATACTATCGACTTCCAGAGCACTGTTTTTGCTGTGTTTTTTTGGGTCACTCTCTCAAGACTGACCTAATGAGGTTTTATCTAAGAATGATGTTTCTACAGAGGATTCTCCTTATGGTGCATGGTTTGCAACAAAACCTGCAAACTGTTTGGGTGCTCCTCTGTTTATAGATATTGCTGAAGCTTTGGCCATGTTTGAAGGTTTTGTTCAATTTTTTTGGCAAAAACTCCATGTGGAGCATTTTATTTCTAATTTGAATCTTTGAAGAACATTGAATTCTAAAAATATAATCAATTGATCAATAAAACTTGAACGAAAACACAAATAGGCAACCAACTGTTTGATGGCTTATTTTTCAACAATAAAAAACAGGAAGATGCATTCCATACACATTACAAACACCACCACCACAACACTGATCAAAAACACAACTAGTTCCCCAACACTTCAAGGCACAATTTTGTGAGCTTTGACCTTATCAATCCAAGACACAAAAGAGTTTCTTGAATTCCTAAAACCCAAGAAACCATGCTCTTTGCTCTTGTTCATGCTAACCAATTTTGACTCCCCACTCAACACAAGATCCACAAACCACCAAACACCAACCTCATTCAACTTGGTTGGCTGCAACTGATTCGCTCTCACAATCTCCTCCCAAACGCCTTGTTTGTCTTTCATGAACTCTTCCAACTTCACTCTCTCACCCTCCTCTTCAAACCCATATTCCTCAATCCCAAATTGCTCCGCCAACACCTTCCAAAACTGCTTCCACTTGAACACATCTCCATTGTTGCAATTAAACGCTTCGTTTTTCGCATACTCATCCACTGCAGCCCATATCTGATGCTCTGCGATTAGATCAGCATCCGAAGCAATCGAGTAGCACTCCCAAGCAGCTTTAGTCCCAGGAAATTTCAATGGAATTCCTTGGTGTTTACACACAGCTGCGTATACACAAAGTGTACCCACCATATTCATCAAGCTATACGGTGAAAATCCAAAGATTGTATCAGGGCGGTGTACGGACCAAGTCAAGCCCTCTTTTTTCTCAACTTCTTCGAACAATATATCTTCCTGTGTGTAATAGAAATTGGGTGCGTCTAATCTGGGCATATCTTCCGTGAAAGGTGGATCATGAGATTGGATCTTGCCAAAAGCTTCGAATGGACCCAAGTAATGTTTTGTTCCCGTTTGGAGACAGACGTGACGGAGATTTGGCGCGTTTGGGATCACGGATTCGAGGACGTTACGGAACATAGCGCCATTAATTTCGCAATTCTCGGCTTCGGTGGATCTGTTGGCCCAACTCACGTAGAAGATGTGGGTCACATCTTTTAGCGGCGAGAGCTTGGATTGGGTATCAGTCGGGTCGGATATGTCGCACTGGACGTATTCCACTTGATGGTCCGGATTCCAGTTGGGTCTGGGCCGTCGTGCTACTCCGTAGACCTTCCATGGACCACCGGGCGTATCGGGTAGCGGTAAAATCTCGGCTAAGCTGTTGCCGACGATTCCGGTCACACCCACTATGAGAGCCACGCTCTCGTAGTTTCGTGGCTGTTCATCTTCCTCGAATTTCTTCTGCAAAATCGAAAAATAAAAATAAAAAAACGTTAATCAGGATCGTCAATTATGAATAAGAAAAGCAAATTGAACGTAAGAGGATCAGAGTTTTGGAGTTGCCTTAGCAGCGCCAATAGCACCAGCCCACCACCAGCTCATCGCGATTGCAGAAGAAGGAAGAGCAAAAGATGATGATTATTGTTATTAAAAGTTGGGTGAGGAAGCTAACAGTCAAATTTCGAAGACAACAGAGATTCAAATTTTATACGCAGAAATTTATAGGTTGATAAGAATGACACACCCACCGGCCACCGATGACCGATTGTTATAGCGACGTTTATGATATACTTAAAAAAAACCAAGCTGTTATGGATTTATACGGTTAGTGTAGGCTGTTATTGTCTCTTTATCCAAAAATGACACGTTTCTACATCTACTCTTCTTAAACGCAAGTGATTTTGGACACTAGTTGAAATCTATGTTTATATAATTATCAATATGCCATTATCAGATCCGACCAGTCTATCTTAACAAATATTAAACTAATCCAAACCTAAATCAGCAATGTTATCCATTTGATTACTTTTAATGGGCCCTTTTGATTAAAGAACTAAGGGTGTGTTTGGTATGGTTTTTCAAGTAAATCTTTTTATAGTAGAGCTTCTAATGGGTAAATCTTCTAACAAAAAAGGCTTTTGGTTGTGTAAATTACAAAAAAAAAAGGTGTTGACAATTTATTTTTAGAAATAGTTTTTGGTTGAATAAATTACAAAAAAAGGTGTTGACAATATATTTATAATGAAAGAGTAATGTGGAATATTTAAAATTTATAAAAGATAGTTGAAACAATTCATATGTTTGCTCAAAAATAAGCTTTTCGGAAAAATCCAAATTTTAGGCTTCTCTAAGTAGGCATAAAATGACTTTTATAAAGGGTAATTGAGACAATTCATATATTAAAAAAGTTGTTTTAAATTTTGCCAAACAACTAAAAAATCTTCAAAATAACTTTTAGCATTAAAAAAAATGCTTTTGATCATTTCAAAAGCCATACCAAACATACACTAAAACTTCCTGTGAGAAGCATAGTTGCAGACAAGAGGGAAATATAAACCATTTCTCATCAATCCACCTAATACTTCCAATAAAGAAATTAGAAAAAAAAAATCAAAAGCATTATAAAGATGATGTGGTCTTTCTCTGTTGATTAATTATAATTTATAACATACAAGTTTACAAGTATAACATAACATTGGGCTTGAAAAAATGGGCACTTCTTAGACATAACATTCTTTTTTTGTAGAAAATAAAATAAAAAACAAGAATTTTTTTTATTAGAAATAGAAGGGTTCCACCATACATAATAAACATCAGCTCTGAATTGCTTATGGACCTCAAAGGCTGACTTTAGTATCAAACCATCCTCGTTTTTTACAAGAATAACAGAATTTTATAAGCCAAAACAAATTAATGGGTAGACAGTGTTTTACCTATTCATTAGACATTTCTGAAACCTAAACATCTCCAACGTGCTCTCTTGGCTTGCTCTATGTGGAATCATACTTGGGTTGGGAAGCTAATGTGAAGCACGAACTTTCTCGCTGCTTTCAGGTATATTTTTCAACTCCCTCCCATCACTTTGATCCTTACTGCCAATTTCCGAGCCCTGGAATGTGACCCTTGATGAGCGATACTGACTACCAAAGGCAGTGCCAAAACCCCAACCAATACCTAATCCAACCCCACAGCCCCCACCTTCAAAACCATATTCAAATGTGAATGACTCACCCATAGCTTGACGCGATAAGCACAATTAAATATAGAGAAGTAAGTAAGATAAATGAATTTTCTCTGCTTAAAGACGGTCTATAATACCTGCACCAAGGCCCAAAATGTTTAATGGCATGCCTGCGGAGAGAAGCATTATAAATTAGCAAATGTGAAACTTGATTCAGAAATATGAACATATTGTAAATCTTTAACGAGGCTCAGGTTTTAAAAGAAACCACAACCATCAAATACATTTCATCAAATATTATGCAATTCATTCGAGTTGCCATACATCATTTCAATGAATTGAACAAAGCACATAACAAGATGTAGAAGGTTGTCCTTATTTTGCCAACTTAATGGACAAGAGTCATGGGATTTCTCTTCAAAGTGTTATAACTCCAAAATTGTTGGATCATGCCTATGCCAAACATCAATTGCCCATCAGCAGAACTCCTTCGTGAGTAAGATATAAAGAATCCTGACCCATTTACAAAGCATCATGATACATTATGGGAAAGGGCCTCAGCTACTTCTACCCTGCTATTATTCTTCCCAAAAACCAAAATAAAGCATCCAATGGAGTGAGCAAGAATATCATTCTCTCCTACTTCTAACTCGTCAACAAAAATCAATCCTTCCATTTCGTTCAGTTCCCTTTCGAATTGCCACCAAGGAGATATGGCTTTTCTTTAGTTTATAAGTACCTAGAAAGTCCCTAACATCCAATGACAAGGACCTCAATTTCTTGTAGAGTTGACTCTAAGAGTTAAGCTTGACTTTATTTCCAGTACCGAGAGCCCAGAAATAAGAGAGATTGGGTAGAGAGGGAGCACCTTTCAAATATCTAATTAAATTCATATAACTTAGATTGACCATTTCGTCTAAGACAGGCATCATCACCTACAAAGTTCTAAGCATTATATTAGCTAAATTTGTTACTTTCCCTATCTGACCAACTTTGTAAAAGGGTTGTTCTCAAACACCGCTCTCAATATTAGAAGGACTTAAACAAGTAAAGAGGAAAGAAATCAACTACACTAATTAGATGAACAAATTCCCCATGTCACCTCACAGTAGAGATGATTAGTAGGCAAAGCATAGTGTGAGTTTATTGAATGACTTGGTAAACAATACACTGCTAGGTTCAAGAGTCATAACTCCCAAATCAACACAGCATTATAATCAAAATATTTGTCAACTTAGGCAGTCCATTTTCATGTCACATAAACATGACGATAACCAGTCCCACCACTTTCTTAAATTTGATGGCAAAATCAAATAGTTAACGATTTCCATGGAGGCAACTTTGTTTTTTATGTTGGCTTTGTCTTGCATACTATGCAGGGTAAAAGACCTACTAAAACTAAAATGTTGTAACTGATTTAAACAGCAAACAGTTTGTGATAATTTACACTTCATAAAGTAGGAAAGGAAAGGATAAAGGGAAGACGTTCCTCTTCTTGGATGGAATGAAGTTATGAAAAGGGAGGAACCCAGGAAGAGAGAGAGTATTTTCAATACCTCCAAATTCCAACCCCACAAACCTCAGCCTCCCATAAATGACAGAAAAGAAACACTCATTTTGTATTTTTGTCATTATTTTAACCTTATTCTAGATAAATATCATAAATACGAAAGAAGATATAAAACTCTATCATATAACACTATAATGATCAAGTTAACAGATATGACTTCTACTCCCTAGCTTTCTTGAAGGATACCAAAAAGTAACAATTTAAAATCTCCTTCTTTCTTATTCCTTACATCTCTAAATTAGAAAGGGCAGTCAGAGACTATGACCTTGGTAGTCAGAGAACTAATGGGATATAATATCTCAAGTAGGTGCCCTCAAATGGTTTAGAAACTACAATTTATTGGTTGGGACAAAAAGTTTTACCCCTTATGATCCTTTAATTCTGTCGAGCAAACATATGGAAGGAAGACAAGTCTCCTTCCTTCCTTCCCTTCTACATCCCCTTCACACCTCCCGCTCCTTTCGTATTTTCACTCCTGCAAAACTAATGTTTTCTTCCCTGTTACTTCACCTTCACAACTCCCACTCCAGTCCTTTTTCTCCTACTGAACTAGTGTTAAAGCCGCAACATCCAATTATTTGAATGATCACAATTCTTCTTTGAACTTAATGTTGAATTCTTAAATAAAAACAATTAACACTATACAATCCAAAAATACTGGAGCAGGCAGCCAATTGCATATTGAAAACATAAAAGAAAGTTGAATGATAAGAACAGACCTCCAAAACCCCATCCTACACCAAATCCGCAACCGACACCAAAACCTGAAAAAAAAAAAATAGCGAAAAATCGAAAATTTGAGTCAGATAACATTTAAAAAAAAAAAAACACAATCCAACAAATGACCCAATTATAATGGACAGCTATATGCTTAATTATTATAGGAAATTTAGATGGACATACCAAATCCAACACCAGTTCCATTGAAGTTAGTAATCACCATTGTCTTCACCAAAAGCTGCTGCCAAACTGCCAGGAGAGTGAGAGACGATACAGAGAGCTGTAAAATCTCTCAACAAGACTAGAGATATTGGGTTTATGCTCCTTTTGCTTTTTTTTTTTTTTTTTTTTTTTTTGCGAACTTGGTATAAAAAGAATTGAAAATGAATAATATTAAAAGAGAAATGCAATGGATCTGAAGCCCATATCTTGAAAGTCGATTGTGATATGCAGGCATGCTGCTACACTGCTATGTTAAATTGCAGTCCAAAAGTTTTGAAAATGTTTTGGGCTCAAAGAATTGTGAGACAGGGCTTCACGTTCATTTGCTCACCTGTTTAAAAGTTACCTATTACAAATGAGAGACTTGTGTACATGACAATACTCAAATTCACAATTTCATTTACTAAAGTTTGAAAAGGTTCAAAGGTGTGACGAGATGAGATTAGTCCAGTAGTAAAACCTCATAGTCTCACACCTACACCATGAGGTTATAGGTTTAAGTCCTCCTCCAGTTTTTAAAAAATCTTGAATTTATATAATATTGTAATACTTAAAAAAATAAAAATAAAAAGTTCTAAAGCGTTCATTTATGTTTGTTGAGGATAATTACCCTAGTGGCCACACATTTAGTTGTGCGCTATCAAAATGGTCATAAGATAGGAAATTCATTTCAAAATGGCTATTGTTGGTGAGTAGTGTGACATAAATGACCATCCATAGGAAAATTTACCTTAATTGCCGCCCACTTGTTTAGACGTTACCCTAGTGGCCACCCTATTGTGAATTAAAACTAATTTTTAAACAAAAAAATGGAACAAAAACATTTCAAAAAAAAAAATTATTTTAATTTATCTCCAATAGTCCATCACTTAGATTTTTTTTTTTTTTTTTTTAAGAAATCTTTTTCTATATATATAACAAAATTTTGGAATTTTTTTTTTTTTTTTTTTAGATCAGATTTCTTTTAAGAAAAAGAAATATTTTTCAAAAATAAAAAATAAAAACAAAAATTGGTGATCCAATTCCACCAACTTTTGTTTTTATTTGTTTTTTGATTTTTTTTTTTTTTTTAAATCAGGTTGTAACAATTTATTTTTTATTTTTTAAAATAATTTTAAATCACAATTGGGTGGCCATTGTTGTAACATCTCACTAAAATGGTAGCCACTAGTGTAACGTTTCGCCAAATGGGTGCCGACTATAGTAAGTTTTCTTACGGATGGCCATTACCGTCACACTATTCATCTACAATGGCCATTTTGAACCTAATTTCTCATCGAATATAAATAGCCACTAGGGTAATTATCTCTTTTTATTATGTGAGAAAATTTCACTAATAAACTTTTAATATTTATTTCATTTATAAGTAATTACTTAATAAATGAATTAGAATTCGGCACACGTTACATCCAAGATTTTATAAAACGCCAACGTAGAAAATTAAAACGTTATTTATTATCGATTTCCGTTTTACCTCTCGATTAATAATTCAGTGGCAAGACCATCACAACCACACAAATCCTTACTCGAGAATTTAATTCAAAATTTAACATATAAAAACAGAAGAATTTAACAATGATCAATCAATACATGATCATCTTTGTTGAAGGAGCCTCAGAACCTCACCTTCCCCTTTTTCAAATTAGTGTGGTAGCTCTCGCGTGCACAATAGTGAAAACCAACTATCAAAAATAAAAAGTTGGTGATCCAATTCCACCAAGTTTTGTTTTTATTGGATTTTTGAATATATATACATATATATAATTTTAAATCACAATTGGGTGGCCATTGTTGTAACATCTCACTAAATGGGTGGCCACTAGTGTAACGTTTCATTAAATGGGTGGCCACTATAATAAATTTCCTTACGGATAATCATTACTGTCACACTATTCGCCTATAATAACTATTTTGAATCGAATTTTCCATATTATAATCATATGATAGTGTACAACCAAATGAATGTCCACTAGGATAATTTTTTTTTTTTTTTTGTTATATGAGAAAATTTAATAAATAGACTTTTAATATTTATTTCATTTATAAGTAATTACTTAGATGAATTAGAATTGAGCATATGTTACATTTAAGATTTTATATAAAGCCAATGCAGAGAATTAAAACGTTATTTATTATCCATTTCCGTAAGTCGTATTCCCTCTTTCAAATTCCAAACATGATCGTGGTTAACTTGTGTTAAATCCTTACTCGAGAATTTAATTCAAAATTTAATATATATAAAAACGGATGAATTTAACAATGAAATCAATTAATGCTCACTGTTACAGAAGAATGAAAAATACTTCACTTTCTAGAAAGAGAAATTAAGGAATAATATCAATACAATGAATACATGATCATCTTTGTTGGTCCACACGTGCCTCACCTTCCTCTTCATCAAATTAGTGTGGTAGCTCTCGCGTGCACAATAGTGAAAACCAACTATCTCCGCATCATCGCCTATAAATCTTCATTTTTCCACCTTAATTTTGTTACATATTATTTAACCCTGCTCGCTTTATTAAGTAAACAAAGCAAATCCAAAATTAAGACATGGCTTATCAGAGAGTCTTCACTCTCTCAGAGGTTGCTCAACACAAATCCAAGAACGATTGTTGGTTTGTTATCAATGGCAGAGTAAGGATCTCTATCATCATTCTTGGATATATATATATATATATCTTGACGTTTGTTAACTTGAAATTTTTTAACAGGTATTGAATGTAACAAAGTTCCTGGAATTGCATCCGGGAGGAGAAGAGGTGCTGATAGAGTCTGCAGGGAAGGATGCCACCAAGGAATTTGAGAATATCGGACACAGTAACGCGGCAAAGAAATTGCTGATCAAATACCAGGTGGGTGTTCTCGGAGGTTACGCTTTCGAAGAGACAGAAACCAAGGATGATTCAATCCGGGAACCCAGAAAGAAAGAGATGGAGGCTTTTGTAATCAAGAATGATAAAAGGCCTACATATACAGCTATTCTTGAGTTCTTCGTGCCGCTCCTGGTTGCCGGATCTTTCTTTGCTTACAGACTTGTCACCAGAACCGAACAGATGCTTTATTAGATCGCATTTTCATTTCCTTGACGTGATAAAAAAAAAACATCTGTCTTGACTTAATGTCGTAATGTATTTTCCTCATTTTTGAAACAATTTCAATAAATTGCATGCGCCGTTTTGAATTATTACAGACTCTTTTGAGTAGGATTCGGCCAACTTACCAACACAAGTTCAAGCCACCTCATGACATAACTCAGTCCCATTAAGGTTAAATGAACAGGCAATTTACGCTTTGAAACTACGATTTGTGCATCTAAGTTCTCTTCTATGTAAACATCTAAATCGGATAAAAAACGAGTCATATTTCTGCTTCAAACGACACAAATAGTTAGTGTTAAACGGCAATATGATGGTTTGACAAAGGTGAGTTCTGACTTCTGAGTAATTTTAACGCTGCATGAATTCGTAGATACATTTAACACAAATGCAGCTCTATAAGATTTTAAAAAATGTTATATTACAGGTACAACACAAAGCTAACGTCCTCAGATTAGGATCCTGGTCCACTTTCTCCGCCATCCCCTCTAACAAAAATACAAGAGATTTACTCTCCATCCGGAAACCAAAACTGGAAGGAAAAAATGTTAAATAGTGAATAGAGAGAAGAAAGTAAAGGGGAGAAGGAAGATTCAAAGGTTTCAAAGGTGCTGGTGCATTTATGGCTCAAGAATCAGTGAATCACCACTTACAACCACGAGTGGAACATAATTTTTGATTCAATATAACAAGAGAATAACTACCTTTACATCTATCTAGGATGTTGTAATAGTGTGCAATCTATACTCTTCAAATACCCTTCATCCCCTCCCTGCTGCGTAATATAAAATGGCGGATGAAGATTATACGTTTACTTTTCAAATTGCACAGACTGCGATCAATCCTGCAGAGAAAATCGATAAGCATAAGCCTTGATAAACTTAGTTCTGCTTTGAAAGATCAAATTATTTAAACTAAGTTAGCCATACTGGGTCCTTCATTACAAAATTATGGTTGTCCTTCAAAAAAAATTCAGTAACAGATTGAATGGTGCAATTCATCTCATCTTCCAACCGAAAAAAAAAAAGCTTTACATTGTTCATCCTCAACTGCTTTTAACTGAACTATAATATGTGGAAACTGGCATTACTAAATACTAATGCACTTTGCATGAAAACAGAAGACAATAATGAAAACTCCAAATAATTTGAAATAATGAGTCTTCATGTCCATGCCTCCTTGTGTACATGTAAGGTCCTAGAATTTCAGTACATATTTTAACAACATATGCAGTTATACTTACAAGTGTGCATCTAAAATGTGTGTGGGGGAAAAGCGTTAGCTCCGATAATTAAATAAGACAACCCTCAGTCCATCACCAGGATCCAAGGTGTGTGTAGAACTTTGGAACTATATGTGGTGTGGACTAGCTAGGCAATCAGAAAGTTCTGGGAACCTCAGCCAAGAAAGGATGAAAAATAAATGAAAACTAAATATGTAATAGATATATCGTATGCTATTATTAGGTAGAAAGCAACTTTAATGAATAAGAATAACTATAATTGCCCTTAGAAGCCATATTTCATAAATTATGACATGGTTAAAACTATTTTAGAATGTTCCATGATTTTTATGAAAACATTGTTCCATACAAATTTGATAAATAGCCATTGGTTGTTTAAATGCTTTTACTCAGCTTCTTATTATTAAATTATCTAAACAACAGGCAAAAGGAAGTTTTACAGGACTTCCAACAAGCTCCTCACACAAACTAAATTGAATTAGATAATAGCACTTTGGCACCATGGGTGTTGTTTTGTGTTCACATGCTTCATGTCAAAACATAACTAAGCTAAATTGAAAACTACACAAGTACATTTTCATGACACTCAAGAAACTTTATCCAACACAGAATTTAAAGACCAACTAGCAGCCTGACCATTATATAACCAATAGTTTTTATTCTACTCCCTGACATACCATTTTCTACTGATAAAGGAAACAAATAGATCTTCGCAGCTCAACCTACATATGCATCACAACACGAGTTCTATTTCACGGTTCATCTAATTCTGAATCATTTTTAAGAATGAAGACAAATCAATCAAAAAGTTGCCATATTATCTGCAGATTATGAGTTTGTAGAGAAAGCGACATTGCAATGAATCTAACTTCATAAAATTTTAATATTAGAACAGAAGTTGAGAGTCCAAGTCATAATACCAAATATATATATATATATATATTATATCTCTGTGAATAGAAAAAACACAGTACACCTGTATAATGACTAAAAGGTGGCAACAAGAAAAACCTAGAAAGGAGGGAAACTGTTTCAGGGAGACAGGAAACCAACAAGAAACCTTGAGGTATAATTCCTATCCAAAACATAAAAATAATTCTTCTGGGTGCCAGGGGCAGAGTATCCCACAGACCTTTGGAGGACCAATTCTAAGTCAAACTCACTCAAAGGCAGATGTTTGCTACTACTTATGGTGGGTGGAGTAAGAAACCAACATGGTTTTGGTATTATTACTACAATCACGAGGATCTAAAATTAGATCAAAGCTTCTGAGTGCAGACAATCACAGTCACACTATCAAACAATGCTGATATCCACGAAATGCATCTTGATTGGCACAATGCTTGAAATATAGAAGACAAATCATAACCCCAAAGTCAATATACACAATGGTTAGGACGCAGGGCGGACCTTGTGCATGTCTTCTGTGTAATATAAACATATAAGCAAACGAGATAAGGTTTAAGCAAGCTCACCAATAAGGCAAAGGAGAAAAACAATCCATAATGTCACTTTAACAGGCCGACTATATTGCATTTGATACTGTGACCTTTGAAGTTGTCTTTGAATAACTCCATACCAGCCATAGAGTTGCTTATCGTAACAGTCATCACTGCTGTCCAGGCAACTCTTACTTTTTTCATAACATGCATTTATACCCTAAGAAAATAAATAAGAAATTAGAATCACAATTGATCCAATACTGAACATGATGATAGATAATAAAATAGTGACAGATTAATATAGAAATAGTAACCCATGAAGGGTTATTAGAATGGTCAGACCTACGGTTTGTTCCCACAAGGTCTGGGGTTTGAATCCCCTAATGGGAACCTACATTGCCATAGGCCATAATTTCTTGTTTCCAGAGAATGTAGGGTTCGGCAGGGGCCCTAGTTTCAAACTTGGGTTCGCTAAGCACGTCAGAGGATTTTTGGGTTATAAAAGAAATTAATATAGAAATAGTATAGCTTTCAAATACTCACCCTGGTCAACTGGGAAGATCTCAATAGTGCAGTATCGGCATCTTGAAACCGGTCTATTGCCTTCCACTTCCTAATTCCATTCTTTGGCCACTTCAACTTGGTTGCAGATTCTATGGTGTTTAGAAACCCAGAAACACTGGGTATCTTCCGTGGCGGTAACGTGGGCTGTCCATTGGAAGTATTCTGTTGGTTACTATCATCATTAATTGATATCTTCCAAGCACTAATGTCAGCACTAGCACTAGCAGTCCTCCTATGTCCACATGGTTTCTCCTCCCTAGCCTCCACAGAACCCTGCTCATTTAATTGGCTTGATTTCTTTGAACATTCAGGTGTCGAATCTTGACCTGTAGGTTTCGGTATATCATTGTCCCTCCCATGATTTTTTACAAGACCTTTGTCATCAGATGCTGATGGTCCAGACAGAAACAATGCAAGTTCATTGCACTCCCCTTCATCCAATCGCACCCAAGGCAGGGATGCTTTGCCATCTGAACGAGCTGATTCCTTTAATGATTTCTCGGTTTTTAAAATTTGGTCTTCAATTGCAATAATAAATTCTTGATGCCTGTCTCTTGAATCATCACTTGAGCTTTTAACATAACTTGATTGAACAGCCCTAGCAAACACCTCTAACTGCATTTCAATTCAAACCAAATAAAGTTTACTATGCTTGACATGACTAAAAGCACAATTCCACAACAAGAAAAACAATCAATCTCCAGTCCACAGACATGCACACAGATAAAGACGCAGAGAGCAGAGAGCAGAGAAATAAATAACCTGCCATTTGGCAGTTCCAAGAGCAGTTTGTAGATCCCGTTGGAGTTCCTCCGAATTCCACATACTAGAATTATCTTTCTTTACGTGAATCCATGTTCTATATAACGATTCCATCCTGTACACCATACAATTACAAACAAACTCAATATCCAACACAATAGAAGATTCTTAGTTAACAAAATGGATATATATATATATATATATATAAAAGGCAATTCACACAAAAAATAAATAAACGGAGCATCTGAATCCTAAATATTCAATAAATGGAGCCAAACCGCGTTTATCCAACAACTATAAATACCCTAAATCTCTGGAAATAGAGGCGAACACGAATTAATCAAAATACACAAACGAAACATTATTTTGGGATATAAAATTGCAGGCCGCAATGAATTTGAAAAGCAATAAACAAATAAAACAAACGAACAAATGCGAAGTTATTACCTGTCGGCAGATTCCTGAACTTCCTCAGCGGCAGAGAAAAATGGATCCTTCTCCCACCGGTCAAAACTCGTAGCCATTTCAACACTTTTAACTCCGAATAATTAATTAATAAATTAACACCCAAATTGAAGAGAGAATTATCTTCACAAAAAAAAAAAAAAAAAACCTAGCTGAGAGAATCTTCGTTTCAATCAATTAGCGAATTGTGCTATGACATTGATACAGCAAATCAATAGATCGTTCGATTGCAATAATCTAAAATGAAACAGAGAGGAAGAGTACGTAAAAATCGCGTTTTTTTTATTTTTTTGTTTTTGTTTTTGTTTTTCTGGTAGAAGGTGGATTGAAATAATTTTTTTTTTTTTCTTTGAAAAATTGAAATAAATGTCTTTCGGAGAAGAAGTTCAGCGTAGCCACATGATTAAATAAAGTGGCGTCGTCAACTTAAATGATGTTTGTGCCGTGTTGTCCCGTGACCGTGAGTGTGTGTATATATATATATATAATGTTTGGCGCTCGAACGGTGTCGTTTTGTTAATATGACAAGAATTGGGTCAAAAGTGGTGTACGATCAGATAGATACAGTTCCATCGTGTGAGTTTTGACTTAAAATTTTGGCCGTTCCTCAAATTTGAAAGTCGTATTAATATACACGCTGATTTTAACATCTATCTTTTGTAAGTTGTAACTAGCCTTGTCTGTATTTATAAAAAATGTTGCCATAGGAAGAGAACAAAGGATTATGGTCAAAGATCATAAATAGTCTTTACATCTATTGCAAATTCCAAATTCAATATATTTTTATTCTTTTGCCAAGATTTTTTTAATTTTTTTTTTTTTTTTGACAAAAATTCCCTCAAACACTTGGAAGTTAGACCTATGTAATGTTTGAGATAATGACCAAAATTACACTAAAAAGAACAAACTCGAGATTTTTTTTTTTTTCGACAAACAATGTTATATTAAAAGAACCCAAAACTTACAATCTAGTACGACAATCTGTTAAAAGGAATTTACTAACATAAGGAGGAGAATCCTCCTTCCAGAATTGATCAACACTAGTAGATAAAGTCATCTTAGCTAATCAGTTAGCTACTTGATTGATCTTTATAGGAACAAAACTCACATTAACATAGGGAACTTCATATTTATATAAAAAATTTACTTCACTAATAAGAGGAAATGACAAAATTAAAATAGGAAGAAACTTTGGATTTTTTTTTATTTTTTATTTTATTTAGATGAGAAACTATGGAAATTGTTTTAAAAGTTAATATAAGAAGGTCACCTCTTAGCAAATATGGTAGTGCATCTCCTTTTCACACCAGGTGGTCAAGAGTTCGAGTCCCACCATACATATTTTACGAACATATTATCCGTCTAATTGGAAAAGTTTTCTCGAGTTAATATAAGAAGAAAAAAAGAGGTCCCTATGCTTTTTTGAAATATTTGTTTTTTACTCACTTATTCATTTTTCACTGGATTGATCCTTATGTTTTCAAAAACCACTAAATTTGGTCCCTCTGCGAGTCAACCGTTAGTCAAAGTTAACAGTTTCAATGGTATTTCTGTCTTTAAACAAAAAAAATGCCACGTGTCAATACCAAACAGTAAATAGCAATTTTTTTTTTTAAATAGTTATATCATATAACAAAAAATAAATAAAAGAATAAATCTCCACCATCCTAATCTTAGATGGACGGTGGAGATCAATTTAAATAAAAAAAATTAATTAAAAAAATAGTTAGATTAATCACTACTGTCCATCTCAGATATGGATGTGGTGATCAAATAAAAAAATAAAAAATAAAAAAGGGAATAAAAAGAAGAACGATATCCATCTAGATCTAAAAAAACCAAAAAAGCAAAAAGCTGGAAGATAAAATCATGGACATTGCCTCACTTGAAAAGTTCCTCCATGAGCGTATCAAGGTCGGCGGCAAGGCTATTGCACTCGGTGACTTCGTTTCCGTCTCTCGCGAGAAGACTAAGATCACCGTCACACTGGACAATAACTTCTTTAAAAGGTTTCTTAAGTACTTGACCAAGAAGTACTTGAAGAAATAAAACGTGCGAGATTGGCTTCAAGTGATTTCTTCAAACAAGGACCGGAGTGTGTATGAGTTGCGGTACTTCAATATCACTGAGAATGAGGGAGAGGAGGAAGACTGAAGATCCTTTTCAGTATTTTCTCATATTATCTATCAGGATTACTCATTCTAGGGTTTACTTTATCTTCTTTAGCTGTCAAATCTTTGGACTTGTTGGGATTGTTTTCTGATTCTTAGTTTATATTCTGTCAAAATTTTGGTAACCGATTAAATATTCAGTTTTATGTGTTACATGTTTTAATACAATGTAGATTTCTTTTTAAAGTTTTGTTAAAAAAAAAAATTATTTTAAAAAAATCAGATTGAATGTTAAATATTTTTTTATTTCTCTATATTTTTTTTAATTTTTTTTATAAAAAAATTCATTAGTTTACATTTAGTTTATAAAAAAATAAAAAAAATAAAAAATCAGATCCATTAGTTTACTTTTTAATTTTTATTGTTAAAATTTATTGACACGTGTCAAATTTTGATTGGATTACAACCCAAGTAAATTTGTAAAATTTTATAAAGTTAGAAGGTAAAATTGTACTTTTAAACCTTTTAATTTAACTGAAGGGTAAGATAGTCAATTTACATTTCGTTGACCGTCAAAAATCCGGTCAAAGGGACCAAATTGAGTGGTTTTTGAAAACATAGGGCCAATCTAGTGAAAAATGGATAAGTGAGTAAAAAATAGATATTTCAAAAAAACATAGGGACTAAATGAATAATACCCCCCAAAAAAAACTGTATGGGATTTAGTGTAATTATAAAAACTTGAGGGGAACCCTCTATATTAAACGGAAGTTTAGTGGAGGCAAGTGTAATTAAAAACCTTTTAGTTATTGTTGGAAAGTATTGAAGCAAAAGCGAGGCGCAGCAGTTCAGCAGCAGCTATGGAGAAAGAAGGAGAGCAACTATGCGAGGCGGCGAGGGAAGGAGACAAAGACAAGGTGAGTGCTCTAATTGACTCAGGAGCTGACGTGTCCTACTTCGACGGCGACGGCATGACTCCACTCATGCACGCGGCCAAGCTCGGCCACGTCGACGTCGTCAAGGCTCTTCTAGAAGCTGGCGCACCCTGGAATGCTCTCTCTCCCTCTAACCTATCCGCCGGAGATTTCGCTATGGAGTCTGATCACCAGGAAGCTTTTCAAGCCCTCCTCAATGCTGGTTAATAATTCGTTACTCTTCCTTCTTTTGTTCTTATTTCATTAAAATTATGTCTCACAAAAGATTTACTTCTAATTGAATTTTTGCATATATAATATCAAGTTAAGATATCATTTATTTTTTTCATTTTTCATTTTTGGCTTTAGCAAGTGTGTATTAAGCATTTTGGAAGTGTAGTTGATTACATGAATGAATCAATTAGAAGAAAATTTTGGATGTTCACAGATAACCATTGTTATATTTAGTGTATTGATTTTAGACTTAGCCGAAGATTGGTTGATTTTTTGCTGGGTCTGATCACTGATGTACAATATGCTACCAACGCTTTTGGTTTTTAAGATTTTTAAGAAATGAAATTTTGTTTAACCAATGTATGTATGATTATCTTATTTTGTGTTTATTAATGAGAGCTAATGAAATATATATTTTACCTGAGACTGGGGTTTATGTTTCTTTACATTTACAAATGATTATTCATGAATGAACAGGAATTCAGGCCGAGTTAATTTTGGGAACAATTGCAAGGGCAGCAAATAAAGACAGTGATTCTGATGGAGTTTATTTGGAAGACAGGGTTTCCTTTAGTGAGGACAAGCTGATGGACTCCAATAGCAAGGCTATCATGATGGCTTGGGAGAAACCATTGATGGAGGCTCACGCGAAGGCTGTTTGCTCAGGGGGTGGTCATATTCTGAACATTGGATTTGGAATGGGTCTTGTGGATACAGCCATTCAGCAATATGCTCCTGTTACACACACAATTGTTGAGGCTCACCCAGAGGTTTATGAGCGTATGCTTCGTACTGGTTGGGGTGAGAAGGATAATATGAAGATTGTGTTTGGTCGTTGGCAAGATGTTCTTTCTCAACTTGAAACTTATGACGGTAAGTCAAGATACATTTGCCTTTCGAATGATCTCTACATTTATCTATGAACCTTACTGCTAGGAGTTACATATATGCACTGTTAGGTATTCCATTTGTATGAAAGTTCCCTCTTTTAAATTTATTTTCTGAACCATTGTGTTATGCTATTCGTACGAGGTTGGACTTCTCTAATTGGTTAATTATGGTCATATTAGTGATCTTATCTCTTTTATGAATTTTTGTCCAGTGAGTAACATAAATGTATTACTATTTACCCCATATAGTTAGCGACAAACCACTGTTACCCAATTTTCCAACTTAATTTCTTTCCGTTGTGTTGGATCCAGGTATATTCTTTGACACATATGGAGAGTATTATGAAGACCTGAGAGAGTTTCACCAACATCTTCCCAAGCTGTTGAAGCCTGGAGGAATCTACTCATTTTTCAATGGTCTTTGTGGAGGTAATGCATTCTTCCATGTTGTTTACTGCAATTTGGTCTCTTTAGAACTGGAGAACTTGGGCTACTCGACACAACTGATTCCCTTGCCTGTTAAGAATTGTCTAGGAAAAGAAGTTTGGGAAGGTGTGAGACACAAATATTGGCAGCTTGATACATATTATCTCCCAGTTTGTCAGTCTTTACAGGATTCTGAATGATATTTGAATTTAATTCATCAAATTTTCCGTTCCTAATGTCCAAGCACTTGAAACGTTTAATGAAGTTAGTATCTTTCAATTATTTATTTATTTATATTATCACTCTTCCCTATGAGTTTGGATGGGTAGGATGCCATATTGCAAGTGATTCTTATTTCTTATACAATTTGTGGTTATTAGATTATTGCATCATGTATTGTTGATTAGAGACTGATATCAGTGACATTTGTCCCTATCGAGTCAAGAATGTGAACCCTCCTACTAGATGCAGAAAAAGGTCCAGCAACATAAATTATAAGTTTGTTGTGCTTGTTCACAGTTCATCAATAAAATAGTTTGACAATTCAATTCAACCACACCAAGGCTTAATTGCTATTAATTGGGGAAATTATTCAAATGAAGGAAAAATTAGAAGTGAAACCACCTTGGGAGGTAAAAGCTGTTTCATGGAAAGGTTCCCAAACCATCTGAGTAAAATTACAGACTAGGAGCTAATGCTACAAGCACATAACTCAATTTAATCTTTCTCTATTTTACTTTTCTTTTTTAATACAAAAATTTCCCTGACCTTACTGTTGTTCATCAAGTTCTAAACTAGGGACTATTGGTGGATCCTACAACCTTGGTAGTTATAAAACTCGTATGATATTAATACCCTAGGTAGGTAGCCCGAAGGGTTATTGAACCCTTGACCTCTTGCTTGAGAGCTCCACCCTTCAACCCCTAAGGCAACCCGGCAACCCCTGCGGTTAACTCAATTTGATCTTTTCCTAAGCTTCTCTCACCGTTCGTTTTTCTAATTTAGCTAATTTATTAAACACAGATTTGATGATTTTTTCTAAGCAATGAATTGCTACCGGCAATAAATCTGAACATGTTTTACCTTTCTCCATTGAGTCCGAATATTTTCTTCTGAATTGCATTTACATTTTTTTTTTTTTTTTGGGGGGGGGGGGGGGGGGGGGGGGGGGGGGGGGGGGTTGGGGATGGATTGTAATTTGTCCTCTATGAAAGATCAATCCATTCAATAAAGAAATCATGTTAAGTTTGTGCCAAGATTTTCATTGTACGGGAAGAAATTCTCAGTAAGCATATGTTAATGTTATATTTTGCTGAAAGTTTCTTTGCATAATCATTGTACCTACTACCAGCTGTGAGGAAAAGAACTGAGTACCAACTGATATTCCTTTTAGTGGAAGATAAGCAGGTTTTGGATTTTTTGCCGAGGAAGGTATCTGAGAGGCCTTTATAGTGTACTTGTTGTAAAAACTGAATTTCAATTTTCTTTTGAAGTGCCTTGAGTAGAAAGTAGAAACAGATAATTCTAAGGGCTTTACCATGCAGCCAAAATCCTGTTTGAAAATTTTCATTATGAGTATCTCCAATTGGGAGCTCATGATTGTTTATGGCAATATCTTACAGATTTAAAGAATTACTCCATAAAAACCTCTAGCAGTCTAGCTGCTTCCAAATGCCACACCCATTGTGAGATATTGTAGAGTTGATTTGAAGAATCTAGCTTTAGAAACATAACATAAAAGTATAAAACTGAAAATGCATTAAGGTTCACATAATAATCATTTACATGGTTTTTATATACAATTGTTTCTCTTTTAATCCCCCGAGCACTCTGTAGAGCTATTACAAACGCAACTGGCGGTGCTTGCCCAGTTGCTGGAACATTAAAGAAACGGTGCCAAGCAAATGTGCTTTGTACATAAAGTGAGCTATTATTTGTGCTATAGAGGCACTTCATTGCCCATGATTTAGTTATTAGACCAATACTTCAGGGCATTATGATCATGTCCAGCTGAAAGCTATTGGACTACTAACAACGTGTTTCCCGTCAGACCATTGTAGACGAGCAAAGCTGGTTGTACCAGACGGTTTAGAACTAGCAGTGAATGTCACAGTGTAGCTCTTTTTTTCATATGGTTCACTAAAGCTCAATGATTCTGGCTCAACTAACATCTTCACTGATTGAGTCTCTGAAGACATGGATACCTTGTACGTTGCACTAGCGCCCACATTAGTTAGAGTCCTAGTGTATTTCACAGTGCTTGTTACTCCAGCACCACCTTTACTGCTTGATGCAGTTTCCAAAGGAACTGCAAAAGAAGGGTAATTGAAATTCCCCAAACTGTATACTTTGCTCGACACACAGGTGAAGTCTCTGTTTGTAGCTAGCTTTATTTGAGATGTGCTATAGTTTAAGGCACAGAGGAATCCTAGATAATCGTCAACGGTAGCATCATAGACAAGGCCAGGATCAAGGGCTGCTACTGGATCCACATGTCCAGCTCCGTAGTCAAAAGGTGTTGATGCGTGTCCAGTGGCAACGTCTAGTATGGTTCCCCCATTTTCATATGTCGAGTAAGCTGTGGTCATGAGGGCAGACTTAATTGCTGCAGGACTCCATTCTGGGTGAGCAGCCTTGAGGAGCGCAGCTAACCCACTTACATGAGGGCATGACATCGATGTGCCTGAAATGATGTTGAAGTCCACGTGCCTGGCGTCGCTTTCCATTCCAGTTGGACCAACCGCACCAGTCCAGGCAGCCAGGATATTGACTCCCGGTGCTATAAGGTCTGGTTTGAGAATTTCCGGAGTGATTGGATTTGGACCTCTAGAGCTGAATGCTGCCACCACTGGTGATGGCTGGATCCCCAAATGTGTACCTCCGGAAGCAATTGTGGCGGTTGGTTTAGGATCTGAGGAGAGATATTTCTTAATCATATCGCCAGCTATCCGACCCACAGCTGCAGATGGCAAGAGTTGTGCATCGGCTACTAACTCTTCCCCGAAGTCATCAGTGTTGGTTAAAATCATGCCTACACCACCGGCATCTTTCACCACCATACCCTTTTGCACCCTAGCATTCCCCCCTCGATCACATATAACAATTTTCCCTGCCACTTTTGTAGGAATCAAACTGCCAGTCAAGCAAAGATTACCAGAGGTTGTATTACTAACGTTGGCAGCATGAACCAGTGGCACCAAAGAACCAGATAATGGTTTTCCACTGTAAAGTGATACACCAGTAAAATTCTTTCCATTTCCAAGGGTAACATAGGCAGGAAAATCACGGTCCAAAGTTCCGGCACCTACAGTGGTTATCCAAGGTGCAACGTTGGACAAGCTTCCTGAATATGGCCCACCATTTCCGGCTGAACATGATACAAGAATCCCCTGTTCCATAGCGCTGAAAGCTCCGATGGCTACAGTGTCTCTATAGTAATCTGTTAATCCTCCCCCAATGGACATGGATATAACATTCACACCATCTTCAACGGCCTTATCCATGGCTGCTACGATATCTGAGCTAAAACACCCTCCAAGCCAACACACCTTGTATGCGGCAACACGGGCTTGAGTAGCCATACCACGTGCCTTCCCAGTAGCATAGCCAAATAGGCTAGCTCCGGAGACTGCTGAGCCAGCCGCTGTAGTTGCAGTGTGAGTTCCATGGCCATCGTCGTCTCTTGGTGACTTGGATTCCACGGTTTCATCAATAGATCCGAATGCTGCTTCATACCCTTTTGAGAAAAATCTCGCACCAATCAGTTTTTTATTACAGCTTGATGAGCTAAAGTTTTTACCCACCTCACACGTTCCTTTCCAGCCTTTTGGTACTGGCCCGAGTCCTGTATCATCAAAGCTTTTGATCCCCGGCCATACACCAGTGTCTAAGACTCCAACGATCACCTCGCTTTCTGCCTCAGATGCAGGGAAGAGTGCTACACTCTTTCCTAATCCAAGGAACTCCGGTGTTCGAGTCGTGTGTAGCTCATATCTAGCTTCAGGTAGAACAGCAAGAATTCCAGGCTGTTTCTCAAGTAACTCAACTTCCTCAACTGTTAGCCTCGTAGAGAAACCATGAATTACGTTGCTGTAGGTGTAAAGCATGGCTGCAGAATCTGATACAGATTTTAAAGATGAGTCATACCATTGAAAGTGATCGTCGAAACTTGCTGGCATATTGGATCTATCCATGTGAATTACATAAGTCTTTTTGAACTGCTGGTTCTTCTCTTCGGCCACACCGTACACGTAACAGAAAACCAGCAGTAGACTTATTTGCAGGAGGCTGAACTTCATCATCTCACTCTGTTCTTTAAAGCCTGAGTTGTAGAGTTGAGGCAATTCTTTCTATTGCTGTTTTTGTTTCGAAAATGGTTTGAGAAAGGAAGCAAAGTGAAAATAGAAGTAAGAAAGATTCTCCAGGCCCTTGCTTGGCTATAGCCAATTCGTTTGTAATTGGCATATGGGTCCTGATGCCTGATGGGTGTCTTATATAAGATTCCACCAGCTTTGACTCCAAGTAAAATACGGTCATGTGATGTCTGTAAGGTATTTTGGAGCTATGTATTTGGTGTTGTCACATGTGGGTCAATCCTTTTCTTTTCTAAATTCTCATAATTTGAATAAACCGTCCAACAAATTTCCTGAAAAAAAGAGAAAGTATTTCGGTGAGACTATGCTCGTCTCACTCGGATCAATCGTGTCATATTCTCGTGTCGCATTGCTTGATTTCACATGTAATTTTACAAGCTCTACGCATGACTGAAAACAGGATCAAAATGGCTGATAATCTTATGCTAATATGATCTTTTGTGACATCATGATCTCGCAATTACTGTCTAATAATTGTGAGTGAATCTATGCTATCTTTTGTTAACTCTGCATTTGAATCTCAATTTCCAATTTAGGCTCTCGATCTTTTAACCCATAAAAGCATAGAATCTTAATGACTATTTTGTGATTCTATGTCTAAATTTCTTGCAAAGAAACAGCAGGTGTGATGGACAAAGCCAAAAATAAGATAATCCAATGATTTTACTAGTCCCAGTTAGTGGATAATTGGTGGGCAAAAGCTTGCCAAGTGTTCCGCTATTGTATGCTTTTACAGGTCGATATCCATAAAGAGAAAATGGTTTTAGGTCTCTTGTTGCTTTCGAATTCGTGCGAAAGTTATGCATTCTGTTGCCCAATCAACGTAGACCCTTGCTTTTTTGCATTTAAACCCATGTGCAAGATTAATACGGTCTTATAAAATCGATTCCATACCAAAAAAAAATGGAAATCCCACAACTAAAACTAGTGGACTGAACTGTGTAAATAGATAATATATGGATTGTAAAGAGAAACTCTCATTATTCTTTAAAAAAAAAAAAAAATTAAAGATAAAGATATATTAATCTGCAAAATTGAAATCCTTCAACATAGGAACACACCATTCACCGCAGAATCTTCTTGTGGTGGAAGAAGCACTAACGATCTCCTCTGTTGAGATGCTGATGAGGAGGATTAAAATTTACAATTTACAAGATTAGGAGATCAAGATTCTGGCTGCTCTTTTCAAGTCTTCAATGTCAGTCACTTTCTTTATCATTTGTTTTGGTCGTATATGGCAACCGCACTAGCAAATACAGAGACAGATTCATCAAATCTGATAGAAATATTTATTAATTATTATACAAAGTATTTTAATTATATTAATTAATCATAAGATATGGAAATGTAGATATGTATAATGTATGTTTCTTCCACTCTATATCAAATTATCAATCACCTTTCATAGAAATTAGCTGGAACGGGGTCCCTCCCCGTGTCCCTCCATCAATAATTGATCTCTATATATTGTGACTTATACTTTATATGTATATTGTTTAATTGATCCATCGTCTACTATATGATAATATGAAGCTAAATGAGTTATTATGAAATGGGTGTGGAAAAAACATCTAAAAACTATTTTAATAAAAGAAAACTGTACATACAAATCTGATTTGATGACCAAAAGAATGAGTAAATTGAATTTAACCAATGTTATGAATAGAGTTGAATAATTTTTAAACGTGGTGGCCCAGAAAACCATCTCTTCATTGTGCAAGAGAAGGCTTGTCTGGTGGAATCATCAATTGGAGGAGGTGAAGGTGATGCACAAAAGTCTAGGTTTGGGTGGCCTCGGCCGTCTCTAAAGGTTTGATAGATAGCAACTGGGTCGAATAGTTTAATTATTTTAATTGATGGTAGGTATAGATACTTTTTTTTTTTTTTTTTTTAAAGGATTATGTAAAGACACTTGATGTCTCGATTGTATGCATGATTTATATGAAACTATATTCTTACTCATGACTCATGAGTCACAGCAAGTTTTATGGTCGACAACAATATCTCAGATTGCACCGATTGAGCTCTTCCCATATCTGTGAGAGAGAAGGAAAATTTATCAGGTCACCAAAATTCAAAAAAGTAAAATAATTGTTCAAATTATAATATATTTGATTAGAATGTTAATAATTTAATTTGAGGATAATATTGGTATTTTGAAAATATTTAAATTTGGAGTGTATATAGTTTTAGAATGGTTCAAATATCGTTACTCTTTTTACTGTTGTGATTTTATGAATATAAGAGCATCTCCAATGCTGTGCTAAATATGTATGCCAATGCTAAAATTTAACACAGGGTGTAAAAATTATCCTCAAATGCAGTGCCAAATTTGGTGCCAAATTTGATATATACTATATTGTTTGGCACACAATATAGCATATGTCAAATTTGGCACAGTAATAAATGCTCATTTTTTAATTACAAAAATGTCATTATATATTAAATGAAATAATGAATACATTAATAGAATTTTGCATTGGAGCATTAAAAGAAATAATGAATGCATTAATGGTAAGTGTTTACTTTTATAATTTTAATTAATAAAATAATAAAAATAACATTTTAAATAGGATCGTGCATTGGAGCACGATGCTAAATTGATGTGCTAAATATAACATTTTACTCTTTTTTTTTTTTGTTGCCAAATTTGGCATTGGCATTGGCATTGATATTGACATATGTATTGGAGATGGTCTAAGGCTGAAGGTCCACGTAACAATTATAATTAAAAGCTCATTGGTATATGACTTAAAGGCCCACCATTTACACATGTTTTTTACTTTTAAAAAAAGGCCCACCTGAAACACAATTATAATTATTACAAAAGACAGCAACATATTAAATCCCTTATCAAACTGATGTAGGATACTTTTGGAAGGCTACTTGAGGTTCAAATGACGTCTATTTTGGTTTCATAATATGTCGTTCGAACCATATCAACGAGCCCTACATCTTTTATGACTGCTGTTTTTCCATAAAATATCGTTTAATGGATATTTTGATGTTTTTTTAATTTAGAAAGATTTTTTTTTTTTTTTTTATATATAGTTTGATTAGGAATAAAGTTTAGGTTTGGGAAATATATCAAACTTACCTTTTATAGTAAAATTTGATCTTTTATTATTAATCAAGTTAGGAGTTCAGAATCTCTAGTTTGTTTTATTTTCTAAAATGTGAGACGAATAAGGTTTAAATGATATATTCTTTGATGCAATTATAAATTTTTTTATTCGGTTACTTTTTAGTTTCTATTTTATTGTGTTACAGTCTTAATTTTGGGCTATTATATTGATTTTCATAAGTATTTACTAGAGAAAATAAAAAATAAAAAATGAAGTAAACATACATGGAGGGTTAAGGGTTTCATTTTTACATTTCACCTCGGCCTCCCGAAATCTCAGGACCGACCCTGACTAGAATGATCACTTTGTTATTCCCTGTTTGTTGTGCCTAAATTATTGAACATTTAACAGTTTCATTCCATCGTGTGATCGTATTAAAAGAAATGTTACATCAAACTATCTATCAAGAATAAGAAGTTAAATTAAAACTAAACATGCATGTCCTTACTATATATTTATATATATATATATATATCGGACTAATTGCACAAACATCCCCCGACATTAGGTGTAATTATACATATATGGAACTTTTGCTTAAAATTACATAAACTTTCCCTACCGTTAATGAGTGGCTGTGAAGAGTTAACGGGAGAAGGGTAAAATGGTCAAATACCGTTGAGTTAGAATTTTTTTTATTGTAATGAAAAACATTTACATATATCTTCCATTGTTTGATAGAATATAATTTTTAAATAATAAAATATTAAAAAAATTGAGAGTTTAAAAAAATAATAAAAATATTAATAACTGGATCTGGAGAGACATCCAGATCTGGTTCATCATTTTTTATGTGGGGAGCCAAGTCTTGGGCTGAAAAAGACCGTGAACTTGAAGAAAGTGTGTGACAAATTGCAAAAATACAGTCTTCGTCTTCATCCGAAAAGCATATAAAGCTGTGAGGAGGTTTGGTGCGACAAAGTGGATCCGTTCTCATAGTTCACTGAAGAAGTGCCTGTCCATGGTAGGTGAAGGATTCACTTCCAATCTAAATCAAAGTGGTTTCAATCTGTGAGAAAAAAGAAATCTATTTTCTGTTGTGCGAAGGTCTCCTACCCCATTGAAAGAAGATTTTGGAATTCAATTAGGTTTTTGCTTTGTTTAAATTTGATAGCATGTGGTGTGGTTTGATTCTGTTTATGAGTGGGTTGACTTTTTAAAGTTTGTTGGATTTGAGGAGCAGATTTGTTTTCTGGGTGGGTTTACTTTTTGGGGTTAATTTGATGCATTTGGCTCTTTGTTAGTTGAATTGGTTGTTTTGGGAGGAAATAGTATTTGTTTTGTGGTCATGAACTTTGGAGAGTGGGTTTGTTTCATGCCGATTAATTAGTTGTAATCCATTGTAAATACAACATTGATGATGTTTAGTGTTTGTGTTCTTGTGTGTTGTTGGTTGATGTTCATCATTTGTGTGTTTTGTTTGTTGTACGTGTTTATACTTATATATATACAGATTCATATAAAAATATGAAAGACAACTATGCAAATCTGAGATTCTCCATATCATATTTTTTTTAAATATATTATTATATAAAAAAATTAATTATTAAATTTAAAGCTAATATAACAGTGGATAAAAAAAAACTGAGCAGGGGTATAGTAGACATTTCACGCTATAAAGTTGGTCAACTGTTAAGTTGGATGAAAGTCAACTAACGGTAGGGGAGATTTGTGCAATTTCAGACAAAAGTTCCATATACGTGCAATTACACCTAATGTCGGGGGATGTTTGTGCAATTAGTCCTATATATATCTCTTTCTCGCTAAAACTAAAATAACTGCAAATAACTGTGTTTTTTTTTTTTTTTTTTTTTCAAATATTTATTCAATTATTTGAAGAAATAAAACATCATGAATCATGATGACATGTGCGATTGAAAGAAAAATAATTGTCATGATTGCATCTTCCATCTAATCACCTTTGAGTTATCAATTCATCATCCGATTAAGAAAGTTGAGAAAATTAACAAATGAGAAGAGGAGAAGTAAGTTATAAGAAAAGGCAACAAATAATTATAAATGGATTCTTATGGCTCAATTATGGAATCAAACTCTCATGCCCCACTCTTCAATTTTCTTCTCTCTCTATAATATTCTTGTCCCCACAGCATCTATAATTCTATATCAAACATTTTCACCCATTTAATAATATTCATTATATATCATGCATATATATATACAGAAATTCTATTATCAGTTCGAACTGACAAAAGTTATATCAGTTCATTGCATGTGGGTCACTGGATTTAAATACTTTGATTTGGCTGTATGCACTTATCAGTCAAAGTATTTAAATCCAGTGGTCCACATACAAGGAACTGATATAACTTTTGTCAGTTCGAACTGATAATAGAAAGACTGTATATATATATATATGTATATATATTATTAGACGAGAGCAGTATGCTTTTCGCGTCAATATTATTGAGGTTGGGAGTTTGAGTCGTGTCCCAATATATCTTTTAAAACCCCAAATTATTTGTTGTTGTTCATAAAATGTTTATTCTCTCTATATATGTAAGAGAAAAAAAAAATGAAATATTCAACGAACATCATAAAACCCCGAATTATTTGTGATTGTTCATTCTATCCATATGTAAAAGAAAAAAAAAATGAAAAATTCAACAAACTTCCTATCCTATGAGTTTACTCAATCGAGACTTAAAATTAAAGCAAGTTAAAAAAAAAAAAAAAAAAAAAGAATGTTGTTGGGTCTGAACAATTGAAATAAGTCAAAATTAGTTCACTTGTACTTAAAATTATGGATCTAATACTAAATGATAATTCAATTGAGTAATATTATTTTTCATTCAAATTTACCTAAATAATATAGCATATTATATATGTGTGATATGTAAATTACGAGATGACATGACGAATTAATGATATATTAGTTACAACTTATTTATCATATATTTTGTATATAAATTTAGACAGTAAAAAAAAAAATTGAGCAAAGTAGTATTACAATTCATTTAATTTAGTTTTTTTTTTTTTTTTTTTTTAAGAAAATACTTATTCAATTTGGTTTCTTCTAATTTTAATTAAATGGGAACTAATCAAATTGATTTCATTTTCAAGTGGATTAGAATAAAATATAATATTATCACAAATGAAAAATAACACTTAAACACGGTAATCAAATCTACAAGAACAAGTTTTAGTAAACAAAACCAAACAAATCAATCAGCTTAAAAGAACTTGAATTGGATTTTGACCTCCAAATTTTGAGTACAAGACATGAAAACCAAAACAACGTGTACAAGTTTAATTTATAGATCCCATAGAGAGTTGCTAAAAGCCTAAAGGGTCACTTTCCTGTCCAAAATCAGCGTAAAAAATTGTAATTGAGTCTCAACAAGTCGTTGCTCAATTGAATTTTATAGATTCCTTCGTCAATGGTCTATTCAAATTAGAATAGACAATTATCAAACTTTAATAGGTTCAACTTAATCATTGAAGCATTAATTTTTTTTTTAATCGGATACTAATCAAATTATAAAACTATCGATACTGATAAGATCAATCATTATAAGCACACAGTCCGGAATATAACTCCTGCAAAAGGGAGGGGATCTACCCCAGGACCCCCACTCTTCTTTAATGGTATATTCAAATTAGAATTGACAACACTATCAAACTTTAATAGATTCAACTTAATCATTGAAGCATTAATTTTTTTTTTAATTGGATACTAATCAAATTATAAAACTATCGATACCGATAAGATCAATCATTATAAACACACAGTTTGAAATATAACTCCCGCAAAAGGGAGAGTATCTACTCCTGGACCCCCACTCTTCCTTGAATGGTATATTCAAATTAGAATTGATAACACTATCAAACTTTAATAGGCTTAAATGAATCATTTAAGCATTTGATCAGCTTTTACAAGCATTAAGTAAACCAACTTTGATTAGCAGCCTCTTATTTTGTCGGCCGATGGCCCACTCCACCAACTACTTGATTTATGGAAAAGTAAGTATTTAGTGTCATCATTAGCGATGATTCAATATTTCTATCAAATGATGTAACCTATAAAACATGGCCACGTTATTTTTCCTTTTCATAATTTTATTGTTGTTTGTTCAGGGAATTGAATGTCTAATTAAACGTTTAAATATTGTCCCTAGATTGAATGGATTGAAATTGATGTATATCGGTATATGTGTACATTAGTGGTGTGTATTATCTTTCAGGTTTCTGGCGGGTGGGTTTGAGCAAATTTAAAAAAATATTTAGATATTTATCAATCGTTAAAAATAGATATTCGAACTATACATACCGTGTTTGATCTCAATGGTCCCATGATTCATTTAGTGTTGGATTTTTTAATTAAAAAAATGATGTATATGCATTTGGGTATTATAAAAATTAATATATTTTCTTCAAATATATATATATATATATATATATATATATATATATATAGATGGTTCTCTAGTAAGGACGTTCTGAAATTATAATTTAACGACGTTCAACTACAGCCACACATTCATATTGGATGTGGGTATTTTTTAATGTGGGACTGTAAGCCCACTATGAATGTGTAGCTGTGGTTGGACATCCTGAAATTATAAAATCAAAACGGTCCTAATTAGAGAAGTATTATATATATAGTTTTTCTCTCCTTATGATAAACTGATTTTCACAACTATCAACCATTACATTCACATAATTCAAATTAGTCTAAAACAAAAATTAAGGCTAACTAAATTCCTTATTGGGTCAGGGTTTCCTTTAATCCTTTTAGGTCCTTATTAGGTAAAGAAACCCATTAATAACGAATGATTAGCAAGTAACAACCTTCCTTCACATGACATGCCTCCATTGAAAATGATAGTTGTCGATTTGGTGGGAATTAATTAACAGAAAATGTCGATAAAATAAGATTGGTCCAATAATATGCCCTTCACACTTAGGGCCAGTTTGCTATTGCTTTTAAGAAATTAAAATCAGATTATTTCATAATTTTGACATAAAATAATGTTTGGTAAAACTTCCAAAAATGATTAATTGATAATTTGACAAGTTTTAACAGTGATTTTGAGAAGTAAATGGTGGGTTACTTTTTAAAAGTGATTATGTAATAATCTATTTCAGCATTTAATGAATCTTTTAAAATATCATTATTATCTTTATGAAATTAAATTAAAATCATTTATATTCCTTATTTCATCTTAAAATTAAAGATTCTAATTAAATATTGATTTAATTTATAAAATCTTTTTAAAATATTTTTATTATTCTTATGGATTTTTTTTTTCTAATTTAAATATTCTACTTAAATATTAATTTAATATATATAATTAATGAAAAATAAATAAAATTGTTGTAAATGGGCCTATCAAGATATTGTCCACTTTGGCACCACAACAGGCCCACACGAGTTTAAAATGCGTTTTGATAGGAAAGGGCGCACCCCCCAACGATGTGGGATCTGATGATTCACAACACACACCTCCCCTCCCCTCCCCTCCCCTCCCCCCCATCACTATCGTGCTGATAATGTGTTGTAAATGGGTCTATCAATATATTTTCCGTTTTGGCACCACAACAGGCCCGCACGGGTTTAAAACGCGTCTTGATAGGAAGGGGCGCATCCCCCCATTTAAACTGCTCAGTAGAAGCAGATGGGAGCGATGTGGGATCTGATGATTCACAACAAAAATAAGGTTCTAAAATCATATTTATTTTAGTCATTGTAACTAATTTCAGCACTTTTGAAATAAAATTACCAAGCATATGTATACTGCTTTTGAGCTATACAGTAGTTTTAAAAGTGTAATTAACCAAACATCTGCTGATTAATTTCACAGCCGATTATTTTTTCAGCACAGCTAACAGTGTTTATTATAAAAGTTACAGCAATACTAAACTGGCCCTTATACTATAAGTCTATATAAGGTTGCGGCTAGAGACGGACCAATATAGAGAGCTGGCCCGGCAAGCTAGGCCAGCTTTGGGTAATTTTTTATTTTTTATTTTAATCAGTACCTCTCAATTCAACCGTCACACCCATTCTCTCACCCTCTCCCATCACTCCATCAATGATCAGTCCATCAAACATTCCAACCGTGTCCATCACTCCATATATATATATATCTCTCTCTCAAATCCCAATTATCTCTCTCTTACCTATTAATAAGTTATCTCCATCCCAAATCCCATTTTCTCTTTCATTCTAATCATAATTATCTCTGTCCCCAAGATCCTTAATTAAAAAATTGAATATATAAAAATAGTCTTATTCTTTTTTAATAAAAAAAATATTTATATTCGGTTCTTCAATTTAGGTACTTTTTTAGTTAATATTTTTTTCTTCTAATTAATAAGTTAGAATTTTGAGTTTGTTATTCATAATTTAAATCAGTGTTTTGTTAAAAAAAGATTTATGAATTTATTTTCCAACTGTAATTTATTATTTCAGTGTTATATTATAATTTACAATTTATAAAATATCATTTAGACAAATTGTTTAATAATTTTATGTTACAATGTCAAACAATCATACATCAAAGCCAAGAAAAAATATAGTTTCATACTTTGGGAAAAAAATAATAATCAATTATCAAATAGGAGTGGATCAAGTTCTCTATATAATGTCGGGGACGGGGATTCAAGTTTACCTTTTTTATCTCAATGGAATAAAAACAATGTTGTGGTGCTTGAAAAAATTTCAAATTTTGTTTACAAATAGATTTCATTGAACTTATCATCCATAAAAAAATTAGATCAAAATTCATTCAAATCAATGAATTTCATGAAGGTCCTTACTTTATGTTAAAATAAGGGATCCATCATGAGAGAACCACTATATATATATAGTTTTTTTTTTAACCCACCCTAACAAAATATTCTGGGTACGCCCCTGGTTGTGGCCTTGTGGGTTAGAGTCTCTCACTCCCCAATCCCCCGAATTTATTGTATTATTTAAAAGAGAAAAAGAGAAAAAATGTATCTTAAATTATAATCTAAAAGTTGCGATATTCACACCTCTCAAATATTGTATTATAATTTTTGTTTTTAAGAAATTCTGATTTAGAGTTACAATTCACTTAATTACTAAAAATATAATTTTTGTTATAAGAAAAATATATTTTATACATCTTTGTAAATAAATCTCACTCAATTATTATTATTATTATTATTATTTAAAAGTTTATTATTGGTTTTTTTTTTTTTTCTTTTGAAATTTTAATCTATTTTTATTTTTTATGAAATAAAGAATGCATCAAAACTTAAAACAAGGAAAAACAAAACACAAAAAAATAAAAAAAAAATAAAAAAAATCCACCTCCAAAACATTTTAAACGTTAAAAAAATAATAATTAAGCTTTTAAAAAGGTCAAAAACATTGTCAAACTTTGACATAAGTTGTGATTGTGAATTGTGAGTGGAGAAGAAGAAGAAGAAACAAATGTTAAATGGACTTGAACTCCATTTGTGAAGTTTTAACAAAGGGGCTTTTGGGTAGGCCGCGAGCCAGTGATTCATTATTGGGCTTGCCCTATATATGCTCTCTCTACAGGCTATTGAGTCCACATACACACACACCCCTCCAGTGAGTGGTATCAGCTTCAATAACACCAGAGGTTCTAGAAACGAGTTCCTGTAAAGAATTCCATGAAAATTTGTGTTCATGCAAATTGGCCTTATCACCAGAACCCACCTCGCACGCATCACACACTCTCAACGGGCATGTTCACTCATCCATGGCTTCTACAAATCCTAACCCTCATGAAACCCCCTATTTATTCCATGCCCATTTCAAGCTATGTATTGCATATATGAGCTTCTCATTACGTTGTTCACATAATTAAGCTTTCAATCTGTTAAGAGTAATTAACTACGTGAGTCATGGAAAAACAAAGTTTGGTTTCATGGAGTCTCATTTTCTTGTGTTTGTTGGGGATCTTTAGTCATTTGCTTGTAGAAGCTACTAGAGAGGTGAGGTTGCTAGGTGATGTGAGGTTGGTAATGGAAACTAGCAATAGCAGACTGGCTGCCAATCGAGGCCAAATTACAGCTGGTGGTTACGACAGAGGCGTTGGCTATGGTGGTGGTGGAGGGAAAGGTGAAGGTGTGGGTTCTGGCTATGGAGGCGTCATGGGCCAAGGTGGTGGTGGTGGAGGGAAAGGTGAAGGTGTGGGTTCTGGCTATGGAGGTGGCATGGGCCAAGGTGGTGGATTTGGCACCGGCAGTAGTACTCCTGGAGTTGGTCCTGGTGGTGGTTTCGGTTCCGGCACCGGCAGTAGTACTCATGGAGTTAGTCCTGGTGGTGGTTTTGGTTCCGGTGGTGGAGTGGGCAGTGGGTTTGGACCTGGGTCTGGTTGCTGTGGTAATGGTGGAGGAAATGGGTCTGGCACGGGCTCGGGTTCAGGGTCAGGGTATGGTAGTGGTGGCAGTGTAGGTGGTGGTGCCGGCGGTGGAACTGGTGGCGGAGGATATGGTCCTGGTGCCAGCCATGTTTCTAGCTCTAGTCTAGACAAAAACCCTAGTCTAAAGAGGGACATATTCCGGAATCCAGTAGTGTTCCATCAGGCACCAATAAAGAATTAGTATTCAAAACTAGAGTTTTTAACTATGTTTTACAATAATCAGATTTCTCCATTGTAATCTTCCAAATTTCTATCTTTAGATAGTTTGTTAACTAACTACGTAATAAATAAAGTCCGTGATTCTAATCCTTCTAAAAGAATAAGCTTCAAGAAAGTAGTAGCAGCTTTCAACAATTAAAAACGTGAGGGGCACTTCTATTACATTTTGATTGTGTTAGTTTCACTTTCACTTTAACTTTAAAGAATATTAGGCCAATCTGTGTATGAATATTATTGTGCAACTATTTTTAGACATTCTTTCACGAAACTCCAACATCCCCTTCACGGAATTCAGGGATTCAAAGAGTAAGAAATCAGTCTAAGAGGGGCACACACAAAAAAAAAAAAAAAACCAAGGAATTGACCAGCAAATTTGTTATGTAAAAACAAACATTGTTATTTGTTACGATACTTGCAACAGTTACAACCCAGGTAAAGACTATGATATATATATGGGAAACATAGATGGTTTCATATATATGTATTTACATGCATATATGCACAATGTCTATGGCTTATTTTAACCACAAAGCATTGATATAGTACTAGGGCAGATACATGATAGTAAACAGAGCACAAGAACCTCGCACACCGAAAGCACATATATATATATATATATATACACACACACACACGTGAAATAAATTTTAGTCTTGTTTCTGGTCAAGCAAACCCAGGAGAATGTCCCCTGTGGTCGAGGAGATCAAGCAGCAAAGCAATATTTGTCATTCATTGGCCTGAAAAATTTCACACTGAACCGGGTTAAATACTATTTATTTATGTGTTTTGGACTACTAACCTGACTCTCGCCACCAATTTTTATCAAAAACAACAGAGTTAAGTTATTAAAAAGAGTGTAAATTCAACATCTCATGCCAATGTTCACCAAATACAGCACAGATTAGTTATGGTTGATTCCTCATTTATCACGCATTAAGCAAACCGAACATTGGGACACATTAGGGAAAAAAATGACAGTGTCCTAATTTTTGCTGATTCAAACATGCACAAAAAAGCAGGAAATGTTGAATTTTTCGAAACACTACTTGTTAAAACCATGTTGATATTAAGGTATTTCTGATTCCAAGTTGAGATAAAATTCAAGAATACAAAGTAGACTAGTACTTCTCAACCTAACAAGGCAAGAAAATATGATCAGCTAAGAAATTCACAATCTTAACGGTTGTTAATTGTTATAAAGGATGAAACCTCTTGAACCTAGAAGGTAGAAGTCTGACCTTTTTTCTCAAAAAAGAAATGAAAGATAAAACCATATACAATCCACAAGGAGTTGTTTGAAAAACACAAGTAGAGATCTAAGATTAACAATAATGGAGATAATTTGGTTAACTTAATAAATAAGAACTCTAGTATATTAACTTATAAATGTAGAATGTATCCCAAAGGCCCATACTAAATTATATCTAAAACAGCATGTCATGTTCTGTTCAATCTGTTGTTAGGTTATAGATGTCTCTTTTCCAAAGAAATGCAATATAATTTCCAAACAGCATGTCATGTTCTGTTCAATCTGTTGTTAGGTTATAGATGTCTCTTTTCCAAACAATGCAATATATTTTGTGAAGTGAATGTTGTGTAGTTTAACAGAATGAAGACAATGAAATTCTTACAAGACTATAGTAATATCATAAGACAGAGCCTGTCATAAAGGAACCAGCTCCAATAACATTCTAAGTGGCAAAACTGTAATCACAGCTGAAATTACAGATTCATAGAATTACTGCCCCTTCAATTGCTGCTCATGCTTTTCATGAATTTGGTATTTTATCCACATTAGATTCATGATGAACAATATTCCTCCCTCGTCATTTATACATGGCATGAAAATTGAATTCAAATCAGTTTGTGCTTTCTGACAATTAATTTTTCCTATCAAATTCCTCCATAAATTTTTCATAATACTGGAAAAATCAATCAAAAAGTAGAATAAATAGGGACAGCGCAAGATGAAAATGTTTTTGTTCATACCACGGTTTCCAAGCTTGATTCCCCAGTCATATTACCTCCCCCGTTACCGGACTTTGATTCTAAGGTCCTGTAGGATACAAAAGTGAAGTGAGGGCAAGAAGAAACTGAAATAGGGTTAGCAAAGACAAGCAGAAAACAAAATTAAAACTGAACACCGTTAAATAGTTTAAATCTATAAATCTGTTTACTCCTACAAACCACCTTTCGTGCGTATAATTTGTATGATGGCCTGAAGTTGAGCTTAAATTGGGTGTTCCTGCTTCTTGGGATTCCGATTTACCATCTCTCTGTATAGATAATTACATCTTACTAACATTATCCAAACAATGACCACGGTGTAAATTGCTGAATAAATCATACTCTTTCCATGCCTTAAAAGAGAAAAAGAACTTACAGAATGATTTTCTTCTCTCCAACCAGGAACTCTATCTGAAAGAAGGGTGACATATTGCTCCATAGCTTCCTCTGGGTTCATGTTCCCCAGCTTCTGCCAAGCATTCCTTGCACAACGTAAGCAGTGCCGTCCATCACTCAAACATAGCGGCTCTCAACCCTGTTATTATAACTAGCAATCAAGCTATACCATGTAATTTTGTATAGCGTAGTTCCTAAGGTGTTTTGCACTTTCTGTTTTAAGTTTGACAAACTCCTCCGGTAACAGATTATATTATATGTCATTTCACGTCAATCTAATTTGAGAAACATATAGTTTCTAGAAGGTCTTGAATTAAGGTAAGGATTATTAAGTTTTTGTTGACCTGCCTGGATTTTGCATAGATCTAACTGACAACTTTGGACCGGACAAGCACATTGTTTCAAGCTCACAAATTGAGATACAAGTTCTGCATTTTACACTACCCTTCTCACTAAACACGCAAGCTTACAGATATCATCGTAAGTTGTCACAAGAGTAAACAAACTAGCTACATGGTTTGAAATCTCGGCTGCCGAATACAAATGTTTTAAACATATTCAATTGATTCTTCGATTATTCTTCAAATGTTTTAAACATTTTCATTAGCAGTTCATCTTTGAGTAAGGTCGCATTATACTATATGCATTCTCTTATTAACTTCTCCTAATATTTGAGATTTATTGTATAACTTTTAACTCAAGATTCTCAAAATTTTAAATTGTTTGGTTCATTTGGTGTTTACTCTTAACAACTCCGTAAGTACATTTAACTCCTGTGCACTGATTTAAGCATATAGTCTAATAAGTAGTTTAAGCAATTCAACAAGCAGAAAGACAAGCACACAACAAATCAAAAACCACAAAAACATATAAAGAGAGAAAACGAACAGGAAAGTTTGTTACCACTTGGCACGAGCAGAGAGCATGAGAGCCATGGGCGGGGTTTCACGGCAAGGTCCCTCAGTAGCAACCTTGTGAAGACCGTACAACTCCATCTGCACATCACTCAACAAATCATCTTTATCTCCTGATCCCACAGATTTCGCAGCCGCTTCGAATATTTTCTCCGCTTCACTCCTCTCTATACCCTCCCACTCCTCATCGTCATCGGCATCGTCATCAATCACCAACCCAACGCCGTCCTTTGACTCCCTATCTTCACATTCTTCAATTACATCGGCATTTGCTTCCTTCTCTTCCGATGAATCCTTTTGCAGTTCAACAACCTCCTCCGATTTTTCCGGTAACTGACAGCTGTCGTCCGTTTCGATTTGTTCGTTTCGAGACGCGATTTCATCAGCCGCCTGGATCAACAACTCTTCTCCGAGTTCGTCCACTTTTTCCACACTTTCGTCAACGAATTCGACTCTCTTTTCGCTTTCAAGAATCCCGACATCCAATTTCTCTCCAAACTGCAATTCTTCCATAATAACACTCTTGTCAACGCCTCTCAATGTGACGGAGGCAGAGCCACCAGCATCATTATCATTGCCAGCCATAGCGAAGGAAACAAGCTTAGCAACAAGAAAAGAAAACACCACGGCAACAAAAGCCGTCAAAAGCAATTCCTGAACCAGCTCCATACTTGTGGTCTCTCTCAACAAGGAATCAAAATTACAAGAAGAAGAAGAGAAGTCAGAGAGGATCGAAATTCAAACTTGAAAGATGATAATATTGGAAAGTTGTGAGTTATAGACTTGTATAGTTGGTTGTGATCATTAAAGAAGGTAAGATAAAAAGAAATAAAAAATGAGAAAAATGAGAAAAAGGTGGAGGCAGGGTGAATGAGAGAGGGAAAAGGATATTTGTATAGCAGAGCAAAGCATATTCTGCTTTTGCCTTTTGCTTTGGATCACTTTTGCTCTATTTATGAGGCAGAGCGGGTCCCATTTAGCTGTCAAATGGTGGTTTTAGTCACGGATTTCTTTTTTTATAAACTCTTGCTGACGTGGTGACGGTTTACGTTATCCGGGAGGAGAGGGCAGATAACTGTCTTCATTGACGATAGATAGTAGATAAACCTCGCTGTCAACACTCGTGTTTATTTTGCCGCCATTTTTGTTTTTTATTTTTATTTTCACGAATATAATTATATTTGTGAAATTAATCACTAAACACTAACTCGCATTTGAAATTTAGTGCAGTTTGTGAAATTTAACTTACCAAATTCGCAGTTGAAAGGTATAATTATTTATTTAAAATTTCTTTAATAAATTACTAAAATTACTATAGCATGTAAACTTGAATCGATATAAAATAAGTTGAGTGTCTTGATTATCAAAATATAGTATCATTGCTGAATAAATTCCTTGCTTTTTGGGCAAGTACAGAAGGTTGATTGCATGGCAGGATTTGACTGGTTCAAATTCAATTAAAGAACGGAAAACAGAGAAAGAGTCGAAGATGGTTAGACAAGTCAACAAGCTCGAGATATTTTTGGGACTTGGGATTATTCAAAAAAAAAAAAATGGAAGCTGTGATACGTTTTCTTTTCTTAAAATTATGTCAGTTTTAACTGGTAAAGGCATCGCTCTCCTCTCACTTCAAGTTATGATTTGTGTGATAATGATGATAAGTCTCAAGTCCTCGCCTTTGATTGTAATTATCTAATTGTTTAGTACTAGATTCTTTGAATGGAGACATGCCTGAACTGAAAAACTGACATAGACATTATAACGGGTATTGATGTGTCGATGCAGCCTAAGTTATACTAATAATAATAATAATAATAAATGAGGTTGGTTCGGTGGTAAACTTACATTAAGTGTCCATCAATTAGTTCAACTAAGGGTGGGTAAAGAACCAATAAATCGAACCGATCCAATTAGTTTTTTTTTCGATTTTCTTATATTGGTCGGTTCAGTTCAATTTATTTTTTTGAAAACCAATTGGATCTGTTTTTTCCTGATTAGCTATCACAAACCGGAAAACCGAACCAATATCCAACTTTTAAATAAAAAATTAAAAAAAACTATAGTTTAATGTTCTACTGTTCATGAAACTATAAAATTATAAAAGTGTGTTACAACATTTTTTTTTTTTTTTTTGAATATTATTTTAAACTAATATTTTCAATTTGTTCAAGTCCATAATTTAATTTGGTTGAAATCTCAAAAATGATTAAAATATAAAAATATATGTAATAATTAAAGCCCATGAATTTGGGGGTTCAAAAATTAAATGTCATTTTTTGGAGGTGGGTTTTGAAGACTATCACCGTTTTAATAAGTTATATTTAAAAGACACATATTATGGTGAACGGACAAAATTACCCCCATAATACTTCCACGTCGGCTCTCTTTCATTCAGTTTACAGTGATAGAGTTGTGAAGTAGAGAGAGAAAGTCTAGTTGAAATCCAGGCAATCACTTGAACGGCGACAGAGTGGCGCAACGCTGACACACTCGAGGGTCAAGCTCCACCAAAGCCTCTTTTTTTTTTCAATTTAAAACCCTCTAGTTGTGTGAATTTTGAATCTCCGAGCCTTTCTAAGCTCTGTCTAAGACTTTCTAAACATTGTCCGAGCCTTTTGTAAAGTTGTGTGAAAGGTTTGGGCAGTTAAGTAAAAGGCTCAGGCAGTTCATTAAAAGGTTCGGGCACTATATAGAGAGTCTTAGAGATACAAAATTACCACCCAAAAAAATGATTGTTAAAAAAGCTTGGAAAAGGCTCAGGCAATTAAGTAAAAGGCTTTGACATTTCATTAAAAGGCTCGGGCACTATATAGAAAGTCTCGAATATATAAAATTAACAACAACAAAAAAGATTGTTAAAAAATCTCGAAAATAACTCACAAAGGCTTGGACATTAGTCACAAAAGCTTGGATACAACTAACAAAGGCTCGAACATAAAAAAAAAAAGTTTAATGTTCATACAAAAGGCTCGGGCAGTTCATGAAAAAGCTCGAGAACTGATTAAAAAGACTCGAAAACTATTTACAAAGGTCTAGAGTTTCGTTGGTTTCCTATCTCTATTTCCATTTTGCTTTTCATTGTATGAATTTTGATATTCATAACCTGATAAGATGAGTGATCTTATGTAACTATATGAATGTCGAACTCGTTGGAGAAGAAAATGAACTTGGATTTCAGTTCACAGAGCTTTCTATTTTAAGACCGTTAGAGAGAGAAGTAGATCTCAGACAACTTCAAAGTATCTTCCAAAAGTTAAAGTCAAAAAATAAATTAAAAAATGTGTATAGTAAGGTCATTTTTGGAAGTCACTTACTTTGGTATATTTTAAACTTAAGTTATTAAAGTAGTGATAGTCTTAAAACACCAACTCAAAAAAAATGACAAAACCCACCATTTCCACATGAATTTGGCCTAGTATGACCAAAACCGAAAAAACCGAACCGAACCGAACCGGTCCAATTTTTGATCCGTTGACATTTGTAAAATTTATTGGATCGGTTCATATTTTCAGAATCCAAACTTTATCAGTTTTTTATTGATTCTATTGAAAAATGAATCGATCCATTAAACACCTACCCCTAGGTTCAGCGGTAAACTTTTACAATGGGTCCATCAATTATGGGTTGAAGTCATATCTCCTCCTCCATCCTGAAATATTCTAATTTTTTTTTTATTTTTTATTTTTTTTAAAAAAAAACACTAACACTATATACAAAATGATTGTTCATGGAATAATTTTCGTCAAAAATAGTAAAATACTATAAAAATGTGTTTGAATACTTCTCTAATGTATTGAAGAATTAGTTATCAAGACTGCGACATTGCAGGGAGTTTAATTTAAAAAGTCAGGCAAGCCTCTAACTCTAAGAAAACAATATGAATAAATTGTTATTCTATTTATATAAAAGAAATATTTATTTTATATAATTTCTCACAATGAAACGTCAATTTCTAAGGGGAAAGCCATTAATCCCAAGGGTGGTTGTTGTCCCACCTATTGTGGGTGCTCTCTCCCCTCTTGTGGGAGCTGTAGTCCGAGCTGCGCTAGTAGAGCCTAATCTCGCCGGTCCCGGCAGTTGTCGTATATTCAAACAAAAAAAAACAAAAAAAAAAATCCATATGCATGTTCAGGTTTGACAAAATTTGGGTACTCGGACCCTGAATAGACTTGCAAAATTTAAGTGGTCCAAACTCCAAACACGTTCCTAGACTCGCGGGATTGGAGTCATACCCGACCCACAAAGGGGTATGGGTGCTATTGGACCAAAAAATTGTAAAACACTAATTTGTTTTTTAAATGCGGGTCATTTGTGTGTCTAAAGTGCACCCGGTCGGAATCCATAATCGATCCGTAGTTAATGTGGGTTTGAGACTTTGAGGTTATAAACTAGATAGATACAGGTTTTTGTATGATGCGGCCAAGTATATCTAGGGACCCGGTCCATTTTGCCAACCCTTAGAGCATCCACAATGGTGCTAAAATAAGACCCATTTTTATAGACCCACTTTGGAACCCATCAATTTCTTCCACAATGGTGCAAAAAGGGATCTAAAAAAAAGGACCCAAATGTGGGGTCCACCCAAGTAGACCCAAATTGAGTTCCAAATGTGGAACTCAATTTGGGTCTTGCCCAATGATTGGGTTGGGTTCCCAACACTTCCCAATTAGAGATGCACATTTTTTCCCGGGGCCCTATTTCCCCGCGTCCCCATCTCCATTTGGAGATTTTTTTTTGGGGGGGGTGGGAAATGGGGAAATGGGGGGGATGGGGATGGGGATGGGGATGGGGGGGACCCCTCCCCATCCCCATTTCCCCATTTTCCCAAAAATTATATTGAAATGGGGATCGGGATGGGGATGGGGGAGAGGTCCCCCATCCCCATTTCCCCATTTCCCCAATAATATATAAATATAATTATAATATATATTTGTTATTTTTTTTTAATTCTTTGAAACCCTAAGTATAAAAACACCTTTACTCTTTCAGCCTTTCTCACTTCAAAACCTAAAACCTAAATACTCTCATTCTCTCTCTCAACCTCATCTTCCATCCACAGATCTGAACGAGACCACGTTGCTTCTTCCTTCGTTCGACGACGGCCACCTCTCCGTTCCGACGACTGCTCCTTCTCCGACGAGACCAGCCGCTTCTCCTCTGCTGTTCGACGTCGACTTCTCCTTCTCCGACGAGACCAGCTGCTTCTCCTCTGCTGTTCAACGCCGACTGCTCATTCTTCGACGAGACCAGCCGTTTCTCCTCTGCTTCTCCGTTCGACGTCGACTGCTTCTCCTCTTCACCGGCTGCTTCTCCTCTCAACATCATGTCTCAAAGCAAACAAAAGCAAAAGCAAGGTAGATATTTCATTTTTTATTTTCTATTTTGTTGGTTTGGTTTTATTTTTCTTGATTGAACTATGATTTTGTTTATATTTTGTTGTCTATTTTGTTTAATCTATTTCGTTGTTGTTGTTGTTGTCATTGATTTGTTGTCACTGATTTGTTTATATTTGCTGTTGTTGTCATTGATTTTGTTGTCTATTTTGTTGTCTATTTTTCTTGATGCAGGAGATTTTAATGGGGATGATTTTCATCCCGGTTGGTATAATGTTGCAATCACAGTTTCATATATTGTCACTGATTTGTTTATATTTGCTATTGTTGTCACTGATTTTGTTGTCTATTTTGTTGTCACTAATCTATAATTGAACTATGATTTTATTGTGTGCATTTATTTTATTTTTTCAGTTTCTTGACAGATCTGTTTTTGATTTTATTGTGAAGGGTGGAGAAATGGAGAATGCTTCAAACTGCTTGTTATTTTGTAGGCTGCTTGACAGCTTGAGTGCTTGTTATGTGAAGCTTTTTTTAAAAAAGACAATTTGTATTACTTCACATATTTAGTTTGAAACTTGGAATATTTTGAAACACTTTATTTTGTATTTGTAATGTACTAATGAATTTTATTTTGTATTGATAATGGAATGTTTGTATTTTTAGTTTAATTTGTAATTTTTGGTCAAATAGGAAAATGGGGGAATGGGGGAAACGGGGAAACAGGGAAAAACAGGAAAAAACGGGGAAAATGGGGAACTGGGGATGGGGATGGGGATGGGGATGGGGATGGTGATGGATATAGGTCCCCCCAAAATTCCCCATCCCCATCCCCATTTTCCCCAAATGGGGAAATGTGGGGGGGTTTCCCCAAATGGGGAAATGGGAGGGGGGGAAGGGTCTAGGAAGTGGAGATGGGGATGGGAGGACCTATATCCATCCCCATTCCCCAAACGTGCATCTCTATTCCCAATCATTGGGTTGGGCTTATATATATATATATATATATATATATATATATTTATTTATATAATTTAAATTAAAATATATAACTATTAATTTTAATAATTTTATATAATGAAAAAATATAAATAAATTTAATATATATATATATTTCAATTATTTAAATTTAAATATATTATTATTAACTTCAATAATTATATATATAATGAAAAAAATATAAATAAATTTAATTTCAATTATAAAATTTTAGTTAAATGAAATTAAAATAATTTAAATGAAAACATTAATTTTTTGAAGGTTTGGAATTGGAACCAAACCTTCAAAACCGGAATCGAAACCGAACCTTCAAAATCGGAACCAAAACCGGTTTTGAAGGTTCGGAATCAAAACCGGTTTGGAACTGAAATCGAAACCGACAAAACATCCAGAACCGAACCGAACCGAACCGAACCGAACCGGACCGGACCGGACCGGAGCCGAGGAACCCGAACCGAGGAACCGAAATCCGAACCTGAATCTCTCCGAGGGAGGTTCCGGTTCCGATTTCAGTTTCGGTTTCAGTTTCGAAACCGCCACTTTCAAAACGGAGCAGGAGCAGGAACCGGAACCGAACCGGAACCAACGCCATGTCTAATCGTAGACAATATTTTGTTTTAAATATTTATTTTGTTAATGAAAAAATATAAATAAATTTAATATATATATATATATTTCAATTAATTAAATTTAAATATATTATTATTAACTTCAATAATTATATATATAATGAAAAAATTATAAATAAATTTAATTTCAATTATAAAATTTTAGTTCAATGAAATTAAAATAATTGAAATGAAAACATTAATTTTTTGAAGGTCTGGAACTGAAACCAAACCTTCAAAACCAGAACTGGAACCGAAACCGGAACCGGAACCAAAACCGAACCTTTAAAACCGAAAGCGAAACCGAAATCAAAACAGAAACCGAAACCGGAGCCGGAGCCGGAGCCGGAGCCGGAGCCGGAGCCGGAGCCGGAGCCGGAGCCGGAGCCGGAGCCGGAGCCGGAGCCGGAGCCGGAGCCGGAGCCGGAGCCGGAGCCGGAGCCGGAGCCGGAGCCGGAGCCGGAGCCGGAGCCGGAGCCGGAGCCGGAGCCGGAACCGGAATCGGAATCAAAATCGAAATCGAAATCGAAACCGGAACCGAACCATCAAAACCGAAACCAAAACCGAAACCGAAACCGAAACCGAAACCAAAATACAATCATCGGAACCGGAATCGAAACCGGAACCGAAACCGGACCGGAACCCAACCGAACTGAAACCGGCGCCATGTCTAATCTTATACAATATTTTGTTTTAAATATTTATTTTTATTGTTGATGTAATTCGGTTGTGAAAAAATTATTTTAAATTAATCATAATTTGTTAAATAATTATTGAATATATATATATAATATTTTAAAGAAGAGTAATGATTGTTTGGAAAAAAGTTAAAAAAATGGATCCACTTTTACTTTTTCAATTGAACACCATTGTGGGAAAATGAGACCCAAATAAATAGGACCCAAATGGGAAGACCCATTTTTTACTATTCAAGACCCATTTTTGATGATGTGGCAATAAATGGGTCTTGAATAGTTGTGCTCCCATTGTGGATGCTCTTAGGGCATGTTTGGTGCGTAGGATAGGGATAGGATAAATTTCATAGGGTAGGATAGGATAGGATTGGATGTGATAGGATTGGATAAAATTTAGTGCTATCCTATGTTTGGTGCAACATATGATAGGATTAAAAATAGGTAATCATGTGTTTGGTGCGACATAGGATAGGATTAAAATTAGGAAATTATATTTTTTATTAATTACAAACCCACCCCAAACCCAACCACCCACCGTCGACCACCACCACTACAAACCCAAAATTTACACAGTCGACCACCACACCACCAAGCACAGTCGACGGTCGACCACAACTAAGCACAATCTTGTATCTACACAGACTTGTTAAAGACGACGACCACCACCACCACAAGCACAGTCCACCACCACCACCACAACACCTAAAACTGGGATGGAGTTCCAATTTGAATTCAACCTACAAAATCAAACGTTCTATTAAACCTAAATCAACCCATAAAATCAAATCGAGTTCCAATTCGAAAATCAATGGAACTTGAATTGATTTTGGAAAAGATGTTGGAAGACGAAGATGAAGAAAGAAGAAAGAAGTAGCGACGAGGGAGGATCGGTGGCGAGAAAGCGGCAGCGGCGAAGAAGATGTTGGAAGACGAAGATGAAGAAAGAAGAAAGAAGCAGCGGCAAGGAAGGATCGGTGGCGAAGAAGCAGCGGCAGGCGAAGAAGGAAGAGATGGGATTCATTTGAATCCCACCTATTTTCATGGGATTCGTTTATCCCACCAACGTGGGATTCATGGGTTTGATGGGATAAAAAGTATCCCATCCCAAGTTGGCACCAAACATGGGAAAGAGGTTCAAAATAATCTTATCCTATCCGATTCTCACCTGCCAAACGGGCCCTTAGTCCGGGAGTTATAATCCCAAGTTCTCAAGTGACATATGAGCGTTAATGAGGACACCCCATGCCCATCGATTGCTAAGTGCAGAGTTGGAAATTAGTCTTGAATCCTCTGGTCATTGCTGGTTGGAGTTAAGGCCGAAGAAGATTAGGAATATGGTGGGCCTTATTTGGGTCCTATGGTTCCTTTTACACCATTACTTGGCCGAATTCAGCTTTGTTCAAGACTTCATGTTCAGCTTCATTCTTGTCACTGTTTTTATAAAAAAAATATTTTTTTACGACTCGAATCTATAATATTGTTAGACTAAATAAACACTTTTTCCACTGCGTAATATTCGGCAGTGGTTTTTTTTTTCTTTTTAATCTTATTCATTTTTTTATTTTTTCTGTTGACATCATGTGAATCGAGGATAAACTTTAACCAATATCATAAAAATACTTATAAATAGTAAATAATTTTGCTCATTTCTAATACTTTTTGAATTTTTGTTTTTAAACATATGTATGATTTATTAGTATTTTAAGTAAAAATCCTATTTTTATATACTATTTATACTAACCGTATGATAATTCGAGACATTGACATGTTGAATGAACGCTCCTTACTACCATAAAAAGGTTGATCCGATAACATATTCCTAACATTCCATTAACGAGGTTGTGGTTTGAAGTATGAACTCCATCACTAGTCTCATATTGTATATGTTAAGAAAAATATAGCATTTGTTAGAATAACAATATTAGAAAAAAATTGTTCCTCTTCTTCCTTTGAATACCATGTCACTCATATAAATAGCAGTCTGTAATTATCTCAGTATGCTCTGTGCTTGCCTCTAGGTTGAGGATCCTGCACATCAGAAGATGAGATTTGTTGGCTTTTTGGCTTAAGGTCCCTGTCTGTCTCTAGTGGGTTGGAAAGTTAGTACCCTGTTTAGGCCGTGGTTAGGCCGCCATTGTGGGGAAAACTCTAAAGACCTGTATGAGAGGCACCCAGGGGTACCTGCCAAACACTTATTATTAATTATTTATTTATATTTAAATATGTGAAATCTTAAAATTGAATGGTGTGGTTGCGAAACTAGCAGCTGCCAAGGAGTCCATGAAAATCGAAAATGGAAGGTTGAAATGATAAGGGCCATTTAATGTTGTTTCTCCAGAACAGATTAGGTTGTTTTTGGGTCCACTTTGTGTTTCCTAAATTGCTAATTAATGAACACATCTTCCACACGGCATCACCACCACAAATTTTTTAGTGAGCTCCAGCTGTATGCTTCTAAGCACCCCAAAGTCCAATCTTAATCCAATACCTCGTCTGAGCTCTTCAATTTACTTTCAAATGTAATGAAATCACAACATTCAATTTATTAAGGGTAACGTGTATCCGGATTATTAAAAGCATGAGCAAAGCTTAGTTTAGGAGAGGATTTAAATCCCTTCCCACATTTTACGATTTGATCGTAGATATGGAATTTCAATCCGTACACAATCACTTTGATAAGATTGGATATTTACAAACCATTTTTCATAATCACATGGTATAAATGAAACATTTAATACGATAATATACTATTTTTATATTTAATAATACTATACATTTTTATTAGATTTATTTTTTCTTTCACGTCATCTTTCAACATAAGTGTAGTTCATCTCCCTTCCACTTTGGTAATATTAGTTCGAATTTCACCATATGTATTTTACTAACATATGTATGGGTAGGTCCCGATAGAAACCCTTTTAATGATTAAATTAATATATATACATACATGTCACTTGAATTAAAATGACAACTCACTGATTGAAATACTAAGTGGAATATAAATTAAAATATTTAGCATCATTATTTTATGGTACTAACAATCTAACATACACTGTAACATTCCACTATTATGCTTGTTGTCTCAACATTTTCAATTAAAAAACAAACAAAAAAAAAAAAAAACAAAAAGGGAAAAGTTCATTTCTAACCATTTGAAACATCGAGTAATTATTTATAACCTACTTTCAAATTTTAATTGTTTATAACCTAATTTTTGCACTATTACTATAATGTCCCAATATAAAACCAGCCATTAAAAAATAAAAATAATATAATATAAAAAATATAAAAAAAAACTCCCTTGGTCTTCTTTTCGTCAAAACCACACCAAACCAAAATCCTAAAGGACTTGTGGACATAGAAGATGAAGAACGGCGTGATGGAAGCCATGGAAGAGGAAAAAGAAAAAAAGCATTTTTTACTTTCAAAAAGAAAAATACACATTTAAAAAAAAAAAAAAAAAATCAAGATTGCACCAATTAAAAATTAAAACAAAGAATTGCGGAGATGATTAGATGGATTTTGAGATATCCATTTAATCCATTTGAAACACAGAAAGTAGAGATAAAGTGGAAATTGAAGTTTGAGATAATTTATCCCAAAAAGACAAAAAAAAAAATCTTAAAAGGTCACCAATTTTACAACGCTAAAAAAAATAAAATAAATAAAAAATAAAATAAAATAAAAATAACAATAGCAATAACCAAAATATGCAAGTATATCTAGGGTTTTCTTCTTTTACTTTAATCTTCATGCTACCAGATTTTAAATCAATCTACAGGTAACAAAATCCATAAATATCATTCTTTTAACAAACATAAAGCAAATGTATCTTCTTTCGACATTCATTTAATTTAATTATACTAATGGTCAGTTATGAAAAGCATAGTAGTATAAGAGAAGGAAGGAGGAAGTATAAGAGAAAGAAGGAAAGTGAAGTACATATCTCGTGGAAGAGAAGAAGAATAAAGGAAAAATATTAATAAAAAAAAAATTAAAAAATTATGTTAGTGGTGGCATTTATGTAATTTTGGCTAGGGATCGAAAGAATTTATTACAAAATGGTTATAAACAATTAAAATATGAAACTAGGCTAAAAACGATTTCCCTATAATCTATTTGGCTATATTTGGCAATTTTCTCAAAAGAAAATATTACTGTTATTATTTAATTTCAAAATTGTCATACTAACTAAAGTAGTTCTATTTAGGGACATAGCTTAACTGGTAGATGGACGAGTTTTGGGTTTGGGTAAATAATTTCCAAGTTAGCGATTCGAATCCTACCAGTGTCAAAAGCTTTAAAAAAAATACCTAGTCCATGTGGATAGATAGTTATTGTTTAAAAAAAAAAAAAGTGTCGATATATGGAATGGACTTGAATCACTGATATATATAGACCTGGCAATGTGTCGTGTTATTACGAATTCGTGTCGTTTCGTGTTTGGATCGTGTTAAAATTGTCCTATCCGAATACGACCCATTAGCTTAATGAGTTTAAATATAAAACCTGAAACCATTTGTTAAATTAATGAGTAACCTAACCCGATCTATTGCAAAATGTTATATTTGAAATTTATTACAAAGTTGTAAATAAATATTACTGAAGCATGATCAAGCTCGTGCAATCAAGTCTACCAAAGGCTCCAACATTCTATCGAAAAAATACTATTTTAAGAAAAACAAAAATAAACAACTTGAAAATGAAATTTAACATGGCTTCCATAAATCTTCATTATGTTGCGATTGAAAATCTCAATCCTCACTTACGCTTATAAATGTTAAATTTGGTTGTGTTAGATGACGACTAATTTTAAGGCTACGGTTAGAATAAAGTGATAAAATCAATTTATAGTTTTAGAGTTTTTAATTTAATTTTTTTAATTAATTATTAAAATATGTCCTAAATGTAATTATAGAGAGATTTTTTTTTTCTTATAAATTCAACAACTTTAATAAATTTATTTGCTATTGAGTCAATAAATACAGAGATTTTTTTTAATAAATTTCATAAACACACACACACACACATATATATAATCCTTATATTAATGGATTATAACGAATTAATGGGTTATAATCCTTATATCAAAGTTGAACCAAAAACCGACTCATTATATTATGGGTTTTAATGGGTTGGTCCATTAACAACCTGATCCAATAAACTATACCCATCAATCGCTATTTTCGAATGAATTTGGGTCGTATTAATGGGTCGTGTGAAATTTTACCAGGTATATATATATATATATATATATATATATATATATATACAGTCTTTCTATTGTCAGTTCGTCCTGACAATAAATATATCAGTACGAAGAATGTGGACCACAGATTATGGAGAAGTTTTGACAAGTGCATACACTTTGAGTCAAAGTATGTAAATCCAGTGGTTTACATTATTCGTCCTGATATATTTATTATCATGACGAACTAATAATAGAAAATTTGTATATATATATATACAGTTTTTCTATTGTCAGTTCGTCCTGACAATAAATATATCAAGACGAAGAATGTGGACCACAGATCATGGAGAAGTTTTGACAAGTGCATACACTTTGAGTCAAAGTATGTAAATCCAGTGATCCACATCCTTCGTCCTGATATATTTATTATCAGGACGAACTGATAATAGAAAATATGTATATATATATATATACGATTTTTCTATTATCAGTTCGAACTGACAAAAGATATATCAGTTCCTTACATGTGGGCCATTAGATTTAAATACTTTGACTTGACTGTATGCACTTGTCAAAGCATCTTTTAAATCCAATGGCCAACATGTAATGAACTGATAATAGAAAGACTATATATATATATATATATATATATGAAAGAAATTGCATCACTGATATTAAAATGAAGAGTTAAGCAATTTATAACCTCTACACATTTGATTCAAATTTATTAAAACTTTAATATAATGACAAGATGATGTTGGTTCGGTGGTAAAACCTCTCTTACCCACACCACGAAGTTATGAGTTCAAGTTTTTTCCCTCTCCCCATAAAACCCCGAATTATTGTAATGGCTTAACTAAATGAAATTAAAAAAAATGATAAAAAATTAAAATTCATTTAATTAGTTTTTCTAGAAAATATAATCAAATCATAAGAAATCTTCGAAAATTTTAAAAACTATTAAAAACCTTATCTAAAATTCTCTAGTCTTTGATCTAATCATGATTTTTAATTTTAGCCTCAAATTTTATATAATTTTATTTTTTAATGATTCCATTGTGGTAGTAGTTTACCCATTGAATCTCACAATTTTCTATAAAATTACAAAATGTATTTTTACGGTAATTGATAGTGTAAAAAAAATAAACAGAAAAAATAAAATTTTAAATTTTAAAACATACAACAAATCAGATAAAGATGTATTAATTAGTTTTAAAACATAAAAACAGAGCAGGTCAACTTTGTAGATAAATTTCTCGCAGTTCACACATAGCTTTAAATGAGTGTACCACAAGCAAAGAAAGTGATATTGCCAATTTCTCACTGACTACAGTATATTACACAAGGAAGGAACTTGGAAGCGGCACCGTTCGTATTTATTTATTTTTCATTTTTTGAAAACCGAAAAATATATTTTAATCATAGAAGAAAGAATCACTGTACTAAATTGGAATCCACTATATAAGTCCTTGCGAGTTGGGACCAACCAAAGCCCCATTGTTTTGTTTTGTTAATTTACTCTTCGTTTCTGCTTTGAGCTTCTGTTCTTTGTTTCTGGCCTCAGATCGGCGACGACGACAATGGGAGGAGGCAACGGTCAGAAGGCAAAGATGGCTCGTGAGAGGAATTTGGAGAAGCAGAAGGGAGCCAAGGGTAATTTTTTATTATTTTATTTTTGTCTCTCTTTGTTTGGTTGCCTGCAAATTCAGGAACTGAGAGGTTTTAGTTTTTTAACATGAAAGAGATTTTAAGGATTTATAAATTTGTAATTTGGAATTATTTTTATATTAAAATATTGTTTATTTGTCAGAGAGATCTGTGGGATTTTTTCAGAATCTTTGATTCAATGATTGTTGATCCGATCTTTGCACAGGAAGTCAGCTGGAGGCAAACAAGAAAGCCATGAACATCCAGGTACTGTTATTAGCTTAGCTTTGCTTTTACTTCCTCTTTAAAAATCGATTCATGGTCTTTGATTGTCTTGGTGGTTGATTGAGTTTCATTATAATTTTCTTGTCTAGTAAATATTGTAGCTCATAAAAGGAATAATTGAGATTTCTGTGTATACAAATTTGTTCATGTTTGTATGCATATTTTGATTCAACAAAAAATGGGTGTCAATTGTCAAAGTTTTGCACTTATCTTTCAAAATGCTCCAACTTCAATGAAATCTGTTTGTGAGGCAATTGGACTCTTCAAATAAGACTAATGGGTGTCTTCTGAGTTCTGATCTATTAATGAAAACTCCAAATTTGAAATTGTGACTGTCTATGAACTTTTTACTTCAAGGAAAAGCAGATTGTTTTAGATGCTCAATAGAATTTATTGTTAACAATTGAATAATGATGATGCATATTATCTGATGATGATGGTGATGATGATTGATGATAGTTGGTCCTTGGTTGTTATACAAACATAGTGTTGTGGGTTGTGGCGTACTGGCGTTCATGCCTTGTGTTGTTGCTTGGTAAATGTTCAGATAGTTGGTAGTTTCTTCCTTATCGGTTCGTGTATCTCACTTTCATAATCATATGGATGAGTATAAGATAGTATCATTTACAGAAGATGCTTTTGTTTTGCAATATCTATGTTCAGTGTGCTTCATTCCTTGACTCGTATTATTTGGTATATGCTGCCCCTCCATTTTCCCTCTCTTGTTTCACTTTCATGTGTAATTGAATGCGGAATGAAACTTCAAACTAAATGTTGATGTTATGGTTATTTAAAATGTTACAACTACGATGGGATTTTAGTTTTAGAGAAATTTCTTCGGTTGAATCATCGGTTTTCTTTTTTGTTTCTGATGTATGGATGATGATGATTGCAGTGCAAGGTATGCATGCAGACATTCATTTGCACAACATCAGAAGTGAAATGCAGGGAACATGCAGAAGCCAAACACCCCAAATCTGATGTTGTTGCTTGTTTCCCCCATCTCAAGAAATGAAACAGCTATTCAGAAAATTAAACTATAGAGATGGATTTGAACTCCATCTATAATATATATTATTGTCATTAAGCTGAAGTCTTTGGGAAGAAACCCTTTCTGGACACTCTTGGATGTAATTAATTATCTATGAAATTGTTGGCTTAGCCTTTGGTTGATTCGGAGTTGTTGAATCTATCTTAGATTGATCAATGCATTCATGGTATTCTGAATTTCTGAATTTATACATGTGTGCTAAAGTGTGTGATTGACTGATTTCTGATGGATTTCATTTTCACTGTCTGATAGTAAAATAATTGCTCGAAAATGTATTTAGGAGTAATATTAGACAACCCAATTTAATGTGTCAATTAACAAATTGATACAAATATTGAATTGGAATGTCAAGCACTATGCATCATAAGGAATGTCCAATCATATGACTTGTCCTAATTTAGGTAGCAGACTGCATGTGTTAGGATGAAAAAGATGATATTATAGGTGGGATATCTAAAATTACTCTATAGAAAAAAAGTATCGTGGTATTAGCGTGGTGCGATAAGAGACGTCAAAACAACGAATGGGATAAATGACGTCAAAACAACAACAAAGGGAAAAATGACAAGATGAGGATACGAAACAATGAAAGGGAAAGGAAAAATGACAAGATTATATGAAATGCCCCTCACTAAGAATTCAAGTCTGTGTCCTCTCTGTAAATGTAATAGCTCCAAATAATAAAAAATAATAAAAAATGGGAAAAGCAATATTCAAACACTAAGAAAATAAAATGGTACCAGAATTGAGTTAGAAAGTACGATATAACCGGTATACAACCAGTTTACAGAAAAATATTGTATGATATCGACTGGACCATGACTTATCAAGTAGCAATATGACGTATATACTACAAAAAGGGGCTCCAAATTCATTACACAAGAAGGGGTTATTGCGTGCGCATTCTGCTATTCTCTGCATTTCTCACTTGGTAAAAGTAAGGATGAGCCTGAAACCCAAATAAATTCACAATAAATTACAGTGGACAAATAAATCAATACTACAAATCTACAACCAAGAATTGCTTAGAACGAGATTCAACATCAGAAAACAGGAGCTGTAATAAGAACAGCTACGAGAGCAGCGGGGAAGGGAGGTAAACACTTAGATTGTCGATTCTAAGTTTTATGCCTTAGGATCTGAGTTATAAATTTGATAAATTCTAATAACATGAGATGAATGAAGCGTATAGTCCAACCCGATAGATAAAAGAGGTATGATTTCATTTATTTCTTTACAGAAAAGAAAAAAGAAAAAGAGGTTACTTCGATCCATGATATATTTTGGATATCTATCCATATACAATAAGAGTCAGAAAAATTACCATTGCTTCTTTAGCTGTAAGTCTGTCCTGGTGGTCATAGCGAAGAAGTTTATCAAGAAAATCGATGGCCTGCATGTTGCACAAATAAAATTAAATGAATAAACAATTCCGTAAAAATGGAACTCATTAACTATTGAGCCAGAACCAAATTTTAAATAAAGAAACATTGAAGAATGAAAATATATATGTGACCTCTGCGGAAACTAGATGTTGATTATCTGGATTAATAAATCTGGACCATGGTTTCCTGCTGTGCCTGGAAATAAAAATCAAATATAAGAAGGAAGCATAAGCAAATGCTCTATAGCGGAAATTGCCCCTTACATATTTATATCAAAGCGACTTGTTTAAAGGGAAGCAAGAGGTAATGTCTGTATCAATTATATAACTAAGCTGCAGACTTGCATCTTTACGTTATGACTTATGAGCATATGGCATTTTCTTTGTAACAAAAGCTCATATGACTATCTAATTATCTGTTCAAGTTTTAAATCAAGCTGCCTGATCTAGTATTAGACCTAAAGGAGAGAAAGAATTGTGAGTGAAGTGTACCTTCCAACTAGCGCTTCAAGCTGAGGATCAAGCTCTAAATGATACTTGTTCAAATATGCATTTAACTCGTCAGTCCCAAGAACCTGAAAACAACATGCATCTGACATAAGATATAACCGGTCATACTAGCACTTACTCCATTACATATTGCAGAGGATGCCATAGATTTCTTAGAACTGTAGAAGCATTTGAGATAACACCAAAATTAAGATACCTTGGCAATTTTCACAAGCTGGTCATGATTGTCATGACCATAAAAGAACGGTTCCTTGCGAAAAATCTGCAGGGGAAAGAAACATTGTAATTTGAAGTTTCAGGATAAATAACCAATGTCTTTTAGTTCTAATTGTCATCATTTGAAGTTTTCATTATAAAAAGGTGTCATTTACTTCCATTTGTTAATTCCAAAGTAACTTAAATATAAAATATGGAATAGGCAATGCTCACCATTCCTGCAAACATACACCCTAGACTCCACATGTCCAATGAATAGTCATAGTCTTGCAAATCAACAAGAAGCTCAGGCCCCTTAAAGTACCTATAAAATGAGTGATGATTTCTCAAGAAACAAAATCTGCAAAATTAATGAAGAAATGTGCATTGACCAGCTTTTTATGTGGACAAAAAATGCAACACAGATAAACAAGTTCAAAACTACAATATCCATGCCCCAGGGAGAGAATGTTTCTGTGTATGACAAAGAATTATTAGCATGTGCCTTGTGGAAGGCCATATTTTTATGATGACAAAAAAGTAACAGATAGAAACAAGTTCAAAACTACAGCAGCCAAGTCTAACCAGGGAGCGAAAGTATTTGTGTATGTTAATGAATCATTAGACCTAGGAGAACCAAAATCCTGAAGTGTCAATCAAATTCACAAAACAAATAATAGATAAGTTAATTTGAACTGAAAACTGGTGACTTCGCACTTTTTTGAGCACTCAAGTCTGGAGCTCTTTGAGCACCTAATTATTTCCTGGGACCAAGTAATTACAGGGATAAATCCCTAAAGTACCCACCAATTGAACAAAATACATGATGGATCAGAAATTGCAGACAAAAATAATATAAAAAAGTTATGAATTAGTATTTCTGTCGCATAGCCTAACCCAATACTCAAAACTTGAACTCAATAAGAACACATTGAAAAATCAAAAAAATATCTTGAATATGAATTTAATACCTTGAAGCTACTCGAACATTATATTCTTTGCCAGGATGGTAGAATTCTGCAAGACCCCAATCAATCAAGCGAAGCTTTCTCAGCTCATGGTCAATCATGACATTGTGAGGCTTGACATCTCTATGCATAATGCCTTGAGAATGGCAGTAATCTAGAGCCTGTGATTACAGAAAGGCATGGGTTAATAAAATGTGCAACATATAATACAGGACACAGAAATATGCCTTTCTTTCAGAAATAACCAACACAATTTATATACATGCTCTATAATACATATATCAACCTAAGAAAATTAGTAAAGTGAATCCATCTATTCCCCAAACCAATGGAGAAAAATATTACAAAACAGAATCAACAATGTAACTTGAAGATTTATCAGTAAATATTTTGAGAGAGCTATCATCCCAACAGGCAATAAATAAGAACGACTAGGCACCTCATCATCTGCACTGTTTTGAGAACGCACATCAAGAATGACCATATCTTTGTTATGCATGTTCCACACACACACAAAAAAAAAAAAAACTCACCCTGAAATACGTGCACGTAACACACACAGTGCCAGAGGATAAACAGCTATTCATTACTGCAACTAGGTTGCTTTTATTCTTTCATGTATGCATTAAGATTATACATGGCTCCACAAAATTTGGAGATCAGTGATATGGTTGCAGATGCTTGATCAGAAACTGGTGCAAACTATCCATGTTTACTGGCAAACATAATTAAGAATAATTCATGATGGGGTCTCTGCTAGCACACCAATACTGCTAGAAAATTTAGTATGCTTAAGTGAAAACAATGTTCATCTACCTATTCCAAGGGGAACTCTTACATTTTCCTTATGTCCTTGTCAAATAAAATGTAATCAAACTTTTTATAGCAAAAATTTTCTCAGTGAATAAATACGATAATCTGTATACTTCAAAGAAAACTTAAAGGCACAGGTAAAGAGGGAAATTAAAAATAATAATAATAATAATAATAAATAAATAAAAAGGGAAACGGGAAAAAAATGGTGAGAAGTGTCTCAGAAGTCAAAAGAGTTGCAACATGATTGTTGATTTGACCTTAAGAAGCTCATATATATAGTAGCGTATGTCGTAATCTGTCAGTGTGGGGTACAAGACTTTAAAATCCGTACTGTTCACATGTTCGAAAATCAAGCTAGGAGTCTTTGAGTTCTGATCTCGGACAATATCAAGCAGCTTCACAATATTTGGACCTCCACAAATATTCTGAAGTATTTTTATCTCTCTTTTTATCTGCATCAGCACAAGTACAATCAGTATATTACACTCTTGAACACTTGTCTCTTCTCTCTCGCAGATAAGCTAACACTCCTCTAATTGAAGGCCAAAGGGCATGACACAAACACACCCTCAATGTACAAAGAAATGGTAAGAAATCACCTTCTTTTTCTTAACGGGCTTAAGGATCTTGATAATGCATTTCTCATTGTTTGTGATATTTATACCTTCAAAAACCTCACTGTATTTTCCCCTTCCAACTTTCCGAACAACCTCATAGTCATCTTGATCACTGAATTAAAAAGAGAAAAAGGAGACAATGTTAAGTCCGGTTACAACACTTCTAAGAAATGAAAAAAAAAAAAAAAAAAAAAAACATCAGTAGAATACTGTTGGAACCAAATATTGTACCTATGAAGAAAATGATGCCCTAGCCAAAGTCAAAATTCCAATATCATATACCAAAAACAGAAGGTCCAACAATTTTAAACTAGCAAAAATTACTGCTTAATGACACAAATATACTGATCATCTGTTAATTTCACACACAATAATCAAGTATATGACTAGCTAAACATTACAGGTTCGATACGATACACAAACTAGGATCAATTGAAACGCCATTCATAGTAACCTTCTACGCTTCAACTAACACTAAAGCTCAGTCACTCAGTAGAAAAACAGCGATTATGTCATGGTAAGCTAAAATTAATAAAGTCAAAGCAAAAGTTCCAATCCAAAACATGTTAACTAACAAAGAAAGCGAGTGATAGTACAAGTTGAGCAACCTAAGATCATCACCAATCAATAAACTATAAGCATGCATATATATATAAAAAAAAATAAAAATAAAAATTAGGGTTAAGTTACAGAAATCGTACCCCCACTGAATGGTGAGAGACTCGTAATCCCAGTAATCTCTGGGACGATGAACGTTGATGTCCGTATAGACTCGAGCCCTTGACATACCTGATTTGAAAGAAATTATTCACAGAAAACTTCACGATTTTTAAAGTTGTTAATGGTGGTGTTTTTATATATATAATATAATAGGGTTGGAAGAGTAAGAAATTTCAAATATTTTGCGAGTTTTAAATTAGGCTAATTGGCACAGATGACCCCTGAACTCTTCAAACATTTGCACATTGTCCCCTGAACTTTTTTTTTCAGCACTAAACCCCCTAAACTAACAGAAATTTGCAAAAGTTGACAGATTGACAACGGAAGCCACATTCCGTCTATTTTCAAGTCATGTGAGCCTCACGTGACAAGAACTAATTACACCAACCTCCCCTTTCAATAAATAGATTTTTTTTGAAAAAAGAAAGATTGATCTCCACCATCCATCAATCACCATGGACGGTGGAGATCATATCATATCTTTTTCAAAAATTCATATAATTCAATAATTCCAACAACAACAAAAAATCACAAATCAATTACAAAAAAAATATATATATATATAAAAAATCCACAAATCTCATTCAATAATTCATATCTTCTTCCTTATTCTCCAATCAATTCCAAAAGGAAATCACAAAAATAAAATCCACAAATCTCATCTTTTTCAATCAACTCCAAAAACAAAATAAATAGATTGATTTCAATTAAAAAATAATAATAATAATAATAATAATAATACAAATTATTATCAGGAACCAAACAAAACAAAAACCCTATCCACCACACTCATCATTATCATCACCACTAGTCAACCACCACCACACTCCAGTCATCATCATCATCTTCCACCAACACCAACACCAACACCCAAACCCTAGCCACCATCACCATTCAAAAGCTGCGTCTTCATCTCCTTCAGCCGCCGCGTCTTCCCTTCGCTTCGCGCTCGATCTCCTTCAGCTGCTACCGCGTTGTCTCTACGGATCTGGTTCCAGTTGCCGCTCGATCTCCTTCATCGCCTCTCTCTCTCTCTTCGTGAATCCATCACCATGAATCTCCTCCATTTCCGATCTCAGTCCATCTTCTCTCTGTCTTCTTTCTCTCCTATTTTCATGTGATTTCGTGTTTGAGTTTGGTGGTGGTTGACTGGTCCAATTTCGGGTTTGATGGTGGTGCGATTTCGTCGATTTCGTGTTTGGATTTTGGTGGTGGTTTGACCAGTGCGATTTCGTGTTTGGGTGGTGGTGTCGTGCTTATGTTTGGCTGTTTGGTGGTGACGGTTTTGATGGAGTTCCACCTGTGTTTCTCCATTGATGAAGATCTGAAGATCCATCAATGTTCTTTTTTTTTTTTTTTCAATTTTTTTTAATTGGATTTTGTTTATGGGTTTTTGTTTTGTTTGGTAGCTGATAAAATGAAGGAAAGAGAATGGAAATCCCTTAAATTTTTGATGAATCTGGGATTGTAAAGATTGATGATGTTATTATTTATTATTTTTTTTGGTTTAATTTGTAAAGATTTTATTTTATTTTTTAAATAAATTCAGAATTATATTATTGTTAACCATTATTTTTATTTTTTAATTTAAAATTTGATGACACATGTCAAATTTGTATTGGATTACAAACCAAATCAACTAGACAGAAGGGTATGTGGGTGTTTTTATTATATTTTTCCGGTGTAATGCAATTATGCATATAATAAGGGTAACAGAGTGCAATTTTCCCTAGACGGAATCTAAGTTCTGTTAGGTTTCTGTCAACTTTTGCAAATTTCCGTTAGTTTAGGGGGTTTAGTGCTGAAAAAAAAGTTCAGGGGGCAATGTGCAAATTTTTGAAGAGTTCAGGGGGCATCTATGCCAATTAGCCTTTAAATTATTGCATATTTTAATCTCTATCTTGTTATTTTACAATAGGGGTGGCAACGGGATGGGCTCGGCTGGATTGGCCTACTGTAAACTCGAAACCCGCTTTTTAAAGGTTGCTCCAAACATGACCCGTGACCCCGCTGGGTCAAAAACTTCCACCCAAACCCGTCTCGTTTGACCCGTTTCAAATATATATATACATAGTCTTTCTATTGTCAATTCGTCGTGACAATAGATATATCAGGACGAAGAATGTAGATTATAGATTATGGAGAAGTTTTGATAAGTGCATACATCTGAGTCAAAAGTATGGAAATCAAGTGGTCCACATTTTTCGTCCTGATATATTTATTGTCAGGACGAACTGATAATAGAAAATCTGTATATATATATATGGGGAGGGATCGGGGGACACAAGTTTTGACACAATTTTTCAACCATTAGATCCATGAGATTTAGATGGCTTAGATTTAATATGCAGGGAAAAATCGTAGTACACGCAGCGGAAGCGAGACTAAAAATAGATTTAGTATGTTTTAAAATTTTTCCTTTGATATGAACCTTAACCCTTTAAATTAATTAACCATATATAAAGTAACAAAAAGTAGAATACCTTTTGTCGCGTGATCCGATTGACTTACGTCAATGGTAATCCGCAAGATCTTCAATCCTAGCACGAACATGAATCACCTAGGAGCGTGGTCTCCCTTTTCTTTGAATTGCGTACCTGAGAATGGACAAACAAACTTTCTTTTTCTTTTGTTAGTCACAAAACAATCAAAAGACCACAAAGATTATTCCGGTCACTTTTGAGTTCTCAATCTAATGATCGAAACTCGCGTGAACCTAATTCGATGTTGTACACACAAGCTTATTGATGAACAAGCAATTAGTGTACCATCAAAAGAATAATCTCTTCTCTCTTTTATGTCTTGGTAGAATAATCAAACATTTTTCTATGAGTTGAGAAGAAGAAGAAAATTGATTCAGTAAAACACTTAGGGTGGCCGAATTCTATATTTTGTATTATATAGGGTGACCGAAATTTCTTCTCCTCTTCCTTTTAGGGTTGGCCGAATCCTACTTGTGATACAATTAGGGTTGGCCGAAAATCCTCTACCAAAAAGGATTTGTGCCTTGCCCTAATTCCTATCAACTTTAGAATCCTAACCCTAATTTAACTCATAAGTATTTTTATTCTTTTATTGACTTAATAAAAGACTTTCCTATTTGATTAAATAAATAAACTTAATTATTTATTTTATTACCAAACAAGTCTTTTACTTTTAGTATACATATAGTATAACTCTAGGAAACATATTTCCTAATCAGAAAAAGATTTTGTTTCTTAATTAATTAATTAATTAATTCTCATTTAGTCAAACAATAAAATAAAATAATATTTTTGACTATATACATAGCCTTGCCGCCCCACATAGAATATAAGGGCCAAATATTATTTCCTTATTTTATTTAATTCATTGGACTTTAAATAAAAAGCCCATATGTGAACCATACCCATTCTTACTAAAAGAAACAAGCTCACATGTCTTTCATTAATATATTAATATAATTGATCAGTCCATTAAACAAATAATGTGCAAATTATATTCTTAATATATTAAATGCAATTCTAGATGGACCCATAAATTGGTCCGGTAGAATATATCAAGTGATCCATGCAAGTCCGTGTGGATTGGGGATCTTGGCGGGCTATCTAAATTTAAGCTTCAATAGACATAACCTAATCACAATCAACAAATGATTCACTTAGGTCCGATCCATTAATTTTAACTCATTCCACTAAAGAGCTAAAATTGAACTCTTAAATAAAGATAGAATAAGAAGATGTTCCTCATTCAGACCCTAGACAATCATGTTGGAGATAGTGTATCCTCGTGATTAATATCAGTAATCGCCAAGAGTTCATAGACCGCCTATAACTGTCCAAGTTACCATATTTACTCATATGACCACGTTTTGAACTTGGATATTTTGACTTGTCCAGAAGCCATGTTTTCAATAGCCACTATCGAAAACTCAACGTTGAGATTTAATATCCAATTACCTCAAAACATCCATATGATGATATTATACTCTCATATAAATGGAGCCACGATGTCCATATCTATAAATGAAATCTTCTATCGATTAACAAATGAATATCACCAAACTATCGAGGATAGACTATGCTATATAATCGTACTCATTGATAACTCAAATGATATCACTTGCAACCATAAGTCTATCATTTATCTCAGGATTAAGATATACTCTCCGATTGTCCTGATAATGAAAAGACTATTATCTATTGACGGTTCTAGATAAAGCTTTTCATTGTGATCCAGTTCAATGCACCCAATGCACTAGATTCTTTTACTCGAAGACACTCCGATGATTTTAGACTCATCATATCTCATTTGATCCCACTCAAATGCTAGCAAAAGAATTCTACAACTTTAACAAGATAAAGGTGCCCAACCTTTAACTTAAATTGTGAACATTATTCAAGACTAACTAAATAATTGTGTCTACCTCATACATATCCAGATGTACGAACAATTCTTCTTTTCTCATAGTCTTTAAACCTTATGATTATTTACTTTGACAATTATAATATTAAACTATAAATGCTATAAGATTTGTTAAACCAGAAATCACTTTATTAATATGAAAAAGATTGTCAATTACAATATTACGCTCTTGCTATTGAGCATAATCCTAACATAATAAACTAATTTATTTTTTATTCCCTTCTCATTTATCTATCATTAATTTATTTTCTTTTCTCTCTCCTCTCTCATACATTCACTTTCTTAATTAAAATCTAATTAATATTTCATCTTCCTCTCTCTTGCTTTTTTTTTTCCCTCTTCCTCGATACTTTTCTCTTCTCTCACAAGAATTACGATATATAACTTGCAAGTTGAAAAAAATCACCACCTGGTTGAGTTCAAAAGAGTGACTTTGTCCTGAATCCCGATAGCCTTTTTAAATTTTGTTTACAATGCAATGCTAATGATCTTTCGGACCTATTATATTTAAAATATATATATATATATAATGGGTCAAATGGGGCGGGGCGGGGCAAAAGGGACTGCCCCCATACTCGATCCGGTAACCCGACTGGGTCAAAAACTTTACCCCAAACCCGCCCCGTTACCCGATTTTACTACCCCAAACCCACCCCAAACGGACCAGGGCCCCGCGGGTTTGAGGCAGGTCGGGGATTTTTGTCGCCCCTATTTTACAATGACAAATCATCCTTCACGATGATATGATTCCTTGATTATTATCAGATTAACACGTTTTAATTATCTTATATTGCGGTGGTTAGGGATGGCAATTTGACCCGCAGCTAGGGGTGGGCATGGGTTGGTTTGGGTTGGGTTTGACTATACCCAAACCAACCCATTATAAAATCGGTTTAATTTTTTACAACCCAAACCAAACCATTTATGAGGTCAAACCAAACCAAGCCAAACCGATAAAAATCGGGTTGGTTCGGTTTGGTTTAACGGTTTAAGAAAATAATTACATTATTTTTTTTTGAATAAATTTAATAATATCCTATTATCAGTATAAGTAGTTAAACCAATTATCACTAAATTAAACAATAATACTAATTTATAATACTAAATTTAACTCAAGTGTAGAACAATCTTTAAGCAAAAAAATAAAAATAAAAATCCTCAAGTGTAAAACGCCTAAGACTTATAAAATAAAACTAAATCGTTTAAGTTTCTAAATTAATAATATCTACCACCATGCAAGCAACCATTTTGAAGTTTTGAAGTTCACTTCTTGTTATATTGGGTTAACTTTAGTTTGTATTTCTTTTGTCCGATAATTTAATTAATAATATATAGATTTAAGTATGTAATAGTTTGGGTTGGGTTATACGGTTTGATAAAACACAACCCAAACCAATTGGGTTGCTAAAAAACAACCCAATTGGTTTATTTTATTTAACGAAACCAAACCAACCCGCTTAAATTGGTTTGGTTTGGGCGGGTTGATCGGTTTGGCGGTTTGGGTGCCCACCCCTACCCGCAGCCGTGGGCACCCGGAATTTACGACACACGAACCCGTTTAAAGAAAAACCCAACGGTGTGGGTGCGGGTGCGAGTTAGGAAATTGAACCCGCGGGTGAACCTGCGAACCCGCATGAATAAAATACATTGTATATGATACTACGTCGTTTTAGTAAAACAATAAAATAAAACTCAATGTCTTCAAACCCTACCCTATTTTCACTCGGCTGTCACTTCTCTTACCAAAGTACCAAACTTCAACTTCATCGTTCATCATCAGTTCATCACTCGATTCACTCACCACTCACCAGCAAGGCAGCAACTTCAACTTCAACCATAAAGCAACTTCACTCCGTCGTCCGTTGTCGCCTCATCTCCGACCCCGATCCCGACCGTCGCGCTTCATTGCTTTTCAGTACTACTCTCTCTCTCTCTCTCTCTCTCTCTCTCTCTCTTCAAATGCCATTTTATATGATGATTGATGAGTTTTTCTTGATTCGTTTCATCAAAATATTTCTGCTATGAACTTGTTTTTCTTAACTGAAATTCGTCATGTCTTTAACTAATTCAGGTATATTTATCCCTAAATTCCCAGTTTTAACTAATTTCATGTCTTTTAACTTGTATAATGTATATACATATTCTCCATTTAGGGTTTTGAATTCATTTCTCTATAATTGTTATTATTATTATTATTTTAACTTTGTTTGATTTGTTTGAGCTAATTGATTTGTTTTGTGTTTAAGGAAAGACAGTGAGATTGGGATTTTTTTATTTAGATTTTGTTCTGGTTCGCGGGTACCCAGCGGGTGATCCCGCAAACCCGTATTGTCTGACGGGTTCGCGGGTGAGGGTGAGGGTGAGGGTGAGGGTGAGGGTCACAACCTAAACCCGCGGGTGCAAACCCAAACCCGAACCCGCTTTCCTATGCGGGTTCATGGGCGGGCGTGGGTGCTGAAAATTTTCACGGGTGCGGGTTTGGATTTAACAAAATCCACCCGAACCCGACCCGACCCGACCCGTTGCCATCCCTAGCAGTGGTATGCCAAGATAATATTATCTAATGTTAACCATTTTTTAATGATAAAAATGGTCCTAAATTTGTTTTGGGTTTTTAGCAAAATTGTCCTATTTTAGGGGCTGAATTGCAAATCTACTATAAAATCCAAATAAACTGCAAAATGATCTAAAATTCCCAAAATACCCTCACTCATAACTACACTGTCTACATCCCATTCATTAACCTTATCTATTATAGTTACAAACCATCAACTAACAATTTACCAACAAACTCATCAAATCATTAACTAAACAATATCTAACCTTTTTCTTTCTCTACATCACCTTTCATTTTCATATTTTAAGTTTTAAAAACATTGGAGAATGTTATATAAAGTTATTTGAAGGGTAAGGGGTTGTTTGTTTTTTATAGAAAAAGTCTTATTAGCACTTATAACTTAAATTAAGATAAAATGATTTGTTTGTTTTTTTAATTTATATCTTAAATTAAGATAAATATATTTGATAGAAAAAGTAAAAAAATTTAGCTTTTGTCTTATTGAAAAAGTGCTCCTGAAAAGTCTTCAAGTATATTTCCATAAATGCCCTTTAACAATTCATACTTCCACAATTTTATCCAAATATAATAAAACCCTAAAATTCAATTTTTTTCTCTGAGATTCTCAATTTTAAAGAAACCCTAGAATAATCTAACCAACTCAACTCAGGGAGGGCGTCGACGGCGGCGGCGCCGCCCCTTGGGACCGGAGGAGGCCGGCCAGCATCCTCTTGGATTCCGACTGCAGGAGGCCGGTCAGCCTCTTGTCATTCGATGGGAGGAGATGCATATTTTGGAGAGGAGGTTGTGGCTCCCTCTGTGTATGGAGGCCGGCGGCTAATGAAGTAGGAAAAGGAGATGTCCTCCGTCGCCATCACAAACAAAACCCACACAAAACCAAACTCCAAAACACAATTAAGACCCACGTAAAATTGGAACCCCAAAACACAAACAAAGACCCAAGCAAGATCAAAACCACAAAACCAGAGCAAATAAAAGAAAATGAAGAATAGAAGAAAAGAGAAGGGAGAAGAGAGCCAACTACCAAAAAGCAGAACGCAACCCTAGGGCCTACCTACTTCCACCTTTTGGTTTTCTATAGAGAGAGAGAACCAGATGAGAAAAAAATTGCCAATTACTTTTATTAATCAAATTTTATAGCAGGGATAAAATTGTCAAACTATTGATTTAGGATGTTATAAAGTGAAAAAAATAAAAATACTAAACACTTATTTTCAGACATTAAAAAACAAACAAACATAATCATCATAACTTGTTTATTAAGTCTTTATTGAATTTCACTTTAATTGAGTCCTAAAAAGATCTCAGACATAAAAACAAACAGCCCCTAAGTATTACATTATAAAATTATTTTTCTAACCTCCTAATCCTTATTTTGATGATGGTATTCACATATCTTTGCTCTCTTTATTTTTATTTATTTTTTATTTATTTTTATTTTTAAATTCGAATGAGTTATAAAACCTATAGAAAAATCCATCGAGTCAAGGTGACTCGATGTTTTTTCATGGTTAGAAACCTATGCAAAAATCCATTGGGTCAGGGTGACCCGATGGATTTTTTCATTGTTAGAATTCTAGGAAAAAACCATCGGGTCATTGGTACCCTTGTCCCGAGTAAAAAAACATCGGGTCACCCTTACCCGATGTTTTTTTTTTCCTTGGGACAGGGTGACCCAATGGATTTTTTCATAGGTTTTAAACCCCATTCGAATTTAAAAAAATAAAATAATGTAAAGATATGTGAATACCATCATCAAAATAAGGATTAGGAGGTTGGAAAAATAATTTTACAATGTAATACTTACTCTTCAAACAATTTTATATGACAATCCCCAATGTTTTTAAGGCCTAAAATATGAAAAGAAAAGGTGATGTAGAGAAAGAAAAAGGTTAAATGTTGTTTAGTTAATGGTTTGATGAGTTTGTTGGTAAATTGTTAGTCAATGGTTGGTAAATGTAATAAATAAGGTTAATAAATGGGGTGTAATTAAGAGTGACGGCATTTTGGGAATTTTACGGCATTTTTGCAATTTATTTGGATTTTATGGTAGATTTGCAATTCAACCCCTAAAATAGGGCAGTTATACTAAAAAACCCATTTTATTTTATTTATAAAAAATAAAAAAATAAAAAAAAAATAAAAAAACCACCTAAATTATTATCAATTTAAGAATTTCTTTTACACAACATTTTCGCTTAGTTGTATAGGCCAAGATTATGGATCAACAAATATTTTTAAATTTTATAAACATATTGAGATAAATAAAAAAAAGTATAAGATGGTGATGCAATTTTATATTGTTGACGGGAAAATCCGGATACTAAAAAAGTCAACTGGTCAAAGACCACGCAAGATAAAAAAGTTAACCATTTTTTAAAGATTAAAATGGTCCTAAATTTTTTATTTATTTGTTTTTTTTAAAAAAACACTTCCTAAATTATTATCAATTTAAGAATTTCTTTTACACAACATTTTCGCTTAGTTGTATAGGCCATAATTATGCATCAACAAATATTTTTAAATTTTAAAAACATATTGAGATAAAAAAAAATAAAAAAATAATAAGATGGTGATGCAATTTTATATTGTTGACGGGAAAATTTGGATACTTAAAAAGTCAACTGGTCAAAGATCACGCAAGCTAAGCGTTGAATAGTCAAGGTTTGACTGCCACATGGTTCTGTTCAATCCCCGAATAGCCTCCCATTGAGTAGCTAGTTCGGTGAATGAAATCAAACCTGCAATAATTAAACTGGCAAAATAGAAGAACGTTAGGAGCATCGGTTGATGACAGACGTTTACACTCTGAAACTCAAATAAACCGACCATCTTAAGGAATAAATCAATAATTCACAAGAGAAGAGTTATGCGTGTAATAGACAGTGCATTACCACGTACTTTTTGGAGTATAACCCTTGTAATAGGGCGTTGCCTTAGCATTACTTGCATTACAATTAAGGCAATTAATCGTAGTTTATTTGTCGGTTAAAAAAAAAAAAAAAAAAAAGTTTATTTGATGAGATAAATCCGGATATGTATTTGATCCCACTATAGCTTTCATTTATTGCTTTAGATTCGTATCTGATGTGTAATTGTTGGATATCATCTTTGATGACGAAATATTCGCAGGAGAAGTTCGATTAACAATGCTGTTGTGAGCTCTCACTTGAGTTGTTTTATTTGAGGTTCATTTTCGCTGGCATTGATGATGTAGATGCTTCCATATTTCCCATTTCACTGACTTGTCATGCTTAATAAAAAATCCATATAAAGATACACAGTCTTTCTATTATCAGTTCGAACTGACAATAAATATATCAGAACGAAGAATGCAGACCACAGATTATGGATAAGTTTTGACAAGTGTATACACTTTGAGTCAAAGCATATAAATCTAGTGGTCCACATTCTTCGTCCTGATATATTTATTGTCGGTTCGAACTGATAATAGAAAATCTGTAAACATACATATATATATATATATATATATATATTTAAATTCACTTAATAAAAAGTCACAAATTCACTATCTTCTAATATTTAATTCAAGCAAATATAAGAAATGAAATGAACTAGAAACAGAACTATCCGAATTAAAATGAACCTGATACATCTTTTTATACAACATTTTAATTCCAATCCATTGTTTCCCCGCTAATATATCATTTGCACTGTATCTCACCATTTCACTGTAAATCAGCTAGATGTATAGCATTGACACTGATTCTCATCGACTACTGAGATTGCCTATCCGATACAGCTATAAGATCCTTATCGGCAATGCTATGAGCTTCCACATCACATTATATGGCTAGAGATATATCATTCGGATGGTGCAGCATCAGACCGGATTTTTTCATACAAGCGATAAATCAGAGTTGACTTAGACATATGGGGTTCCCTTTCCAGAACCGCAACCACATCCTTAATAGAGATTGTACGAGCCACCCTAGTTTGAGGAACCCCACCTTGGTTCCTTCCAAATTTTCTGATAGCACCTGTTTAAAGAGAATAGAGTGAGACACAAAAGAACTACAATGAACAAGACATCACCGTCTAATATACAGACTTTTATTCGGAGATGGCCCTAACCCCAGTAAATAAAGTAATCAAAAGCAATCAGTGGAGTTGTGCATCGATATTTTGGACCCTATTGTCTCAAGGAAGAAATATGATCTTTACACCAAAAACGGAATTGAGTACTTGCATAAGAGCATTAGTATCAGTAAAATAAATAAATAATTGTTGCAGGGAAGTTTTATTGATGAGATGCATTTGTTGCCTGCTAACAAGCAAAGAAGCAATCCCAGTGGCACCGCATTCCTTTGCTAAGTAAAATTATGAACTTTCATTTAATAACCCATACGTGCAGGAAATAAACATCCTCTCATGCACAAACAGAAAGGAAAATATGAGAAGGGACAAATGGAAGTTGGATTCAGGACAAAGGAAAAGAATTTGTTAGCAGCCAAGAATTAATTTCCTCATGCTCAAACCAATTAATCTTGAATGATAAAATTAATATAAAATAAATAAATAAAAATGGTTTCACAATCAAACTTAGTTGGAAGCATCACAAAGCACCATTGCACATAAAATCATTGTTTACACAAAATAGTAGAAGCATGAAATTCTGCAATTAGCATTACCATTACAAAATTATATTTATCTGGTTTTCCATACATATGAAGGATTGATTTCTGTAATAAAGAGTTCAGTCAATACCAATGGTGTTTGTATGACTGAAATGTGATTTATGAATTCCATGGTAGAACTGAAATTTTAAAGCAAAGTCACCAAATAACAAGTTACCTGCACTTCATTTGAGCTTCGACTAGTGTGGCAGTAAAGATATGTAAATTAGACTCACAAATTACCAGCTAAAAAGTCTTTTTCTTTTCTTAAAAAAAAAGAAAAGAAAATTAATATCATGATTGCACTTACCAGCACCAACAGGAGCTACATGGCTTCTTCTTTCTGCTTCTTGATTATCCTTCAGATTTCTTCCAAATGTTGATGAAGGTTTGCGGTTGACATCTTTTCCTGCTTGACTACCAGATGCAGCATCCCCCCCTCCCTCACGTTTCTGCCGGGCTTGCTCAGCCATAAGCTGCCATTTAGACAGCATGTCATCTCCTCCAACAGCAGCACGAGCAGCAACATTTGCAGCGTTAGTCCTCATTTTGTCGTCCTCCTCCTTGTTTACCTGCAGAGCTAGTAGAAAGTTATAAAACACAAGATTTCTTTTACTTAAATTAGCAGTCGATGAGCTTGCTTGGAAAAAGAATTATCTCCAATACCTTCACTGTTTTTGAACGACCATCATCTTTCTCCTTATCACCATCAACCCCATTATCACCCTCAGGCTGCATTAAAGAAATTTAAGAACAGAACTTAAATGAAAATGCAATGATATCAAATGAGTATGTGCAAGTGTCATTTTGACTGTGTATGTGGATGTGTGAATAGCAGGTCTACTTCTTTTTGTGCATGCATTTGTATTAGTATGTTCATAATGGATAATTTAACTACACAATGGATCAATATTAAAGACACACATAGTACGCACTTCATTAAGTTTTCGGAGCTTTTCAGCTTCGGCCTGCTTCTTCTCCCATTCTTCCTTAGCTGTCCTGTTCATAGTCATAATTTGTTGCCGTACATCAGAAGTGATAATAGTTCGGTGCCTAGGTTTCTCTGCATCAACCCGCTAAAAAAATATGTATAAATCAGAAGAAAAAAAAACAAGATGGAAAATAATATAAGCCTGCAAAAATGAAAAAAAAAAAAAAGGAAAAGAAAAAAAGACTAACCTGTTTTGACATTCTGATTAGATTACATAATATCCCACGCAGTCTTTCCTCAACACACTAAAGATCCAGCTACATAAGCATATGTGTAAACATATAATAAACTTACCTTGAGTTACACATAAAAGTTGACATTATGTAACATTATCATAAAAAGTTGAATATTATGCCTTATATGTAAAACTCAAGGTAAGTTTATGTAATTTTCCCAATAATAGAATGAGTAAGTAGCTTGCATCTTACTAAGGACAAGCATCGCTCAACGTCATTGCTCATACTCTTCACGCCACATTTTGCCACTGCCATAATACAAACAAACAAGATATCAAGCTGTGTGATAGATATTGTTTATGTAAATCAGAAAGTTCGTGCATATATGGAATGCAAAACAAAGGGATGCGTGGACTACTAACTGATCTCAGCCAATTTTTTCTGCAAGGGAGTTTTCTGCAAAATCAGCCTTTCTTCTTCTTCTTGTACAACCCTTCGAGATGCTTCTGAAGCTCGACTATCCTCCTTGGACCCAGAAAATAGTTGTTCTTCTTCTTCCTATTTGAAAGCAGTATGTCAGATCGACTAAGAAATTCTCAATCTAAAATAAAATGATTGGCACTGCACACAAATCCATTTGGTAAATAATTTAATTTATAAGTATAAGTAATGACGCACAAAAAAAGAAAAAACAAACAAACAATACCCTGAGATTAACTCCGCTGACAGCAGTAACATCATTAAGTTGTTCAATGCTTTGATCCAAAAAGGCCCCAGATACTTTTTGCTTTTTACTGCATGAATATTTATAAGTTAAAAGTAATGCAATAAGTTATAATGTGGATGGTACAATAATGTTTAAACCAAACATTCAAATAATTCAGAATTAGTTAAAAAAGAAAAGAGTTATCTTACTTTGATGGAGGTGGAGAAGAACCAAGTGTCTCAAGTGGTTTCTTCTGGCCAATGGAAGGCTTTTTAGGAGGTGTCCTAGCATTAATTCCAGCTGGTGACGTCACAGAAGACATCCGCGAGCTCAACTGATAGTACAGAAGAAAAACAAGGATATGAGTTCAACAAAAGTACTTCACATTTAAAGTAAAGCAGCACGGAAATGAGTTCAATACTCAAGTACATAATAGAAAGTGGAGACGAGTACCGAAAATGGGACAAACAAAGCAATGAAGGGGGTATAAAAAGCAGTGTTCTAGTAAACGCTAGGGCCTAATCGGACAGCAGCCGGATTTTTTTCATTTTTTATTTTCTGTTTTTTTCCTAAATAAAAAATCAATCGAGTCATATTATGACCAAATTCAATCAAAATCCAGTCAAAATCCACAAAAACCAATCAAAATCAAATCACAAACCTATCAAATTCAAAATCCAATCAAACCCTAAAACAACTAAAATACAAAGTGATTATAAACCCTAGAAGATGGCTGTTGGAGCAGACAGTGAGGACGACCGGATGAAGGGCTGGCGACGGCGGCAACGAAGGGCTGGCGACAGCGGCTGTGGCGACGAAGACGAGAGAGGGCTGGTCGACTGGAAAGAGTTAGTTTTTGGAGAAGGACTGTTTTTGGCTTCAAGTTAATGAAGCCCAAAAAACGGAAGCGTTTTTTGGGCTTCAATAACTTGAAGCCAAAAAGGGCGACGTTTTGAAGAGGCAGTTTTTAAAAAAAAATACCGCCTAGGCAGAGTCAACAACTTTGACTCCGCCTAGGCCACCTGGCACCGACTAGGCGCCAGGCTGCCTAGGAAGGCCAATTTGGCCCAAATTGCAGCAGCCATGGCCGCCTAGGCCGCTTTTTCGAACACCGATAAAAAGCATATTTATTATCTTTTAATGCTCTATTACATGAACTTAAAACCCCATAAATTGCTATATTGCCAATGAGCTAATGGACAGGAATGAATAGAACATAAATGTACAAAAATTCTAATTCCTTATTACATTTGAAGATAATATTAAACAAAAATAAATATTGAGTTGGAATTAGGAGGAATTAAGAATACCGGTCCAATGCAACTTCATACCAAAATCATCCCAACTATAGTGAACAAAGTAACTAAGCCAGAAATGAAAAATCAAGGATTTAATTCACAGGTATGCAAAGGCTCAACACTAGCCAATTCCAGGGTTTCATCATTAAACTTTCATGCTTATTTTCAATTTGCACAAGGACTATGCTAACCTTATTTTCGAGTAGCTTATTAAATGAAGTAATTCTTCTTCGAAGATGGAACACAGTATTCAGAACATAACAGGGATATTTGTCAAGGCCTCATAAAACTAAATGCCAACAAAATAATTGAGAAAATCTTACCGGGATATTAGGATCTGGCTGTGTTGTGGTGGAAGGAGAAACAGAATTTGAGGGCATTATACTAGCAGGTGTCGAGAAACCCACACGAGGAGACTGCTTATCTAAAGGCTCGTCTTTTAGAGTTAATGGAATTGCATGTCCATGTTCAACCTGTGCAGCAGACAACCCCTGTGAGATAGACAAATGAGATTTGTTGTGCTGCTCAGTACCCTGATCAACTGGTTCCGGCTTCACATATGCCATTGTTGACATACCAGAACTCTGGTCTTTATTTGCTGATGCTTGCCAAGGAACTGAATTCTGTTGCACCATTGAATTGTTTGTGAAGTGAGAAAGTGAACCACCCTGAAATTTACCTGGATCATTTAGAGATTTTTGTCTTCAAATCTTAGGCATAATCATAATGTTCATGGATTGGCTTACCCCTCCCAGTGGAGTTGGTCCAATGCTTTGATGGTGTGCAATTTGCCTCGTTTGTGAATCATGAGGATGTGGTTTCAGAGATGATCCTGGAGGATTGACATTCGTCCCAGAAAATGGGTGATAATTAGCACCACTACTTCCATACATGGGAAAGGAAGTTGGTGGATAATGCAACTGCTGTTGCTGCTGCTTGTTAAGTCCTTGTACAGGAACTGAAGGGCGTTCTCTTTCTTGGCTGGCGATACTCAGACCGGAGGAAGACATTTGGCTTACATGTATTCCATGAGAACCTGGCTGACGTTCCGGCTCTCGAGATTTTTGAGCGCTGTTTTCTTTTATTGGGAAGCTTGAACCATGCACTGAGGCTGATGAAGCAGGAACAAGTGCTGGATCAGCAGAAGAGTTGGTGCCCTTCTGATGAAGCTGCGGAAATGAATGGGGATCAGTGAACTGTGTAGCACCAGCACTAACAGACGGCATTCTTAACTGCTGTTGCCGTGCTGCAGCTTGGGACTGTAACTGGAACTGATTGGCACCCATCTGCATATTTGGAAATTCTAGTTTAATCAAACAAGAGAGCAGTAAGTTCATTATGATCACATTAACTCATTCTACAGTTACCTGTGACTGCATTTGGTTTACAGCCAACCTAAGCATCTGGTCCCCTACAATATCCCTCATATGCCGCACAAATACATCTTTAACAATTTCATTTTTCTACAAATAACAAAGAAGTGGAGACAATACATGAGATACATATCCTGTTGCATACAAGGAAAACAGAATAGTGCATAAATTTGTTTCAGCAACCAACCTTCAATTTAGAATATAGAGTATGAAGCTGCATTGCTCTATCTTTATCAAGATGAGGTGTTAAGGCAGGAAGTAATAGGGCAAAGGGAACTTGTTTACCACGATTAATAGCATTACTCGCCTGTTCTGCGCTCACCGCAGGTTGATTACTCATTTTTTGTATTTTTGAATATTGAGATTCACCATCTTGATTACGCATTCTCTCTGGTTCATGTGTTTGGATAGGATTTTTCTCAGCTATTTGAATCCCAGTTGTTTGAGGAATCTGGTTAGGAGTTTGTTCTGCTGGCCCTTGTGGACAATTATCTTGGGATTGTTTCTGTTGTGACGGAGAGCAGCCATCATTGTGTTGCTGTTGGTTCTCCGCAACAGATCCATGTTGCTTAAGATCCATTCCTGATGAATGCTGTTCTTGCCGTTGTGCACTTTCTAGACCTTGAAAGTTTGTATTTTCTTCTTGGCTAGCATTTTGCCACTGAGAAATTGACTGATGGGAACCATGATTCCCTTCTTTTCCTTGAGAAAAAGCTGCTGTAATTGTTAGTTTTGGACATCATAAATCAAACCAAACACTTTCTGGGAATTCCTTATACAAATAAATGAAATAAAAATAAAAGAATGCCCACAACATATAATAAAAAAAGCCCAGTCTCATACGACATCCTTGTGAAATGGTTTTTCAACAATCATGAAATGTCCATTTTCATATTGCATCTCAAACTATATATTACATGATTTTTTTGTCTAAAGTTACAGTACTTAAAAAGTAAAATCATATCTCAAGTTACTTATCTAGAATGATAAATCAACTGATTTGTAACGGACATAGCATTTACAATATTATCCAATTATCTACATAGTAGCTATAAATCAACAGTCAAATCATTTAGGTCAATTTGGGATATTTTTTGTAAAGTATAGATTCGTTCTTTTCTTTTCAGAAGAAACAACTTCAAAGGTACAGTCACAGAATAGCAGCAAATGCTGGAATACATCAAAATCGTATTCTCGCGGTAAAAATGTTTAGGTACAATTCTATACATGCAGAACATTGTGTCCGCCTTCAAAAAACAGAATCTTTCAAAAACAATCTTGCCTTATATAAGTTAGAGATAAGATAAAAAGTAGATGTACTATAACGACAGACTTGTGAATAAAACTAACAATTCAAAGCAAAACTAAAACCCATAACTATTTGTTAATATCTTTACGGTCAGAAAGCTCCAAACAATCCACAAAGCATTTAATCCAAGAAAGAAAACATTCAAGTATTCAACAATCAATCTTCATCTTTCTAAACAAATTTTTATCTTATCCACTTTAAGTTTCTTGCCATAATAACCATAAGCAAACTCCAAGTGCGGAAGCTTTTTACAAAACAAAATAATTATTTGATTCTTGTTGAAAAAAATCAAAAAAAAAAAAAAAAGCTTATGAGAATCTTGGTTTTAAAAAAAGAAGTTAATAATGATATTCTTGATAAAAAAAATAATAAAAAGAAGTAATTACAACATGATTTAATAAATTATAGTTATAGATTGTATATGGTTTGTTTTGAATTCATTAACATCAACACAAATAAAATGCAAAATGTGAATATTTGAGTACATAATTTGTTTAATTATAAAAAATAAACAAAAAGATAGATAAAAACATTAGGGAATAATGGAATATCATAAATTTCTTAATTTATATTGATGAAAATATATCAAATATTTTAAAGATATTTCCACGATATTTCCAGAAATATCCATGATACTACATAAAATTACTCTACAAGTTCACCGATATCGATATTTTATGGAAATATCCACACTTCCAGGATGTTTTTACGGAAAGGATATTATACCATATCGATAAAGGTACCCTTGAGATACGGAAATATTGGGGATATTATCAATTTTTTTAATCATTGAAATACCCTAATTCATGCCAATTAAGACTCTCAAAATCAGCTACTAAACTAGTAACGGACTTTTGCAGACCTCTGAACATTTTCTTGCTTTATAGACACTAAGCATAGTCAAACCTAGACAACTGACATAGAATTATCAATTCTGTTACAAGAGCAGTAACCAGCTAGTTGAAGAACCAGATTTTTTAGAGATGTTACCGGAATCCGAATCAGAGGGCAGTGAAGTGGACGCATCGCCTCCAATGTCCCGATTCAAGGCAGCTTGGAATGCCTCCACGTCAGCTCCTGAATGCATAGACTCGTCCTGTGCCGCCATTTTCAAGAAGCAAAAACAAACCATAAATCAAAATTTTATCAATCCAAGATAATTCAAGAAGAAGAATAAAGAATCAGACACAAACCTCGTCTTCTTCGAGGAGCTTCATTATGGAGGGGTCCATAGTGAGCTTTTCTAGCGCCTCCGCCTGAGCCTAGAGAATTTTTTCCGGTAACCAGGTGGCAGAAATCTTTCGATTACCGTACGAATCTACGCATACAGAGTAAAATTAAAAATAATTAAGGATGATCAGAAATGAGAAAGAGTTTCGCAGTGCAATAGACAAAGTTAGAGTACGTTTTAGACTACATTTGGGAGAGCTTCTCAAGTAGATCTTTTAGAGGTAGAGCTTTTAAATGAAAGTCGTTGGTCGTTTGATTGTCAATTAAAAAATAGCTTTTTTAATGATAGAATTACCAAAATACTCTAGTAAATATTAAATTATAGGGTTATATTGGAGATTTTAGTGTTATTAAAAAATCTCCAAAATGTCTACTTGGAAAAACTTTAAATTTGGGCTTCTCCAAGTAGACGTAAAACAGCTTTTTTAATCATCTAAAAGCTCTACTAAGTGACAACCATACGATACAAAAAAATAATTGAAAATAGCTTTTTTAATTAAATAAGCTCTTTTAGCCAGTAGACAAGCTCCTCCAAACAGACACTTAGAGATAGAGCTTTTAAATGAAAGTCGTTGGTTGTTTGGTTGTCAATTAAAAAAGAGCTTTTTTAAAGATAGAATTACCAAAATACTCTAGTAAATATTAAATTATAGGGTTATATTGGAGATTTTAGCAAAAGATCTACTTGGAAAAGTTTTAAATTTGGGATTTTCCAAGTAGACGTAAAACAGCTTTTTTAATCATCTAAAAGCTTTACTAAGAGACAACCAAACAATACAAAAAAATTGAAAAGAGCTTTTTTAATTAAATAAACTCTTTTAGCCAGTAGACAATCTCCCCCAAACGGACACTTAGACGTGAGAGTGAGTGAGAGGAGCTTCTTATTAGTTGTTAGTTATTACATAATACCGTGGTCCGTGGACTTGGGTTTATATAGACATGACATAATATTGTCACTGGAAACTTTTCTCGATGGATTTTACAAGTGCTATCGAATAAGGCCATCGTAGGAGCCCATTATTTATGTGGGCCAGATAGTTTTCTTAAATTAGTTTTCAAACAATATAATTATCGAGACAATACAATGTTGCGTTAACTCATTCTTAACCCACTTAGGTTGTGAGTTTGAGTCGTGTTTTAATGTTTTTCAAACCTTAATTGGTTGAAAATTGTAATAGCTCCAAATATATATAATTAACAGTATATTTAAAAAAATTTACATGCTGCAATAAAGGCAAAATTGAGAACTAGTTAATTACATTTGGTCTGAGCTCATTCCTAACCAGTCGTGCGTTTGAGTCATGTGCCCAAATCCTTAATTGATTGTAATAGCTCTAAATAGAGTGAGTCTCTCATAAGAGATCCTTTATTTTAATTTCGGTAAGGACCTTGATGAAAATACATCAATTTTAATGAATTTTGATATTTTTTTTTTTGTGGATGATGAATTCATTGCAATCTACCTATGAACAAAATTTGAGAATTTTTTTAATACTAGAACTATTTTTCTTGAATTTTTCTATATTTCGCATATTTTCCAATGATTTAACAAAATTTGGATAAATAGTTCTATTACTCGGAAAATTCTCAAATTTTGTTCATATGTAGATTTCATTGAAATCATCATCCACAAAAAAAATGCAGATTAAAATTCATTAAAGTCGATGTATTTTTATCATGATCCTTACCGAAATTAAAATAAGGGATCTCTCATGAAAGACTCACTCGCTCTAAATATATATATATAATATTAAAAAAAAAAAAAAAAGTATACATGCTACAATCAAGCATAGTTTAAAATATATATAGTTTCCACGATATTTCCGTAATTTAAGGGTATCAATATAAATATGATGTATAATATTTTTTTTCACAAAATATCCACAAAATATTAATATTGGTGAACTTGTAGTGTATTTTTACATGATATTACGGATATATCCGTGAAATATCCATGATATTTCCATCGATGTAAAGTGAAAAATTGATGATATTCCCTAATGTTTTTATCTACATTTTTGTTTTTTTGTTTTTTTTTTTTTAAAATTTGATTTAATATATTTCTATAACATGAAAATTGAATACGGAACAAACATAAAATATAATTTTTAAGCTATTGGTAAATGTTAGTCATGGTGGCAATTGGCAAATGGCAACCAATGATGAAAATATCCATATTGACGGATATATGGTCAAGAATTTGTATTATCATTTTGAAAACTCCTTCTCACATAGCTCTATGTGTGGAATGTTCATGATTATATAGAAAACCATTCAAATTCTATAATATAGTATCAATATTGTATGAATCAAGATGACAATCATACTATGTTTGAACCACCTATGTCTACCTTTTGTTATTCAAATTTATATGTTATGTATAATGAAAAATAATAAAGAATGAAATTATAATGGAAGATTTTCAATTTTATACTGCTAGTGTGCATTATATTCATATTTATACCATATAGACATATAGTTGTTAGATAATATATATATTTGAGGAAAATGTTGTTTTTTTTTTTTTTTTTTTTTGTTAGAATACCGATTATTTTAACTTGTTTTTGAGTTTCATTAATTTTTTTTTTAATGTTTTTAGCTAAATATCCGTATTTTTTGTAAATTTTACATTAATATTTATTGATATCGATATATCTATCAATATTTATGTCAAATCGTAGTATTAATATTTCCATTTATATAAATATTTTCATCCTTGCAAACAAGGCAAAATATTCCATCTAAGGGTCTGTCTTTGTGCCAAACTTCAGGGTTATGAATAGTAATTTACCCTTTACAAATTACAATCACCGACGGTAAGAAACTCTAACCTAAACCAAGAAATTTACCCGATCCTTACAGCTTTACAGGTATAGGCCGCAAAAAGAGAGGGAAAAAAAAAAAGAGTAATGAACCGCAAATGCAAATCCATTCAAGCCTTGATCACCAACCGATGCCTCCTTCGATTCTCAGAGAAGCAATTTCTCGTCGATGCCAGTCATGTTACCGAACAATGGAAATATTATTCTCGGTCTCCGTTCCAGCTCCGCAAAATCAGAAATCCCAAAATCTCTTCCTCTCTCAATTTATCATCTCATTCTCACTCCTACCCGTCTAATTCAAATTCGACGAAGATTGGATTCTTGGGATGGTATTTGGCCAAGCTCCATTCGCATCCACTTATCACGAAAGGCGTCACGACCTCGCTTATTTACGTCGCCGCCGACTTGACATCTCAGGTGAATTTTATTTTTATTTTTTTTATCAAGATTATTTTTTCGTTTTGTGATGACTAATTGTCGTTGCATTATATTTTGAAAAAAATTATTTAATCAATGAAAAAAATTCTGTCACTGGAATCACGAGACCGTGTGGCGAGGCTGAGAAACTGTTCATCCCATAGTTTTGATGTTTCAAATTTTGATGGTGCAAAAATGTTAACAAATTGCTAAGAACCTATTTATGGCACGGTTTGCTCATTCACTGATTACTGCTTAGGATGCCGAGGAGCTCTGATTTTGAATTTGATATGAATATGGTAGATTATTTGATTATATTTTTGCTAGATTTTACTTAAATTTTTATAATTTTGTTCTCTCTCATCTGTACTTAATTAATATTTATCTTAGATGTCCTCAATTAGACATATTCATTTACGTTTTATTATTAACATTTATCTTAGATGATTGCATCAGAATATCCCGGTTCTATTGACTTGAAAAGGACGTTACGCATGGCAGCATATGGGATGCTAGTTTTAGGGCCAACACAACATTTTTGGTTCAATTCTATGTCGAAAGTTTTACCACAGCGGGATACGTTAACATCCTTGAAGAAGCTTTTCATGGGGCAGGCGATATTTGGACCATGTATAACTTCCGTTTTCTTCTCCTATAATGCAGCTTTACAAGGTAAACACTGTTTATTAAGCATTTGGAAGGAACCTTGCATTGGTGGTCTTTTGTGCCTTGTGTAGACTTCAGGATACCTCACAATTCCTGAAATTAACCTACCTGGCTCAATAATTGGTCATTTTATTGTCTTTATAAGTGAATTTAGATGGTTTGTTATCATCATTGTGTTCATTGAGTCTTTTACTTGCAAAACTTGCATTTGGGTTAAATGGTCGTTACTTGGACATCATAAATTTTCTAGGTCCCCATTTGTGGGTAATATTGGTTGTTGCTTGGCTGTTATTGACTACCTGCATGCTCTATGGGTGCTGTTAGGCTGTTGTGTCATTTTGTTGTTAAATTCGTATACAAATTGGCTAGCTTGAGCCTGTGCCTATTAATCCTGGCTCCAACATCAGCACATACAGCATTTTATTTTTGTTATATGCCATATGAGTGCTAAGTGCTTCTCTTGAATGTACTCCATGAAAATCCTGAGCTTCTACCCTGTGTCAATTCCAGGTGAAAATGGTGCTCAGATTGTAGCCAGATTGAAACGTGACCTTCTTCCGACATTGGTAAATGGTCTTTTATACTGGCCAATCTGCGATTTTGTTACTTACAAATATATTCCCGTTCATCTACAGGTATGTAGAGGATCCCCTTTTCAATGTCTCAACTAACTGTGTATTAATTTTCATGACAGGATTGGGTTTAGTTTTACAACTTGATCCATAAACTTTTGCTTGATTGACTCAAGTTATAGTTTATCAATTTTTTGATGTTTTTGCAGCCACTGGTGAACAGTTCGTGTTCATATGTTTGGACTATTTATCTGACATACATGGCAAGCTTAACAAAAGTGAGCACCGATTAGTTTTAGTGGTGAGTTAGCAATTTAATTCATCAAAGATTTGCTCCAACTGTTGATACCAAACTGTTCTTATTTCAGGTTGTTTAGGAATTATGGCTGTATCATCAGATCTTTTTTCTTTTTTTCTTTTGAAACTCTGTATCATCAGATCTGATATTTGAATTTTTGCTGTTATGAGTAACTGCTCTTTAATTGAGCTATTGGAATCACATGAATCTGATTGTAGATCATGTAATTCTAATTTTATAATTTTGTTAGTTTGATGAGAAATGAATGCAAGTTATAATTTTGTTAGGTTGTTCATATGTTTGTTTATTTTGTTTATTTTAGCAATATATTCCATGATGACGGGCTGTAAGCTGCCTATATGTACCCAGGACAAAGGTTTTGTTTTTTTATTTTTTTATTTTAATCTTTTAGTCGTCACTTATAGATCTATTAGAATTATAGTATCTTTGATTCATAATTATTGTTATTGTGATTGTTGTTGTATTTCTAGTTCTTCTGATTTTTCATATTTTTGAGAACCTAATAACGACGACTCTGTGGAGTATTGTTATAGTTAATATTTTATCATGTTAGAGAAACTACCACTGCGGTGCTTATTCAGTTTGAAAATGTTTTGATACCTAAATTAGGCATTACAATTTACAAGTGCATGACTTGAGATTAGGGTTGCACATTTTCCCCTGTTTCCCCGCTTCCATATCCCCATTTGGGGGAAAATGGGGAAATGGGGGGGAGGGGGATGGGCCCCATCCCCATTTCCCTATTTCCCCAAAAATATTATAAAAATAATTATATATATATATTTATTTATTTATATATTTTTTGTAATGTATTTTCTTTGACATTATTTTGTAATGTATTTTCTTTTGCATTTGTAATGGAATGTTTTTTTTTTTTTTAGTTTAATTTGTAATTTTCAACCAAATAGGGAAATGGGGATGGGGATGGGGATGGTGATGGGGGACCTTCCCCCAAAACTCCCCCATCCCCATTTTCCCCATTCCCAAATGTGGGGGGGGGGGGGGGGGGGGGGGGGGGGGGGGGGGGGGGGGGTGTGTGTGTGTGTGTGTTAATGGATGGGGACGGGTTTGAGAAGTGGTGATGGGGATGGGGGGATCTATATCCATCATCATTTCCCCAATGTGCAATCTTACTTGAGATAATCTTAAAACATCCATATGCCTTTGATTTCGATACGTTTTGATTAAAAATGAACTCTGGGTAATGGATGGGGACGGGTTTGAGAAGTGGTGATGGGGATGGGGGGACCTATATCCATCATCATTTCCCCAATATGCAACCCTGCTTGAGATAATCTTTAAACATCCATATGCCTTTGATTTCGATACGATTTGATTAAAAATGAACTCTAGTTTATATATTGCGCACTTTTAATGTCTGATTTAGGTAGATTCCAACAAACTCTTGACTCTTATGAGCATAAGCTATAATAGAAGATAAAATAAAAATTAAAAAATTAAAAAATTCTTCCGGTTAAGAAACTGGAAATACGATTTCAAAATTTAGACAAGTTCAAACAAACTCTTGACCCATAATACAAAATTATACAGTCTTATGTATTAAGGATTTTAATTTTAAAAGATCCAACCAATTCAAAGTTGCTTATTTTTATTTTTTTTTTGCCTTCTAACTTATTGTCAGTTTTGGAGTTTTGTAAGTAAGTCATCTTTTTTTTTTTCTTTCTAAAGATCTAGCATGATGATGTAGTTTGTACATTATATATAAATATATGGTGTTTTTTTTTTTTTTTTTTAGAGAAAACCAAAAGTAACCATTTGAAACATTAAACTTTTGTTAGTAACCACTTCTGAAACTTTAATTGTTAATAACCACTTTTAAAAAAAAAAAAAAAATCAGTGTATGCCCATAAATTACAAGAGTACCCCTAAAATTAGTTTTTTTTTTTTAATTTTAAAAAAAACCTCAAACTCGAAATCATGACTAAAATGAAATGTGAAACTTGAATTCAGGACTAAAATGAAAATGTGAAACTTGAAATCATGCCCAATTTCCCTTCTTCCCTAAATTCCCAAATTAGGTTTTTTCTTTTTTCTGCAGATCATAGTCGGCGAAGGGGAAGCACGGCCGCCAAACGGCGCCCATCGCCGTCGGCATGGGCTGCACCAGACGTCTTCGCCGAGCTTCAAGAACTAGCAGCGCCGTGCTTGACGAACCACGGCGCCGCTGGTTCGTGAAGCATGGCGACGACGTCCGACGCAGCCCAGGTCGACGGCAACGACGTCCAGCGATGGCGCGATGACTTCTGGTGATGTTTGAGGAGAGAGAGAGAGAGAGAGAGAGAGAGAGAGAGAGAGAGAGAGAGAGAGAGAGATTTCTCAAAAAACATGGATATTAACAATTAAAATTTCGTTTGTGGTTAAAAACGAATTTCCCATAATATATGTGGTCATTTTTAGCAATTTCCACGTTTTTTTTGTCTTTGTTTTAGTTAGTTTAGCAATGCTAAACAAGTATGTGATTATCTCATAAACCGTTAACTTTACAGTCATATATGTATTTGTTTTCATTATATGTTACAAACTTTGGTTTTCATCAACTTTTTATTTATAAACATTTCTCTACCTCTTTGAAGACAGAGAAACTCAATAAATCATAAATACATTCTACAAACTAGCAAACCACATTTCCAATCAACTCTGAAAATTTCTCAACAAAATCAGTTCTTTGAAAAATGGAAAATGCTAAAATTACTCATGAGTGTTGACCTGGGCATCCGCAAGCATCAAATAAATAAATATATAAATAAATAAAATAATGCAAATGGTAAATTAAACTGCTAAGAAATGAAAATCATATTTTCAGGAAGAAAACAATAATGAAAATCCTGCTAGCATAAAAAAAATGTGAATCGTGTTTGGTTGTGACGGAAATCTATATATAATTTAATCTATCATCACTAGTATTTTCACTAAAAATTAGAAGAAAAATATGGCAGCAACTACAAAACCGACAGATTTTAAAAAGTTTATCTGTTTGAAGTAAAGTGAGAGTAAGGGTAAAGATGTGACAGAAAAATTGGAGCAATCCCGGCTCAATTTATCAAATAAGCGTACATTATAGCTAGGGGTGTGCGGCAGATCGGATCCAATGGATTTGCCATGATCCAAGATCCGATCCGATCCGATTGGATCGAAAAAATTGCAATCTGATCCGATCCAATTTTATAGTGGGATCCGATCCGATCCGATCCAATTACTATTTGATCCGATATGATCCGATAGATCGAATTAATATAAAGTCATTCGTAATATATAAAAGTTATAATCTGAAATAAATAAAATCAAATAAATTATTCAAACATTACTAATTAATTCAAATAAAATTAACATTAAAAAAAATACATGAAATAACTTGTAAACTTTATATAATTCAAAAAGTTTATAAACATTATACATCAGCTTCAAATGTAAACTTAATAAGCCGCCGTGGTGTTAAAGAAGAAGAATAGAAGAAAAGAAGATGGTGGATTGTTGGCTGTAGAGAAATTGAGAGAGAAAACCCAAAATAATAACATTAAAAATTGTATTTTGGTTGGGCCTTTACATTAGAAAGTAATGGATAAAATAAATTGCTCAATATAAAAATAAGGCCAAATATTTTAGGCGGATTGACGGATTCAACGGATTTCCAAATGAAAATCCAAGATCCGATCAAATCCAATGGATTTTAGAATTTAGGATCCAATCCGATCCAATCATCTCTCTGGATCGTATTGGATTGGATCCTGCACACCCCTAATTACAGCCTTCCACCAAGGAAGAGATAGACATTGCCTTCGAAATCAAGAACGGAAATTATGGATGGGATGGAAAAATTCTTGCAGCCATGAAACTAAATATGGATCAAAGAAGAAAGTTGGATGATTATTCATCGGACACCTATAAGGTACAGACACTTCACAATCAATATCAGAGCGAATATAATTAAAAATAACGATGATGAAAATGAAGAAGATTCAGACGCGGAGAGAAAACTTAAAAGAAGGATGTGATGAGGAAAAGGAGGAGAAGGATTCGTTGAAGTGTATTAATGTCCTTTATTGATTCTTCTCAATATTCGAAGTTTTTTTTTTTTTTTTTTTTCCTTAATTTGAAAACTTTGATATATATATTTCTTGCTATCATGGTATTAAACATTCATTGAAAATTATATAGTACTGTTATGGTTTTGATTTTATGATTTATTGTGATATTTTATATATAATTTTGAGAATTACCTTCCTATTATTTGTTTTTTAGAACCTCAGCGAAACGAGAAAAAAAATATTAATTTTGTTCTAATATTAATTTTGAAAATTAAACGAAGAAAAAGAGAATAACGTATAGTCGAGAGGGGAACGTAATATGAGCTTACCGTTATAATAATGATCTTAATATTTGTTCTAATTTTCATTTTTTATTTGAATTTTATTGTGTATAAAAAGTAGGCATGCAACAATCTTCATTTTAGTCAGGTCTACCTAACAATTTCATACAAATGGGATGACTTCATGTTCAAACCGACATAATTTAAAATTGAATTTTCACAAGGATGCATATCCCCTTTCACGTTAGTGTGGAAGTAGTTCGAATATCACTACCCATATTTTCTATACATGTATGGGAGTAGATGTCTCATGTTATGTGAGTAGATATTTGAATTACACATGTGGTGTCTGATTTTGACAAGTCCCGACAAACCCCTGACCGACTGTTCGGTGTTATAATTTATTGTAATTCTTAAAAAAAAAACACAAAGGTAAATCGATAAAATGTATTTAAAAGTCAAATCTTGAAAACCCAAAACCAAAATATAAAAATTAAAACTAAATACTTTTTATTTTCAGAATTTTGTTCATGTTTTCTTATTCCTTCTCATTTTCAATATTTTTATTTTTGTTAAGTTCTTATATCTAAGTATTTTTATTACTATATCATAAATATTTTAAGGATATAATAGTCAATTTTTGCTTATATTTTAGTTTATAACCCCCAAGAGCATTTCCAACTGGATTCTATATTGAAGCAAAACACCAAATTGAATCCAAAAACCCTCTCTAACCAAGCTCTAAAAACCTGTGATTTGGCGTAACACCGTAGACTTGATGCAAGTTTTATATATATATAGTTTTATTTAAACACAGTTTGACCATTATTCAATAAAATTTATTTCAATTGTGTCCCTATTTATTATTTAAAAGTTTTGTTTAATCACATATTTACTCTTATTCAATCAAATTTATTCCAATTGCATCCCTTTTTTTTTTTTTTTAATGTTTTTGTTTAATTTATACTTGTTTTAATTTAATTATTATTTATATTAACATTTATAATAAATTAAAATTAAGTAAATAATACAAAATTTATACTATTTTTTTTAAAAAGAAAATCACTCATTTGAAAACACTAAAATTAAAAGCAAAATATAGCATGAAAAACATTAAAAACTTCATAAAAACTTCATAGTGATAAAATAAAATATATTATTGCAATATTATGTTATTTAAGGGATGAAATGTTAATTGTTAAGAAATAATAAAAAAAAGGAATATTCTTTTTAATGTAACATTTTGTGCAATAGGTTAGAGATGGAAAAAATAAAATGGAGTGAAAGTTACACCATTTTAGTGTAAAAGTTACACCAAATTGATATTTTGGGTTGGAGATGACCTAATTGATTACCCGGGGGCAGGGGCCCTAATTGAGTACGTAATAATGTAAATTTAAAATTAGAGGGCTGGTTTTGTAAAAACGATCAAACCTCTTAGGGAATCTTAAAACACAAAACACAATAGTGGGGAAATGTACAAATATTTGAAAAGGTTAAGGGTGATAATAATAAATACAAATACAAAACAGTGAATTATAATTCGAAGTGGAATAGGGTTGTAATAGCAGAATTAAAGCACTTTGAGATCGTTAAGAAACTCTATCAGTCTATCATCATCACCAACTCAAGTACTCAACCCTCTGTTATTTACTCAATCGAATTTCTTCGATTTTCAGAGTTGATGACGAAGAGAAGGCGCCAAAACTCTCCACCTCCCAAATACAAGGTTTTTATTCTTTTATTTTTAATTTTTTTTTCCTTTCCTTTTTGTGTTTGTTTTTTAAAAGCATGTAGCATCATCTGTATCACTATTAGTCTAAAGATCACTTCTTTTCCATAACCTAATTGCTGACTGCTTGAGCTATTAGAATTCCATTCCGGGTTCTGCCAAATATTGTTATTATGATAATGAATATGATTATTCTTATTATTATCATGATTTTCCTTACACATAAGTCAACAGGAACGTAGCTCAACTGGTAGATGGTCGAACTTGGGGCTTAGGCAAATGAATCCCCGGTAAATAGTTCGAATCCTATCAATGGCGAAAACTTTCAAAAAAATACATAGTCCCGGATTAATAGATATTGCCCTTACACATAACTACATGATATTGTGATTGTTCTTATTTATGAATATTGAATGATTTAATTGTTTTTGTTGATTTTTATTTTATTTTTTATTTTCCATCATGTATCAAATAATGAACTTCCCGAGTGTTGTGTTAGTAGACTTCCGGATGATATTATTGTTAATATATTCTCACGATTAAGTCTTTTAGAAGCTGCAAGGACTAGCGTTGTTTCCCATAGATGGAGATATTTGTGGACTTCTTCTGCTAATCTTGATTTTCATGCTCCAAAAACATTGTGGAACATTAATGCAAAAATTGGGGAAGATTTGTACATGTCATAAATAGAAGAAAAAAGGTCCAAGTACGTCAACTGGGTGGACAAAGTCTTAGAATTGCATAGAGGCAAATATATTAATGAGTTTAGATTATATTTTGATTTGGGTGATGATAAGAAAAGTAACATCACCAATTGGATCCACACAGCTTTAGCTAAGGGAGTTCAAGAGTTGGATTTGAAATTTGATAGGCTTGTGGCCATGGGACTTCTTTGGAAGGAATATAGTTATCTTGTTGAATGCTATAACTTATAACACCCTCAAAAGTCCCCATGGTTTATCTACTATCAAATCTTTAAGGTCTCTCTCTCTTTAAGTTTAGTGCATGTTAATACAAAGATTGCTGAGTTTTTTTATATACAATTGTCCTCATCTTGAATGATTGAGTGTGATTGGTTCAAATACTTTATTAAGCTTAAAGCATGTTGCTGGTTCTTCAATCCAATTGAAACACCTAGACATTCACTGCTACCACTCCATCAAAGAAGTCGAAATATCGGCCCCTAGTCTATTATCATTTAAAGATATGTGAATACTATCATCAAAATAAGGATTAGGAAGTTGGAATAATTTTACAATGTAATACTTGCCCTTCAAACAACTTTATATAACATTCCCCAATGTTTTTAAAACCTAAAATATGAAAAGGAAAGGTGGTGTAGAGAAAGAAACATGTTAGATGTTGTTTAGTTAATTGTTTGATTCGTTTGTTGGTAAATTGTTAGTTGATTGTTGGAAAATGTAATAAATAAGGTTAATAAATGGGGTGTAATTATGAGTGAGGGCATTTTGGAAATTTATTTGGGTTTAAGGGTAGATTTACAATTCAGCCCCTGAAATATGGCAGTTTTGCTAAAAACCCTTAATTTTAACATATAAATTGAGTTTTACCTTTTCAAGTTGTTAAAACTTAAAACATTATATGGTCTGATTGAAATTATGTATTAAAAAAAAAGTGAAAATAAATTTACGTTTAAAAAAAAAAAAAATTGATTTTCATTAATATATATATAGAGCAAATTGCAGCCAACCTCCCTGAGGTTTGGCCTTTGACAACCAAAAACAACTTTATCATTAATCGACAATGACCTCCCCTACCGTTAGTCAAAGTTAGTCAAGTTTAACTATTGACCGGATTTAGCCACTACAAATACCTAAATGCCCATGAATAAAAAAAAAAATCTGAATTTAAAAATATATAAATATATGAAAACAAATTTGGATCTCCACTATAAAAAAAATTGATAATTACAAATTATATAATATAAAAAAAAACGTGGAGACATAGGTTGTATCTCTATATTTTTTTTCAAGTTCAAAATTCTAAAAAATTAATAATTTGGATCATCAAAATCCAATCAAACAACATTTTCTTCAGATAATTTTTTCTTTTTCCATATGGATTCCCAAAATTTTCTTCATATTCAAGTTTTTTAGATTTTTCAAAACTAAAAAAAAAAAATATGACTCATCTAAATCTAATCTAACAATATTTTCTCTTTCCATTGATGTATTTCAAGATTTTTCTTCAGATTTAAGTTTTTTAGATTTTTCAAAAATAAAAAATAAAAAATGTGGCCAAGATGAATAGTGAAGATTTAAAGCTTTTAAATCTATTTTTCTAATAAATAAAAAGGCTTGAAATGATGAAAATACTCTATATCTGTTAAGTTTGACTAATTTTAACTAATGGCAGAGGAGGTTATTGTCAATTAAGCATAAAGTTGTTTTTAATTGTCAAAGACCAAACCTCAGGGAGGTTGGCTGCAATTTGCTCATATATATATATATTAAAAGAAAGAGTTGCCAACTTAAGTGGTAATTGAATAGAAGTAAAGATGATTAGAACCACCACGTGATTTCACATGGCGGCGATTAATTAGTCCGACCATCCCGTCTTAGAATGCCACGTAGCTCTCTCTTCGTTCACAAATGGGAGGTTGTTACTGATGTGGCCATGCCGACAGTGGAGTCCATTTTTGTTCACCCGAGCATTACCCCTTCCCTAACACTTGATATGTATCCATGAAGGGGGTATTTTTATCTAAATATATAACAATTTTTAGATAAAAATACCCCTCACTTGACATATGTCAAGTGTTGGGAGGGGGTTAATGCTCACCCCTTGAAGGGTGAGCAAAAGTAAACTCCCGACAGTGTCCTACCTCTCACCAACTGCCAACATCCCGCTCTCACACTGACGTGTTTATGGCACGCGTGAATCAGTTGATGCCGCGTCGATATAAACCCAATCCAAGCGCCACCTGGGAGAGTAGTTTCAGTACCTCCAACTTTAACACGTGGGCCACAAAGAGTCGCTAAAGAAAATAGTCAAAATACTTTTATTATGTGGAGACCTACACCGAATAATATCATCACATGGACCGTACGGTATCAAAATCTAAAGTCCCAATATATCCTCTCCACGTAGAGAGAGAAAAGACACACAACTCACAAGACGCGCCAATATTTTTTATTTCTATCGAAATATCAGTCGCGATCAACGGGACATTTTGCAATACCATTGGATCCGGACAACGCCAAAGACGGTTGAAAACCGACACGTGTCACCTATCCGTAAGACGATCACGCCAGCCGCGTACGTAAGCCATCGATTAATTCAAGTAAAATCGTTAGCCCTTCGCTCTCCAGAGACAGAGAGAGGGGTTTTCCACACAGAGTTAGTTAGTTGTTCTGTTAATTCAAACGTTTTTTTTTAGGTTTCTGTTGATACGTTATATTAGTTAATTCAGCTATTTTGTTTTTGAAGTTGCGTGGGAGAGTTTTAAATAGATTTTGATTGTTTTCTTCAGATTCTTGCTCACTCTCTCTCTCTCTCTCTCTCATCTGGCCGGAGGAGAAAGAAGAAGAAGAAGAAGACGCAGGATTTCAATTTTGAGGGAGATGAAGCAGCTGGATCAGATGACGTTTTCTTTGCAAAGACTGTGGAACGCCGTCGCTTCACGTCTCGGAATTCGCAAAAGCGGTGAGTCTCTTGATGCCAGCCATTTGATGATACGAATCGAATCATTATTGTATTATTTTTGTTTGATTTCTTCATTAATGCATTTTTAGAGTGGTCTTGTAAATTATTGTCGGTGGCTTTTGATTTTAACTATGATTAGTAAAAAAATGAGTTTATCACTTGCATGATTTTCTTAAGGCTCTTGGACTGATTTTGAATTTCAACAAGAAAGTTAACAATTTGTTTTGGAATCATTTGCTAGATTTTTTACCTATAAAATTTCGGTTCGTCAAATTATCCATCTAAAGTGCCCTGTATCATTTCAGAGTTGTCTTGCACTAGAAATTTGCAGGCTTAATCCCCGACCTCGAAATCCTTTTTGTTGTGTGATTATTGTTTCAGTCGTTATTTAGATGAAAATAATGATGAGTGGAACGGCAAAAACTGGTGCCAAATCTTGTATGGAAATGGGAAAAACTGGCTTATTAGCTCAGTTGGGTATAACGCCAAGGTCGCAAGAACTGCCTGGGCTTGTTGAGTCCTTTTAAACATATAGAGCTGGAAGTTTTATAGCTAAACCCTAATAGCATAGTAAAGAATTTAGTGAACAAATATGAAAATCGTGCTTTATAGCTAAACTCTAATAGCATAGTATAGAATAGGGAACAAATAGATGCATCGTTTTATGCTTTGCATAACTGGAAAGTGTTCTATTCATTGACTGTGAAAATCATGTTTTGGAAACAAACAGGGATACTGAGGCTGCATCATGATGTGAGAAGTTGTGAGTACAAAGATGTACATGTGATGTGGGAGATGCTACAGAGAAACGAAGCAGAGCATACCCGATCACCCAGAAAGAGCAAAAAGAGACCCTGTTGGAAATTCTTTGAGTGGGCTAGAAACAATGTTATTTGCCGCAGTTACTGATAATCTTATCTTTACACTTTCTTTTCTCTCCGGCCAAACCCCTTTCAACTGTGTTTGAAAATCGAAAGGTGTTGTTTTAGATGTGAATTCACTGAAAATAAAAGGATTGGGAGGACTTCATCTATGTAATAGTCTCTTCCCTCCGATCATGACAGCCATTTGTAGATATCAGCTGCCTACCGTGTGAACGTTATCAAACTTCTTCTCTCCATGCTCTGTCTCCTCCTATCTAATAAACTTAATGTTGGTATATGTTTTGAGTAATGCTATAAAACCCAAATAATTAACCCAAATTTCAACCTAAATAATGTGGCAAATGAGTTGTTATCACCACACACAATATAGGATGATGTGGTTAATTAAAAAACCACTTGCTATATCATTTGGGTTGAAATTTGGGCTAAATTTTTAGATTGTCTTGCATTAGTGATATGTTTTTTGTATCTTACTATATGTTTGTGCTGTTTATATATGGATTGTACCTTGCAAACTTATACATTTTGTAGCTTATTTACTTATGCGTTCCCCTTTGCTTCTTTTGATTGTTAGACTGTGTGTGATTAGCATCAAGATTCGAGAATGCTGAGGTTCTTAATAGAGATGCTATGTAAAGAAAGTTGTTTGGTTTGTTGGAAACCGCTTGTAATCTCTTCAAATTGCTCTTCTTGAGTCTTATTCTAACCATGCCTGCCTTTAACTTCTAAACATAAAATTTTATTTGACATTTTGGACCATTTTATATTGAAAGAGTTTCGAATTCAATTTGATTACAGCCACGAACAGTTACTCTGTGTAAAAGGACTTCTTACACCAGTATAGATTTACACATACAGAGTTTGCTGCTTTATATTTTGTTTAGCAATTAGATGTTCATTTTCCGTTACGCTATGTTTGGTATGAGGAAAAAATGGAGGGAGGGAGAGGGTTAGAGAGAGAGCAAATCCCTTGTTTGGTAGGAAGGAGAAGTGAAGGCAGAGGAGGAGAGGAGGGAGAGCTTCTCCCTCTGGGCCCACAAAAATCAATCCTCCCAATTTGAGAGGATGAGAGAAAGGAGGGAGAGTGATGGGGGGGGGGGGGGGGGGGGACCCTCCGATTTTTAAAAGGCAATATTGTAATTTTACAAATTAAACACTAATCCATCCATCAAACCCTTTTTTTTTTTGGTAAAAAGGATGGCAAATGCCCAGAAACTAACAGATAAACAGTGTAGAAGAGGTCCTTAAACAGGCAGGGCCTCTCAAATCATTATCAAAGAAACTGCTAACAGCAGCAGGTGGCTCTTCAAAGAAACAAATGCCAATCTCCAAACCTTCACCCATACGAGCAAGACCATCAGCCAGATTGTTGCCCTCCCTAAAAACATGATTCACAATGCAGTTCCACTATATATAAGCCTTTTGCAGCTCTGGGCAAACCCTCATTTCAGTACTAAACAACATGGAGGATTGATGTTATCCTCTCCATCCTTTCTACTCTCTTTCCCTCTTAATTCATCCATCCCTCATACTCACCCTCCCTCCTAGCAAACATAGCCTTAGTGTTTTTAACAAATGACAGACCTTTTTTTTTTTTTTTTTAACTAACGAATTTGATCGCATTTGGAGGCTTTTTGAATTCTCTGTATATCATTATTATATACAAAGCATCTATTTGGAGCTTGTTGACTCTTCATATGTAAAATTATTGAGCTAAATATTTATTGTGGCTGATGATGTTCTTTGAAAATATCTTGTGGCAAGCAAGGGACCTCGTGAATTTGAAAATTAGTGGGTTGGTCGCAATCAATATTCAATACTGTTGTTGATATTAGATGATTTGCTTGATTGTCTACATCACTATTGGCGGAACATTGATCACTGCTCAAACATGGGACAGGTTGTGATTATTGATTGTGGAAATCAATAATAATTTGATTAGGTTTGATGTGGTACCCGATTGAATGTCTCCTAACAGTCGAGATTTGCCACGTGACGCAATTGACAAGGTTGTTTCATTACACATGGCATGGTATTATTAAACGGATAAGTAGTTGATGGGTATCTTAATTTATGAGGAACTTTCTGAATTCATTTTTTGTGCATGCACTATACGGTATATTCAATAAATAATATCATGCCAATTAATAAAGATAACCAATCAAGCATGTTTTTCATACTAGTGTGATTTTTGTGGTGGAAAAAACATTCTTTCCACAAATTTACCTATTTTCATTTTTGCCCCCCCCCCCTTGTGAGCATTACCACCCTCCCCATTTCCTGTCATGTGTCCAAAACTTAACCCAAGGTTAACAATAATATAATTCCAAAGATAAATAGGTAAATTAGTAAAAAAATTAAATATAAAAATATTTTACAAATATTAGGATAAACAATACAGATTTAACAATAGTAAAAAAAAAAATCTAAACCAAAATCCATCTACGTTTTTTAAAAAATAAAATAAAATAAAAAAAAGCTAAAACAATTTTTGTTTTTTTTTTTAAATCTGCACGATCTCTTTCTCTCAACAATTCTAACTTCTGAGTTTCTCAGCACGCTTATTCTCTCTAGCTCTTCTTCGTCTTTCTCTCTCGCTTCTATCTCTCTCTCTTCTTCGATCTCTTTCGATTCGAGTTGATTTGGTGGTTTCGATGAGAATTCAAGGTGGGTTGGTGGCTAGGGTTCGGCGGCGACGAGGGTTACTGGGTTCCGGTTTAGCAGTGGGGTTTGCATGGTTTGATTCTGTGGTGGTTGATTTTCAATGGTGGGAGGCTGCTGGGTTTGATTTTGTGGTGGGAAGTTTATGGGTTTGATTTTCTGTGGACAGAGGTTGGGTTTAGTTTTGGAGTGGTGGTGGTTGGATGTCAGGCAACGATGGGTGTGGTTTTGGTAGATGGGTTTGGTCGGATTTGAGCCTTGATGGGTTTGGGGTGGCTGTTGGTGGGGTGTTTGGATTTGAGGGTTAGGGTTTGGTGATTGAGATGGATGGTGGTAGGTTTTGGTTTAAAAGATGATGATTTCTGGTGTTGATCTGGAAAAATGTTTTTTTTTTTTTTCATTTGATTTTCAATATGTGGTTTAGATTATTATTATTATTATTTAATTCCAGTGTTAAGAAAATTAAAAACAGAGATAGGGATAAAATTGGTAAAACAAATCCTAAAATACATATTAATTGATTTATTAACCTTAGTTAACTTTTTGAGATAACTTTTGGGTTAAGTATTGGACACATGGCAGGAAATGGGGTGGGGGTTAATGCTCACCCCCCTTAAAGGGGGGTGAGCAAAAATGAAAGGGGGGTGAGTAAAAATGAACTCGTAGTTGATGGGTATCTTAATGTATGAGGAACTTTCTGAATTCATTTTTGTGCATGCACTATACGGTATATTCAATAAATAATATCATGTCAATTGATAAAGATAACCAATCAAGCATGTTTTTCATACTAGTGTGATTTTAGTGGTTGAAAATACATTCTTTCCACACAATTTATTATTATTATTATTATTATTTTTTTTTTTTTTTTTTTTTTTGTGTGTGAAGAATTTAAAATTTGATAATTTTTTTAGACTTAGGAATTTAATGTTCTATACTCAAACCAACCAACCAACAAATCCGGAAAATTAAAATTGAAGTGATTTTAAACCACAAACCAACCAAGAAAATAAGAAAAATTACAGATTTAAACTATTGTCAGTTAGCGTTAATCAACATCAATAATGATTGCTTAAATGATTTTCAAAAAGTTAAGATATTACGTATGATTGGAAATAGAGTTGGACGATTACTATAAGTTATTGATAATCTTGATTAAAATAAAATAAAAAATTAGATAAATTAATTGTTCAAGATATTGCTGGTTAGTGTTAGTAAGGGTTGTTTTTAAATTATTGAAAAAACTAAAAAGTTACATAAGGTTTGAAATGATTTTGAAAGATTACTATAAGTGATTGATAATATTAATTTAAGTGAGTTTAAATCACAAACGAAACATAAAATTAGAAAAATCACAAGTTTGTGCAATTGTCGGTTAGCGTTAGTTAGTGACAATAATATTCGCTTAAACAATTTTCAAAAAAACTAAGATGTTACATATAGTTTAAAATGGAGTTGTAATATTATTCGCTTAAACGATTTTAAAAAAAACTAAGATGTTGCATATAGTTTAAAATGGAGTTGTAATATTACTATAAGCGATTAGCTCATAATTGAACTGAGATTCATCCCTAAATAAAAGATTACACGTTTAAGCTATAGTCGGTTAGAGTCAGTAAGAGCTATTTAAAAAATAAATAAATGAAATAAAATAATATAATATAAAAACTAAGATGTTACATAAGGTCTGAAATGGAGTTGGAGAATTACTATAAGTGATCGATAATATTAAATTAATTGAATTTAAACCACAAACCAACCAAAAAAATAAGAAAAATTATAAATAAGTAGTTGTTAGGGTTGGTAAAACGATTTTCGATAATCTAAAATATTACAAGTTTAAGTTATTGTAGGTTAATGCCGGTTAACTTGGAAAGAGACTTATGAACCAGTTTTGAAAAGTTAAGAAGTTACCAAACACATTAGGACATCACCAAGCAGGCTAGGGATGTCAATGTTATGGGTCGGGAACGGGTTTTCCATTACCATCCATAATCTCAATTTGTATGATAAATACCATCCCCGGTGAATACCCACCTTATAATAAACGGTACGAGTACATGGATTCTCCATTAGGGGATCGATTCCTTACCCCATACCATCCTCATCCCATCAATGTATTTTTTAAATGATTTTTTTTAATAGAGATCATATCAAAATTATTGAATAATATTATAATTATAATACAAAACCGGTAACAATTAACAAACTCTAAATTAATTATAGCATAACACAATTCATTAACAAACTCTAAAAGAGAGGGAAAATTACACTGAAAGTTGTAGTTATCTATATATATATATATATATATATAGTCTTTCTATTATCGGTTATAACTGATATAAAATATATCAGTTCCTTACATGTGGACCATTTGATTTAAAAGATGCTTTGACAAATGCATGCAGCCAAGTCAAAGTATTTAAATTTAATGGCCTATATGCAAGGAACTGATATATTTTTTGTCAGTTCGAAGTGACAATAGAAAAACTGTATATATATATATACACACATATATAGTGGTTATCTCATAAGGGATCCCTTATTTTAGTTTTGGTAAGAATCTTGATGAAATCACGTCAATTTCTATGAATTTTGATCTGAAATTTTTGTGTGGATAATAAGTTCAATAAAATCTACTTATGAATAAAATTTAAAAATTTTTCAAGCACTACAGTTATTTATTCTAATTTTGTTAAATATGAAGGCATCGGAAAATGGGCGAAATATAGAAAAATTCAAGAAAAATAGTTGCAGTGCTTGAAATTTTTTTAAAATTTATTCATAGGTAGATTTCAATGAACATATCATCTACAAAACAATTTAGATCAAAATTCAAAAAAATAGATGTGATTTTATCAAAGTCCTTACCGAAATTAAAATAAGGGATCCTTTATGAGAGAATCACTCATATATATACATATTTTCTATTATCAGTTCGAACTGACAAAAGATATATCAGTTCCTTGTATGTGGGTCATTGGATTTAAATACTTTGACTTGGCTACATGCACTTGTCAAAACATCTTTTAAATTCAATGGCTCACATGCAAGGAACTGATATATCTTTTGTCAGTTCGAACTGATAATAGAAAGACTGCATATATATATATATATATATATATTTTTTTTTTTTTCTATTATCAGTTCGTCCTGACAATAAATATATCAGGACAAAGAACGTGGACCACTATATTTACATATTTTGACTCAAAGTGTATGCACTTATCAAAACTTCTTCATAATTTGTGGTCCACATTCTTCGTCTTGATATATTTATTGTCAGGACGAACTGACAATAGAAAGACTGTATATATATATATATATCGGGTATGGGGATGGGTCGGGGCAGGGATTGAAACTCCTAAAACCATCCTGAAATTAAATCGGGAATCGAAAAAATTACCAAATCTATACCACAACATAAATGGTAAGCACTAAATCCACCCCTAACAGGACGGGTCCCCACGGATCCTTGGACTAATGGGTAATTTTAATATCTCTAAACTAGCCAACCATAAAAGTGCGAGTGCATTTTTGCTCACCCCCTTTTAAAGGGGGGTGAGCATTACCCCCCTCCTCATTTTGTGCCATGTGTCCATAATTTAACCCTGGTTAACAAATTGACTCTTTCCACTTTTTAAAAACTGATTTACCAATATTACCCCCTTCTATCAGTAAAAGAAAAAAAAAATTGTTAAAGAAGCCAAAAGACACGTACAATTGCAGACAATCTAGAAAAATAAAAAGAAATATTTGAGAAGCCAAAAGACACTTGCAAGGTTGCTGCAGACAATCTAAAAAAAATAAGAATTCATCCAAACAAACAATACATATCAAGAACAACTTTTCTATTTCACAGGTACTCCACATTCTTTTCTTTTTTTTATTTTTTATTTTATTATCAATTAATTATTCTACATATAAATTGTAATTTTATTTTAGGATGTTTTTTTGAAACAAATTTTTTCACTGCAAGCTTCTCATATGATTTTCCAATGGCTATTTCTACTCTCAACACTTATTTGATTCATACTAAATTTAGGGGTGTAACTTTAAATGATTTTGTAAAAATTAATCATCAAATGATTAATGATTAAGTTGATAATTTGTGGACATAGCAACTGTAAATATCATACAGATTATGTTACAATATATCTATCGAAATATATAACAACATTGTAAAAGACGAAATAATAAAAAGAGAAAAAAAAAGACGAAATAATACAAATTGAATGCTAGGTTGTATAAGCAACATTTTTTGATGTAAATAAACTGATCATAACTTGTAGAATTTGAATCTTTATATCTACAGTGACAATTCTTTTCACGCACAGTATTAGTAACTAAGTAAAATAAATTTTGATGTGGGACATGATTTTGTGCTTGTGTTTGGTTTTGTGTATGTGTCGTTTGTGGTTGGTGGGGGTGGGTCTCTTCTTGTTGGGTTGGCTGTCCTGTTTGCTCTGCCTCTCTTTTGTTTTTTTTTTTATTTTGTTTGTCGTTGTGTTTTATTTTGTTAGTCTTTTGTCTTGCTTCTGCTTGGTCTCTTTGGGGCTTTGTTGTGTTGCCTTGCCTTGTTGTTCTCTTGCCTTCTTGGCTTTTCAATAAATTGCTGTTAAAAAAAAAAAAAAAATCATTTTGATATGTTCTAAATCAGTATAATGTAGTTATTTTTTTGTTCTTAGAAGGGAAATTTAGCATAATTAATTTTTAAGAACATGAAATCAAGTTAACATGGTTTGATTTTTATTTTCTTTACAAAATGAAATAAATTGAATGGTGTCAAAAATTACAGGTTCATGAACTGCTACAATTGTATTTATAGACAATCACGAAGATGAATTTACTTAATACTCAAACAACATTGAAGAATGTTCTATTGAAGAATGTAATGATGATATGTACTCAGATTCTGATTTTGGAAGTGTTAATATTTTGGATGATGGTGAGGAAAAATGAAGAGATACCAATGAAGTAGGGGTATGCGAGACTCCAATACTTGGTATGGTTTTTTGATAATGATGAGGATGCATATGAATATTACAACTCATATGCTAGAAGTGTTGGTTTTAGTGTGAGAAAGCAAAGACTAAATAGAAACAAAAAGGGTGTGGTACGAAAAAGACAGTTTACTTGCTCTTGTAAATGTTCTTATAGTAAAAAGGCAACTCCACATAAAAAAAGAGATGAAAGAAGATTTGAATGTGAGGCAATGTTGGAGATCAGAATTAACAAAAATGGAAAATATGTTGTGACAAAATTCATTGTCGAACATACTCATGATCTTGTTCCTGCATCAAGTTCACATATTTTGAGGTCACAACGAAAAATACAACCTTCGCAAGCTGGTTTGATTAATCAAATGTATTATGCTGGATTAAAACCATCACAAATTTTCTCATACATGGCCACAGAAGCAGGAGGGTCTCAACACTTGAATTCCATTCAAGCTGACTGTAACAATTTCATAATGAGGAAGCGCACTGAATTTCTAAAAAAGGGTGATGCGCAGTGTTTGCTTGAATATTTTAAGCAAAAGCAAATTGGTGATAAGCCTTTCTTTTATGCCATTAGAACAAACAGTGAGAATGAAATATGTGGTTGCTTCTTTTGTGATGGGAAGTCAAGAAGAGACTATGCTATATTTGGTGATGCAATATGCTTTGATACGACATTCAAAACGAACAATTACAATATGGTTTGTGCTCCAATTGTTGGTGTTAATAATCATGGTCAGAGTTTGCTATTTGGATGTGGTTTGTTAGATGGAGAGACAATTGAAGCATGTAAGTGGTTATTCAATGTTTTTTTACAAGCTATGGAAGGAAAAGAACCCGAAACTGTATTTACAGATCAAGCTCAAGCAATTGCTGCAGCCATTAGTGAAGTGTTACCTAATTCTAATCATCGACTTTGCTTATGGCATATATTTCAGAATGGTGCAAAAAGATTGAGTCAAGTCTTTAATGAGTTTAAGACATTCTCAAGAGATTTCAAAAAATGTGTATACCACTCGGAAACTATTGAATAATTTGAATCAAATTGGCAAGCTTTACTTGATGACTATGGATTGAGGGAAAATGATTGGTTGGAAGGTTTATATAAATTGCGTGAAAAATGGGCACAAGTATATGCTTGGTCTCACTTTTGTGCAGGTATGACAACATCACAGCGAAGTGAAAGCATAAACAAGTTTTTGAAAAAGTTTTTTAGAAAAAAACTTATTCTTTGCGAGTTTATTGTACAATATGACAAAGCTGTTGCAGATCGAAGAGAAAAGAAGAGGCTTGTGGAAACTGCCACCAAGCAAACAAAGCGCAACTTATTTTGTGCTTGGAATGTGGAGGATGAAGCATCAAAGTTGTATACAAGGAAGATATTTCATTGTTTCCAAGATGAGTTGAAGAAACTAGTAGATTGGAGGTTGGAATTTGAAAGTGATGATGGGGTAATACGCAGATATAAAGCTGTGAAATTAGTGACCAACAATTTAGAGAGTCAAGAAATAAAACGGTCGGTTATTTATATCCCCTCTACTCAGTCAGTAAGTTGTAGTTGTAGAAAGTTTGAATTTGACGGTATCCTTTGTGCACATGCATTGAAGTTATTCCGTGAGTTATAATTTTCAAGTTTACCATATAAGTATTATTTAAAGAGGTGGAGCAATGATGTTACAAATGGACTAGAGTTTGATATTCATATGGAAGCATTTAAAAGTAATTTGGACTCATCTTCCATGGTTCAATATAGTGAATTATCTCATATCGCACAGAGAATAATAGTAAAAGGTGCTAGGAATGACCAATCATACACTTTTGTGAAGCTAGAATTGTTGAAATTGGAGGAAAAAGTGGAAAGTTTTAAAAATTCCGAACAACAACTTGCTCAAACAAATGATGATATAAATTCTCACAATTATGAGAATGAAGATGGTGAAAATATAAGGTTGTGTGATCTAAAAATTCAGAAGTCTATATGCTGATATGTGTATATATATATATGTGTGTGTGTGTGTGTGTGTGTGTGTGTGTGTGTATAGTTAATTTATCTTGTTTAATTTGATTGTTTATTTTATAGTTAATTTATCATGTTAACAGATTGTAAGGAGCCTACCCCTCCTGTAGATGCTCTTGAAAAGCAGTCACATGCGAATGAGCTCCACAAAAAATCACATGGAAATGAGGTTTGCAGCTCATCAAATTTATATCAACATGTTCAGCTTATTATTATTATTATTATTATTTTGTAATTATTCACGAATGGACCTTCAAAGTTGAAATATATTACTGATGTTTTTGTATTAATATTTAGGGATCAAGTGGACTAGCAAATCAAAACCAAGTGAATACACATTATTCTAACATATTTCAAAATGTTCCTGGTGGTCAAGGCATTCTTTATCAAAACCATCCGACTACACATTTTATTAATGGATTTCCAATTGTTCCTCATGGTCAAGGCAATATTCCTCAACAAAACCACCCATATACACATTATCCTAATGGTTTTCCAAATGTTCTTGGTGGTCAAAGAATTCCTTATCATACGCTTGGGTATCAAGTTGAAAATCCATTGGTTTACCATTACTCACATTCACAGGTTTGTCTTGCTTATTTCTTATATAAGTTCCATTGCAATTTTCTTTTTCTTATTTGGCTAATTAACTGATAATTTTTTTATCATAAAATGATAGGGACCAAGACCTCAATGACCAGCTTGTCAACTGAATTTTTCAGACCAAATGAAAACACTGCTATGAATGCTGTGTAAATTGGATACAAACCAAAATGCACATGGTCTTGAATTTTTTTTTATTTTTATTTTTTGGTCCGTAGAGATTTGGTTTCGGATGGATGATTTACCTCTTTGTGTGAGGAGATTTGCAGTGGCAAATATGCCTGGATAATATTTTTGTTTGTAGAGAATTGGTTTTGAATGAATCATTTATCTCTGTGTGAGGAGATTTGCAATGACAGATATGCCTGGATAATATTTTTGTTTGTAGAGAATTGGTTTTGGATGAATCATTTACCTCTTTGTGTGAGGAAATTTGTAGTGGCAGATATGCGTGGACAATTGTTTTTGTTTGTTTTAGTTTTCATTGTATGTTTCCCTTCCAAAAAAAATAAAGAGATTATTAACTACAAACACTTTGTCACTAGAAAGTAAGAACAATTGTTCTTATCAGACTTGGGCAACAACAATTTATATGACCTACCGTGGAACAATTTATACAACAATTTAGCTTTATTCAACAGAAGAATTTACAACATTTATATCAAACTTGGGCAACAACAATTAACTCAAAATGAGCAGAGCATTATGAACTACTGTGGCTAGGAACAAATCTAATATCAACATTCCTAGCATTAGAGTGACAATTAACTGAAAAGAAGCAGCTACAGTGAACCAATCAACTCAAAAGAAGCAGCTGCATCAATTGTTGAATCTGGGATTGAGCATGAGAATCTCCAAGTAAACACTCATGGCCACACGATGGCATCAGACTATGTTGTGTACAAGCAGTGTCAGCAAAATTTCTTGCAAAACTCCCCCACCATTAAAATACCTGACCACACCCAATGCATTTGACTCCACAGTCAAAGGAACCAGCCCCAAATTGATCATCAAATGAGTGTGTTTCAGATTTTGAGCCAAATTTCCAGATACGCAAATCTAAAAAAAAAAAAAAATCAAAGCTAACTAATTTTACAAATCAATGAAAATCGATCAATCAAATTAACCAAAGCAAACTTATTTTTTTCATGGGAAATTTGTTAGAAAGATCAAAAATTTTAAACATGAGTTGGGTCTCAATTAAAATTGACAATAAACATACCTCTTCAAGCCCTTCTATTCTCGTCCTAATCGTCATCATTGCCATGCCAGCAAATCTCAATTTCTCCATCGGAATATCCAACTTTGTGCGATGATGAAGAACAACAAGAACAGAACTCTTTCCAGTTTTGTACGATGATGAAGAACAATAAGAACAGAACCCAGTGGATGGTTTTTGTGGAGACCAAACCGAAAAGAAGACACTTTTTTTCTGAGACCAAACAAAGAATACTGAGATAACGAAGAAGAAGACGATGGAAACAAGGCTTTTCAGATCTCTCTCTCTCTCTCTCTCTCTCTCTCTCTCTCTGAGAGTGACGTTTGGGTTTGGCTTAACAATTTTTTTTTTCTTTTACTGATAGAAGGGGTAATATTGGTAAATCAGTTTTAAAAAAGTGGAAAGAGACAATTTGTTAACTAGGGTTAAATTATTGACACATGGCAAAAAATTGAGAGAGGGGTAATGCTCACCCCCTTGAAGGGGGTGAGCAAAAATGCACTCTAAAAGTGTGTCGACGTTTCCAAACACATACCATCCATATGATGACATGTCAGGGCACGCCATATTCCTTGGGCTTACTTGTGCGGGCACGTCACCCACCCTTTAGATGACGTGGCCGGGCACGTCGCCACCCAAACGGTACCGTATCAGGTAAAGTCTTATTCCTGTCCGTATGCACCTATAAAACCCTCCATAGATTTTAATTTTCAAACTAGGGTTTTTTATCGTTCGGTTTGGTGAGATTTTGAGGCGGGGTTGTTGAGCTAGGGTTATCGGAGACTATTAACAGTAAAAGAACAATGGGTCACTCCAACGTCTGGAACTCGCACCCGAAAACCTACGGTCCTGGATCTCGTACTTGGTATGTACTTGGATCCGATTTTTTTGTTCTCTTTATCGATACAGTTTTTTGATCTGATTATTACGCGTTAGCCATTGATCTTTGTATTTTGAAATGATTTTGTGCATCTTAATTTTGAGAGTAATATGTACCGAATTTGGTAGTCTGTGATCTGTTTTGTTTGGCTTAGAAGCATGAAATTTAATTTGGTTTAGTTGAAGTATAAATTGTGTTTTGAAAGTTAACTATTGAAATTTAAAGTTCAATTATCTGTTTGCGTCTCTTTGTTGACCTTTTTAAATTTCCTTATAGAATTTTGAATTTTATTTACCGATGTTGCATCTGCTGAAAGAGCTTTATCACTTACTTGGTTTTCGGGTTCTAGGTTGTCGATACAGTGGCCAACTTGTAGATCCTTATTTTAACATCATCACCTTTATGGCTGTTATGTGTTGATTGTTGCACTACCCTTGTGATGATATCTTAAATTTAAGATACTAAACACCATGGGTTGGATGTTCTTTCGGATTGCACAAAGCACTTTTTGCAGTTGAAATTCATATTTGATTCTTCTGTTTTGATTGGAATGAATGATGCAACTTTAAGTTGCAGCGGTTTCTATTATGTTTAGATATTCTAGATGTTTCTGATTTTGTGATGTTTGTCACTTTGGCAGCCGTGTTTGTGGAAACCCTCATGGGATAATCCGGAAGTATGGACTGATGTGTTGCAGGCAGTGCTTCCGCAGTAACGCCAAGGAAATTGGCTTCATCAAGGTAACACAATGTTCCTTTTTTTGTGTGTAGCTTTTGCAATTGCGAGTATTAAGTTATGATTTTGTATTTGCCTTTTTGTCCTTTTAAGTTTTAACTGACCTACCATAACCTCTGGAACCTGCTAAGAGAGTATTTCATTAAATAATATGTTTATCTGATTTGTGAACTGTCTCTATTTGTTCTTGTTTTGTGAGAAAATGTTTCGAGTTCCCTCTAAATGACCTTGAGATACTAAGACCATCTCCAACCCATTGCACAAATTTGTTGCAACTTTGCAACAAAATCCAGCAACTTCCACACCACCATCTCCAACCCATTGCACCAAATCCTACTCAGCTACTCTAAAAAGAATATTCCCTTACATATTCCTTCTCAGCCAATCAAAAAGCAAGAAACAGAAACAAAAGCACTCACAAAGTAGCGTAGAGAGGTTTCTTGCGCTAGATCTGGCACAAGAAGAAGACCATCTGCAGAATGGCGCAAAGATTGGTGCACCCATTGGAGCTAAAATCTGCTGCAAAATGGAGATTGGCACAGTGATTGGAGATGTGGTCTAAAGCCCCACTAGAAGCGTCCCTGAGTTTTAGAAAGAGAATTGGACATGTTGCCTTTGTTTTTATTATTTGTTTTGCCAATAATTATCTTTGAATTTATACTTCTTTTTTCTTTCTTTTTTTCTCCTTTTTAAATGTTTCTTTCTTCAATTATTTGTGTGCACATGTTTTTATGTTTGAGCTTCGAACTCATGCTCGTCCCTATTGTTTTTCAGTACCGTTGAAGATGGAGTATGTGATCTTTAAGTCAAGAAGGTTTTGTCTGAAGGACAGTGTGTGGCAGAGCTGCCTTTTATGTTTTTTTTTTGAACTTAAGAAAATTTGTGCCTTCACAAGTTTACTGGATTTTAAGGTTGTTAATTGTGTTATTAGTTAACTGACAATTAAGCAGACAATGAAGTGATTATTGGACTGAATTTTTGCCTCTACTTCTTAACATTGATTTCTTTTGCCTATATAGTAATTTTATTGCATCAGTTGTGATCTGTGTGCCGTGGCCATCCATTGAGAATATGTTAAATTCGGGTGCATTTGATGTGATTTATTTTGATGGATATACATGGACTGATAGACGTTCTTAACACCCTTGACGCTAGCATTATATGCTACATGCTTGTGGTTGTGTGGATTTATAAATAGCTGTAATAAGCATCCCGATTCCCGACTTAAAAAGTCTAGTTAAAAATGATGTGGATTGTAAAGCTTCTATCGAATTCCCCCCCCCCCCCCCCCCCCCCCCCCCCCCCCTTTTTTTTTTCTTCACAAACAGAACTAGGGGTGTGTGTGGTGGATTGGTTCCCATGGATTTACCATGATCTAAGATCCAATTCGATTGGATCAATGAAATTTCCATCCGATCCGATCCGATCCAATTACTATTTGATCTGATCCGATGGATCAAATTAATATAAAGTTGTTTTTAATATATAAAAGTAAAATCAAATAAATTATTCAAATATTACTAATTAGTTCAAATAAAATAAACATTAAAAAAATACATGACATAACTTGTAAACTTTATATAATTCAAAAGGTTTAAAAACATTATATATCAGCTCCAAATGTAAACTTAATAAGTTGTAATGTTGATGAAGAAAAAATAGAAAAAAAGATGGTAGATTGTTGGCCGTAGAGAATTTGAGAAAGAAAACAAAAAATAGTAACATTAGAAATTGCATTTGAGTTGAGCTTTTACAGATATTCAGAGAATCAAATTGTATTTGGGTTGGACCTTTATATTAGAAAGTAGTGGATAAAATAAATTGTCCAATATAAAAACAAGACTTAAAATTTTAGGCGGATTCGGCGGTTTTCCAAACGGAAATACAATATCTGATCCAATCCAATAGATTTAAGAATTTAGGATCCAATCTAATCCAATCACCTCTCTGGATCCGATCTAATCTAATGGATTAGATCCGATCTAATGGATCGTATTGGATTGGAGTGGATCCTGCACACCCCTAAATAGAACATTATTCACAAAATAATAAAGGTGAACTAGCAGGGTCTGCTAAGGCCATCAAAAAGTGTTAATATAGAGGAAATAGAACAGCATATAGAGACATTTGGCCTCTTGCTAATGTGGCTGGACGCTCTCTGGGAGCCTCCGCCACCACGGTTCAAAGCCATGTGTGTGCATATATTTGTATATATATTATTTGTCCCACCTTGGCCTTTAAATCCCAAGTGTGGGTTGACCTCTCCCGGTTCTGGGAGCATTCCTCTCTCCAATTGTGAGAGAAGCTGTATTCCACCTGTATCCTCTCCCTGATAGTGGGAGTAGTATTCCGGGCTGTGCTTGTAGAGTCTATTCTCGCAGGGTCCTGGTACTGGTTATAAAAAAAAAAAAAAAAAAATACAGAACAGCACATAGAGAAGCCTTAAAGGCTTGATATTATTTTTGGTATATATTTTTTACTTCCCAGTTTGTCATAAGCGTGATGTTCGGGTTTTTATGGAGGTAAAAATCATATTTTGAAATCATAATCTTTGATTTAACGTTAGGAATTTTTTTTTTTTTGGGATCCGGTTTAATAAGTATAAAAAAGCTGATGCAGTTGTCGAAGAGTTTTAGGTTCAAGTCACTCAACTATATATATATATATATATTTTTTCTCGTTTAAATTTAAATTTGCGGACCAAATTCTTCCTTGCTACTAACGATTAAGTTGATTTTTTTGGTCAAATGAAACTGCGAGGGGCAGGCATGGTTCTGTTGTGTATATGACTGAATTAGAATTTAAGGGAAGAATTATCTGACACGAAGGAAATCTATGTCAAAGTTAGTGAATGGAAATGCAAACTTTCTTGTATCTAAAAATTCAGAGAGATACATTGTTTTCACGCGTCATTCTAATTTCTCACCTAAGATTCTAAGAACTAAGAAGGCCATACTTTGTCAGTTTCCAGGCAATTACTACCCAAATTTAAACGGTGGTCATAGCTACAGTTGTGTTGCGAGTGTCACAGCTGGAATTGTAGGATAAGAATTATTAAGAAATCAAATCATGCAATCCTTATTGGAAATAAACAAAAAAATGAAAAAAAATTAAATGGTGGTGGAGGTGCGGGGAATCGAACCCCGTGCCTCTCGCATGCGAAGCGAGCGCTCTACCATATGAGCTACACCCCCTTTGTTGATAAGTCTTGAATTTAAAGATATAAATAAATATAAATGTATAATATCAGTATTAATTAGCGCCAAATGGAATAGTGACTGGTGTAAACACGAGTGAGAATGAGAAGACGTGCCAGAGGCCAAGGGCTCGCATTCCTGCACACACGACATGACTGTCTGTGTTAACGCATTAAATTCTCTTCTCATTAACACACTGTTTCTGCAACACTAAAACACTATCTGTGTGAGCACAATTACTCTCCCTCCTGCATCTCCTCCACCTACGCCAACACCTATTTACACCACCACATGCTTTCTTTTATTATTCACTTTACCACCTTTTAATGATCCTATTCAAATTTTTTTACTTTAAAACCAAAATAATAATAATAATAGTAATACCTCTCCTGCTACTCCATTTACATTACTTATTCAAAGCACTACGCATCCCTCTCTTATCTTCACGGATTTTCTCCCGATTTATTTTGGGTTGAGTTGTTTTAAGTGTTAGTGGTCTTGAAGCAGCGTCTTTTGAAGAGTTGAAAGGAAAAATTCAATTTTGCTGCCACTATGAAGGTTTTTGTGTTCTGGGTTCTGTTTCTCATGCTTGCTCCAGCTTTAATGTTCTTCAGCTTCTCTAAGAACAATACTAGCTCCTCAATTCCTGGTATGTGTTCTTATCTTCTGTGTAATCAGTTTTCTTCTTTTTTGCAAATTAAACCTGTCAATAATCTTATGATGTAATTGTAGAGTCAAGAGTGAGTTGGTACTTTGAACTTGGTAGATTCGTTAAATGCTGACTAATGTGAAGAGAGTATCGATCGGATCTCATACTGACAAAAAAAATAAAAAAAAATAATCTCAATACATGTTCTGGAATCTTGTTTTTAGTTTGTTGTTTAAATTAAATTTACTTCTTGTTGATGTCTCTATCATTGTTTCTGATTCTTAGATACTGATTTGTACTGGGAAAAATAAATAAAAATCCTTCGAGTTCCATATATATATGACTCATGAGGGCAAATGTAGGCTAAATATATGGACTTGTATTGCCTTCTTACTTTTCGAAGATGAGAAAATCTTTGATGCAGTACATGGAAAGGATAATGTTACACATCCAACCTTTTTGTCCAACTTTTTGTCCAACCCCTGATGTGTCAGTTGGTGAGCGGATGCACATTAATAATGATTTATCCATATATCCACTCACCAATTGACACATCAGGGGTTGGACAAAAATGGTTGGATGTCTACCATTGTCCACATGGAAAACACATTTGATTGGTTATCTATACACGTGGCATTATATCATTGAAAATGATGTATGCCAGGCCAGTGTATTGACATTTTTCTTCAAAGAGAAACAATTGCTTATTATTAGTACTGCCCAATACGAATTTGACCCCTCTTTAGTATAAATCTCTAGCCAAGCTTATGGTTCTTGTCCAGCAACCAAGTAAACATTATTAGTACCTCACAATGTCATTATGTTGCCTGAACCCGTATAAATCAGAGCAGGTGAAGTTAGTTTTTCTAAAATCTTGCCCCCAAAAAAGTATCTCACAATCTCCCAATTTCAGGAAACATAGTTATCTTGTATTCTAATGTGACTAATGTGATGTTACGTTTAATCCTCTCGAACTGTTTTATTGGATCCGTTTAAGATCGTTATGCAACAACACTTATCTGCCTTGTGCAACAGCACTATAGATTGCTTAATTGGACTTAACTGGCCAATATACAATGTCTTTGGTATATATACTAAACTGTTTGAATTGAAAATTTGTAATATGCATCGATAAAATTGCTCATGTCGAGGGAATGGTGAAATTGGTAGACAGATTAAACCAGTGTTCTCAAATTTTGCTTGGCTGGAACCAGTAACTTGCTTACTTGCTGACACCATGCCTTTTAATTTTGTTATTCTAGATATAGACTTTGAGCATAGCGGTGCTTTAACAATTATGGCGACAAGCAGGAAGTTGAAGGTACATGCTGATAACTGAAACAATTTGGGCTCAGGAGCCATTATCGTTTGTGAAGCAAGTTGAGAAACATAGATAATAAACTGCTTAGAAAGCTAAAATTCAGAGCACTTTTCCATTAATTAGCATCAATTATACTAGAGAGAGCTTTTTGAGTACGTTTTTGGTTCTGAAATTGCAGGAAAATGGCTATATTAATCCAAGCACCAATAAGAAGCACGGTGTAGGCAAGGTGAATCTGGAAGATTACCACCCCATCGATCCAGCTCCAAGTTCAAAGGCTACCATAAAACCTGGACCTATCCAGCATGGCAGTCCTCTTATCCCGTATATTCCGAAGCCTTTGCCTCCACCTACACCTACACTTTCGCCTCCGCCAACGCCTCCTCCTGAGTATTCGAAGAATGGCGGAACAACTTGAAACCTGTTTGTTTCTCTGTAATTGATGTGCTACACTTATGATGAAGCATGTAATGTTTTCCTTTATCTGTGATGTTTTAACCAGCCTTAAGTGCAGTTTAGCTATCTCTGTATGTGCTGTTCATGTTGTTATGTGTCTTTTTTATTTGTGTATTTTGCCATGAACCTTTCACTTTTGAAAGGAATAACTAACTTATTTTATGCATGTGAATTGTTCACTTTGCATCAGTTTTTTGGAGATTTGGATTTGGTGTTTTGAATTCTGATAAACAACAATTATCATAATTTGGAGGGTTGATGTTGCTTGCTTGTCTATGTTTTCTCTGTGATAGTAGGTTATGCTTCCTTACCCATTTCATGCTTTTTTTCAGAGGTGGGTGGGAAACTTTTGGTTTGAACATCAAATCACTAATTTCTTTCAAATGGACCTATTTATAATGGTCCTATACTCTTCATGTGTTTTGCTGTCAAAAGCTTTAGTAAAAATTGGAAATCATACTTGTCAAACCTGTGACCATTTTGTTTCTTAGTCTTGCAATCATGATCACCATGTTCATTCAAGCTTCATGGGGTGTCACAAAATTATCAAATCCTAGAGCATATAGTTATATATTTTCATGTACTTGGCTGCCTACTGCCTAGTAGGAGTTGACATTTTGTATTAGCTTACAACTACAATCTAAACATCAATGTCTACTCATTTTCAAAATTAATTGTGTGCTGCAACATCATCTAACCACTCTAGTGATGTCCAACCTCTTTTTTTCTTTAGTAATGGCAGTTCAATATCTACTTTATACCAACCACTAGCTGCCAAAACTTGTAAGTCTAAACTAATTATAACTCTCTTCTTACTTGAGGTTATCGGACGTGAAATTCCCGCACATCCCACATATTTTTTTGATACATGATTGATTAAGTATGATTCTGTGAAAAAAAAAAAAAAAAAAAAAAAAACGTGTGAGAATATTGCACGAGATAAATGACTCCCTTGTTAATTAACTTCCTGTATTGATTATGATTGGAAACCTTTTTAATCACATGGATTGTTTATCATATAAAATATTTTTTTTTTCTCCTTGATCTCTGCATACTACACGTGTGAGTGACTATTAAGCTAAAATCACTTGTTCCTTGCAATACATGAGTACTGATATTTGATTAGTCCTAGTATATACAGTATGATCACCAACAAGACAACTACCAGAAAACAAGCAAAAAAACATGGACCTTTTGACTATTTTATAGAATATGCAAGAACAGTAGTGATTTCTGTTAGAACATCAAGAGGGTCACCAAATCACAACTAAAAACACAGAAAACCCAAAAAAGAAAAGAAAAAAAAAAAGAAGGTGGATTTATCTATACCACCAACCAGCATTGTTGACTAGAGACCCAGTAGAAATGAAACACAAAGAGATCTCTTCTTCTTCAAGCTAATTCTATCACCAGTCACTACCCATTTTGTTTCTACACCAAATATCAGCCACTCTCTATGTGAGTGAGTGACCCAGCACATAAAAAGTGTCATGAATTCATGATAAGATTTGCAAAAAGGGTCTCTGCCTTTTCAGTCTCTCTTCTCTTTTTTCTGGTTTTTTTTTTTTTTTTAATCAAGAGTCATCAAAGCGATGGGGGACCCTAATAGAAAGTCATTTTTTTTCATAGGCCTAGAATCACTTTCAAATAGATTATCATTAGCTAATAAGGTTTAGTTACTTTAAGACCAATTTGTTATATGAAGTATTGCTCAAGACATGACGCTTTCGAACTCCTAACAGTCATGATCATTTTGTTTAACAAAGGAAATGATTTAACTAATTGCCATCTTTATTACGTTATTAACAACTAGTTTACTTTTCGATTCATTTGTATATGTCATCTGCTATATATAAATCACATTCTGTCCTTGTCAACCTTTTCAATTTTGTTTAATCATTGGTATCCCAGTCTCTAACTACTGTTCTAAATTCAGGAAATAAAAAATACTTTCTCTGATAATAACTGTACTTCAAATCTGCTACCAAATAATGGATCAAAGATATATCAGTTTGGTGCTCAGTGGAAGGTCACTATTGGTGATCCGTGACCTGCAACTACTACTCTCTTTGATCTTCTTAATTTGGTGGTTTGTTTGTCTATTACATTTGCAGTAGAAACAGTAACACTAACATTATTTCACATTTCTGTTTCCAATCTTAAAGAGGTTCTACTAATTATAGCTTTGCATAATCTGATGTGGTAGATGCATTCTGGGCTGTGCTTCCGGTCAAGGTAGTGGGAGTTGCACTTTGAGCCGTGATTGTAGCAGTTCATCTCGACTGGTCCTGCATACCAGGGACGGAGACATGATTATGTTTTAGGGGATACCGTGAAATAATGAGTTAAATCGACATATATCTTAAAAGTTGTTTTAAACAAAACTTTAATTAAAAAATATTTTTGTTTATATTTTAAAACATTAATTTTTTTATTAATTATTTAAAATGAATAATAATTTTTTATTGTATAAATTATCTTAATTTGTGCATTTATGAAAAACATTTTAAATGATCATTTTAATATATATATATTACATAAATTTGGTGTGAGTGAGAACCTAAACCCACGACCTCATAGTGTAGGTGTGAGGGACATACCACCGGACCAAGCTCATCGTATTCATTTAAAAAGATCATTGAATATGATGAAAACATAATAAAAATAAGAAAAATGTTAAATATTTCAACTCATATCTCATCTTGTAACTTAAACAATTTAATTCTTATAGATGTGAGTGATGTAACAAGTGAAATAAATAATAATTAATATATATGTCAATCGACACACAATTAGTTGGGGGTATGTCTAGCATTAATCTAAAAATAATATAGACTAAAATTTATAGCTATTAATTCAAGATTCAATAAAAGTGTTTAGGACCCTTTCAAAAAAAAAAAAAAAAAAAAAATAGTGTTTAGGAGTTATAAAAAGAATTTAAATTTAAATTGTACCCCTAATATTTTTCTAATATCCAAAAACTATTCTAATAGTATATTTAGAATAAAATATATTCTCCACATTATTAAGAGAAAATTATTAATAGCGTCGGCAATGGCCCCCTCATCATAAGGTGGCTCCGTCCTTACGTACACCCTTGACTAATTTAGTATTAGATTAAAGGAATCTTCATGATTCATAGATTCACGAGTGACAACTTTGGTTTGGAATCTTATGAGAAATTGATCACCGTCCATCCTAGACTATGACCCATCACAACTTTTGTGATTGAGCCAAATAATAGAAAGCAGCAGAGAAGAAGAAAGAAGGGTAGTTTCTCAACAAAAAAAGAAGAAGAAGGGTAGAGAGAGTCCGAGAGTCATAGAGAGAAAGGAGTCAAGTGGGACAAGACTCAAGAGTCACAACTCACAAGACTGAAATCCTTTATAAAGCAACAGAGAAACACAGAGAAATAAAACAGGCACATACACAGATACACAGAGACATTGTGGGACAAAGCTTACTGTAAAGAGATCGATGCTTTTGATTCTCTCATCATAACAATGTAGGGTTTTTCTTTCTCTCTTTTTATTGAACTCTTCTTGTTAATGCAATAAAACAGTACTGGAATTAGACACCCATTATGATCAAATGCTCTCGTCAAAGGACAGTTTTGGTTTAAATTAGACACCCATTTAACCTTGTAATTATGTCTCATAATTATGTATATATTCTGTTTCTATTTATTATGGAAACAATAATTGCTTGTTATTCCTTTCAAAATAAAAATATAATTGCTTGTCCATGAATACTAGAATTGATAATAAATAAATTAAAGTGGAATTATATTGTATGTATCTTTATTATCACAATTTATATAATCCAGCTCGAGCCTCGGATGAGATGCGGTAAACACCGGTATTAAATTAATTGAAAAAAGTTTCAATTGATACCGTTATCTATTGGAAATCTACTTGAATTCTTTTTACTATATAATAATTATCAGGTGAGAGAAAGATTACGTAACATTACAGAGTGACTTGTATCTACTCTCAAAGGTGATCATATTACTTATGTCGATACAGAGTTATTTCGTATGAAAAAACTTATGAGAATCTTATATATACCCTCACAATCTATATCTCTCCTCATTGCACATACGATGCCTTCTTGATCACGACTAATTTCCTCCATCTTCTTCAACAATCCATTATCTTTTGTCACCATCTTGTGTGATACCCAAATAAATGAGAATTTCAAAGCTATTCAAACTTCAAAGAGATTAATATTCCGGAAATTGAGTGCCAATGAAGGAAAGAGAATGTGCTAGCTTTTAAGGGAGTGGTCCTTCTCTCGAATTGATCCTCTCGGTGCATGCACAGTGTTTATCAGTGTTTGGAAATGGAAAACATCACACACTTGAGCAAATGCAATTCATGGAGTCGATTTCGACAGATTTCTCACGAATGATATGTTGTGAACAATCTAGTGGAAACTCCAGGACCATGTAGTAGTTAATTGAGTACCAGTCATATTCATGGCCTTATGGGTGATATTTAATAGTGTCTCTCTTGAATCGATTTGGAATTTAAAGTTGACAACGAGAGTGATTGTGGGCATCTCTATTAAACCAGGCGTTTCATTCATCATATCATGTGCAATAAAGCATTTCCTTGTTTAATTTAACTTTCGTCTCTATTAGTGGTGGTGTACATCTTCCTTTCCACGTTTTTGTTTGTCGGTTTACACAGATTTATCCCCAATGTTGTGATTGTAATTTTGTAATTTTTTTTTTTTTTTTAAATCAATGAAAAAAATACCCAAAAAATTAGGGGTTGGACAGCTATAAAAAGTAATGGAAGAATTACTCCCAAGATAATTTTTTACATGTGTAATTATGTAGTTGCTAAACTGTGCCCAAGTTAACACTACCCTTAATTAGAATAATTAGTTTTAAAAATTACTTATATGAAAGCACTTTGTGGTAATAGTATCATGCCCCAAACTTAGGGTATGTAGGAGATCTAACAATATCTATTAATCCGAGATTAGGTGGTATTTTAATTTTTTGAAAGCTTTTGCCATTGGTAGGATTTGAGCCGCTAACCTGGGAGTTATTTGACCAAACCTTAAACTTGTCCATCTACCCGTTGAATTATGCTCTTGTTGGCTTGGTACATAGGAGATCTAAGTCAAGAGTAGGTATTTTTCCATAGTTTCTGCAACCTAACTCTTTCTCCTTCTTAAACGGTAATTAGCTCTAATAAATTACGCAGTGACATCAGGTGGGCAAGAGCATTTTTCATTTTTAGATCATGAATAGAAGCACTTTATAGTTTCTTTAGAAAAAAAAAAAAAAAAAAAAAGCACTTATAGCTAGAAAAGTACTTTTGGAATAATTTTGAAATAAATATCTCAATTAACACCGCCATTAATTTAATATTTTATCATATCAGCTACTAAAGTTGTTAAATTGGCGGGAGATGTAACTGTCTACTTAATAATACCTAATTTTCTTTAGAAGGTACACAATTAATTAAAAATTATAGAAGAGTTGGTTGGCTTAACTTGATCAACAAAGCAATCAAAGATAATGACTTGTAATTAACTTAAAGAGAGTAGAGTTACGTACAAGAACTCAAAGGATAGAATGCAAATGCATGATTGTCCCTATAACTTTTACTAGATTACAAGTTTGTTAAAGTCTTTATTGATTATTGATGACGCTAATGACTTTGCTTTCCTTATTAATTATTTGGTGGTGATTATTAGTTGGTGACTTCATTTTTTATTTTGTTAATGGTAAAATAATTTTGTTAATAAAGTAAGATTGATTAGGTAAAGAAAGAGAATAAGGAGAGCTTACATAAGAGGCAAAGCAAAATACTTAAGCAATTTGTATTATTCATCAAGTTTATGGTTTGGTACTTGTTATCAACATCATAGTGACATTTTCTATTTCTTAAAAAAAAAAAATAAATAAATAAATAAATCTGACATGAGTTGGGTCGGTAATTTGTTGAGACTTGGTGAGACCGCTATAAAGTACAATCCGAAATACAATTCACTACTAGGCTTTACGATTAAATGATCAAATGTGAGATTCAAACATTTGTCTCTAAATGAAGTGAAAGTGCATTATAACCTTACCAAAATCGGATGTGCACATCATAATAACACGGGGGAGATGATTAATACAACCTTTTAAATGTATCACTTTTATTTGTGTAATTGTTACTACATATTATCAATGAATAAAGATAACTTTAAAAATTAATAAATGTCAAACTTTCTTAGAGTATATATGGGAGCATACTTTAAATTATAAAATGTTTCAAATGATCAATTCCTTTTCCTTTTATGTGCAATTGTATCATTTAATTACAATTGTATTTTAGAGGTAAAGACAGAATTACAGTATTTCTCTATGTATCTTTATATTTATTTTGACACAAAATCTCATTAAAATATTAAATAAATTTGTTTTATACCAACACACAAATAGGTTTAAAATGATTTTTTTTTTTCCTTATGTGAAAATATCTGTATCATATATCTAGAAAATATCTAGTGCAAAATTTAATAGCTATAAATTCAACTATTCAAGTCGAAGTTGATGTTTTTTTTTTTTTTTTTTCATTAATGCCATACCATTTGAGTTGAAAATTGGGTTAATTATTTGGGTTGTATAACATTTTTTTTTTTAGAAGTATTACACTATTACATAAATTCGGGATTTTTATAGGAAAATGGATAACTCGAACCTGTAACCTTGTGTTACAGGTGTGCGGGGTTTTACCACCAAACTCATCTCAAAGTTGATGTTGAAAAATGTAAGCACTCAACAATGTCTCATATGACGAGATGAGGTTGGTCCGATGATAAACCCCTCACATCAGCAACACAAGATTGCGGGTTCAACTTCTTCCCCTCTCCAAAAAAAAAAATCCCAAATTTATGTATTATGTAATACTTCAAAACAATGTCTCATATAAATATTATTACATGCATACTTTGTTTTTTAGCAAGTTAAGTTTGAAAATTACCGCTCTATGATTCATTCAATCCGGCAACAACTCATTTAATATATATAAATAATACTTAAGTTTGAAAATTATTTTTAAATTTGCACATAACAATTTAAATTCCAGACGATTGTTAAAGCTTAACCTAATTCGTTAATAATTTATTTGAGCATCATCATTTTTTTTTATTTTTTTTTTAACTTATATGCCCATTACCTTTTTTGAAATTATTTACTCATTTTATTGAACTGTTAAAAAAATTGGTCACATCACACATTCACACCCCTATCACCCTATGTCTCAAAAAAATGGTCAAAATAAAGCTCCCACAGCCAAATTTTCACTTGGACTAAGGAAAAATCAATAATACCCTCGACGGAGTCATTGTATAGCGATTGGCTTGGTCAGATATTTAGGCTGCGCAATAAAACGGCTATTTTTCCTCATATAATTCCCTTTTTAAAAACTTTAAATCCCCAGTGTCGTTAGCGTAACGTCTCTCCGAAGATCCACAGAACCCAAACAATCCTAGCAGACCCCTTCCGCGCATATCTTTTTTCTTAGAAAAATCGTCAAATCACAGTGTGTTTGCTAAACCCATAAACTCGCTTCCACGTGTTGCCACCTCATCACAATTCCAGCAAAACACTTCACTCCTTTCATAATTCCGAAACTACCCCTCCTATCACCTACACAGTACAGTAGTACACACACATGACTCCCAACACACGCGAGTTCCACATTATTATATAAATTGCGCGAGTATGAATATAAATTTATTATTCTATAATATAAATAATTTTCGTTAAAACAATTTTCCAGTCCAAGCACGCACTTAAGCCTAGTACGACAGTTATGCTCTCAAATCTCGCCTAAACAACTTCCCTGTCTCGCCGGAATTGCGCAACGGTTATTTTTCCGGTCAATATATATATCTCTCTCTCTCGCCGAATTCATATAAAAACCTGAAAATGGGTCTCAGGAACGGAACCTACTCTCTCTCTCTCTAGCTCATACACTCTTTGGTTTCTTTTCTATTTTTCTTTTTGTTAAACAAAAATTTGCAGGTTTTTGGCACGGATTTATGGTGAAACGGTTTCTGGAAATTAGGGTTTTTAAAGTGACTTGGAAGAATGAAATGTGAATTGAATTTTTTTGTGCGTACGCAATGGTAGCTGCAGTATCGACTACGATAAATACTCCGAAAACCACAAACCATCAGAATCATATAAGACCGCCTCTATTGCCTTCTGACCCTGACAATGCTCTCGCTAATCGGCGGCCGAAATCACGAGAAGTCACTTCTCGTTACCTCACTTCGTCGTCGTCCTCTTCGTCTTCCACGTCGACCTCATCAGCAGTATCGAAACGGTGTCCGTCGCCGTTGGTTTCGAGAACGGGTTCATCAACGGCTATGATGACTCCAATTCACTCCGCTCACTCTACAATCAAACGATCACAGTCTGTGGAGCGGAGGCGCGCGGTGACTCCGCGTCCTAATAGTAACAATTCTTCTCTGGATTTGAGAACTAGCGATGTATCAGCGGCGCAGAAGATGTTGTTCACTTCGACGAGGAGCTTGTCGGTGTCGTTTCAAGGGGAGTCGTTTTCGCTTCAAGTAAGCAAAGCTAAACCGGCACCGTCTCCGTCGCCAGTTAGCATCGTAAGAAAAGGCACGCCGGAGAGAAGAAAAGCGGTTACTCCAGCTAGAGGAGCCGTGGATCATACGGAGAATTCAAAGCCGGAGCGGTGGCCGGGAAGACTACGGCAGCCGAATTCGATGAGTAGGAGCGTGGATTGTACGGACGAGAGGAGAAAATTGGGTGGATCTGGAGGCAATGTAGTTAGGGCGTTGCAAAATTCAACGGTGGATAATAGCAGGGCTTTGTTTGAGACAAGGTTGAGCACTGATTCGGCCAATGCCGTGCTGGAGAAGATACAACTACAGAAGAAGAAGAAGGACGACGAGGTTATTGGATCCGGTGTACGGTCCGATTCTGTAGCTTCTGATACTGAGAGTGTGTCGTCTGGTAGCACTTCCGAAACTCATGAGAGTAATGGCGTTGTTAGTCAATCCCATCGCGGCCCACGTGGGATTGTGGTGCCTGCGAGATTCTGGCATGATACTAATAACAGATTGCGGCGCCAACCTGACCCAGGTTCGCCTGTATCTAGGAATAATGGATTGAAGACCAATTCTTCTACACCAAAGCTTGTTGTGCCTAAGAAGTTTGGAGCTGATAGTCCTATGTCATCTCCCAAAGGAGTTGTGAATCTCCGAGGACTGTCTTCGCCTATTAGAGGTGCCATCAGGCCTGCCTCTCCAAGCAAGCTTTCTACGTCTGCTGTTTCTTCACCAGTTCGGGGAGTGAGCCCGTCCAGAATCAGGAATGCTTTCGGAGTTGGAGTGAGTAGTAATTTGAATAATGTGAATAACACACCATCAATTTTGAGTTTTGCTGCTGATGTTAAGAGGGGAAAGATTGGGGAGAATCGTGTTGTTGATGCACATTTGTTGAGGTTGTTTTATAATCGGTTGTTGCAGTGGCGGTTTGTGAATGCTAGAGCAGATGCTGCTCTTTCAGCCCAAAGGTTGAATGCAGAGGTATGGCTACTGGACTAGAACCATATTGTTTTGAATATTTTTTCTATGGAAATGCTTTATATGTAATAGCTGGTGTCTGATAAACATTTGATGGATGGTTTGTTTTGTTTTGTTTTTTTATTTCTGTTGATTTTATCTTTATCTCTTTTCATAGGAATTCGATACTTTGCTACTTAATATTCTTAAGTTTGATAGATGTTAGTTTTCTTTTGGTTATATAATATGAGGTCAGTGAAGAAAGTCTGTACTGCTGTACAAGGGCTGAATGGGTCAGATAATTAGATGGGCCTTACTGTGTTTTATTGCATAAACAAATCTCTTAACCCTTTTATTTTACGTGTAATTGTTGAGGTTTTATTTATTTTTTATTTTTTACTTCTTGCTCATCATGGAAGCAGTCAAGAATGTAGGTCAAGTGATTGGTTTATTGTCAACTCTTTTTTATACTATGTTCTCCAAAGAACCAGCTATAGCCATGCTGGAGTCATTATTTCAATATATTGGTGTGAGGGAGATTGAAGGTCTGAAAAGCTTTACTTTCTTGGAGGTACAGTTTGTTTTATTAGCAAGAAAAGAAAATGCTTCGAGGCCTAATAAGTGATGGTATTTCCAGATTATGTTGCCTGATAGAAGCTATACACTTGTTTAACTTGTCGTTTTTTGGTCAACAAGTGCATTTTTTGTCAGTTTATGACCCAGGAAACAACTGGAAGGTCTAGGGAGTTCTGGATATGAAAAATAAGTGGATTTTGGGTAGCTTGTTAGTTTCTTTTCTAGAGACATGAGGAGCATCTTATTTTGTGAATACTGTGAACTGATGGAGAGGCTAATTAATGTAAAAGAGGGGGTGGGAGCAATAGAGGTAGAAAAGATCGAAATCTATACTACAAATTGGTGAATGAAATATGACTGTGGTGTTGCTAGGATAACAAGGGTGGTCATGTGAATGATTACAAAAGCTTGTATTGATAAAGAGTAATTGCTTGGAGATTAATCTAAACAGCAATTGAGGAATGTAAAATGGTGTGCTATGGAGGAGAAAGAGAAGGAGATCAGTTTCTGTTTTAAATTTGTAAATATGATAAGCTTATCACAGAGCTTGAGTTTCATTTGGGAGGTTGCAATTGGTATTTAGAGAGATGGTTTGTAATTGATGGAGGTAATTAATGTAAAAGGGTATGATATGGAGGAGGAAGAGAAGGAGATCGGTTTCTGTTTTAAATTTGTAAATATGATAAGCTTATCACAGAGTACTTGAGTTTCATTCGAGAGGTTGCAATTGGTATTTAGAGAGATGGTTTTCTGTCTTTCAGATGACATAATTCTTATTAGAACCGGGTAAAATGGTAGATCGGTATGGCTCAATCGGGTCAGGTCATCATAATGCTAAAATGCTTTATGATCAGAATCAATATTGAACAAGGTTTTAATAAATATGAGGTGCTTTCTACAACCTCAATTGGGACATGATTGACTTGGTTGATTTACTCTGTCCAGTTTATGCTTATAGCTTATCACCGAGTGCTTGAGTTTCATTTGAGAGGTTGCAATTGGTATTTAGAGAGATGGTTTTCTGTCTTTAAGATGACATAATTCTTATTAGAACCGGGTAAAATGGTAGATCGGTATGGCTCAATCGGGTCAAGTCATCATAATGCTTAAATGCTTTATGATCAGAATCAATATTGAACAAGGTTTTAATAAATATGAGGTGATTTCTACAACCTCAATTGGGACATGATTGACTTGGATGATTTACTCTGTCCAGTTTATGCATATAGCATTCATACTTGCAGCAGTTGATTCATTAAGTTAAATTTTGTGTTCCTGATTCCTTAAACATATTATTAATGAATCTGTATTATGTAGTCATTGTACCATGAAACTGATGTTATGTAGGACCTGAGTAGTCTCTGTAGATTCAATATGACAGGGAAACACTGATGCTTATTTACTTTAAGCAACCGCTATCTAAGGGTACTGTAATGAACTAACTGTCATCCCTTCCCAGCTTTCGTGTATTTGATAGCTTTTCAAGGTGCATTCTGGCAACTCCACCATAAACATGAATGGTTACTGTGCTGTGCCACAGATATCAATATTATCTTTTCAATAATGTTTATTAAGTTCATTATGTTGCATTGTTTCCTGCAATTTGACGGTAACATTAGCTGTATGAATAGAATGCTACTAGTAGACTAGTAATGTGTTTTGAGGATGCCTGTTTTTTTCGATTGTTACTTTTTTTGTTTGTCACACAAACCTCCCATTCTCTTACCCCTTCCTCCTGACCAAGTAAACTCACATACTTCATGTATTTATTTTATCCTTCCATTTATATTGTTTTCCAGGATATATCTTAGCTCCTTATTTGAGATCTGTTAGACGCATCATAATCTTAATGGGCCTTTCTTTTTAACAGAGAAGCTTATTTAATGCACGGATAACTACCTCAAAGCTGCGTGAATCTGTCAGAATCAAAAGAACCGAATTACAGTTGCTGAGGAAAAATCTGAAGCTGACTTCCATCCTCAAGGGGCAAGTAAGATATGCTGCATCCTGTTTACATTTCTAATTAATTTTTTGGTTGATTCTGTCACTTGTGCTTGTGGAACTTATCTAATGTTTGTCGTTGGTTGATTGGTTCTATCATTATTGATGCAGTTTATCTCTGAAGCTTATTTAATTCTGACTTTCCACACCTAACTCCTCTACTGTTAAGATTTGAAGGAGAAGGGATCTCTCTCTCTCTCTCTAAATCATTACTATTTGTGAAATAGGAAAAAATGATAATGGAATAATTAATATTTTTTGAAGCTTAAAATGCCTTTTGGCTGCTATTATTACTGTAGATATATTCTGATGCTGCATTAAGGGCGTCTGTTTATACTGTTAACTACTCTTTAACCTTTGGACTCTTACATGTTGATCTTATTTTTTTTATTGAGTGCAGATGATGTATCTGGAAGAATCAGCTCTTATGGACCGGGATTACTCCAATTCGTTGTTGGGAGCCATCGAAGCTTTGAGGGCTAGCACACTTCGGCTTCCAGTTGTTGGAGGGGCAAGGGTATCAAAATCTCTTTCGTTCTTTCTAACTTTGATATCTCATTGCCAAAAAAATATTCATGTTGGGATTAACATGACTCTATACGTACAGGCGGATGTCCAGAATGTGAAAGAAGCTATATCTTCAGCAGTTGATGTGATGCAAGCAATGGCATCCTCAATATGCTTATTGTTATCAAAGGTAACACTGCCCTCCTTCCCAGTCCACCATTTTCTAACTTAGGTTCAGGAACTCAAGAAATTGTTTTCAAAATTTGAGTAATGTTTATGGCCTCTTGTTGAAATAGGTATCAGTTTGTGTTAATAGTTTGGTTGGACATGTCTGGCAACAGTGGTTAAAGTAGGTGGATTGCCTGTGTTTCACAAATTCTGTTGCTAGACTTGGGTTTAGGACAATAGGATATATCATTGGTTTACATTTCAACAACCTGCCTGATTTGTGTTTGATAGTTAGGAATGCAGCTTATCTTTGAGAAGTGTAATTAACATTCCCTTCTTCTCTCTTTGTCTCTTGTTGCTACAAATTTTGAGTATTGTTTCTTGCTTGACTCTCGGAGCACAAGTCATGTTTAACATATCATTTTGTCAGATAATTCATGCAATGGTGATTAGTGAGTCTTGAATAGAAGACTCTAAATATTCATACATAATATTGTATGCTTATACAGTATTTCTTAGAGGATTCCATGCCATAATATTGGACACCTCGATAATCAAGAAGTCCTTATGACAGGGTTCCACTCTTCTATATGTATGGTATGCAGAGCTAGTAAGTGCCTATTATACATGCATATATGGATAATCTGATTTAGTTTTAAGGGTTTGATATGTTTGAACAGTATCCTTCGCCTATGCTGGGCTCTTTCTAAAGATGCACATTTTTCCCCGGGGCCCCAAGGATGAAAATCATCCCCAAATTGAAATGGGGATGGGGATGGGGATGGGGATGGTGGGGCGGTCCCCCATCCCTATTTCCCCATTTCCCCCAAACATATATAAATATAATTATAATATATATTTTTAATTTTTTTTTTATTCTTTGAAAACCCTAACTCCCTAAGGATATATACACATTTACTCTTTAATTTGTTTTTTTTTAATTATTATTGAAATGTTTGTTTTTTTAGTTTAATTTATAATTTTTAGTCAAATAGGGAAAATGGGGAATTGGGGATGGGGATGGATATAGGTCCCCCCAAAATTCCCCATCCCCATTTTCCCCAAATGGGGAAATGAGGGGGGATGGGGGAAGGGTCTGGGAAGAGGGGATGGGGATGGGGGGACCTATATCCATCCCCATTCCCCAAACGTGCATCTCTAGCTCTTTCCATGGACCCATATGTGGCAAATAAGCAAATATACTTTTAATCTGTGGTCCCGAAACATTATGATGTTAAATTGTCTTGACCAGTGATGAAATTTTATTTAACCATTTCATATGCTGATTTTTGTAGCACCCTTCAGGGTTGAAGCCAATTCTGTGGTTTTGAATCATCTGTTGTCCAAATAATATGCACTATCCAAATTGTATCTTGTTTCAGAACCATGATGTATTATTCTGACCTGAGTTTCAAATGTGTCCTGCAAATTTCTTGTTTTTGACTGGGTTCATACTTCATACTGGTGGTATGATCTTGGCACATATTTGTTCCCCAGATATGCTGTGCTTCAGCTTTCATGAAATCCGGTTGATGTATATTTCAAGCTCGTTCTTCTGGGGCCAAGATGATTGATTTTGTCATATTTATCTTTCTGATTGGCTCACAATGTTTTTTCTATAAAAAAAATGATTTAATCTGGAGTCTGATGACAGAGGCTCACAGTTTATGCCACAAACGTGGGAGCAAGAAATTTGTTTGGTTGTGGGAATATGCTGTCACATTTTAGATTTGAGAACATCAACTGTTATGTTTCGATTTTCTAGGATTCTCTTCTGAGAATATTAATTAGATAACATTAGCAGAAAAATAAAATTATGAAAAAATATCAGTTACACTTATCTTTAGTTTACCGTTTGAATTACATAATAAAAAATGATGCCTTACTACCTGTCAAATCAGAGTTGATCACACTTGTCCTCCACATGCTATTGTACAGTTCAGTCTTATCACCAGTCGTACTTTTTATATGCTTTTAACACGTGAAGTTTTATGTTTCATATTTTCTTTTACCTCCAATTTGCATCTGTATATGTGTCATTGATTTGTTGGTAGTGGCAAGGGTCAAATCAATCATTGTGTATTTACAAGTTTACTGCCTGCTTTTCTTTTCTATGCGTACGTCTTTTGAATGTCAAGTTAATCCATTGATTTTTCAGTTGACTAAATCATTCTCTAGTATTATACTTTTATTTGCTGTTAAGGTTTTTTTGTATGCTAGTTAACATAAGTAGAGTCTTGTTATATATGAGAGCCTTGTTACACGTGGGAGTCCTGGGTTCGAGTCTCTCCACGACTCCACGTGATTGTATTTGAATTTATTGTGTGTTTTTGTTTGGGTTCGAGCCATATGGTAAGCCCGTTAATCTTACACATGATGGGGTGTGTTAGAGCGTTTAAATATTATTTATTGTTAGGTCATTTCCATTTAACTTAAACTTTAGGGTATATCGGTTACTAACGGTTTCTATGATATTTTTTAATTAAAATGACTAAATTAAGTTTACTCCTGTGTGAAACTGTGCGGCCCTATCTTGGCTTCTTTCTTATGCCCAATATTATTTTTCATTGATAGGCCGGGGAAGCTAATTCTTTAGTGACTGAACTTGCAAAAGTAAGTTCGAAAGAGCATGCTTTACTTGGTCAGTGCAAGGATCTCTTGTCAACAATTGCCGCAATGCAGGTAATTTTTTTAATTTTTAATTTTTTTTTCCAATTTTTGGTTTTATTATTTTCTTGCAAGAACTACCAGAGTGTATTGGCAAGAGATAACATACTAGGATTGTATATGTTGCCAAAAAATGTTTCAATTGCCAGGTGAAGGAATGCAGTCTTCGAACGCACATGATACAAGTTGAACGTATACCTTCAAACCCGCGCATGATACAAGTGGAAATTATACCTTCAAACCTGAGAACAAAAGTGTAAAGCTCACATCATTTCAGTGCCTACCTCTTAACACTAACATCACTTTAAACCCCATTTTTCACCGGAATTGTGGAGACAGAGGTAAATAAGAAAGTATCAAATGATTTGTTGTGGCTTTAAAAGCAGAAGAGTGCTTATTTGGCCTTCGTGTTCTGATACGTGATAATTAGCTATATGAAGTGTATTTTGCTTGTGTAGATGGAAGAAAATTTTCGTTCTCAACGTCAAATAGATTGTATACATTTGCCTTTTCTATAGGCTATAGGAAAGTATATGTAAATATATGTGCAACGACGATTCTAATTTTCTATTATTTCAATGGTCTTTTATCAAGTTTTTGAGCAGAAGTATTATCTTTTTATAATGTTGCAAATTTCTCTTTTTATGCCGGAGAAGTTTTCTGTTCTTTTCTTATCTTCTTGCCTTTATGAGATTCTGATCAATTGTTTAAGAGTGAAATAGTTGAATCAGTGGTGATGAAATCATGATGAATTTGAAAGACTTGGAGGGTTTGATGGAAAAATCGAAAGCCATGAAATCTCATAATTTGTAATGGCGGACAATGGTTGTTCTCAAATTGGCATTTCAATTGGTCCTTATTCGCCTTTTGCGAGATTATTATAAAAATTTGTCAAAAGCCAACTTTTGCAGCTTTGCTACTGGCTGAAAGTTACATACAAAAGCTTCCTGGTGTGTTCTGGAATGAAACCTAAGTAATCATGATTTTTATTTGTCAATCGCTGCATCTCGTTTTTTTGTTTAATATGGCGATTTAACTTATATGATGGGACTAGGGTGATAAATTATTATTAATTGATATATCCTAAATTATAATAGTAGTTGGAATTTATAGCTGAAATACATTAATGAATGAGAAAAAAGCTTGCTCCTTTAAAATATTTAATCGTGCAGATTAGAAAAGGTAAATCGTGACGTCTGAAATTCTTTATAATCTCTTTATAATGAATGGATCATGAAAGATTTTAATTTTCTTTTTTAAATCTGTAATCTTTTTGCCAGCAGGACGTAGCTCAGTTGGTAGATAGACCAGCTTAGGGTTTAGGTAAATGACTTCCAAATCAACAGCTCGAATCCTACTAATGATAAAAGCTTTAAAAAATACCGGTGGATAAATAGATACTGTCGGAAAAAATAATAATAATAAATCTGCAATCTTATTTTTTTTTTTTTAATAAATCCGATACCATTATAAGTTAGGGATGTCGGAATCTGATGAGATTTGACTCTACAAATACGGTTTAGAATGCAATTCACACTCTAAGGGAGAGAGATCTATCGCTTTACGGTTTAATGAGTAAATGTGAACTTATATTTATAATATCGGGATCTGAACCTTGACGGGTAGAGCTTCATTTTAAAGTCTTATACCCACGGGTGAAGGGACTCTTGGTTCTAAATCTGCAATCTTAAGAACAATTTACAAAACTTTATTTATCATAAAGTGCTATTCTTTGCGGATGTTTCCAAATGAAATGAATTGTTATAAATTATGGGAATTGAGAATGACATCATACCATATTTGGTTCATCACCGTCCAGTGTATGTAATATAAGGCAAAACATGAAGAAACATTTTATGGTATAGCTTGCGTGAGAATATGGTAATTTCAGTGAAGGGAAAATTGTGGGACCACAGCATATGCTAGTAGACGCGGCGAGCCGAATAGGATGGGAATAAGACTTTGCCAATTATCATTTTTTTTAATCGTTTTTGTCTTTTTTCAAACCTTTTTTTCTCAATAAAACTTTTTTTTTTTAATTTTTATTTTATTTTATGTTTTTCTTAAATGAAATTACTAACTAGTGTTGATGCCGTGGAACCCACTTCCAATGGAGGAGGACTAGGGTCCAAGCACAGTAGGCTGACGTGCACCGCACCATTTTTAATCTTTTCTGAAAATCAAAATCAAAATCTATAATTTGGGACCCACACACACCCCTACCTCGTCCTAGTTCCGTGCTTAGTTTCGGATGCTTTTTATTTATTTATTTATTTATTTATTTATTTTATTTTATTTAGTATATTTTTGATATGACTTTCATAAGAATCAAAAACACTTTTTTAATATTAAATATCGTTTTTAAATTTCATTTTGTTGTTTGACTAAAATCAAAACAGCTTTTTTAATATATTGATTGTCTCATTTACCCTTTGTAAAAACTATTTTATGCTTATTAGGAGAAGCCTAAAATTTAGACTTTCCTCAAAAGCTTTTTTTTTTAGATTTTCTGAAACTTATGAATTGTCTCAACTACCATTTATAAATTTTAGATATTCCACCGTACAACTTTTTCATTATAAATACATTGTCAACACCATTTTTTGTAATTTATATAATCAAATGTTTTTTTGTTGTTGAAAGTTTTACTCAATAAAAGCTTCATTAGTAAGAGATATACTCTAAAAACTCTATTTGAAAAGTTATACCAAACATACCCTTATCGTCTTTCTCCTTCGATCTCTACAACACCACCATCTCCTTTATGTGAACATCACCTGCTTTTCTCTGTAACCTTTGTCTTTATTATTTTCGTAGGGTTTGTTTTTATATATAGTATTCTATATACATGTATCAACCCCACCTTACACATAATCAACTTGCTACACACAAAGCAGAAAGAATTAAAAAGACAACTCAAATTACAAGTTTTAATTTAAAGCAACAAGTACCATTTTGTTTCATTATGAGAAAAACAACGTATCATCATCAATTGTTAATGCGGATATTGCACTATATACCCAAAGTCTGGTACGGGCCGCCACCTTAAAGAATTAAGGTTCATTTTTCATCTCATAATAAGATGTGATTGTTTTCTGTTATCACTTTATGAACTAATCATATACTTTGAAAAGATGAGGCGATGGTCCACATCTTGATTTAAAGGGAGTCTTTGTGTTTATTAATACGATGAGTGCATCATATCCACTTAATGGAACTGTTTTTTTGGATAGATTGCTAGCTAGCTAGCTAGCTAATTCTTCGATAATGCCACAGTTTGAATTCAAGAAGTTGGCAATTGGCATGGTTTGTGCATATCGTTGTCAACCGATAATATGATCAGTAGTTTCAAAATTTGAGAGGATTGTTTCTCTGTAGCTTGAATTGGTTAAAAATGGTGATCTATATATATAGCTTATAGAATGAATTTTCAGCTTAATAACATACTAGTTTTTATTTCATTTAAATGGATTAATGTTCCTGCAATTTAATAGCTAACAGAAGCTCTTTGCTAGGTGTGGAGAAAATATTCCATGGATCCGTCTCATCAGTCATCACCATATAAGAGAAAATCTGCAATTTAATGAAATAATGCCACATGGCATAAAGCTAAATCAATTCCATTTATAAATTGTTTTCCGATTATATTATCACCCATATCAAAACTTTGAATTAAAACTCTAAATCTATAACTTCTTTTATTTTTCTCACGCCACGCCACCTCTTCAGCACTTCATTTTTTTATTTATTATTTTTTTCATATATTCGTTTCTTCTTAAATTTCTATCTAAATTCTTCAACTTTCAGATTATTTGTTTTATTTCCTGTTGCTCACAAATCTGCACTTCATCTAATTATATATATATATGAGTAATGCTAGACGTTCCTATTTTATTTTTTTCTAAATTTGGTGGCACGTGATATGTCAATATCTTATAAATCATGAGATTATATGGTGACTGATGTAATGTTAACACTCACGTACTACATCATTTGAAACAGAATTTAGGACATCTAACATTACTATATATATATATATATATATATATACAGAAATTTTCAAATCAATATATTATGATATAACTTTGTGAGGATATTGAATATAAACCACGAGTTTTGATATCAGGATGCACTGACCAAATCGGGACTGTATAAATTCCTCTAAACATGGAGAAAAAGAAAAAATTCCTATGAACAAATATACAAATGAAAACTCTTTTTAATCTTTAAAATGGTGAAAATAAAGAGATTTATGAAATGAAAATATGGTAAGTAAGAAAGAAGAATGGACAGGTCTATTTCTGAAAGAAAGAGAAATTAAAAAGACCTATGGAAGATTTGTTGAAGGACGGAGGAGATGAAACTGCAATTTGAGAAGCGGAGAAAGGAAAATGGAAAAAAAAAAAAAAAAAATGAGAGAAGAATTTTGTTTTTTTACTGTTGTACCACGTGGCATTATTTAATTGATCTGTCTCACCACTATCAGCAGTGAGAGAAGATAGACAAAAGATTTTCTTCTTATGTGAACAGCCATGTAAAAATCTGGACGAAACTGGTATGGGACATTTTTTGATAGAAAATTTGCAAATATTTATCGATCATCATGATCAGAATTCAGATGCTCACTCCCTCCAACGTCTCAAAACTTGTGAGATATATATATATGTACGGTCGGACAAATCCACTGCAAGCTGACAACTCTTTTCACTAAACTACAATCTAATACGACGTCACTTTTATCACTAAACCCCAAAACTTCATTCAACCAAAACATAAAATTTTAAAAAACAAAATCATCGGAAAATCCATCCAAGAGTACTCGCCGGCATAATTAAACATTTAAACTGATTATTTCTTTTCTCTTTGGTTATTCACTCACAGTTTTACATCGCCGACACCATGTAATTAATTAACAACAAAAAGCTAGCTCTCAATGTAGTAGACTAGTAGCTCATAATTTCTCTCTATTTCAAACAAAGAGGTTCAACAGTTTTCTATCTTCGTTGCCTCTCTTGATTTTAAGTCTCTCATCGCTGACCCCACTTTCAAAAGTAGTCATATCCGATCCCTCCACGTAATACGACGACGTCGCATTGGATCTCTGCTGGTTAAAGTACCTTCCTAGGCCACGTTTTCCAGTACCACTAAACTTGGGTGTCAGAGAGAGACTGAGATCAGACGTCTCTTGATGATTGATCCCCCTCCCCTCACTAGCAGCAATCAACGGCCTAGATTGAGTCATGAGGAGGCGGTGATGGTTCCTCACCGAATAAAAACTCTCAGAAGACCCATCACGACTTGGCTTTAAAACTCCCGATACGGGTCTCTGCAGAGCTCCACCACCCAGCACCGTCTCCACCGCCGCCTGACACACGTGCCAGTTACCGGTTGACAGCAATCCCACCGCTCCGTCGACTGGGTTGACTGTACGTCCACACGCTTCAAACAACAAAGACTGAAACAAAGCTGTAACAAAAATTAAGTTAAAATTAAAAAATCGACATGGGTTTTTTTTGATAATTTGTAAATTATAAAAAAAAAAAAAAAAGTATCCAACCAGGTCTCTGGGTTTCAGGTACGGCAGAGATAAATGACAAGAGATCGCTACGGCCGAAAAACTTGGCGAGAAACAAGGTTGCGTTGCCTTGTGCTTCTGGAGATTCCATCCACTGCAAACACGACCTCAATATGCATGTCTCGCTGCATCCCTTCCGTAGAACTCGGCAACCGTTGCAGCTCATGATTAAATCACCACCGTCCGATTTCTTTACTTACTGGACACTGGTCGTTGTTTGTTGGAAAATCTCTTTCAGTTGTTGTTGAAGTGATTACCTGAGCGAGTGAGAGAAAGAGGAGATGAAAAAGGCCACAAATATTAAAAACGGTTAATGAGATTGGAGTTAAATTGTAAGGTTGAGTTAAAGTAACTGTGGTAGAGTTAAGATATTATTATTTTATTTAAAATATTTTTTGACGGTGTTGGTTTTTTTTCTGTGTACGATGTGGACGTGGATCGAGGGAATCTCTTCCAAACTCTGGGCACGAGCGGCTCCGTGTCTCCGCTTCTCTTTGTTCTTCAAGCTGAACCGTTGGATTTTCGATTATTTGTTGATGTTGACCGTTGGATTTTTTGCTCCACTCCTTTTTAATCTCTTTGTAGTACTCTCATTGGTACGAAGCGATTCAGTGAACACACTCTAAAAAAGTCCCGTAAGTGGATTGAATTGTCATTTAATAATTTCATTATATTATTTGTTGATGAAGACATATTATTACTAATAATGCTCATTAGTCATTACCTTATCCAATTAAATGAAATTCACTCTCTTCGTTGATACAAAAGGTCACGTATATTTTTGGTAACTAATGATATATAAAGAATGATTAATTTAGTCCATATAGATGAAACTTAACTAGTAGATGGACGAGTTTTGAGACTTGGATAAATGACTCTCAAATTAGAGGCTCGAATTCTATTAATGATAAAAACTTCAAAGAAATACCTGTTTATAGATAGACACCGTCCAAAAAAATATTAATTTAATTATTATTCAGAATAGTTATCTGCAAAGAGGAACATATCATATTAATTAAAGGCAATTACCAAATTGGTCTTGGACTTTTTTCTTTATTCCAAGTTGTTTGCGACTTTTACAAAAATGACCAAATTGGTCCCTAACTTTTTAAATTGTACCAATTTCATCCCTCAATTAACTTTCTGTTAGTCAAACCTAACAGTCAATGGTATTTTAGTCGGGGCAATTACCAAATTGGTCCTGGACTTTTATCTTTATTCCAAGTAGTTTGCGACTTTTACAAAAGTGACCAAATTGGTCCCAAACGTTTTTATGGAGTACCATTTGAGTCCCTAACTTTTAAGAAACAACCAAAAACAACCCTTATTGTTAACCTCGGTTATTTATTCCGTTACTTTGACTATGGTTTACTTTTAAAAGACTAAAGTACCCCTCTAAACTCTAAAGTTAAAAATGTTTAAATAAAAATAAAATAATTATTTAAACAAAAATGTAATGAAAACAAAATAAAATAAATTATCTGCAACTCTCTCATTGATTCGAAAATCACTACCGAACTTGGAAACACTTACTACTAACAATCTGACCCCTTAAAAAAAATCAAAGGTTGGCAAATCCAGAATCGGCCAGTGCCTCAAGAATTAAAAATCTCATATCTCCGATGGAGAACACTAGACAGAGATCGGGGGAGATCTAGGGCAGCTTCGTGGATGACATGTTTTCTGGTTTGGCTCGGAGTCAATGGGGTTATTCTCTCAAAAATGGGTCTCTAATGCTTATATACTGAAGGCATCTCCATGACTCCATTATTGTCTGGTTCAAGTTCTTGAAAATGAGTCATTTTTTGGGTTCAATATTGATAAAAAAAAATAATAAAAACCTACAATAATTTTTTGGGTTTTGTATCGATGAAAAATTGATAAGATATGGATTGTTTTTCGAATCAATGAGAGAGTTGCAGATAATTTATTTTATTTTGTCTTCATTACATTCTTGTTTAAATAATTATTTTATTTTTATTTAAACATTTTTAACTTTAGAGTTTTGAGGGGTACTTTAGTCTTTTAAAAGTAAACCATAATCAAAGTAACGGTATAAATAACCAAGGTTAGTGATAAGGGATGTTTTTGGTTGTTTCTTAAAAGTTAGGGACTCAAATGGTACTCCATAAAAACGTTTGGGACCAATTTGGTCACTTTTGTAAAGTCGCAAACTACTTGGAATAAAGATAAAAGTCCAGGACCAATTTGGTAATTGCCCTATTAATTAATGTATGTTTCAAAGTACTTTCAAGTGGAAATCCAACGAAATGCAGCTGAAATTATTCATAAATTCAATCCAAATTATAAAAAAACTACTACAAACCCTAATAATTTATCACCATTAGTACCCCTTCAAACTCTCTACTAGTCATCAAATAGAATTCCGACAACTGGGTTTCTAAATATAATTAATTAACAGTTGATATATTATATAGATGATGTTGTTTATAAATAACAATTGATTGAGATTTGTATTTAAAAGTTGGATAGAGACTTTCACAAATAGTATTACTTGATCACCACTCAATATCAATATAATTTGATAGTAAGTGCTCTCATTTAACCAGAGATAAAGCTAGAATTTTAAATTCAATCAAGTTTAAAGGTCTATCCAGTAAATTTTTCATTTTATAAATAGTAAATATAAAAATTGTAAACAAAATATAAGAACTAAAAGAAAAAATTTCGAGAGAATAAAGGGCAATGACCCCTTCATAGCTTCGTCACTATATTCAGCATGGCAATTCTCAAGTTCTAGTCGATGCCCATCGTAGCCCAACAATTCTCAAGTATAATATATACATATAATCTCGCTTGATAGACCTATGAAATGACTCATGACTCGTGACTCATATTCCTCTTATATAAAGAAACTTGAAGGCTATGGATGTCTACATGTGAAAGTGAAACCCTTGTTATTCTCTGTTTCTTGTATGTGTTGTTTAGGCTCCTAGACACTATATATATAATGAGCCCAAATTAGACCTGACACGGTTCCGGTTCCACGGTTAGGTGGAACCGGAATCGGAACCGGCCTTAGACAATTCCGGTTCCGGTTCCGACAGAACCGGCGGTTCTAAACTGGATTTTTTTTTTTTTTTTTTACATTGCAAAATATTACATTTTATTTATTAAAAAATAAAATGTTAGAAAAGGACATTACAAAGTATTGGGCCATGGCCTATAACCCTTGTCCAAGTAATTATATTTTTCTTTGCATTCTCCTCATTTTTATATAGGTTAAATCTCTCTCCACTTTTCGTATTTTTCCAATGTGGGATGTGAGATTTTTTTATCCTTTCTATTCTAATTGTGTTGTTTTTCTTTGTTGTTAATTGTATCATAGATCTACCTCAACCCACACCATTTTCTACTGTAAGTAAATTAATGTACACAAAATTAAGTATTTAAGAAATAAATTCACGTTGAGATAAGAAATGTGGGACACTAGGACAAAAGATATATATAGATATATTAGATAATAAAGAATGATAGAGCATAAAAAGAAAAGAAGAAAGGCAGTACTTTGTATAATAAATAATTGAATTTCGTCAAAATAAAAAATAAAAAAAATGAATAATTGAAATTTGAAACAATGACACTGAATAAGAACAAAAGATATGAGTATGCAAGCACATGGCTGATAGGCGATGGCTCCCAATTGAAATCTCGTAACTTTTTTTTTTTGTTTTTTTGTTTTTTTGTTTTTTTGTTAATGGATTACAATTAAATATGGTACCAAGTCCAAGATCAAAATGTCTAAAGTTAACTCTCTCACTTATACTTAAATTTAGTAAGCTACAACTAGAATAGAAAGGAAAAGAAAATCTCACATCCCACGTCGGATAAATGAGAGAAGTGGAGAGAGATCTAACCTATATAAAAAGGAAGAGAATGCAAAGGAATATATACTAATTACTTGGACAAGGGTTATGGACCATGGTTCAATACTCTTCAATATCATTTTTTTTTTTTACATTTTTTTTTTATAAATAAAGTGTAATTTTTATAAAAAAAAAGAAATTAAAAAAAAAAAAAAACTTGGAACCGCCGGTTCGAACCGGAACCAGAACCACCGGTTCCAGTCCGGTTCCGTGAACCTTAGAACCGGAACCGGCCTCCCTCGGTTCCAGTTCCTGTTCTGGCCGGTTTCAACGGTTCGAACCGGAACCTTGCCAAGTCTAGCCCAAATTCATGCAAGCGTGTCGTCATTTTATTAGTTTTCAAAAGGAGTATAAGACCATCTCCAACCCATTGCACCACTTTGCAATAAATTGCAGTAGCTTATTTTTTTTCTATCTCCAACCCATGACACTAAATTTTACTCTAAAAAAAATATTCCTTTAAATATTCCCTGTCAACCAATCAAAAAAACGAAAAAAAATAAAATAATAATAAAAAAAAAGGGAAGCAACAAAGTAGCGCTAAGAAGGAAACTGCGCTAGATTTGGCGCAAGTTGGAGGGGTGCTGCAATCTGGCATGGAGAATAGTGCACCGGTTGGAATCCAAATCTACAATATGTAGATTGCCGCACCAGTTGGAGATGCCCTAAGAGATGGATAGTCATAGAATTAGTGCCAATTTGTAGAGCATAGTTAATTCAACATCACTGTATTCAAGATCCTTATCTTCAGTTTAAAGAGTAGATAAGGGGAGTTTTGGGCCTACTTGTCATGTTAACATTGCTTCTTCATATATTTCTATTTTTTGTTTTTTCATCAATCTCTTCTAAAATCAGAATTGATTTCAAGAATATTATGTTTCTTTCATGGGGTTGTCTCAAAGTTTTTGAAGGGACAGTGATATATATGACTTTATGTACGTACACACGTATTATGTTATTCCTTTAAAGATTGGAACATCACTATTTTGGCTCGTTTTAAAAGTATATAAAAACATAGACATTTGCTCTAAGAATTGAAGAAGAGATAGAGAGATACGAGACATTGTGCTTCGCTGAGATTGAACAGCAGTACAGCACAGTGACAACAGCATAGGTTCTGACAAAATCTTGAAATAATGAGTTATGTAATATTTTAATTTCTTTTTGAGATTATACAGTTCTCAGACGTCTAAAAGATTATAGGGGCAACATGACACTGGTTAGGCTTTACAAATGCTATATATATATATATATAGGCAGGAGAAAAGAAAATCTTCAGTAGGACAGTCTCATTGACGTGCAATAGAAGATTAGAAATGTGGTTTTTCAAAGTTGTAAAATATATTTTGATGTTTTCGATAAAAATGCTATACATCTATTGGACGGTCTCACCATCTGTCAATGAAACCGTCCCACTGAAGATTTTCTCTGTATGCAAACTATGAGATAGCTTACAGTGACTTGTAAAATGGTTATTTCTACTAGCTAGCTAAACTTACTTGACGGAATTTCACTGAATTAGATTTATTATAAGGACCACAATCTCTTAAGTGCCTTTGTTGCTTGATTTTTAATTGCTTTCGGAGCTAAAGTTGTAAATTGATTGCTAACAATTACACACAATTTATAAATGGAGAAAATATATGTCTTCTTAATTCTTCTACTGCAGCTTCACAATTGGGCTTAACAACAGTCCAAACATAAACAAATTGGGCTCTTATGGGCCTTGAAAAATTAGACTTCAAATCTTTTATCATTATATGATCAATGGAAATAAAACTAGAGTGCTGCTTGCATCCCTCCAAATCTGTATGTACAACCTAAATTTATATATTTTCAGAATTCCGAAATTATCCTTAAGTTAAATTATCGATATTTTAATTAAAAGATATTATTGACATCAACCAAAACAAACTTGACAGTCTAAACAAGAGCATCAGAGTTGAGTGCATATTGAGCCAATGTCGGATTGCAGCAAGCAAACAAATTTCCCTCTAAAACTCGAAGTTAATCGAATTTCAGAGACGGGATAAAAGCCTCAACAAATTCTAAAATGTCAGAGACAAGGGGCCGTTTGTTTTTTTCGCTATAAGACTTATTGTCTCTTATATCTTAAATTAAGATAAATCAGTTTGTTTGTTTTTACGACTTATATCTTATTTTAAGATATATATGTCTAATAGAAAAAGTAAAATTTTTTGGCTTTTATCTTATTGAAAAAGTGATATGGTAGAGTCTTTTAATAAATTTCCATAAATGTCATATTACAATTCATATATTTATAATTTTATCCATATATAATAAAACCCTAAAAATAAATTTTCTAAAAATTCCCAATTTTGAATAAACCCTAACGCAACCTAACCAACTCAAGGGAGGCCACAATTGTCTAAAACATGAAAAAACAAACATATCATAGTATCTTAATTTGTAAGACTTATTAACACGTCTAACAAATTATGGTCTTATAAGACTTTAGATAAAAAAAACAAACGGCTCCAAGGTCTCTAACTTCAAAATATGGAGTTGACTTAGTTTAAACAAGATCCGAGGAAGGCAAACAACGGAACTCACAGGTGAACAATGGCTTTCTTGCGTGTTTGCATGAAATAAACCTGTATCTAGAGCCAAGTATCTAGGCACAAAGGGACAACAAAACCAAAACCATAATCTCACCCTTGCAGTCTCAAATAACAAATATTAAATAGTAGAGATCCCAAAACCCGAAAAAGACGGAGGAGAAGGCTATCTATATTTGAAGAGATGGAGGAGGCTACTGCTTCCTCTGTCAAAATGTCTAAGGAGAAGGCTGTTGGTGTGGTTTCTTCCATATATATATATATATATATTATTATTATTTTTCAAAATTAAAATAAAGGACATAATTGGTAATTTTTGGGGTGTGTTTACAATATATAATATATTTCAAAAAAAAAATTAAGGGTTGTACATACGATGTTTTAGGGGTGTAAAAATCGTCACTCATAAAACTATTTCCACTCAACCACTCTTAACAAAGTGGTTGGATACTTCCATGTTCATTTATGTAACAGGGGTTTGAGTTTCATATTTATTCATTAAATCTCAATATGTGGGGATACCTTCCCTATATAATGGAAATTGCATATTTCAAATTGTACTTGTAGTCCGTGGCAGAGCCATAAATAGAAAAATAAAAAATTTCACAGGGGCAAAACGAAAAGCTTTTAAAATATAAAGGTAATAACATAATTTCATATATATATTAAAATAAATAAATTATAATTCCTGTAGTGACAAAATCGAAAAGAAAAGTAAAACCAACCTGTAAGATGTTATTTAGTTTCAAGTCTCAAATGAGTATAGGAAATTCTATTCACCTCCCTATATCCGAGACTAAGATTCGCCATGATTCTGCGACTCAAACATAATTAAGCCTTGTCACTAATTGGGCCATACAAGTTGAGACATAAATGAATAATTCTACCGATCTGGTTAATTAGGTTCATTTTTTTATTATTATTATATTCTATTGAGGGGGCATGTCTTTTTAAGATTAATGTGTTTTAAAACCTATGTTTTCATTTTGCTTTTCTTTTTATTTTGTATTTTTTATATTTTTTATTATTAATAAAAAAGCTCTGTAGAGTTTAGTCGTTTTAAAAAATAATTACATAAATTTTTTAAATATTATATTTAATTTGTAGTGATTGATATAGCAAGTCATTCAAAAATGACTACCATAATTGTAGTGGTTAAGTTGATCTCGCCGGAAATCAAGAATGAGAATACTTTCGTGGTTTGGGTGCATACATAAAATACTTTCGATATAAGAAAATTCCTAAATTATGTAAGAATAATGTTAGGGTTTTCAAAAAAATTTCCTAATTGATATGTTATATGAGTTATCAACTCTATAAGATTATATGGTAAGTAATTTGGTAAATAATTTGATATTAATAACTCATATACCATATCATTTAAAAAAATAATAATAATTAAGAAATCTAATATTACCCGTTATATAATCGACTTTTTGGGAGGAATACATCGCTCGTTGACTTTGAATGAACGAAAAAACAAACAGATTTTGAAAACTTTCGTGACGAACACTTGCAGTATTATAAGGTGCACCGGAAGATTCAAGCACGAGATTACACATGGCATTTTCACAACCCTAAAAACACTTAAAACACCATTGAGAGGTAGTAATTACTAATCGGCATGGCAGGCAAATCGGCAATGGCATCTTTCGTGGTGACTAAAGAAGACACGTGTTATGCACTTTGCATCGATTCATACTTTCACCAACTCACTCACACACTCGCACGTGTTTGGAAAATCATAATAATGGGTGCTGTGGTCCAACTCCAGACCAATCCTTAGAAATTATTTATAAAAACAGCCGATGATGATGTGTCCTTTTTTTTCTCCAACAACGATGGTACATTTTGGTGCCACGTCGCCCACTTGGAAGAGAAAAACAGTATATATAGGATAGTTTATGGTCTTCTATTTATATTATTAACCAATATTATAAGTTGCCTTTACTTTCTCATGTTAGGTTTGCTGAATTGGACTTGGCTATTACGTACAATTACATTGAACCTGCTCTAGTTTGGTTCTGGCATGTATCGTTAACTATAACTCTATTTATTATTTAAAATAAATAAATAAATCTAATCAAAGATCTGTCAGGGTCTAATTAAGATCAACAACTATAAATCACCGTATGAAATATAATTATCACCACTATTAGAAAGAATTTTCTCATACTTGGCGATTTTTTGATAATCCGTGAATGTATTAGTCATAATTAACGACCTAACTTTTAATTGTATCATTATTTGTATGAAAAGACTTATCTGGGCCATGGTCTACCGTTAACAAGGACTAGAAACAATGACCTTTTCTTGGTAAAAACAGTTCATCTACAAATTGCATACAAATTCAATGTTTGACTTCTTTTTTTATTTTTTTTTTCTCTTTAATGAATAAAAACTGTCTATGCCTACCAAACTAGAACAACGTCATCTTACTACTAGTCATACCGTACAGACTACAGTTACTCAAATGATGCAAAGAACTTGGAGGAAGGAAGGGAAGCTTCTTCGGAAATTGAACTAATCAAGACTTGATGTTTGGTAGCTAAAAATTCAGATAACCAAAATTTTCTTCTGTTTTCTTCAAAGTTGGCATTTTCAGCTATTTTCTTTCAATAAATCTATCTAAAAGATATAATAAATTTTTATCAAATAAATCTATGATATTTCAAAAGGGATCAAATTAGTCACTCTTACAATCAAATGTAACGTTTTACCTTTACAAAATTTGTGAAAATTATATATTATAACACTTATTTGTCTTATTTAAACAATACTAATTAAAATACAAATACTTAAAAAAATAATACAAAATGTAATAAATAATAGTTAAAGAGACCAATTTGGTATTTATAAATAATATAGGGATCAACTTGATTAAAAATGAAAAATAAAAAATCCTTTAACTACCTGAAATTATTAACAAAAATCTAGAATTTATTTAATAATTGCATTTCAAATTTAAAATGTATCCTTGATTGTTTATTTATTTATTTATTTATTTTAAGTATTACATTAATTCAGGTTTTTTTGGGGAGAGGAAGAACTCGAACCGGCAACCTCATCTCGTCAAACAGATGTGAGGGGTTTACCATCGGACCAACCTCATCTCGTCAATTTATCCTTAATTATTTATATCACTGTTGTAATTAAACAGGTTTTATCAAGATTTTATTGAACACGTACACATTCATTTCATCAAAACTTCATTCATTTTAATGGTGTGTTGATACAAGTTGTAAATGAGATAAATTATCTTCAACGTGTATCCACTTAATAAACAAGATATATCATTAATGTAGATCCACTTAACAATTGACATCTCACAAGTCACAAGTTAGGGATATTTATGATTACAATAAATGAATCGTAACAAAATTTGGTCAAAATTTTGCAAGTCAATATATTTTAATTTAATACATACTTATAGGAATTCGATTTAATACTTTGAGGCCATGTTTGTTACATGGGATATGATATGATAGAATTAATTTTAGTCATATATCCTGTTAATGATAAAAATGCTCCTCCGAGATACCCTCTCGATGGAATCGTATTCACTAGATTTAAGGTTTAGGTTGACAATAAGATATATAACAAAAGGTTTACAAGATGTAGATCTCTAAATGCGGTTCGGGTTTGTCGTATTCACTTATCTAGGGGATTCACTTTCTATCTTGCTCTTGAAAGGTTCTTTTTCACTCGTCCCCTTCAAATGGTAAAAAATGGAGTATATATAGGTTATTCTTCTGACAGGATGGGTGCCATGTCGCTTATTGGTTGGCCCAAGGCCGACACGTCTTCTTGCTCTTAATGGCGGTTGACCAACTGATCGCCGGGGGTTCCGATGCCATCATCGGTGGGTAACGGACTCCAAGAGGAGAACACGGTACGGAAACCTGCCTGCCGATGGTCGTCTCGGAGGGATCATTACCACCGAAAGGAGGAGGAGGAGGATGACACCGGTATATAATTTCGGAGTAACAATTCTGCTATCAACATATCCTATGTTTGTTGCTTGCATGGGATGAGATTATTTGATCTCATGCATGCAACCTATCCCACCAATGTAGGACTAGCTAATTAGTCCAACCACTTTATACTTTTATTGTTTTTTCTTTTTTCTTTTTTCAATTTTTTTATGTAATTAAAATATAAATATATTTTAATAATTAATAAAACATTTTATTTTAAATATTTTAAAAATAAAAAATTTCAATTTTAAAAAATAAAATGAACATTATTTTGTTTAAAATTTCTTTTAAATATTTTAATTTTTGTTTCAATATTTAATTTAAATAATTGTTTTAACTATTCCAATTATACGCGCTTGACTATTTTAAATATTTTCCAATTTTTGTATTTTAACTATTTTAATTGACATTCGTAAATCATTTGACACTCTTAATTGGAATTTCCTTTGTCATGTTCTACAGGCTTTTGGCTTCTCTCCAACCTTTTTGGATTGGATTGATAGCATTCTTGGCTCTTTAGGACTGTCTGTTTTGCTTAATGGTTCTCTGATTGGCTATTTTAGATGCACGATAAGGGTTAGACAAGGGGATCCTCTTTCTCCTCTTCTTTTTGGCATTGCTGAGGATTTTCTCAGTAGGTTACTTTCGAAAATGGTGGCATCTGACCAACTTTTGCCTATATCCTCTCCAAGGGGTTTTTTTGCTCCCACCCATTTGTTGTATGCCGATGATGTTATGATATTTTGTAGGGGCACGACCAAAAATCTAAGGAACGTTATGCATGCTTTCTGTGTTTATGGTAGTATTTCGAGTCAACTTGTTAACCGGAGTAAATCCTCCATCTTTTTTGGGTCTTCTGTTTCTCCTACTCATATTAGTTATATTCAGTCCTTAGTCGGGATGTAGATTGGTCGTTTTCTATTTTTTTACCTAGGGGTTCCTCTATTCCGGGGCAAGCCTAGGAAATCTTTTTTTATGCCCATTGTGGATAAGATTGTGTCTAAATTTGCCAGGTGGAAGGGCAAGTCTCTTTCTATGGCTAGTCAGGCTACTTTGATTTGCTCAGTGATTACTGGCTCTTCTGTTCACTCATTTATGGTTTATAAGTAGCTAGTTTCCTTAATTCAGATGGTTACTAGAAAGATCAGAAATTTCTTATGGACTGGTTCTTGTGAGGAATCCAAGTTGGTCTGCGTTGATTGGAAACGTTGTTGTAGACCTTATGCTCTTGGTAGGCTTGGTTTGAAGGATCTGGCCTTGTTGAATGATTCGTTACTTGGGAAGCTTACTTGGAAGTTTATAACTTTGAATAGTTTTGCTTTCACTTTTTTTTTTTTTTTTTTTTTGCGTGAGAGGTATATTCAACAGTTGCAGAAACCTCAGAGAGGCTACATCACCTCTTCCATAAGTCTAATTATGTTAAGCTCATTAAGGATGGTATCTGGCTTATCGAGAAAGACTCCCAAAGAGATTTTTAGCGTGATAACTGGTTTAGGGTGCCCATTGTGGATCTCCTTGGAATTCTTGATTTCGTTGTCACGCATCTTCAAGCTAGGGTTTCCGACTTCATTCGGGATGGTAAATGGGTCTTGGAAAATTGCTTTCGTGCTAGGTTCTCGGATCTTTGTTGTTGGTTTGAGAAAATTGCTATTTCTCCAATGACTAATTATTTGGTGTGGCCTAGGGATGAGAATTTTCCCCATGGGGCCCTACCACCATTTGGGGGCAAATTTTGCCCCCAAATAGGGTTTTGGGGTGGGGGCAAATTTTGCCCCCAAAACCTAAATGGGGGTGGGGGTGGGGGAACCTCCCCCCACCCCCGTTTCCCCATTCCCTCATATATTTTTATTTATTTGTTTGTTTATTTTTATTTTTATTTTCTTAAAAAAAAAAAAAATCTAACTCTATTAGTCTATTACTAATATTTTGGATTGATCGAAGGCTTTAAATTTGTTTAGAATTTTATGTGTAATACACTAATACTATATTATTATAGTTATTTGTATTAATTTTGGATTAAATTAAATCAATTATATATTTTATATTGTATATTTTGTTAATTATTGGATTGGACATTGAAACATAGTGAAACAAAAGTTTGGTTCGATCGAATTCCGAATTATAAATTTGGGATTTCAAATTGAAAAATTTTAGGATTAGAAATAGGGGAAATGTGGGGAATGGGGATGGGGGTAGGGGTAGGGGAACCTCCCCCTAAACACCCCCATCCCCAGTTCCCCTAAATGGGGTTTGGGGGCGGGGGCGGGGGCGGGGGCGGGGGCGGGGGTGGGGGGAGGTTTTAGGAATGAGGTAAGGGGACCCTCCCCCGCCCCATTACGCCCCCATTCCCATCCCTAGGACTGTGGCCTCATTCAACGGTATGGTTTCTTGTAGGGCGGCTTATTCTAGAATGTTTCAAGATATCCCTCAAGTCCCATGGTGGAGGGATGTCTGGTCTCACTATATCTCTCATTCCCGTTCGCTCCTGACTTGGCGTCTTCTTCTTAATAGATTACCTACCGAAGATCGTTTGTGTAGGTCCGGTTTTCAATTAGCTTCCAGGTGTAGTGTTTGTGTTGTTAGCTCGGAGTCAATGGATCATCTTTTTCTAAAGTGCCATCTTGTTGCTGCTATTTGGGAGGTGGTTTTTTCTACCTTTCAAATGCATGTCTCTACTGATACTCGGTTTTTTTTTTTCCTGTCAGGCCATGTTTGTTTCTTTTAGTAATCAGATTAGAATTTTGTGGAAAGCTGTTATTCATGCAGTGGTTTAGAGTGTGTGGTATTCCCATAACCAGTGGATTTTTTTGTAGTAAATCTGTTGATTTCAGTGTTGCTTTATCTCTTGTTTGGCACTCTGTTTATGATACAAACCGTTTGGGAATCAGTTGTATGCATAACTGTGTTGATGATCTGCTAATTCTTCGTCAGTTTGGCCTTAGTGGTCATCCTGGTAAGGCTCCGGTTATCAAGAGTGTCGTCTGGTCGCCCCTTGCTCCGGGGTGGATTAAGGTCAATATAGATGGTGCTGCTTTGGGTTCGCCAGGTGTAGGGGTTGTGGGGGTGTTTTTCGAACTTGCAAATCTTTTTTTAGGGCCTGTTTTGCGATCCCCCTTGGTCAGGTCTTTGCTTTCGAGGTTGAGCTCCTTGCGGCTTCTTTAGCAATCAATTACGCGTGGAAGTTGGGTTAGTATAGGATCTGACTCGAGAGTGACTCTTCTTATGTTGTTCAGCTTCTTTCTGATAAGTCTGATCAGGTAACCTGGCGTGTTCATCAAGCTTGGCAGCGTTGCATTTATCAGATCTCGCATATAGAGTTCCAGGTCTCGCATATTTACAAGGAAGGTAATCGGGTCGCGGATGCTCTCTCTAAACACGCTTTGGGTATTTCTTCTTATTTGTGGCGGTCTTCCACTCTTTCTTTCTGTTATTTGTTAGTTGGTAATGATTATATGGGTAGAGAATCTTTCAGGTTTTCCTAGCTTTGTTTTTCTTGTTTGGTCTATGTGCCTTTGGGTTTTTTGGGATTGTGTTCTCTGTTTTATGATGTTTTGTGGATTCTTTTGGTTTTTTTTTTCTTTCTTTTTTTCCTTTTTTTATATATTCATGGATAAACTATTCCAATTCTATGCAACTATTTAAAAATTATTATTCTTCTTTTATTTATTTTTATTTATTTATAAAATTTAATATTTATTTAATATATCTTATTATAATATTTAAAAATACTAATTAAAATTGTTATTTTATTTAATACTAATTATATATATATATATATATATATATATATATATTTTAAAAAGTTTTAATTAATTTATTTAAAAATAACTTTATTTTATTTTATATTAATCAATTCTACACTGCATTAAATATATGATAAAATTATTATTTTTATTTAATTTCATATCACACCAAACAAAAAATAAGAATATTTTAATCCAATCTTATACAGCGCCAAACACATCACAACACTAATTTTAATTAAATTATATCTCATCAAATCAAATCTAATCCAATCCTATGAAAATAATCTTATCATATCCTACGCACCAAATAAGCTATGAGATGATATCGTATTAATCTTTGATTAGGTGGGGAATTATTTCATTGATTGATGTCTGATTTAACGTAGGTGATGCAATTGTCATTGCTCTTGTGATCCCACTTCAATCTTCATTAAGTCGGTCTGCCGCCTTATTTAATTAATCAATGAATTATTTGTTTAACTAATGAAATAATGTTATATAAAAGATAAAACTAATGAAATTATGTGTGCTTAAGTGGGCGCCACAGTTGTAGATCCAACGTATTAGAGTCTTCTAGATTACAATGGATCAATGGACGAGAAAGCACTGGTGAAGTCATCAAAAAACTGAGGGTCTCTTTAAGTTAAGTTAGTTGATAGGTATTAGTCTTTTTATAATTCCACGTGGATAGCAATATTAAATTAAAAAACCTAAAATCAAAACTTGGAAGCTTCAATAATGGGGCCCCAAAATTGTATTGCTTCTCGATTGATGACCTGACCGACTCTTTCCAGTTCAACGCGGTGGACGGTGGTGGTGCAATTATTTTCAGTTTACTTACGCTAGTTGACTTCGTCTTTTCTTTTTCTAATATTCTGTTCACAACTTCACACTGATTTTTTTTTTTTTTTTTTTTTTTAAATTAAGAAAAAAACTTGACATTGCCCTTCTTATACGACGGTATTTATTGATATTAAACATTACATAAAAGTTTACAATGAAAACTCAATACACATATTGATAAAATACTTATAGTAGAACTCAAAATGAACTAACCTTGGTTTTGAAAAAAATAGAAAATGAATAGATAAATGTAACTAATTATAATTATAAAATACAATAAAAATTTGATTATTAAAATGACTAATTTGCAAATTGTCCACTATTTACTTTGGCATTAATCCACCAGATCTAATGGTATTCAAACATCTTTCCCACACGCAAACCATCTTCATATTATATGCGGTGGCCTTGTTATTTTATATAGTACACTATACTGAATAATGCTTGAGATACTGAATAATGCTTGAGATACTGATCTTACCAATAGCAGTGTAGCACATGGTTAAATTTGTGAGATATATGTAAATAGTAAAAAGAAAAAAAAAAAAAAAAAACCACGTGCTACACTCATATTTGTAAGGTCATTATTTTAGATACTAAAGTCAATACCCGAGCATTATTCCACTGTATCTCCGTATCATAGTTTAAAAAACAACAGAGTCCTCTTGCTCAATATTAGGACACGACTTGCCAACCAAATACAACTAACAACCCTACTACTTTTTTTTCTTTCTTTACAAATGCCCAAATCTTAGAAGAGTGACTTACAACTTACAATCTGTGTGTGTCTTAGCTGTTTAGACACGATGAAATTAAGTGCGCCAGATCACCTCAGGATCACGCATTAGTGTCCACATTAGCAGAGAGGGAATATAAATTAAAGCATATATAAAAGAGATTTGACGCTTTAGCTAGTTAGCTAGTTAGCTAGTTTAGCTAGCTTTGATTATTTATCAGATTCTCGACCCGCTGTGCACGACGCGTCTCGTTGCGCATATGTGTGTGAAACCTCACTCGAACACGTTTGAACTTTGAACACAAAACGTTTGCGAAATTTTGTTGCAAATATCTATCATGTTCCGTGAATGGATTCATAATTTCATATCTATCTTGACACATGTAAAGATTCGATATTGCAGAAATATGAGTAGCTTAGTTTAAACAATTCGTCGGCAAATAATGGTATGACACGAGAGAAATCGAAATCGAAATAGAAATAGAAGAGTCAGCAACCAATAAAAGAAAAAACAAGATATTAATTAAAGTCGGCTAAGTAATTAGGGCACCTGTCATCCTAATCAAGAGAAAATTTTGTATAGGACTGTCTCGTGTGGTGAGACCGTGAGACTGTCCAATGAGATTGCACTAAATTAAATTTTATAATTTATTTTATATTATCAAGATAAACGGTGCAATCTCATTGGACGGTCTCACCACGTAACAGTTCCATGCAAGATTTTCTCCTTAATCAATCCACGTGAAAACAGTGTGCTAAAAAAACTAAAAGCTATCTTCTTATCCACAGTCCACACCAAACACACCCCCGACCCCGACCGATCATCATCTTGATAAAATGCCATCTCCATCCAACTTTATAATATTAATAAAATATTAAGAAAAACAAAAAGATTTCACATGCGCGTGAAGCTCATGGCTTGATGATGTAGTGTAGTCTAGTACTGAACTAACAGTTAAAAACCGTCACTCTCAATCTGTGTATTCTGTCATGATTCATGCGCAAAGCAAGTAAGTGGCCTCAACTGAACACTCAACAAACTCTCTGCCAACCCACTTATTGCCCCGCCGCTCACGCCTCACGCGGTTCTCTTCTCCCTCGCGCGCCAATTACTCTTACGTACTCTCGTGCGCAGGTTTACCATTTCTAGAGTTGACGCGGCGTATTTTAGACTCAGTATACGCGAATTCAACAATTGTGAGCCGGAGAGTTGAATAAATTAATAAACAGGTAAATATGTAGATAAATATATCAATTCAAATATTTAATTATGGGGAAAAAATCAATTCAATAAATCACTATAGCAGGTCACAACTGGAGTAACTGATAGCTATCAAGCTATGTACACAAAAAAATTATCGCTGGAAACAATTAAGTAAAAGAAATACATGATCAAAAGCTTAACTAAATTAATTAATATCCTAAAATATGCTAAAAAAAATGGTGACTTAGTGATCTAGACTTCAATTTTGGGCGCCATGAAGAAACGGGGCTTCTTTGCTGGATGAGGAGACTCGACCTCATCATCGCCGGAGATAAAGAAGGCGGGAGAGAATTCCGGTAAGACAGGGAGGTTGAGGTCAAAGTTGCGGTGGCTGACTTGGCTGTGGCTATGGCTGCTACTGGACCCCACACCATCTGATGACGTCACTCCGCTTTTTTCGCCGCCTTCGTAGTGACAGCGTTTGTGTCCGCCCAAAGCCTGCCCGGTGGGGAAGGTCTTGTGACAGATGGAGCACTCGTGAGTCCTACCGGTGGGATTCGGTGCGGTGGTGGCGGTGGTAGTGGTGACGGTGGAGGTTGACTGGTCTTCGCCGCCGCCGCCGCCGCCGCCGTTAGATCCTTTACGGTGACTGGCCTTGTGTCCACCCAGAGCCTGGTAAGAAGAAAACGCCTTGTTACATACGCTGCACTTGAAGATAAGCTTCTGCTCTAGCGTCGTTGCAGGAAGAGGCGGCAGCGGCGCTGGGCTTGGAGACTTTTGTCGCTGCGAGGAAGTGGAAGTGCTCTTGTTGACACTGTTGGAGGTTGTTCCACGAGCAAGCATAACCAAACAGAGAGCGAGATACTCTTCCTCTGTTGGAGGGTTGTGTGGACGCCTTGAACGCTTACGCTTAGTCCACGGCTCAATACAGTTATGACTACTAGCTTCCTCGAAGTGAAAAGTAGGCGTTGCGGTGGTCGGAGAGTTAAGAGCTTCTAGTGCCATCTCTCTTGATCTTGAAAATCTCAAAATACAATTAGAGAGCTTTTTAGATTTGAGAGTAGTTTGAATGTGAAGAAGAGAGGAGAAAGAAGAGTGAAGAAGATTTTGAGTTGTGATGTGTTAGAGTGAGAGTGTTGGTAGGTTTTTAAAGGGGATCAAGAGAGGGAAGTTGCGTGACAAGTGGTAAGAAAGTGATGAGGAGGTGTGCAACAAGTTAATGAAATTAAATATTTCGATACTATAGATGTGGAGCACGTTTAGTTAATTGGATAGAGCTTTCTTGGTGGGCTTATAAAAGTCGGTCAAAGGTAAAGAATAGTTGGGATAACTGTACAGTACCCACAATTTACTAACTCAGTGTGGGGCTGTTGAAGTTCTCATCTCAATAGAAGACCCAGACTTTTTCCAAGTCAAATCCAATACATTAAAAGAAGAAAAAAAGAAAAATATCTGTTTGTATCCAAACATACGCGGTCTCTTGAAGCAGCCGGCAGCGAACATGTAAGCACGGGGACTTTTCCTTGTGGTTGGAGGGCATTAGTTAACAACAAGTGTATGTATAGTTTGGCGAGGTTGGGCGTCAAGTAGGGATAAGCATTCATGTATTTGGTCCCAATTAGGTGCCTTATCACATGCTATAGTTTCTTTGTTCGGTGGACGACTTTTATTTAATTAATTAATTATCGATTTAAAGGCTAAACGAATTAAAGGGTGCCACATAATTACGTAAATGCAAGTGGAAATATGTGAATAACAGGTCAAATTGAATCAATCGTGTTCAGTATTTATCTTGTGTAGGCTGTGTTTTTAGAGATGGCGGCTTGTGTAAGCAGGCACGTAGCTCCAGGCTCCGTCATGTGTAACATTTGGACTAACGATTGAAATATATTTTTTGGTTTTTTTCACGTGGTTATTAAAGATTCAATTAGAATAAACAGTTCAAATTTTCTACTTTTGACGATCACATGTTAATTGCCGTGAAAACTCTTTACGTGAATTGGACCACGTATCAACTTATTCCTTCATATCTCTCTATTTTTGGTATTATTATTATTAAAATAAATTGAGATATATGTAGAACCAGAAAATCCTACGGTCAAAATTCGGTCAAAATCGTGATACTCGGGCACTGGCAATCTATGAATGGTTCTTTGTCGAATGGTTTGGATTCCCTGTAGAACAAAGCTAAAAGAGGTGTCTTGTAGGAGTCGACTTGACACCCAAGTTAAACCGTTTACGAACAAATTAATAATTCGAATGAAAAATAAACAATGTAAATTCTAAAACAAACCGTAGGCTGGGCTTGTCGAGCCATAGGTTGTGTCGTTCGTATAGCCTTAGGTGCGCTTGGGCTGAGCGATGGTTGACGGAGAACGATGATTGTAATTTGGATCAAGTTCCGATAGCCTTTCTTATGGAGTTGTTTAGTATCTTTTTTTCCAGCCGCTGTAGGGGGGTATTTATAGGTTGAGACCTGTCTCCAACGGTCACTTTTTCAAGGTTTCATTGTGGGAGGGATTTTAGGAGAAATTTACTCCCATTAAACCCGGTGGTTACGATCGTCACAATTAAAGCTTATTAAAACTGTAACTGCTATTTTAGACTGAGTCAACCAGCCAAGTTTCAACTGATAAAACCTTTGGGTCTACCCGATTAGTTACGTGCCAAGCTAGTTTTAATTCATAATAGATTGGATCTTTCTGATCATTGGGCCTATGAGCCATTTTTGGCTACCACAATATATATATATATATATATATATATATATATATGCTTACTATATATGTCGTGTAACGCTAATGAACGGCTAATATTCTTTGAAAAAAGAGTCAAACAAGTAAAAACATATATTGATGGACGATCTCTAATGTAATTACAATTTACAAGAGAGAATAAGTTATGCTATTCTGAGTTAAATTTTATAAATATCAATTTGTGAATTTAATATATATTCATTCATTCATAGGCTTAGAGCATCTCCAACAGTCTACCTTAAATAAGGGTGAATGTTGATGTAAGGAGCCATTAAGGGAGTATATGCTCCAACAATACTCCCTTAAATGGTTCCTTTAATAATTTTTTTATTAAATAATTTTTTTATTATTATTTAAATGTTAGATGTTGTGTAATAAATATTATATATTGTTTTTCATTAAGAGAGTTTTAAACAGATTTTAGCGGTAATATTTATCAATCTAACTTCATATTTTTGTTAAATAATAAAAAATCAAAAACCTACTCTTGATCATAGTTTAACGGTGATATCCATCAATGCAACTTCATTATTTTGTTATAAAAATTCAAAAACCTCTCATTTTTATCCATCTGACTTCATCATTTTTTTCTTAAAGTGTGAAATTTTACGATGCATAATAACCAATTTATAGTGAAATTAAAAAATAAAAGAGCAAAAGAGCTGTTAGGATTTTAAAGAGATGTCAGCTTAATTCAAATTCAAATATATGGAGTTTTTAAAGAAATAAAATAATCTTAAATAAGTGGAGCCCACTTTAAGGGGGTCTAAAAACACTCATTAATTAAGAGAGTGAACTCTACTTGAACACAATTAAGGGAGTCATTTAGGGAGCTGTTGGAGTTGCAAAAATACACATACTCCCTTAATTAAGCTAAGGGATATCATTAAGGGAGTCTGTTGGAAATGCTCTTATAGATCTTTTAACGGCAGATTTTAATAGAGTTATATTATATATTTTAGTGCCATTAAGAAAACTCAAAAATAGGCTCTTTAAATGGGCACTTACTCAATATTATCATCTTTCATTAATTGATTTACTATTTTCCACCATTTTCGATAGGGGTGGGCAATAAACCAATGAACCGAACCAAACTGATCCAATCGGTTTTTTCTTTTCTTTAATTTTTGGTTTTCTTATGCTGGCCGATTTAGTTCGGTTCATTTTTTTGAAAACCGATTGGATCGGTTTGTTTTCCGGTTCGTTGTCTCAAACCGAAAAACCGAATCGAGATCTAACTTTTATATATATAAAAAGACCTAATTTAATGTTCAGCAGTCTATAAAACTATGAAAGTGTGTCACAATATATATATATATATATACAGAAATTCTATTATCAGTTCGAACTGACAAAAGTTATATTAGTTCCTTGCAATAATTAAACCTTGCAATAATTAAACCTTGCAAGGCTCCGGTTTGAACCGTCGGAACTGGACTGGACGGAACCGGAACCGGAACTGAAACCGGAACCGGGGGAGGCCGGTTCTGGTTCCGGTTCCAATTTTTTCAGAACCACCATGTTCGAACCGGACTGGAACCGACGGTTCACGTTCCGATTCCGGTTCCGGTTCGGTTCGGTTCGGTTCAAACCGGCGGTTCAAGTTTTTTTTTTTTTAATATATAAACCTAAATCATTCCTCTTCTTACTCACCGTGACATCGTCTGGAGTCTGGACAGTGGACTCAGATTCTTCTTCTTCGATCTCCTCCTTTTCTTTTTCTTCTTCTTCGATTCATCTTCTTCGATCTCTTTTTCTTTTTCTTCTTCTTCTTCTTCGATCCACGATTCCACCCCAAATCCCTTCTTCTTCTGCAGCATCATCTTCTGATTTGGACAGTTGGAGTTTGGGTGATTTGGGGATGGCCGATTCAAGGGTGGTGGTGGATGATTTGGGGTTGATTTGGGTGATTTGGGATTTTGGGGTTGATTTGTGTGTGAGAGAGGCCGATTCAAAGGTGGTGGTGGTGGGTGATTTGGGCATTTTGGGGTTGATTTGGGTGATTTGGGATTGATTTGTGTGTGAGAGAGAGAGGGATGATAATCGATGGAGTCATGGAGACATGGAGTATGAACCGGAATTTGGATAACTGGAATACTGGATTATGATTTATGGTATGGGTTGTTTTTTTTTCATTAAAAAAAATAAAAAAATAAAAAAATAAAAAAAAGTTCAAAACCGTCGGTTTGGCCGGAGCCGGAACCGGAACCGGAACCATAACAGGTTCCGGTTCTGGTTCCACCAAACCTTGGAACCGGAACCGGAACCGAAACCGAAACCGGAACCGGAACCGGAACCGGAACCGGAACCGGAACCGGAACCGGACCGAAACCGTGTCAGGTTGACTTGCATATGGAGCCACTGGATTTAAATACTTTGACTTGAATGTATGCACTTGTCAGTCAAAGTATTTAAATCCAGTGGCCCACATACAAGGAACTGATATAACTTTTGTCAGTTCGAACTGATAATAGAAAGACTATATATATTTGCTGAATATTATTTTAAGCTAGTTTTTTCAATTTATTCAAGCTCATAATTAAATTTGGTCAATAATTTAATTTGGTCAAAGGCCCAAAATGATTAAAATATGAAAATCTGTGTTATAATTAAAGCCCATTAATTTAATTCAATAGGCTCAAAACCGAAAAACCGAAAAATCAAACATAACCGAACCGGTCCAATTCGGTTGGTTTTTGAACGGTTGATATTTGTAAATTTTATTGGATCGGTTCATTTTTCCAGAAACCGAACTTTATCGGTTCTATTGAAAAATGAAGCGATCTATTAAATGTCCACCCCTAATTTCCAATTCCTTTTAAGTTTTTTTTTTTTTTTTTTTTAAAGAGTAAAAAACTTTAACTCATTATTTTATTTTCTGTCCTATCCATTGATCTCAAACCAGCCATTAGAGCAACTCTAATGAGCGACACTAATTTGGCTTTAAAAGAGCATTTTAGGGAATAAATGTAGGCATGTAGCTGTATTAAATATGAGAGGGTTATATTAAGAATTAAAAAAAAAAAAAAAATTAAAAAAAGAAAAATATTTGGTGTGATAACATGTGTTACACCACTGTTCATAACACCAAATGTCTGGCATGGGACTATGGGAGGTGCCATTTGGTGCGCTGGTGTCCATTGGAGTTGGCCTTACTCGTGAGAAGAACGGTCAAAATTTACCAACTTTTTTTTATTTTTTATTTTTAGTTTTTTTATGTTTTTATGCTCGGAATTACTAGTTGTTGGTCTTGGAATCTAGAAAGGCAAATGAATTTAGAAGATACGCGAAGCATCCAGACGCTCACACGTGCAGTGGCCGACTACCAATCTACCATTACCATGTTTTTGGGTCCCATACTCCCATTGGTACCTTTCCAAAAATTGAAAATAACCATCCAAATAAAAAGAAAATCAGCTGGATTTCAAACCGAAAGGAAAAACAATTCAGAAGATAAGCCGCCTGGATCATGTGTCGATCATCAAGTAATTTAATAATTGTATATGTCTGTGCTTTTGGCAAATACATTGATGAGATTGGTGCATTTCAGTGCTTTGTATCAAAATACTGTTGTCCTACTTTTTAAGATCCTTTTGTACAGATTTGTAAATCTGGGCTTCTTTTTTTTTTTCAGCTCTGATCTGATATTCTGATTAGTTTCGTTTTCGGCTGAGAACACATAAAAGTAGACGAAAAGCTCCCATAATATTCCCGATTAGTGGTCATGACATGAGATAACTTTCTGGTTTTTGTCTGGCAACTTGTTTGGCTTTGCATTTCTCACTATACAGTGAGATGACTCATCAGCAACACCAAAATGATCACGAAAGAATTATTTCAAATAAAAATAAAATAAAATTTGAAATGGATAGGCTTTGAAATCGGGACTTGTGAAGTCATTGCTTACATATATATGTATATATACATAGGACCACGGACGAAACTTGGTGCCTGCCAACTGCCAAACAAAGCCTAATTTTAGTCAATTCATTCCCTTATTAGTTATATTACGAAGTTAACAAAATAAAAATCATGTGTTGTTGTTACTTGTTTGACACGGTTTGGAAGTGGACTTGAAAAAGATAAGTATCGGAAGAAACTTTATAAAAAAAAAAATTCAGTTCATTGTACAATTAATCACGTCTTTTGTGATGTTTGCAGGAAAAGAAAATGCAAGCATTAGATGCTGAGATGCTGGCATAAGTAGTGTTGTGTGTATAAACTGGGAAGTGATCTGTAAATCTGAAAAAGGTAGAGCATATACTGTCACCAATAATCGCCGTCGTTCGTGTGCACGCCAAGTGTTTGATTAAATTACTCAAACAACTTGCTTATTAGTAGAAGATTGTGATCATGGTGCTGGCCATTCAGGAGTCCTATTCTAGCAGATTGAGACTATATTATAATATTATATTCGAGTAATTTTTTGAAACCAAATTCTAGTTGTGAGATTGGGCCCATTTTTAAAAGCAGCCTTATTCAGCTACCCAGATACAGAAAAATGTTGCTTGCTTTGCTTCACCAACCTACTCACTAGTCAGTAGTCACTACTTACACATGTTGCTTGGCCTTACTTGTTAGGTAAGAGTCGCTCCTGTGCTCAATGAATTGACAGATAAAAATTGTGGTTCAATGGTTCTTTGTATATAATATGAAACAAATCATGTAAGATTACAGTAATTTAATGACGTTTATTTGTCAATGGCCATAGTACATACTTCCATGATTAAACGGTGGACTTGAATCAAAGACTATTAATTTCAATTAATGGGAATGGGATGATAGAAACAATGAATTTACTTTACCAATTTGATTTTGGCGTTTTCTTTTTTGTATAATATAGAAATCCCTAAACCCGTTTAGTGAACCCCCGAGTTCCAAATCGGATCCAAGCCGAATATATTGAATATTTCAGTGGGTTAATTGCACTAACTTACCTTTACTTTATTGAATTTAGTCATATTTCAAAAAGATTCTCTAAATTAACACAAACACCCCTTATCATCAAGTCAATTTGTTAACTTTAACGGTTGACTAACCTTGATCTATGGAAAACCAAATATACCACTACCACATCATCTCAAACATAAAATATTTTTAATTAAAAAAAAAAAGTTAATATATCGGTCGTCTACAGAAACATCCTCAATTCACGAAGGAGCCTCCTCAGCGAATTGTAGAGAGTTGATCTTTGAGATTGGTGAAGATCTTTTTCGGTAAGTAGGAGATCATCAAAGATCTCTTGTTTCCTTGATAGATTATCTTTTTTTTTTTAAATGATTTTTCAATTTTAATTAAAAAATCATTTATGTTTGAGATGATGTGGCAATTGTATATTTGGCTTTCCAAGAGTCAAGGTTAGTCAACCGTTATAGTTAATGGATTAACTTGATGGCAGGGGGTGTTTGTGTTAATTTAAGGTTTTTTTTTTTTTTTTTTTTTTTAATCTTGCTAGATTTAATAAACTAAGGGCAAATTAGTGCAATTAACCCTATTTTCAGTGCACGAATTTTGTAAATTTTTATGATAAAAGTTAAACATAATAATTTTGGTGAAGTTTATGAAAATTTTAACATATACTTGGAATATGACAAAGAAGAACGACTGGCCTTCTAACTTTTAAGACAACAACTCCAATGACGTAACTCAGCTGGTAGATGGACGAGCTTGAAATTTGGGTAAATAACTCCCAAGTCAACAGCTCTAATCCTACCAATTTGGGTAATTTTTTTTTTTTTTTGAAATACAACTGCATCCGGGACTCGGTGAGATAAACATACTCTACAAGAATGGTCAGGAATACTACTCCCACTATCGGGGAGGACTACAACTCTCATAACCAGGGAGATATTACATATGAACTACAACTCTCACAACTGGAGACAGGGTTGTTCCCACAAACCGGGAGAAAACTCCCACACATACTTGTAAAATGCGTATGGTGGGATTTGAACCCTTAACCACTAGGTGTGGAAAGGGAGGCGTAAAATGTGTATGGTGGGATTTAAACCCCTAACCACTAGGTGTGGAAAGGGAGGTGCACAATCATCTCTAATAAAAGGCGGCTAGGTAATTAATAAACAAATCCAACAAACAATGTTTCCAACTTTTGATGAGATACAGTGATTCTTTTTTGGATGGACCAAATTGCCCTCGAATAGTACTCACTATCTCACCTACCCAGGACTAAACAAAGATACTCATAATTTGTCTGTTTGTTTTCTCTGGTTTTCAGTCAAGCAAAGGAAAAAAAATGAACGGAGCTTCACTTCTTAACTCTTCAAAAGCACAAACTCGCTTCGCATCTGCGTTGCCAAAACTCTTCAAAAGCACAAACTCGCCTCGCATCTGCGATTCTGCGTTGCCAAAACGACTCTGTCGCTCAATCGCTGCTCCTTCCTCTGTTCAATTACCACTATATCCCTCGCAAACTCACCGAATTTCCTCCCGTTCTCTGCGCTGTGCCGGTAATTTATTTTTTTCTTTCCTTTTTTGTCTTAAATATTTTAAATCATAGGTGTAAGGTCAATTTAGTAAAACGGTGAAGTCTGAGATATAAGATATTTATGGAAAGGGCAATTTTGTCATAAAATATTTTAATTGGATTGGTACATTCCCTCTTTCTCATCAACATATATTCGGCCTACGGTGAAGTCAAATTGGCGTCTCTCTTTTACACTCTCTTTTTCTCTCACAATCTAACTGGTGATTTGAGTAGCGAGTGGTAACTCGGCTAAATCTCGACAAATGACTGCTAAGGATGGAGACGACACTCGAATTGCTAGGATTTCCTCCGCGATTCGTGTGATCCCAGACTTTCCTAAACCAGGTTTTTTACTGACTTCGACTTCACTGTTTATCGTTGTTGTTATTTTTCTTATTATGGGCCCAAGATTCATTTTCTGTTAATATGGTACTGTAATTTGTCATCTGGCTATGTGTACTTTTTTTCTTTAATGTTAGTAACTTAGAATTTAGTTAGAAGTCGTTTTTGACGAGTCCTTTTGTTTTGTGTGTTGACAGGGATTTTGTTTCAAGATATAACTACATTGCTTCTCGATCCAAGGGCTTTTAGGGATTCTATTGATCTGTTTGTTGAGAGGTACAAAGACAAAAATATCTCCGTTGTTGCAGGTAATCTCTTAATTCATTGTCATTGCTCTCTGTTCAATACACTTCAAGCTAAGTATAGTAAAGTTTGATTTGATGCATTGTTTTCATTGATTATATACTCTCATGTGTTTGTGAGTCAATCCAAAAATTGAAAAAACAAAATATAAACATTTCCTCAGATTAAGTCTTATATGATATACATTTATGGTTTCATTGTTTGATTCATATCTATGATCAATGTTTTAAAAAGCAGATGAGTTTTGTCGCAGTGAGGCGAGGCCAGCTGCCTCAATTTAGAAAAAATGAAAACTTAAATTACATGGTAAATATGATGACATGGTAAGGGCATGTGACCTTTAGGGCTTGGTTTTTCCTTTGTCGAGCTTGAGGGTCTGTGAGCCTGTGATGTTTTGTCGAGCTTGAGGGGCAGTGAGAGTCTGAGGGGATGTTGTTTGTTAGGGTTTTTAAAATTATTTTTAAATTGGACAAAAATGCCCTTAATGTCGCAGCCCAAAAAATTTAGAAAAAATGAAAACTTAAATTACATGGTAAATATGATGACATGGTAAGGGAATGTGAAGAAGAGAAAAAAAAAGGATAACCGTTAGGGCTTGGTTTTTCCTTTGTCGAGCTTGAGGGGCAGTGAGAGTCTGAGGGGATGTTGTTTGTTAGGGTTTTTTAAATTATTTTTAAATTGGACAAAAATGCCCTTAATGTCGCAGCCCAAAACTCACTGTTTTGAGTCAAATGAATTTTGCTGTCAATGCCCAAAACGCCGCACCGTTTGAGGAAAACACACCCCAAAACTTTTGTCACCACCTCATTGCCCCAAGGCGGTATTAGGTATAGAAAGCCTCAGCCTCAAGGCGGCCGCCTCCGCTGAGTTTTGAAATACTGTCTTTGATAGTATGATATCTTTGTTGTGTGCATAACTTATATTAAGAAAATAAATTAGAATTTTCTTCCTTGGAGGGGCTTTATATATGGTAATACTGAATTAAAAAAAAATGGTTTGGTTGCATGCCCAAGTATGATTAGGATCTATTTTCTATTTTAGTTGTAAATTGATTGCGCACAATTTATTAATTGATTATAAATGCTGGAAGTCCTTTTCCTGTTTATGCAAATCATACTAAGTTTCTAGCTCCCAAGTTTGAGTAACCGAAGAAGCTAGAGTATCAGATATCTGGCACGATGGTTTAGTTGGCTTTTCTATATTGATGACTAAAGTGGTAGAGGTTTAATGAGATCTGATGTTCGTGGCATGCTGCAGGTATTGAAGCAAGGGGTTTTATCTTTGGGCCTCCTATTGCATTGGCTATTGGAGCAAAGTTTGTTCCTATGAGGAAACCTAAAAAGCTTCCTGGTATATTTTTGAATCTGTCATTGTTATCTTCAGATTGGATGTATAATTTTCTGGATAGACTTCTTATAATTAAGAGAATCCTTGAAAATTTTAAAGATTAACACAAATTTTGCATGCTTAAAATATTTTTGTTTCAGCTATATAACAGCTTGCAGCAATGTCAAAGATGTTCTAGCTTTTGCCCGTTCATATATACTATCACCAAATGCTTCATGAATGGCTCAACAAATAGGATGACCATCAAGATTCTTAACTATTATGCACTCACACCTACACTAATAAATTCAAATTTATGTTGTGTTGTATTATCATATGAATGGTAGAATTGTCTGTTTATTTATGGATATCTAAAACAACAGCTTTTCTACCGTCTTTTATAATCTTTTCTACTAGTTTGATGTTGCCAAGCCTCTGAGGCTCTCTTATGGCTACATGTTACCAAAAAATATTTATGTCATCTGGTTTAGGTTGTATTTTCCTGAAGCATATTTTGTCCAAGTACCGATGGTATTTCTTTATATCTTGATCAATGAACAATGGCGGCAATTATGCAACCAGCTCATACTAGTAACTTATCATGGAGAGTTAATTCAATCATTAGAGTTGGCAAACCATTTCATCTTGTGCTTTTCTATTTATTTTAGTCTAGTTTACGTTCTTTTGGGGGGGAATGAGAAACATATATATATATATATATATATATATATATATATATATATATTAGAGGAAAATAGAAAGAGTAGAAAGAAATATAAGGCTTCTTTCATGGAGAGAGGAAAAGAGTTGAGCAAAATTACAGGCTTTCACTCCCATACAATGTTACAACACAAACTTTAAGGTCATAGGGACGGTGTTCTATCCAGAAGGTAATATATTCTAAGATTTAAAAGTTCAGGAAGGAGCAGAAGTGACTAGGAGATATATATGCAAACATCAAAAGTAGAGTTAACTCTAGGATTCGGTGTTCTTCTATATTGTTAATGATTTGAACTTTTGCCAAATACTTTATTCTCGTTATGACAAATGGGAGTTAAATCTGAGTTTTATTATTCTGTATTTCACTTTTATAACTATACTACTCTTTTTACGACTTGTGTTATTGGATACGCTTTAGTAAGTATTTATTATACTGAATTAATGTCAGTAAGGATTGGAATGTAAATGTTAAGTAAATGATTGATGTTTTTTATGTTTTTACCAGGGGAGGTTATTTCAGAAGAATATTCTTTGGAGTATGGAACAGATGTAATGGAGATGCATGTAGGTGCTGTACAAGCAGGGGAACGTGCTTTGATAGTAGATGATCTCATTGCAACTGGTGGGACCTTGTGTGCTGCAATCAGGCTTCTTGGTAATGCGGAAAACTTTAATTTTTATATTAATATGCGTTCAGGTGTTGCTTGCCTGCTTATTTTGCATATAATTTTCACTACACACCCAAATAAAGGGGATTTGTTTAATGACCATTACCTTGAGCAGTATGGTAAATCTACATTTAATTTTTCTATAAAATTGATCTTTGCCATTGAGGAAGAGAGTCCTTATAGAGTCTGGTTATGGTCCATTGGCAATTTATATCTTGTTTCAATTAGGATATCAATCAGCTCGTAAGTTATTTCATGACATGGATGGTGGAGAAAACAGGCCTAAAATATTGGGTGAGCTTTGTAATTAAGAAGAAGACTAACATGAAGCTGACTAAGGAGCTGGTCTGTTTTATGGCGTATGGCATAATCTGTTACTTATTTTGGCAATAGACAATTGTTTTATGTGAAGTGTTTGATATTTCTGTTCTGGTCTGATGATATTTCATAATGGCTTCTTGCTTTCCTATACCTTCCAAATGGATTCCATAGTGATGGTCTGGTTTTATTATTGCCTTCTGAAACATCACTCGTCTATTATTTATTATCGTGTTGTTAGAATGTGTAAGCTCACATCATATTGTCTACCTGTTGCAGAGCGTGTTGGGGTGGATGTGGTTGAGTGTGCTTGTGTCATTGAATTGCCAGAGCTAAAGGTATGTCTATCTTTCCAAACATTGATTTGCTGTACTAAGAATTGCCATTAAGCTTCTTCTGTTGTATTCTTTTGTCAACTTGGTCTTAGTATGGTGCTCTGCATTTGGTTAACTAATCTACTCTACAACTACCTCACTCTATCCTGTCATTAGAAGCATAAATTTGAATATTAGCAGAGATGATAACCTTTAGTTCTCATGGTAAAGATGTCAATTAATATGACAATTTCATAGCTAAAGTTTCTTAAAATAAATGTCAATAACTGAATTTGAATCGAAGTATTGCATACATACAATTGGTCTGATTACAATATTGATTAATTTCTTAAAAAACGCACGCATAGGTAACTGGAACTCCAATCGTTTCTAGTGATCATACATCTAATCAGTATTAAATTGACAGGAAATTGATTGTATGGTTTATACTTATCTCTGTGTATTGCCAATGTAAATTGTCTTTTTATAACTTACTCAAGTGGGTGGTGTTTCTTTTTTGTTTATATTACAGGGTCGGGATCGGTTAGGAGACAAACCACTATTTGTTCTCATAAACGGTTAGGAGGCAAACCACTATTAGTTCTCATAAGCTCAGCTTGATCTCAAATTGTGGTATAAATTCACGTTTCTTGATCTCGATCGTATGATCTATGATCTGTAACTGTCTGCTCAAAGCTTGACTACTTGATATTAAACCACTTGATTTAAGGGAATGGGGTTTGTTTGGTAATAAGGATTTTATTTTATTTTTTATAAGAGGTTGGGAATCGAATTATGCGAACGTGGGATTGCTTGCTATTGGGTTTGAGAAATACTAGGTTTATTGTTCGTGTGAATATCAAGAATCCATCTTCTTGTCTTAATTGCTCAAAGAACTAGAGCTGGTGCTTTTCAATGCAAGAGATTTTGTTTCATTGTCATGCATCATAGGTTTGTTTGAAGCCGAATTCAGCTCCTCTCTTTGTTGTGAAATGAAACCCACTATTTGGACTGTTTGGGCAAAATCTATCTGGTTGCCAAAATGGAATTTCGGGGTGTTGCCATTTGCTAAATGTTTCGCTGCATTCATTTTTTTTTTTTTTAAATAATAAAAAAAAATCAACAGAAAGAATAAGTTTAGATATTTGATCAAACTAGGATGATTATCATGCTGGATTATCAGATCGGACATTGTCAAATTATCACATTTGTTGTTCGGATGAAACAATTGCAGTGCTTGCCATAAATGGGAGAATATGAGATTGTATCGACTTGAATTTGTGATTTAAACATTTATCCAACCTTTTAGGGTAAGAGGACACATATTAACATTACCATTATTTTAACAATACAATAAGTTGAGTTACCTATAAGTTTTAATCCGTGCCCTCTTAGGGTAAGAGGACACATATTAACACTACCATTATTTTAAAATATAATTAAATAACTAAAAAACCACTTTAAAAAACAATGAATCGGTTCATAAACTGGATATATAAATAAATTCATGAAAAAAAAGAAAAGAAAAAGTAGACGTTGAAAAATAATAATAATAACAACACTTTTGAGTTTTAAGTTTTGAGTACCAACCTATTTTAAATTTCAATCAAAAGAAATATTTCAAATGCAATTATCATAACCTTTGGGAAACCCAAATGGTTTCTTGATGACATCCTTTTCAACACATTTTTTATTAATTAATGTACTCACACGAAACCCAAAGTTGAAATTTATAAACTTATATATCTCTTAACATACTTATAGTTTACTATACTTTGCATTATGTATAATGTATGTCGACTATATAAAATATTAATAAATATACAGCTTGGACTTTTTAGTTTAGAGAAACCACCATATTATTATTATTATTATATTATTTATATATAGGCATTATTCACACTATTAGACAGTCAACCACAAAATTAAAATTATCATTGAGCTATAAAAAAAAATTAAAAATTAAAAAAAAAAAAAAATTATGGTTCCATTCTCTCTGTGACTAATTTGCTAGTGGTCCCATTTTCCCCCAATTTTCAAACAAATAATTTATTATTTTCAATAATTGGTTTGTTTTTCATGAAATAGTTAATTTATTATGTTCAGTACTTATAAACAAAAACTAAATGTTTGAAATTTGATTAATATATCATATCCCCGTCTATAATTATATGGGTTTTGTAAAAAGAAATTCATTATTGCATTGACTTAGTGTTTCGGTGGTTACATGCAAAAAATAAGCAAATTAATTTATTATGAAAATAATAAAGAACTAATATGATAAGTATGTAAAGGTATAAGTTTATCTTTAATTTAAAAAAATTAGCAAAAATAATGGCTAATTTATCCTCAAGTATTATCAGAGGAAGGATTATGCGCAGCATTTCATATGTTTTTTCTTACAAGATTCGACTATACTATTAAGATGCGGATTCCCGCACCCGAAAATTATCAAGTATTTCAATAAGGGTTGGTGTTAGAGATGCACATTTTTCTCCGGGGCCCCAATTCCCCAATTCCCCCAAACATATATAAATATAATTATAATATATATTTTTAATTTTTTTTTTATTCTTTGAAAACCCTAACTCCCTAAGTATATATACACATTTACTCTTTAATTTGTTTTTTTTTTTATTATTATTGAAATGTTTGTTTTTTAGTTTAATTTATATTTTTTAGTCAAATGGGGAAATTAGGGAACGGGGAAAATGGGAAAAACGGGAAAAAACGGGGAAAATGAAGAATTGGGGACGAGGATGGATATAGGTCCCTCCAAAATTCCTCATCGATGGGGGAAGGGTCTGGGAAGTGGGGATGGGGATGGGGATGGGGATGGGGGGACCTATATCTATCCTCATTCCCCAAACGTGCATCTCTAGTTGGTGTTATGGTTTTTTATTTTTGAATGATGAAAATACGTGTTTTTAAAATTAAAAGTTATTTAGCGTAAAGAATAATCCCATATTAAGATAAAATTTGTATAATTAGCTTTCTATTAATTATTCAAGAATAGAAATGTAAGAAATAAAAAAGGTCAAATACTTTTTTTTTTAAAGAATGGGCATAAAACACCAGAAAGGTCAAATACTTGGATAATTAAAAACAAGTTCAGCATTATTATTATTATTATTATTATTATTATTATTTGCATCTTACATTGATGAAAATTACCTACCAAAGTACCATCTTTTACCTAAATACCTACTTGAAAAATACCTACCCACTTCTTGATTCAAGATTGTCAATGAAAATATAAAAGTAATAGTCAACAATAAAAAAAGTAAGAACCTATAATATATATGAATTGTAACATCAAAATGCAAAGTCGTCGTATTTTGTTGATGGAAGTTTTTGACTTATTTTACATAAATAATAAACAATTATTGAGAGAAACTTTGAAGAAAATATATGTACTGAAATTTATATATATAAATAAATTATTATTTTTAATAGATTATAATTAAATTGGTATATAGTGTTTGTTTTAGACCAAAGCGTTAGGCATTATTCGTGAAAAAAATAAATTAAGAACATTTATTTTGTAACATTGCAAATATAAAACTAAACGTTTAATAATATAAAACTCAAGAGTTGGTTCGGTAATATTACAAAATAAAATCCTAAAATTCCTTTTATGGATCGTTTTAACCAGAGAAACACCCTTAGTTTTGATTTGTATGAATGCAACTTCTCTGCTATAAATAATCAATTATTCCTGATAATTATGCTATTAATTTAATTCATTGAATTGAATTCATCATTAGAAATATTTTTGGAGTGAGTAGTCATATTCCACGAGTAATTTATTGCTAAGTGACTAATTGAATCCCACATTAGAGAAGTACGAGATTAGTTGTGGATATAAAACCCATCGAACATATTTCCTTAAAAACTGACTTATAAGGAGAGGGTGTTCACTTAGTTATGTACTCACGACTAATCTCATACTTGATCTTTAACATTCCATCACATTTCCGTAACTTGGTTAGAAATGTTGGGCCGCCGTGGATGACGGCCGCAGAAGGATGGGTTTATTGGACGGACACCTTATGATCATTTATGTTGTGTAATTGTGCTATAGCATATTACTTACACGAACACAATTTTTGTATTGATATCTATAACTGAAATAGACGAAACTTCCTGCATTAAATTAAAAGGTTTTGCAATTTTTTTTTTTTTTTTGATGGTATCCATCTATTCAGATATCTAGATCATGTATTTTTTTGAAGCCCGCTGACTTGGGAGTTATTTACCCATACTAGCTGAGCTACGCCCAGGGGGCAAGGTTTTTAAAATCGACATCGTTATTGTTTCTAAAAAATATATATTTTAATTAGCTTGGTTAGACCACTTAAGAGGTCTAATTATCAATTCCAAAATTTAGTCTGAAGTGATATATTAATGATTAATTTCAAAATGGAGGTAAATGATTTACAGGTCCTCTTAACATGATTAAAAATTCATATTCTTTCTTTCAATATGTACATTTTCTTATTTCTTTTAAAAAATCAAATATGAATTTTTAAAATCCTTAATTTGTACTTTAAACGTATATGCATGAGAATCAATAGAAAATTAAAAGAGATGATCGTCATTAACAATTTTAATAAAAACAATTTTTTTTTTCTTCTCAAAAGATGAGAGTAGAGATCATATAGACAAAATTAATTTTTATTTGGATTGTTAACATAATAACATTAATGATATTTTTAATTTTTTAAAATATACGTCAACATAATTTTTTATTCATATCTACAATAGTTCACATTAAGAAAACAGAGATCCACTACATGTATGCATAATAATGTTGGAAAATCCAAATTAATATCTCAATTTACATCTTAACTATTGATATAAATTTAGTTTAAAAGGTTTAATATAAACTGAAATTTGACACATAATTTTTCCGTGTAAATTCAAAACTATGACATTATAAAGTCAGAGTTTCAATAAGGAAGATAACAGATGATATTAAAGCATCTCCAATGCAGTTGTGGATTATTAAAAAAAATAGATGTTATATAGGAGAAGCAGAGATTGAGTACAATTATACTTCTCAATGTCAAGCTGAGGTGGTAAAAAAAAAAAGTGGGCACTGTCAACATGACTATTTACTCAGTCTGTTGTATAGCCATCTTGTTGCTGAGTCAGTATATATTTAAAATCCAAAAAATGCAAATTTTATTGAATCATTTAAAAAAAACAATTAATAAGTAGGTGTTTTAACTTTTAACTGTGAAGCATTGGAGACCAATTTTTTAGTTGACTGTCTGTCAAGTATATTTTTATAACACATAAAAAGCAATTGTCTTGACATTGTTGTCATGTTAACATTTTTTGTTAAACAATCCACGTTTGCATCGGAAATGCTATTATATTTTGACCATTGTAAGATGGTTTGGAGTTTTTGTGGTCCAAAGGAAATAGAGTGACGTGGCCAGTTGTGGTTGGAGGAATAAAACGCTTGATAAAGTCAGACGAGCTTTCAATATTTCATTAATTTCAGCTCTTGCTTACCAACTCAACTGGAAGACAGCATGACTTGCCTTTTCCATGCCTTCTTTTTCTATCATTTAATAATACATTTTTTTAATTCTTTTTTAAATTATATAATTAATTATGTATTGTTTGTTTCTTTGATCTAATCTATAAATTTATGTATTAATGTATTATGTATGTATTGTTTCCAAGTTTGCCAAAACTCTTGGAAAATTGAATGGGTGAAGACTGACTTTGTCATAAATTTATTTAAAAAAAAAAAAAAAAAAACTAATTATGATTAATAAAATGAAACATTAATAAATTAAAATACACAGCAATAACATTTTAACATCTTTTATCATGTTTGTTCTTTCACTCTATAACTAAGGGGGGGTGTATTCAATTAGGATTAATTAGGATTCTTGAAGACATTTAAATATATTTTTTAAGTGACAGATTTTCATGGATTTCTACAGACTTTTATAAATCCACATGGACTTTCATTGATTTGTTTAGACATCCATCTCAGACTTTTATGGATTTGTTTAAACATTTATCTCAGACTTTTATGGATTTGTTTAGACATCCAAGGATTTTCATGGATTTGTTATCTCTAACTTATATATCAATAGTAAGCTAATTATAGCTAATTATAAAAAAAAATCTTTGAAGTTGGAATGAGCAAAATTTAATACACCAGTCAATCTATATTTGCGTATATATATATTTTGAGGTTGTTGCTGATGAAAATAAAGCGATTGAATTGAATCCAAAATTGGCTAAGGCTTTCATGAATTTGTTATCTCTGACTTATCAATAGTAAGCTAATTATAGCTAATTATCAAAAAAACCTTTGAAGTTAGAATGAGCAAAATTTGATACACCAGTCAATCTATATTTGTGTATATATATAGTCTGAGGTTGTTGCTGATGCAAACAAAGCGATTGAATTGAACCCAAAATTGGCTAAGGCTTATCTGCGTAAAGGCACTGCTTGCATGAAGTGTAGATGAATTATTTTTCTTTAAAATAAAATGCTAATAAAGAGTTTTTCAAAAAAAAAAAAAAAAAAAAAGCTAATAAAGAGTGAGCATTTTGGTGTTTGATTGAAGGCTCTACAGATTAATTTGGTGTTGTTTTGTGCAATTCTGGCACGTAGTGAGTTTTGTACTTGTTATACTGTATATAATTATGTGACTGCAACATATTCTCACATATATAATTATGTGCAGTTTTTTTTTTTTCCTTTTTAATTCACGGAACATACTGGGGATGGAAGCTTATTATTCTCACATGCATCAGTTTTTTTTTAATTTTTACATATTAGTGCTTTTCGTTTCTGATTTGAGAGAGAGAGGGAAAACAAAATCCACCAAAATCTTTAGGGAGAAGGCTGGACATGTTATGACATTTGATATTTATATCTTTCACCATCAAGTCCACCAAAATCCATCAAAATCCATGACTTAAGAAAATCCTTTAAAATTCAGTCCTAATTGAATACACCTTGATTCTTGTAGACATTTTTAAAGTCCCAATTCAATACACCTGGATTTGGAAGGATTCTTTAAAAGTCCATATAAATCCTAATTGAATACCACTGGATTCATATGGACTCTTTTAAAATCTTTAAATGTCCAAATTGCATACACCAGGATTTATAATGTCTTTAAATGTCCTCAATAATACTAATTGAATACACCCCCCTAAATTCTTTTAGGTAATTCTAAACTCAATTCTTGTGAAACTGACTTTACACTATTAATTTAACTTCACCACGTAAATTCTTTCTTGATTTTATGGATTTAAAATATTACTTGAATCAGTCAATTAATAAGTTTCGTAATTCATGAAAATCACTCTTATTATAAGCAAGTGTGTCTACTTCTACGATGAAGCTGTAATTGAATGATAAAAGAGGATATGTATATATACAAGTAAATAGAATACTCGTTTTTGGTAAAAAAAAAAAAAAAGAAAAAAAAAAAGCATTATTAATAATCAAGTTTCCTCATTTTTTGCCAACAAAAGCGTAGCTAAACCGGTAGATGGACGAGTTTAGGGTTTTGACAAATGATTCACAGGTTTTATAATAAAAAACTGTTGGTGTTAAAATTTAGCAGTTAATACTTTATACTTACGAGACTGTTGAAATTTCACAAATGTCCTAAATTCAAATCACCTGCCACACCGCTTATTATTATTTATTAGTTATGAATGAGGGTATTCAAATATTCGAATTGTTTAGATAAAACATAATAGAGGAAATAGCACTTTTTAACCCAAAAATCAAGAGGGTTTCTATTTTTATCCAGAATTAGGATTTTCATTGTTTTTACTAAACTTTTCCAAATTTACTCCTACACCAAATTAAACATACTAGAAATTAAACTGGTGGTGTGTTTAATTGAAAAAGAACAGTGATGTGTTTAATTGAAGAAAAATGATGTGTTTAGCTGAACGATGTGTTTAATTGGGAAATCATTAACGGTATTTTTGTCTCATCAATGAAAAGTTTGGTAAAAGCAATCAAAACACTAATGCCAAGTAAAAAAAAAAACTCCACTTTTTTTTTTTTTTTTTTTAATGCAACAGGTAGAACAAACAGCGAAAACAACAAAAAGGAAACCAAGGCTAAATTATATGGTTTGTTTCAATTATAACCAAGGGTTAAAAAATTAAATAGCACTATTTAAGACTCTTTTTTGGGAACAGGCACCAACTTACTAACTTAAGTTTAAAAGGCACCATTTATGGTGAACGGACAAAATTGCCCCCCACAGTAACCTTCTTCACCATAATATATTGATAGTTAAAAAGGCTCGAAAATGTTTAAAAATGTTCGAAAAAGGCTCGAAAAAGGCTCGAAAAGGCTCGAAAAAGGTTCGAAAAAAGTTCGGAAAAGGCTCGAAATGATTTCGTGCCTTTTTGAAATATTTTCGTGCCTTTTTACACTGTCATCGTGCCTTTTGAAGTTGTTATCGAGCCTTTTGGAAAAGTTATCGAGCCTTTTAGAAAGGTTATCGAGCCTTTTTGGAAAAGTCTCGATAACTTTTCCAAAAGGCTCGATAACCTTTCTAAAAGGCTCGATAACTTTTCCAAAAGGCTCGATAACCTTTCTCATCGTGCCTTTTGAAGTTGTTATCGAGCCTTTTGAAAAAGTTATCGAGCCTTTTAGAAAGGTTATCGAGCCTTTTTGGAAAAGTCTCGATAACTTTTCCAAAAGGCTCGATAACCTTTCTAAAAGGCTCGATAACTTTTCCAAAAGGCTCGATAACCTTTCTCATCGTGCCTTTTGAAGTTGTTATCGAGCCTTTTGAAAAAGTTATCGAGCCTTTTAGAAAGGTTATCGAGCCTTTTGGAAAAGTTATCGAGCCTTTTAGAAAGGTTATCGAGCCTTTTTGGAAAAGTCTCGATAACTTTTCCAAAAGGCTCGATAACTTTTCCAAAAGGCTCGATAACCTTTCTAAAAGGCTCGATAACTTTTCAAAAAGGCTCGATTAAAAAATTAAAAAATATTTCGAGTCTTTTTGAACAAAGTTTCCAGCCTTTTTGTACAGTAATCGTGCCTTTTTGTACATGAAAAGGCACGATTGGTGTATGAAAAGGCACGATTGTACAGTAATCGTGCATTTTCATTAAGTGTTCGAGCCTTTTCATACACTAATGAAAATGCACGATTGGTGTATGAAAAGGCTCGAACACTTCATTTCGAGCCTTTTCAATGGAAGATTCAAAACCAAAAAAATGTGTAAAGTAAGGGTATTTTTGTCCATTGGAGGTCTGTTTGCGTAGAGCCACAAAACTAATTATCCATTGGAGGTCTGTTTTTAATCTCAGAAAACTTCAAAGTAAGAAAAGAATGTGTAAAGTAAGGGTATTTTTGTCCGTTCACCATAATAGGTGCCTTTTAAACTTAACTTATTAAAGCAGTGACATTGTCACCAAATCAGTTTAAAAAGGTGGCATTTCTCACCAATTCCAATTATAACCCATAATAATAATAATAATAATAATAAAGAGTACACGTGTCTGAGTATCAAAGAATGCCACGTGGTTAGTGGGTAGTTGAAGAGGCCAAATAAGAATATCGTTGGTGGTTTGATGAGACAAAAATGAAACAAGCTGTCATTCTATTTTGAGAATTTTGTTAGTGACAAAAACTGGTTGCGATTCGTGAACCAGAACACCAACTCTCTTTAGAAAAAACCCTAACCAAAGAAGTTCGTGCGAGATAAGCCGGCCGCGGAGAGAATTAACCAAAGAATAAAATCAGATTTTGAGGGTTCTAATCCCCACAAGACAACTCTTTGTTTTTTCCTAGTAGATTTTATTCCCACTCATCAAAACTTTTTATTATCTTTTGTTGTGGTTTCTATATTTCTTTGAAACACAAGTCGTGCAATGGCCGGTGCAGTAACCAAATATGAAAATACCTTATCGAACTCTTCTTTTAACAAGAGAGGATGTATTAGAATTTAGAACAAAAAATAATATATATAAAAAAAAAAATGTGTCTCTCTCACGCGTGGAATTGTAGCGAGAGGATCGGCGGAATCTAAGGATCCTGAGCCCAGTTAGATGTGTTTCATGGCTTTGTTCAGGTCATCTACTGGATTACCACAAATTTTAGGGTTACATACAGGTTTTTTTTAAGTGAGATATCACGTACAGCTGGGATTTTTTTTTTCTTTTTTTGTTTTGCTTATTTGTCATAGATTTTGAATTTGCATATTCATTTTGGGAATCTGATTTGTGTACTTGGAGATTAAATTGTAAAATAAATCCAAACAAGGATTTGATTTTCTTTTTAATTAGATGTCAACATGTGCTGTACTGGTGGAGAGACAATAAGTTTTGATTTGGTAATTAGTGAGAATAATGTGGTTTGTGTTCATTGGCATTGGATATGACTATTTTCTTACATCTAATTAAGTTTTATAGCCACCAGGGGTGTAGCTCGGCTGATAGATGGACGAGCTTGGAGTTTGAATAAATGACTCCCAAGTCAATGACTCGAATCTTACCAATGGCAAAAAGCTTCAAAAAAACAAAATATATGGTCTGAGTAGGTGGATAGATAGATACCGTAAAAAAAATAAAATTCAAGTTTTATGGAATGCTAGATATTAACGATGAATAAGCATATATAATCTCACAATTGAGGGGTTATACATGGTCTAAATAGGTAGATAGATAGATACTGTCAAAAAAATAATAATCAAGTTTTATGGAATGCTAGAGATTAATGATGAATAAGCATATATAATCACACAATTGAGGGGTTAATGAGGTGCTAGCTTAGCTGGGATGTCCCGGTGCATCTACTGAATCGGATCTACAATAATTTTATCTAAAAAAAAAGCTAGCATATATATATATATATATATATATATATAGTGAGTCTCTCATGAGAGATCCCTTATTTTAATTTCGGTAAGGACCATGATGAAAAAATATCGATTTTAATGAATTTTAAAATGAATTTTTTTGTGGATGATGGGTTCATTGAAATCTACCTATGAACAAAATTTAAGAATTTTCCTAGCACTAAAACTATTTATCCAAATTTTGTTAAATATAAAGGCATCGGAAAATAGGCGAAATATAGGAAAATTCAAGAAAAATAGTTATAGTGCTCGGAAAATTCTCAAATTTTGTTCATATGTAGATTTCAATGAACTCATCATTCAGAAAAAAATTCATATTAAAATTCATTAAAATCGATGTGTTTTCATCATAGTCCTTACCGATATTAAAATAAGGGATCTCTCATGAGAGACTCACTATATATATATATATATATATATATAAGTTTGAATTGTTGTACAACAAGTAAATCTGTAAATGTAAAGCGATCATGTTAGGTCATTGAGCTTACATATCCATATATATATCATCGCTTTGAATTCTAACGTACTATATGTCTACATTGTTACATAAGAAAGTATTTTTGTGGGTACTTTAATTAAGAGATTGACCTGCCGTGTAATGCTTACAAGGGTCATTAAGGATGTTGAATTAAGCTTATGCCATTTTTTTTTCTCACAAGAAGTAGCTATCAAAAAGAATCATTCACAAAAAAGCTAATTAAATCGTCATATATATCTACATCAAACTAGCTTGCTGACTCTTCTCTTCAGATATTTTCTTCAAGGTCGAAAATTCTTATGTGTAACTTTATGAATTTATCCAGGGGAACTAGGCAGGTCAGTACATGGAATGGAGACACAAGTACACAACACAAGACTTCAATCTGAATAACGAGTTTGAATTCTCTCCTAATTATCATAACTGTATATGGTATGGTTGTGTAAAATTTTGCGACGCGTTAAAGCTGTTCTTGTAATTGTTATATATTCTTCTATACGACCTACCAATTGCACGATCAAAGAATTTTAGATCTTATGTCATCGTAGATTCCACACGTTCCTGAGTTACAAGGTTGACAGAGATCGAAGATTTAGCTGAAGTAATATTTGATATGGTTCTTACAATTTAGATGAGTACATGAGATGATCAGTTGGAGCAAATAAAGAAGACACTTGTTAGGTTTCTGCTATCTAAAAGACATTGAACGAGTTTGGCGGTTACCGTGTCGGATACTTTCCTACTTTATACAATGTCAAGACTCAAGAGTCATCTCCCACGATGTGGCCGTCCTCTTGTCTTGCCTCTCTCTCTCTCTTTTTTTTTTTTTTAATCTCCCAACAGAATTCTGCTTTTATATATATATATATATATATATATATATATATATATATATATTATATTCAACAAGACTCTCCACGTTCTGACAAATTCAAATTTCTCTGCTCATTCTAATTCCTCCCATTAATCCTCTTTTTAATTACACTTAGTAACCTCTTAATCATTGCCTCTCTTCCACTTTTTAATTGCAGTTTCAGCTTATAAGTCTAAATGGTGTTCGAAGGCCATTGAAGAAGTGTATTATTTTAATTTATCTGTGCATGCACTGGACAACTAGTTGGCCCACTCTGAGTTGTACTTGGCCCCACAGTGGACTGCTGAGTTTAGTTACATAGAATTAGGACTACCCCACAACAGGCAATCATTTGGAATTTATAATTCAATAAATTAATCCAAGTCAATCCTCACTAAACATTCTTTTCTGGTGCTGACTGTATATATATGTTTCAGCTCCTGCAGCTTGTCTCAAGTACAACCAAAGCTTCAAATCAACAGTACCTCCACAGCAATACAAGAACTCTTCTTCTTCTTTTTTTAAAAAAAAATGGAGGCTCTTGGAGTTTTTGCTGATGCAGAATGGGAATCCTTCAGCAAAATGTTCTCCACAGAAGATCAGATTGGTGATGATCTCACATCACAATATTTCAGTCATGAACATGATGTGGGGTTGCATTTTTTGACCCCATCAAATAATATTTTCTCCTCCAATAACCCTGAAGCCAATAATGTGAGCATGGTGGGGCTCCATGAGAGTCTATTTTATTCTTCAGATGCTCACCACAACTCTAATCTTCACAATCTTTCTCAAGAGAGTAGTTATGGTAGTGATTGTAGTGGCAGTGCCTTTTTTCCTTCTCCAACCCACCAATCGGCTGCCGCCTACTTTTTTAGTGATTCTAACCACATTCCTAATATCTCCAATGATCATCATGGCTCTATGTCCATGGACATTTGTGTCATGGACGATAACAAGATTGGCTTGCAAGCAGAATTTCCTGACTTCTTGAAAGGAACTTCACCCATCAATGAAGATATGTTGGGGAATTCAGACAACAGTCAAGCAGCAGCTGATTTCTTCCAGGCCAAGGAATTGCAACTCAAAAGGAAGTTTGAAATTCTACCAATTCACACCGGAGGAGAAACAATCAATAATGTTAATTCATCTGAGAACACAAAGAAAAGGCCTCGCGTTTCCAGAGATGTAAGTAGAGACTGTTAATTTATTTATCTCAACATGTTAATTGGGGGTGTTTGTAATAACAATATTTGATTAATTATTGATTTATTTACCAATTAATTCAAAATGCAGGTACAGAAAACTAAGAAGAACAGTAATGTACAGTCAAAGAAGAACCAGAATCTGAGTCCAAAAGCCAATCGTGAAGGAGATCAAGAGAGCAATATTGGAACTGGATCAGATGGACAGAGCTCTACTAGCTACAGCTCAGAAGATGACAATACTATTACTACTAATGTAGGAGGAGCAACATCGGATTCCAAAGCATCTGGAGCTCTCAACATTAATGGAAAGGCAAGAGCCAGTAGAGGATCAGCCACTGATCCACAAAGCCTCTATGCAAGGGTAATTATTAATTACTTGTTTCAATTAATCATCTGGGTGCAACTGCTAAAATTTTTCCAATCAATACTTCAACAAGTTAATGATTCTTCATTTTTATCAAATTTTGCAGAAAAGAAGAGAGAGGATAAATGAGCGCTTGAAGACATTACAACATCTTGTCCCTAATGGAACTAAGGTTGATATCAGCACAATGCTTGAAGAAGCTGTCCATTATGTGAAGTTTATGCAGCTACAGATCAAGGTAATATATTAATCAACGGAGATTAATTTCATGAAACAGATCCATGATCCGTTCGGTGTATATATATATATATATATATATATATACACGTTCTTAATTAAAGTTGTAATACTATTTCTAATTTGTATATTGTTTTGGTTTTGCAGCTTTTGAGCTCTGATGATATGTGGATGTACGCTCCTATTGCTTACAACGGATATGATGTTTGTCTGAACCAGAACAATTCTCCATTTCTATGACTATGAAATTGGATGGAGCTGATGCTCAACTTACAGAGCTTGAAACTTCTTTTTTAATGTTATTTTATTCACAGAGAATATTGATAAAAGAATATATATATATATATATCTGCTAACTTGTAATAATCAGTTAAATTACCGACCAAATACTAGCTTGTCTCGATAATCTCATCTGATAAATTTTATATCAGTTTCATGCTTTTGTGTACACCAATGAACTGGTCTCGACAGATGTTTATAGAAACAGCTGGCTGGTCCATCAAATAATAAAAAAAGAGCACTCCCTTAGTCCCTTTCTATTCTTTCATCAAAACAAGCTAGCATAAAACAATTGATCAATATATATTAAATAAATGTAATTATAAATTAAAATATCTTGAGTCTCACATTAGAACGAACTGATTTTATTTATATCAGTTTCACAACTATTAACCATTATATTCATATATTTTAGTTTAGTCAAAGTCTTTTTAAACTTAATCAATGAATTACAAACCTCATCATAATCTTAAAAGTTTAGTTCGATCATGAGGAGAGTAAAACTAATATATATATATTGAACTTACTAATAAGTAATATAATATGTACATTTTACAAGTAGGACACGTCTATTTATCAAATATTGAATATGATAAAAAAGTTTCAGAATAAAATAATAGTAATCAATTATAAAGAAGTTTATTTGGCAACGAGTAACCATAATCACTAATAATAAAAAGAAGATCTTAAACTTTTAAAAAAAGAATTAAAAAAAATTAAAAAAATTCTTGAGTGGGATGGTTTCACCATATTACACTTGTACAACCGGGCAATCAATAGACATCATATAAAATGATTAATAGTACATGGCTCGTTTCCACCCGAAATATTTATCTCAAAACCTATAGATTTAATTTTTAATTTTTTTTTTTTAAATTTTACAATATCTATTAATTCGGGATCATGTATTTTTTTGAAACTTTTCGCCATTGATAGGATTCGAGCTACTGACATGGAAGTCAGTTTTTATTTTTTATTTATTTATTTTTATCACTCAAGTAACCTTATGCAAAATTATTAAGAGACTCATCATTTCTATTCATTTTCTCTACAACCTTAAAACTAAGTTTTAATGTCTTCTGTAAAAAAGTTAAGATACTATCTTCATAACCTTTATTAAATTCTAGTAAGTTTTTGAAATAGTTTGACAATTCTCATGTAGAAGTCCATTATTTATTTATTTATATTCTACATACTGAATCAGCACCATAAAATTGAGTTGAAGGATTTTATCAAATAATAATAATAATAATAGCAAGAGTTGAGCCACAATTGCCTATTGGTGTGAGGAAAAAAAAAAGTAAACAAGGGTGAAATGCCTAAAAGAAATTTAAAAAGATGTTTTGTATACAATGCAAGCAGTGGTGTTGCTAGAAATACAAAAATAAAAATTTTCAAAGGGGCCAAAATGAAAAACTTTTAAAATGGAATGATAATTTCATAATTTTCAAAACTTTTTTTTCTTTTTTAATACAAATGTTTAAACTTTTTTGATGGCCCCCCTATGGCCATGGCGAATGGTGAGTTGGGGTATGATTTGGGTTTGTTATTGGATCCCTAACTAAAGATGCACATTTGGGGAATGAGGATGGATATAGGTCCCCATATCCCCATCCCCATCCCCATCCCCACTTCCCAGACCCTTCCCACCCAAATCTCATTTCCCATTTGGGGAAAATGGGGATGGAGAACTTTAGGGGGGCCTATATCCATCCCCATTTTCCTCGTTTTTCCCCCTTTTTTCCCATTTTCCCGTTCCCCAATTTCCCCATTTGACTAAAAATTACAAATAAAACTGAAAAAAAAAAATTCCATTACAAATACAAAATAAAATTCATTAGTGCATTTTATATAAAATGTGTATATATACTTAGGGAGTTAGGGTTTTCAAAGAATAAAAATATATATTTATATATATATTATAATTATATTTATATATGTTTGGGGGAAATGGGGATAGGGGACCTTCCCCCCATCCCCATTTCAATATAATTGTGGGGAAAATTGGAAGATGGGGATGGGGATGGGGATGGGGAGGGGGAGGGGTCCCCCTATCCCCATCCTCATCCCCATTTCAATTTGGGGATGATTTTCATCCTCCCCATTTCCTAATTTCTCCATTTTTTCCAAAAAAATATCCTCAAATGGAGATGGGGACGCGAGAATTTGGGGTCCCGGGGAAAAATGTGCATCTCTATCCCTGACAAAATGAGGTTATCATCAATGGGGAATAGGTCACCGCAAAATTAGGCTTTCCTCGTACTAAAATTTTAGGAAAAATTACACAGGCTTATTTATTCCACACTAATACCCTACATTTTTTGGCACTCGTCTAATTCTGTCGATTTCAAACCAAGAGTAATTTTTATTTTATTTTAAATATTACAATAAATCAATATTTGAGGGAAGAGACAGACTTGAACCCACAACCTCATGGTGTAGGTGTGGAGGACAAACCACTGGACCAACCTAATATTGTCAGACGCCGAATTGGTTGGGTGTCCTAACAAAAGATTTAGAAAACACAAAATCAACTAAAATAAAAGGTGTTTTTTTTTTTTTGGGGGGGGGGGGTTTGCCAGAATAGCTATGAAACATCTAAACTCGCAAAATGGAGAGAAAACTTTCCATACACACCGATAAATACTTATAACGAGACTTGAACACCACCACTTAATGTGAACGTGAGAGACATAAACTCACGATACGAATACTTGTAAATACAAATTGTGAGTCTTAAATCCCACCATGCCATCACTTGATGTGAATGTAGAGGTACGAGTTTTTCTCTGATAGGTACACAATTGTGAGCATGACTATAGCACACTTATCCACCTCATCGCTTTTTGCCATAAATGACAATGTAATTGGATCAAATAATGCTTACATAGCAAAAAGTGATGAGATGGATAAGTGTATTATAAGAGCATCTCCAATGCAAATATGCATTTTTGAGTTTCTAAATAGTGACACATCAGCATTTCTATTTATTATGGGCCCACTTTTGAAAAAAAATTAGAGAAATGCATATTCACATCTCCAATGCAATTATCTAAAGTCAAATATGCATCAGTCCAATCATAATAAAATAATTATTATACACTCTCTCCTCTTTTATTTTACAATTAAATGAGGTTTAATCTTTTTGGTGGAAATAGTTGAAAACTTTAATCTTATTGGTGGAAATAATTAGAAATCTTAGTTAGCATTTCTAGGAGAGTTTCTAGAATTAGAAACCCAATTCTATATTCTTTAACTTTTTTTTGGCCACATCATCTCCATATTCAACTTAGATAATAACATTGGAGAGAGTTTTTCTAATTTTTTTAAAATCTATCATATGTGACACTCCATTTTCTCCAAATGCATAATAGCATTGGAGATGCTCTAACTATACTCATAATTGTTTGCCTAACCAAGAAAAACCCGTAGAGATACACGATCAAGAGTAGATGCAATAAAATAAGTGTATTTTGCACAGGCCACAGAAAGAAAATATCGCAACTTTTGGAAAAGTCTTAAAAGGACCCCTGTTTTTACGGGTATTTTTACAATTGTCTAAAACTGAAATGCAGTTCAGCAGTTGGTCTCTATTGTTAGAATCTCGAAAACTCTCAGTGTCGGCCAAAGTGCCAAAACCTGAGAGAGCACTCTCTCTCTTTCTCTCTATACAGCTATGGCCTCGGCCGAACAGCCTCTAAAGAAGCGAAAATTGTACGAGTTACTACCACCAGAACCACCAAAAACCATAGCCGAGCCAGAAGGCAGCGTAGATCCGCCACAAACGCCACCACCGCTTTCTCAAGATGAAATCCAGGCGAGACGGAGAAATCATGACGAGGTTAGTAGCGTGTACGATTGCTACAAAAGACTCAAGTCTTGTATTGCCCAAAAGGACGCCCGTCGCATGCCTGAACTTGAACAAGCTTATCTCTCCCTAATCACTGCTTCTAGAGGTTTTTATTTTATTTTGTTTTTTTATTCTTTATTTGCTATCTGACCATTAAATTTATATTTTAATTTACGATCACTTAGTTTCTTGGTTAAATTGCCTTGCAATTCGTGAAGTATTGAATTTTATTGTTATTGTTTTAAGAAAATAGCTGTTCCGTTGTTAGTTTCAAATTAGCAAGCTCACTTAAAGTAAGCATAATTATTTTGATATGGTGAGCGGAGCCAGACACTGAAATATGTATTTCAGGATTAGTAAATGTGTTTGATCAAGTTGTTTATCTGTGCATTTGGAAGCAATTGACCCAATTGTGAAAGCTGTTCTAGGGTTTGGTCATTCAATTTAAACTTGTTTATATATCAGGATAAAAATGGTTTAACTTATTTGTACTTAAACTGCAAAAATAGCCTCGTTTATTGTTGATTCTAACTGTTCCTAAAACTCAAGTTTGGGCCTCAGACAATTATCTAGCTTTGGAAAGTAGTCATTGAGTTTCTGCAATTGATGCAATTGAACTGGCTATGAAAATTGCTCCCAAAGGCTTTAAGACTAACCTTCTGTCATGTCTAATGAATCAACTATTGTAAGATCATTTAAATGTGCAAAATTTAGCACGTGGCTTATAATCAGCCCTGTTTATTGTCCCACTATGTGCAAGACTTTCAGCTGACTTATTTGCCAGCCAAGTGGCTAATTGATCATTGCAATTTAGATTAAAGTTTCTTACTTGCACTAGTTATGCATCACATAAAATCGAATAATTTTATTTATTTATTAGTTAGCTGATTAAATAAATGGATCATAGGTTAGTTGAATATTGAGTTCCGCTTAGGCTACGTGTTCTGTTCACATGCTACTAAGCCACACACAGGATCTTAGACAGGTTTCTGTCCCCTTTTGGGAACACCTTCTTACTAGTAGGGGCTAAGCCTGATAAGAAAAAAAAAATTATTAGGCTTATAGCAGGAACTTGAATTAGACCGGACTATCTACCGAACACGAGGGGGTCTAAGCAATTCAATAAAGTATAAGAGGGATTGCCCGCCCAATAAAAACAGAGGTGAAATGAAGAATGAGTTTACTTATCTTAGTCTTACTTTTTGGAGCCCTCTCTTCATCAGAAACTGAACTGAGATATCAGTCCACTAAAATAATCTTATATTATTAGGAGCTGTGCAGCCTGTTTTCACCTCTTCTATTAAACTGCTAATTTGATATTTAATAGAACTGGACTGTCACGAGTTAATGATGAATTGAGGGAAGAAGTTTCTATTTCAACCGTCAAATCTTCCTTCACCCAAAGCTTCACAACTCGCCACTATTTGACTTGCATTAGAGGTTTCTATTACAATTAGCATGATGTCTTGATGTTTTCAAAAAGACGCTAATATTTTTATTTGTTTACCATATTAGTCGGCTGAGATTTCTTATGTTTGTCAGTGCTGCCAACTTTGCAGGCTGTACAAGTGCACAGCGCGTTGTGGCTGATCTCATTCCTCGATATGCATCATTCTGTCCCACTGCTCTTGAAGCTGCAGCTAAAGTTGTTATTAATATGCATAGCAAAAGCTTGGCTTCAATAAATAGAGGAGAGGATGCTGATGGTGTTGCGTTTCAGACTGCTAAAGCCTGCATTTTTGGTCTAGTTGATATATGTTGTGTTGCTTCTTCAGAGGCACCGACGTCATCTGTCATCCGAGGCATCTGCTCTGCTGTTTTTTGTAATGTGCTGGCTTTCTTCATATCCTCCTTGGATGGAAAGAATATTTTCCATACTATTGATAAAGAGGTTTTGAAGATGCTAGATTCTGAGGAGATTTTTTCCGATCTTAAGCAAAAGTTTTCAGATGAAGATGAATCTTCTTTGATTAAGTTGTCCAAGTTTCATGCACTAAGTCTACTCCGCATTTTCATTTCTTGCCCTAAAAATTTGCTTGCAGTATGTTTTGAACTCTTCAACCCTGCTGTACCAGAGGGGTTTCACAAAGGACAATATTTTTTAAGTCAGATCACAAGCAGGCTTGAGGATGATGCTGTGGTCTGTCCATTAGAGATAAGAGGTGATGGACCTGCATCTGTTGGAACAAGTACCAGAAGCGAAGAGGATAGTAATAAGGAGCTATCAGGTGGCAAACATGTTTCAGTAGATTCATCTCCTGTTCCTAAGAGTTGCTTGTTGGGACTGGTAATACTTTATATTTTCTCCACATCTAGAATAAATGTGGTGCTATGAATTTTTTGTTATGTTCAGTATTGCACCGGAGAAGCTTGATTTGAATACTTTTTGTCTATCTTATGGAATATGGATGGTTGATATATAAACACCCCAATTACTATTAATGGGAGATCTTTAGGTTATACAATCTCCATTATTCCGCATACAATTAAAAATTTGAGCAAGTAGAAAATGATTTCAGCAGCATTCTTAAACATCCCAGGTGCTATTATACCATTTTCTTAGAATCCTTGCTGCATCTTAGAATAAGTGACAATGCAGCTACAGTGCATGTTATTGTCCTGCAACTTTTTGCTGCATGAGTAATTTCATCTAATTCAAAGTTTTGGCTTGCAATTGGACTATGTTTAATTAAGTTGTAATGATAATGCAATTATGAAGTTTTTCTCTTTATCTGCCAAGTTAGTTGTATGTCCAGTTATCCTTTATATTCTTCTCAATGATGTCTTCTTGTACTGGGACATATTTTATGCAGGTACTTGGAAAAACTCCGTCTTTGAGAAGTTGGGTCTTTTCAAGATATAAGAGATTACGCAACTTATCTTCTTTTAATGTTTCATCTGAAATTACATCTGCTATGGAAGGAATGTTTGAATCATTTCCTGAACTGGCTAAAGTGAGAGACATCGAAGTTGATAGTGATGAGGATTCTGATCCATCCAAGTATGGTAATCAACAATATTTGGTGCCTAGGATCGCCAATAAACATGAAACCTCTAGGGAACTATCTAGTAAAGATAGTAATTCAAGAGTTCATGACAGATCTCGTGATGGTAGTTTCGCTGAAAACTTTTCAGGTCAATATCTGAAACCTCGCACCTCAGTTGGTCCTGTTGAAACTGATCACTCAAATGCAGGTTCTGCTCATGATAGTGGAAGCACAAAGTCAATGGACTTTGAGACCAGTGACCATGGAGATTTCTCTTGTGGCAGGTCTTCTTTGCCCAGAGACTTATCGAACCACCAAATGCTTTCACCTGCTTCAAGACCACCATTAGAATTCAGGAGTAATTCATTTGATGGAAGAAACCATTTTCCCGCCGCTAGATCCTCCGGTGGAGGTGCAAGCAATACTCTAGTATCTCCTAATCATCACTCAGCAATGCCATATCCCTCACCACCTCCATTAAATTGGCATTTTGATGGGGATGTTTCTGCCGTGGATATTTTTTCCGCTTCTAAGCAGTTATGGTTGGGTTCTTTTGGCCCTGATGCATCTGAATCTCATATAAGATTTCATCTCCAGAGGTTTGGTCCTCTAGAACACTTTTTTTTCTTCCCAATCAAAGGATTTGCCTTGGTTGAGTACAGAAACATAATTGATGCCATAAGGGCTAGGGACTATATCCGTGGTCATTTTCCTTGGCGTGTAAAGTTCATGGATATAGGTTTGGGAGCTAGGAGTTCAATAAATGGTGTTGCTGTTGGTTCTAGCTCTTATGTTTATGTTGGAAATGTTCCAAACCAGTGGGCGAAGGATGAAATTCTGCATGAATCAAGTAAAGTTGTGTACAGAGGTCCTTACATGGTCACTGATCTTAGTTATGAAGGTGCATTATTGATGGAATTTGAAACTCCTGAAGAAGCTACCACATCAATGGCACATCTCAGACAGCATCGTAAGGGCAGAAGCAACTATTTACCACCTTTAAATACCGGGCCTGCTAATGTTGCAATGTCCCATATGGATGGTGCAAGATCATCGTCTGCTGTCCCTTTCCATGGTGACATCAGAAGCAATCATCCAGGCAACATGTCCACTACTTCTTTTGGGTCGCCTCACACTCCCCCTTTCCATGGTGCAAGGTCTTACAATTCCTATCTCTCAATCCTTGAGCAAATAATATGTGTAGTTTCATTATCTGAATTTAATTGTTATTTAGAGTTTGTCTGTATAAGTCAAAGTACTTAAGGTTTAAAGTTTGGAATAAAGTTAGATGATACTAAGCAATTGTTGTTCTGGTCTAATTTGAATTTTCACCTTCCTTTTAATTGTATGGAACTATTCTCACCATCATGTCTAGTTTTGTTCATATCTTCTAAGTGAAAGTTTTCCAGCTATGAGTTCTAATCTTTTATTCAGTTTTTCACCTGAATAAAAAGGTTTTCCAGCTATGAGTACTAATCTTTTATTCAGTTTTTCACCTGAATAAAAAGGATTTTTATTATTTTTTATTATTGTATATTCCTGAGTTTAACTCATAGGTGATCATCAAAGGATGACTTTTTGATTATCAAATGATTGGAAAACTGAGAGCAATTCTTGATGTTTGATAAAAAATGTATTTATTGCTTTTCCTGTGCAATGACTTTTACTTCCCTTTTGTCAACAAAATGTATGGTATTGCCCAGACTACTTGGTCTTTTGTTTAAAATTGAAGTAGCTCTTGATTGGGTTTTAATATCTAAATATATCTCCTACTATTTGTGCTTTATGCTGAAGTTTTCCCTTTGTTTGAACAGTCAACCAGGAAAGCACCATTCTGCACCATTCACAGTTAGACCTGAGGGCAGCTCAATGGAGCTTGTCTCCCCCAGAGTAGTATCTGAAAATCATGGAACTGCTGGACATTCATTTCAGTCAAATTGGTCTGTTTCTGGTCATAAAGAGATGCCCGATGTTGGGGTTAGAAAAATGGATCCTCATGACAGTAACATAATGGTCAATCCTTCACAAGGAGGTGATAATTCATCTATTGAAATCTAATTAATACTTTTACTGTTTCCTGCTTCAGTGTAATTATATATTTGACTGATTCTGTTTTAGGTGGTTGTGTACTTGTGTTGTTTCTAGTGCCACAGCAACAAATGTGGATAGATAAGAAACTTGAAACTGACCTGCTTTCTGTTTCAGGGAACATGCCAGGCTTACCTATAGCAACACTAGGGCCTATTCCCCTGCCACAGCAAATCCAGCCATCTCCATTTTATCGACCTGTCTACGTTCCTCCAAACAGTTCCTGGGATGCAAGAGGTTCAAAGTACCAGTTGCCTTTAAACCCAATCTCGCCCGGTGTAATGCCTAATACTTTTCATGGCAATGCAGTTGCGGCTCCTTTTGTACCTCCTTCAGTGACTCCACTTGCACAGATACAGGGAGCATCAGTGCAGAACTTTGACCAAATGTTTTCTCATCCTGTTGTACCAGCACCTATATCATCCCTTCCTCCTCCTCAACCTGAAGAGCCACCTCCATTGCCTCCATCTCCACCACCTTTGCCCCAGTCACAGCCCCCTCTTGTTCCACCTCCACCTAATTCTCCCCCACCCCCTCCCCCTCCACCTGATGCAGAATCAACCAAAGTGGAAACTTCTGGACAGCAGCAGCAGGTGCAGCACCAGTGGCAGGGAACATTATGCAAAAGTGGTGCTCAGTATTGTACAATTTATGCTCAGAGAGAGAATTCAGATATTTGCAAATACTCGCATGATATTTCTGAACCTGCTGAGTGAGAACTTCATCTAATGTTTTTTTTTTTTTTTACTTTTTCTGTTTATACTATTCTTTAACCAAAAAGTAATTTCTAATAATGGTTTCCTGGATAACACTTGGTGCAGATGGCCTGCTAAATTAGATATGACGAAACGAACAGATTTCCGGCATGTGAAGTCTACATTTACTAGCACCCCTCCACATAAAGTGAGTCCATGGGTCTCTATACTTGATTCTCTCTCTTTTCCTCCCTAGTGTCTAATGATTGATAATGATCATACTGTCAAATTATCATTTTCTCTTAAAAATCATCTCTCGAGGCTTTCTGAATTTTGTTGCTTCAAAATTTGGATCATCTGAACATGATCCTTCTAGAGAGGGTTTGATTGACCCAATATTTTCTATGGTTAATTTTCTTTGCTATCATAAAATCACTGTCATGTCTGTTGCAAGGGATTCTTGGCATGTTTAGTGCTTACTCTGCCTTCTCTATTCCTTAAGCATGTGGCTTTTCTGTTGCCAGTACATGGGAAAGTTTTTGAAAATTGAATCTGAACGGTTGGTTTGAACCTGAAAATTACTATGCAGTCGTATGAAATTTGGATTTCCTTGGCCCTCTCTCTGCCTTTTTGATTCTTTTATTGTGGAGATACCTTTCCGAGCTAGTTCAATCACTGATTTACTATAATATCTGTTCAACCAATTCCAGATTTTTCAATTACATTATTAGATTTAACTAATAATTTGAATTCTTAGCTGTATATGAATTTTCAATCTTTCTCATATTTTTATGATTTTTGACATGTTTTGCAGAGGGAGGTATGTCGATTAAATCCTTCTTCTTCCGGAGACCATAAAGGCGTAAGTTGTCTCACTTATTTATTTTTGTTCCATAGTTCTCATGTAACTAATCGAACCATCAGGTCTGTTCCCCTCCCTTATGGAATGGTGATTAAACATCTCACTCCGGTTTGAAAGCTTTTGTAAAGTGATGGTTGTCTTTATCAAGTCACTCAGAAACATCTTGGTTTTAATGAAAATGCTATTTGGAAATAATATATAGAGATTGTTCTGGCCTAATAATAATCTATAATCTTAAATTAAGTTTGAATCCCGTTATAGGTAGTGAGATATATCTAATTTTGTCAGCTTTAATAGATGAATAACATGAAGATGGTGTATGCGTGCTTTTATTATTACTATAATTTATTTATTTTTCGAAAGCAATAGGACAATGAGAAACATGAACATAATTCTTTCAAAACCATAGTTGGGGAAAAGTGTCAGTGTAATAATGTTATACTAATCTTTTAATCATCTGCAGTTTCAGGATTTTATATCATACCTGAAGCAGAGAGAATGTGCAGGAGTAATTAAGATCCCTGCTGTGAAGTCCATTTGGGCAAGGATTCTCTTCATACTTCCGAACTCAAACGACATATGTTCCATGCTCTCGATCGCACCTAACCCATCTGACTGTCTCATTGCTTTGGTTGTGCCCAAGGAAACAAACTTTGAATGGGTATGAAACGATCTTCATAGCTCTTGAACTTCACCTATGAGGTCAGACAGAAGTTAATGGATCAAACGATGACATTTTCTTGAGGAATCAGATTTAGACTGCATAGTACAAAAATTTTGTAGATGGGGTGTACTGTGTACAGTTTCGTTTTGTAGTCTATTTGTAATTATTTATACCTGAGCACTGCCTTTTGTGCGAAGTAAATATTGGTATTAATGGATTTATTTGGTGGCTCAAATATATGGAAATATTTGGTGGAAATATCTATATTGGTTAGTTATCATTTTTTTTTTTTTTAAATAAATAAATTATTATTATTAGAACAAATTGTTTGAGATTAAATAAATAAAATATTATGTAATTATTGTCAATGTATCTACAATATTACCAATGAATTTGATATTGCCAAGTAAATTTCGTTATGGATGGATCAATTATGGGAACTTTTTTGTGGGAAAGAGAACTTTCTTCTTGATTTATGATTAATGTGTTTCAAGTTTTGAGTTCTTGACCAAAAGTTTTGAGTTCTTGACCAAAAGGAAACATATTTTCTCCTTTTTTATTCTAACCAAGGAATTAAATTATTATTATTATTTTTTTTTTTTTATTTAAGTGGAACTTTGATTGCCCTGAATAAATAAAAAAATTATGAAAATAAAGATAATATCCACAATATTACTGTAATATCTTAATTTCTTGTGGGTATACTAGAAGATGTTTGCGTCTTTTTTTCATTTTAATATTGGCACTAAAACATTTATGGAGATATCAAGATATGTTAGAATTTAGAAGTATTATCAATTTTTACTCTTTTTTTTTTTTTTAACTAATCACAATTATGAAATATCATGAATTTATTGAAATATTCTTTCATTGAGTACAACACATAATCAAACGATTCTTTTATCCATTGGGCTATGATTTGTATATAAAACTTTAACGTATGAATGTGAAAGGTTATCACCGAGTTACCTCAACTTTTATCTTTATTTTAATTTCTAATAGAGAAAACAAGGAAAAAAATATATCAAATCATTGTTTTCTTATCCCATATGTTTTTTGTTTTGTTTTGTTAAAAAACAAGAGAAATAACAAATGATTATTTATGCATTTGATCATACGATTTACAAGATTTGCACAAATATCGATTTAGAAAAATATTGAATGATTATATGATTTACAAGATTTGTACATCATCTATTATTGCATATATTTAGTTTTTGAGAACATGGAATCAACAAATCAGAGTGGCGCAGCGGAAGCGTGGTGGGCCCATAACCCACAGGTCCCTGGATCGAAACCAGGCTCTGATACAATAGAGTGGCTTCCTCTGCTAATACTGTATATATTTTTTATTTTTAACAAATTTTATGAACTCTCAAAAGTCAAAAATAATCGAGAAATAACACAAGACGCATTCATTCTCTCCCTTACGAGTAGCAGAGAAGCTACACCAGGCACAATTCTTACTCAAATTTTCTTCAGCAAATCTCCGTTTCTCTCTTTCGTCTAATAGTAAACGTCAAGTATACAACAATCATGTAACAACAGAGACTTTAATCAAAACAAGAAGTATGTCCCCAAAAACCACAAAAACTTCATCCCCAAAAGCCAAAACCCCACCACCCTCGGGCAGTCATCCGATGTGGCAGCATCGCGGCGAAACATCGCGGTAAGGGAATTGTTGCAGGGGTTATTGTCGGAGAGCAGCTTGAGCTGAGCCGTCGTGTGTTTATGCTATTATACAGAATGTAAGTCTCTGGCACAAGTTATGACCTTCATATCTCTTGAACTTCACTTATGAGGTGAGACTCGTACAAGTTAATGGATCAAATGATGACATTTTCTTGCGGAATCAAAGCTTTGCTGGTACTCAGATTTAGACTGCATAGTACAATAATTAGCTTTTAGGCGCTGATGGCATGTGTAGATGAGGTGTACTGTGTACAGTTTCGTTTTGTAGTCCATTTGTAATGATACCTAAGCACTGCCTTTTTGTATAGGTTAGATACAGAGATACACGTTTGGGGAATGGGGAATGGGGAATGGGGAATGAGGAATGAGGAATGGGGATGGATATAGGTCCTCCCATTCCCATCCCCATCCCCATCCCCATCCCCACTTTTTAGATCCTTCCCCCATCCCCTCCCCATTTCCCTATTTGGGAAAAATAGGGATGGGAAATTTTAGGGAGACCTATATCCATCCCCATTTTCAATTTCCCATTTTCTCCGTTTTTCCCTATTTTTCCGTTTCCCCCATTCCCCTATTTCCCCATTTAACTAAAAATTACTAATTAAATTAAAAAAACAAACATTCCATTACAAATACAAAATGAAATTCATTAGTGCATTTTATATAAAATGTGTATATATACTTATGTAAGTATTGTCAATGTATCTATAATATTACCAATGAATTTGATATTGCCAAGTAAATTTTGTTATGGATGGATAAATTAGGGGTTCATTTTTACAAGGGAAAGATTACTTTCTTCTTGATTTATGATTAATGTGTTTCAAGTTTTAAGTTCTAAAAGGAAACATATTTTCTCCCTTCTTATTCTAATTAAGGAATTAAATTCTTTTTTTTTTTTTTTTTTTTTTTTTTTTTTTTAACTGGAACTTCGATTCCTAAATTAAGAAAAATTATGTAACTAAATATAATATCATTGATATTATCGAAATATCTCAATGTATTGTGGATATGCTAGAAGATGTTCACTCTTTTTCATTTTGATATTGGTACTAAAAAATTATGGAGATATCGGGATTTGTTAGAAGCATTATCAATATTTACCTTTTTTTTTACTAATCAAAATTATGAAAATATCATGAATATTATTGAATTTTTCTTTCATTGAGTACACACGTAATCAAATAATTATTTTAAGAGTTTTTTTTCTACGATTTCAACGTATGCATGTGAGAAGGATATCAATGAGTCATATCAACTTTTATCTGTATTATTTTGATATCTAATTTAAAAATATATATATATCAAATCATTGTTTCTTCCATATGCTTTTATTTTTGTTGAAAAACAAGAAAAATATGAAATGATTATTTATGCATTTGATCATATGATTTACAAGACTTGCACAAATATCGATTTAGAAAAATATCGAATGATTATATGATTTACAAGATTTGTACAACATATAGCATTTACCTATATATATAATTTCGAGAACTCTTATAAACAACAAATCAGAGTGGCGCAGCGGAAGCGTGGTGGGCCCATAACCCACAGGTCCCTGGATCGAAACCAGGCTCTGATACGATAGTGGCTTCCTCTGCAAGTATTTTTTTTTAATTTTTTTTTTGACCTTTTAACAAATTTAATCTAAAAAAAAATGAACTCTCAAAAGTAAAAAATTAGTGAGGAATGACACAAGAGACAAGACGCTTCCTTCCTCTCCCTTACGAGTAGCAGAGAAAGGCACTATTTTTGCTCAAAATTTTCTTGAGCAAATATCCGTTTCTCTCTTTCGTCTAATAGTAAACGTCAAGTATACAATTATACATACGATCATGTCGCAACGATACAATCATAACAACAGAGACTTTAATCAAAACAACAAAAACAAGTATGTCCCCAAAAACCACAAAAACTTCATCCCAAAAAACCAAAACCCCACCACCCTCTCTAATTCCCTCAGGCAATCATCCGATGTGGCAGCATCCAGCGCCGCCACGTCATCGGCCCCTATGGTTTTGACGACGGAGACGAGCCGACCAGCAGCAGCTCACAGTGGCAGTTTCGTTAATTACTTGCCCCAGGACGAAGCTGTCGCGGCTGGTTTTGGCGCCGACGAAGGAGGACTGGATCCAGTGGAGTCGCAAAGAGTTGTGGATCTTTTGAATAGAGAGTTGTCTAGGTTGCTTAAATTGAACCCCAGAGATTTCTGGAGAGAAGGTATTTTATTTTTTAATTCCCATTGAATTTGTAACTCTTAATATAATTTTCGGTAGGTGAAGTTTTTTTTGACTATTGTTGTTTACATTTTGTGCGTCAGTGGCCAGTGACTCGTCCTTGCATGAATTTTTGGATAGTTTCTTGAAATTTAGGAGCAGATGGTATGATTTCCCGTATCGCAGCACCAAGGGAATTGTTGCAGGGGTAATTGTTGGAGAGTTTGAGCTTAGCCGCCGTGTTTTTATGCTATTATACCGAATGTAAGTAAGTCTCTGGTTGTTAGTTGTAATTACTATTGGCTTCATATTCGTCATTCTCTTTTTGTGTGTGTTCAATGTAGATCTTCCAACAAGGATCCTGGTGCTCGCATTGCTGATAGCCTTAGTTTGAAAGATCATGCAGGTGGGTTTTGAGACATCTTCTTCTGTGCCAATGAATTTATTATAGAGTGGTGAAACAAGATAAGGTGTTTACTCAAATCAGACAATTGAATATAGTTTCGTTGAGTCTTTTATGTATATCTGTTTCCATAATTATTTATTTTAATGCAATTAGTTTGATAAACGGTGTAAAGATGCTTGATCTTTTACTGGAATTTTGACATACATTTGTATGAAAAGTTTTGCACAACTCTGGCACGTACATTTCATTTCCCACAAATAATATTTGATTGCTCAAGTTTCAAAGCTCCCCTTTGAGAACTAAAGTATGATGATATGAACTGGTTCAATGCTGATTATTTTCATTTTCTCATACGCATTTGTTCACTAATTTTGCATGTAGTCATTTTGCAAGGAAAGAAGTTGCTTGACTTGCCTAAGCTGTTGGACATATGCGCCATATATGGTCATGAAAATGAGGATCTGACCAGATTGCTGGTAAGCATTTATTTTCATAAAAAAATGTTATATTGCTAAGACAATGAGTTTTGTTGGCAATTTGTTAGTTCTAATGAATAGTAATTTTATTATCATTTCTCTTGTTTATTCTAACATGCTTTTTTTTTTTTTTTTTTTTTTTCCTTTTCTTCAGGTCGAGAATGCTCTGAAATCCCAGCCTGGGATCCATGATAATTTGATTGGAGTATTATCTCATTTCATGGGTATTGTCCACACAATGCATGAACGCTGCAGCTCGTCTTTGGAGGTATTTTTGCAGTTTGAGTTAAGACAAATTAAAAATTTCTTCTGATGCTGAAATTTTTACATATCCATAAGATGCCATACCTACTAAATCAATAAATCCATCCTTCCCTATGTTGTTAATTTGTGGTTGTTTAACATTTGTAGGCCACAATTCTTGGGTCATACGTTTTATTGATCTATCAAGGGGTCACTACTTCATCTTTTTAGGTCTATTATTTGAAATTTTAACCTATCCAGGTGATTATCATTAGATGACAACATATATAATGTACCGTACATTATACTGCAATACTTTTACATTGGGGCAATTTAATTAATATTGTTAATATCACATTATCACATACCCACCGGCCACCCCACACATAAATAGAATTTAAATTGAATCCCCTCCAAGGCTGGCCATTGGTATGAGGGGGATTGATTCCTCAACCTTTTGCTCCATTGCAAGAGATCTAATAAACTAGGTTTTTCCTTTAAGGATGTCCATAGACTTATTCACGTGGCCCAGAATATCCTTACCCTATTTCACTTTTGTTTGAGAGCCGTAAATATAAAAATGAGAAGTGGAGAAGTTAGTTAAATGGTGCTTTTCACGTATCTTACCTTCCGAAGAAAGTTTTATTGGTTTTAGTTTATCATGTATTTCTTCTTCTTCTTTATGCTTTATGTATTCTATACTGCAATCATTATGTATGACTCTATAAACAGGCCTTAATTTCCTCTGGGAACCATAAAGACCGTGGATCAAGTCAGCTTCGTAATGAACTTTTAGAGGTGAGTTGTTTTCTGTTATTTTTTTCATGGAGATAATGAGATATCTGATTTTCCATCCATTCACCCTCCTTATTGCCTATGTTCTTGAAATTGCAATAAAATTCATTTAATCATTTATGTTTAGGCGCATAAAAAAACATGATAACTTCAAGCTCTCTCTCTCTCTCTCTCTCTCTCTCTCTCTCTTATTTTTTTCATGGAGATAATGAGATATCTGATTTTCCATCCTTTCACCCTCCTTATTGCCTATGTTCTTGACATTACAATAAAATTCATTTAATCATTTATGTTTAGGCGCATAAAAAAACATGATAGCTTCAAGCTCTCTCTCTCTCTCTCTCTCTCTCTCTCTCGCACCCTTCTCCCCTGAGATGTGTCTGTTCTCATGTGCATGTGTGGTGTGTTTATTCACATATTTCTTGCACCAGTCACTGCCTCTCATTATTCTGAAATTTAACTTGTATAATAATCTAACCTTCTAGAGCCTTTACTTTTCCCTGATTTTTTATTTCATGTTCAACAAGTTGAGCCTTGAATATATATATATATATATATATATATATATAGATTTATATATATATAGATTTATGTTTGGGTTAGTTTGTTGCTACTCATAAAATTCCTCTCTAAACCCATTAACCCAATTACTTACTTCTCCCACCTTAAAAAATTAAAAATATTACTTTTACATCTTACACCTTTGAAAATACCGGAATTAACCCTTTTCTCCTTCCCATCTTTTCTCACTTCGAAATAAGCTCTCCCATTTATGTATATACCCATTGTTTTTCTTATTCGTGGTTTTCATATCTTGAAAAGCAACTTGATTCTTGGCTTTGCAATTTTCTGGAATGGGGATTCTGGGTGTTAGTGTGTTACTCGATTTCTTCATTCAAGACAATTTTTTCTTTACATGCTAGCATATGTCAAAAAAAAAAAAAAAAACATAACCAACTGTTTTTTCAACCTAAAAATGCAGTATTCTTCTCTTTTCAATTTGTTGTTCATTTGAAAGAATCAGAGATCATATATTTTCAGACTCTACACTTTTCTAATTTATATGTTCATACCTTTCCTTTTGTTAAGTAGTTAAAAATATCTGTTTTTTTTATTATTATTATTATTATTTTCAGCGCTCAAGTCTCCACTGTTTCCTAGTTGTAGGGTTAAGCATTTCTGCCATTAGAAAGTTTGGTATGCTTGCAAGATGAGGAAGAAGAAGGGGGTTTATTATAAACAATTTTATTTAGGGTTATTTCAGTAATAAAAAAATCCAATAGATTATTGGTGTAGAGACTAGAGAGTAATCTTTTGGGTGGCCTTTACCCTTTGTACTTACCATAGTTGTAAAGTAGCATTACTTAATCATGAGCTATTTTGTTATCTACAACAGGTGATGGACTTTATAAACGATGCAATTGTATCCATGGATGCTTTCGTTTCTGCATACAAACCAGTAGCTGTGTTCTTCTCGAGCCCTGTTGAAATGAGGTGCCTTTTGTACTGCTAAATTTATTCTAGTATGAGACAATTCTTTTCTTATCCCAATGAGAGTATTTGATATATCTTACATGGAGTATGCAGTGGTGCTGTCGACATGTGTTCTTTTGCGGCCCTTTTAACTATACTGGAAATTAGTGTTTTGGATGACATGTCAATATACCTGTTGCTCCTTGCAATTTTCTCTAAAAACATTGCTTTCATCTCATTTTAAATTTCTTTACATGCAGTTATGGAAATGAAGAACTGCTCAGCACTCTTGCCAGGTTGCATGATTCATTGCTTCCTTCTTTTCATAAGGGGTTCCGAATCATCTTTACTGCCGGAGACAATGAAATGTCGACTGACATTGCTATTAGTTTGAAGATGTTATCGATGAGAATAGTCAATTTTGGTTGGAAACTATTAAATCTTTGTTATCTAAGTGATGAAGTATTTGAAGATGGCCTTCCTGTTCCAGCTTCCACAAAAATGTTTCCAGCCAAAGTAGATGATCCCTTTATAAGGGCAGATATTTTGGTTCAAACGTTTAGGGAGATCAATGGGGTTTCAATGCAAGTTCTCGACCAAAATAGGGATACATTTCTTAAAAGTGTTGATAAGAATTACAATCTAACAGGTAGACTTGAGAATCTACAGAATACTGGTAAGTGCCATTGACAAACTACAATACAATCTATATGCTTGTTGATTGCTATTATAGAATTACTTGGTTTGGGAACACTAAACAGGCCTATGATCATATAATCAAAGGCCGTTTGGAAGACAAAAGCTAAAGCCATAAATCTTTTCACGACACAAAATCCTATTTAGTGTAAGGGAAATTGTCCTCGGTTGCTATTAGCGTACTTAATTGGTTAGAGTCTAGTAAGTCCTATATTAAACATATATTTAGTTATTAGGTCTCTGATTTAGACTTATTAACTTTTCTTATTTAAGATCTTCATTTTCTTGGTATTAGCAATTTTTGTCATATCATGATAAGACCCGTTCATGGCCTGGTTATGTATTTGGACTATGGAGGATTACTATAGTTAACCAATGAGAATTGGAAGAGTATTTGTGATTCTCTGATGGTGCTCTTAAATATTATGATTGTTTTTCTTCTTCTAGTTTGTGTTATTGATTTTAATCACCGTTATTCCCAATTGAACATCTTGATGAGGTCCGTCATGGCTAAGTATTGTCTTTGAGTTCTAAAGCTGCCCACTACAGGGTTGGTGAGGGGCGTGGCTTTTCATTTGAGGGGGGATTATGCTGGGGTTACCCGAAAAGGAAAAAAAAATAAAAATTAAAAAATCTGTTTTCATTTCTTTCAACCCTCAAATTTCTTACATTAAAAATCTAACACATCCTGCCTTTAAAAGCATGACTATCTACTAACTGTTCATATCACTACTTGGACTTCGTAGTTCTTCAATTTCTTACCATCAAAAGATTTTGGTGAAACCCGAATACATTTCTAATCTTTGCTTTTATGACACATTTTAACACGATATTCCTAAATCTCATATGTATTCTGCATTCCTTGTGTTCAACTTTAGTAATCTGAGCATTTATTCCTTTCAGTCATTCTCAATTTTGTTTAGCGCATGATTAATTTTTTTTACGCAGGATGGATATTCATGGAGGACGAACAATTCCAGTATTTATCTGGGATTATGGTGTATTCTTCAAAAGCTACTGTTAAAAAGCAACCTCCTGTACCAGTGGCATCCCCTGTGCTGACCAACAAAGTTCATATGGATGAAGGTGCTGCAATCATGGAATCTAAAATCAGTCAAATAAAGGACCTTTTCCCTGATTATGGTAAAGGTTTTCTGGCTGCATGTCTCGAAGTTTATAACCACAATCCTGAAGAAGTTATTCAAAGGATACTCGAGAATAGTTTACATGAAGATCTCCAGTCGCTGGACACTTCTTTAGAGACAATGCCAGTACCCAAGTCTACTTCGACCGTAAGCAGGAAGGATAAAGGGAAAGGGATATTAGATGAACCTTCTAGTGTAAGCAGGAAGGATAAAGGGAAAGGGATATTAGATGAACCTTCAAGTGTAAGCAGGAAGGATAAAGGGAAAGGGAAACTAGATGAACCTTCAAGTCTAACACCTTCCAGTGCTGTCACTGTTGGCAGGGAGCAACAAACTGAGAGCCCCTCAGTGTCATCCGCGTCCACTGTTGGGAGGTTCATTAGGAAGTCTACAGCTGACATGCTTGATCATGATACCCTTGATACAAGAAATGAAAAGGATTCTGCAAGGACTGTTGCTTTGATTTCACAGTACGAGTATGAAGATGAGTATGATGACTCCTTCGATGATCTGGGTCAGAGTGTTGTGGAGTCAGGATTCGAGGAAAATGAGTCATTGAATGACAAAATCAGCTCCAATTCCAGCAAATCTTGGGGGGGAGAGACTGGAAACTCTTCTCGAGCAGCTGCTAGTTCAAAGTGGGGATCCAAGAAAAAGCCCCAATACTTTGTCAAGGATGGCAAGAATTACAGTTACAAGGTAGCAGGCTCAATTGCTGTTGCAAATTTCAATGACGCATCATTAATCACCGAAGCACAGCAAGAATTAATACATGGCCTTGGACGTGGTGGAAATCTCCCTCTAGGCGCAGTTAAGAAGCTGACGGAACACGAGGAGCAGGCCAACCAGACTGATGTCCCTGAAACGGAAGGGAGAGATAATACAAGAAATTCTTGGGGCAGGGGTAAAAGAGGTGGAAGAACTAGAGACTCTCATGAGGAGCAAGATAACCGATCTGATGGTGCTGCAGGAGAAGGGAGAGGGATAGGAGGTCGTAGAGGTGGAGGCGGGGGAAGGAGAGGAGGAGGAAGAAATACTTTTAGGAAAGATCGAGCCATGCAAAAACACTTCTCTGGGTTGAGTGGTTTCTAGGTACAGAGATTATAAAGTAAAACTGGTGACAGTATTCATCCTATACATTTCAAAACTCAAATCTTATATTGACATGAAGTTTTGTTGAGTTAACGCAAACAAGCCTTTTGGTTGCGAATGGATCAAGTGCTGTTTTTTACAGATACATGAAATGCATTTTGCTTCAAAATGTTTTATAGGTTTTAACTTTGTTCACATATTTAGCAATCTGGATAAAGAGAAGTCGCCTATACAATTTGTGTCAATCAAGATGCCAACAATAGATGGATTTTTGAACCTAGTCTGGATTATAAATGATCTTCTCTTATACCAAGTTAGAGGTATCTAAATTGCTCATAGTTCGCAAGATAAATCTGAACGATATATCATATGTTTTCCTAAACCCACGTGAAATTAATAGGCAATTAATGTGTAATCTTCGTACTGTAATATACCACCCAGAAATACTGGTGAATCTTCCAAGTGATCAGACACTCAAGAGTCGACTAACACGTGTTTACGTCATGACAAAAGTTAATTAAATAACAGGATTAGTCTTGGTAGCTTAATTTTCACCAAGAGATTTTAGAATTGGACAAACTTAAAATGGCATTATCTCTAACATCCATGAACAAAGAAGCACTGTAAGGCTAGAGCAGCGTAATCTGAATGCCTTGGTGAATTTTGTCATTTTTGACTTGAATTCAACTAAATGTAAATGTAATGAATTACAGTTTTACCAATTTGTCTATCTAATTTATCAATTTGACAATCATAATTATCCCCATCTAGTATCGAATAACAGTAGCCCGCTGTATGGTCTTGTGAATTATGTGTGATACCATAACAAGCTTTATAAGGGGGTTTCGATATTATGACTCGGCTACTACAGCATCTATTCGTCACCCGCATTGACAGCATAGTGCCCCACGTTCCGACCCTGAAATGATCAAAGGAAATGTGTGTCATTCACCTCCACATAATAGAAACAATGATGAAATTGTTGACAGCATTCCATTTGTAGAAATGATCCTTCTCCATTTGTACAAATTTCATCCAGTATGAACATGATAACAAAATTATTCTCAGATGATGCTGTGAATATATTAAAATCTTCTCCATTTGTAGGCAAATAAATACAGAACGGATAAAAAACGAAATATATTCAACTGAGTTGGGAGTAAGACTACCTCAGATAGCATCCTCTGCTTGTTCAGTAACTGGGTTCTAGCTTTATTGATAACTGAATTCGGTGATTTATACATCCTCTGCAACACAGATTACCGTAAGCAACCATACATGATACAACACATCCCAGCATCAAAGCTTAAGAACATCAAGCCGATGGAAATCCAGAGAAATGGATACATAATAATCAGCACAATTAACCAAACACATACACAGAATTATTCCTAGTTTACAAGACACTTAACATAATTCAGGCCAACTATATCTAAGACAAAGTTAAGGAAGTAGAAATTCACCTTCTCACTGCCAGATATATGGTGTTCAGTGCCTGGAAGATGCTTTCTCTTAGGAGTGAATTCAAACACTTCGTGAAGGAATTCATTTTCCTGTTTGATCAATGTATAAAAATTTTGATCGTAAAACAATGAATGGCCAAAGTCAAAACATAAATATCAACCATGTTTAGATACTCAGTAGACAATGTTTATGGCAAAGAAACCAACCTGCATGTGCTTAACAAATCCACCCCCAAGGAAGTGCTTCAAGAAGTTCAACTGTTAAGAGAGAAAATTAGACCTTGAAAATTGCTAGCTTTTGTTGACAGGACCACTTAATAGTTAAAACAGAATAAAAAAGGAGGTGCTGCTTAACAGTAAGGAAGAGAAAACCTGTATCAGTTGAGACCAAGTTGATGTCTTAAGTGAATCGCCGCCAATCTTCAGTGAGGTTTCAGGACAGTAATTATCCTAAGATCAAGAAAGTAATACCACTAAGAAAAGCCTTGTTTTTATAGAAAATCAAAATGAAAAGCCTAAATCAATCAGATTTTGTATTTGCTAAAAAGATGAATAAGGCACAATTAGGAGAAAGAAATAGAAAAGATGGTACCTCAAGAAACTCCAAAATATCTTTAAACAAGTTACGCTGGCTGTTAAGATCTTTCTTGGCAGAACCTTTACCACCCGCTTCCATAGAAAGGCTCTTGACCTGATTAAGGATTTTCCCTTTCAGCCCTTGTACATGTGCATACCCTCCCTGAGAGCCATCCTTAGAGCCTTTAGCTTCAGCGGAGAACTTCTCTAGACTTCCCATCTCAAAAATTAGAGCCAGAGCTTCACCAGCAGCAATGCGTACAGATCGGTCATCCTTGTCCAGCAGACCAGAAAAATATGAAATGGACCTGCATGAATTCCAAAAATTATAAGTTTGTGTTTGTCGTCCAGGTTGTCCAACATTAAATTTTTGGTTTGGCGAGGTTAAGTATCCATGTGTTTGTTCAAGTTTCATATCTAAAAGAGCTATTCCACACTGCTTAATGACATCCTATCAAGACATCAAATGTTTGGATGTGGGTGTGGGTGCAGGTGGGTGGTGGAAAAATGGAGAGCTATCAGAATACTGCTTATCACCTCACACCCGGGGTGGGGGATGAGGAAGAACTGAGAACAAGTGTTTACTCACTGCTGCCAGTGTTTAGGATCAAGTGTCCCTCCTTCTAATGTTGTGAGAAGAAATGACCAAGCAGACACCATTGCTGTTATAACGGCCGCTGAAGGTTTAACCGCAACTACCTATGAGATAGCACATCATAAATAATCAGTTCATCAGAATATTTAAAAGGATTAAAAAGACACAAATATTGAAGCATCGATATCATTAGTCATGGTTTCCCATTTAGTACCTAAAAGCACCAATTGGGACATTAAGTAATCAATACATCATCACTAACATTACAAAATTGGAAACTATTGACTTTATCATATCTCACAAAAGAAACAAATATACATACATTAGAACCCAACTTCGGATGAACAAGTTGCCACATAATTTGCATTGATCGTTCTGTTTCCTCTGGACCATTTCCACCCACAAACGTGATGATAGCCAAACATTCGAGTAGCTGTGATCATAGACCAAATTGTGTGTATAGAAAACAGTGAGAATCATCATACATCAAACAATTAAAAACAAAAACAAAAACAAAAATATAAGAACTGTCAATTAGTTGACAATTGAATTCCAGAGTAATGATCAGCTCATACGTACCGATGTCAGCTTTGAGGGCTCGAACCCTGATTTGAGTGCCTGTGAAAAAGGAGTAACCGACTCTTCCAAAATTTCACGTGCACTATCCCCACAACCAACAGTCAAAGCCAACAAGCCTGCAAAAGGATAAATTATTTCATTGAACATTAATCTATATCAGGGAAAGCATGGAGAAGGATCAACGTGAAGATTTCAAGACTTACCAATGGCATGGGATGCTAAAGCTATCTCATTGCTAGACCCCCGTTTAACCGAACTCAGACACTGATGAAGTAGAGTAGCAAATCTAGATAACATCAAAAATGAAAATATGAGAATTTCAACATTAACTAATATCACAATATAGTGCCTGATATATTATACTTTATTAAATGAATTCAATGCAAACACATAAAAGATGAATTAAATGTTGAATCACTTGTGTAGTTGCATCTAACATCTTCAAAATAACATTATTACTAAATCTTTCAGTTTACTCTATTTGTTAGTGACATTAAAACTAGTGAAGGATTGTATAAACAAAAATGAGAAACAAAATGAGGAAATAGAACTTACTTCTTTTCAACAAACTGATGCTGCAAGTTGCTATTGAAAGCCTCAATAATCGAGGACAAAGCTTTCTCTCTTGTGGAACCCCTTTAACCATAAAAACAAAATGCCAAAACAACATCAAAATTCAGCTAAACAAAAGATCAAACCTTTTACCACATCAACCAAAAAAGGCAATAAAATCACAAGCTAACTAAGCAATTTACAATTAGCCCTCAATTTTGGTTAATTTCTGATATGGCAAAAAAATAAAAAAATAGAGCTCTTTCTCATAATTAACTAGAGACTGAATTGAATGAAACTGACCTTTTCTCGTACAAATCATCCAAAGCTTGATCCAGTAAACTATCTTTCTCAACCTGGACTTCTTCGGTCCCCGACACCGACATAAAATCAGACCTCATAGTTGAGGACGAACTCACACTACTATTATCATCATCACTATCTAACATTGCTGCATTTTTACGCTGTGAATTACCTGCCCAAATATTTCACTGACACCGTCAACACAAATTATCAACAAACCTAATTCAGCTCAATTTAGCCAAAAAAATTCCCAATTTTTTGCCAAGTAAATGGACGGTTGATATGCGCATACATCAATTCAATTTTAACAATATTGAAGCGTGTAGGTTACAGATTGAATGAAGACAAACAATAGCAAAATTAGAAAATTGAAAACCCCTAATCAAACTTATCGAGTATCTAACAAAATCAAAATCAAAATCAAAAAAAAAAAAAAAAAAACCTAAATTTAAACTAAATTGAAATTAAAATAATAATAATAATAATAAAAAGATATTCTTTTTAGAAACAGAAATGAAGAATAGGAAAACTTACGCTTCCCCATTGGTGGCAGCAGTCGTTTGATGGTTTATTGCTGTCAAAAACTGGTACAACGTTGACTGTTAAAAAAAGAATGAAAATTTTTCGAAAACAAAAGAAGAAAAGAAACCAAATCAATTGAAACAGATGTGTATGAAAAATCGAGAGACGATGCAGCCATTAAAATTTATCGAAGGATTTGTGTGAAATGATGGAAAAGACGAACCAAAGAAAAAAGAGAGACAAACAGGTGAAAAAAAATAAATATAGAGACGCTTAAACGCAGGTGAGGTTGTGGACTTGTGGGAGATTGTAGAGTTTATTCACAATTGGATGGTATGGAATATTCGGTGATCGTGTGGCGGGGCGCACCCGAGTTATCGAGAGGGTGATGACGTGGACCCGTCTTTTACCGCTGATTATGTGGTCAGGCTTTGGCAGCGTCGGTGTGATCGGTGCCACGCGCCCTTTGTTGATTGGGTGTGAGAGAACCACGATGCGGTGGAAACTTAAAAAAGTACGTGGATCCTCGTAGATTCGCAGGAATTTAGGATATGTGTAGAAAATTGAATATGACGTCATTCAGAAACACACCAACACTTTTACGCTTTTAATTTATTTATACAAAATTCTAATTTAATTTTCGTTCCTTCTTATTACAAATTAAATCGTAATAATTTGTTTCTTTCAAAAAAAAAAAAAAAAATTCGCAATAAAATTATTCATACAATCTTGTATAGTTGTATGTATAAAATTATTTGTAATTTGTTATTCAAATTCATCGTACGGTTACTGATTATAAATTCTAATGCTAATGAGAAAAATAAAATTTAATTACTGATTTATGATTCCATTTACTAAAATCATTTTTTTTAAAGGGAATTTACTAAAATCAATTGGAAATTATATAAATCCCACACATAAATCATAAATTAAATTCATATTGGAATTTTTCATTTCTCGTAAAAACTTGATTCCCTTACATTTAATTTCCAATTAATAAACACGTGGTTATGAACATCTCCAATGCAAAAGTGGTTTACATTTCAATAATTGTTGATACGTTAACAATATCAAGAGACTTACTTCCTATGTGGTATAGAAGTTTACTTGATGGACATCTAAATAAAAAATGGCACCAATGCTCCTGTTTAAATAATAATTTATTTTATTTATTTTTTTATTTTAATCAAACAACTTTCTTAACCATTTTTTATAGGGATATAATCATTTTTCTCCCCTATAGTTTGCCATATTAGACACTTTACCCCATATAGTTTCAGTAATGGCCATTTTCCTCCCTGAAAACATATTAGATATTTTGCCCCCTCTAATTTCAGTAATGGCCATTTCTCCCCCTAAAAGCCAAAGTATTAGACATTTTGCCCCCTAACCATTAAGAAGTCCGTTAGTCAACAACTTTGACCGTCAAAATATCAATTAAATGACCTTATCACCCTTGAACACATTAATTATGCCCCCTAATGACACCACTAATTGTTTTTAAAGAAAAAAATCAGAAGAAAAAAAAAACTAATAAAAGTATTTATAAAAAGCATAATTGAAAATAAAAAATTATAAAATTTAATTAAACTTTAATAAAAAAAAATATTTAAACAAAAAAATATATAAAGAATTAAATGTACAAATAAAAAAATTATTTAAAAAACATTAATATAAAGAATGAAATGTAAAAATAAAAATTTCATTTAAAAAAACATTAATATAAAAAATGAAATGTAAAAATAATTAAAAATTTTAATTAATGTAAAAATAATGTAAAAAAACTTTTTTTTTTTTTGAAATACTGAATAATTTATTTTAAAAATATTAATATAAAGAATGAAATGTAAAAAAAAAAATCATTTAAAAAACATTAATATAAAGAATGAAATGTAAAAATAATTAAAAATTTTAATTAATGTAAAAATAATGTAAAAAACATTAATATATTTTTTTGAGATACTAATTTTTTTTATTAAAGTTTAATTAAATTTAAAATTTTTTATTTTCAAAAATGTTTTTCTAAAATACTTTTGTTAGTTTTAAATATATTTTTTCTAATTTTTTTCTTTAAAAACGATTAGTATTGTCATTAGGGGGCATAACTAATGTGTTCAAGGGTAATAATGTCATTTAATTCATTTTTTGATGGTCAAAGTTGTTGACTGACGGACTACTTAACGGTTAGGGGGCAAAATGTCTAATAGTTTGGTTTTTAGGGGGAAAAATGACCATTACTGAAACTAGAGGGTGCAAAATGTCTAATAGTTTGGTTTTCAGGGGGGAAAATGGCCATTACTGAAACTAGAGGGTGCAAAATGTCTAATAGTTTGGTTTTTCAGGGGAGAAATGGCTATTACTGAAACTAGAGGGGGCAAAGTGTCTAATATGGTAAACTACAGGGGGGAAAATGATTATTTCCCTTTTTAATATTGCTGAATTGCAGTTTTTCTCTCATAGGCACACAATATAGGTATATTTATAGTATACTAATATATCCACACACTTTTACCGTGTAAACAAGATAACTTTAATCATAATAATACACATGGTAAAAATGTGGTGATGTGTATAAATATGCTATATGTATACATATATTGTGTGCCTATTGCCTACTATAGAAAGATTGCTGAAAGTAAACATTCAACTTGACAGTGTCTATTATTTTTTTGGTCACATCAACTTGAAAGATATATTTAAACACAATGTCTATTTATCCTATTTATTATATATCTTTTTCACAGTTGATTGCTGCATTCGAGATGCTTTAATGATATTATTAGGATACCGGATATTTGAAACAAGACAAATGTGCTCGGGAAGGATTCGGTAATTCGAAGCACGTGACATTATTAGGATATTTGAAAGAAACGTGCACGATACAAGTGAGAGATTTGGTTGGTTAAAAGTAAATAGATGTCTACAATATAATATACGGTTGGGAAACCCATTTTATTGGTGAAGTTGGTATTTCACGCGAAAAATGTGCAACTGTGGAAGCCTGGCTTGTGTTGTTGCGCTTATCAAATTATCAATATCAGCGGTGTTTATTGGACCGACTCTGTGTTGAAGTGATTTTGGGCCGTTTATTTCTGGTGGCCCAATCTGAATATATGGGCCTTAACAACCCAAATAAGTGAGTTAATGAAAAGATGGAAGCATGTAAATTATGGATAAAATGCCAATAATTTTTATGGCAAAATAAATGTTGAAGTAGAATTTCTAACTAAAAGTCATTTTTATTTTATTTTTTATTTTATTTTTTTACGGTATATATCTATTCACTTATTTAGATCAGTTATTTTTTTGAAGCTTTTACCATTGGTAGGATTCGAGCCGTTGATTTGTGAGTCATTTGCCCAAGCCTTAAGCTCGTTCATCTACCAGCTGAGTTACACCCCTGGGGACACTAAAATATCTTTTATTTTAACACAAGTGATTAGTAGTCAGAGGCTTGCAATTAAATATCTTTATACTCCTATGATGCAAATTAATAATCTTATAATAAAATAAATGTTTTAAAACAAAATTTTAGTTACAATGTATTGATTTTTTTTTTTAAGGAATTTCACACTAAACAATAATGAATTTGACTCTAATCATTAGGAAGTTTGTTATAAATTACTGAGATGAGCAATTGTTTCTTAAATAGGTAATTAGATAGTTTAATAACGAAATGAGGTTTGTCCGGTGGTAAACCCCTCACATCTGCACCATGAGGTTGTGGGTTCAAGTCCTCCTCCATCCATAAAAAAATCTCGAATTTATATAATAGTATAATACTAAAATATATATAGTTTAATATCTATAAATTTATAATCCCTTTCATATAATAAATTTTATCTGTCTAGACTTGAGCTTAGAGGATAAATTAATAATTTTGATTAAAAAGTAATATATAAATTTACTTATAAGAATATATACTTGATAAGTTGATAGTTCCACTCATTTCATAAAATAATAATTTACTAAAACGGACATATATGCTTAACCGTAATGTTTTCTTTAAAATAATATGTATCTATTATTATTATTATTATTTTTCTTCAAAAGTTTAAGTTTTGATGGATCCCATCTCTAATTTTTTTTTGCATTAGAAGTTTAGAACTAACTAATGAGATACCATTTTCCAAGTTAAAAAACAAATATTTATAAATAAAAATCAGAGCTAAACTTGCAGGCTTGCAGCCAAACAGTAACGGTAAGTAATTGAAGAAGACAGACTGACAAATGAAACAATGTGAGTGCCAGGCAAAGGGTCCATGACAACAGAATAATAAAAGCATGGAGCTTTGCTTATCTCTCTTCATCTCCTTGTCAGTTGTCACCAACTACTTGTCGTTTTACACGATCTCAAAACACCAATAAAGTGACTGCTCTATTCTCTGTTAATTTATACTTATATATTGATATATTGATTAAACATACAAAATTACATTATGTCTCGTTTAGAAATTATCAAGTTAATACTGTTCTTATCGATCATTAGTTCGTGCACGATTTGGATAACTGGTCTCACGATCTGGATGTCGATATTGAGGAATAAGATAGGCCCGTGTGTTGGAATTGGACTTGAAAAGGCCCACAAGAGAGACAGAAACAAAGGGAGGTTTATTAAGCTTGTGGAGGCAATGAAGAGGAGGAGGAGGCATGTGAGCACACTGCCCAGTGGGTTTTGGGAGTAGGAAGTTTGAATGGAGAGGGTGGGTTGATTGCAGTCAAAACATTGGAAATAGCAGGCACTTTTGTTGAAAGAGATGGCATCAGAGTCGATGTGCGTTTGTTTTGTGGGGTACTACTACTACTCTCTCTCTCTATATATATATTAGCCTTGTGTTGTGTGTGTCAGGCACTCCACGAATTTTATATGGCACCAACCACAATCATTCAAACAATACACTTCTCCCATTTCCTAATCTTCCAAGCAACATTATTTCTACGGTTTAATTTCTTCCCTGACAACAGTTCTTCAGGTTTCACCAACCTCCCAATTCCTGTCTTTATAACTTTCTTCTTATTCTATTGTTTATTTTTTTTTGGAATTGAATGAATATAATTTTAAAACATATCATTATCGAAAAGTACAAGAAATTAAATATCATGGTTGAAAAACATAATTTCATATCTCTTCATGAGTAGTTTACAGGAAATTTTATGCAAATCGCAATGATGCTTCAAGACAACATCGGGCCTTGCACATAAATACAAATGATAACTAATCTCTTAATCTCTGATATCCATCTATAAAATTATCTCTTAAGACAGTTTTGACTTTTGATAATGATTTTTGTTAATATTCACTTAATTAAAGACAAAATTTACAATAGAACTACCATATATTAAAGAAGCTTTTCCATATAAACTACCATTGTAAAAGTAATTACAAAGGCTTCACAGTACATTCAACCAGAAAATTAGCAAAATGCTTATGGAAAAGCACTCTCTTTTACTTTAACTTTTGCTTTTGACTTGGATTATTATGTGAGAAAAAGGCTCTTTATATTCCTTAAGGTACATACTATAGATTACCTCAATCTGTCTTATATATAATTTGAAGTTGGAAAAGCGAGATTGACTTTTTCTTATTATCATATTTTAAATTGATTTTTGTGATTCTATTTTCAACAACTAAAAGTTTTTTATTTTTTTTATTTTTTTTTTTATTAAATTATCATTATCAAATGCATTTCATTATTTCAATTTCATTTTTTTTTTTTCAAAGCAGTTATGATGGATTGCAAATGAAAACAAGGCTTAAATATTTTTGATAACCTAATCGATCATGCATATATAATATATGTATCACATTCACGTGAGTCATTGCTTTTTACTTTATTTGTATCTTTAATGAAGTATGATCATCACACCGGACGGGTCAGAGGGCTATTGGGATCTATCGAGATCAAATAATACTATAGCATGGTCCGGATGTCTACTTCCATAATCAAAAGAAGTCACTGGAGAGGTCTCCCCACACTTATCGCAGTTTTATAGACAATGATAAGACAATATATACAAGATGTTAATGTTTGAACCTTAGTGGATTGATGAAGATTGTGAAGTCTCGACAACCAAGTCAATGGTTTTTTTTTTTGGGGGGGGGGGGGGGGGGGGGGGGGGGGGGTTGTGGTGGGTTGTTAATGTTAGTTTTAGTTTTGAAGTTGACTTTTGTTGATGTGAATGCACTACAAGGTTGAGACCTTGGCATAGGGACTCGACACAAATTGAAGCAAAAATAGTGGGCATGTCTCTTCAAACACCCAATGATCCTTCCCTGACTGATCGATGCTGTTGTACCCAACATTTCTTGTTCAAATGTCCCATATTCACACCTTTTCTTTTATAGGGCATACGATAAATATTTTTATAAAACTACAAATCAAATGTGAATTTGGCATGTCCACTACTTAGGTTTATACAGAGATATAATGCCCTTCTTTGTCATCCCACCCTTTTAATTCCTATCTAATGTACTGTGATCTCAATCCAATCTAGCTATTATGTCATGTGGGACCCATATCATAGTGGTTAACTTCATACTCGACTCATAGAGTCATAGTTAGTAACTTTGATTATCATAATCTACAACTATTTTAGATCCTAATTAATTAAAATGACTCGTGTGATTACTTAACCGGCATCAACATGAGGTACGGCTTGGTGGTAAAATGTGATGATTCAACCAATGTTCAATGTGACTTAGTGGTAAAACGTAATGATTCAGCCAAACCATATTTCAGATTTAAGTGGTCGCCACAAAAAAAAAATAAAAAATAAAAAAATACATGCAGATGTGAACAAATAATATAATATATATATATATTTGATATCGAGGATCCCGGACTTCGTCCAAACACCCATCAGTCTGTCCCCCACAAAGGCATGACACGCCTGTGGCCAATTGGTTCTGATGGTCTATCTGTTGGTTGTTGTGAGTAGGACAGATGGGAAACCCCGACCCACACCTCCGACCACACAAAGATGCAAACAGGCCAATGAACTGCTGACATGGGAGTTACTCATGCCCCAAGCCCGTCCTTCCACCAGCTGAGCTAGCGCCCTGATGGCTTATCACAATGTTATTGCCAATAGTAGAACCAAGGACTTGGGTTTCATCCCAAGCCTTGGACCACTTGGACAACCACCTTGTGGTTATATATATACTTCAATCACAGTTAGAAAATGGTTTTACAAAAGACGAAATTAAAGGACAATTAATGCTGGTAATTCGTAGCTTGAAATAAGAAGCTGAAATGTATATATCCGTTACATATATATCGGCACATGTTTGGTCTCCTATATATTCTTACCTGTGATCTCTTATCATTTTTGTTGTCGCAGCTGTGGCTTCAAACATAATATATAATTGTGCAACTCTGCAACATATATAGTATTGAAGATTCTCTCTTTCACGAACCACCTTTCAAAGTTTTACTACAATAAATTAACTAAATCAATGAGAATTGAGATCTTTATCTCCCTTTCAAATTTCAAAATGAATTTGCTCATTATTTATATTGCTGCAGATCGCAGAGTCTCGAGTACACGAAAATTTTACTATCTCATAAATATAATAAAACTATATTGAATATGCTAAATTTCTTTCATATATATATATATATATATATCCTGAGACCTGTGTATGTTTTTTTTAATTGAGTTTGGTGGTAGATTTCAGCGAGGAAGAAGTGAGATTGTGAGAAGAAAAGGAACCGTTGGAGATATAGATAGATAGATGTGGCATCCATACATACTTCACGTGCTGCTACGTGCATGTCTCATGTCTGCATATAAATATAAAATGCAACGTTAACGTACATATATTGTGAGGTTGCTCACCAACTTTAAAAATCCCAACGATCATCAGATATTGACATATTGTGGAGATTGTCACTTATACTTCACTAAAAATCATTATTTCGACCTCATTGCTGCCCGATCTACTTTCTATAGATTTGAATATATATATATATAGAAAAAATTTCAAATCAGTGCATCCTGATATAACTTCGTGAGGATATTGAATGTAAGCTACTCGTTTTACATACTTTGACTCAAGTGTGTATGCACTTGTCAAAACTAGTGGCTCATATTCAATATCCTGATAAAGTTATATCAGGATACACTGACCAGATCGGGACTGTATATATATATATATATATATATATATAGTCTTTCTATTGTCAGTTCATTATGAAAATAAATATATTAGAATGAAGAATGTGAACCACAGATTATGGAAAAATTTTGACAAGTGCATACACTTTGAGTCAAAGTATGTAAATCTAGTGGTTCACATTCTTCATTCTGATATATTTATTGTCAGGACGAACTGATAATAGAAAATCTGTATATATATATAAAACATTAGTAATTGTGTGTTCGACAAAAATTAATGTGGATCAGTACTGTAAATCCTTTAGACAATACGTTGAAATCGCATTCATGTACTACTCTTACAAATCCTAAATTTATAAATAAACAAACGGTAATAAGGGCTTCAGTGATAAATGATAAGTATCAGTCAAATTCGCTGTTGTTTCAAATTTTGTAATGTGAAGTATTACAAAACGAGATGAAATATAAGAAAAAATTAAATTAAAAAAAAAAAAAAATGTTGTGTTGTTTCAAACTTTTATAAGTATAATTGTATAACACAAAAAATCACATAAAATTTTATTAAAATTGATTAAATTTTATCAAAGTCCTCTTCAATGATATTAATATAAAGGAAAACTCACTAGAATGCCATTGATATTATAAAAAGCACAAGCATAAGTAATCAAAAAGAAAAAAAGTAAATGAAGTAACTTATGCTAGGATCAGACTAAACAGTACGCTAAATCTAATTAGATTTAACCTGGATTAAATTATCTTTCATGTTAAAAAAGTAGACTTTATTGACTGATATTTCAATAATAATAAAAAAAATCAGCCATATTGACTTTTTAGTTTATAATTAGTCACAATTTAATTGGATTATGATTGATTTGAATTTCGAAGCTATCAGGTCTATGTACGAGTTTGGACGAATATACGAGTTAAATGCTGTGGCTTTTTTTTTTTTTTTTTTTTTTTTTAATTATATATATCGAGGATCCTGGACTTCGTTCAGGTACCTATCCACCTATTCTACCCCAACTACGTACGTGACTTGCAGTGGCTTGTTTGTTGGTTGTTGGTCGAGGTCCTGAGGAGTAGGGCAGATAAGAAACCCCGACCCACACCCTCAACCCCATAAGGATGCAAACAGGTAAATCATAACTCGCATTTGTCTAAATAGGATTCGAACTATTGATCTAGGAGTTACCCATGCTCCAAACTCGTCCTTTCACTAGCTAAACTAACATCCTGAAGGCTGGCCTAAAGGGAGTTGCCAAGGTTTGAGCCAAGGATGTCTGAGTTTACAGCTCATCCCTGGACCACCAAGGCAACCCCTCAAGGTTAAAATGCTATGGCTTTGTAGTCAGACTCAAAGCAGCAAGAACCAACCAGTTTGATGACAAAAAAGATTCTTTACTGACCTTTTCACAGTGGATTGCAGAAGATAAGACACAACAAAATTTATAAAATTAAAGTATTAAAATAAATAAATAAATTAAAGTTTTTTTTTTTCCTTTTAAGTATTATATTAATTCGAAGTTTTTTTTAGAAAGGGTGACTAAAATCTACAACTTAATGGTGTAGGTGTGAGGGTTTACCACCGGACAAACTTCATATCGTCAAATAAAATTATTAATCAGTAATGCTACACATCCCACCTAAAATTCTACTTTTTTCATCCCACTACATATGGCATGTGAGGTGTCAAATTGTGAGTGTATACATGGGGTGTCAAATATATGCTCTTTGTTTATTTTAATAAGTATAATAGATTAAAGTTCACAAATTATTCAATGTTCCTTTATTTATTCTAAGAGATTGCTCCGATTATCGAAATTCAAGATATAAAGGTATGTACAAACTTTTTGTTGTTGTCAATAATTACAAATAATATGAGGTTGGAGCGAGAGAATACAACCTTCAGGTGGAAGAGAGCATCTACGATTCCTAATGAAGAAAAGATAACTTAACTCTTAATTTGTGATTATATCTTTTACTAAAATTAGTTAGAAATCAAATTACATAGTCACATACACAAATCAAGCATAACTCAATTCCTCGCTCTCACCTAAGGATTCTAGTTTCATTTATTAATTCTCTTTCCAATAGAATTTGATTTCCTTTCATTTTTATTTTCAATTGGAAATACGATATAAGTGTAATGGAATACCATTGGAAATTGTAATGGCAAGTTATATGATGCTTTACAAGGTTATAAAAATAGGTTTTTGAGATGTGTGATATGCTCGATGTGTCATTAATCTTATAGACAGTTTCGTTGGCTTTTGGATCTTGTGTCATCTTCTAATATTATATGAGAAGGGGTTTTCAATAATATTAATGTTGTCCTACTTATATCTAATATTCTTCGACAGAAAAGTTTAGTGGGATGGGTGTGCCATATATACTTCATCTATACATCATTTTTAAAAGGGGGAATTGCCTTTTAGTCCCCGTAGTTTACCTTAATCTGTGTTTCGGTTTTTTAGAATTGTAATTTTTAGTCATTCGGTGATGGAATTCGTCAAAAGGCACTGTTTTGACATGTCGAAAGGTAAAATGACCTTAATACCCCTGATGTGTGCTGGTCCCATTGAAAAGACCGTTTTACCCTTGTCTTTTGTGTGACCATTTAACCCTCTACATATTTATTAAATAAAAAATATATTAAAAAAACAGAAAAATATTTTTAAAAAATGGATAAATTTATATTATATAAAAACATAACTGAAAAAAAATTGGTTTTCTTTTTTTATTAAATTTTGAAATCAGAAATTTAAAAAAAAAAAAAAAGGAATTTAAAGACAAAAAATTAAAAAAAAAATTCTAAATATGGTGTTGAACAAAAAAAAAAAAGGTTTAAAAAAAAAAACAAAAATCGTTGATCTGTAGATGAGATGAATATCTTTATCAAAAAATAAATTTTAAAAAAATTTGTGAATCTGACATATCTTTTATCAAGGAAACAAAATCAACCAGAAGAAGAGGAAGAAGAAAAGAGAGAAAGAGATCGGTGAGGAGATGAGAGATTGTGAGAGATGAGAGATGAGAGATGAGAGAAGAGAGATTGAGAGGAGGATATATATTTTTTTTTCGTTTTTAATTTTTAATATCTATTGATTTTGTTTTTTATTTTTATTTATTGATTTGTTTTTAATTTTATTTTATTTTTTAAAATTTTATTTAATATATTATTAATTGTATATATCAAATTACCTTTATAGCCTTCAGCCATAATTACCCTTTCCTGATCTCACTGATGAATTTACCTATTTACCCTCATTGACCCTCGTTGACTTGACGGAACCCTAATAAAATTGGACGGTAAGGACTACAATCCCTATTGTCAGAATAATGATGGATTGAAAATTACAATTCCAAAAAACTGTAGACTAAACGTAGATTAAGACAAACTACAGGGACTAAAATACAATTTTCCCTTTTTAAAAATTAACATTTATAATTATTACCCATTTGGAGATTAGGGAAGAGTGATATGACTCAATTCACAATCTCAATTACTGTAGGGATGGATTTCCAATTTTTATTTTTTATTTTTTAAATTGTAATAACGATTTTAAATTTTAATTTTTATATGAATTTGTATTGGACAAAAAATATTTGAGTCTTAATTATCCACGAAAATTATTGTATCCATTCATAAGTATATGCGAGTTCATTAGGTAGAGGGACTCGGGAGTTTACAACTTTTTTTTTTAAGGAATATTTTAATTTTTAAAATCTAGATTTTTATAAACTGAAATCGAATGGTTTTGTTTAAAATAAATAAATAAATAAATAAATAAAATCGAAAGGTTTTCAGTTCAAAAAAATAAAAATAAAAAAAATCGAGTGGTTTCTGCCTTCTGGCTTCTTGTCAAAAACCTTCAAGCCTATCAAATCACGGGGCCCCTATCTATGATTGATGTAAAGATGTGACATGGCGATATCTGACTGGTTAAGGGCCCACTTCTAAACTCGAACCCACGGAAGTGAAGTCTCCATCCAACTCATAGAACAACAAAGTGCCCTATTCACGTACGACCCAATGTACGGTAACCCACCTGACAATTCCGCGTTTTCTCTTCATTGGACAGTGTATTCCACGCTCTACACTTTCGCGTCTGATTAACCGCAACCTCTCTCTACTGGTCCAACCCAAACAGCTCGTGCCATGAAACCGAGCACAGCTCTCAGTCAAAACTCAGTCATCGCTACAATAACAACACAAACACACTCAAACATACACACAGAAAACTAAGGGAAAAAAAAAAGAAAAAAAAGAGAGAGAGAAAACACTTTCTTTTCTTCTTCTTCTTCTTCTTTTTTTTTTTTTTTTAATTGTTTTATAAATATTTTACCGCAATTTTGCTAATTGCTACAATAGCCCAATTCAATCAATAACCGTTTAAACAGTAACTCATTTTTTTGCTAGATTTTAGCTTCTCATCTTCATCCTTATATCTCTCTCTCTCTGTCTCTCTCTCACTAAATTTCTGTTTGAATCTTCAATCATGGTGGTCAACCCACATTTTCTCTCTCCATATCATGGTTATTAATAAAGGGTCATCAGATACTGTTTCTTAGATTATACATTTTTCATTGTTAGATACCGAGAGAGAGAGAGAAATAGAGAAGTGGAAATGGATGATAGTTCTTTCTCTGCTGGGCTTCTTTGTCGAGAAAGTGAACAGGCTTTTCTTGAAGAAGAAGACACTTTCTCTGACCTCAAGAACCACAGTGTTTTAGATGATGAGCATTTGAAAATGTTGACTGATAAAGAGATCAGTTTCGGATTCAAAAGTGATAAATCTTTGGTGCTTTCTCAAGAAATTGAATGTGCCCGCTTGGAATCTATTGCATGGATTCTCAAAGTTAGTTTCAATTTTCAAGTACCCATTTCTTTTTTTGGATTGACCCATCTTTATTTTCTTCTAAATTTAAAGTTTTTATTCATTTATCTGTTTTTGTTTTTATGAATCCAGACTAGAGCAGCGTTTGGATTTCGATTCCAAACAGCTTACTTATCAGTTACATACTTGGATCGATTCCTTTCAAGGAAGCCCATTGATGTAAGTTTGATTATCAAGTTCAAAATCAATGCTTTTTACACTTGATTGTTGTTTCTGAGTTGAGTTTTTTTATGTTTTGTAGAGTGAAAAATTATGGGCAATAAAGCTAGTATCAGTGGCATGTCTTTCTTTGGCTGCAAAAATGGAGGAGATAAATGTACCAGCACTAACAGAGTTTCAGATTGATGAATACAATTTTGGGAGCAATGTGAAACAGAGAATGGAGCTTTTGGTGTTGAACACATTGAATTGGAGATTGAGATCAGTGACCCCTTTTGTTTTTCTTCATTATTTCATCACAAAATTCTTCAATGATTCTCCACCAAACAATGTCTTGTCTAGAACTGTAGCACTGATATTGAGTGCAATGAGAGGTATTTTATTTTTTTTCAACTGAATTTTATCATCGTCACTGGAGTTGATTTGATTTGATTCATTATTTATTTATATTCATTCTTGTTTTTGAAAGCAGAAATCAATTTGATGGATCATCGACCTTCTATTATAGCCGCGGCTGCCACATTGGTGGTGTTGGATCAAAGATTGACAAGAGAAGCATTGGAATGTAAATTGAACTCCATTTCTTATAGTGGATTTCTTGAAATTGTGAGTCTTGTTTTTTTCTTTAGTCAATTGACATCAATAAGCTATCATTTTTTTCTGATTATTTGATTGATCAAATTTGTTTACGATCTGATTTTGTGTCACAGGAAGATGTGTTGGCATGCTATAATGTAATGCAAAAATTGGACATGGAGAAACTTGACATGCCAAAATCTGTGAATTCGCCTGATCTATCGCCAACCCAATTGAGAAGAACCTCTGTTTTAGATTATCCATCGGTTACTTCTGCCGGTTGCAGTAATAAGAGAAAACGGCTTACATTCGAAGACGATGATCAAAGTACTGATAAACCAAAATGAGAAGAGATTCTGCTGAAAACAATATGATTTTTGAGTTTTATGTTACTAATTAATGAATTACAAAGTGAACATTGTCCAAGGAAGTGTGCCAGAGAAAGGAGAAACAAAAGCAATGCTTTGGGCTATCTCTATACATATAAAAGCTGAAAGAGGCCAGAAGAGAGGTCTTCTTCAAAGGCTGCTTACTGTTAATTGTTTTTTAATTTTTAATTTTTAATTTTATTTTTTTGTTCTTTCTTTTCATTCTTTCCATTTCAATTTCTTCCTTTTAAATTGCTTTAATTTATGGGTTAAATATATATATATATATATGTCTCTTCATTGCAACCCTACCTTTTGATGGGATGCTTGTGGGATAGTTTTCATGAGTCTCTGAAAAAGACTGATAGGAGGAACTCAGTTTCTTTTAGTGTGATTTGATGCATCTAATGTTTCATGTTGTTGGCAATCAGATAATAATAAGTATTATTGTAAAGGTGAAATGTGATTGGATTTGTTTGAATGTTTTAGGGGAAAAAAGGTCTTTAAAATATGAGGGGCCTGCTTTTCTTTCCCTGTCACAAGTATTCTAGCTTTGTTGTTGTGGTTTCAGGAATCATGGAAACCCAAGACATTGTTGTTGGGAATCCAAAGGAATTTCTATGTTGATTTAAAACCCTGATAGAACTTTTTCTTTTCTTTTCTTTTTTTCCAGGTCATTTGTAAGTTGATAATGCAGGATACACAGTACATATGATGATGTTATCAATGTAACCAACAACCAGACATATATAGCCTGGAAAAATATCTTCCAATATCATATTTCAATGAATTGAAGTAAAAATAAGCAACTCAATTGTTTAATTATCGACACGTAGTTGAATATTAAACCTGTGAAATGTGTAGTCTAAGAGGATAGAAAATTCCTAAAACAAGGTTGAAATAAAACTATTTCCCACTGAATCTTGGCTGAATTCAAAGATCTGGGTAGATAAGGTTGACGTACCTGTAGATAGCAATATCTCATAGAAGAAGGTGAGCAAAATCAATAGGTTTGTCTTGGTCTCCCTGGACAGCCAACTGAAAGCATAAACTGTGCAGTCAAAACTGTCAGCTCTGTCTTCGTTGTTGGGCCAAGAAAATGGTATCTTGACTGCAGCTAAGCTCAGGAACTTACTGCTTTCACCTACGTTTTCTTTATGCATAAAAGCTCTCTAGTCTTTTTCTTCAATGTAGAATCAGATTTGAAGTGTCCTATTTAATGGCTAGTTGTCACTTACTGACTTATACATCGAACAGGGCATGTGCTTCTTTTCATAGTACTGTGTACTCATTTTCATTATGAGGAAAGTTTCAATAGCCAACACAAACTGAAATGCATCAATGGATTCTTTTGGGATTTATCAATGAAAAATTCTTGCTAGTATCATTCTGAAATCCTTCCTCTCAAAAACTTCCAAGTTGCTCTGTGAAGAGGCAACGTTTATATCAGCGATCAGACTAGGCAGTCCTTTACTCCTTTATCACCAAATGTGAAAATCATTGCAAGCACAAGTATAAAGTTTATCATCAAAACGAAAAGGATTAGTAGTTACAACACTTAACCTAGAAAGCTGATAACTAGTTAGAAGTTTCGGAGCAAGTTCAAAATGCAATCTGAACATGCTTCCAGATATCAGTATCATCTTTAGCCTAAAAATGAGACCAATTAAATCATGTGAAAAGCTTGTCGGCCCCGGAGATGGAAAATAAATGAATGTTTTAATTACAAAAGTTCTTTCAGTTTGATTCCACGGGTATCAACTTTACAGCAGCTGCAATTGGCATGCCGAGGAATCCGAATAAAATGCTAACAAACCACTGCTGCCAAGTGAGAGGAGTTGTATTTGCAAATGTACCCAGGAACTCAATGATTACTATTTGAAAGAAGACAGTGCAAGCGAGCACAAACACAAACACATAGTTCTTCAGTATGCCCTTGAAGACGTTTATCTTTTCCATTTCTCTGGAGCTGATCTCATTAAAAACCTGAAGAAAATATGTCCTTCGAATCAGTTGCACATTCATATCAAATATAGGATTAGAGTAAACCCAAAAAACGAGCAAGGCATGAAGATCTTCACAACATGCTATCATTTTGTTATTACAGCATATAATACCATTAACAGATAATATCACAATTTTGTGTCTATAGTTCCAATGTAACTGGAAATTTGTACCTACCTGACAGAATACAAACGTGTTGAAAATAAGCGTGTTTAATATCAAATCAGAATCTGGGCCATCAAGATGGAAAGCTGCTTTTCCACTTCTCTGAAGATGCCACACTACCAGGAACTGAAACAAAGACTGCCCTAAAATATTTCTCCACATTACATTATTGATGAAGTTTCCTTTCCTACCAACCGGTGTTCTCTTCATCAGGTCATCAGTAGGAGGTTCTGTAGCTAAAGCTAGTGCTCCTAGAGTATCCATGATCATGTTGACCCACAAAAGCTGTACAGCAGTGAGGGGAGCAGTTCCTGAAAGTGTATTGCAAACTCGATTACTAGAGAGGAAAGGATATTATTAATGTCTTAAGAACAGTATGTAGAAGGTGTTTAGATCTGTTTGGAAAGACAGGATTCGGGTCTACTAACCTGTCAAACAGGCAGATGAAAAATTGACAACTAGGGCAACTACATTGACTGTCAACTGGAACTGAACAAACTTTTGAATGTTAATATAAACCGAGCGTCCCCATTTGGCCACAGTCACAATTGTAGAGAAGTTATCATCCAGTATAATCACATCCGCACTCTCTTTTGCCACCTGAAAATTGAAGAGAATTTTCACATATGAGACATTTCTTCCATGAAGAGTTAGGATAACTTGAATGACAATCATCAGTCCCACATAGTACAAATGAGACAGGATTGAGAATCTCGTTAGCAGACAGTCAGACACACTGTATAACTGAAAGAGGGAACGGAGAAAACAAAACAAAATGCTCATACAAGGGTTACAAACAGTTCAAAAATCCGATTGTTATCAAAGGTCCCTCAACGCAACTATTAAGGACTGGAAAAGAGATCTTGACCTCTCATTTCTGATTTCAACTTCTTAATTTTAACATAAGCCATTGTAAGAACTCGAAAAGATTTCAAGAAGTACACAAGATGATGCAAGTTAACAACCGACTTGACGATCCACGCGTTTTTATTTTTTTTTATGTACAAATATGTATGAAAAGAATGATAGCAATTCAAACTTGGAAGACTAGTGAAAAGAGAAAAGGAGCCAACTAGCACAGGTAAAGATAGACACTATATAGATTTGGAGAAGCTTGTTGCATCCTTACAAAATTTTGTAGTAAATAAGAATTTCAATATCTAAAATGTGGAAGTTAACTATAACTCATAACTCAAATATTTTAAGACCCAAAATTAATGAAGCAGCATTTAAGTAACACCTCAGTTCCAGCAATTCCCATTGCAAGCCCTACATCTGCTTCATGAAGTGCTGGAGCATCATTTGTACCATCACCAGTCACCGCAACAACTTCCTGTAATGTGGTTCTTAGGTGTTTCACGAGGGTATGCTTGTCCAAAGGTGAAGATCGAGCCATCACCTGAACATAAAAATAAAAACCAAAAGTTGGTAGATAAACAAGTTTGCAATGCATGCAAGAATGTGTCTCAGTTAGTGGAAGATTTCCTAGGGTTGATATTGCCACCCTATTTTATATTTTTATTTTTTTGGCAAACCTCGACAGTTATGAGGAAATTGATTAAATAAGAAAGAAGATAATATTGCATCCTATTGTAATTATTATTGTTCTTTGTATGGTATGTGAAAGAATATATGGTGATTTAGACCATTAAGTAATCTTAAACATTATTCTGAACGAGGGAAAATCAAAAAAGGAATTTCGCATACGATTTATGCCTACCATTTTTCAAGCAAATGGTAATGGGGGATATGTTAGAATATTTTTCATTAATGTATAGGAATATTTGTTCTATGGGATCTCTAAAGACCGGGACTGCATTTTTTACATCAACACCTTCTACTTCCAACGGGTTGCCTACTATTCCCTGGGCTCCAAGCGCGTCCGGTCATCTTTTTATTCTTTTTCTTCCTTTACTATTTCTATAAGTTGCTAACAAGACTATTGCCTGTTTTCAACTTCTCTACTACTAAACAGAACTGCTGCTTGTTTTTTCTACTACTACTATAAGTTGCTAAAAGGACTATTGCCTGTTTTCAACTTCTCTACTACTAAACAGAACTGCTGCTTGTTTTTTCTACTACTACTATAAGTTGCTAAAAGGACTATTGCCTGTTTACAACTTTTCTACCCCTTTTTTCTTTCTTTTCTACTTCTATAAGTTGCTAACAGGACTATTGTCTGTTTTCAACTTTTCTACCCCTTTTTTCTTTCTTTTCTACTTCTATAAGTTGCTAACAGGACTATTGCCCGTTTTCAACTTTTCTACCCCCCCTTTTTTTTTTTCTTCTTTCTTTATTACTACTATAAGTTGCTAACAGGACTATTGCTTGTTTTTTAACCTTTTTTGTGTTCCGGTAAGCCTCACGGCATGCCCTTCTATCTCCGACCACCGGTACCACCTACAAATAAAGACCATCTTGCAGATATCCTTGCGAAGGCTGTTGATGGAAGGAGCTTCCATGACTTAATTAGCAAATTAGGCATGAGTGACATCTATGCGCCAACTTGAGGGGGTGTGTTAGAATATTTGTCATTAATGTATAGGACTTCTATTTTGATTAGGAATCAATTCGCTTAATTATAGGATTTCCTGATTCTTTCCTAGTTGTATTTCTCCTATAAATTACCTCCTATAGGGAGAAGAATAATAACAAAATATGAATTTGTTCATAATAGTGTCTACTGCAACCAGAAAATTGGACCTCCAAAATGTGTAATTTGGCAAGGGTTACTTATTGTATTGATTCCTCTAATATTATGGCTTAAAATAACCCATCAATTGACTCTCTATTAAGCTTTGCCCACAAGAAGCCAGTTGCTTTGAACACATATCCATTCTCCATCTGATTCCATAAAGGCAATAAATGTTGCTAAAGTAATGCAAAAACACACCTGGATTTTTGGAATAAGTATGAACAATTCCTCATCAGTTTTTTCACGAAATTTTGGGCCTTCAATTGCTATACCATCGTCGGTCAAAATTCCACATTCTCTAGCTATAGCCTTTGCTGTATTTATGTTGTCTCCAGTGACCATCCGAACATTAATGCCAGCTGACCTACAAATTGCAACAGACTCCTTGACACCAGGGCGGACAGGATCTTTGATACCCACAATGCCAATGCAAGTATACCCTTTAGCTGGAATGGCATCTTCGGCTGAGAATTTATTTCCAATATCCATGTAAGCAAGGCACAGAGTACGCAAAGCTTCATTAGCAAATTGTTCAATAGTATCATTTAGATGATTGACCAATGCTTCAGTGAGGGGTACAACCTCACCATTTGAGTTTATAAACTTGTCACATAAAGCTAATACAATTTCGGATGCACCCTTACAATGTGCCCGAAATCCTCCTTCAGGAAGCTCTAGAACTACTCCCATTCGCTTTTTTGCAGAGTTGAAAGGTTCAACTTTCACAATTTTTGATGCTTCTCGTTCTGCTTGGAAATCCCCACCAAGCTGCAAACCAAATTCTAAAATAGCAGTTTCAGTGGGTGTTCCAAGTATTTCAGTCTTGTTGCTTTCACTCATAACAACTTCTCCTCCGGTGTTGTTAAATATTGATTGAAGGAGAATTCTTGAAGCAGAAACAGGGATTGCAGATCCAAAATTAGGAGTACCCTTGGAGTTGCTTAATTCTTTGATTTCCTCACAAATGCATGCTTTCACAACAGTCATGTGGTTAGTAGTTAGTGTGCCAGTCTTGTCGCTACAGATACATGTGGCTGATCCCATTGTCTCACAAGCAGCCAGATTGCGGACAAGTGCCTTATCATTCATCATCTTCTTCATGGCAAAGGCAAGGCTCAATGTCACAGCTAAGGGAAGCCCTTCAGGAACAGCAACCACAACAATTGTAACAGCAACAGCAAAAAATTCCAACATTTCCATAGCATCATCTCCAGACCAGGCCCAGTGGGTCCCTTCTTGTAGCTTGCGACTAAACAGTCCTTGCACCAGAACAGCAAATGTCACAACAGCAAAACAGAGTCCCATTTTCCCAATGATGGTTGCCACTCCATTTAGTTTCACCTGTAATGGGGTTTCATCATCTCCTCCTTCACTAAGAGTAGCCATTAGCTTCCCCCATTGGGTTCTCATCCCAACCGTAGTCACAAGCATCTTGCCTGAACCATCCTGAACTTTGGTTCCAGAGAGGAGAAAAGGATTTGATGCATTCACACTAACTGGTTCACTCTCTCCTGTTAAACTGGATTCATTGATCAACAAAGAGAACCCCGTAACAAAAAGTCCATCAGCCGGGACTTGGTCCCCAATGCAAAGACTAACAATATCACCAGGAAGTAGATCATATATTGAAATCTTCTGCCTGAACCCGTTTCTAGTGACCTGAATTGTTATTTTTTGCTTCTCCCTGTCCAAATCTTTGAACTGTAGAGATTGCTTATAATCACTCGTTGCAGTGACAAACACAACAAGTAGAATACTTGCAACAATTCCTAGCCCATCATGGGCACCCTTGGGCCATCCCTCCATTACTAAGCCAACAACCAGAGAAACAAGGGCACAAACAGCAAGTATCATGAGGGTCATATCATGAAGGGCTTCCCATACAAAAAGCCAAAATCCACGTGCTGGGCTTTCAGTGAATTTATTAATACCAAAAATTCTTCTCCTCTGATTCAATGAATCCTCAGAAGCAGAAATACCCTTGGTAATTGATGTGGAGAGCTTGTCTGCAAGACTCTCAACCCCACCATGAGCTTTAAGCTTTTTGATTTCATGACCTTCTACAATGGATCCCAACTCATCAGGATCTATTTGAAAACCTGCTGCCTCCACTTCATCGGGTGCAGTATATTCAGTGGACAAATCTAGACCTGTAGACATTCAGGAGGGTAGTTACACGCAAAGAGAAAGAGATTAACTCAGTATATCTCAACTTTGAGTTTGAGCAGTTGAGAGATCCATACCATGGATAAACTGCAGTGCAGCATGAGAAACTAAAACTGCAACTCTAAACTTCTCCTAAAATGTTGAAGTTTGGAGAAAAGAACATCAAAGGTCAATAAATGAAAATTTGGTTAATATACAAAAATATGTGCATCTCATGGGAGTTAGATTTCCAATTGATGTATTCATGCCAATCATTCATTTATATATTGTAATTTCAGAGGCTATACCAGCCACCGGATACATTCACGAAACAGCAGAAATCTTTCTCAACTATATGCACTTTTACATTTCAATAGAAACAAGTGGTTCAAGGCTGCTCTCCCCCAAATTCCAAATTTGTACTCCAAAAAAATAAAAATAAAAATAAAAACAACAACAACTATCTTTAGACAAAATATTCATAGCATAGAATATATGAGCATTTACCGGAACGGGCTAATCCAAGTATAAATCAAAAATTGTCAACTAGTCGAGCAATGAGCATCTTCTAAGTAACACATGTATACTACTATATCAGTTCTTCCCACAGGACTTCAGATTAACAAAACCCAAACTCCTCCTCCACAATGATTTGGATCCCCTCCTCACCTAAATCAATGGTCTGAATTAATTCTATCTTTTGGTTTGAGTAAATTTTAAAAATTAATATAAATAATCTAGACCATTGATTTGCTATATTAGACATATGTCAATAGATTATAAAGGTGAGGAGAGAAAGGGTGAAGAGAGGATCCAGATCCGTCTGCAATAACTTCAAATTCATTGACTAGTAACTGTGACTGAGGTCTTATGTTGAAATTTGAAAACAGTCCACTATGTCCACAATCCACATATTCAGGGGCAATAAGCTAAGATGGATACATAACCGCAGAGTCAATTAGGAAACTGGTTTTCTCATGCGTTCAAATTCATGACTTGTAGAATAACCGATCAGCACTAAGCATCTACCTGGAACCTGGGTAATAGCAAGCCTAATAAATTTGACATAATTTAAATTTCATTGAACCACGGGATGATCCATCCGATCTAAGAGCTAGATATTCAAATTCATGGCTTAGGTATACATGAACTTCATTCAATTGCTAAATTTTAGGGCAGGTGATGCACATACTGCACCTTTATAACAGTTCAAAGAAATAGCAACTCTCCATCTTCTAGGATTTTGAAGCACAAATTTTAGAACAGTTCAGAGAAATAGCAAAACATGCGATCTCCAGTTTTGTAGGAAGAGTTATACAACTAGAGATTCGATCTAGTTTTTTTTTTTTTTTTTAAATAAAAATTATTTATCTCAACTTAGTCAAACCTGTACAGGGCTTTAGTTAGATTCACTTTTGATTAGTAAAATTTTACATAGAAATGGAACCAGATTTGAGCGACGAATGGCCTCAGCTTCAAATCTCTTGGAGAGATTAGCAGTACAACGGAACCTCCGTTCGCGATTTTTGACAAGCCAACAGAGATTCCTCATTCATGGCTTAGGTATACATGAACTTCATTCAATTGCTAAATTTTAGGGCAGGTGATGCATATACTGCACCTTTATAACAGTTCAAAGAAATAGCAACTCTCCATCTTCTAGGATTTTGAAGCACAAATTTGTAGGAAGAGTAATACAACTACAGATTCGATCTTTTTTTTTTTTTTTAATAAAAATTATTTATCTCAACTTAGTCAAACCTACAGTGCTTTAGTTAGATTCACTTTTGATTAGTAAAATTTGTCATAGAAATGGAACCTGATTTGAGCGACGAATGGCCTCAGCTTCAGATCTCTTGGAGAGATTTGCAGTAAAACGGAACCTCCGTTTGCGATTTTTGACAAGCCAACAGAGATTCCTCCATCTCTGTAGCGCCTCTTCCGATGAGTTCTTCGCCTTCACATCTCCAAAGTTCTCATTCAAGTAGTTCTCCATTCCTTGTCTACTTCTTCGCAAGAAAACCAAAACTCATCACACACAACATATAATACAAAAGGTTCTCACGCGTAACATGTTCAGCTACTGTATCAGAAATGACTGTGAGACAAAGCAAGAGCGTGAAAAAATTCGAATTCGAATTCGAATATATTTTTGATATCTTTATTCTGCTGTACCTTAAAAAAGCAAGACCGAAATTGACTTGTCACAAATTTTTTCTTTCTCTTTGATTTCACGGTAGTTTCTTCTGGTCTTCAAATAGATCTTCAATTCTTCAGCTGATAAGAGTAGGTCAGACGTCAGAGTTATTGGCCAGCGAAAGAAGAGATATTCACGTCCAGAGCTTTATTTTAAAGAGTTCATTTTTGCTTACCCCTCTCCGATGGCTTACACGTGCCCTACACTTAACTAAAGGTTTAACAACCTTTGACTCTTATTTACGTTCTACCATTTTTACCCCTAAACTTAAAGTACTTAACCAAAGACAAGTTTACGTCTTCTTCTTAGAGCATCTCCGATGCTAACGTGGGTTGTGAAAAAATTAGATGCCACGTAGGATGGACATCCATTTTGTTAAAAAATCCATCTCCAATGCAACCTCTCTAGTATAACTTCAAAATGAGGTGACAATTTTTTTTTTAGAGGCTGTCAACATGACTATCTGACTTCTAACGGTCTGTTGGACGGCCGTCTTGTTGGCCCAGTCAGCAACCACTTTTGTCTTTTACCTTATTTTATTCAATAATTTTAAAGTATATTTAAGGAGACTAATAATAAATTGACATATTATTAAAAACATATATTTTACAAGTGAAGCATTGGAGACCACTTTTTTATTTGGATGTCTATCAAGTTTAGTTACATGCCACATGTGAAGCAATTGACTTGACAATGTTGACATATCACTATTTTTTTTAAATGCAAGCCACATTACCATTGGAGATGTTTTTATGATGCCCAAAAGAAAACAACAACAAACCAAAACAAAACAGAGGAACTGGAAGCAAAACAAAACCCCCAAGCCAATGCAGTAACAAATTAGCACCCAGACGACATCCCCAACACGAAGAGCATTGAATCGCCTTCGTGAAACTGATTTGTCGTCATCTGGGTCTTCTCCGTATGAATTATGTACGTATTTTGGGCCATCGCAGCACCAATGTATGTGGTAGTCACCAGGACTAACAACAGCAAAATCTTCCCAAACATCATGTCTCTGTGACAAAAACAATAAAATTTGACTCAATTAACAGTTGTAATTCATAACAAAAACAAAAACTCAAAAAATAGAAGAAATTCAACATTGTTATAAATTGGATTACTTTTCCCACTTGTCAATTTCTTACCCACCAAGTAATGTAAAAGACTTACCCATTTTGAGAAGATTGCTTCACAAGAATTTTTATCAGGGGGAGCGTCCCATCAAGGGGAGCATATCAAATGAAGTTTATTAATCATATTGGGGTATAAGTGCATTGTACTCTTTTTCCTTTTAAATCAGGTTTTTGTCCCATTGGGTTTTCCTGATAAGGTTTTAATGAGGCAATTCTCTAAGCAGTAAGCACGCCCAAAAATCTTTTGATTCATAAAGATCATCATGAATATTACATTAATCTAGTAAATCATTGTATATATGTTATTTTGATCAAAATATCATTGTAACTATTACTTTGATCTTGCTAATCATCGTATATATGTTACCTTGATCCAAAAGATCATCATAAATATTACTTTGATCCGACAGATCAATGAATATCATTGCTCAAGTTTTTATCCTATTCGGTTTTCCCTGACAAAGTATAAATGTGAGAAATATCTTGAAGAAAACATTAATTTTGGATTTATATGCACCGTACTCTTTTTCCTTTCGATCAGGTTTTGTCCCACTGAGTTTTCCTGACAAGGTTTTTAACGAGATAGTTATAAGGACATCTAACACCACAAGATCTAGAAGATCATTGTATATATATTTTGCCGAGGTTTTTATCCCATTGGGTTTTACCTAATAAATTACAATACAAGTGATGAAAATACAAGGGGGAGTGTTATAAATTGGATGACTTTTTCCACTTGTCAATTTCTTACCCACCAAGTAATGTAAAAGACTTACCCATTAAGTAAGCTCCATGCAAGTGGAAGATATTTGCTTAACCTCATCATTCTCTACATACAAAGCAAGTGGCCTGTTGCCGCCTCTTTGGATATTTTCAATAGTGAATTGTATTTCAAAGTCTATATATAATAGATCATTATCTCATTTGTAACCCCCTAGCTGAAGCTTCAGAAAATCAATAAAAAGACAATTTGCTCTCTCTTGTCTCTCTCTTCATTTCTCATTTATTTCTTTCTCTGATCTCTCGCATCCCTCTCTTCTCTGATGTCTCTCATCTTTATTTCATTCATTATTTACTTAATTAATTACAACAAACATGAAATATTTGTCTTCACCTGTCACCAGCGATGATGTCACCACACTCAGAGTTCAGGTGGCTGCCATCTTTGATCTGGTTCACAACCACCAGAGCAATTTCATAGCAATCCAGTTGGTGGTTTCTGGAGACGAAACCGAAATGGAGAAGACGAAGAAAGATTGAGAACAACAAAGTAGAAGACGTAAACTTGTCTTTGGTTAAGTTTAGGGGTAAAAATGGTAGAACGTAAATAAGAGTCAAAAGTGTTAAACCTTTGGTTAAGTGTAGGACACGTGTAAATCATTGGAGAGTGTAGTGTGGGTGTGAAAAATAAACTCTTTATTAAAAAGCAACTAATGCTCAACTACTCTCTTCCACTTGTTGAATACTTTATTATTTTAAGTTTTTTCCTATTTCTATGTTTATAATTTTTAATTTTTTTCGAAAATTGTATCATGAGCCCTGATTCGCTAGGTAACATGAATGGAACCGCGTTAAAACTTAAAACCATGTGGTGGGTAGCCAAAGGAATACGACGCAATCACGCGGACACGCGGTATCCACATTAGCTTGGGACCCACTTTTAAATTTTATTTTATTTTACGTAAGCTACCCGGTTCTCGTTTTAAACCTCTTTTTTTTTTGGGGAAATTATTATTTTCTCCCCTATAGTTTGCCGTATTCTCCAGTCTCCCCCCTCTAGTTTCAAAATTCTCCAATATCCCCCCTCCCATGCACAAATACAACCCATCTCACCATATAAAAATAGGCATGGGAAGGAGAAAATTGGAGAATTTTGAAACTAGAGGGGGAGATTAGAGAATACGGCAAACTATAGGAGAGAGAATGATAATTTCCCTTTTCTTTTTCTTTTTCTTTTTCTTTTTTTAATAAATACAATTTACGACTATTATAATAGTGACCTGTCGAGATTAGAGATGGCATTATTTCCTATGGGCCCCACCCCGAATGAAACGGGGATGGGGGATAATATTCGGGGACGGAGATAGAGACAAATTCTTGTCCCCGAAGGTGAAGCGCCTGCCCCGGTATATATATAACAATTATCAAGTGATGTATACTTTATTTTAATTTCAGTTAAAATTACATCTATTTTATGAATTTTATTGTGGATGATAAATTTAATGAAATCTACTTATGAACAAAATTTTATAATTTTTTAAGCACCGGAATTATTTATCCCGATATTGTTAAATACAAAGGCATAGGATAAATTATAGGAAAATTCAAAAAAATAGTTCTAGTATTTGAAATTTTTTAAAATTTTATTCATAAATAGATTTCAATGAACTTATCATCTACAAAAAAAAAATTCAGATCAAAATTCATACAAATAATTGTGATTTCATCAAGGTTCTTACCGAAATTAAAATAAGGTATACCTCTCTTGATAACTTATATATATATATATATATAATATATAGTATTCAATTTTTTAAAATCATTTAATATTAATTTTTTAAATACTATTCATCTCCTGACTATTCCATATTTGCATATGTTTAGATTCTAAACTTTAGAAGTTAGTTTATTTTATGGAATCTTTGATTTTGGACTAAATATGAATATCTACTTTATTATTTGTTTTAAGTTGTAATTTTTAAATGCATAGTTATATTAGATAGGAAATGGAGTGGGTATGGGGAAGGCCCCTCCAACGGGAAATCCTCGACCCCGACCCCGACCCCGCTTATCTTAATGCAAGGATAGGGATGGGGATGGGGATGGTTTTGGGCGACGGGGATGGAGATAGAAAAGCATTCCCCGACTCGCCCCTTTGCCATCCCTAGCCAATATCGGACAATATATGTGCGGTTCAGATATCTACTCCCACAAATTGGGAGAAATGCAAGGACATGGATGGGGATGGTTTTGGGCGACGGGGATGGAGATGGAAAAGCATTCCTCGACTCGCCCCTTTGCCCGAGACTCGAACCCCTAAACACCAACGTGAAAGGAAAGTACTCAATCACCCGTGCTAAGAGGTGATGTGCTCATATGGAACATTTTCAAATATGTATTCGCTTGCTGATCTGTAGGCAAATGAAGTTATGAATTTATGATTGCCGATCAAAGTACTGGGGTCGAACTGGAGAAATAGTGTCTTGAAAGAGAGAAACTTACATGAGACGATCATTGCCATTTGGTAAGACCGTCTAATGTAAATGTGTCATGTGGCAATTTGAAATTATAGTTTTATATTTCCAAAATAAATGGTACGCTTGCATTGGACGGTCTCACCAAGTAGCAATGAGACCATCTCATACAAGTTTTTTTCATCCCAAAATATGGTAAATCAGTGTCTTTCTTAGGGTGTGTTTGATATGACTTTTTAAGTAGAGCTTATAAAATAGATTTTTTACTAATAAAGCTTTTAACAAAAAAAAAAAAAAAAACTTTTGGCTATATAAATTACAAAAAAAAAGTGTTGACAATATATTTTTAAAAATAGCTTTTGGTTGTGTAAATTATAAAAAAAAAATGTTGACAACGTATTTATAATGAAAGAGTTGAACAGTGGAATATTTAAAATTTATAAAGGGTAATTGAGACAATTCGTATGTTTTAAAAAAAGGTTTTTTATGAAAGTCTAAATTTTTGGCTTCTCCTAGTATACATAAAATAGCGTTTATAAAGGGTAACTAAGACGATTCATATATTAAAAAAACTGTTCTAATTTTTGCAAAAAAAAAAAAAAAAAAACACTTCAAAACAACTTCTAGCATTAAATAAGCACTTTTAGCGTTTACAAAAGTCATCCAAATATATACTTAAGCTAAAGTCTTTCTAGGGTCAGATTCAGGACATGGATCCCACTTAATTATGAACATACAGGACCCTGACTATAAAGTCTATAATGCCGTTAACTTTAAAAAAGACTTTGAAAATCCATTTTTATGTAAAATATAGGGATAATTACCCCAGTGGCCATCAATATATACTACCACTATCAAAATAGCCACTAGATTGGGAAATGGATGGAAAATTACCATTTTTGCAAACATTATTACACTAACGGCCATTCCATCTAATTCCATCCATTTCCATCAAATTTCATCCAATAAGTGGCATTTTGGTAAATACGAGGATGACATTAATTTATTTTAGATATTTTTTGGAAATCAAAATTTTCTTTTGTTTTTTGAAACAAATAATTATATTTAGTGTGTACATATACATATAGCATATCTCAAACATATATGTATATATATATACATATATATTTCTTTTCAACTTATCTCAAATATATTTTTTAGAATTTTTAGATTTTGTAACCTTAATCTTTTCAAAAAAGAATATATATATATTCAACTTATCTCAAATACGTTTTTTATAATTTTTTGATTTTATAGCCTTAATCTTCTCAAAAAATTATATATATATATTTCTTTTCAACTTATCTCAAATATATTTTTTAGATTTTTTTGATTTTGTAGCCTTAATCTTCTAAAAAAAAAATACATATATATATATTTGAGATATGCTATACGTATATATACAATAAATATAATTATTTGTTTCAAAAAAACAAAAGAAAAAATTGATTTCCAAAAAACATTTAAAATAAATTAATGTCATCCCCTTATTTATCAAAATGCCATTCATTGGATAGAAATTGATGGAATGGACATCAGTGTAACAATGTTTGCCAAAAATGGTCATTTTCCATCAATTTCCCCATTTGGTGGCCATTTTGATAGTGATGACAATTACCCCTAAAATATATTATTGACCATTAAATTTTATAAAAAGTTAGATCATTTTGTTTATGGAGAATTGCTTAGGTATACTTATGTTGTGTTTGGTATCGTTTTTTAAAACGATTTTAAAATATAAAATTCATGTTTTAAAAACGTACTGTGTTTGACAATATTGATTAAAAGAAGTTTTAAAAAACGGAAAACGATATAAATGATTTTGCTTTTATTTTAAAATAATTTTTTTAATTTTAAAATAAGAGCAAAAGCATTTTTAAAACTTCTTTTAATCAATATTGTCAAACAATTTATATTTATTTTAAAATAAGAGCAAAAGCATTTATATCGTTTTCCGTTTTTTAAAACTTCTTTTAATCAATATTGTCAAACAATTTATTGTAGTTGGTTTTATAAATATGTTTTGAATATGATGGAAAACAACAATTTAAAACATTGTTTTTTCATTTTTTATGGTTCTTTCTCGATTAGACAGAGTTGTATGCTCCCATTCTTTTCTGGCCGCTTGGTCACAAATATCATGTGTTACCTTGCCTAGATCTCATTCAGATCATCACCCTTTATTGGTTTCTTGTTCTACGGGTATTTCACCGGGTCCACGGCCCTTCAGATTTCAAGGTATGTTGGTTTCTCATCTCTCCTTTCTTAATTTGGTTAAATCGGTTTGGTCTTCCTCTATTACTGGGAGTGGTACTGAGATTGTTGTTCAGAAGTTGAAGCTGTTGAAAATGGCTTTAAGGAGGTGGAATTGGGAGGTGTTTGGAGATATTGCCTTGAATGTCACTAATGCTAATGAGAAGGTGATGCTTATTCAGGACAGAATTAGTTCTGAAGGTTTTTTAGACGATCTTTTTCGCCTTGAGACTGCCGCTCTTGTAGATTTGGATAGTGTTCTAAAACAACAGGAGATTTTTCTAAAAGAAAAAAGTAGAGTCAGGTGGCTTGCTGAGGGTGATCGAAACTCTAATTTTTTTCATTCTTTGCTAAAGTGTATAGGGGAAAATAAGCCTCTTTCCTCTATTCAAATTGGTGAGAATATTTCTTATGATTCTGCTGAAATTGGTGAGCACGTTTCCTCTTTTTATCAGTATCTCTTTTCGGATCCTGGCAACGATAGTACAGACTTCTCTTTGATTAGAGAGCATGTGCCTTCATTGGTTACTGTTGATGAGAATGCTTCGATTCTTCGGGTTCCCTCTTTTGATGAAATGAGGAGTACGGTTTTTTTCATGGATCCTCTGAGTGCTCCTGGTCCTGATGGTTTCTGAGGCAGATTTTATTCTCATTGTTGGGAAATTATGGGACATGATGTGGTTTTAGCTGTGCATGATTTTTTTCACACTGGTCGAGTTTTTCCAGGTTTGAATTCTAATTTCTTGATCCTTATTCCGAAGACTCTGAATGCTCTCTTGATCGATCAGTTTCGCCTGATTGCTCTTGGCAATTTCTTGTTTAAGGTTATCACTAAGATTATTGCTGATCGCTTGGCCGGAATTTGCTCCCGCATTATCTCTCATAATCAATTTGGTTTCATTAGGGGTCGTCAAATTGGTGACTGTATTGCCAGTGCTTCTGAATGTTTTAATGTGTTAAATAATGGTAGTCGCGGTGGGCACTTGGCTTTAAAAATATACATTCGTAAGGCTTTTGATTTCATTAGTTGGCCTTTTCTCTTTGAAGTCCTTCGGTGTTTTGGCTTCTCTGAGAATTTTATTGGTTGGGTTGCAGCTATTTTTGATTCAGCTAGGATCTCAGTTCTTATTAATGGTTCCTCTCAGGGCTATTTCCCCTGTTCGCATGGTGTGCGGCAAGGTGATCCTCTCTCTCCCCTACTGTTTTGCTTGGCTGAAGATTTTTTGAGCAGATATCTTACGCATTCAGTATACTCGAGCTCTATGACTTCTATCTCTTCTTCGGTTAGGATGCGTGCCCCCTCCGTATTTTCTCTATGCTGATGATGTTATCCTCTTTTGTCGGGCTTTTCCTTAGAATTTACGAGTGATTTTAGATGCTTTTGCCCTCTATGGCTCTCTCTTAGGTCAGCGAGTTAATTGGGAAAAATCTTCCATATTTTTTGGCAGAGACATCTCTAGGCCTCGAATTACTAATTTTCTCTCAATGTCTAGGATGCGCAAATGTGGTGATTCAATGACTTATCTAGGGGTCCCTCTTTTCATTGGTGCGACTAAACGTCGATGGTTGATCCCATGGATTGATAAAATTAAAAGTAAATTGGAATCGTGGAAGGGTTTCTCTCTTTCAATGGCAGGTAGGTTATGTCTTATTAATTCAGTGATTACGGGTTCCTTCTTGCATTCTTTTCAAGTTTATTGTTGGCCTTCCTCTCTTTTGAAAGATTTAAATGCTGCTATTCGAAATTTTTTTTGGACTGGTTCGACCGATAGTCGTAAATCTGTCCAAGTTGATTGGACATCTTGCTGCAAGTCTAAGGATGGCGATGGTATTGGTGTTAAAGACCTTGGTATTCTTAACAAAGTCATGCTTAAGAAGTTCACTTGGAGGTTGTTGACTGAGAAGTCCTTCGTATTCACTTATCTTCGGGCTCGGTTTTTCACCCAGGATCATAGACCTAGAACATGGTATGTTGTTTCTTCTGTTTGGCCAGGCCTAAAATTGCATTATACTCCCCTGATGATTGAGTCTAGGTGGTTGGTTGGTCTGTCGTCACTCTAATGTTCATTTTTGGACGGATAATTGGTTGGGAGATCCGTTGATTGACCTGGTTGAGGATAGGTCTTCGATACAGCCTCCGTTGGATTCTGTTGTGGGTGATATTTACTCTGATGCTACAGGATGGGATATTCCTGTTTCTTTTAAAGCTTATCATCCGGTTGTTGCTTCTGAGATTGAGAAGGTGGTGGCAAGCACTGATCCAGATTCGTTAGTTTGGATATGTTCCTTGGATGGTGTTGTTTCTTGTAAATCTGCTTATGATTCTCTTTCTGAGGTAATGAGTTCTGTTTTTTGGGGCAAGCAGATTTGGGCGTCTTTTATTCCTCATTCTGGCTAGATTCCTACGGACATTGCGTTGCGTGTCAGAGGCTTTATTTCTCCTTCTCGTTGTCGGTTTTACTGTGCTGCAGAGGAAGACTTAAGGCATCTGTTTCTTGACTGTCCTTTTGTTCGTGGGTTGTGGGATGCTGTTTCCTCTACTTTTGGCCATAAGCTTAAGTTGGATGGTACTTGTTTGGACCTTTGGCAAGAGGCTATGAGGGTTGTCTTTAGCACTCAAATAAAAGCTCTCTGGCGGGTTTCTATCATCACGGTTTTCTGAGTGGTGTGGTTCCTCCAGAATCAAGCTACCTTTGAGGGTGGCAAGCCTGTTTTTACCGATGCTCTTTCCTTGATTTGGCGTTCCGTTCGCGAGGCAGACTCCCTTCAGTTTGGCACTATGAAGAATTCAGTGGATGAGCTTCAGACTCTTCAACGGCTTCATGTCTCTAGTCGTCCTCCCAAGGCTCCTCGCATTTTAGAGATTAATTGTCGCCCTCCCCCGCCGGGCTGTCTTAAGGTTAACACGAACGGGGCTGCTTTTGGTAGTCCGGGTCTTGCTGGTTGTGTAGGGGTTTTTCGCCCATGCAAGGGTTTCGTTAAAGGTTGTTTTGCTATTCCTCTTGGTGTCTACTGCCGTTTACGCTGTTGATTATGCTTAGACTTTTGGCTAGCGTCGGTTATGGTTGGAGAGCGATTTGACTTTTGTAATGAATATCCTTCGTTCTAGGTCTCGTAAGGTTCCTTGGCGTTGGCGCCCCACTTGGAATAGGTGTTTGAGCTTAATCTCTCAAATGGACTTTACTGTCACTCATATCTTTCGGGAAGGTAACCAAGTTGCAGATAGTTTAGCTTCTAGGAGCCCTAGTATCGTCTCTCCTACTTGGTGGTGGACCGCTCCGAGTTTTTGCAGCTCTTTTATTTTCAATGATTTTTGTTGCAGACCTTCTTTTAGGTTCTGTTAATCTGTTTTCTTTTTTTGTTTTCCGTTCTCTTTTGTTCTTTTTCTTTTTCTTTTTTCTTTAATAAAATATTGGGCTGGACCCCAACAACCTTATCATAAATAAAAAAATAACGACTTTTCAAAAAAAGGTAATTTTAAAATAAGAGCAAAAGCATTTATATCGTTTTCCGTTTTTTAAAACTTCTTTTGACAATATATAAATCTGTTTTGAATATGATGGAAAACAACAATTTAAAACATTGTTTTTTCATTTTCAATAACGACTTTTCGAAAAAAGGTAAACAAACAACTTCATAATTATAAAATATATATATATATATATATATATATTTTAAAAACAGATCCAAATAGCACCTTAGTTTTTGAAATAATACTATAGACATTCATGCCACATGATGGCATTATACTATTAGACCAAAGGAATTCAACCGGCATAATAATTCATTTCTCTTATTTTTCTTGCTCACCAGCACATCAGATCTGGTTTATTGGTAACAAAACACATGCATTCCACTGTTGAAAGTTGGAAGTCGATGGCCTGTCTTCGTTCTTCCCAATATGTTAATTTCCTTATTGGGAGACAAGTTGTCTTTCCATGCTCGGATTCTTGGTACTTGTTCAATGCATGTGACCTTCCATGATGATTACCCAACAAAAGCTAGGCCACTTGTAAGTTGGGCCAAGCTCAAAAGGAACTTAGACCTCCACTTTTACATTTATAGTTATTGGGCTTTAGTCCACCAAAAACTCCACAAAAGTGTTGGCTTGGGTCAGATAATAATAAATTTGGACCTAAATCTAATTTGTAATGGGCTGTTGACAAGGTCGTGGCATGCCTGGACACAGCTTAGACACAGCTTACTATGAAAAATAGAGGTGTCAAATAGGCCGAACGAGCCAGCCCTCAAATTGAAGGCTAAACCTATATCTAAGTCCATTGAGTAGGTATGCGGCGTGCCGGATTTGACTATCAAAGCTCGTGGGTTCGGAGGGTCAGGTTTTCATGGACTTGAAGTTAGGTTCGGATTTAAAAATGAAAAAAATTATATATAAAAAAAAAAAACGAGGTAAAGCCCGTCGAGTCAAGTCACCCAAACCCAGAGTGCTCTTGAGTAGGGATGGGTCTAAAAATTTACAGCCCGGCCCAACTTTTTGACTCCTCTAATGAAAAGTCTAGGGTTGCCTGGAATTATTAGATGCACAAGAATTACAACTTTTCTAGTTCAATGTCAAATCAAAAGAAGGAATAATTACAAACAAACAACGATTTGATGCTTAAACCGCAAAAAGGCAATTCACTCACTGGTTTACAAAATTCAACGACCACTTTCACGGGCATATGAATAATGAGATAAAAAAGAAGATATATATTGCGTCAGATAAGAGATAGAACAGTAAAACAGGAATTAAATCAAGCATAATGGAAACTCCACCAATATCTTACAGAATCTATATATGCACTGTGTGGACTTGTGCTCATGCACGCGTGCAACCACAATCAATTTTCCTCAACAAAATTGAAATAGGGTCTACAATTTACATCAAGAGACAGAAATTCTGGTGAAATGGGCACGCGCACACAGCATCACTAGTGCGTTTGGATGATACGATTCGAACTAATGATATTAGCAGGCTGAATAAGCGGCGGGTCACTCGTGCATTTTGAGTCTTTGACTGCGTATACACACATAGAAAAAAACATTAGATATTTATAAGTGTAATTGAATAAGAGAAAAAAATATTTTAATTTAAAATTTTATCACGTGACATGTTATGAGTGAATAGATAAATTAAGATTTCCGCATCCAAGTATTCCTGCTACGTATTCGTAATTCCATGAGATTGGACATGGATAGACCTTATCCAAGTACATGAAATCTAAGTAGATAATAATAATAATATGGCAATGTCAGTCTCAGTCACATTCTAACATGGGAACCACGTTGAATACTTGAATTGGAAAAGAGTGGCATCTCCTGGAAAAACTGGCGCATGCCGTAAAAGTAGAAAATTTTGGACTTTTAATTGAAATCTCGATATATCCAAGGGTTACAAAGGAGACACTTGGCATAGCAGGAACAAATAATAAATTATATATATAAAAAAGCAGTCAATATAGTGGAAACAATTATATGAAAATACACTTGTAATAATCTCCTACTTAGTTGAGCAAGGAAACTTAACACACCTTCAAATCCAAATTCCAATCACCCTTTCAGTGACTTGGATTCAAATAATATATATGTTTTACAACTAATCCCATTGGTAATCCTATGCTAATATCATTTGAGTTTAAAACCAAAAAAAACTAAATCATACATATGAATCGGTTCGTTTTATAATTTCTTCATTTCTGTATAGCTACGATGAGGTCGAATATGGTAGGTAGATACAAATAAAAGTAAAGATAAAGAAAGAGCAAAAAAGTTGTAGATAAGATAAGCTCAATGACTCATGAAACCAATTAAGGAGAGTAGGAGACTCCATCTTCAATCAATCTTCATGGAAGAAAGAAACTTTGGCTCCACAACTACAAGATTGTACGGAAAAAATCAGAGCCATTGATTACATACACTCTCTCTTTCTTTTTCTATGTCAGTGTTTGTTTTCTCAAAATGCATGTCTTGGGTTTTTTGGGGTGGGCCCAAACTCTCACCTATTTTGATACAAAGGAGGACAATATTGGCTTAGTTTTAGCCTTTGCTTTGCATACCTACCTTAGAAAAAAAGCTGGGTTCCTGTTTTTCCCTATCTGTCTGTAATCTGTAAATCTCTATCCAAAGTCACATTCTTGGTCCCATCCTAACGTTTTGCTTTTTGATTTTTTATCATAATGTGCAAGTAAAAACGTAATTTGTCACAAGGTTTTTACTCTTATTGCAACTTTATTTTTTTCAAATTTTAATTGGTTTTATTTAATTCTTTGTAACTTGTAGAATGTAATCTATAAGAGCATCTTCAATGGTAATATGGGTTGTGAAAAAATTAGATACCACCTATGATGAACATCCACTTTGTTAAAAAATTCATCTCCAATGCAACCTCTCTAATACAACTTCAAGCTGATGTGACAACTTTTTTTTAGAGGCTGTCAACATGATTCTTTGACAGCCATCTTGTTGGTCTAGTCAGCAACCACTCTTGTTTTCTACTTTATTTTATTCAATAATTCTAAAGTATATTTAAGGAGACCAAAAATAAATTGACATGTTATTAAAAACATGTATTTTACAAGTGAAGCATTGGAGACCACTTTTTTCATTTGGATGTCTATCAAATTTAGTTACATGCCACATATGAAGCAATTGACTTGACAATGTTGACATATCACCATTTTTTCAAATGCAAACCACATTACCATTAGAAATACTCTAAAACAACATGTTTACTTTTTTGATCGTCTATAATGATGTGTCAATTTCTTCTATATAAATTAAATAAATAAATTATTTACTGTTTTTATTTTAAATAAATTTTTTGATGTTTTTTTTATTTTTTTTATGAGTTCCAAATTTTTTGATGTTAACATGGCATTTTGACAAATGGACTCTCTATATATATACTCCTTCCCCGTTTTCCATCTATAGAAATCAAACTCTTTCCTATAATCATTCCCATAAGCTAAAGCCATCAATAGAAAAAAGAGTGGGACAAATACAATAGAGAAAGAGTGACACAATTAAATTGAAGATAGGTTAATCAAACAAAAATAAAATAAAATTTGAAGATAGAAGTGATGGTACAAAGGACAAAATTAGGGAAATGATTTGATTGATATGATTCTCATCATAGATGTCATGTCAATAATAATGATTATATTAAAAAGAAAAAATCATTTAAAATAATATTAAAAAGAAAATATTAACGTAAACTTATAACAATATTCAAAAAGTGAATAAAAAAAATTAAAATAAATATTCGATTTACATAAATTCGACTCTATGAGCATCTCCAACCCAAAATGTTAAATTTGTGCAACTTTGCAATGAATTGTAGCAACTTACATACCGATTTTTTTTTTCATCTACAACTCATTGCACCAAATGTTACTCTAAAAAGAATATTCTCTTAAATAGTCTCTTTTTTATTATTTCTCAACAATTAATATTTCACCCTTTAATTAACAAAAAAATTACGAAATCCAAATGATACGAGCTCAAAATGAGTCAAAAAATTGGCCGTGGCTGAATTACAGGAGGAAAATAAAATTTTACTAAAAGATTTGAATTGAATTTCGAAACTGATCCAAGCCTACGCGAGTTTGTTCGAAATGAACGATAAAAAATTATGGAAGCTCAACAACAAGGTCAAGGATCTCAAAATACCTCTGGTTTTTTAGGCCAATATTTCAATGATCTTTGAGGATCCGCAAATGATCTCCCGGACTACAAAATTGTTATTGTAATTTTTGTTGCATTTTTCCTTAATGTTTTTATGTTTTTATTAATGTTGTGTGTTGCTTTAGTTGTTTTGTTTTCAATTTAGTGATTTTTTATTAACATTTAGTAATTTTTGTATTATATTCTTAATTTTTGTTTATTATAAATATTATTATAAATAATAATTAAATTAAACAAAAGCATTAGATAATAAAAAGGTATACATTAGAATAAATTTGATTGAATATGGGTAAAATTGTGATTAAACAAATATTTAAATAAGGGATACAAACAGAATAAAATTTATTGAATAATGGTCAATCTATGAATAAGTAAAAATTTAGAGAGTTAAAAAAAATAACGCAAAAGTATCACAGGGAAAGAAACCGCACTTGATCAAGTGCACCAGATGAAGGAGATGCAAAGTGACGCAACTTTTAGCGTACTGATTGGAGAGCAAAATTGCAACAAATTAATGATTGATGCATGGGTTGGAGATGCCCTAACAACAAATATAGTCATTAATTTTGTACATGATAATTGACCAAAAAAAAAAAAAAAAGTTCATAATTCCAATAATTAAATTAAACTAACCGAGACTAGAATGATTAATTAAAGTTAAATGAGTGAAATATAATAAAGGAAAAACGTAATATTTAGGACAAACAGTATGCACATTATATTGTGAGACCAGATAACACAACCTGCATGCTCAAATTATTTAATTGCAAGTTTGACTTGGAGAAGTAGATAGGATTAGAAATTAACGATTGGCGTGGGCTGGTCATCATATGACTCTATGACCCACGAACATGAATTTTCTAAATTTGTTTATCACATGAATGGTGCTTGTGTGAGCCACGGGGACCAAACCTTTTGGTTTTTTCCCTTATTGAATTATTTATTTATTATTATTATTTTTTTAAAATATTATAAGAATTATTAAGACAGTACTAACAAGATAAAATAATACATCTGCGGTTCGGATATCTACCATCATAACGGAAGATAACTATTTCCACAATAAGGGAAGAAAACTTCCAACTAAAGGCATCTCCAACCCACACCCATTTTGGCACAATTCATCAAATTGGAGCAAAAATTGTTCTCCAACCATGCACCATTTTGTGTTCTTGAACAGTGTTGGCGCAACCTATTCATTTGGAGCAAAATTTTCACCTTTTTTTTTATCCATAAAGTTTTACTTAATCACAGTTTGACCAATATTTAATAAAATTTATTCTGATTGTATCTCTTATCTAAAGGTTTTTTTTTAATCATAGTTATATCCTTAATCAATTAAATTTATTCCAATTATATCCTTTTTATTATTTAATGAATTTGTTTAATTTATATTTATTTTAATTTAATTATTATTTATATTAACATTTATAATAAACTAAAATTAAGTGTATAATACAAATTAAAAAAAAAAAAATTATACATAAATCACTGAATTGAAAACACAAAAATTAAAGCAAAATACATTAATTGAAATGACGATCAATATGTACTTTTATTTTTAAGTTTTTTCCTTTTTTTATTTTATGAAATGTAATGTTTAAGTTAATTTAATAATAAATGTAACATTTTAGTTAATTAAATTTAATTTCTTAATGAACTAATTCATAATTTTTTAACTTATTGCAATATTATGTTAATTATGGGGTGAAATGTTAATTGTTGTAAAATAATAAATAAATAAAAAAAATAAAAAAGGAGAGAAAGGGAATATTCTTTTTAGTGTAACATTTGGTACAATGGGTTGGAGATGGAAAAGTTGCACCATTTTAATGCAAAAGTTACATCAAATTGGGTTTTTGGGTTGGATATGGCCTAAGGATGGCAATTTGACTGGCACCCATGAAGCAAGTATGCATTAAAAAACGTCATCAATACTACGTCGTTTTGAGTATAAAAAAAAAAAAAAAAAAAAACTCAAAACGATGTAGTTTTGAGTGAAACACTGAAACCCTACCATTTGTCACCTTTCTGCTGAAACTTCAACTTCATCACTCATCAGTAGCGGTCACTTTATTCTGAAACTTCAACTTCATCACTCGTCAGCAGTAGTCCTTCTCTTTTTTGCTTTGGCTGCTTTTACTTTTACTCTCTCAAAATCCCTGATTGATTTGTTTACCCATGAACCTGTAGAAGTTCACGGGTGCGAGTATGGGTGCAGCTAGCGGGTTCAGGTGTGGATTTTTTAGAATCCATTCGAACCCGACCCATTGACATCCCTACTCCTCATATATATTTGTAAATTGCGCATTGTAAGATTTGAAACCCTCACCATTTATGTGGAAGAGGGGTGCACTACCAGCTATGCTAAGAGATGATGTACGTAATTATTTATTTTTTAAATATATATTTTCATAATATTGATGAGAAAACTTCTTACAATTGCTTGTAAAATACACATTATGAGACTTGAATCCCTACTACTAATGTGAAAGAGGAAGTGCCCATTGTCACATCGCCCAAACTAAAAGGGGATCACATAATGTGCATTGGACTTATTATCGATTACTTTGAAAATCATAATCATGTTTCTACCTTTTTTTCTTTGGCACAAGTAGAAAAGACTTTCAAAAATAAATCACCTCTTAACACATGTGTTATATAGATTGATAGTGCACGTTCCCTTCCACGTTAATGGTAGATTTTCAATTCTCACCATACTCATTTTAATAGCATATGTGGGTTTCTCCCGGTATTGTGGGAGTAAATATAATCTATTTTGACTATATGATAATAGATATTTGGATCGCAATCTGTATATGCACTACAAATCGCGGCAGACCCTTAAAGCGATTATTATTTGGTGTCAGAATTTATCGTAAGAAGAAAAAAAAAAAAATCATAATTGCAGTACTTTATTAGTTACTAGTCACATTAAAAGATAAGATATATACCGATAAAATAATCAAATAAAGCTTGTGCATGCGATCCTGCTTGTATTTCCTTTATTTTGCAAAAACAGATAAGGAGTAGTTGAAGAGATTAATTAGAGAGAGAAGAAATGGGAAGAGGTCAATTCTGTGGCCAATGAAATGGATGCGGCAACAAGAAGAAGTTGGACCATGGAGGTAGTATAATTTTTCCAAGTGAAGGCAACCCCCATTGAATCAGATTCCAGTTGCGACCCTACAATTTTCTGCTCATTTAACCGGCGCTGGAGATTCTATCTATATCAAAAATGTGCACTTTGTTGAGATTTAAGCTGATGATGATACCCAGAACTCAGATGCAGATTGGGTCTCTGTAATGTCAATTATTTATTATTCTGCTGGAAATTAGTTTCAATTATTATTCTTCACTTCTTTATTTATTTATTTTATATTCGGATAAGAAACAGGTATGAGAATTGCCATCCCTTTCAGGGGTTGTCACTATTTTAGACCATAATATGACTCTTTAAATATATATAATATTATAATAACTGTGAATTACAGAAACTAATTAATTATAAGTAGTGGCCATTTATTTTGCCTTTTAAAATTTCTTTGTTTAGAGAAATGGAAAAAAGTGGGCAGGCAAGAAGATTAGGATGGAATTTGGTTAGAGTTTATTGAGCAGAATACACGAATAAAAGCTTAGAACATTTTCAACGGAGAGTACCAAATTTTACACCAAATTGATGTAAAAGGAGCATCATTTGGAAATATTCTAATACTAATTTTTTTTTTACTCAAATTTTACGTCAAAAGAATATCTTTAAAAAATATTTTTCCAATAATTCTTAAAGTTATTATAAAGTTTTAACATTAGTTAAATATATAATTAATAAGTAAATTAAATAAATTAAATATATATATATATATATATATATATTAATATTGGTGTCATTTTAAAGATCTCAACGAGATCTTTCCAATGTTATATATATACAATTTTTCTATTGTCAGTTCGTCCTGATATAAAATATATCAAGATAAAAAATGTGGACCATTAGATTTATATACTTTAACTCAAAGTGTATGCACTTGTCAAAACCTCTCCATGATCAGTGGTCCACATGCAGTAGTACTGATGTAGTTACATCAGTGCACACTGATATGAATGAGACCGTATATATATATATATATGGTGTTGATGAACATTGCAACACCAAATTCACCGACACAAATTTTTTTTTCTTGGAAATTGGATTTTGGTGTTGCATTGGAGAACAACTTTGCACTAAATCGGTGTTGGATCACCCAATGTCTCTAATGGGATACACCAAATTGATGTACCCCCCACCCAGCTATTTGATCCGGACAAAGAGCATTTTTAGGAAATAAGCTTACACCAAATTTTTATTTTTTTTCCACTCAAATAGCCAACACCAAAAGAACATCTTTAAAGAATATTCTCTCGATAAACCTTAAAATTATTATAAAAGCTTAAAAAAAAAACATCAATAAAACATGTTTATCAATATTTGTGTCATTTTAAAGATGTTAACGAAATTTTTCCAACGGTATATTTTTTTGGAATACATATTATTATAATCAAGTATGAGAGGACATTTAACAAAAAAAAATAATAATAAATAAATAAATAAATAAAATTGGTGTTGATGAATATTGCAAGTTCGCAACACAATATGAACACCGATTTATTTTTTCTTGGAATTTAGATTTTGGTGTTGCATTGGAGCACAAATTTACACCATTTTAGTGCTCCATTGGAGATGCTCTAAGCCGGTGTTAGCTTTTATTTGATTTATTATTATTTTTTTCTTATGTTTTTCAAATTATTTGTTTGAGACCAACCAGATTATCTATAATTATAATGTCAATGAATGTAAAGAGAACCTAAAGAACCTTGGCACATGGATATTGTTGCAGATAGATTGTGGGACACTAGATCGGAGTTTTCACCAGCAAAGTTATTATTGGTTTGGAACTGAGACCCACTGCAAAAGTTCACGAGATTTTGTTGGTCCTTATCTGGGCTAAATATTGATTGGCTATGGTTGGTGACCATAACTTTTCAACACCACAATTATATCCAAGACTTGGATTATAATTTTTTTTTTTTTTTAAATAAAGTCTTTAGTTTATTTGTAATTGACTAATTGGTGAACATCAAAGTTATATTGTGTTTCTGCAAATGATGCATTCACTTTGTCAAATTTAATCCATTGCATTTGCCATAGCAATACAGTTTACTCTGATAAGTTTCAATGGGTGTTCAAATTTCAAAGGGGAAATTACAATGGACCCCTTAAGGTTTGGCTTTGAGCCTTTGATGCACTTACCTGGGAGTGTTTCAATATTAATGCAGTGATCTATTTAACAACAAACACTAAAGGGTCATATTGGACTTTACCACATTTTAATTATAAACATTTACTAAAATCCTTAAAAAAAAAAAAAGTTGTGATAAAATATAAAACAGTTTATTAATTTTTTTTAGCAAACTAAAACACAATTAATTAATTAGAAATACTCAATCTCAAATACTGTCTCTCTCTTCAAAGTCCTCTCTCTTGAAAAGAAAAAAAATTGTAGATCAATTTCCAGTCACCAAATCTCTCAGGCATCTCCAACTGAACTTCATCCTTTGACGCCAATTTGAAGTTTTCTACAGTGTTACGCTATATATGGCGCAACACTGTAGATATGAAGTATTTTTAGTACCCGTTGTACCCTTGACTCTATAACTATCAATCAATTTAATTACAATTGTATCCGTTTTATTATTTAATCATTTTGATTAATTTATATTTGTTTTAATTTAATTATTATTTATATTAACATTTATAATAAAGTAAAATCAAGTATATAATACAAAAATTACTATTATTTTTAAATCACTGATTTGAAAACACTAAAATTAAAAGCAAAATACATTATTGCAATATTATGTTAATTAATGTATAATTAAATAATTGGTGAAATGTTAATTGTTGATAAATAAAAAAAATAAAAAAAGAAAGGGAATATTCTTTTTAGTGTTATATTTAGTGCAATGGGTTGGATATGGAAAAAAATAAATGGTGTGAAAGTTACACAATTTTGGATTTTTGGTGTAAAAGTGGCATCAAATTGAAGTAATGGGTTGGAGATAGCCTCACAAAATCAAATCTACAAATGCAAAGATCCGCAACTCTCCAAGCAAAACTAGAAAAATTTTCAAAACAAAAAACAAAAAAAAAACACACACACAACCCTAACACTCAAACACCAAGCTTCCGACAACGGAAAATGGTAGAGGATGCCGTTTCCTCTCCAGATCAACTTTATTCATGGAGATGGGGTTTGGGTTTGGAGGATGATTTTAGAGCTGTCAAAATGGGTTTGTGAGTTAGGTTCGACTCAACCCGACACGACACGAACCCGTTTAACCCTCAACCCGACACGACCTGTTTACTTAAATGGGTCAACCCCTTGAAACCCGACACGACACGGATAGATAAACAGGTTATACGGGTTGACTCGTGACCCGTTTAACGGTACAATAAAATGAGAATCTGTATCTTTTTTTTCTTTTTCTTTTTAAGAAAATGAATCTACATTAGTTCAACATTGTGCGAAGGAAAATGAAGATCAAATTGAATACACTATTTCAACAATAAAACAACAACAAAAAACCCATAAAAAGAATGATAATCAATGTGTTACAATGAAAAGAAACAAGATCATATCTTGTTAAAATGAAAAGAATAAAAAATTAATAAATATATACACAAATATGAAATCTATAGGTGATGAAGATGGAAGAAAATGGCAGAGACATAAGACGGGAAAAGGCGAAGGAACATAGGATAACCGGCGAGTTGAGAGCAAGAGACGATGAGGCAAAGACGGTCTGGAGAGGATAAAAATTGTAGTACTGTAACTGACTGAATCCAGGTGTGTTTACAAAGCTAGGGTTTCAATTTTCAAAGTGATAATATATACTTTATGTACAATTACAATTATAACCCCTATACAATTTAAAATTACAAATGTACCCATTTGATAAACGAGTTAAATAGGTCACCTATGAACCTGTTTAATGAAACCCGACACGACCTAAATAATAAACACGTCAAACGGGTTGACCTGATTACGACCTGAACCCGTTTAAAACCAACCCGAACCCGTTTATCAACCTTGGGTGCGTGTCGAGTTCATGGGTCACGGGTTGTTTTCGCAGCTCTAGATGATTTAAGGTGTTTGTTGTTGGGTTTGAGTTGAATTTGATGGGGTTCGACTTGGGTTCGGGTTAGTTTGATGTGTTTGAAGGACTAGAACGGGAACTGGGTTAGAAATTGTTGTGAAATAGATTTGAAAGTGGAGGACTTTGGAATCAAGGCTTTCGTCACTAAATTGCAGAATTCATTTTGTTACAGTGGCCTCACCACCACCTCCATTTTTTTAATTTGTTTTAAACTTTAAATCATTCTAATAATCTAATGTATTATTTGTTTTATTTATTTATTTATTATTCTATGTTGATATTTTATTATGTTTTCTTTATATAATATAAGGGCATTTTGGGTATTTTACAAGTCAAATTGAGTCAATCTAACGGAACATTTAACAACTGTTATGTGTAGGGAGGTGTGTGTAGAATAATGGAAGTTTTCCATCTAGGTGTATCATGTCAAACCTTATTACCTTACGGGGTTTAATGTAATTTTCCCAATTTCAAAACACAGATAGAAAAAGAGTACATATTAAAATTGACCTCTTGCACACAGAAACAACTTTATCATTAATTGACACTCACACCCCCATGTTGTTAGGTCAAGCGTAACTGTTGACTAATCATTACCTTTAAAAGACTAAACTACCCTTATCCCTAAATTAAATTAATAAAAACAAAAACATTTTTATCAACTTTATAATTACTATATATATATATTTTTTTTTTTAATTAAAAAAAATCATAGCTCTTTCTCTTTCTCTCCTCTCACCGCCGCCTCTCTCATCAAACCCCATGATCATCTTCAACATCATCAAACCCTATCAAAAATTCTCTTTCATCATCTTCACCGATCACCACCATCAAAACCCCATCATCGTCATCTATTCATTTTCAACATCTTAAACATCGAAAACTAGTACACTACTACCCAAACCCAGCCATCAAACCCACCACCGCCAAAAACCAAAGCTTGACCCGCCGTTGCACCGACCTTCTCCTTTTTCTCCTTCCGCCACGAACCCTCTTCTCTTTCTCGCCGTGACCACCCCTAGCCGTGTGTTACGGGCTTAGAATTGCGCAGCGGATCCCGTGCGGCACTTAAGCAACTTCCAGGTGAATGTTGCTAAGTAAACCTTAGAGGGTCACTCTCAAAGGCAAAAGAGAGACAAGAGAAAGGGTTTGGAAGAGCTTGTGGAAATGTAAAGGAAAGCTTGTATTGCTATTAGAAAAGCTTTACAAGGCTTTGATTGCAATTGACTTTGATAGGCTTGGATTCCTTACAAATTGGAGGGGTTGGCTATTTATAGAGTGCTACCTCCTTAATGAATGGCTAGGATCACTTTGATCCAATAGTGGAGGTTTTGCCTCCAGAAATATCTACATTGTTCTATAATTCTCTACATGTATTTACATGCCTCTAGAATTCTCTATACAATTATCTACTTCTATTTAGAACATTCCTACATGTATCTAGATATGTACATGTGTCTAGATCCTTCCTACAAGTATGTGCAAGAATAATCTATAATGCTTTATGTGGCTAGAGACTTCCAGAAGCATCCATTGCTAGAAGTGTGTGGAAGTCTCTAGAATCTTCCAGGAGCTTGGCCTTATTGTGGGCTTTTGTCGGGCTCCTTGCCTAGAGTCCGGACTTTAGATTTTATGGGCCATGACACGTGGCTCTCTCTCTCTCTCTCTTGTGATGTGCATGTGGACTGAAATGGATTGGTGGTGGTTTGGGTGGATTTGTGTTAGCTTCTAAATACCGTTAGAGAAGAAAACAATGACAGAGAAATAGAGTATATATTTTGAATTAGTGTTTTTTTTAAATTATGATAAAATGTTTTTTTTATCAATTTAATTTAGGGATAGAGGTAGTTTAGTCTTTTAAAGATAACAGTTAGTCAACAGTTAAATTTAACCTAATAGCAGGGGGTGTGAATGTCAATTAATGATAAAATTGTATCTTGGTGCATGAGTCTAAACCTCAGGAATGTCGAGTGCAATTTGCTCTAAAAAAAATTACCAAAAATTACCGTCCAAGAAACGTGTGAAAATGTGAAATGAAAATGAAAACCGACATTCCAAAAGAGTACATACTAGATAACTTAACAGCACCTCATTGTTCCTTTCAATGACAGTCCAACCATATCACTCCCCGCCACTGATTATCATCTATTTCATCAGTACGAAAGAGTCCAAACTCACCTGTCACGCAACAAGATCAAATACCCCCCTCGTCACATTAACATATAAACAGCCCAATAAAAACAACCAGCTGGTCCAGCTCTAGTCAGATACTCCCTCGTGTCAGCTATATAAATATACGAAGACTTTCATATCCAAAATCCAACCCACACACGTATACACACACCTAACCTTACCTTATATTAATTTCTTTTATATTTGTACACTCCTCCTCTCGATTTCTCTCCCTCCCTCTCACTCAAAAACATTTCTATCAACCAAAAAATAATTAAAAAATTAAAAAAATAATAATAATAATAAAAATAATGGGTAACCTCCTTCTAGAAGCTCTCCATGTCCGAGTCATCGGTTCCGGCGAGAAAATCGTCGTGATGGCTCACGGATTCGGCACCGACCAGTCCGCATGGCAGCGCATTCTTCCGTATTTTAGCCATTATCGTATCGTCCTCTACGATTTGGTATGTGCTGGCAGTGTCAATCCTGATTACTTTGACTTCACTCGCTACACCACTCTCGACGCTTACGTCGATGACTTGCTCAACATTCTCGACGCTCTCGGCATCGAACGCTGCGCCTATATTGGCCATTCCGTCTCTGCCATGATCGGAATTCTCGCCTCCATACGCCGCCCTGAGCTCTTCACCAAACTCATTCTCATCGGCGCTTCTCCAAGGTAACGTATGAAAATAAAAAACCAAAAAAAAGAAAAAAATCAGAACCGATCGGTCTTTGTTAATTTTTTTTTTTCATCTTTATTTTTATGAAATTTAAACCGAAATTGAAAATTCAGGTTCTTAAACGATGAGGACTATCATGGAGGATTTGAAGAAGCCGAGATACAGAAAGTGTTTTCAGCAATGGAAGGAAACTACGAGGCTTGGGTGTACGGCTTCGCTCCGCTGGCAGTCGGAGCTGACGTGCCTGCCGCCGTGAGAGAATTTAGCCGGACGCTTTTCAATATGAGGCCGGACATATCGTTGTTCGTATCAAGAACCGTATTCAACGCCGATCTACGGGGATTCCTCGGCATGGTCAAGGTACCGTGCTGGATAATTCAAACAACTAAAGACGTGTCCGTACCGGTATCGGTGGCGGAGTACTTTCGAAGACATCTAGGTGGACGGACCACGGTGGAGATTTTGAAGACGGAGGGCCATTTGCCACATTTGAGCGCACCAGCTCTGCTGGGTCCTGTAATCCGGCGAGCCCTGACTCGATGATTTTCTTTTGGTTACAAGTTTCTGTTGGTGCGCGTAGGGATCGAAAATATCGAATTGGCTAACTAGGCTTGAAGCTATAACTACTAGGTGGGGTCCAATGGAAAATATATATTTTTAATAGTGTGAAGGTGTCGACATGGAGAATAATTTGTGGACATTAGCTCTTGGTTTTGGGATTATTATGATATATATTTTTTTTCTTTTTCTTTTTTAAAGGATAAAACTAATCACGTGAGTATCACGTGATGACATATCCTTTTTTGTATTCTCCTCCTCCTTTTTGTTTTGAAAACTTTATGTTGCCTGACTTTATCTGTATTTGGAAATTCAAGTACCATGAAATGAAATGTTGTTTTGGGTAGTGTTTATAACCTTTTTATATGGATTATCCAAACAAAATTCTAAATTCATATTTAAAAATAAACTTAATATATATTGGTAATGGAACGAGATGAAATTAGTCCAGTGATAAAACCCTACACCTACACCATGAGGTTACGGGCTCATAGAAAACTACTCGATTTATATAATAGCGTAATACTTAAATAAATATATATATAGGTAATGGTAATTTAACATATGTGTAAGTATATAGCTTGATATAATCCATGACTTGTTGTACGTACTTTAGAGTACTTAATATTCCCAATTTTGAATTTACTTTACTGGAGAAAAATCGCCGCATATATTTAATATTATCTGATTGAGAATCTTCAGTCTTATTGTCTCACTGCCAAGATCCAAAGTATGTGCGACCCACCACTTATTTGAGAGTAGAGATTGTTGTTCCACTGGTCTGTCAGATTTTCTAAGCCGTCCATTTACTCCGTTATGTCTTTTTCTAAAATTGTTTTGTTAGTAATTTTTGTTCATTAACAGTTAAACAGATTTGAAGAATTGTAGCAAATATGGAATTTACCAAACCCAAATGGAAAGTTGGGGAGATATTTTTTTTTTTTTTTTTTTTTTTGGTTGTTGTAAACTTTAAGCAAAAATTGAACTTTTAACAGTGAAAGATGCCTGTTGTCCTTTTGTCTCACAATCAAGTTCCCAGGACCCAGACTCCCAATGGTTGATGTTCTTTGTCATCAAATGATGTCCAACCAGGTCCGTTAACTTATCTCAAAGCAACAGCTGAAACATGACACTTTTGTCAACGTGGAAAATTTTCATTGTCCCTTTCTCTTGCGTATACATCAAAAACGGTGAATAAAATATTTTAAATCTTCTATTATTTGGTCTATTTTACCAATTCTATATTCAGTAGTATCGCTTTCTCTTTCTAAATAGAGATAAGTGATCTTCTAGCCAATCATTTAAAAAGATTAAAACGTATACGCCCTAGCGTACCCGTTCACATAATTATTAGGTTACACTTGCCTAAACTTATTAATCATATAAGGGTTGAGAGTACTCTGCTACTCTTTCATCTAATCCAATTTTGGTGCCCTTGCTAGACTCCACACAGGTACCCATTCTTCAGTGAACCCAATGCATGCGTCGAGTAGTGTGTTGGACTACAAAAATTGGGCACATGGCAGATTTTAAGTAAATCTCACACCTTAAAACTTTTTCATCACTGCCTTTTTTACTTTTCCATGGCAGATCTTTTGATTTGCAGTTCAATTCAAGTCGCTCGCTTCGGTTCTGTGTTATAGTACAGTATGGTGTGTGGTGGCCCAACATCCAGGCCCATATACTAATTATTGATGGATACGGTTCAAGTCTGTGAAATGGGTCGATCTGAAGCTCAGTCAACCCTATTTACACCTTCACCTGACCAAGTCAAACTAGTAATTTGAGATAACTATCGGTTAACATGTTTGACTTGGTCTAGTTGCTATCTCATCCCAAAAAATGAGGTCTTGATTTCAGTGATTTGATACTAAAGAAATCACGTAGTTGTCTGAGGAGAGGCCTGTAAATGCAAGGTTCCTTTCATTGAGATGGGATTCTGATCTCTCTAAACTCGTTAAAGCTTTTTGCGTGACAAAACTCTGCTCAAACAAAACTCTGGTCACCACTCACCAGAATTCTTTACCCTTATTCATTTTACGATTACTTTCCAATTTTACGCTAAGCCCAAGCGAATATAAGGCTAAGAACCAACCCCCCACCATTTCTTTTCTTTTTCATGTTTTAGTTTTCATCTTTTTTGCAGGTTAAAGAAGTAGTCGACACTCCCGGTTCGACAGGTTAGACCAAGTTGTTTGGGCCAAACTCGAATTTGACCCGATTCACAGTAATTGTGGATTGACCATCTACATGGTGTATTTGTTTCAACGGTTCCATCTATTAAACAAATGCAACATCTGGGCTTTAAAAATATAACTACTCGTGGCCTTTATGTCAAAACCCAAAAGTGGACTACGAATGTGATCCATCGTATGGTGAATGTAATACAGTAATTGTTATGGGCCTCACTGGGCCCAATAAAAAGCCCATCATAGCCCCCAAAATTGCCAGTATATGCTCTGTTTAATTTTTTATTATAAACAAACCGATTTTCTTTTTCATTTCTATTACAATTTACAACCGTTGGCTGAGTGGTGTAAACCTCTATAAGAGTGTATCTAATCCTTCCCTTTCACGTTCATTTTGGGTTTTCAAGTCAGACCATACGTATTTACCGGCATGTGTGAGGAGACCCGGTAATATGGGGCTGTGTTAAGGTAAAATTGTTACAATTTAAAAGGTTCGGGGACAAAATTGTTATTATTTTTAACTCAATCAATTAATTTGATAGCTAAAGCATCTTTTTACAGTTTCTGTTGATGTTTTAGCCATTAAGAACTTGTGAGGAACCAAATTTAATGTAATTATAATATTTTAGAAATATATTATGCTAATACGAGTAAAATAAATAAAAGAATTATATCTTGTGATAACATAAGTACAACTAATTTGAAAATCCACCTATTATCTTATTATTGAAAGAGTAATACTAATTAAAGCTCCATTTCTTGTTTTTATTATTACACATGATCGATACAATATAACTTCTGTAAATAAATAATGTTGAGCTCATATAAAATCAATTAATTAATCAATAAAATAATATTTATTAATTTATAGAGATATTGAATGTGTATTTTGTCAATGTCAATAAGAATCTTCCCGATAATAATGTTGATTATGATACAACAATAACAATTTTGGAATCTTTTACAGCAAACAAAATTGTTGCAATATATAATAATTCAGTTTCATAACTTTTTAAGTGCATTACGACAAATTCGAGAGTCTCTCAATATTTGTCTTGTTGTCTCATATGATGAGTATACAATAAAAACAGAAATTCAAGAGTCAAAATTATTCTACTTAATACCGAAACGTCCATCCGTCGATTCTTTAGTGTTGGAGATTCAATGTGGAAGAATTTGGTCGAGAGAATCACGAAGATTCTATAGTGGAAGAATTTGGTTTGAGGGAATCACGAAGATTCTACAAGGATATTTATATTAAATATTAGAATCAATATGATTACAACGATCCGGCTAAAACGGTTTTGTTTTTTATAGAAAATTTTAAAAACCGGGTTATTGTTGGTTCCGAAAACCAAAATTGGCACAACGCAGTGGAAGGGCGGTGGGACCGGTTTTAAATATTTTCTATAAAAACGAAACCGTTTTAACCGGATCGTTGTGATCATATTGATTCTAATATTTAATATAAATAGTAAGGAAAGAAATCATTACCCTTGTAGAATCTTCGTGATTTCATCGAACCAAATTCTTCCAATGTAGAATCTTTGTGATTTCTTCGAACAAAGTTTTTCCACACCGAATCTCTAACACCAAAGAACGAACAGGTGGGCATCTCGATATTTAAACAGAATAATTACGACTATCGAATTTTTGGTCTAATTGTATATGCATCACATGAGACAACAATAAAAATATTGGGAGACTTTTCACAATATACTCTAGGGGCTTACTATTTATAAACTTATCTATCTTTCTCCATATTTCTCTCGTCTAGGAAACTAAAAACAATAACTCTTCTTGTTCCGTTGTGGAGCACACCGTGAGCCAGAGAAAGCAGGCTAATGTTCCTCTTTTCTCTACTCTTTCAAAACAAAAGTCGGGCCAAAGCAACAAGCTTTGTTTTTCTTTTATATAATAAAAAATTAACAATTAAAAATTTATTAATAAAATCAGTAGGGTTGCGTCACCTAAGAGACATTGAGTAGGTTGTTTCTTTTTCTTTTTGTTTCTATCTTTTAATAAATGGAAACCTAATTGGATTATAATACCAATTCAATATTTAAATAAACAATTTATTTAAATATTAAAAAAGCAATTTCGAAAAACCTTATAAAAACAATTATATCAAAATTATTTAATTATTAGGATAATATATAAAATTTGAAATTACCGGTGGATAGTAAATTCAGTAAACACAGGGTAAACATCCCATTGCGATTCTTATATTTATCTGTTCAATTTAAATTCAAAATTTAATTATATAATAATCCAATTATTAAATAATTATTTTATTTGAAATAATCTAATTATTCAAATAACTAATTAAAAAATTAAATAGATAAATTTATACTTTTATTTTCTAAATTGCACAGTGACTTTCACTATTCAGTTTTCAAAAGTTACAGTTTGGTCTCACCACACTGTGTCATCCAATTAAATATTTAAATAATCATATTATTTAAATAACATTTAATTAATTCACAACTAATTAAATAATACATAAACTACTTTATGTATAGATGATTAATTCTAAGTTAATCACTAAGGTCTTGTTTGATTTTTTGTCTGAAGACTGAACAGTGTTGAATGTTACTGAAGACTGAATAGTGATTGAAAACTGAAACTGAAAAACATGTTTGTTTTTTTTCACTAAAAACTGAATATAAGTGATAAGTCGTTTGTTTTTTTAAGTTATAAATATCTGAAAATAAATACGTTTACATCTATGCCCTTATAACTATTATTTGTTTTTTTTTTTTTTTTTTTTTTTTTTATAAATAAATTAGACTAACCTCATATAATAATAAAAAGAAGAAAAAAAAAATGAAAAGTAACAAAAACGAGAAAAGCACAAAAACCAAGGGAAACATTCATAACAAAAACAGGGGCGTGCATGCCACAAAAAACTGAAACAGAAAATATCAGGAAAAACGAAAAGACTCCCGACCCATGCAACCATTTCCAACCAACAAAGAGCAGAAAGACGGGGTGTTAGACCACCACGAATCGACCTCCAACCCCAAAACATGCTTAGAAAGGGCGTCCGCAACCTGATTCCTCTCCCTAAAGATATGAGAAACTTGAAACTCCATTTTTCTCATATCTGATAGATACAGCGCTGCCAAGCCTGCCGAATCAGCTAAGGAACCTGCTCGGAGCGAGAGGAGAGCAATTGAACCACATAAGAAGAATCACTCTCAAGCCAGATCCGATACCACCCATTCTGCCAAGCAAAATTAATAGCCATCAAAGTTGAAAGAAGTTCCGCCTCAAACGCAAACACCTGACCAAGAGGAACAACAAAACAACCCTTCGCAAATGCTCTACAATTACGGAAGACACCACCATAACCCCCAGCACTTGGAGAACTTAAGGCAGCACCATCAGTATTAACTTTGATCCAACCAAGAGCTGGAGGTGACCAAATCACACCCTTGATAACCGGGGCCCTAGCCGAACGACCATAGAGATCAAACCAACGAAGAATCATTAGAACATCTACACTATTACACATACACCTAATCTTTAACCTATTTGTGTCAAACACTGCACGCCAAACCAAAGACAAAGAAGATCTGAAATCTACAACCCTACCCTTAAAAATCCACTAGTTATGGATAAACCACATACTCCAAACCACATCATGAATAACCGTAACCTATAAAACCCACACCTGATCACTAAATGAAACTGACATGGCTTGGGAGAAGAACGGACTCCACGAATCGGCAGAAATACGCCGTTGAAAAGATGAAAAAACCACCTCCAAAAGAGCAGCCGCTAGGGGGCACCAGAGGAAAAGATGATTAGACGACTCACTGCTAACCCCACAAACACTGCACCGAAAAGCTAAGTGAAACCCAGCCCTACACAAGCGATCCTCTGTAGGGAGCCGATTCAATAAAAGACGCCATGTCAAAGCCGAACGTGAAGGCGGGATAAAACAGCACCAAACATTCCTCCACCAAGTGACCTGAGGAGAACCACAAATCATACGGGAATAAGCCGACTTACAAGAAACCTGCACATCTCGAGAATGATCCCATACCAAAGAATTTGCAACTGAAAAGATAACAATCCTATAGATCCGAAAAACGGGCTCGAAAACTATCGGTAAGAACCCACATGCCATCATGGATAAAATCAGAAACCCTTGGCCTGAGAAGGCTAGCCAAGTAATCAGGAACCCCTAGAAGCTCCAAAATGGGAACCCCCAACCAATTATCACGCCAAAAATCTCGCTGAGAATTCTCACAAATGAGCCAAATGCCCTCTTTAAGAAGATTTGAATAATGAGAACGAAAAGAAGGCCAAATCGATGAAGTGGCATACCCCCCCTGCCCTAAGATTTCTGAAGCTGTGTGAGATACCGCTCCCTCGGAAACGAAAAAGCAAAACCCTCAGAGGTCATAAACTTCTAGGTGAGCTTCTTTAAAAGAGAATCATTCAATAACTCAAGATCTTTCAAACCGAGACCACCTTGAGATTAAGGCCTACAACAACGATCCTAAGCAACTCAAATCAATTTAGTCTCCTCACAAGAACCTGTACATAAAAAATTTCTCAACTTGCGATTAACCAACTGCAGTAAAGAAGAATGCCATTTGTAGATCATAAAAGAATGCACAAAGGAGCCCCGTAATGACTGACTTGATAAGAGTAGCTCAACTGGCCAAAGAAAGGGTTTTCCCCTTCCACTTAGCAAACTTAGACAAGATTTTATTTGCGATAGGCTGTAACACGGACTTCTTGGGCTTTCCCCGAAATAACGGAACCTCCAAGTAAGAGATAGGCAACTGACCAATCTGTATACCAACCAATGACTGTAATCTACCAATCCGAGACTGGGAAACAGAAAATCCAAAATAGATAGAAGACTTACCCCAATTAACCAGCTGACCTGAAATTTGACCATAAACCTTAAAAACAAATGCGTAGGAGCAGAAAATCCCCTCGAAGAAGAAATAGGCAATAACTGAGAGAAATCTACCATCATCGACAGAAGCCTACTAAGGAAATCCTCCGTAATACTAAACAAGAGAGGGGATAGAAGGTCTCCCTGACGAACCCCTCTAGAACAATGAAAATAACCCTCTAGAGACCCATTGATCCTCACCGAAAACCTCGAAGATCTTAGGATGCTGTCAATCCAATCCATGAAAACTGAAGAAAACCCAGAAAATAACTATTATTTGTTATATATTTACATTTTAATATATTAAGGACAACTCTAACATGTAAATTAATAATTCTAAAATAAATTTATTTAGTTATTAATAATATTTCAAATTTGTATTATTCTGGATAGGTTGGTTTTTGGACATATTGGTTTTTATTTTATTTTATTTTTATTTTTTATAATTGAATATCATTATCAATGAATTACAACATGAATAATTTCTCACTGTAATGGTTAATGTTGTTGAATTACATCCACCAATACTATTTAATTGATAAATACCCACCGGTACTACTTAATTGATAAATGCTCATGTACTACTATGCACTCAATGAAATTAAATGAGGCAAACCATAATACCATATATATATATATATATATATATATATATATAATAATAATAATAAATATTGTATCCTTGGAAATCTATAAGTGTACCACACTTTAATTTGTATAGAATCTAATAATTACTATTAGGGTTTTAACAAAAAACAAAATTGGAAATAGATTAAATTAGTAAGGATAGTTTTGGAAGTAAAACTTTGTATTAAATTCCACTGGATTTTTATTAAGTGAAAAGTGAAAAAATTTCACTTTTCAAAACAAGTGATTTTAGGGGTTCATTAAGTGATTTTAACACTTAAAAAATCAAACAAAATAACTGAATGAAGCACATTAAGTGCCATTCAGTGTTAAGTGGAAAAATCAAACAGGGCCTAAGCCTCATTATACCTTAATGTTCAATACATAATTATGGAGATGGTATTGGGACAAATGAACCTATAATTTGAAGCTCCAGTGAATCTTTAATAATTAATTAAACTCTTTAATTAATTATGTGATTTATTAATTCTATAATTATTCCACTAAAAAATTGAAACTGCACTCTTGTCATTATAAAATTAATTACTTGAATACGAATCGAACATTCCACTAATATAATTATTACATATAGATCAATCTTCTATTAACAGTTCGTAATTTGTGCAAGGTTCAAATCTGTTGACCTCTCAATTACATATTTATCCATGAGTTCCGGTAACTTCATTTAATGGATTCCATTTTGTATATTATCATTCCCAGCTAAATGTATCATTATGTCTCAAAAATACAAAATTTAGGTTGAACAAACCATACCGAGTAAGTCAAAAGACACAACTCTATAAGTATGAGCCTGTTAAATACTCGGGATTAAGATTTTTCCATATATGACCATCTGATTTGATAAATAAAAACATTTTGTTTAAAACGGAGATTATTAAAGATTCCAATTTATCATGTCCATGTCGAGTATAATCTTATTATACAAAGTACCTTCATTCTAATGGCACTACATCAATAGTTCGGATAAGACTGTTCCATTCTTAATGGAAATGAACTGTATTAGTAATTTTAATTAATTAAAGATCCCAACTTTAATTATTAATTACGGACAATTAAGATTATTATATTTAAACATAATCATCATGTATATAACAACTTATATACTGTGTTTAATATTACATTTAATAATCATTGAATTTTATGTTATTAATACAAGATAGAGAGAGATACAAGTGCACTAAAATACAAATTCCCTGGCTCTCGCTAGTTTATCAGTTTTTCACATAAAAACAAGTTGAAAAATAGAGATCTCTGCTCTCTCGCAATAACAGTGTTTGTATATTTTTCTCATGGAGACTAAATCCAAAAAAGGACAAAAGTGTGTTCTTATTATTTTTTTTTTTTAGAGAACAAAAGGAAGGGACCAAGCTTCGTTGCTTTTGTTACACGAGAGATACAAAGAGAAAAAGAAACATGACATATTTTTAAATACTAGCCTCTAAAGTATATTATGAGAGAGTCTCTCAATATTTATCTTGTTGTCTCATGTGAGGAATGCATAATAAGAACAGAAATTCAAGAGTCGAAATCATTCTGTTTAATACCGAGACGTCCACCCGTCAGTTCTTTAGTGTTGGAGATTTGGTGTGGAAGAACTTGGTTCAAGGGAATCACGAAGATTCTACCAGGGTAACGATTTTTTTTTTCTATTTATATTAAATATTAAAATCAATATTCCGACTAAAACAATTTTGTTTTTTTATAGAAAATTTAAAAAACCGGAACCACCGCCATTCCGCCGCGCTGTGCCAATTTTGGTTTTCGGAATAATATAAAAAATTAGTTTATATTAAAAATTAATATGGAACAATAGATTCATATTCAATGAAAAGAATTAGCTTATATCAGACACATGTACAAAATATGACTAGGAGAGAACCGGATTTGACTGTAAAGTCATACTTCGTTCTTTTATTTGAAAAAAAGAAGTTTTATTAGGATTATATGTCTACGGGCCTGCTTGTTTTTTTGCCTCTTGTTTGTTTTTCAAGTGATTGAATGACTGAGAAACCATTAAAAAACGTCCGAGAGAAAAAAAAGTAGGGATTTTTACTTTTGTCTCAAGTCTTTAGATACTCCAATTAACTTTATTTCTCTTTTTTTTCCCAAATTGCCCTCTGCATAATAGCCCTTTTTTTCTCGGACAACACTATTATTTTGCTCATACCGCCTCTACTCTGCTCTCAAGAACTCTTGTCATGAATACTCGAATCTCATGTATTTTCATCTTTATTTGTTGGAATCCAACGATTTGGTAAGATTGATTTGTATTTCTAATGTTTATTCTTCATTTTATTTTTATTTTGATGTTAAAAATATATCATTTACTTGATAACCCTAACAAAACTCTTCAATTTTATTTTATTTTTCAGACTACACATTCATTTTCTTGGTTATCTCTGTTTACTTATGAATGTTTGCTTCTGTATGAAATGGTTATTAGACCTATGACTTTCTTTTTTTTTTAATCGAATTAGACCTATGACTTAACCCTTGTAATTAAGGTATATGATATTTTGACACAGGGGATATATGATTTTTGTGTTAATGTCAGGTGCTTCCAGGAAATCTTAAAATTCAAGTGTTTATCCATGTTTGTTTTTTTGAATTTTTTTTTGTTATCTGGGCAGAAGCAGGAATATGGGTGTATTCTACCAGATCTTGGATTCTGTTGGACTGGGTTCTTTGGATAGTAGGAGAAGGGAAGTACATAGAAGAAGACAATCTATTAGGAACTAGGGAAGCAGTAGAGGGATTTGTGAGAACAGGAGGATATCATCAATGTAGACGAGTGCTGAGTGTAAGAGAGGATAAAAAATCCTGGTAACAGCCTTTTGGAAAAGGGATGGAGCAGTCTTTAAACCAAAAGGGAGAACAGTCCATTGGTATTGGGCATTAGGAAGACAGAATGCTGTCTTATATCTTTCATCTCGATGAATACCAATTTGCCAAAAAGCACCTTTGATGTCAAATTTGGAGAAGATCGTAGCACCCGGAAGTTGAGAGAATAAGACATTTGGCCTGGGAACAGGAAACTTGTCATCTCTGAGAAATAGGTTGAGAGGCTTGTAATCCACGACTAATCTCTTTTTTCCTCTGAGCAATTCTGTGCGTTTTTCAACGTAAAAGGCTTGACACGCCCATGGAGAAGAGGTATGTTCGATCAGACCTTGACGAAGGAGTTCATTGCATTCTTTAGTAGCAAGCTTGAGATCTGAGGGAGACATGCCTGAGTGGGTAGCCTTTGTAGGATTAGTGTCCTCATTAAGCTTAAAGGGAAGCTTGATAAAGAAATCTGGATTCTTCCACAGAGGAGAAGGATGAGAGAAAGTGGCATGATTGTCAGCACAAAGCAGGAGCAATTTTTGTTGAATATATCCAAAAGGGGCTTGGATTTCTGAGAGCGGGAAAATCTTCGGAACGTCAGAAAAAGCTTTGAAATGCTTTTTTGTATCGAATGCCAGTAGGGAGAATCCGAAGAGAGTAACATTGGTGGAAAACATCCCAGCCGATGAGGATATCTTTATCTGGAAGAGGAGTGCCGATGACTTGGACCCAAAGAGTAAAGGATGGAAAAAACTGAATACCAATCTTTTTCCTGGAGATCAGATTAGTGGAAAAAACTTTTCCATCAGCGTCCCAAAAATGCTGAATTTGGGATTTCTAAAATTCTGGAGGAAGGACCTTCGGGTTCATCATTGTAGTGTGAGAACCTGTGTCAAAATAAGCGATGACATCAACAGGTTTGGAGTACTTGTCAGGTAGAATCCGAACCGGAGCTTGGGGACCGGAATGAGAATCGAGCTGAGTAGCCTGATAGGATTCTGGGATAGAACTGTAGTCAGAGGAGCCAGAATATTCTGAATCAGAAAGATCTTCTTGAAGAACAAAGGTCGTGGAGGAATCTGCCTGATCTTGTTCAGAGAAGATGGATTCAATGTCTGCATCGGATGGAACTTCTTCAGCAATGTCTTTCAACTGCTGAACTAATCTGGCGGACTTTGCCTTTTTGTTGGGACATTTCTTAGCATAATGTCCGGGTTTGCCGCAAATGTAGCAGCGTTGGGATTTATTCCAACCGCGCTGTGCTTTCTTGCAGAAGAACTTGAATCATTTAGTCCTGCCTTTCTTGTTTTTGAAACGTTTGAAATGATTCTTCTTCTTCGTGTTGCAGGTGCAAGAGCTTAAGGATTTGCACTTGATTTGAAGAGAAGGTTGACGGCATTGGGACTGCAGGTGTTTGCCTTCTGTGAGCATCTTGGAGAAGAATCTTTGAGTGGCACAGAGTTTATCCAGAGAGCTGAGAGCATACATGTGGAGTTCACTTAAGGATGTATCATTGAGAGATCGTCCCGAGGTGTCTATTTTTCGTTGTATCTCATCTTGGAGGTCATCTGGAAGGGAGTTGACATAAACTTGTTTAAGACTATGATCATTAATTCCACCAAGGGTATGATATCTTTGAGACATCCGCTTGTAATGGAACATAATGTCATTTCTTTTGAGAGAGCAGCAACGCATGTCAAAGAACTCTTGTCTAGCTTGTTTATAGAGATGGTCAGGATCACCAAGGAATTCTCTGAATATGTATCCCATGGCTTGGGAGGCTAAGGGGACTCTGACAAATTGGAGTTGTCTGTATTCACCAAGAGTTTGGTACCAATCTCTGAGAGAACCAGTAAAACGAGAGACGAACTCACGTAGGATTGTTTCAAGGTTCTGTTCAAACTTTGCCAGTTGTAGGTCAAGCCATGCCCTCATCTCGGAAACCCTTTTTCTCCAGGAACCAGGAGAAGTGTCATCAAGAGTAAACCAAGGGCCATTGGTTGGTTTAGCAGGAGAACGGCCAGGAACATGTTCTGGAGGTTCTTCGACAAAGGGAGCAGGAGTAGTAGAGGCAGTCTCATCGGGAGACTCATAGGTTCTTGTTGAGGGCTGAGGATCTGTGCAAGATGCCATGAAAACTTGGGTAAGGTCTGCATGACCATGAGGAGAAGAGGCGGCAGTATCCAACCAGGATGAAGGACAGGAAGTCTGTGACGACTGGGAGGAGACGTCTTCAGAAAAGGATGCTGAATTAGACTTGGATGAGGAGGAAAACGTCGTAGAAGCAAATAGAACTGTGTCGTATGAACTGGAAGCAGCGTGCTTGTCTTTCTGCTTCGGAGGACACCTGTTCTTAGGTTTTGCTGGAGGGGAAGAGAGAACGAGATATTTCCGGAACAATTCACCAGTGGATTTAAAGTGGTTGGAAAAATTATCAGGTTTGGAAGGGGGTGAATGTGTAGGAGATACAGGGAAAAACAATGATTGTGAGTGATGAGAGTAAGGTTTTGGTTTGTAAGAATGATCTCTGATCAGCTGCTCAAGCTGTTCTTTAAGTTGCTTGATTTCTCTTTCCTTTGTGTCAAAGTCAGGGCCAGAATAACCATGAGAAATATATCTGTGAAGATCAGAATGAAGCTTTGCAATTCTAGATTGCAGGTTAGAGGCCAAATCTCTAAAGGAGGCATCAAGACTTTGGAGATGGTGATCATGTTGAGAAACATGTCTTGTAACACGATCAATCTTCTAATCAATAGAGTTAAGAACTCTGTTCTGAGCTCTGGCATTGTGAGATTGCCAGTTGAGGACTTGTTCAGCCTGGGAGGGCTGTTTATAAAAACCATCGGGTTGGACTTCGGTAGATTGGACAAAAGGTTTTGATAAACGAGTTTTTTCTTGATTTGAGGAGGGTTCAAGTAGAGGAAAATCACAATAATAATCTGAGGTCATGTAGCAAGGGACTGGTGCGGGTTGATAAGGGACTGCAAGGGCAGATTGTGGAGGTAGGAGACCTTCAGATTGGAGGATCTGTAAAGCTCTATCATAAATGGGTAGAGGTTTATTTTTGATGGGATGGAGGCCTATCCAAGGGCTATCAGGGTGATCTGGTTTGTGAGGTTTGTTCCAGGGTTTACAGAAGGTAGGAGAGGTGTCTTTGAGACAGCGTCGACAGATACAGTCTGCATCACACATATTGGGATCATCATCCCAGATGAAGTGCCCACGGATCTTATCAGTGTAGATCGGAGATCCGTCAGCTTCAAAACTGTGGATAGGAATGTCAGCTTCAGTGGTAACCGGTTGAATCATAAGGGCTTGGAATATCGGAGGAGTCTCCGAACTGGAAGAAGCCTTAGGACCGGTGAGGGGTGCATAGGTTGTTTTGATGGAGCCATCTGGCTGGGGAACATATGATGTATCTGCAGCAACGACATGAGCTTCGTCCTGGAAAACCTTTTCATAGTTTGTGAGCCATTCAAGAGGCATGATCTCAGTAAGCTTTTCTTTGGGCAGTTGTTTTGGGATTTGGAGGATGGTAGGGACTTCATCTTCCCTTTCGGCTTTGATGAAGATCGTAACACCATTATGACCAGGAAGTGGGAGATCAAGAGCATGATCTTGAAGTCTGTAAGCAAGCTGATGATGAACAGTAGCCATGTAGGAATTGGCTTGCATGGGAGCACCAAGGATCTGAACTTGGATTTTGAGACATTTGTGGAGGTTTTGGTCTCGTAAAGGTATGTTGAAGTTGGGATAGTATGTGAGGGATATGCTACCAGCATGAAGAGTAGATAGGCAGGTGCCAATCACAGCATGTTCATACTGAGTGTAGATGGTGTTGAGCAAGGCCAGTCTGGCAGTGACAGATAAGCCTTTTCGACCATGTAAGGAGAGGATGATTCTGACAGCACCTATGTGGAGATGGGAGTATCCTTCTTTGATCCATTGATCTATCATGTTTTGATCAATAGTGAGAGTGACATATTGTTCACTGGGAGAGGATGGAATCAAACATTTATCTAAGCCTGTGGACTGGACATATTTTTTGATGGAAATGGGTCTGGTATGGACAAGACGAGTTAACCGGGTGGTGAGAGATTTGTTTTTCTTGAAGATGTTGTATGGATTGAGCAGAGGGAAAGTAGTTTCATTTATCTGGGCAGAAGCAGGGATATGGGTGTATTCTACTAGATCTTGGATTCTGTTGGACTAGGTTTTTTGGATAGTAGGAGAAGATAAGGACATAGAAGAAGACAATCTATTAGGAACTAGGGAAGCAGTAGAGGGATTTGTGCTAGTGTTTGCCATTTTTGAGAAATTTCTTCCTTCTATACCAGTCTAACATACTCATAACAGTCTAACTCTTTTCCTGGACTCTAGGGACTCGAGACAAGGCTCTGATACCATTCGGGTGGCAGGTACCCATGGGTGCCTCTCATACAGGTTTTTAGAGTTTTCCCCACAATGGCGGCCTAACCACGGCCTAAACAGGGTACTAACTTTCCAACCCACTAGAGACAGACAGGGACCTTAAGCCAAAAGCCAACAATATCTCGTCTTCTGATGTGCAGGATCCTCAACCTAGAGGCAAGCACAGAGCATAATGAGATAATTACAGACTGCTATTTATATGAGTGACATGGCATTCAAAGGAAGAAGAGGAACAATTTAGCAAGACATGAGAGTTAAAACACACAAGAAAATATTTATTGATTTGATTCTGAGTTTTCACAAGTGACGAGCTCTCCTTATATAGGGGGGAGAGATAGAGTACAGACAAAACTAGTACACAGTAAGGCCACAAACGTGGCAGATACCTAGCTAAAGCAAAGCAGGGCCATCGGCCAAAGTTTACAGACAAACAAACCCAAATAAAGACAAATGAGTCATAATACAAACGGAATAACATAATTAAGCCTAATAAAGCCAAACAGTTGCCTAATAAAACAAAATAGCATAATGAAAGTGAATTATTTCATTTCACGTGACGAGTTGAGATCTTGGTCTGAGCGGAGCTGAATCACGGACTTGAAGACAGATTACAGTTGGCATGATTTTTATCATCTGAGTCCTGGGCTCCACAGATAAAGCAGGGCCAGGCAGAGTCAAAGGGGTCCTGAGAGTCAATCATGTATGAATTTAGAAAAGGGTTCCAGCTTTGAGAGGGGTCTCTGGGAATATCTGGTAGGATGAAAACTTCATCGGTGGAGACGTTATTAACATCACAGAGGAAATTGAGCAGACCGACTTGGAGGATTTATGGATACATTTTTTGATAATCATACGTGGTATGCCATTCATAACTGGAGTTGGCAGTCCATAGGAGGTGTTTGTGGGGATTGTATCTGTAGGGCCTATTGAAGATCCATATACAGCATACAGAGGCAGCTGATTCATAATCAAGTTTCCAAATGTTATATTTGCCCATGAGCTCAGTGAGTTCGTTCTTCCAGTTGGTCAAGGATGTGAACCATTGGAGGAAAACCCATAACAGAGAGTTCCGTTGAGAAGGATCATGGAGATGACTGTATAGAGCCTGAAGTGGGAAGACGATGGCATGATGATGTAGGACTGATAAACACCAGAGGAACCAAAGGAGTTGAGGAGAAAAATAGTAGAAATGTGGCATTATGAACGGGTCAAGAAATGGCCTGGACAGGTTGGTGACGGTGTGACGACAGTCTTGTCTGTTGATCTGAGCTAAGTAAACCGGAAGTTGAGCCTTAGCGAAGGACTGGATCTGATTTAAAGAAGGTTGATGATCAAGTGGCAACGTGGCCAAGAGTTCTGGTGGGAATGAGTAATCAGGTATGGCTGGTGAGGATGATGAGGGACCAACATGAGATGACGAGGGACCAGTAGGAGAAGTCATGAAGACAAGAGGATAATGACCTGTGGGTGTAATGAGAAGGGTGAGTGGAGGCCTGGAGAGCATGTCAGCAATTATATTATGATGGCCTTTCACGTGACGAACAGTGAAGTCATACCAGGCAAACCAATCTTTGAGTCTCAAAAGGAGAGGATTGGGAGGAATCTTATTGCGAAAATCGAGTATCTTTGGAAAAGATGAGTTGTCCATTTCAACAATAAAGTTTCTTGTCCTGAGGTGAAAATCCAACTTTTGGATTCCGTATTTGACAGCAAGAATCTCTTTATAGATAGTGTGATAATGATGTTGGGCATCTTTGAATTTTCCACTAGCATGACCACAGTATTTCCTTTGACCGTCTCGGTCTTCAATGAGAACGGCTCCCCAGAAAATATCACTGGCATCAGTCTGGAGGATGAGTTGGCCCGAAAAAGGGATGACGAGGGCAGGAGGAGATTGAGTGATCTCCTTTAATTTGACGACGGCCTCAGTGTGGGAGGAACTCCAGGGAGGAGGACGCTTCTTGAGGAGCGTAGAAAGAACTGAGGTGTAATGACTGACATGTGGAATAAAATCTCTGACAAATTTTAATTTTAATTTATATAATTTTATTTAACATAAAAAACAATATTTTATTAGAATATTAATTAAAAGTAACTATAATTTTATTTAAATAGTGGTATAATATTTTTGAATTGACAAGATACAAGTAAATAACAAATAAAAATAAATACAATGATACAAAAGAGCATCACCAACCATGCTAGCTAAACATTCAAATTCTATTCATACAATCAATGGAGCAAGGGTTCGAATATCAAAAAACAAATGCCATCTAAATCATATAAGAGTAAGGGGCTATTTGTTTTTTTCCCACTTATGTCTTAAATTAAATAAGTACTTAAATTATGCGGTGTAAGTTATTTTTTTATTTTTATTTTTTTTATTATTATTATTTTTTACTTAAATCTTAAAATAAATTAAAAAAGATTTTATATAAAAAGTTAAAAAAATATGGCTTTTCACTTATAAAATAAGTCATAATTAAAACAATAACACTAATTTTCTAAAATAGCCTCACACGATTAACTTATTACACAAAATACCCCTTGACAAAAAAAAATCCCCAATTCTACCGAAGTGGAAATGGTGGGAAATGTCACCTTTTTGACTGGGTTTTGTAAGAAAGTCACCACTTTAATCAGAAATTCTATTATCAGTTCGAATTGACAAAAGTTATATCAGTTCCTTGCATGTGAGCCACTGGATTTAAATACTTTGACTTGGCTGTATGCACTTGTCAGTCAAAATATTTAAATCTAGTAGCCCACATACAAGGAACTGATATAACTTTTGTCAGTTCGAACTGATAATAGAAAGACTGTCACTTTAATAACTTAAGTTTAAAATGCACTAAAGTAAATGATTTTAAAAAATGCCCTTACTTTACACATTCTTTTTCTTACTTTGAAGTTTTTTAATATTTTATTCTTTCATCTTTCTCTATAACAGACCTCCAATGGAGGTTGAACATCATAACATTATCAATGCAACTTCATTAAATAATTAGTTTTGTGGCACTACGCAGACGCATTCGGGGGTTTCTTTTCATTTGTTCTCCGAGTCTTTTGTAAATCTTAAGCTGGTTGTATGAATTTTAAATCTAATTGAAAAGGCTCAGAGACTACTTGAAAAGGCTCAGAGACTACTTGAAAAGGCTTGAAGACTATTTACAAAGTCTCGGAGACTAATTGAAAAGGCTTTGGGAACAATTGAAAAGGCTCGAGCCTTTTCATTTAGTCTCTGAGACTTTTCATTTAGTCTCCGAGCCTTTTCATTTGTTCTTCGAGCCTGTTCAATTAGTCTCCGAGACTTTTCATTTGTTCTCCGAGACTTTTCATTTGTTTTTCGAGCCTTGTCATTTGTTCTTCGAGCCTTGTCATTTGTTCTCCGAGCCTTTTCAACAATCATTTTTTTTTTGTTAATTTTGAACCTCCAAGCCTTTTCATTTGTTCTCCGAGCCTTTCAACAATCATTTTTTGTTGTTGTTAATTTTGAACCTCTGAGCCTTTTTGATGCAGCCAGAGTTGTTGTTTTAGTAGCTAAATTGTCATTAGCTATTTTAATATTATTTACCTGTTTGTCTGTTTTAAATAATTGTTAATTTTGTCTTCTTGTGTTTTGTAAGAAACGATGTGTTTCATCTTACGGGTTTTGGCTTTGTTCAAAACCAATTTCCTTGAGTCATGTAGGTCATGTTTTTTTACACAAAAGAATATTTTCTGATATGAAATAGATTTCCTCTCAGCACTGGTCCTTCCATTACCAGTCTGTAGAACTTCCTTCATTCCAAACCCAGACTACTACGACATTTTGGTATCAGAGCTTCGGCTATTTCCGTGGGATCTGATGACCGGAGGAGATGGAACTAGTCGCCACGTCAACAGCGAAGACTCCGGCGTGAAGGCCCTTTGGGCGGCGGTACACACCTTGGACCAAAAGTTTGATACGTTCGCAGCCGAAATACGACAGGCCCTACTCCGAGCTGAGAATGAAGAGGTGTTACCACCACAGAACCAACCGAATCGTGGATGAGATTTGGCTCACGAACGCCCGGTTGAGGTTCAAGGTTATCGTGAACGACGAGGGAGACGAAATGAACAACTGGAATATTCAGATGAGTCCGAGTTTGAAGATCGAGTTATTCCCCCTCATCACCGACGTGTAGTTGACTCAGAGAGTGACGACGAGTTGGAGGCTCTAGCACGTGGAGAACCAAGGGTCACTCGGAACAATCGACAACGAAGAGGTAATTCCTCTACTGATTTCAAAATTAAAATGGATCTTCCTCATTTTGATGGGCATCTCCACATCGAGGATTTCTTAGATTGGGTACATGGAGATTAATAATGAGAAACGGGTGAAATTAGTTGCCTACAAGCTAAGAGGTGGGGCTTCAGCTTGGTGGGAACAATTACAGTATAATAGACAACGAGAAGGAAAATGAGTAGTGGGTTCTTGGCCAAGAATGAGAAGATTGTTGAAAGCTCGATTTCTCCCTGCTAATTATGAACAGATACTCTATCAACAATATCAGCAGTGTAGACAAGGAAGTCGAAGTGTGTCGGATTACACAGAGGAGTTTTATCGACTCAACGCTAGGAACGATTTGAGCGAAAGCGAGCGACAACAGGTAGCTCGCTACACCGGAGGACTCAAAGATGTTATACAAGATCGATTAGCTATGAATTCTCTTTGGACACTATCTGATGCTGTGAATCTGGCTTACAAGGTCAAGAATCAACTCAGTAAGTCCTATGGCAAATCAACCTACTCTCGACGGCCACCCATAGACGGAACACCTGAAAAACAACACTCTAATCCACCAATGTTGCAACCTAATCCTCGGATTGGGAGTGGAAGTGGGCAGACACAGGCTGGGAAATAACCCGTAGTCGTAAACAAAGCCCCAAACCCGTACGCAAGGCCTACCCCAATAAGGTGTTATCGATGTAACGAAGTGGGCCATCGCTCCAACGAATGCCCACACCGTCGACAAGTAAATATGGTAGATGGTACTACAGGGGAGGATAGTGATCACTCTGATGTTTTAGGGGAAGAGTATGAAGGGGCTGAGTTGGTACAAGAGGATGAAGGTGAGCAGGTCATTTGTATTCTTCAGAAGCTGTTGCTTTCCCCTAAACAACCTGCCACTTCTCAGAGGAATTCCTTATTTCGGACCAGGTGCACCATTAACAAACGGGTGTGCGATGTAATTATTGACAGTGGGAGTACTGAAAATGTGGTTTCTAGAGCTTTGGTTAAGGCTCTTGAGCGTCCAACAGAGAGACACCATAAACCATATAAGGTTGGTTGGATAAAGAAAGGAACAGAATCGAAAGTAACTAAGATGCGCCGATTCTCCTTTTCTATTGGGAAACATTATCAGGATGATATCAAGTGTGATGTAGTCGATATAGATGCATGCCATGTGCTCCTCGGTAGACCGTGGCAATTTGATCAAGAAGTAGTTTACAAGGGGCGAGAGAACACTTACGTATTCTTATGGAAAGGAAGGAAAATTGCACTACTACCATTGACAATCACAGATCAGTCGAACCAACCTACATATGTTGATAAGAAAGGCATTCTGCTCACCGCCAGCCTATCCGATTTCAAGATAGCTGCCAAAGAAAGTAACTACGTAGTCGCTTTGATGGTTAAAGAGCAGCCAACCATACAAGACTCTATTTCCCTAGAGATTCAGGTTATTTTAGTTGAATATGCCGACCTTGCTCCTTCTGAATTGCCAAATGAACTCCCTCTAATGCGTGACATTCAACACCAAGTTGATTTGATTCCTAGTGCCAATTTACCGAACTTGCCTCACTACAGAATGAGCCCAGCAGAACATGAGGTTTTACAGGGATTAGTTGATGATCTTTTAGAGAAACAGTTGATAAAAGTCAACCTCAGCCCATGCGCTGTTCCTGCACTACTTGTTCCAAAGAAGGATGGCTCGTGGCGGATGTGCGTTGATAGTCGGGCCATCAACAAGATTACCATTAAGTACCGTTTCCCGATCCCACGCTTGGAAGACATGTTAGACAAACTGGATGGCTCTAAAATTTTCTCTAAATTGGATTTACGAAGCGGGTATCACCAAATTCGAATCCGGCCCGGAGATGAATGGAAGACGGCATTCAAGACAAGGGAGGGACTCTACGAGTGGCTAGTCATGCCATTTGGATTGAGTAACGCCCCTAGCACATTCATGAGACTCATGAACCAGGTACTCAAGCCTTTTATTGGCAAGTTTGTTGTTGTTTACTTTGACGACATTTTGATTTTCAGCAAGTGCCCTGGAGAACACTTGTAGCACCTGAGACAAGTATTGGAGACCCTTCGAACAAACAAGTTGTACATTAATTTGAAGAAATGTGAGTTTCTCACTAAGCAGCTCCTATTTTTGGGTTTTGTCATTGGTGAACATGGAATCTACGTTGATGCTAGTAAGATTGTTGCTATCAAAGATTGGCCAACACCTCAAAATGTCCATGAGCTGCGTAGCTTCCATGGATTGGCCACTTTTTACAGACGGTTCATAAGGAATTTTAGCACCATCGTAGCGCCTCTAACCGATTGTTTAAAAATTGGCAAGTTCTGTTGGCAAGAGGATCAAGCTACGAGCTTCAATTTGATCAAGCACAAATTGTGCAATGCCCCTGTGCTCGCTCTACCCAACTTTGAGAAAGTTTTTGAAGTGCACACGGATGCTTTTATGCTTGGTATTGGTGCTGTACTTTCTCAAGATAGCAAACCCTTGGAATTTTTCAGTGAAAAGTTGAGTAAAGCTCGCCAACGCTGGACCACATATGAGCAAGAGTTGTTTGCTGTGGTACGAGCTCTCCATCATTAGGAACACTACTTGGCTCATAAGGAATTCGTTCTCTACTGTGATCACCAAGCCTTACAGTTTATGAATTCTCAGAAGACACTGAATCGGATGCACGCCCGTTGGGTCCTCTTCCTTCAACGATTTTCATTTGTTTTTAAACACCAAGCTAGTGTGCAAAACAAAGTGGCGGATGCCCTTAGCCGTCGGGTGCATCTACTTACTATCATGCATACTGAAATAATTGGGTTTGAAGCTTTACCAGATCAGTATGAGGGAGATGTTGATTTGGGACAATTTTGGTCTGCTTGCAAGGAAGGTGCCACATCAGGTGAATTTCACATATTCAATGGTTACTTATTCAAAGACCACCGTCTTTGCATTCCTAAGACTTCTCTACGCGAGCATCTTATTCGTGAGATTCATGCCAGCGGGCTTACTGCCCATCCAGGAAGGGATAAGACTCAATCCATGCTTGAAGAACGTTTCTATTGGCCTCACTTGCAAAGTAACATAGAGAAGTTCGTTCAGTGATGTGGTGTGTGCCAGAGCTCGAAGGGCCACTCTCAAAATACTGGCCTATACACTCCACTACCCATCCCCAACAATATTTGGGAGGACCTTAGTATGGATTTTGTACTTGGCCTGCCAAAGACTCAGCGACAAATTGACTCTGTATTTGTAGTTGTTGACCGCTACTCCAAAATGGCTCACTTTCTCCCTTGCAAAAAGACCGCCGATGCGAGTTATGTGGCTAAACTCTTCTTCCGCGAAATTGTTCGTCTTCATGGCATTCCTCGTTCGATTACTTCCGATCAAGACGTTAAATTTATCAGTCATTTCTGGAAGGTCTTATGGCAACGTTTCGATACTTCCCTTCGGTTTAGCAGCGCTTACCACCCTCAGACCGACGGGCAAACCGAGGTGGTCAACAGGTCTTTGGGCAATATGATTCGTTGCATTGCAGGAGATCACCCAAAAGCATGGGATTTAGCTCTCCCTCAGGCGGAATTTGCCTTTAATAGCCAGCCAAATCGATCCACTGGTAGGAGCTCATTTGCTATTGTTTATACTAAGGCTCCCAATCTCTCTGTGGACTTACGTCCCCTGTCCAAACCACATAGCAAATCTGCTAGTGAACTTGCTAATCAGATTGTCCAAATGCACCAAGAAGTCAAACAGAAACTTGCTGCTGATAAGCACAAACGAGAGAAACTTTTCGCTCCAGGGGATTTGGTAATGGTTCATTTGAGGAAGGAGCGCTTTCCTACAGGTACATACAGCAAACTACAAGACAAGAAGTTTGGACCTTTCTCCATCTTGCACAAGATTAATGATAACGCATATATGATTGAGCTGCCTCCAGAGTTTCAGATTTCCAATACTTTCAATGTCGCTGATATCTACGAGTATCACCCACCTGATGCAGCCCCGGAGTCGACCATGAACTCGAGGTCGAGTTCTTCCAACAGTGGGGAAGACTGATGCAGCAAGAGTTGTTGTCTCAGTAGCTATATTGTCATTAGCTATTTTAATATTATTTACCTGTTTGTCTGTTTTAAATAATTGTTAATTTTGTCTTCTTGTGTTTTATAAGAAACGATGCGTTTCATCTTACAGGTTTTGGCTTTGTTCAAAACCAATTTCCTTGAGTCATGTAGGTCATGTTTTTTTACACAAAAGAATATTTTCTGATATGAAATAGATTTCCTCTCAGCACTGGTCCTTCCATTACTAGTCTGTAGAACTTCCTTCATTCCAAACCCAAACTACTACGTCACTTTTCATTTGTTCTCCGGGTCTTTTCATGAACTGCCCGAGTCTTTCTAAGCTCTGTTCGAGCTTTTTTAACAATCATTTTTTCTTCTTCTCACAATCAGGTTAAGGTTTACGAAAGAGGATTTTTAATTGAAAAAACAAAAAAACAAAAAAAGCAACTAATAAGAGAGTTTGTAACTCAGATGCAACTAACAAAGGCTCGGACATAAAAAAAGTCGCTATTGTGTTTGGTCGTGGTCGTCGACGCCGATGTACGAGATGTACACGTGTTCATGATTCACCGTCGTCCATTGATGGAGGATTTTGAAAGAAAAAAAAAAATCAAAATGGTGAAGAAGGTTATTGTGGGGGGCATTTTTGTCCGTTCACAATAATAGGTGTCTTTTAAACTTAAGTTATTAAAGTGGTGACTTTCTTACAAAACCCGGTCCAAATAGTGACAAAAATTTTTGAGTACCGAACCCTAAACCTAACCCTTAATTGGAGGACCAATAGGAGGAGGCGCTGCCGCTGCCACCTCTGCCTCCTTAAGATACGACCAGAGGGGGCCGGTTGGCCTCAAACTCCCTATGTCTGACGGGAGGAGGTTGCAGGCCTACGTCGCGCCTCCTCTGGTCACACCGACGGGGAAGGAGGCTCCCCTCTTTCCTCATCAATTCTCTCTTTTTTGATATAAAAAATTTAAAAATATATTTTATTTGGTTTAATTAAATTTTTTATATATTTAAATAAATTATTTGAATTAATAAATACTTTTTCAAAAGATAAAAATATATAATTAAGATAACTATATAATAATAAAAGTTAAATTACTCCATATGGTGATGGTATAATAGTAAAAACAAAACCACTAATCATTTAAGTTGTAGGGTCTAAAATAAAAAAATAAAAAAAAACAAATGAGGATATGTTAAATATAGAGTGGTTTTAAGTACTTAATTAAAACTTGTGGTCCCTTAAGCGATGCATCTATTCTCGGTTTGATAAGGTCTAGGTACAAAGTCTAGAAGCACATATGATTAATAGGTTGGGTCAGTTTTTACTTTTTAGTGAACAAAGCATAGTTGGCAATGGACCCAAAAAGAAAACACCCAAAATCCATTGAATAACACACGTACGCATCATTCATATTTTGTACTGTAACTCTCATTCCATATTAGTGGCGAAGCATTCGAGTTTTATTATATACATTTTATCTACGTGTATTTTTTTTTTTTTTTTTGCTAATATTGTAACAGACTAATACTTGATATTCGGATCGCACATGTAAAATTTGATTTCGATAGTTTCTGAAACCAAAATTCAGGACTAATTGAAACAATTAACTATATGACTGTAAATTCATGACTGACTCAAGATCCCTGACCGGACATTTGATATATAAATTTATTGTAATAATTGTTGTTATACATAAAATATATATATATATATATATATATATATATATGGTGGTTCTCTAGTAAAGATGTCCTGAAATTATGAGTAAGGACGTCCAACAACAACCACACATTCATATTGGGTGTGAGTATTTGTTAATGTGGAGCTATTGGGCTGTGGGGCCACTGTGAATGTGTGGCTGTGGTTGGACGTCCTGAAATTATAAAGTTAGAACGGTTATATATATATATACAGATTTTCTATTATCAGTTCGAACTGACAATAAATATATCAGGATGAAGAATGTGAACCACTAGATTTACATACTTTGACTCAAAGTGTATGCACTTGTCAAAACTTCTCTATAATCTGTGGTCCACATTCTTCGTCCTGATATATTTATTATCAGTTCGAACTGATAATAGAAAGATTATATATATATATATATATATATATATATATATATATATATATATATAGGAAGAGCAAATTGCACACAACCTCCTTGAGGTATGACCTCTTACACCTAGAAACAATTTTATCATTAATTGACACTCATACCTCCTGCCGTTAAGTCAAACTTAACCGTTACCTTTAAAAGACTAAACTACTGTGATCCCTAAATTAAATTAATTAAAAAATATATATAAAAAATATAAAAAATGGATCTCCACTATCCGAGATCAAATAAAATTTTAAATAATTGAAAATTGAATTGAATTAAAAAATATATAAATTAAAATAAAAACAAAACAATTTTAAAAATCAAAAATCAAAAATAAAATTGAAAAACTAGAAAAATGCATCATTATTTGTTTAGGTGAGATGCATTATGGTCTCCACATCTGTACAAACAATGATATATATATTTTTTTCTGGTTTTTCAATTTTATTTTTTAAAACTCTTTTGTTTTTAAATTTGTTTTTCTTTTAATTTATATATTTTCTAATTCAATTCAAGTTTCAATTATTTAAAATTTTATTTGATCTCCACCATCCATGCTTGAGAGGGATGGTTGAGATCCATTTATTTTGAAAATTTTTTTTTTTTATTTTTTTAATTAATTTAATTTAGGGGTCAGGGTTAGTTTAGTCTTTTAAATGTAACAGTTAAGTTTAACTAATGGTAGAGGATGTGAGTATCAAATAATGATAACGTTATTTCTAGGTGCAAAAGGCCAAATCTCATGGAGAATTAGTACAATTTGCTCATCTTGGAAATTATGAATGAACATGTATAATGATTGCACAAATTTGTGGGACAAAAATTCTCAAAGGAAGTCGAATTTAGTGTTCCGGTTTGGGTTTGAATCCACAAAATTTGAATTGTTGGATGGTCGGTACTTCGGTGAGACTTGAGAGCAGTCAGCTCCTGTTTTGGTGGCGCTCTTTTCGGGAATATTTCAATGTGCATCATTGTACAAATAGGGTTGCACACATACAGTTTTTTTTTTTTTTTTTTTTTTGTTATAAGGGATGTGCTTACAAGATTTCATGTTTTAAAATTTTTTAAGAGTTGTACATACAACAGTTTTTCTATTATCAGTTTAAACTGACAAAAGATATATCAGTTTCGGGTTATTGGATTTAAATACTTTGACTTGGCTGCATACACTTGTCAAAGTATCTTTTAAATTCAATGGTCTACATTCAAGGAACTGATATATTTTATATCAGTTCAAATATATCAGTTCGAACTGATAATAGAAAGACTAGTACATATAATAGGGGTTCACATACAGTTTTTTAGTGGTGCAAATATCGACACTCCATATTTAATGATAGCAGAAATTTGTGGGCCAAAAATTCTCAAAGGAAGTCGAATTTTGTGTTCCGGTTTGGGTTTGAATCCACAAAATTTGAATTGTTGGATGGTTCGGTCAGAGCAGCCAGCTCCTCCTGTTTTGGTGGCGCTATTTCGGGGATATTTCAATGTGCATCATCATTATCATCAATAATTGATTGATTAGCTAAATGAAAACGTGGATCGTCAATATTAAATATAATTTAGAATTAATATTGTTGATAATTTGTAAGTGGGTTGGTCAAGTCCGGTGGCTTTTTGTTTCGTAGTTCATGATTTTGTCTTCGATTTGAACCACGAAAGCGTGGACGCGTAGAGCTTTTGCAATTTGCATGAGCAAACTTCATTATAGCTTGTCAGGATCAGATTTTTACACTTTATTGTTTCATTGGTGTTAGGTTATGGCCCACGTGTTGACTCTGCCCCACAGAGTCAATTTTAATCTATAAGACGATGCAACAAAATTAAATAACTACCAACCGTAAACGGTAGGGCTGAGTGTAGACTATGCAGCTTTTTCCAACACAATACCCAGAGCAATACAATTTCTTAAGGACCAAATCAATGAATAAACTATCTCTCTAAAAATAAAATCAATATATAAACTTAATAGTCTTTTTTCTCATGTTCACTAAAATATATTATATTTTTATAAAAATATCTATTAAATTTGGGATTAGGTATTTTTTTGTTGTTGTAACTTTCGTTATTGGTAGAATTCGAGTTGCTGACCAGTGAGTCATTTATCCAAGCCCTAAACTCATCCATCTACCAGCTGAACTATGCCCATGTTGGCTTGTTCCTTAAAATATAAAGAGAAAATAACACTAGACATCATTAATTGGTGGGTGGAGTCCCAAAAAGGCTATTGACTGTTTAAATTGTTTCAAAATCACCATTTTGATAAAATATTGTTCCAAAATCACCATTTTGACAAAATATTGTTTATCGATAGTTATTATGTTAAAATCTAATAGAAAGCTACCATTATCTGTGACATGGTACCCATAAAGAATTTTATGTGCAATATTTAATGTATTTTGATTATTTGATTATATATAAAAATTAATGATTTGAATAATTTATTATTTTTATAGGTAATATTTCCTGTTTATAGGTGACATCGAACTTATTATTATTCCCTGATTAATTTCCTGATTAATTTGGGGTGACATCAAACTTATTTCATGATTAATTTATTATTTAATTATATATATATATATATATATATATATATATATATATATAAAGTAATTATTTAATTATAAGAATTTTATGGGCAATATTTCTTGTTTTATAAAGTAATCATGATCATAAAAATATTCAAAATACAGGTAAAAAAACCAGTTCAAAAACCGGTGCAAAACATGTTTTACTAATTTTTGACCCATATTCTAATAGGTTATAACATAAGCAAACGGACTTCAAACAATTAATGGGCAAAGTGGCAACAATTGATACTTTCTTTCTATGAAATGGCTAATTTGAGCTATTTTGAAAAATTAATGGCAATTTGAGATTACCTTATCGAATTAGTGACTTTAGATATCACTGACCCAAATATAAATTACACAATAAAACCAAGTAAACTAATACTATGAAAGATTAAAATTCTTGATATCAATGAAGAAAATATATAAATTTTGTAGTGTTACACTTTAATAAGCCTCTCATACCTACATCAATGAGATTGCGACATTAATATAAAATCAGAATCCCACACCTAAAATTTTGTATATACATAAATATTTTTGTTTATAAAAATGGTTTGGATAAGAGATTAGTTTTAATGGGATCTTTTGACACAAAAAGATGATAATCTTATCCTCTAAGTTGTTGTTCCACCTTATTTTTCGTTCAATACACAATAGTTGGAAAGTCAATATCACATGACAGAAAAACAGATTCCTTCATTCAACGTGAAGATTAGATGGTGAATACTTAATTAAGACGTTGCTAATCAAGTTTAGCAAAGATGCACTTATTAGAGTTAGTGGAGTCTTTCGTGAGCCAAGAGAAAACAAATCATTTTAAGCCAATTCAATTAAGTTTTACTTTAATTAAAAAAAGAACGACTTAAAAGAGTCACCTATCAATTATCATGGAAGACCAATAACCAATTAGAAGATTACATGCTAAAAAGAGAACACGCTCCTCACATTTGCTAGAAAATTCAAAAGTAAAACAAAGAGCCGTCAAAGCTGGGACCCAGATCACGGCCTAGAACTGATAGCGACTACCGACTAACCGCTATCGATAACTGAAAATCCTCCACGTGGCAAACGGATGATAAGCTTCTAGACAGAAACTTGAAGGGAGAAAAAAAAAAAAAAAATCAATGGCTGATATTTGAACAAAAGTTTGCCACGACTTGATCTTAGTGATGCACGGGTTCCTCGTGGACTTTATAAAAGAAAATTCTGTTACAAAGGCAAAAAAAAAGACACCATAAAACCAAACCAAGAGACACTTCCACTTCTAGAGTTCTAGATAGCTTTTCTTTATTTATTCCTCTCATTGTTTAACATTTGTTTCTTCTTTTCCATTTGCTTTTTTTTTTGTCTCCAATCAATTTAAGTTATTTATAAAATAATGCATTAAACTATGATAATCATGAAGTTGAACCATCTTAATCAACTTATATATAAAAATATATATATGCAAACAAAGAAAAGGTGGCCCATCATGAAATTATTTTTAAATTAAAAAAACAAAAAACAAAAAGCAAACCAAACCAAACTCCAACCACTAATCACAAATTAAAAATTTTACAAGCTCTCTAGACATAAGATATTTACAATTTTTTTTCCTTTTGTTAAAATAAAAAAAAAAAAAAAAAAAAAAAAAAACCTATCTCATTGTGTTGTGAAAAACTGAAAATATTGTTTTTGATTACAAGAGGCATGTGGTGGGGCATACTTTACACTGACACATTTGACGCTCTAGCAGTGGCGTTGCCGGATCTTGGTTGTCGTAGAAGCTCTATCAGTGTCTCCGCCTGTCCACGTGTCATGACACAAAACACGACAAACATCACTCACTCCATTAGACACAGTAAACACCAAACCATAGTTTAAAAAATAATTAACTGCACCGAATCGAAATTATTATTTTTTTCATACGAAATTTAATTGGTTGAACAAAGGAACGACAAATCCATCCTAAAAAATGACAATTTTTTCCCACTTCTCTATTGTCGTTGGCTGCCCTTCAAATATTCATTTAATATTCCAAAATTACCGGGATATTTTTTTCAAATTTTAAATTTAATAAAATAAAATAAAAAGTTAAAAAAAATGGCAAGCTAAAATGATAGTGGCAAAACAGTGTTCTCTCTCGTAATCTAATCCAACAAAACAGCAGTAAATAGAATATGATTTCCAAAAATACCCCTGCCATGTCAGCAACCAGAGAGAATCTACAATCCTCTACAGAAAACACAAATCGGAATTATTACCTTTTGTTTGGCGCGATTAGTGCCGGACTGAGACAAAGCGACCAAAGGAGGAATCGCTCCTTCGCGGGCCACCATAGTACGGTACACCACACTGTCCTCGCATACCTGTAACAATACGGCCACCGCGATCTCCTTTTGCCTCTGCGACCCTACCTCTATGATCTCCACCAATACCGGGATCCCACCTTCCTCCACCAACGCTGTTCTCGCTTCTGGTGCGATCACCAACAAGCTCAACACATACGCTGATTTGTCAACCATGTTTGACCCGAAATCAGCCATTAATTCCACCAACGGCTTCATGATCCTTGATTCGACGGCCCTGATTTTGTTTTCCTTTACAGAACAGAGTGAATACAAAGCTGTTGATGCGTCCTTTTTCCCGCGAATTCCTCCGGCTTCTAGAAGGTTCACTAGTGGTGGAATCGCTCCTGACCGTCCGATTGCGATTTTGTTCTCTTCTATTTGAGATAAACGAAGTAGCGCACAAGCTGCGTTCTCTTTTGCAGTTGGTGTACCTGTTTTCAAGGCTCTAACGAGTGGCTTTATCGCTCCTGATGAAGCTATCAATTCTTTGTTCTCGTCGCATAGAGACAGATTCAAAATAGCAGTGACTCCGTTCTCTTGAAGCTGAGGATCAGACGACGCGATTAGCGAAACCAAAGGCCTAATCGCACCTGCTTTAGCGATTTGTAAGCGATTCTCCGACTTGTTCTTCGCCAGAAGTCTGATTTCCATGGCCGCTTGCTTTTGTTCATCAATCGAACAGGACTCGAGATCCGCTACGAGCTGGCGAATCAGATCATCTGAATTCTCCGATACGCAAGCCATTATAAGTCTCCGGCTCTGAGACGACGTCGTCGGGAACTCTCCGGATCTGTCGCTGTTACAGTCACTAAACGCAGATGAATCGTCGTTATAATTCTTATCGAAGCTCCTCCCCATATACGTAAAATTCGCTCGATTTTCCGTCTCCATTGCTTTTATAACTATCTGCTCTCACTGTATCAAATCTCACTGGATATTGTGGATGTCGGGTTATAGGATCCGAATACGGGTTGTGAAGAGTGAGAGCCTGAGAGGAGAGAGGAGGATTGAATGCGAAAAATAATCGAAAATATAAAGGGTGAGAGAGAGAGAGAGAAAGGACATGTAACACCTGGACTAGGGCCTTGGAGGATGGGCCGCCACGTGCATCTTTTGACGGTACCAAATCCTAGATCGGGTGGAGCACGTGCGAAAGGTCTCTTTAAACGCAGGCCATAGGAGCTTTCACTGTTTGGCACCTCATCCTCCTCTTAGTTTATCTCGTAATACATAAACATCATAATGAATGAAAAATGATTAAGATAATAAGATGCGATTACTTTTCCCTTACATTTTATCAACAACGATAAAAAGATTCTTGGGAGTTGAGTACTTTTCTCTTTTTTTTTGTTTTTGCTAATCTCATTAAAATTGAGATTTGGGAATTCGATTAACAGGTGGAATTAATTCAGTACTTTTCAACAGGTACATCTGGGTACTCTCGAGTCTCGACTGCTTGATATCGTGCCACGTACCCTGGGTTGCCGGCACTGTTTGTTCTTTTCTTGTTCCCATCACATGCTTTTGATCAATCATGCCCGTCACTACAGATCAGTCCCCGGCATTGTATGATTTCAATACACTTAAGCCATTTTTTGGAGCTTCCAAAAACATGGTTTTCTTGCTTTAATCGAAGGTTTGGTGCTGCTTTCATGTGACATTGAACACAAATATTGAACTGGAAGATTGATTAATAGAGCATTAATACACATATATAATTATGTTTGTGTTGGAGAAAAGGTCGTGTATTATTATTATTATTATTATTGCTTTTAAAAGTATCGAAAATTATTGGTGCATTATATGTGTTTTGGTCAACTGCTACTCATTAGTTATGTTGGCATTTAACATATTTTATTAGTGACAATTAAAGTGTTTGTTTTTCTAATAATTTTCACGAAGAGAATCACAATGGGAGTATTTTTCATACAACAGAGTATTATAACAGCAGACATACCTAATTTTATAGCATGCCTAGAACCATGTCTGATATTTGTTAGCAGACATTCCTTTTTCAGACATGAATAATTTAAAAAAATTCAAATCAGAAGGTTAAAAAGGAATCATTTTTTTTTTTTTTGGCATGTTTTTTCATATGAGATTTGATTTGAAAAACATACGGAATTAAACACTCGATCGACTCTCAATAAATAATAATTATTATAAAAATGTAGTAAAATACAGATACATTATATTATAGATCTTTAATAGTAGTAAAAATCACAATTAATCAACTAAGACAAAAAGTAACATCTTATGTATGATGTATCCTTCTATTCAGGGCCGACCCTAGGCTTTAGTAGGAGGGGCGGCCGCCCCAGGCCTCTTTTTAAATGTACCATATTTAAATGATTTCAGTATTAGTTTAAGGGTCCAATTTTGTTTTATTTTAGTTCATAAAAGGTTTAAATTTCTATTTTGAGTATTAGTCTAAAGAGTTACAATATTTGTACCCCTAAAAAACTGTATGTACACCCATTTTGTCCTTACTTTTAATTTTGAAATAAACTATATTATAAAATAACAAATAATTAAAATGAAAAAAAATAAAAATTGTGAGAAGCCACACCCAGATTTGGGAGGAGACTGGCTTTCTCCTCTCTTTTGATAGAGGAGGCTGTAGATGATGGTGGAGGCAGGAGGCAGCCCTAGCCTATTCATGTTGGAATCATAAATAAAATTATACACGGCTGTAGATCTATCTTCTTCATCCTTTCGAGATTTCTCAAGTATACAATGCATGTTTTTGTTTTTTCTTTATTAATTTTATTTTATTCCTCTTTAAATTTAGTTTAGACGGTAAAAACAAGAAGAAGTTATAATATCTTTTGCTTAAAATATTAATCATTTAGTTTAAGGATAATGATGGAATTTTGAAGATTTATAAATTTGGGATGTACATACCGTTTTTGAGGGGTGTAAATATCGCCACTCTAGTCTAAAAAATGCTCATATTTACATGATTTCAGTATTAGTTTATGAGCCCAATTTTGTTTTATTTTAGTTCATAAAATGTCAAATTTCTATTTTGAGTATTAGTCTAAAAAAGGCCGTATGATAAAGCATGAAAGCCAACAATTTAAAATAAAACAAAAATATAGAATAGGACTAACATGTAGTTTTAAAGCTCGAATTAGATTTCGATTTTTTCCCAAACATGAGACATCAGTATTCAGATTTCAGTATGTCATCTAAATCACTAAAGGATTTAGTGTTTCTTATTTTTCTCTCCAGCCACCATTGAATGATTTCTTTCGATATCTCTCTCGAGTCTTAGAATTAATATAAAAAGGGGTCCATCTTAGAATTTTACCCGACCCCCAAAAAGTTAGAACTGGCCCTGCTTCTATTAATGTATGGATGAAGTTAACCCAAAGCAGAAAGTTGTTCGATGCATGATTCTAGCGTGTTTGAGAAAGCCAGCATGTCTGTGTGTATGATAATTTTATATCACATGACCGACAAATATATATATATATATATATGGTCAATATTGTACTTGTTATTGTTGCTTTCGAGGGTTAGTAAGCTTAAAAATGTCGAATAAAGAAAAAAAAAAAGCTGTGTTAAAATATTTTGTTATGGTTTTGATTATCAATTACCTATATTAACAATTTAACACAAGACTGATTCTTTATTGACTATTTTGTTGACTTGGGAGAGGGGATACTTCATTGACTTGAATTGGTATCAATGACTGTGGTAAAAATGGTTTATTGGTTTAATATATGGCATTATTTTTACGTGACCCAATAATATAAATAAAATATATGCAAGTAGATTAATGAGAGAATACAATAATAGGGTAACTTTGATTTGATGTAATACTAATGTTTCTAGAAAGATGAGCGTTTTGAATAATAAAGGGTATATTTTAAAGCAAAATAAGTATTTTTGTTGCAGTTTAAAATATTCCAACAACTTGGGGTTTAAGAAGGACATAAACTCGAACTTATAACTTTATGGTGTAGCTTTGAACCGCGAAAGACATATTACTGGGTCAACCTAATCTTATCTCAAAAATCAAAATAAGTATATTAGCAAAATGAGATTTCTTGTAATAATAAGTATAGCTTAACGGTAACCACACATTTTAGCGAAATTGAGGTTCCAAAACTTATATGATTAGGGGATCAGAACATAATTCTAAATTCTCACTTTTAGGTATGTGTTTTTTGCACCCCCTTTGCCTTGGTATCCCATTTATAATTATTGAACACAACTCAAAGAGAAAATTCTATAAACAATGAGCAATTATTTAGAAGATATCAATATAACAATTTTTTTTTTTTTAGATATACCACATGTGGTCACGGTGACTCGAACATGGGTCATAAGCAGTTTGAATGGACATCATTTTCACTAAGTCACATTATGAATGAACGTCCTTTCCACTAAACCACATTAGATGATGTAAAAATAACATTGACGGGGTGTTAATAACACATACCCTTTATTTTAGTATTTATTACAAATTAGAGGTTAAACAATGAGAATTTGACTTGAATTCGTAATTTTATTAATATAAACTTGAGAGCAAAGCACTGGATCAACATTTTTACTTATATAAAATTAAATTAAGTGATTTTTAAAAACGTACATAGCTACCCAAAGTGATGGCATGACATTGATTTTTTTGGTTGATCTTTAAAGGCCCACAGGATCTAATTATTGTGCCCCGTTTTTTCAGATTTTAATGGGGCCAAGAAGATGGGCAAGCCTGCGTCCATTTAGTATTTTGAGTTTAAAGTTGTAACAGAATGGGCCCAGTATTCCAACTTGAATATTTTATTTGTTCTTTCACTAAAAGGAAAATCCACCGAAGAGAGAAAAAGTGAAAACAATTTTAACAGAATGGGCACACTTTTCGTTTCTAAAGAAAATCATGTAATTTTGAAACCAATATTTCCCATTCTTAATTGTGTGATGTTATGGACGTAATCCGTGTGAGGCGTGGTGTAAAATATTGTGAGAATCAATAATATACGTTGCAATGTAAAATTGTAAACGCAAAATTTGAATGGATTAAGAAATCGTTTGTACCTTTCAAAAAAAATAAATCTATTGGTAGGGACAATAATTCAACTATAACCATTTTTGCAAATAAAATGGCTTTACATGTCATTTAAAGATGAAATTCTTATTTAGATATGTGAGGAAATTAACAATGATTTTGTTTTATACAGTATTTTTTAATAAATGTAATATTAATAACAATTCAAGTTGTCTCAACAGTAGAAGTGATTATTCAGTAAGACCAGTCAAATTCCAATTTCCTGAAGATAAAAGGTCTCTCCATACATTTTGATTGATCATATTTAACTTGTTAAGATCACTCACTACAAGCAACGGAAAAGGGATCTTCCTTCTGTAACAACTTTGCTACACCTCCTAACACAATCCAATTTCCTGAAGATAAAAGGTCTCTCCATACATTTTGATTGATTATATTTAACTTGTTAAGATCACTCACTACAAGCAACGTAAAAGGGATCTTCCTTCTGTAACAACTTTGCTACACCTCCTAACACAGCTGAGTGTAGAACTGTGTACTGTGTTTGATTGTTTCATATGGTTTTTGTACATAGAGAACTAAAAAAAAGAACTTGAAGGCTATGCTATGTTTAATGGTACCCGTATGCTATTAGGCCCAAACAAAATTCATAGAATAAAAGTTTTTGTGTTCATTTTTTTTTTTGGGTACAAATAACAACTGCACAGAGACAAAAAAATATATATATCATGTACCATAAAAGAAAGCTGACAAGTGACAAACAAGCAAGGATAGTCTAATAGAACAAGAACAAAAAACCTCTCTCTCTCTCTCACACAATGAGTCAAAAAAAAAAAAAAAACTCAAACCAGAGCATACAAATCAGGAACAAAAGAAAACCACTTGAAGCCACAGCTCCACCTCTCAGGCACAGAAGGGCATTTGGAGAGCCAATGCCAAGTCCTCCTAGAAACCTTGTAGTACAAAACCTCCGGCCAAGTATAGCAGCAAACACAAATCATCCCCTGATGCCAAAAACAATACACATGCTCGTAATTGTGGTAACACACCGCCATGAATTTTCTACACATCAATTCAGGCAAGCTCTCCACTTCAACCCACTTATTTTCATTTTCATGATCACTCATTTCCCACATTTTCAAGCTCCTTGAAATTCCATTGCTTCCAACCCCACCAATCAAATACAATTTTCTTTCACCATCACTCACCAATCTAACAAAAACAAGCTCACTTGGGAGCATAGTATTGGTCCTCTCCCATCCTCCACCATTATTATTCAAGTCAAATCGCAGCACTGAAAATGGCTCTGGAGTTGTGAAATACAACGATCCATTGTAGTACACACTTTCTTGATGGTTGCTGCTGTCTCTAAGAACAGACTCTAAGCTATTGAATTTTGTCCAAGATTGGTTTTTTGAGTTGTAAACAAGAGCGTAATTGGAAGAATATTTCGAATAAAGCGTAAAGATTTTGTAACCGGAAGCTGTGGAGACCAAAGTAAGTGATTCGAAATCAAAAGGATAAGCTGGTAAATTTATTATTCTTGAAGATTTGGCTAAGAGATTGCATACAAGAAGAGAAGATGAGCTTGGAACAGAGAAGCAAAAGAGGCCATTAGAGGAGGACAAGAGAGTAGAAGAATCACCAGAGCTGTTGCTGATTGGTGGTAGCGAAACAGAGAGAGGGAGATGCAAATTTCTCCAAGCTCCAACACTGAAGTCGTATAAAGGGAATTGATGATGACACTGACGATGAGACAATAAAAGAAAAGAAGAGAATTTCGTTGAAGAAGAAGAAGAAGAGTGTTTGGACATAAACGAAGGTGAAAAGGTGAGAGAATTGAAGAGCTTACAAGTTGATCTTAAATTCAAGAACGTTTTGAGAGGTAAAAAACAGAGTACATGCTCTAGTAACTCCTCCGGCAACCGGCTCCAGATTGCTGGATCCATTGATATTTACGAGAAAGAAATGAAACAGTTTATTTTGATAGATTGTGATTTGTCTTCTTCTTGAGTTTATACAAAAATCAATGGAGAGATTGTGTGTACGTTGGTTATGAAACGGCGATGGTAAGATATTGACTTGAAGGGCAGAAGCTACATTGTTAGGTTGGAATTTGGATAAACAAATTGGCTGTTGTTTTCTTATTGTCCATTCGCTGTTGTTTTCTTATTGTCCATTCTCTGTTCAAGTGGGTTCTGAAAAATTGGAAAAAATAAAAATATAATCCTGACAGTCAACTTATCCCAAAAATATATTTTTAGAGAGTATTAATGTGTGAGCATGATCGATTTCGATATGTGATTTATATATTCGATCATCAATTAACTTTTAATTCTAAGATTCCAAAAATATAAACAAATGACAACTCAATAATCTTTTAAAGGTTTGAATTAAGAATAAATAAATTATTAGATATAAGGTTGATCCAATCGTTTGCCTCTCATAGCTACGTTATCATGGATGTGTGAGTTCGAGTCTATTACCTTCCTCAAATCTTGAATTATTGTAATATTTAAAAAAAAAAAAAAAACAAGTAAATAAATAAATTATACATACATATATATAAAGTCTTTCTATTGTCAGCTCGTCTTGACAATAAATATATCAGGACGAAAATGTAGACCACTAGATTTACATATTTTGATTCAAAGTATATGCACTTGTCAAAACCTCTCCATAATATGTGGTCCACATTCTTCGTTCTGATATATTTATTGTCAGGACAAACTGATAATAGAAAATCTGTATATATATATCAGTCTTTCTATTGTTAGTTCGAACTGATATAAAATTTAGCAGTTCCTTACATGTGAGCCATTAGATTTAAAAGATGATTTGACAAGTGCATGAAACCAAGTCAAAGTATTTAAATCCAATGGCTTACATACAAAGAACTGATATATTTATATCAGTTCGAACTGACAATAGAAAAACTTATACATATATATATATGAAGAATTATACTATTACATAAATTTATTATATTTAATAAATAGTGGAGTTTATTAATGGACCAACCTCATCTCATCAATTTATTTTATTATATTTAGTAATAATATTATTATATATACAGTATACATATATGATATATCTAATATTGCGTTAAAAAAATAATATGAAATATCTAATATTATATAAAATTAAACGATTTTTATTTATTTATTTAATTATTTATTATATATATTTTTTATAAAGATATTGGTGATCAAAATCGGTGCATAGGACATCCATGCCGGTACCTCCTTATTAGCTCTCTCGTCAAACAATTTTGAGAATCATGCAAACTTGCAAAGTCAACCGATTTTTAAATGACAAGTGGTTAGATTATAAAATCATATTAAAGACAATTAAAAGTTTTGCAAATGGTTCACCTTCAGCAGTATATTACAAATAAGAAACGTCTCATTCTCATAGTGAAGTAGAGGGATAGGTGAAGAGATTTTACATAAGTGTAAATGTGTAATGCCATAATGTTATATGGTTATACCATTCGAAAAATCAACTTAGATGATATATATTCAAATAATTTGTGGTATAATATTACTCTTTAAAGCGGCTCGAATCTTACCAATAACGAAAGTTTTCAAAAAATTACATGGTCCCGAATTAATAGATATTGTAAAAAAATAAAATAAAATAAAATATTACTCTTTAAATATTTGTAGCAACTGTTTGAATTCAACACACCCTAATAAATCAATTTTATAGAGTTTGGCAGCGCTGTATTTATTAGATCCCGCATATGGAGTTCTAGGTTTCTCATATTTTCAGGTAAGATAATCAGGTGGCGAATGCTCTCTCTAAGCATGCTTTTGGTATTCCTTTTGATGCCTGGTTGTCTTCCACTCTTTTGTTCTGTTCTTTGTTAGTTGGTAATGACTGTATGAATAGAGAATCTTTCAAGTTTTTCTAACTTTGTTTTTCTTGTTTGGCTTGCATGCCTCTGGGTTTTTTGGGGCTGCGTCCTCTGTTTTGTGATGTCTTGTGATTACTTTTGTTACTATTTTCTTTATTTATATATTTTTGGATACTGCATAAGGGTTTTTCAGCATATGATCGTTTGTGATGTTTTTCCCCCTTAGATCAGTCCAATTTTAGCAAAAAAATAAATCAATTATATATATAGTGATTATCTATTAAGGATGTCCTGAAATTATAAGTTAATGACGTTCAATCACAGCCACACATTCATATTGGGTGTGAATATTTGTTAATGTGGGGCTGTGGGCCCACTGTGAATGTCTGGCTATGGTTGGACGTTCTGAAATTATAAAGCCAGGACGGTCCTGATTAGAGAAGTATTATATATATATCCGGTGTGGTAACTCGAATCTAGGCCCTGAAGTGTTTGTTTTCAGTTTCGAGCTATGTGGAGAGAGAAACGAAGCCAAACCCGAACCGTCGTCGAACTTTCATCGTCAGATCTATGACGATCCGTCGCGAATCTAGTGAACCCGATGGCGCCAACGAACCCGACGTCATCCGATCTTCTAGATCTAACTATCTCTGGAGTCAACCGATGCCGTGACTGCCGTCGTCGGCTCGTCACTTTCACCAGACCTCCATCGCGATGAAGAAGAAGACAAAAACAAGTCTCAAATTTTACCAGTAAGTCTCGAATTTACAAAATAAGTCTCAAATTTTATCTAATAAGTCTCAAAATTGCAAATAAGCCTTGAATTTGCGAGAAAAAAAAAATACAAGGGAAAACATGGGTGGACTTCGATTTTGGTCTCGAATTTTACCAACGAAGTGAGAACGAATTAAAACGAAAAAATAAAAGTAAAAGAATAAGTGAGGTGGTTTCACCACCTATTTTAGTGCTAATAAAACAAGAGTTATTAAAGTGGTGATAATTGCACAAGTTAAAATTGAAAAAGTGCTATATACCCCTATTTCCTTTAAGAAATATCTAATATTATATTAAATTAAACAATTATTTATTTATTTATATAAAATTAAACAATTTCGAGGATCATTCAAGGTCAACCAATTTTTAAAATGTCAAGTGGATAGATTTTAAAATCATATTAAAGACTATTCAAAGATTTGCAAATGGTTCACTTTCAGCACTTCAAAAGAATAAATAAATAAGAAACGTCTCACTCCTGGGAAAAATTTGTATGGTGAAACAGTCCAATAAACGTGTATCATTCACACTTTCATTGAGGGTAGATTAGATGTAGAGTTTTTTTTTCTTTGAATATTGATTGATGCAGAGATTTTACGATACTTGTACACGACTTTGAAAATTCCCCCAAAAATGGAAGCGGATATTTTTTTCCATTGCTTTTAATATGTGGAGTAATAATATACTAATAGGGAATTATCACCAAATTCTTGATTACAATATGATGGGTTTTATCGGGCCGGTCCTGAGATTTTTGAAGCCCGAGGTGAATTATAGAAAATGAAATTCTCGATGTTTACTTGATTATTATTTTTTTGGGTAATTATCCTGGTGGTCATCGACTTATGTCACCACTATTAAAATGGACACCGGATGGGAAATTGGTTTAGAAATAACCATTTTTGGCAAACAATGTTACACTAATGGCCATTCTGTTATAACACCGTTAACTTTTTTTAAGAATGTTACACTAATGGCCATCAATTTGTTCACTTGGTATCAAAATGACCATTATAATCATTTTTCTCCAAAATTATTCTAGTGGCCATCCATTTGGTCAATTGGTATCAAAATGACAATTATAATTGTTCCACTTTTTCTAGAACATGTGTATTGACCATCCATGAGTAAGCAATAATTAAAAATAAAATTTCATTTAATAGAGAAAATAAAGAATTCATTTGATTCAATATAATTTCAGTCTTATACACATTAAATACTATTTGTCAAACTGCACAAGTATACCAAAATCCCCTACACAAGTATACCAACTTGTTCCTTTTAATTTGAAAATTGTTCAAAAACCATACCCGATTGCATCATATTCAAAACCACACAAAAGTTTGCCAACTAAATTTGTAGAAAAATGATTATAATGGATGGTCAATACACATGTTCTAGAAAAAGTGGGACAATTATAATGGCCATTTTGATACCAATTGACCAAATGGATAGCCATTAGTATTGGAGAAAAATGATTATAATGACCATTTTGATACCAAGTGAACAAATTGATGGCCATTAGTGTAACATTTTTAGAAAAAGTTAACGGTGTTATAACGGAATGACCATTAGTATAACATTGTTTACCAAAAATGGCAATTTCTAAACCAATTCCCCATCTAATGGCCATTTTGATAGTGGTGGCATAACTCGATGGCCATCAGGGTAATTACCCTTTTTTTTTTCCTCTAGTAAATACTTATAAAAATCAATATAATAACTCAAAACTCAAGACTATAATACAACAAAATAGCAAATAAAAAGTTATCAAAATAAAAATTTTATAATTGCATCAAAGAATATATAATTTAATATTGTCTCACATTTTTAGCAGCAAAAGTATTAATTAAGCTTACATAAAAAAAGAAGAAGAAGAGGGTTTTGAGTTTTCGAAAAAGAAAAAAAAAAAGGTATTGTTTTAATTACTTTCCAAATAACGACTTCTGAATTTTCTTATCAAAAGAGTTTTGAGGTTATATTTTCTTAACATGAGTGTTGTTAGGATTCAACCAACTGTTAACCTCGATCCAATGTTGTTGTTATAAGAATGATAAATGAGTTTCCATTGGGCGGTCTTTAAAATAAAAGAAAGTGTATGGTGGACCATTTAAAAAAAAAAAACAACTATATGTGTATGGTGGGCCAATTTTAAAGTCATTTATGAGTCTATTTCATTTAAAATCTTATATGAACTATATTTTAAAATCATTTTTTTTAACTACAGTTTGAGGGCCCTTTACAATCTGGGCTCTAGACGATTGCTTCACTGACTCTCTTTCTCACAACATAATTGCAAGTTTTCTTTGTAATTCTTTATATATATTTTGCCTTTTCCAACTCTAACTTCTCCTTACTTAAGCTATTATGAACTTAATTTTTGTTTTGTCCGTCAATCATCTTAATTTGTTAAAGAAATGTAGCTTTCGAGATACCAAACAACCTTACAACATTCGTAAAAGAGATTTTTTATTTTTATTATTTTTATTTTTTTAATGAGTTGGAACAATAACAAAATTATTTACAGAGAATTTTTTTTTTTAATATTTATCTTATTTATCTTATTTATCTTTTCTTTAATATATATTTTCAACATCCAAATCTAACCATGGGATGAAACCAACGTTTAGATTTGGATGTCCTGTGTTTTCCTTATATCAGTGCACATCAATAGGAAAACCACTATATATATATATATATCACTAATGTTAGACAACTCAAAAATTTAGTTCAAATTTCAACCAAAATGATGTGGCAAATGATTTTTTCATTAACCACATCATCTCATGTTATGTGTGGTGATGACAACTCACTTGCCACATCATTTAGGTTGAAATTTGGGCTAAATTTTTAGGTTGTCTAGCATTACTCTATAAATATATTATTATTATTATTATTATTATTATTATTATTATCAATAAGTTATATCTATATAATCGTCAAAGCATAGCACTGAATTAACATTTGACTTATATATACAGTAAATGAACTATTCCAATTTAGAATATTACCAGATTTGAATGAGCTCGTTTATCACCGAATCTCTTGGACGTGATCCTAATAATCAGATTTTTAAGTTAGAGAGGTATCTATCTTCAAGAGTCGGAGAAGAAAGTGAGAAATTTTAGGTAGATTCAAGATGAGATAATACTTAAAAATTGGATTTATTATTAAGGACAGATATTTAAGGAGAAAAGTTATCCATCTATCAGCTTTAATATTATTGTTAGTGATATTAACGAACACAGATTAGTCAAGTAAAAGAACAAGAAAGCTAACCAGTTTTGGAAATTAGGTAAATTAGATAGGGATAGTTTACCACATTACAATAAATTCTGAAGACGACCGGGTCACGGGTCTGACGAGATTAAATTAACGCTACATGTACGGTCCAGTTATATACTCTCATAATAGGAGATATCTACTCTTATAACACCGAGATAAAACTTTTCACACGTGCTTGTAAAATACGTATAGTGAGATTTGAACCCACCACCACTAATATGCGAGGAGAGATGTATTACTATATGTGCTAAGAAATTAAAATGCTACATGTACCGCCTAGTTATCTACTCTCGTAGGTGGATATATCTACTCTCAAAATACCTGAGATAAAATTTCTCACATATACTTGTAAAATGTGAATGGTAAGACTTGAACCCTCCACCACTAACGTGAAAGGAGAGATACATTACCACATGTGCTAAAAGATGAGATACATTAACACTGGGTAAGCTCACATGAGTCACACATACACAAGAGATTGTGAGTTTGAGTCTTTCACCCACCCCCTAAACCCCGAACGAATTATTGTAATCTTTCCACACACAAAAAATATTGATAAGGCCGGTTAACTATTTGGTCCACCAGGTTGGATACTTGGATCAGATATGAATATGATTTAGAAAGCTATTTATTCAGGTTCCCATTGCATGCTCCACTTATATTATAATGTTCATTCTATGACCGGGAAAATAACTTTTACATTGATGTAACACCTTAATTATTTATGACAGTTTATGTTCTTGCTATCTACAAAAATTCTGAATTGTGTAATAAAATAAAATTAATAATTTCAAGAATTCAACAATGGCATTCAAATCGCATTATTTGAATATTTTCAATTGAAAACGAAGCCAAAATTTACAATATATACTTGTACCTGACTTTGAAGATTTCCCCAAAAATGTTTTTTCCTTTGCTTTTGATAGGTGGAGTAATAATATACTAATATTATAGATGAATTATCACCGAATTCTTGCTTACAATATGATGGGTTTTACACTTTTACTTTTATATTTTGCTTAGATTTATCAAAAAAACATATGTGGAAATGGTGGGTTTTGTCACTTTTTTGAGTTGGTATTTCAAGACTATCACCACTTTAATAACTTAAGTTTAAAATGCATCAAAGTAAGTGATTTCCAAAATTGCCTTTACTGTACACATTTTAAAATTATTTTTTTGACTTTAACTTTTGGAAGATAATTTGAAGTTGTCTGAGATCCACTTCTCTCTCTAATTGTCTTAAAGTGGAAAGCTCTGTAAACTGAAATCCAAGTTCATTTTCTTCTCCAACAAGTTTGACATTCATATAGTTACATAAGATCACTCATCTTATTAGGTTATGAAAATCAAAATTCATACAATGAAAGGCAAAATGGAAACAAAGATAGGAAACCGGCGAAACTTTAGGCCATCAACGAAACTCTAGGCCTTTGTAAATAGTTTCCGAGCCTTTTTAATCAGTTCCCGAGCTTTTTCATAAACTGTCCGAGCCTTTTTAACAATATATATATATATTTTTTTTTTTAATTTTGTATCTCCGAGACTTTCTATATAGTGCCCGAGCCTTTTAATAAACTGTCCGAGCCTTTTCCAAGTCTTTTTAACAATTTTTTTTTTTTTTTGTTAATTTTGTATTTTCGAGACTTTCTATATAGTGCCCGAGCCTTTTCCAAGTCTTTTTAACAATCATTTTTTTTTTTTTGTTAATTTTGTATTTTCGAGACTTTCTATATAGTGCCCGAACCTTTTAATGAACTGTCCGAGCCTTTTCCGAACCTTTTTAACAATAATTTTTTTTTTGTTAATTTTGTATCTCTGAGACTTTCTCTATAGTGCCCATGCCTTATACTTACCTCTGAGTGCGTTAGCGTAGCGCCACTCCGTTGCCGTTCGAGTGATCGCCTATGTTTCAACTATACTTTCTCTCTCTACTTCACAAGTCTGTCAGTGTAAATTGAATGAAAGAAAGCTGACGTGGAAGTACTATGAGGGTATTTGTGTCCATTCACCATAATATGTATCTTTTAAACTTAACTTATTAAAACGGTAATAGTCTTGAAAACCCACCACCAAAAAGTGACATTTAATTTTTGAACCCAAAGATATATCTATGCTATGAATTAACATTTGACTTATTAAATCAAGTGAGTTTTTTTTTTGACAATATTTATTAATTTAGATCCATGTATTTTTTTTTAAAGCTTTCGCCATTGGTAAGATTCGAGCCGCTGACCTAATCATTTACCCAAACCCCAAGCTCATCCATCTACCGGTTGAGCTACGTGATGACATGATATTGATCATTAAAGGCCCGAATTTTCAGATAACAATTGGGCCAAGGAGGGGCAAGCCTGCGTCCAGTTAATAGTTTGAGATTTAATATTTGTTTTTCCACTAAATCTACTAAGAGCGTCAAAGCAACAAAAAAAAAAAAAAAAAGGAAGAAGAAAAGAATCCTAGTACGACAGGATTAGGACTTCCTAACGAAATAGAGAGTCCTCAACTGTTACAAAACCTAGCTTGCCTCATCTTTCCAGAGTGATATGTATATAGATGAACAAGAGACGAAAATCCAGGTTAGTATTACGTAAATTCTATTAAAGTTTCTTGATATTCATTGGGTCTTTAAATTTTGGTGCAATGGGAGTTTCTGACGGCAACAACAGGAAGCGAAGAAGAAATTTGTGGAAAGCGGCTGGACCCGATATGATTCCTCCCAAGTTGTGCCCTAAAGCCATTTCTCAATATCCATTAATCAGGAATACACGTCAAAATCCTCTAGTTGACGACGTCAGGAGTCATCTTTGTTATCTGGGTTGGAAAATCGAACATCTGAGTTATAGAGGTTTGTTCCGTTATACATCACCTGATGGGAAGCTCTATGTTTCTCTTCGTCAGATTTGTCACGATTTGATTTCTTCGTCGAATGGGGAAATTAGTTCTGAAATTTCTTCCCAGGATGAGGAGAAGAAACCTTTGCTTGCTTCGCAAGGCAACGAAATTGCATCATCGGAATCCTCTCCTGATGATGATGATGATCAACAAGTTTCAGGCTCTTCTTCTGATGAAACCGATTCTCATTCAGAAACCGGATATTATCCTGAAGCTGTTGTGTACTGGTACAAGCACGGATTGGATAAGAAACGAAAGTGCCATTTAGATATGATATTGAAGGCAAGGAAACATCTATTTGCTCTGGGGTGGTTGTGTACGTCTGTGAATAGAGGAAATACTGGAGCGAAGATGTTGCGATACACTTCACCCAGTGGAAAGAATTGTAATTCGCTTCGAACAGCCTGCAAACTCTGTATGGATGAAGGAGGATTGTGCGAAACCATGGCTTCTTCCCAGGATGAGGAGAACAAACCTTTGCTTACTTCGCAAGGCAACGAAATTGCATCATCAGAATCCTCTTCTGGTGATGATGATGATTATGATGATGATCAACAAGTTTCGGGATCTTCTTCTGATGAAACCGATTCTGCTTCTGAAACCGAATATTATCCTGAAGCTGTTGTGTACTGGTACAAGCACGGATTGGAGAAGAATCGAAAGTGCCATTTAGATATGAAATTGAAGGCAAGGAAACATCTATTTGCTCTGGGGTGGTTGTGTACGCCTGTGAATAGAGGAAATACTGGAGCGAAGATGTTGCGATACACTTCACCCAGTGGAAAGAATTGTAATTCGCTTCGAACAGCCTGCAAACTCTGTATGGATGAAGGAGGATTGTGCGAAACCATGGCTTCTACCAAGAATTCATTCTCTTCCTCTGAGTCTTCTATCATATCACAGCCAAGAAAAAGACGTAAAAAGATTGAAGCCAATTCACATTCTGTAGAAGATGAAGACGAAGAAGAAGAAGAGCATCATGAGGACAAGAGATGCCGGAAAGTAACTGAAATCGCGAAGAATAAAAGAGATGTGAAGAATAAAAGCAATGATCAGAAGAAGCCTACCCAATCGTCCCCAGTACTGCGATCAAGCAAAGCAGTGAGACCTGAGGTACAGGATCCTGGTTCTTTGAATCTCAACCCTCGAACTGTGCTCTCCTGGTTGATAGACAACAATGTGGTGATGGAAAGGGAAAAGGTGCAGTACCGTGGCAGTGAGGCTCACAGTAGTTCACTGAAGAAAGGGCGGATAGGTCGTGATGGGATCAAGTGTGATTGTTGCATCAAAGTGTTTACACTTGGTGGATTTGAAGTTCATGCTGGTAGCAAGGAAAAGAGACCATCAGCCAATATTATTCTGGAAGATGGCAGGTCTCTTTTAGAATGTCAGAGGCAGGTATTGCGCGATATCAAGGCGAGAAGCTCTGACAGGAAAGTAAAAAACGACGAGGGTTATAGTCTTCAAGGTGGGGATGATCAGAGTGACGATATATGTTCTGTTTGCCACCATGGAGGTGACATAATTCTATGTGATAAATGTCCTTCCTCATTTCACCATAGCTGCCTTGGTCTGAAGGACGTTCCAGAAGGTGAATGGGTCTGTCCTTCGTGTTGTTGCGGAATCTGCGGCCAAAGCAAATTCGAAGAGGCAGAGTATTCGACAGACGATGATATGGTTCGAATTTGCGACCAGTGTGAGCATAAATTTCATATGGAGTGCATAAAGAAGAGTACAGGAGTGGTTAAATTGAAAGATTATTCGAAAAATAAATGGTTTTGCAGCGACAAGTGTGAGAATGTTTATTCCTCCCTTAGTGAGCTTTTAGGGAGATCCTTTCCTCTGGGTGTGGATAACTTAACCTGGACGTTACTGAAGTCTATGGAGGAGGAGGAGGAGGAGGAGCATCAAGATCCTAATGATGATTCAAGTGAGAACGAGGCTTTGGTGCAGAATCAGAGCAAGTTGAATGTGGCTCTCGAATTGATGCATGAATGCTTCGAGCCTGTTAGAGAGGTTCTCACCGGGAAAGATCTCGTTGAAGACGTTATCTTCAATTGCAGATCAAACCTTAACCGTCTGAACTTTCGAGGCTTCTATACCGTGCTTTTGGAGAAGAACGAAGAAATAATTTTAGTGGCAATTATTAGAGTGTATGAAAAAGTGGCTGAGCTACCGCTAATTGCTACAAGGCTTCAGTACCGCAGACATGGAATGTGCAGTTTATTTCTGAATGAAATTGAAAAGAAGTTGATTGAATTAGGAGTGGAGAGGCTGATATTACCTGCAGTTCCTGCTCTGGTGGAAACATGGACTACTAAATTTGGGTTCTCCAAGATGACGGATGACGAGAGGTTGCAGTTTCTAGATTATACTTTCCTGGATTTTCCGGATACCACCATGTGCCACAAGCTCTTAGCGAAGACCCCTTCAACTAAATCTGGCATTGGCGTTCATCGAAGCAAATATCATCTGCAGCATTAGAAGTTTAGAACAAGTTGAAGGAAGCCAAGTTGTAAATAAGGAGCTAATAGAATGTTTCTGAGAGAGTTATGTTTGAAACAATTTTGTAGCTTATTGTTCCCAAGTTAATGAAATGAAATGAATATCATCGATCTCTTACATTGTTTCTCTTTTTCCTCTCCTCTTGTTCATGATTTTTTTTTTCCTTTGGCTGAACATCATCCATTTCTTGGATTGACAACCAAAGATAACCGGAAGCACCAAAAATTTCCAGATGAACTAGAGCTTGAAGCTGCACTGTAAACTAATAGATAAAACCATTTTCCTCATAGAAAAGCATACAATCAGTTCATAAGTGAAACCCACAACACCATTGTCATGTAATTGAATAATTCAATCGATTAACTCAAAGTTAATTGAAGAAAATGTATTTATTCAATATCAGTAAAGAGAGATTTTATACATTAAAACTGTAACGTTTACTAGAATCCAAAGCTAGACTGGCCAGAAAAACGTAGTCAAACAAGCAAATAACCAGACTATATATACAACTATAGAAACTGTAGACACTTGAAAACAATTCTTCTGTGTGTAAATAGGTGTGATAGCTGGAACCGATGGATACCGCAACTTAAGTCAATCGCTCCAGTTATCCTGATCCTTCATGGATTCTCCATCCTGCATGTCGAACCCAGTAAAATAAGATACAAGCTATTTAACAATTAAGGCTTAAAATCATCACGGTTTTAGTGCATGCCAGTAGAACTTGACGTGAAAAGTAAAGTAACATGCAACTGAAACCAAATGGTCTACCGATTCATCAGAAATCAATCTGGAAGGGGACCAGACAAGAATTTTTCCGTCACTTCCACCTGTGTACAGTTCCTGCAACAATGGGCAATCAGTCAAATGACAAGCAGATATATACATCATAATGTGCAGCGAGGAAACAATCTTCTGTGAAGAAACTTAGTTAGACAGTCACTCTATTCTATAGGGCATACGGGGCAATTTATGAGCAAACTCCAGCTCCCCAAATAGAAGTTGCCTAAAATAGAATTCTATATGTTCTTCCAATTTCTTCTATTTACTTCACTGAAACCCCCAAAATCCTAGTCAAATACCTTTAAAGAATTTAACATAATCGCCTGAGGGAGTAAATATTGCATAGATAAAAAGGTGAAAACATCAGCTTATATGAGTTCCATTTATCTGCTTTTGTGAATTCAATAGGATGTGTGTTCCAAAACTCAATTGATGACATGAGCCAAAGAGTTAATTGGCAGTTAACTTCCTTGTCTAGTTCACCTTGAAATGATTAATTAATTTTTTTGACACATTGAGGAATAGGGTCCTACCTGGTCCTGTGAACTAAACCAGCAACAGTTGACGTATTCGTAATGCCCACGAAATGCCATGCGTGTCTTACCCGACCAGACATCAAATGCCTATACAAAAGACAACTCAGAGTTACCAGCAAAGAATACTTGCTTCCCATTCACATGTAAAATTATAAAAGTCAAAAGGCGAAACGAGATGTGGAGAGAAAGATGTTTCACTTTAACAGCAGTCATGCACGGAACAAACACAAGAGCTGGATCCTGACTCGTAGCTATCTGAATCGCCTTGCTGGTTTGCAGTCGAACAGTTTCAAAGTTCACAAGTGTATTACAACCAGATTGAACATCCCACAACCTTATTCTCGAATCTGATCCTGAGATTTAGAAACAAAACGGAAAAGAGGTAGATCTTATGACTTGCAAGTGGAAGAAAACTTTTCACCTTTACTGACTTAGGTTCATTTTAATTCAGTATAAGCACTTAAAACTGCAATTATTAACAAAGATGCAAAAAATGTTTAGCCGTGGAAGATACAAGAAGCTTTGGGTGTTTCTTATCAAAACAAATTTAAAAAGGTAGTCAATAATGACAATGTTAGTGAAGAACCTATGAAGAATTATAACTTAATTTGTGCACCAAGAAAAACTTCTCAACAGGCAAAAAACTGTTTGTTTCCTATCAAAAAAGCTCCACAAATTGTTGTGGCACATAACACCATAAGGTACTAGAGATTCAGGTTTCAATAAGACCATTAAAGCAAATAGCAGCGGTTTAATTAACTTGTGTAATTAACTTTCTTCATATAATGCTTATTCAAAAACATGAATATTTTAATAAATCTAAAAAACGGACAAAACTCAACCTGCACTAAGAAGATACATTCCGTCATCTGTTACTTTCAGGCCAGTGACAGCTCCATAATGAGCAGTGGCACGATCCTGACCGGATAACATCCCTGGATGCAATCTTTGCCTCACAGATGCCTTGGCTGGGATTCGACCAATTGGTGACTGCTTTACACCATTTCCATTAGTAGATTTCCTTTGTTGTGGCCGCGATTTTGCAGACAAATTTTGTCCGACTGACGAGGACTTTGACGTTGAAACCTGGGCAAGGATAAAGAGAATATTATTAATAGCCACATTTCAAGGCCACATTACACAAATTAATGCAATCCAGCATATTATTTATAGATGAATCACGGGTCAAAAAACAAAGAAACAGCTAATATGACCCAAATCCAGAACCAAAGAAGGAAGTATAATCCCCAATCCATACCATGATTTAATGAATATATAGATATTTTAATTTATATGTCATCATGCAAACAACCTAAGGCACATGCTGAACAGACTTGTACTTTTGTTACACTCACATAGATCACAAGGACTTACAACTTCTGGTATTATACTGCATTCACTCATGATAATATAAATATAGATACTTATGTACCTCTGATCTTCATACAGGAAATTAGTGCAATAGCACCTGATCATGGCATATGCATGTAATTAAGCATATATTAAAAACTCTATATGCAAATAACAAATGTGGTACATAATCTTCTTTCTTTTCAGGATCCATCTGCAAGGAAAAGGTGTTGCTGTGCTAGGTGAGAATAACAGATGTGATCCATCCACAAGGAAAAGGCATCACTGTGCTAGGTGAGCATAACAGATATAGTATATAGTCTACCAAAAGAACCAGTACGCTCAACAACATAGTTTCTCTTAGATACTGCCAAATTTTTAAGCAGTACTTTTTACGAAAAGAATAAAGAAAAAAGAAAGTTATGAACTGCAAAGTTATATTGTGCATCAGCTTGTAATACAACAACCAGTAATTGAAAAAGGATTGCCATTCATGCTGAAAAGATAATAAGATTACCAGAAGAGTACCTTATTCAGTGCAGAACGTTCTAGGAGAGGTGGACGTCTCCCAAGTTGGGACTGGGACTGATCTAAAACACGAAAACATCCAGCACGTCTAATGTCCCAAAAACGTATTGCACCATCACATCCCCCTGTTACCAAAACCCACTCACTGGAAGTAGACCATTCTACTGTCATTATGCCATCTGTCATCATCAATCTTATGCGCTTATAACCTTTAGTGGTAATTTTTCTATTAAATTTAACAAATAGAGAATGCAACTACTTTAGACACATCGATACATTGCCATCTGATTTCAGATGAAAAATGTATACATTCGGTTGGGCTGGGGGAGAAAGAATAATTTAAAGTTTTACAATTGTGTTGATATCAGTAAGATAACCGTGATGCATAGTGAAAATTTTGAAACTAAATGGACCCTAACTTGAAGATGATCATAAAAAATGACTTGATAAGAAATAGAGTAATTCCAGAGAAGCATCAGCATACCACGGTGACCGGATAGAGTGTGAGCAAATGCCCCAGAAGCAATATCACAAAGGCGAACTTGAACATCTTCAGTTCCAGCAGCAATTAGCATGTGGGATGTTGCCAATGAAGACATGGCAGTTCTATAAACCTTCCCAGGCATTTTGAAATTCATTACCACCTACAAAATGTCATAACAAAAATTAGAATATTATCCAACCCATTTTAATGGCCTGAGCATGACGTAGAGAATATGGAACTGATGAGAGGATATGGGTATTAATACCTGGGTGGAATTAGTATCCCATACTTTTACATAATGATCATATGATCCCGTTATAAATAGCCCAGTGTCAATAGGATACCATATGGCTGAGGATACAGCGTACTTATGCCCTTGTTCATGCTGCTTGTCAACAACAACTATACTCTTGTGTTTCGCAATAAGACCACCCCCCTCATAATCTGTGGCCCGCTGAACATCGTAAACAGCCACAGATGCATCTGATGCACCGGATAGTAAATATCGTCCCTCTGTCAAATCAACCTGATTTCATGGTCAAAACAGTCGGGTCTCTAAAAGTTTCTTAACAAAATGTATGTTTACATTCAAATACACACATAAGCAGTTATTAAACAGATACTGCAACAGAGTCTTAATTACTATTTGAATCTCTTTGTAGCATAAAGTTTGCCACACAAACAAAACTTACGAAACATGAGTCTTGTCAGTTTGAGCGAGCATAACAGTGAAACTGAAGGCTACAAAGTATAATGAACTTCACAATATTCTTGGTTAAACTAAAAAATTGCTTCTAGAAAGTTCAAAGAGTTTTCTCAAATAAGCAAAATCTCAGGTATTACTGTGTCTTCAAATTCCACTAAAGCTAAAAACAATCATTCATTTTTTCAAATCAAAAAATGATAACATCTTCCACCACTTATCACGTTTTTAACCAATTCACTTATGTGATCATATTGCATTTCTGGCATCTCAGTTTGGTTTTAAATACATAACTGTCATATTAACGGTAATTTAAATTACAAACCAACTGATAACTAATTTTCCAGCTTCTTCGAATAATTTAATAACATAAATAGAATAAATGAATTAATAAACGGTTGCTGATTCATAAAAATGAAATCCTTCAAAAATAAACAGATAAATCAATCCAGTTTCGTTTTCAAAAAAAGAAGAAGAAGAAGAGTACCTGGAGAGAGTTGATGGAGCCTCTATGAGGAGAAACTATATCTTTGTAATTGGAGAGTTGTAGAGAGGAGACTCGATTGGATTTAACCCGATTAGAAAAGGAATTTGGGCGGATTTGACCCGCTTCTCTGCCTCCAATTTGCTTCCACATTCTCCAAGCATCTTCGGCCTCAAAAGAAGAAAAACAGCCTCTCTTTCCTCTACTCTTTTTTGCCTTATTCTTCTTCCTGCACAGATTCAACGTTCCTTTCTTCTTCGTTTCGATACTCAGAATATAAAACTATAACTCTAAACTTGTATTGTATCAGAAGCCGTTCTCTCTCTCTATAACTCTAAACGTGTATTGTATCAGAAGCCGTTCTCTCTCTCTCTCTCTCTCTCCTTTCTCTCAACTCACAACTCTATACACACAACACACTGGATAAGTACCCGCTGATAAAGTTTCTCTCAACCCATAAACCGGCCCATAGGTATTCAAAGGCTCCATTTTCTGGGCCTCTACTCAGTGGACGCAGCCCGAATTTAGTACTCACTTCGTTTGGGCACTTGCATGCAACAATGCAACAAATTTCTCTAAACATGTATATTCAATTTTTTTTTATAAAAAAAAAAAGTCTTACACCATTCGGGTAATAGATACATCGGAATCTGACGAGATAAATCATTATAAGCATGGTCTAGAATGGAAATCACGTGAGAGGGGTCTTCACTCTTTATACACTTTGTTACTATTATATGGAGTAATTTTCATTTTAACTAATAAATCTTTCGATGGGTTTGAGATTAAGCAAACAAATCAAGTTTATTAGGTCAATTAAAATAATTAAAAAAAAGATAAAAATTTAAACCGGTTGATATTGAGATCACACCTTTAAACCTGTTAGCTATACCATATCTCTGTCATTAGGTGAGATATCATTGTCCAATTTCAAGTCTCGTTGCACCCAAATTATAGTTAGGCAATCGGGCAATTTTATACTATCCTTTGCAAGTTGTGACTTGTGACCATTAATTTTTTTTTTTTTTTTTTTTAGGAGTATTTAACAAACTCATTTAATTATGGTGTCCACGATTGGTAATTGGTGGGAGTTGGAGGTTCAGTCAAACAATTAATATGATTGACAAAAATGTATTCACTAAAATGTTTGACTGTTAACCCCAAGGGGTGGTGCCGCTGGTCACTGGGGCGAGCCATAAACTCGGACGTGCTGGGTTCAATCCATGGCGTCCATGTTTCTCTTGGGGCCACTGGAGGTTTACCCAACTGTTAACTTCAAGGCTTCGTGGAATTAGTTGAGGTGCATGCAAGCTGACCCGGACACCCACGGTTAAAATAAAAAAATAAAATAAAATAAAAAAAATAAAAAATAAATAAAAAAAAGTTTGACTGTTTGGTGTAAACTGTAAAATCAAATATTTGAGTTCGAGAATGACATGAGGGAGGGAAATGGGACTCCAACAAAGGTGTAAAAATAAGAAAGTTGAGCTCAGTTTGTCAGTTTGGGTTGCCTCCTTTAAAAAAAAAAAAAAAAAAAAAAAGTACAAAACGACGACAAAAGATAAAACCACCATCACTATTCACTGCTGCTACGTGTGTGTGACTGTGAGAGAGAGAACAAGGGTTAATCACGTGATGTGTTTTATATTTGTGTGGAGTAGCAGTCTCCCTACATTCAGGCCTTTTAACTTTTACTGTAATTTAAAGCTTTTTTTCTGTGTCATGTACGTTTTTCTTTCCAAAACCCAGTTTTGTTTGATGAGTAGAAGAGATTTCCACCAGATTTTCAGCTCTCTTGTTTGCTAATCATGTTATTTGGCTTCCCCGTACTTGATTTTATTTTAATTTTTAAACGAGGCATTAACTATTAAGCTACCACAACAATTGTCATTGCTAGTTGAAAGGGTGGGTACAATTTGGATCGGATCAGTCTGATTTTCGGTCAAAACTGTATTTGATTTGGTTTCATTTTTTGAATACAACAGATTGAATTGAACTTGATTATATTTTTCCGGTTCAATTCGGTTTAGTTTGGTTTGGTTTAATACAGGTTGTAGCATTTTGGAGTTTGGACCTAATAAACATTTTACATTTTTTTTTAACAAAGCCTTTTGTGCCATAAATTGATTTATCTGTTTACTAATATATTCATACAGAAATTCTATTATCAGTTCGAACTGACAAAAATTATATCAGTTCCTTGCATGTGGGTCACTGGATTTAAATACTTTGACTTGGCTGTATGCACTTGTCTGTCAAAGTATTTAAATCCAGTGACCCACATGCAAGGAACTGATATAACTTTTGTCAGTTCGAACTGATAATAGAAAGACTGTATATTCACATATTATAACTTATTTATTTGGATTATCACAAAATTTCATAATTTTCTCCAAATTCCCTTCATTTTTTTTTCCCTAAATCCAACAAATCTATCCTTAAAATTGAACATTTACCACTATATAAACCAATTAAAGACAAAATATCTCAAAACACTAGAGCTAAAGGTTATGGTTCAACATGTTTTTGAATTCAAATTTAACACAGATCTTTATCAAACAACTAAATTAAATAAGTAATTTGAGTTCAACATGATTCGAGTTGGATAGGGTTTTTAGATGGTTTTCGGTCATAACAAGTAATTTGGCGGTTACAACTTTCAATTTTGTCATATGTTTTTATGTAGAGAAATTATGTCATGGGAACTTTTGCTAATATTTTTCAGTCGAAAGTACATTTGCAATTTAACCCCTATAATAGGTCAATTTTGCTAAAATTTCTATTTTTATTTTTAATTAATTTTTTGTTGTGTTTATTTTAATTAATTAGATTGAAGTATGACAGATAAGGGCCTAAGGGGTATCAATGCACTTCACAAGTTCTATAATTAAAAAATAATAAAAATCTGAAATTTGCCCATAAAAGAAAAATTGTAATATATATATATATATATATATATACATAATCATAATGAAGCTCACCAAGTAAATTAGGAAATGGAAAATGCGCCAATCACGTTTGGAATTTTTATTTGCCATTTGCCAATCGACTCTTCTTGAGCACTGTGCAGGTTTGAATATGTGAATGTGATTTGTCAGATGAAAAGGTTCACTGAAATTAGTCAAAAAGATTGTCGTTAATGATGTAACCATGATGATGATGATCATCCATATTTTTCCAAGTTAAATCTTTGCCTAGATTTCTCTGGCAGGAGATGTCTGTCCACACATAATTAAAATCAACATATTTTATCATTATTTTTAGTGCAATTGACCGGTTGTTATTAAACTTGATTAGTAGTTCATTGTGTAATTTTTAAACAAAAAATTATTTATTAAGAATCTGACACCAATTGGATTAAGGTTTTAATGTGATTAGTGAGATCAATTGTTACTGTTTAAAATGCAATTCCCATCATAGCGGAAGAATTTTTCTTTTTATTCTTTACAATTTAATAAACAAATGTGATATTCGAACTCCTATTACATAAGTGAAATGGAAAATGCACGACTACGGTACTATATGAATTAATTTATGTCCAAAATCACTACATACCATGGTTTTCAACTACCAATCTAAAATGGCAGATTGGCATCCGAAAAATCAATCATATATTTTAAATAATAAATGACATTAGAATAGAAAATAAATATTGAAAGAACCTTATTTAAATTATGTGAAAAATGTTATGTTATGGACAACCAGGCATTGTCAAATTGTCAATGGCTTTGCATTTGGTGGGCGATTGATTTGATTTTGAATTCAAAATTGAGGGCGTGTGATTTGTGGGTTTCCGGTTTGATTCGGGCGCCCCGACTTATCATGTATGATTGGGTACTTAAAGTTACAATAATAACCTGGACCGCACCCAACCAACTATATTGAATTTTTCAACTTCCTAATCAGTCGTGGAAGAAAATCAATTAAAATCATTAATTCGAATTAAATAAATAAATATATATATATATTATTAAGTAAGAGTAATACTAGACGTCAACCCCAAGGGGTGGTGCTGCTGGTCACTGAGGCAAGCCGTAAACTCGGATGTCCTGAGTTCGATCCTAGCAGCCACGTTTTTCTTGGAGCCACTGGAGGTTTACCCGGCTGTTAACTTCAGGGCCTCGTGGGATTAGTCGAGGTGCGCGTAAGCTGGCCCGGACACCCACGGATACCAAAAATAAAAAATAAAAAAATACTAGACATCCCAATTTTTTTTTTTCCTAAATTCTGTCCTAAATGATGTGGTACGTGAGGTGTTAACATCATATCAGTTAAAATATAATCTCATGATTTATAAGATAATGACACCTCACGTGTCACATCATTTGAGACAGAATTTGGAAAAAAAAATTGGGACATTTAACATTACTCATTAAATTTGATTCCTTGCGTGTATTCATGTGAACAATTTTCCTTTTTTGTCTTTTGCATATAATTTTTTTTTTTTTTTTTTTAAAGAATTACATTAATTCAAGATTTTTTTTTAGAGAGGGGAACGACCACTCGAACCTGCAACCTCGTGGTGCAGGTGTGAAAGATTTACCACCGACCAACCTCATGTCCTCATCTCATTTCTTTTATATATGATTAAATATTGTTATTTAAGAAAAAAATTTTTTTGAGTATTTATGAAAAATTTCAATAATATATAAATATATTGAACAAATTTTAGAATCACTGAGTTCAATTATAATTTACGCGTAATGACTAATGAGGACAATACTCTTGACCTTTCCTAGTTTCCTCCATAATTTCGAAATGATACATATTGTTTTTTTTAAAAAGGGCATAAGGACAAAACCTTGGCAGGGTGCACCAACCGCACAACTCATCCGCCAATTAAAATTAATAATTTGCGTAATAATATGGAATCAAACCCGCATCAAGGATTGTTGAATTTACAATTCATTATTTGAGGCTTTCCTTCTATGGCTAAGGGTGTGTTTGGTATGACTTTTTAAGAAGAGCTTTTAGAGTATATTTTTTGTAATAAAACTTCTAATGAGTAGAGTTTATAACAAAAAAGGCTTTGGTTGTGTAAATTACAAAAAAGATGTTGACAATGTATTTTTGGAAATAATTTTTGATTGAATGAATTACAAAATAGGTGTTGACAATGTATTTATAATGAAAAAGTTATAGTAGAATATCTAAAATTTATAAAGGGTAGTTGAGACAATTCATTTGTTTTAAAAAATCTTTTTGGAAAAGCCTAAATTTTGGGCTTCTCTAAGTAGATATAAAATGACTTTTATAAAGGGTAATTGAGACAATTGATATATTAAAAAAACTGTTTTGAGTTTTGCCAAGTAACTAAAAAAACTTCAAAATAGCTTACAATATTAAAAAAGCGTTTTTGATCTTTTCAAAAGCCATACCGAACATGCATTAATAGTTATATTAGCAAACGCTTCTCAGGTAAAATTCATTTGTATTAAGACCATATTATATAATGAAAAATCCGTTTGTATTTAGACCATACCGTATAATATATAGTAGTAAGAGAAATTTATCATAAAGACTAATTTGATAAAATATTTTTAAAAATAGTAAGTTAATTTGTACCATAACACAATTATACAACACTAATTTCATTCTCTTTCTTATCTCTCAAAGCATTAAAGTAGTAACTAATTTGTGCCTAAATTTTGGCAACTAATTTAGGGGTAGCAAGTGCAATAAAGTAAATGGAAACACAGCAGCCCTAAGGGCATAACTCAACCGGTAGATGGACGAGTTTGGGGTTTGGGTATATGGTCCAGATAGGTTGATTGATATATCATATATATCTCGAATTCTACCCATGACAAAAACTTTAAAAAAATAACTGGTTTAAATGGATGGATAGATATATACTATTAAAAAAAAAAGGGAAAATTGCACAAACTTACCCTAATGTTTCCCATTATGGCATAATATTCAACTAATGTCTTTAATTACACAAACAACCCCTCCTTTTAGTTAACTTTAGTTAAAAATAGCCATTGACCATGATTTTTTTTTAAAGCCCAAAATTGCCCTTGCACTTTATTACAAAAAAATTCTTAATTGCCCTTTATTTAAAACATTATCTACTTTAAATTATTAGAATATAAAAAATAAATACTAAACATAATCATTTTTAAATAAAAAAAATTCAAAAATAATATATTAAAAACAAAACAATTTAAGAAAACGTTATTTTGAGAAAATATAATTTAATAATATATTAAAAAAAAAACAAAAAAAAAAATGTTATTTTGAGAAAATATAATTTAAAATTATGCAAGTCCAATATGAATAGTGGTAATGTGCTACATATTTTTAAAATTTAAAACATATTTTTTTGATTTAAAAAGGATTATGTTTAGTATATATTTTTTTTTTAAATTTTGAACCAAAATATAATGCGTAATTTATATTGAGTCAAATTATTTTGTCTTATAGAGATGAACATTGAACAAATTTTCGGTGCTACTGTATTTTATTATGACAAATAATTATATTTTTATTTCAAACTCTTGATGATTTTATTTATATTTGTGTTTAGAATACTAAACATAATCTTTTTTAAATAAAAAAAATTCAAAAATAATATAATAAAAACAAACAAAAATTAAAAAATTAAAAAATATGTAGCACATTACCACCATTTATATTGGACTTGCATAATTTTAAATTATATTTTCTCAAAATAACGTTTTTTTTTGTTTTGTTTTTAATATATTATTAAATTGTATTTTCTCAAAATAAAGTTTTCTTAAATTGTTTTGTTTTTAATATATTATTTTTGAATTTTTTTTTGATTTAAAAAGGATTATGTTTAGTATTTATTTTTTATATTATAATAATTTAAAGTAGATAATGTTTTAAATAAAGGGCAATTAAGATTTTTTTGTAATAAAGTGCAGGGGCAATTTTGGGCTTTAAAAAAAAAATCATGGTCAATGGCTATTTTTAACCAAAGTTGACTAACATGAGGGGTTGTTTGTGTAATTAAAGGTATTAGTTGAATATTATGCCATAATGGGAAACATTAGGGTAAGTTTGTGCAAATGTCCCAAAAAAAAAATGTAAATGGAAACACAGCACAACGCTGGTAGTAACTAACGAGGGTAGAATAGGAATTTAAACAATTATCAATAAAATTCGAGTTTGTTATAAAATTTCCAGATCACACTTACTGGGTGCCCAAATAGCTGTCACTGACTCACTCATATTCTCAAATACACGAAAACAAACTAACCAAAAATTCAAGAATTCAAATGAAAAGAGAGCAAAAGAATCTCATATACGTATATTGCCGTGCCGCGACTCTGCAACCACCTTTTCTTCAAATGGACTAAAAGAAGATAGGCCCATAACTCCATTCTCAGTTGCTCAACAGTCACACACATGGAGGACTCTCTTTACTAATAATACAAGGTACAAACCGAGGAAAGAGAGAGAAGAAAACAAAAAATGGCCATGTCATAATCAGATCTTTATATATACAAATTTGATATTATTTGACTAACCATTTGGTTTCATATTTGAACCAAAAACAATCAAACAAAGAGAAGTAGCTTTCATGGCTTCAAGCAATACTGCAACATCACGTTTTTTTTTTGGTAAGCCCGAAGCTCTTTTCTCTTGTATGTCTCGCCATTTTCACCACTCGTGGTGTTTTGTTTTTTTATTATTCTTTTGAATATATTTGTCTCGTTGTTGTTGGTCTTATTTTTTACTCTCCATTTTGTCTCCTAAATTGTTTTAGCGAATACCGTTGAAGGTTTTTCTTACAATGCGATGATTTCTGGGTCAGGTTCTTAAATAAGCTTTGTTGCTAGTTTTGTTCATATTCTGTGCTGTTATGCAGATCTCCAATGTTGTTTTTTGTTCTTTGTCTGCAAGCTCAATTTCAAATGGCGTGAAAAAATAGCAACTTTGTGGGGTTTCTTTTTTCTTCGGATTCTCAGCGGATCCTTTTTTAATTTTATTGATTTGTTGTTTTCTAAACAAACAATGGTCATTAATACGAACCATTTTGTCTTCTATAGAGCCTGAGTATGTTCATGTTTTTGAAATATAGTTTGAGAAACGAATTGGATTATTTATGACATAAATTTGATTTCATATTAAATTTTATGTGTACCCAGATGAAGAAGCAACTCGGTGAAGACTGAAGAGTGAATTTATCACCTAATTTATTTACCCGAAGAGGTTCAAAATAGTGCTGCTTCTATTTTGGTTTTGGAGATGTTGTGTGCTTGTTCAGGTGAGCAGTTCAAATTCGAAGATGCACCGCAGTCACCGGAGTCTTTGGCTACCAGAGATTTCTCGGCGAGTGGGTTTTCTTCAAGAACCACAGGAGATTGGGACTCCAAAGTTGAGGATATGCAAGTGGATGAAGCCGAATCCACTCTCAAAGAAGCTCTCTCCTTGAACTATGAAGTGGGTTTATGTTTCTTCTTTTACAGGACTAAAACCTGCTTGTTAATTAATTGCTGTTTTTGTTTTAGTAGTCTCTAATTGGCATTAGCTCTTGTTTAAATAATTTTTTAGGAAGCGAGGGCGTTGTTGGGGAGGCTTGAGTACCAGAGAGGGAATTTCGATGCTGCACTTCAGGTATTCCAGGGAATTGACATTAGAAGTTTAACCCCAAGAATGACCCAAGCTATTGTTGAGAGAACTAGGCCACCACGAAAGCCACGTTCCAAGAGCGATAAAGGTGATATTGTGTCTGCCAGTGTAATGTCATTGCATTCTGTGAGCTTACTTATCGAAGCAATCTTACTCAAAGCAAAATCACTGGAGGAACTCGACCATTGTAAAGGTATCCCCATTTACCCTATTGAGACAGCTCATTTGTCCGTTCTATTTCGGGAATTGTCTATGTTTCTGTTATGAAAGTTGTTATCTTCATGAGTGCCTCTATAGATGTATTGTTAGATATAATTATTCACATAATAATGCAGTTGGATGTATTGAGTAGTAGTATCGAATACTTACAATTCGGATTTTGATATAGAGTACAAATGGTTTTGATTCTTGTCATCTTTTATCAGAGGCTGCAAAGGAATGTAAAACAATTCTGGACATAGTTGAATCAGCATTATCTAATGGTATGCCTGAGAGCATCGGCGAGGACTGCAAGTTGCAGGACATGTTTCACAAAGCATTGGAGTTGCTTCCACATCTGTGGATAAAGGCAGGATTTCTTGATGAAGCTATCATTGCATATCGCCGAGCACTAGTTAAGCCATGGAATTTAGATGCTCAGAAATTAGCAAGTGTACAGAAAGACTTAGCTGCTACGTTACTCTATGGTGGTGTTGAAGCAAGCCTTCCTCCTCAATTGCAAATGTGGGGTCCAACTACCCCTAAAGACAATACAGAGGAGGCCATCCTATTGTTGTTAATACTCATGGAAAAAGTTGCATACAAAGAACTAGAGTGGGATGAAGAAATTATGGACCACCTGACTTATGCACTCTCAATTACTGGGCACTTTGAATTATTAGCAGGGCATGTGGAGCAGGCTCTTCCGGGAACCTATAGTCGAGCTGAGAGGTGGTACTTTCTCGCTCTTTGTTATAGTGCTGCGGGTCAGAATGAAGCAGCCTTGAATCTGCTGAAGAAGGTCTCTGGTCATTCTGAAGCAAAGCATGAACCACATATCCCTTCTTTTTTGTTGGGAACAAAGTTGTGTTCCCAAGATCCAAAGCATGCTCAGGATGGGATAGATTTTGCTCGTAAAGTGATCGAAAGTCGTCATCAAAATGGACATTTTACAGGCCAGGCCCATAAATTCCTTGGCATTTGTTATGGAAATCTAGCAAGAACTTCTATATCAGATTCTGAAAGAGTTTTATTTCAGAATGAGTCGTTGAGTTCTCTAAATCATGCTTCTCTGATTGGAAAGGAAGATCCTGAAGTGAGATTTAGCCTAGGGCTGGAACATGCGGTACAGAGGCATCTAGAAACGGCTTTTGACAATCTAATGATGTTCTGTGACACAGCAGCTGGAAACTCTGGCAAAGGCTGGAAGCTGTTAGCCCTCGTATTGTCTGCAGAGAAGCGGTTAGAGGATGCCACAACCATTGTTGACTTCGCTTTGGAGGAGGCTGAGAAAATTGATCAATTTGAACTTCTTAGATTAAAAGCTGTGCTTCAAATTGCTCAGGAACAGCCCAAGCAAGCAATAGAAACCTACAGACTCTTGCTTGCTATGATTCAAGCTCAAAGAGATCTTCATTCCCAGAACATTCATGAAGCAAAGTACTTCAGTTCTGAGGTAAGTATTCTTCGACGTTATACACTTGTACATTTATACTGCATAAGCACTCACATTTCAAATTTAACCCTGGAAATTTAAGATTTCATCTTCACTTCTTGGTTTAAACCAAACACGCAGCAATAAAATGTTCATTAATTATCTATCATTCTTTTTGAAGTTCTTGCAACAACTCATTTCATTAACTAACTAATTTTTCTTCTTTCTTTTGCAGGCACTATCAGAGAAAAAGTTGGATATAGGAGCTTGGCAGGATTTGGCCACCATATATATGAAACTTGGATCATGGGGTGATGCAGAAATTTGTGCAGAGAAAGCCAAGTCAATTGAATTTTATTCTCCCAGGAGTTGGCATACAACAGGTAGGAATCCTGTCTCGATCATCTAGCTCTTGATCATAAAGTAATGTGATAAATTGAATGTTTAAAATCCTAAGAATTTAAAAGCTCAATGACATGATTCTAGGTATGTTGCTTGAAGCTCAATCTCTACACAAAGAAGCTCTTGTTTCCTTCTCGATATCATTATCTATAGAACCGGATTATGTACCAAGTATCGTTTCAACTGCTAAGATACTGATGAAATTTGGTACCCAATCATTCCCTATTGCAAGAAGCTATTTAATGAATGTGTTACGGTTAGAACCCACAAATCACGATGTTTGGATGAACCTTGGATTGATTTCAAAAATGGAAGGCTCATTACTACAAGCAGCAGACTACTTTCAAGCTGCGTATGAGCTGAAACAGTCAGCTCCTGTTCAAAGCTTTGTGTGAAACTATCTAATGCAGACAACTAATGGAATAAGGGGTTTAACGTATTATCTTCACCAGCCAAGGACCCAGTGATTGAACTGGTTGCTTGCCGGAATAGGGAGTCCGATAGTTGATAAACATGGCTTGTTCTACTCAGCATAGTTCAGTGATCTGTGTTCCTTCTACTGCAATGTATTATGTATAGCCAATGTCATTTTTCAGTAGCTCAGTTCTTTGTCCATAACAAAACTAGCGTAGGTCATAGGCTTTCCCTATGAAACAAGGATCATCAATGTGCAATGCTTTGGGCAGGAGTCTTGTAAGATTGAATCAAGTGATGAATTAATGATATATGCCTAATGTCTCATTATTGATTGTTGAAGGTTGCGAGCCGTGTGTGTTTTGTGAATTATATGAACCAGTTGACCATTTAGTCATCCAAAATTCCAAAACTGTGAACTAATAAATAAACAAATTGGAATAGGTAACAGATCAATACCCTTCCACCAACCATTTTAATCTTATGACATTGAAAAATGAAAACAAGCAGGTAGATTTTACTGCACAGAGATCAAAAGACTGGGAGAGGGGTAAAATTATTGAAAGAGAAGACAGGTCTGCTTTATTTACACAAGCAGCAAAAAAAAAAAAAAAAAAAAAAACTGCTATTTTCAACTTTATTTTCTGTTTTCCATACAACATAATTAAAAAAAAAATTTAAGAATAATTACAAAGTAAACTTTAACTGGTTACCACAGCTCTGGTGAGATTAACCATTCCCTTTTTGGCAAAGCAGAGAAAGTAATTGAATCAATTGTGGTACCACCTGGCAAAAAAACACTACTAGGAAGTGAGAGGAATGAATTTCAGGAACCATAGACATTTCTTGTCTTTCAGTGCATATATGTAAACAAGTTAAATTGTTTCAAGAAAATTGTATATGCATCGACATTTGATCTCATAAACATGTTTCTCTTGCTTGAAGAAATCTCAGACATGAAGAAACAACTTTGCAAGAAATTGTAGTCCCAGTATAATATCTCATTTATCATCGCATGTAAATGCCCAAGGGTAGTCATAATGATGTCCTTAATAAGCTACATTCATTCTATTGCATGATGTATGGCATAAATTATTCAAAAAAGGAAGTTAATAGGTAGAAAATTCACTTACTTGTGATAAACAGTTGTAGTTAAACACACAACTACACAGCTTTCAAGTCATTTGCCACTGCATCAACAACACAAACAAACGATCAAACTCACATAGTATACCAACATAAAAGAAATGGTTTAAGAACTCATAAAAAGATTCAAAATAAGAACGAAATAGCATCAAACCATCAGATCCGATAACAAAATGTGTCACAAAATAGGTAAGCAGTCTATCAAATGTGATGAAGGGCCAGCAATGAGAAGGAAAAATCTTATATCCACACAACAAAGCAACAAACATTGCCATTTTAAAAGATGAAGAAGAGTAAAACCTTTAAAACAGCTTCGCCTTTGTTAGTATTTGCTGATTGTTTTGCCATCCCTTGCATCTGTGCACGAGCAGCTCTTCCTGCTGCAGAATTTTCAAACTGCTCTTGCCTGCAATAATGTCCGTTTTGAGTAATCTAATAAAGAGACCGTTATGCAACTATTTGAATGACATCTTTCATGACTTGATTTCCACAAAATATGCAAAGCAACCCTTCTCAACACATAAGCACATCAAAGTTAATCAAGTTCATCTGTGCTCGTGGCTGTTACAAAAAATCCAAAACTCTTCCACTAGCAAATTCCTATACCAAATACTCATTAAAGCAGTACTATCTACATACCCGAATGAGTAGTAACAAAAATATCAGACTTGAGTAAGATATATGCTACGACTAGTGTTTAGAAGGCAGCAGCCTACTTACAGCTTGTAGATTTCAGTTTTAATAACAAGCCTATCAATTGCAAAATCAAAATCACATTTCAAGAATTCCTAGAATCCTAGCTACCTGAAAATGGTTGAGAAATCTGATTTAATATCGGAAAATCAATAGAGTGATAATAGTAATAAGTAATACATAGAATTTGAATACTATATCAAGCTAAGCTGAGTATCAGTACATAATACAAATTACCCAAAAACGAAAAACTTGAAAAACCAAACTGCCTATAAAACTTGCAATTTTCGTTTTCGAAGGTTTGCAAGTATATGACACTGCATATATATAGAAACAAGCAATCATATTATCAAGTTCATCACATGATAAGAATGACAAACAGAGATTACAAAATCTATACAATCACGATCACATTCAATAATCACAGTAGTATCGACGAATTCAACAGGCAATCAATAAGTTAAACCAAAATTAGAGGAATTGAAGAGCGAAATAGATGATCGAAACCGAATTGGAAGGCAAAGATTATAAAAAGTTACCGTTTTTGGGCGGCATCAGCAGCTTTGGCTCGAGCCTCGGCGGAGGCTAATTTCTCTTGTTCCTTTCTCTGTTGTTTATTGCCTCCATCAAAGCAAGCAAAGCAACCCATTCTCTCTCTCTTTGACTTTGAAATTCCACCTGCTCATTAATAGATTTCGTTCTAGATTACACCGTACGCGCTTTCTAACTTTGTTTGCAGCGTGCCACGTCATCACGGGTGCCACCTCCTTCGTTTCCCATTCTTGAAGAAACACTAGTCTACGATTGCTTTTCATATACGAAACGGTGCGTTTCGTAGCAAAAGAGATTTAAACGACGACGTTTCTATTGGCTTTCTATGATTGTATCTTTGCCCCGAATCAAACCCTAGCAAAATCTCTGATCATCAACTGAAGAAAATAACTACACAATGCGACCGTTAGAGTCTCTCCCTCCAACGGAAACCCTAGAAATCGAGAATGGGCTGATACTTGTCCCGCGCGTAAAGCTGACACTCACAGTGTACCCTAAAAATCCCTCAGTCGCGAAACCTATAGATGAGTGGCAGCTGAAGCGAGCTTTGATTGAATTCCTGAAGACCTCCCTCTCCGTCTCCATCACCGTCCCCGAAGAAGATTTGGAGATCAGACGGTTCAGAGACCTGAAAAAGCGCAAGCGAGATGATCCCGTCGCGCACGGCAATCTCTTCATTCGCGACCTTGGATTTCTAAACAAAACCAACCAAAGAAACAGTGCCTATGCAGAAGAAAACGAAGCGGATGTGAAGGTTCTGGAAAAGAAGTTGATAGACTGGAGAAAATACGTTGTTGAGAAAATGGATGGAATTGAGCTCAATCTCGAGGGAATTAAGTATGGATTAAGTGTTGCGGTTCCGGTTTCGGATGATTTTGAGAAAATGAAGAAAGATTGGGAGGAGGTTTACGCTTTTGGAAACCGAGGTTTGTGATTGATGATTCATTTAATTTTTTATTTTGTTTGTGTAAGCAAAAAAATATATATATTGAATTTGATATTTTTTGGCAGGTTATTCTAGGGGGAGGCAGGAACCTGATACTATTGTGATTAGAGGAGCGCCTTCGAGGTGGTTTGCTGAGCCCAGAGTTTCGTCGAAGCCCTCAATGTTGGTTACGCATACTATCTTTTCAACATTTGGGAAGATAAGGTGTTTTTTCCTTCGTTTTTCTTTGGGGGATTGTGATTGTTACGATTCATTTTGGTTCTTTTGCTGTTTTGATTTTTCTGTTATTTGGATTTGATATGTTTTGAGTTCAAAATGTTTCTGAAAATAAGGTTATAAGTCACATTTGGTTAGCTCGTTATGACAAAACATTGTTGTAGGTTAATAGGAAGTTTGTCGAATTGGGAAGCCCGAGTTGATGTAACTATTATTTTCGTAATTTTAGTTTTGTATCTGTGGTGGTGGAGACTGGAGATGCTTATTAGATTTATATAGTGTTGAACCCCAGGGTGTTAGATTTGTTTAGCCCCAAAATAGTATCTATGGTTATCTTTTATTTCAAAATCATTCCTTTTAATTGACTGGTGTAATCTGTTGCTGCCAGTTGAGGTTGCAGACTGTGAACTGTAGTTTCTGATCATGATTTAAATCGGAGAATTCTTACTCTTAGGTGCATTTAATTCCATCTTGTTTATTGCCATTTGTCGTCATCAGGAAGCTTTTATATGCTTAGGAAATATTGATGTGCGCATTTTTTATGAATAATGTGAATCGCAACAATCAAATCTCAGACATGGATCCATCCTCCAGAGTTTAGCAACTCAGCTGGGTGGCACTATATTTGTGTGAAATAACTAGGATTTGAAGAAAAATTAAACCACAGCAATTCTCTTGATAACAATTTCTAGGATGTGGAGCTAAAGCCATATTTTAAGGCTTTTTTAGGCTTGTCAATTCACTTCATTTTAGTTTTTAGAAGTCAGAATTAGGAAAAGCAAAATCATTTGAAGCTGGCAAAGCTCTTGCCCGCATCTGTCCCAAATGGCTTTGCTATAATGAAATTCCTATGTTCTTCTTATGTTTTCATTATCATGTCATGAACTTTTTGCATGTTCCTATTGTGCTTCTGGCTTCTTCCATTGGTTACATTTGTTCTCATTAGAGTGTCATTGTGACATATATCATTGTTGTTGCTCCTTTAACTTATAATAGGAATCTTAATGTTGCTGAGGACGATGATCTAGGTAAGGATGCAGACAAGGATGGGGATGACATTGTTTCAGGTCTCCATTGTAAGATCGTTGTTCAGTTTGAGAAATACGAGGACTTCTATAATACCCTTAAGGTTTTATGTGGCTGCACATTGCAAAAGGTAAGAAATCGGTATAAATAGGAGTATTCTGCTCTTTCATGTTATACAGTTTTTAAATGATTGTCACATTTTTGTTTAATTTTCTCATTGTAAATCTCTGGATTTTATTCTAGTAAATTATAATTGCTGTGTCTTCGCCAGTTTTTTTGTTGGGTTCTTTTCTGGCATTCAAAATACTTTGTACGATAATGGCATGGTTTCACTTAACTGAGATTCTCAATTTATAACTTGGATTTCGTGTTTTCATAAGATAATTTGGTTTTTCTGTTACAAGAATGCATATCCTTCATGGTTTTCATAAGACAACTTGGCTTAAGTTGAGTTTTTTAATTCATATATTTTACAAGTACTTGATGCCTAGTGTACCAATCCCTGATAATTATCCCCAGACCTACAATTCTCTCTGGACCCTGAGTTCTTCTTCCTTTATCATAGTCTACCATTAATCTGAATATATACTACTGCTACACTCAATGCGGATGGATGTTATTTATTGCCATTATGCTCAATGTGCTTGTGCAAACTGGTAGTTGTCTACATTCATACATGATGGGCAGACCCGGGGCAAGAAATGGTATTTGTGTACAATCAAATGATTTGAGTTGGTTGTATGCTTCTGGGAGTTGTGGGTCTGGGAATTGCATGCTCTCGTTAAAATAATTTGAGCTGGATCCATGGGTTGTATAGTTAATCACTTGTAATTGTTGTTTCATTTATTGTTGATAACTGTATTTGCTTACTATCGAGCAGCAAGGTTCGCAATTGAAGGCTAACTTTGAGGTCACTTGGGACAAGGATGGCTTTTTCCGAAACTCAAGAAGTCAGGCAGATGAAAAGAGTAACAGAATGCCAGAAAAGGCAGCAGGACAGTATAGAAGGGAAAATCCCAGACGTGAATCTCATTTTTCTCAATCCAGTGTCGATGATACACGCAGAAAGAGGTTCAAGGTTAGAACGACAGAACTTGGTGCTCAAACAAGCATTTTGAGTCTCATTCATTCTCTTTTGCCGCCAACATATTTTTTGTTTACTGGCCAGTGGCTAAAGATGTTGGTGGACTTATATATTACATCTATGTTCTTTAATACATTATTTTCTGAATATAATAAATTTAACCCATTTTTTCAATTGCAGGAATAGGGGTTGGGGACGGTGATGCCCATTGCAGAAGATTACTTTTGGTCTGGCTTGAAGAAAATTAATTTTATCTTCTCGCCGTAGAATATGTGTACCAATAGTCTTTTTAACAAAATTGGTTGTGTAATTTACCCCTCAATGTTGTAAAAGTTGGTCATTCATCAAACTAAACGGTTTAAAAATTGAACACTCTATTTCAGCTTCCTCCTCTTCCCAGTTAAGATATAAATATATTTTTAATAGCACGATGTCGATTTCCACTTGGATCTGACCCTTATATTTCGGGTCAACCATTTTGGCATACTTTCAGAGTTTCAGGCAGTCTCCCGGGAAACATGTGTTCGAATGCCATGCCATGCCTGCAGAATAATAAAAGGAAATAGTAGAAGACAGACAGAACGTGTGTTTCGTTGTTTACACGGTGTGAAATCCTTCTTGGGCACCAAATTGACGGCAATTGGCAAAGTCACCGTCAACATAGCTGGTTCGTAACAATTTCTTCAAATCAATTCATTTATCTGAAAATTACATTTTTTTTGTGCGTGTTGTACCGCGTAATTATGGGAGAGTTTGGTAACAGGAAATGTTAGCATACTGTCGATATCGTAATTGAATGATCGTTGACTTCAATTTTTTATATTAAAAGTATTACATTTTATATAAATTAAGGGTTTTTAGGGAAGGTGGAGGACTCGGTGCAGGTGTGAGGGGTTTTACCACCGGATCAACTTCATCTCGTCGACTTGAATTTTTTTTAGTGTTACCTAACCTAACATCGTGACTTGAGTCTTGATTGTTCCTGAAACTCATTTATTAGACTTCATCTAGAACACCGTACTTGTCAAACAAAACCAATTCTGTGGATAGATATCCATCTATATAAGGGTGAGATTCACGTATAGACATTTTTGTAAAAAAAACAAAGTGGGGACATTTTTGCTCTTTCAAACTTGGAGAGAGACATTTTTGCAAGGGCCCCATTAAAAAATAAAGGATACTATCAAAACCCTCTCTAGTTTGGGTTTTTGGTTAAAAACCACCATCTAAAAACCACCATCTAGTTTTTTAATGGCTAAAAATTATCATGTTTTTCAATTTATTGGCCAAAAACCACCATGTTTTTTAATTTATTAGTCAAAAACCACCCTAGCATTAACATTTCCAACCAAATATACCATTTTACCCCTATATTCAAATTTAAACAAAATAAATAAATCAAAAAAAATATTCAATTAAAAAAATATTAATTAATAAAAATATATAAAAATATTCTTTTTCTCTCTCCTTCCATTTTCTATCCTCCCTCCTCTCTCTCTCTCTCTCTCTCTCTCTCTCTCTCTCTCTCTCTCGTTTCTTGCAGGTGGGATGGTGGCTAAGCGTTTCGTTATGGTCCGGGGTGGTCGTTGGGGTGGCGTGGTTGTTGATTGGAATTTCAGAAGAGAGAGAGGCATAAGGATTTGGTGGTATGGTTGTTGATGACATTGGATTTGATAGTGACAGATCTGGCAAAGCACCACAAAAACCCAGTCACCATTAATCTTTATTTGGAGAGAAACAGTGTTGAGAGAGACAAAGCGAGGGATCCATGGATTGAGAGAGAGAGAATGAGAGATTGTGGATTGAGAGAGAATGGAGAAAGAGTGGAAATTATTTTTCATTTTTTAATTAATATAATGTGGACAAAATAATGTATTTGATTTTTTTTAATTTAATACTAGTTTCTTATCAAATAATTGTTTTATTTAAATTAATATTGTTTAATATTGTTTGAATTTAGGGGTAAAATGGTATTTTTGGTTAGAAATGTTAATGGTAGGGTGGTTTTTGACTAATAAATTTAAAAAAACAAGGTGGTTTTTGGCCATTAAAAACTAAAGGGTGGTTTTTGGCCTAAAACGAAACTAGATGGGGGTTTTTAACCAAAAACCCAAACTAGATGGGTTTTTTGATAGTATCCCAAAAATAAATAAATTAATATTGATCTTTGTGGAAGGAAAATCAGCATCATTTGAATTAATTTGTACACCATACAGAAGTTAACAACCCAGATTAATTACAATTTAATTACAGCGAAATTAACCCAAAAAAATGAGAAGAAAAAAGAGTCTGAAGATCTTCACCAGCTTTGCCGATGACCATGTTTTTGCGGAGATTGATCTTTTAAATTCCCAGAATTATTCAAGCTCTTAGTAATCTTAGGAGAAGATAATCCATCACTAACAATGTTTTTGTCACTACATCTTCTTAAATAATCTTTCTTCTTCACTGACCTTCTAACATTTGAGCTTCCTGATGATCCTTTTATTGTAGGAATTATGTACCACCCCATACAAGTGCAAATTATTACAAATGATCTCCCAAAAAATGCTAAGAGCAACAAAATCAAGATCACAACCAATGGAAAATAATATGAAGGATGTCTCCATATATTATTATTCCATGAGAATTTCTTCTTCTTAATAGCAATCTTTTTATCCGATTCCGATCTTTGTATCCTGTCTTCCTTCTTCTGAAAATCAGCTTCTGAGCACTCTATTAGAAATTTTTCCATGATCTCTGAATCATGATCATGCTTTATGGTCTTCTCTTTGAAGTAATAATGATGATCATAACACTTGTTTTTTTTCTCTTCTTTCTTGTCGTCCTTCTTCACCTTTACAACGACCGGAACACATTCATCCGTGTCTTTGTACACGAATCGAACATATGATACGTCTTCTGAACCCATTTTAGATAGAATCTTCTTCTTCTTCTCTTCAAGTTCGCTTAGAAGTGCAGAGAACTTTTCGCGTCCACGAGTCGAATATGGGTTCTTGCTATCCTTATTCTTGTTGCTGTTGCTAATTCTATTGCAAAACCTGTACTTTTTTCTTGATTTTCCTTCTGGTGTTGTTGGAGACTCCATCGTTTGATTTGAATCCTTGAAAAGTGATTTTTTTTTTTTTGATGCGGGTATGGATGTTCTTGAGTTTGTTTAAATTTGCTGATGAAATGAAATTGAGACTCAAGATCAAGATACTTAATATATTGTCTGTTCAAAGACTAAATCCAAGCAAACTTAGTCAAATTTACAGGGTTGACAATGAATATACAATTAATATATACAATTTAAACATTATTATTCTTGGAAGGTTCCATGTGGATTTCGTGTTGTTTGACTTCTTGGAACGGAAGTAATAGTACAATTTGTTTATTTTAATTATTTATTTTTTCTAAGTTATACCTAAAAGAGGATAAGGACCATCTGCTGAGCTCCTTCTCTATTGAGAAATACTGATGAGTAGACGATCCTTGTAGAAGAGTATATATATACTACACACAAATATTGAAGATATATATCCCTTGGAGAAAGGGACTTGAACAAGTATTTTATCAATATTAAAATACTATGACTTTAAATATTTGATGTATAATTTCTTTTTGAAATTCATTAAGAATAATTGACATTTTCTTCTAGATGAACGTTGAACACACATGCTATTCTTTATTTTCTTTTCTGGCACCCAATACCGTTATAATGTAAACCAATTTGTTTTTATGCAAGCGAGATTTGAACTTAAGACTTCTTATAAAACCGATTTTACCGGCCAAAGAAGTTGTAAGCAGCACAGCACCTCAATTGTTGCAGTGTTGCCTACAAACAGGGAGAGAGCACCCACACTAATGGTGGGACAACATCCACACTAGGAGGACCAAAGAAAATTTGTATATATCCATGCATGTCTTGACACTTGAACCTTGGTGGTGATGGTGGAGGGCTACAAAGGAGGGTCCAACCATCTTGACAAGGGGCCATTGGCACAGCCAAGAAAATTAGTTGAGCTGCAAAGGTGAGAGAAATGGGGTTTAAGCTTTAAAAAAAAAAAAAAAAAAAAAAAAAAAAAAAGTTGGGTGATAAATAAATAATAATGACATCGATTTCATGCAGATTTAGCCATATCTACCTCTAGTGTAATTGCTCATCTCATTCCAGATTTTAAATATATTTTTTTATGATATTGGTAACATCATGAGCAATTCACCATCGGATCTTGCTGACTTCATTGATGATAACATCACCAAACACATGCATTTATATATATATATATATATATATATTGAAATTATAGTTTTTTTTTTTTTTTTTCATAGATGTTGTAAACTTGTGATAATAGTTGATCACTACTTTTCAAAAAAAAAAAAAAAAAAAATAGCTGATCAATAGATGATTGACTTTACTGCTGATCAGATTGCTATTCAACACAAAATACAGTTTTTGTTTCTGTGGTTTGTATAAAATTGTTGGTCAATTTCTGAGAAGATAACTTGGAGGATAAGAATAAATATAAAAGTTATATAAATGAATAATAATTGAATAATAAAAATGTCAAATACCTGTATGATAGTAGTTAATCAAATATTTTATTAGCAATAAAATCAATTTCTTATAAATAAAATAAAATAAATAGCCAAAAGAATGGATAAGTTCAGATGTTTTATTAATAACAATTATCGGGCACATCACCTCTTAACTTAACAAAGCTGGTAGTGCCACATAAGTGGTGGGGGGTTCAAATCCCACCATATACATTTTACAAACATGTGTGATGAGTTTTCTTCCCGAATCACACATATATTGTTTGATCTTGACATGTTTTATTGTAATACTTCAAAAATAATAATAATAATAACAATTATCGGTCTCTAGAGAGATGAGGTTGGTTTAGTTGTAAAACCCTTCACACATGCACCTTGCGGTTCGAGTCCTCCCCCACCTCAAGAAAAACCCCAATTTATGTAATAATGTATTACTTAAAAAAAATAACAATTATCGGTTAGTTGCACATAGATTTTCATAAAAAGTTATGATAGTAGTTGATTACATTCCACCAAACCAATAGTTATATGCAATTAAGAAAAAGAATTTAAATGCTAATTTTGACAGGGGATATGCTATAGCATATTAATATAATGTGGCAGCTAATAAGTCACTTCATATGAGGAAGAAACCAATGTGAAAGGTAAGTTGGTATGCCCTACTTGTCAATTTTCTTTTGACGTAGACTTTAGAGTTTAGACTTTAGAGTGGATACACTTAGATAATCAACCAAAATAATTCACCAACTTATCTTTGCTAAAACCCCTTTTTTTGTTCATGATTAATATTATATTTACAATATATTTCAGATTGTTTTTAAGTAACTTTCTAGATTAGTCGAGATATTACAACATAGTTAATATGCTTTAAGATTTTTTTTTTTTTTTTTTTTTAATGCTCTTTTGTTAGACTTTTTTCATCTAAAAAAAATTATCTATTTTATATCGAATTTTTTTTAAGAAAGGAATGCTATGAATGAAAAGTTAATGAAATAAATACCGAGTAGTTATCAAGTGAGGTATACTTTATTTTAATTTCGATAAGGACCTTGAGTAAATCACATCTATTTTTATGAATTTTTATCTGAATTTTTTTATTTTTATGGATGATAAGTTTAATTAAATCTACCTATGAACAAAATTTGAGAATTTTTTAAACACTAGAACTATTTATCCTAATTTTGTTAAATATAAAGGCATCAGAAAAATGAGATAAATATAGAAAAAAAAAAAAAAGTTCTAATACTTGAAAAATTCTCAAATTTTAAGAAAAGAATGCTATGCACGAAAAGTTATTGAAATACTTACAAACATAAAAATTATATATATATTTATATTTATTAAACTATTTTTTAAAAAGTATATGTATAAATGTATAATACCCTTGAAAAGTATACACCCTTGTACAAGTAGAAGGAAACAAAAAGGGCCATGACCCCGAAAAAGAATGTTGAAAAAGTATACACATACACGAAGGAACACAAATTCATTCAAATCACGGCCCTAGTAATTTGTATGCGTACGCTTACAAATGGGCTCCTACATCGCTTACCATTTTTGAATAATAACAACGCGTTTTTTAACGTGTTAATCTCTCTCATGCGACAACTTCTCAAGAACAGGTCTAACATATTATTCTATGGTTTTTATGCATGTAATTACTCATTGTTTCTGGGTGGGTGCAAGGTTTGGTTATGGATAATTCTTTAAAACACAGAAAATTTATGAGTCAAATTAAATATATTGGATTTTAAGTATAGTTTCCTAAGTGGGGTTTATGTTAATCGGATCTGCATTTCCAATGAATTTCAACATTTCAAATCATAATTATGATGCAATTGTTCAATCAGCAGTCATTGCAAGACAACATATTGCTTAATTTACTTTAGCTTTTGATTTTGCAAATTTAAACTCACAAATATCGCGAAATCCGCATCGGTGTCAGCTCCTTAACATTAATTCCCCATCACCTGGATTCTTTGATCTATGTTCTCTGGTCTGCTACTGGTGTAAAGCTAAGCAATTATCTGCAGTAAGAAAGCAACAGTCAAAATCCCCCTTAAAAGAGTGTCAATTTTACACAATTACAAGCATGCAAATATGAATATGCTTACCATTGGCACATCATTCTTCAACAAAATTGACTTCATATCTAATCGGCATCTAATTTCTCATCATCGTCGTTTATGTACTTCTCCTGCACTGCAGCAACTGTGGATTGCTTTGTTAAGCAAAACTGGTTATAGTTTCATCATTCCAAGTCAACATTCCATAAAATTATTCCATTCAATGGTTCGTAAATCACACATTATAAGAAGTATTCCTCCAATAAATTCAGAAATATATATATATATATATATATATATATCTTATTCATGAAACATCTCATGGTCCTTGCGAATTTGGTTTAAGGAGGAAAAAAAAAACAGATGATCACCTGACATGATACTATCTTGTAAACATGATTTTTGTACCAAGTGCAGATGCAGTATCAGGGAAAATGCCATTTTCATGAGTAGGATGTATCAAGCTTGAAGCCTACCCAGGATCAAAATGATACTCTCAAAAGCACAATTACAATTTGGAAGACGCGGGTGAGAGAATGTTCCAAATTAGCCATTGATGGAAAACTAAAACTTTTGGAAAATTTGACACTACTTATCATCAGCACTAATAAGAGGAAACATACGATTTAAAAATACGATAAGGATATCTGTAATAATCCCAATTGACATCGCTAACTGCAATCTTGCTGAATTCAACTGCACTAGGACTTATGCCAGCGAAGATGTAACCATTGCTCTTGTCTATCAGCTTCACAAGATTCCCTACACTCTCTTTATCCTGAAGAGAAGCAACTGGCTAAGAACCCATTCACAAACATTTTAAACAAACCCAAAAAGGAAGTCAAGAGAAACTGGCAACCTGAATATCTAAGGTTGTAAAATTGACCAGACCATAGGTTTCTATTACTTCACACAGCTCCTTTGTAAGCTTTCTGCAAGAAAAGTTATCAGCAGTTTAAATATAACTAACATGTCAAAAACAAATAGCCAGATTGCAAGACATCATTGCTACATTCTGGTGAATATGGTAGAATTAACGACACTCGGGCATTACTCAAGAGTGTCTGCACAGCTTACAGAGCACACACACTAGTAGATATAAACTCAATTATTAATTCAGCTATAAATCAAACCTGTACTTAGCAGAATGATCCTCATGGTACCGTAAATATGACAGATTTTGCACATCCGTATAGAAATCAAGGTTAAAATCTACAATAAATCCAAAATTAACGATCAGCGAGAGAAAGTAGCACACAAGTCCTACCGACTAATTTTTATATTTAAAACTTGAAAGTTGAGAGGGAGGGGGAGGGGAGCTAAAGCCATATCCACACCTAGCTTCCCACAGCTCTCAATAAGATCAATCTTAGACAAGACATTGACGTGTGGGAATTCCAGATGCAACATGGTAGACAAAGTCAGAAGCAATGCGCTAATGTACTTCCCTGGGTCAGAACAAAGATGGGAATCAACTAAATGCACTGCAGTCAACTGCATGAAATTTGGAAACCGTTGAGAATTGTAGAATTATAGCATCAAGAGAACAAAGTTGAATTTACTTAAAACAGTTCAATGCCACATTATGAGGTAAGAAGTAATCATACCCTAAGGTGAAGCTTCTTCATGAGTCTCGTAATAACATTTCTGGCATTACAATGAAGGAAGAACAATTCCACCTGTCCGGGAAAATCAAAGAGAAGATAGTGGTCTGCAAAAATATTAATATCATTAAACATTTTTTAACTTGAAGAATTATAATATTCTACTAAACCAAGTTATGTACCACAATATTTTAATCATAAAATGAAAATATTTGAATTCTTCGGCATGCATCAATGTGATAACTAATCAGTGGTGAAAAAATAGAAAATGAAGAACCCCATACTGCACTTTATAATTGTTGCTTACTACAGATGTCCATATATCATGGAAAACATAGTTTAACAAGATAAAAGTTTCAACAGAAAGAAAGTGCCACTGAGCATGCAAGATCGTGATCATCTATATATCATACAACTTTTAAAATAAGAAAAATCATGTGCTATACATACCTTTTACAAGAGGTTTTAATTTTGATTCCAACCAGTCAACATTCTTCTCTAAATAATCCATACAATACACAAGACCTGATCGGGCATAACGAAATACAATACTTTAGAAAAAGCAGGACAAGCACATTAAATAAAACATATTTACAGGGAAAAGAAAACATTGCTAAAGTCAAGCAAAACATTGTCCATTGAATCTCGGAAAAATTTAAAGTATAACTATTAGATTCTAGGTGTTTCTTCCAACCTCTTGAGAAATAAAAGTTCAGAGTTCACAAATTCAACTATAACTCGTTGTGAAATAGCACCCCGAATGTTAAAAACACAGTTACAGAGCGAAACAACAATAAAGCAGGCTCACCTCCATTGGGACCAAGCGAATGCTCTCCCATCACATCACTTAGTTTTATGAGATCCTCAATATTCACAGCACACTCGTACCTAAACTTAGGTCAAGGAAACCTAATTCTAATACAAGCAAACGCCAAATTCATAAACAAGTAACAAGTTAGGCAAAAAAGGATACGGTAACGTCTCATTAGCAGGATCCAAATTAATAACAGCAACCTTCCTGCAGAAAATTAATTAAATTCCCACTTAAATACCACAGCAAAGCATCAAATTAACATGAAATTTAACAATTTTTTTAGCAATTAATATCACATACAATTTTATTCAAGTATGTTAATATCACTGCTCGAATAAGCTAACCCTAGAAATAGAATTCATATGTCTTCTTAATTTATTTTCTACTTGCAAAAAAAGGTAAACAAAGAAGTGTACGAGTGAAGAGAAACAGCTCAAATTAAATTAAACGAAATTAAGGGGAAAGAGAAAAAAAAAAAAAAAAAAAGTACCTGCCGATGAGGCTGAGAAACTGAGACATGCCATTACAGTAAGTGGTCTTTCCAGAACCAGGAGGACCAATCACCATTTGCCCAAACGCCGGACTCTCCATGTTTCTACAATTGTTTTTTTCTTCTTCTTTCGTGTATTCCTGTGTTGTCGTTTTTGAGAAGAGAAACGAAGCGGTGGGTTTTAGAGGGGGATTATAAAAATAAAAAATAAAAAATCCATAATGACAAAAAAGGGGGCATTCCGAGAATCGAACTCGGGACCTCTCGCACCCAAAGCGAGAATCATACCACTAGACCAAATGCCCTGATTATGTTATATCCATCACACAATATTAATATATAAGATATGTTTTAACAATTTTGCACCTTTATATATAAACCTGGTTGACAGCAAAGAGCCAAAGATTAAAGCAGCCGGTGGTCCTTGGAGCCTTGGAGGAACATGATTGGAGTATGAGGTTGAATTTTAGTCAGTGAGGTGGTCCATCTATAATGTGTTTTTAGCACATGGTTCAAGATTGGATGCATCATTGCAGAAACTATATACATATATATATATAATATATGCTTAACTGGAATGTTCACATGGGATGATTGGAATGATTTTTATTTGCTAGATGAACATGGCGCACAGAAGATCAAGAACCACCATCATCATCAAGTGGGACTAGGACAGCTCTTTCATTTTTTTCAATATCCTACTAAAAGCCTGACTTTGTTTCTAAGAAATTGCTTTTAATCAACTTTGTGTTGGAGTGGTGGGACATACAAGGGTGTTAAGATGATAATTCAAGCTTTTGTTGTTGACATGTTGTGTTTGCCATGCATATATGATCTATCATAAGAAATTATTAAATGGTAAAAATTATTGGTAAGGATGAATGATCAACACCGTTAATGATCGTTAAAGATTACCGAAGTTTGTGGATAATTATCGCTATTAATAATCATCATAATATTAACGATCTAGCTAGACACGTGATCAATATACATTGTGGATGGGTAGTTACCATCGATCCGTAGGATCGCACACACTAAATCACATGGTTACAAGCTTTTTAAGTGCTCAAAATGCTGTGATATACTGCTGGCTTGATGCATCAATGATCAAACTTCCTGGATGCTTAGAAATGAAGAATATTCAAGAAAATGAATGCAAGATATTAGTGCTTGGTGTGGTCCCTCCCTGCCTCTCTCCCTCTAATCTGAATTTTACCATGAAACCATCTCATGGTTCATATTTACAAGACAAAGAAGATATTTTTAAATCTCCTTTGCTGTTTTGATGTTGAATTAATGAGGCCAGCTATGAAAATGAACTTTATTGCACAGCTGATTAGCACATGAGCTCTTAAAAGATGTTAAATACACATTAAAAGTTAACAAAACTTGCCCAACAAACCCAATCAAATTATCACACCAGGAATTACTTTGATAATCAATTTTGTCCATTTATGTTAAACAGTTAAAAGGGTATCCAAAAATCTTTTAAAAAAAAAAAAGAATAATAAATGATAAGACATTGGTGGTTAGGTGCTTGAAAGTTGGACTAAAATGATAGCCAAACTTTAATCATCTAATACTCTGCTTTTGTTCTCCGCAATCCCCTGCAACTCACATTTCTCTATCTTTCCTTTTTCTTTTCTCTTCCTCTTGTTTTTTCAGCCTCCAGTAGTACAAAAACAGCTCATATAACAAAGGAAGAAGAGAATATAATAAGCTCTAGTTAGTTGAGTTTGTTGAGGAGAGAATTGGAAGCCATGGCAGCATTTGGAGGAACTACACAGAAATGTATGGCTTGTGACAAGACTGTGTATCTGGTTGATAAGTTAACAGCTGACAATCGTATCTACCACAAAGCCTGCTTCAGATGCCACCATTGCAAAGGAACCCTCAAGGTATTATTATATGTATTACATTGATTATGCTCTTGTTGATACAGTATATATGTTTTCACAGGACTAGAATTTTATTAAAACTTCACTGTTTGTTATTTCATATTCATGAGATCAAATGATGAGATTAAGATTTTCTCATTTGTTAAATCTACTTGAATTGTGATATGTGGATCTGAGAACTGTTTCCAAGTTAACTAGTGCTCTAGGGGATGTTCAATCTGCCTTCCAAGAGCTTTGTTATTGTGGTTCTTCAATACTAAAGTGGACCTAATTGAGGATTTGTATTTGAGAATGTGATTTATGGACAACCATCAATGCAAATTAATGGTAAAATTCTATTGACTGATTGATGATCTATTTGCAGCTTGGCAACTACAATTCCTTTGAGGGGGTTCTATATTGCAGGCCACACTTTGATCAACTGTTTAAAAGAACTGGAAGTCTGGACAAAAGCTTTGAAGGTATTACCCAAAATCCACCTATCCAGATTGAATGCAAAATATCACATAAACTAACTCTTTTATAAGCTGATTTATTCCCATCTCAATTCTCTTTCCAGGAACACCAAAGATTGTAAAACCAGAGAAACCTACCGATGGCGAGGTAGATTTACTTGCATTTTAGAAATTTTGTACCATTCATGTTGTCCTAGTACCTGTCATTGAGCTTGTTGATGACCGTCTTCTTTGAACAGAAACCTATGGCAGCTAAAGTCTCGAGTATGTTTGCTGGAACCAGAGATAAATGTTTTGGCTGTAAGAATACTGTCTACCCAACTGAGAAGGTAAAAATTTGCTGAAACTTTTCAATAGATTCATAAAACAAGCATAAGAACACAGACTTGCTGCACAAAACATTCATGCTAATAATGGTTTTTGTCTGTTAAAAAGGTTACGGTTAATGGAACTCCTTATCACAAGAGCTGCTTCAAATGCACCCATGGAGGATGTGTAATTAGTCCATCCAACTACATTGCCCACGAAGGACGACTATACTGCAAACATCACCACATTCAGCTCATCAAGGAAAAAGGTAACCTAAGCCAGCTTGAAGGTGAGCTCGAGAAGGGTTCGGAGAATGAGAAAGTCAACGGAGAAGAAGTTGTAGCTGAATCATAATCAGCTGGAGATGTTTATGTTCTTGGAGATCGAAGTTCTTTGCCCTTTTCATCTGATGTTCTCTGCCTCTCCATGTTGCTCTGACCATCAATATTTTCCCTGCAGTCCAAATGGCTTTACGTTCACAAGACATGAAATTTTGGGTACTTTTTAGTTGATTTGGTGTGGGTTTTCGTTTGTATGTTTGGATTCTCTCGTGTAATTGTCGATGGATGGTTGATTGATATGCCAATACTTGTTTGATTCTCAATATATGCTACGTTGAGAGATGTTATAGTGTAACTTCTGAACTCATTTTGCACCCAATTAATCTTAAATAGATGTTGGTAAAATCATCTGCTTTGAAGTATCAAGTATGATTGTAAACTAGTGAAGCAACTCTTATGCCCAGGCAGTCCAGGCTTGATTAAACAGCTGCAGATCCTATCTCAAATTATGTACTAGGGAGCACAAGCGAACAAAGAAGCAAATTTCACCCGTGAAGAGCAAACCTTGTAACGATGGATTTGGGAGTGCAAAGATAGTCTTGGAACAGGGACTTTTCACTGTAAAACGCAACTGTAGCAATATCAACAGCTTTATACATCCTTAACTTACATTGAAAATTACCAGACTTGTGATTAATTGACCTGTAGAAGGGAAGAAGCAGAGGATACTAAAGTTTCTGAAGAACATTTTGCAAGTGGGAAATGCAAAACGATTGCTTGTTTGTGCACTCCAGATCATGCCATCCAAGTTACTGATTGTACTACATTGTTGACAACATTGAAAACATAGCATATATGCATAAAAGTGCAACACAAGGATCTTCATAAACATAGAATCTATTATTTCCACAACACGAATATAGTACAGAGTGCCACAATGTTATATGGCATACACCAAGGAGTCTTATTTTGACATTATGTACAGATTACAGAGATTATCCCAAGCAGGGATACCAAACAAATCAAATCTACAGCGCATCAAGAAGGCTGCCATCTTGGACCATGGGATTGAGGTCTATGATAAAATTATCCCAGAGAAACCCAAAACCAAATGTCCCATCCTGGTAGTGCCATATTCTTCCCTCCCCTTGTCGAGGATTGGTCGATCTGCCTGCTGAATCTCGAATTACTAAATCATAGCTTGAGTTGATGTACATTATGTGAGAGACCACCTCATTTTCTGCTGAAGGACAGTGGTGATGTATGTGATCTGCCTCTGCAAGTGAACGATAATGTATGCGACTATCATACAAGTATTCTTCCTCAGGTGAAAATGGAGACTCGATAAATGTAGTATTTGATGTCCAGAACACAGGGGGAGCAGAATAAGAGGGCAAGTCCCCAACCCTTCGGCAGATGATGCCCCCAACATCATATGTCACGAGATAAAAGACTAAGTTAATGCCATCACTTGTTCCCTGCAACATGAAGCTGGAAAGAGGTCAAACAAGCTGCAATGCAGAATCGCAGCGCATCAACCATCTTCCAACAAACTAGGGAACAATTATAAAGCAACAATGAAAGAAAGTAAAGCTAGTAGTTACGCTGAAATCAAGTTAGCTCATCAGAAACCTCAAATTAAGCAACTGAAATGAGCTATCAACCCAGGTTAGACCAAGTGGTCTAATCAGAGAGGATTTGAACTAAACAGAACAAATATCCTTCTCCATAAATGCTCAGTGGCCAATGCATAAACAGCACGGCACCATGAAATATGCTGACTCAAACAACATAAATTAGTAGGAAATCGCTTTATTAACATTTTCAAGTAGGCACTTTACAGAAAACTATTTCGACATGAAGTCTGATTCACTAAACCTCAATTTTCTATAATCGACTAAAAAAAGCCTATTCATTGAATACAAACAGAGACATGTGCATTGCTTAAAATATTCAACATCAATCAACATATATATGCAAGAAGATGAGTTAAAATTGCTCTATCACAATTTTGTTAAACCTTTACATTAAACAGGTGTCCAGTGCATAATTAAAAAGAAACCAACACTATAATACAGAACTCGGTAAGCCTATCATTCCTGACTTCCAGTTAAGCAAACCATATCCTACATTTCTCTACAATTTCATCAAAACTAATCTATCAGGCAATAAATAGAAACAAACATATATACAAGCAAATCGCGGAATACAAAAGATCAAACCTATTGATCACCAAAAATATGTACAATGAGAATAGGAAAGGCATTTTACAACACCTTCCATAAACCCTGCAAAGGCCGAGCAGGCGTGGGGGAGCAATTCACAATCTTTACAAAATGCTCAGGCTCCCACCTTCTCTTCCCCAGCCTCTCCCTCTCTCTCCTCCTTTGTCTCCTCCACGCTCTATCCCCGCCTGGGGATATCCTATTTGCCAATTGCGTATAATACATTTCCGTTACCAAACACTCCCCTGAACTCCCCTCGCTCTCGTCTCCTCTCGAATACTGAATCACTGAATTTGGACTGCTTTGAGACAGGTGTTTTCCATGTACTTGAAAATAATTAGCATAATTTTCCTCAACCAATACATGACAAGCCCCCACGAAATTAACGTTAACTGAAACCAAATCCTCGACTAACCCGAACTGACAACATTTGACAAAATCGTCCCACAATTTAATTTCCCCGTCAAGTTTGAGAAAATTTACAATCTCTCCATCGGAACTCAAACTCATCCACAAAAACGGAGACTTTAAGACATTGCAAGTACAGTTTTGAGAGGGACAAACCCTAGAGGCTGCGACGAACGACGGGCCCCACTCGAAGTGAATCAACGGCGGAGATGAAGAATTGACAGTGGGTTCACCGCTTCTGCGCCAGAAACCGATCAGATTCTCCCATTCGTCGAGGGTCTTGTAGAGGAGCTTGTACCCGATTTTGCCGTCTCCCCAAGTCTTGATCTGAGTTTTTGCGCCCCACCGCCTCTCGCACATAGGGTACCAGAGCTTGTCGTCGCTACTACACAACGAAACGGATCGTTTCGATGTACAAGCGAAGCTGGCGATTTGTTTTGGGGAGAGGAACGATAGAATGCTGATCTGAATGTCCTCATGAAAATCGGTGAATGAAAACGAATCTACGTCGACCATTGTTCGTGAAAGAAAAAAAAAATGAATTTTCTCGGGAAAGTTATGGTTTTTTTTTTCTTGGGAAAATGCTAGTGAGGATGAAGGAAAGATAAAAGGCAGGACCGGCAGGTGTGGGATTTGGTAAATGGTAGATTCTTGGAGAGGAGGGAATGATGCTGTTGAAGAGATGGAAACTTCACAAGTCGTGGTCGTTGAAACTACGGAAGTAATTTGGCCTGTGTTGTGTTTGGGATATAAACGCAATTTTAAATAATGTTTGTTTTGATAAAGTACGGGGAGTTTATGATTGTAACCGTGCAGAGCGTCTATATTATCAGAAAATCTTCAATATGACAGTCTTATTGTCATGTTAAACCATTTGATTTCCACAACACTCATCATGGTAGAAGCTATTTATTGATTTATATTATATTATAAGCCTTCAATTTAGTTTTATAGCATTACAAATTTACAATTCTAACATTGAAGAGCGTAGGATCAGTTAGAACGTGACTGTGGTGGTCAAAAAAGGACCTTCAGCCTAAGCCCTAAGGTCATGCTTGGTAGGAGGGAGGGAGAGCATGAGGGATGGATGAATTAGGAGGTAGAGAATGTAGGTGGGATAGAGAGGATAACAGCAATCCTCCATGTTGTTTGATATTGAAAGAAGGGTTGGATAGATGGATTGGTATTTAATTTATAAAATTATTATATTACCCTTAAAAAAATGGAGGGTAATGAAAAATTGAAGGGTATTTCGGTCATTTCCCTCCAATCTTCTCTCCCTCCTTTCTCATCCACTCAAATTGGGGGGATTGATTTTTGTGGGCCCAGAGGGAGAAGTTCTCTCTCCTCTCCTCCTCTCCCTTTACTTCTCCTTCCAACCAAACAAGGGATTTGCTCTCCCTCCCTTCTCCTCTCCCTCCAACCCTCTCCCTCCCTCCCTCTCTCTTTCCCTTATACCAAACACAGCCTAAGAGGCAGACCCATTAATTAATTAAAAGACCTTGTTTCAAAGATTTTAAATGGGGCAAATAAAAAACAAATTAAACTAAAGCCCAACGTGGCCCAACCAAGGGAACAGACCCATAAAGCATGACCCACTAGGGCACCTGGCCCAACAAACACGTGGTCAATATCAAATGAAAACAACCAGAATCATGTCAGACGTTACGCGAATAGAGATGGCAGTATTCCCCACGGGGCCGGGGCCCCGTGGAGCCCTGCCCCGAACGGGGTGGGGATGGGGATAATATTCGGGGACGGGGACGGGGATGGGGATAAAATCTTATCCCCGAAGGTGAAGCGGGACGGGGACGGGGGAAGCACTCCCCGCCCCATCCCCGCCTCGATATATATATAAATTATATATAATATAATATAATATTCAAAATTTTAATATTATTTAACATTAATTATTATTATTTTTGCTTTGTTTTGGGTGTGTTTTGTGTATTTTATTCTTTCTTTTAGTTGTGAGCTTATTGCTCCGTTTCTATTGTGTTTTTGTTTTGGCAATACTGTGCTTGGGTGTTGGCATAGTCTGGGCTGTTGGTTTTTTTGCCCTGTTCTTGTTGACTGTGTGCTCTTGCTCAGTTTCCTTGTGCTTTTGGCTGGCTATGCTATGGCTAGTTTGTTGTACCTTTGTTTGACTTGTTTTATGAAATTGGTTGTTAAAATTAAAAAAAAAACATTAATTTTTTTCTTTTTAACATATATATATATATATATTAACTAAACTTTAGAAGTTAGTTAGTTTTATAAAATCTTTGATTTTGGACATATGAATTTCTACTTTTTTCATTGTTTTAAGTTGTGATTTGTAAATGTAAAGTTATATTAGACGGGGAACGGGGTGGGTATGGGAAAGGCCCCTCCAACGGGGAATCCCCGCCCCCTCCCCCGCTTCTCTTAATGTGGGGATGGGGACGGGGACGGGGACGGGGACGGGGATGGTTTTGGAGGGCAGGGACGGGGATGGAAATGCATTCCCCGACCCCGACCCACCCCGTTGCCATCCTTATACGCGAATCTCAACGTCTGACAAAGCCTTTAATACCATATTCAAATGATTCAAAACGGGCATTAAAAGGGCCGATGATCACGCTCTCATAAAGAGGACGATAGGTGAAGGCTCCAATGGTTTCACTATAAATACCAAACCCTTTCTCAAAGAAGGGGGTCTTGATTTTCTCAACTCATATGCGAAAACTCTCTAAACTTTGTTTCGCAATTCTCTTCTTTCATTTATTGCAATTCTTAAAAGAGATCGAACCAATCACTCTCAGAGACGAATCGACCCACATCGAGCCAAGGAACCGACGGGGTATCGATTCTTCAAAGTCACCGATATACACGCATCGCCCTAATCACTGATCGATCGACATCGAGTCTAGGGACCCCTCTGGACATCGAACCAGAAGATCCATCGATATCCGACAATACCAACTAATAGCTCGATTCAACATATCTAGCACAGCGATTTGTCACCCCAACCCATTTTAATTTCAGTTCACTCATCGAATGATATATTGACTTGAGCGTCGAAGTGTTCCCTCAAGGGATCACCTCCTCCTGTGGTTCGCCACCACTCTGTTTGTCTCTTATTTTGCAGGTTGTCAGTGCCCATCTTGTCAACCTCGAATTAATTGTAAATCCGATCGACTACAGTGACAAGATCAAACAATACATATACAATCCGGGTATCTGCTCTTATATCACATCAAAGAAGGAAAAAGTTAACAAATAATGGTAAAAAGCATATGGTGCCCTCGAACTTTAATTTAAGGTGCGCTTGAATTACAATAAGAAAAGTGTGGCTTTGAATCTATTTGCCTTGGTTAAAAAAAAATAATAATAATAATTCGAAGAGTACAATAAGGTATTTCGAAAAGAAAAAAAAAGTATAAGGTAGCATAAGAATGTAAAATTTTTTAAATTACATTATACATAGCATATGAAATGAAACAGAACACAAAAATGTACAAAAATTCCCTGTTACGCACACCATCTATATATCACTAGCGTTAGATCCAGATCGTCGAAAGTCCTTGATGTCACTCTCAATAGACGTGGAGATCCCACCACCTAACCGATCCTTGGAATCACGACGCCTGAACTTGCCATCACCCACTCTATCAGCACCATTGAAAATTTGACCCAGTAGTCCTTGCATCGACTCAGGATTGATATACGATTTAGCTTGTACAACAGAAGAATACGAGTTGAAGAACTCAGTATAAACCGGTACTACAAACTTAATAGTGGATTCTCTGATTTGCTCTCTCAAATCAATGGCTTGAATCACATAAGACCCTCTGTGCTTTTGCGAAATCTCTTCAAAACCCCTGAAAAATGCGTCCATTTTACTCTTCATTATAGCTCCAACATTGCTCTGCCTCTTCAAGTCTTCTGTGTCTAGCAATCTGACAAGAGGTCCCCAAGCTTGTCTTTGATACAAGTAAGCGGATTCTTCGGTGAAAACCTTGTATGTCTTCTTCATGTATTCTTCTCCCAACAGCTTACCCAGTTCAGTGTTTCTTGTTCTCATGTAAATGTACCAGTAAGTGTTCATAGCAAACACATGGGGCTGGACTTTGTCCCTGTAATGTGATCTTTTTGATTCGATGTTTCTTTGAAGAGCTTCCATGATGTTTGTGATTGAATCGTTGAGTAAATTCTCATCGGTTTCGGGTTTCGATAAAATACCCGCCTTCCATATTTGCTCTGTTCGAAGAACTTTGGCCATGGATACACTATAAATATCAGTTGCAAGGTACTTGAGATAATTAATAGCGTATCTTACAAGTTTTGGAACTGAGCAATCTTGAGGTGGTGGAAAACCGTCTGCGTTTCCTTCAATTTTGAGACCAAATTCCCAAAACACTTTGCTTGAAGCATGGATTAGTAGCTTTTCTAGTTCTCTGAATCTTGTGCAAATGTCAGCTCCAGCTTCGCCTTCGAAAACTTCTGAAAATTTGATTTTGAGCTTTTCCAAGGAGTCGAACATGTCTAAGAGCTTGAATAGTTTCTGGGGTTCTTTGCTACTTCTCGCAACGCCTTCTCCGAATCGGAAAAACACTGCCATGATCTTGTCAGCGATCTTGACAAAGCATTCTAGCCAAATGACTCCGTCCATGATTCCTCCCAAAACTTGGACGCAGAGTTTCTTCTCTGATATGATTACAGTTTTGACTGCAAGTTCGAAGTGTTGGGTCCAGAGAGTTATTGCTGTCTCCAAGCTTTCCCATTCCATTTCATCGATTTCTTCCGGAAAATATGTTTTCAAGTAATCAGGATTCAACCGCATTAATGCTTTCGCTGCTCTTCTGTATCTCACCTGTTAAACAATGTCACAAAATTAGTCCCACAAATCTAAAATCAAACTTACTTCTCTGTTTCAATGATCATGTTAGCAATAAATTATCCGTCAAAACCGCTTTTGGAGAATGAACCTCTTCGGAGGATGACTACCTAAATGACACTCGTCACTCGTAACAGGACAAGTGTCCCCCACGCCTACAATGGTGTCGACAATACAACAAGGAGTCAAAAATAAATCTATAAGTACCACTTATAAAGGTAAATCGAATTCAGTATTTTCATTTGGTAAAAACCCTCTACAATTACATTGCATCCTTACTCAAGTAGTCAAGTACTAACTTTATTGCCAATATCCCTTGTTGACCACCTTAACTGTTTGTTATTATTCTATTGGTCAGAGGACTCTAGATGCAACCTCTGAGGACCAAGGATGGGGACTCATCCTCCGATAACCATCCCCCGAAGGACATTAACCAAACATCAATGTCTCATTTTTATCCTCAACATATCATATTAACAAAATTGAAGGGTAGTGATCATAGTGTAATTCCAATCAAATACCAAGAATGTTTTGGGAATACAAACTTACCTTGACAAAGATATCGATACATATATCCAAACAATCATTGGAAGCCAGTGTTTCTGCAATTCGTGTAAGAACTTGGACCTCCATTTCTGATCCCAAATCAGAATCCACAATCTCAGCTTCTTCATCTTCATGTGATTCGCCTATATCTTGATGTTTTAATTGTTGTAGCATACCCTCAAACTCATCTTGCAAATTGAGTAGCGATTCATCAAGCAACCCATCGAACCTCATCGCGTCAACCTCAGTTTCATAGAGAGTCTTGAGAGTGACTAACGTCTCTCTCAACCTATGCGTCCTGTACTGATCAGTGGCTTTAGTCCTGCTCAAGAACTCCACTACTTCTTGAAGCTTTTGAATCACAGGCTCACCATCTTGACTTATCGTGTTGATTGTCGCGTTAAGCTGATCGACACAATCAACATATTTAATCAATTGTTTGAGCCTTCTTTTGGGGTTTCCCTCAGAGGATGCTTTGGAGTAGACTGCAAGAAGGTTTTGCTGAAGAGACTCAGCGAGCTTGAAGCTATCGAGAAGCGCGAGGGCTGGAGAGACAGCTCTGTTGATTCTTGTTTCGAGGGCTTTCGCGGTCATAGCCAATGAATGTAATGGTGCTAGTCGTTTGGCAGCCGTAGAAAGATTCTCTTCTGTATCCTCAAACTTGCTGTCTATCTTTTCTAGAGTTTCTTCAACTTTGGCTGAGACTCGTAGGAGATTTTTCAAGTCAGTGCAGGCTAATTCAAGCTTCATTAGCGTTGAATCCTCTTCGTTGGGTGCCATTATCTTCTCTTGCACACACAGAAACAGAGTGATGTTTAATTGGATTTGTGAATGTAAAACAAATGTGATGTGTTGTCAATGAGAGAGCTGCGGCTAGAATATTGTCAAACTGTCAACGACAAGACCAATGGTGTGGATGCAAAAGACGACGAGAAGATCACTTTGGAGAATCGATCATCTCTATATAAAACAATGAACAAATGGCATTAACTTATGCAAATCAGACAAATGACATAATTCAACATATTCTAGAGCTGGAGCCGGTATTTATATTAAATAAAGATTAATGACTGAAAAATATAGGGAAATTATTATTCTCTCCCCTGTAGTTTGCCGTATTCTCTAGTCTCCCTCCTCTAGTTTTAAAATTCTCCAATTTCTCCCCTCCCATGCACAAATACAACTAATCTCACTATATAAAAATAGGTATGGGAGGGGGGAAATTGAAGAATTTTAAAACTAGAGGGGAGAAACCGAAGAATACGGAAAATTATAGGATAATTTCCCACAAATATATATATATTCAGCCGGTTATCCTTCAAACAAGGAACCCCATGTCGGTCAAAATTCCACACAATCCAATCTTTTTTTTTTTTTTTTTATGGGACATTTGAAATAAGAAATCTGGCTTTTACTATCCTACAAAGTGATTTTGTAGGATAATATAAATTTAAATGGGATAAAAATACAAATTCAACCATATTAATAATGTTAGTTGAAGATAAAAGTTGAGGTGAATAATGGTAAGCTCTCGTATCCATATATTAAGATCATGAATTCATGTCGTATCTCTTCTAAAAATCCAAAATTTATATTTAAAAAAACAAAAAAAATTAGTTGATGGTTATTAGGCCAAATACTATGTACAAGTAATCAATAGCCTCTCGGTAGATGTAAAATCAAGAAAACAAATTGTACAATTAATTATTTAAATAAAGGAAATCAAGAAAATAAAAATTACATTATTATGCGATTTGTACATAATATAGTGATGAAACTTTGAAGTCTAAAACTCACCGCTACGTTATGAAATTGTGGGTTCAAGTTGTGTTTCTCTTCCCAAACCTTAAAATTATTATAATAGTTTTTAAAAAAAAGTTCAATAAAAACTTTAAACGTACAGCAATTAACGGAAATTTCAAATTTAGTCACAAATTAGACGAAAATGAGGAAGAAGTTTCAATTTTCCCTATAAACGATGCCGTTGTACACGTAAAAAAGTAACAAATCACCATTAAACAATGACGAATACAAAAATGACACGTCGTGATAGCTTTTTCAGCTCATTAGGCGCGAAACTTCTGGTGAATTCGAAGCTGACTGGTTTTTAGTTTTAAATTTTTAAGTTTGTGAGTGATTTGATTAACATTTATCAAACAACCTAAAAAAATGGCGAGCTACTTGCGACGAGTACGATTTCAGCGATCATCAGCTTTATCTTCTTCAAGTAGATGGTTCTCTTCAACGGATGCGTTGGTCGAAGTCAAGCCCGGTGAAGTTGGGTTGATCTCTGGAATTCCAGAGGAAGATCTTCGACGACGGGTACTTCTCATTTGTAATTTTTTTCGATTTTGGTACAATATTATAGTTTTGAAATACATCATTTTATATTTTCTATATCATATAGAGTAGAAACGTCAGATTTTAAAATTCTATAATCAAATCTAGTTTGTTTGAAATTAGGGATTTTTTTTTTTCTGTGTAAGCCCAAAAAAATTAAATAATTTGGTTCAAACAATCAAGATTTAACTTGAATAGAGGAGATAAAATTTAGAGTGATCTCACCTTTTCACTTGAATTGTGCTTATGTTATTATTCCACAATGCAAGGTTAATTTAGCCTGAGATTCAGAAAATTGTATATGCTGTTGTGTTTTTTCTCTTCCCTAAATTTTAACCTTGTTTTCATTTTTGTCTGAAAAGGTCATTATTTACTCGCCTGCACGAACTGCAACTCAGCAAGGATCAGGGAAAGTAGGGAAATGGAAAATTAATTTTCTGTCAATACAGAAGTATGTCGTTTTAAGTGCATAATTTATACAGTCTCTTCTAATACGTTCCAGGAATAATTCGTGAACGTTTAGTCTTTGTATCTTTAAAAAATTTCACCTCCTGGTAACCATATAGGAAGGCTTGTTGAGTTGTATTTGATGAACATACACATTAGCATTATATGTGGCGACCTAGCTTGAAGGCTTGTTATATACCTTTGTTGGTCAAATTAATGGCATGGAAAACTATTCACTTCCTTTGATCGCAACCTTTTACAGGTGGGAAAATCCTTTGATGGGTTGGACATCCACAGGAGACCCTTATGCCAATGTTGGTGAAGCAGGACTCTGTTTTGATAGTGAAGCAGCTGCAAAGGCATTTGCTGAAAAATATGGTTGGGAATATACAGTATGTACTTGTTATTATGTTTTAGTTTTCTTGCACACATCTGCTAATGAGTACAAATACCAAGTGAATTGCTTCTGCTTTTTTTTTAACTATTTGAACTTTGTTACTCTCTAGTACTTTTCCATACTAAATTATAAACATTCAAACTACAATTGTTCAGATGACAGCAAGAACTTAAATCTACTGACGTGTTGATCAATTTTTATTTTTTATTTTACAAAGATGCACCAACAATGCTTAGCTGTAGCCTGTTCGATCAACTGAGTTTTTGGTGTCAAGACTGCATGTTCTATTGATCACTCTGTTGTTTATACTTGACAACTTCAATTGTTGTGCAGGTTAAGAAGCCGCATACACCTCTTCTAAAGGTACTAATTCTAAACACTTTATTTGCCATAAAAATACAAGCTTGAGGCTCCCTCTGATGAACAATTAAAATGCATTAGCACACTAGTATTTGTTACTAATTACTTCGATTTTTAGTTAAATTTCATAACAGAGTTATATAATCTCTTATGTTTCCAGCCAAAGTCCTATGCTGACAACTTCAAGTGGAAGGGGCCTGCAAAGACTCAAGATAATTAAACTGTACTTATGATGATGCATTGCAAGCTTAAACTCTGAAAAAATCTGTAATTTTAGTTGTGTATTTGTGCATGTCTCAGTCCCTGTAATATAGCAATAAACGATCTATTTTCTCTCAAAAATGATCATCTGTTTTTTTTTCCTTCTCTTTTCCTCTTAACTTGATAACGAAAGTACATTCTAATATACCAATCATGTGTTGGTGTGAGTGGTTTGGTGCTCTCATCCCTTAAGCAAGGTTGTGAGTTCAACTCCCCTTGTGAACGGAGCTACACATATTGGGAGCACTTTACCCCTTAATGGGCCGACCTGGTGCGAATCTGGATTAGTCGGGATGTGATCTGGACTGATTGCACCGTATAATGGATCCGCCCCATCCGGAAACCGGATGGTGTAAACCAAAAAAAAAAAAAGTACATTCTAATATTCTATTAAATACAAAAACGTACAGGGCAGAAGTTGAAAAAAAGAAGTAAAAAAAAAAAAACTATAACTATGTATACATAGTAGATTAAGTGCAGTGACTAGTAGATAACTTTCTGTGTACAAATCAGGTATTCAAGCATCGCAACTAGACTGAGAAGTGTCTCCGGTGGTGGGTTGTGTGTGGAACCTCCATGAGAATAGATAGTCCTTAGATTCACAGGACAATCTGATCACATCACAAAAAGCATTGATGGAGTTCTTGTTACCAACACTTCCCCATTCAATCCTAACCCAGCAGGAAAACCCATTTGATGATGATGAAATTGCAGGCACTTTGTTTGAATCGCAAAAGCGAAGCATCACCTCTCCACAGATCCTCTTGCATGAGTGACCTCCTAGTTTTCCATCATTGTTGGTCACCATGCAATCCAACCAAGAACATTCTGGTTGACCTACCATTTCTTTATAAGCAGAATTTGCCATCCTCACTTTGTTGTTTGAATCCGATATAATCGCTGGCAATGTCTCAGATTCGACCTCTTCCTCAACTTCTTCTGGCTTCTTCGGAACTTGCACAGCTGGGTTCAGGCTTGTATCTTCACTGATGCATCCCACAGTTATGCTTGAGCCGACCGGTCGAATCGGCTGCGGTGATATAACACTTGGTGTTGTGGAAGAAGGTGCTTGTAGTTGCAACAATAAGTCCTTCTCTTCTGGGATGACAGCCACCTTGTTCAAATCTATTGTATTTACTCCTCCAAGTGGCTCCATGCAATTCCTGAGTTCAGGTGTTTGTGGAGTGCAAGGAAGAAGAGGAAGTGTGACCAAATTTGAAGAAGTTGTGGTTTGATTTTCAAAGTTATTGTTGGGACTGAGTTGTCCAAGTCCTGGCAAGTTTGGAAGAGTGAGCTGAGGAACATGTGCAAAACCTTGAAAAGATAGATTTTTTGCAGGGGATGTTAAATGGGTAGGAGAAGAGAGCCCAAGAGTAAGTGACCTAGGTCTTTTGAGGTTATTGAAAGTGGGTGGTGACATAGCTGTTCTTCCTCTCTTTCTGGTTCTAGTAGGCCTGACCTGCAATTGTGGCCAAAAATCCCTAAGATAACAAGACTGCCTTATCTTATTAGGACTCTCACTCATGGAAGAATCCAGATAAGACTCTGGTTTTGGTGCTATTGGCCTGTACCTAGACATAATCTCAGCTGTTTTTGCTGTGGTATTGGCTGTGGTGGTTGAATTATAAGGACTCAACGTCTTGATCATGGTTGATGACTGGTATTGGCTGTTTTTTAAACTTCTCTTCTTGATTTCACTAAAAAACCCCACCAACTATTTGCTTAATTGCTTCAATGGAAGTTGTTATAATAATAACCTAGAAAGGAAGGCTATGGCTGTTCACAAGAAGAGAAAAGTGATTTGAGCAGCGAGTGAGAGAGGTCTATAAGTGCGCAGAGCAGCCAATGAAAAGAAGGCAACATGAAGAAAAGAGGCAAGAGATTGTGACACGTGTAAGTGTACGGTGGGGTACGTGTTTGAGAGAGTTACATACAGTGACATGTGGGATTTTGTGTATGCATGCAAATTGCAAACACATTATCATCAATTCAATTACCAGAATACTATAGAATATCTAAACACAGAGAGAGAGAGAGAGAAGAGTGGTTTCTCACACCAATCGAAGAGGCCACACGTTACAACGCGTGTGAGTGAAGTTGGCATGCGTGACTACACCTATCGTCAGGATTGGTTTTTTTGGGTTTGGGCTTGATTTTTTAACAAAAGCGTTCAATTCTGGGTCGGTTGTTTTTGGATTTGATCCACGTGCCCGATGGTCATATTACACATTTGCATGAAGCAACAGATGAGTTGGAATCTGATTGGAGGGTTTTTGTAGTTGCTTGAGAGGTTCAATTTTTAAGTGAAAGCAGATCGCTACACGTGTCCCCTTGTCTGTGCGTACTGTGGGCTTTGCTATGTAAAGCGTGCCTTCTTTTCTCTGCTGCTAGCGCCGTAGCGGTTCTTTTGTAGTTTGCCACGTCGTCCAATTATGTTTATTCATAGGTCTAGTCGTCATTCAATAGTCATGTTCTTTTGAATTGGATATTTATATTTCATCAAATAATAAAATAATGTTATCTGTCAAAATTTAAAAAAAAAAAAAAAAATCAACAGTTACATGAGATAAGGTTAGTATCTATTAATTTTTTTTTAAAAAAAATGTTTGATTTTTTTATAAACCCTTTAATTGAAATTTAATAATTAATAATAACTCAATAACTATACTAAAACTGCATAGTATCTATAACAAGATAAAGTTGTTTCGGTGATTCACCATCATACCTACACCACGTTTTGAGTTAAAATTTATCCCCTCTCCAAATCTCGAATAAATGTAGTCTTTTTTTAAAATAATAATTAAAAAAAAAACTATCCGATCAAAATTAAGATACAAATATTTTATCCAATTTTTGTAGTCATAAATTGCATGACTTTTTAAAAGATAATACAGATATTTAAAAAATAATAATAATAATGCAAAATTAGATAAAGATAAATATATATTTATTTATTACATATAGATAATAATAATTTAATAAAAAATAATTTTTTTTAATAAGTCATTGAGTAGAGTTTGAATCATGAATCATTTCTTGTTCTATTTTTTTTTTTAACTATTATTTTAAAGAGCAATATAGTTATATTATGTATTAAAAGGAAATTAGAGTTTGATTTATTTATTTTTTCTATTTTTTTAAGGCTAATGGAGTTTAGATGAAACATTTTTTGTTTATTTTTGAATGCAAAAACTATATTAACCAACATAATAAAAAAGCAACAACAGTCATCCCTGATCAGCTTTCATAACCAATCAGAAAAAGATGAACAACGGACAACAGAACAACCATTTCTCAATCCATTTAGCAATTCCAAGAGTTTGAATGGAGCGGTTGTCAACATGAAAGAGAGAAAAAGAAAATAAATTTACTATATAATTTATTTTATTTTATTTTTTAAAATGAAAAACTATATTAACCAACAGAAAAAAAAAAAAAAAAAAAAAAATTCATCCCTAATCAGCTTTCACAGTCAACCAGTAAAAAATAAACCCTGTAAAATAGAACAACCATTTCTCACAACTCATTTATCAATTCCATGAGTTTGAATGAAACAGTTGTCAGTATGAAATATATTATATAAAAAAAAAAGTAACAAATCTTTACTATATAATTATTATTTTTATATACTTAATTCCCACCAAAATAGTAAAGGTCCAATAAAAATAACAGTTTTATATATATATTATACTAAACGTAAAAGTAAAACAAAAACATAAAAATGTATCAGATTAATTGATATTTATTATTTGTAATAAACGGAAGATAATTAAGTAAAAGAAAAATAGATTTTGACCTTTTTTTTGCTATTTTTTTAAAGACTAATTAGAGTTTGAATGAAACAATTTTTTATTTTTATTTTAAACAAATAAAAGAACTACATTAACCAACAAAAGTTATCAATGATTAGTTTTCTCAACCAATCAGGAAAAGATGAATTCCAGAAAACATAAATTTTCTCGGTAAATCGAAAAAAGATGAAGTCCCGATAAAGGAAGATTTTACAGCCCATCAAGAAAAGAACTCTAAAAAAACAGAAGCCTTCACAGCCAATCTGGAAAAAGTGAACTCTAAAAACAGAACAACCATTTCTCATAACTCATCTAGCAATTTCATGAGTTTGAATGGAACAGGTTGTCAGTATGAAAGAGAAAAAAAATATTTACTGTATGATTTTTTTTCATTTTTAATAAAAGAACTATGTTAATCAACAGAAGAAAAAACAACAACAGTCATTCCTGGTCAGCTTTCACAGCCAATCAGGAAAAGATAAATCCTAAAAACCAGAACAACCATTTCTTACAGCTCATTTAGCAAATCCATGAGTTTGACAGCATGAAACAAAAAAAAAAAGAAAAAAAAAAGTAACAAATCTTTATTCTTTACTATATATTTGTTATACTCAATCCCCCAAGATTAGTAAAGGTCAAATAAAAATAACATTTTTTATTTTATTTTGATATATTATACTAAACATAAAAAATATAATAAGTAAAAAAAAAAAACATAAAAATATCAGATTAATTGATATTTATTATTTGTAATAAACATGAGATAATGAAGTAAAAAAAAATAAAAAATTAGAGTTTGACCCTTTTTTTTTTTTTTTTTGCTATTTTTTTAAGACTAATTAGAATTTAGAGTTTGAATGAAGCAATTAAAAAATAATAATAATAATAATAATAAAACCTACATTAACCAACAGAAGTCATCAGTGATTAGCTTTCACAACCAATCATGAAAAGATGAACTCCAGAAAACATAAATTTTCATAGTCAATCAGGAAAAGATGAACTCCTGATAACAGAAGTTTTCACAGCCAATCAAGAAAAGAACTCTAAAAAAACATAAGCTTTCATAGCCAACCATGAAAAGATGAACTCAAAAAAACAGAAAAACCATTTCCCATAGCTCATTTGGCAATTTCATGAGTTTGAATGGAACAGATGTCAGCGGAGAAAAAAAAAAAAAAAAAACTTTACTATATAATTGTTTTTATTTTTATTTTATTTTTTTAAGGAAAGAACTACATTAATCAATAGAATAAAAAACAATAACAATCATCTCTAATTAGATTTCATATCCAATGAGGAAAAGATGAAAAAAAAAAAAAAAAAAAAACAAGACAACCATTTCTCACGACTCATTTAGCAATTCCATGAATTTGGATAGAAAGTTGCAAGAATGAAAGAGGGGAAAAAATGTAACATATCTTCACTATTTAACTTTTTTTTTATATACACTCAATTCATAGATTACTAAGAACATGTGTATGTGAGCAGGGTACCTGCCACCCGAATGGTATCAGAGCCTTGTCTCGAGTCCCTGGAGTCCAGGAAAAGAGTTAGACTGTTATGAGTATGTAAGACTGGTATAGAAGGAAGAAATTTCTTAAAAATGGCAAACACTAGCACAAATCCCTCTACTGCTTCTCTAGTTCCTAATAGATTGTCTTCTTCTATGTCCTTACCTTCTCCTACTATCCAAAGAACCCAGTCCAACAGAATCCAAGATCTGGTAGAATACACCCATATCCCTGCTTCTGCCCAGATAAATGAAACTACTTTCCCTCTGCTCAATCCATACAACATCTTCAAGAGAAACAAATCTCTTGCCACCCGGTTAACTCGTCTTGTCCATACCAGACCACTTCCCATCAAAGAATATGTCCAGTCTACAGGCCTAGATAAATGTTTGATTCCATCCTCCTCCAGTGAACAATATGTCACTCTCACCATTGATCAAAACATGATAGATCAATGGATCAAGGAAGGATACTCCCATCTCCACATAGGTGCTGTCAGAATCATCCTCTCCCTACATGGTCGAAAAGGCTTACCTGTCACTGCCAGACTGGCCTTGCTCAACACCATCTACACTCAGTATGAACATGCTGTGATTGGCACCTGCCTATCTACTCTTCATGCTGGTAGCATATCCCTCACATACTATCCCAATTTCAACATTCCTTTGCGAGACCAAAACCTTCACAAATGTCTCAAGATCCAAGTTCAGATTCTTGGTGCTCCCATGCAAGCCAATTCCTACATGGCTACTGTCCATCATCAGCTTGCTTACAGACTTCAAGATCATGCTCTTGATCTCCCACTACCTGGTCATAATGGTGACACCATCTTCATCAAAGCAGAAAGAGAAGATGAAGTTCCCACCATCCTTCAAATTCCAAAACAACTGCCCAGAGAAAAGCTCACAGAGATCATGCCTCTTGAATGGCTCACAAACTATGAAAAGGTTTTCCAGGACGAAGCTCCTGTCGTTGCTGCTGATACATCATATGTTCCTCAACCAGATGGCTCCATCAAAACTATCTATGCTCCCCTCACCGGTTCTCAGGCTTCTTCCAGTTCGGAGACTCCTCCGATATTCCAAGCCCTTATGATTCAACCGGTTACCACTGAAACTGACATTCCTATCCACAGTTTTGAAGCTGACGGATCGCCGATCTACACTGATAAGATACGTGGTCACTTCATCTGGGATGATGATCCCACCATGTGTGATGCAGACTGTATCTGTCGACGATGTCTTAAGGACACCTCTCCTACCTTCTGCAAACCTTGGAACAAACCTTACAAACCGGATCAGCCTGATAGTCCTTGGATAGGCCTCCATCCTATCAAAAATAAACCTCTACCCATTTATGATAGAGCTTTACAGATCTTACGATCTGAAGGTCTCCTGCCTCCACAACCTACCCTTACAGGTCCTAATCAACCAGCACCAGTCCCTTGTTACATGACCTCAGATTATGATTTTGATTTCCCTCCACTTGAACCTTCCTCAAACCAAGAAAAAACTCGTTTCTCAAAACCTTTTGTCCAATCTACCGAAGTTCAACCCGATGGTTCTTACAAACAGCCCTCCCAGGCTGAACAAGTCCTTAATTGGCAATCTCATAATGCTAGAGCTCAGAACAGAGTTCTTAACTCTATTGATCAGAAGATTGATCGTGTTACACGACATGTTTCTCAACATGATCACCATCTCCAAAGTCTTGATGCCTCCTTCAGAGATTTGGCCTCTGACCTTCAATCGAGAATAGCAAAGCTTCATGCTGATCTTCACAGATATATTTCTCATGGATATTCTGGCCCAGACTTTGACACAAAAGAAAGAGAAATCAAACAACTTAAAGAACAACTTGAGCAGCTGACCAGAGATCATTCTCACAAACCAAAACCTTACTCTCATCACTCACAATCACTGTTTTTCCCTGTATCTCCTACACATTCACCCCCTTCCAGACCTGATGATTTTTCCAATCACTTTAAATCCACTGGTGAATTGTTCCGGAAATATCCCGTCCTCTCTTCCCCTCAAGCAAAACCTAAGACCAGGTCTCCTTCGAAGCAGAAAGACAAGCACGCTGCTTCCAGTTCATACGACCCAGTTCTATTTGCTTCTAAGACGTTTTCCTCCTCCTCCTCCTCCAAGTCTGATTCAACATCCTTTTCTGAAAACGTCTCCTCCCAGTCGTCACAGACTTCCTGTCCTTCATCCTGGCTGGATACTGCTGCCTCTTCTCCTCCTGCTCATGCAGACCTTACTCAAGTTTTCATGGCATCTCGCACAGATCCTCAGCCCTCAACAAGAACCTATGAGTCTCCCGATGAGACTGCCTCCTCCACTCTTGCTCCCTTTGTCGAAGAACCTCCAGAACATGTTCCTGGCCGTTCTCCTGCTAAACCTACCAATGGCCCTTGGTTTACTCTTGATGACACTTCTCCTGGTTCCTGGAGAAAAAGGGTTTCAGAGATGAGCGCATGGCTTGACCTACAACTGGCAAAGTCTGAACAGAACCTTGAAACAATTCTACGTGAGTTCGTCTCTCATTTTACTGGTTCTCTCAGAGATTGGTACCAAGCTCTTGGTGAATACCGACAACTCCAATTTGTCAGAGTCCCCTTAGCCTCCCAAGCCGTGGGATACATATTCAGAGAATTCCTTGGTGATCCTGACCATCTCTATAAACAGGCGCGACAAGAATTCTTTGACATGCGTTGCTGCTCTCTCAAAAGAAATGACATTATGTTCCATTACAAGCGGATGTCTCAACGATATCATACCCTTGGTGGAATTAATGATCATAGTCTTAAACAAGTCTATGTCAACTCTCTTCCAGATGACCTCCAAGATGAGATACAACGAAAAATAGACACCTCAGGACGATCTCTCAATGATACATCCTTAGGTGAGCTCCACATGTATGCCCTCAGCTCTCTGGATAAACTCTGTGCCACTCAAAGATTCTTCTCCAAGATGCTCACAGAAGGCAAACACCTGCAGTCCCAATGCCGTCAAATTCGGGTGGCAGGTACCCCTGGGTGCCTCTCATACAGGTCTTTAGAGTTTTCCCCCACAATGGCGGCCTAACCACGGCCTGAACAGGGTACTAACTTTCCAACCCACTAGAGACAGACAGGGACCTTAAGCCAAAAAGCCAACAAATCTCATCTTCTGATGTGCAGGATCCTCAACCTAGAGGCAAGCACAGAGCATACTGAGATAATTACGGACTGCTATTTATATGAGTGACATGGTATTCAAAGGAAGAAGAGGAACAATTTAGCAAGACATGAGAGTTAACACACAAGGAAAATTTTTATTGATGTGTTTCTGAGTTTACACAAGTGACGAGCTCTCCTTATATAGGCGGAGAGATAGAGTGCAGACAAACCTATTATACAGTAAGGCCACAAACGTGGCAGACACCTAGCGAAAGCAAAGCAGGGCCATCGGCCAAAGGTTACAGACTTTCAAATTGAAATAAAGACAAAAGATGCCTAATAAAACGAAATAGCATAATTAAACCTAATAAGGCCAAACAGTTGCCTAATAAAACAAAATAGCAAAAGAAAGTGAATTATTTCATTTCACGTGACGGGTTGAGATCTTTGACTTGAGCGAAGCTGGATCACGGACTAGAAGACATATTACAGTTGGCATGATTTTCATCATCTGAATCTTGGGCTCCACAGTTGAAGCAAGGCCATGCAGCGTCAAAGGGGTCCTGAGAGTCAATCATGTATGAATTCAGAAAAGGGTTCCAGCTTTGAGAGGGGTCTCTGGGAATATTTGGTAGGATGAAAACTTCGTCGGTGGAGACATAATTAACATCACAGAGGAAATTGAGCAGACCGACTTGAAGGATTTGTGGATACATTTTTGGATACATTTTTGGATAATCATATGTGGTATGCCATTCATAACTGGAGTTGGCAGTCCAGAGGAGTCTTTTGTGGGGATTGTACCTGTAGGGCCTATTGAAGATCCATATACAGCATACAGAGGCAGCTGATTCATAATCAAGTTTCCAAATGTTATATTTGCCCATGAGCTCAGTGAGTTCGCGCTTCCAGTTGGTCAAGGACGTGAACCATTGGAGGAAAACCCATAACAGAGAGTTCCGTTGAGAAGGATCATGGAGATGACCGTATAGGGCCTGAAGTGGGAAGACGATGGCATGATGATGGAGAACTGATAAACACCAGAGGAACCAAAGGAGTTGAGGAGAAAAATAGTAGAAAGGTGGCATTATAAACGGGTCAAGAAATGGTCTGGACAGGTTGTTGACAGTGTGACGACAGTCTTGTCTGTTGATCTGAGCTAGGTAGACTGGAAGTTGAGTCTTGGCGAAAGACTGGATCTGATTTAAAGAAGGTTGATGATCAGGTGGCAACGTGGCCAAGAGTTCTGGTGGGAAAGAGTAATCAGGTATGGCTGGTGAGGATGATGAGGAACCAGCATGAGATGATGAGGGACCAGCAGGAGAAGTCATGAAGACAAGAGGATAATGACCTGTGGATGTGATGAGATGAGTGAGTGGAGGTCTGGAGAGCATGTCAGCAATTATATTATGGTGGCCCTTCACGTGACGAACAGTGAAGTCATATCGGGCAAACCAATCTTTGAGTCTCAAAAGGAGAGGATTGGGAGGAATCTTATTACGAAAATCGAGGATCTTTGGAAAAGATGAGTTGTCCATTTCAACAATAAAATTTCTTGTCTTGAGGTGAAAATCCAGCTTTTGGATTCCGTATTTGACAGCAAGAATCTCTTTATAGATAGTGTGATAATGCTGTTGGGCATCTTTGAAATTTCCACTAGCATGACCACAGTATCGTCGTTGACCATCTCGATCTTCAATGAGAACGGCTCCCCAGAAAAGATCACTGGCATCAGTCTGGAGGATGAGCTGGCCCGAAGAAGGGATGACGAGGGCAGGAGGAGATTGAGTGATCTTCTTCAATTTGATGACGGCCTCAGTGTGGGAGGAACTCCAGGGAGGAGGACGCTTCTTGAGGAGCGTAGAAAGAACTGAGGTGTAATGACTGACATGTGGAATGAAATCTCTGACATAGTTGACGATTCCGAGAAACTGTTGAACTTGTTTCACACTGAGATCAGAATCGGGGAAGTCCAACAATCGGACAGCCAAATGAGGACCAGGACGGTATTGGCCGTTGAAAATGTGCATTCCAAGAAATTCAATTTCAGATTTCCCAACTATGCTTTTCTTTTCAGAGAGCATGATACCATAGTGATGAACAATGTCATGGAACTGTTGGAGAAGGAGATTGTGAGAGGTATCATCTGGAGAGAACAGGAGGATATCATCAATGTAGACGAGTGCTGAGTGTAAGAGAGGATGAAAAATCCTGGTAACAGCCTTTTGGAAAAGGGATGGAGCAGTCTTTAAACCAAAAGGGAGAACAGTCCATTGGTATTGAGCATTAGGAAGACAGAACGCTGTCTTATATCTTTCATCTGGATGAATACCAATTTGCCAAAAAGCACCTTTGAGGTCAAATTTGGAGAAGATCGTAGCACCTGGAAGTTGAGAGAATAAGACATTTGGTCTGGGAACAGGAAACTTATCATCTCTGAGAAAGAGGTTGAGAGGCTTGTAATCCACGACTAATCTCTTTTTTCCTCTGAGTAATTCAGTGCGTTTTTCAACGTAAAAGGCTTGACACGCCCAGGGAGAAGAGGTGTGTTCGATCAGACCTTGACGAAGGAGCTCATTGCATTCTTCATTGGCGAGCTTGAGATCCGAGGGAGACATGCCTGAGTGGGTAGCCTTGGTAGGATTAGTATCTTCATTAAGCTTAAAGGGAAGCTTGATAAAGAAATCTGGATTCTTCCACAGAGGAGAAGGATGAGAGAAAGTGGCATGATTGTCAGCACAAAGCAGGAGCAATTTTTGCTGAACATGTTCAAAAGGGGCTTGGATTTCTGAGAGCGGGAAAATCTTCGGAATGGCAGAAAAAGCTTTGAAATGCTTTTTGTATCGAATGCCAATAGGGAGAATCCGAAGAGAGTAACATTGGCGGAAAACATCCCAGCCGATGAGGATATCTTTATCAGGAAGAGGAGTGCCGACGACCTGGACCCAAAGAGTGAAGGACGGGAAAAACTGAATACTAATCTTCTTTCTGGAAATCAGATTAGTGGAAAAAACCTTTCCATCAGCGGCTCGAAAATGCCGAACTTGGGATTTCCAAAATTCTGGAGGAAGGACCTTTGGGTTCATCATTGTAGTATGAGAACCTGTGTCGAAATAAGCGATGACATCAACAGGTTTGGAGTACTTGTCAGGTAGAATCCGAACCGGAGCTTGGGGACCGGAATGAGAATCGAGCTGAGTAGCCTGATAGGATTCTGGGATAGAACTGTAGTCAGAGGAGCCAGAATATTCTGAGTCAGAAAGATCTTCTTGAAGAACAAAGGTCGTGGAGGAATCTGCCTGATCTTGTTCAGAGAAGATGGATTCAATGTCTGCATCGGATGGAACTTCATCAGCAATATCTTTCAACTGCTGAACTAATCTGGCGGACTTTGCCTTTTTGTTGGGACATTTCTTAGCATAATGTCCGGATTTGCCGCAAATGTAGCAGCGTTGGGATTTATTCCAACCGCGCTGTGCTTTCTTGCGGAAGAACTTGAATCGTTTAGGCCTGCCTTTCTTGTTTTTGAAACGTTTGAAATGATTCTTCTTCTTCGTGTTGCAGGTGCAAGAGCCCAAGGATTTGCACTTGATTTGAAGAGAAGGTTGACGGCATTGGGACTGCAGGTGTTTGCCTTCTGTGAGCATCTTGGAGAAGAATCTTTGAGTGGCACAGAGTTTATCCAGAGAGCTGAGGGCATACATGTGGAGCTCACCTAAGGATGTATCATTGAGAGATCGTCCCGAGGTGTCTATTTTTCGTTGTATCTCATCTTGGAGGTCATCTGGAAGAGAGTTGACATAGACTTGTTTAAGACTATGATCATTAATTCCACCAAGGGTATGATATCGTTGAGACATCCGCTTGTAATGGAACATAATGTCATTTCTTTTGAGAGAGCAGCAACGCATGTCAAAGAATTCTTGTCGCGCATGTTTATAGAGATGGTCAGGATCACCAAGGAATTCTCTGAATATGTATCCCATGGCTTGGGAGGCTAAGGGGACTCTGACAAATTGGAGTTGTCGGTATTCACCAAGAGCTTGGTACCAATCTCTGAGAGAACCAGTAAAACGAGAGACGAACTCACGTAGAATTGTTTCAAGGTTCTGTTCAGACTTTGCCAGTTGTAGGTCAAGCCATGCGCTCATCTCTGAAACCCTTTTTCTCCAGGAACCAGGAGAAGTGTCATCAAGAGTAAACCAAGGGCCATTGGTAGGTTTAGCAGGAGAACGGCCAGGAACATGTTATGGAGGTTCTTCGACAAAGGGAGCAGGAGTGGAGGAGGCAGTCTCATCGGGAGACTCATAGGTTCTTGTTGAGGGCTGAGGATCTGTGCGAGATGCCATGAAAACTTGAGTAAGGTCTGCATGAGCAGGAGGAGAAGAGGCAGCAGTATCCAGCCAGGATGAAGGACAGGAAGTCTGTGACGACTGGGAGGAGACGTCTTCAGAAAAGGATGTTGAATCAGACTTGGAGGAGGAGGAAAACGTCTTAGAAGCAAATAGAACTGGGTCGTATGAACTGGAAGCAGCGTGCTTGTCTTTCTGCTTCGAATGAGACCTGGTCTTAGGTTTTGCTTGAGGGGAAGAGAGGACGGGATATTTCCGGAACAATTCACCAGTGGATTTAAAGTGATTAGAAAAATCATCAGGTCTGGAAGGGGGTGAATGTGTAGGAGATACAGGGAAAAACAGTGATTGTGAGTGATGAGAGTAAGGTTTTGGTTTGTGAGAATGATCTCTGGTCAGCTGCTCAAGCTGTTCTTTAAGTTGTTTGATTTCTCTTTCTTTTGTGTCAAAGTCTGGGCCAGAATATCCATGAGAAATATATATGTGGAGATCAGCATGAAGCTTTGCTATTCTCGATTGAAGGTCAGAGGCCAAATCTCTGAAGGAGGCATCAAGACTTTGGAGATGGTGATCATGTTGAGAAACATGTCGTGTAACACGATCAATCTTCTGATCAATAGAGTTAAGAACTCTGTTCTGAGCTCTAGCATTATGAGATTGCCAATTAAGGACTTGTTCAGCCTGGGAGGGCTGTTTGTAAGAACCATCGGGTTGAACTTCGGTAGATTGGACAAAAGGTTTTGAGAAACGAGTTTTTTCTTGGTTTGAGGAAGGTTCAAGTGGAGGGAAATCACAATCATAATCTGAGGTCATGTAACAAGGGACTGGTGCTGGTTGATTAGGACCTGTAAGGGTAGGTTGTGGAGGCAGGAGACCTTCAGATCGTAAGATCTGTAAAGCTCTATCATAAATGGGTAGAGGTTTATTTTTGATAGGATGGAGGCCTATCCAAGGACTATCAGGCTGATCCGGTTTGTAAGGTTTGTTCCAAGGTTTGCAGAAGGTAGGAGAGGTGTCCTTAAGACATCGTCGACAGATACAGTCTGCATCACACATGGTGGGATCATCATCCCAGATGAAGTGACCACGTATCTTATCAGTGTAGATCGGTGATCCGTCAGCTTCAAAACTGTGGATAGGAATGTCAGTTTCAGTGGTAACCGGTTGAATCATAAGGGCTTGGAATATCGGAGGAGTCTCCGAACTGGAAGAAGCCTGAGAACCGGTGAGGGGAGCATAGATAGTTTTGATGGAGCCATCTGGTTGAGGAACATATGATGTATCAGCAGCAACGACAGGAGCTTCGTCCTGGAAAACCTTTTCATAGTTTGTGAGCCATTCAAGAGGCATGATCTCTGTGAGCTTTTCTCTGGGCAGTTGTTTTGGAATTTGAAGGATGGTGGGAACTTCATCTTCTCTTTCTGCTTTGATGAAGATGGTGTCACCATTATGACCAGGTAGTGGGAGATCAAGAGCATGATCTTGAAGTCTGTAAGCAAGCTGATGATGGACAGTAGCCATGTAGGAATTGGCTTGCATGGGAGCACCAAGAATCTGAACTTGGATCTTGAGACATTTGTGAAGGTTTTGGTCTCGCAAAGGAATGTTGAAGTTGGGATAGTATGTGAGGGATATGCTACCAGCATGAAGAGTAGATAGGTAGGTGCCAATCACAGCATGTTCATACTGAGTGTAGATGGTGTTGAGCAAGGCCAGTCTGGCAGTGACATGTAAGCCTTTTCGACCATGTAGGGAGAGGATGATTCTGACAGCACCTATGTGGAGATGGGAGTATCCTTCCTTGATCCATTGATCTATCATGTTTTGATCAATGGTGAGAGTGACATATTGTTCACTGGAGGAGGATGGAATCAAACATTTATCTAGGCCTGTAGACTGGACATATTCTTTGATGGGAAGCGGTCTGGTATGGACAAGACGAGTTAACCGAATGGTATCAGAGCCTTGTCTCGAGTCCCTGGAGTCCAGGAAAAGAGTTAGACTGTTATGAGTATGTAAGACTGGTATAGAAGGAAGAAATTTCTCAAAAATGGCAAACACTAGCACAAATCCCTCTACTGCTTCTCTAGTTCCTAATAGATTGTCTTCTTCTATGTCCTTACCTTCTCCTACTATTAGTATAGTTTGTTTTTCTTATGTAAATTTTTTTAATTCAACTATATAGAAAATTACTTAAATAAGCATATTTTATTAAATTGAATCAAAAATCAGGGTTTTTTTTGTTAATTTCCCAAAGCAAAAGGTTTGATTTTGTTTTTAATAAATAAATAATTAAAAAAAAAAGATTATTTACAATCCTTACTAAAATTTATGAAATAGTATCTAAAAACGCTTCATTTTATTCCAAAATACAACTTTGATATATTTATTTTTTTCACTTCTTTCTAAAACATCGGTTATGACATATGCAACTAAAGATCACTTAGGGGCCGTTTGGTATGGAGGTATCTTGGCATGGGAATAGGAATCTGGATAGGATTCCCATGTTTATTATGAGGTTGGCAATTTCAGATTTTCGGGAATGTGAATCCCATGGGAATCACATTACCCTCAAAGGGGGTAATCTGATTCCCACCCCAACAAGTGGGTTTCAGATGCCTAGGAATCACATTCCCACCGTGGGACCCACCTTATTAAAAAAAAAAAAAAAATTCTTTCTTTTTCATTCATCACTGATGCTTTGACATCAAAAACTCCCAATTTCACTTCATTGATTATAATACCCTAGATCAAAATTAACACCAAAAATCTTCCAAAAAATCTTCCAAAAATCTTCCAAACCCCCAATCGATCAATTTCTTCAAAAAATCTTCTCCGGCCGTTTGGAAGAAATGGAGGCAAGGACGATGAAGATCAAGAACCCGGCTAGAGGCGACGCCGACGCCGACGTGCAGGCAAGGATGATGACGACAGCGACGAGAAGAAGACGATGACGACAGCGACGAGAAGATGAAGATGGCGACGCGAAGAAGAAGAAGAAGAAGATGAAGACGGCGACGAGAAGATGAAGATGACAACGGCGATCCAGTTTTTTCTTTTTTCTTTTTTCTTTTCTTGATCTGGTTTTGTTTTGAAATGAAGATGACGATGATCCAATGTGATGTGGTTTTCTTGATCTGGTTTCTTGATCTAGTGTGATGTTATTTATTTATTTATAATTTTTTTATTTTAAAATTATTTTTAACATGTTTTTATATATAAAGACAAAAACATTCCCATACGAACCAAACACAATTATTTAACATTCTTAGGAATCCAACATAATATTCCCATACACAACCAAACACATGTATACAACTTTCCCAGGAATCACATTATTTTGATTACCCCATACCAAACGGCCCCTTATTCATTTTTATTTTATTTTTCTTATTTAGTTTCCACAAGCCAAGTAATTTATTTAAAATATTACTCATCAAACCAAGCTTGCTTAATAATTACAACAACAACAAAGCATACATAAGATGTAAAAAAAAAAAAAAAGGTTTTTTTTTTTTACTTTTTATTTATCTTTGTAGAAATTTAGTTAAGGATAAAATTATTGTTAATAAAAAAATTAAAAATAGTGTTAATTGATATTTAACGAATTATTTATTGCATCAAAAAAAAGAGAGAGAGACGAGATCATATACAATCATGGCAAAGATCATAATTACATTAATGAACAAATTAGATTATACGGTGAGAAGTATTTTACCAGCTGCAAGTTGCTGTATTTGCTTAGGGTCAGTTTGGTATTGCTTTTGAGAAGTAAAAATCAATTTATTTTATAATTTTAATATAAAATAATGTTTGGTAAAACCTTCAAAAGTGAGGATGGAATAATCTATTTCACCATTTAATGAATCTTTTAAAATATCATTATTATCCTTATGAAATCAAATTAAAATCATTTATATAACTTATTTCATCATAATCAATGATTCTAATTAAATATTGATTTGATTTATAAAATCTTTTAAAAATATTTTTATTGTTCTTTATGGAATTTTTTTATAATTTAAATATTCTACTTAAATATTGATTTAATATATATAATTAATGAAAAAAAAATGAAATAATGTTCTAAAATCATGTCTATTTTAGTCATTGTAACTAATTTTAACACTTTTGGAAATAAAATTATCAAACATGTATACTGCTTTTGAGCACAGTTAACAGTGATTATTATAAAAGTTACAGCAATACCAAACTGACCCTCACCGGTCAAAAAATGGTGTCCAAATTTATGTTTAACCAACCAAATTCAGTCATGTCAACCGCTATCGTGTATTAAATGTAAACGTTTTTTTTTTTAATAATTAAATGTACATGATAGTGGTTGACATGGTCGAATTTCGTTAGTTAGAGGGACGATATTTTTGACAAGTAATTTGAATAAATAAAAAGACTGTACATTGTCTTTTTGCAGTTGGTAATTGGTATAAGGATTTCTGGTCCTCCTACTCCTCCCCTTTATTTTTCTGCTTAGTACAAAAGTTAATTTTCCAAGCGAAAGCGCCTCAAATCTACGATAAAATTTTGTTCCAAGGAACAATTTTATAAATTTTATCGATATTATAAAAAAAAACAAAAAAAAACAACTATTCTGATTATTGCTTAAATATAAAGAACAAACCCAATTATGTTTTTTGATAGGTCTAGTCGTCATTCAATAGTCATGTTCTTTTGAATCGGATATTTATATTTCATCGAATAATAAAATAATGTTATCTGTCAAAAAATATATATTAAAAAAAAAAAAAAAACAGTTACATGAGATAAGGTTATTATCTATTAATTTTTTTATTAATTTTAAATATTTGATTCTTTATAGACCCTTTAATTGAAATATAATGATTAATAATAACTGGTAACCTAAAACCGTATACTATCTTATAACAAGATAAAGTGGGTCTAATGATTTGCCATCATACCTACATCAGGTTTTGAGTTAAAATCTTTACCCTCTCCGAATCTCGAATCAATGTAATTTTTTTTTTTTATATAAAAAAAATAAAAAATACTATGCGGTCAAAATCAAAGATAAAAATATTTTATCCAATTTTTGTAGTCATAAATTGCATGACTTTTTAAAAGATAATACAAATATTTTTTAAAAATAATGCAAATTTGGATGCAAAATTAGATAAAGATATATATATATATATATATATATATATATATATTACATATAGATAAAAATAATTTAATAAAAAATAATAAGATAATTATAATAATTTTTTCTATAAGTCATTGAGTAGAGTTTGAATCATCTCTTGCTCAATTTTTTTTTTTTTTTTTAACTATTATTTTAAAGGGCAATATAGTTTGATTATGTATTAAAAGAAAATTAGCGTTTGATTTATTTATTTCCTTCTATTTTTTAAGGCCAGTGGAGTTTGGATGAAACATTTTTTGTTTATTTTTGAATGCAAGAATTATATTAACCAACATAATAAAAAAGCAACAACAATCATCCATCAAACCACACAATCCGGGTTTTGCCCAACCCGCCCATGATCCTTTTTATGTTTGTTTTGACCCGAATTTTTTAAGCAGATTTTTGACCAGGATTTGGGCCATAATTTTTACAATCTAAATTTGACCAGGATTTTGACCAGGATTTGTGTCCAGAGGTTTTGGGGTAGGTGGTGGGCACTACCATAACAAGGATTCGATTTTGAACATTCTAATGTCCAAATCACTCGAAGTAGAACTTGCTCTTAACTTACCATTCCCGTGCTTGGAATATATGAAGAGTGGTTTTACACTTTCTGATTAACATTTGAATAGTTCAAGCTTTAATATATGTTAACACCGATGAAATTCATTGACATTTTGCAAGAGATTTAAAGAGACTCGCCTATATTTTTCATATTTTGGAGGGATTTATATCAAAAATATCCTTGATCTTTTGAAAATATTGGCAATATTTTTAATGTTTTCATTGAAAGTCTTAAAATTTTGGATCGCCGATATTTTCACTGAAACCGATATTTACTTCTACTTTGAATAGAGTTGATACAAAACTAATAATTTTTCAAGTGACATTTAATACATTTTCTTAACTTTATATCCTCCAACTCTCATGAAATATCAACTTTATCCCCCATACGAATTTGGATCCCTCTTTGTTTCACATTGTCCTTATCTAAATCAAGTCTTGATTAATTATATTTTTGGTAGAGTAAAAACATTAAAATTAATAGAAATAATCCAGCCCATTGATTTGTTATATTAGATACGTGTGTGTCAATATGGTTGGCAAAATACGGATCCAGATCCAACCCAGATTCAGATCCATAAGACCCATTAAAACTGAAAGGGTCCAAACTCGACCCAGATCCATTAAATAATCACCTAGTTCGGTTATGGACCCAACCCGCTACCGTTCCGGGTTTTGCCCAACCCGCCCATGATCCTTTTTATGTTTGTTTTGACCCGAATTTTTTAAGCAGATTTTTGACCAGGATTCTCGAGCACCTCATCCGGGAACGACGAAGACGACGACGATGACGACGTCGGCTGAGTCGACTCAGGCGAACTCGGACATTCCCTTTTCGCTTCGAATATGATGATGAAATTGTTTGCTAGGGTTTGGTAATGAAATCTGATGGTGGAATGAAGTATTTGTTCAGTTTGGTTTGGAAGCTTTGATTTGGTTTATGGTGGGTGGTGATTGAAGCTTAGGTTTGATTTGGGTGGTCTTCGGTTTATGGTGGGTGATTGAAGCTTGGGTTTGATTTGGGTGGTTGTGGGTTTTGTTATGAAGTTTGGGGTGGTGATTCAGTTTAGGTTTGATTCGGTTTGAAGGTTTTTAAGTTTGGGTGGTGGTGGTGGTGGTTTGAAGGGTTTAAAGGGTTGATGATAGTGGTTTGGTGGCTGGAGATTGGTTTTGGTGGTGGGGTTGGGTGGCTGGCTGGGTTGCTTTTCTAGTATGGTTTGAGATTGGTGGTGGTGTTTGAAATTTAGATTGATGATGAACTGGATGGATTTTGGTGTTTGGGGATGAATTTGACTGATGATGAACTCAGATTGTGTGGTTTGATGTTAATCTGCAAGTAAATTTTTTTTTTTTTTAAAATTCATTAATTATTTTTTTCAAATATTTTCTTTTCTATTTTTTTTTTTGGATTTGGTTGTGATTTAGATCCCCATCGTCCATCATCTGAAATAGACGGTGGACATTGAATTTGAATCTCCAACTATTTATTTTTTCTTATTGTTTTCTTTAAATTTTCATTTATTTTTTCTGTTGTTTCTTCTTATTTCTTAATTATTTTATTGTTATTTTTATCATTTATTAAATTTTTTTTTTTTTGAAAGAGCATTTATTAAAATAATTGATAAGATATTTAACTATTTAAGAAAGGGTAATTTAGTTTTATTTATTATTTTAAGTTTATTTTAAGAAAATAAAATTGGTGACATGTGTCAATTTTTTATAGGTAATTAATGAGATGGAAGTTGTTAATTTTTAAAAAATTTAAGGGTAAAATTGTACTTTTAACTCATTCAATTAAAATCAAGGGTAATATTGTCATTTTGTTATTTCTGTAACCGTTGACCGTTAAAAACCTAGTCAAAGGGACTAAATTGATGGTTTTTTTTAAAACATAGGGACCATTCAACTAAAAAGGGAAAGATAGTTAAAAAAGTCATCATCAGACAAAACATAGGGACTAAAATGATAATTCCCCTAATAAAAAAGCAACAACAATCATCCCTGATCAGCTTTCACAGCCAATCAGAAAAAGATGAACCACAGACAACAGAACAACCATTTGTTTTTACTATATAATTATCAAAAAAATAGAATAACTCTAGAAAACAGAAGCTTTCACAGCCAATCTGGAAAAGGTGAACTCTAAAAACATAACAACCATTTCTCATAGCTCATCTAGTAATTTCATGAGTTTGATTGAAACAGTTGTCAGCATGAAGGAGAAAAAAGAACATGTGTATGTGAGCATCTCCTTTATATATTTTTATTTAAAATAATATAAAAAAAAAGACTATTTATATTATTTTCTAAATTTTTTAGTGCAGTTTTTCTTATTTAAATTTTTTTAGTTCAATTATATAGAAAATTACTTAAATAAGCATATTTTATTAAATTGAATCAAAGTCAACACATCAGGGTTTTTTTTTTGTTAATTTCCCAAAGCAAAAGGTTTGATTTGGTTTTTCATAAAAAAAAAAATAAAAAAAATTTGAGATTATTTACGATCCTACCTAAAATTTATGAAATGGTTTCTACAAACGTTTTATTTTATTCCAAAATATGACTTTGGTATTGTTTTTTTTTCTTTCACTTCTTTCTAAAACGTTGTAAAAAAAATTAATTTATGACATATGCAACTAAGGATCACTTATAAATTTCCTTTTTTTTTTTTTTCTTATTTAGTTTCCACGAGCCAAGTAATTTATTTAAAATATTACTCATTGAACCAAGCTTGCTTAGTAATTACAAGTTTACAACAACAACAAAAAAGCATACATAAGATGTAAAAAAAAAAAAAAGGTACGACTAATGTCTATGTTTTTTTTTATTTTGTACTTTTAATTTATCTTTATAGAAATTTAGTTAAGGATAAAATTACTGTTAATAAAAAAATTAAAAATAGTGTTAATTGATATTTAGTGAATTATTTATTGCATAAAAAAAAAAAAGAGAGAGAGAGACGAGTTCAAATACAATCATGGCAAAGATCATAATTACATCAATGAACAAATAAGATTATACTTTTACCGGTTGGAAGTTGCTGTATTTGCTAACTCTTTATGTAAATCATTTCGAATAAAAAAAATTGAAAGGCCTAATGAGATAATAAACTTTTCTCTAATATTATATAGGATTCAAATAATTAGTCAAAAATTTGTGTCCAAATTTATGTATAACCAACCAAATTCAGCCGTATCAACCACTATCATATATTAAATGTAAACGTTTAAGCATTGGTTGAATTTGGTTGTCATGATAGTGGTTGATATGGCTGAATTTGGTTGGTTGGTTATATATATAAATATATATATATATATATATATATAGAGAGAGAGAGAGAGAGAGAGAGAGAGAGAGAGAGAGAGAGAGAGAGAGAGAGAGAGAGAGAGAGAGAGAGAGAGAGAGAGAGAGAGAGAGAGAGAGAGAGAGAGAGATGTTAAAGTCGGTGTAAGCCACTTATTTTCCATACTTTGATTTAGTGTGTATGCACTTGTCAAAACTTCTCCGTAATGAGTGACTCACATTTAATGTCTTTATATATTTACATCAGAGAGAGAGATGTTAAAGTCGGTGCGCATTGATGAAAATTATTGAAAATATGAGGATATTGAATGTAAGCCACTTATTTTCCATACTTTGATTTAGTGTGTATGCACTTGTCAAAACTTCTCCGTAATGAGTGATTCATATTTAATGTCTTTATATATTTACATCAGAGAGAGAGATGTTAAAGTCGGTGTGCATTGATGAAAATTATTGAAAATATGAGGATATTGAATGTAAGCCACTTATTTTCCATACTTTGATTTAGTGTGTATGCACTTGTCAAAACTTCTCCGTAATGAGTGGCTCACATTTAATGTCTTTATATATTTACATCAGAGAGAGAGAGATGTTAAAGTTGGTGCGCATTGATGAAAATTATTGAAAATATGAGGATATTAAATGTAAGCCACTTATTTTCCATACTTTGATTTAGTGTGTATGTACTTGTCAAAACTTCTCCGTAACGAGTGGCTCACATTCAATGGTCTTTATATATTTACATCAGTGCGCACTGATTTGAATGAGACCGTGTATATATATATATGAGAAATTTTCCGTATGTTTTACAATGCACGGTTTAAGTATCTTTGATGAAATTTAATAAAATTTATTGAATCTTGATGTGATTTTTTAAATGGATGTTAAAAAGAATGAAATACGTTTGTGGAAAAAAAAACGTAGGGAGGGAAAGTAATCCACCATTAATAATTTTTATAAACAATATATAGGGTTATTTTTGGGATTCATATTGTTAAAAGAAGGGTATTTTCATAAATAAAATAAAACCGCTATACTTTCCTTTCCTTTCCATCGATAACCATTCAAACAACAATCATTAAAACCACTATCTTCTCATTTCATTTCCATCAAACCAAACATAGTATTAAAGCAATTCGATTCGAATTTGGTAAAATACGTATTTGTTTTTAAAAAGTTTATAAATTTTTTAACAATATATATATATATATATATATTTTTTTTTTTTCCATTGGGCTAGCCCCTGTTGTGGTCCACCCCTGGTTAGTATAAAAGGATCTGTCCCCCACACTCGAATTCGAATGGCATTCAGTACGAGGACGTTGCGTATCTGGAATCACCATCATAATCCAAACAACGCTTCTCATCAGTCATCCCCCACCGCTAGTCTATCTAGCCTCTCAACATTCTCCACCGCCTCAAGGCAAAAGAACAGGCTTCTTTTATGCAAGGTGACTGTGATTTGTGTAGCTGCTTGTCATCTGAGCTCTTTGCCATGGTCCATGGGATGCTTGCTTTACGCAAATTAAGTTTTTATTTTTTATTTTTTTTACACAAAGTAAGGAGTAAGGACCTTCATAAAATCCATCGATTTTAATGAATTTTGACCTAAATTTTTGTGTGGATGATAAATTCAATGGAATCTACTTGTGAACCAAATTTGAAAAATTTTCCAGTACTACAACTATTTTCCCTAATTTTATTGAATATGAAGCGTTAGAAAACGGGGTGAATAATAGGAAAAATGAAAAAAAAAAAAAATAGTTGTAGTTCTTGAAAAATGTTAAAAATTTTCATAGGTAGATTTTATTGAATTTATCATCAAAAAAAAAAAAAAAAGTTCAAAATTCATTAAAATCGATGGATTCATCAAGGATATAATTGCTTAAAGCATGCGGCATACACTATGTAATGTTACATAGTCATATATGAGATAGATTTCATTGAATTTATCATCAAAAAAAAAAATTAGATCAAAATTCATTAAAAGCGATGGATTCATCAAGGTCTTGGCACCCTGAGGCATACTTTAACATTTATATAATTGCTTAAAGCATGCAGCATACACTATGTAATGTTACATAGTCACATATGTCATAAGATATATATATATATATATACAGTCTTTCTATTATCAGTTCGAACTCACAAAAGTTATATCAGTTCCTTGTATGTGGGCCACTATATTTAAATACTTTGACTGACAAGTACATACAGCCAAGTCAAAGTATTTAAATTCAGTGGCCCACATGCAAGAAACTTATATAACTTTTATTAGTTCGAACTGATAATAGAATTTCTGTATATATATATAAATTTTCAAGTCAGTGCATCCTGATATAACTTCGTTAGGGTATTGAATGTGAGTCACTCGTTTTACATACTTTGACTTAAGTGTGTATGCACTTGTCAAAACTAGTGACCCACATTCAATATTCTAATAAAATTATATCAGAATGCACTGACCAGATCGGGACTGTATACATATATATACATATATAGGGGCATACAGATGAGGGGTTGACCCAGGCTATAGCCGGGTCAACCATTTATATATATGAAAAAAATGATTAATTTAATATTATACTAATTAATTAATAAGCATCGTAGAGTTAAGAGTAGACGGTAATATGCAAACCAATTATTCTCTTTTTTCTATGAGGGTCACATCATCAATCAAAATCAATTTTATTTCTATCTCTTATGGTTCCAAATCTCAATCCTCTCTCTCTCTCCCTCTCTTACATACATTATATATTGTGGAAATTGCTAAAAGTGATCACATATATTATGAAAAATTTATTTTTAACCACAAACGAAATTTTAATTGTTAATAACCATGTTTTTGAGAAATTACTGGAATACCCCCATATAAAAACAATCCCAAATCACCTCTCTCTCTTTTTTTCTTTTTTTTTTCTTTATTTCTCTCTCCTTTGCTCTCTCCCTCTCTCCTCGATCTCCCTCTCTCTCCCTGATCTCTCTCTCTCGCCGGCATGGTTTGACGGTCGTTGAGCACCGACGAAGGCGTCGCCGAGTGCCGGCGTGCGTTTGGGCGACGTCCGGACAGGATGACGATGCTGGTTCGCCGATCTCTGGCTCACTGTTGGTTCGTCGCACGAACCAGCGACGACCAGGCGATGGCTTCGCTCGCTCGCAGTGCCGTCTCGCCGTGCGCTGCTGCTGCTGCTTCGCCGGTGACGGAATCAATCCCCCCTCGTCGGCGACAGGATGGCATGGGCGACGGAATTGATCTGTAGGAAAAAGGAAAAAAAAAAAAAAAAAAAAAACATAATTTGGGAATTTTGGGAAGAAGGGAATAAGGGAATTTGGGCATGATTTCAAGTTTCATATTTTCATTTTAGTCATGATTTCAAGTTTCAAATTTCATTTTAGTCATGATTTCAAGTTTCAACATTCAAGTTTTAGTAATGATTTCAAGTTTGAGGTTTTTTTTTTATAAATAAACTAATTTCAGGGGTATTCTGGTAATTTATGGACATACACTGAATTTTTTTTTTAAAAAAGTGATTATTAACGATTAAAGTTTCAAAAGTGGTTACTAACGAAAGTTTAATGTTTCAAGCGATTACTTTTGGTTTTCTCTCTTCTATATTTCTATTTATATCTCTCTCACCATCTCAACTTTCTCCCTGCTCTCGTCCCAATTCACTTTCTCCCCATTAAATATTTATTCGATTAAGTTATTTTAAGAAGTTATAATTTATTTATTTTCTAATTAAAAAGTTAAGATTTTAGGTTTATTATTCATAATTTTAAATTAGTATTTTTTTGTTTTTTATATTAATTTATTTTACGAATGTAATTTATTATTTTTAGTTTTATATTATAATTTATAAAATATCACTTTAATCAAATTGCTTAATAAATTTTTAGCACCGTCAAGATTCATTTACTATTAACTTTTTTATTATATATATATATAGTGTTTTGTTTTAATCCACCCTAATAAAAAATCATGGGTACACCTAGACCTGGCACGGTTCCGGTTGGAACCGCCGGAACCGGAACCGGAACCGGAACCGGTTTTCCGGTTCCGGTTCAAGAACCGGAACCTGAACCGGCGGAGACCGGTTCCGGTTCCGGTTCAAGAGTTTGGTCGAACCGGCGGTTCGAACCGAATTGGAACCGGCGGTTCCGGTTCCGGGTCGAACCGGCGGTTCGAACCGAATTGGAACCGGCGGTTCCGGTTCCGGTTCGAACCGTCGGTTCGCACAATAAATTTTTTTTTTTTTTTTTTTTCTATAAATACCACCCCCCTTTCATTTTTCCTCACACCAATTTCTTCTTAATTCTCTAATTCTAATTTCTCTCCAATGAGAGAATAGAAAAAATTTGCCTTAAAAAAAAAAATTGCGGTAAAATGTTTTTATATATGCCTTCAACTTTGAAAGGCCATAACTTTGTGCTCGGATGTCCGAATCAGGTAATTTTTTTTTTTGAAATCACATAGAATGATGCAAGGAATGCGATGGGAGCAAGCCAGAGGGCTTGTGGCAACTTTTCGAGCCCTAAAAACCCATTTTTCATCAAAAAAAAGTGTTTTTAAGTGTTGTGTCTATTTCGAACCTCGTTTAAACCTAGTAAGAAACCTTTTCCTCCCGATCCCACACCACATCTGTGCCCGTCTTGGTCCGGAGAATTACTTTAACATCAGGCCTTGTGTAAATGGACACGTTTTTAAAAAATCCTTTATACTACTTATAGTTTTTGTTTGAAATATTATACAAGTATTGAATGTGGCTTTAGTGGCTAGTTTAGTTTGTGTTTTTATTTTGCAACCATGGTTCAAGCATCCATAAGAACCCATAAATTGTCATTTGTAATTTTATTTTATAATTTAATTTAATTTTGTAATTTGTCATTTATATATTTTATTTTATTAGAGAAGTTTTTTTTTTTTTTTTTTTTTTTTTAAAAAAAAAAAAAAAAAAAAAAAAAAAAAAAAAAAAAAAAAAAAAAAAAAAAGGTTCAAAACCGCCGGTTCCAATGGAACGGGAACGGGAACGGGAACCGGAACCGGCATATAGCGGTTCCGGTTCCGGTTCCATCAAACCGCGGAACCGGAACCGGAACCAGACCCGGACCGGAACCGTGTCACCACTAGGTACACCCATATATATATATATTGTTGGGGCACCCTGCTGGACCTTCTGGACCTACTTTAACATTTACGTAATTACTTAAAGTATGTAGCATACACCGTATAGCATTATATAGCCACGTATGTCCTAATGCACACATTTTGTTTATATATCATTTACGGTCACATTGCTCTAAATCATACTTCAACATTTACATAGTTGATTAATGTGTGCGGCATACATTATATAACATTATATAGCCATGTATCACGTATGCTCTATGGTATACTTTTTTTATATACCATTTGCGGTTGCGACGCCCTAAATCATACTTCAACATTTACATAGTTGATTAACGTGTGCGGCATACATTATATAACATTACATAGCCACGTATGCCCTACTGCACACATTTTTTTATATATCATTTGTGGTTGTGGCACTCTAAATCATACTTCAACACTTACATAGTTGTTCAACGTGTATAACATGAATTTGGATCCTCTACTGATTTGATTTTTTTCTTGACCTCACATAATCTTATGACACATAAACATTGCAATGAATGTATGGTTAAGATATAATTGGTTTCCACAACCACTTTATCAACAACCATTCACATGCTTTTAAAAGGTCAGGAAAAAGATCAGATTAGTAGATGATTTAAATCTTTATAACATACACTATACAATGGTACGTAACTCGTATACCCTAATCACACCTTAACGGTTAACATGAAGAAAAACTCCCGTGTGCCCTTGCTAATCGGTATATCGAGTCACTTATAAAGGGTTAAAACTTGGGTGCATCGCCCACCCTGATGCTGCCATGTTAGCAACTTGACGTGGTAGTATCAGGGTGGGCGATGCCCCGTGTATCATGTTGCACCCAAGACTTTCTCCTTATTAAGACGGTAAATCTTTAGAAAGAAAAAAAAAAAAAGACTTAGACCAGATAAAGACGATATCAGCTTGACCAATCAGAATTGCAGTCTTTTTTAGAGAGGAACCAATGACATTTCAACACAATTCAGTGCATGTAAAAGTCACCTCACTAGTAAAGTATGATATAAGATTCAGGTTTCTTCCCTCTGTAACAAACGCTCTCAAATCTATGGCTTGAAAAAAAAAATTGTAGCTTGTGAGAGACAATGGAGAATAATAACAAGAGGAGGACGCTTCCTTCTTTTCCAGAACACTACGTGACTCTCCTTCAACTCCAGGAGCGGTGGATCAAAACGCAACAAGAAATTCAGAACAATGAACAACAACTCGAACCAAAACCAGAAGCAGAACCGAAACTTAAAGAGCAGGGACGAATCGGAGATGTACGGAAGAAATCGGAGGTGGATGTTCGTCTTTATATTCGCGAGACTGCTGATAAGATAATAGAATCTGATGGAGTGAAGACAGCTAAGAGGAAAGGGCAGTGGAAGAAGAGTAAGAGTGAAGCTAGGGCACGGGAAGCGGCGGAGAATGTGGAGGAGGTGGCGGCAGGTGAAGCACGCGCGCCGCAAACGAAGGAGGCGAGCGTGGAGTTGAGGAATAGAGGGAGATTGACAAAAATGTCGACCGACGGTGGAAGAGACAAAGGAAAAGAAGGACCAGAGACGAAACCGGAGGGTGCTGTTTGTCTTGTTGGTTGTCAAATTACTGACAAGAAAGGAGAGACCTGGAAATCTAAGAAAAATCTGAAGAAAAAAGAGTGGAAGAAGAGGGATGAGGAAGAAGTGGCCGGAGAAAAAGAAGGACCAGAGAAGAAACCGGATACTGATAAGAAGGGAGAGAACAAGAAATCGAAGAAATATAAGGGGAAAGGAGAGCGGAAGAAGATGGAGGAGAAGAAAAATGAGGAAGAAGTGGCCGGAAGCAAAGCGCACGCGAAGAAAACGAGTGATGAGAAGGAGGAGAGTGAAAAATCAGGGAATGCGGTTGTGGCTGCTGATCGGACGGTTGAGATTGAAGGGAGGTTGAAGGACTTGTCAATCAAAGGTGGAGGAGAGAGAGGGAATGATCAACCGGCGAGGTCCAACAATGGGGGGCGTTACAGAGGTGCTTATCGGAGTTTTGATAACGGCCGCCGACATGAAGAATCGAATCCGAGAAATGCAGGGATGATTTGGGTGAAGAAAGGAGATACTTCTGGCGGTAATGCTGTTTAAATGGATCCGCGTAGTACAGTGAGTAATCTTTATTTCCCAGCCTTGCAAAATTTAATTTCCAACTTTAGGCTTTTTAATCTATGATACTTGTGTTGGTATTTTAGCAGTATGAGATAAATGAATAATTGCTAACATTTTGTGATGAATCGGGTCGATGTAAAATTCAGAAATACGGTATCATGATCGATATCCAATGAGCTGATGAAAGAATTTATAGTCTAAGAACTTTCTTGGAATATTATGTACTTTATGGAGGTGTTTCAGTATTCTAGGAGTTGAACATAGTTTGAACAGTGAGGAAAATGTAAGATATGCTCGGAAGTCAGAAGCTAATTGAATTGAAGGAACAACAGCATGTTAGGATGTTTGTGAAGTCATTCCTAGCTATAATATGGTGTTAGGTTCATCCAGATTCTAGATTGAGGCAATGATAAATCAAGGGATGGCTGCAGAAAATTCTATTTCCTAGAGCTGTTCTGCATTTAAATTTAGTGAAGTGAAATGTATTGTAGTCCACAATAAGTTTTTGAGTTGTGGACCATCTTGTTCGCCTTTGTTTTCCTGTTTCTAGTTTCCTTGTATTGTAATATCTATCTTTCTAGTTTCTACACACATTTGAAATTGGGTTTTATAGTAGGTTATACAATCCTTCCACATTTCAGTTCTCTAAGGTTGCATTTTCTCCTCTTCTCTGTCACATTGTTTCCTGTTCTGTTGGATTGTATTTCACAAAAGACCATGTGCCGATATAAGGTTCTGTTTGTTAATCGTCTTAGGCTAACTGTGTTTATAAGGTGTAAATTCTGATACGAGCCAAATTCAGCAACCGTGCAAGTATCTTCAGACTTTTACATATCATATTGCGGTGATTGAGTTCCAAGCACCCCAATAGAATAGAAAGAGTACTACAATTGTTTAGAGATGGATGGGATGCATATGCTTGTGATGTTACACATCCTTGCAAGCTATAAAATTTTATGTCTCTACTCTCTATATAATTATATCAATTAGATTAAGTTATTATGGAGGTAAATTAATTTGCAGGTAATAGACTGTAGACTAGAGAGAATTAGTAGGTAATATGTTGCCAGAATGGATATTTTTTTAGAGAAAGTTGGATGTGAACGATGAAGTTAGTTCTTTAATGCTATTAATAAGTTTCTCGTGATAATTAATTGCACCTGGAGCCTATGTTGCTGTGATCTGGGTATAGGTTTCACGAAAAAGTATAGGTATAGATCTTTAAAGACATATATATATATATATAGTTTTATCTTGGAATACTGAAACTTACCTAGGCTTACAGTTCAAGTTTAAAAAGGACAGGAAAGGGACTGACTTGAGAGCTTTGATTGCAGAAGATTACCCCAGTTACTGATAGCTGTAGAAAAACCCATGTGCATTTAATGTTTGTGGTGGAGAGATCAGAAAAGACCATTGTTTTCTGTCTGAAATTGGTGGAATGGGATTGAAATTTTCATGCCCTTTGTTCTCTGTCTAGGTTTTCTATTCCCATTATCATATTCGGTTGAATATGTTAGCATAATAAGAAATTCAAATGATTCCCTTCCACATATTTGATTTTTTTTTGTGTGTGTGTTTTGCTTTCTGGCTTGTAGTAGTTGTTTAATGTTGTTATTTTCCAAAAAAAAAAAAAAAAAAAAATCAAACATGTTTTTATAGTTCAAAAAACACCTGTTTTCTTACCTTTTTTTGTATTGCATATTAGCCGATGCTTGGGGGTAGATTCATAGGAGAAAAAAAGAGGTGTTAATCTCAAAGTGAAGGAGTGTGTAAAACGTTGTGTTAAGCTTTTTCCAAAAGAAAACAGAAGATTCAATTAAAGTGCTCTATTTCGTCAGAATAATAAATTATATATATAAAAAAGTCAAAAGTTGTAGGTTTTTGTGGTTGTTATTATTTATTTATTTCTTTCAGTGGTGTTGCTGTGGCTATCACTGCAATAGAATTGAAGAAGATGATATTGATGTTGACTCTGATGAGATGATGTCAGCATTCCAATAGTTAAAATGGTAGTGGTGGTGGTGGTGGAGTATGTGATGTATGAAAATAGGTGTTAAGTGTTTGATTGATAATATTTCAAGTCTTTTTTTTCATGAGATTGAAGATTAATATGCACTTCCTCCCTCTTAACAAATGAGATTGTTTCGTGGGTAATATAATGTCTTACCAACAATGGAAATGGAGTGAGCAAGTTGCTGCTTTAAAAGTTCTCACTTAACATCGCATATGCACAGCTAACAAATTACTAATTTAACTATTGTGCTTCATTCAGTTACTTTTCTTTTTTTTTTTTCTTTTTTTTTTTTTTAGCTGAAAGAGCTACTTTCTCTTTATTATTGGCATAAAGTTTTAGCTAAAGTTTTGCATCATGTTTCATCGCGAATGCAGGTTTGCCGATGGTGAATGATGAAGAAGTGGGAGAAGACGAGAAGAATTTAGCAAGTGGAAGTAGGGAGATTCTTGATAAAAGAATTGATAGGAAAAATTATAACAAACTCCTTTAGTCATTTTCTATGGAAGCATTTGCTTCTGCTGAAACTTAGAGATGTAAATAAGTTTTTCAGGAATTTGATTTTTAAAGGTGATTTCTTCAGCGTTTTATATGTTTGTTTGAAAGGTTAAACGATGGACACGTCATTAAAAAAGTTATGAGAGACCTCTACTACTACTACTACTATGCCAAGAAATATTAAAAGGAAATGATGAAATTATGATTATCGTTATATATTATTAGTGTCGAAAATCAATACAGTGGTGGGTTATGGCTTCCTCTAATTTGAATTGTAGCAATAAATAAGAAACAATAAATTTGTAAGATCTCTCTCATAATCAATTGTTATTACAGAATTGAAACGGTAGAATTTCATCAATTCACCCAATAATGCATACATGATTGTGTTTCATTTCTCATTCTCTCTAAATATATCTTCCTATTGTTGTCCTCTGACAAAGTGAAAAGCCACAAAGAGAAATATGGCCCAAGGCAACGGTGGCGGTGGCGGTGAGAACAAAAAGGCAGAAGAAATACTACCACACCCACACCCAGTTGAGGAACAGTTACCTGGAATCCAATATTGTGTTAATAGTCCTCCTCCATGGGGTTCGTACACTTCTTCAATTTCATTCTCTTTAGCATTGTTAGTTTAAATAAACACATTCCATGCATAAATTCTTGTTTACTTTTGATTTCTGCAGCTGAAGCTATAGTATTAGGGTTCCAGCATTATCTTCTTACTCTTGGTATTACTGTTTTGATTCCCAGCATTATTGTTCCTCAAATGGGTGGTGGAAATGTAAGTTTTTTTTTATTTTATTTTAAAAAGTTTCACATGGTCACATGTTTCTTTGAACCATTCTTCTGATAAATTTTTCAACTTGAACCCTTCTTCTGTCACAGGGTGAGAAGGTTAGGGTGATTCAGACCCTGTTATTTGTTTCAGGATTCAGTACTTTTTTTCAGTCTTTATTTGGTACCCGACTCCCTACCGTATCAGTGGGTTCATACGTATATCTTATACCCATAACTTCAATAGTTATGGCCAAGAGATACAATTCTTACATCGATCCTTATGAGGTGAAAAGCTTATCGCGTCTTGTGTTTCAAATTACAAGCTTTAAAACATTAATATTAAGCTTTTTTTTCTTTTCTTTTCTTCTTTGTATTTTTCAGAGGTTTGTAATGACAATGAGAGGAATACAAGGTGCCTTAATTGCAAGTGGATGTTTTCAAATGGTTATGGGTTTCCTAGGTTTGTGGAGGAATGCGGTGAGGTGGGTCTGCAAAATTGCATGTTTCTTGAATCATGGCTTGGTTTAAATCTTCATTTGATATTTTGTGTCATCAAAAACTTTTGTGATTTTAGGTATCTGAGCCCTCTTTCAGTTGTTCCATATGTGACCTTCACTGGACTTGGACTATATCATCTTGGTTTTCCCATGGTAAGGAGTCTTTTAACACTCCAGATTTTGCTCCAAATTAATAATTTGCTGACAATGTAAAGTCATCTTTCTTATTCCTCCTTGTAGCTGGCAAATTGTGTCGAAATTGGGCTTCCAGGGTTATTTGCAATGGTTTTCATTTCACAGGCAAGTGGCAAACTTGATTCTCATAGCACACAACAAGAAGCAGAAAATGTTGCATTTGTTTTTTCATACAAAAAGTGACTATGAGTACATACTATTTTCATGATTGCTAAGTTCTCAATGTCTTTGCAGTATCTTCATCGTTACATGCAAACAAAAAGGCCTATATATGATCGATTTGCAGTGCTGTTCTCGGTTGCAATTGCTTGGTTATTTGCACAGATCCTAACTTCAAGTACTGTGTATAACAAAAAACCTGAGAAAACTCAGATCAGCTGCCGCACAGATCAAACTGGACTTCTAACTGCAGCTCCCTGGTGAGATTACAGATAAAGATCATTGATTGTTGATATTAAACAGATTTTTCATTCTAATGAAGTTTTATATTTTGCAGTTTGTCAAGAATTAATTGGAAGGGTTTCCTTCCAATTAATTATTAATTTGTTTTCTTTGTTTTTGCAGGGTTTATTTTCCTTATCCATTTCAATGGGGAAGCCCAACCTTTAATGTTGGAGAAACTTTCGCAATGTTAGCTGCTTCGTTTGTTTCTCTTTCTGAGGTCCAACTTTGTGTACAGAACTTTCAATCATAAAAATATACTTCTAGTCCATATCTGAAAGCATGTAAACACTAGCATCCCTTGATTTTGAGACATAAATCGGATCATATGTAGTATATGTTTCCTTTCTGAAATCATACATTATGAAATATTTTGAGTTTGCTTATTATATATCTACTCTTCTTCTGTAGTCTACCGGTACATTTTATGCAGTAGCAAGATACGGGAGTGCCACACCAGTGCCGCCTTCTGTTATCAGTCGTGGTATCGGCTGGCAGGTAGAAAATGCTCATGTGATGTCAAACCAAATAATGTGATTAATTCTCTTAATGATTCTAGACTTTGTCAACACTTTTGTTCAATTTTTATGAATTTTCAGGGAATAGGGGTCTTGCTGAATGGCATGTTTGGCTCTGTGACAGGCTTGACTGCATCAGTGTAATGAACTTAAACCTTGCAAAATATTTTTTGTAGACAATGTTATCTTCCAGCACGTTTGATCAATTTCGCATAATTTTTGAAAAAAAGAAGAAGCTTAAAATCCCATCTTCTGATTGTGCATAGGGAAAATGCTGGTCTGTTGGCTCTGACCAAAGTTGGAAGCCGAAGAGTGATACAAGTCTCGGCTGGGTTTATGATATTCTTCTCTATATTTGGTATGCATAAGCAGCTAATAATAATCTTTATTCAGAAAAACAAAATCAAAGTACACAGAAGAATCAAACCATTATTCATTGTGTGTCATTTTTGAGATCTTTTGATGGTTTCTCATAATTGGTTTATCTTTTTTTTTTACTCAACCAGGAAAATTTGGAGCAATTTTTGCTTCTATACCTATGCCAGTAGTAGCAGCTTTGTACTGTATTCTCTTTGGCTATGTCTGTAAGTATATATATATCATATCTCAAGTCTTGTAATCTTTCGTTTGAGTTATCTCTCGAAATGAAGCTAGCTAAATCCGCCATGTTGTTACCTGTAGCTTCTGCTGGTCTTGGTTTTCTTCAATTCTGCAACCTGAACAGCTTCAAAACAAAATTCATATTGGGTTTCTCATTCTTCATGGGGCTGTCCGTGCCACAATTCTTCAGAGAATACTATCTAGGAGGATTTAAGCCTGGACAAGTTCAACCGAGCTCTAATTGGGTAAAATCTTTTGAACCTGATTCAGAAAATATATATCATCAAAGAGTCTTTTAGTTTTTCATCAGCTATCATCATAAATATGATTTTTTTTACAAGTTTTTTTTTTTTGACAAATTGCAGTTCAATGATATAATGGTTGTGATCTTCATGTCTCATGCAACGGTGGCTGCAATGGTTGCTCTGTTCTTTGATTGCACACTTTCTCGAGAAAATGACGAAACCCGAAAGGATAGTGGCTTGAAATGGTGGGAGAAGTTCAGCTTATACAATTCGGATGTCAGGAATGATGAATTCTATGGATTACCTTGCAGGCTCAATAAGCTTTTCCCAGCCCTTTAATTGTTGTTTAATTTGTAGTTAATTCTAACATTTTCAAGCTTTAATTGTTTTTGGTTATCATTTTGTTTAGCATTATAGGTTTTCAACAAATGATTGTCTTTCTCTTTTACATTGGTTTTGATTCCTAGAATCTTAATAAAGAAATATCAGTAGTAAAAATTGAGATTCACTTGCGCAAAAATCACATATGTTATTTCGAAATACCCTATTCATTTACATGTATTCAACCGACCGAAGAAATGCTCTTTACAGTCGAACCGCATTTGAGGGTACCTAATGAGTTATATACCATTAACTAATCCCATACGGATCCTAATATTCCACCACGCTTCCGCGGTCGTCGTCCACGGCGGCTCATCTTTCCCAGCTGGGTGATTTCGTGGATCCCGCTTTCTCGGGTAGCAGCCCTCCCCAGGAGGCCTCGTCCGTGACGAACCCACTGCTCGGCATGGTGCCGGCTCTAATACCACTTGATACGAACCCCCTGGGTAGAATTCATCCTTAAAAACCAGTTTGTAAGGAGAGGGTACCCAATGAATTATATACCATTGACTAATCTCATACTTAGCCAATGTGAGATCCTAACATTCCAAAATAAAAATAAAAACTAAAGCCGTATGTATTCCAATTTAATAATAGACCTTATAAATTTATTTATTTATTTATTTATTTTTGATAGAATAGACCTTATAAATTTTATATTAGTAATTCGAATAATAAGTTCCTTGCAATGTCGGATGCAATGATAGAATCGCTCACTCTGGTATGGATTTTTAAAAAGGATGTGTATATATACGAGAAAATTTTGATGTTTGACCATGAATTGTGACCACAAGCTGATGCCAACTCAATCTTCAAAAAAACTAACACGTAATAGCACACACGCCCATTTCATTTGCGTTGTCTTCAACCTAGAAGCCTGCTATTTCTCCAATCCAAAAATGGCATATTTGAATCAACACTTTCCTCTGTTTATATCCATCGACAATCACCCTTTAGTTTCATCGTTGCCATCTTTCCACTCTGAATTGTTCCTTGTTTCCCATCACTTTTTCTCTCTGTTCCTCGGTTTTCTTTTTTCAAACTCGATCATTGAACATCTTGCTCTTAATTTTCTCGGAATATTTTCAAGATATTCCGAGAAAATTAGGACATTCAACGAAATCCTCTTCTGGGTTCTGCTCCAAAGCGGTGGATTTTGAAATTTCAGGTGCGTTTGTTGTTTTTTGTTTAATATATTGGGATTGGTTTGGTGGGGATTGGATAGTTTCTTTAGAAGCTCTCGAATTTGTTTTGTTTTCTCTCTTATATTTTCCTGAACATGTACTAAACGTTTGCATTTCATCAAAAGAATAAAAAAGAATGATAAATTATCCAATTCATTGCCTGGTAAAGGTCCACATTTGAGCTAAAATTCTCTAGAATGCTTGTAATTGGATTATCTGTGACTGTGTTAGTTTGAGAGGCAAAGCCACAACCTTAACAGTTGTCACTTAATAATAGTAATCGCAGCATAAGAATTGGCAGCCAAATGTAGGTTGATTGACTGAACATTGTTTAGTTTCCGGCAAGAAGGCATAAGGGACTAATGTGAATGCAGCATTAGTGTGCAATTATTGAGTACCGTAGATAAATTGTTTGTGTGAGAAAAAGATATGAGATCATCTGCTTATCAATTATCTAGTGAATATCATTTTTTTTTAAATTGCATCAGTGATCTATTCTCATTTTGGCTATGATTATTTGACAATCATTTGATTGTTTCTTTTTTGCCTCCATTTGGCAGAAAGATGATCAATAGTCATTACAAAAGCTGGATACTTTCCTCTGATAAAACATTTGATGATGTGTTTGACTATGAAGATGGAGAAGGAGTTTGTTTAAAGGAAACCAAAGAAGACTTTAAGAAAGTAAAATGTGGGCTTGTTGAGTATGACTCTTTGCCGGGGTATATGAAAGACAATGAGTTCATTTTGGGTTACTACAGATCCGAATGGCCAGTGAAGCGGATCTTCCTCAGCGTTTTTAAAATTCACAATGAGACTCTTAATGTCTGGACGTAAGGATTTTGTCTTAATAACTTTCACAATGCTATTGGAGCTCATATTATTTCTCTTTTGTTGCCTGTGATAAAAATTCTTAGGACTAAAGCATTTTCTCTTCTTGCATATTGTTTGTTTTGTACTCATGACTCATGAGCCCCCCTCCAGTGTTAGTGATTCTATAAAAAATTATCCATCTTAACATATAAGGGATTGGCCAATCTGTTAAAATGGATTTCCTCAGTTTGGGTTGCTAATGCCTCTTATCATAATTTAACTTTCAGTTGCTGATGTAGTTTTCGATTTCTTGCTTTTATTTCTCCTCATCTTGGCATCGAAAAGCTTTGTGAATATTACTTTGCCTCTGTATGTAAATGTAATGCACATCTGTCTTTCCTATTTTTTGTAAGACATGGTGTTTCTTATTGATGTATGCCATTCTCTGGAAAAGATGTATGAATGGTTAACAACCTATCCAAATTTTCATCCTCACACAATTGACTTTTGCTGCAGGCATTTGATAGGGTTCTTCATTTTCTTCTTTCTGACGATATACACAGCAACAAAGGTTCCAGGGGTTGTGGATCTAAATTCTCTTCAACGTGCACATGACATGCTCCGAAATGCTGATTGGCATAAGATTCAAGAAGAACTCTTGAATTGCATTCCTTCCTTAGCGAACGTACCTGATCGTCATAAAGTAATGGATGTCGTAAAAAAGATGTCTTTGCCTTCAGTGGATTTTCTCACATCACTTTCAGGTTGTCATTTATGTAAACTTCTCACCAACTGCTTGCGTGTGTGTGCATTTCTCTTGCTGCTATATTTCACAGTTACTACTGAAGATTGATAGACTTGTTTCTCCTTGCTTGTTGACATCTTTAGATGGTTTCACTTTTCTCTGGTTGGTTCATTAAATGAGCTTCTTGCTATAGACAATCATATGCATCTAAAAATGAGCTTTTGGATTGAGAATATGATGCAGGATGGGAAATGAGAAATACGAAAACAAAAAAAATAGCTAAATAGACTAGTAAACCTAGTTTTAATTTCATTTCCTATTCTACATTAGAATTTGTTTTCCTGTTTGGTGTTTTACTTTTGTTTCAAGGAGTAGCTAGCTTAATGCCTTCACTTTCCATTTAACTGGATGCAGGATGTCTGAAAGATGATGCGATGAACATGGAAGATCCCCTTAAGGTTCATGCAATCACAAGATGGCCCTTTTTCACCTTCTTAGGTGGAGCAATGTTCTGCTTACTAGCCAGCAGCGCATGCCACCTCTTTTCCTGCCACTCGAAACGCCTGTCTTACATAATGCTTAGAATGGACTACGCGGGAATTGCTGCGCTAATCTCAACTTCTTTCTACCCTCCTATTTACTACTCCTTTATGTGCCACCCAGTTCTCTGTAAACTTTACTTGGGATCTGTTACAGTAATGGGTTTCGCGGCCATGGTCATCTCTCTCCTTCCAGCTTTCCAGAAGCCCAAGTTTCGGATCTATCGTACATCCCTCTTCTTTGGAATGGGCATATCAGGTATTTTACCAGTAATTCATAAGCTAATACTGTTCCATGGTCAACCAGAGGCCCTCCAAACCACTTGTTATGAGATACTAATGGGAATACTCTATGGACTTGGAGCTTTAATTTATGTCTCGAGAATTCCTGAGAGATGGATGCCTGGCAAGTTCGACATTGCTGGGCATAGTCACCAACTTTTTCATGTGTTGGTTGTGGCAGGGGCTTTTACACATTACCGTGCTGGCCTAATCTACCTCAGGTGGCGGGACATGAATGGTTGTTAGCGATTAAGCGGGAGTCAATCATTTTTGTACATCATCTTCACCATGTATTGTGGAATTTTTTTTTGCTTAATGATGTACGGTTTGCATAAAAATCAATAATCGGGTCTAGGATCTGTTTGCACAGCTTGTTGTAGCGTTGTAAGGTTAATTTCTTGAGGAACTGCTATGTACCAAGAAACAGACAAGAAAAAATTCTGGGAATTTCCAGTTGTTAAATTAGATCATTTCAATTGTCTTGAAACAAATTTTTCACTGCTTGATTGATGATTTTTTGCATGATCCTACCCATGAGAGAACAGGAAACTCTTAAGGAGTTCCTGTCTACACATAAATTATTGCTAGTTTATTTTCTGAAACAGACTTCGACATTCAAGCTCAGGTTTTTAAAATCTTCTATCTACATTCATCCACTATACTCAGTCATATGCATTTCTATCTTCTGGACAGGATTGACAGCCCCAAATTTTGATGCACTTTTGTGATGATTAAGTTGAATGAGAACATAAGAGTACAGTACACATTACATTGAAGAGTTTCTATAGAGCACGTGAGACTTTCTACCAAGTTAGTTGAGAAGAAGTGCTTCGGTGCACCAGACGTATATGCCCGAACCCAATCAAAAAACCATCACATAAGAGGTATGTGACATATGGCACAATATAAATGGGGTGGTCGTATAATCGTATATGCTCAGACGTATTGAAGTTTTTCTCTTTATTAGTAATTTCGATTGCAGGCTCCCAGCTAGTTAGGGATGGAGCATTAAAATGGAGAATATAAACCAATGAAGTTGGATATAGAGTTAATGTGGATATCAATATATCTGGTTCTTGGGTTGACGACGAAGACGAAGACTGTGATTAAAAATGGACCACACGCAGTGTACATTAGGCGCAGAAACAAACGGCTGGCAATGGAATGGCATGACACAACAATTTTCATTTAAGTCCATATGATATTAAATCATTCAAGCTCCACAGCGAGGCACCAACCATGCCACAACAAGACATGAACTTTGATATGATACAATATTCAGGGCCCCAAATATTTAGATGGTGTCTCCGATTTTCCTGAAGATATCCTAACTAGGTGACACCACTTTTTACACCTCGTGTGGCTTTTTCAATTACCAGATACGTGCGATGATTCAGGGCCCATTTCTCTCACCACTCATGGTTTCATTTCATACCTACCACTGCAGTTTTTTTCTTGGTTGATGTACCGTTGCTTTGCTCCCACTGATTTATTGCATTTCTGCTCTCCAAATAATTTAGGCTGGCCCGACGACCGGATGAGGTTGACTCAGTATGTCAGTAGTAAACCCCTCACACCTGAATCCATGAAGTTGCAGGTTCGAGTCGTTCTTCCTATCAAAATTTTAATTTTACTATATCAAAATGTTTATGTGGAAAATATTTCTGTCAACTTTAAAATTGTTTTGCTAAATTTTAATATTCAACATATTTCTCTTACATAAATTCTGAAACTATTCAAATTCATTAGAATTTATATGACCCAAATGCAAAGGCCGATACGATACAAAATCTGTATAGTTACAGGATTGATAGAATTATTATTAAAATGTTGTATCAGGATCATGTAGCATGGAGTTGTTGATCGGATCCAGATCCTCCACCTCACTGGCTTCAGCTTCAGTCCTCAACTGGTTGTCGACTGGCAAGTCATCGGAGGCAAAGGCGGCATTGCTCCGATCCTCTGTAGTAGACCCTACACGATCATTGTCTTCCTCGTAATTTTCCCAATCTTGGATTGAACGTTTGTGATGAAAGGACAGTCTTATGGCCCCACTGACGTGGTCAAAGAAGTAGGTAGAACCAGCAACTGATTGCTTCGCTCATTAGATATTGACCGCCTTGTTTGCTCAGCTTCTTCTTCCAGGGTGGGGTTCAACTTCAATACGACGTCGTTGTCCTTGTCCTGGTGAGCGACTGAAAAGAGGAAGAGGAGGAGGAGGATGAGGTGGATGACGACGACAACGGAGATTACAGCACAGGCTTGTGTGCCGTAACGGAAGTTGTGGTGACGGAATTTCAGCATCTGTGACCTGTTATTTGTTAGAGAGAGATTTTTAATGTGTGATAATTAGGTTTATTGCTTTTATGACAATTAATAACATGAATCAATATTGGTTGCTGACTTGCTGTTGTTGATTTATTGAAATGGAATTAATATGGCACCAACTCATTTTCCATACAAATTTTACCAATTAATATCGGGGTCACATGTCAGCATTTCAGTGGCCGAGTGCACTAATCAACCTCGGATCACATGTCAGCATTTCAGTGGCCAAGTGCACTAATCAACATCGGATCATCACATATCAGCATTTCAGTGGCCGAGTGCACCAATAATGTTATTGTATATAAAGCTAGAATGCGATCATGTAAATAAGTGGCCCCTGGAGTGCACTCATGTAGCAAGTGGTGGTGAATCCAGTTGGTGAAATCCTTGTCAAACAGGATATACATTAAACACAGAAACGAGGATGATGATGATGAGTGTATGCAAGGATCAAGATCAAGGGGTCGTCAGCAGATCAAAACCGTAGATTGGGGTTACCACGTGCATGCACAATATTAATTGGTGAATAATGACCTGTAAGCAACTGTTTTGTACCCTAGCTATATATATGGATTTGAATTTCGAACCCAAAAAACATGGCGAGTTGTACCCGGATGCAACTACACGTCTACACCACCACCCTAGCTCCGCTCCTCTTCTCTAACTGGACAAATAATTCACTATTTACCTCACATTGTTACTCATCTTGTTTTTTTTCCATTTATTTGGTTGCTAATTATTGCACATTAGCTGTTCGGATTGTTACGGATTGGCTTCGAATCGTTTCGATACTATGCAGATGGTGTTCCAAAGCAGGAGGGCCATATATGATGAATGAATAATTTGGTATGGAGGATATTGATTATTGACAACGTCAGTTTGAAACCGACCGAGCCGTGATCGAGCGCTTCTTTTTTCTCGACGGTGTGGACGGTCATGGTTATTTGAGGTCCACTCAAGAATTTTTGGGTACAAATTAGCTTGCATTGCAGTACTTTTGGGTTTCGGTTTCACAGTTAATAAGACTTTGAAATTGGAGGACCAATAATTCATAAAGTTGGTTATTATAAATAAATCAACTTTTTTTTTTTAAAGATTCTACCTTCATGTTTATTACGTTCGTGCAACTAAATTAATTGTGATATAGACATTGTTTAGTGGGAGGAGAATCCTAGCACTCCTATTTATGAAGAGTGATGATTTTTCTTCGGAAGACAAAAGCAAAGATGGAGATTTTGACTTTTCATTATGTCGGAAAGGGACTTGGGTTTGTTTTGTTTCAACTTTCAACCATGATAGAGAAATAAAGTGGTTTTGGGAAGGGTAAGGGGTTTGAATTTAGAGTGATTGGTGTTTTTCACGTTTCAAGAAAAACTTGTCTGGAAAGGTTTTACAATATACATGGCGGTAAAATCGTCCGTGTCATTTAACATAATTTTGAAACTTATGATATAGAAAAATTAGATCGGATTGTTTGTCTCGGGTCATCTCTAATGCAACACTACGTTAGTGTAAAAACATTAGTGTAAAGAGTTGTTCCAATGCAAAACTATATTATAAATTCCAAGATAAATTCAGTGTTGTTGTGAATAGTGCTCCACTTAATTTAGTTAGTGGAGCACTATCCACACCAACACTAATTTTTTTATTTATTAAAATGTTAAATCAACACTAAATTGTTTGATTACAATTCCTAATTTAACCCTCCTACACTTATTTATAATAATATTTATTTTAAAAATTATACCCTTGGAAAGATCTCGTCTAGATCTTTAAAATGACACCAATATTAATATATATATATATTTAACTTATTAATTATGCATTTAATTAATGGTAAATTTTTATATTAACCTAATTTAGTGCAATTAATGAAATAACAAAATACTCATAAAAAATTAATTAATCAATTTTGTTTAACTTAATAGAAATTAATTATTATTGTATAAAGTTTTATTCAGAGAATATTCTTGTGAAGATGCTCTTTTACACTAAATTGGTGTTGGGTGCATTGGAGTAGAAAAAAAATTTAATGTAAGAATATTCCCACAAGATTCTCTTTTTACACTATCTTGGTGTAATTTTTAGTGCTTTCCATTGGAGATACTCTCAGTATTAAAATTGTGAAACCGAACCAATCCAATTGCTTATTTATTTTTTTCGGTTTTCTTATTTTAGCCGGTTCAATTTGGTTCATTTTTTTGTGAAAACCGATTGGATCGGTTTTTTTCTCGGTTTGCTATCCCAAACCAGAAAACCAAACCTAGGTCCAACTTAAAAAAAAAAAAAAAAAAAAAAAAAAAAAAAAAAAAACCCTAATTTAATGTTCAACGGTCTATGAAACTATAAAACTATGAAAGTGTGTCACAACATATTTTTTTTTTCCTTTGTTTTTTTTGTTGAATATTATTTTAAACTAGTATTTTCAATTTGTTCAAGCCTATAATTTAATTTGGTCGAAGACCCAAAAGGATTAATATATGAAAATATGTGTAATAATTAAAGCTCATGAATTTGGCCCAGTATAACCAAAACCGAAAAAACCGAACCGGTACAATTTAATTGGTTTTTGATCAGTTGACATTTGTAAATTTTATTGGATCGGTTCATATTTTCATAAACCGAACTTTATCGGTTTTTTATCGATTCTATTGAAAAATGAACCGATTCATTAAACGTCCACCCCTAATTCAAATTGTGAAACTGTCCCACATAAGTTTTTTTTCCTTTCCATAACCAAAAAGTAATGTCAAAACTGGCTTGCTAGCTAGCTAGATAGCTAGATAGCTTTGACCTTCACATATATATATATATATATATTTGGTAGGGGACCATGTTTGCAATTCTCAAGCTCAATCTCTGCACTGTGCAGGCACACACACCCCATACTGTTGTTGATTAGCAGTACCAAGCTAGCTGAGAAATACAATTTATCACGTTTCTGAATTCTGATTGATCATTAATTCATTATCTATACAGGTACAGAGTCGGCCAACAAGTTAAATAGCTACATTTTATCAAAAATAAGCACCCACTCCCTCCATATATCAACCTCCTACTATACTTTGATGCTTTTAACATATATACGACGAAAAGAGGAGTTTCTGATAAATTTTAATGAATTCTAGAGGAACCCTTTATGATTCTTAAGAGAATTATTTGAATCCGTTTGTAATTAAGAGCTTGTTTTGGTTAGACTTTTGAAAAACCTCTATTTGTAAAAGGTCTGTTTGTAATAGATCTATTAAAAATAGAGTTTTTGAAAAACAAATTATAATTGTTTAGTTTGTAAACTTTTTTTTAAAAAAAAATGTCTATTTTGTGAAGCTCCTCTCCATGAATTTTTGTCTAGTAGAGGTTTAAACTCTATTAACCTCTACTGAATTTAAAATAGACAATTTCAAAAGCTCAACCAACAACTCTAAAAAAACTCAAATAAATATGTGTATAGCTTTTTGAGACGGTAGAAAACCCAACCAAACAAGCACTAAGTTATAAATGTTAAAAGTTATCATATTTTCAACCTCCAGGTGACTAAACAGGAAAAAAAAAAAAGTTTGAAAAAGCATGTGATAGAGAATATGCAAAACAAAATAAAGGCCAGCAGAATCCAATAAATTAACCAAGCGAGTCCTTACACAGAGATTGCAGATCGTGGCCTGGCAAAGGGCCACAAGCTAGCCAAGTGCATGTGCATATGACAATAGTGTGTCTGGGACCATTTTGATTCAGCACAAGAAGATCCTTCAAAAACGGCCCCATGATTTTTTCTTTATTATAACGACTCACTCACACTTGATAATCATTGTTACAACAACAACAACAACAACAACATTGATCCTTGCAGCAATTTTCATCTGCTAATTTGTTCTTCTTCTTCAGGCCTGCCTTGAAGCCAAAGCTGGTTTTTATTTCTTTTCTATTAATAGAATTTTTACAGTGACTATAAATATCAAAAAGACTTGAACACTTGATCAGTAGTTGTGTTGTGTATGTTTTTGCACTGTAAGAATTGAGCATTATTAGTAGGGTCCATGAACAGCTCTCTTGAATGTACTAGGATGGAATTTTCTACCTTAAATTGGTAAAGTTTTTTTGTCACAATCCTACACTTATATAATCATGATACAATGATACATCATTTGTGTGTATTTTTTTTTTTTTTTTTGGGTACCTAACAGATTCATTGTTTTACTACTCATATATGTCCCTCTGAGATATAGATAATGAAAGGTTTTTTTAGCTAAAAAGTAGTACGGATACTTGGAGTTTTGTGTTTGATGAATCAAATCAGTGAGTTGGTTTAATGAATTTAGTCAAGAATTGATTGTAGTCAAGCAGACATCTATATATCATTCTCAAATCACATGGAAGACCAAGTCTCTCTTCTGGGATGAGACCCTTCAACAACAGAGTCAAAAACTGTAGTACTTATGCAACTTTACTAAGTTATCCGGACAGCGAAATTCCAAGTCGCTGTAATCGATCGAAAAACTCAATCTTCCTTACGTTAGATTTTAATGAATATAGTTGTTTGCGTCCTTGTTTATAAACTTAAGCTTTTAGGTCGGAGTGGTTATCTAACATCTGTATATGAAAGTTTTTAAAAAAATTTACCTCTGGAATATTGTGGATACTTTGATGTTGCATCTACCAATTCAAATACAGTTTATATGGGGTCAAGCTGCTGGACCCATCATTTAATGTTTTCCAACTTTGAAACTTCAGAAGCATGTTCAAATTGAGGACCCATCATCTACCACTAATTGTCATGGTTGTACTATCCAATCTATTTGTGGAACTCAACCACAAAGGAAAAAAAAATTCATGTCCAATTCACTTGTTCTCTTTACCCAGACTTGACAACTTGTAGTTGTCATGGTAAATTCAATCAAGATCCTACATTTTAGTGGACAGAAAAAATAAAACAGAAAATCAATTAGTCATTATCTAGCGTACACTGAGTCGTGATGGAAATATTTTTGATGCCTATCAAAGAAAATAATAAAAAATATAAAAGACAAACATGTACGTTAAAAATCGGTGAATGTTAAATTTTCAACTTTAGCGGACAGAATTTATAACAGGATAAGAGTACATCGAAAAAAATGATATTTCCTATAACGTAACAGGTTGTCCACCACTGACTTTGAAATTAAATGAAAAAAAAAAAAAAAAAAAGATGTCAAAAATTTGATGTGATATAAATGATATCAGTGAAAATACAATCAAAATTTTCACTCAAAGGACAGAAGTAGAACCCCCACATTGTAGATTTGTAGTGGTAGTAGCTACGTATTACTACAATGCTACATGAAACAATAACAGCTTCCTCTGTTACCAATTGACTCTGTTCTTTCTCTCTCTCTCTCTCTATCTATCTATCTATCTCAGCAGAAAGCCAACTGGCAATTTTGGTTGATTCACATACAGATAAAATAAGAGGGAAAAAAGATTAGAGCAAAGGACAAAACTAGTCTAGGATTTGAGTGTGATTCATTTGGTTTTTTCTTGCTCTACTACTTTCTCTCTTCTACTTAAATAGACTAAGAACATGTATGAGATACTCTGTCTACAATCTCATTTTCTTCATCTACCTTAAGTTTTTTAAGGACCCTTTTAGAAGAAAAAAAAAAATCTATTTTTTTTTTAAGTTGGGTTTGGAGAGTGTGTGAGTGACAATGAATCTATCAACTTCACAATGTAGTAGTAGTGGGTGTGAGTCTGGTTGGACTTTGTACTTAGATCAATCCTCTCTTTCAAAAAATCAGTGTTATAGTATTGGAGGGATTGTTAATGAAAAAGTGGAGGAAGAAGAAGAAGAAGAAGAAGATTTGTCCATGGTGTCTGATGCATCTTCTGGTCCTCGACATTATTGCGAAGACGATGAGGATTGCTTTGATGAAAATGGTTGCTTTAGCTCTCCTCCTTCGGCTTCTGAATTGGCCAAGAAGAGCAAAAATAAGAAGAAGAAAATCAAAGAACAACAACATGGTAGAAATCAACAACATTCATATCTTGATGACACTGCTAGCTCCCCTCTGCTAGGCTTTTCCAAGGCAAGTTCTAGATATATAAATTAAATAGCTATTTCAGTATCTGTAATTCATTGCCATTTTATTAGAAATTGAATTTTTCTACATGGGTTCTTGATATTTATACAGAAGAATATCAGTTTCTCCAAGAAAGAAGCTTCAATGGAACATGTCATGGATTTTTCACAAGGCTTCTCTGCAACACATTTAAAGGTATTACTGAATTACATTCTTTCTATCTTTCTTCTTTCCATTTAAACAAAATTAACATTCAAATGGCATTTGATTTCTTGCAGTCTTCTCTGGCCAGAAAACCAGCTTCAGGAGAAAATGGTTAGCTTCTACATTTGTACTCTTTACAGGTAGACATTTTCAAGTTATGAGATTAAATGGTTTCACTGAGTGTATTTTATCTATATCACTTGGCAGGTGGTCTTCAGGGAAGAAAATGGGAATGACAAAGAGGCAATTACAACATGTTTTGTCTCTAATGCCTCAATTGTTCTAGATAGAGAGAATTGGGAGGCATGTAAAAAGATTAAAAAAAAAGAAGCATAAGATCTCAAAAGGATCTTGTTTCTTTTTCTTTTTCTTTTTCTTTTTTTTTTTTTTTTTTTTTTTTTTTTCGATTCTACTCCTTTTTATTTTGTTCCTGTCAACGCTGCGGGAAACAAGCAGAGAACATAAAAAATAAATTCTCTTTCCTGCTGTCTTTTAATATATATAAATATGTTTTGTATATACAATTTTTTTTTTCCCTTTTGTCACCAATAGTAGAATTTGCTACTTTCTTCTGTACAATTCAACTTTTTTTTTCTGCCACCGAATGATGATATCCCATTACCACAGAACTAAAGCTCCTTTTGGAGAAGAGAAAACAAGAATGGGTATTGCACAAGAGTCTTGGTGGTTGGAGAAGAAGAGGGTGTGTCAGCAGCATTCTTCTCCATTGATGACCACACAGAGCCAGCAATGCAATGCAAGAAGCAAGCCAAGTCCAGTCCAGAGGCTTGAAAGCAACTGACCCACTTATTTACCAGTTATGTAATTGCCAGCCTAGCTTGAAACTGAGTAGGGTTGGTAAATTTGGTTATAGATGGCCTTCTAAGGCTCAAACAGACGATTTTCCACATGGAAACAACCAAAAGGTAAGCTTCATTTTCCACCAAAAGTGGCCAAAAAAAAAAGCACCCCACCACACTTTTCTGATAGCTACCTACTAAGAATGTGATCCATACATAATACTGGTTGCAATTATTTAATTTTGTTCTGGTGTGTTTCCTTCAAGAATCGTTATTGAAGGCGTTACCCTCCTCAAAATTAGCACCCATATCTTGGAAAAGGACTTCGATTTTGGGAAAACGACAAGTCCCCTTCATTATCTGCCCTTTCAAACTTTCTATTTTTACCTCCTCAAATAACTTAATTTTTATCCTTTTAAGGCAAATGCCAAATATATAACCATGTATGATTACCCAATTATATTAGACAATAGGTTGGTAAATCATATATAGTCCAACTATTTCACCATCAGCACACCATTATACAGCTTATAAATGTGGAATGTCGAGCATTATTTATTATTTTTATTTTTTCTGGGTAGCTAAACTCATAAAGAAAATGAGAAAGAGCTCCTTCCTTCCTTCTTCACATTATATTATATGACATGAAATTACGTGATGAATCATACCACATTGTATGTACAAAAGGGAAACACAATATAAATGCTAAGCACATTAAAGTGTTTGCCATCAGCGATTAAGAGGAAAAGATTAAAAATAGTTGATGGCCTCTCGACTGGAAAATGTACCATAAAAGCATAGCAAGTTGCATGAGAATTGATTATACTTGTTTAGTTTACTTGGTTTTCCAAAAATACATCACGATGGAAGTTCCATTTCCCCTTCACATGAAGCATTAACTCTAAAATGAAAGGAATAAGTAAAAATTTCACTGTGAAAATAACCAATGCACATACATGTTGAACATACTAATTTAAACTCGGTAAAAGAATTATGAAAGATAAAAAAAAAAAAAAGGACTAATTTAACAGGTTAACAAAATTTTTCTGACGGATACAATACACAACATGCTGTCGTAGCCCCAACCCCGAAACCCGACCCCAACCTTTTGCTTTCTCTCTTTTTTCCTTCTTGACCCCCATCTCAAGCTACCATTGAGAAGATAAGTGTCCATCAAACAGAAGTAAATCAATGCCACCACATTTGAAAACTCTCTGGAAGCAAAACAATTATGTCCCAAAAATGTGTCTGTGAACAGGGGCACCCAAGGTTTTAACCACCTCTATCCACGGTTTGTCCATGATCAACACAGAATTTTTGGAAAGGTGTCCAATAAACAAAACGGGATCCCTGAACGCAAAAAATTCAAAATTCTTTCTACTATTGAGTTTAGCCGCCTCTGTTTGACAGTCTATCCTCTTACGTTTCAGTTTCCCATTCATGGGACTACTAGTTAACTTCCTAAAAGTGCTTCCCTGACCATTTACCAAGTCACTCTCATCATCTCGATCCACAGGCATCCCAAAGTCGATCAAGCACATTGCCCTACAACCACAAACAACATTTTAAGTGTCAGATTTCCATTAAAATAGAGCCTCAGATTGTTGCATCGACAACCAAATATCAGAACTAATAGCCTCCAAACCAGTCAGCATTACTCCCCTTACAAACATACACAATAATGAGTCCTGCATTTTCACCCAAGCACTAGATGGGGAGAAGATATTGCTGACGGTTGAAAGTAGGCAAAGAGTAAAACTGAAAAGTAGATGTTATAGAATATGCAAATACAACCAACCACAGTATTTTTATCTGGGGCATGCCTTTAAAAGATAATCTCAAGTCCCACGAAAACTTTCTTTTAATATATATATATATATGGTTTATTAACTCAATCAAGGATTATTTCCTGCAAATCCTAATAATCCTCAAGTCTGGCAAGATCTATCTACTCCTTGCCCCACGATCTACTGTTGCTTCATAACTATTCCACCATCCAACCTTCGAAAAACTGTCTCAACCAGCAACAAGCCAAACGCCACTGCCACCATCATCATATGCAGATAGCTAGATCAACACAACAATCCATCGATCACCATATTCTCAACCCTTGCCAGCAGACATTAGCCTCTCTTCTGCTCTCTCATGTTTACTTTCCACTCATTATCCTTTTCCTTTGATATGACTGTACACCCTCTATGGCTTCACCCTCTCAAACAACCTCTTTCAGTGTAACAATTTTTACATTGATCACATATGAAAGCCTCAGATACAAGGATTTTAAGAGAAAGGGTTTGCGATTTTAGCAGAAATGGCTGAAAATTAAGGGTCGATTGGGTATATGGAATAAAACCTTTTTTTTTTTTTTAAAGTATAAATGGAAAAATCAGAAACTCTGTCCTGTTTTAAGGTGTTAAGAGCACATGATCGAGCCACTATTAATATTCAGTATCTAAAGCCTCTGACAAAATCATGTTTCACTATAACAAATGTAGAGTCATACCTGGCACTGTATATAATAACAGATGACGAACTTGGAGATGGTAAAAAGGAGAGCCCAATAACCTCCCCAGGAAATTCTTGATATCTCGTAGGCAGAACAAACGTATGTCGCATTGACCATTCTCCCAACTGTCTAGCCTCCACATCAAATGCATAGACTTGGTTTGACGAGGTTGTAACTATAAGCACATTGCTGTTGTGGGGAGGAAAACCACCAGCAGCAACAGAGGCTCCTTCCAATCTTGATATGAACCAGTGTTGCCTGTTCCAACAAACCAAAATAGTTATATCCAAGAAAAATAAAACAAAGAAGTTCAAAAAAAGGCGAGGCATGATCCACAAGAGGATTTAGAAATCCAAATTAGAAGTTCTGATACAGCATAACTGAAGTGAGAACTTCTCAATCTCCATCCCATGCTACCTCTCACAGTCATGATTCATGAACAGGTTTAGAATAAGTAAATAAGTAAAAGAAAAAAGAAAAAGGGCCCTACAACGAAAGCCACCTCTGGCTTAGAAGAAGAAAAGTGTCATTCCCACACCTTATAAGAGAACCAGAATGAGCACATAAAGAATTTGCATACTTGTTCAAAAGACTCTGCCTTATTTAAGAGGATCTTTTCACCTGTGAACCTTCAAATTGGACCAATATTCTACATGCTATATAATATATACTTCATATACTATGGAAAGACATCTAGAACCAGTAGAGTCCATCATCTAACATCAATGCTTTAACAACATTTAGTTGCAACGTTCATTCAGGTCTGAGAACAAGCAAGAAATAAATATAATGATCAGCTAAATTCATAATTAGATCACATGAATTCCAAACATACTGCATTTCAAAACCTCATGCAAAAACATCATTATATAATTTATATCAATAGAATATGTTTACCTGTTAACCAAACTTAACAACAATAGTGTATTACAATCACAATAAAAAAATTAAGAACACTGACACCAGTAAAGAGACTCTTGAAAATACCTTTGTATCTCCAGATTGAATATATATACATCCCCAAAGCAGTTAACAGCAGCTAGCCATTGCCCATCAGAACTAGTAAACATTTTTGTTATAGGTGGTTCACTAGGCGGTAATTCCTCATCACGCTCCTCGCGGCAAGGTGTGAATGTATGTAGTAGCTTTGAGCTTCCCACATCAACAACCTGTAGCACCAGAGATAAATAAACAAACCACCAACACAAAGTAGTGTGCCTGTGCATGTTTTAAGGAAGGGGGAGGGTTACCGGGTATTATATCAAAAAAAAGAAAAAAGAAAAAGAAAGCGTACATATATCCTTCTATCATGCCCTGCTATCATCAATCGTGAACAATCATGACTAAAAACCATGGCATGAGCAAATGGTAGCTTCTGAGGAAGTTGCCTTTTGTTGATAGCCCATGCACTTTTGCCAACTTCATGTCTCTTCAACTCAAACAGATTGGGTTTAACATGGTCAGAATAAGAAAAAAGCACCCCTGAATTAGAAATGGCGCTGCATATAATCTTCCGGGATGCCTTACTCTTAACACGGGCCACCAAATCCGTGGTTGCACGGCCACCAGAAGGGCCAGAATCTATTTTATTATTTAGGCGAACAGAGAGAATATCTAACCAATAAGAATCCTGGACTAAGAGCAAAGAACTATGATTCAATAATTTGTTATGCACCAACTGAATGGGTACTCTCTGAGGTGCAGGACAGATATCATGTGGAGAGAACTTAGTGAATTCTTTGACAGAGTAGGCAAAGAGCTTTGTGTCATCGCCAGCCGAGATAAGCATGGGAACTCCCAAATGAGCCCACTTATGGTAACTAAACTCTATGGGCTTCTCCTTACCACGGATTCTTTTTACATTCTCATCAGGCAACGGATCTACAAGTTAAAAGAACACAGTTATTTAAATGAGAATTGAGAAGCAGCTTTAGAACATGTCAAAAAATAAAAAATGCAAAAAAAATTACGCAAATAATACAAGACATATAATAACATTAATCTACATAAAAAGAGAATTTAAAATGATATACAAATAAAACCATAAACATTAAGGTAGAAAATTGGCACACCTTCACGGCTAATTGGCACTGCCACCGTCAAGGCCCTGACATCATGAGTATGAGCTCTTACATAACCAACATATACCCATTTCTTCAGGACTTCGGAAGAAGACTTGTCATCACTTGACCCAACTGTGTCACTAGAAGCTTTATAAAGAATGACCTACAAATAACTTAAGCAACATTAGTACAAGAGCACTTGACCGATCAAATAAATCAAGAAGCACAACATGCCAGGATACATTTTTTTTTTACCCTTGCAAGGATAATCTGTTCGATAGAAGATACAAAAATAGTGTAATTAAAGGTGAGTGTCTTTTCCTCTGCCTTGAGGAACATGAAAGAACAAAAATAGATTATAACATTTAATCGCAATCACAAGGGCAGGCATTTAAATGAGAAAAAAAAACCACCACGGGGTAACAAGTGCCACGAAACTAGCAATATCTTTTGTTCTATTTGTTGATATGGCAGCAAAATAATTATTGAAATTATTGCCATATACCTGACCATCAGAACCAGCAGAGAACACTCTGTTATGACTAGGAGAAGCCGCCAAAGCATTCACATCACCTTTATGACAAGTATGCGCCTGCAAAAGAGTACCATGCCGACTGTCCCAGAACTGAACACTGCCAGTACTGTCTGCACTAACAAGGGTCCCGCACCTAAATTCGATAATAACCAATTATCAGCAACAAAAATGTCATATTGCTAAACTTAAATCAAACCAAGCCACCAACATACAATGAATCAAGAAAATACATAGCTAAGACCTTTTATTCGTACCTCAAAGAAAGTAACGACCAAATGCAAAGTTCAGGTCCACTACCTAAGCCTCCAAGCCCAACAGTACTCCTGTAGATCTCATAACCCAATGTGACATCCCAACATCGTATAATTCTGCAAGAGGCCATTTATACAGAATCTTGTAAATGTTTCAAATGAGAAGAAAAAAAATAAGAAATACAGTAGATCTAATAAGTAAGCAGAATCATAAAGTTGATGTTAATATATGTAAAGCATGCACCAAATGAACAGTCAGTTACATAGATGAGGGATGTATGTACATCAGTCTATAAAACACGTACCCATCACTGCTCCCTGAGTATAGCCTATTGGCATCAGAACTCCATGTCACGCTTAATACACGTCCTGCAAAGTAAAAATATGTAGAAAAGACACTATAAAATATGATAAATCGAAGCAATAATTCAAAAAGAATAGTCACTAAGGTGCAGACATCTCACCACTGACCCTAGGCAGTGACTTATGGTATATCAACTCATCTGAGTCAGAAATCCTGTAAATTCTCACACACCCATCATCACAAGCAACTGCTACATGTGTATCCTCAACTACTGATTGCGCATGAAGCTCGTCAGTGTCAGTGTCAGTATCACTTTCACTTTCACTTTCACTTTCACTATCACTATCACTAGTTTCGTGATCATCATTGTCATTAGATTTATCATTTAAATACCCATTTCCAATATGGTGGGGCTTAGGGTCTGCACAAATTAGCGGGTAATTAGAGGGCGCAACAGCCATCTGCCAGATTGAGAACCCAATTGACTCTAGCACAATCTGCAGATGCACGGAAGGCAAGAAAAATTACGAATTAATACAACGTAATCATCAAATAGGCTGATACGCTTAATCACACACCAAAGCAGCAATAAATAAACAAAAGCTCTCTTAAAAACTCGAATTCATTCTGCTAGTAATAAGTTTTAAAAAAAAAAAACTGATGAAATTTATAGTGTTGTCATCAATATATATTCCGAACATTCTGAACAGGCAACAAGGCGGTGATTTACTTATCCATTGCATAATTATTGTAACATTACCAAAACAGCACCCATCTTAATGATGCAGCCAAATACTCATCTAGACTTCTTATGTTTCTCATTATAATCAACGCTTGTGATTCTGGTTAGTTATCACATTGATGTACATATAATATAGTAGCACGGCAGGGTCCATACCACAACATTTTGAATATAAACAGTAAAACAGATACTAATCGAATTACCTATAAGTAATTTAAGCCACATGGCAAGGTCCAATTTTTCATTCTACTAAAAAACAAGAATGCAACTGATTACACTAAGCTAATTATTGAAATGCTTCCGCTTTGCACTATAGTATCACACGCAAACAACTTTCACCTTCTGCTTCAAGTCAAAAAGATCCCATTCCGAAACCGAGCCATCGATACTCGACGAGAACAACCGTCCACAAGGCAACCCCTTTTTACCAGCTCGGCACCAGACAAGCGACGAAACTCTCGAATTAGGGTCTCCATGAATCGTCTATAAACACAAAAAAAATAAAAAATCAAACAAAATCAAATATATGTCAAACAAATGCCAATCTACGGCCAATATATAGTCAAAGTTAGTTATTGATTAATATTTTATACCAGTTGACAGTGCCAGCCAACTGCGCCTGGAGATACGAGCCAAATCTCAAGCGAGCCGTCTTCACGAGCTGCAGCGACCTGGGAGTCGTCGGTGCTTGTGGCTAGGGCTACTACCGGAGACGGATTCCAGTCGATTGTGCTGTTCCGGTAAGCTTGGGGCATTTCAACGGCCAGGCACGAAGCCCGATGAAAACACACGAGCTATGATCTCGACGAATTGTAATTAAGATTGTTATAGCGTGCGAGATGGCTTAGTTGGAGACGTAGAGGCCAGAGGCAGCATATGAGAGAAAGAAAGAGAGAAGAAGGCGACTCTTAAGTGAAGTTAGGTTTTTGAGGGTTTAAGCGCGGCGACGTTACTCTATATGTGAACCGGTTAGGTTCTGGACCGGGGAACAGTATGGTCGGACCGGTTTTTGGGCCGCTTGATGAGGGTTTCCACGACCTAACGGTGCCGTATTGGTATTTGGCTTGTTCGCTTGTCATGCTGTATCACGTGTCATATGGCACTTTCGCTATTGGTGGGGACCTGTTATGACTTATGACCTATCACTATTGCAGTTTACAAAACGACGTCATCCTGGTCTTTGGCCGGTAAATAAAACTTTTAGGGTTGGAAAAATCCGGGTCCAAACCCGGACCAGGAACCGCAACAGATCTGCTAACTTTAAATGGCCCAAACCCGGACTCAAACCGTTCTATGAGCAACAGGTCCGGGTCTACATCCCACCGGCAAAAGATTTGTTGAAATAGGGCAATATTAGGGTTAGTGATGGGCTTTGTTTCATTTTAATGTTGTGAGGAGATTAGGCCTAAAGTTGGTTGTCGTTGTAAAAAAGGATCACAGGACTTACATGGTTGCAAGATTAGTTATAAGAATAACTTTTTTTTTTTTTTTTTTTTTTTTAATGTTCAACGCTTTGATTTTTGTAGATCATTGCTGAAATCTAATGACTAACAGTTAATCCAGTAACTATATATGTATCGTAGCTAAACCCCGTAAAAATACTCATACTTCACATTAATTTGAGAATGTAAATAAAGTACAGCGCATGGGTCATATGGGTGTGTGCGATTTATCATTAAGTCATCTCAACTTTGACCCAAAATATAAAAAATACCAATGGAAACTTGCTTGTTGGTTGCTACTTTTTACATTTCCTAAATGTGGTTGAAAAGGAATATATACCAATGATTTTTCTTATGATAAGATCATGCGTTGCTAGAACTATAAAATAGATTTTGATCTAATCCCCTTCAACCTTTATGTTGTTAGATGTTTATAGTCAGTGATGGTAATAGATATATGATTATTTGTTGGTAAGCTATCAATATTTTGATTATATATGCCTTCGAACATTATTAAGGGTCTGTTCGGAAAAACTTTTTCAAGTAAATCTTTCAACAACAAATCTTTTAGAAGTAAAGCTTCTACAAGTAAAGTTTTTAAAGAAAAGTTATTGGGCGTTTGATTATTTATTAAAAAAAAACTATTTTAATCCGTAGATCAGTTGGTTATATTAAATTCAAAACCTCTTTTAAATGGCAAGATTACCTAAAAGGATTTAAAAAACTGTAGTGGTTAAAATATGGACCTTCGGCCCAAAAGACAGGCCCACAAATTAATTAAAAGATAAAAGAATATTGAGCCCACTCAATGACCATTAAAAGGCCCAAATAAGGATCAAAGTAACTAAAACCCAACATGGACCAATAAAAGGAACAGGCCCAAGGCATGACCCGACCCATCAAGGCATTTGATCAATAAAGGGCCTGAGATTCACGCTCTCATAAAGGGCATGTGTGGTGAAGGTTCAAAGGCTTCACTATAAATACCAAACCCCTTCTTAGAGAAGGGGTTCCTGATTTTATTATCTTTTATACGCAAAAGCTCTCTCAACATAGCTCCGCAATTATCTCCTTTAATTTATTACATTCAACAATCCAATAGAGGTTGATCGAATCATTCTCATAAATCGATCGACTGATCAACCTACATCGAGTCAAGGGACCCTCTAGGTATCGATCCACCAAAGTCCTCGATACATTAAATCGACCTGATCATTGAATGTGCTACGTCGACCTGAAAACCTATCCCCCTGAATATTGACCAATCAAATCATTTAATCCGTGGCAACGATTTAATCATGTCAACAATTAGCTCGATTCGACATATCGAGCATTACAATTTGTCACTATTTTTTTCTTTTTACTTGGTTAATCGAACGAAATACTGACTTGAGCGTCAGAGAGTCCCCCCAAAGGGAACCTCCCTCCTGTGGTCCGTTACAGCTCTATTCTTTCCCTTCTTTTACAGGTTGCTAGTGCACATCTCGACAATTCAAATTAATTGTAGATTCGATCGACTACAAAAATGAATTTAAAACATTAAAAAAAAAATGTGAAAATTTGCAATTAACTAAAGAATGTGTAAAGTTAAATGAATACGTATAAAGTAGATAAGTTGTGTTTATAACATCTTTAAAAAAAAAAAAAAAAAAAAAAAGAAAAAGAGTTATTTGGGTTTTAAGTTAAAATATATTTTACCAATGGTTTCTTGCATTGATGGTTGGAGTCTTTATGGAAAGTTCCACCACCAAGGTTCAAGTGTTGGTAGTTATAAATATTTATCTCATATTTGAGCATAAAATTCCAAAATGTGGGGAGCCCTCTGCAATTAGGGTTGCATATCTTCCATCGGATCCCCATTTCCCCACGTCCCCGTCCCCATCCCCATCTGGGGAATTTTTTTTTGGGGGAAATGGGGAAATGGGTGGGGATGGGGAGACCCTCCCCCATCCCCATTTCCCCATTTCTCAAAAAATATTATAAATATAATTATATATATATTTTAATTTTTTTTATTATTTGAAAACCTAACTATATAAACCTCATTTACACTAATGGATTATTGAAATACTTTATTTTGTAATAGATTTTCTTTTATATTTATAATGCATTTTATTTTGTATTTGTAATGGAATGTTTGTTTGTTTTTTTTTTTGTTTTTTTTATTGGTAATTTTTAGTTAAACGGGGAAACAGGAAAAATGGGGAACTGGGGTTCGGGATGAAGATACCTCCCCCAAAAATCCCCCATCCCCATTTTCCCCAAATGGGGAATTTGGGGGGGGGGGGGGGGGGGGGGGGGGGGGGGGGGGGGGGGGGGGGGGGGGGGTGTGTGGGGCGTTGGTTGGATCTAGAAAGTGGGGATGAGAATGGGGAGACTTATATTTATCCCCATTTCCCCAATGTACAACCTTATATGCAATAGAGAAACTTTTCCAAATGTACATTAAGGCAAAATGTGGGGAGCCCTCTGCAATAGAAAAGCTTTTCCAAATGTACATTAAGGCGAAATGACTTTTCAAATAAATCTTTTACTGGACCTTTTATTAATTAAACTTTTTAACAAAAAGTTGTAAATTAATGGTATTCAATTAAAAAAGTGTTTTTAAGCTAGTAGATTGTTTGAAAATAAATTTTTAAAAGAGTTTCTGGTTGTGATAAATTACAAAAAAATGGTGTTGACAATGTATTGAAATGAAACAGGTATACTATGGAATATATAAAATTGACAGGGTAGTTATGATAAATTACATTTTCTTAGGTAAAATTATTAGTACAAACATAAATATATCTTGCTTTCAAAAAGAAAAAAGGGTTAACAGTACCAGTGCCCCCTGAACTATTAGCGAATTTGCAAGTTGCCCCTTAACCTTTTTTTTTGGACAATTTACCCCTGAACTCTCTTCATTTAACAAAGCAGACATAACTGCTTTGCTAAATGAAGGCTAAATGAAGAGAGTTCAGGGGGTAAATTGTCTAGAAAAAAAGGTTAGGGGGCAACTTGCAAATTCGCTAAAAGTTTGGGGGCACCGGTGCTGTTAACCCAAGAAAAAAACATAAATATATGTCAATGTAGTTTTGGACCTTCTTGAGGAATAGCCCAAAGAGTGAGAGCTACTTAAGGCGGTGCAGGGCGCAAAATACATACGGGCTCACGTGCAAAGCGCGCAGTCAACACCCTTTAAAACCCGAACTGTCACGCAGCCCAACACAATATTGCTTTGCTTTGCTTTGCTTGAATGTAACGTTCCTGAATCCCGAATCCTGATCCTGCCCAAACAAAACCTGTAAACTCCCATTCCCATTCATATAGTTAGATCTCAAAGAGTGAAAAAAACAAAAACAGAGGATCAGAATGAAAACTCACTGGTCCCTTTGATTTTGATACAACAAGTATAGAAGCTTCCATTCTCCGATCCAAATTTTAAATTCGTAATGGAGGACGCGTACGCCAGATCTGCTACTGAGGTAATTCACTTCCTCTGGCGACGTTTTCACACGAAATTTGATCAAATTCGATTTCCAAAGCAATTCAATTTTATATTTGGTTTGACAGAATACTTGATGCTTATTGATTTCGTGTATTCTTTCTATTTGTTGTACCAGGTGTTGGATTTTTTCGGAGTTGAACCTACTAAAGGTCTCACTGATTCTCAGGTGCGCATTTTTTTATTATTCTACTTGAATTGTTTGCATGTCGATTCAAATTTGAGTTATAATTTACAAGTTGGCTGCGAAAGATGTTAATTTAATATTTTATTGTTTGCAGTTGGCCCAACATGCTAGAATTTATGGTAAAAATGGTACGTTATCTGTTTCCAACGTTTTCAAGTAGATTATGTTCTTTGCAGTCCTTTATTAGTTTATACGCGTGAGATATGAGCTCAAACATTGCATCGCTGTGCGATCTTCAATTACTAATAACTTCAAGTTTTAATGGACCAGATTCTAATTGGATACGCTTTCAGTTAATTTCTTCCCTGTAATTTAAGCAGTAATGAATTTAACTGTGAGAAATTCTTCTGTAGTTGACTATTCAAATCTAATTTGGAAGTGTGCTTAAATAGCTTTTAATTTGCACCATTATTAACCTTCTAACTAATAGAAACTATTTTCCGTTTGTTATTGGTGGCTTCCACTACATAGAAACGATAAGAAAAGAGAAAACCTCATATCTTATAGTCGAGGATGGAGCCTTCTTCTATATTTAAATAAATAAATAATGGAATTGGTAAGCAATTGATGAAAAAATGTAAAATAAATTGGGACTTAACGGTCTTAACCAATTCCAAATGAAGTTACCACATTATATGCTGCTGCTTTGTTATCTTTTATGTTTCAACATTTAATCTTTCTAGTTTGAAATCATGAAGTGACATACCTATTCTGTTACTTACAATGTGTTATTAATTTGTATATTCTATTTAAGTTAAAGTGTTAATGCATTTTGTGATATACCTGCTTCTGGATGTGTAATGACAAAAAGTTCTCATTTGAAGTTCATCTTCTAGTGAGTCTGTTTTTCTCAATTCATAAAATCAGTGTGGAGCTTTATGTTGATCTAATTTTTTCTACTGATGTCTTTTTCTCCTATGTATGCATGCTTCTTTTCTACGGTCTGCAGTGCTGCCTGAAGAAAAAAGTAAGTACATCTGTACATGGCATACGCCTTCCTCACCACGTTTTGCATTTATTTTTCTTATAAATTGCTTTCTTAAATACTTTCAAGCACGTTATATATCTGCGGAGACCTCGTAAGATATTATTTCTGTATATGTGAGGTTAGTCTCAAGGGTTTTTGCGGTAATTTAACCAACAAAACTGCATTTTTCTTTGTGAATTATGTTGTCCTCCGTAAAAAATTCTTAGTTAGGAGTGAGGACTAGAGACGGTAACTCTTGCTTCAAAATTGATATCAGCATACGTTAAGGTTATTGGGCTACATTCGATTTTAGCAGTACTTAACACTATAATATTTTGGTTGGCTGTCATCAATTGTATGTGTCTTGCCAATCCAATATTGCCGTATATATATGAAATGGGGGATCAATAATGCTATTCTAATTTACTTATTATCTATATTTGTGTTGTCATATGGAATGATTATTTTAGAATGTGCTAAACCTTATGTATTTTCCCTTTTACTGAATGCAGGGACTCCTTTCTGGAAACTGGTTTTAAAACAGTTTGATGATTTGCTTGTGAAGATATTAATTGCTGCTGCTGCTGTTTCTTTTGTTTTGGCCTTGATTGACGGGGAGACTGGCTTAACAGCATTTCTGGAGCCTTCTGTGAGATTTCCATCTGCTTGGCTATGCTTGTTTTTCCTTGTCATTTTCTTTAGTATGCATTGTTTAAATTAAAATTTCAATAATCATGAAAGTGCAAGTTACATACACAAACTGTACTTGTTTCTAAATGTTTTAAAGGGTGAATAAGTGATATGTGATCTCATGTTTTTCTTCCTTCAGTTCCTGCTTTTTGCATGTATAGCTTGTTTTGTGTGATATTGTCCAAGTCGAAGGAATTACAGGTTTAATATTAAAAAATTATAGTAATATTGAAGTTGGAGAAATATTTATTCAGTCCATGTGGTTTTTGATCTGCCGAAGTGTGTTTTCCTTCTGTAGTTAATATCTCCTATGCATGACATGATTTTCTTTTGATCAGATGTATATTTTATGTATCTGCTATAGGAGGTTGAGCCGTTGAGAAAGGGATACAAATTACTCTAATTTGTAGGATAATTGACAATATATTACAAGGCAGGCTATGCCTGATATTGCCCCTTATAATTGAATAGTTATGTTACAATGCATTGATTATTTAACCTGAATGTTTTACAAAAAAAAAAAAAAAAAAAAAAAAAAAAAAAAATCTAATGTGATCTGGGACATTTGCTGGTATTTTTAAGTACTTATGACACACACACACACACACAATTTTACCGTGACTGGACGCATTAAAGTGTTGATATAGGAATCTAATTGCTATATAATTTCAGGCTACATGCTTGGTTTGTACTTTTTATGGTCTTAAAAGTTTATGTTGATTTTGCTATCTTTACAGGTTATCCTGCTCATATTAGCTGCTAATGCAGCAGTTGGGGTAATTACGGAAACAAATGCTGAAAAGGCTCTTGAGGTAGTTGCAAATCTTTTTGAGGACACTCGTGTAAACTTTAGCAGACATTTAGTATATGCTACTAATGGATCTTTGCTTCTTTTGCTTAAACTGAGCTTCCTGTGTTTAAATTTATGCTTGCTGACTAGTTAAGTTCTAGAAAGTGATTTTCTTCTTTAATACTCCAAACTGTAGTCTTTATTTTGTGGTTAAAATTGAAAAATCTGCACAGCTTCAGATATGTTGATAAATGTTTCTTTTTTTATTGTGTAGGAATTACGGGCCTACCAAGCTGACAATGCAACTGTCCTGCGAAATGGTAAAACATATTGATTGTTTAAAATAATGTGATGTCGTGATGACTAGTCTTAATTTTCTATGTTATTGTCAAACGGTCTCTTTTCCTTGCAGGAACTTTAATTCTTCTTTGCCTTTTAATGCAGGCATATGGTAATTTACCATTATTTGTGGTGATGCTGTCTGCATTCTCTTAGTTTGGTCAAAAAGTCATTGTTGCATGCTGTAGGAGAGTCATGTTCCTGGTTTTATTCTTAAGTCGGTTATATATAACACTATAAAATTGATTTTTGTAGTCCACATAAAGTTCTTGAGTTGTGGACATCTTGTTCACCTTTGTATCTACTTTCTTCAATAAAATAATTCTAGTTTCCTTAAAAAAAATAATTGGAAATGCCGAAATGATTTTGAGTTGTATTCGTCTGCATAGATTGTGTAGGACACTTCATAATTCAGATACATATTGTGTGGTGATTTACAAGTTGCATAGTTTTGTTCATGTATTACAGAGAGCAGTTATTTATATTTGTCATCTTATATTCGACACTTAAGGTATCATGTATCTCCTATTGATAAAAATAAAAAACAAAAAAACAAAACTAAAGTGCTTATCACATATCATAGGATATTTTTTGTTGGTGTCTTAAATATACTCACTGATTCTTTAGTTTGATGAATTCATTCTCATATTACCTGTGCATATATTTATGTTAGCTGTGTTCGTTTACCATTAATTTAGATGCTATGCTGCAAGCATCATATTAAATTGAATGCAATGTTTCAATTTTTGTCACTAAATCTAAATGTGTAACTATTGATACAGGCTGTTTTTCCATACTCCCAGCAACAGAGCTGGTACCAGGGGATATTGTAGAAGTTAGTGGTTAGTTGGTCACATGCTGTTAATTTTTGAGGTTATATATATTAGCAAATAATTTACTCAGATCTTAAAGCAGTTCCCTTCCGTGAATTGAATAGTGGGATGCAAGATTCCAGCTGATATGAGGATGATTGAGATCCTAAGTACCCAATTACGTGTTGATCAAGCAATTCTTACCGGTATGTCTGCTCTATGTATACTTTTTTCTTTTTCGATTATGACTGTCAATCATGCACAACAAGTCGAAGCTAATCTTCATAAAAGAAAATGTCATCAAGTTTCCTTTTTAAATCTCACAAAATGACTGAATGATACATTAAACTTAGTATAAATGGATACACTCTCTTTGTGGTTTATTCGTTGAATTTCTTGACCAGAAGTTATGTCTTTCATTGTTAACTAACCAACAAGGTCCATTCCATTAAGTGTGTACTTAATAACTTTTGTGTGCATATTTGCTATTTGGATGCTGGATAATTCCATATTGAAAACTTTGTGGCTGCTTTAGTTAAAAAGCTTTGTCATCAATTAAATACATTTGCTGGATTGCTTGTTTAGCAATTATCTTTTAAGCTTTATGGGTGGATTGAGGGAAAACAAGTTGTGTCCTGCATTGTTCTGCGACGTTTATGTTTTGTATACCTATGAGAAATATCTAGATTGGCAAATAGTTAATGAGGTATGCAATCACTGTTATAGATTGATCTTACGTGACAATTACATGTTTGCTTTAAATCTAGTGAAAACCGCATCTTAATTGAGCACACATGCAATCCTATTGAACTGATAATTTTGTCCGAATGATGATAGGTGAGAGCAGCTCTGTGGGAAAAGAAATTGAGTCCACTGTAGCAACAAAGGCTGTATACCAAGACAAGACAAATATTCTTTTCTCGGTAAAAGTTTTGTTATTCTATTTGAGTCTATATTTACAAACACTAATATATGCTTACACCAGCAAGGAATTAAACTCAGGGTTTTATTGAATCAGTTTATTGGCTATTAGGTGACTGTTTGTAATTGTTGATGAAGTCAGGATAAGTACATCTATAATGGTGATTGATCTACATGGGAGAGATATCACTGATTCCACTATTGGATCAGGACCAAGTAGCCTGATTTTATTCCCCAAAGGATGAACCTGTGTGATTTCACATTAAATATTAAAAAAAATAAAGAAAAAATATCATTTAATTTAGGTGAAAATACTACGTGTTGCAGCTATTATTGGACATGAGAAATTTACACAGGGAGGCTTAGACTATCTTAGTTTGACATCCGTAGTTCATTTTACCTCGGGAGCTGGAGTAATTAGAAGCTGATGCATTAAAGTCTTCTGCCTATAGTTTGATTGTGTGGAATATACTTTGATGTTATATTGAGAGGAACAAGATCAGGTGACATTGGAAATCTTCTATTTTGTCCATATATGAGTTGAGCTTTATTTTTTGATATTACATTAAATAGAAATGGAGAATTGAAGTACTGTTTCTGTAAGTAACCATTGGATCCTAAAACTTTAGCCGTTAGGAAATGACCTAACAATAGTAGTTAGGCACTCTAACACTCCCGCTCACATGCAAGTCCAACAACTTGCCATGTGGCTCAAGCCCAAACACAAGCACATAATTCAAATAACATATAACAATAATCATATTGTGGGATTTGAACCCAGACACTCCTGATACAACAAGTTTCTGATACCATATTAGTATCCGACTAACCGTTTAAGCAAAAACTCAAGTTGTTAGGAAATGACCCAACGGTAGTATTTAAGCAATCTTAATAGTTTCTTAACTGTGTACTTCTTTTCTTATTTGTTACTTTCTTCAGAACTTTGTATTTAACTTCTCTGCTTTTTATTAGTATTAACATCAAACAAGTTCCAAAATATTTTGACTGCCAGGGTACTGTAGTGGTAGCGGGCAGAGCAAGAGCTGTTGTAGTTGGAGTTGGTGCTAACACAGCCATGGGCAGCATACGTGATTCCATGTTGCAAACTGATGACGTAAGCATTGTCAATTTACAGTCTTCATTAGTATTCAATATTTCCATGTGTAGGAATTATTCTTTGCAATATTTTTGTCTGCATGCATATGAATTATTCTTTTTATTCATATCCTGTAACCAACCTCACCTCATTATATGGTTGTCAAATAGCACCATGCTTCAAACTTTTGAAGTTTGTTCCCCATATTAATCATTCAGAGAGAGTTTTGCATCTTAGATGTTGTTGAATCTATCTGAGATAGATATTAGGTGTTCTGATGGGTCACCTCTTGGCAACATGTATTGCAACATGGGCGTTAGTGGATGAAATCAATTCTTAATTGCATGGGAGGACCTCTATTTGTCACAAATGTTTTATCACTTTATGCCATCATAACTTGGCAATTGGCATCCATCCTTTTGTGTTCATCTGGTCTTTGATGATTTTCTATAATTTCATCCGAAAAGGAAAAAAAAAAGTTTATTTGAATATTTTTTGCTTATATATACATTTTGGATTTTAGCATCTACTATTTTTTGCAGGAAGCGACACCCTTGAAAAAGAAACTGGATGAATTTGGTACTTTTTTGGCTAAGGTGATTGCAAATTCTCTGCCTTTATGCTTTTTTTTTTTTTGGATAGGGAAAATGTAATTCACCTCCCTTGTGGTAGGAGAGGTTTCAGTCTATTTTTGAAACCAAGGGGTATTGCTGTAATTAAACCACAAGAAAGGCAAATGAAATTTTTTCATTTGGATACAACGCAAAATTAAACTTGCACTTTTTATAGTTAAACTTGTTTGTTCAAGAATTATTTGTTCAAGAATTATTTTCTGCACTAGTGGTTTTATTTTTTCTCTTAGATCATTCGTGTTGTTTTTCCGCTTCCTTATTTCCTCATCAATATGATCCATATCACTATGTTAAACATATGAGAAAAAGTTTTCTTTCTTTGCTGACTTCCTAACGTGCTTACTTTACTTATTATGTGGTGCATTTATGAACATTTGCAGTGTTTTTAGGTTATTGCAGGAATTTGTGTATTAGTATGGATTGTAAATATTGGTCACTTTCGGGATCCTGCTCATGGTGGGTTCATGCGTGGTGCAATTCATTACTTCAAGGTAGTGTTCAGTGGATGGAGGTCCACATATAAATATAGAGTAACTTTTAGGTTCGGGATCCTACATGTTTTGTTTGTGTGGGATCCCGCTTTTCTAATGTTAGATGTTCTCTAACACTAGAAAAATGGGATCCCACTCAAAGAAAACGTGCTGGATCCCTCACTCGATAAATTTCATATATATGTGTATGTGAGTGCAGTGTGATCATCCCTCTCTCTTTTTATTTTTATTTTTTTTAACTTTGAGTTACTCTTTATACCTTCCTAGATTGCCGTTGCTCTGGCAGTTGCAGCAATTCCTGAAGGGCTTCCTGCTGTTGTTACAACGTGAGTGGTTAAAGTCTTCATGTAGTTTACATCAGAAATCACATTAAGTCAGAAACCAGATAATTTAGTCATTTTTGAAAAAAAAAATGACATGGATGTAAGTTGCCCAATGCCGATACCTGGAAATCAAATGAACTTTGAGAATGGAATTAGATTTAACACATCATACAAAATAAAGATGTAAATAGTCTGAGGTTGCAAATGAATATGGTTTTCTTGTAGTTTCATGACTTATGCTGAAGAAGTCTCTTATATGAACCCAAACATGAGTAGTAAACTTGATTTTCATACAGACTTGTGTTTATGATGTGAAAATTCTCATGTGATTCAAATCTCACTTTTTTAATTCATATGACATTTCTTTTATTTAATCTTTTAAATTTTATTAACTCTTTGTAGATGTTTGGCTCTTGGAACAAAGCGAATGGCTCGGTTGAATGCTATCGTACGGTCTTTGCCATCAGTAGAGACCCTAGGATGCACTACAGTAATTTGCAGTGACAAGACGGGAACTCTTACGACCAATATGATGTCTGTTTCAAAGGTGATAATCTCAAAATATTAAAATATTGAACAATAGTTTATGTCTTTTCTGATCTGCTATACCGTTCAAATCATTTTAGTGGTGGGGGTAGTTTCCATGGATTCTAAGGCATTTTGAAACAATCGCTGTCTTTTTACATGTTTCCATGTACCTTATTTTTGGCTTAGGCGCTTGAATGATTCTGAGTCTGTTGAAATTTTTTTTCCCCTTATATGTTTTTCTCAATTTGAAAGACTAATGGCTTTTCTGAACTTGTCAAAATTTGTTCCTTTTTGTTCTTTTGTAGTCATAACTCTTAGAACTTTCATTTCTGCTGTCTTGGATGTTGAGAGGTTAATTCAAGTACTTTTTAAACTTCGTCAGCGTTTTATTCTTTATTTCATAATTTTTCAATCACAGTCAAGTTTGTATTTCTCATTATCCAAATTAAATCTGATACTGTTGAATAGGAGGGTTTTGGTTTGATTCGTGAAAGTAATTCCCAGTCCATAATAAAATATTAGATACTTCATAATAGTTAGCGATACTAGTTTTTGATAATTGGAAGTGGTTTATTGTCCAATTACAAGATTATCTTGTACTCGTTATAAGTTATTAACTTCATAGGTTGTGTTAGATTTTATTTTCAGGGCAATCACATTAGCTGTACTGCTGGTTCACCCTAAAGTATAATGTTTTTTGACATCAATAAAATCTCTTCTGTTTCTTATTTAACAAAAGACATTCGTAGAAAAGGGGGATTCCTTTGGATTTATGAATCATGAACTTTAAATTCTCATGTCAATGTATGTCCGTGAAAGTTGGCCTTATGATAGAACTGATAGGTAGTTGTTTACTTGTAAAATTTAATGTTTTTGCCTTCTGTGATTATTTTTAAGTTGTCACTACCTTTCAGTTGCTTTTTCTTCCTTTTTATATCCATCAGAGTGTAATGGCTAGAAATTTGTTTTCAAACCTTCTTTTATTTCTTCATTTTTGTCTCAAGTTCTTACTACTGGAATTTTGATGCTCTTTCTTAGCTATGATATATTGAATATATTTTTGTTTAAAAAATTATTCTCAGAGAATGCAAGTGTATACAACAGCAGGAAGAAATCAATCATATTGTTTGGAGTGCATACATAGATGGAAATCAGTTATCATTATGTATAAGCACTCCTCACAATATGGTGGATTCTGTACATGTGACATCTTATTGAAAGAATGTAGAAAATTTGAAAACTGGTTCCATAAAGCTTATCAACCAAGATGCCTGCAATCTTTGATTGATCAAGTTGACAATTATTGCATCATCTTTTTACTTATTTTTCATTTTTGGCTTGTTCATTGTTTTTTATGTAACAACCTAGACTAACATATCTGTTTTCGCTTGTTTCCTATCAATTATATGTAAAAGCTGTCTTTGCTTCATGCATGACAATGACTACTCTATACTTATTCTTCTGAATGACATTTTGATTGCCTGATACTTGCTCTTCCTAGATATGTGTGGTTCATTCTATACAACAAGGCCCTCTTATTGCTGAATATGGTGTCAGCGGAACAACTTATGCACCAGAAGGCATTGTCTTTGATAGCAATGGACAGCAGGTATTTATTTTTCAGATCATTTGTGATCCTCAATTATTGCAGAGTGCCAGGCCCCTCAAGTACAGTGCCTTCAGTTAAAGAGTACCTGTAAGCATGCATGGTGCATATTTAATAGGGTTGAATGGGCATACGGTATGCTAAATTGGCATATGTGGGTGGATAATGGAACTTATTAAGTGCTTGGCGTTTTCATTCTGCAGTAAAACTTTGTGTTTGAAAGTCACTACGATTATTTGTTAAAAATTAATTTTGACCAAATACTTTATGACCATCTATTGCTTCCTCTTTATGAATGAATGTATCTGTTGTTATATATATATTGAGGAAGCAGGTTGTTGGTAGCCTATGAACTTTTAGTATTTCCTGTTTGCACTGTATTCATAAACATTTGGTTATTTTGCAGCTTGAATTTCCTGCTCAGTTGCCTTGTCTTCTTCACATAGCTATGGGTTCAGCTCTTTGCAACGAGTCTGTCTTACAATATAACCCTGACAAGGGAAACTATGAAAAAATTGGTGAGTCCACTGAGGTGGCCCTCCGCGTTTTGGCTGAAAAGGTAGGTTTGTGTACCTTTACTTATTAGATAGTAGTTGTTACTATTGTTATTTGGTCTTTTCTTCCTCCTATCCTCGTCCTTTCCATCTTATTAGAGGTCACTCACATGTGAATCACATTGAAAAGATAAAAAGAAAGAAAAGGTATATATAGCACTATAGCAGTGGATGCCACAACCTAAAAGGATATTCTTTTGGGTTTTAAGGCTATCCACTAAAATAAAATTGCTTTTCAAAAATATAACAATCCATCAAATATATATCAGAGCCTTCTAGACTAATTTCAATGGAAAAATCACGAGCTTTGCATCACAACAACTCAGAAAATAAAAAATAAAAACAAAAGGTGGATAATTCGACAAATGCCAACCGGGATCACATATGAGAGGGAGTGTTAGAGAACACCCACATGTGTATCTTAGTAAAGAAGATGGGAATGAATCTCACATTGAAAAGATAGGAAGAAAGATGGGTATATAGTAATGGATGCTCAACCGAAAAGGTTATCTACGAATATATAAACCACTACTTAAAATTATAGAAATCCATCAAGTATAAAAAATTAACACATCTCAACTTTGTTGTATTGCAATTGCTCATTCGGAGGTGCAGACTTATTTGTTTTACTAATATTTACAGGTTGGCCTTCCTGGTTTTGATTCTATGCCTTCTGCTTTGAACATGCTTAGCAAGCATGAGCGTGCATCATACTGCAATCATTATTGGGAGAACCAGTTCAAAAAGGTTTGCTTTAGAAAATGAATTATTAGATATAAAATGATATATTATTATTATCTTTTCCTTTGAATGAATTCCAATGAACTTTGCGTATCAAAATTTTCAGTGAAAAGTTGTTGTACTTGGTTTCTGCCGTTTCCTGGTCTATTGTAGCCAAGTAATTTATTGAGATTCCTTTGGATTTAATGGGTGGGAACAGTCTTCTTATATGGTCAATGCCATGCTATTCTCTGTTTGATCATGTCTTGTATGGCAATTTTTGCTCTGTGTGTGTGTCTCTCTCCTTTTCAAGCAAGTATTTTGAAATTTGACAGGCTATTTTTAGTTTCTTTGATATTTTCAGTTCTTAAGTCCTTTATTTATTTATTCTGTATTTGCTTCAACTCTCTATTAAGTACTGCTACATTTGTACAAGAGTTTTCATTGTAGCAAACTTGAGTGTTAATTAAAATACATTTGTTCATTTGAAAAGAAATATCGTATGAAACTTGAAAAAATGTTTTATAATAGCTTTTCATTATTTGTTTATTTTTAGTAAAGTAGTTGTTATTGGTTGTACAGTCTAAGAGTTTGATGCTTTTCAGGTTTCCATTTTGGAATTTTCACGTGATCGTAAAATGATGAGTGTCCTTTGCCGTCGTAAACAAATGGATATAATGTTTTCTAAAGGCGCTCCAGAGAGTATCATTTCTAGATGTTCAAATATTCTCTGCAATGATGGTGGCTCCACTGTTCCAATGACCACTAATATCCGAGCTGAGCTTGAATCAAGATTTCATAGGTTAGATTTGTTCTGTTTTTAATTTTTGTATCAACTCACATTGCGATGATTTCTTTTCTCCTTTTCAATATGTCCAAATTGGCAAATTTCCATGCATGAGATACCAGGTGGTAGTAGATTATAGCCCTGGTTTAGAAACCTGTCTTTTTCTTGATGAAATTGGATAGGGATGGGGCCAATTAAAAATTTCATGGTGCTGAAAATCAGGTTGACTTCATGCCTAGTGTTACATCTGGATTCTTGTTACACCTAATTGATACTTCTTTGAATGATTATACGCGCTTCTTCACAGCTCAATTATAGTGACAAGATAACCGTATCAACCTTTGCTTCACCTTACTATTTCTGGTCTGCTTCGCTGAATATGTGAAGGCTTTTTTTGTGGCTAAGATGTATGTAGGTTGTTAGAGTGCTTAAATATATTGTTGGGTCATTCCCTAATGGCTTAAACTTTTGAGTCTAGTGGTTATTGACATGGTATTATGAGCGTATTGACCCAGCTCAAGTTAGAATGTTGGGAACCCCATTATAGAAATTAAATATATAATTACAAAACAGAGCAACATAAACTTGTGTACAATCTACGTAACAAGCCCAGAGTTCGGCCTTGCTCTAGAGGGGGTGTGTTGAGTGCTTAAATACTATTGTTGTGTCATTTCTTAACAACTTAAGCTTTTGAGTCGGTGGGTACTGACATAGGTTTTTTGATGAGCAAGAACAATATTTTCTCAAAATCTAGGATAAGGACAAAGAGTGGACCAGCAGTCCATAGAAAGATACATTCAATCTATAAATAAGCAATTCAAATCAAAATACAATCATTTAAAGTCCTCCTAATTATGCAAAATTAAAAACAATGGGGACTCTTGAAAGTTCAAGGTTCATGCCTCAAAGTGCAACGTTTTTGCGATGATTTAATAACATTTTGTTCAGAGGTCCAAAAGTTTTTCCTGGATTGTTCCCGTTAAAGATTGTTGTTATTTCATCTGAAGTTGAAGGCACATCCTTACAGTGTAGCTTGTTCATTTTCAGTAAAATTTTCTATCCTTACAAGGATTCTTTAGGCTTGTTTTTTTTTTTTTTCTTTTTTTTTCTTTCTTGGAGTTGGTCCCAGTGATTTTGTAAGCTGAGAACTGTTTATGCTCCTTGGTAAATTTCTTCTGTTTCAATACAAGTTTTTTTTTTTTTTTTGCTAAAATAGGAAGAACTTTATTAAAGAGAGAAAATGGAATTTATTGGAGAAAGATCTTTTAATGGTGGAAAAAGAACATAATAAAATAAATGAAACAAGTTTGGTGTAAATTTCCAATGATTCCATGTTGTAGAGTTCTCTGCTAAACTGTTTGCTAACGGTTCATTGAACAATGAAAAATTAACATGCTTATCAATATCTTTTCAGTATATTGGTGGTTGCCTTTATTATAGCATATCTCTGCTGGTTTTAGTTGAGTGTATCTGGAGGGAAGCATTTGTATATTATAGACTTTTTTTGTTCTCCTACTGCTACTCTTGAGGGTTCTATTTCTTATCTTTTGTTTTGTTCTTGTTTTTGTGGATTTCTTGTCCACCTCTTCCCTTGTTCCTATTTTTTGTGGAATAAATTTTGTTTCCAATAAATCAAAAATTGATTGTATCTAGAGTGCTGGTTTCCATCAAGATGGGGTCTTTCCGACGATTTTATAATCTCCTCTAAAGTTGAAGCTTTCTCTCTAGTGACAATTGTTCTTTGACTAAACTTATCAGGAATGCATATATTTGAAATTATACCACAATGTGAACTGTTTGATTTCCTTTAAAAGTTATTGGACATTCAATCTATTACAGTGGTTTGATATTTTGGAGTGGATTTCAAATGTCATTTTAATAGAAATTGGAACTACTGTTAAATTTGTACAATCAGCTTGATGTCATTGAGATCTACAATTTGGTGGGTTTCTGTGGGATTATTCAGTTTTTCTTACATGTCATATGAACACACATTTATTGGTCAGTCTCGCAGGAAAAGAAACATTGAGATGTCTAGCTCTAGCCTTTAAACAGATGCCCATGGGTCAACAAACTCTCTCTTACGACAATGAGAAAGAGCTTACATTTATTGGGTTGGTATGCTTTCTGTTCAAATCTAATGCTTATTCTATTGATGTCTGTAGCAATGCTTATCATCATGCATAGTGCAGTAAATTTTGCATTATATCCTTTACTTTATCATATTACTCTTTAACTTTTTATTGTCTTTATTTATATTAGGATAGATTTGGAAGACATGATATTTTAAATATCGTCTCCAAATGTCTAATGGTCAAACCTCAAACTAGGACATAATTCTTATTATCCACAACCGGAATGAGGATGATTTAGAATGGTGAGACTTGAGAGTATTGTTCTCTGTTTAAATTGTTTTGGTTTTAGTAATATTTGTTATAGTTATAGTTACTAATCTAATTATTCCCATTCATCTACCCGCTGATCTACAAAGTAGTTCATAAGCATAAAGAAATTTATGACCTTCATAACAAATTCTTTATTTAACATAATTTATTATTTTTTTAATTTAGTTGAACATAATGTTTAGATTTAGGTAAACTTGCGGCAAGTTCAATGGGCATCTTGCCATATCAAGTTAGAATTATATCTGTGGATAGAAATATTGACATGGAAGACATCCACATAAATGCTTTTTATTGCCATTTTAAGTTATCAGTTTCCTGTGATACTATTTTTTTCCTACCTAAAGAGCTATAATTGAGATCAGTAGGTATTTGGGTATCAATTTAAGTCAGGTTCCCTGGACAATTAAAATAAACAAACTAATTGGAAGAGTAGTCACTGCAATAGGAGAACAAGAAATTTTATTTGTAAATATATATATATATATACAATTTTTTTATACTATGCACCTTTTCCTCATTTACCTCATTTTATTTTCTTCCTTTTCTAAAGGTTGGAATGCTTGATCCACCAAGAGACGAAGTAAAAAATGCCATGCTGTCATGCATGACTGCTGGTATACGTGTTATAGTCGTCACTGGGGATAACAAGGTAACTAAAAAATAGTGATTTATATTTTCGGTTATTTTGAATTTCGAGTTACTTTTTTTTTTCTCGACACTTGACTTTCTGATGTGAGACACAACTTCAGTCCACAGCTGAATCACTTTGTCGTAAGATAGGCGCTTTTGATCACTTGGTAGATTTCGCCGGTTACTCCTATACAGCTTCTGAGTTTGAAGAACTTCCAGCATTGCAACAAAGTGTGGCACTTCAGCGTATGGCACTTTTCACTAGGTATATTTTGAGTCTTTTATGCTATATTTGGTAGGTAATATAAAAACATTAGGAACATGTGCTCTTATATGCCATTATCTGTTGCACTTTAAGATTTTCATTTGTTCTTGACTATACGAATCCCTCAAGTTGATGTGCACTTTCTTAATAATTTTTTAGGGTTGAACCTTCTCATAAGAGAATGCTTGTGGAGGCCTTACGGAACCAGAACGAAGTGGTACTGCAGTATTTCTCTCATATATATATATAAATATATGCCTTGTGTTATTGCATCCTTAACTCTTACTTATTGATTTCTTAGGTTGCAATGACTGGTGATGGCGTCAATGATGCACCTGCACTAAAGAAAGCAGATATAGGAATTGCAATGGGATCAGGAACAGCTGTTGCAAAGGTATCATTAACTGGCTTTATTTCAAGGGAGCAATTCATATGAATTTTCTTTTTATTCCAAGCATGTCATATATGGTAGACTGTTTATAGTCTTTGTTTTCATCTTTCTCTTGCTCTATAAAAATATAAAAAAAGATGCTTTAATGAAAATTTTTCTTATTGTTGATGATCTGGAAAAACTTCGTGGTGTTGATTTATAGGGGGATTGTGGGCTGTCATTTGAGTGTTTTCATATTATTATTGTTATTCATTTTAGGTGCTTCTAGTTTTATATAGTTACTAAATATTACTAGCAGGTTTTAAGTAAGCAACAGTTTAACTAGGGTGTTTGTGTTACAAAAACTATTATCTCTCTCTCCAGTTCACACTCTTTTATTTTATTTTTTTCGATTTTCTTATGTAAAAGAGGTTTTTGTCTTTTCTTAGTTTGTGATTTTTATATTTCCTATATTTCTAGTATGGAAAGCATTTTGAATATCTTGATAAATGATGCAGCTTTAAATATCGACTTGTAGCCACCTAACAAGATTACTGAACTTCTAAGTGTATTTATAAGTCTTTGATGATATAGTTTAAGATTCAGTTGGAGCATTTCTGTTCCATAAAGCCATTCTTAGCATGGAGTTTTTAATGAACTTTCTTAAATTAGTTTTCACAGATAGCTAATAACTTAAAATCCAATGTAATCACTTAGTCTTTTAAATTTTAATGGTCATTATTGCATTTCTTTTCTCATTAGATTGTTTTAATTTTGTTTTCCTCATCATCTTTGTTCTCTTGAATTCCAGAGTGCTTCAGATATGGTTCTAGCTGATGATAATTTTGCTACAATTGTTGCGGTATGCTAGTCTTCCTCCATCTTTATCAGTCTGAGCTTCCATTTGTGTTGAGTATTATTTCTTTGGCGTTTGTGCGTGTGTGTACTGTTCAACTTTTTGAACTGTTTGATCCTGGGCAGGCTGTTGCAGAAGGAAGAGCTATATACAATAATACAAAGCAATTCATCAGATACATGATTTCTTCAAATATTGGAGAAGTAGTTTGTATTTTTGTTGCAGCTGTACTGGGAATACCTGATACTCTTGCCCCTGTGAGTTTAACGGCCTTGAAGAATATGATTTGTAATGCATTATATTCATTGTTTTCGCAAAAATGAAAGAACAACCCCTTTTTGTCAATAGATGATTAAATATACACAAGTAGCTGTGAGTGTATTAATATATGCCTAAAACCTGAATGCAATTCAAACGAAATATAAGTGCCTTGCACAGTATCTTCATTATTATTGTCATATTTGGCAATCAGGAATGATTTGGTCAGTTATATTGTGATGGGATAAGGATACCAGTTTATCCTTCTTGGGAGCTATTGCTTAAAATTAGGATCCTTCCAATTTACCTGCATCTTCTATTATGCAGCCTCAAATTGCAGGAGTTGGTATTTTCTGATGGGATGATTTTTCTTAGTTATCACTTGAAAAATTATATTTTAGAAAAAGAAATTTATATTTTGGTTAAAGTTATTTTCAGGTCCAGCTGCTGTGGGTTAACTTGGTAACTGATGGATTGCCTGCCACAGCTATTGGTTTTAATAAGCAAGACTCCGATGTCATGAAGGTCAAACCTCGTAAGGTATTACCAAAATCTTTAGAATAGTGGTATCTTTTTCCTCCATTTATCCCTCTAATTGTTGGTGTGGTTGTTGAGATGCAAGTGAAACATCAACTCTGCCTGTTTCATGTACTTGAGCTTGAAATGTTAAGACTGAACTTCTGTTCTCTCTTTTTTTTAATCAGAATATAATGAAAAGCATAAGTGTGATACTTTTACTTGTATATTGGTTTCTTAAATGAGTTGTCCGTTGGTGCTTGAAATGACATGGATTCTCAGCATAAAGTTTGAGCATATTCACACAACATCAAACTTTAGATGTTTGTCCAAATTTTTACCATCTGATGTGATCCTTATTTAGCTATTTTTATTAGATTTTGCTTGCATGTACAAAAATAGAATTCTTATTTTCTCATGTTATATAAATTTCCACTCAAATTTAATGTGCAGGTTAGCGAAGCAGTGGTCTCTGGATGGTTGTTTTTTCGTTATTTGGTAATTGGAGGTACCAACAAATGCCATTACATAGTGCTTCTAATTCTATCCTACTGAGTTATATGGGATGCTTTGTTGATAAGATGTTTACTAATGACTTCTCAAATCATGATCTTATTGCTGACAACATGAACTCTTTTTTCCTCTCTGTAGTCTGGGTAACTCAGTGAATTTAGATATCTATTTTATATTTTTATTATAACTTTATCAATTGTTAAAATTTGATGCAGCTTATGTTGGCCTTGCAACTGTTGCGGGGTTCATATGGTGGTTTGTCTATTCTGATAGCGGTCCCAAGCTACCTTATGCTGAGCTGGTAAGGTGTTTGTTAAATAATTTTTTTTTAAGTTGTGTTCACTGCATAAATAGACTATTGAGTTTCTCGAGTTGGCATAAAATGAGTCTCTTTTTTAACTAATTTTTTAGTTTTATTTATATGACTCGGTAATGTAACATGTAACACGTGGCCTGTTAAATTTGGATCTGTTATTACTTGGTTTATTTCAGATGAATTTTGACTCTTGCTCGACGAGGCAAACAACTTACCCGTGCAGTATATTTGAGGACCGGCATCCCTCAACAGTATCTATGACTGTGCTTGTTGTTGTTGAGATGTTCAACGCTCTGAATAACCTCAGTGAAAATCAATCTTTACTGTAAGTATGAAGTGTTTATTTACTTACTATAAAAATAAAACATGTTAATTCTGATGCTTTTGAAACATGCATATTTTTAGGGTTATCCCTCCCTGGAGTAACTTATGGCTTGTTGCTTCAATTGTCCTGACAATGATCCTTCACATACTAATTTTGTATGTGCGTCCGCTATCTATTCTTTTCTCCGTAAGTGTTCTTTTTTACTCCCATCAGCTGTTAATACTTGATCCAGTAAATGATATTTATCTCGTTTTCTCCTAAGAAATTCATTTAATGGTGTGCGATATTACTTACTGCAGGTAACACCGTTATCTTGGGAGGATTGGACTGTTGTCTTGTATCTTTCATTTCCTGTATGTATTATCTTCTTAGGCCCAGTTTACTTCTTTCAACAAATTTGTTTTTGGCTACACATTTATCTGGGAACTCTCTATATATAAGTAATTGTGTCAATATCTGCTTCCATAACAGGCTGCCCTAAAATAAAATAAAATATAATCTACATTCACCATGTTGCCAAGAATATTTAGCTAATGAAATCGCATCATTTATGTGGCTTAAATTTCATTGTTATTCGTTCAGAACAATGAGAAACTGCCTGGTTTCTTCAAAATTGTGTGCATGAGCATACTTTTGCTTGAGAAACTCATTTTGTCCCTTTCAAATTCTAACTTTAATTTTTCTATTTGATGTAGGTTATAATTATTGATGAGGTGCTTAAGTTCTTCTCAAGAAATTCCAGCGGTATGTTTTGTTTTATTTTTCACTTGATTTGGTGGTTAAGTCCTTGTCTTTAGCATTTATAGACTTGGGGGATAAAACACATAATCCATTTTTGTGGAAATTCCGTTTGATATATATATCTTATCAAATCATCTTGAAACAAAATGCATTGATGGGTTTTGTTCTGAAAATGCATATATTAACGTATATCTAGTGCCAGGCCAAGCAATGTGCTAGTCACCGACTCAACGACCCACAAACGTTCCTGGTCAAATATTGACGGTCTAATTATTTTATTTATGTTCTGTTTGTTACAGGCACAAGGTTCAGGTGGAGATTTAGGAGGCACGACATGCTGCCAAAAAAGGACTTACACGAGAAGTAGAAAAAAAGATGCTATTGGATCCAAAGTTTATTCACACACCCAGTTACACAGAAGAATAGTCTCTCCAAAGTTTGTAGTGTATCATACTCGAATGGATATGAAAGCATCCTGCGTAATCCTTTTCTTCTGTATATTCTTGTTGCGAAGATGAGAAGTTACAGGAGGCAACCTGGCCGTGCTGGCAATCTTCTTCAACAAGGTGGTTATACTGAAGGGAAAAATTGGGCAGCTTTTACAATCGTTCATTTATTTTGTATTGAGTTTTGGTTTTAGGGAGCAAAAAATCTGTACACCGAAATTTTCAGTTTTTGTAAACTCAAAAGTGGTTGTATCATTGTATCCCCATTGCTTTTTTTTTTGTTTTTTTTTTGTTTTTTTAAATTATTATAAGGAAATAATTTATATTTATTAGAAAAAGAAACTAAATTTATGAGTTGATTTACAACCTCTTACTTCTGGTGGCCTGTGGGGCTGTACTCACTGTTTTAGCTTCAAATATTGTCTTGGACTTCTACAGAACAGAAAATCATAAACTCAACAATGGAGATTTCCTATTTCAAGTTCATGGTGATTGATGGAATTTGTACAGCCCAAATTATGGTAGTTTTCTATTGAAACTGTTAATGGAAAAAAAAAATTGCAGGTAAGAAAAACAGCAGACAGCTGGGTATGAAGCAACAAAAATTAAAATAATGAAAAAAAAATATTGCTACAGTACTTTGATATTACAACATGCTTTGAAAGTTTCGACGTTCCAATGAAATTGTCAAAAATTGTGTTCTCATAATTAAGCTATAAAAAAAATATAAATTGGATTAAGAACACAAGTTTAAAGTAAATATATACAACAAAAACGATCAAATTAAAAATTTGCTACAATATTTGTATATAAAACTCATTTTTGTGGTTTCAATTGATTCGGTTTCAAACCAAATCTGTTGAAACTTGAGTTAAATGAGTATAAATTGAACTAAGAATACAAGTTGCATGTAAATATAAGCAACAAAATGGAAATAATGAAAAAAATGGCTACAATACTTTGATATTAGAACAAGGCTTCGACGGATTCAGTTTGAAACCGAATTCGTTGAAATCACCAAAATTACCGAAAATTGTGTTATCATAGTTAAGTTACAAAAAATGAGTATAAATTAGATTAAGAACACAAGTTTAAAGTAAATATATGCAACAAAAACGATTGAATTAAAATTGCTACTATATTTGCATATAAAAACTCATTTGTGTGGTTTCAACGGATTCAGTTTCAAATCAAATCCGTTGAAACTCAATAATATAAGTTTGTATAAGTAATAAAAAAAGAAAAAAAAGAAAAAAAATGGCTATAATACTTTGATATTAGAACAAGTCTTGAAGGTTTCGATGTATTCGGTTTGAAACTAAATTCGTTGAAAAGGCCAAAATTGTTGAAAATTGTGTTCTCACAGTTGAACTATAAAAAATGAATATAAATTGGACGAAGAACACAAGTTTAAAGTAAAAATATGCAACAAAAAAAAAAAAAGATCAAATTAAAAATTGCTACAATACTTGCATATAAAAACTCATTTTTGTCAAAAGAACAAGGAGATTAATTCTGATAGAGGTCAATCGCGATCAAGAAATCCAATGCAAACATATAGGCCTATCACGAAAACCAACACCACTGGTATGACTAGTGGTATAGAATACAAAATTCAAGATCAAAGATGTGATGCCGTAAACAGTAATTTTTCAGGGGATCAAGATCCTCTCCTTGCTTGTTTTTCCTTGACTTTCCATAATCCAATAACACCTGAGCAAAATACAAAATACACGGTTAAGATTGGTTCACTTTTTTCTCTCTCATGCAACTTGATATTTGTATTACACTTGAAGAATGCCAATAAAAAAATAAGGACCAAGGAGAGGATCCCAACTCTTTTTCAGGCCACCATAAGGGGCAGGTTGCTGTGGATGAACAATCTTTCAAAACAATACCATAAAATCAGGAAACGATAGAGGAAATGGAAATTGTGCAGATTCAAAATTTTGATAATCCCGTAATTAATGTTGAAAAATGGTAGCATCCAATTATCTCCACATTTATTTGAATTAAATGTGATTGATACTCAAGAAGTGAATCGGAAAACGAATAACCAATTTTGAAGTTGACAGATTTGGGTTTCAAGAAGTTGACCCAATCCGTGAAGGGCGGTTTCCAGTGACGACCATGATCTAATTGAGAGTTTTTCTCTAATTCAAATTCAAATTCAAACAGCTGAACAATTTTCTAATTAAGATGCGGAAATTAATGTTAATATCTCCAATGATTTGATTAGAGCATCTCCAAAAGACTCTTCAAATGAGATATTTGTTAAAGTTAAAAGAGCTACATCAGCATATTTGATTCCAACAGACTCTTCAAATGAGATTCTTCAAATAAGATTCTTCAAATAAGATTCTTCAAATAATATTTTGCTTCTCTCTCTTCAATATTGAAGAGCAACTTCTCCCTCCTCAATTATTATTATATTATTTTTTTATATCATATCATCATTAATATTTGACATCTATATATTTTTATCTTTTTAATTAAATTCAATTAATATATAATAAGTTTTAATTTATAAATTTTATTATCATAAAAATTATACCGTTAGAAAAGTTTCATCTAGATCTTTAAAGTGAGACTAATATTGAATATTTAATAATAACATATTATTATTTCTAACTTGAAAAAAATGGAGGGTAATTAGATTTGTTGGGGGAGGAATTTGAGTGCTTTTATTAAAATAATATAAATATATTTCTAATTGAAGAGTCTTTTGGAGAGGCTTCTATTTTTTCACTCTTCAAATTGCCACATAGGTAAGCAAATAGACATTTGAATAGTGAAAATAGAAGAGTCTTTTGAAGATGTTCTTACCAAGTATTTAAATTTGGAAGATAATAATGAGAATCATCAATGTTCTCTAAAGAATATTTATATTAATAACACATTGATTCTTGACAATCCAAGGATTAGAGATGATCAGCAAGTTTTGGGTGTGATTTCAAGAGATAGAGAGGAAAGCTTAATTTGGAGAATATATCAGAAGACCAAGATATTCATGTTTCAAATTCTAATCATGGTCCAGAAGATCCCGTGTTTGACAAAAAATGGATTCTCTTGGTGACAAAATCAAAAAGAAAAGTGAAGCCAATTTTTAAGATTTTATCTAGTTCCAAGTCTCAAATGAGTAATGGAAGTTCTAAGCACCTCCTTGTAGCTGAGACTAAGATTTGTACTGATTTTGCAGCTTCAGCGGCCCAAGTAGAATTAAGCCTCATCGTTAATTGAGCTATACAGGTTGAGGCAGAAAGGAATGATTCCTCTAATCTGATTAATTAGGTTCATATATTTTTATTTTTATTTTTCTGTTAAGACCTGCGTGCCTTTTTAGATTAATGTGTTTTGGGGCCTATGCGCCCCACTGTTTCGTGTTTTTTTTTTTTTTTTTACTAATAAAAAAGTTCTATAGAGCTTGTTATCGATTAAAACAATAAAAAAACTCATTTTTATAGTTTTGACGGATTCGGTTTCAAATCGACTCCGTTGAAAATTGAAATAAGAATTCATGTAAATATAAGCAACAAAAACAAAAAATAATGAAAATAACGGCTATAATACTTTGATATTAGAATAAGTTTTGAAGGTTTCGACGGATTCGATTTCCGTTAAAACTGTCAAAATTGCTAAAAATTGTTTTCTCATAGTTAAGCTACAAAAAATGAATATAGATTTGATTAAGAACAAAATTTTAAATATAAATATATGTAATAAAAATGATCAAATTAAAAATCATTACGATACTTTCATATATATATAAAAAAAAAAAAAAAAAAAAAACACATTTTTGTGGTTTTGATTGAAACTCAATTTAATGAGCATAAATTGAACTAAAAGCACACGTTTCGTATATTTATAAGCAACAAAAATGAAAATAATACAATTTCGTATAGAATTTTATGAATTCGTTTACACTTCACAATTGAATTTAAAAAAAAGGGTTATTATATTTTTAGTCCCTGTAGTTTGCGTTAATCTAAGTTTAGTCCACGATTTTCTGACTTTACTTACTGCAATCCAGTAGTTATCTGACAATATCAAATCGAGTCCCTACCGTCCAAGTCTGTTAGGAATTCGTTGACTTCCGTTAGGTCAACAAGGGCATTATGGGAAAATCCATAAAACCTTCTAGAAAGCTGACTGGATTAAGGGTAAATATGGAATTTCTTATTTTGAAATAATAATAAAGAAATAAATAACATTTAACTAGGTTGTGAATGGGACACGTGGGTTGCTACTGTAGACTAAAGGAATTAACAAGAGGCGTGGTCCCTTTCTTTCGTTTTCTTCCAGATTCATTCGTTTAACACTGGAAGTTTCTGTGCATGACTTCCATTGACCAAACTTCACGCCACAATCTGCCAAAGTTGCACCAAATTTGTCTCTTTTCTTTCATCTGAGCATTTCGTCTAGATTATTATCCCAAAGATTTGTTCTTTTCGTTCGTTGACAACGAAGAAAGTTGTTGCTGAAGTGATATTCTGGGAAGCTGTTGAAGATAGGAGTTTGAAAGGTGAGAAACTGTTATTCTGTTGATGATTCTTGGATATTTTGACTTGAAATGTGTTGCATGTTGTTTACTGAGTTGATGTAATTGTTTAAACAAATTTTGTTAGGGTTTCAGAGGGAAAAATATTAGGGGTTTTTCGATTAACAGGCACAAACATGTAATTCTATGTTATTCAACCTATTTTACGTGTACTATTGATATATACGTTGCATGGAGTGTGTGTACATGTTTGTTTGTTAATGTATGTCGCCAGATTAGGGTTTAGTGTGTGGAAATTGGGGTTTTCTACTTTACAGGCCACTTACATGTAATTGAGTTTGTAGAAAGTTAGAAAGCTAGAAAGCATCCGTTTGCAAGCATGATATATGAGTAGTTAGTTGTTGTTCCTCTCTGTTTTGATTATTTTTTTAATTGCTTGGATTTGTTTTACAAGTGAAATGGATACAATATTGAGAGTAAGTGTGATGTTTGTGAGCAAAGTGATGGAATTAGGTGAGTGTGATGCTGATCATATCAGCCTAATTAATTTAGTTCATGCAACGACTAAGGAATTCAGTGGTAAATCTGAACTCCCAAGTGGAGGATTCACAGTTTCGACAGAATTACCATGGAGTAGTGACAAAACTGTGGTTAGCACAGATAGTGAATTACTAGATGTTTTTAGGGAGTTTGTGTTTCGGGGGTATGATGCGATACATTTCGTTATAGAACCTCATTCACCTATTGATGAGCCTGATGAGCCTCATTCACCCATTGATGAGCCTCAAGTGGTGGAACAGATAGGTTGGTGTCATGAGGTGTCTGCTATGTTTGATTTTGAGGCTGATAGTGAGATTGAGGATGGTAAATCTGATAAGGAAGTTGAGTCAGATGGTGAGGGTGTACAGACTGGTGAGGCAGTGGGTTTAGATGGTGTTGGTGAGGGTGTACAGACTGGTGAGGCAGTGGGTTTAGATGGTGTTGAGGTTGACAGTGTGGATTTAGATGATGGTGTTGAGGTGAAGGAAATGGATACAATATTGAGAGTAAGTGTGATGTTTGGGAGCAAAGTGATGGAATTAGGTGAGTGTGATGCTGATCATATCAGCCTAATTAATTTAGTTCATGCAACGACCAAGGAATTCAGTGGTAAATCTGAACTCCCAAGTGGAGGATTCACAGTTTCGGCAGAATTACCATGGAGTAGTGACAAAACTGTGGTTAGCACAGATAGTGAATTACTAGATGTTTTTAGGGAGTTTGTGTTTCGGGGGTATGATGCGATACATTTCATTATAAAACCTCATTCACCCATTGATGAGCCTGATGAGCCTCATTCACCCATTGATGAGCCTCAAGTGGTGGAACAGATAGGTTGGTGTCATGAGGTGTCTGCTATGTTTGATTTTGAGGCTGATAGTGAGATTGAGGATGGTAAATCTGATAAGGAAGTTGAGTCAGATGGTGAGGGTGTACAGACTGGTGAGGCAGTGGGTTTAGATGGTGTTGGTGAGGGTGTACAGACTGGTGAGGCAGTGGGTTTAGATGGTGTTGAGGTTGATGGAGTGGATTTAGATGATGTTGTTGAGGTTGACGGTGTGGATTTAGATGATGGTGTTGAGGGGAGGATGTGGATTTAAGTGATTTAGGTGATAGTGTTGAGATGGAGGATGTGGATTTAGGTGATGGTGTTGAGGTTGAGGATGAGGGTGGGGCTAAGGATGAGGGTGTACAGACTGGTGAGGGTGTAAAGAATGAACAAGGAGTTGGAATAGATGGTGATGATGAAATCACTAAACAGTGTATGGCTTTGTATAATGGGTATGAATCTAGGTCAGATGATGACTACTTTTCTGATTCAGACCAGGAAGATAATGCTTGGGTAGGCAACGTAGTGAGAGGTGTACCATTTGAAAGACAGTTGGGGGGTGAGATTAAATTCTTTGTAGGTCAATCATTTGGCAGCAAGGAGGAAATGAGAGACGTTTTCAGGGAGTACGCTGTTAGGGAAGGTGTGACTTTAGGTCGAATTAAGAATGATCTTGTTAGGCAGACTTATGTTTGCAAATCAGATGGTTGTCCTTGGAGGGCCCATGGTTCACAAACTATTGATAAAAAGTCTTTCATTCTCAAAACCTTAGTTGACAAGCATAGTTGTCATAGGGTTTACAACAACAGTGAGGCAAAAATTAAGTGGATAGCCTCTAGGGTTGAATCTCTTGTCAAGAGTAATCCTACTGTGAGTGCCAAATTGTTAGGTGATTTGCTGCTAGAGAGGTACAATGTAGCAGTTGACATAAAGAAGCTGTACAATGTAAAACATAGACTGATGTCACAGTTAAGGTCTGAGCATAACAATTGTTTTAGGTATCTAAGGCAATATGCCTACACCTTAAATCAAACTAACCCTGGGACAACAATTCATATTAAGATCCAGAAACCACTGCCTACCTTTCATAGGTTGTTTTTGAGCTTTGAAGCTCAAAAACAAGGATTCCTAGAGGGTTGTAGACCTTTTATAGGCCTAGATGGATGTCATCTAAAAGGACCATGTGGTGGAGTGCTTCTTTCAGCTGTAGCTTTAGATGCAAACAGTGGCATATTCCCACTTGCTGTTTGTATATGTGAGAAAGAGACCATGTATAGTTGGATGTGGTTTTTAAACAAGTTGAAGATGTTCCTACAATTCCCTGAAGACAGACATTTGTGTTTCATGTCTGATAGACAGAAGGGTTTGATCAACGCATTGGAGACTCATTTTCCTTTGGCTAGTACAAGGTAATGAGTCTTTTAAGTTCCATGTTTTAAGTTTATGCATTTTATTCTAATATTCTTGCAATGTCTTATATTAATGTTTCTCTTCATGTGTGGCAGGTTTTGTGCAAGGCACATATATGCCAACTTCAGATCTTCCTACCCAGGTGATAACTACAAAAAGATGTTTTGGATGGCTAGCAGAAGCAGCAACCTATTTCATTTCAATGCTGCCCTGGATTCTATTGGAGAGGTTGACATTAGAGCAAAAGAGTGGTTAAAGAAGATTGACCCACATTACTGGTCAAGGTTTGCATATGACCAGTATATTAGATGTGACCATGTGACAAACAACATGACTGAGGCTTTCAACAAGATGCTTGGGACACATAGAGCACAAACCTACTTGCAGTTGCTGGAGTTCATTAGACGTATGGTGATGACGAAGTTACTACAAAGGAAGGAGGAATGTGATGCTTGGAAGGATGTCCTACCACCAAGAGTGAATGCAAGAATAATTAAGAATAGTAAAGCAAGCCGACAGTTGACAATCATCACAGCAGGGGCCCATGAATATGAGCTATTGGGTCCAGATGGGACGTTTGCTGTGAAGTTGAGAGAGTACCATTGTGGATGTGGGAGCTGGCAGATTAGTGGCATTCCATGTCCTCATGCCATGGCTGCCATAAGCCACAGTTGTGGATCACAATCAATGAAGGATTGGGTACCTAATTTTGTCCACCAAAGCCTCACTAAGAGTGCTTACATCCAAACTTATCAGGGTATGATTCATCCCCTACCTGACTAGAAAATGTGGCCACCAATTGAAAAGGCTGAGCTTCTTCCACCACCATATGAAACACAACCTGGCAGGCCTAAAATGCAAAGGAAGAGGAAGCTGGAGATAAAGAAAAAGGAGGCAGGTCAGGGACTGTCATATGCAAGTTATGTAATAAGGCAGGCCACAACAAAAGGACTTGTAAAAGTAACAAGCCTTCAAGAAAACAAAAGGTATATGTATTTTATTCTATTATTCAATTACTCAACTAACATAATCTACAATTATGTCTATGTCCATAACTTATATGTTTTTTATTATTCATTTTACAGCAAAAACGAGGAACAAATACAGCCTCAACATCACAGCAACCTCAGCCACCTAGGAAGAAAAACAAGGTAGTTATTGTACTTCGAATTTTCTTTGTTTTGTTTTGTACGTTATTAATCTTTATTTGGCTTTCACTTTGACAGAAGCAACAATCAACAGTAGGATTATCTAACCCACCACCCCAGTCTCAACCACAATCACAAGTAACACAGACCCTGGACTGACCTCTTCTTATGCAGCCTACATGATTCTGGTTTGACGTACTACTTTTTGTAACAGCCTTTTTTTTTTTCCTTGTATGTTCTTCTTGCTACCAACCATTACATATAGATGTGGTGTTGGATTTGTTATATATTGGTAGCAACATAAGAACATGCAAAATATTTGGATATATTAGCAATGGGTTGGTTATGTAAAAACTATGGATGATGAATGTTTGTTTAGGTATTATATGTTACATTATCTTGTTAATGATGCTTATGCTTATGAATGAACTAATGCTTGTTAATGCTTTGAATCTGAAATCATAGGAATCGTGCTTGTTTTTTAACATTCAATACTGCTTGTAGCTTTTTACAACTATTTAAGTAGAACCATTGCCATCATTACACCAAAGAAAACTAGGTTAACTGCCAACATTAGCTTTGACCCTCCTTGCATATACTCTAGCTGATGCATTCTCCCATGAATGTTTGTAATGTTTGTTTCCAAATTGACCATTCTTGCATGTAAAGTTTCTAGGTGTTGCACCATTTCCCATAACATCTCCAGTGTTTGCAACCTTCCGTTGACAACTGCCATTTCCTGTTGAAGCGTAGCATTATCTCTACCATCATTCCTTTCCATTATAGTTTCACTATATTCTGCCATATTGAATTCTTCATTATCTGGTTCCCAAAAACTGTAGAATTTGCATTTTCCTCTCTCACATACAAAATACAATTTCCTTAGGTTGTTATGGAATCGGAAATCTTCACAGCTGCTTTAACACCACAATGACATCTTCTATTTTTGAATTTTATTATCCCCCCATTTATGTTGGCTGTAGAGCTTGATGTAGCCTCCATCATAATGCTTGAAGTCTGCATGTGAGTGTTGGAGTGTTGGAAGTTTGCATGTGAGTGTTGTTTGTGTATGTTTGATGCAAAAATGTGTGTATGTGGTGGTGCTGGAGAGATGAAGAAATGAAGAAATTAGTGTGGAGAAAGAGTGCTGGAGAGATGAAGAAATGAGTGTGGAGAGATGAAGAAATGTATGTGAGTGTAGAAAGATGGTGGATTTTAGGGGATTTTATAAGAAGTAGAAAATGTAGCCATTGCCCACAATTGGAGCCGTTGTCAAACGGTCCAATTTGATGGGCAAAATGGTCATTTTTGTAATTTTTTTTATATAACACTAAACAAGGGTAAAATGGTCAATACAAATACTTTACTATTCCCATATGAGACAAAATTAAGGTTAAAATTGTCTTCTTAAACTATTTGCTTTTTATAAGGGTATCTCGGTCATTTAACACACTGACATTACTGTTCCGTGTCCTTTTAACCGAAACCCTAACAGAAGGACTGCAGTAAGTAAAGTCAGACAATCGTGGACTAAACTTAGATTAACGTAAACTACAGGGACTAAAAATATAATAACCCTAAAAAAAATAAAAATAAAAATCTCGTAACTGCTTTTTCTAGCGCATGATCTAACTATTACATTTATTTAAATAGTCTCGATTGACAGTAGTTGACATGTTCAATACTTCAATTATGGTACAAGCTGCTGGTATAATGGTGTTGATGGTAATAAATTGGGTATTTGATTCCAGGGATTTGAAATTGGAGGTTGTCACAACTCACAAAGGGTCATGAGATATCCACCTGGAAAACATAGCATAACATTCTACAGGCTTGTATTCAGGAGCTGTGTGCCCTGCACCCTGTAAAACAGTCCCAAAAATATAAAAAGACCCCCCCAAAAAAAAAAAAAAAATCACATTTTCTCCAACAGAGGAAACAAAAACTGAAGGAATTTTCTTGCCTTCACAGTTGCAAATGTCATCTTGTTTGAGTAAGTCCTTGTGAATCTATTGAAGCAAAATGAACCCATCTTTTAGACCTCATTAACAAGCTAAATCTGATGAAGGAAAGTACATGAAAAACCAAAAGAAAATTCAGGACATACCCTGCAACTTGTCCATGGAGATTCCATGGTCTCCAGTCATCAACAATGGAGTAGTTCAGGGACCTTATCCATGCTTGTGTTCCCACGAATGGCACTATCATGTCGTGATCGCCACTGTCGTTCAAAATCAAATAAAAAAGACATCGAAAACTTATAATACTCCTCTCCTCTCACACTGAGAAACTAAACTAAAACTAGATATGTGAAAAATAAGTGAACTAACTTAAAACTCACCTGTAAATTAAAGAGCGGTAGCCTTTACTACTGAGGCTTACATGATACTGTAAACTGCTGCTGATTTCTTTCGTATAATTTAATCCGTAATTGCATCGTATCCATTCACCTATACTTCTCTGTAGTAAACAAGAGGAGTGCTGCTTAATCCTATCATTGTTTTGTTACTGATTTTTCAAGTTTCAATTAGTATCATACCTCTCTTATATGAAGTGCTTTTCGGACACTCTTGTCGTTAGTCCAATAACGAGAAAGCAAATATCTGTAAGTCTACACATAACAGGTAAATATAAATAAAACATAAATGTTTTAGTGTACTAAACAAGTTAAATAAGAAGGAATTCGATCTCAGTAGAAAAATGATGAATTACGAAACAGTGGATTGAAGGAAGTTCTGGTTCAGGATCGATGAAGTGTCGAGAGTGTTGATGGGAGAGAGATCTTCTTTTGTCAAACATCTCTACATGTGGCTTTGGAGAGGAAAAAGGACACGTTGGATTCAAAATATGTGAAGCTTCAACTCCTGAAATGCACTGTGCATGCCAATTGCAAAGCTTGCATCAACTTAATTACAGTAAAAAAAAACTAGTCTGATAATTCAAACAATGTAAGTGGTTGCTTACCTTTTTATAATCCTGGAAATGTTTTAAACAATCTGCATTACTGGGATCTATGATTTGATACTGTCCTCTACAGGTTCTCTTCAATGACTATAAAAAATGAATTTTTATGAAGAAATTACAATATCCCAAAGAATGTTATAAGAACTTGGTACTTTTATTTGATGACATTTAAATCACCTCACAGAGTTCATCAGAAATAAGCCCCATTCCATGAGCAAATGGGATTTTTGAGTTCCCATCAAGATTTGATTCTGTCACGGGGTTCCCAAGTATGTATCCCTGAAACCATTTCAGAATCCGTAACGTGCTAATTAAGAACCCGTAATGTGATAATTAATTAATAAAAATTAATGTCTAAACATATTTTAAACAATAAACATGAGTAAAAAATTATGAACCTGGAGATTTATCAGTGGTTTGATATTTTCTTCATTTCCTGCTTGGACCATAAACTATACCAGTTTATATATATATATATATATATTTTTTTTCCTGACAAGTGAATATTTATATAGATATAATGATCTTGACTTGGAAGGATCACATTCTCCACTACCCTTTTGTTGTCTTACCGTTTGTGATCTGTTGAACAACTCCTGGGACAGTAATGCCGGAATACGAATCCCCACCGATGTAGACTGGATTTGAGAGCAACTCCGGGTGATGATCCATCAGCCACTGTATATATATATACAAGATTAGAAATATAAATAATATATATCAACCATCATTAATTTTCTCTTGACATTGAATTAAAAATGTTCACTTAAGCATATATATATATATATACAGTACTTTTCTTAAAAACTGTGTTGCCTGGTGAATTTGTATGAAATCGCCCGTTCGAGAGGCAAGTGTTGCATAGGAAAATCCAGCTCCAACAGGCAAGTCAACAAACAATATGCTTGCCACCTGAAAATGAATGCATAATCTGATGATCTGGTTCAAGTGTCTGATCCAAAAAATGTATAGATGTATATAATATATCAATCACCTTTGTCCATGAGTTTGGATTTAAAACCAAAGTAGGCAGGCTACCATTGTACTCCACTAAATTGAAATTTAATGGACCTGCAAAGAATTGGAAGTCCATATATAAACTCAAATGACTTTTATCATTTGTTTCCTTTGATTGGAAAAAAAAATGGATGTTCAGGTTCTGACCAATTTCATAAAGAAGAGCAGAAAAAGCAGAGCAACCAGGGCCACCAGTTAGCCAGAGAATAAGAGGGTCCTCTTCAGGATTTTTCTCTGACTTAACAAAGTAGTAGAAGATCTGTGAATCCTCTGACTCATGATCTACACCCACATATCTGTAACATAAAAAACCAAAAAAAAAAAAAGCAAAAACATGAAAATGGTTTTTACAGATCTATATTGTGAGAGAGCATTGAAACTAAAAACCAAGTCTCACCCAGTTTCAAGTTCAAAAGGAAGAGGACCCTGGAATCCTGGAAGAAACTTGACTGTTGATGAGTAAGAGACAGCTGCAGCTGCAAGCTCTGTATAATAATACAAGTGTAAAATAAGAAACAACATAAAAAGCTTTGCCATGATTTCCATTGTCTAGTGGAAGTAGCGAAATATATATGTTGGTGATACTGTGATAGTAAGAAGAAGAGGATCGGTGAAATGGAGGACAAAGAAATTGAGATCAAATGAGTGGTTTCCAATAAACAAGAAAACGATGGATATCATGATCTGATCATCGTCATCATGATAGCCAAGTCTGTAATTAATGTAGACACATACATAAACAAGTTATTTAAATGCAGGACTCAAATTGGTTGTCCAAAAATAGTTTTCCAATTTATGTTTAACTAATCAAATTGGGACATGTGTTTACATGCATGCCCGTATTATCATCAATCATCGGTCATCATAGATTTTAGTTTTTATAATTGTATTTAGGGTGTTAACATGTGTAGGGATGTCAATGGTACGGGTCGGGGATAGGTTTTCCATTACCATCTTTAATACCAATTTGTATGAGAAATATCATCCCCAATGAATACCCACCTTATAATAAACGGTGCAGGTACAAGGATTCCTCATTAGGCGATCGGTTTATTGCCTCATACCATCCACATCCCATTAATGTTTATTTATTTATTTATTTTTTATTTTATATGACCTTTTGATAAAGATCATATAAAAATTATTGAATAATATTAAAATAATAGCGTGAGGGGTATATTATATATAATGATTTGGAATAGAGTAGTGTTTCAATTGAGGGGAAAAAATGGGAAAAAAAGAAGAGGGAAAATCATGTTAATGGGAGAGAAAAATATGAGGAAAAATTATGTTATATATATATATATATATATATATATATATATATATATATATAGCGGGTACGGGGACGGGACAAGACGAGGACTTGAAATCCCATAACCGTATCGAAATTAAATTGGGGATTGAAAAAAAATACCGATCCCATACCACAATTTAAATGGTACGGTTAAAACCGCCCTTAACGAAACGGGTCCCCATTGATCTCCGAACCAATGGGTAATTTTGACATCTATAGACATGTGCCCTTAATGCATAGAATAACAATCACTTTATTGCATTTATTGTAATACAAGACAATAATACAATTATTGATATCTGCTTTTATTTCTCTTTATAGAAATTAAGTGGTTTTAGGGCAAGTTAACACTGCCCTGCATTTATTTACTTGAATATTATGTCAACGCCATGGTACTCGTTCTTCTAGTATTATATATATATATGTCAGTCAAAGTATTTAAATCCAGTGACCCACATACAAGGAACTGATATAACTTTTGTCAGTTCGAACTGATAATAGAAAGACTATATATCAGTTCGAACTGACAAAAGTTATATCAGTTCCTTATATATGGGTCACTGGATTTAAATACTTTGACTGACAAGTGTAAACAGCCAAGTCAAAGTATTTAAATCCAGTGGCCCACATGCAAGGAACTGATATAACTTTTATCAGTTCGAATTGATAATAGAATTTCTGTATTTTTTTTTTTTTGATAGAAAACCACAAACCAGGAAGACAAACAAACATTACATGGGCCAATCTGCTCAGTATTATATTAAGAATTCAAAAGTAAGGTAATTAATTTGGACCATTTGGTCACCTATATGGCTATATGTGTGTTGCTCATTTCTTCTTCGATTTTCTACAAAAGCTATAAATTAGAAAAAAATAACTTAACAGATTGGTTGAAATGACTGTTTTGCCCATGGTTTGAAATAATTGACTGAAAATACTATTTTTTTTTTTTTTTTAAATAACATATAGAGTGCCGTGGCCCGTGGCCTGTAAGAGAAAATCTTCAATAAGTCCGCGTCATATCTGATGTTGGTGAGATAGACCCAATTAAAAGACGCCAAATGGCACATTATTAAAACTAAGCTTTATTTTTTTCTTTTTCCAACTATGTATCGACACTTGGCAAAGTAATTAAAAATCTTTTATCTCTAATTATGTAATCTCTCTTCTTCTTCCTCACGTTATTTCTCTCCCCTCAATCTATTAATATCTTTCTTTATTTCCATCTTATGAAGATTAAAAGATCTAAATGAAAATTTTAATTTTTTTCGTCATTGACAAGTGATTTGCCAAAGAGTTTATAGAGAGCATCAAATAACAGATTTGCAGAGCCAAAGAGCTTCAAGTAACAGATCTGCAGAGAGCTCCAAATAGTTTACAAACATACCTATAATCCTATAGCTTTCAATCAACAGATCACCGGTTTACAAACACTACTCATTCCCTATAAATTCATTCTTAGAACTCAAACTCATTTCATATTTCATTTATAAAAAATAAAAAAATAAAAACTTAATTGGTTTTCTAAATGAAGTTAAGATTTGAAATTAATGGAAAAGAGAAAATGGTTATCGAAAACTAGAAAAAAAAAAAAAAAGATTTGGGAAAAAGATGGTTGTGGGCTTGTGGCATGTGTTGGGAGGGAAGAAACAAAGAGAAAAATAAGAAGAAATCAAAGTATATATTTTTTGTAAAATTAAGAGAAAAACAAGATGAAAGAGAATGTCTGTGACTGTGAGGAAGAGGAACTGTCTGGAAAAATAAAAGGGAAAAATTGGGACTTTGAGGAAGACAAGCGGTTTGGGCAAGAAAAAAAAAAGGAAAATAAGAGTAATAACGTGAGGAAGATGAAGAATATCCATGGATTGAGGAGAGAGAAACAACGTGAGGAAGAAGAAGAGGAGGCTAAAAGATTTTTAATTACTTTGCCGTATGTCAATACATAATCGGAGAAAGGAAAAAATAAAGTTTTGTCTTAGTGGTGTTCCACTTTGCGTCTTTTAATTGGGTCCGTCTCATCAACATTAGATATGAGATGGACCCATAGAAGATTTTCTCGTGTTATAAAGATTAATTATTTTAATATATATATATATATATATTATATGAGAGTGTGTATGAATCGAACTAATAATAATATAATCTTATAGTGTAGGTGTGAGAGGCATGATACTAGGGCAACCTTATCTTGTAAAGACTATTTGGTTAAATGCTTTTTAATTATCTATAATTAACGACCAATTGTCTCTAACGGAGGTGTACTTTTTTTTAAAATCTTTTTATTAATTTTAAACTTTAGCTTTTTATTCTTTTTTTAGTTATCAAATTATCTAAAATATTGGGGACGTTTTAGTCACTTTTGTAAGAATAGTGAAATGATTGCAATTAGACAAAACTTTAGGATGTTTATTTGATATTTGAGCAATATTAATATCGTCCAAGACAACGTTATCTTATCTTCAAAAATGTGCGGTGTTTGTTTCTTCGTATTTCTATGTGTCTTAGATTCGATTCGATTCCAGATTTTCAGTGCAATAAGTTTTCACTAAAACTAGACAACCCAAAAATTCAATCTAAATTTCAACCAAAATGACCAAAAGATGTGGTAAATGATTTTTTCATTAACTACATCATCTCATATTGTGTGTGGTGATAAAAACTCAAATACCATATCATTTGGGTTAAAATTTGAACTAAATTTTTTGATTACCTTGCTTTAGCTCGCAAGTGAAATAAAACTAGTAAAACAAACGAAATATTTTTTACAAAAAAAATTATCTAGTTGTCTTACTCGATTACTGCATTGTGAGTCGATTCAGTTCGTCCCGAGTTGACCCTTGACGTACTAGGCACGTCACGGGTTGACTCAGAACTTAATTAATCAAGTACTGAGTTGACTTGTTCTTAAGAAAATGTGATTATTTTAAGGCATGTGTGGTGAGCATATATAGAAATCCATTGACAGATTTTGTACATAGAAATTTACAAGTTTACAAGTGTAAACCGCAAACCATCTTATTTTCATACCATCAAGGTAAGAACAGTGTAGATATAAAAAGGTTTGCACTTAAGAATTCCTAAGGCATATAATTGAACATATGTGCATATATTTCTTGGTTTACATATACATGTTTCATAAACATATATTTAACAGGAGTCAACAACATTTCCATTGTCAGAAGGAGCTGAACTATCCACAACTTTTTCCATTTCCATCGCCGCTACTTCCTGCCTCTTCTCATCCTCTGCTTTCTCAACCTTCAATTTCTGTCACAAAATTTACTACATTTAGATATTCAATTTAATTGAAGTTTGTAAATAATATGTACTATCAGATTGATGGTTGTTTATAGCCAACAACTTTTACAGAAAACAGCTCCAGAGTCCAGACCAAGAAAAATAAAGGTAAGCAAATTGTCAGTCAGATATGAAATAACGCGGTGAGATTCTTGGAAAGATAATTTAGAAAATCAGGACAGGGTTCAGAACCATGTCCTGCAAGACGCAAGTATGGTGCCTCAGACCACTCGAACTTTAAATCTTTAAATGCTGATCAATTACGGGGTAATTACCTTGGTAGCCACAGATGAGTCCTTAGTCACGCATGTAAACATGTTGCCGTAGAGCATTGCATCTCTTTTGTTACTCTCAGTTTGAAGTTGTTTCAACTTCTTCTGCAGTAACTTCACCTCCCTGAAGAAAGAAACATGAGTTCATGGCATCTCATAATAAATAATATATAGTAAACTTGGTCTGATGCAATCACCCTTACCTGTTTTGAGGGTCAACCTCATTGGCTTTCTTGATGTCCAATTCAGCTGAGACCAGATCACCAATTTCCATATAGGCTTGTGCTCGCCTATACAGAGCTTTCACATTGTGGAATTCATTATCTAGTACCTGTATGATATCAAAATATAGTACATAAGATGACATTTTGAGTTTTGACTCGCATTATGCCCCTCTGGATGTCATCAATTTCTAGTTCATATTAATTTTTTGTTGGTCCAACTACTGGAAATTTATATTATATTTCTTTCAAGGAAAAGCAATTAGAATTTCAGGTCAGATGCCGTTTCAGTAAACAAAAGTATATTGCTTCTTGCTTTTGCAACTCACCTTTGAACATAACTTGATTGCTTCTTGGAAATCATTCAGTTTGAGGCTACATGCTGCACCATTCAACCAGCAAGACACTCTCAATGACTTAACTAACGGTTGCTCATCATCAGCAAATGATCCATCTTCACTGACATAATCTGCTGCCTGAGAGCACAGGAGAAGTATCAAAAGACGGTCTATAAACACAGACCTCAAGAATTTCAGTTTAAACATAAAAGTACATTGACTACCTTATCATATTTTTTTCCCGCTCTTGGATACTTTCCATTTTTAAAGAGCAAATTTCCTTCTTCTTTCTTTCTTCCAGCAGCCTCAGTTTTCTCCTGATTATTCATCTCCCATGGTGCTTTCTCCTTTTTTATCAAATAACAAAAAGAGTGAACAGGCACAAATCTGAAATTAGAAAATCCCTTATACAGGATCAATATGCTTAAGATGGTAAAAACTAAACAATTACAAACTAAAGCTTATTTTGATTCCTATTTCTTCGGCAGGTAAAAGTACCATGAGCTTTAATATGATATTAAGTTAGCAGCTATAAAAGCTTATTAATTACGTTATTCCAATAAGAATTTGATAGAAATAAATCAATAACATCGGAAAGATATATTCAAAACCTTCTCACTTCTCACTTCAATTGGAGATGTGACTCAAAAGCTTTGCATTTACAAAGAAAAAATTGGCAGTGGGGGTTATGTCTTTCTTGCTGACAAATGTTTTTTGGACAGAAGCACAAATACTATGAGCCATTCCTTTTAGGCTTTTAGCTACAGAAAAAGGAAGCAAAAGAGAAAACAGAAAGCAGGTGCCTAAGGATTATAAAAAAAATCCACACATATAACCATATGCACACACCTAATATCATCTTGCTATTAATTATCCAATAACCGCCAGTCATTACCTTGATAAAATCTAACATTTCAACTTCATAAATTAACTTTGAACATGCTGGCACAGTTGCAAGATCCCGCTTTACTTCAACCGTTCCAAAACCATATTCAGGATCAATAGTTGATATTGCTCGTTCCCCTTTCCTCATAGTGGCTGCTACTCGGTCTAAACCAACAATAACTTGTTCTGCATACAGGAAATAGCAATCGTAGCAAGAGTTCATTATTAGTTGTTTTTTTAATAACTGTCTGGCAAATTTATACTATATATAAAAATTTCTTCAATGATCTTCTTTTTATAATAAACCCTTGATTACCCTTAGTATCCGGTGCACATGTATCGCAGTTAATTTTAAATTTATTTATCATTGAGATTTAGCATTAAAAAAATTTTAAAAAAAAAAAAAAAAAAAAAAAAAAACCTTTCACAACACATAATATTCTATTTTGTTACCCATAAAAAAAAAAAAAATAGAAAACCTATGACACTGTTTTTAATTTTCCTTGTGCTCTCTCTTGTACTAGTTTTCACATATTGGCAATAACGAGTTATGATTACAATTCAGTAGAGTTATCATTAAGGAGAGTTAAATGAGAATTAGGATCATGAAGAATATTAATCAACCAGAGCTAGCAAAATAATAGATCACTGAAAAACATTATTAGAAATAATAGAGTTATTATATATTTAAAAGTTGAGTTACTCCCCCATATCTAGAAGGAAGTTTTTGTTTTATTATTTTTTGGGCTCGCTGTTTACATTTTTGACTTTTAATCTTTATCAACATGAAGAAATTTTATCTTATAACATTCTTAGAATGATTATCATTATATAAGTTATAATGCTTAAATACTATCGTTGGGTCATTTTCTAACAGCTTAAGCTTTTGAGTTGAATAAAAACTAACATGGTATCAAAGTTAGTATATCACCGGTGCTCATGTTCAAGTCCCTCCATATGATTGATCCATACTTGTTTGTGTTTGGACTTGAGCCATGTAGCAGGTGTGTTGGTCTTGCATATGTAGGTGTGAGTACTTAAATACTATTGTTAGACCTGTTCCTAACTTGAGATTTTTGTGTTGAGTTGTTGCTAACAATATTAATAGGCTATATTATTAAATAAATTATAAATTTTCAACTTATTCAATAACTAATACAGTAAATGACTCTTTGTATAATTTATTGTGGAATAACTCCTATACAAAATGATACACCTTATACTAGATTCAAATGGATTCTTGGCAACAAATTTTTAGGTATTATGTGAATGAGGGTCAAAGAAAATCTATCATATATGGAACTTTTGATTATATGATCTTTTACAAATAGAACTTAAATATAGTTAATGAGATTTTGAAAGACGGTATTCAAGTTGATGCCCTCCATCATTCATTAATCCATATCAAATCCCACAATACATGTGACAAAAAGTACTGCAGTCTGCAAATAATAACATTACATCATACAGTTAGGGGATAAACTGGGATTCACTAACCTTCATCTGTGATAAATTCCAAAGGCTGATCCCCATCAATTCCCTTTTTCTCAAATACAGTGCCATTTTCTAGCCTAGCCGTGTAGCTGACTGCAAGAATGCAAAGAATTTGGGATGGAATAACAGAATTTAATTAGAGGAATCATGAGATGTCAAAGTTCACCATATGGTATATTGTTGGACCCACGAAAACATATCAAATAAGGAATCTTTCTTAATAAAAGCATTATTGTAGTTGTACAAAGTGTGCATGTTTGTGCACTTTTCTTTCTTCTGATGAGATTTGGCACATCAATATAGAACTCGATAAAACTTAAGCAAAAGGAAGATTTCTTACAGTAACACATGAATTATTTGAATACACATAAATTCAATTAGAATTCCAAATTATTATTTTATATTTATTTGTGATCCAGGTTAGATCCCACCTTTTATAACTTCAATCCATCATATTGCCAAAAATATTAGGCTTGCATCAGTTTACTTACTGGTTACAGTGGCGCCTTCATTTGCAGTGAAACCACCTTCTCCCTCTTTCAAGATCTTCTTGACTACCTTGGAATCACCGCAAACATCAATGACAGACTTGAAGGATACCAACTCCAGATCAAAATCCAGTACAGAATTTGGTGGGACTGTCTGGAATCCATCATTCACATCTCTCCCCTGTTCTCCAAAAGCATCTGCAAATTTATTCTCTTAATCGTAATGTACAACAAAGTCTTCTTAGTTTCTATATTCTAACAGATTAATTCAACCGGAAGTCCTAGAGAAAAGTATATGCTTTATTATGTGACTAGTTAGAAAAGTAACACATTTCATTCACCTTCTATGCTTATCATTATTCTGTTTCAAGTTGCATAAAACTTTAGTATCAACTTTAACTGGTCAGTGTTATTCTTCCATACACATCAGACAGAAACAAAATCTAGAAACTAAAGTGAAAATGGGTGTAAATAACACATCTTTCAGCTGAAATTGTGGGATTATCACTAAGTTAATAAGTTGACTTTTAATAGCACCAAAGCAATGAAACTCACCAAAATGCCCTTACTTAACTTAAAGACCAAAGACAATAAGTCTCAACCAAAGAAATAATTCTCAAACAAAGGCACGAAATAAAAACACAAGACTTAATAAGTCTCGACCAAAAGCTTGAAAAAAAAGCGCAAGGCTTAATAAGTGAAGGGTATATTTGTCAGAAACACATTTTTAGTGCTATTAAAACTCAAGTTATTAAATTGGTGATAGTTACACAAAATAAGCACCAATAGGTGCTAGAAATTTTAAGAAGCTGAAACTAAAGACAATTTAAATCGAGCATTGAACTTGACTTATATGTAAAATCTAGAGAAACCTAAAGGCAAAGAGGCATATGCATAAACAAGTACTGTTTTCAACCTAATATCAGAGTAATATAACATCTTAAAAAAACTGTTTCAAAAAAAAAAAAAACATCTTAAAAAACGTGGCAGCACAGTTGCAATAATGAAAGACATACATTGTGGTTGAACAATTAATTTGACCTTCTCTCCCTTTTTCATGGTCAAAATTGCTTTAGCCAATGCAGGACAAAGATGACCTGAAAGAATCACAACGATTAGTGACTAGAATACAACATTATGAAGAAATAACCAAAATTCTTCATTGGTGACATAATCCCCACTGCTCGACTATAAATTACCATCTTTCACATAAAATTCAATCCCTTCTTCAGGTGTTTTTGCCACCACAGTACCATCACCAAGCGTCACTTGATAAATCACTGCATTAAAAGAAAAACACATGCTTAGGAATAACCTTATAAATTATAATAATCTCTATTAACAACACAACACTAATCTACTTAAAAGCTGATAAACATATAAGTAAAAAAAATAAAAAATACATAATAAGCCACTTTAAAAGTACCAAGAACTTCGTCCTCGTCACAGGGCAACTCATCCCTCAATCCCTTGTTTAAAATTTTCTTGATGATCCCACCATCTCTACTCACATCCACCACCGTGATCCACGAAACAAGTTCAACTTCAAACTGAACAACCGAATTTGGTGGTACACCATTACCGCCTTCAACTCCAAACCCCAATTCAGAAGGGAACGTGAACAATGCACATTCCCCTTTTCTCATAGTAGCTATCCCATTATTCAACCCAGCTACCACTTCACCTATCATTATCAATAATCCAAACAAAACATCAATTTCTGTTACATTAAACCAAAAATTAAGTAAACCCCATATAAACAAAACAAGCAAAAACTCACCACTACCAAGCTTAAAAGTCAAAGGCTCATCTGTATCTCTTGTAGAATCAAACTTGGTACCATCAAGCAAAGTACCCACATAGTGAACTGCATTTGAATCAAACGGCAGATATAATATATAAATAAATAAATATATATATATATATATAAATGAAATATATATTTGTGAAATGTAGTGTCGTTAAGTGTGGAGAGAGTTACTTACTAGTGACTTCGTCGCCGAATTCTGGGTTTTCCCAGCTGAGGCCGCGTTTGAGGAGTTTCTTTTTGATGCCGGAGTTACTGAGCTCTCGCTCTTCACCGACTTTGAGAGGTGGAGCTGATTCTATCACCTCCCCTGGTTCATCGTCCAACTCGTCTTCGACGCCGATGTCCGACAAGCGTGTCCCTTTCTCCATTCTCATGGGTGACAGTGACCTCAATTTATGTGGCGGGACGGTGACGCAATTTTTTCAGATTACGATGGTAGCAATCATCAACTCGCAGATATTTTATTATTTTGAAAGTACATTGCTCACAAAATGTTTTTGTTAGTTCAAAGCTACCTTCTGGATTGTTCATCAGCCAAAGCCCATTACCTTTTTCAGACCAAAAACTAAGAATATAAAAACCATTGGGCCCAAAGCCCACCATCATTACTGTATGCACTCTCAAACCCCACAAATTATTTTTCTTTTAAAAAAAAAATCCGAAACTGATCCGTACCTATCGAGATCAAACACCGCATGTGAGTTCTGTATAAATGACTATGCTAGCTGATCGAGTACTCGTTTTCGTTTTGGCTAAACGTTGAACAGTTAAAAGGCTCATGCTATATCTGGTATTAGATTTATAAATTTCAATATTTCGTGTCAGGTTTTGTGTACCAATTAACATATTATATTTGTATTCTTTTTTCTTCTTTTTTTACGGACATTATATTTGTATATTTGAAAGTTGGATTGTTGGAGTGTGATTGTGACTTTGTATTGGTATTGTAACTAGACTATAAGAGTTACCACCAAGCCACATTTGACGATAATTTATATATATTTAAAAAAATCGACTATATAAAATATGTTTAGGTGAATATTTGATTGTAATTTCATACATTATAATATATATAAATAATATTATCGTATACTATTATGAGAGTTCAGTTGCAGCTACTCTCAAATGTCAAATGCGTATGCATTTGTATAGATGAAAGGATCGTCCACCTAAAGTAATGTTTTATAGCCTTTTAGGTAGATTCCTTCCTCTTTCTTGGCCCCAAAACAAGGATCAATAATTGCTATTTTAGTATGTATAATTGTTAATGGACCAGGTATAATTCACTCTATATATTTTAATAAGGAGAATATGTAATTCAATACCTTCCAAATACTCCGACAGAGACTTAGCCCAGTTGGTAAATTGACGGGTTTGAGGCTTAGATAAACGATTCCCACTTCGGCTTGAATAAAAAATATATATATATATAACTTTATCAGGATATTGAACGTAAGCCACTAGTTTTGACAAATGTATACACACTTGAGTCAAAGTATGTAAAACGAGTGACTCACATTCAATATCCTCACAAATTTATATCATGATGCACTTACTTGAAAATTTATATATATATCTTACAAATACTACGTTCCAGAAATTATTAGCCGTCATCTAGATGATTTGAATTTATCCAAATAGTTTACTCATTACTGTGACAAATTTAGCTTTATCTTTCTGTCTTGTTTCACCTTTTAGACAAATGTGAAGAACCCCACCATTAAAGTTCAAACAAAACCTCGCTTTCTGGGAAGATAAAATTAGCATCTATTTTGATTCTCTTGGTCATAACTAAATGGTGGAAATGTCGATGTATGAGTAAAAAATTATGATTATTTTGTTAGTAATATCACAATCAAAACTAGCAAAACCATTTTTGGCAACTATCTCCTCTTGAATTCAACTGCAGCTGGCTTTAATTGAAGTATTAATTTGATCGTTATTGAATGTATGGAAAGAGATGATGAGAAAACACTCTAATTAATCATCAAAACACTACACTTCAAAATTCAAACAATTTTGTACAATACAAGCATTTCAAACAACACAAGAAATTAAAGAAATTATCTCCTACCCCATCTCATCAAGTGCGGAATTCTGCGTGTTTTTTCTTACGAAATTTGAAAAACAAATACAGGATTCACGCACCCAGATAAGGACTCTGTTAATTAAAAGCATTTGTTCTGGTTATGATAGAAACAGTTCTGCTTCTGGAATACGATTCAGCCTTATTACTATTAACAGAACCAACGCTGTCTTCACTAACATCACAAGGCTTTTCCTCATCGATTCTCCCCATAAATCCCATCCCAACACTGCAACTTTTAGGGAACCCTTTCGATCCCACAACCGCCGCCGCCGTAGCCGTCGACTGCAGCGGCCGTCTCATGTGTTGTTGCAAGAGCATCTCAGCTTCGTTGGTGTGTCCCATGCTTCGAACAGAAGCAGCTCTAACAAGCTCCTTGTAATCTTCGTTGTCGGTGTTGGATCTTACCGGACCGACACTTAAGCTCTTGGGCAATGTAGGGAACTGACCAGGAGTTGTGTTTCTGTATCTAGCTCCTTTGGCGTAATCTGTCAAGCTCTTGACGTACATATCTCTCGCTTTGCCTAGAACTCTGATGGGTATTGTAATGAATCGCACGAACTTGTTTTGGTTGTGTTTGCTTGATCTCATGTTGTTGGTTTGTTGCGACCTTTTAACAAACAGTTAAGTGATATCACACAAAGAAAGATTGATGACAGAAGAAGAGGAAAGAATCAAGATTGGATATATGATTGAAGATCTTGATCATATAGAGATTGATTATGAAATGATCAACGCGTTTGTGGATTGTGAGAGAAAGTCAAGAGAACAGAGAAGAGAGATAGGTTTTTTTTTATTTTTGAGTTGGGTTAGGTGGTTGGAGAGGTTTGGTTTGGTTTGGTTTTTGTAGAGGTGACTTAATCAAAAAAACTAAGCGGTAACTTGGAAGGGTCAATGGAATTTTTACATAGAGAGAGCCCACTGTAATATATAAAAACCCAAGATAACAACTTGTACAGTCCTGTGTGTGACTTTAGTCTCCTCATAGTATATACGGTAGTAATCGGATCGGAACCGAAAATTCAAGTTTATTGGGGTTATTATATAGAAACAAAAACATTTAAGGGGGTTAAAGTGAAAAAAGTTTAAATCTTTTTTTTTTAATTAGGATCATCCTGTTGTGCTAATCTTTTTCCTGATCTTGAGTAATCAATGGCGGTAATTTATTTCATTTATTTATTTCAATTTCATTATTTTTAAATGCAAGTCTTATTCTCAAATTCTTTAGATCCGGAAAAAGATTAATACAACAGAGGATCTTAATCCGTACTTTATACGTTTTACAAACATTCAAGGGAGTTTTCGCTCTAAAGATAAACATGTACAGACTTTTTTGCTGGACATATAAATTAATTATAGATTTAAAGTTGGGCCAATTAAAAAGCTAGATAAGATTGACTGTAGGAGTTTTGCTTGTTTGACTATTTTTGTATGATGGATCGATGATGATGGTGATTAGTTGCTGAGTCATCTGATGATGGCTCCTATTTTCAATCCATATCTTCCCACCGACTGACCAAAGGAGTTTTCAATTTCATCATAATTGTGTGCTCCCCCTGTTAAATTATGAGGATTCAACTCTAAAAATCATAATTTGATTTGAAATTATTTAGTGCTGTAACCGCCAACCGGTTGAGATTGGTTCAATGAATTGTAAAATGTTACACAAATCTCGATTTTTTAATGAGGGGGATGAATCGAACCCACAACCTAGTAACATAGGTGTGAGGGATATACTACTTGACCGATCTCACGTTAATGTTTTGTGAGTTTATATTGATTCTTATTATTCTTTTATTTTTTATTTCGACAAAGTTTATATTTTCAAATTGTGATAAATGATGACGTTATACGATAATAAACGAGCCTAAATTCAATTGCTTTTATTATTATAATAATTTATATTTTTAAATCTTAGCATTGTTTAAAATATAAATTTTATTATATTTAAACCGGCCAAGTCCCGTTTAATTAAATTTATGTCTTCACAGTTCACACACACGTTGATTACTAAGTAAAACTCATTTTGTTGCCGCTTTTGTAAGTTAATTGAATTAGGTAATAGTTGTAGGTTATAATAAATATCCATTCACATTAAAATAAGTCAACGACATAAAATGAAAACGAATATAGGTCATCAATTTAATCCAACGATCCATGTGATCAAGTAGAAGGATCATCCATGCCTAATGTTATTTTATGGTAAAGTACGATCATTTAATACGGTAATATTATAGGTATGAGTCATCAAACCGCAGATGAAATATAAATTAAAAAAAATAGGTCAACCGTCTGTTTCCCGATTAAGATTCCATTTGAGAAAGAAACAAAAGAAATTGCAGCCTTAATAAAATTTGTTTTTATATATAACGATGATGCAACCATTTTTGACGTTTTTTTTTTTTTTTCTAATTGAATTTTCGACAAAACACAACAAAATTGAGTTTCAAGTGTACGCTACTCGCTAGGGAACAAAGTATTTTAATTTCCGTTGGCGCCGCCCCATGTAACACGAGTCCTGTCGGCGAAAACTTCAAACTAACTGCAAACTACCATATTGGTGTGGTTAAAAGCAATAGCAATAGAGAGAAATACCTAGGGTTTTTAACTTTATTTTTTAAGAAATTAATTAAAGAATCGTAACCCTTCATTCCTTCAATTACATCGTGTAATAAGATCCTCAAAAGCTTAGATAGAGTTTAGCTTAAGAGAGGATCCTAATCCATTTTTAACTGGATTAAGAGATAGTCAAACTTTTATAGCAGAAATCAAGCACCTAGGCTAAAAAGTAACTCCTATACATAATTTATGTCGCAATGTTTGTCATCGGAGAGTGTTTTAACAGTAACAAATGTGTTCATACTGTTTGAAATGCTATTAATGCAATTTAATAACTATCGATTACATCCCATTAATATCTACTTAGTGATAGGGGGTTGAGTCTCACATTTGCTCATTAAATTTACAAAGTGAATATCGCATTTCGGATTGTGGTTGTAGCGATTGATCTTGCCAGACAATCGCCAGGGTCATGTCTGATCATCCTTATTAACCTTATCAAAATATGGGTGTAAACAAAACGTATCACATGGCATGACCAGTTCACCAAAACTAGGCCTGTATCATGAGGCCCAAAAGAGATATAAGTGGCTCATGCCTCGTCTAATTGTCTTATTGGGCCTAAATGCAATGAGACAATGCCCAACGTGTATCATCTTGTGGTCAGTTATAGTGAAGCGAAGACACAAGGCAGCCATGAGCAAACTGAAACCATTCTCATTCTCCACCACACAATTCTTGTACGGACACTAGAAAGTTGGAGCAATGAAGACACCACCTGGACTTTATTGTCCTTCTAAACCTGTCTCTAAACTATTGATCGGATACGAAAAACAAAATGAATGGATTGGATTTGAAGGTGGCAACACTCACACTTTCTATGATGATGCTGTGCACGTGTCAAGCAACCAGCAGCAGCAACCTCCACCCTCTGATCGTGGTACCGGGAAGCGGCGGCAACCAGCTGGAGGCACGGCTGACCAGCGACTACAAGCCGTCAAGTCTGCTGTGTAACCGGTGGTACCCACTTACAAAACACGAAGACGGTTGGTTCAGGTTATGGTTCGACCCCAGTGTTCTCTTTTCTCCATTCACCAAGTGCTTTGCTGACCGCATGATGCTTCACTATGATCCTCATACTGATGATTACCTTAATGCCCCTGGTGTTGAAACCAGGGTCCCTCACTTTGGTTCCACCCAGTCCCTTCTCTTTCTCGACCCGAGTCTCAAGTGAGTTCTTCTCCTCTGCTTCATTTCACTTATTAGTGTGCTTAAAATACTGCTGGCCCTTTTCTGTCTGTTTACGTTTTTGGGTCCGACGTTAACTAGCCGGGTTTGACCTAGAGTTTTGTATTAGAGTCCCCTTATATACATATGTTTCTGCATTTATTCTGCGACGAGTATCTTTATTTGTGTTTGGTAGACGTGACGGGTCAGTTATAGGCTTTGGAAACTAGTAGGAAATTTTCTATTTGAGGCATGAATTGAATGTGACATGGTTTGTACAGGCACATAACAGCATACATGGCACCTCTAGTGGAATCTCTAGAGCAAATTGGTTATGTTAATGGAGAAACTCTGTTTGGAGCTCCATACGATTTTCGATATGGATTAGCAGCAGAGGGTCATCCATCATATGTTGGTTCAAAAATTTTGCAAGACCTGAAAGATTTGATAGAAAAAGCTAGCAGTTCTAATGGTGGAAAGCCAGTGATACTTGTTTCACACAGTTTAGGAGGGCTCTTTGTCTTGCAGCTTCTCAACAGAAACTCACTTTCTTGGAGGAAGCAATTTATCAAACACTTTGTTGCAATTTCTGCACCGTGGGGTGGAACAGTTGATGAAATGCTCACTTTTGCTTCTGGGAATACACTAGGAGTGCCACTTGTTGATCCATTGTTAGTTAGACAGGAACAGAGGAGCTCTGAAAGCAATCTATGGCTTCTACCTAGTACCAAAATATTTGGCACAGAAAAACCACTAGTTATCACCACCAATGCTAATTATTCAGCACAAGATATCCCGGAATTTCTCAATGACATTGGATTTCCACAAGGGGTTGGTCCTTATAAGTCGCGCATTTTACCATTAATCGAACAAGAGTTGGATGTCCCTGAAGTGCCTGTTACGTGCATTATCGGGGGAGGTGTAAAGACCCCGGAGACTCTGTTCTATGGAAAAGCTGGTTTCGATGAGCGACCAAATGTTGTTTATGGCGATGGAGATGGGACAGTGAACATGGTTAGTTTGTTGGCACTTGAATCGCTATGGGCTGGTAACAAAAATCAATCCCTTCGAGTGATTAAAATTAATGATGTTTCGCATACATCTATACTAAACAATGATATAGCTCTTGATGAAATTATAGGCCAAATCTCTGAAATCAACTCTCAAACTACAAGCAAAGTCATGTAATGATTGCCTTTACAATATCCTGATTATTTTGTATGATGGGTTTGCAAAGTAGGGAACATATTTGGTTCCAATTCTCTTGAGTTTTTATTTATTTATTTATTTTTAATGTAATGGTGGTGCATGAACAAAGTGATTAAATCAAAAAAAAAAATCAATCCGAAAGTGGTGGGAGTGAAAATTTGTAGGTGTAGAATTTTCCGTACGGAATTCTCGAATGTTATATTATATGTATCAAATAAATTGTTAGAATTGAGAGGTGGAAAAAGAGAAGAACATAGGAAGTATTTGCTATAACAGAATAAGAATTTAAAGAAAGAGATAATTTGGTCTATAACTTTGATAACCTTCATTCAACAGTTGCTTGGCTATTTATAAGCTTTACATTGACAACAAGTCATAAAACCAAGTAATGCAATAAAAATAGAAAGTGGTACGGTAGTGGAACACACACCCATTAATTGAAGGGTTCGAAATTTAAATAGCACTTTATGGGGTGCCTTTTGGGGAAAAGGCATCAACTTATTAACTTAAGTTTAAAATGCACCATTTATGGTGACCAGACAAAAATAACCCTTCATTTGTCGGTTTGTGAGAATTTTCAAACGTTGAAAGAAAAACTTTTGACTGAGAAACGGACAGACAACAGAACCAAATTCCGACGGTGAACCACCGGAACAGTAGTGATGTCGAGCAGAGTTGAACGACGAAGCAGAAGGAGTGAGGTAAGCATTTTCATTCTCGTTTTCGAATAAGATTGTGTGTTTGTTGATCAGGTTAGGTTAGGGTTTTATTTTAGGAAAAAAATTCCTTTGAAAACGATGAAGATATGGGTTTTATTAGTTGTATCGAGCCTTTTTGTAGTTGAATCGAGCCTTTTTGAACTGTGTATTGTAATCGAGCATTTTGGTGTTGTAATCATGCCTTTTTGTGATGTAATCGAGCCTTTTTGTTTTGTAATCGAGCCTTTTTGTGTTGTAATCGTGCCTTTTTGAATTGTGTTTTGTAATCGAGCATTTTGATATTGTAATCGAGCCTTTTGGTATTGTAATCGAGCCTTTTTGTGTTGTAATCATGCCTTTTTGAACTGTGTATTATAATCGAGCCTTTTGGTATAGTAATCGAGCATTTTTGTATTGTGATCGTGCCTTTTTGTGTTGTAATCGAGCCTTTTTGTATTGTAATCATGCCTTTTTGTGCTATGATCGTGCCTTTTTGTATTGTAATCGTGCCTTTTTGTACTGTAATCGAGCCTTTTTGAACTGTTTTCGAGCCTTTTTTAACTTTGTATTGTGATCGAGCATTTTTGTATAGTGATCGAGCCTTTTTGTACTGTGTTCGTGCCTTTTTGTATAGTGATCGAGCCTTTTTGTACTGTGTTCGTGCCTTTTTGTATAGTGATCGTGCCTTTTTGTACTGTGATCGTGCCTTTTTGTATAGTGATCGAGCCTTTTTGTACTGTATTCGAGCCTTTTTGTACTGCATTCGAGCCTTTTTTAACCTTGATTTTTAGGAGTTTTCATGAACTTATATGCTTTTTTTCTGTGAATATGCAGAGGGTGAATCTGAATGATTTCCTGAAAATCCCTGTGGGAGAATGGTTCCATGGAAAAATTATTCGGCATGACCATTTGAATGACATTACAGATATCCACAACGCACTTGAAAGTGTACCTGAACTTCTGAAGATGGAAGACCGTCGTCGATTTACTGAGTCCTACTTCGGCCATTTCCTTCACATGCATCAAAAGATGCATTTTTCGGCTGGAATTGTCCATCGGATGCTTTTGCGCGAGTTGCATCATGACAGGCCGGAAGATGAGATGAGATTTTTGTTGGGTAAGCATACGGTCCGGTTCTCGAAGGTTGAGTTTTGTCTAATCACCGGATTGAAGTTCGGAATCATTCCGGACCAAGCAAGTTATGAGATGGTACAAAATGGCATACACGACCGATACTTTCAGGGTCGAGTCATAGAGAATGAAGAGCTGAAAGCGGTGCTGCGGAGTGGTATTTTTGATGAGCAGTACGATGCGGTGAAGCTGTCATTATTGTTTTTGCTGAACTGGATACTGATAGGGGTGGACGAGAGATATAAAATTCCATTCTAGTAGTTTCAGCTAGTTGAGGACTTGGACGCTTTTGATGCGTTCCCGTGGGGCGCATACGTGTATAGGCGGACTATATCTGGTTTGAAGCATGCTTTTGATGGTCCACGGCAGTGGTTCGAACAACAACAGCAACAACATGCCATGGGTGACACCATTGAGACGTATAACATTTACGGTCTAGTGCATGCATTATTGGTGAGAATTTATAATTTCCAGCCGTACTTTAATTGAAAAAATTGTATATCACTAATGTGCTATCTATTACGCAGATATTTTCTTTTGAGGTTATCTCGGAGCTTAGCAATAATAAGCACAAATGTGGGACCCGCAGGGTAATCGAGCTACCCCCTCAACGTATTCTGAAATGGGAGTTGACTCAGCGACCGTGAGGGAAAACGCTGGATAAGATTTTCACTGAAAGGGTAAGTATTGCTGTTGTTAATGTTTATTATTTTGAGTATGTTTACAATTACAATGATGTCACTCCGATTGCAGATGTTTGCGCGAGCTGAATTGTTACCGACGGATGTTGAGAAGCGGCAACAGTACTACGAAGGCATAGACCTGGGAGGCAGTCTATATGATGATGATGATGATGATGCCGATGCCGATGCCGATGCCGATGCCACAGATTTACCTCGTGACCTCCCGGATCCTGAACGACGTAAGACTGTCGGACCCAGTGATACGGAGGAATCGTATTACGGACCTAGTGATATGGATCCTCAGTATTCTACACCTACTGATATGGATGGGTCAGAGCCGGAGGTCGACATTGGCAGTGAGAGTCCCACGAGGTCTAGGCAGATATGATTCACTCTGCCCAGACGACCACGACCTAGACCTAGTGATTCAGAACCAAAGGGTGGCAGTCCTATTCCTGTGAGGCATAGGCGGGTACGATTCACGTTGCCCAGACGGCCTGGACCTGAAGGTCATCAACCTGAAGGCTTTGAAGAGTATCCACAGGTACATAAGCATTATTTTAACTGCATGATTTACTTTCCATTGACTTAATAGTTTTAGTACTGACAGAGTCTGCAATCCTTTCAGAGTTGGGACAATAAATTAGTAGAAGTGATGGATGCTGTCCGAACATTACGCACGGATGTCATGAATGCTATCGAAAAGAATGAAGAGAAAATAAATGCACAGCATCTGGAGTTGCTGGCTATGATTCGGACGCTACAGGGTCCGACGTCGCAGGGTCCGCCATCGCACGGGCATATAGAGGAGGATCCAACGTTCGATGACCTACCATTTCATGATTATGATGGAGCATTCAGTACAGACATGACAGGTACTAATCATGATGAGACAGGCCCAGGGACCAGACATTGAGAGGCACATACTACAGACACAGTATTCGAGCAACAGGCTCATGATGCGCTAGGACAACCGGAGGTCCCCGGTGTTACAGAGACAGCAGTACTGCCGCAGGCCCTCACCGCAAACCGCTCATCACAGCTGCTGCATGATCCTGTTCATATCCAGGAGCTCTCCACTGACCGCACGTCGAAGCGTACCCATCCAGTCAATCCCAGCGACCGTAGACCTCCGATCGACCCGGGCACAGCCGACCCCTCTAGGCAATCCTCGAGGAGAGATTTGGTTCTTCGAATTCCACCACACCGGTCGCAGGGCGATCAATGGGGATCGAGTTCCTCCTCAGACCGCACCGATCCCCATGGTCCGGAACAGACTCCCCCACCCCTAAGGCGTGGAGACCGAATTCGACGTCGAGGTTGGATGAAACGGAGCCCATACACAGACCCCTGTCTACCAAAAAGGGCACGGGTGATGCCACCGCCGGCACATGAATGGAATCCACATGGACTGGTAGATCATGAACAGCTTGAGGCGTACGAAGACTACAAAAGGAGCATGACGGGGGAATTGTAAGTATAATCTAATAAATTACATTTTGTTTATAGTTTTTTCGACAAATATGCAAGTCAGTATTATGTAACTTTTTCCCTACTTATGCAGACGTGATATGGATCTGCATGACCCAGTTGGTGTTCCTGTCACTTGGTTCCACCGGTTGCAAACCAACTTCATGGAGTTGGAGGGTACGGTATATTCCTTCCTTGAAATGTCTTTATAAAACTCAGTCACAAATGGTTGAATCCTAACAATACAAACTGTTCAAATTTTCAGCACATTGACGCATACTTGAACATTGTCCGGAAGCGTCAGCGATTGCACCCCAATGTCTACGGTTCGAGGATCAACATACTGGATTCACAATTCTTTGTAAGTGTTAATATTATACGGTTTTCGCTTCTACATTGATGTGTTCATACATCTTCTGCCTAACGTTTCGGTTAATTTTCTTTCAGTCATTGTTAGATCACCAATGGGACAGAATCGGCACTGGTGAGGAGAGGAAACCCCCATCAGGTTGGTCTGTGTTCAACCACCAGTGGTCCCGTGATGAGCTTATGGTGGTCCGTGGGGATCTTCCATTAGGGAACCGGCCATGGCACGATGTTGACATTGTGAGTGTTTATTCGAGTTTTGCGTCCATGTGTATAATAACAAAATTTGATAACACTTTGGAGAAACACCTACATGTTCTGATTCCTTGCAACTGGACGTATGCATTGGGTCATGGCCAGCATCGATCTGCAGTATGGGCACATTCTCGTGTTTGACTCGTTCAGACGGGGATGTCCCATTTAGGCACAGGAATGCCCAGTTTGCAAGCTTGCGCTATTTGCTACCCTCTCAGCTCTATGCGGTGCACTTTCACAGGAACAGACAACCGGGTGACAAGACTTACAAAAAGAAGGATGGGCCGTTTCGGATGTTATTCGTGTCAGCCGACCAGGTGCCCCAACAGGAAGAGGGGTATGACTATTTCAAGTTGTTATTCTATCCCAATCGGTTTTGAAATGAATCAATGCTAATGGTTGTTCATGTTTATAATTGCAGGGGAAACTGTGGTGCCCATACGTTGAGAATGATTGAGTACCTGACGGCGAACAAGGATACGTTCGATTGGACGGAAGCAGATATGCCCATCATCCGGCGAAAGATGGCCGTTGAGGTTTATTGTAACTCCAGGACCTTGTAGTTGTTGTACATAACATTGCTGTTGTTAATGAAATTATTCATTTTTTTTTTAATTGTTTGCACTTCAAAGTTCAACTAAATTCAAAAATATTTTCGAACATAAAATATTGACATATATCAAAGCATACACAAAGTTAAAAAGTACCATATATGAGTATATCAATTGGTATGGTGACTTGTGGAAATAAACAAACTACAGCAGCTAAAATCCAAAACACATGTCTAAAACATAAGTCCTAAGATGATTGCATTGTTCATCTTTTCGCCCTCTCTAGCTGAAACTCGTTGCACTCAGATAAACATCACTAACTCTGGCCTACTGTATATGTTATTATGCTCGTCGTCTAGTGTCGGATAAGCAGCCACGAGAGCATCTTCAGCGCCAATATATAGGGAGTTGTAAATCTTCCAGTACACTTCCCTAACCTTCCGAGCAGGATGGAAAAGCCCCTACAGACAGTAGTTTAGCACAACAGCAGCACCCAATGCAACTCTCATCCCTTCAATCGCTTCCATGACAACATTTATGACGTGGGGTCAAGTCTCCTCTTGTAAGGCTTCGTCGCATTCCACGGTAGAGTCCTTCTGAGGGCACGTTTGTTTGTTGTGTCCAGTTGAATGACAGATGCTGCATCTACGACGGTATTCTTCGGGAACAATTCTACTGGCACCTTCATTAACCATAGGCGGGTTCGAACACCTCCTGCTATTATGTCCTGGTTGTCCACATCTTCTACACGACTGTGTGGTTGTTCTCTCCGAAGATAAGGCATATCGACCCTCCATCGGGCGACCTAATTGTCTCTTCGTCTTTGGATTTAAAATGACCCGCGCTGCGATGTCGAATGGCACAACCCATGAAGAAAGATGGCCAACAGGCATTATAGGAACCGAGTATGCATCAATAAGTGTCTCCCTCTTGTAGTAGTCCGCACAAAGAGATGTGAAATCCAAGTTCCGCTCCCTGCAATAATGAAAACAGTGAGATCCAGGTTTAGGTAATATAAAGCGATAAATGGACAGAGTCATGTACCTTGCCACTGCGAGTGCGTGTGAACATGGTAAAAAGTCCATTTGGAATTTGTTGCATGTGCATGTCTTCCGGGCTAAGTCAACCGTCAATTGTTTTCCCTTGTGTCTGACGAAAAATATGTTCCAGTCAACTGCATTTACGGTCATATAACCACATTTCTCGACACGTTTGAAGATCACAAGATGTGCTGCTTCGGTCAATCGATGACGCATTGACCGTGCATTTGTATAACGATCGTGGAACCACTTTTGTAGCATATTCCGAATGAACTCTGCCAATGTCATCAGTGGCAGTTGCCGTGCAAATTTTAGGCATGAGTTTATGCACTCTGTAACATTTGTGGTCATCAACCTGTACCTTCTTTGGGGGCAATGAACACAGGACCACTTGTGTGGACCGGCATCAATGTCATAATCGTATGCACCCTTGTGCAGCCTACGTAACTCCTCCATGTGGCGATCGTAGTGGATTTCACTGTACGACCTAGCAGCGTTATCCATTATGTCGGCAACATCTTTTCTGTGGAATCGTTTCTTCATATTTTTACCAAAATGCCAGCAACATATGGTATGGGTTGCATAAGGGAACACTTTAGAAATCTCTGCTTCAATGCTTGCATGACGATCGGAAATGAAAACCAGATCATCTATATGACCAAGGGCACCTCTCAAGCATTCCAAAAACCACTCCCATGAAAGGTTGTTTTCTGAGTCACCGTACCCAAAGGCAATTGGATACACCTGTTCGTTTCCATCTTGTGCAGTTGCCACAAACATTGTACCCCCGAACCTTCCCTTCAAATGGGTACCATCAACTGCAATCACAGGACGCATACACCTCCGAAAACCTCTAATTGAGGACCCTAACGACATAAAAAATTAGAGGAATTTACCATCGTCTGCGCACTGTAAGTCTGTGATTGTGCCTGGATTTTACTGTTCCAGAACGTATGCAAAAGATGGCAGTAGTTGGAAACTATCTTCATGCGTTACATAGGTCAATGACAATGCATATTGCAGGGCATCATATGCCTTACTATACATGATTTGGATGCCATACATTGTTTTCATATCGACGATTATGTCCTTTGGACGCATGAGACGACCATCGGCTTGTTGAAGTCTAGGTGCAACGACTTCTCCGATTGTGATTGCACTAGCTTGTCGATGGCGACGGTGAATCTCCTCCAAGGGACAGGTGTGTTCGTTGACAAAACTTCTCACTTGAAAGTAAGTCCCTTCTTCTCTCCTCACCGCTCTTAATTTCCACGTACAGTCGTCAATGATGCAAACCAGATGTAAAGTTGTCTTATTGGACCTTTTCACCTTCCATTCAAAGTTCTGACGCATCGCAAAATGGCCAACTAGCCTCTTCAAATCCTTTTTACTCGGGAAAAATTGACCCTTATAAATCATGGTTCTCGGTTCTTGCGCTTCCAATGTGCTGCTTCTACCAGTACCAAACGAGTATGAATCTGTTCCCGGAATAACCCAAGTTGTTGCATTAATAGAATCAGATGTTGTCACATTATAACGGACCTCGGAAGTCCCAGGCATATCTGGTGCAGTGCCACTAACTCCTTCTACACGTCTACCATGTGTTTGCATATGTGCATGCTCTTCATCCGCATTTTGCAAATCATCAACATGTTCATTATTTGTCTCATTATCCACCTCATGGTTCGGGTAATTGTCATTGTTCTGCTCATTGTACTGCGCATCATACTGCTCAATTCGATAACCAAACACATCACCAAATTGAGTCTCAGCGGCATCTGCATGGTCGACCACAACTTGTGGGACACCAAACATGTTTCTCCCACCTTCGCTGCCACCCCTTTGGGTGAACACTTGGTTACTACCACTACAGGATCCTAATTGTTGGGTATTTTCAGGAGGAGGAATATCATTCCCTAACACATCTCCAACTGTCCGCTCAATAAGACTGACACATACTTGAGGGATCACTCGATCTTCCCCTAGCATAAACTGGACATTATCGTCATTCCTTATAAATGTGCGACACGTACTGCCAGGAACCATTGATATTGATGACAAATCAACGTTGTATTTGTTTACATCATAGTTCACAATAGTATGCACGATCGCCACCAATTCATCGTAAGTCAAATTCTTTGACACATACATTCCTCGGTTATCAGATCCAACGAACCTCTGACTTCCGTCGAGTAACTGCTCCTATCGACCGTTGTAAGATATTACTATTCTAACTCGATTCATGAGGCTGTCAAATTAATAATCACAAACCATTAAAAAAGACATGATTTCAATTCAAAAAGGCACGAATTTGTAGCAAAAAGGCACGAATTTGTAGCAAAAAGGCTCGATTCATGACCAAAAAGGCATGAAATATTTTTCAAAAAGGCACGATTGAGGACCAAAAAAGCACGATTTTGTTTCAAAAAGGCTCGATTCATGACCAAAAAGGCACGATTCATGACCAAAAAGACACGATTCATGACCAAAAAGGCTCAAAATAAAAATGAAAAGTTCTTTAATTATCACAATGGCATCAAAATGGCTTCAGGTTAACAAAATACTATCAGTTCAAAAAGGCACGAATTTGTAGCAAAAAGGTTCGATTCATGACCAAAAAGGCACGAAAAATTTCTCTAAAAGGCACGATTGAGGACCAAAAAGGCACGATTCATGACCAAAAAGGCTCGAAAAAAAAAATGAAAAGTTCTTTAATTATCACAATGGCATCAAAATGGCTTCAGGTTAACAAAATACTATCAGTTCAAAAAGGCACGAATTTGTAGCAAAAATGCTCGATTCATGACCAAAAAGGCACGAAAAATTTCTCAAAAAGGCACGATTGAGGACCAAAAAGGCACGATTCATGACCAAAAAGGCTCGAAAAAAAAATGAAAAGTTCTTTAATTATCACAATGGCATCAAAATGGCTTTAGGTTAAAAAATTCTATCAGTTCAAAAAGGCACGAATTTGTAGTAAAAAGGCTCGATTCATGACCAAAAAGGCATGAAAAATTTCTCAAAAATGCACGATGAGGACCAAAAAGGCACGATTCATGACAAAAAGGCTCGAAAAAAAAAATGAAAACGATTGAGGACCAAAAAGGCACGAATTTGTTTCAAAAAGGCTCGATTCATGACCAAAAAGGCTCGGAAAAAAAATGAAAAGTTCTTAAATTATCACAATGCCATCAAAATGGCTTCAGGTTAACAAAATACTAAAATGTGACAAAATTCAAACAAGCAGGATCAAGAAATATTACCTTATTTTACTGAAGAAGAAAGTCGGGGCAAGACCTTTAACTTTTATTTTTAGAGAGAGAGAGAGAGAGAGCCCGTAACTGAGTTAAATCCTACTCTGGTTTTTGTTGCAAGTGTGGAGAGAAAAGACCAAAGAGAATAACATAAATCATTAACTAAGGGCAATTTTGGTAGTTCACCATAATAGGTGCCTTTTAAACTTAACTTATTAACCCACTGACATTCTCACCAACTCAGTTTAAAAGAGTGACAGTTCTCACCATTTCCACTTAATTGAATTTAACAACAAACTTTAACTTAGTCTAACAACTAACTTTGACATGCTCTTTTGACTTGGTGCTGGTTCATGCACATATCATTCCTCTCTTCTTGAATTATCCTTGTCCGTAAGGATAAAATCGAGATATGTTCTGAAAAGATATTTTGGGAATTGGTTTTGCGGAAGCTAGTTTGTATTGCGCTTCATCGGTAGTGGTGTAGTTTGATTGGGTGTAATGTTCTTGAAATTGAAATACGGTTCGACTTTATATACCCATCATGTGGGGTCATTTCCACCGAAAGTGGGGAACGAAAGCGTCAGGTGGGTTTGGTTTTGGTCAAAATGAAGATTAGTGTGTGTGGTTTCTGTATGGGATGTGCGGTGACTATGGAAAGTTTCTCCTGAGTAAAGGGATTGACGTATTTCTCAACTGAATTCTTGTTGTGGGCGACACGCTGAGATTGGAGTTCAGTCAAGATTGTTTGTAAAACCTCATTGACCCGGGTGAAGTGAGACTCATGTCGGGTCAGAATTTCGTTGACCTCATTACAGAATTTAGTGTCCATGGAACGAAAAGGCTATGATACCAATTTATATTTATCAAATAAATTGCTAGAACTGAGAGGTAGAAAAAGAGAAGAACAGAGGAAGTATTTGATAGAACAGAAGAAGAATTTAAAAAAGGAGATAATTTGCCTTACATTGATTACAAGTCATAAAAAACCACTAAAACAATTAAAGTTAGAAAATAGAGCGATGACACTGTAAGGCAATCCCCTCCGGATGGAAAGAGGCGAGCTGAACTTTCTGATTTGCAGTAATGTTCTTGAAATCGAAATACGGTTCGACTTTATATACCCATCATGTGGGGTCATTTCCACCAAAAGTGGGGAACGAAAGCGTCAGGTGGGTTTGGTTTTGGTCAAAATGACGATTAGTGTGTGTGGTTTCTGTATGGGATGTGCGGTGACTATGGAAAGTTTCTCCTGAGTAAAGGGATTGACGTATTTCTCAACTGAATTCTTGTTGTGGGCGACACGCTGAGATTGGAGTTCAGTCAAGATTGTTTGTAAAACCTTATTGACCCGGGTGAAGTGAGACTCATGTCGGGTCAGAATTTCGCTGACCTCATTACAGAATTTAGTGTCCATGGAACGAAAAGGCTATGATACCAATTTATATTTATCAAATAAATTGCTAGAACTGAGAGGTAGAAAAAGAGAAGAACAGAGGAAGTATTTGATAGAACAGAAGAAGAATTTTAAAAAGGAGATAATTTGGTCGCCTTACATCGATAACAAGTCATAAAAAACCACTAAAACAATTAAAGTTAGAAAATAGAAGCAGTAATGCAAGGAAAGTAGTGCAGTAGTGGAACATACATTAAGGCACCCATTTAATTGAACATAACAATTGATTCTAACTTTAGTCTAACAACTGACTCTGATATGGTCTTTTGACTTGGTGCACATATCAGAATGCTATCGGTGGCAATTCAATATGTGTCGATACTTTGATAGTAATCGAGAATTCAGTGAGGCACGGTTCCCAGGTCCTTGGTGTGAGTGGAGTGAAGAGTGGATGGCCAAAAGGAAGCAAAGTGCACGAGGGGGACACGAATGCAAATCTTTAAAGCATGAAACGGATCAAACTGGTCAAAACGAAGACCGGTCAAATGCTGAGCTGGCACTTTATGAATATAGCACGTTCTATGTGGACCCAACCGCACGAGCTTCCAGTTCAATCCACTACTCTCTTTTTCTTTTCGTCAAGAGATAACAAAATATTCGATTTTTATTTTTAAGAAACAGTGTTTTTAGGTTAAATTTGTATCGTCTACCGATTTAATCTTTTTTATGACACTCATAACATATATGTCTTGTATTGAATATGTGGTTAAGATATGATTGGTTTCAATAACCACTTTATCAACAACCAATCACATAATTTAAAAATATCAGGAAAAAGATCGGATCAGTAGAGAATCAAAATCCCTTTAGTCTTTACCTTACCGTTGTATCGATCCAATCAAAATAATATGATGCGACAAAAAAAAAAAAATGTAATTGATGAGTGAAATGTTAAAACTTTTTCACATGACAGCTTTTAGTTGAGTAATTATAAGACCATGGCAATGGAAGTTTTTCTTGTAAATTCCAGATGTTAAAATGTTTAGGAAACCAGAGTGATGAATCTAGAAGAAGCTATTGAGGCTTATCATTCCAATATCTGACAGAGTGACACCATTTTCAAAGTTTTATAATAATAATACACCATTTTCAAAGTTTATAATATTTCTGTAGATAAGATTCTATTCTTTTTTTTTTTTTTTTTTTTGCCAACACATAATTACTCGAGTGATTTATATTTCTTAGATAATATAGTTTTTCCCAACCGTTCACCATTGTGTATACATATTTTTCCAATGATGAAATTGTATTAAATGCCGGGAGACCGCCGGGTCAAATGGATCCGAAATCATTTTTGCTCCATCAGCTACGGTCACAGAAGGAGGAGTAAGTTTGCCGCTACTGGTCAGCAAATTAAATGCATCCTTCTCTATAAGCTTTCTTAACCCGTACATAACGTATCAAAAGTTTGAAACATTGATAGATTGAATAAACATAAGATGTAAGTTTATTAATCTTAATGAACGCTTTTACTAGTAACATATATGATTTTTGATAAAGGATGGATGTTTTTTTTTTTTTTTTTGTTGAAATACAAAAACTGTTGGGATCCGATGAGATCAATCGAACTCTACAAGAATAGCTCAAAATACTACTTCCACTATCGAGAAGAAGTTACATATGAACTATAACTCTCACAACCGGAGAGAGGGCTGCTCCCACAAACCAGGAGAAAACTCCCCACACACGCTTGTAAAATGCGCATGGTGAGACTCGAATGCCTGACTACTAGGTGTGGAAGGGAGGTGCACAAACATCTCTACTAAGAGGTGATATGCTATAAAGCATGGATTTTATTACATGTATTAGGCAAAGTTTGATAATCGAATTTAATCAAAACATATTTGGGTTTGATTTATATTTTAAAAATTGAAGATTTATTAAGGTTAAAAGGTTTGGTTAAGTTACTGTTACCAATAATGTTACTGAGCTATTTATCAATTTATTTATTTATTTATAATTTTTAAACCATTGAATTTTATGGACACTTAGATTAAAATCGAATGTCTAATACTAATCCAGTAATATTACTCTTAATAGCAATTTTGCCAAACTCATAGGTTAAAAAACTTAAAAGGGTAGCCAAACTCTTAGGTTAAGGTTGAAGCGTTGAAGTTAGAATGTGAGAAGGTGACGACGTCGTTTTTAGAGGACGGTATTGTACCCTGCAATTATTCCCTTGGCAACATCATTTCGTCTTTTTGACTATCTGACTGAGGTTGCGTCTTCGAGTGTTTCCTAGAGAAAGTGAAAATAATAATAATAATAATAATAATAATATATATTTTTTTAAGATTTCTCATTTCTCCCACAGTCCCACACACACAAAAGTTTTTAATTTTTAAAAAAAAAAAAAAAAAAAAAAAAAAAAAAACCCGGATAAAACAGTGATTAAAGACTGTGACCTCACGTGTGGTGCACAGTTGCCTAGGGTTGAATCACGGGCTATAGCCGGTCACTCCTGGTAAAATTGTTTGACCTGCCCCAAAAGACGGACCCGTAGAGGAGACTGTGCAGAGGATAGCTTTTATGGTTTTCATCTGGTTTCCTCTATATCTTTCTCAATGAGTGAGTAAACTAGGTATGTCTTGGCTCTCATTTATCCCATTTTTTCATGTTTTTTTAGTTTCCATAATTTTAAGTATTTGGTTTGATTTATTTGGTGATTTGAGTGGATGAGAGAGTGATTTGGTATTTGTTACCGTACAAGTTGATTGGCTTTTTTTTTTTTTTTACATGATTTTATCTTTTTTATCATTTGCTTTTTTCCCTGATCTGGGGTTGATGATTTAGCTAGGCTTTGGTATTAGAGAAGATCACATCTCCATCATATCTTTGTTGTTATTGATGTTGATGGTGATAATGGTGAATGTTGATCTCTTTTGACCAGAGAAAGAGATCAGATAAAGAGCCAAAAAGCAAAAAACGAAGAAAAGATGTCTCCTTTGATAAGCATTGTTGCTTACTGTTGTCAATGCTCTCTTTTTCTACACTAGTTGATGTTCCTTTCTTTGGCTTGCTTTTCAAATCTATTATTAACAAGTCTTTAGTTACTTTCATTGTCTCACTATCTTGGTCTATTGAGTGAGGAAAAAAAAGAGAGAAGAAGATGCCGATGTATCAGATGCAAACTAAGCTTGATGTCAATGGCGGTGGTGGGCAAGTTCTAGATCTGGAAACCGCCGTGAAAGATGGCGTTTTGGGTGGTGAATGTGATGTTGGTGGTCTGGTTTATAACGGTGTTGCGGAGAAAAAGCTGGATCTGAAGAAAATGATAGAAGAGCTGGAAACAATGGAGGTGCCATCTGTTTTCATATGTCCAATCTCTTTGGATCCAATGCAAGAGCCAGTGACTCTCTGCACAGGCCAGACCTACGAGAGGTCCAATATTTTGAAATGGTTTTCTCTAGGCCATTTCACATGCCCCACTACAATGCAAGAGCTTTGGGACGATTCAATCACTCCAAACAAGACACTTGAGCAGCTAATTTACAGCTGGTTCTCTCACAAGTATGTTGTTATGAAGAAGAAATCAGAGGATGTTCATGGAAGAGCCTTGGATATCTTAGAGACATTGAAGAAGGTTAAAGGTCAAGCTAGAGTTCAAGCTCTTAAGGAGCTTAGACAGCTTGTCACTACTGCTCATTCTACCGCGAAAAAGGCGGTTGTAGGTAACAATGGTGTGGGTTTGATTTCTTCTTTGTTGGGTCCTTTCACTAGTCATGCTGTTGGGTCAGAAGCAATTGGGATTTTGGTGAATTTGGATCTTGATTTGGAATCAAAGAGGAATTTGTTGCAACCCTCTAAGATATCATTGATGGTTGATATGATCAATGAGGGAACAATTGAGACAAAGGTTAACTGTACTAGATTGATCGAAAAGTTAACAAATGCCAACGATTTCGGGTCAGAAAATGTGTCTAGCTTGAGTCTTTTGGTTGGTTTGTTGAGGTTATTGAAGGATAAGAGGCATCAAAACTGTGTATTGGTCGGACTTTGTTTGCTCAAGACAATTTGTTCACACGAATCGGTTAGGAAGTCACTTGTGAGCATCAGGGCAGTTCCTCAATTGGTGGAGCTATTGCCCATTTTGAGTAATGAGTGTTTGGAGTTAGCACTATATGTTCTAGAGGTTTTGTCAGCAGTTCCTGAAGGAAGATTGGCTTTGAAAGATTGTCCACACACGATACCTAATGTGGTTAAGTTGTTAATGAGAGTCTCAGAAAGTTGCACTCAATTCGCTTTGTCGATATTATGGGCGGTTTGCAAGCTTGCACCTGATGAATGTGCTTCACTTGCTGTAGATGCTGGTCTGGCTGCTAAGCTACTTCTAGTGATACAGAGTGGTTGCAATCCTGTATTGAAGCAACAGTCAGCTGAACTCTTGAAATTGTGTAGTCTAAATTACTCAGTGACAACTTTCATTTCAAAATGTAAGCTTACAAGAACCATTCAGTGAAGGAAATTGGCAAATTGTTGATATTTTTTTTTTCCAGTTAATTTTCAATGGAGAAAGGTGCTTCTGGGATTGAACATGATTCGAAAAAGCGAGTTCAGTTTGGTTCTTGAGGTACCCTTTTCTCTTCTGTGTATACTAAAGAAGTTTGATTCTTCAGTTGATTCCATATGAAGTAGCATCAGATTTCTAAGCTAATTTGCATATTGCATCGTCATCATCAATCTGCTGTCTATAAGCTGGAATTTTAGCCAAATTTGAGTAGACTGTAGAGTTAGCATTTGCAGAACTTTTGGCTTATTTGAGTAAAGCTTTATGTACAATGAACACCCCCATCTGTAATTTTTCACAATATATGATTATCCAGCAAATTTCTCTCTTAAAACTTCATGTTTGTACGATCTTTTTTACCTATTAGTTGATATTATTAGTGGAAATGGAAGGAAATGGCCTTTGTTTTTAATTTCAAAGAGTCGAGTAACAATAGCTCCAATACAAAAAGACCAACAGTAACTTTTCCCCAACATTGATCAAATCAACCTAAGCTCAAGAATCTAGATTGTGTATGCTTTTAATTCGAATCTCGAAACAAACATGAAAGAAAGAAAAAAAAAAATAACAGATGTAGACAAATATTAATCAGTCTTTTTTAAAAGGCCATTGATTCCATGTTTGTCTAGCTTAAATAAGATAAGGGATATTATCATTTTCCCCCCTACTGTTCACTATATTATAAAGGTGAGGACAGGGTTTGTCAACTTTAGAAAGGTGACCCCCCCAGAATATACTTATTTAACAAACACCCCCCTCTGTCAGAAAGTGAGGGTTGACCGTTACTGTTGGGGGGCAATTTCGTAAACTCCCCATGGGAATAGGAATCTAATTTGGTGTGAGGGTTATTAAAGTCATTTGATATTTATAATTAATAATAAATAAATAAATAACAATTAATGGGTGGAGGAGATCATGCCACGTCACTCTCCAATGAAAATAATTAAATAAATTATATATTAAAATTAAAAATTAAACAAAGCTTTTCTTCTTTCTTCTCCAATCCCAAACTCTTCTTCTTCCACGACCAAGTTCTTCTTCTTCTTTGCCCACGTTCTTCTTCTTCTTTCTTCTCTACAACCAGTCGACCACCATCATCTATCTTCTCCACGACCAGTCGACAACCATCATCTAAACCCCCACACCCTGATCCAAGCACTAATTTCACCAAACCATCCATCGATCGATCTCTCTCTCTCACTCAATCTAATCTCTCTCAAACCCAATACGAATCTTCAAAATCAAAATCCATATCCAAACCCTAACACACTCATCACTCACAGACCTGGTGTGAAGATCGATTCGTCGGATGATGGTGTGAAGATCGACAGAAGATCGACGGCGGCTGAGATTGCGTATGATTGATGGGCGTTGATGGTGTTGGTTTGGCAGTGCGGTGGTGGCACTGATGAACCCAGATCTGGGTTTTCCAGATTTCTTGAGTGCCCAGATCTGGGAAATTTTTTCTGGGATGAATTTTGTTTGTCTTTTTTTTTTTTTCCACATTGAAGAGACTTGTTAATGATTTCTGTTGATAATATTTGAAATTATTTGTTGGGGTTTTTGTTTTTTGTTTTTAATGGTGAAAATTGTTGAATGTTGTTTGTAGGTTTTGATATATTGCAGGAAAGTAGATTAGTAGATTAGTTGGTTTTAATGATTTCTTCAATGTTGGAAGAAAAATTGATTAATCTGGAAAGTAGATTAGTAGGGATGAATGATGATGAATTGACGATGATGATATGTTTAGTCGTTTTTTTAAATTAAATTATTAGATAATCCTTTAAAACAAATAGATAATAATTTAATTTATATTTATAGAATTAAAATTAATTAAAATATTATCATTAAATATATATTATTATTAAAAAATTGTTTTAAAATGTGTATATTATTATTATAAAAATTGTTTTTATATTCTATTTTATTTTTAATTTATGTTTTTAAAATTAAATAAAAAATAATAAAAGAGATCTCCACCGTCCATCTCAAAGATGGACGGTGGATATCCATCATTTTTTTTTTCAATTATTCTTTTTAATTTTCTTTTTCTTAAAGGCAATGGAGGGCAAAATTGTCTTTTAACCTATTTTATTAGTTTTTCCGTTTAAAAAGTTAACAGAAGGGGGTGTTTGAACATTATTTTCGCTTTAGGGGGTAGACCGGCAATTTTCTGGAAACCCTGTCCTCACCTTTCTAATACAGTGAACAGTAGGGGGGAAACCGATCTTTTCCCATAAGATAAACATATGCAAGTGGGTAAAAAAGAAGGTAGAAATTTTGTCTACCTCAAAAGCAGAGAGAGAGAGCAGGCAGGCAAGGCGTTGGAGCCTGGCTCTGGCGGTGCATGGTTGTTGTCCCTCCCCAATTGGGGAACATTCAATGTGTTGAATGTAGAATCTAGATTCTAATAATATCATATCATCTCTACAAATATACAATCAATAATAATTTTCATATAATATTATGTGATTTCACTTCCCGGCTTATTGAAGGCTCAGGGAACATGTATACAAACACATACAGACAAATTTTTTATGTTGATGATGAATTCAACCAAATTTTTATAATATATATATATAATCCCGATCTGGTCAGTGCATCACGATATAACTTTATCAGGATATTGAATGTGAGCGACTAGTTTTGACAAGTGCATACACACTTGAGTTAAAGTATGTAAAACGAGTGGCTCATATTCAATATCCTTACGAAGTTATATCAGGATGTACTGGACTTAAAAATTTATATATATATTGAATTGGTTGCACAACTTCTCCATTATTATTATTAATTTGAAAGTAACTTCTTCATTATTTTGATACCCAGACTTTGGGTGCTGCATGATGCACGTGTATTTTCTATTGTGATTTTACCACTGAAAATTTTTAAATGATATGTGAAATTTATCAGGGGTTTCTGCCATGTAAATTGAATAGAACCCGTAACTTTTTATATGTAAGCGTACCATATAGGTAAGAGCATCTCTGTAGCGTATAGGGACGTAGCTAGAGTTGTACATTTTCCCCCGGATCTCTATTTCCACATGTCCCCATTCCCATTTGGGGATTTTTTGTGTGGAGAAAAATGGGGGGGGGGGGGGGGGGGGGGGGGGGGGGATGGGGATGGGGGGACCTATATCCATCCCAATTCTCCAAATGTGCATCTCTAGACGTAACTCAGCTGGTAGATGAATGAGCTTGGAACTTGGGCAAATGACTCCCAGATCAACGGCTCGATACCAATGACGAAAACTTTCAAAAAAATACATTGGTCCAAATTAATAGATATCGTAAATAAATAAATAAATAATAAAAAATAAAAAAAAATAAAAACTTTGTAAGGTTATAGTCATGTGTATGTGTATGTGTATTTGATAGTCTAGACTATAGTAAAGTTATGGATATTTTGATTCAAATTTTTTGCTTTCGTGGCACAATCCTATAGGGCGATAAATCAACTACGGTGGTCCGAAATCACGCGATTCCGTCACCTACAAGTACAGCAACGGCAACCATTTTTAAACGCCAAGCTTTTCATCGATCACTTTTCTAGCCCTTCAAGAATCCAAAAATAAATAAATAAAACTAAAAAAAATGTCATGGCTAGCTCGATCCATCGCAAACTCTCTCCGTATCGACGAAGATGGAGTTGAAGAAAACGACGTCGTACCAAACCCGACCGAGCCTGACCTCTCACCCACCGGTTATCACCAAATTTCACCAAACAAGGAACAACAAACGCAATCAGAGTTGGAAGAAGAAGATGAGACTCAGTCGCGTGGCGTTAAAGAAGACTTGACGGAACTTAAACAAACCCTAACTCGTCAATTCTGGGGTGTCGCATCGTTTCTCGCTCCTCCAGCAGATTCCAACAGTAATTTGGATGAATCTCGGCCGTCGTATCAATCAGACGAAGAAGATCCGGTAAATTCGGGGATCGGCGTGTCGGAGATGGATACGAATAATTTACCGTTTAGATCGGAGGAAAACGAGGAGGAGGAGGAGGTGGAATTGGCTGCGGTTGGGATTACGGATGAGGTGTTGGCGTTTGCTACAAATATCGCTCATCATCCGGAGACGTGGTTGGACTTTCCTTTAGATGAGGAAGACGACTTGGACGGTATGTTCTACATTCCTACATTGTAATTTTAGTCTTTCGAAATCGATTTTTGCCAATTGTTAATTGTTAATATTCATACTGATGTCTTTGGTGAGTAGGCTACTTGTTGTTTGGTTGCGTCTTCAATCTTTGTATGATTTGAAATGAAATATGGATCGAGCAATACTATACAACCCCGAAAATTGAACCCAAATGATTTGGAAAGTGAGTTGTCATTACCATATCATTTACTACATCATCCCATGATTTGTACGGCTATGACAACTTTACTCGCTTGCCAAATCATTTGGGTTCAATTTTTGGGTTGTATAGTGTTACTCAATATGGAATTAAGTTGGTTTAAAATTTAGCAAAATGTTGTTGTAAGTGGAACTGGAAGCATGCTAATGGAGAAGGATAGAGAAATGTGCATGTTATCGAATTAGCATGGAGACTCTTGAAAAGTATCAACATTTGCCACTGGATGTTGAAAATTTTAAGATTATTTTGTTATGCGTCTTTGCAATCTTTTATGTTTTTGTTGGGGTTTCCTCCTAGTTGCCATCTATCTAGCAAAGTCTTGGATATTGTTTTTAACAGGTGAGACGAGATACCAGGCTCCAGTAAAATTCCCCCATTTTGTCGATTTTATTGTTGTATGCTTTGGCTTTATTTATTTCACGCTGCGACAGCTTAACTTTTCATTTTACTTTCCAAATGTTATGTGTTACTGTAGTCTTGGAAACTCACAACCATGAGCCATGTCAACCTGGTCATTCTATTTAAGCGTCTGCTATTTTAAAACTGATATTGAGATTGAATCAGTTCTAGTTCTTTCTCTTTATTATATGTATTTTTTTACTATCGTTATTATATGTTTTGAGTATCTTTTGGGTAGTTTAACCATTGTCTACTTAGCATGATAGTTGGTTGAGTTCTGCTTTGTGGTTTCCATCTACCACGAGCATCGTCATGAAGTTAATATTATGTTTTTCGTTGATGACATATATGATTAGATATGCACTAGGTGATTGTTCACCTTCAAGTCATGATCTTAGCATATATATTGTCTCTATTTGTTTTGGTCATGAGTTTATTATTGTGCGCATCTTCAGTCTTGTGTTATAACACCTTCATCAGTTTTGTTCTTCAATTCCGACATAGGCTGTCAGTCAGGCATCATAACTGACAATATTGATGAGGTATAAAAGGCTATTTATGCGTATGTGACACTTGTAATGTTTGACAATATTTCTTTGTTTAAGTGGTGGTTGCTTTTAGAAGACAAATAATTATTGAAACATTTCTGAAATGGTGAATGTGTTCTAATTTTTTGTCAAAAATTCATAGCACCTTTATGTTTGTACCTATTAGTGTTGGATATGGTGGACACACATGTTGTTTTCTCTAGTGTCCATAGCATAATGTTTTATGAATTATAGATTTGTATTTGCAAAATTTGAAATATATGACATACCTTTCTCTTGTGTGATTGAATTTTTCATTTCATTTGGTTCGATCATTAACTAGTCAAAAGACTCAAAACTAAAATGTAACATGATGCTTGGCATTATAACACCTAGAATTTCAGTAATCATTACTGTCTCAATCCAAGACCCTATTTTGTGTACTTTCCTAGATGATTTGCAATTGGAAAAATGACAAAGCTGGTTGCCGACTGGCAATAACATCTAAACATCAGTGCATTACAATTTGCTTTCTTTTTTTATAGGATTTCAAGGATGAATAACTATTGTGGTAGTTTTTCTTTTGTCGTGCTTCTAATTTGTTGACTTGTACTTGCATTGCTTCAGTGCATTTATGATTCATGCTGCATTTATGTGCCTCCCTTGTTTCAGATTTTGACATGTCTGATGCCCAAAAGGACCATGCTTTCGCTATTCAACATTTTGCTCCTAGATTAGCTGCTCTGAGAATTGAACTTTGTCCTTGTCATATGAGTGAGAAATACTTTTGGAAAGTTTATTTTGTTCTGCTGCATTCCAGGCTCAACAAACAAGATGCGGAGTTTTTGTCCACTCCCCAGGTAAGTTGAATTCTTTGGCAATTCCCCAGCTGCATTTGTTAAAATTTTGAAGATCGATTTTATTTTTCAAAAATACAAATAATTAATGTTTAGAATAAATATAGCAACTCTATAGTCTATAGCCACATTTGCTACAAATTTCAGGAATGCTTCTATATGTAATTGCTGAGGTTCCATTCTTTACATTTCTTCAATTTATTTCTGGCAGGTAGTAGAAGCCAGAGCAGAGTGGATGCAGGAGCTACAAAAGCAAACAAAGCCTGAAACGGACTGGCTTGGAAGAAGCGCTTCATATATGAAAGATAGCACAAATGTAGTGCAGGAAGATTTTGATCCTACCTCATCTAATTTTGCTAATTACAACTTGATATCACCCAGGACATATACTACTGAACCCAGTACTTCTACCATGATGACATATTATGAGGAGAAGCACCCAATTGAAAGCACTGAGGTGCAGTTTATTGATAAGTCTGTTATCGAAGAAAAGCCTGTGACTGAAGATAAGCATTTATTGATTGGTCCTTCATCTAAAATACAGATTCCAGATTATGAAGAAGAAGGAGACGATGATGACTGGCCAGAGGCAGATTCGGAACTAGGTGACAATGAGACTCCAATTTATGTGGGGAATGAAGATGACATTTCTTTCAGCGATCTTGAAGATGATGTTCTTTTGCCTGTAAAACCGAAGAAAATTGTTTAAAGAGGTTTGGAACTCTTGAGAATGAAATGCTCATGATTAAGCTTCAGCCAAGCGTGAGCTCGTTCTACTGATCAAAGGGAAGATGGATGGAGTTGCGATTTGTTATGAGCACTGGGATATGGACATTTGACAACTTGCCAAATGTGCAGGGCATTTGTTTCACGTTGTTTAGTGCCTTATGAGCTCCTTGTACAGGATTGATGATCAAATCAAGTGTTAATAGAGAGTGATGGTGTGCTGGTCGTGCAACGATTGTATTTTAAACGTCGTTTTTTATTCTTGAAGGGAAAAAAAGAAAAAAAGAAAAAAAACCAGTGATTATGAATAGTCTGCTATAGCTTCCTATTGTTTTCCTGTACTCTTGAAGAAAGTTTAAACGAGTATAGAATTATAGAAGCAATGAAAGAAATTTTGTCTATATGTTGTTCCATTCTTTTATGAATTTCATGAAGAGAAATTAATCTTAAATTCTTAATGAAGGGTTGTCAGTTCCTCCTTCAATCCCAATCCCGTTCAATTAGACACATAAAAGCTGTTGTCATCTCATTTTAAGAGAAAGAAAGTAAGGAGATCACAAAGAAATATTCAAATAAATAAACAAGATGTTTACATAATGCTAGGAGAGTACAACTTTGCTCATCTCCTTTAACTAGAGGTAACAATTACCCCCACCCTAAGTGTTGACACGTGGTCTAAACCTTGAGTTAACTTTGGACTTTGGATTAAGTTTGGGACACGTGTCAACACTTGGAGTGGGGGGTAATAGTTACCTCCAGTTAAGGGAGGTGAGCAAAATTGCACTCGAGCCTAGGACATCATTTACGTAATGAAATTACAAGATAAAGTGATGTGATGTTGACATTTAGGTAAAAAAAATTGGACATCATTACTCTTTATTTATATAAAAGTATAAAACAATCAAATCATGCTTAAAGAATTTGTCGGTCAAAGATATATACATATAGATCCTTCACACAAGACATTTTAGGACCGTTATTACAGGGCTGGCTCTGTAACCTTTTTTCTAATTTTGTAGCTTCAGTAATGTTACAAACGGATAATTCTGAATTTTTGTTTCTAATTTTGTAGGTTCTGTAATATTACAAAAGATGGTTCTTAATTTTGGTTTTGGATTACCTGACTAGAGATAATTACGTTGTTATGTATATATATATACTCACACGCATACAAGGGTACTTGATTGAATTTTATAAATGATGCAATTAAACGACATGTCGTTTCACGATTTGATGAGACAATTATTCCCGTTTTGGAAAAAAATCCAGCCACGGAGGATATTCTAAGGTCCTAGCTTTCGAGCCAATCATATATCGTTATTTAGTCTATGTGGACGTCAAGTAACAGAACTTCGGTCAAGTTGCCACTGTTTTCACATATTTTTCTCTCCTCTGCAACCGAACAGGTTAGTCTTCTCACCCCTCCTCTGCAATTCGATTTACAATTTTCTATATGCAGTTACTTGTACGTAACGATTAAACGTATATAGACTCATCCATTCCTCATTTTGAATCGCTCTGACACGTCACCAGATAGTTTCGTTTTCGTTTTTGTTTTTTTAGAAAGGAAAAAAAAAAAGAAGAGAAACCCTAAATTTCTCGATCCTCTAAATAATCCCTGTCTGTAGCTATTTTATCTTCCATAGAGTTCCACTTTTACAATTTTGTTAACCCTAGGGTTCCTGAACCTCTAGGGAGGTTTAATGGATCTTCAATTGGCGAGAAAAGCTCTGACTTTCTCTCGAAGGAGAAAGAAATGGCTTATTTTGGTAGCTGTATTTGGTGCCTCTGGTTATGGGGTTTACAAGGTCTACAATTTGCCGTCTGTGGTCAAGAAGAGGAAGAGATTGATCAAAGTCTTGGGAACCCTGGTTTCAGTTGCTGAATTGGTCTCTGATTCTGCGGACATGATGGGTATCGTTTCTAGGGATTTGAAGGAGTTTTTGCAATCTGATTCTGACCAAATTCCTAATAGTTTAAAGCAAATTTCGAAGATTGCAAGATCAGAGGAGTTTTCGAAGTCATTGACCAGGGTTTTTGAGGCTCTGACTGTGGGGATTTTACGAGGATACCAGATAAAATCGATAAATGAGAATGGGATGGGAGCTGGGTCTGTTAATTCGAGTTTTAGTGATAGGGTAATGGATCGGATTTTCTCTACAGCTGGTACTGGCTTTGTTTCGGTCGTGGTAGGTAGCTTTGCAAGGAACTTGGTTTTGGGCTTTTACTCGAATGGTGAATCAGTGAATGGGTTGAATGTAACTGATCATGCTAGTGTGGTTCAATGCCGGGAGGGGTCATCAGATGTGCCCAGATGGGTAAACGCCATTTATGATGATAAATGTAAAGACCTGATAGCTGATTGCATACAGAAATTTGTAAGCACAGCTGTTGCGGTTTATCTTGACAAGACGATGGATATCAATACTTATGATGAGCTTTTCACTGGGTTAACTAATCCTAAGCATCAGAACAGTATGAGAGATATGTTGGTTTCTCTTTGTAACGGTGCCATAGCAACACTAGTGAGAACATCTCACCAGGTATTGACAAATTCAAACTCAAGTTCAAGTTCTTCAGGTTCGTTTGTAGATCAGAATGAGGGTGCAAGTGATATTAGAGATGATTGTTTTGAGAAAGAAGCAGCTTCAAAACAAATGAAAAGGCGCAGCTCATTTGATGGGATTCAAAATGGTGGATGGGTTGACAAGGTATCATCTACTTTGGCCATGCCCAGAAATAAGAAATTTGTGCTTGATGTGACTGGGAGAGTGACATTTGAGACTATACGATCTATTGTGGAGTTCTTGTTGTGGAGGATAACAGATGGTTTGAAAAGAAGTTGTAGTGTAGTTCGTGAGGAGGTCGTCGAAAGGGGACTGGAAGTTGTCAGATATGTTGGTGCAAAGTCTTCAGTTATTGTGACCATATGTCTTGCTTTGTATTTACATGTCCTGGGTGGCACTAGAGTTCTCTTGCCTGCTTAAATTGGTATGCCAAGCGTTTTACATTGATGAGATATGAAGGTGACTTTTTATTGTAGCTTCCTTGCAGAAAGCTCTGTATGTATGTGTTGTTGCCTCTCTTAATAGAATGTAATACTGATACCATATTCTTTATATCCATGGTTGAGGGAATTCTTAGCTTCCTCTAGAATTAATTTGTATTAGCTGGTAGTTTCATCACGTTTAGAACTTCTTTTTCCTTTCTATATATGAAAAATGTAAACCTTGAAATGATTGTTTTTATTAGTGATTGGCAGTGTATAAAATGAATGTGGGAAAAACATATAGTTGTTTGAACTTTCTTTTAGCTGATGAGACTAAGGTTATGCATCAATTTCCTAGTCACAACGAGGAGAAGTTTCCAAAGCAAATTTATTTAATATGATAAAACTGACTATGACTTCTCGTTGAGATGCAGATCTTTTTTTGTGTTATAATCAGAAAGATATCCTAACTTTCCCTGTACTTAAGAAATATCAGCTGCTAGTGGCTTGTACCTTTAAAGCTCCTCTCCCCTTGAAGTCACAGGATATCGGCATTCTAATGCTGTTGTCTACTTCTGTGCTACTTAAATGAAACTTACTGTGCAAGTAAATTTTTTATATTATTTTGGACTTGCCATTAGATCATTAAATCGGCTTATTCATTTTGATGTTTATAGATTTTGTTAAATATTTTTGAAGATGTTTGGTTTACGGTCCTCTGTTGAATCTGCTATATGTTTAATTCTTTTATTTTCCTTTCACTTCCTCCACCCAGCTTCCCAAAGAGGGCTTTAAAGAGCGAACAACCAGAATGGTGTGGTGAAGTTGAATCCGAGTAGTCCATGAGGTCTATTTTATTGTTATTGAGAGAGTTATATATCTTCTAGCTTAGCAGGTTTTAAAATAGTATCGGGTAGCATTAAAGTTTCGGATGGTAGTTCAAATGCTTGGAGCTTCTAGCTGTCTTTAGGAGCATTAAATTTATGGCGTTGTGAGTTTGATGGGCACGGAAAATTCTGAAATGGAAAAACTGCTGTTGCTTCATTTTCGAAGTCACCTAAAGATATTTTATTTAGGTGGCTGTTTCTGTATCTTCAATTTGATAGCACGAAGATCCTGTTGTGGAAGTTTTCACTTTTTCTTTTCTGATGAAAAGCATAAATATGTGGAGCTGAGTCTCACATAAAAATATATTGTATATATGCATTTCTTGCTTCTGTGGAAGTGTGGGATGTAGAATTTTCAATAGTTTAAATCATTTTAAAAGCACGAAGGGGCAAGTAAAGTTGAGAATTGAAAGTGGTTGTTGATTGTTGCAGCATAGGTGGGAGTTGGGGAGGAAATGGTTGAATGATTTAATTTCCAGTCTACCACTGAATGAATTCTGGATCTGTGATAACTGATAAGAAGTGCGCCTTTATTTGATAGTGTGCCTTAATTGATAGCGATGGAGATTTACTTATGAACCAAGTGGAAATTGTTGTAACAAACCCTTTTCGATTTCAATTCTGATGCTCTTGCTTCGAGTCAATATCTGTTTTGTGCCGGGAAATCTAAACCGTTGGTTTTTCATAGGATATGAAACCATTTCACCCTCTTTATGTTGCTTTAAAGAGGCAAGTAATTGACTATAGTAGCTACTGTAAATTTGTGAATGATTTTCCAAGTACCCTCTTCCACATCCGTGCAGATATTTTCGTTTAGTTTTCAGGCTCGTTCCGGGAGTTAAAAGTCCTCAGGTAATGTATCAGCACATGCAATGTTTATCTTATAAGAAATGGGGTTTTAGGTATCTAATTACTTGTGGTTTATAATCATCAGAATATGCTGCTGATGAGAATTGAGAAATAAGAAGTGGGTTTGGTTTGTGCAGAGATTGTGGAGTCTGAGTGGGAAAGATTTTGACTGGATCCAAGATAGTGGTGACAAGTAATATTCCCACTACCTGAACCAACACCCTTTAAATGCTACTTTGTCCAAATTTGGTGTCTAAATGACGTAATAACACTCTCGTCCATTAAGTTAGATTGTATTATATTCACTAATGCTAGACAACCTAAAAATTTAACCCAAATTTCAATCCAAATGATTTTTTCATTAACCACATCATCTCATGTTAGTGTGTGGTGATGACAATTCACTTACCACATCATTTTGGTTGAAATTTAAGTTAAATTTTTGGGTTGTCTAGCATAACTCTATTATATTTGATTGATTTAAATGAATAGATAAGAGTGTTACCACGTCATTTAGACACCAAATTTGGACAAAGTAGCATTACTCTTATGTTTTTCCGTTTCTCACATCCTGAAAACCAGCATCAGTGTGTCAAAATCGTTTCTGTTAAATAAGCATTTATGACCTTGCAATTTCAAACCATAGTTGTGTCATGTACATAATTGTCATTGAAATGACTTGTTATTTATTTAAATGCCTTACTGTAACACCTGGGTGTATGTGATTTGACAATTCTCACAGCCGTGTTCGACATTCCTGCCCTTCTTTAGCCAACCAAGGGATATGAACGGATAATGTAAATGATGCGCATCAATCGAGAAGTTGAAGTTGATAAATTAGATTAAATTTAATCAGGATTGTGAATGTGATGGTTGCTTTCATTGACATGGGTTGACGAAACCACAGTTTGGCATAGATTTCTCACTGGATTGAATTTTTATTGGCAGATGTGTTTACTAAGAATTAACTGCTCTTGTCGATCTTCAATGAAAAATATAGTCTTTCAGTTTCTTCTCACACTTTCTGCGCAGCTTCCTTTGTCGACCTCAATAACGGCGACAGTATCGGATATAGTCGGGGTAAGTTAGTACAATTTTTCATTTTCTAGGAGACGAAATAAACAGCGATTCATCAAAGAAGAAGAGAGAATCAGATTAATAGTAGGGCATGAACTGCAGATCATGACTCATGAGGCCTATTCAATTCAAAACAAACAGAATTCATGATCATTGATCAATGAGAAAAATTAGAGAAACACTGACTGATTCTTCTAATTACTGAAATGGTAATCACACTAATAATAATAATAATAATAATAAATTGAAGAGAAAAGACATAATCTATTTATTTATTTATTTATATATCGTAATTATAATCTGAATATGAATTCAATAACATTCAAGGGTGGTGCTTCTGTGTGTAAATATAATCAACATGAGCCACCAGGGTCCTCCTCATCAAGCAATCTTCTTTGCCAACTCCTTCACAATTCTCTTCCTTCTCTGCCCCATCAACCTCCTACATATACATATATATATATGTATATTTTTAAACCACGAATTGAATTAAACAGATATATATATATATAAAATGATATATAAAACGTACCTCAAAGTGGATTTTCTTTAGACCAGGCTCTGGACGAGCGGTTGCATAATAAGCTAACACGGAGATGGAGAGAAGGGCAACGATGAAAAGGGTGCTCTGTTTCGACATGTTTGGCTGGTGAGATTTCAATCTACTGATAAAAATATTATAAGATAACACTGAAATATTGATCCTTTTATAGAGAAAAGTTAATCTATAAAGACCACCACGTGATTCTGATTCGGTGGGGTGATATTAGCTGAGCTTTAAAGGATAAAAACCTTGGGCGCACACACACGTTCATGCATTTTTCGTTGCGATCAAATCATTGTATCGATTGCAAACTTTCGAAAAGGGTTTGACAAGCATTGAACTAATGAATAGGGAAGGGACGAATATGGGAAATATCGAAATGGAACGTTAGTAAAGGAGTGATAGATGTAATCAGAGCCTTTGATTTGGTAGAAATGGATATTTTGCTAAAACTGGTTTGTAATTTTCTTTTTTCTTTTTTTTGATTTTTTTTTTTCCTCTTTTTAAGATGAAATCTGAGTCCATGATTTTGTGTTTATTGGTTAGCATCCAAAAAAAGAAAAAAGAACAAAGGAAAAGAAATTAATGTCATTGGTTGTTTGATGGCACGTCATTCTATCATTTCCACCTGTAATAGAATAAAACATTGACCAAGAGAAAGGAAAGACTACTACAATTTTGTTGTCGTTTCAGGAAAAAAAAAATGCATTTAAAAAAGAAATTGAAAAAAAAAAAAAAGGTGATTTGACGGAGGAGATTTATCCTCCATCAAATATGATGTAAGAGACTTGATCTCCTTCCTCTGATCTTGATCGGACAAATGATATATGATCTCATCTAGAAAAAGGACTTCGTCCTCGCCTCCTCTGATTATTAGACGGAGGATATCCATTCCTTCCTTATGGAGGAGATATCTTACGAAGAAAAATATAATTTTTTTTTTCATACGCCGTTAATCTCTAAAAGAACGTTACTAACAACAAGACTGTCCATGTAATTGAGAGCAAAAGTTGCTTATATGTGTAATTAAATGTCAGATGATATTTGTAAGATTTGCCCAAAAAAAATCTACATTAATGCTATATATCTTACTAGAAAATGAGCCATCATACATGGCATAATATGAGAGTCTTCAGAATTCTAAAAATATTTTAAAGATGATTTGAGAATTATTCTTACTATTATAAAATAGCTAATGCAAGTGAATTATATATGTTTATTTGTTTTTTTTTTTTTTCGGAATTTTGGGTGTTCATAATACAATTTTTATCAATTTATATAAATAATAATCATTTTGACATTTTATGACTTTGACATTTGGATGTTGTTACAACATATAAAATTCCGATAAAAATGATTATTATTTAAAGGGCTTGACGTGGGCTTTTTTGACTTTGACATTTTTTGAAGGGCTTGATGTGGGCTTTTTTATGATAAGGTTTGGGTTTAAACCCGGCCCTCATCAAGTGGGTAAGGGCCCAACCCTCTGACCCAGCCCATTTTGTACTTCCTTGACATATTTGGATAATTGAGATTTGTTCTACCTATGGCTCTACTGTAAAAAGAAAACGAACTTTTATAAACTTGTAAGGCTACATAAATTTCATAAAAATTAGGGATATTATCATTTTAGTCCTTAGCTTTTGACCCTTGATGACTTTTTTAACTGTCTTTCCATTTTTCACTGGCTAATCCCTCTGTTTTCAAAAACCCATCAATTTAGTCTCTCTGTGAGTAAAACATTAGTTGGAGTTAACGGTCTCAAGGGTATTTTTGTCTTTTAACCATAAACATGCCATGTGTCAACACCACAAAAAATAGAAAATAATTTATTTTAAATATTTATAATATATTTTACTTTAAAAAATATATATATAATAATAAAATTCAAAAAAATAATACAAAAAGGAAAAAAAAAGTTTTAAAAAAATCATTTATTAATATTAAAGAAAAATAAAACTGTCTTTCCATTTTTCACGGGCTGATCCCTGTGTTTTCAAAAACCCATCAATTTAGTCTCTCTATGAGTAAAACGTTAGTTGGAGTTAACGGTCTCAAGGGTATTTTTATCTTTTAAGCATAAACATGCCTTGTGTCAACACCACAAAAATAGAAAATAATTTATTTAAAATATTTATAATATAATTTACTTTCAAAAAAAAATATAATAATACAATTCAAAAAAATAATACAAAAAGGGAAAAAAAGTTTTTAAAAAATAATTTATTAATATAAAATAAAAAACTTTAATAATATTAATTAAGTGTCTGGATCTCCACCAATCGAGGCACACCGCCACCAAACCCACCACCCGCCGCCACCAAACCTGCCGCCGCCAATCCCACCCAGAACACACCATCATTACCACAACAAAACACAAAAATCAGATTCATCAACCTAAAACCTAGATTCATTAATATCAAAAACAAAACATAACTCGGACAAAACTCAGTTCATCAACACAACCCAAATTCAATTAAATATATATAAAAAATATAAAATATAAAAAATAAAAATAAAAACTAAAAACTAAAAAATCAACTTCATTCAATCATTCAAAAAATTACATACATAACAAAATCTAACTCAACACACACATTGAAACACATCATAAAAATCCCATAACCATAAAATACCATCCAAGTATCCAACCATCATCAAATTAAAAATAAAAAATAAAAAAATATGAAGGAGATGAAGAACAACCCAGATTACACAGCCACCACTAGAGATACACATTTTTCCCCGGGGCCCCAATTCCCCGCGTCCCCATCCCCATTTCCATTTGGGGATTTTTTTTTTTTTTTTGGGGGGGGGGGGGGGGTCCCCATTTCCCCCAAACATATATAAATATAATTATAATATATATATATATATATTATTCTTTGAAAACCCTAACTCCCTAAGTATATATACACATTTACTCTTTAATTTGTTTTTTTTTTTATTTATTGAAATGTTTGTTTTTTTAGTTTAATTTATAATTTTTAGTCAAATGGGGAAATTGGGGAACGGTAAACTGGGGAAATGGGGAAATAGGGAAATAAGGAAAAAAATGGGGAAAACGGGAAATTGGGGATGGGGATAGATATAGGTCCCCCCAAAATTCCCCATCCCCATTTTCCCGAAATTGGGGGGGGGGGGGGGAGATGATGAAAGGGTTTGGGAAGTGGGGATGGAGATGGGGATGGGGGGACCTATATCCATCCACATTCCCCAAACGTGCATCTCTAGCCACCACCGCCGTTCGTTGACCCAAGTGCCAACGTCCACCGCCGTGATTCATCCATCACCGCCGTGCTAGAAAGCTTCACCAGTTGCCGAACACCAAACCCCAGCCATCAACGTCACCAATCTATTCGTCGGAAACCACGAACGAACCCCTTCTAAACTCTATCTCACATAGTCGATTCTTGATGAATCACAAAAAAAATTATTATTTTTTCTTCTTATTTTGGTAGATCCGATGAAGATGAGGTTAGGTGATGATTGTGATTTTGTATTGTGTTTGATTTAGTTGTGAATGAAAGAAGATGGAGATTGTTTTTACTGTGGCTGCCGACGACGAGATTGAGAGACAGAGAGATATGATAATGGTGATTTGGTGATGATAGTGGATGGTGGATGAGGGATGATGGTGGATGGTTGATAAAGAGAGATGATATTGAGGGAGATTAATGTGATTTGGATCTGGATCGGTAGAGATGAGTGATGATGGTGATTTGTTGATTTTTTTTTTTTAAGAGATCTGGAAAGATATCTTTTCAAAAGCTTTTGTTCTAATTATCTCCAAGGTTGTTCAGATCTCCAGATTTTTTTCAAAATAAATTTCCAGATCTTGTTTATCCAAGAAAATTTTAACTTCCTTTTTTTTTGTTAATTGGATTTGTTGGTTTAAGTTTATTTTTTTTAAAATAATTTTGGTGACACGTGTCAATTTTTTATAGGTAATCAGTTAGATGAAAGTTGTTAATTTTTTAAAAATTTAAGGGTAAAATTGAACTTTTAACTCATTCAATTAAAATCATGGGTAGTAATGTCATTTTGTTATTTTTGTGAGGGTTGACCGTTAAAAATCTGGTCAAATTGACCAAATTGATGGGTTTTTTAAAACATAGGGACCACTCAACGAAAAAGGAAAAGACAGTTAAAAAAGTGATAAAACTTCAAAACATAGGGACTAAAATGATAAAACCCCTAAAAATTAAAATCTCGCTGTGGTAGGTGCATTCCACAGTTTCAAATTCAACTCTAGATGGATGCTAAAATTGGTGTATACGATTCTAAAATTGTCTGAATATATTAAATTTATAAGCAATAATATATATATAACGGAGAACCACTATAAAATCACAGTGATTTGAATGTATTTTGATTTTAATTTTTTTGTAGATGATAAGGCATTGAAATCTACCTATGAATAAAATTTGAATTTTTTTTAAGTATTTAAACTATTTTTATCGATTTTTTTTTTTTTAAATATGAAGGCATCAGAAAAATAGGCGAAATATAGGAAATTCAAGAAAAATAATTTTAGTGTTTGAAAAATTCTCAAATTTTATTCATAAGTATATTTCAATGAACTTATCATCCATAAAAAAATTCAGATCAAAATTCATTCAAATCGATGTGATTTCATGGTAGTTCTTACCGAAATTAAAATAAGGAATCTCTTATAAGAGACTCACTCTATAAACATATATATATATATATATATATATATATATATGGGAGAACTTTAAAAGTAACCATAAAATTAGTGGGTTTATTGTTTTTACCCAAGATTAGTATTTTTATTGTTTCTATCAAAATATCCATTTTTGGACAAAATTGCCCTTCTTTTTCTTTTATTGATTTTTATTTTTAAAGACTAATTTTCTTTATTAAAAAAAATTCTCTATTTTTTTTTTCTTTTCTTTTTTCTTCTTCTTCCCAAACCTCTATCTTCTTCTTCTTCTTCCTGAAAAAAAAAAAGAAATTTTTATTTTCTTTTTATTTTCTTTTTCTACTTCTTCTTCTTCTTCCCGGACCTCCATCTTCTTCTTCTACAATTTTTTTTGCCCTTGTGTGTTTAATTGTGTTAGACTTGGTGTGTTTAATTTGGCCTTGCCCTGGTGTGTTTAATTGATTTTCCATGGTGTGTTTAATCTGGTTAAATTGGTCTGCTTTGGTGTGTTTAATTGGGTTGTCGTGGTGTGTTTAATTGACTTACACCTGGTGTGTTTAATTGACTTACACCTGGTGTATTTAATTGATCTGCTCTGGTGTGTTTAATTAGGTTACACCTTGTGTTTAATTGGGTTGTTGTGGTGTGTTTAATTGGGTTGATCTGGTATGTTTAATTGGTGGTCCAGTGTGTTTAAAGAAATATGGAAAAATTTCCAGATTTGAATAGATTTGGAAATTTTCCAGATTTCCCCATACCAAAAAAAATTAAAAAATCTTTGAAGAGAGCTGGATGGATTTTCAGATCTCTTCAATAATAATAATAATAATAATAATAATAATAATAATAATAATAATAATAATCTGTAACAAAGAACACCAATTCATCATCAATCTCAAACATCTTCGTGTGTCGCCGCCATAGCCACCATGCCGCCACCTGAAGGCAACGACGCATGGTGGCACAACAACCCTTCAACCGCAAACAAATCGGCCCAAATTGCGGATCAAAAACGAAGAACCTCGATTGATCTACACCGATCGATCCAACAGCCGCCGATCTGGATTTGGGTCTCTTGATCTAGACTAGATCGTGGTCAATGACCGACGATCTCCCTCCTCGCCGCAAAACGCATGGGATTCGGGCGAAAAACCCATCGACTATGGCGTTGACCGAGAAGGAAACGAGTCTGGGGTGGCTGATCTACTTCGATAGCGAAGAACAACGGGTCTGGGTGTGAAAACCCATCAACCCAAGAGCAAACTCAGATCAGGTGTGATCTGATCTGATCCAACACCTTCATCAGATCAAAAAAACTTGATTTGAAACCAACACCCTCATCAAGTTCATCTACCAATCGAATCTAGAAAAATAAACACAAACAATTTCATCACAAAGGAAGGAGATCTAGGTATCAAGTGATTACGGGCCCAAAACCTTTGAATTGTGAAATCATTCCCAAAATTTCACAATAATCAAAATTTGTATTTTAATTTTATATAAATAGATTTTAATTTTAATTTCACAACAGTCAAATAAGGAGGCAAAACTAATGTTTTTGTTGGTATTGTGAAAGTCATATTGACAGAGATATTTTTGAAATAGAAAGCATCTTTTAGTCAATATCAAACTTTCACCTCCAACAAGTTTGTTGGTTCTATACTTCTATAATCATGTTCGATCTTATAATCTTTTCCAGCATGAAATCATGAAGATGATCATAATTCTCCTGTAAAACCAATCATGGAAAAACATCCCCTTCTTAATCCAAAAAGATTTCATTTTTTTTGTTTTTTTTTAATAATATCTATTAATTCGGGACCAGGTATTTTTTTGAAAGCTTTCGCCACCGGTAGGATTTAAGCCGCTGACCTAGGAGTCATTTGATCAAGCCCCAAACGTACCTATCTACCAGTTGAGCTACACCCCTATTGACAAATAATAATAATAATAATAAAATCTCTCTCTCTTCACTCTTCCGTCTTCAATTTCAAAACATGCATGAGCAGAAAGATATTCAAAGAAGAAGTCAAATTAATTAACTTTTTACTGTTAAGAAAATCTAATCTTTTTTGGTATTGCTTTTTAGGGTAGATTTGTTTGATAGATAAATCATAAATAGGTAGTATGATGGGGTCACCCTAGTGGGTAACATATGATGATGACACTCACTTTCACCTTTGCCTCTCATCATCATCATCATCATTTATTTTTATTTATTTATTCAATTAATTGTTCTTTTGTATTCCATAATTGCTAGCTAACCCAATTTCGCCATTTATATCTATGCCCTACTCCCACAATCACCATTTTTGTTATGACAAATCTGCCCTCACCCATTATATTTTGTATATCAATAAATAATTAATTATTTTTAAACCTATATATTATCTAAAGAAGATAAAAAGCGTGTATGAAATCATATCAATCAATGTAATGGACTATGGTGATATTCAAACATATATATGGATATAGGATGGATATATATGGTTTTAAGTTGGCTATAGTTGGTGGATGAAACAATTATATAATATGAAATCATATGTGTTTTGTATACATTATAAGTTCATCGAAATCATTTCAGCAATAGCCAATATATATATAATTATATAATTAATTAACTTGATAATCATATATCGGAATATGCTTCCATGTCTTTCTGGTTTTAGTATGATAACAATCGCAAATTCAAATCTTTAATTGGTTTGAAAATAAAGAAGTGATGTGAAAGAAAGAATTGAGTGAATGTGTCGACCTTGGGCCACACCCACATAATCCCATGCACGCCGGCGGGCCCTTCATTTTTTATTCTATCGCTAGCTAGCTGCCTGTGGTGGGACATATAGCAGATTGATTGATTTCCAACACCAATATATACATGTGTTTTTTTTTTTATAAAAAAAATCCCTAGCTAATTAATATAATAACTATGTAATTTTTATTTACCACATTTTATTACTTAAATAGAGTCATTATCTAATCCGTTCTTTAATTTATAACAAAATACAAACACTGTTTTAAACTTTTAATATGACGAGATGAGATTGATCCAATAATAATATACAACTCTTAAGGTTGTAAATTCAAGTCGAAACTCTTTTTCTCAAACATTGATTTTTTTGAATTATATATTACAAAAAAAAAAAAAAAAAAAAAAAAAAAAAAAAGGACTCATTTCATAAAATATTGCATACGATAGTAACCCAATAATAATGCTAAAAAACAGAACGAGACTTTTAGGGTTATATATGGAACATATTGTCTGATCAAGGTGTCCCATATAATTAGTAACTTAGATATAGTAAAAAAAATATATGTTTCACTAGCTAAGAGAGAATTGTAATTGCTCTTTATGTTCATCAAGGGGCAAGGGCATTTGTTGGAATTAGACTAGCAAATTATTATAAACCGCCCTTAATAAAAGTGATCACATAAGAGCTAGCCATATTAATAATGGAAACTTGAATCTTCTCTATCTCAATTAACCTTAATTTCTCTCTCATTTCTGTGGCAACTTCTTCAACTAGTGTTCATGATGGCTGCTACTACCTCCTCCACTAGTTGTTCAGGCTTATTTGGCATTCGATCAAGCTCGGAACAGTCCAAGCTCCGAAGCTCCTCATCACCGAGCCATGGCTCATCACCACCCGGGTGCGGGAAGCTTGATGGGATGGCTATGTGGTTCGTCAATGGTGTCGCGTCTGCTTTTTTCGCATCTCTAGAGCGATGCTCTTGCATCCGTATCGCCACCACCGAAGACGACGGGGAGGAAAACGACGTGCCGTTGATTCAAAATGATGGAAATGTGAGGCATGATAGAATTATAAGTGGCAGCAAAATCAGGAGGACAGGGAAAGGCAAGAAGAGAGAAGGTTTAATTGTTGAAGATTGATTGATTTTGGTAAGTGAATATTATGTGGTTTTGTAATTGTATGTTTTCAAGAAAATTATGGGTTTGGGATTGGGAGGGAGGCTTGAAAATTGTCATAAAAAAAGAGGAGTACTTGGTTTGAATATCATGTGATTATTATATCATCAAATTAATGCAAAAAATAATTTCATTTTCTGCTTGATTTCCATAAGAATTACATATACTTTTTTGGGTTAGATTTGGATTCAATTGGATTCTGCTGGGATATTTTGGTTGACCAACTTTTTGCTACTGATATCTGATATTCTGATAAGCTTAATTTAGAATAATTGATGATATCATAATCTTGAGTTATATGGTTTGATCTTCAATTTCTTTTGAAATTCATGCACAATAATTATTTCACAACTGTGTCTTACGGTTTGGCATGAATTTGATCTTCTTCTTCTTCTTCTTCTTTTTTTTTTTTTTTTTCATTCATTTTTGAAGGAAATCTTTCTTCTTCTTAATCTTCCTAGCTAGTGTAAGTACAAAAATTCATTTATAATCATATATATTTTTTAGTTATTAAGTTCTGGAGAGGTAGATACGATTTGAACTTATACAAACTCAATAGTTCAAATGTGAGAAAATGCACGAGCTATCATCTTCAACGACCCTACAGAACTGCGGCAGACATATTTCATGATTCTAGGGATTACAACATTGAAAAAAAAAAAAGATTAAATGATATATTTGATACTTTATGACTAAATACAAATTTTGTTGAGATATTATCAATATTATATCACCCTTTTGCAATTTTTAAGTGTTCACATCACTCGCATGTTTCTTTTTGTTTAAAAAAAAAAAAAAAAAACTGGCTATGTAAGCAAAGCAACTCTTTTTCTCTAGCTTTTGAACACAGCTAGTATCATAACACTGCGCATGTTGCATGATAATGATCTAAAGGCTAAAGCTGCTTTAAATATTTAAAAATGCTTTTATTATTATTATTTTTATTAATAATTTGAATGATGTTATTGCCATTTCTGTTACCATCATGTTGTTTGTTGTTGGTCAAAGTTTCTTTTAACTTTTTCTTTTTTCTTTTTTCATGACCATCAAGGATGGGAATTCCTATGAAGAATAAAACTGGAAAACTCGAATAAAAAATTAAATTATATTTTCTTTTTAATTAAAAAATGTCATAGTATTTAGATGTGTGTAGTCTATGAAAGGTTGCATTTATTCAAAATTTATTTTAATTCTATTAAAAGATTATACCAAGATTAATTTAATAAGTGATAACCATAATTTATTTTTATATGGAATTACAGATTTAAAAACTTTTGAAGTTTAAACAAAATTAAAAACCAACCTTACCGTTTTAAAATTAAATAAATAAAAAAAATCATTTTTGAAGATGTTGTGGTTCATGAGAGGTGTTTTTTTTTTCTTTCCTTGTAAAGGGTATTTTTAATCAAAATTTGAAATTATATAAATTATTTTTGAATTTTGATTTAGAGAGGTTTTAAAATTATAAAGGGATCCTCATTCCTCACGCGAGTTTTCAAAAAGTTTGGTCAAACTAAACTCGAAAAAGTAGCTATTGTTTCATATTTGTTAGCTTTTATATATTCTTCAACTACTCGATGTTCAAAGAAGAGATCGAGAAATAAAAATTGGAGAAACACTCAGATTGTTCAAAGTTTCAAGAGCCAAAACGAAGTGTTGCATGCAACTGCAATATATTATATATCTACAAATAAAATAGGAAGTTGTTGCGTTGACTTGTTGATTGTAGGAGGCTTTATATTTTCTTGGCTAGATATTAGGAGATATAATATAAATTGAATATTATCTACGAATAAAAATTCTAGGTGACCGGTTCATTCGCCTAGTGGTTGAGCCGGCACTTCACTGTTTTAATGGAAGCTTGATAATACAGTCCAAGCTCCCACCAGTGTTCAAGAACATGATGGTACAGTCCAAGCTCCGGAGCTCCTCATCATCACCACCCGGGTGCGGGAAGCTTGATGGGGGGATGGCTACGTGGTTCATCAATGGCGTCGCGTCTGCTTTTTTTGCATCTATGGAACGATGCTCTTGCATCCGTATCGAAACCACTGAAGACGACGGGGAGGAAAACGACGAGCTGTTGATTCATAATGATGGAAGTGTGAGCCATGATAGAGTACTTATAAGTGACAGCAGCAAGATCAGGAGGACAGGGAAAGACAAGGTTTAATTGTTGAAGATTGATTTATTGATTGATGAGTTTCTACTCCTTTTGGTAAGTGAAAATATTATGTGTTTTAGAGTAATGTTTGGGAGGCTTGAAAATAAAATTGGCATAAAAAAAGTATATATATATATATATATATCGATCATGTGATTATCATATCATCAATTAATGCAAAAAATAATAATTTCATTTTCTGCATTCATTATAAGAAGCTTTAGCTAGGTTAATTGATGACATTATAATCTTGAGTTATATATGGTTATGAAATTCATGCCCAATTATTACACAACTGTGTCTCACGGTTTGGCCTGAATTTAATCTTTCTTGTTCTTCCTCTTAATATCTTTATTGTATTCGAACTCACAGACTCAATGGTGTAAGTATAAGAATATGCATGAGAACATCTTCAATTATTCTACGGTACTGCAGTGGACATATTTTATGATTCTATGGATTACAATATTGAAAAAAGGAATTATTAAATGATATATTCGTGATACTTCATGCCTGAATGCAAATTTTGTTGTGATATTATCAATATTTATCACCCTTTTGGAATTTATTAATCTTTTTCTCTGGCTTTTGAGTTTTGAACACACCTAGAACCATAACACTGCGCATGTTGCATGGTAATGAATAATTATATGCGCAGCTGCTGCTGCTGCCCTAAAGCTGCTTTAAATATTTAAAAATGTTTATTATTATTATTTATGTGTGTGATTTTGAATGATGTTGCCATTTCTGTTACCATCATGTTGTTTGTTGTTGGCCAAAGTTTCTTTAACTTTTTTTGTCTTTTCTTTTTTCATGACCATCAAGGATGGGAATCCTATGATGGGTACAACTGGAAAACTAAAATAAAAAATTATTTTTTTATTTTTTTCATCCAAAAATGTCTTAGTATTTGCCTCCAGGGGCGTAACCCCTGCCAGTAGATGGACGAGCTTGGGGCTTGGCAAATGACTTTCTAGTCAGCGATTCGAATCCTACAAAAAAATACTTGGATAGATCGTTAGATAGATATTGTCAAAAAAGAAAAAGAAAAATGTCATAGTATTTAGATGTATGTAGTCTATGAACAGTTGTATGTTCTTGTTCAACGAGAAAGTAATTAGAATTGGAGAAACACTTGTACTGTTCGAAGTTCCAAAAGCTAAATCGAATGTTGCAACTTGCAATATCATTGTTGTATGTTATTGCAGATAGCAATATCGTCACTTTAATTCTAATTAATTTCATTTCATACCTTGTGTAATTTCTTAACTTTTCGAGAATTGCTTAACCGACCCTTAATGACGCAAATTGACACGAGTTCAAATAAGCTCTAATAACCATTTGATATTAAACATGCAGATATGTAGAAAATATGTAGTAAACTAGTTATACTAATTACAAAGTTCATGACTTTAATTGAAAAATTATTACGGGAGCCTTTTCATATTTTTATATTTATATTTGATATATCATTTACGGTTAGGGATGTCAAAATTACCCATTGGTCTGGGGACCTACCCCGTTATAGAAGAATAATAAAATTAGATCTACTTGATTCGTTAGAGGCGGTTTTAACCGTACCATTTAAGTTGTGATATGGGGTCGGTATTTTTTTCAATCCCCGATTTAATTTCAATGCGGTTACGGGATTTCAAGTCCCCGCCCTGTCCCCGTACACGCTATCAATACATACATATAATATATATATATATACAGTCTTTCTATTATCAATTCGAACTGACAAAAGTTATATCAGTTCCTTGTATGTGGGTCACTGGATTTAAATACTTTGACTGACAAGTGCATACAGCCAAGTCAAAGTATTTAAATCCAGTGGCCCACATACAAGGAACTGATATAACTTTTGTCAGTTCGAACTGATAATAGAATTTCTATATATATATATATATATATACATAATTTTCCCTCAAATTTTTCCCTCCCACTAACATAATTTTCCCTCTCTCTTTTTTTCCATTTTTTTCCCTCCATCTACTCCATTTCAGATCATTTCACACTATTATTTTCATATTATTCAATAATATTTATATGATCTTTATCAAAAGGTCATAAAAAAAATTACATTAATGAGATGAGGATGGTATGGGGTAAAAAACCGATCCCCTAATGGGGAATCCCCGTACCCACACCGTTTATTTTAAAGTGGATATTTATCGGGGATGGTATTTCTCGTACAAATTGGTATTGGGGATGATCATTGAAAACCTATTCCCGACCCGTACCATTGACATCCCTATTTACGATGGCGGGGTGATGATAGTATTTCCATTATTCTTATCCATTATTATTATTATTATTATTGGCAGTACTGACAGTGCTGCCATAGCATTATATATAAAACGTATTAATCATTGTCTTCTCGCTAGGACAAATCTGATCCGAGGCTTCAATTATATGATTATATCTCACTATTTTGTCTTCAAATTACCAACTTCCTTGACTTAAAATAATAATAATTGAAGATGCTATTCATGATAATTTTTTATTATATAGTTTTATAATATTTACGGTAATTTACCCCATCCGAAATATTTGGTTTCTTTATCAAATTTGCTCAAATGGGTATCAAGTGAAGATGCTAAAACTTCATTTATAATTTTTATATTTTTAATAAATTGGTGGATGGGTGCTCATTGCTTCATCTGATTTCATATATATGAACAGATCTTCTACGTCTATGTTTAGGATATGGATCTTATGTAATTGTTGGTCCAATCTTCTACATCTATTTTTAGGATATGGATCTTTTGTGATTGTTGGCCCAATATATAGTAGTGCTATTGGCACCCCGACTAACCTAAAAATGAACCTCTTATAATTTTTATTTTTTTTATCTTTTGGGATCTTATCAAAATCTAACCCAACCGCCCCCACTCTTTCCTTTAAAAAAACACATTGGTTGCTTGTTAATCTCAAAGGGTAAAATAGTAAATGGACATCAAGGAACTTTATATATATATACAAAAAAAAAAAGTAAGTTAAAAAAAGTCAAAATGAAAAAAAAAAAAAAAAAAAAAAAAACACCATTTTTTTTTCATTTAATTTCTTGTTAATTTAGTTCAAGTTTTGCCTCCCCCTCCCAAGTCAAATCCTGGTTTCATATGTATATATATATATATATATATACTTCAGCTATTTGCATCTAATTTTGTATTTTTATTTTTATTTTTCTAAAAAAAGTGCTACAAATTTTTATTACTAGGACTCTTACATAATCTGTATAAGATAATCCTCGGTTGCAAATTATCTTATTTTCACACGATTTATATATCGTTGAAATTTAATAAAATTTTATGATTCTTTTTACATGTATGTAAGAAAATTATTATTAATTTTTTAATGCAGGAACTATTTTTCCATTTTTTGTTTGTTTCTATACTTTTTAATGTTTTTTTTTTTTTTTAATAATTAAAACTAGTGAATTTTCAAATATTTTTCAATTCTAATGTGGATGATGATTCCATGTAATGGAAACAACATCTTCTTATGGCTTTAATCCAAATGTTGAACTTAATTGAGTGGATAAACTTGAAATCGTAAGAAAGAATCAAAGATTGTTATTTGTTGGTGTATTAGAGATTTTGAGTCAAAACAATATATTTTGGGAAGTTTTCTTTAAAAGAAAATAAAAATATAATATGTGGTGTATTTATAATTTGGGGGAATTGCATAAACACCCTTGAGATTTGATGAAATTGCACAGATATGGCAGTTTTGACCATATACATACAAACTTCCCTTAACATTTGAAAATTTTTACACAAACATCCCCTTCTGTTAGATGGATCCGTTAGTTAATGACCAAAAGTGTAAAAAGTCTAAAATACCCTTTATTTTTATTTTAAATAAACTAAAAAATAAAATAAAAAAAGATAAAAAAGATATAAAAAAAATATTTTAGATATCTTGAATGTATCGTAAATTTGAAACCTGAAAAAAAAAATCATCTTTACAAATAAAAAAATAGTTTTTTAAACAATTTAATAATAAATAAATTTAAAATTATAAATTTATTTAAAATCAATGGGGAATTGCACAAACTAAATTTTATATTTTATATTTTTATTTTTGAAGATGAATTTTTTTTCCAGCTTTCTGATTTAAGATACATTCATATTTTCTAAAAGATTTTTTTTTTAATATTTTTATATCTTATTTTTGAATTTTGTCTAAAATAAAAAATATAGGGTATTTTGGACTTTTTACATGTTTGACCATTGACTGATAGATCCATCTAACGGTAGGGGAAGTTTGTGCAATAATTTTCAAATGTTGAAGGAAGTTTGTACATATATGGTCAAAACTACCATATTCGTGCAATTTTATCAAATCTCGGGGGATGTTTGTGCAATTCCCCCTTATAATTTTAGAGGGGGTGCAAATATTATCATTATTGAGTGCGAGCTAGTTGATAGAACGAATTACACCAACCTCCCCTGAGGTTTGTTAAATTACAGATGAAAACGACTTTATCATTAATTAACACTCACCTCCCCTCCCCTCCCGTCAGTCAACGTCCGTCAGACTTAACCTTTGACCATGTCAGACCATGTAAAAGTTCGAAATACCCCTAAACTTATTAAAATAATTAATATTACAAATAATTAAAAAAAACAAAAACAGAAATTAAAACTTTTTTTAAATTAAACTTGAAAAACAGAAATAAAAAAATATAAAATAAATAAAAACAATTATCATCTTCATAATCCCACAACCATCATTATCCCACAGCCATCTTCATCATCGACCAAAAAATTCCAGAAAATTAAACCAAACCAAACCCATCCCAATCAAACCAAAAAATCCAAATTTTGAACACCGCCATTACCAAAAAATAAAAATAAAAATAAAATCGAAACACAAATTGAAATAAATCGAACCCATCTCTTCTCCACCTGGAAATCTCCAGATTTCCCCCCATCAACCACCATCTGTTCTTTGTTCACCAACACAGTCACCATCATCATCATCATCGTCGTCAAACCCACATCAAACCCACAACAAACCCAGAAATACACCACCATTACCAAAAAATAAAAATAAAATCAAAACACAAACTAAAATAAATCGAACCCATCTCTTCTCCACCTGGAAATCTCCAGATTTTTCGAACACCCACAACCACCGTCTGTTTTTTGTTCACCAACATAGTCACCATCATCATCATCATCGTCAAACCCACATTAAACCCACAACAAACCCAGAAATACACCACCATTACCAAAAAGTAAAAATAAAATCATCAAACCCACATCAAACCCAGCAACAGCAGTCATCGCAGTCCCCCCATTTCTCCATTTTCTCCAAACCTTATATATAAAATATTAAATATATATATATATATATATACAAAAATTCTATTATCAGTTCGAACTGACAAAAGTTATATCAGTTCCTTGCATGTGAGCCACTGAGCCACTGAATTTAAATACTTTGACTTAGCTGTATGCACTTGTCAGTCAAAGTATTTAAATCCAGTGGCCCACATACAAGGAACTAATATAACTTTTGTTAGTTCGAACTGATAATAGAAAGACTGTATATATATATTCTTAATATTTTTATTCTTTCTAATTTACTAAGTATGTAATTTTTACTTAAACAGAGAAATGGGAAGACGGGGAAATGGGAAGACGGGGGAACGGGAAAACGGGGAAAAATAGGAAAAACCGAGGAAAACGGGGAAATGGGGATAGGGATAGGGGGGCCTATATCCATCCCAATTTCCCCAATGACTATCCCTAGCTCATACTCTTTCAAAAATGGCCCTCGGTAGTAATGAGGACCGGTTTTAGATTGATGAATACTCTTTGTGTGTGGAGCGAATTATTCCGGAGGATACTCCATGTTAATGTTTTGTTTCTTTGGTTTTGTTTAATATAGTTTCTACTTTAATATAATTTCATAGACTTATATTTTTATACAGATATTTACACCCCTTAAAACAAGTATTACATCCCAAATTAGTATCTTTTTGAAAATACAATATTACCTTTAAGTAAAATTACTAGAATGACAGTAATTATTAATCAGTTTCTTATTAATCGTTTGTCCAAAAAAAAAAAAGTTTTTCTTAAATCGTAGTTTCTCTTTTAAATACCAATTAAAGGGTGCCAATATCGCCACTCAACATATACATATATATATATATATATATAATATATTAAATATCTTTACAGGTTTGCATTGGCATATATAATTTTTTTTTTTTAAAGGTTACATTAGCATATAATTGAACATATCATATTTTTTATATATGTGACCAATGAATGTCAAAACATACCCATAAGTAACAAAAAATTAGGTCAAGTACTTGAAATTAAAATTATGCGGAGATGGTTTGGTTTGTATTTATAATAATAAAAAAGTTGATTTCAAAATAAAATGCAATACTAAAAATGCATATGAATTCATTTAGTAAATAATGTGGTAATTGCCGAATTGTGTATGTATAATTTGGGCGACTTACTCACACCCCAAGTGGCTGAGGCTGTTACGATTTTTTGGGGCCTTCTTCTGGCCAGTGATATAGGTGTGTTTAGTGTTGAAGTTAAGTCTAATGCAGATGTTGTTGTCAATTGGGTCATTTTAATTTTGATATGGGTCTAATTCTGACTGATATCCGGTTGTTGATGCAAAACCTTAATACGGTTTGTGTTTAGGAAGGCAAATTGTGTTGCTCATTGTCTAGCCAAGTTGGCTTTATGTTTGCCTAAGTATCGAATCTGGAATTCTGGATGGAAGATTACCCTTCCTGTGTTAGAAAGTTTCTTCTAATAGATTTCCCAACGTGTTTGTAGTTTCGTTTTGTTTGAATAAAGTGCTCTTTCGTCAAATATATATATATATATATATATGGTCATTCTTCGCTGCAACATATGTGATCACATATGATTGCATATGATCACATATGATTGCATATGATCACATATAATATATATATATATTATTAAATCTGTTTTTAATTTTTTCTTTGATGTTTTAAAAAAAAAAAATTAAATTTTGTTCAATTTTTTTTATTACTTCAGTTTATTTCAATTTTTTAAAGTTCTATTATTATTTTTTAATTAGTTTTTTTATAAATTTTTATAAATTTTTTAAATTATTTTTTATTTAATTTATTATATTTATTAATTATTAATTATAAATTGAATTAGTTTTATTTTAAAATGTAATTATTTATAAATTTAATTAGTTTTAAAGTCTGGATTTTTTTTGTTAATTTTTTTTAAAATATTGTTTGTATTTTAAATATTTAAGTCCCGGTTTATTTCATTTTTTTTTAAATATTTTTTGTCTTTTAGTGGGTTTAAGAAGTTTAAAGACAAGATTACCCTTCTTGATTTGGTCAAAGGTTAAGTCTGACGGACGTTGACTGACGGGAGGGGAGGTGAGTGTTAAATAATAATAAAGTCATTTTCATCTGTAATTTAGCAAGCCTCAGGGGAGGTGGGTGTAGTTCGTTCTAGTTGATATGATACTCAATCTTGGGCCAAACTCCATGACCCACTACGTGGGCTGCTTGGCCTACTTCATTTTTATGGCAAATTGCTTAAACATTCCCTATTGTAGATCTAATTGTAGTTCTATTGACTTTTACGTAAAATTATACAAACCTCTCCTATCGGCTATCGTTAGTTGTTTCCTGTTACAACTAATATCTTAGGACTAAAATTATCGTTTGCATATCACTTAAGACAACAAATTGTATAACCATTTATTAAACAATATTAATAATTTATTATTGAATAAATTACATAACAAAAAAAATGAAACATGCTCCACTAACGATGGAATCGGTTCCAAGAATTAGAGATCACTCATTTAACCACTCAAATAATATTAATAACTGTTTACACTTCTTTTTAAAAAAATTATTTGAGGTTTTTTTTTCCTAATATTTTATTCTAAAGGTAATATAATAATGGATATAAAACATATATAGGTATTTTGAACAATTCACATTGACAAACCAGTCAAAGTCAGTTAACTATATAGGAGGTTTATGTAATTTTGAACAAAAAAAATTCCATCTAACTGCAATTAGAGTTAAAATTAGGAGTGTTTGTGCAATTTGGTTTTATTATTATCAATATGCTAAACCATCCAATTTGTATGTCGATTTAATAACGTGTCATCTGGTTTATAAATATATATTAATAATATTGTATTTCACTTGCTACATATTGTACGAATCAAACTATTACATGAAAAGTTGAGATATAACTTGGAATATGAATTTAAATGCCTAATATTGATGTATTATCATTATTATTACAACCAAATAATCTATTAATTACAAGCATTTTTTATTTGACAACTAAAAATTAACATTTTTCATCTAAAGCTCTACTCTGCCAAATCTACCATTAAGTGTGTGTTTGATATAGCTTTTGTAAAAGCCAAAAGCGTCTTTTTAATGCTAGAAGCTGTTTTGATTTTATTTATTTTTTGATAAATATCAAAACAACTTTTTTAATATGTGAATTGTCTCAAATACTCTTTATAAAAGCTATTTTATGTTTACTAGGAAAAGCCTAAGATTTGGGTTTTCCCAAAAAGCTTTTGTTGAGCTTTTTTAAAACATATGAATTATCTCAACTGCCTTTTATAAATTTTAGATATTACCATACAACTCTTTCATTATAAATACACTGTGAACATTTTTTTTTGTAATTTACACATCAAAAGCTATTTTTAAAAATGCATTGTCAACACCTTTTTTGTAATGTATACAATTAAAATAAAAATTCGTTAAAAGCTCTACTCAATAAAAGTTTTATTACTCTATTAGTAAAATATCTACTCTAGAAACCCTATTTGAAAAGCCATACCAAACACATCATAAAAGCTTCATCGAAGTAACTTAGCAAAGGGGAAAAATTAGAATGCAGCTAAATACACTAATACCATGCATTTACCGTTACGATCTTGTGCGTGGTAATTTTACTACGAAATTATAACTGCCACGTGACAAAATTACTACGAAAGATGTGCGTGCATATCAAGGATGGAGGCAGTCAAGGTGCATTTACCACTACGATCTTGCTGCATGGTAATTTTATAACTGCCACGTGATGGGCGTGCATATCAAGGACCCCCCCTCCTAAAATTTCAATTTCAACAAATTTTTTTGAAGTTTTTTCTCTCTTCGTAACATATTTCTCTAGAACTATTGGAAGACTGGAAGTCTGAAAGTACAGTTGCAACTTTAAAACTTAAAAAAAATAAAAAACAATAATGCTAAACATCCCATCTACAATCTCACAATTTTCATCCCAACACACGTGGCAGCTGAGGCGTCACTTGGTGAGTAGACACACATTAATTGATACTTATCTCTCTTACCTATGTATTCATTCACTAATTAATGTTTGTCTATTCCCCAAGTGACACCTTAACTGCCACGTGTGTTGGGATAGAAATTGTGGGATTATAGGTGGGATGTGTATAATTACCGTAAAAAAAAAAAAGTATAAATAATTATTTTAATTTAACAATAAATAAAGTCAAACAATATGCCCACATATAATTGTTTTTTCCAATAACATACCCATACAATAAATAACCTTGAAAACAACATTATCTCAACCCTCAGCTCCTCTGCAAACCGAATTCAAGAAAAAAAAAATATTGTGCTTTTATATTAAAATCAAAGATCAAACCTGTTATATATATATATATATATATATATATATATATATATATATTCTCTTGAGTCTTGACAAATAAATCTATAAATGGCAATCCTCTGATCCTAATTTTTTTTTTTCATCATTTATTTCTCTTTTATTTTATATTGTGTAATTGAATAAAATATAAATTTAGCTCAACTGATAGATGGACGAGTTTGGGGTTTGGGTAAATGACTCATAAGTCAACGGCTCGAATTAAAAAAAATACCTGATCCAGATAGGTAGATAGATAGATACTGTCAATCTATTGGCATTTGACAAATTATATAATATAAATGTTTGTTATTAGAAAGTTATGGGCATGGAAGCTTGAGAACGTGATATGTAAAAATTTAAAGTGAGGAGTAGAAAAATGTAATCTTTACCCTTATTAAGCCACTAATCATGTATTATCTCACATAATTGCTTGAAACTGTTATGAGTGTTAATAAATTATTTTTATGTGATGCATAAAAATTGGATTCATTATGTAATTCAATCTAAATTTCAATACTAATTATGTATTATATTGCAGAAACTTTTAAATTAATTACACGTTCATCGTTTTAAAAAATTATAATAATTTTACTCATTAAACTTTATTTGGAAACGGTGATAGAGAACTATTAAAAACATTTAGTCAAGTTTTTTGTTTAGCATGGGTATGCCCCTTATAAACTTGTGATGTTTTATTTTTGATTAAATGCACTTTAAATAGTTAAAAAAAAAAAAAAATTACCATTATTATTATTATTTCCGCTACACTCGAGAATTTCTTTAAATAAGCCGATTATTGTCCTCAATAGAAGCTAGTCTTTACGATACCCGTGTGCATGAAGACACAGGAAATCATTTCTCAAGACAACGTTTTTTAAATGAACAAGTCAGAATATTGATCTCTTCGCTTTTAGTCATTGACAGTTGGCTTTGGCCGCGAAAGAAACGAAAACTTACTGCTACGCAGCAGCAGATCACACACACAACAGCTCTCGCGCCAGTTTCTACATCCAATGAAAATGTTTTGACATTAAAACCCTAGACTTCTTAAATCATTTTAAAATTCACTCTAAGAGATTCAAATCAACGGTTAACAAAACATGCTTGGTGATCGAGAAGAGACTCCTTCTAGGTACATTTAATCTTCACTCGCAATTTAATTAGGGTTTTCTTTTTCGTGAAATGCAGAATTACTTAATTATTCTTGTCAATGTTAGGGATTCAAGTTCAATTTCGCATTCTGAGTTAAATCTAAAAATTTTGATTACTTAAGTGTAGTTTAATTAGTGCTAGTAAGTTTACCTTATGCTGCGATGAATTTTGTTAATGCTCGTGTGTTGAAATGAATTGTTTGTAATAGGAGTGAATTATTGAGTATGGTCAGAAAGCACTCAAACTTGTTAGGGAAGACCATCGTAGAAGGGGAAGATGCATCAGATGTTGAGATGGATTTTGCATTTTGGCATGATGTTTTTGATTTGTACTTTATTTGTGGTAAGGAGTCTAGGGGCCGGCATGATGATGATCTGTTATTCTTCGTCAGAAAAGCGGTAGGCCTTTTACTTGAATGAATTTATATGTGGCCTTTAACCCCATGTTACTAATTCTGTTATTCCGCTGATGTAGAGTTTGCAAGGATATGGTTTCAATGATAATGTGCAGGATGCTGCTCCTTACTTTGTACGCAGGTGGGCACCCAAGGTAAATTGCAACATGAAAACTTCGATAATTTGTATGCGAGTGCGTGATTAAAAAAAATTAGTTCCTATTTTGATGATTCACAGTTTACTAATATTTTGAAATTCAATCTATGCATTACGTTTCTATCCTCTATCTAAAAGGGTGTGAGGAGAGGTCAATTTTATTGTGAAATGTTTGCTTGGGAATTGCTGTCCTCTATAATTGCATTCACTTTCTTTAAATTACAAAAGAACTTTGAAATGCGGTAATGTTTTATCCAGGAAATTTAAATTTATCATTTAAGACAATTCTTATTATTTTTTCCATTGGAAGTGTGTGTTCTTGGGTACAACAATATTTATATATAAAACGTCGAAGTTTGTTGGATACAAATTACTAAGTCTAAAGTTTAAATATGTTCCCTACAGTGCTCTAGGAATTTCATTGGTATTCATGTCTCTTATTAATACCTTTGTCTTTTTGGTGCTATAAACTTGGGTATGACATGGTAGAGGACTGATCTGTTAGCTATTGTTTATTGCAATTTGTTTTTCTGCTTAATTGTTGCTACTGCTTCTTCTTCTTATAATAAATACTGATTATGCTATGGCATTTATGATCTTTTTTTGAGTCAAACAGTTGGATAATTTACTTGGCAAAAGCTCCATGGAGGTGGATTGGAGGCGCTCATATTACTTGAACATGATTGCTCACACTTCATTCTCAGTAACAGTGGCAATCTGCAGGTATCTTCTTCTTGATTTTTTTTTTCTGGCATCTTGTCTTCATCCTGTAATTTCATGAACACTCTTCTGCTTCCAACATTTGTTGTCTTTGCAATTTCTGCCATATTAATTTTGGTTGGTGGTCTGGTTGTTTATCAGTTGCTGCATTAGATCATGGGATAAACACTCTAGTTTCAGAAGTTGCGCAATTTTAGAAGTATCGTTGTCACATAATTGTTAAGGTATCAGAGATGGATTAAAATGCTAGAGAACAAAATTTGGAGATAACCTTATTTCCTTTTGGTGCAGTTATCTGTTTAATTTTTATGTCCTTTGTGGTTATGTGGATGTTATGATTTAAGTTGCTTTGATTTTGTTTTGATCAGAAGTAATTTGGTCTTAAAGAGACTGACCTATGCACCTTTCTTATTGTGAGGCATTTTCATGCTGTTGCATTTACAGAATAATTGATACTGCAAATCACTACAGTTTCATTTTTGACATAGCATTTACTATATGTAATGCATTTCAAACTATGTTTCTTTCCAATTTTGAATGATTTTTGTTACAATTTATGTAGTAGACTTCATTATCATACAAGTTAATTAACTATTTGACTGCTGCTGTCTTTACAGCTCTTGCCATCTGGAACTTTATCCCAGATTCTGGAGGCAATAGATCTAGTCTGAGTTCTTGATGTTGGTTATAAATTTACCACTGCATATGTTCTTTTATTTATTTATTTTCTGCTTCCTGCTTGTCTAACTCCCTTCTTTCACATTTGATTTTCCCCGGATTTTGGGGAAAAGAAAGTAATATCTTCTAGCAGTATTTTGAACAACTTTGGAATGAGGATTCTTAATTGTTTTTGATCTCTATCTTAATGCATGATGATGAAAATTTGAAATAATCATTGTAGTTTCCTTTTTCTTACTCAGCCATGAGGTCCTTCGAAATTATCAAGCTGGGCAAAATACACCGTTGTCTCCTATATACAAGGTACAACATGCCTTCATTTAGGATATCCAATATGTACAAAACCCTTAAGGAGGATTCCTTGGATCAACCCAATCATATATAAGATATAATAACAGGTTTTCACTTCAAAAATCCCCGTATGTCTACTTACCATTTAAGATAGAAGAAGAAAACTACCACTTCAAATTTCTCATGTGCATGATCCTCCCCATGATCTCTCTCTGGCTGATCAGGACCTTTGGTGAGGTTGGTAATGGTGGGTGGAATTATGACATTTTTGAGTCCTTGTATCTACAAGACTGTCTCTAAATTTAGAATCAAAGTATGATATGTTTTTTAATGTCAGCCTAACTATTGTCGCTTGCAAGCTTTCATGTTGTGCATTCATGCAAACTAAATTTATGGCATGGCCAATGTCAATCTCTGCAGGTTGTAAAAACTGTTTATGCATCTCCGAGCCGTGTAAATTTTCATTTGGACTCAAAAAAGGCAAGTTTTATGTTTGTCATCAAAATGCTGATCTTTTTTATTATTATTTTCTTAATCTTCAATTTTTGACGGTGCTGTTAACATGTTTTTAGGAAGTGGAGACAACACCTGCCTATCCAGATATCTGTTTTGCAGTGGATGATTTTGACTCCACTTTTGATGCAGTGGTATACACTTTTTTCTTTTCTATTACAGTCTACGAAACATATAAGACATGCCTTTGGTTGCTTCCATTTTTCTTTTATTGCTTATTCTGTTTATTCTGTAAATTGTTATCTGTTAAGAGTTTGGAGGCATTTTGTGTATAATTGTTCTAGCCGTTTTAGTACCTGACTTCTTCTTTTTTATTTTTTTTTATTTTTTTTAATATCATCTTTGCATATTTTTAGTGGGAGCAAAGAGCAAGTACAAAATGTTGTTATCCATTCTGACCTGTTTGCAATCAAAAATCATTTACTGAAATGATTTCTTCCTTTAATTTGTGCAGGTCTTGTCAGACACAGACCACTGCTATTGTGTGCTTCTGAATGCGCATGACGGAGCAGCATTTCCTAGTGGAAAAGATCCATACGAGAGCAGTTCCAGTAATAATTCATCTCTGAGAGTTGATACTGGTTCTGGAAATACAAGAAATTCTAAGGTTTGGGTCATTCTGCTGTTGACATGTGAGAATTACTGAGCATTGGCTCTATGATCTCCCAGAGTATCTTCTTGCTGAGCTTTATGCTTTTCTTATATACAAATGCTGTAACTGCTTTTATCGCTCTAGGTATCTGTTATACTAACCTTCTTTAATGCATTAATTGGACTAACCTGGCAAAAATAGTTTATCAATTTAACACATATAATAGTGGCCTACATAATATCAGTTTTAGCAATGGCTGCAATGGCAACCATCCCTACTATCCCTCCCACCCTAAAGATATTGACACTCGCCAAAGATGCCTAAGATTGAAAACGTTTTGTCTATTCATTCTAAAATTTTTAATGTCCTCTTGGGAGCAATAAATCAGTTGGTAATGGGAAAATGTGATGAAAAGTCAGTCTAAAGTTGGCCACACATTCGAGGATTGGACAGAATTAGATCTCCTACCTGAATAATGTCCTAAAAATGAGGTATCAAGGACAACCTGTGCTTTGTTTTTGCTTGCTCAGAAGTAAATGAACATGAGAGACATTTTGATTTTGGCCTTGGTAATGGACACAGTTCAAGCTTTTTATTATTTTAAGTAGTTAAGTTTGTCTGCAGATAAGTATGCCTTTTGCAAATGATGACTTTTTTAAGTTCTGTTGAATATAATAGCAGTTTGTCAACTTGTATTCAAATTAAAGCTTGAAATATAGTATATATATATATATATTTTTATCTCTAGTTTCTGTAAAATGTTACTTGACTACTTATAGAAACATTAAAGTTGACTTGGTGATACTTGTGATTGCAGCTTACACTTTTCTCTGGCTTTGTCAGCTATCAAATGGTTCGGGAAGCATATGATGGTACGTTGCCATATAAATTACTCATCTGAATAACTTAGTATCAGTTATTTTACTCATGAACTGAATCTATGTTAATAGTTAGTATTCAGGACATTGGATATCATTTTTGCTCTTTACTCTTTCAGTTTAAGCTGGAAAAAAAATATTTTCTTTTTCAACCCTACATGTTAGTCATGGAGAATATTCAATACTTAACTTCAATCTGTGTAAAAGAGCATGGCTTATTTGAAATTGACTTTTACCTGTGGACAAACATGCTTATCTCACTGCTATTCATTCACTGATTAAACTATATGAATGGCTAGTTTTAAGAGCAGTAAAATTCTGTAATTGTTATTCTATCTAGAAAAAGATTGAAATTCATGTTATTTTCAAAACTCTAATGCATAATAATTGATTGACAATGCTTGTAGTTTTTCTGATATCATTTTAGCCAAATACTGCTTCAAATCTAAGAAAGCAAATAATACTGACTGTCATGTTTTAAATAAGCAATGCATCCTTACTTCAAAGCATAGTGAGTTGTGGCTAATGCTGTAGTTCATGCATGATCAATCTTTATCTGTAAACATTGGGGATTTATCTTAATTTTTATGAAAGTATTAAACAAGTCTTGATGCCCTTGTATCAACTCATGTTTTTGCTGACACTTTTGTTTTTTCCTTTTCCGTTCTATATAATTTCATTTGACGCATCCAAATAGTTTTTGGGAAGAGATATTTCCAAAAAGTTCTTGGGAAGTGATATCAACTAAAATTTGGAACATTAGATAGTTTGCTGCTTATTAAATGGCCTTTCTAATCATGTTCTTAAATTTATTAAGTTTTCCGTTAGAAAATGAATTTTGTAATTGGCATTTCCTGAACTATTATGCTTTTTTTGTGGAGGTATTAAGAACCTGATGCCTTGAATTTAATTAGCTCATCTAGTTCTCTTTATCTCACTCTCTCAGCTGGAAAATCTGGATTTGGGAGTCTTCTTTCATTTGGTCATTCCCCTGGAAAAACAGACAGACTGTACATGAAAGGCCCAGGAGGACGTGGGGAAGTTGAAGTAGCTGTTTCTGGCGTAGCAGGCAAGTCAAAAGTTTTTTTTTTCTTAATTTTTTTTTAATTTGTTGACAAAATGCTTTGTTTGTTTATTTATTCTTTGGTTGTCTAGATGAAACATTGTAAATGTATCAATTATGATTATTGTCTGTTAGCAAGCTGATATGCCATTAAATTCCAGATTGATTGGTACATACGAAAACAGTGGATTATCAAAAAGGATAATAGTAATAACCCATTGGCTATTTGTTGCCCAATGTAAAGTTCGAGCAAGTGTCTAAACTGAGGATATTAGCTTGAAAACTTTTGTGAATGTTTGTTTCTCTCAAGAAACACTTTTATTTTTAGACCCCATCCCTTCCTTTACAATGGGTAATGGACTCCTGATTCATAGTCCCAAAGAAATAAACGAGAGGCACTCCTGGTTGGTTTTCTGAAGTATAAGTTATTGATTAATTGATTGAACATGTAAAGTGAATGGTTTATGTAAAGATTTTCACAATACTGAATATTAGATGTTTCTACCTCAGATCAAAGCCAGCAGGATTCAGGCCCTTTTTCACCAGTTGTATCAAAGGGAGGATTTGGGATTGGCTCAATTGTTCGTAAAGCAGCATCTGTTGCATCTGTGGCAGCCAAGCATGCCTATGCAGCTGCTGCTGCCACCTCAACTTCTGAGGATGAGATGTTGCCCCTCAAATGCTGCTTAATGTCTGTATCATTACCCTGGGATCAAATTGCTTATGATCTTCTGTTTAAGGTGAGATCACCATATGACAATTTCTGATTAATGACATAGTTAACCATATGGGTATTGCTTTCAGGTCATATTAATTTGCTAAACTGGTGCATTGTGTATGTTTTGTATAATTTTGTTGCTTTAGCGGTCAGCTTGCCTCTTCTTTTGATAATTACGGTATTAGTTGGCTGTCAAAAATATGCTTTGGCATTAAAATATTCCAATTTCATTATATTTACCTTGGATCTTCTTTATTGGATGATCAATGATGAATCACGGTGCTCAGATTAAACATGTCAGCGTTCACAGAAGAGTGATTTATCTTTCTTTTCTTTTCCTTTTCTTTTTTTGTTTGCCAATTTCAGGGAAGTCCTCCTCTGAATATGTGATTGTCATGTGTTGCCTGTCACTGGAAATTGCAAAACAATCGAGTCTACTCCTGCAAGTGAAAAGCATGGGAGAGAGGAATTGAAAGCGAGATAAAAGTTTCTACCTTGCCAGGAGATCATTCTGTAATTAAATTATGTATGGAAAATCTCGCTCTCCCTATTCTCTCTCTCTCTCTCTCTCTCTCTCTATTTATCTATCTCTTAGTGTGCATTTTCTGGTGTTGGGTTGAGTTTCTTCTAGTAGTATGTACATTACAAATCATGATATTTAGTAAATACAGCAGCATTGATCATTGCTGCCAGATTTTCAGTTCAATAGCATGTGGTTTTTTCCTAGACTCCTAGTGAGCCCTAACACCTTGCATTACTTATACAATAAGCTACAATAGCATGTGAAATCCCAGATAATCTGTTGACTTCTGAGCTAGCACTTGTATGCTTTTAGTGGTTCAGATCAAGCTATAACTAACTGATTTGCCTTGCCTTTTGTTATGCTTTTTAAGGTTCTCTTGTCGTAGGCTGTCGTGCTTGATCAGTTAGGTTTTCGATAACAGTAATTTCCTTGTAAATGAATGTCCTTAATTAAAGTAAATATAATCTTACAATCTAACCTTTAGCCAAGTTTGAGAAACTTGTTTAATTTGTAGGCAATTATTTCTTGGCAGAATCTTTTATTTAGATGTTTTCTTGTTAGGTTCTGTTCTTAATCAATCACTTCAGGTCTTAATGATTGTAAATTTCTCCTGTTGATTTAACATTTCTCTGTTTTATTGATGTGATACTACGACGATAGGCAACAAACTTTGTTCATTTGCTGCTTACATTATTTTGTTTTTATTGTTAGGTTCTGTTCTTAATCAATCACTTCAGGTCTTAATTATTCATATTCTTTTTCAATTCCCTTAGCATATAAGCTTCTTCTCTAGAAAGTAATAGTGCATATCAAGAGAGGCCCAATTTAGACAGAAGAAGTTGGTAATGATTGTGCTCCAGTGGTGTCCCACACTCTGCTCCTGTCGAGTAAAAGCCATAAAATTTTTAAATTACCAACAAAAGTTCCCACCACGTGATTCACTGCTACTTTCAGATTAAGCAAAAAGAGAAGTCACATTTTAAAATTCATTGTTAATGCTATACTATCTGACGAGCTGATGTCGGTATAGTGGTATGTCCCTCACACCTATACCATAAGGTCGTGGGTTTGAGTTTTACCTCCACCCTAAACCAACCTATATATGGTTTGGAATTTGGATAGGCCACATAAAATTTCTTAAAAATTAAATAGAAGTGTTTAAATCTTTAATGTTTAAAATAAGATTTGAGTAAAAGTTAATAAAATAAGTTTAATATTTTGAGTGAAATTGATAGGACTGAAAATACGTAGCATTGCATTAACCCTTGGCAATCTTTGGTTGGTAGGAGTACCGTGGTAGGACGGTCATGGAAAGCGATTGGTGAGAGAATTCCAGCCCCTCAACAAACTTGGCTCATTTTTTTCCATTTATGGTAGGGTTCCTTCCTTGTGTTATAAATGCAAAAGGGTGTGTTTACCGATCAAGAGCCTTCAAGAATTCTTGTGAGAAAATGAAATTTTAAATCATGATTTATGATTATTATGTTTACTAAATTTTTGGGAATTAATTTACGTTGACACATAAATAAAGGGTCATTTTAATATTGTTTTTGAGAAGTTAAAATCAGCATATTTTATAATTTTGACATAAAATGATGTTGGGTAAAACTTCCAAAAGTGATTAATTGATAATCTGGTAAGTTTTGATAGTGATTTTGAGAATTAGATAGGGGTTACTTTTTGAGAGTGATTATGAAATAAACTATTTCAGTATTTAATTAATCTTTTAAAATATCATTATTATTCTTTTAAAATCAAATTAAAATCATTTATATATCTTATTTTATCTTAAAATTAAATATTGTAATTAAATATTGATTTGAGTTATAAAATCTTTTAAAAATATTTTTATTGTTCTTATGGAAAAAAATTTCAAATTTAAATATTCTATTTAAATATTAATTTAATATATATAATTAATGAAAAAAATGAAATGATGTTCTAAAATTATGCCTATTTTAGCCGTTATAACTAATATCAGCACTTTTGAAATAAAATTACCAAACATATGTATACTGTTTTGAGCTATACAATAGTTTTAAAAGTACAATTAACCAAACAAGTGCCGATTAAATTCACAGTTGATTATTCCTTCAACTCAATTAATGGTGATTATTATAAAAGTTACAATAATATCAAATATATGTATATTGTTTTGAGCTATACCGGAGTTTTAAAAGTACAATTAACCAAACAAGTGCTGATTAAATTCACAGTTGATTATTTCTTCGGCACAATTAATGGTGATTATTATAAAAGTTACAGTAATATCAATCTTGCCTAAAGAATTAACTAATTTCGTTTTCTTTTCATCCGCAATTAGTACACTAACCCATAGTGTAGAAAAACAAATGCAACATGTAATTAATGTTGCATTATTTTGCAAACCCAATATTAAATTTATCTTTAACCATCCTTGTTATTTGAATTAAACACAATGACTTAAAAATTAATCAGGAGTTACTTTTCAACTTATTAAAAACCTTTCTTACTCAAAATTCATTAAATTTTATCAGATATCTCATCTTTGAAAGAAGGTTATCGTTCGACTGATTCTATATTGTATATAATTTTTGACTATTTTTGACTCAAAACAAAGGGCAAGGCTAATGCCATTTTTTCTTTATCTTGTAAATTGTATAGATGACTATGTGATATCCATCATTAAGATAGATAATTGGGTGCCGATATTGACACCCATAAATATGATAAGCACACACACATTTTTATAAAAAATTTAACTACAAAAATATCCTAATAGGAATTTACCAATAATGACAAATTAGTTTAATTAAAATTAAATTAAATACTATGTACACCCATTAATTACACTCATATCTTCAACTATATCACTCTAATTAAACTTTAATTATATTTCAAGTATCAAAATCTCCAATTATCATTCTTCGAATTCTTGCAGATCATATCAAGTTTAGAGACATCAACAGTGAGAAAGGAAAGTTTGAGAAGGTTGGTTTCGTTGTAAGGACTTTGCAGGAGCTAGTGGACAAATTTGATTAAAGCTTTTTTTTTTTTTTTGGACTACAATCTTTATTAAAAAAAGATCAAGAAAGGCCAATTGAACAACAACAAAAGCAAGGAAGAGGACAGAAGCAACTAGCACCCATTTCCACAGCCAATAAACAGAACAACAAGCTAGCAGCTACACAAAGCAACTGAGAACCCCAACACCCCACACGCCTAAAAGCCAAACCAAACTTAACAAAAGCAAACACAACCAGTAATCAAATTTTTTTTAAGTAATCAAATTTGATTACTTGTAAATCAAACAAGTAATCAATTTTTTTTTTTAGTTTCTTTGTTTGTGAGAGAATGCTTGAAGTGAAAGTAATATTTGGAAATCAAGAATTCGAAATTGAGAGAACTTGACAACTTGAAATAGAGCTTCTCGAAATTTAAGAATTTAAGAATTCTCTGTGTTTTCGAGCCTGAAGAATCTAAGAATTTATCATTTGTGAAATTGGGTGTGTTGATAACTTAAGAGGGTTTATAAATAAATTGTATTAAAATTAAAATATCCATTTAAATAAGGGTACTATTGGCATTAAGTTAGGGGTTTATAGTAATGTTTTAATTTTAAATTTTAGACATGGATTTACTTATAAATATGAGTGTGCTTATCATAATTATGGGTGTCGCACCCTATATAATTTCATGATTTATTCCAACTATAATGATGCTGTTGTTGGGGAGAGGAGAGCATCTTTAACAGTCTACCTTGAAGACTCCCTTAAATAAAGGTGGATGTTGATGTAAGGGGCCATTAAGGGAGTATTGTTGGAGCACATACTCCAACAATACTCCCTTAAATGGTCCCTTTAATAATTTATTATTATTATTTAAATGTTTGATGTTGTGTAATAAATATTATATGGAGTTTTTAAGAAATAAAATAATCTTAAATAGGTGGAGCCCACTTTAAGGGGGTCTAAAAACACCTCTTAATTAAGGGAGTGAATTCCACTTGAACACAATTAAGGGGGTCATTTAGGGAGTTGTTGGAGTTGTAAAAATACACATACTTCCTTGATTAAGCTAAGGGATGTCATTAAGGGAGTCTGTTGGAGATGCTCATATACAAGATAAAACAAAACAAAAGAACTATGGCAGTTGCTTAACATAACTAATTAGGGATTTTATATGATGATGAAAAAAAAAAGCAGGCATCTTTGATTGAATTGTTTTTAGTTCACAGGCCATGGCCGCACATGAAGCCAACTTCCAAGTTAAAATAATAATAATAATAATAATAAAAAGATAGGAGGCAGAATTATGCTTAATTAAGTTCACTTTTGTCATCAATTAATTAAAAGTTATATAAACAAAACAAGTATAGAACGTGTGCATGCATGTTAGCCTCCACTATAAGAACTGCAACTTTTAGAAACCTAACATGCCTTAACCAAAACTAACTGCCAACTACGCCAAAATACTAAACCACCACTATCTAAAGACAACTACAAATAATGCTATGTGATCCAAAAAACTGCCATCAATGGAATCTTTACTGTTGTATGTATATATAATTTAATATATATATATACAGTCTTTCTATTATCAGTTCGAACTGACAAAAGTTATATCAGTTCCTTGTATGTGGGCCATTGGATTTAAATATTTTGACTGACAAGTGCATACAGCCAAGTCAAAGTATTTAAATCCAGTGACTCACATACAAGGAACTGATATAACTTTTGTCAGTTGGAACTGATATAACTTTTGTCAGTTCGAACTGATAATATAATTTCTGTATATATATATATATATATATTGGTGCCGCTGGTCACTGGGGCAAGCAGTAAACTCAGATGTCCTGGGTTCGATCCCTGGCAACCACGTTTCTCTTGGGACCACTGGAGGTTTACCTGGCTGTTAACTTCAGGTCCTCGTGGGATTAGTCGAGGTGCGCGCAAGCTAGCCCGGACACCCACAGTCCCACGGATACCAAAAAAAGGGTACAAATTTTTTTTATCACTATTTGGGCCTGACTTTGTAAGAATATCACCACTTTACTAATTCAAGTTTAAAAGGCACCTATTTAGGTGACCAAACAAAAATACCATTATTTTGTCGGTTTGTGTCTTTTCAAACCTAGAGAGAAAAAAGTTGAGAGAGAGAGAAATCCGACTGAAAATCTCACGTCTGCAAGAAATCCGACTGAAAATCTCACGGCGAACTCACTAGTGGTGGCGCTATAGTCCTGAAGTCGACGAGAATCTGCAAGACGATGAAGATCTGGGTTTCTGAGCCTTTTAACACTTTTTCCGAGCCTTTTCAAATAGTCTCCGAGCTTTTTAATTAGTAATCCGAGTTTTTTTTAAGGAATATGAATATGTTTGTCAATTTTGAATCTCTGAGCCTTTTAACACTGTCTCCGAGCCTTATAATACATTGTCCGAGCCTTTTCAACAGTAATCCGAGCTTTTTCATTTTTATGAATAGATTTGTCAATTTTGAATCTCTGAGCCTTTTAACACTGTCTCCGAGCCTTTTCATACATTGTCCGAGCCTTTTCAACAGTAATCCGAGCTTTTTCATTTTTATGATAGGTTTGTCAATTTTGAATCTCCGAGACTTTGTAAATAGTCTCCGAGCCTTTTCAATTTGTTTCACACAACCAGCTTAACGTTTATAAAAGACTCGGAGAACAAATGAAAAGTCTCTGAGACTAAATGAAAAGGCTCGAGCCTTTTCAATTGTTCCCCGAGCCTTTTCAATTAGTCTTCGAGACTTTTCATTTGTTCTCCGAGACTTTTCATTTGTTCTTCAAGACTTTTCATTTGTTCTCCGAGCCCCCCCGAATGCGTCTGCATAGCGCCACAAAACTAATTATTCAATAAAGTTGCATTGATAATATTATGATGTTCAACCTCCATTAGAGGTCTGTTATAGAGGAAGGTGAAAGAATAAAAATCAGAAAACTTCAAAGTAAGAAAGAGAAAGTGTAAAGTAAGGGTAATTTTAGTAGTTCGCCATAATAGGTGTCTTTTAAACTTAACTTATTAAAGCAGTGACTTTATCACCAAATCAGTTCAAAAATGTGACATTTTCCACCAATTCCACACCAATATATATATATGATATATCGAGTAACTTATTATTATTGTTATTTTTTTAAGTTTGATATCGGTACCACCGTTCAATGTGGTTTGATACCCATTCAATCCGTTAATATCTCAAATTTGAATTATAAAAAAAAAGAGTCTGACATCGGTCGGGTACTTAGGAATCTATTGAAACCTGATAAGATCAATCGCTACTAGTATGAGTAGGAAAGCAGCTCCCACAACACTTTAAATATGATATTATAGACAAAAGTGAAACTTGAACCTTTATCACGGATGTGAAGAGAAAGTGCACAACTAGTTGAGCTATGAGTGAATGTGGATAAAATAACTTGTATAATTCTTCTTTTTTTGGTAAATATAAAGTTTATGTTTGTTTTCAAAAACACTACCCAACTCAAAATGTTTGTCCAAAAATGATACAAAATAATGTTATAAATAAATTAAAAAAATCATTTTCTACAGCATTCAAATTGATTTTTAGATAACTTTTCCTCTCTAACTAATGAAGGTCTCAAAACTTTCAGTTTTTATAATCAACGTTAAGAGAGTTAAGTGCATTAATTCCATGCATGCATGAATAGAGCTGAGAATAATCTCAACGCGCGTACAATTTGTCCAAGGAATTTTGCCACCATTTTTATAAAGAGTAATACTATACGATCCAAAAATTAACTCAAAATACAATACAAATGATGTGGTAAATGAGTTGTCATTACCATATAAATTATGGGATGATGTAGTGAATAATATGGTCCAGCAAGAACAAATCACTTACCAGTTGCCACATCATTTGGATACATTGATTTTTGAACTAAATTTTTAGGTTGATTAGCATTAGTGTTTCATATATATAACCCACTCGTTTCAAGCAAAGTAAACCCTAAATTAGTCGAATTATGTGCATGAAATCATTCCTCATCATAACTCATGATACATAAATTATATAATAACCAAACCATTGAAGATGTCAATTAAGGGAAAGAATTGAACCACACACACAATATTCTTAAATATGAATATGCCTCTTTTGTCTTTTTCGTTCACGTCCACTAAACCAAACCAAACCCTACTGACTCACCGACATACTCCACGTACTCTGATTTCACTTGCACTCACATTTTTATTATAAAAAGGAAGGACTCAAATCAACTGTCAAATTTTGGTGTCCCAATTTGTGTCCAACCAATTAAATTGGGATATGTGTGCATATTTAATTATTATTTTTCAACTGGTTCTATAAATGTGCACACATATCCCAATTTGGTTGGTTGGACACAAATTGGGACACCAAAATTTGACAGCTGATTTGATTCCAAAAAGGAAACCAAGTAATTAATAAGTAGCAATTAAAACAATTACACTAACCTTTAATTTCTCACCTCACCTGCATACCTCATACCACTTTTGTCGCAATCTGTCTGATAACCTTTATTGATCTGATGTTTTTCCTGATATTTTAAAAACATGTGATTGGTTGTTGATAAAGTGGTTGTTGAAACCAATCATATCTTAACTACACATTCATTTCAACACTTATATGTCATGAGATTACGTGAGGTCAGGAAAAAAAATCAGATTATTAGAGGATCCAAATTCAACCCCCAAGTCTTTTTTTTAAATAAAAAAATAAAAATTGTATGTGTTATTATTATTTTTGTTTGATTCTTAGTGATTAAGCTAACCCTAGCTAGCTCATTTCCTCCTACTCTTCCTCACGACCCCACCTCACAAAAAGCAGATCCTCACTAACATAACACACCCCCACCACCGCTTTAGTCTTTACATACAATAAAAAGATAAATAAATAAAAAAATAAAAAAATAAAAAAATCTTACTTTTGTACATGAGAAGAGTTAAAGTAATTGTAACTCCTCCGAAGTTCTTCTATATATACTCTTCACTTACGCTTCTTTTCTTCCCTTTTCTCCTTCCTCTCTCTTCCTCTCTCTTTTTTTCGCTCTCTAAAACCCTTCTTCTTCTTTTTTAATTGTTGTTGTTTTTGTTCTTTAATTATCAATGTTCTTCTCCGAAGAAGACCAGTTGCCGGTTCTTAATGAAACCGGGTTCAACTTAACAACCGATGAAATCGAGGAACTGCTGTCCATGTTCCAAACAGGAGACGATACGAGCTCGGTGATCATGAGCCCGAACTCCGGTTCGGAGGAGTCGAACCAGGGCGTTGTCTACAGTGTTGATGAGAGGAAGAAGAGGCGGATGTTGTCGAACCGGGAATCGGCTCGGAGGTCACGGTTGAGAAAGAAGAGACATTTAGAGAACTTGACGGAGCAAGTGAAGCAGTTGAAAGTAGAGAACCGAGAGCTGAAGAACCAGTATAGCTTCATTTTAAACAAGTGTCACCTTGTATGGACAGAAAATGAGCTTTTAACATCCGAGTACGTCGCTCTATGCGCCAGACTCTCTCATTTATGCCAAATTTTACGCGCAAATCATCACAACTATTGATCGATGACTACGTACATTAATCAATCATCGTTAAATATATATATGATCTCATTATAAATTATTTCACCAACTTAATTACTCTATATATATACAATGATCAATAAAATTATAGCTAGCTCTAATAAAATGAAAAAAAAAAACAAAATTACTCTCTCTTTCTGGCGATGATCAGTTTTTTTGTTTTTGTTTTTTTGAGAGAAATGTGGTGGGGGCGTGTTTCCACAAAAACCACGTTGTTTAAACCGTGTAAAGTTTTTGTGGTCTGCTTTTGCTCTCCCAACTTTTTTTTTAGCTTTGTAGTAGTGATAAAAGAGGTTAATTGGGAGGTTATTATTATAGTGTCAGGATTATGCAGCTAGTTCGAATATGATTTCTATGTATATATATATAATGTTTTCAAGGAGAATCCGTGAATGAATGAGATGCTTTTTATTATTTATTTTTATTTTGGTCCTTTTGAAAATTACTATATATATCTTGCAAGTTAGCTAGCTAGAGAGTCAAGAGTCAAGACACACAGTGCTATTATATAACAGAGAGATGTCCAAACAAATTAAAACAAGACACAAGTGGGGTCTGGTCATCTACTTTGTTATATCTTTTATGTTGTTTGTACTTGGACCCACAAATCATGCTAAGATTCATGTGATAAAAAGATATATGATCATGTTCCTGCTGGGAATATATTCACTTAATTAAAGTTAAACTCCATACAAATATATATAACGCTGTAAAAATCAATACAACCGCCATGCAGAAAACTTGGGTTTTGTTGCAGTGACAATCATGAATAAACTTTTAAGGCATCAATCAAGCACATGGGTTCAGGTTTCAATGTTATATGCAAAGTGAACCAATCAACATGCAAATATTTTGTACCCACATGTTCAGAAAACAAAATTACAGAGAATTAATTACAGTTTCTTACACAAGTATAAATTCCAGGCCAGGACTCAAGAGAGAGCTCCATCAACACTAAGTAAACTTACAATAAACTTACATAAATAAATTTAATTAATTAACAAAAAAATCTGTGACAACTGCGACGACTGTTAATTAGGGCTAAAAAGAATGAGAAACATCAACAACTATAACATTTTCTTACACAAATTTTGACACAAGTTCTTAACCATTATATATATATATATATATATAAGAACAGTACATATTAATCTTTTTTCAACCATTGTAAATTTGGAAGATGTAAATTAAAGAGATATAATATGAACTCGTAATTTGATTGATGTAGGTTTGACAAGTTTATCGTTTGGTCAACTTTAACTTTCTCGACTTAGTTTAGCACTTTTGAAAGATGAAATGTATGGATATAACATAAATATCATCATCAATCCTCACTTCATAAAAGTTATTACAGTAGTGCTAGCTAGGGAGTAATTTGAAAATGAACAGCCATATATAGTAATTAAACATTTTCATGCACACGGATCACAAGATCATGAAATTAATTAACAAAAATGGAAATTAAAGCCCACATGTAGTGGCGACCCGACCATATCTCAATTTAATACAAGAATGATACTCGCTGCGCATGCACGGTACAACAGGCATCCGCGGCATATATAGGCAAGGAGTCGGGTGTTTAATTTTACCCCCACCAAGGCAATCACCCATGTGGACCGCCTAATCCCTTAAATCAATCTGGAAATTAACTAGTAATAGAGATTTGCATATATATATATATATATGGAAGACGATTGAGTACTAGACATAAGACGAGTATCACTTGATCATATATAAATCTTGTTCCAACACGTTCAAGTCATATGCACTTTTGTAAGCCAAATTAATTAAACTCTGCTTCTCTTGCTCTGGAGTCTAGACTTTGCTCTTCTCTTGCAGTACCACAAAGTGGTGCACCTAACCTTTATCCTAATGGTTATTTTGATTTTCAAGTAAGCAAGTGACACAAGAACTTCTTCAGGTCCAAAGTACCTAGAAGGTTCTCGTCTAGATAAACTCTCACAACCCTAAAGAAGCTTGGCATCTGATTTTCAAGAGAGAAACTTTAACTTCGCAAACACGGCAGGCTGACTCTTTGACTTTTGGAGGCCATATTCGAACCAACAACCTTATAGTGATGTTCTCTTGTAGTACCACAAAGTGGTGCACCTAACCTTTATCCTAATGGTTATTTTGATTTTCAAGTAAGCAAGTGACACAAGAACTTCTTCAGGTCCAAAGAACCTAGAAGGTTCTCGTCTAGATAAACTCTCACAACCCTAAAGAAGCTTGGCATCTGATTTTCAAGAGAGAAACTTTAACTTCACAAACACGGCAGGCTGACTCTTTGACTTTTGGAGGCCATATTCGAACCAACAATCTTATAGATCATGATGTTCTCTTGTAGTACCACAAAGTGGTGCACCTAACCTTTGTCCTAATGGTTATTTTGATTTTCAAGTAAGCAAGTGACACAAGAACTTCTTTAGGTCCAAAGTACCTAGAAGGTTCTCGTCTAGATAAACTCTCACAACCCTAAAGAAGCTTGGCATCTGATTTTCAAGAGAGAAACTTTAACTTCGCAAACACAGTAGGCTGACTCTTTGACTTTTAGAGGCCATATTCGAACCAACAATCTTATAGATCATAGTGTTCTCTTGCAGTACCACAAAGTGGTGCACCTAACCTTTATCTTAATGGTTATTTTGATTTTCAAGTAAGCAAGTGACACAAGAACTTCTTCAGATCCAAAGTACCTAGAAGGTTCTCGTCTAGATAAACTCTCACAACCCTAAAGAGGCTTGACATCTGATTTTCAAGAGAGAAACTTTAACTTCGCAAACACGGCAGGCTGACTCTTTGACTTTTAGAGGCCATATTCGAACCAACAATCTTATAGATCATGATGTTCTCTTGCAGTACCACAAAGTGGTGCACCTAACCTTTATCCTAATGGTTATTTTGATTTTCAAGTAAGCAAGTGACACAAGAACTTCTTCAGGTCCAAAGTACCTAGAAGGTTCTCGTCTAGATAAACTCTCACAACCCTAAAGAAGCTTGGCATCTGATTTTCAAGAGAGAAACTTTAACTTCGCAAACACGGCAGGCTGACTCTTTGACTTTTGGAGGCCATATTCGAACCAACAATCTTATAGATCATGATGTAGGTGTGAGAGGTGAATCACCGGCCAACCTCATCTTATTTATTATTATTATTTTGAAACATAATTTTCACTGTCAACACGTATATATATTTATTGATAGTTAACATTTTTGTTTTTTACAGAATATATATAGTTAACTTTTTAGTGCATGAATCATACATGTGCTGCATGATCCACTCTAAACCCTGTCAATTAATTGACACTGAATTTACTTTAGTCAAAATGCTAAAAATTAAGGTATAAACAATCGAGCCATTGGGCCTCTTGCCAATGTGGTGTGACTCTTCAAAGGGAGACTCCACCATCACGGTTCAACGTCCGGCACCGTGTATATATATACATCCATTATTTCCTTGTCCCACCTCATGTGTGGGTGTTCTCTCCCCAATTGTGGGAGTAGTTGTCCGGGCTGTGCTCGTAGTGTCCAATCCTCGCAGGGTCCCGGTAGTTGTTGTACATTCAAAAAACAATAAAAAAGTATAAACAATCGAACAAGTGTACATTAATTTGCGTGTCAAATAAGTAACTATCCTAACGTTTGGAATATGATCAACAAATTATTGAAAATGAATGGGACCCAAATTCCTGTAATATTCAGAATATTATAGCTAGGTTGAATATTGATCCTCGCTGTGTTGTGGCAACTGTTGATTGGATATAATAATTTTTAAGGTTTCATTGCAGTTAATTTTCATATTTGTTTCCTTTTCTAAAATTTGACATGTTCAATCTTTAAGGAAACCAATACACAGCAACCAGAACATTCGCGAGATATATATATTGTAAGTTTAATTAAGCACACGTGAGTATGATTAGATGCTTTTTTTTTTTTTTTCTTTTTCTTTTTGTCAAATTAAAATCAAGCACGCACCATGAATATATATGATTCTTCCCGCATCTCAAATGTTGTAGTTGTTACGAAACTTTTTAAAAAAAATTACAAAAAACAGAAAGGAATATATAAATTAAAAGAATGTCTGCAACTATTGAGAGTTTGAAGTTTCAATGAACTAACCCAATATATATCCAAATTAAAGTCAAAAAGTCTATATACTATTCATGCTTATCTTTATATATCTATATCCTTTTTCTCTTTCTTTTTGTCACTCACACAGCTTTGTAACTAATAGAGACCTATTAGTCAATTATGGTAGACTGAAAGCATGTTAATTAATTATAATTAGTATATAATTACTTACGTATGTAAATTTGATTTGCATGGACTATAGTATAAATAAATGGGGGAATTGCACAAACAACCCTCGAGGTTTGATAAAATTATACAGATATGGCAGTTTTAGCCATATACACACAAACTTCCCTTAATATTTGAAAATTGTTGCACAAACATCCCTTTCCGTTAGATAGATCCGTTAGTCAATGGTTAAAAGTGTAAAAAGTCTAAAATACCCTTTATTTTTATTTTAAATAAACTAAAAAAATTAAAAAAATAAGATAAAAAATATTAAAAAAATATTTTAGATAACATGAATGTATCTTAAATCTAAAACCCAGAAAAAAAAAAAAATTCATCTTCACAAATAAAAAAAATAGTTTTTTAAACAATTTAATAATAAATAATTTTAAAATTTTAAAATTTTAATTTAAAATTTAAAATTTATTTAAAATCAAGGGGGAATTGCACAAACTAATTTTATTTTTTTTAGGATGAATTTTTTTCTAGCTTTCTGATTTAAGATATGTTCATATTTTCTAAAAGATTTTTTAATATTTTTTAATCTTATTTTTGAATTTTGAATTTTGTTTGAAATAAAAAATATAGAGTATTTTGGACTTTTTACACGTTTGACCATTGACTAACGGATCTATCTAACGGTAGGGGATGATTGTATAATAATTTTTAAATGTTGAGAGAAGTTTGTACGTATATGGTCAAAACTGACATATTCGTGCAATTTTATCAAACCTCGGGGATGTTTGTGCAATTCCCCCTAAATAAATAAATAAATGTCCCACGATCTCCCAAGTGATGGGGCCTTTGAATTTGTGGCAGCTTCCAGAGTTCCAGGTGCAAGTAATGGATTTTGATAGTGAGATCTGTAGCCCCCATCAAATCAGCAAAGTTTCGTTTTTATTTTAATTTTTTGAAGAAAAAGAAAAGGAAAGAAAGAAATAAAATAAAGCATTTGATTATTCAACCACTGAAGGAGAACAAAAAAAAAAAAAAAAAAGGTTATAGTGCTCCCTTAATTTTACCCACAAGAAATTTTTTTGTTAATTAATCAGCATTGATTCTGATTTCTGCACCACATAGGCAAATATCATTTGCCAATATGTTGTTCATGAATGGTTGGCTCCCATGTATTGGCTTTGTTGATTATATTTTATCATTCTCTTGTCGATCTCTCTTTTTCTTCACTCGCAAGTACTCAGAAGTCACCCACAAAATAAAAGAAGGAATATTTTTTTAAAGTTATGTTTTAAAAAAAAAAAAAAAAAAACTGTGATTTGCTAATCAGTGATCACAAAGGTGATAAGGAGACAATATCCAATATTATTGTACCTCTTCGATTTGCAATCTTTTTTTCTTTTCTTGTTGATGAGACGTGCATGGGCTTAATTGCCTTGGCCAACTCGACCACAGTTACTGTTGTTGTAGAAAATATTCCTTGAACACACTTTGGAAATGTACTTGATGATTCAATTGCCTTGTCGAAAAGTAATGGTAGTGATTAAACAATTGTCACACAAGTAGATCGATTTGATACTTCAATGGTATCATTTATATATCTTCTACGATTTGATTGTGATGTTCGCTTTCATTTCTTCTATGGCTTTATCTAGCTAGAGTCTAGACATATATGGACAATTTAATAAGTAATATTAGGAATTTCTATTTATATCTCGCTTTGTGATAAGACGTTAACAACCGATTGATGTATTGATACACATTAATTTTACATGCTACATGCATATCAATCGATTGATATTACCTTATCATAAGTTGAAATACAAATCGGGATCTCTAACGTCATTAAAATTTAGCCTGAATTCATAAATATCCCTGAAAGCCTGTGTTCCTTTATCACTCCCAACTGCAAACCAAGAAACGAAGTTTATAAAGATCATTCTAGAGGGGTATTGGTGATTCCTGATTGTTGCATTTGCAGGAAGTAGCCAACTTGACCTAGTAGTAGTTCAATTTGGTCTTGTAATGTAAAGAGTAACATACGTAATTCCAACCAACATGTTAATAAATGCAAACTATTTCTTTGAATTCTAGACTTGTAATTGAGATTTGTAATAGTTACAATGACATATCACATATGTAAGCAACTATTGATATATCAAATATCGATTTGAACTTGATATTTCCTCTCCGGTGGATTTGCCTTATGAGACCAATATAATCAATCATACATGTGACCTATATATATAAACTTTCAAGTGAGGGATTCCTTACTTTAATTTCGATAAGAACTTTGATAAAATCATATCGATTTTTATGAATTTTGATTTGAATTTTTATGTGGATGATAAGTTTAGTGAAATCTACATTTGAATAAAATTTGAGAATTTTTTAAGCAATATAACTATTTATCCCGATTTTGTTAAATATGAAGACATCGGAAAAATGGAATAAATATAGAAAAAAAAAATTAGTACTTGAAAAATTCTCAAATTTTATTTATAGGTAGATTTCAATAAACTTATCATCCACAAAAAAATTCAAATCAAATATATATAAATCAATGTAATTTCATTAAGATCCTTACCGAAATTAAAGTAATTGATACCTCACTTAAAAGTATATATATTTCTTCACCATAAAAATATGAACAATTGAACTCTTATCTCTCCCCCGGATGCTTACTAGTCATTGAATTTTAATATGAGGTTCACAAAAATTGAATTTTTTAAAATTAATTAAAGGGATAATTACCCCAGTGGCCATCGAATTGATGACACACTATCAAAATGGCCACTGGATTGGAAAGTTGTTCCAAAATGGCAATTATTGGCAAACTTTGTGACACTAATGGCCATTCCATCCAATTCCATCTAATTCCATCCAATGAGTGACATTTTGGTAAATAAATGGATACCATTAATTTATTTTAGATTTTTTTGGAAATCAATTTTTTCAATGAGTGACATTTTGGTAAATAAGTGGATGACATTAATTTAATTTAGATTTTTTTGGGAAATCATTTCTTTTATTTTTTGAAAAGAATAATTATATTTAGTGTGTAAATATATATATATATATATATATATATATTGCTATTTATTAAAAATAATTATAACCGATGCAACAAAAAAAAAAAAAAAAAAAAAAACACATAAATCATCTTCATAATAATAGTTTGGCCTCTCTCTTTTAAACAAATTTGCTTTCTCGAACCTCGCAATATCTCTTTATATTTGGTGTGTATATATATATATTTTAAGAAGATTAAGGTTATAAAATCTAAAAAATTTAAAAAACAAAGAAGAGACACGTATATTGATCTAAACCATTATTTTTGTTTTTTGAAAATAATAATTATATTTAGTGTGTGTAAATATATAAATATATATATTTATACACACTAAATGTAATTATTCTTTTCAAAAAAAGAAAATTTTGATTTCCCAAAAGCATCTAAAATAAATTAATGTCATCCACTTTTTTACCAAAATATCACTCATTGTAAAAATTGATTCAAAAAAAATCTAAAATAATTAATGACATCCCTTTATTTACCAAAATACCACTCATTGGATGTAATTGGATGGAATTAGATGGAATGGCCATTAGTGTCACAAAGTTTGCCAATAATGGCCATTTTGGAACAACTTTTCAATCCAGTGGCCATTTTGATAGTGTGTCATCAATTCGATGGCCACCGGGGTAATTATCTCTTAATTAAAAAGTAAAAGAAAATATATCACTATCTCCTCTCCGGTCTCCGGTAACTATAATGTGTTAAATCCATATTTTTTAATATTCAATTAAAAAAAAATTAATTCATTAAAATAAACAACATACATACGGGCTACGGCCCAAGTACGATCAACCGTCGGGTTGGGTCCGGCCCAAGTACGATCGACCGTTGGGTTGGGTCCCATTATATTGCCAGTCAGTCATAAAATCAAGGGCATTTCCGTCAATGCAAAATGCTTTGAAAAGCAAAGCGAGAGATCCCGCCTGAACCCTGAATTTGAAAAAAAAAAAAATCATATAGATTATAGAGAGACAGACAGACGTGAGAGTAAAAAGAGAGAAGAAAAAAAATGGAGAAGATCTGTGTGGCAGTGAGGGTGAGACCGGCTGTTCCTCAAGAGATCTTCAATGGAACCTTCTGGAATGTGGAAGATAATCGTGTCTCTCTTCACCGGCAACACGGCACCCCTATCTCCGGCCTATCCTTCGCTTTTGGTAAATTTTTTTTTTTTTTTTTTCATTTATAATTTCTTTCTCTTTTTTATCTGTCTGCTTCCTCAATTTTTTTTAATAATAATTTGTGTGTGCCGCACAGATCATGTGTTTGATGAAAATTGCGGAAATGCTCGAGTGTACGAGCTTCTTACCAAGGATATCATTCACGCTGCAGTCGAGGGTTTCAACGGTATTTCTTCTTTTATATTATTTCTTTTATCTCTTTTATTTTTGAGCTGGGTTTTGGTTTTTAGCGGTGGGTTTGTGGAATAATTAGTGTATAATTGTGAATTACTGGAATTCTGCTTAAGGGGTTTGTTTAGTTTTTGTTTGATTACCCAGAAAATAGGGAAGATATGATATAACTAGCATAATGTAAGCACCCGAGTAAAATAAAGCATGGATAATTTAGTTGAGGAGGATTAAGGAGAGGAAGTGGAGGAACGGAGAGTGTGTTCTTTTAATTATATGAAGTTGTTAATTGAAACATGCAATTCTTAAAATAAAATGAAAAATGTTTTTGAAGCTGACTATGTACGTGTTCACAGGAACTGTATTTGCATATGGGCAGACCAGCAGTGGAAAGACTTTCACCATGAATGGTTCCTCAAGTGAACCTGGAATCATTCCTCTGGCAGTTAGAGATATTTTTGATAACATACAGATGGTAAGCACTAAGCACTACTAAGTCTACTATAGCTGCTACGAAATTTTCATATTTAATTTTGTGCCTACAAAAACACAAATATTGACTTTGCCATATACCCCCAGATGTCCGACAGAGAATTTCTTATTCGGGTTTCTTACATGGAAATTTACAATGAGGAAATCAATGATCTTCTTGCGGTTGAGAATCAGAAGTTGCCTATACATGAGAGTTTGGAGGTTTGCTATTGATGAAACTTAGACAACTTTCCATTGGTTTCTATAGAATGTACAAAAATCTCTTATTTTTCTTGTTTTCTAGCGTGGGATATTTGTTGCAGGTCTTAGGGAGGAAATTGTCAATAGTGCTGAACAAGTGATTAAGCTCATTGAGTCTGGAGAAGGTTGAAAGAAGAAATCAATAATATCCCTCTGCTTCTTGTCCTTTCCTATAGTTGAATATGAATAATTCTTTGCTTATTTGGTTTTATACTTTTCAGTTAATAGGCACTTTGGTGAGACAAACATGAATGTCAGAAGCAGTAGATCTCACACGATTTTTAGAATGGTAATTCTTGATAAATATCATTGGAAATGAAGTTCAAATTCCACATGTTCTTTTACAAAATATACAGTTAAATGTTTTACTTTTTCTGTATGTACCAGGTGATTGAAAGCAAGGGAAAGGAGACCAATCCTTCTGGTGATTATTCAAGTTCTGATGCCATTCGTGTCTCAGTCCTGGTTCGTATCCATTCCCCGACATTGTGTAAACAATTTTATAAACAATGTGAATAGCCTTTTATTTAAGACGGTATGAGTATCATTCTAGATTTTATTCTTTCTTGTAAAGTAGACTTTGGTAGATTTAGCCGGGTCTGAACGGATTGCTAAAACTGGAGCTGGTGGAGTACGGTTAAAGGAAGGAAAGTACATCAACAAGAGCTTAATGGCTCTTGGCAATGTGATTAACAAACTAAGCGAAGGTGCAAAGCAGAGGTATTTGTTTCTCCTGCAGTAGATAATATTTGAAATAACAAATGTATTAATGATAGGAATCACCCATGCAGAGGACATATTCCTTATCGTGATAGTAAGTTGACTCGCATACTTCAACCTGCTTTGGGTGGTAATGCCAAAACTTCAATTATTTGCACTATAGCACCAGAAGAGGTAAAACATTACCTATGTTTAATATGTTGTGCTATCTTATCTGTAGCAGTTTTGTTTAATTATGATGCATTGTGATACATTTAGGTTCATATTGAGGAAACAAAGGGAACTCTCCAATTCGCTAGCAGAGCCAAGCGCATCACTAATTGTGCTCAAGTGAATGAGGTTTGTTTGTTTTTTTATTGTAATCTTTTTGTCACTTTCATTTAGCTCAGATGGCTAGTGGGTGGGGTCATGGAGATTTGAGTAGTGTTGAAATCATGATGATGTCTTGCTGTACTGGAAAAGAAGAAAAAGCATTGCTAAATTGCCAACCTTCGACTCTAAAGAAGTATTGAGATTTAATGGTTACATTTAGTACCCAGTTGATCACTTGATGCAGTCAAAAATAGGAAAAAATAAAATGGTTAACTAGGCAAACTAATGAAACAATCTTTCAATAGCTGAAAAAAATAACTGTTTATGAAGTAACCAATTTAAGTTATAATATACAAAATCTGAGGATCCACTTCTCTGATGTCAAATAATTTACCTAAATTGTTTTGAGATACTTGAGCACGTGGTAAGACTTCAAAAATCACTTGAGGACCTAGACTTCATGTCTTAACATGATAGAATTTAAGTGTCATGTCTTTCCTTTTCAAATCAAACTGTATAAAAATGTGAGAACATTCAAGATAGTTTAAACGAAGTGGATATATATGATGGATATATAAGGATGTGTACGTGATTCCATCATCAACTGGATAATATAGAATTTGGATTGCACATTGTATAAATCCTTTCAGCACTAAAATGCTGGCACTAATCATGCAACATTACTTCCTTTGGAAGCATTCTTATATGACTGATTATTTTGATAGCTTTTATCTCAGTGTTCCTTCCACTTGAATTTCACAATGTATCTTTTATGGTCGAATTTTTCACAGATTTTGACAGATGCAGCTTTACTGAAGCGGCAGAAGTTAGAGATAGAGGAGCTACGTAGTAAACTTCAGGTTGTGATAATACAATATCTATTTTTACATAAGATGGTTAGACACAAACTAACATGGTTCAACTTTTGTTTAGGGATCTCATGCTGAGGTGCTGGAGCAAGAGATTTTGAAATTAAGGAACGATATGCTCAAGGTACTCTTCTTTTAATTCGGTGGACTTGGATTTTATCTTGAGTTCCAAGCTTCAATCGTGCATACATAGACATCTGTTCCTGTTGCAAATGCAGTATGAACTAGAGCGTGAGAAGCTCGAAACGGAACTAGAAGAGGAGAGGAGATCACGCAAAGAGCGTGATGAATGCATCAGGGAGCAACAGTTGAAAATTCAAAATCCCAGTAATCATGTCATGGTTTCAGATAGTGATAGGAGCTTTTCTCAGGTATACTTATGCAAAGCAGTACTTAAAAAGTTCAATTACTTTTAATGCTGTTGCAAATTTTATATGTTGTGGACTTGTGGCTGTACAACAAAAATCTTTAGTGTTCTAAGTTAAGATAACTAGAACTTTATTATACAGATCATTTTTAAGAAAACACGTAAATGATGATATAGATTATCATAACTCAACTCAATTCAGAACTGATTGTGTTTAGATGTAATTACTGTGTGGCTTCAAATGTATTCTTTAGTGGTGCTATATCCTTATTTTCCTACATGCTTAGGAATGTCTTTTGAATAACTCTTTGGGTTATTAAAGTTCTAATGGTTATTTACTGGTAGGAGCTAGATTCAAGGACCCCTAAGGAAGAATGCGATGACAGCAATAGTGTATGCCAAGCAGATGTATTCAGAACTCCTAGTTATAAGGCAGCTCCCAATGCCTTTGTCGTAATGCGATCAAATTATTCAAGGCTCCCTGACTATAGCCCTCTTCCAGATTCTTTTAGCAATATGGCTGATGAAGACACCTGGTTTAAAATGAACAAGGGTTACATAGCTGACCTTGATATGCTACAGATGACTCCTGCGAGAAAAGTTCAATCATTTCCATTAAATGATGCAACTCCTGTAAGTTTATCTTCTAAAGTTGGTAGCTTCATGAAATTAAACGTCATGTAAGTCGCATAAATGTTTAAACTTAGATGTAAAGTTTGTGTATTGTCTGATAGATAACTCTTGTACTTATTATTAAGAAGTTATTATGATTATTCATTTAACCAGGTTCATAATTTAATATTATTGTTTTAACTGGACTCATTATTTTTTCTGTCAGGGTTGTTCAAATGAGAATTACAGACAAGAGGTGCAGAAGCTCAAAGCACAATTAGAACTTGTCACTGAAGAGAAGAATGAATTCCAGGTTAGTTTAAAATACATCAGATGGATAATTATTTAGTGTTTGCAGTAAATTTGGTTGAAACCTGTATTTGTGCATGGGGTAGGGTGCGGGGTGTTTGGTAAAAAAGAATAGTATGAAACCTTTATGCTATCAACCTGTAAATTTAAGGCTTTGCTGTCTCCTGGTTCTGAATGGAATATAGTTCAATAATACTGCTATCTTTTTGTCTTGAATCGTGATTATTTGCATAGATGATCTATTAAATATATGGTAAGTGTAACGTGCGGGATTATAAAGCTGTTTTGTTCAAGCATATGACTTTGAAGCAGAAATGCATCTTACAAGAAACAAAATGATTAGCATTTGCAGTTCCCCTTTCGGCATTCTAATTTCCATCTATAAATTGCCTCAATTTCGTATAGATATTGTTACCGAGCCTTCTTCTTTTTTCCTTTTTCCCTCTTTTTCCAACCTCAGCAAATTTTATTAGTTGCTTCTTTCTTCTGAGTGCACTTCATTCTCCATAAACTATTTCAGTTAATGTGACTTCTGCTATTTGTCATCGTCTTATATCATTTCCACTAGTTGTACCATTCAATATGTATGTGATTTATGTACTTGGCTACTTGCACATGTATTTATAGCTTTATGTTTTGATATACAGAGAAAGTACACTGAACAAGTACTATTGAATGATCAATTAAATGGGGAGATATCTGAACTTACACAAGAGACACTACTAATTCAAGAAATCCCTCGAAGGCTCTGTGAATCTGTGGCAAGTTGCAAAGACTTTTATGAAGATGCTCTGTCTACAATGCAGGTGAAAGTTTTGCATTATATATATGCCAGTTTAAAATTGATCTTCAGATGTTCAAGAAGTGATTCTTATTTTCTATCCTTTTGTGACTGTAATAGAGTTTTGCATCTGATGGGAATTCTTCAACTGCCGAACTGCTTTCTAGCACCAGTGAAATAGGCTCTAGCCTTTTCTCATCTCTAGAAACCCTTTTCTCAATGGCAGCGGATGGTAACAAATCCTTTGCAGGGAATTATTCTCTATTCCAAGAACATTGCAAGGTTCTTTGTGAGAGGTTAAAGAGCACAATTACAACTTTGGTGCTGTCAGAAACACAAACCACTGACAACAAACAAGTGAAGAATCCACAGTGCAGATGCGACAATAAGGTAGCTGCCTGGTCACAATTATCAAGATATAATATATCAATAATGCTTTTTTTCTCTCTTCTGATGTTTGCCTATTTGTTTAATTTTTCACAATGTTGATACTTCTAAATGTTTTGCCATATATTTTGTATATATAATATATATCACAGTTGCTTACTTGCTTATAAATAGAAATCAACATAGTGCTGTGAAAGTTTCGAACAACAAATTGAATATTTGGTCAGTTTGTAAATATACATTTGTCAACTTAGCTAGGATTTGAACCCATCTCAATATTATAAAATTAAACTTTACATGTCAATTCTTCATTGTACTTCCTACCTTCCCTGGTAGAAAAATTACATTGTCCTATTGTCAGACTATTCTTGCATTAATTGACTGGTTAAAAAAATTATCTACCTGAAGTAAAATTGCATAAAACTGCTTCTGAAAATATGTTACAATTATATGTTGCTCTGAATATGTTTAAAGTTGATATCTTTAATGCTTAACACTACAAAAAACTGGATGAAGTGTAAGAAAATGATTTATATATTGTCGGGAACAGAGTTTCTTTATTATAGTATAAACTTGAGGTGTTTTCCATATATATTGAAATGGATTTCAGGACATGTAAATTTTGACGTAAGACTGAACTAAAAGGAAGACTTCAATTACTAATGACTTCCCCAAACTTAACAAACATCTTACCTGAACCAGCTTTGAACAGATTAAGTGATTACTTTACTGCCCAATTATAAATAGCGCTCAACGTCAAGTATGGTTATAAGGAATACTATCAAAATGCAACAGAACCTTACTTACCCAGATATGCTCTCAGGTTGTTGCTACAATCAAATTGCTAGCTTACCAAGTCTTTTAATTGGTGGTGTTATTATGTGTATTCAATCTCATGTTTTATCTTTAGTAGCAATGTTGCTAAGATTTTTAGAACATTCTGTTATCGATTAGGACTAATTTACAGAGAACCGTTACTTTGCACTGTAGAAAGATGCTGCACAACCCTGGATGTATAAGAATCTATAACCTCTGCCTTTTAGGAGATATCAAATATCTATGTTTCTGTCTGCATCTGTGCTTGTTAAAGTTTCAAGATGATCCCAGAGAAAATAGGAGCTACTTTAGCTCTAAATTATTAAAAACGTTATAGCTAGGTTGCTTTCCATTTGTGTTTTAAGATATAGTTTTTTAAATGTGATAAAGGGTTGTGCTCTGGAAGAAGAAACTGCTTGTTGGAAGGAGAAATTGAGTAATGAACTCAACACTATCAAAGAAAAATACAATGGCTTGGAGAAAGAGGTAGACCTCAATAACAAGTTTCTGGAGGCTTCGAAAGAAAGATATGGTAGCTTGGAAAGAGAGTTTCAGCTATTGAAAGAAGAAAGAGATTCTTTGATTGAAACAGTAGCTGAATCATCTCAAAAACTTGCAGTGGTCACTGACCAAAAGGAGAATGTGTTGAAGGACTTGAACTCAGAAGTACATAGAAGAAAGGATATTGAAGAAGAGATTAAACAATTTAGTGTTGCTTTCGCATCTAGACAGAAATCACTCGTTTCTTTCCATAGCGAACTGAAATCTAAAGTTGAGAAACTAAGATCCCAAAATCCAGTTCCAGTACCAAAATCTCTAGGGTATTAAACAACTGCAACATTTCTTGACCTTCAATTTCTTTACCTTTTTCTCTGTAGTAGTCCCAACTCTATTTAATGTTTTTTCTGCTGTGTATTTGAAATCTATCTAATCCATATTTTGAGTGTGTGAGTTCTGTGTATAATCAAATGACCATGACATGTGAATTTGACCTACTGGTTTGTCTCAACTGCTGATTTGAAACTAAATGGCATAATCCAATATTTTTGGCAAGTTTTTTCATGAAGAATGCAGACTCTCTCTATGGTTGTTTATCTTGCTCTTGAATCTAATAAGGTGGCGTGCAGAAATATATAATTGGATGGGTTATTTTGTAAAAGAAAAATTAGTATGAATGGAAAAAAAAAAAAAAAACTATGGTCATTTTTTACAATTTCCTAAAAAGAAGAAAAAAAAACAAGGAAAACAAATGGTGGAACGTTTCTTGAAAACCATTTTCGAAAACATTTATTCGTTTGAAACTATACAAGTAGAGACAAAGTTTAACAGAGGATCCTTATCCATAAATGAAACATTCACTTGTATGGAAGAGAAAGAAATCCACAAATCTTGATAATGTATTTTCTTTTATGTTTAGGTGTCAATATCTACTCAATCTTGTATCTAAATTTTTGTAAAATCCCCTATTTAATAATTTATATATATATATATATATATATATATATATATATATATTGAGAAAATTTATAAAAGCTTAATCAAAGTAATTTTCATTAATTTTATATCGTGATATATAGAAAAAACAAAACTTAAAAAAAAAAAAAAAAAAAGTAAATAGAAGTTACAAACAAATAGATCTACATGACAGTTTCCATTCAAAGAAATAGCGTATGTAAATAAAGAGAGATGAACTTGATTGGAAAATGAAAATGGAGGAGACCTCTCCCTTTTTTATTTTATTTTATTTTTTTTAGAATTTAAAAAAATAAAATAAAATAAAGTATATATTTGGTCATGTTTGGGTTGTGATAGTTTTCTCCCCAAAGTTTCAAACATAATGTATTCTAAGTTGGTTTTGACATTAAATTTGTATACCCATATCTTTGTAAACATAATATATTTGGTCAAAAACATCATTAAAATATCCATATCTTAAGGTCCAAACTTTTTTGTAGATGAATTCCTTTAAAGTATTTCATTAACTCTTTTGTAGATGAATTCCTTTAAAGTATTTCATATGTACATGGTGTCTTTTTGCATCTTCTCCAATATAGTAGCTTGAAACTTTATAAAAAAAAGTTAAAAGCTAAATTAAGCATGTTAGAACTTCAAAATCAAACATTTTAACTTTAGGTTAACAATCCTCCTTTAATGATGACTACCTTGTCAAATAATATTTATATTAGACTACAAACTGATTATGACAAAATAATAATAACGTGTATTTTCGGTAATAAAAAAAAATCATCATAAATATTCGAGATGATTATTAAGTACAACAAATTTCAAGATTAGTGGCACGATCACACATGATTAAATTAGACCAAGTTATGATGTTCATATAAATGTTTCCAAGACAAGAAAACATGTTTGGAGCAATCAAAGGAGGGTTCCCTTGGCTTCCACTCTAAATATTTAATAATTTTCCTTCAATCACAAAGCAACTGGTCGAAAGGAAATTTACAAAAATGAAAAACCTAATTGCAACAACAGTTGAAGAGGAGAAAAAAATTAATCGTTGGCTCAAAATGATGGGTTGGGTTCAGATTTCATTTTCACAACCATCTTAAAATGAGCATCAAGATAGTGACATCAAGATATGTTGATTCTGTAATTTTTTTTTTTTTAATATTTTTTTTTTCAATTTTTGTAACTAAAAATATTAGATTATTTGGTTGAATAGGAACCCACCCACACCCACATGATTGCATATTTCAATGGTGGATGAACCAATTAAAACAACCACATAATATATATAGCAAAAGAAAACAACTTTTTTACTTTTGTTTTAGTCTTTTACTCTTTTTTATTAAAAAAGTAAACGAAGTAAAGTAGTGTTTTCATTCTGTAGTTCATGTGAAGTGGGAGACAATTGTGGGTAATGTAAACATAAAGAAAGAAAGCAAAATTGGTCAGTTCTTTTTCTTTTTAATTATTCTAGATTAATCAGGATTGAAATGAAGAAATAGTTTCTGGAGAATATGATTATGATAAATAAGTAAATAAAAAAATAAATAATGTGGGGTTGAGTAACCAAACCAATAGATCCATGCACAATTTAACAACTATCAATTTTTCCTTTGTATCCATCTGTTGAATCTTTGTGGACACCTCTCATAATAAAGACAAAATCTATTGGGACCATGTTAGTATAGTAACAAAATATTTAATAGAATTTATGTAAAAGAGAGAGAAGATTGAATGAGTCTCAAAGTCTATACAAGAAAAGACAAACAACAGAACACAACATTGCATTGCATTGTAAGAATCTTGATAGATTTGAAGACAACTATCAGGATTATGACCGGAACATGAACATGGAGTCCAGTCCAGTCCAGTCCAGTCCAGGCAATATGTTAGAGTTAAAAAAACTACAGAGACTGTTTTGACAATCTCTCTCTCTCTTTCTCTCTGAAGCGTTAAATACTCAATCTTGCCTTGTGTTTTTGTTCTTCTTCAGTCCCAAACTGACAGATATGCTTTGTCTGTAAATATTTATGAGGCCTGCAACTGCCACCACAATTGCCTCATCATCTTTTCTTTCAACTTTTCTTCAACAATCAGTCAGTCCCCACATCTTTATTTTCAGCAAAAACTTCCCAACATAGAGAGAGAGAGAGAGAGAGAGAGAGAGAGAGAGAGAGAGAGCACAAATACAATGGCCACCACAACATCAAAACCAGTCAAGAAACTTGGACAGTTCCTTGAAGAGCAACAAGAGCCTTTTATCCTGGAAATTTACCTCTTAGAAAGAGAGTGTCTGAAGAAGAAGAACAAGAAGATGAATTCAGACAAGTCTTTGAAGAAGAGGTCTGGAAGTTGTTCTAAATCAAATACTAGCAAAAAGGGTTGTATTATTCCGAAGTGTCCCAAGTTGTTCAAAGTTATATATAACAAGTTTGTTTCAATTAACGGTTCTAGTCTGAAGATCAAGAACAATGATAAGAGAGATGGTGAATTCAATGTCACTGAGGTGGCCAGGAATGATCAACAAGTTGCAGAATCAGATCAATTTTCCTCAGCTAGTAGCACAACAGTTTTTAATTCATGTTTTGAGAGTGATGCAGAAGAAGCAACCACTTCTCACCAGCCTTTCAGAATCTGCAATCCAGAACAAAAAGAGGTATAAACAAAAACTATGTTTCTCAATTGTGTTCTTCATCATCGTAATTCATGTAAAAACTTTACTTTGTTAAATTAAAAAGCCTGTTTGGAATTTCCAAGACTGATGCAGATAGAGATCAATGGAGACACATAGAAGAGAGTAAGCAAATCAGTCCTGTATCAGAACTAGAAGGAATACCATCCAATAACTGTGAGTATTTTGTATTCTATAAACTTCATTTCAGATTAAAAATCTTCCCTTTTCAGATATTAAAATCATATTTTATTGTGAATAAAACAGCAAGACATGATTTGGGTACAAGTCAAGAAGAGAATAATCCATCAAAAAGTTGCAAAATTGTCACTAAGAAAATTAGTGATGACTCCATCTTATCAGCTTCTCTCTGGAACTTATTTTTCCACTCAGCTACGGAGAAGCCAAGCGGCGTCGGAGCAGAAGAATTACAAGACCTTGTCCGGTATAAACCAACCTCAGAATTCTTAAAATCTAAAAGGGTATTGCAGCAAACAAAGCAGCTTCTGTTTGATTGTGTGAGGGAGGCGGTAGAGACTCAACAACATGGAAAGGAGAAAAGCCAGCAAAATCGTAAAGAGAATTTGGAGTCTGAATTGCTTGGAAAGCTCATTTGTGAGAAAGTTAAGGCATGGATGAAACAATCAGGAGGTAGATTAAACATTACAAAACTGTTGGATTCAGATTACCAAGATTCAGCACAAGAATGGAATAATTTTGAGCCAGAGATTAAAGACATTGCTATGGAGATTGGAGATGCCATACTAGCAGAAATAAGAGATCAGATTGTTACAGAGATGGTTTCCATTCACTTACTTACAATCTAATTTACTTCTATCTTCCATTTCTATATCCTAAGCATCAAATTTTGTCTTCTGGTACAAAACTAAAGTAAAAACGATATATTCCATGAATAGTCGTATGTCAACTTTTCCTGTATCACACTCAACAGCATAAGAATTCCTTTATTTTGAATTTTGGGCTGCAGTATTATTTTTTTGAGTGGCGATATTTGCACCCCTCTAAAACTGTATGTACACCCCAAATATATATATTTTTAAAATTCCCACATTAACCTTAAATTTAATTATTGATATTTTAATTCAAAAATATAATAATTTCTTATAACCATTTACTTTTTAAAATTTTTAACTAACTAAATCCAATTAAAACTAATAAATAAATAAAAAAACAAAAACCCTATCCTCCAAAATTTGGGAGGAGTGCAGCTCCTCCCATATATATACAATAAAGCCTATTTTAATTTTTTTCTCTTTAGAATCATACAAGGGCCCATGCAAACTGGATGTTTATCAAATTGTAATCTTAGTTACTGGTACCTGAAAAGAACCTGGCATGGCAGAAAATATGTCTAAACGTTAGCCACGTATTTTCGTTTTTTTTCTTTAGGGACGAGCGTTTTCCCATAGGGTCTCATGGGGTTTTGAGGATGGGGGTAGGGGCAATTTACCTACCATTTTATAAATGGGGGAGGTGGTGGGGGATCACCCCCAAACCCATTCCCCAAAGATTTATATATATATATATATTATTTTTATTTATATCTAAAGTTTTAACAATTAAAAAAAAAAAAACTAATATATTATAATATTAGGGTTAGGTTAAATCAACTTTAAAAAGTGACTTGGAGATCTCAACCATGCATTGACTCTTAATCTAATAGTTGAGATTTGAATGTGTTTATGACTCTTGGATTAATAGCCAATAGGTGGTTAAGATTTTAAATCACTTTTTAAAGTTGATTTAGCATAACCCATAATATTAACCTGAGTTAGTAATTACTACTTATTACTTAGTACATGAGTATTGATCGAAGATGTAAACTTTAAATTTGATTTGTTTTGACTTTATCGAGTAATACTCTATTAGAAGTATTTGGATTGGTTTTTATTTTGATTACTTTTTGGATTGAATACTTTAACAATGTTAAACTGGAGATTGGAATAATCGGATTCCAAATTCTGAATTTCGATTTTCGGATTGGGAATTAAAAATGAAAAAAAATGGAAAAAATGGAGTTTGGAGGTGAGGGAGGGGGAACCTGCGCCCCAAAACGCCCCCACCCCCAATCCTCCCAAATCCCTCCCCCACCCCATTGGGCCCCATGCCCATCCCTATTTTGGGTCCCCGCCCCGTTGGGACATGATTGATAGTTCGATGATGATGTTTAAACAACCAAAAATAAAGCCATTGTTGGGAAGTTTAACATTTGATTGGTGCAATTCTTTTCATTAAGTGTGAAAGATGCCACCACATGCTAATGGGACCAATTTTGTTTTGAGAAACTAATGTCACCAAATGAAAACAACTTCTTTTTTTTTAAAGAAAACCCAAGATTTACCTTTGTACTTTTTTCCAGTTTTTATAAAACATTTTTGTGTTTTCTGGGGATCCAAGCAGAGCAAGCTTCAACAGGGTATTTAGAACATCATCATCATAAGAAAAATTGGCATAACATCTGATGGCATCATACCTTCAATTCAATCATAGATGGCCTTCATTTGGCTAAACCAAAATTAGAATTACACATGAAACATTGGTGTCATTGCATTGAAAGAACAAAAAAATACAACTTTCTATCTTTCCATTCAAAAGCCAACATGAAGCCCAAAAATGCTCCTTTCATTGGATTATTTTAATCAAAATAACAATATCTATTTCGAAATTAGTCATGCCAACCTCCTATCCAATAATTCTACAAAAACAGATGGAAAATACTTTGTACATTCTATAAACTATGCAGTTTCCAAAGTGAACCCTATTTCCACAACAAACAAACTCATCAATTATCTTAGGGAAAATCTTAGAAAGCATCAAAGAGAGGTTCAAAAGACTATATATCCAAGATATACCATGAACCAATTGCGAAACATGTCTTGCCGATGCATACTGGTTAGTGCTCTGTAAAAATTGGATAACAGGGGACTACGGGATTTCCCCATCCTCACCAAGCTCCCCATCTTCTAGCTCATCATGGCCGCCATTTCTACGGGAACCATCTCGGTGATCTCTTTTGTGTTTCTTATGTCGACTTTCACTGTCTGACTCAGGACTGTATGCATGCTGCCAAAAAACACGATCAGAAATTAATCATTTCACACAAGTTAAACCATAATATATTATAAGCAAATATGTATATACCTTTCTTGATTTTTTACGGTCAGTACCATGTCTGCGAGACTTCTTTGAATCCTCTCTTTCATCCTTACCCGAGCTCACATCATCAACAGCACTTTGATGCCGTTTCCTATTTTTCCTATCTTTGTCTTTTTCCTTTTTCTTGTCCTCTCTATGGCCATGACTGTCAGTTACATCAGCAGTTTCACTATCTGTATCATCTTTTCTAGTTCGTTCCTTTCCCTTTTCTCTTTCCCGCTCCCTCTCCTTTTCTTTCCTCTCTTTCTCCTTCCGTTTTTCTTTCTCCTCTCTATCTTTCTCCTTTTTGGCCTACAAATAAAGAGGTTAATAGATACATCTAGAATATATATGTTATACAACTCCCAACAAATACGATTCCTAGTCAATGAAAAGCCACGAAGTCAATTTTTTTACCTTTTTTTATTATTATTATTGGAAACTTAAAATCAAAGTAAATAAGAGAGAAAAGCCCCAAGTGAATAACAACATAATTGCAAAGATGATTGGTCAATATTTACTGATTCAATTGCCAGGTCATTCATCAACAATTCAGATGTCATAATGGCATAATAAATAGATCAAATATTAATTGGCAAAAGTTTAAAGGCCACATAAAATGATCATTTGAGTGTTACCAAATTGTGTAGACTCAGAACAGGATTAATAAAATTTTGAGGTACCTTTTCCTCATCACGCCTGCGTTCTTTTTCTTTAGCCTTTTCGATCATGTGTGAAATGTATTCCTCAAAGATCTGTCTCCTGAAGTTCTCTTCACCGATTGATCTAAAGAAGAGGATGAACATAAAAAATAAAAAATAAAAAAAAACTTATAGATTACTATGTTCTTAATAAAATTCCAATATTTGACATTAAAAATCCATCAAAAAATTAGTACTATACTTGTACTCTTGGCTCTCTTCAAAAAGTTGTTTGGAATCCTCCCAAGTAGAAGACGCAGTGATTTCCTACAAAAGAGCAAAAGAATAAAAAATTAGACAGCGTGGTTGAAAGAATTGCCTGATCCAAGTACAGCTGAATTGCTAAGAATATCAGTTAACCCATTTAAAACAGATTGCAATACCTTATACGAATGCAGTAGTTTAGTGAAGTCATCGGCAAGTCGCTGACGCTTTTTAGCCTCTTTATCCTCCTTCTCCTTGGCTCGCTCAAGTAACTCCTCATATACAAGCTTCAGTGAAAAGAGTAAGATCACAATCCTTCCAAGGATTATAAAAGATTAAAAAAAAAAATAATAATAATAATAATAATAATAAAAGAATAAATTAAGATCCCTACATAATCTAAGTTCCAGACTGGACAATTAAAACTTGAGCATCATCAGCATCTGGGTACAGAGTAACAATACAAGACCATATGTCCTTTCGCATACCTCTTCTCCAGCAAACAAATTCATTTCATAAGAGACGCAACTCACTCATGACTCATCAACCCAGAACTCTAGCATTTTTCTAAGGCATATATGTAGAATAAAAATAATGATAAGACAGAACACGAACAACATTTGAATAGGACTCAACTAAAATGGAAAAGAAGTACCTTTAAGTTGATATCAGATATTACTGGAGAACCAACATCTTCTGAAACAGCAGCCTTAAAGTCTTCGAATGTCCATGTTGAGGCTATGGTAATCTATGGAAAAAAAAAATGGTTGACATTAATACTGTATTATAGAAAGACACAGGAAAATACATAATTTAAATTAATTACCTTCCCAGATTTCATGGCATCTTTTATACGAGTTTTGTCTTCAAGATACTGTCAATATGCAAAGGCACAAAGTTAGACAGTACACAACCATTAAAAAGTTGTAGGCTTCCACAGCTGCAAGCAAAACAATGATGCAAGAATAAAAGCAAACATCCTAATTCAAAGTAAGTCCACAGAGCAGCAAGGAACAAATGTCAAGAGAAATCATAACTATAACCAAAAGAAAAAAAACATGTGAAGAGCACAGCTAAATGAATTCTTTTCTTTAAAAGAATAACCAATGTTTAAAATCCAAAAACCAGTTTACATATGCAATTACAGAGAAGAAATGCAAATTACATGAAAACATTAGTCAGGTCAGGCCATATAGTTGAACCTGATATATTACACGAGTTAAACAACAAATCATTAGAGAGATCATTTTACCAATGCAAACCAGATCAATGTGAGTAGACAACAGAGACAGAAACACACATTTCATTCACCAGCTAAATGAAGTCATTTAGTCAGGACGTAAAAACCTTGTGATTTACCAACCATGTTGTCTAGCTCATTTGCAGGTTGAGCTCATGCAACAATATACTTTTTCAATTTGTAGGAAGATCAACTTCTAGAATCAAGAGTTTCTTTACAAAATAGGTATCTGCTTTATTGCTCCATATCAAAGTAAGAATAAATTTACCAGACTAGGTGGCAGCTTCATAATCTATGCTATATGAGGCTGCTAGTTTTTTGTTATTTTGCAAAAATCCCACCAGTACTCCCTGTATCTTCAAATTCAAGCTGAACTCGTTGAGTCCACAACTTCCAAGAGATAGAAGTTTTATAAACATAACTATGCGTAATTAAGAATAAAAGTCTACATTAATATCTTGTCCATATAGATGGCTTCTAGCCAAAAATCTCACCTTTAAAGGCCTACACAAACTTTTTATGCGCCTCTTATTTTGCTAGTTAAAATTAGACCTAGAACTCAAAGCAACCCCACCTTGTTACTTTTTACCCCAAAGCCAAGGCAGAGTAGAACAATGAAAAGAACCAAAAGCTAGTGACATAGCATAATTAGACATGTCCAAATCATGCTAGGTAAATGCTGTATTCTTTACCTCATATTGTTGGTGTTGGAGAGCTATGGGGAAGTAATCAAACTTTAAAACTTACCTCAAAGAATTTGTTAGAGGTAGATTAACTATAATTATTATACATTGCAACTTGCAAGATAGATAAGAAAAGTTACCTGTTTCTCTAATTCTTCACAGACATCCTCGAACAATTCTTTTGGTGTTGAGCCAGAAGTATTTGTTGCAACAGCATGATATTGAGACAAATCTCTAACCTACAACCAAATAACAAAAATTACAGAGCATAAGAAAAATGTTCCTGCAACTCCTTTTCCTTTTTCCTTCTGGCAGGGTCCAGCATTTCCTTGTCTCTCGATTTATAAAGTAACTCTTTCTCAAACATCCAATAAAAAATTGCAACAAATGAAGTACCTTCATACAATAATCACGCCAGTGAGTTTTAGCTGTAAGAGTGCCATCGGCAACATGTTCTTCCAACAGCTTGCGAAACTCATCACGATTTTTCCGATCAGTCCTCCTCAATTGATCCTAGTAATTGGTCACATATATAGATAAGGCATAAGATAGAAAAGAATTAACAATCACTATGGGTGCATCCTACCTTTTGTATCTTCTTTTGTTCATCTTCTTCCTTCTCTAGATCACGAATATAGTCCTGGAAAATGATCAAGCGATCAATTTTTTCGAGACGTAAGCATCTTTCGTCATCTTCCAAACGATCCTGAACTTTCCGCCACTGGCTGTTCACCTGCAAAATAAAGATATCATTTTGAACAGATGCACAAAGAAAAAAACTTGACATTAATTTCATCTACAAAACAAAATACAATCAACATTTTTCAAGGGTTTACCTTAATAAAATCACAGGATCCAAGGAATTTCCTGTACTCTGCTATATTGCGCCTATGGTCCTCTGTAGCTTTTTCCTTCTCCTGCAATAAATATGAATACACAAATGGTAAAAATCAGCATGCAAAGGAGCACAAAGTTTCTAATTTCAGCATCACAATTGATGTAAGAATGACTAAATACCAAAAATACAGAAAAGCTAACAATACAATTTTGTTCCAGAGAACAAAAATGATTTCTTTTTGGAAAAAGGGTCAACAGGGCACATGAAGCAAAAGAATAAGAAAAAGGCTAAACATCATATTTGTACAAAACCCATAAATACACATTCAGCTTTACCACATATATACATACTGGGTGACCCAGAAACAAAAACGAAAAGAGCAAACCAAACTACTTTCACATATGTCTAGATAGAATACACTATTCCAACTAAACTCCAGCATTAACTCCAATTTATGTCAAATGAATCAAAAATATGGCTATTAATCTATTAGGACAAACTAGACCATATGTGGTATGTCCCATAATTGCAATCTACATACAAGGATTTATAGACAGAAGCTTGTTCACTTGAGAAAATGATGCATAAAAGCAGAGAACTTTTACCTTCCTCTCAAGTTCTACCATGTAGTTGTCAAAAAGATCCTCCTTGTCTCTAACCCGTTCAACGGCCTTGAACCGTTCATCATTTTCAAACATACTCACAGCTTTGCTGATCACGTAAAATGCTAGTAAGAGCTTAGAACATTTAATATGTTATCATAAAACATAGCATACTAAGAATAGACTAGAAGTAAAAGTTTAATGGCGAAGGGGAGATTTAAACCTCCATTTCGTCGAAGATGTGAGTTCCTTGGACTCCTGAAAAGAGATCAAAGCAGCAAAAAAACATCATATCAAGCTGAGTTACATAATAGAGAGAAAAAGGTCAATTTAAGATGTATGCAGCATACCTCAAGCATCTTAGTGAATTCCTCCCTTGCTTTTTTCTGCCTCATGCGCCGCTCCTCAGCCTCCAGCTTTTTCCGTTGACCCAAATACTAAAATGTAAAAGGTAAGAAATTTTACATCAGAACAAAGCAGTTAATACTGTTTATGGATAATATTAGAACTTAAGAAGCACAGTTTGTCATCCAACATAGTTTGGTTTAAATAGAATCCACTGTTGCATAACAAATATAAATTCACTGCAAGGTTTTAAACAAAGTTTACCTCATTAAATGCTTGCTTACGCTCTCCAAGTGTTTTCAGCGCACCATATCTTTTGTCATTAATTATCTCTCTCATGGTCTGTATAGAACTTAATGTCAATAAAAACCATTTACCAAGTAATAAGATTGAAGGAATAGGAAAAGGATATAACTGCTCAACCTGCTCCCAAGTCCAATCCGATTGCACGTTTGCAGATTCAAGAAGAGCTTTGAAAGCATTTTTCGCTTCCTAAACAAAAAGAAGAAAATGATTACAGATATAACCCAAAGTGAAAGATGTCAATACGGAATGAATATGACATTGGGATTGCATTTCTTGAAAGTTAATTAAACACATATTACTAGGCCATTTAAAAACAATTAAAAATGCAAATAGAAATGTAAAAGTACCAGCTTATTGGCATATACTAAAGGTTCGTCATCAGGTGTTTTCTCCTCTACTGGAGTCACATTAATTTTTCCAGCTACTGCCATTCCTTTTTTTGCTTCCTGCCAATGATAATAAACAGACAAGTCAGCTAATGCAAATTAAGAATTTTTCTCTCTGACTTGCATGCCTAATGTTTAAATTGAAGAGCTGAATTTTTCAAAGAGACCATTCAATAATATGCAAAACATCAATAATCGTATAGGCATTAGAAAAAATGAATTATTCATATTCAATGGATCCAAGATAATTATAATCCACTCTTAGCATCATTGCATAATTACTGAAATTTCCTATCAAAAACTTTACAGCAACCTCAATTAATGGACAATAAAAACATCAAGGCAAAACCAGCAAGTATTAGGAGAGTATGGAAAAAGTATCAATCATACTCAAAACTGTACAGCCTTTCCATTTTAAAAGAACGACAGTACTTCTAGCTATGCATTTTGTTTAATTTTAAGACTAGATGCATCTAGAAAATTTCAGTAGTGAAAGGAGTATAGGTAGCAGGGAAAATAAAAGCTAGCGATGAGTTCAAATTATTTTCTGTGATCCAACTCTAGGACACTAAATTCATGAAATCTTGTCAAACATGAATTTCAATAGTCGAAATCAATCCATAGGGCAAACCAGACATGACCAAATCCAAAACTTCTCAAGAGGAAAACAAGACAGGGATTTAACCGTCTAGTGTCATTAAATAATATTTCATTTTCTTGAAATGCCTAAATGAAATGGTTGTTTGATTATTCTGAATATCCTCATATTCATTGAGAGTCTGAACTAATTAGAACTTGTAAATTGATTATTTTTTTTTCTAAGACAAAAAGAGCTCTGAACAATATTTTGTTTGCTTCTGACAATATGCAAATAAATGATGTTAACCAAGAAGATAATTCCACCAAAAGCCATCAATTAAATGTCATACCTCAATATCCTGCACAGAAGCTCCATCTAGAGAATTCACAGCATCTTGAGACACTACATTTCCAAAGCTACTCCTGTCGTCATTGAAGAAACATGAGGTGGCATTCTATACACTATTTCATTTATTCATCATAAGTGATCATTCAATATTAAAGAAGTAGAAGGCCATACTTTATATTGGTGTTGGCATTGACCAAACCAGGAGTAACACCAGTACTTCCTGAAACACCAGCATTTAATGGAGACACCATTGTGGGTTGAAGTACAGTGGCAATTGCCCCGGCAGAGTGTGTAACAGGAACAGTTGATGATCCAGAAACTACTACAGGGGTAGTATTAGTCACAGCAACTACAGGAGTGACTGGAACCGGGCTAGAAGCCACCCCAGATAAAGTTGAAGAAATGCTTGAACTAACTGAAGTACTTGCAGCAGGTGTTTCAGCTGAGGAGAAAACAACAGCAGTTGGTACATTAGAATTTGCTCCCATATCTAATTGGGTTCCCTGGGTAACTTCCATTTGAGCCTGATCCCGGGCTAACTGAAAGCAAATGTTACGAAGTGAGATCAGAAATGCAGAAGAACACAGTACAGGAAACAACAAGAAAAAGATCACATAGGTAAACCTTCAGTTCCTCAGGTATTGACCACTTAGACTGCTTTGTAACCTTGTTGTAATAATACCTGCGAAAGCAATTCCCTGATTAAGTAGCAATCATAGACAAAGGTAACAATCGAAACAAATACCAGAGTACATCTATAGTTTACAAAAATGATGGAAAGAATTTAAATTAAAAGTATAGTTTGAAACGAACTTTTTTCCCTCTTGGGTCGTAAATTCCTTCCAAACAGTGGATGCATCCGCCCTCTGTTATAGTAGCATAAATTATTAAAAAAGACATGAAAACAATATGGGTAAAAACTGAAGAAGAGTATAGATCATATTACAAAAATAAGCAATAAACTTTCAGGCAGTATATGTAAATGATAAGGCTGGCACAGAAAAGAAACAAATTTTGTAAATAGAACGAATAAAATATCAATAAGATAATAACTTCAAATACACACACATATGCATGCGCTCAAACAAAGATGTATTATGTATATATGGGAAACATGTTCCCACAACAGCTACACACAAATGTAACAAGCATATCAGTAATGTAAACCAAACATCCTGATTACAGGAAAAGGTGAAGAGAAAGAACAGAAAAAAGAAAAAGAAAAAAAAAAGACATGTCTGTAACAAGGTAACAAGTTACTTTAACACTAACGCTAATATCATCAAAGTTTGATCCAATTAACAAAACAATGGAAGACAAAACGGTCAGCAGTTTTTAAACTTTTTGGCCTTCGCAAATACCCCACGATTTCTACCAACTGGTTTGACAAATTGATAAACCACTACTACAACTTCAAACCAGAAAAAAAAAAAAAAAAAAAAACAAGGACCCTTGACTTAGCATTTCATACCTCTGAAAATCAGTAGCAAAGTGTACCTGAGGAACTCTTCACAACATTGACATCAAGGAAGTCATGAAACAGGAAAAAAGCTTGCTAAGATAATGTTATAGTGGAAAATTGAAACATAAAATTCACTCATATGAACACATCAAAAGCACATTTGACTGGCTATGGAAGACAATTTAAATGAGTTACAAGAATATCAAATAGTCTACTAATATTACTCACCTCAATCGGTGTCATCAATTCCACAGGCTTCTCCCAGCTAGATTGTTTTGTCCTCTTGTTGTAATAATATCTGAAAAGTATGTGCATCACAGTTAGGAAGAATAAAGAACGAACACACCTATATGACTGAGTGTTTTCCGGATATACATCAACAACTTACCTTCTTCCATCACTTGCCATATGCTCTTGCCAATCAGATAATGATGACTGAGAATTGCTAGGAACATGTGCTGCCTGTTATTCCAAAAAGGAGCATGATCAAGCATATCTCAGGTCCACAAGTATTCCAAAAGGAGGCCAACAACAATGGTCATGCATAGTGCCAAAAGAAAATATTAAGTAAGAATTAGAATTGAATTTCAGTAAATTATCAGAACCCACCCGAGTTTCTGACATTGGGAATGAATCTCATTACATTATTGAAACATCAATACCTCCAATGTCAGGTTATCTGCCTCAATAAATATGAGTCACAATTTTGTTCATATTACTCATATTTTTAATCTACTTCATATACAAAAGATGGTTACAAGCTTTATTTAATTTCCTAAAGTGTAGAAATGCCAACATCGTAACACTCAAACTTAGCAATACAACACGTCGAAAAGCAGATGGAAAGACAATGGAGAGAAGTTAGTCTCTCCATCGATATCTATGTTTGTTAGAAAGAAAGAAAGAAAATGAATTAATAGCTTTTCATAATGATGGTTACTAGTTAATTTCACAGATTAATTAGGTTAATTAGAGGACAGCATTCCTATACTTTTGAAAGATTGGTTAGGTTAACTTGAGGACAACCCATCCACTTTCCTTTTGAAGCCTTTCTCTATACTACCAAACAATAGATTAGGTCTGCTCCACTTCCTAATTTCCTTCCCCCTCATCCACCTAGTTTTCTCTACTGCCTAAGCACTCTTTCGGAAGGTTGATGATAGTTGGACCAAAAGCTTCCCCAATTTAATGGGCAGAAACTGATTCTCATTATGACAAAATCTATTTTTTACTCGGGCGAAGTTCAAACTGCAAATTCACTGGACGATGAGATAGCTAATAGCAAGTCGGGCAATTGAACAAAAAAAGATACTTATCAAATTCATACAACAGTGAGATTTTAACAATTTCTAGCCGAGCAAAAACCTTTTAAAGGCATCAAATGCACTCACAGTATCCGTAGAAGAAGGAAGTGGCACTTGTTGACCAGTCTGCTGTACTGGTATGGCAAGTGATGCGCTGTGATTTGCAGATGACATCCAAGATTGTCCGGCTACAGGTGCATGCATTTGAGGTATAGGTTGAAATTGTGATGACGGCACAAACTAAAAAAATGCAAAACAATCAAAAGAAATGCAAAAGGAACTCCCCCAAAACAAGTAAGTTAGCATATGAGAAATGAGATCTCACTGTATATGATGAAGAAGGTGGCATTCCAGGGGCACCTAAGCCAGACATATGATTATTCATTGCAGGGCCAGTGTGATGTGACTGAGGTGAGCCAGCTGTAAGAGGCCTATTTGTTTGGCCATATAGTGCTGGTATAGCCTGTGATGAAGGCATAGCGCTGTGAACAGGCTGACCCAACCTTGGTGGAAACTGCTGCATTGGTTGTGAGAACTGCACTGGCTGACTTTGAATAGCCGGCATCCCGACATTTGAAGGAGAAAAACCTGGCCCACCAGGCCGAAACTGTTGGGAAGGTGCTGGAATAAATGATTGTCCCTGCTGTGTTGGAAGCACTGGTCGAAACTGGAGTAGAGGGAGTTGCACACAACGAAATATCAAAATTCTTGCATGAAAGCAGATGATAAAAGCCACCAAACATGAACAGATGAAGGAATTACTTGCATAGGTAAAGATGAAACAAAATTTTGAGGACTTAAGGATCCAATTGGAGGAGGTTGAAGTGGCTAATCCACAGAGGGAGAGAGAGGGAGAAAAAGAGATAGAAAACCAGACACACAGCCACACAGGTGTGTTCAGACCGAAATAACCATCACACGCTTTGTACAAAAACTTGAAATAGATACAAGTAAAAGGATGTTCCATTACTTTCTAGAAATCTAATACTGAACCTTTTTGATAGGAAAATCAAATTTTGTTAACAGAGATAAGTCTCATGTTCACATTTGCTTCTATTTTTTAAAAGAAAACCCCCAAAACATAAAAGAAATATAAGAAAGAAACAGTAAAAACCATCATACTTTGAAAACTAAGCAAGACTGGTAAAATTTTGACATATTTAATGTAAGAACACTCAGAGTTAAAGTGTAAGTGTTCAATATCACATTCAATAAAGTAGTAATATGCATTGCAAGGATTTAAAGTAACCATCGTGTTTCAAGCTGAATCCAGTTCAGATTTTAGTTTAGATTACACTAAGACCAAGATGAGAACTGGGTTAGAAGTTCAATACCTGCCCAGAGGGTTGAGAATTATTGGCCATTCCAGAACATAGGCAAGCCTCCTTAAGCAGCTGCACATATTAAAAGGTTATCATCAAAATCTTCTTATCTGACAATCTCAGCAAATTAATGCTCGTCTATGGAGCCACGAGCTAAAAAACAAGAGTGCACCCAAAGAATTCCAAATTGGTCAAGTTAGCTTATATAGATTGACTATCATCTCTATCTAAAAATAACATCTCAACAAATCTATACGTCAATCTATTTCTATACGTAATTGTTAAGGAGAAAGATGCCCTAATGAAACATACTCTCCAGAAATAAAAAGGGCATAACAACTGTCAAGCAACTTAATTTTATTAAAATCAATGTTTTAAAATGGGTGATTCGATGCAAGGCAGTTCTGTCATCGCAAGGCGAGACGGTCGCCTGAATTCGAAAATGATAAATAATGCAATAAATATATATATATATATCATAATAGGGTTTCTTACTTTAGAAAAAAAAAAATCCAATGCTTTCCAGCATACCCTATCATCCATATACTCACCCCAAACAAACAGAAACCCTAATTTAAAAAATAAAATAAAAATAAAACAGTGCTTTGCAGCACACCTATCTTCCATAAACTCACCCCAAACAAAAAGAAACTCTAATTTTTTTACTATCCATCAAACACTCAGCCCAATGGCATTGAGGCGAGTCCAAGCAAGATTAAGGTAGATGCAACCGACTCAAGGCGCTTTTGGCCGTGAGGCGCGCTTAAGGCGCCGCCTCAATTCAAATTTTAAAACATTGATTAAAATCCCTCTCTTTTTTCTCTCTCTCCCCCCCTCCAAACTGTTTTGGTTCCATAAGCCCCTTAAAAAACACTACAAAAGAAAAATATACCCATTAACCAACTACTTCATCTAATACAAAATACAAAAGCTATAAAGTTCGACTGCCCAAAACTATGTGAACAGGTGTCAGACAGACTAACCTAAATGACGCAAAAAATTCAATTTCAATTTGAGTTTACTGGAACCATTAAACAATATAAAAATTAACTAATAATAAATGCCGTCACTGCATTAAGCAAGACACTAAACTAAGCTCGGAACCAATAATAAAAATAAAAATTAAATCCCTACAAACTAAAATCATGTCAAAGTAATTCATTCGTGAATCAAGAAATCATCTAATCCAATAAGACAAAACAGAATTGGCCATTAATCTACATATCACTTACAGAGTTACAGGTGCACCGGAATTGCACGCAATACAACCAAATAGAAACTTTCTTTTGCCAGAATACCGAATGAATTATATAAATCCAATAAAAACTAATTAAATTCAACAGGAAAAAAAAAAAAAAAAAAAACATGTACAGTACACTCCTACATTGCATAAAAAAGAAAAAAGAGTAAATACTTACAGATATGACAGAGTAGGAGATGCTTTAACAAAAAGAAAGAGTGACGATAGCTTCTTGTTGATGAAGAAAACGAGAGCTGAGAGCTGAGATCCGTATCTGTGTCGGGTGTTCTGGTGTCTGAAATGTTAGGGTTTAAGAGAAAAGATGGAAATTGAATTTTTGATTAAAAGACGGTAGATAATATTTTATCCGACTCGTTTATTTTCCAAGTATACCCGGTTTGGGCCGACAATTTAGAGAAGTCTATGAAACGGGTTCGGGCCGGTTAGTAATCCCCAACCCCGCCCTTTTTTTTTTTCTCTTTTTTCGTCATTTTTTGTTGGAAAAGAATGTATGCATATTAAATATATTTTATATGTTTAATAATTATTTACGTATTTCCAAGTTTGGGTTTGAGTTGGATTTATACATATTTTTTCTACTTAACTATGAGAACAATGATTTCGGTGTTTTTGACGATTTCAGTTTTAAACTACCAAAACGAGTTCTTTACAAATGTATTGTAGATATTTTATTATTTGATCATTTTTGTTTCTTATATTTAAATTCAACTTGTGTTTTTAGTCCAATTAAAACTCATTAAATCCGAGTTTTGGCAAATTGCGATGATTCCGGTTTGAAACTGAATTCATCAAAACCATAAAACGGATTCTTCTTCTTAAATGTAGGTAGGATTCTTACGGGACAAGCCCTAAAAAGGATTATTTATTCAAGTATTGAAGTTTAACACCTTAACTAAATAATGAGCCACCCAATCCTACCTTAGGAACGAAATTAACAAAAACATTCCCAACAATAGGAAGTAAAAAGTGTATATCAGTAATCATTGTAGCTTCCAAAACAAAAGGGCGATGTTTCGATAGACTTAAGAGAGTGAGACTCAGCAAAATCAACTGAAAAATGCAACTCCGAACGAAGAGCAAGAAATTCACCCATCTCCCGAGAAAATTTTAAAGTTATATAATATATCGAGTCCTTTATGTCACCTACGATAAACTAATTTGTTAAATTATGAATGCGTTTTCATATAAGTTCCTGCTGATTAATCAAATTATGCATAGTACATATTCAACAAAAACAATCATTTTTTACCTTGGAAAAATAAAAATATATCATTCGCGTCATGTATTGAGTAATATTATTTCCATTCTTAATAGTTAATACATTGTTTATTGGGCAAGTCTTTTGGATAAACAGAAGACAATATGGGGTTGGATAAGTGATTTGTCATTCATATCTATACCACGAGGTTATGGATTCGAGTTTGTCCATCACTTCCAAAATCCCGAATTATTGTAATATTAAAAAAAAAAAAAATTGTCACGTCATTTGAATTGAAATTTGAGGTAAATTTTTCGTAATTTGGTGATAATATGTTGACAACCATATAAATTTTTTTTTTTTTACTATCTATTAATTCGGAACCAAGTATTTTTGGTCATTGGTAGGATTTGATCCACTGACCTGATAGTCATTTGCCAAATCTCTAAGCTCGTTTATCTACCAGCTGGGCTACGCCCCTGTTGACGACATCCATATAATTAATATATAATAATAAAAAACAAAACAAAAGGAAAACTTCAAGTTCCACATATTTATAAATCCCGAATCCGGCCTAAATAATTATATGACTTAAAGACACCTAAGATATATTTATAAAAAAAAAAAAAAAAGACACCTAAGAATCTAAGATAAGATAAGAAATAATTGTCTGGCAATTAAAATATTGTATATAAAAAAATAAAAAAATAAAAGGAAAGTATCATTTTCCTCCCTGTAGTTTGCCATATTCATAAATTTGTCCCCCCTAGTTTCAGAAATGGTTGGTCTTCCCCCTCTAGTTTGCCATATTCGAATATTTACCCTCTACCGTTAGGATTTCCGTTAAATAATAGTTTGACCGTTAAATACAAAGGAGAAAGTACGTTTTTACCCCTAATAATAACGTTGATTTAAAAAAAAAAAAAAAACAGAACAGAATTAGCTTAACATGGTATATTTAATAATTATTAAAAGATATTAAAAATAATATTAAAAAATTAAAAACATCAATTTCAACTTTCAAGCCTTAATTATCTCTCTCTCCCTCGAAATTAAAAAATAATTATTAATTATCTCCAGATTCAATCTCCACCATCCATCTCAGACATGGACGGTGGAGATAATTATATAAAAAAAATATTAATATCAAAAATAATAAAATAATATAATTGTAAAAAAAAAAACTAATCAAATTATTATTAGATAATAATAATAATAATAATATAATATAATTGTAAAAATAAACAAAAACGATATTAAAAAAAATCTCACTTTCTCTATCTCTCTCTCAACATTATCTATGATCTCTCTCTCGCTCTCTTTGATCTCTCTCTTTTCTTCATCCTATCGCCGGCGAGAAGCGACATTCTCTTCCGATGAGAGAAGATCAACTCTCTTCTTTCCTCGTGCTTCTCTCTCTTCTTTCTCTCCTAATTTGAGCCAATCTGGTTGGCCGCTGGTGAGTAATCTTTTCTACTGAGAAGCGATCGACGCTGGTGGTGGTCGTTCAACAATGACACGCCAGTCTCTTCTCTCTTCTTCCTCGTTCACAGCGATTTGCATTGGGTATTTGGTTGATGGGTTTGATGGTTGTGGTGCGACACCGATTGGGGTGGTGGGGGGTTAGGGTTTGGTTTCGATGTTGAGTGGTGGAGGGTTTTGTTTCGGCAGTGGTGGTTGGATTTAGGGGTTTTGACCATTAATGGGGTTTTTGCTTATTGAGTTAGTGGGTTAGTGGGTTTTGAATTGGCTAGGTTTGGTTTTCGGTGTTAAGAGGTGGACGATTTTGTTTCGGTGGTGGTTTTGGAGATAGGATTTGGGGGTGTGGGTTTTTTGGGACGGGTTGAATACTTGAATCCGGAGATCTTGCTGTCTTGATGATGGTGTGATGTTCTGGGTTTGGTGTTGGGTTTATGGTGTTGATGATAAATTTCTGGGTTTTGTGGTGTTGATGATAAATTTCTGGATTTGGGTTTAGGTTTGATGTTGATGATGGTGTTTTGCCATTTTATTTTATTTTTAATATATATATATATATATATATATATATATATATATATATATATATATATATATATATATATTTTCTGTTAATATTGGTTTGGTGTTAATATTCGAATACTTTGATTTTCAGGGGAAAGATCAACCATTTCTGAAACTAGGGGGCAAATTTATGAATATGGCAAACTATAGGGGGGAAAATGATACTTTCCCTTAATTTTGATTTACCTTTGTACCATATTACCCTTCCAGTTTAACGGTCAACGGAGGATTTAACGGAAATCCTAACGGCAGGGAGTAAATATTTGAATACTTTAATTTTCAGGGGGAAGATCAACCATTTCTGAAACTAAGGGGGGCAAATTTATGAATATGGCAAACTACATGGGGGAAAATGATACTTTCCCAAAAAAAAACTATGAAAGTATTGTATAAAATAAATATCTTCTACGTATATGGTTATACTTTATATATATCAATATATGGTTCTGTATAGTTAACAACTTTTAATAAAAATAGGAATTGTACTGTAAAATGTTAATATTGAGCATTTGAGCTTGATTATGAATGACTATGATACAAGTAGATATAACAATGGGTCGAATCAGGACCGGATCAGCATGTCTCATACCCGAAACTTGGTTGGAACCAGGTGCCCCATACCCGACACATGCCTGAACGGGTTTTTGATTTCTAGATCATACCCAAATCTGTTTGGGGCGGGTGACCCATATCCGACCCGTTTCTTAAAAAAAAAAAAAATGTTTAAACCATTAAATATATGAAATTTACCGCACAGTTGAATTTTATGATAGAAACTTAAATTCTAATATTCATCCAATTTAAAAATACACTCAAATAGAAAAATATATTTAAATTTAAATTTACATTTAAATCTAAATATAAACTACAAATAAATTAATATTAAAACTTAACGTTTAGCATAAATATATATACTTAAATTTAATAAAATTTAACATTTAAATTATATAAACCTTAAATTCAAACATAATATACAATTAGTCAAAGAGATTAAAAGATTTTATTTTTATTTTTCCTTTAACACAAAAAAAAAAAAAAAAAAAAATACAAAAAACAATTACATAAATATCAGGCTAACCGGGACAGATCAGGGTATAGTGGTTTGATTCATAACCGATCCAATTACAAACCGGATCAACAATGTTTGACCTGTACCCAACCTGATCCCAGTTTGAAGTGCTCCAAACCCGTCTTAAATGGATCGAATCACCACCGATTTGGGGTGGGTCGGGTATTTTTGGCATCCCTAGATACAAGTGTGTAAAATAGGAGAAAATCTTACCTGGGACGGTCCTATACACGTGGCCATGGGACCGTCCAATGAGAGTGTGCCACATATACATTGGGAAGTATGTGCAGAGTATGTGGCACACTTGTGGTATACTCTCATTGGACGGTCCCATGGCCACGTGTATGGGACCATCCCAGGCAAGATTTTCTCGTAAAATAGAGATTACAAGCATATATTTACACACTATATGAAACTTTTGCATCAAAAGAGCAAGCTCACCGATCCCTTTCTCTTGATTAAATTCCAAAAATAGAGATTACATCCATATACAGTACATGGAAATTGCGGATACCTTATAACTTGTGAGTATATTTATGTATATAAAATTAAGCTAATCTAGTCGTGCAAGTGATAACGTGATATTGCGTTCAAGTTTTGCTAGTTGTATTTGGAAAGGTTTCGTTTATATTATGTTATTGAATTCTAACAAGGAAAACTTGGGTGTAACCGTGCAACCGATGCACACCGCACTAGAGTCCGACGGTGGAGCATCGGTTGAACTCGACGAGTGACACGTGGTTATATACAACTGAAAATAAGAATTGTTTCAAATAAAACTTGCTTCAATGAGACGAGAGGGATGGCAACTAAGATTAAAGAGTGTCCAGTACTACAGATTGGTTTCTGTGAACAGACCTTTTGAGAAGGCATGGAATTTGATTTTTTATTTTTATTTTTAAGTATTACGTTATTATATAAATTTAGGATTTTTAGGAAAGAAGAAAGACTTGAACCCGTAACTTCATAGTGTAAGCATGAAGTGTTTATTGTCGGACCAACCTCATTTCGTCCATGGAATATGAAATTAAAAAGACAATTAGGTAGGCGTGGCATGTAACAACTTGAGCTTATAATAATCTTATAGGGTCTTTCAATACTGTTACAACGTGATAAAATGAAGAATAAAAATGCAACGATACGAAACTAAGCTACAACAATACAAACTAACACAATAATATATATGAAGAAGTAAAAGTACTACTAATCTACTTAATTTATTCAAATATTCTCAAGTCTCAACTACCTGACTGAGAAAAATACACGTACATCCATAAAGAGCCCACATTCTTCCGGGATTCATTTGTTGACTACTGCTGACTAGTATTCATAAATTTAGAATTGTGAAGTTTTTTTTTTTTTTTTGAAAGGAGAGTATCATTCAAAGAATAGAATTGTGAAGTTGAAATATATATATATATATATATACACATGGTAGTGTTCACATAAGTACGCACTTATGAATTTTATATGAATGTATTGGATATGAGTCGTTGGATTCAATTACTTAGACTAAGTCAAAGTAGTTGAATTCACCCCTCACATTTGTACCATGAGGTTGCGGGTTCGAATTCTCTTTCCTCCCCAAAAAGCCCCCGATTTTTGTAAAAGTGTAATATTTCAAATATATATATATATATACCATATGAGGGAATAGGGGTATATAACACTTTTTCAAAATGGATTTGTGTAACTACTACCACTTTAATAACTCATGTTTTAATAGCACCAAAAATGGAATTTGGACAAAAATACCCCCCAGCTTATTTTCTTTTCTCTTGTGTGTCCTTCACCTTCTTCTTCCTTTTTCCCCAACTCCATTGATGGAGCTTCAATGGAGGTGCCACCGCCGACCGGCGAGTTGACCGGCAAAACCACCGGGAAAACGTTCGTCGTGTGCCAATAATTGTAACCGAAGTGTTCGTTTTCATTTTCGAGCTGTGTAGAGAGAGAAACGAAGCCAAACCCAAACCGTCGTTAATCTTTATCGTCCGATCTATGACGATCCACGCGAATCTGACGAAACCGATGGCACCAACGAACTCGGCGTCGTTCGTTCTTCCAGATCCAACTATCTCCGGAGTCAACCGGCGCCGTCGTCGGATCGTCACTGTTCACCATTGATGGAGGTCGAACAGAATAAGTTCCGAACAAACTTGAATTAAGTCTCGAAAACGCATGAATAAGTCTCGAAAACACATGAATAAGTCTCGAAACGCATGAATAAGTCTCGAATTTTCGAGAAAAAAAATAAAAAGGAAAAGAGTAAGTGGGGGTATTTTGGTCTCATCACTTACTTTGGTGCTATTTAAACATGACTTATTAAAGTGGTGCTATTTGCACAAGCCCTCCCCCAAAAAGTGCTATTTAATTTTTGGCCCCGCAATATATATATATATATATAGAGAGAGAGAGAGAGAGAGAGAGAGAGAGAGAGAGAGAGAGAGAGAGAGAGAGAGAGAGAGAGAGAGAGAGAGAGAGAGAGAGAGCTGAAAAATGAGATTAATTTTAATTAGGTGTTTGGTTTCAAGTAAAATTTGATTGAAATTCATAAGGTAGGTGGCATTTAGCAGTTTACGCTAAATATAATAATCTATCTTCACGGTTTATTCCTCAATTTGCATTAAAAACTTTTTGTAATTAAGAGGTTAAACTAGGGTTAAAAAATTAAATAGCACTATTTGAGACTCTTTTTTGGGAACAGGCACCAACTTACTAACTTAAGTTTAAAAGGCACCATTTATGGTGAACGGACAAAATTGCCCCCCACAGTAACCTTCTTCACCATAATATATTGATAGTTAAAAAGGCTCGAAAATGTTTAAAAATGTTCGAAAAAGGCTCGAAAAAGGTTTGAAAAGGCTCGAAAAAGGTTCGAAAAAAGTTCGGAAAAGGCTCGAAATGATTTTGTGCCTTTTTGAAATATTTTCGTGCCTTTTTACACTGTCATCGTGCCTTTTGAAGTTGTTATCGAGCCTTTTGAAGTTGTTATCGAGCCTTTTAGAAAGGTTATCGAGCCTTTTTGGAAAAGTCTCGATAACTTTTCCAAAAGGCTCGTAACCTTTCTAAAAGGCTCGATAACTTTTCCAAAAGGCTCGATAACCTTTCTCATCGTGCCTTTTGAAGGTTATCGTGCCTTTTGAAGTTGTTATCGAGCCTTTTGAAAAAGTTATCGAGCCTTTTAGAAAGGTTATCGAGCCTTTTGGAAAAGTTATCAAGCCTTTTAAAAAGGTTATCGAGCCTTTTTGGAAAAGTCTCGATAACTTTTCCAAAAGGCTCGATAACCTTTCTAAAAGGCTCGATAACTTTTCCAAAAGGCTCGATAACCTTTCTCATCGTGCCTTTTGAAGTTGTTATCGAGCCTTTTGAAAAAGTTATCGAGCCTTTTGGAAAAGTTATCGAGCCTTTTAGAAAGGTTATCGAGCCTTTTTGGAAAAGTCTCGATAACTTTTCCAAAAGGCTCGATAACCTTTCTAAAAGGCTCGATAACTTTTCCAAAAGGCTCGATAACTTTTCAAAAAGGCTCGATTAAAAAATTAAAAAATATTTCGAGCCTTTTTGAACAAAGTTTCCAGCCTTTTTGTACAGTAATCGTACCTTTTTGTACATGAAAAGGCACGATTGGTGTATGAAAAGGCACGATTGTACAGTAATCGTGCATTTTCATTAAGTGTTCGAGCCTTTTCATACACTAATGAAAAGGCACGATTGGTGTATGAAAAGGCTCGAACACTTCATTTCGAGCCTTTTCAATGGAAGATTCAAAACCAAAAAAAATCGACCACCGCGAGCTCAGCGGGGAGCTCGACCCCCGAATGCGTTTGCGTAGAGCCACAAAACTAATTATCCATTGGAGGTCTGTTTTTAATCTCAGAAAACTTCAAAGTAAGAAAAAAATGTGTAAAGTAAGGGTATTTTTGTCCGTTCACCATAATAGGTGCCTTTTAAACTTAACTTATTAAAGCAGTGACATTGTCACCAAATCAGTTTAAAAAGGTGACATTTCTCACCAATTCCACGGTTAAACTATACAATAAATCATTAAAGCATATATATATATATGATCAAGATTTAATTTTATTAATTTTTAATCTTCTTCTAGGTTTAAATAGTGTCTCTTTCTCCAAATTCTGAATTAATTGTAATAATTTATATTTAAAAAATTGGATTTCTTTCCACATGTATTAGTTAATTTTTCAAGTCTTTTAAAAAAAAAAAATGGTTAGAAATTCAAAGGAAAACCAATAAACCATTAGGTAGCAGTCGTTGACAGGCATAAAGCACATGAGGGCCATTATAAGAGCATGAGCAACTCTACGTCCCCAACATCATAGCAAATTAAAATCATCATCAATGGCTAACAGCAGTCATGAGTTCACTAACCAATCTCAAGAACTGAATACACCCACTTTATTCGAGCAAAAGCTTGACATTTTCAAAGAGAAAAACCAGCAGTTTCTTGATCTCAAACACCTTATAACAAGATCTCCTAATAATATTAGAAATCATCAACAGATCATCAAAACAAGCCACCATGAGAATCTTATTAATAAGTCTCAAGTGAACGTGCCCTTTTCGTGGGAAATCAAGCCTGGAGTATCCAAGTTAAAGGTGACAGATCAAGAGCGTATAGAGAGATGGCATTTGATCAGGCTGATGAATTTGCCGTCCCCTCTGTGCCCGTCAAAGGCTGATGATCAAGATCAAGAGTTGGCGCAGCAGGTACCTCTATATCTATGTCCTTTTCAGTCTCCATTATCGACGAAGAGTTCTTTGAAGAGATCAGGTGAGCTGGAAGACCCTTTTTTGGTAGCATACAGAAAATGCACAGAATTGTATTCTGTGAATGGTAAGTTGTTGTCTAGTACTACTGATAATGATTATAATGGGAAAATCGATGCTGATGATGCCAAGTCTAAGATGATCAAGAACATGCACATGCATGTATGTTCTTTCTTGTAAGTATTCCTGCGCTGTTACTACCGATAATTTAATGCGGATGTCTCAGCTACGTCTTGAACGACGAAGGAGAAGGGGTTGAGGTTGAAATTTAATTTGGTTTCTTTCTTGGAGTTCTTGTTAAGCTTATGTTGCAGCTTTTGCATAATATCTATTGCATCCGCTCTTTGTTTTCAATTATATTCCTATATTTGTATTGCCAGATTTTATATATATAGTTAGACGGTAATAATTCTCTAATCAAGAAGGTCATAAAAAATAAAATTATTTTAATATCGCTCTTTTATAACATTATATGTTTATTTAGTTTTGTAATATTAAAAAACTTATTTTAATTATAATGTTATAAAATGACGGTCATGAATTATTATTTCTTTTTTTCAAGACCATTCTAATTATTTTAATTATCTCTCATTGCAATTACTCAAACAAACATGAAACACGTGATTGTAAATTCGCTCATGCCATATATATTTATTGAAATGTACGTATATATATGGGTATAAAGAACAAAAATACAAGTAATATTAGGTTGGTATAGTCGATCAGGACCATATATATATAAGGTCTGCAATTATTTATAGCAAGGTAGTACATTATTTATTACACAACAATATTGTCACACTTTTTTTTTATGCAAGATATATATTATGGGGATATCGATCTAAAATATAATATACTCATATATCTATCTATATATATATAAACAAATTAAAAGGATGTATAATATTGACAATACTTTAACACAACAAATTTAACACTAATATATAATGCAGGAACAGTACAAAAAGCTTGGCTGCTATAGGCTACATAATTTATTTTATAACAAGAAAGAAACAATTAAATTAAGTGGAAATTACCATAAATGATCCATTTAAACTATTGGTTTTTGTTTTTCTCATTTTCCCATAATTTTTTATTTTTTTTTAAACCATTCATGTTAATTTCTTTTCACCAAATAACCATCGATTATATCGTTACCCATCTTTACCTTTTCTTCAACCTATCTCCCTACAATCAAAACCTACTACATGAAATCCCTATTTTGATCAAATTGTTATCAAACAACAAACAACATTTTTGTATTGAGAAATCGGCAGAAATCTTTGCTAGAAATCGATGAAAAGGATAGAATGAGATATAGTTGGTGTTGTGCTTGAAATTTTTCTGACCAAGTTCAAAATATGTAAATTTTGCGTTTTTAATTGATTTTTTTATTATTTTTTATTATTTTTTATTTACTTTATTTCATGTTTACATTGTTGGGTTAACTTCCAACTACAAAAAAATTGAAATTTTGGGTGGAGAAAATGGTTGAAATCGAGTTTTTCATGCCTTTTTTTTGTTTTTTGTTTTTTTTTTGTTTTTGTTGTGAATACGCAGTGTATCACGTTGGAAAGTGAAACATATGGTGTGTTTCACTTTCCAACGTGACACACAGATTATGTGTTGGAAAGTTGGTTGTTTCACTCAGAGACGTACTTACTTTGATGTTTCATATAGTTCAGAAGATGTGTCACTTAAAGTGAAACTTCTGTTTCAGTTTTAAAAAGTGAAACATTCTCTAGATGTTTCGTTTAAAGTGAAACATATTCTTCAAAAGTAAAACATTATCTATATATGTGTCACTTAAAGTGAAACATATTTTTCTTTCGAAAATGAAACGGAGATGTTTGTTTCACTCTATAAATTGAAATTTCGAAAGTGAAAGAAATTTCAGATGTTTCATGTATCACTTTTTAAATATAGGGGTACTTTGGACTTTGTACCCCTAACAATACTAAAAACAATAATTGAAAAATAATAATAATATATATATATGGTTAAAAACATTAATACTTCATACCATGGTTAGTTTTGAAAATTTCCCTTAAATTAATTATAAAGTGATAGGTTGTTAGTTTGTTCTTATTCTTCCTTTTACAAGTCAATTATATATAAATTCCAAATCCGTTTGGCGTTCCTCTTGTCTTTTTCAAATTAATATTTCTTCTTCTCTTACCTAATCCATTTAGGTTCCTTCTTTGCAAAAAAATAATGATATAGAGATTTAATCAAATCACTAACACTTTGTGTTTACTGTTTAATTATAGATTATATAGAGGAAATAGGGGGAAATAGCACCAAATTCCATTGATTTTGTGGTAATATCACCAAGTTATTAAAGTGTTGTGGAAATAGCACTAAAGTATGTGATTTGCCCAAATTACCCCTCACTTATTCTTTCTTCCTCTCTCTCTCACTCTCTCTTTCTTCTTCTTCTCTCTTTCTTCCTCTCTCCTCTTTTTTTTCAAAAACCTCCATTGATCCATCAATGAAGATCAAAATGACCTCTGTCGAAACGACCTCCGGTGAAACGACCTTTGTCGAAACAGTCGACTCCCTTTGATGGAGATCAAAACGACCTCCGTTATTAAAAAAATTCTAGAAATAAGTCTCGGGTATTTGGATATAAGTCTCGGGTAAGTCACCCGAGACTTATTTCAAGCTATTTCCAGCTACCCGAGACTTATTTCAGCTACTCGAGACCTATTGCAAAATAACCAAGACTTATTTCCAGAATTTTTTTTATAACGGAGATCGTTTCGAAGACCTCTAATGGAGTCAACCGTTTCGACGGAGGTCGTTTCGATCTCCATTGATGGATCAATGGAGGTTTTTGAGAAAAAAAAAAGGAGAGAGGAAGAAAGAGAGAGAAGAAGAAAGAGAGAGTGAGAGAGAGAGGATGAGAGAATAAGTGAGGGCAATTTTGGCAGATCACATACTTTGGTGATATTTTTACAAAACTTATTAAGTTGGTGACTTTTCCACAAATGGCTTTGGAAAGAGTGCTATAAAAAAAATACCTCTTAATTATATAATATAACAAATCACCGATCCCATGGAATTTTGATACATATATTTGATAACTTGGTCAATTCAAATGATCATCCGTGTGTAGCACAGGCATTTTAGTCACATAAGTAATGTATTAACTATATAAGTTGAATAATACTCCAGTATTTTTTTTAGTCTATTTTTTCACAATATTCAATTTTGTCATTACTCATATTAGTCCATGAAATTGAATAAAACTAGGCGGCATGATGAGAAATATATATTATCGGTACATATATACAATATTGAATAATGTTTGGGTACCGACCGGTTAGTATCTAAAATACTGACCTCACTAACGAGAGTATAGCACGTGAACGTTTTTTCTTTTACTTTTTACATTTATTTCACAAATTAGGTCCATACCGATCGGTTAGTATCCAAAATACTAACCTCACTAACGAGAGTGTAGCACGTGAACATTTTTTCTTTTACTTTTTACATTTATTTCACAAATTAGGTAACGTGCTACACTCCCATTAACGAGGTCAGTATTTTGGGTACTTACCGGTCAGTATCCAAGCATTATTCTACGATATTATACATGAGCTCATGAGTCGATAAATCTTGATTTGTCAATTGTCAATTTTAATTAATTGTCTTCAAAGTTTTTCCAACTTGTCATCTATGATGCTGACCCATTAAAGACTCAGTCATATATATTTTTTTCTCCCAGTTTTAATATTTAATAATATCTTTTGCCTTTTATTAATTCTGTTTAAAAATTAAAAGCAATAACTAACTCCTCCCTCCACACGTTTTATCTGTTTCTCTAACCAGGTTACATATACAATATTCTCTTAATCTCTTCTATATAATAATATTATCACAAGAGTTTTTATTTTAATTTTTTTTGTTACCTGCAAATTACTATCAGCAAAATTAGAGATCAAGTAATGAACCACAGTGAGGTTCACTTCTCGTGGGAGAACGAGCCCGGAGTCTCCAAAACTCCCAACCAAGGTTCCCCCAACGAGAGAGGGTATCCGTTAAAGTTGTTGCCACCGCCGCCTCGTGTGAAGTCGGAAAACGCTAGGGTTTCAGTTCACGATATGAAAATCCCTCTTCCTCCTTCGAGAAGTTTTTCAAGAAAGAGTTTTTCGAGGAAGGAGCAGCTGGAAGATCCGTTCATGGTGGCTTTGAAGGAGTGCACGAAGAGCAACACCGAGAAAAAAGGCAACAAGTCGTACGAGAATAACGGTCATGTAGTGTCTGCAGGGTTGAAGAAGAAGCAGAAGGGTTTTTTCAATTTCTCTTGCAAGCATTCATGCAGTGTTGTGGATAATAAGTTTGTGATTAAGAATTCTCAACTTCCTCTCAAGAAAGACGAAGAGGATTGAGAAACAATAACGGTACTGCAATTTTCAACTTTGATGGATTCAAAACAAAATCCTGAGATGTATTTTGGGCTAGATCGATTTTATTATCTTCATGTGGATGTCATATCTGTCTAAATTATATTGAATTCACAATTAGTTTAATACAATATTTTTATAAATTCTTCACAGTATATTCAATCAATCATTGCAATTCTATTTCTACAACACTGTTTATATATCAACAAAACCCATCCCATACTTGTCAAGTTTATTTCCTGTTTAGTTTGATTAGATAAAACATGTGATTCATGAATCCTTTCGCATATCTCCCTTTCTCTTTTAATAAAATTCCAAATATGACTCCAATAACATATTTCTCTTTTACTATTGTGCGTAATTCTATTACAATAGAAGTATATGTATATGCAAAAGATATTCTTAATATTTTTTTAACATAATATCACTGAAATTAAATCAAATACATGTGTGTGTGTTTTTTTTTATAAAAAAAATATTATACTATTATATAAATTCAAAGTTTTTTTTTTTTAGGGCATGACTCGAACCTGTTACCTCGTGATACAGGTGTGAGGAATTTACTACCAGACCATCCCTATGTCGTCAATCAAATACATGTGTTAATCATAAATATAAAATTAAATATACATTGTAAGTTTAAACCCGATAAATCAAATATTTAACATTATGAAGCCTCATGGGTGTGGATATAAATTAAGTAATTGTACACCCAAATAATTAATACACATGCCATTACATTTTAAAAATTAGAAAATCTACTTGAAACACCCTTTAATATATCGTCCAGTTCATTAATTTTCTTGTTAAAACAATAACCTTAATTTTAAGGTAGAACATCTTCAATACTATTATGTATTTGGAGAAAATTTAGTTCAACACATGATAGATAAATAATGAGGTAGAAAAAATCTCTCTAATGCAATTATATAACTCTAATATAGAGGTGATGTGACAATTTTTTTTTTTATAGAGAATATGGAGATGAGTTTCTAAATTTAGAAACGACTCTCCTAGAAATGCCGACTAACTAAGCGAAAACGATAGGTTAGTCGAATCCACGACAAGATAATTGTTCCAAATGAACGGTTTTTTTACTAAATTAATCAAAAGTTACAATAATTTGAAATAACAAGACTATTTATAACAAACTAATCCGACTCGAATACAACATTCCTAAAAAGACTAAAACAAAAAAAGATCAAAACTACCTGAATCCCTCCCCAGATGGAGGGATTCAGGATCCCTAAATTGACTAAAATAGAAAATCTCAAAACTACCCAAAAAACAATTTGAATTATTGCCAGAAACTAACTAAAAAGGAAATCTAAACAAACTTAAATACACAAATCTTGTTGAAAAAGAAACTCTAAAATGAAAGTAATTCCCAAAAGAAAGTGTCCTACATCACTTACTAGGATTTTTAACTTTTTCCACAAATAATATTAGAGTCTATTTAATTGTAAAATAAGAGAAGAGAGAGAGTGGAATAAATGTTTTATTATGATTGGTTATAAAATAGATGCATATTTGATTGTATATAATTGCATTGGAGATGGCATTTCTCTAATTTTTTTTTTTTTTGTCAAAGTAGATCTATAATGAATAAAAATGCTAATGTGTCATTATTTAGAAACTCAAAAAATACCTTCTTAAAAAAAATAAAAAATAAAATAAAATAAACTCAAAAATACATATTTGTATTAGAGATGCTTTTACAAATCTCAAAGAAACTCTTTTATTCTTTGATCAAACATTTAAACATATTAGGATATTCTATCAATTTCGTTGATAAAACGACGAGAGTAGTTTAGGTCCGTATATACACATTCACTCATAGCTCAAGTGATTGTACATTTCACATTTATATCAATCTTTAAATCACAAACCATAATATAACTCATCTACATGTTAAGGTTCTCCACACACTTTTAGATTTAATGACAAAATTTACAATATTTCGGTACCTTAGGGCATGTCCGGTATCATTTTTCAAACCCATTTTCATTTTCATTTTCATTTTTTCGAAAATGATTTGGAATACGCGTTCGTTACCGTTTTTCATTTTGTTTTTCATTTTATTTTCAAAACAAAATGGAAAACGAAACCAGTGTTAAAAGTGAAAATTTTGAAAAACAAGTTTTAGATGTTTTTCGTTTTGTTTTTCACTTTAAATAAAAAACTTACTTTTTCTTTTTTCTTTTTTTCTTCTTCTTTCTTTGTCTCTCTAGACCGATGTTCTTCTTCTTCCTCTCCTTCTCTCTTCATCATTGTCACTCATCTTCTTCTTCTTCGAATCTATGGTCTCCATCACTGTTCTTTTTCATCCTATGCTTCTCTCTTTTTCTTCTTCTTCTTATTCTTCTTCTTTTATGATCGCCAGAATCTTTATTTTCTTCTCGTTCGAACCTGTTTCCTTGACAAGCAAGAGCCGGAACCACCATAGATTGAATCCTCAGAGGCCGATCTACAAAACCCAGGTAGTGTCGCTGCAAACCGACACCGGAATCAGCCGCACGCGCCACTATTAACTTCTTCTTCCCCGACCGCTCTTTATTCTTCCTTCCGCTGATCCAGCCACCGCCGGCCCTTTCCGCTGCCAGCCCTAGCCGTCGCACATCTCAACGACCTCGCCGGCACCGTCGACCTGGACGAGCTGCAACCGCGTCGACAGAGGTTTGGCTTTTGTTAGACCTGGTTCTAGGGTTGCAAATATGTTACCCAAAAAAAAAAAAAACAACTCATTATAATTTTTGATATATTTCGGATAACCTACCAAACGCGTTTTTTACGTTTTTATATTCGGAATACAATTTCCAGGATATGCTACTAGACGCGTTTTTGGATTTCGAAACTGAAACCAAAAACATTGTTTTTATTTTCATTTTTATTTTCGAAAAACAAAAACAGGTTTGAAAAATGGTACCGGACAGGCCCTTAACATGCAGTTTGTCAAGTGTCTAACTTGACTGTCAATTGACTCAACTCTCATAACTCATCTTTCATATGCCAAGTGTCTTGCTTGGATTGGTCAGCTCTCATGCCTCACCCTCTAGGTGTCCGTTGATTTGAATGTTAATTAAGACACAACTTCCCTTGCCTAATTAGTGAGGTCGAATTGAATTTATGGTGTGTTTACTAATCAGGAATCCTACTTAGGAAAGAGAATTAAGTTCATGATTTCTAAATTCTACTGTTTATTAAATCTGTAGGGAATTAAATTATGTGGACCCCACTCATAAATCAGGAATTAAGTTCCTGATGGAAAGGGAACTTGATTCCTCCCACCCACCCTAGGAATCAAGTTCCCTTTCCTGATTGAAAAGGAATTCAAGATATATTTACTAAAATATCCTCACTTAAAAAAAAAAAAAAAAAAAAAAACTTTTGTTTTTAATTTACATAAATCATATTGGTCTCCTTTTTTTTTTTTTTTTTTTTTTTATAATCTTAATGTTGGTTTACATAATTAATAATTTATATTATTCTAGCTGTGTGATTTATAAAAAATGCATCTTTATGTATACGTATTATAATACCATTTATGAACTAAAAAAAAACTACTGCACTTTAAAAAAAAAAAGAAATTACGGCATATTCATATCTCTTATATATATATATATACAGAAATTCTATTATCAGTTCGAACTGATAAAAGTTATATCAGTTCCTTGTATGTAGGCCACTGGATTTAAATACTTTGACTTGGCTGTATGCACTTGTCAGTCAAAGTATTTAAATCCAATGGTTCACATACAAGGAACTGATATAACTTTTGTCAATTCGAACTGATAATAGAAAGACTGTATATATATATATATCATCATATTTTATACACAAGGGTATTTTTGTAATCAATTATGAATCATTCCGATTCTTTAATTTAAGTAAACATTAGAAATTGAATAAATTTTATTCTATTTCCGATTCCTAAATTGTTAGTAAACACTAGAATGTAATTTAATAACTCGATTCCGATTCTCCTCCATTCTCTTTCCAGTGGAACTTAATTCTGATTCCATCCATTCATGATTAGTAAACGCGCCCCTAGTGAATTGATCTTTTGCTTAATCAACACAACACATATTCAATACGTTGATGTCTCTAATCACCATGGTGCCATTTTTTTTATTTTTTTGTGTGAAAGAACCCATGGTGCCATTTGTCTACACTCGTGGACATTTTTAGACGGGCCGAGCAGCCCAGACCTGGCCCGTTTAAACTTTAAAGTTATAATTTGTCCTTCCACCAACGACGCCGTTTGCTAAAGACCTAACGAAGGACATTCATTAAGAGCTGTACGACATCGTTTGGAAAAGTGTATCTTAAATTCCTCGCAACCTGTAATCGGCGCAGCTAGGGTTAAAAAAGCTAGGGTTTTGGTGGCAATTGAGGATGCTCTACTCCCTATTTATAATCGCGAAGCTTGAACGAAATCTACCCAACCCAAACAAAGCTACTGCGGCTACCTTCAAAGAAAATTAGGTCAAAGCCTCTTTTTCCTTCTCTCTGTTTCTCTCTGTAGATCGTGCAACTCATGAAAATATTTTAATCACGTTTGTTGTTTGTGTGTGTCTGTTTTTATTTTTATTTTTAATCGTATATGATTGTAGAATTATTTTTCAAAAGGGTTCGGTTGCGATGATTATAAAAAATTCCTCGTACTGATTGCTATTGCAATGAAGACTCATTTACACCCATAGAATATGAGCACCGCCCTTTTCAACTCTATTCTACTTTATTTACAACGTTTTTGCTTGTTTATTGATCGCTGTTTGTTTATTTACAACGTTTTTGCTTGTTTATATGCTTTGTATTGAGATAGTGTTTGCATTGAGATCAGATTTTAGATGTCTAGAACTGAAGACATTAGAATTGATAGGTTAAACTTTTGGTCGTCTAGTGTTTTCAAATCATTTTTGACTCTGCCCTGTTTAGAAATTGATGTGATGAAATTAGATTGAAAAATTCCTGTTAAATCATTTTTTTTTTCAGATTTAGCTCGTATAGTGACTGTATTGTACAGTTGTGTTCTACTTAACGTTGAGATTGTTTAAAAGAATTTGTTTTTTCACAATTAGATTGGAATTTATTGGATATTAGTTATCAGCATCTCTGTAGGACACATTGTAAGTATGTGCCCTTAGAGTACATGTAAAGGGTTCTAAACATTAATAAAACAAAGTATTAATTTTTTGAATCCTTAACATGTGTCCAAAGAGTATGCATTTTTAGATTACACACCGAACAGGGGTGGATTGGATGGTAAATCCGATACAGTTGGACTCTCAAACAAGGGAGAAGGATTGGAAATAATCCAATTCCAGATTTGGGGGATTGGACTCTCCAATCCAATTCAGATCCCCTTTTCCCACCGCAATCTCGTTTAGTGGCCTAAATAGGGTCTTGTTAGCATGTGTCCTAAAGTACTAGTAAAGAGGTGGACTTAATAATGAAATGTAAGTTTTTATTATTTTTTTGCTTCATTCACATGCATTTTAGGGCACATGTTAACATAATCCTATGTATGCGATGGTTTTCCGCTAGTGGTACGGAAAGAACGAGATATTATTGAGAGTTATAGGAATTTTATTGCAAGTGGTACGCAAGTGTTTGAATTATAACAGAAAAAACTGTTCAGAGAAGTGTATGAGATGAAGTGTAGAGGAGTTGATTCTTTTATTCACAGGGCATTTTACTTCAATTGCACTGTGCATATCATCTCCTAAAATTGAAAAGGGTGGTGTTTAAAGCCCTAACTTGATAGACTGAATAATTCTATAAGTTAGTGTTACGCACACCTCCAAATCCAAATTGTTTATTTCGCCGTCCTAGTAGGTTAGTATATTCCAAATGTTGTAAAATTTGTAGCAATAATAAGGTAATATTTTTTAATTTTATGGCATTAGTTTCATTTAGTTCTTGTTTTGAAATAAAAAAAATATTAATTTTGTACTTAACGAAGATCTTTAAATATCGATAGTTAATATATCAAGTTTGTGGCAATGGCAATACCTTGGAGAGGATCAATGTTGAAGAATTTAATGGCAATCTTTTGGGTTATCTTGCCAGATAAAATGTTGAAACCAAGAATTGGATAGTATTTTCCGGAGCCAAATGCTGTATAAATTGGATGGAATTCTTCTTTTTTGCATTATGGGACTTTGAGGATTGATGGAATGAAAATAAAGCTCTAATGTTCCAGGCAGACCATCAAGCCGGTGGAAGCTGAATAGAGCATAAAGCCAATTGTAGTTGCTCAATCTTTATCTTGTATCTTGAACCATGCCTTGTATTTTGACATCTACAGTGAATAATACATTATCAATTATTTTTGTTCATATATTATTTTCGTTTTCATATATATATATATATTATATATATTAGTTTTGCCATTCGAGGCATTATTATTGTAGCCTGCATTCAAATATGTGGAGTCTAGCTGTGGACCTAGCAAATGGTGTCAAAACATATGAAAGTAATAAGTAAAACAAAATGGTCATAAAAATTTCTGCAGATCCACCACTGTTATACTAGTTAGAAAGGACAATAATAATCTCTTCTTCTAGAGTTCTAGTTGATTGAAATGTTCAAAATTATGCCCCATCAACCGTGTTTTCATTGAAAAAGATAGTATATTTGAAGTTTTGAACAGAAATCTGCAGACAATCATTAAAGTGAAAAATTCCAAAACCCTGCAAAAATAATAGCATATGACCATACCATATCTGGTGGAAGCAACTGAGAATGGATACGGGATACCTCAGCTTTGTAGACTTGTAGTGTAGTTGCAGACTAGCAGTATGTATTGAGATACCATGGGCCATTATCATTTTTTCAGCTTTCAGCTTTCTGGTACACTACACAGCTATAAAAATTCATTCTTGATATATTCAGCTTTCTTCAATTGTTCTAGATTTCAATACAATAATGCTCATCATCCACTCTTCATAAAAAGCATGTTAGTGGAGAGGGGATATATACCCATCAAGTACTTCGAAATTTTTTCATCTTTTGTGCTACTAGCTGGTAAGTGTTAAACAGTAAAAAGATTGAAATTTACTGTTCCAACTTCCAAACCACAGTCCACATTGTTGAAGGTAAAGTTTGAGATTTGCTGGTTGAAGAAGTTGAAAAAACCATCTACTTCACAACCTACCTGCCGCCAACTATTTGGTTGTTTAACAACATATCTTAGTTTCTTACCAAACAGGTGCACCAAAAAAGTAGAAATCAAAATCTTTAGCTTGAACCAACAATTCCACATTACGAGTTCAAACAGGCTCTGCCTAGTCATTTGTAATTTTAGTCAAAGTTTCTATTCTTTTACTTAACAAACCATGGCAAAACGTTACAAAACATAATTAACGAAAATTTAACAAGACTAATAAGAAAAAAATAATAATAATAACTTCCAAAACTAATGGTTCCAAGTTTGTCAGCAAAGTGACAATTCATTATTCTTCTTCCATCATTGCAACTTCTTCATTCATGAGAGTTCATTCCGTTCAGCCATGGAGGTCGTTGCATAAGCTAGCTCCTTCCCCGGTCTTGTTCTCAGCTCTTGGACTGCTCCCTGCACTGCTATTAGAAAGTGAACCGAATGCAGACTTCGATAGAACTCCAGTTGGAGATAAACGAGGACTATTATCCCAGCCCTCACTCAAGAGGTTCAGCGCGGACGTGTTCTTGCACTCAACTGTGCTGCTGTTGTTATTAGTATTGTGCAGAACCTCACCAAGAGGACCACCCATTGAAGTCTCCCACGAGATTGGAATCCAATTCGCTTGCCTTTGGCTTGGTTCGTTAAGGACACTGCCTACTCCCAACCCCATCTGTATCGGATCGAACTCACGCGATAATCTGAGTGGCGAGAGAGTGACTTTATCATTGTTGGGAGATGAAGTAGAAGACATGAAGTCTGAGGCAGTCACTGGGATTGATATAGAAAGTTGGGTTCTATCTGACTGCATATCAATGTCAGGCCAAGAGATTGCCGATCGATTAGGCTGGTTTTTAGGCCAATCGTCCATGAATTGGCGTAGCGAATTTTGGGATTCAGTTTCTTGGTTAGCAAGGTCTTGGGAAGAACCGAAATTTTTGAGGGTCATCAATGGAGAATTTCTTTGTGAAGGGTTCATTAGAGAGTAAGAGGAGACAAGTCCAAACTGGGATCGTGAAGATTCTTCGTAAGCCATTTGCTGTTTCGAGATGCCAAATGAGTTTTCTTTAAATTTCATTTCAACAGAAGGAGGTAACATTGAGAGGTCTGTTGTATTCTGTTTTGTCTCGTCCACATTGTCTTTATTCAAAAACATCCTGCATAATAATGAACCACCAGAAGAAACTGTCAATTTCTTGAACCTGAACAAATGAAAACGGTTGAAATACTTCTTCTTAACACAAAAACTCCATTAATTCAAGTAATTCACTCTCTAAACCTGAAAATTGTCACAGTTTTGACAAACATACACCCATCTCGGAAAATACGTAAAATTTTGTAGCTTACAACAATAAGATAGAAATCAATTCAACCAAGAAAAAATAACAAGAACAATAAATAAGGTGTCTTAATACCTATTAGAGGGTGCAGCTGCAGAGAGACTAGAAGCACCACCAGACTGCAAGCTCTTGAGCTGTTTTTGGTGTTCAACGGATGCACCGCCGCCGCCGCCGCCAGCAGTGGGGCCCACCGCCATAGGAGAGGCAGTGGGGATCACCTTGGAAGTGGTGGAGGTGGTATTGGCGGCGGCGGAATGGCCTGATTGGCCTTCCACAGGCTTTCTTGAACGATGGCGGCCTCTGTTCATGTGCCGCTCACAATACTTTTGGTCAGGAACTGCATCTCTCGAGCACCGCCATTTCTTCCCATCGGTTCTACGACACCGTCCAGGCTCAGGATCGCTGTTGTTGGAAAATCCCAGATGAAAAGATCCCCATCCCACTGCACACACATTGCAAGTTATGAAACAACTAAATCAATAATGAGTGAGATTGTTTTAACATAAATTCTGAATCATCAAAATAAAAAGAACCAAATTTTAACTTCATTACTATGACCATGGACTAATTTTGTAACTAGTACAGATTCTTACATAGATGAAAGAGTAAATCATAAATCTAAAGGAGTAAATGAAAGTAGTTATGGCATACATAAAAACTTGAGAGTTAAAACATTTAAATTGCAAAAAGTAATTGCAACATTATCTCAAGAATGCTCGGATGCAGATAGTTATCTCTTCTTTGACCAACTTGTCTCTTGGCATATGTGAGATAATTCGACAAATAGTACTTGATGCAATCAAAGCAAATTTAAAACAACAAAAGTACTTTGTCGCTAAGTGCAACAAAAATCAAACTATCGTCTCAGTTAGATGATCAGGAATATGTACTAATCAATTTCACACCAGCTCTCCCACAGAGGGAGAGAGAAAGAGAGAGAGCAAGTACTTATTTTTGGAAGATGGAAATTAATTTCTAGAAATCTACAGGAACAGAGAAAACACTTACCAGTATTGGGTCTGAGAAGTCCCCCAGAAAAGTAAGAACAGCCAGCAGAATCAAGTGCTTTTTTGATGGGGTTGAGCAGATTAGATGGTACAGGCACATTTGCATTGATGTATTTGTAGATCAAGGCTTGGTGTTCAAGCTCCATCCACTGTGATGGAGTAAATGGCCCTCTAGCCCCTGCTAAAATCCCATGCATGTTTACACCATTGTAGCTTCCACTGTTGTAACCTGCAATAAAATCCCCAAAATAGATCATCAGGTCATTTCTCTGTGAGTGTAAAAAGAAAAGAAAAAAAAAAGTATGGCAGGTATATGAAAGAACCCAACTTGTCTACAACAATTAAGGAGGCTACAATAATCATGAAATTTTCTTTTTAGTGAAGAGAAAACAAAAATACATAAAAGGGAGATGTAAAAGAGGACTCAATCAAAGATTGGGTCTCTTCAAAAAAAAAAAAAAAAAAAAATCTATTTTGTGCCTACAAACTACTGTGTTTGATTTATTATGAAAAAACTTACCTGCACAAAACAAGGAAGACAGAGATTTTCAAGACATAAAAAATAAAAATTCACACTTTTTAGCCTTGACAAGACTTAAAAACAAATCTTTGAAAAGACCCTCCCCACCAGTTACCAAGAATCAAACGAATAGCAACTCACTCATCTTTTTATTAGCTAAAACTAAAACTTGTCTCTGATCTTCCCAACAACCCAACAAAAATAAAAACATTAACCGAAGCTCTATATATGCAACTAATTAACTTAAACCCACTTAACATCACTTTCATGTTCTTAATAACAATGTTGCAGATGATCTGTTTTATCTTAAAAACCACAATAATAATGGTAACAAGTATATATATACCTGTATTTCTACTAAAAGCAGGAGATGTGAGGTGATAGTAAGGCAATGTGGCATTTTCAGAGTTTCTATCAAGAGAAAGAGCATGATCTGATTTGGGAGAAGAGAAACTAAGCATCTGTTGCTGTTGTTGACCATCAAAGAGAGTAGTATTAGATCTCAGTAAAGTACTACTACTAGTACTGTTGTTGTTGTTTCTCTGTTGAAGCAACATTGCAGCCTTGGAGGAGACTGATAAGTCATCAGTTCTAGCAACTTTTGATGATGAGCTCCTCCAATCATCTTCTTCATGAGTGTTATTGTTAACAGATCTCTCTTGCTTGAGAAACCCAGTAGATCCGTACCATTTGTGTTTTGTCACAGGATCTGAAGCAGCAAGAGAACCAAACCCAGTTGTAGAAGTAGAATCCGAACCCACCAACCCATCAAAACCAACCACTCCAAAATCCATTTAGAAAATCCCCCACCCACCCAACACAACACAACCTATAAAAAACACAGACACAATACTAGACAGAAGAAACAAGCATTGGGTCACCACCACCAAGACAAACTTGATGGGTTAGAGAGAGACCACCATTAGCAGGCATTTTTTTTTTTTGCTTGAGCTCAAACTTAAAAACCAGACTGGTTTGTTTAGAAAGTTTATGTTTTGAGAAAAGATAAAATAATTGGAGAGAGTGATGATGAGAGGTGGGAAGAAGAAAACTGACTGGACAAAGTTAGCAGTACTAAAATACTAGTTATATACTATAAAAAATATATATATATATATATATTAATTTTCAACTTTATTAAAAATAATAAAAACAATTCATGAAGCAAGAGGACTTCTATTTATTATTATTATTTTCTCAAGATCTCGTTAAGACTATATTTAGTTACGTAAGCTTGTCTTCAAGTTTAAGTGGTTTATATTACAAAAAAGACCTTAGAAACTGATATTTGAGAAGAAAGAAGGCAAGGGTAGATGAGTCATTTGAGTGCTAAAGTGTATTGAACATATATACTTGATTTGATTTATATACTTGCCTTTCAAAGTCTTTTAGTGGTTTGATTTTAGGGCCCATTTGGAAAATCTTTATCTGTGTTATATATATATATATAAATTCTATTATCAATTCGAACTGACAAAAGTTATATCAATTCGTTATATGTGGGTCACTGGATTTAAATACTTTGACTTAGCTGTATGCATTTGTCAGTCAAAGTATTTAAATCTAGTGACCCACATACAAGGAACTGATATAACTTTTGTCAGTTCGAACTGATAATAGAAAGACTATATATAATATCACTAAATTATTATTTTTAAGTATTTTAGTAACCCTAAGTTTATTTAATTAATAATAATACTACCAACAACTTAGCTCTACTTATAAAAATATCTATCGCTGTAAAAAGCTCAATCAAACAAGTATTAACTTTCTCCAACTTTAAAATGTCAAATTAAAAATTTAATAAACCTTTTCTACCTTAATTAACAAACTAGTTACATGATAATTAAAAAATAAATAAATAAAAAATTCCGACAGTATCTGTCTATTCACCTATCTAAATCGTACATTTTTTTTTTGAAACTTTTTGATATTAGTAGGATTCGAGCCATTGACTTGAGAATCATTTACTCAAACCCCCAAACTCGTTCATCTACCAATAAAGCTACACCACTGGAAGAACAACTTTTCTCCGAAAAGTATGTTCTCATTCTTAACAATTTACCAGTAAAATCTAATTGGAAATGCTCTTCCTAACATAACCTACAGAGTAGATGCATCTCTCTCTGTCTCTCTCTCTCTCTCTCTGTATTAAAGTTGAAAGGATCAAAAGAGTGGTGGGCTGCACTGTATCAAGTCATGTACAAATATGCATTACCACGTGACCGTCGCCACTACGAAATCTACCCTCCATTTGTCCTACTCGATCATGATTTTTTTATTAATATTTTTTACTTTAAATTTTGTTTACCTATATAAAAAACAGTAGTGGGCTAATATTGTCAATGTATGATGTATGTATAGCTTTTATTTTTACAACAAATAACCAGCTTTACAATAAATATCCTCCCCCACTTCTGTGCGTTCACTAAATAACCTTCATTAATGTACTCTCTCTCTCTCCCTCTCTTCATGTTATATATCCATCTATCTTTTTAAATTAAAAGTTTAAAACTGATACAACATTGAAAAACTTAATTAACTAAGTTACATAGTTTTCGTAAGATCATCTCCAATGTCAATGCTAAATTTGATACGAAATATAGTAAAATGTTATATTTGGCGCATCATTTTAGTATTGTACTCCAATGTAAAATCCTATTTGATATACTATTTTTTATTTTTTAATAATTTAAAATTATAAAAGTCAACAAATACTTCAATGAATGCATTGAATATTTTTTTATAATTATTTTAATCTCAATTTTCCCTATCGAGTTTGTTAAATTTTTATTATTTAAAATTAAAAAATCAATAAATACGGCTGCATTTATTGTTGTGTCAAATTTGACACAGTTTATAGCATATAACAAATTTGGCACAGCTTATAGTATTGTATTAGAATATGCTTCTTTTATTTTGTACTAAATTATAGCATTGACACAATGATTTAGCACTGCATTGGAGATGCTCTAATGGTGCATAAATTTTCTATTTAACAACACATTTTTTTTCACCACTGCTCAATATAACTTGATGTTAAAGTGCGTTCATTCAATAAGTTTTGAGTCGTATTGGAAATTGTATATCAAATTCTATCCATGTTTGTTGTAGTAAATTGACAGTTTCATTAATAAAAAAAACCGGGTTCAAGTTCCGTCGGTGCAAAACATGTTTTTCTTTCCTTTCTATTTAATAAAAAAATTCTTAGATTTGGCCAAAAAAAAAAAAAAAGGAAAAAAATATATTTATAATTGGTTACAACAACTAACAATATTAATATCAATAACTTATTGGATATTGGATACTGGAGAATATTCATGTGTATGATATCCTTATAGTAACACAAAATTCTTTGGGTCATCAAATTTACGTTGTTGAGGAGTTATTGAGTATATGTGCTAGGCAAAATTATTTTTTATTTTAAAATAAGTATTCTTGAGAGAATTAAATTGATATTTATCGATCTCATTATAATTGTATCTGCTTGTAGTAGTTTGTCATTGTCAAAGAAAATGAATTAGTTGGATGTGATCATGATTTCTTGTATAAACAATGTTATTAAAGTCTTTGTTACACCATCTTTAAAAGAGATTTTTTTTTTTTTTTTTTTTTTTTTCATGGACCATATATATACTACAAATCTACATGTTTTAGTGTCATATGAGGAAAAAAAAAACATGCTTTATTATGATGGAAATTGGAATTTCAAATCACATGTATCCCTGATATTTTATTCATACTAATTATTATCCTAAACAATTAATTACTACTCAATCTAAAAATCAAATCAGTTAACACTGGAAAAACACATACACATGTTTTTTTTTGTTTTTTTGTTTTTAAAGAAACTGAAAAAATCAAATCAGTTAACACTGGAAAAACACATACACTTTTTCTTTTTTTTTTTGTTGTTTTTTTTTTAAGAAACTGAAATTCATTCACAAAGAGGAAAGATACAAGAAGGGCTAATGTTCAGCCAAAATTTCTCCTTAACAGAGGAGACAGCCAAAGAAGCTAGGTTGTGAGTCAATCTATTGCCACTCCGGGGAATAGTTTGGCATAAAGGCACACCTAACTCTTGAAACAAGTCCTTGATATCATTGATTACAAAGCTAGCATCACAAAGAGAAGAAGAATGAGAATTCAGAGCTAATGCTACCGCAGAGGCGTCAACTTCAACCATGCGAATGAGAAGATTATGCTGTTTGGCCATTAGGAGACCTTCCCGCAAAGCAAGAAACTCACCAATTTCAGCAGAGCAATTACCTGCGATTCGCTTAGACACCGCCACCACAATCATGCCATTGTTGTCTCTAACCACAGCTCCCACCTATAAATGAGGCACCAGAATGAACGCTTGGCATCAAAGGTAACCAATCTGAAGACTTTGTTGCAGTGACGAGCTGGGGTGGGGGTTCATGGCAAGATGAGTATTCTAGTCATGAATACTCATCTTGCCATGAACCCCCGCCTCACACCTATAAAATATGAAGTTGATCGGGTCATGAATCTATCAGGCATGTGTGGGGAGTTTTCTTCCTGGGTTATGGTAGTATTATCTCCCGTTATGGAAGTAGATATCCGGACCGCATATGTGTTGCTTGATCTTGATAGGTCACGGCAGTCCTATTGCAATAGTTATTGTAATTCTTCAATATATATATACAGTTTTTCTATTGTCAGTTCGTCTTGACAATAAATATATCAGGATGAAGAATGTGGACCACAGATTATGGTAAAGTTTTGATAAGTGCAGACACTTTGAGTCAAAGTATATAAATCTAGTGATCCACATTCTTCGTCCTGATATATTTATTATCAGGACGAACAGATAATAGAAAATCTGTATATATATATAAATGTATGTATTGTGTAAAAAAAAAAAAAAAAAAAAAAACATATTTATATTGTTTCAATAATTGTGAATGCCTAGCTAACAAGATTGCTCGAATAATAATAATAATCATATCTATATTATTCTTGCACAACAAAATAAGCAAAAAATCGATGTTGCTTTAAAGTTGGACACACAATGGTTTCCTTGGCAATAAATCTTCACTTTTTGTTTATTTTTCAAAGGGCATTGCCAGTCCAATTAAAGCTTCAGCTAAAGCATTTACGCAATTTAATTTGCATCATTAGTGCCACCATTTTTGTTGTTGTTGCTGCTACTTCTTCTTCTTGAGTAAATTAATTAGATTGACACAACTATACGATATAAAGTAGATTAATTAACTAAATTAAATAAGAAAATATATATATATATATAGAGAAATAAGTATAAATTAAATTAATTAATTTGACACAACACATTAACTAAAATATGAAAATATGAAAATTGTAAATTGTAATAATAGTCTCAGATCAACGGTTCGAACCCTATCAATAACGAAAATTTTTAAAAAAATTTGTTAATCCCCGAATGAATAGATATTATCAAAAAAGAAAAAAGAAATAGTCAGTGGAATAATGTCAAATAAACAGAAAGAGAAATGATCGAGTAGAGGAACTGTAGAGAAAAGCATAATAAACTGTAGAAAAAGTTAACGATCGATCACCGATCAGGTAAAAAAGTAGAGTGATTTTTACGTTACGTTGAGATCTGAGCTTTTTGATCACTAGCTAGAGAAACAGTGATCGTAATTACGTAGAAGAAATAGTTTCACGAGAATATGGTTGGAATTTCATTCGAAAAAATAAATATATCTTCTACGTACAGATCGAGTTTGACGTGTTACTGCATGTCGCTATCATCCATCCATTCACTCCTGTTTTCTTCTGCATGTGTTTGGAACCAAATAGTCAAAGTAGACAATAATGATATTAAGTACTGTGCAAACAATTGTATAAATAAATAAATAAAATAATTAATATATACTCAATTCGCAATAAATAATACTACACATCTCACATATAATCTCACTATTTTCATCCCAACACATAAACTAAGAGTACTTATTAATTAACATAAATGTGAAGTTTTCAATTAACTCAGACAATTTTTTTTATTTTTTTTGGATTTACCCCATGCAATAGAATCTACTCGAACTTTGAAACATTGCATGGCTTAGTGTCCGTTTAGAAGAGCTTGTCTACTGGCTAAAAGAGTTTATTTAATTAAAAAAGCTCTTTTCAATTTTTTTTGTATCGTTTGATTGTCACTTTGTAGAGTTTTTAAATGATTAAAAAAGCTGTTTTACGTCTACTTTAAGAAGCCTAAATTTAAAGCTTTTCCAAGTAGATTTTTTAAAGTTTTTTTAATAACACTAAAATCTCTAATATAACCCTATAATTTAATATTTACTAGAGTATTTTGGTAATTCTCTCATTAAAAAAACTCTTTTTTAATTTACAACCAAACGACTAACGACTTTCATTTAAAAACTCTACCTCTAAAAGATCTTCTTCTAAAAGATCTACTGCAAAAAGATCTATTCGAGAAGCTCTCCCAAACGTACTCTTAATCATAAGCAAACAATTTTAACGGTGACAACCCTTTTTTTTTTTTTTTTTTTTTTTTTTTTGCTTTAAGCACCGGTATCCAGAAGCCCATTGGCCTTGACTAATCCGGGTTGGCCCACTAAGGGGTAAAGCTCTCCCAACACAGGTTTTCTCCACTTACAAGACTCGAACTCGAGACATTGCTTAAAGGAAAGGAGTGCCGAACCACTCGAACCAACCTACGTTGGTTAAACGGTGACAACTTAACATGTTCTTAAAAGTGGAAATCTAATGTATTTTTGCTTGTTGAATTAAAGTATTGTTAATTAAATAAACCAGTATATATTTGAAATTAGTTATGGTAAAGCATATATATATATGTTGTCAGAATAATTTTTTCAAAAGTTTGTTTAATATGAACATTAGTGATCCGAAAAACTTAATTATAACCTTAGTTAATATATATATATTAATCCTTCAACTAACTACTAGGGTTTTGTTGTGGTCCTGATAGCAAACTGATGATATCAATTTTACATTTGAGTTGTTTGAATATGAATTAATTATCAGATTTTATATATTATTATGTGAAATTATAGATTTAATTTACATAATAAATTTGTGAAAATGAACCAATTACACCCACAAAATAGTTTAAAGCAAGTAGCTTGCAGTACCCTAATTATAACTAGATGTGTAGACCAATTAAATTGAGACAAGTGAAGGAATCAAATAGTAGAATATAATGACAACAGTTTAAGAGATAATGAGGAGGAATGAGTAACGAAAACGACGGCGTTGCATGAACATGATGCATCCTTGTCAATGGTGCACGCGCCGTCCACTACAAGCCGAAGCACAATTATTCTCTTCTAAAAATAAAAAAAAAAACACTAAAAAAGCTATACCTTTATATACACTGCACATGAGAAGTTAGGTTTTTCTTTTCTAAACATAAAAAGTCAGAAACCTTCCATTTTCAATTATCATTTTTGTACCCTTCTCTTATGTGTACCGTTGCACCATACATTCCACATTATAATCCAAACACGTTATTAATTTTGTCAAACGGTCCAATCGCAGTCGGAGATATATATACATTCGGCTACATCCGAGTAATTATTCGAACGATAATAAAATAGTTAGTACCCTTTTCTTGTGTGTACCTTTGAACCATACATTCCACATTACAATCCAAGCACGTTATTAATTTTGTCAAACGGTCCAATCACAATGGGAGATGTATATACATTTGGCTACATCCAAGTAATTATTCGAACGATAATAAAATAGTTAGTATCATTTTCTTGTGTGTACCTTTGCATTGTACATTTCACATTACAATCCCAACACGTTATTGATTTTGTCAAGCGGTCCAGTCGCAATGGAAGATGTATATACATTCGGCTACATCCAAGTAATTATTCCAACGATAATAAAGTAATTAGTACCAACTACCAAATGTTGTAAATGTTACAATTACATGATATGATACTAAAATATATTGGATGTTTGCTGTAATTAAACATTAAAGAAGGATTGTTAATTAATTAGAGGAAAGCGCGTGGGATGAGTGAAGAGTGAAGGAGAGATGGTGATAGTTAAGGGAGCTTAGCACATAGCTAGCTGTCTGGAGAAGACAATTCGAGGGTTGCAATAAAAGAGGCAAGAGAGAGATAAACAAACAAACAAATCTCGAATTCCCCACAATATTTTCATTTTTCACACACAAAAAAATTGCTTTTTTTTAAAAAAAAAATCTAGAGAGAGAGAAAAAAAAAAGAAAGGAAAAATTGGGTGTGGTGTGGGGGTGGGTACAGTGATGTTGACGTGTCATAAGAGGGTGTGGTGGTGACACTGCCACGTGGGCCCACGACATGGCCATAAGATGGTGTTGAATATCTATCCATATATCTATCTATCATTCTATCTTTTAAATACAAAAGACTAAAAGAGAGAGGTGCGATGTTGGGGTTTGAGAGAAATAGAAGAGGTTAGCCTCCTCTATACCGACAGCTTTGAGCTGGGCCCATATATGGGCCCCACTCTGATGTACATGTCCCCACCTTCGTACCAATCTTTAACGTTCCTTTTTCAACTCATGGTGGGACCCACTCCCACTCTTCTAGTCCAGTCCCCACTACTCCTTTTTCTTTTTCTTCGAGAAGATGAGAGGATTTTTATTCACTGCTGCTGCTTCTACCATGTTGTAAGTAGCTCTACAATGTATATATCATATGTTTGTACAAATGCAATACAAAAGTTACAGTACAAATGTACTATATTTCTCAGACTTACCGTATAATAATATTCTCTCAAGGATACATTTCAACTGCACATTTTCAATTATTTCGTACCTCTGAAATGTTTTTAATTCATCGATGTTCTGTTTAACATAATAATAAAAAGAAGAAGAAGAAGAAGAAAAATAAAGGGAACAAACCTGTTGATAGAATCTTTATATTTAAAAACTAAATATTTTTTACTATTAATTGTATACAATGATGATTTTGAATTTGAATTTACACGGATAAATATTGTGTAGACAAGAGATATGAGTATAAAATAAAAAATGAATAATAAAATAATTCTTATTAAATTTTAATTTCTAAATTACAAATAGTTTAGAAAAACAAGTTGTGTTTTTTTTTTTAGAGTACAAGTTGTGTTATTTAAAAAAAAACAAGTTGTGAAATTAAATATTTAGTATTAATTTACATAAATTGTTACAAGATCAAATGATATAATATATGTAACTTTTTTCTTTTCTTTTTATATATATTGATGGTAAGATAATTCGGACGAGAAACGTTGTCAGACTGAACCAACATTATTTACTACTTAGTCAAATTAGACGGTAGTTATATAATACATATAACTTCTCAATTACCTGTATAAGTTTTATTTAAATATATTAAATACATACAGTAAAAAATGGTATTTTTCATGGATTTGACACGCGCACTTTCTTTTTAACTTTCTAGTTTGTAGTTAAATCTGATCGGTTTTTAGCCGACCAATCCTTATAGATGTGCAACAAATATATTCTTTCACTAGATTGCTTCTAGTTAACCCGATCTGACATATGATAGTAACATGAATATATTTTCAATATTTTTCATTTTTTCACAAGTTCGTAAAATAACCAAACCGACACCAAATATTGATGCACAACATTAGGGATGTCAAAATTACCCATTGGTTCGAGGATATGTGGGGATCCGAACCATTAGGGACGGATTTAACCGTACCAATTAAGTTGTGGTATTGGACCGGTATTTTTTTTTAATACCTAATTTAATTTCGGTACAATTACGGGATTTCAAGTCCCCACTCCACCCCGTCCCCGTACCCTGATATATATATATATATATATATATATATATATATATATATATATATATATATATATATATATTTGAAGCACGTAATTAGTATTGGAAATAACTTTTTAAAAAAAAATTAGTACCATGACTACTGTGTTCAGAAAACATAATTTTCCTTCATTTTTTCCCCTCCAACTAACATAATTTTCCTTCTCATTTTTTCCCTCCTTTGAAACATTACTCCATTCCAGATCATTATATATAATATACCCCACACTATTATTTGGATATTATTCAATAATATTTATATGATTTTTATCAAAAAGTCATTAAAAAAAAATACATTAATGGGATGGGGATGGTATGAGGTAAAAAACCGATCCCCTAATGGGGAATCCTCGTACCCGCACTGTTTCTGTTAAGGCGGGTATTTATAGGAGATGGTATTTCTTATACTAACTGGTATTGGGGATGGTATTGGAAAACCCGTACCAAACCCGTACCATTGACATCCCTACAACATAGTGTTTTTGGAGTGTTGGTTTGCAATTTACTAATTAATTTTAAAATAACAAAGTATATTTATACACAAACCTTCTTGGTTAAAACAATAAAAAAGAAAAATCAATGCATTACATCTAGTCATGTAAACTAGTGTTTGTTTGGTTGAGCTTTCTATTGCTTTAAAGTTTTTTAGAATTGTTTGATTAGACGAGTAAAAGTTAGAAATGTTTAAATCTCTACTAGGAAAAATCTCATAGGGAGGTGCTTCTTCAAATAGATATATTTTTTTTAAAGCCTACCAACAAAACAATTATAAATTTTTTTTTCTAAAAACTCTATTTCTAATAAATCTATTACAATTAAGTAGATCTTTTATCAATATAGATTTTTCAAAAACCCAACCAAACAAGCTCTAAGAATTTTAGCCGCCGGAAGAGAAAGATACATCAGGGGTACGTGGCCGGTGGTCCTCATATATATATTTTATTTTTCCTAAAAAACAATTCGATCGCATTATTGATGATAAAAGGACTCATGGGAGTCCACTATAGTTAAGGAATCAGAATATTGAAAAGATTTTTGAATTTGTATTATAAGATTAGGATATCTTCTCATCCAATATTTTAATTATTCCATCGTTATCTTTCTTTTTTCTCTCTTTTAGGTAAGCTATACATTTCATTTTCTGTCATCTATCATTCTCCGATAACTCGATAAAGAATATATTATTGACATATGTTATTTTATAAGGTTTTATTAAGATTGATTTTGACAGTTTTTTGTTTAACAATAAATAAATTAGTGGATTATTAAGGATAAGAACCGTATAGCTATTCTAAAAAAACATAAAATAAAGTAACAACAAATAAAAAGCTAATTTGATTAACAAAATATTATAAAAATGGTATATCTAGTATTATTTTGTCAAAAGACCCGTCACATTGCAACTCATTTCAAATATTAACATACTGCATATATTATTACATACTACATAAAAAAAAAAAAATAGGGCTCAAAATTTATTTGTCACTATTTGGACCGGGTTTTGTAAGAAAGTCACAACATTACTAATTCACGTTTAAAATGCACTAATTTAAGTGACCAGACAAAAATACCCACACAGTACTTCCACGTCAGCTTTCTTTCATTCAGTTTACAATGACAGAGTCATGAAGTAGAGAGAGAAAGTCACGTTGAAACCCATGCGATCACTCAAACGGCGACGGAGTGGCGCTATGCTAACGCACTCGGGGGGGGGGGGGGGGGGGGGGGGGGGGGGGGGGGGGGGGGGGGCAGTGCCCCCAAAGCTCCTTTTTTTTTTTCAATTTAAAACCTTATGGTTGTATGAATTTTGAATCTTCGAACCTTTCTAAGCTCTATTCGAGACTTTCTAAACATTGTCCAAGCCTTTGTGAAGTTGTGTAAAAGGTTCGAGCAGTTCATTAAAAGTCTCGGAGATACAAAATTAACAACAACAAAAAATGATTGATAAAAAAGGCTAAGACAGTGTTTCAAAATGCTAGGACACAGTGTTAAAAGGCTCAAAGATTCTAATTTTACAAACCTATTCATAAAAAAGCTCATATTACAAGTTAAAAGACTTTAACAGTGTTTTAAAAGGCTCGGACACAATGTTAAAAGGCTCGAAAATTCTAATTTGACAAACCTATTAATATTCATAAAAAAACTCGGATTAAGTGTTAAAAGGCTCGGAAAGTGTTTCAAAAGGCTCAGAAAGTGTTTCAAAAGGCTTGAAGATTCTAATTTGACAAATCTATTAATATTCATAAAAAAAAAAACTCGGATTACAATTTAAAAGGCTTAGAGAGTGTTTCAAAAGGCTCGGACACGGTGTTAAAAGACTCGGATATTCAAATTTGACAAACCTATTAACATTCATAAAAAAAAACTCAGATTACAATTGAAAAAGCTTGGACAGTGTTTTAAAAGGTTCGGACACAGTGTTAAAAAGCTCGGAGATTCAAATTTGACAAACTTATTAATATTCCTACAAAAGGCTCGGGCAGTTCATGAAAAAACTCGGGAACTGATTAAAAAGGCTCGGAAACTATTTACAAAGGCCTAGAGTTTCATTGATGGCCTAGAGTTTTGTTGGTTTCCTATCTCTGTTTCCATTTTTTCCTTTCATTGTATGAATTTTGATATTCATAACCTGATAAGATGAGTGATCCTATGTAACTATATGAATGTCGAACTCGTTGGAGAAGAAAATGAACTTGAATTTCAGTTTACAGAGTTTTCCACGTTAAGACAGTTAGAGAGAGAAGTAGATCTCAGACAACTTCAAAGTATCTTCCAAAAGTTAAAGTAAAAATAATAATTAAAAATTATGTACAGTAAATACATTTTTGGAAGTCAATTACTTTCGTACCTTTTAAACTGAAGTTATTAAAGTGATGATAATCTTAAAACACTAACTCAAAAAAGTGACGAAACCCACCATTTCCACTAAAAAAATATATAATAAATGTAAGGAGCCGACTTTTCTAATTATAAAAGTAGACATTGTTTCTTCAGTATTGTTTGATATCGGTTAATCTTGAAAAAACATATTCAAAAAAAAAAAAAAAAACTACTTTATTTTAAAAGCTCATCCTCATCCCTTCTTGATAAAGTGATGATATATATTCACTTCAATGTTAGTGGCAGAGGTTCAAATCGTAACTTGTATAATTTTTAAGTATGTAGTGAGAAATTATCTGTGACTTTATTAAGGTATATGTCTGGATTTAAGAGAATATATATCATAACCGCACATATAGTATATATGATCTGAACAGTTAACCGAAGACCATTTGCCAAAGATTTTTCATATATTTAAAAATAGCGTAATCTAGAAAGCCTAACCAAACATAATAATTAGAGGAGATGAAGATATCATAGGTAAACCAGAAGCCAGTTGAGGTCATGATGGTCACGTGACTATCATCTTTCCTTTTAAGTTAATTTTTATTAAACTATAGCTAGCAGCCTGCACATTTGCTGCTGACTCGAAAGATCATCACTCTCACTTGGTCCCCTCACAAAACAAGTTAGGTTTTCTTTGGATGAGGACATGATTGCGTTTCCCTCTCTTTAACTCTCTCTCTCTCTAGACTCTCTCTCTCTCGCTGAGTTTGAGGCAGAAACTACAGTGAGTTTCCAAGACAAGAGAATACAATGCATCGGGAAGTACATACATATTGGAGCTAGCTACAACATTATATATATATATATATATATATATATATGCATTGATATATATTTATTTTTCTGGGTTTTTTGTTTTTGTTTTTAGGGTTTAATAAAAAAGTGTGTTTACAGCGAGTTTGTTAGGGTTTTGTTGACAGAACAGAACAGTGGGTCACAAATGTCTTGTTGTATAGGGATAGGTTCATTGGGTTTGCAAAGAAAAGAAAAAATCATCAATGACCTATATATACAGGTATCGATGTATCAAGATTCATGAGCATAAAAAAACAAATAAATTGAATAAATAAAAAAACATTTAATTTCTTGGAGTTGCAAGTCCAAAGAGAGTGTATAATCCCAAAGGCATGTCTTATCAACTTTTGTTCTCGGTCAAAATAAACAACAATTAAATATCTTCAAAGAGCCACCATGCCTGTCCTCTACTTCTCTTGCTTTGTCTTGGTCTGCTCTTCAGCTGCATCAACCAGGATGTCTTTCTTTTTTTCTCTCTCTCCTTGTATAATACCTAGACCCAAAGGCTTTCTCAGTTTCTTGTTCTAGCTTCTCTTGATTTAATAATTCTTATTAATTATATTATTTCGTGAAGATTTATATATTTCTTTTTGGTTTTCTAATAGTACTGGAGATTGACTATTTTTCTGTCTCTACCTCTCATTGGAATTTGTTTCTCTCTTTTCCATTCCTCACCACGGCAATATTGTCTTGAGTTTCATCGAAAAACATAAAATGAAATTGTGTTTTTCCATTGAGAATGGATCTCATGCATACTCGTCAAGAGTTGATCACACTGGTTTTTGTTAAAAACAAAAAAGAGACCAATCTGGGTCCAAGCTGTATAGTCAACTTTTTTTTTTTTTTTTTGAAGAATGCTCTATAATCTACTTGTCTATAATTAGTTAAATATACTATTTGTCTATTTATAGAGAGGCAAGTAGGGACCAAATTCAAATGTCAGCCCTTCATGAAGCCTAAAAGATATAGTTTTCTTACCAATAAAATTGCATGGCATAATATTATTGAATCTATATATCGTGTGTCTCTAGTATGGTTCAAAGTTAGTGCACGAACTAAATTGATTATCAGCATTTAATTTGAATTTGTACATACATTGATGGTACATTAATTATCTATGATTAATAAAAATAGGTATATACATATTAAAAAAAAAAAAAAAAAAAACGAAAGCTTTAAAGTTGTTTAATGGTTCATGTTGGGTTGGTCATGCATGCTATTAAAGAGGTATCTGCGGGTAAACATGCTAAAGCATAGACTTGTGCAAAAACAAGAAGCTAAGCTAGAACAATTAAATTAAAACTTATAAATTATATTAAACTCCAATTTAAAACTGTAAAATGGTTAATTATAGTTTAATTGATTGGTGCTATTGGACTCCATCATGGCATCCACAAGCAATTAGTGCCCAAAACCCAATGAAAATTTATGCTCTCATGAATATATAGAGAACATAGAAATTAAATTAAATTAAAATACATAGAAGAGATTAGACAGCTTTGATTTTAGTATTATATTTGATTGTTTTGGTTTGGCAACGAGAAGATGACAAAGATAAGTAACGCAAGTGAGATTTCAAAACCCCAGAAGGCTTTTAATTCTATAAAACACCTAGAGATGCTTCTCACATCATCATTTTAATTTGTAATACTTTATTATCACATATATATCTCTCATCAGACCCCCCCTAATCCCATAAATGTCCTTGTCACACAAATCTCAAAAGTTGTTAATCGGGGGTGTTTTAGAACATTCAACATGACCCTAATAGTCAGGTTATAATATTGCACCACATGATTCTACGTGAATAGTTATATAGATTAATGCACACATACACTAATTGTTTAACATTTTTTGAAGGGGCTATTTTTATTTATTTATTTATTTATTTTCTCTTCCAACAACAAGAACTATTCAAAGGTTATAATGTCACATGCAGAGAATCAAAAATTCGAAAAAGATTGATTAGATAAATGATTAATGTGGATTCTCATGTTCACATATATTAACAACAACAATAATAATAATAATAATTTAGGGCTCAATTATCGAATATTCGCACGCACAAGGACCGGTTTGATTATAGAAATTGGATTGCTTGATGCTTGTTGCTTTTCTAGACCTAGAGCTTCAAACCCCAGCATGTGAGGAAATCTTGGGATTGAGTCCCTCTCTGCACAATCTTGCCTTCATATATACAATTACTGGTTTTATTTTCTTTTTTCTTCTCTGATCAGATCTTGCCTACCAACCCATTTTTCATAATTTATAATCATGGTACTAGAAATATTTATGGTACAAAACATTGTTAGACTTTACTTGGCATTGAAGATATATATTTGAAATCAGCTTGGAGAGTTTCATTGTTTTTTTATTTTATTTTATTTCTTTCTTTTTTAAATGTGAAATTAATGGTTCGAAAATAAAAGGGTTCGTGTTATTGGGATTTTGTAAGGAACAAAATTAGTATAAAAAATATGGAGAACAGAAGACAGAAGAACATCATTATCAATTCAAATCTTGCCAATGAGATTTTATTACTTTTAAGTAGAACAAGTTGTGTGTTATAAAAGTTATGCACACAAGTGACAAAAGACTTTTTTGTATCATGGCACGTGCTCGCACATATTAAATCTACCAGTTCTATAGTTTTTATTATTATTAATTAAAGAATTATACAGATGATTATACAGGACATAGAAGTAGTTGAGATTTTAATTCATTGAGGGACCATGGTCAAATCCATTTAATTTCAATTCACATGACTAAATATAGGCCCAACTATGACAGCTTTAGCTTTTCTCTGTAATGTGTTTAGTTGTTGGTTAATGAAAGTTGGTTGTTGGTTAATGAAAGTTACTCATTCATCAAAAAAAAAAAAAAAAAACAACTATGACGGTTTACCCAGGCCCAAACTTATTGTATCTCAGGGTCACTTTGTGTTGCAGTCTTCCATTGTTGATGATTTTGCACTATTACTGATTTCATTTTCTTAGCTGTTTTTCATTTTGTTTTTCACTTGTGTTTCTCTTCTTTTTCATTTTCAATTTTTTGTTGTTTCGTTTTCTTTGATTGCAGATTAGTGATTTGCATTCTCTTGCAACTTGCAACTTCTATTTGAAGAATTGTTCAAGAAACAGGTTTTCTTCTCTTTATTTAATTAATTTAATTATTTTATTTAATTTTAATTAAAATAATTAATTTAAAATAATTATTTAATTAATTTATAATTTAATTTTATTTCAAAATTTTGTTTTCTTCTCCAGGTAATGAATCTACATTGGAGAGAACGTAAGGTTTTATATACCTGCTATGGCATAAGCCCGAAAATTTCAACAAAGTTCAAAGTCTTTGATTCGCCGATCTTTTGGACTTTGGGAAGAACGAGGTATCTATTTATTGCTTAGTGAATTTTTGTAATTAGCTGAATTGCTAAGTTAACCTTATTTCATTTCAGCTCTCGGTTAATATAGCGGTGGCAAAATAGACAGCCCGGCCTGTTAAGGGCCCAGCCTGGCTGTTTCGGGCCTTTAACAGGCCGGGCCCAAAGAAGCCTGAAGTTAAAATAAGCTGGGCCGGGTCGGCCTGTTAAAAAAAATTGAGGCCTAGTCTAGGCCTGTGGCTTGGTCTGCTGGGCTGGCCTATAGGCCGCCCGGTTTTTTTTATTTTATATTTTATAATAAATTATAATTTATATAAAAATATAAAATAAATAAATTATTCATCAATTGATTTTTTTTTAATCTTTTTCCTATTTTATTTAATTGTTTGACTTTAAAATTTATTCATCTTATAATATTTGAAGTTAAAATTTTATTTATTATATTTATTTTAACTTTTTTATTTTATTTTTAAGTTAAAATTTATTCAAGTTTTCCCAAAAAAAAAAAAAAGTTAAAATTTATTTCTTATTTATTTAGTCTAATGAGTAATGAAATAAAATGATAAAGATGTAAGAATTAAGAAAGAGCTGAGTTTTATTTACTTATTGACATTTCAGTTTACAAGATTTGTGATTGCCTCGTTAAAAACTTTACCTAGAAAAACCCAGTGGGATAAAAACTTGGTAAGGAAAAAAGAGTGCAATCTTACAAGTTAATGTACATGTTACATGTATAACCTAGTCCTAGACCTAGTTACTGCCGGAACTCTCATTGATGAGTTATTTCATAAGTTTCCAATTTATAGCATACGCAGAGTCGTGTTTACCTGTCCGTGTCGAGCCATGCATTTGTCCATATGCCTTTTCAAATGACCAGTTCCCAACCTAGAGCTGATATATAAGGCTTTACAAAACTTACAATGATATTTTGTTATGATCCTACCGTTTGGGTTTGGTATTTCTTCTTTGTCAAAACACTGCCATACAACATATGTCAATTTTCTGGCTTTGGGACGTGATGTCGGTGTGGAGGTGGAAGATCCTACTGTCGGTTGGGTTGGTTCGGAAAGATCAAAATCATCATTGTCCATGTTAAGACCGTCTGGAAAAAAGGATGATTAGGATCCATTTCCGAATTCCTACAATATAAAACTCATTAGTAAAAAATATTAAATATAAAGTAAAACACTAAAACCTAAGATTCTAAGAATAAATATTAAAATTAATAACTAAACATAAAATGATAAAACCATAAATATACTAAGCATTAAAAATTAAATATAAAGTAAAACCTAAGTATAAATATTAGCATTAAAAGTAAGCAAAAATATTAAAATTAATTACTAAATATAAAATCATAAAATCATAAATATACTAAGCATTAAGAATTAAATATAAAGTAAAACCTAAGTATAAATATTAGCATTAAAACTTGGCAAAAATATTAAAATTAATCACTAAACATAAAATCATAAATATTCCAAGCATAAATATTAAATATAAAGTAAAACCTACATATAAATATTTAATATACTAAACATAAAATCATAAATATTAAAATTTAAAACCAAGCAATTAATATTTAAGATTGAGAGAAATTGAGAGAAATTGAGAGAGTTAAGAAATAAAAATAGATAGAGTTTGATACTTTGGTAGTTTGATTTGGTATTTGGATTTTGGGATTTGAGGAGTATTTATAGATTACAAAGAAATAAAGAATGGAGGTTAAAAATGAATTTTTAATGAATTTTTTTTTTAAAAATTGTACGGACATGTTGACCAACAGCCAGAAAAAAGTATTAAAAAATTCAACTTTTTTTTTTATTTTCTGAATTTTGAACGTTTTGTCAATAAATGAGAAGGAAAAAAAAATTCTGACTTTTTGACCATTTGAGGTCAGTTGTAAAGAAAATAAAATAAAAATAAAATAAAAAAACTTGACTTTTGATCGTTTTTGGTGAGATTAGTCATTAATTTAAAAAAAAAAAAAAAAAAAAAAAAGGAAAAAGTAGCCGTTGGACACAGCCCATAGACAGGCCGTTGGACACAGCCCACAGGCCGGGCTGTCGGCGGGCCCTGAAACCTTGGCCGGGCCTAGACCTAGGCCTGTTTACTAACCAGGCCTTGGCCTAGGTCCATTTTGCCACCATTAGGTTAATACGTTGCACGAGTATACTGCCTGTAGTTTTAGGCTAATGTAGCCAGAAGTCAAGTCGACAGACGATGAGTTGAAGGACGTCTAACCAAATATAAATGTGTCAGTGGCAGGGGGTCAATCACAGTGGGCTTTGGGCGGAGGATGGACCTTCACTGGACAAGATGACTCCAGAGAAAAAAGGACTCCAACAACCACAAATGGAAACTTAAATGGCTCGAATTTGCCAAATACAGTGTTGGAGCAACTCTACACGAAGTTAATCTAACAAAGCCGAAGAAGACTGGTGCTAAGCCTTATAAGTGGGATGCATCATTAGTCTTGTAAGTTACATTTTTTTTTTTTTTTTTTTTTTGTTTCTTTTTCTTTTCGATAGGAAAACAATAAATTAAATTTGTTGTTCTCTTGTAGCACTGTGAGAAAGAAGCTGGAGGAGGAGCAACTTGTGAAGGAGCAGCATAAAAAGCTTATGGCGCAGTTTGTGGAGCTCTTCAAAGAAGTGGAACTGGTGAAGGAACGCTTCAAGGAAGCGGAATTTGTGAAGGAGGGCAAAGAGAAGCTGAAGCAAGAGTAGCATAAAAAGCTTATGGTACAGCTTGTGGAGCACTTAAAGGAAGCGGAAAAAGAGTTGAATTTTTCGTTTGTTGGTCACGGTAAGAACTGGAAGATCGCTTGTGGTTATACCAGATAGCTGTAGCAAGTAAAAAACATATATAAGATTGGTGTTCAGTATAAGACATATGACAAGACCTACTTGACAGTAGAGTTGGATAATAACTCGATAGTGAAATGTTCGGTTGAACATAATACGAAAAACAATGTTATTCTGCAATTTTCTTGCTCAGTTGACTTGCCGAGACGTTCCTTGTGGACTATGGTTAAGGTCTTTCCCATGGTTGTGTTAGGATTATGCTCAATAGCAAGAGTGTAATATTATAATTAACAATCTTTTTCATATTAATAAAGTGATTTCTGGTTTAACAAATCTTATAGCATTTATAGTTTAATATTATAATTGTCAAAGTAAATAATCATAAGGTCTAAAGACTATGAGAAAAGAAGAATTGTTCGTACATCTGGATATGTATGAGGTAGACACAATTCTTTAGTTAGTCTTGAATAATGTTCACAACTTAAGTTAAAGGTTGGGCACCTTTATCTTGTTAAAGTTGTAGAATTCTTTTGCTAGCATTTGAGTGGGATCAAATGAGATATGATGAGTCTAAAATCATCGGAGTGTCTTCGAGTAAAAGAATCTAGTGCACTGGGTGCATTGAACAGGATCACAATGAAAAGCTTTATCTAGAACCGTTAATAGATAATAGTCTTTTCATTATCAGGACAATCGAAGAGTCTATCTTAATCCTGAGATAAATGATGGACTTATGGTTGCAAGTGATATCATTTGAGTTATCAATGAGTACGATTATATAGCATAGTCTATCCTCGATAGTTTGGTGATATTCATTTGTTAATCGATAGAGAACTTCATTTATAGATATGGATATCGTGGCTCCATTTATTAAATGAGAGTATAATATCATCGTATGAATGTTTTGAGGTAATTGGATATTAAATCTCAACGTTGAGTTTTCGATAGTGACTATTGAAAACATGGCTTCTGGACAAGTCAAAATATCCAAGTTCAAAACGTGGTCATATGAGTAAATATGGTAACTTGGAGAGTTATAGGCGGTCTATGAATTCTTGGTGTTTACTGATATTAATCACGAGGATACACTATCTCCAACATGATTGTCTAGGGTATGAATGAGGAACATCTTCTTATTCTATCTTTATTTAAGAGTTCAATTTTAGCTTTTTAGTGGAATGAGTTAAAATTAATGGATCGGACCTAAGTGAATCATTTGTTGATTGTGATTAGGTTATGTATATTGAAGCTTAAATTTAGATAGCCCGCCAAGATCCCCAATCCACACGGACTTGCATTGATCACTTGATATATTCTACCGGACTAATTTATGGGTCCATCTAGAATTGCATTTAATATATTAAGAATATAATTTGCACATTATTTGTTTAATGGGCTGATCAATTATATTAATATATTAATGAAAGGCATGTGGGTTTGTTTCTTTTAGTAAGAATGGGTTTGGTTCACATGTGGGCTTTTTATTTAAAGTCCAATTGATTAAATAAAATAAGGAAATAATATTTGGCCCATATATTTAATGTGGGGCGGCAAGGCTATGTAATTAGTCAAAAATATTATTTTATTTTATTATTTGATTAAATGAGAATTAATTAATTAATTAATTATTTATTTAATTAAGAAACAAAATCTTTTTCTGATCAGGAAATTTATTTCCTAGAGTTATACTAAAGGTAAAAGACTTATTTGGTAAGAAAATAAATAATAAGTTTTATTTATTTAATCAAATAAGAAAGTATTTTATTAAGTCAATTAAAAGAATAAAAACACTTATGAGTTGGATTAGGGTTAGGAGTCTAAAGTTGATGGGAATTAGAGTAAAGCACAAATCCTTTTTTGTAGAGGATTTTCTGCCAACCCTAATAGAATCACATGTAGATTTCGGCAACCCTAAAAGAAAGGAGAAGTAAAATTCGGCCACCCTATATAATACAAGCTATAGGGTTTGGCCACTCCCTAGGGTTTACTGGATCAATTTCTTCTTCTTCTCATACTCATAGAAAAGTGTTTGATTATTCTGCCAAGACAAAAAAGAGAGAGAAGAGATTATTCTTTTGATAGTACACTAATTGCTTGTTCATCAATAAGCTTGTGTGTACAACATCGAATTAGGTTCACGCGAGTTTCGATCATTAGATTGAGAACTCAAAAGTGACCGGAATAATCTTTGTAGTCTTTTGGTTGTTTTGTGACTAACAAAAAGAAAAAGAAAGTTTGTTTATCCATTCTCAGGTACGCAATTCAAAGAAAAGGGAGACCACGCTCCTAGGTGATTCACGTTCGTGCTAGGATTGAAGATCTTGCGGATTACCATCGACGTAAGTCAATAGGATCACGCAACAAAAGGTATTCTACTTTTTGTTACTTTATATGTATGTTTAATTAATTTAAAGGGTTAAGGTTCATCAAAGGAAAATTTTTTAAAACATACTAAACTTTTTTTTAGTCTCGCTTCTGCTGCGTGTACTGCGATTTTTCCCTACAGGTTGAACTAAAGAAGAAGGAGGCGAAGGAAGGATCAGAGGTGAAGGAAGGGGGGACTGGCAGTGAAAGAAGAGCTTAACATTGGAATTTTTGGATTGGGAAGCCAGTTTTTTCTTGATTATAAATTTTATTGGGAGGCTATAAATTTGCTTCGTGAATTAAATATACATAGCTTAAATGTGAAAGGGAGGAAGCTGAAGTCGAGTATTCAATTTCTAAACCTTTATTATAGTTCGATGAATGACCAATTTTTACAACATAAAAAAGCTAGAGGAGGAGCAACTTGTGAAGGAAGGCAAATAGAAGCTGGAGAAGGAGCAGCATAAAAAGCTTATAGCGTAGTTTGTGGAGCTCTCCAAGGAAGTGGAACAGGTGAAGGAGGGCAAATAGAAGGTGACGCAGGAGCAACATAAAAAGCTTAAGACGTGGCTTGTGGAGCGCTTCAAAGAAGCGAAACTTGTGAATGAGGGCAAAGAGAAGCAGGAGCAGGACCGGTATAAAAAGCTTATGGCGCAGCTTGTGGAGCGCTTCAAGAAAGCGGAAAAAGAGTTGACTTTTTTGTTTGATGGTCATGGTGAGAATTGGAAGATCGCTTGTGGTTATACCAGATAGCTGCAGCAAGTAAAAAACATTTATAAGATTGGTGTTCAGTATAAAACAGATGACAAGACCTACTTGACAGTAGAGTTGGATAATGACTCGATAGTGAAATGTTCAATTGAACATAATACGGAAAACAACGTTGTTCTGAAATTTTCTTTCTCAGTTGACTTGTCGAGACGTTCCTTGTGGACTGGGGTTAAGGTATTTCCCATGGTTGAAGTAAAGAAGAAGGAGGCAAAGGAAGGATCAGAGGCGAATAAATGGGGGACTAGAAATGAAAGAAAAGCTTGACATTGGAATTTTTGGATAGGGAAGCCAGTTTTTTCTCGATTATAAATTTTGTTGGGAGGCTGTAAATTTACTTAGTGAATTAAAAATACATAGCTTAAATGTGAAAAGGAGGAAGCTGAAGTCGAGTGTTCAATTTCTAAACCTTTATTATAGTTTGATGAATGACCAATTTTTACAACATTGAGAGGTATACTACACAACCAATTTTGTAAAAAGGCTAATGGTACACATATTGAGGTTGTTGTAAAGTTTTTCATAGGAAATTTGGATTTTTATTGTCTTGGATCCATTTAATATTGAATAATTCATTTTTGATAATGCCTATATGAATGATTGATGTTTTGCATATCCATGTAATATGCCATAATGGGTGCTTCAATTGTCTAATTGATATATGCAAGATTCATCTCTTCAATTCAAACATTAGGCATGCAAGTCGGAGGGAAAAATTCTTAATTTGCATTAGTTAGTTAGTTGACTTGTCTATTTGTTGTCATTAGCAGTAGCTGGATGATCGCGCTATAAATGTTCAACCTTTAACCCCTACTTGTTGCCATTGCCATGATTTAGGCCAAAATCAGCCTCATTATCGAAAGCTAAAGTGGCAACGTGTGAACAAATTGGTAGTCAAATTCATATGGATTGACAAATCGAAATTGGAAGGACGTATTAGGGAAGGACTTTTTTGGGTCAAAAAGAAAGATAATGGGTATGTTGTTGTTAAACCACCTATCATGGGTGAGAGCTAGATCTTTGTGAACTTTTGATATGTTTGTTAGGTGTGTAGGAAATTGAAGATTCAAAACACTTAGTGGACATTTGTGGTGCACTCATTTATTTGAGTTGCATTTGTTTTGTAAACTTATGAACTCTTTGATGTTTTTTGAATTATTTAGTGTAGATGTTTTGTATTTGGTTTATAGACACCTTATCTATCTCAATTCAACTTTGGTACTCAATGGTACTTATGTATGATGATAGGAGTGAAAGAGATAGGTTTGGGGGTTTAGACTCCAACACATTGCATCATGTGTTAGTTGCAATTGTTTGTATTTTTGTGTTTGTTTATGTGCAATTTGCCGATTTTTAGGTTTGTAACAGGTTGCATGAAGTCTGGGTAAATTTTGGACCCATTTTGAGCAGCGCGACTTTGAACCACCGGTTCATACTAGTGTTTCAATCCAACGTATCCTCTGGAGGTTCAAAGCTACTTCATTATAGCTGGATTAAGCCAGCGCCCAAGGAAGAATGAACTAGCCGTTGACTCTGGAATCCCACCGCGACTTCAGAAACGCCAGCTTAAACCAGCTTTCACAAACCAGCGCTGAGACCCATTAGATTTGAAACACAACGTTTTAATTAGTGGGTGTCACCGGGACTTCATACCGCCGGTATGAACCAGGGGTGAGTCAAAAATTTCGAGAGGTATAAATACCCCCACTGTTCGCACGTTGAACCTTAACCCCCAATTTCAATTTCAATTTCAGATTCTCTCGTTTTCCCTCTTTTCCCTCACTCAAATTACCTCTTCAATCTTGTTCGAATCAACTTCAATCTTCATCCAAAAGGTTAGTAATCTCCACTCTACTTTTTTTCTTCAATTATTTGCATCAAATCTCCTCTCTATCTCTCGATTTTTGAATATGAGTAAAGTTAGGGTTTTTTTTTATTTTCGAAAAGTATGAGTTTATTTGATGAAATTAACGATTGTTTTTTATTTGGGTATATTCTATGATGCTAATCGACCAAAAGCCCCATGTTTATTTGAACTTATATGAACTTTCATGTTAGATTTGGGTTTTTGACGAATTTCTGGATGATTGATGCACGAATTCACTCAGTTGATGCTTGCATATTGTTTATAATGGTTGATTACATGTTTATGCATGCATATGATGTTGGGTAATTGGTTTGATTGAAGTTTTGAGTGATGATATCAAAATTTTGAAGATATGATGCTTTAATTGGAAATTCTTGAATTGAATTGTGTTCAACATGCAATATGATGTGATTTTGATGTTAGTTGATGCTTAGTTGCCCACTTATATTGCTATTGAACATAGGTTTGTGTTTTGAAATTGAATGCGAGGGATATTTTTTGATGATGTGTGATTTTGGTTGAATTTTGGAAATTGGATGTTTTATGTGTCAAGTAACCATTTGTGCTTCATTTGCTTTGATGATATGTGAATTTGGTTAAATTTTGGAAATTGGATGTTTTATGTGTCAAATATATTGTTAATTGAACCATTTGTGCTTCAATTGCCATCATGAATGATCTTGTATCATGTTTGATTTCTTGTTGGTTCATACAAATCGTATTGACAATATTTGAGCTCTAACTTGAATTTTTGTGTAATTACATAACTATGTTGTGTAAAAGATAATGTAGGTCCATACTTGAAGTTTTCTAGGTGAGTGAATTTGTTTGTGCTTAGTTAATGGCATCACCTATACTTGCAGTTTTTTATTTTTATTGCTCATTTCATTTTTCTTATGTTCACTAACCGTCACTAACTTATTTATAGTTTCGGTTTGGTTTGGTTTGTTTATTTATTTGTGTGTAGATGGCACCAAGGCGTAAACCCCCTCAGAAGAATGAGGCTTCGGAAGAGATCCGGAGACAGAAAGGAAAAGACAAGATACCTGATGTACACCCTCCCAATCCTGACTATCTAAGGCGGTTGAGAACGTGTAACAAATGCTCTATCTTACCAGAAAAAGAGCCTTATTGAAAAGCAGTTGGGGCAGACGTTTGTGTTTGAAGAGGTCCGAAGGACATTATGGGAGACTTTTGTCTCATTTCCCAAGTTGTACAACCCCGCGTTTGTGCGCGAGTTTTATGCTGCCATGGTCCCATCTGAATTTGAGGCGGGGGCCCTAGTTAGAGTGCGAAGGAAGTTGGTATTCATCCCAGCTACCGAAATCAATGAATTCCTGAAGACACGGAGCTACAGTGAATGATATGAAGGTTATAAGCAGAGGGAGTTCTATAGGCTCCATGATGTGCATTTGGGACGAGCACTCATAGGCAACCTTACCACCGCCTGGACCTCATCACATCTGTTCTTTCAGAGGCAATTAGGATTCAGAGAACTTCAACTACTCTCTAATTCCGTCCGAGTATAGATCCGACTTGACTCTAGAGTGCATGATCATAGCGCATTGCATACAGAACCAACATGAGTTTGACGTCGGCAAAGTGATCTGAAAGAAAATAGCTGACACTGCGAGGCGGAGTGCCTCATGCCTTATTTTCCCTTGTATCATTACATATTTTATCCAGCAGGCAAGTGTGGAAATTGGAGACGGATTGTAGACTGTGACTCAGACAGTGGGACGTCGGCCATATAATGACACCGCCTGTATACATAGGGAAGACTTATTACTTATAGAGGTTGAATTAAAGAAACTAAGAAGACAGCAACGTGCAGGGACCACATAGCAGATTGATCCTGAGGCTGAGGCTGAGGCTGAGGCCGAGGCCGAGGCCGAGGAGGCCATGGATGCCGAGACGGAGGACGTGGACAAAGATAATGATTAGCTGGAGTAGATACTGACTTGGGCTGAGCAGTTTATAAGTAAGATTGTGCAGTCAAACGTAGTTTTGGCAAAGAGCAACAGAAAGCTCGCAGTTGAGGTTAGAGGCCTTAAAGAGGTAATCGCTCGGATGATAGGATATCATAATGGAGGACTGAGCGAGTATACGGACGAGCAGAGCCAACAGTAGGAATGTCAGAAGAAGCGCATGGCCGATCTTTATACCAGCCAAGCAGACCAGACTCCTCAATTTGTGGATGATCAGATGCATTCCACATCACTAGAGGTTCAGAATCAGCACCCTTAGATAGGTACAGATTTAGGGACGCCGACCGACCTTATCCCAAATACCATAGCGCCACCCTCAGACAGGTACAGATTTTTGATTTCAGTTTTACATTCGTTTTAGTGGATATTTATACGCAGTTTACATTTAGCAAGTTTATTCACATTATTCTTTTGCTTAGTTTAAGTGTGGTTATGTGGGTGTGATTGATTAGTGCCTAGGATGATACTAATTGAATTGCCATGTTCCTCATTGGAGGAAAACTTTTATGATAGTGGATTATGCCATTTTTAAGTAAATATGAATGTGGGAAGATTTGAAATATCATGTATAGTTGTTTTGGGTTATTTTTTGTGCTTGTTTGCAAAGTTGTTTGGTGCCCAAACAAACAACCAAACCACGGAACTCACGTCCTTGTTTGTAAATGTTCAAACACTGAGGACAATGTAGAGTTTAGGTTTGAGGGTGTGGACATGTTAACACTTTGTCATGTTTGTTGTATGTTTTTCTGTTGAAAACTGTGTTTTTGTAAATTTTTCGTTTTTATTGCGATTGAGCCAAACTTGACAATTTGTCTATTTTGATGCTAGAGTGTATGTGCTATGAAAGAATGCGTTACATGCGTTAATTGCTAAGTTTTAGCTAACGGATGTCCTTCCGAGATTGCATTGTGCATTGTGTATTAGTCCCCTTCTCTTTTACTTAGTGAATATGACTTCTCACAAGATTGATAAAACCAATAGTGCAGACTACCCATGTAAGATTTAGAGCCTTAGCATTCATATTTTGAGGGGTTTTGTTTCTACTCTTATACACACTCTTCGAAACAGTTGTGCTTCAAGTATGATCTCATTTTGCATAATGCTCATTGATTGCCATAGAACAAGAAAATTAAGTGGACTACTTGTGTGAATTGTATTACATTGTTAGATTGACTTTTGGATACGATTCTAGACAATGTGTGTGCTTAACTACTATATATTGCTCAAACACTTTCCATGTCCCTTATGTGTGCTCTTATTGCCAACTTTGAAGCCAAACACAAACCGTTCATTTCATCACTCACATCTCCATAAACAACCATATACACTAAACACAAGCCATACCATAGTTGTTGATCATAAAATTAGTGCATGAATTATAAATACAAATGTTTAGCTCAAATTGTAAATAGCGTGTACTTAGGCGTTTATTAGAAACTATGCAAGATATAGAGGCAAAAATTGTACAAGTGTGAACAACACTTAAAGCCTTTGATGTAATCAAATAATACAAAAATTAGCATTGTTGTAATTCAAAGTCTTAGTCTAGACGCTTTAAATTCAAATTGTTTAGTATGATCAATAACTTTAGAATTCCATTCCATTTCTTTCATTCACCAAAAATCTACCCATGGCCCCATTACAACCCATAAGGAAAGCCCTAGTTGATCTTTTAGAAAGTCTAGCTTGAGAATACGGTTTATTGCATGTTCTTTCCACGTTCGTGGCACATCAATTCTTTCATGAGATTAATTCCATAAATTGTGCTTTATTTGATAGTATTCATATGCGTTATAATCATTGTCTTTACATAACTTCCAAACTCGCATATGCTTGATTAGAGTGAACTTAGGGTTCCGAGAGAAAATTCGACTGAAATCCGATGAGGATTAAAGTCAAGGCGAATTGTGTTCTTGCATTTGAGTGTTTCGTTCTTGCATTCTCGCTCAACAAAAAACTTTAAAATCCAACCCTAGAAAAACAGCCGCCACAGCCAACAGTGGTTTATCTTTTTTGGTTTTCCTCGTTTTGAGTTTAGTTGCATATAAATTACTGACTTGTTTTGGATTGATAGTAGTATCAAGTTCAATTCTAGCCTTCTATTTCAACTTTCAAGCAAAAGGCCTTTACACACCAGGTTCGTTATTCATTATTATTAATATTATTTACCTCAATAATGACTCAAATTATCAGAATAATGATCCTAATGACGATTATTAGAGATGGTCTAGGGTCGATCGCACAACATTTTTAGGTCCATAATGATTTATTAATAAAGTTTCTTCCTAATTTCCAACAAATTCAGAGATTAGGTTTTGTAGAGCTAGTCGACAATGTGGAACGCAGTCTTCTTCTGCTTCGGTGGAGTTTATTCATATTTTATCGGGATGGGCTTAGAGAGGTCAATTGCACCCTTTTACTCTTAAATCCCTAAATACAGTATTTATTTATATGTTTGTTAATGACATATAACAAGTTATGATAAAATCATATAATGAATTGCTATTTATTTAATTCTTTTGTTTGGGCAGTGATGTTGAACTTCTTAAGAGGGCTACACAAGTGAATAAGCTCAAGGATTTGGGTACTTGAATTTTCTAAAGATACTCAATTCAAATATTTTGTTCAATTGTAATTGTTACTGCTTACTATTGTTTTGACCAACTTGATCAAGTCTTCTTGATTTTTGACTTTTATGTCAATGAGCTATGCAGTAAAAGATAGGTCATTTATTACTTAATCGATGGAAAAGCATTTTTTAAGTCTACTATCAAAATGACCACCAAATAAGGAATTGGTTTTAAAATGACCATTTTTGACAAACACTGTTACACTAATGATCATTCCATTCAATTCCATCAATTTTCATCCAATTCAATCCAATGAGTGGCATTTTGGTAAATAAGGGGATGCCATTAATTTATTTTAGATGTTTTTTGGAAATCAATTTTTTCTTTTGTTTTTTGAAATAAATAATTATATTTAGTGTGTGTATATACGTATATCATATCTCAAACATATTATATATATATATATATATATATATATATATATATATATATATATATTTTGAGAAGATTAAGACTACAAAATCTAAAAATTATAAAAAATATATTTGAAATAAGTTAAATTATAAAAAATATATGAAAATATATGAAAATTTTATCCTCAGTGCGCACTTATAAATATATATCAGTGCATTGCATGTCAACCATTAGATTCAATTACTTTGACCTAGTCTGCATGCACTTGTTTGTGCTTATCCATAATCTATGACCCACATGCAATGCACCGATATATTTTATATCAGTACGCACTGAGGAGAAAAGGACTATATATATATATGTTTGAGATATGCTATATGTATATACACATACTAAATATAATTATCTGTTTCAAAAAACAAAAGAAAAAAATGATTTCCAAAAAATATCTAAAATAAATTAATATCATCCTCTTATTTACCAAAATGCCACTAATTAGATGGAATTTGATGTAAATGGATTGAATGGTCATTAGTGTAACAGTGTTCACTAAAAATAGCCATTTTGAAACCAATTCCCTATCTGGTGGTTATTTTGATAGTGGTGACATAAGTTGATGGCCACCGGGGTAATTATCCCTAAAATATGAGTGCGAAAATAAGATATTTGGACATTGGGTAGCAATACCCCGACCCATTTGGGGTTACAATTCAGAAAGAGTGACGATATTTGCACCCCTAAAAAACAGTATGTGCACCCCTTTTTGTATATACACTTCATTACAAATTTTAAAATATATGAAATCTTGTAAGCACACCCCACACATTACCAAATATGCCATTTCTTTTGATTTTAAAAAATATTATAAATAATAAATATATGGCTCTCTTTTTTCTTTATTTTATTTAAAACAAAATATAAAGGAAAAAAAATGAAAAACGTATAAAAAAATGCAAGCATGTCATTTGCTTCGTCTTCATCTTTTTCATTTTCCTGTTAATTTTATTGTTAATTTTTTTAGCGACTTGATTGTTAATTATTTCCTTTTTTCCAGTTTATGCACCAATATAAAATACAAAAGAGGTTTTATTTTTTTTTCATTATATATTTGGAAGGAGCCGCAATCCTCCGGTCCTCCCAAATTTTGGAGGGGCTGCCATCTTTTCTAAATTGAGTTTTCTGCTCAATTGAAGAGGCAGTTGCACTCTTCCCAGGTTTTAAATTGAGTTTTCATTTTTTGATTTTGTTTTTGTTTTTATTTATTATTTTTAATTTGATTTAGTTAGTTAAAAAATCAAAAAAGTAAATAGTTACAAGAAATTATTATATTTTTTGAATTAAAATATTAATAATTTAATTTAAAAGTAATGTTGAAATTTGAAAAATATAAAAATTTAGGATGTATATACAGTTTTAGAAGGGTTCTAATATCATCACTCGTTTAGAAATCCATCCCTCTTTTTATACAGAAGTAATAGATTTATGGTGGGCTAATAGCATTACTTTAGAATTTCTGTGTGGACTAGGCCCATTTACAAATATTGTCCAATAACAATCCACATGGAAGCACGATTGTAGGAGTACTTGTCCCCAACAGGTTCGGTCGGGTCTGCAAAATCGAAGTAACAAAAAACAGTCTTTCTATGTAACTCAAAAACTACCGCTTCCAGATTCGTTATTTTTCTCTATTCTCACCATCTGGCAAAATCGTATGTGTAAAGGATTCTACTCTTCCCTAACAATTTCTAGGTTTTTTTTTTTTTTTTTAGAATTTTTTTTTTTTGTTTCCTGCCATTATCATTTTTAGGGTTTTTTTTTTTTTTTTTTTTTTGCTGTACAGTTATTTGTATTTGGGGCTTGTTTTTGTACAATTAGTCAAAATTAGGGTTTGTCTTGTACAATGGATTCAGACCAGTCGAAGCTATTCGTGGGAGGAATTTCTCGGGAGACAAGTGAAATGACGCTCAGAGTTCACTTCAGCAAGTACGGCACCGTTTTGGGTTCAGTGATAGCCAGAGAACGAAACACTAAAACCCCAAGAGGTTTTGGCTTTGTTTGGTTTTCTGACCCCTTTTCGGCTGATAAAGCGCTCAAAGTCACTCATGTTATACTGGGAAGAACAGTGAGTATAAACACCTTTTATTAATTTGTTATGTTTTATAGTTAGTTTGTTTTTTTCAGTTGTCTGTTCTGTTTGGTTGCTGAGAAAAGTGAGGGAAAAGAAAAATTTTGAATTTTGTTTTATTATTTTTCTTTTAAATAATTTTTTTATGGTTTTGATAATAACTTGGAAGCTTGCATTTAGTTGTCATCTCTTATGACTTACCCAACTAATTAAAGGGGTGATATGGACCATATGGTAGATTTTTCCTTTGAAAAAATAAAAATAAATTGAAGCTGAAAATAACTTCTATATTATTTTGCCTCTAGAAATGATATAACTGCTTTAGGGACCGATGGAATAGATGATTTTCTTTTATGGGTCCCAAATTGAGGTGGCTGCATTGTTCTGGAGTCAAAATAATAGTTTCTTTTTCATGTACTACTTTTTCTTAGAAACCAAACAGAGGTTAGGGTATGTACTTTGTTTAATTTATCAATTCATTTCTTAGGTAGAGGTGAAAAAAGCGATTCCCAGAAGCGAACAACACCATAATCAACAGAAACAGCAGCTGCAGCACTACCCTAACGAATTTCAGAGTAGTCGGTTGAGTAAGAATAGCAGTAATGTTGATAACAATAATCATGTTAGGACAAAAAAGATTTTTGTAGGGGGTTTGTCTTCTAACTTAACTGAGGAGGAGTTCAAGAATTACTTTAAAACATTTGGTATGATAACAGATGTAGTTGTGATGCACGACAACATGACAAACCGGCCTAGGGGATTTGGGTTTGTTACCTTTGATTCTGAGGAATCCGCTGAAAAGGTAATGCTGAAGACATTTCATGAGTTGAATGGGAGGCTTGTGGAAGTTAAGCGGGCCGTGCCAAAAGAGGAAATTAATGGTGGTAGTACCTGTGGTTATAACTCAAGAGGTAGTGTTGGAATAGGTTCTTCTTATAACTGTTATCAACCTGGCAATTACCCTTCTTCTTATAGTCCTGGATATGGATATCCACATGTTTATGCTATTCCCAACTATAGTGGTGTTGGAGGGTATATGCCCGGAGCAGGCATCTTTGGGGCTGGATACCCTATGGTACCATATGGAAAATTTGGGTACGGAATTACTTCAATTGCCCCTAGGATCCCCTGGTATGGTCCTATGATGATTGGAGCTGGGGCATGCCCACTTCCTTATGGTAATGCTTCTGTGTTTCCTGCTTACATGAATGATGGGTACAATGGGATTGTTGACGGTGGAGTTGATGGGAAATTAAGTCATGTTCTGGGTGGCAGTGGCCATTTGCTATCTAATGTTACCCCATCTCAGACCGAAGAGGTGAAGTTGGATGTTGATTCTACGGTGTTGAAGGGAGGTAATGATAGTGCTTCTAGTGAACAGAATAGTGAACAAAATCAGAAAGATCTCGATGGAAGATATATGCCTTTGCCTGTAGGTATTTCTGGTTGACCTAGCATATTTTCCATAGGAACTGAAGGGTAGATAAATTCTTTGACTTATTGCGTAGGCTGTTTAACCATCATCGTTCTAATGTTATTGTCTTTTAGATGTCAGTTGCTAAGCATGGTGCTTGCTATGTGTCATTGCTCTTGTTTTAATAATTTGTCGGTACAGGATTCTGTTCTCTGTAATATAATTGCATTTAAACCCTGTCTCTCTCACACACACTCTCTCTCTCTCTCACCTTTCTATTAAGCATATGAATGTTAGGAGTAATGTGGAACCTCATTGAAGTTAGTTTGCTTGCATTCTCAGTATCTCTTAAGTGTTTAAAATATGTTTTTTTATTTTATTTTATTTTATTTATTTATTTATTTAAGCATTGCCATTGTTTTATTGTTAGCTCATCAATATGAAGATAGAGGTTTTCTGTCAGATATCTATATATTCCCTATAAATAATTTAGTGTGACCTAATTGCTAGGTCTTTTTTTTTTTTGTTTTTTTTTAAATGAAAAATTGGGATTTAAATGCCATGCTTTTTATGCAAGTATGATCATATTTGCCTATTATTGTATTGCCTTATTCATTTCCCTAAATGCATCTTGCAACCATCTGATCCAAGTTTTTCTTTTTAATATGCTTAATTGTTCTTTAAGCTGCGAAATCGGCTTGAAATGCATATACGCACTTCAAGTTTTTGTTATAGATTGCAGATTGGTTTTTGGGTATTGGACCTCTTGGAGGAGGACATATACCTTTTGGTTGTGCATCATTTTGAAGATTATTTTTGAGATGAAAACAGTGATTCATTCTCTTCTCCATTTTATTTTTGAGTTCATGAAACAAAGAATTTTGTTGAATAGTAATCAAGAATACAAGTTGTACATTTGCACGTTTGATGTGATGAGGTCCAAACTGTTGACTTGCGTAAAAAGATGGATGCTCCTGTTGGTGAAAAATCTTAAAATGTTATGGACCACCCGAGAAATGCTTTCATTTTTTACTTGTAATATTTCTTTGGTCACCCACCTCGTTTCCTTGTATGAAACACCAACACTTGTAATCAAGTATTGGCAAGCAGGTTCATGGTAGTTCTAGTTTTTATTGGTTGGCAATTCTGGTTGGTATACCTGAGTATGCTTTTTGCCGTTTTGGCAACAGTTTCACTTCTCTCTAGTGTTTTTATAACACTGGAGTTTCAAATTTTCATGTGGGAAGGTGTAGTACTGTAGTTTAGTTGGGTGTTTGTAAAATGTAAACAAGCAGCAGTAATTTCTTTGATTCATAGAACATGTATCAGACACTGAGACAGTAAGTGAATGTCCATATTTAGCTTGTTATTAGACAGACACTGGCTTCACATTATAAATTATTTGTGAACTGTTGAAAGAACAGTGTTTGTTTGTTCTCATGCAAATATCTGTTTTCATGTGATGACACCTGAACACTTCAATGGCATTGTTACAATAAAGTTCAAGAAAAAAAAAATGGTTAAAGTACATTGACAGAACTGTGATTAAAATCAAATTCCAGAAATGATGATTATGTTGAGTCAAGCTCCTCTACTCTAACTACACGAAAATGGTCTCTGAATCTGAAACTGGCCAATCCAAATCCTCCTCTTTTCACCACCAAACGTAACCCAACAACAAAATACGTTCCCAGAAGTAGAAGAAGCTCTTCAAAGTCAGGACCACTCATCAATCTCACCCAAGGCATTAAGGTTTTTCTCATACTGTAATATTTTCTTATATAGAACATATTTAGATAAATGACAAATTGTGTAATAATTTTCTGTGATCAATACATGTAATGTCATCTTCCGCCGTGCAAGCTCCACTGTTGCATAAGACTTTACTAATGTTAAATTTCATGGATATATTAGGTTGTGAAAGATGATGATACAGGAATAATTAGGGTTCGACAGCCATACAATGGTTGCCCTTTTTATGTATGTCCAGAAAATGTTGATGAGCTAATTGAGGACTTTGGACAATCAAAATTTTCATACGTAATGGGCCGGCTCCAGGCCCAATATGGCTTCAAAAGAATTATCAATTTTTAATCGAAAAACGAAGAAACGTCCTGACCAGGAATGGATTACATAATATCATACTTTAGAATTTGTGAACAAACGAGTTGGAGTTGGAGCAAAAGAGTAGAGAGAAATGATTATGTTAAGTCAAGCTCCTCTAACAACACGAAAATGGTCTCTGGATCTGAAACTGGCCAATCCAAACCCTCCTCTCTTCACCACCAAATGTAATCCAACAACAAAATACATTCCCAGAAGTAGAAGAAGCTCTTCAAAATCAAGACCACTCATCAATCTCACCATCGCTAAAGCAGAGGGTGGTGTTGATTCCACCAAACAAGCTTCTTCATCTACTTCTTTTAACAATGAAGAAACTGTTTTCGTCACTCAAGAGAATGTCCCATTAGAAGGTGTCATTCAATTCGAAAAACCCGATTTCTCTTCTCGTATTAACAAATGGGGGTATGAATTATAATCTCTCTAGTGTAGTGTCTTTTATCTTATTCACTTTCTTAATTGTTAATTATTGTGTGTTTTCAGTCGTGTGGCTCTGCTTTCTGGTGGGGATGTGTTGGCTTTGTTTTTGTTCTCTGCAATTGGAAGGTTTAATCATGGGTTCTCAGTTTTTGACATTGAAACTCTGCGTACAGCTGACCCTTTTATTGCTGGTATGTTGTCTATAATTTTGTTTACATTTTAACAATGGAAAAGAACATTATTATTCTGATGGATTATCTTGAAATAAATATTAATGTTTGTTGTAGGATGGTTCTTGAGCGCTTACTTTCTTGGGGGTTATGCGGAGGACGGTCGTGGAATGAATGGTTTGTCTAAAGCTGTTATAGCTGCTGCTAAATCATGGGCTTTGGGGATTCCAGTAAGTTTCTATTATATCCAATTTTTTGGTTTTTTACCTTTTTCGTTTCTGCGGATGTTGATGCTAGTTATTGTGCTTGAATAAATAAGTTGGACTTGCATTTGCACTTTGTCCATTTATCTGTTGATGCAGATGGATATTTGGTAATTGGTACTGATATCTAACTGCTTATTATAGTGTATCGAGTTCACATATCTCCTGGTGCATCTTTGGTCTTGAAACTGATGTGTTGATGTTGGAATTTCTTTTGCTAAATAACAATACTTTTAGGATTCATGTTTGAATTCGTTTCTAAATGTTGTCATTGCAAAGATAACTTTGTTCAATATCATGGGATCCATTTAGGGAAATAAAGAATACAATGAACTTGCCTGTCTCAGGCTGTAAAAGGAGTGAAGATTTTTATTAAATCATACTATATTGATAGTCTCAACTCTCAATGGCCTTTACTTTAGGGGTGGGAATTGCATGATAGCATATTTTACATTGAATTACGACTATGGCTGCATTCTTGGGTTATTCTTTGTGCTCAGAAACTAAGAGATCATATTAATTAGACAGAAGAGGTATACAAGAAGATGTGAACAAGCAGTCCATAAACAAAGAAGACCTATGAAGGATCAGATCAAAACGTAAATATCTTGGCTGGCCTACACACAAGGGATCTCTAACAAAAAGAAACCCCAAAACACAAAAATGAAACAGCCTTAGTTGTGGTTGAGTAGTCAGTTTCCTTTTTTCTCTTTGGATAGGGAAGTCAGGTTTTTCTCAATTATAAATTCTGTTGGTAGGTTATAATTTTACTTGGTGGTTGGAGCATGCACAGGAAAGTCATGGAGTAAATTCTAAGGAAAGGTTAAATGTTACATATTGTTGAAATCGTTTGTGACAAAGGTTAAATTTATCAATGGAGCTTTTGGCTGTTGCTGCTTATAAAGAGAATAAGCTTATCTTATTGGATTCTAACTGGGGATGATATCTGCCTCAAGGCTCAAACAAATTGATTTTTATTCTGTTTCTGGTGGCTAAGATTCATATTTAGATCTTTTAAGTTCATATATGGGCCATTGGCCCAAATAATATTAAATTTATTTTAGGGGGATGGCCACTTGCAGTTTATATTGCCGTGCCGTATTTTGGGAATTTTACCTACTTTGCCTTCAGACTTTTAATCAATATAGGCGTATCTTTTTCTTAAGAAATTAGAATTGTTGGTGTTTAGTTTGCAAATGATCAAACCATCTCAAATAATCGTTTCTTCCATTTTGATCGAGTTATAAATTATCAGTTGTTTTCGTTTTCGGTTTCATCCACTCCTGTCTTGCCAATCATAATGGCAGAAATGGTCATTTCATTCAAATTCTTTTCGGGGGAAATGCTTTTGACTGGTCAACACATTTTAGGCTACAATAGCGTTAATAGTTACATTACTTTTCCAGTTGGATTTGTATATGTCAAGCAGAAATCATAATTGATCAAATTCCATTATTTCCTTTACTTTATTTGGCAGCTGGGATTAGTTATAAGGGCAGTAACATCAGGCCATATTCCCCCATACGCCTTCATCTTGGTAACAATGGGGAGCACTGCTGTTCTACTTATTGGATGGAGAGCTCTATTGTTCAGCTTCCTTCCCTGTGATACGATCAAGAAAAATGATGTGTATCGCCGTGGCAACCCATTTGAACTTTTTGAGGTATGAAACTTTTCCCGATTAAGACCCGGAACGAAATGATGTACCGGTTAACTTTCTTTTAGCACATCCAAATTTTGTTGTTTCTTTATTGTTATGACCAAACTGGAACGACCTTGAGAATTGCCTGACTGGAAAGTTTCTACTATTTTTCACACGCCGGCATAGTATTTGCCTGTCGAATTAATGATATTGCTTCAATTTTGAACTAAAAATGTATTTTCTATTTTGACAGGGAAAAAGTGAATTTTGATTATAACAGCCTCAGCAATTCCAATTAGTTTGATAGATTCACATATTTTATGTCTCCTCCTACATATCTAATGGTTTAGTAGAGTGTGTCTGTGGGAGGAACAAGAATACGCCAACGTGTTTGTTTAAATACTTAGGTTTTATCCACATAAGTAAGTGTGTTTCCTTGTATTCATGTCCTTATTAATGTCATAATTCATATGTTCTCTAGTACTTATGTCCTTATTAATGTCATAATTTCTGTTCGTCGAATAACTTGTTGCTTCTAAATATGGCTTGGGAACTACTTTTCATCATTCTCCTAATAAACTGAGACTTAACAGCATTTGAATTGTCTTTGTTGTTGCAGTTGCTGACGTCATTAGTACGAAGGTGGTGATAATGATAGCCATTTCATGCACATCAATTTTCTCAGTTTTTGTTCATACTCTTTGTACTTATCAGCTGTAATTTTAACAGGTAAGAAAAATGTTGGTTAGATATTACTCGTGTATAAGTTTTAATGTCCTGAATACGGTAACATTTTGTAATCCATCAATTTGCAATCTATTAGAATACGATAACATACTTTTTTTTGTTTTTCATTTATTGGAAAATCACAGCAGTATGCTACTATGATCACCACATTAAATAGGATATATTGTTTCAAGCAAGGTGCTCTTCAGGGTGTTTTTGTTTATTAAGATTATAATGTAATCTGTGTAACTGAGAAATCTTATTCCTATAAATCTCTCTGACATTTTTTGAATGATCGAGAATTTCTCGTTCGTTCGTTCGTTCTATATCTATCATAAGAAATTTACATCCTTACGATCCAACCTGAACTATTGACTGTCTGATCTATGGATTTATTTCGTTTGACAATCTTGATTCTATAGGTTTGTCTAGCTAGAGGTGTCAAACCTCTGCACAGGTTTGAAAATCTTGATTCTATAAGTTTGTCAATATGTTTAGGTTTCATGTAGTTTTTTATTTCTTTGTTGAGTAGAGTAGTTTAGATTGGTTGATAAAACTGTTCAACAGTAGAGATCATTGGAAACAAACGAGGAATCTGATCTCCAGTCTCCATTCAATTGTGGTTGATTAATGGGTTTATATGCCACCAGAACAGAAAAAAAAAACAGCCCTAGTAGTGTTATTTTTTTTTTTTCACCATAGAAAAATGTGACAAAAAGCAAAACCAAGAAGTCAAGATTGAATAGGATATGATCCTGGCTTATTAATATATAAATTTCAACGATTTGACATAGTTGTCCAGGTGACAGCAAATTAGGGCTCGGTTTAGAGGGGTCATCAGTGATCAGTCAATCTGTGCTACAATACAGCTAATAGCCGTCACAACAGAGAGATAGATCGGCCATTTATCTTCTCCTTCTCAAATGTCCCATCTCTGAAATCTTAATTTGCTGTAAACCAATTACTTTACTTTTTTTTTTTTTTTTTTTGAAATAAGTTACTTTACTTTATTGATTGTCGTCTAATAAAGTAGTTGACCTTGATATTTCTTGTTATTTTACACCATTATTATTATTAATTTATTATTACCTCTTCAAATGGATCATAAAGCTATCATTATGTTATCATTTTTTTCGTTGGTTGTTTAGATTTTCTCTTGTAAAATGTAATTCCTGAAATTCCCGATCCAATTATAACGAACAATTGACGAGATGAGTTGGTTTAGTGCCCTAACATCTACACTATGGGATTACCGGTTCGAGTTCTTCCTATCTCTAAAAAGAAAAAAAAACTTAGAATTTATGTAGTTAAATTTTTTATTATCAGTTCGAACTGACAATAAATATATCGGGACGAAGAATGTGGATCACTCGATTTACATACTTTGACTCAAAGTGTAGACACTTGTTAAAACTTCTTCATAATCTGTGGTCCATATTTTTCGTCATGATATATTTATTATCTGTTCGAACTGATAATAGAAAAGACTGTTTATGTAGTAGTGTAATATTTCAAAAAATATATATATAAAAATTCTAAAGAAAATAATTATAAAACTTTCTATAATTATATATGTGCCCAAAATTAATTCTAAAATGCTCTCCAAATTTGTTATAATTATAAATCTATCTTAAATAAATAAGGGGAAAGTTTACAATTTGATTCCTAAATTTTCATAAAATCTTACTTTTTTTCTCAACATATGTGTATTAACTTATTTGGTTCCTAACTTTTAAAAAATATATCAAAATGTTCATTCCGAGAACATAAACTAATTTCAACTTATTTAACTTTGATTATGTCTGTTGTTATACCCCAACCAGGGAAGTTAGTGTAATTACCACAAAAATGGAATATTCATATACAATCTTTAATTAAGAACAAATTAATATAAAAATATTAATTATAATTTAATACATAACATGTTTTCTCAAGAGTCAAGATACACTTTGATAAATAAACAATTAAAATTGAAAAAAAAAATAAAAAAAAATGTGAAAGTATCAAATAAGATGCAATAATGGCACAATGAGGACAAGGTGATAGATTGAAAATGTAGATATTGTAATAATTGAGAACAGAATCTGATTTGAACATAAAAAATTTAGATTAACCGGGGCTATGTTGCTACCGTTGGACAAAGGGATGATCTCTTTGGTATATATACATCACGTGAAAGTAGTATGTGGTGTGGTGGCCAGCAAACGTTGCCTTTTCTGGCAAATCAAAAATCATGTTTGGTCTTAAAAACACATTACCATAAAAAGAAAAATGCTTCATGGTCTTTCTTCCATTAAAAAGAAAAGATTGAAGAAAATTGATAACGTTTTCAGGTCACGTAGCAGCAAACACTTATGAGTTATGACACACCATCATTTTTTATATTCTTTATTTTATTATATATATATTATGCTTGAATGAGCCCTAGCTGTCCGCTGTCGTCCAGTTTCTTTAAGTAGGTTTTCTGCTTTAAATTCTTGAACCCATAATCTTTATTAATGGCATATTCAGTCCTTTTTGGAATTAACATAGCACATAGTGTAGATGTATAGGGATGATCAATCAATCCTATTGTTGCTTGCTTTAATTTGCTCCATGAACCATTATATGAAAAAGAAGAGGCTAGTGGGTATAGTGTGGGTGGTGTGGTGTCTCTTTTGCTACTCACCAAGCTGTCTCGATCTACTGGTGACATTTCCCTCTCGTATAAACTTTGATGAAAAGAAAAGAAAAATCCTTATTGAGGAAACATTGTTAAGAAGAGAATCTAAGGTGATGGTGACATGACACATGACCTTAGATCTTGATATGTCATCCATGATCCCATCTGATATATGCCTGGTAATTATCAGATAGAGATCACTAATGATAAATATAGGATCAGGGTTTTGAGTGTTGTTGCATGCAAATTAAGGAGAGAGAGAGAGAGTCTTTAATGGACACTGTGTTTTCATTAGTGATCAAGGGAGTTGATGAAAGAAATAGATATAGAGAGAGAGAGAAAGAGAGCATGCAGAGGCACAGCACATCACACACAGCAGCAGAGGTAGCTGTTGTTGTCCTTGTGAATTGGGGTACGTAGGCATTCTCAGAATTGTGTGATCACACATAAGCTAATACTTTTTTCTCTCTCACACTCTGTTAAGTGTTAATGGGATCCTCTCATAGTCTCATTGGTCATAGCCTAGTGTTTGTGATCTTTCTTTAGATTTTGTTTGGATTTTGTGTTCTCACGTGAATCTCCTAACTTCTTCCTTCATTTAATTCTCTCTTTTCTTTTCTTGGCCGGGCCTCGTCATCATTAATATAACCAGCTCTAAATTAATAAACCTAGCTAATTCATTTATTTTTAGTTTTTTACTTTGGAATTGGAACTGCTCAAGACAAAAATGAAAAGAAATTTACAGTTTGGTATTGGAAGTATGTTGTCATTCATTGAAAATAATAAAGGCAACAGGTAGTATTAATTCAAATGTTAAGATATTTAAAGTTGAGAGAAGGTGGAGGCAATTAACCCCAAGGGGTGGTGCTGCTGGTCACTGGGGCAAGCCGTAAACTCGGATGTCCTGAGTTCGATCCCTAGCAACCACGTTTCTCTTGGGGCCACTGGAGGTTTACCCGGCTGTTAACTTCAGGGCCTCGTGGGATTAGTCGAGGTGCGCGTAAGCTGGCCCGGACACCCACGGATACCAAAAAAAAAAAAAAAAAAAAAAAAAAAAAAAAAAAAAAAAAAAAAGGTGGAGGCAATCTGTACACAATTTCTGTTTGGTAGGTGGTATCCACTGCATCCCTTCTTAAATAACAAGCTGGCTTTAATTTCTTGCAGCACCCCACATATATTTCTTTTATTGTTAATTAGAGAATATATATATATATATATATATATTGAAGTATTCAAAAAGTATCGAGATTCTTAACGTGTCACTGGTCTATTAGGATCTATCTGGATTCTCCCAGAACAAACGGTTGGATTTGAACCCTCTATTACTAACGTTGGAATGGCAGATGCATTACCACTCTTATACTAAGAGGTGATGATATGTCATTTTCTGAATATTATATATGGCCATAAAATTTATATTCTTAATTTTGGTCAAATAATAATCCTGTCAAAGGGCCAATGGCCTCTTGCCAATGTGGTGTGACTCTCCGATGGGAGACTCCACCACCATGGTTCAACGTTCAGTATATATATATATATATATATATATATACAATTTCATTCCTTGTCTCACCTCATGTGTGGGTGCCCTCTCTCCTTTGTGGGAGTAGTTGTCCAGACTGTACTAATAGAGTTCAATTCTCGTAGGTCCCGGCAGTTGTTGTAATTTCAAAATAAAATAAAATAAATAATCCTGTCAAAGGAGATTAATAATCTGATATTTAGTATTAGTACCAACTCTTTTGACTCTTCCGTGTTTTAGGAATTGAATATTTGTTGATTGTCAGGCGATTAAAATCTTGTTTTTAACGTTATAATTAGGAATCGATTATGGCTTTTAATGATTTGGAATATACTTATAAGGTAATCATAACATGTATAGATATTGAATATAGTTATTACTATCACATGAATTCAACCAAATAAAAAATAAAAAATTCCAGTAATTAGTGCTGCAATTGTGATGTCCTTGAGGCCATTAATTGAAAATGGACTGAGTAAAGGTTTCGCATGCAAACTGTTTTCTACTGTTTTTTTGTCTTTCTAAGGGCGGTATATGTTCTTTCACTTTCCTATTTTTGCTCTCTCTCTCACTTTCTCTCTTGTAAGGTCCACATCTCTGACCAAATTTAAACCTACATATTCAAAGAGCTGCACAAAAGATGTTCTCTCTATTCTTTGCTAATGCCATTGGTACCTTTGTCACTACTTTTTTCCATGCCCATATCATTTCTTTTAATATTATACAAAAACCCTTTTACACTTTGTAAAAATATCTCGAATTTTCATTTCAAATGAGGTAACTGTGAGTTAATATTGACATGGTATTAGAACTACTGTATTCTGTATTCAAAAAGCTAAGTGTAGTTACCTTTGATTTTAAACGTTACATTGTATCAATCTCTCAAAGAGAAGCATCTAAAAGATAGAATGATAATAAGCTTGAGAGTTATCGAGGAGAGACAAGGACAAACAAACAGTATATATAGATCAATTATACACCATTTGGTTATTACTACTGTAAAGGTTGATGAAAATGAAAGAATGGAAGTGAATTTTGTTGAGAGGCAGCAATTTATAAAAACTTACAACATGGTCTAATTTAGGTAAGATCATGCACTAATTTTGGGAAAAAGATAACAACATGCTCTCTCTCTCTCTCTCTCTCTCTATATATATATATATATATATGATATTGTGATGGATGGATTTACTCATGATTGCTATATAATAAAAAAAAAACAATCATAACATATATACCCTCCCTCCCACCTCTATGCACACACACAAGTCACAACACCTTTGTTGTTTCCATAGTCTTGTTTTCGAGGTTCAAAACCAAATCATTAACATTTGAATATCTGTCTCCATGATAATAAGTTTCATGCACATCTCCATGCAAAGAGGACCCTTCAAAAGAAAAAAGAAAACAAGACACCACCCACAAATTCAAACCAACGGAACCCTAAACTAAATATCTCCGGGGTACTATTGACGTTAATTTATAAAAACAAATAAGCAAGAAAAAGGATAATATGTTAATGGATTGGAGACAAAAGCTAGTATAAATTATCCTTTTGACATTGATTACATGTGCTTTAAGAAACATATAGTAAAAAAATAATTTTTAAAATCCCAAAAAAAAAAAAAAAAAAAAAAGAGGAAATTTTATTAAAGGTAAAAGTAGTAGTGTAGTACAAGTAAAACTCACCATAAATGTATTAAAAAAAAAAAAAAAAAAAAAAAAAAAAAAAAAAAAAAACTCACCATAAATGAAAAAAAGAAGAACTCCCCAAGAGTACTTTAGTAGAGTCTGCTTTTGCAATTGGAATATTAAAAAATAGCTCTTTAAATAGACGATTTTATAATAAAATAAATTTCTTAATTATAGTAATATATATATATATATTAATATTATCTTTGGGATGTTTATAAGTTGTTTGACATCATCCTTTGATGATAATAGTTTAAGAAAATACAAGTGAGACATTTTCTTCGGTTACAAATGCTACACGTGGAATGTGAAAACAGTGTGTGAAAGCACTAGGGCACCGCTATGACGAAATACAATATTGGACATGGATAATATTGTTTAATGTTTTGTAAAGCATAAAACCTAAAATCTCTCGACATATTGAGATCGGGGAAGGGAACAAGACTTGAACCCGTGAACTCGACTTATTGATGCGAGAGGATTAACATCTTTTGTCGATTAACTATATAAATTTACAAACACCCTTATAATTAGTTCTATTTTTAAACAGCTTAATTATACATCCAAAGATCTAGAAAATTTTCTTGTACTGTACAAAGATAAAGTTATATACAATTACAAGTCAAGGAAATGACACAAATTCTTCCAAAAACATGTGAAGAAATTAAATTAAAACCAGAGCATGAATAGAAATGGAAATCGGCGTATTTTGAAAGTGATCATATAATAATGGAAATTAGTATAATAGAAATTCCATGAAAAGCTTGTTTAATGGGGCCCTTAGCTCATCATTCCTGGAATATTTCAAGCTTAAACCAGACCCACATCCCACTTTTTGTCTGGAAGCAGGTGTTGACTACTCACCAAGGCCTGTTTAGCACACACACAAAATAATATTAAAAAATAAATAAAGCAAATTAATGGAGTTTCTGTGCTTTTCCCATTTGAGTTTAAACAATGACTGAATTACACACCACGAGCTTCACACAGTAGTACAATATATCAAGCCAACACAAATTCAACATGACCAGCTTTTAGTCGTAAAAGATGAAAGTTTTTAATCTAAGTAAATTGTACGTGTGATGCATGTATCGTGTATGTATGTATTATCCAGCCAACTTTTGACTAAGATTTTTTTAGTTTTACAAAGACATGTAAGATATTGGTGGCTGATTTTGTTATAAATTCAATGGTTTCATCAGATTATTGAGCAGTATCAATCCTTCTTATTAAATCTCTGTATTTTTCCTCAAATGGAGATATTGAGAAGAGCAAATTTGCTGTTTCAACGCCGGTTTGCTTTATAGAAAAAATAAAATAAATAAAAACGAACAAATATATCAGTGGCAGTAGAACCCACTTATATATAACTTTGCTTGATTAATGTCCGAAATAATGTGATTTATTTATAAAAGAAAACAAAAAATAGCTATCTTCTAGTGTTTGTCTCCGGTCATTCTAGCATCACAAGTTGACAGTCACAGCCAATTGTTGTTCTGTTCATCACTGTCAGATGAATAAAGCACAAACAGAGTAAATTCAGGTCACATCAGATTACACCACAGGAGACAGACACCTATCTTTATCCAATTAAATCGACGGTGGGTGATGGGCTGTGACCATTTTTGTGGTCACAGTATATAGAAAAATGTAATGACTCTACATTTTAATTTGTCCTATTTATTTATTTTCTTTAAAAAAAGAATTGAAAGCTGTGAACCAAATTGGAGCAGTATTTAAGTTTGAAAAAACATTAGATTTAATTAGGATCGTTTGGGGGTGCAGAGTGGGCACAGAAGGTGTACTGGTGTATGAACTGACTGGATGGGCAGCAGTCCTCTCCTGCCCGTCAAATCTATCTAAGGCTCTGTGGAGACTGTAAAAAAATAAAATAAAGCTAACCTGTTTTGGTTTTCTGACCACTCTCTCACACCCTATTGGCTCCTACAGAACCCACTATATTCAACTGCCTGACCATATTATGTCATTGAAGAGAGAGACAATAGAGTTGAAAAAGTTGATAATAATTTCAGTCTTCACAGTTTTGTTTTGCTGAGTAATATGAGAGAGAGTTTATATGTTTAAGGGCATTTGAGAAGCTTAAGAGTGCATTTGGATCTGGGTTTTTTTTTTTTAGGGTTTAAAATATTTAAGGAAAAATAATAAAAAAAAAGGCAAAAGAGTTAGTGAAGAGAGAGAGAGACACAGATCCCTATGGAGAATGCAGGGGTGCTCCCCAGCATTGCTTGCCTGGAATTCATTCCTTTATTTTTTTTAGTTTAAAGAGACCAGTTTTGTTCTCTTTGGAGAGAGACAGTATTGAGAGAGACTTTGGTTGGTGGGGATTTGTTATTGCATAGATTGTAGAGTTTTTGGATAGTGTTGGAAATTTTTATTTTTATTTTCTTGGTTCCATGCTAGACTACAAAAAAAAATAAACAAGTTTTTTCAGATGAAGAAGGGGAGGCAAGAGATTTTTGGTATGATTAGTTTATTTGCTTGCCAATGATTGAGTTGTGCCTTGCACCCAGAGATACAACAACAACAATCCTGTAAGTTGGAAAAGTTAGAGAGAGAGAGAGAGGTGGAGAAGAAGATCATGAAGTCTATGAATGATGATAGCAATGGCAGCAATAATAATAATAACTGGCTTGGATTTTCTCTCTCACCCCACATGAAAATGGAGGTTAACAACACTGACCCCAACAACCATCATCAACCTCATCATCAACATCATCATCATCAGTATCATCAATCTCAGTCTCCTTCTGCTGCTGTTTCTAATGCTGTTCCTACTAGCTTTTACTTGTCTTCTCACATCAACACCTCTGGAATCTGTTATGGGGTTGGTGAAAATGGTGCCTTTCACTCTCCTTTGTCTGTTATGCCACTCAAGTCTGATGGTTCTCTTTGTATTATGGAGGCTCTCACTAGATCACAACCAGAAGGTTTGTTTTTTTGTTTCTGCTTCTGGTCTTAACTCTTTTAGTTTTGATTAATATAGTGTTTGTTAAAATGTATTTTTTTTTTTTTGGGTATAAAGTAATGGTGTCAAGTTCATCACCAAAACTGGAGGACTTTCTAGGAGGAGCTACAATGGAAACTCATCATCACCAGTATGGAAGCCATGAAAGAGAAACAATGGCTCTAAGCTTAGATAGCATGTACTACCACAACCACCATGCAGAGACAGAAACCAACAGACAACAACAACATTCTCTTGACCTTCTTCAAGAACAGTTCAGACAACAACAACAGCAACAGTTTCAAGCTCAAACCCATCATCCATATTATGTAGGAATGCCATGTCATGGAGGAATGTACCAGTCTCCAATGGAGGAAGAAGAAACCACCAAAGACAACATCAACCTCACACACTGTGCTTCTCAGATCCCTCATCAACTGAGTGATGATGCTATGCCTTTTTTGAAAAACTGGGTTGCTAGACACTACAGTACTAGTACTCATAATGCACTAGAGCAGCAGATGAGCAGTGCTATGGTTGATGATGGAGCTGCTTCTGCATCTACTGTTGGGTCTATGGGTTGTGGGGATTTACAGTCTCTTAGTTTGTCTATGAGCCCTGGTTCTCAGTCTAGCTGTGTCACAGCTCCAAGACAGATCTCACCTGCTGGTGCAGCAGATTGTGTGGCCTTAGAAACTAAGAAGAGAGGCCATGGAAAAGTGGGTACAAAGCAGCCTGTTCATAGGAAGTCTATTGACACATTTGGTCAAAGAACTTCACAGTACAGAGGAGTGACAAGGTTAGTGAACTCATTAATGGGATGGTTTCCATTTTCTTTATTTTGCTTTTTTTGGGTACACTGTTTTCTCTACATTTTTTTTTAAATCTTTGTCAAATTATGTGCAACACAGACACAGATGGACCGGAAGATATGAAGCTCATTTGTGGGATAACAGTTGCAAGAAAGAAGGGCAGACCAGAAAAGGGAGGCAAGGTTAGTTTAGTCAAGCAGAAAAACAAAATAATTTTTTGCTGTTACATGTTTGGAAGTATTATTCCTTTATGTTTGTTCCCGCTGTTTACATGATCTGACTTGTTATTAAATTCTTCACTTGTCATGTTCAATGCTTCCTCTGGATGCCATTTCAATCAAATGATTCATTTCTTCAGTTTATCTTGGTAAGTATGCATAATCTTAAAACAATAATAATTGAGATTTTACTCTTAATAAATAACCTTGATTTAGTTACATTACACCACTAATTTAACTTCACATTTCAGGGGGTTATGATATGGAAGAGAAAGCTGCCAGGGCTTATGATCTTGCAGCTCTCAAGTATTGGGGTCCTTCTACTCATATCAACTTTCCGGTACACACGATTCGAACCTTTGAAAGTTTATTAATGATCTAGTGACTGTTAGTTATACTCAAATTGCTAACTTTGTTGCTCTCTGGCTGCAGTTGGAGAACTACCGTGAAGAGCTTGAAGAAATGAAGAACATGAGCCGCCAGGAATATGTTGCACATCTAAGAAGGTATGTATAATCATTCATAGAATCATAGTATGATTTATCAGTTTAATCAGTGGATTATGTCTCTCTTTTTTGGAGGTTATAATAGTCCTTTCCTTTTGATTTTCAGGAAAAGCAGTGGATTCTCTAGAGGGGCTTCAATGTATAGAGGAGTAACAAGGTTTATTTTCTCTTCCATTTTTTAATGTCCATTCAAATTAAAACTTCATTTCATTGTTCATGTTTTAAAATTTGTCTTTATGTTTTTTTTGTACAGGCATCACCAACATGGAAGATGGCAAGCTAGGATAGGCAGAGTTGCAGGAAACAAGGACCTTTATCTTGGGACATTTAGTAAGTTTTTTGCCTTGTTTCAAAATAAAATTCAGACAAACAGTAGTTTTCTATGTTTCCTGGTTAAATTTTGTATTCAAAATTGTATTGGGTTCCTGTTGATTATAAAGAGCTTTTAAAAGGGCTCATTTCTAGGACATCTCTGCTCTTATGTTTCCACTAAAGACTAGTACTGATGCTTTTCTAAGGCTGCTGATAATGACTCTGTACTTTTTTTAAAGCTGTTGACCCTCTGATAAAATGTTAAAAGAGAAACAAAGTGTGTTTTTTTTTTTCTTCTGCTGATTAAAAGATGATTTTTTTCACAACTTAATCTTCCTTAATAAGCTATATACGTTATCATCATCGCGTATTGATCCGATGATGTCTGATTCCAGGCACTCAAGAGGAAGCTGCTGAAGCTTACGACATTGCGGCAATCAAGTTTCGGGGGGTGAATGCTGTGACCAACTTTGACATAACAAGATATGATGTTGAGAGAATAATGGCAAGCAATACTCTACTAGCTGGAGAGTTTGCTAGGAGAAACAAAGAGACAGAATCAAGTAATAACAATGAGGCCATTATTGATTATAACCCACCAACACAACACAACACTGTGGAAAATGTTCAACCAGATCAGAACAACAACAATGGAAATGGCTCAGATTGGAAAATGGCTCTATATCATACCCCTGATCAACAACAACCAAATACTGGCACTGGAGGATCATCACTTGACCAAAAATCCATGGATACTGGATCTTATCATAGAAGTGCACCCATCTCAGTAGCCCTTCAAGATCTGATTGGAATTGATTCAGCCAACTCTAGTCATCAGGCAATGGTGGATGAATCAACTAAGCTAGGTGGTGGAACTCATTTTTCAAATCCATCCTCCTTGGTGACTAGTTTAAGCAGTTCAAGAGAAGCTAGCCCGGATAAAGCTGGCTCGGCAATGCTGTTCGCTAGGCCTCCATTAGCATCAAAGTTCATCAGTCCAACGGCGGGCGTTGGTTCTTGGTTCCCATCAGCAGCAGCCCAGTTAAGGCCTGCTGCTGCAATCTCCATGTCACACTTGCCAGTTTTTGCTGCTTGGAATGATACATGATCTCTCAATGAACTGAAGAAGCCTTATCTTTCCACTAAAACACCTAAAGATTTTGCATGAACAATTAGTGGGTGGTGTTGTAGTAAAAAGGGGAAAAGAGCAAGTGAAGTGTAACATTTTGATTATTGTCTCTTTTTTTTTTCTTTTCTTTTTTTTAGGTTTTAGTGGAGGTCTTAATGAAAAAAGACAAAGGTGGGGGGACCAGTTTTACCTGTCTGTAACCAAAGTGTAGGAAGAAACTTTTGTCAAAACTGAACCTTTTGGCTTCATATGGAGAAATGAAATGAAAGATTTAGCAAAATGGAGGGAAGTGTGTGTGAGTGATTACTGATTAGAGAAGTCTAATGATTAAATTCTGTAATGATGTTGGCTGAATTCAAGTGTACACCACCACCACCATCCACCACCTCTCCTTATATAATTGAATTTGCCTTTTTTTTTTTTTTTCCTACTTTATTTATTTATTGGTCCTCCTAACTGCTAAGTACAAAAACCAGCTCAATGTTTCCCAATAATGCTAAAAAAAAAAAAAAAAAAAAAGCTCACTTTGACTATTCTCTCATACCCCAACATGCATAACACCATCATTGCAAATTTCTCCTTTTTTATCTCTGCTTTCCTCAAAGCTCACATAAAAAAAGTGGGCTGGGCATATTCTCAACTCTCGAGTGAAGACTTTAGTTTTGGTCATTTTTGAGATTTTAATGGTGATTGTTAGTTAGGACTTTGTCTTTTATATATATATAAATATTATTCTTGGTTAAAAATTTCTTTAGCTTTTTCTAATTCCACTTGTTGTAAACAACCGAAGAGATAATGCACCTAAAAGTGTTTCCATGTCCTGGTGTGGACAAATATTGGACAATAAATTAAAGAAGAAGAAGCAAAAAAAAAAAAAATTATCACCTATCAGTTGCGTGATTGAGTGAAGTCACTCGTGTGAGCTTTCGAGCACCGATTATAAATCATAATCATGCATGTGTGAGTGCTATTGATATCTTTTAAATTTTTTAATATGGGGATTAGTTATCTAAGCCGACAGAGAGGATTATATGCCGTAAAAGCTGGATTTATAGCTTTGTTTTTATCATGTTCTGCAGCTAATAAGTCCAGCTTCATTGACAGCAAATTACAGCATATGTATATTAATGAAGAAATTAACCTTATACAAGAAAAAAACAAAAAAAAAAAAAGATAGAGAGGATATTTATGATAGATTTTTTGCTGTAGCGGATTGATTTAGATCACTATTAAAACAAGCCCACATCGAACAGGTTAGGTTAGTGTTCTCTCTTCAAAAAGCTTGTGTAAATCAATAAATGTTTTGAATTTGAATGTAGTATATATTATTGTCCTTGAACTGAACTATCCATATTTAATGCTTCATGATCATTGTCTCATTGTCCGGTAACTTTATAGCTCTAATAAATTATAATTGAGAGGAAACAAAGATGAGTAATGAGGTCAGATACGTTAATGAAAAACTTCTCATCACGTCTTCAATAGATTTGGGATAATTGACGAGGTTGGTCTAGTGATAAACCCCACACACTTGTACATTTCCTTAAATAAACCTCGAATTTATATAATAGTGTACTTAAAAAAAAAAAAAGGATAATTAAATTTGAACATCTTTATTGTGCATTTTTTTTTAAAAATTTGAGTATATTTGTTTGTACCTACCTAGATAAAGCACCACACGCGTCTCACTTATCTTATCCCACATGCTACCAATTCTGATATGTACTCAGTTTCAATCAAACACTACAATCCGAATATCTACTCTTATATGCTAAGATCAAGTACTCGGCCTGAATATATATATAATATACTCCCCCACAACATTATAAAATGTGTATAATAAGATTTAAATCTTTTCACTAAAGCAGAAATGAAAGTACACACCTTGTGAACTAAGAGTAGATGTAAAATTTAGACGTTACTTACCGTGGATGTGATTTAAATTTATTTGTATTGTCATAAGTCAATAAGGAAAAAAATGACAAAGGGTATACTATGAATTTTACCATAAATCTAATTGACTGTTAGCTAAATAATCTTTTATCGATGCATATATAGTAAAATTGATTGATCTTCATCATCTATCTATGTCAAGTCAAGAGTTGATTTAGTGGTTTGTCTTTGAGTTGATCAATAATGCTCAACAGATAGTAATCAACAAAAAAACACGTACTTTTCAAGATTAAAAAAAGTTAAAAATATGAAATCAAAAATCAACCTTGATTAGACAAAGGAAAAGAAAAGAGGATGCATTTATATGTAAAAAGGGGAACACACCAACAACCATAAACATATATATGATATAACAAGAGAAATGGGTGAATAAGGTGATTGATAGATGGTCAAAAAGCATTGCAACTCTTGTGGAAAAAGATTGCAAAGTAAATAGATACTTCTCATCTTTAAAAGATAAAGTTAAATCCATGATCTCAAATTTCTTTAAACATCTCTCATTTTAGTCAATAATTATGATTGCATTTTGCTTCTTGTTGTTGACAGCTTGAATTACCAAAAAATAATATATTAAAAAAATAAAATAAAATAAAAAACTGTGTGCCATTTCATTTACATGGTTGATATTCTTCGTACTATAACATTAATGAAATCGTGGATTAAAAATAAAAATAACCATGTGATATTTAATTTTGATTGGTGGAGGCAGTATCCGAGCCCAGTCCCACCAAGGATTTTCTCTGACTGTATATATATAATATATGTCTGGGATCCAAAATGGTCCCAGAAGGCCAGAAGGTATAGGACCGCTAGCAATCACATTCAATTCCTCATATGTCATGAAAATATGTGAGTAATTAACAGCTAGCAAAATCCAGTTCAGGTGTTGTATACATTGTCCAACTTTTTGTAGTGAGTGAAAATTACTGGATGTTGTGTTGTTGTGTGTGTAGGAATCTGTTTCTTCCTGGGAGACGGCCTCCGGGTTACCTTCCTTTGCAATTTGGACCACTGCTACCTCTATAATTAATTAATTATACAATTTTCATGTGAGTTTTCTCTGCATATTTTATATATGTCTTATCCAAAATTCATTAAATTTCATGTTAACAAGATTGGGATTTGGGAAAAATTCTCTTTTTTTACTGATATCGATTACTGTTTCGAAATGAAAGAATTGAGATAATATTCATGATATGATTATACCCATATAAATTGCTCCATTAATGGAGAAGTAGGTAGAGAGATATGCATGCTATATTGCCAACTACCCAAGTATCCAGGTCATATATATATATATCAATAACAAGTACACAAGAGATCGAGTAGATGGAGGTCATTATGTTCATATTTTATTATTATTTTTTTTATGAAACATCTAGTGACGGTGACTTAAAGTTGAGACATTATCAAGGTAAATGAGCGTTCTTTAACAACAAACTCAAACCGAAATCAATTGTAATCAAGTGGGAGGACTCAAACGCAGGACGTACTACTTTCTAGTATATCCAAACTCTAATACCATATTAGTAATCAACAGACTCAAAAACTTACGTTGATACAAAATGGCCTAATAATAGATAGAATTTAAACACTGGCTCTAACATATATACATATGCATCTAGCTTGGTATGAACGCAATAAACTTTCAGATGCCTATTATTTAGAAAAGAGAAGGTGAAAGAGATGTAACTATAAGAGGCGTAGCAATTACACAGGGCCCGGTGCGGTTCAGGCTCAGGTACTACTGAGACATTGATGCGTGCATGCATGCATCAATGTGTATTCTGGCATTCTGCTTCATCAGGGACCCTAGCTACCTATATGCATTAAACAACGTTTTGCCATGATATATATATATTCATTGATTACACTTGCTTGGTTCTCGTTTTGTTTGCTTTTGCTTATTAGTTTTGTCTGTATATATACGTATGTATATATATCATCAGTAGTACTCTTGTCTCCTGCCACTCACTTAAATACCTCACTTACCATGCATGTATGATGTACCCTCCCCACAATAAGTTTTCGATTATTCGCTGCATTCACTAACCTTAATTTCTTTCTTGTTTTTTTTTTTCATTAACGTATGTTTTTTAATCACTCAGATTATGAATTATATTTATACAATACTTGGTGCAGCGGAAGCGTCCACGAAAAAACCCTGCAAGAAACAAATAGAAACAGCCTACCAATACTCTGTTGATCCGCGCAGGGATGCCATAATACTAGGCTTCAAATACGACAATCTTCGCGAAGATATTGTAATTGGATAGTTGAGAAACAATTCTCTGTACCTTGACCCTAATCCAAAAACTTGTTGAGCAAGGAAACGGCCTAATTAACCTAATTAACGAAAATTACCAAAAAATTTTGAACTAGATGCGGAAACAAATAAAACTAAGAATTCTAAGCAAGCCAAAATTGACGGAAGCGGACTTAGAAAACTCAACTTATTGCGAAAACAAAACTTTCCTAAAACGGCAACAACGGCAATTTCAGAGCCTAAACGATGGAATTCTAAACGATGGAATTCAGCCAAAAAAGGACATGTGTCACTGCATAGCAGTGATTATTGAAGATCTCGACTATTCGCTTTAACCGTGAAAGTTTTATGCCATTCCGACTCCAACGCCTGAACTAATAGAGCTCATTTGTTCTTGCGGTCTCATCCCCTGATGTAATCCAATGCCATGTCTGCCGCTGCATCAATACCTCGGCTAATAATATATATAAATGATTTTGATTGCTCATATGTAGGGTCAAAATTTAATCAAATGATTTATATTTATTGTTTCAATATTATATTACCGTATTGATATTTTGTGGCTAAAAGTTCATATGTTATCATTAAACAGAGACGTAGCAATCAGAGTTGATGATGGAAATTAAAATAAATAAATAGTTAGTGCTGTCAACGTCCAAAATCTAAGTGAGGATCTTTTGGCCCCTGACTGAGTTAAATTAATGTTATGTTTTGTTTTCATTTGGATTGTAATATTGTATACATGAATAGTGACGTAGTGTTTGCTACGCCGTCTCTGTTACTGCTCCGCCGTATCCGGCGGCGTGTGTGTCTGGTGTTGTCTGTGACATTAGCTTTTGTCCTATCTTTTAACCTTTTGTATTTATGTATTTAGGCCGTATCGTGTGTTCCGTAGACGACACAATCACACAAAATCTAGCCACCAGATTCTCCCGCCATCATTCATCTAATGCTATACTAAGTTTGTCTAGATTTGACGAAATCACACGTCTAGATATTTACTCATGTGGAAAGAAAACTTTTGTAAAATGCATATCATAATGAAAATCAAACCCTCGATACTAACATTGAAGAGGAGATGCACTACGCCGTGTGTTAAGGGTTGATTTGCACATTTTCCAAATGTTAGACATTGCTTCTTTTTAAAAAAATTTATTAAAAACAAATCTCATAAAATAAAATAAAATAAAATAAACTATATATTAATAAAATAAAAAATTTTCTAAACTGTGTTTGTATATTCTGATCAAAAGCTAAAAATAAATTCATTATAATGGAAAGAAAAAGGAGTAGAAGCTCAGATAAACTCAACATGGAAGTTAAAATACAAATAGATACCTTAACAAGGATTGAAGAACACGAATTTAGTGTTGAAGCATACAAAAAATAATGGAAGGAGATTTCTTTTTTCTTGTTTGTCCCACTATTTTACATAACTAAAGGTGAAATGGAAAACAATAATATTGAAGATAAAAAAGTTTTAATTTAAAAAATAATAATAATAAAGTACAATTTAACAACGAAATTGGGGGAAATTGGAGGGTTGCGTTAATGAGATAAGGTTGACCCAATAAAATACCCCTCACACCCTATAATATGATGTTGTAGGTTCGAGTTGTGTCTCCACCCCAAACCCCAAACCCCAAATCTATTGTATTAGTAAAAAAAAAAAATGGTAAAAATAATGAGGCTGCATTAGTTTAGAGAATGAGAAAGATTTAGGAGGGGCAGTTTCTTGGAAATAAATTACGTTGGTCTGAAATGGGGGATTTTTAGAATAATGATGGGGTGGCAACAGTAGCACTCCATGAAATAAATGGTGAATTGGACTTGTAAATAAGTGGAGGCTAAATGAGTAGTGGATTCTTCTAACTAATAATATGCTGTGGCTTTCTTTGTGTATGCCAGCTTCTGCTTAACTGCAAGAGAGTGAATCTGTGATAATCAAAATGGGATCTTGACTAGGTTAATCAATGGGTCCATTCATATAAAAAGTTTCATTGAATTGGATTGTTAAATCAGATCTTTTGTCTCCCTAAATAGCTTTGCTAATTCTTGTTAAGTTGCACCAATCAATCATATTGATTCTTGAATCTGAATCTACAATATATAATAAATATCGTGATGCTAGAGCTTTGATTTGAGTCTTGTCCTTTTGATTATGTTTCGGTGCCCCGTCATGTCTTAAAATGGACTAAATCTTGGGTGCAGCGGGATGCATCATGCATCCCCCACCCAGATGTTGCCACGTCAACAAAATCTTTTGATTTTGCTGACGTGGCAACATCAGAATGGGAGATGCATGGTGCATCGGATGCACCCAAGTTCTTCTCCGTAAAATGATAGGGGGCTCATCATCATTATTTCTTATATATAAATCTAATCTGTGTCTAATCAAAAAATTCAGTACTTTTAATTCTGTAACCTTATGAAAACTACCTTACAACGTTACAAAAACAAACGATTAAATTTATGTGATATGGGATTGTGACATTCTTTCTCACCCGATTCCGTCGACACGTTTCAGCCCAGCTGGTTGTCCAATGGGTTCTTTGTCTTTGCCTCAAAGTACCGATTGGTAGACTAAACTCCTGACCTAAATCCAGATTGATTTGATTAAGCTACTAAATTTATTTAACACGGATTTTACCAGCAACAAAATAAATCAATGAATTGGGCCTTTAGAGGCTTTCAAGGCCCATGAGTCCATTTTAAATTTTACTCAGGCCCTCCAAGAGAGTTGACTCCTGACTAGGGGGTGGCAAAAATCCCCGATCTGTTCCAAATCGGCGGGTCCCCGATCCGTTTGGGGCGGGTTTGGAGCACTTAAAACGGAGCTCGAGTCAGGTTTGGATCAAACATTTTTGACTTGGTTTTTTATCGGGTCAGGTATGGGTCAACCCCTTATGCACTAACCTGCCCCGTTTGACCTGGTATTTATATAATTATTTTTTAAAATATAAAAATATAAAAGGAAAAACAAATCTCTAATCTCTTTGTCTTTTTACCTAATCATATTTTATGTTTGAATTTAAAGTTTATTAAACTTAGATGTTGTATTCTATTAGATTTAAGTTTATGTATGAATTTTAAGTGTATATTAAAATGTTCGATGGTGTACGTTTGTATTTAAGTGTATATTTAAATTTTTAATAAAAAAGAAAAAAAAATGTATATATATATATTAATTTAATGTTAAAATTTAACTCAATGTCTTGAAATTCAATCATATGGTAAAATAATTCATATATTTAGTGGTTTGAGAAAAAAAAAATTAAGGATAAAACGAAGTGGAAAGGGCGGGAAATGTCACCTTTTTGGCCGGGTTTTGTAAGAAAGTCACCACTTTAATAACTTAAGTTTAAAAGGTTTCCAAAAATGCCCTTACTTTACACACGTTTTCTAACTTTGAAGTTATCTATCTATATATATTTTTTAAATAATAAATTCTTTCATCTTCTTCATATAACAAACCTCCAATGGAGGTTGAACATCATAATATTATCAATGCATCTTTATTGGACAATTAGTTTAGTGGCGCTACGCAGACGCATTCGGGGGTCGAGCTCAAATTGGGTTCCATAAATGATTGTTCTCCGAGTTTTTTGTAAACCTTAAGCTGGTTGTGTGAATTTTGAATCTAATAGAAATGGCTAAGAGAACAAATGAAAAGTCTCGGAGACTATTTACAAACTCTCGGAGACTAATTGAAAAGGCTTGGGGAACAATTGAAAAGGCTCGAGCCTTTTCATTTAGTCTCCGAGACTTTTCAATTAGTCTCCGAGACTTTTCATTTGTTCTCCGAGTCTTTTTATTTAGTCTCCGAGTCTTTTTATTTAGTCTCCGAGACTTTTCAATTGTTCTTTGAGCCTTTTCAACAATCTTTTTTTTTTTTTTTTGTTAATTTTGAACCTTCAAGCCTTTTCATTTAGTCTCCGAGACTTTTCATTTAGTCTCCGAGACTTTTCATTTGTTCTTCGAGCATTTTCATTTGTTCTCTAAGCCTTTTCATTTGTTCTCTGAGCATTTTCAATTGTTCTCCAAGCCTTTTCAACAATATTTTTTTTTTTTCTTCACACAATCAGTTTAAGGTTTACAAATTAAAGAGGGTTTTAAATTGAAAAAAAAGCAACTAATAAGAGGGTTTGAATCTCAAATGCAACTAACAAAGGCTCGGACATAAAAAAAAAGTCGTTATTGTGTTTGGTCGTGGTCGCCGACGACGACATATGTGTGTTCATGGTCCACCGTCGTCCATTGATTGAGGATTTTGAAAAAAAAAAAAAAAAACCGAAATGGTGAAGAAGGTTACTGTGGGGGGCATTTTTGTCCGTTTACCATAATAAGTGCCTTTTAAACTTAAGTTATTAAAGTAGTGATTTTCTTACAAAACCTGGTCCAAATAGTGACAAAAAAAATTTTGAGCCCTAAAACAAATCGGGTCATTCGGGTCGGTTTTGGGGCACCCTTGCCCCTGACCCAATCCAACCCGTTGCCACCCCTACTCCTGACACAGGGTCTGTACCTGTTAGCTAGAAAGATCAATTCCATTCAATTTTATGATGTTCTCACTCAGACTTGACACGGATCTGGATCCGGATCCGATTCGGGTTCGGCGGTTAGGTGGAACCGGAACCGGAACCGGCCTATCACGGTTCCGGTTCCAGAGAAGCCGTTGGTTCTAAACCTAAAAAAAAAAAAAAAAACTCAGTCACAATTCACAAACACTCACTGACTCACAATGTCTGTCTGATATATCCAAACCCCCCAACCCAGAATCTGGTCTCGTTTCTCTCTCACAACCCCAAAATCAACCCAAAATCAACCCCAAACTTTCGTGAATCGAAGAAGAAGATTAGAGAAGAAGAAGAAGAAGATCGAAGAAGAACGTGAATCGAAGAAGAAGAAGAAGAAGAGAGAGATTAGAATCTGAGTGTCTGATTTCACTCTGACCTGATGAAGAAGAACTAAAGAAGAAATTTAGCATTTAGGAATTTAGGTTTAGGATTTATAAAAAAAATAAATAAATAAATAAAAACTTGGAACCGTCGGTTCGAACCGGAACCGGAACCGTCGGTTCGAACCGGAACCGGAACCGCCGGTTCCATTCCGGTTCGAACCGCCCAGTTCCTCAAACCATAGAACCAGAATCGGAACCGGAACCGGCCTCCCCCGGTTCAGGTTCCAGTTCCGGTTCCACGGTTCGAACTAGAACCTTGTCAGGACAAGGTCTATTCTCACTGGTGAGAATACTGGCACTGATCATCAAGACCTTAATGCTGATCAGGTTCTGGAAATGAAATCATTTTCAAGGCCAAATCTTGTGGATAAAGTTGGTGTACGTTGCAACTTGCAACAGACAACAGTGACCTGCAAAGATTTGATTTTTTTTATGAGCAGAGACATGAATAATTATATATCTTGGTAAGAGTACTAGTTGGCATAAAAAGACCTACAAAATCTAATTCTGGTCTGAATTTCTATAAAAAAAAACAGCAAGTCAAGTACCTGGAATTTGTTCAGTTTCTATTTTCTAACCTCAAAAATCATCATCATATCTTGTATCTTTTTTTGAGCCACAACTCATCATTCTGTTGAAGAATAATACACATTTTTTTATAATCTTGCATGCTATGAGTGATTTGCTATATCTTTGCTTCTTCTATACAGGACTAGTAGTCTGAGCTGTTTTTATGCCTTTTTTTTTTAAGTGTTTTTCTGCAACAAAATTGTACCATTTTTTACACAAATGTGGTAACATCAATGACTTAAAATGATTATTTTCTCCAGAGCCAGAGAGCCGTCATGGGTTTGATAAGTTGCATCGAATAACAAGCATCATTGTTTTCAGCTTCCTTAACAGCAATCTTTCTTCTTTAAATTCAAAGCAACCCAAAAAAAAACACATGAATCATGATGATGATTAGTTCTCTTCTATGCTGCGCATGCTCACATTGCTTTTCATTGGATGTTATATATAATATATATTATGGGGGGTTTATTAGCATTCATCGAATTTGATTAAATTTTCTTCGAGCCCACATATCATGCATTGGAAATACTTTTCACTTAATCATCCCTACACTTTAGTTTAATTAAATATTGTTTATGAGTTGTGACTTGTAGTACTTCAACCGCCCACATATAATATATATATATATATATAAATGCTTCATTTTGGGTTCTCATTTACCGGAAGTAAAGTTTGTATAATTAGAAAGAAAAAGGATGAGTGGTTTGTGGTAACTTTTTGTAAAGCAGAGAGGGAAAAGCTTTCTTTTAAAGTATAAATGTTACTTATTAGCTGAAAAGAGTGTGGAGGCAGCATCAAGCATGGCCTATGAACCTTGTAAAGCAAATGACTAACAAATTATATAAATATATATAAAGAGAAAGAGAGCGGAGGTTTCATGCTCGGGATTCTTGTACTTTGTTTCCGTGTGGGATCGACTTTGTAATGTTACAAAGTCTATTATGTAATGCTGCAAATTGACATTGTCAATTTTGGGAGATTGTGCAGTTCAATAAGTCATTCCTTAATGTTACAGAATTACAAAACCTGCTCTATAACATTACATAGTTGATTCCCACATAAAAAATATTCACACAACTAATAATTATATTATGAGTAATGCTTGACATTCCAACTAATATCCTAACTTGTGATATGTCAATTTGTTAGTAGATACACATTAATGATGATTCACCTCACTCGTCGGTCACCACATGTATCCAATTACAAATTGACACGTCAATAGTTGAGATAGATGTGAGATGTCTAACATTACTCGTACAATAGTTATTTTATATAAATATTGTGTTTAGAGAAAAAAATTTGGGGGAAAATCTCAAGAGATTCTTCTCTTGGGTATCATCCCATCATTGCTAAAGACTAAAGAGGGAGGACCACATCTTGTGGACCGGACCCAGGCGAAGGGGAAGAGGCCCACTCAAGTTTGCAAGCATGCCTCACGCGTGATTGTGGGGTCCCTTTAGGTTGGGATTAATTATTAATTAATTTTCGAAATTGTTAATTAATCTAGTTTAAGTACATATTATTGATGTCTAACACAGTAACACATGCAACCATCACTCTATGTTTTAACCTGTCCATCCATAGACTGGCTAGGTTATGTTGGTGGGTCAATGTTCATCTTTTTCTATTTGATTATATGATCGTTAATGCTAAGCTAATTCAATTTATTAATTGACCATAATAAAATCGTGTATTTTTATATATTTTTTTTTAACTAAAAAATGAATTAACAAACAATTTCATCGATAAAATCCTTAAAAGAAAAAAAAAATCATCGATTAAGCAAGCATGTGGTTATGGACTCATTTATGGAGAATTGTAAATTTGTAGGCTTCAATACGAAGTTTGAAGTTATTTGAGGCAAATCTGGTACAGTATGAGCTTCCTATTTGGTGTTAATAGCGTAATATAAAACTTAAGTGGTCTTCTAAATGGTTGTTACTGAATGATCATCTTGTTAAAGTAAAAATAAATAGGTTAAGATGGGCCAACATGGTTGGCACTTACGATTCAAAGTTTAATTCAATTGAAAATATCGTGGTAAATATTAAACGATAATTATTAGTAAACAATTTTTAGAAATGTTCGGAAAAATTCACTTTTATTTTTTTATTTGGTCACTTTTATAGGTTATCCTTTATCATATTAATATATTATTATGTTGTTACTTAGTATCCGGATCGCGAATGACAATTATCTTGCTCATCATAACTAATGTATTTTTTTTTATGCGATTGAAAATGACGTTTCTTTATATATCTTTAAAGGATGTCAACCATGAGAGTTCTTATTGTTTGAGAGTAGTTAATCTACAAAGAAAGTTTCATCCGGATGGTTTTACGTTTTCTAGGTAATATTTGAGCTTCCTTTTGTGGTTAGTGTGATATTATAACTTAAAGTGGCATGTGGTGACTCATGACTGTGTCCATTGATTTGCCTATTCAATTCTTATTTTGATTTTAATTATAAATAGGATTTAATTATACCAACAGAAGAATTTTGTACCTCTGTTTTTTTTAGAGCAAGTATTTTGTAACTCTTTCACGAAACATACTCATTTTTTTTTTTTCATCAACGCATACATTTTCTTCTCAAATATATGTTTCAAATAACAATTTTTCTAAAATAATGTAATCATTTTAGTTAGTATTGTATTTGTGAAGGACGAGACCAGATCAACATTTTATATATAAATTGTTATACATATCTATGATTATGATTGAAATTGTGTATAAGTTTATAATAATAAAAAAATACTAATAACAAAAAAACAAAACAAAAGGAAGGACTGCTAATCCTGACAATGTACCTGAAACGTCCAAAACATCAAAAATTTACTAATTTACTGCTCTGTTTTATTATTATTATTATTATTTTACTACTCCTTTTTATTTTAATAACTTATTTAAAATAGGGTTAGTGGCACTAGTCTCCCCTGAACTTTACACGGGTTTGTATTTTACCTTATGAACTTTTTCTTTAAGCGTTAAACCTCCTGAACTATCATTTATTGGTAAAACCTGACTGTAAATGCCCTCTCAAACAGACGGTTATGGGGTAATAAACCAAACTGTTTACCAATTAATGAGAGTACATGAGGTTTAATGTCTAAAAAAAAAAAAAAATCAAGGGATAAAATGTAAAATCGTGTAAAGTTAAGGGAGACTAGTGCTAATAACCCTTTAAAATAATACGAAAATAAAAATAAAAATGCATGACGTTGGAGTAAACTTGAGCATAATTATTCGGTTTCTGAAAATTTAAAGTTATAAAATTTAAAAACTAACAGTGTTGTTGGATCAATGAGACAGTTTTGATGACTTGTAAATTAAACAAGCAAACAAAACGATTATCAATGGCGAGATCTTCTTCACTGAACAATGATCAATCAGACAATCAGCGATGCGATGCCCTCCAAGATAGGACCCACAACCAGACTTTCCATGAGAATGATTTAGTGTGAGTGCCCACATTAATAGGTTAGGTGTACCATATCAATCATCAAATCTGTATACTATTTTTGACTACCAAGTCCATCATGTAGGTCCCAGAATCCACATCAACCTCACCATACTGTGAGGTGCCCAACACTGGATCATAAATCAGGAGCGTTGATTCCGCAATAATTAATCCAGCAAGATCACAACCAGAGTTTAAGTTGACCAGATAAAATGGTTTGACCAGCCAAAGCTATTCCTTCTACAGCTGGAAATCGTACCAGGACAAGAAGGTAAAATTCATGATTAGATTCCATTATTCCTTATGTTCCTCATAAGCCAAAGTAAAAAAGAAAAAGATTGCTGCAGAGGTCTTATTGTTATTAAGTATTAACTAAACAAAAAAATAATAATAATTTAAATTTTAAAAATCACTTACTTGGAGTTAAACAAATGATGGCCTATATGGTGCTGCAGATGTTACAGTATCTTTTATGAGCTGTCAAATCAGAGACGTACACTTGTCAACTTGAGAGATGTTCAAGAGCTTTGATTATGGAACCCACAGATTGAGTGTAGAAGGGGAGATTTGGTGGGGTCCAATTCCAATCCATCTAAAGTGGTGGGTGCTCATGGAGAGTGATGGAGCTTAGGTACAGCATAATGAGTTTTCTTCTCAAAAGAAATGAAGGGTGGGTTAGTTGGCACTGAGAAAAATGAGTGTGTAACAGCAAAGAGAGGTCTGGTTACAATAGTTGGCAAATGTGTCAGTAATTTTTTTTTTTTAATAAATAAATAAATAAAGTTAATGTTAAAGAAAGAAGCAAGCTTGGTGTTCAAGAGAAGAACCTCTCCGATCTCTTCTTCTCTCAGAACTATATTGTAATAAATTTATTATTATTTTTACAGAAAGTAAAGTGAGAAGAGAAAAGAGATTAGGTTCTGTAATAATTTAGCAAACAAGGGCAGTTGGCAGTAGTTAGTATGTCTTTTAAAATGATACATGTCACCAGTTAGCTTGGGCAGGTAAGCAAAGACTCTCTCTCTCTCTCTCTCTCTACTCTCATTGTGTTTAATAATATGCTTTCTCTTTGTAGTCTTGTAGTTTCTCTATACTGTCATGTGATCTATAAAAGTTGGAATTTGATGCTTCCTTTACTGTTTGAGCAAGTTCCCAATTTGTGAATTTGGGTTTTTCTTGTCAAATTTAAGAAAGCATTTGATGCTCTTAGAGAGTTAGAGATACTACTATCAAACACCCTCTTCAGGGGACTGTGATATCAAACTCTTGTCCATTTCAGTTTTTGCATAATTCAAGTCGAATTTGATGCTTTTTAGCCCTTTTTAGGTACCCGTCTTAGAATATCTCGAAAGGGGTTTCTTCAACTTCCCCCCCTTTTCAGTTTTTAGGTCTTTATTCAAAACTTGAACAGCTGGTTATTTCCTCATCAGTACTTCTCTAAACCCCACTTTTTTTGTTTTGCATCTCCATTTCTTAAAGCATTGGATTGGTTTTTTCTTAAATTGAGTTTTAGTTGAAGAGATTCCAAGCTGCAAACGTCAATCAGTCACATTGTTGTTCAATTGAGTGGGGAAAATTAGTGTTTGCAATAATAAGCAAAGGAAGAAAAGGGAATCTGCTTTTTTTTTTTTTTTTGTTAGTCTGATGAGCTGTTATAGCTAACGCCATTGTTTGTGTCTTAGTCTACTTTATGCTCTGTGAAAGGTTCACTTTCTTGTCTGTGTGAAGCATTTCTTCTCTCTTTTACCTTGCATATATTAGAGTAGACTTGATTCTAGGGTTTAAGTAGCTGGTGCTTCTCAGATATTATGCCTGATACTCTGATATATTGGATTTCTTCTTTTACTTTGTGTCTGGGATGCTACTGCAATGAGTTTTTTCTTTTACTTTGACACCCCATCAGTTCTATAAAGCTGCCAAGGTTACTTGTTCCTTGTTGAGTCCTGCAAGATATCACCACCTAATTTTGGTCAAACCCCACCTTGCCTTTTGTTTAATAGTGTCATTTCTTTTTATAATATATTTTTCTAGGTTCTGGTTCTGGGCCAATTGTTGAGTAGTGGTTCTTTTTTTGTTTTAGATTGGTGACTTCCTTAGAATTTGGGGGGGTTTTTGCTTTTGAGACAAAAATATGGGTGGTGGTGGTGATAATGATGATATGGGGTTTCAGCATAGAAATGAGGGTTCTATGAATTGTCCATCTTCAGGGATGAACACAAACCCAATGCCTCACAAGGTTTCAGGAATGGCAATGAGCTCAGTTTCCATGTATAATAAGTCTCCAAGTGGAGGAGACCATCATTTCTTTGGTTCTGGTTGGGATCCAATTGTTTCATTGAGTCAAAATGAAAACTTTGGAGTTTCTTCAATGGTTACTCATGGTGAATTTGCCACTGCTCCTTACCCTGTTGTGATGGAAAGCCAGGGAATTAGTGGCACCTCTCACTTGTCTCAGTATCATCCATCTGATTCAAGTTTTGTTGAGTTGGTGCCAAAGATCTCATGCTTTGGAAGTGGTAACTTCACAGATATGGTCAGTTCTTACGGCCTACACGAAAGTGTCCAGACTGCTAATAGCCGGCGTCCTCCAAATTATGCTCCAAACAAGGAGGGTGGCATTGAAAGGACTTCAACAAATGTTGCACATTCTTATGAGGACCGTCAATTGCCGGAAGAGACTGATATAGGAGCCTCACCCAATGGAAAGAGAAGAAAACAAGCACCTGAGTCGGATTCGCCTTTCAATCCGAATAAGGTAAAATGAGTTGCATCATCATGATAGCAATAAGGAAGATAAAAGCTTATGTTTCCCCTGTGATTTTGTTTAATAGCCTTATTGAGTGAGTTGTTTTGGTATATTGCAGAATGCTCCAGAGGAGCTTCAGAAAGATCCTTCAGGAGAGAGTTCCGGTGAGAAGAAATCAAAATCCGAACATAACACTATTGCTAATTTGCGTGGTAAACAAGCCAGTAAACAAGCTAAAGACAATTCTCACAGTGAAGAGGCACCTAAAGAGTATATTCATGTGAGAGCCAAAAGAGGCCAGGCCACAAATAGTCATAGCCTTGCAGAAAGGGTACGCGCGCTCTCTCGCTATTGTAATTCAAATTTATTAAAATCATGTTGTTTATCCATCTGTTGTGCACCTAGTGACTTGCTTTGATGCAGGTGAGAAGAGAAAAGATTAGTGAGCGGATGAGACTGCTTCAAGAACTTGTTCCTGGATGCAACAAGGTAAATAGAAGAAGCTGAACTTGTCAATTAACTGTTTTTTTTACTACAAATGCTGATTTGTCTAGTGTTGTTTTTTTTGTTTTGTTTAGATCACTGGTAAAGCAGTAATGCTAGATGAAATTATCAACTACGTACAGTCACTGCAACAGCAAGTCGAGGTATGCTATTTTGTGACTGTCGAATAAGGAATTTCAATCTTCATTATATATTTCATTTAGAAGCTACTTAGTTCATATTAGATATGATCAGTCATTATTACGGAGCTGAGTTTCATTAGCTTTATCACCGTTTCAAGAACATAATTTAGGATGTCAGTTTAATGTTTATCTTCTTCGTCAAATTCTTAAATAGACTATAACCTGCCCACCACGGTTTTTCCTGGTCTTTTGGCTTGAACTTATATCATGAGAGATGTTAGTTGCTGATATTTGCAAATTGTACTTAATAGTAGGACTTGATTTTGAGAATTATTTTCACATTTATAGTTGTAATTCACTATTACTAGTGAAATTATATGGATTCTGTATGCTCTATATGATTGAGTGAGCTTGTACTTGCTTTGCTGTTACAGTTCCTCTCAATGAAGCTAGCTACCGTTAACCCAGAGCTGAACATTGATATAGAAAGGATTCTATCCAAAGATGTAAGTCGAAAATCTGGCACAAATGCATTAGTTTTTCTGTTCTCTTAAATGTTCATGGTATGATATGAATTCTTAGTTCATTTTCCATGTAGATTCTCCATTCACGTAGTGGCGGTGTACCCATTCTCGGTTTCAGTCCCGGAATGAACTCCTCTCAACCTTACCCACACGGACTTTTTCCAGGAACCATGCCAAGTATCCCAAGTACTAATCCACAATTCCCTACCTTGTCTCAGGTACACAAAAGATTTCCATACCATAGTCTTGATTATCTTATTGTCAAAAATATTTATACAAAGGCGATTTTTCTTTTAACACAGAATGTATTAGACCATGAGCTTCAAAGTCTTTTCCAAATGGGATTTGATTCCAGTTCAGCTGTTGACAGTTTGGGACCAAATGGTAATTGTCAACCAATTCAGCAATTCAACTACACTCTTAAGATTATCATTTTTCTCACTTTGGCATTCTATTGCTTTCTTCGCAGGGCGGTTGAAGCCGGAGCTCTAAAATTTGGAAAGATCAAAGGGTTTTAAGTCCTGCTAACAGAGAATCCAAAAGTTCCAATTTGACTGCACATTTAACCCATTTAGAACAAAAAAATGAAAAGAAAAAGAAAATAGCAAAAAAAAGAAAAGAAAAGAATCAGTTTGTATAGGTTCTCAGCACCTAACGGTTTGTTCTTCGAACTTTTAGCAGAAGAAGATGACTTGGTAGAATCACAATCTTTGTATATTCAGACAACAACAAAAAGAAGAGACCTGGGATTAGTCATGATTTGTTTTGAATTGGTATTATTGTAGATTTTAGATGAAAGCATGTGTGAAGGTTTTCAAGAAAACTATTGTTGAAAGGAAAAGTGTCTTATAGATTGAATTGAGAATTTGTATGGGGTGAGATGTTATTGTCTTAATTTGTCTGCTTTGCTTTGAAGGCAAACTTAGCACCATTTTACTGCAATAAAGTTTTGATATGTTTCTGTATTCAAGTCAGTGCTGGAAAGTCCTAAAAAAAAATTCAATTTAATTACCATGTGAAAATTTTGGCAATGCCAGAATATACTATTGAAGGAAAACAACCCCTTTCTCGTAATCGAAGGGGAGGGGGTCTTCTTCCCATACTTTACGGTTTAATATGCAAAAGTGGGTTTATATATGAACTCTAGTGGTGTAGCTTCATTTTGAAGTTTTCATTCCACCCACAAAAGCAATAGAACCTCGATTCTTTTGATATGGTTTTATGAAGTTGTTTTTGAGGAATAAATTTGTAAAATGGAATATGAACACGAGTTTAGGTGGTGTTTGGATCCGTTTTTAAACTGTTTTTTGTTTTTAAAAACAAAAAACATCTAAATGTTGTTTGGTTGAGCATTTTACAAAACTGTTTTTGAAAACAAAAAACAACTTTTTAAAAGTTATAACTAAAAAGTTAAAAACAACTTTTTATTGTTTTCTATTGTTTTCAAAACAGGTTTTCAAAATAAACTTTAACTTTTCCCTCCACACAACTATTTCACTCATTTTAAAAACAACAACCAAATACTTTTACATCGTTTTCCATTTTAAAAAACTACTTTTTAAAAACACTACCAAACACATACATTTTTAAAAACATCATTTTTAAAACATGATTTCCATTTTTAAAAAAAGTTTTCAAAAACACCATTTTAAAAACGATACCAAACGCGCCCTTAATGTTTTGAAGGTTTTGAAGATTAAAGAATGTATCGGATTGCAATTACAGTTTTCTATCAATAAATACAATGAAAATGTGTTTGATTTGAGGTTTTCTTTTTTCTTATCTTTTTTTCCGTTTGTGTTTGATTATATTTATTTTGAAATTTATATAATAAAAAATAAGTTTAGAATAATGATATATTACCAAAAATTTGCTCGAGTTACAAATTGATAAGGCATCATTTTATAATAGACATAGCAACTATAAATTACTTGCTTTTGGTAACATATAATTTTTTTCAACTATTACAATATTTCGAAATCGAGGAAGAGGTATGACTCGAATCCACATCCCCGTGACATTATTGATGAAGAATAATATGAAGGTTTTCTTTTCTTTTTTTTTTTTAAGATTTTTTTTTCTTAAAAAAGAAAAGGGATGGTGGACTGGAAATAGTGCCACAGAATCAACATTGGATGCCTAGAGGATTTGGAGAATCCAATGAATGAAGCCGAAAACCTGGAGTTGTAGGAATGTAGGGTGGACAAACCAACCATGGTCCATGAATACCAACGGCAGCCCTTACTTTGGAGAATTACATTCTGATATAAAGTATGAGACAAAATTTATAGTTTTTTATTTTAAATCCTACATAATTTAAAGAGAAATTATTAAAATCTTCCCCACTAGTTTGAATTATTCTGCTGAAACCCTTTAGTTTTATTTTTCATTTCCCCTGTTCTTTGAACTTATTGAGAAGCAAACCACTATTTTACCCTTCAACGTAAACATGAATTATAGATTTTTCCCTTTAATTTTGTCTATTTGCAAATTTTCCCTTTAAATTATATCTTTACCCATTTTTATTTTTATTTTTTATTTTTTTATTTTGATGATAGAAGACAACCGATGAAACCAATAAAAGATTTAATTGTCCTGAATTGGTGGGATACACACGGATTTGAAAGATACTTTATATATAATTTAATTTTCAAGAATAAAGATTTGAACATCCTAAACATCAGATCCTACCAACACGTAAACGTATAATTTTGCACATTTCTTTTTGTGAGCTCTGATGTTACTTGACACTTAACACTTAACAGGAGGAGCTCTGTAATATGCAGGAACAGTTACAGGGAAGAACATTTGCCTTACTCCTTCTGCCCTAATAATAGGGAAAATAATTCCTGATGCACCCTGTAAAACAGTAATTTCACATTTAGTAATCTGAATTATTAAATATGAAAAGAAAACCTGAAGATCAGAAATGTGAGGGGGATAAATACGCACAAAAATTATTCTAGCTCCAATCCAGATGCGATAAGGTGAAGGATAGGGCAGTAATAAACGACCAACAGCATAGACTGCAACAGCAAAGAAATGGACAACCAAGCTCATTGGACGAGGGTTTAAACCCGAGAGCAGAGAGATCGGTCCTGATGAGCATAAACCTCCAAGACTAAGATAGTCAAAGCAAGCATCGCGCATTTCCCTTCTTGCTTCATCAGGGGAAGCACAAAACACTCTGTACAAAGCACCAGCCAATGTATTGATCGTGGATGACACCGGCTGCAAATTCAAACATTACAGAAACCTGAGTTTATAGAAGTTTCTGACTATAGAATTCAATAATATCCAAAATGCACATACAGTTAACTTACCTTACGCAAGGTGTAAAAGGATTCAAGGTATTTGCTTAGTGCTGGTGCATTATTCAGGTTGCGTAAAGGCCTTAGAAGGTCACGCAGGAGAACAATATCAGACAGTGCCACAGTCATTCCTCCCCCAGTTAAAGGATGGCGCATGTTGAATGCATCCCCCATCAGAAGGGCTCCAGGCGTAGGCTGGGGATCGGCTGGCATGCTTCTATTTGGCATTGTCCTAATGTTGCCTTTGTCAATGGCAGCTACGAAGGAATCATAGATTTGGGGGGGAACCTACAGAATACATAGCAAATGATCAATCATAGCACCATTAAACATAAATAAAGTAGATATAAAATGGGCGCAGCAGAAATAGATGAAAAATTAGAAATAATATATATATACCTGAGGAGCCACCACTGTTTTGAGATAGTTTGCCATTTCACCATTTGAAATGGAAGGAACCTTCTGACCAGGAATATCAACCAGACACCTAACCTCAGTGCTACTGATTTGATAAAACAAGATAGGGGAAGGATTTGCTAATATAACATGCCCACTATTTGCATATGGAAGTTGGCAATTTTCCAGGACCAACCCAACAAAACAAGAGGGCACATCCACCTGCCAAAGAATATAAAACCTGATTTAGTTTACCAGACATTATGAGGTTTTTGTGAATGAGATTAACACCATCAACATTCAACGCCCATCTAACCTTAGGATTGCAGAGGGAGCGACGCAAGTTTGAGAAACATCCATCACAGACAATTGTCAAGGGAGCATATGCTGTCAGTTCTTGTCCATCTTTTGTCTTGTATTGCACACCTTTAATAGTCCCCTTTTCTTCAAGCAGGGATGTGACTGTTCCTTGCTCCAATCGTACACTATAAAAACATAAGTACCAACGAACATAAGATGTACTGTTTTTAGAAAATAAGTTGGCATAAATAACCCACTAACAAAATACTTCTGGCAGTTATTAATACTCTATTATTGACCATATGATCTGATAATCATACACGACACTGTCTGTATATACCAAAACATTTCAAACCATAACACTTTACACTGTGATCCATAAAAAGAATATCTACCAAAATCTGTCATTTACAAGTTTGAGATGCTACATTTTGGCACTGACATCAAATGCAGTTTCTAACAGAAAAGCATCTATTATCATTTTTAACTTTAGAGGACATGAGCATGTGAACATTAGCTAAGCATTTTCAAAATGGACAAGCAATGACCAGAAGTGAGGAACATAATAAACCAACAATCAACAAACATGTAAAACAAGAAATAAATTATACTTTGAAAGGGTAGCAGCTTTCTCCCTCATCCTCTGTATGAAGCGCCCATTGTGAAAGCTCCTCCCTGCAACATCAGAGTGAAACTTCTCCAAAGGATATGATAGTTGAGCATCTCTTCCATCCTTGAAAATGGCGTAACCTACCACCCGCTGAGCATCAATTTTCTCCAGACAATCTGCAGGACAGACGAAATACATGGTTCATTTAACAGCAAATTTCTACAATGTTTGAAGTTAAGCAAATTGCTAATATTGATCAACTGTTCATGCCAATTACCATCATCAAGCACAAACTAGTACCATTAAACATCTCTCCACATAGTTACAGAATTTAAATTTTACCCACCTTCAAGTCCTAACTCAATTAATTTGAGGTATCCGCCTGGTTGTAGCAATTCACCAACTATTCTGTCAGGCTCGGATAAATCTCTTTCTATCACATGCACCCGACGTCCATCCTGTAATTTGAATTACATGATCAATTTTCAACGGAATCAAGATGTTCTTAAAAAATACTGAGCAGATTAAGTAAACTAAAACCAGGCATTAATCAATCTGATACAACAGACAGTAATACTTTATATTAAGATTATTAGTCTAATTTGTGGCAAACCAATGAAAGAAAGTATATGACTAATACATCTGGCATAGGAGGCCCTAGGTCAAAATAATTATTGGGCCCTAAACAAACAAGAAGTATAACGGTCCTACATAAGTGTACATCAATTGATGTAAATACGATTTAAATAGTTGTAAAATACAAAAGATTTGCAGCAAAGAAACAAATCACAACAGAAACTAATGAGGACTTCTATTCCATCGTATGCCCCACCTCAGAGGAGAAAGGCATATATTCGGTAGTTGAGTCCGTATGTCATGTAGTAGCAGACAATTATAATTACAAAGCCGATGCCAATATATATAGATATCAATTAGACATCATCTCATTAAATACATACTAAAACCACAAACAGAGAACCTATTTCTGTTTACATCAACAAACATGTTGCCATAATTTTTGCTCCTCGATATATATTAGAAAATGACTTATGATGTGAAACCTACATAAGATAATAATTCATTTCCATGAACTCAATCCAGTAAAAATCTTCCAGTTATCATCGACAACCAGTAAACATTTAGCTAAGAGATATAAATCAAGAGTGTTAAAAATAAAAAAAATAAAAAAAAAATAAAAAAATTATTCAGCAAATGTCACAATCTTAAATCCTATGTGGTCCTTACTTTAAATTTTAAAAAGGAGATGACGGATTATTTAATCAAAGTAGAATTGCAATAAACTGCTATGTTCACATCTATTTTTTAAGTTCAAGCTATCATTCGAATTTCCATCATATAGGGTCAACTACTTGGAAAAAGACCAAAACTGCAAAACCTGTAAATTGATATTCTTGATCTTAATACATCACTTGCGAATTTATTACGATTATCAGGAAGTCATAACTCATAACTTTACTATGTGATAAAAACATTACGTGAAATGAAATCCGTCATGAGATTCCTATAAAATGAATCACCATATAAATTTACCATAATCAATAAGATTTGGATATTAGAGTTATGAAAGTATACAAGCTTCCAACAAAAAATTATAAATTAGAAAGGAAAAACAGGGTACAATCAGTTGCAGCACATAGTTCAAGCTTCGAGACGGACTTAAAAACAAAACAAAAAAAAACAAAAATATATTGATCATTTTATAAAGCAATGACTGTTTGACATCCAAGTTTTTGAGTTTTGCAGGTTTCAAGCGCGTGAACGATTTTGAAAGTCGAAATTAGTCGGGAAAAAAGAAAAAGAAAAAAGAGAGACTACGTTTGGTTCCTGAGAAAAATGTAAAACAAAAGAAAGGCTACAGGCTACGATAAATCACCTTGCCAAGAGTGTGAGCGAGGGCAGCGCCGGCAACACCAGCACCGACAATGATGACGTCAGATTCACCGACGGCATTGGATCCGAATTCTCCGTTAACAGCGGAGGCGGTCTTGGCGGCGCTGCTTCTGGTCCGCAACAAATCTGCATCTTCGTCACTCTTGTTTTTCATCACAAAGTTATAGACAGCCAGTAGACCGAGATTGTACAGAGCCACCAGGCCCACCACCGCACCGAGAATCAGCCCCCAAGTGTACTGATCCGCCATGTCAACACAAATCCAAAGGAAAACCTTTAAGACGACACAGAATCAGAGACAGCCGAAATAACGACGACGTCGACAACGACGACGAGTCTCTCCGCTAGTCCGCTTATCTGTCTCTCTCTCTCTCTCGCTCACGTTTTTAGTATTTTTGTTGTTTGAATCTTTCCTTCTTTTCTCTGTGCTTCGCTGGCAACTGCTGGCTTTGAACGGGCTTTGGTTGATTAACGGAACATGAGAAGTGTGTGTGGAATGGTAACCTTTTTTATAGGCCTCTCGGATCCACAACTTACAAGTCACCAGTCACTACTGACTACGTGTAAATTCTAACGCTAACTTACGCCTTGTAGGTTATTGTGCTTAAGCTACGCATCGTCTCATGAGTCGTTATTAAGTTAGGTCCTTCGTTTTAATAAACTTATAAACCCAGTGAGATTGCGAGTTCAATTCCTCCTCCCATCAAAAAAAAAAAAACATGAATTTATAATATAATACGTAAAAAAAAGTTAACCAATTGATGACATCTTTGCACCCATATCAATAAGTTCGTATGTTTGAGTCATAAATTCTCTCACAATCATAAATTGTTTTTGTAAAAATTAATAAGTTTATACGATTGAGTTAGGTAGGTTCTCTCACGATCCTAAATTGTATTTGTTAGAAAAAATGGGTGGTTAATTAATTATAATTTTTTTATATGTTGGATTTTAATATTCTTTTATTAAAGTAAGTTAAAACGTTTTAGATTGTTAATGATTTATTTAGGTGTGAAATCACGAATTTAGTTATAATTCAGTACGAAATATTTCAGCCGTTGAATTAGCTAAAATTTCTTTATCTTCTTGTCGTTATAAGCAAAAAAAAGACAAAAAAAATTAATGAAATATCACATCTCAAAATTTAATAAATTTTAGTAACTTTCATTTAAGTTCATCTCCAATGTTGCGCTAAATTATTAGACTTAATAGCATTGGACCCCCCTGAATTGTACCCGAAATCGCAAACTGCCCCCTAAATGTTTTTTTTCGACGGTAAACCCCTCGAACTGTTGGAAATTGGCAATAATGGATGGAATAGGGACGGAACCCTTATTCCGTCCATCTTCTTGTCACGTGCCTTGCACGTTTGAGGGTAAAAGTGGAAAAAAAATCTAAATTTTAAAAAAATAAAATAAAATAAAATGTGGATTCGATCTCCACCGTCATCTTATTCAAATGGATGGTGGAGATTGGATCTCCACCTAATCAAAATAATAATAAATTAATTAATTAAACTTGAAGAAAAAAAAATTAAAACTTAAATAAACATCTCTACTCTCCATATCAAACCCAAATCAAACCAGATAAAAAAAATTTAAACAAAAAAACCTAAAGCATTTGATCAAATCAAACCCAGATAAAAAAAAAAAAAAATTTAAACTAAACCCAGATCAAAAAAAGTAAACCACCCGTCCACCACCATCTCCACCTTCACCGTCCACTACCACAATCTCCATCAGTCAACCATCCACCAACATCACCATCCACCACCACTATCTCCATCAACCATCCGCCAAATTCAACCTCCACAAACACAAACCGAATTCAACCATCATCATCACCAAACCATCACAAACAAACCATCATCATCACCAAACCATCACAAACCCAATCGAACCCAATCGAACTCTATCACCAAACCCAATCGAATCCAACCCGATCGTGTTCGCGAGTGAGGGTTTAGAGAGAGAGATGGAGATTCGCGAGAGAGAGTTCCAAATCAGATCAGCGGTGGTGAGATGATGGGGTTCAATCGGTCAACGGCGAGGTTGTTGGGTGGGTTCAACCGGCGGTAAGTTTCTGGATGGGTTCGTTTGCGATGATGGATGGACGGTGGTTTTGTTTGTGAATCTATTATGTTTGTAGTTTGGTGATGATGAAGAATAAGAGATCGGGGAGAGAGAAGAGTAGAGATTAGGGTTTGGGAAGAGAGAAGAGGAGAGATGGCTGTGGATGAGTGGTGTGGCTGATGATGTTGAAACCCAGGCATTGGATTAATTTGGTGGAGATGATGCTGATAATTATTATTATTATTATTATTATTATTAGGTGGAGACATTTCAATTTAATTGTTAAAAATTATTCCTAATTTTTTTAACAACGAAAAGACAAAAATGCCCTTTGCACTTATGCATGTGAGGCGCACATGCAAGGAAAATCAGACGGAATAAGGGTTCTGTCCCTATTCCGTCCATTATTGCCAATTTCTAACAGTTCGAGGGGTTTATCGTTGAAAAAAAACATTTAGGGGGCAGTTTGCGATTTCGCGTACAATTCAGGGGGGTCCAATGCTATTAAGTCAAATTATTGTGTCAATTCAATAATTTAGCACAGAATACAAAAACCATACTCCAATGCACAATAATAAATGCTCATTTTTAATTACAAAAATACAATTATATATGTTTTTTAAATATTTAAAATAATTTAAATTTAATGTACATTAATGATATTTCAATCAAAATCTTAATCATCTACAACTATTCTATGAATGTATTAATTGTAAATATTGACTTTTATAATGTTAATTAATAAACAATAAAAATAACATTTTAAATAGAACTGTACATTGGAGCACAATGCTAAATTGATGTGTCAAATATAGCATGCTACTCTTTTTTGTGCCAAATTTGACATTGACATTGACACATGCATTGGAGATGCTCCAAGAGCATCTCCAATGGTAATGTGGCTTGCATTTGAAAAAATGGTGACATGTCAACATTGTCAAACCAATTGCTTCATATGTGGCATGTAACTAAACTTTATAGACATCCAAATGAAAAAGTGATCTCCAATGCTTCACTTATAAAATACATGTTTTTAATGACATGTCAATTTATTATTGATCTCCTTAAATATACTAAAGAATTGTTGAATAAAGCAAAATAGAAGACAATAGTGGTTGTTGACTGAGCCAACAAGATAGTTGTCCAACAGACCCTCTGAAATCAGAGAGTCATGTTGACAACCTCTAAAAAAAAAGTTACCACCTCAGCTTGAAGTTGTAATAGAGATATTGCAATGGAGATGAATTTTTTAACAAAGTAGATGTTCATCCTACGTGACATCTAATTTTTTCACAACCCACATTACCATCGGAGATGCTCTAAGAGTATCTCCAATGCAAAAGTGGCTACATACCAATAATCGTTGACATGGCAACAATGTCAAGAGACCTGCTTTCAATGTGGCATAAAAATAGACTTGATAGACAATCAATTCAAAATTTGGTCTCCAATGCTTCTATCTAAAACACAATTTTTTTAATAACATGTCCATTTTTTTTTTTTAAATTTTTTTTTATGGGCTCAAAATTTTTTTGTCACTATTTGGGCCTAACTTTATAAGAAAGTCACCACTTTAATAACTTAAGTTTAAAAAACACCAATTATGGTGAACAGACAAAAATGCCCCCCATTGTAACCTTCTTCACCATTTTGGTTTTTTTTTTCTTTCTTTCAAAATCCTCCATCAATAGATGACGGTGGACCATGAACACAAGTTCGTCGCCGTCGACGACCAAGACCAAACACAATAGCGACTTTTTTTATGTCCGAGCCTTTGTTAGTTGCATCTGAGATACAAATCCTCTTGTTAGTTGCTTTTTTTTTTTTTTTTTTTTTTTCAATTTAAAACCCTCTTTAGTAAACCTTAAGCTGATTGTGTGAAGAAAAAAAATGATTGTTAAAAAGGCTTGGAAAAGTCTCGGACAAAGCTTTGAAAGGCTCGGGCAGTTCATTAAAAGGCTCGGAGATTCAAAATTAACAAATAAAAAAAATGATTGTTGAAAAGGCTCAGAGAACAAAGGAAAAGTCTCGAAAACTAATTGAAAAGTCTCAGAGACTAACTGAAAAGGCTCGGGGAACAATTGAAAAGGCTCGAGCCTTTTCATTTCGTCTCCGAGACTTTTCATTTGTTCTCCGAGCATTTTCATTTGCTCTCCGAGACTTTTCCTTTATTCTCCGAGCATTTTCATTTGTTCTCCGAGACTTTTCCTTTGTTCTCCGTGCCTTTTCCTTTGTTCGCCGAGCCTTTTCAATTAAATTCAAAATTCACACAACAAGTTTAAGGTTTGCAAAAGACTCGGAGAACAAATGAAAAGGAACCCAATTTGGGTTTTAAATTGAAAAAAAAAAGCTCTTGCACCCCCGCGAGCTAATCAGGCAGCTCGATCACAGCGAGCTCAGCGGGGAGCTCGACCCCCGAATGCGTCTGCGTAGTGCTATAAAACTAATTATCCAATGAAGTTGCATTGATAATGTTATGATGTTCAACATCCATTGAAGTCTGTTATAGAGGAAGGTGAAAGAATAAAATATCATAAAACTTCAAAGTAAGAAAGAGAACGTGTAAAGTAAGGGCAATTTTAGTAGTTCACTATAATAGGTGTCTTTTAAACTTAACTTATTCAAACAGTGACTTTGTCACCAAATCAGTTCAAAAATGTGACATTTTCCACCAATTCTGTTATTTTATTTCCCTTACCAAATATATATGAAAAATTAATGTCAGTTTTAAATATTTGTTGAGTCAATCTAAAAAATAGCTATGCAACAGACCGTCTGAAAGTATACAGTTGTGTTGATAATGTTTAATATTTTTTTTACCACATCAGCTTGAGGTTGAATATGCACGGTTGCATTGAAGACACAATTATTAACAGAACGTCTATTTATCCTACGTGATATCTTTTTTTTTTTCACAAGTCACGCTTGCATTGGAGATGCTCTAAGAATGACAAGGATTTGATCAAATGGTTTGTATTTGTTTTTTTGTTTTGTTTTTTTCAACCTAAATTTTGAAAATTCGTTGTAAACCTTTAAAAAATGAAAGAAAAGAAAGAAAAAAAAAATCATTATTTAAAGGTTTATCTTCCTAATAAGACACAATCACTTGCAACTTGTAAGGCCAAATCTTAGATTGGACAAATGAAAATTTTATACTGGTTATAAATAATATTAGGACTAATTGCACAAACCTACCCTGATTTTTGGTCTAATTACAGTTAGATAGATATTTTACTCAAAATTACACAAACCTCCCCTACCATAAGTTGACTTCCGTTAAACTTAACCATTGACCAAACTTTTAGGGTTAAATGACTTGAATGCCCTCATTTGTATTATTTTATTACCTAAAATAAATAATTAAACAAATATTATCTAATATATAATAAAATTTTTAAATTTTAATAAAAATGATGAGGATAATGTTGTTATTTTTTTCGATATTTATCACCCATTTTTTATAAAAATCCTTAGTGGGTCTTTTTTTTTTTGAATGAGTGATGAATCACAAAAAAAAAAAAAAAAAAGCTCAACTGTGAATGATTTTTTTTCTTTTGTTTAAAATAGGTGATGAACCTAGGTAAAATAAAAATAAAAGCTCAGATAATGATTGTTTTCTCTTTAGTTGAAAATGGGTGGTGATAGATGTCGACAAAAAAATAAAAGTGCGCCATTTTTTTTCTCCTCTGAAACATGGGTGATAAATATCGAAAAAATTAACAATATTATCCTCATTTTTTTTTCTAAGTTTTTATTTCATATTAGATAATATTTGTTTAATTATTTATTTTAGGTAATAAAATAATATAAATGAGGGCATTAAAGTCATTTAACCCTAAAAGTTTGGTCAATGGTTAAGTTTAAAGGAAATCAACTTATGGTAGGGGAGGTTTGTGTAATTTCAAACAAAATATCCATCTAACTGTAATTAGACCTAACTCAGGGGAGGTTTGTGCAATTAGTCCATAATATTGTAATATTATGCACCAGCTGTAAATTCATTTTGACTTTCTCTTACGGTTTTACCAAGTCATACGATTTGGAAGCTCCACAGACTAAAGGTCAAAGATCAAGTTATATATATATATATATATATATATATATATATATATAGTCTTTCTATTATCAGTTTGAACTGACAAAAGTTATATCAGTTCCTTGTATGTGGGCCACTGGATTTAAATACTTTGACTGATAAGTGCATACAGCCAATTCAAAGTATTTAAATCCAGTGGAAGGAACTGATATAACTTTTGTCAGTTCGAACTGATAATAGAATTTCTGTATATATATATATATATATATACATAAATTCTATTATCAGTTCGAACTGACAAAAGATATATCAGGACGAAGAATGTGGACCACTAGTTTTACATAAGTTTTGACAAGTGCATACATTTTAAGTCAAAGTATGTAAAACTAGTGGTCCACATCCTGATATATCTTTTGTCAGTTCGAACTGATAATAAAAAATATGTATATATATATATATATATAGTGAGTCTCTCATGAGGGATTCTTTATTTTAATTTAGGTAAGGACCTTGATGAAAATACATCGATTTTAATGAATTTTGATCTGAATTTTTTTGTGGATGATAAGTTCATTGCAATCTACCTATGAACAAAATTTGAGAATTTTTCGAATACTAGAACTATTTTTCCTGAATTTTCCTATATTTCGCCTATTTTCCAATGCCTTAATATTTAACAAAATTTAGATAAATAGTTCTAGTACTCGGAAAATTCTCAAATTTTGTTCATATGTAGATTTCATTGAAATCATCACCCACAAAAAAAATCAAATTAAAATTCATTAAAGTCGACGTGTTTTCATCATAGTCTTTACCGAAATTAAAACAAGGGATCACTTATGAAAGACTCACTACAGTTTTTCTATTATCAGTTCGAATTGACAAAAGATATATCAGTTCCTTGCATATGGGCCACTGGATTTAAATACTTTGACTTGGCTGTATGCACTTGTCAAAGTATCTTTTAAATCCAGTGGCCCACATGCAATGAACTGATATATCTTTTGTCAGTTCGAACTGATAATAGAATATATATACTATTATTATTTGCTGTCAAAAAAAGAAATACACTATTATTATTCAATAAAAATTAAGTTGAGTAACGGTAAACTCATCACATCCATGTCAATAAACTTGTAAATTCAAGTTATCTTCCCTTCTCCAACAATCATTATGGTTTACTCAGGGTTTATAAGAGATTTACCGATAATCATACAACTAATAACGAAGCCCTCCGGAGGTCCGGAGGGGTTCTGGCCCAATTATTTCAAAAAATATATTTTTACATTTATTTTTTAAAAATTTATTGTCATGTCTCGGTTATGCAACATCAATAAGAAATCTATTCACACGTATTTATAAAATATTGTATAATTGAAGTGAACTATCAACCACACGAGTGGAGGGGATGTGCACACAACCCAGTTAAAAATATATATATAATAAACATTATCAGAAGAAGAGTTTTTCATGCAAATAATAAAATAAAAGAGCAATAGGTGGGCTGGTGGGGTGAGAAAAACGAGTTGATTTAAATACTCAGAAAGAATTTCCTTGCAGATGCTTGAAACTGTAGGAATTAAAACAATGGGCCTCCATAGTGGTAGCTTGTAGTCAACCTCCTCATCGTCAAAGAAATTATACACATTTAATTATCACTCTTTTTAAATTTCATTGACTATTGAAATGTCTTATTCTTTGAATTCTGGTTTATTAATCTGCATAGTACAAATAGATGCCAAGCTTGACTGGAAAATGTTCGTATTTCCAACCCTCTAATAATAAATCTAAATTGCATTCAATTGATATTAGTTAGGGGCTTCCATGTCTATAAGTCGGAGATGAAGTCAGTTTCATTAAATTTAAAAGACCGGGAGCTATATATAGTATGAAATTGGTATTTAAAATATAGTCTTTGTTGATTTGAGATTAATATAATTTGTTAAAAAAATAAAAAAAAAATTCCATTTGATTCAGAGTCCATTTATAAGTTTTTTTTAAATCAGTTTGGCATATATTCAACTAAAGTCTAATTTTCAACAAATTGAATTGGATCGGATAACTCTTATACTGAGTCACTCTCTAACGTACATAATGAAATTGGTAAACAAATACATCTTCAAATGGACGACCAAGAAATTTTAAAAAATAAAATAATAATAATTACAAAACTCGTTGAAGTTTGAAATTTCAATAAAAGCTAAACACTAAGTCAAGCGCATTTATTAAATTATTTGGAAAATAATGTTGTTTGTTACACAGCACTTTCAGCATGCATTATTATTATTTATTATCACCTTAATTACATTAACTGAAAACAGGACTGTTTGTTACGTACAAATATTTCCTAAAGACTAAAGAGAGAACAAACAATACAGGCTTCACACGATAAATTTGTCGTAGGTGTGAAAGTCAAAAATGTGTTATTTTTCACAAAATTGTTCGATAGAAGAATGACGCAGGCGACCACCAATTTGGAAACTTGATTGATGGTGTCTGTGTATTGCATGTATACCTACCCACTTTTGAGTTGTGAGGTCATTAAAATAAATTATAAAATAAAAAAATCGAATATAGAATTGTTATATTCGCTTACGACCACACTCGTTTATAACATGTCATATGATATAAATAACTAATCAATTTTAATTTAATACAATGTAATGGACCAACGGACATGATGAGTCACTGCAAATAAAGTCTCCGTTTTTTATTTTATTTTTTAGGCTATGCTCATGTATCCATTTTATTAATAAAAAATTGACTCATAAATACATATACATATGTATGCCTAAGAACAACTCATCACAACGAGATAAGACAGATCCGGTATTGATAGTCTTTGGTATGTCTCTCGTACCTACATTGTTGAAGTTCGATGAGGGTATCCCCTCTCTATCATTATCTCTGAGTTTATTATAATAGTTATAAAAAAAAAAAAAAAAAAACCGATCACTTATTTCAAAGTCTTTTAACAAAAGGTATTTGGCTATGAAAAACGTTTTTTTTTTACTTCAATGACATATAGTTGTATTCTTCTTCGTTTTGTTCCATTTTATTGGGTGGCTACTAGCTAGTGATAGAACTGAACTGACTCGGAGGAAGACCAAGAAAGAGAGCACATAATTAGGAATGGCAATGGATCGGGTTCGGGCGGGTTTGGAAAAAACTAAACCCAAACCCGCGAAAGAAAATGACATCCAAAACCATCCACGAACCCACGAAATGTAACGGGTTCGGGTTTCACCTACGGATTTAAGCAACATCTAGACCCACCCACGAACCTGCGAACTTCAGAGGATTTGTGGATGGGTGTGGCACCCGCGGACCCGCGAACCTGTGAACATTTATCATTTTAAGCTTAAAAGTATAAATAACTTTAAAAAAAACTAAAACAAAAGGAAAAAAAAAAAAAAAAAAAACGAATGTAGTTCAAGTTCTAAAATTATAACACAAGTACATAATCTGTGAATTCAAGTTCTGAATTCTAACACAACACAAGTCCATAATCCATAAATTCAAAATATTAAAAGTACACACAAACACAAATAAATAAAACACACAATATTAAAATTACACACATACATAATGATGGGTTCACGGGTTCGGGATGATTTTTTTTTTTTTTTTCCAAATCTATACCCGAACCCAAACCCAAACCCGCCCATGGGTACAATTATCCCAACCCAAACCCTCTTTAAGCGGATTGGATTCGGGCAGGTCCCACGGATTCGGGTTTAATTATCATCCCTACACATAATTGGAGTAACTATAATGAATTCCTCAAAATCTGTTTAATGCAAATTAATTGGTGGGATCTCCCAATATTATTGCAAAAACGAAGTCAATGGGTGTATCTAATTAACAACATCCACGTAATAGTGTGTTTAAATCCTTGATTATATGGCAATAAATGAATATTCTTCAAGAGGCATAGCGTGATACACCATGTATGTTTAATAAATAGAAGTTTAATACATGCATGCACATTGCACATCTTTGTCATACGATTGCGATATCAATCACATATATTTGATCCTGTCAAAAGAATTTAAAAAAAAAAAAAAAAATTCTATTTATTTTATCAAGATATTTTTTTAATCATAATAAATAAGATTTTTAGTATATTTTTAAAAATACACGTGTTACATGAATTAACGTAAATCTATATAGTTTGTAGAATGATAATAGGATCACCGTTCGTCAAAAATTAAATCATGTGCACATGCACCATGCGATGTGGAGGAGAACATGCCCACAACTGTGCGAGTAATATCAACCATTAATAACAAAGGCTATCAAGTATGGAAGCCAAAAATGTCGTCTTTGGTTTGCGATTATCTTAATCGAACTTTCAAGGTAGAGATGTCAAATGAATTGGGTTAGGTCGGATCGTAATTTTAATATCCAAACGAGCTGCAAGCTCAAGGGTAGGGTATATTAACCGGTTTTTTTTTTTTTTTTCTTTTTACTTTTTATTTATGATTTCGGATCTTATTAATAAGCTCTATCAGGAGCGGACTTGCCTGCACAGGTAATGGCAACACATACTTGTAGGGTCCTATGGGTCCCCCATCCCTCCGCCTCTGACCATAAGGCTTGTACACGGGCTTAGACCTCAATTTGAGGGTCGAGCGTGAACCAAGCTCGGGCTATGGACACATTTGACATCTCAACATGGTAGCCACATATCCTTGCTTATATTAAGGGATCGTTTGTTTATTTCACTTAAAACTTAATGGATCTGAATTGAACTCATTAAGTTATTTTGTTTATTTTTTTTAAGTGGTCAAACAACTTAAAATAAAAAGTTAGAAATCCTGACTTTTAACTTAATTCCAAAGAGAGATTCTCCTTACAATCCATAAATTATTTATTTATACTCCAATTTAATTTTTTTTATTAATGACAATTTTAACCTAAATTAAAATTACTAAACAAGATAAAAAAAAATTATAAAGACAATCCAAATTAATTAAATTATTAAAAAAGAAAGTATCTCTCATAAATCATTAGATTAAATATTACGTATTAAACTCTCTCTCCTAAATCTGTTACTCTCTCTCTCTCTCTCTCCATTTAAAAAAAAAAAAAAAATCATATATCCATACTTTCTCGTTTAATCTTTGATTAATAAAAAAAAAAAAAAAAAAAAAAAAAAAAAAAAAAAAAAAAAAAAAACTTATGAATAGTTTGGTTTTTTACTAACAGTAATATATATATTTAAAAAGTCAATACAAATACCTTGTTTTTCAAAAAAAAAAAAAAAATTTTGAAAAATGGAAACTTGATTTGTTGCAACTGGATTTGATTAAATTCGGAATTTCTAAGACTAATAAAAGAATTAAAGTTCTATAGGCAATCACATACCTACAAAAGTAACAAAAATCATTTTCATATTTCGAATTTTTTTTTTATTATTTTGTTGAAAAACAAGGTACTTGTTTCTTAAGTTTTTATTTTATTTTTTTATTTATTTTATTTTTTTATTTTTATATACATATAGTTCCTAAAAATCAAGCTTATTCGTAAGTTTTTTTTTTTTTCCTTAACGGTTAGGCTTGCTTGAGAAATAATAGAGATAGAAAGTTAGAGATATGTATTGGAAGAGAGAGATAGTTTAATATGGTATAAAAATTGAGGAGAGAGTGTTTAATATGTATTATTTAATCTAATGATTTATGAGAGATAATTTCTTTTTTTAATAATTTAATTCAAAAAATATTACTTCTCGGATGGAGTGTTTTTAGAATAGGAGTGCCAAAAGATAAAAAGGATAATCTTAGAATAAAAAGAAGTGTCTTTAGAATTTTTTTAAAATTTAAATTTTGAAAATGAAATGTCTTTAGAAAAGAAATGTAAAAAGAAAAAATTGAATTGTCAAAAGAAGCTCTCAATTCCAAATCACTGGATTACAATTAAAATATTCATTTCCAAGTCTATCATCCATTCCTCCCAAAGAAGAAGATATATTTACAAATTTATTCTAATTTGATATGGTGTAGAATTCTTAACATATATATATATATATATTTTAAACAGGTTTAAAAAAAAAAAAAAAAAAAAAAAAAAAAAAAAAAAACCCTAATCACTTCTCATACTGAAATTTTCATGGGATTGAACAATTGAATTTCTCTATCTCCTACCAAATCCGGTAAGAACTCTATTTATTTATTTATTTATTTATTTATTTTTTATCTAACTATTTATCTAGTACTCAATAAATTCGTCTACCGTATTGAGTAGATTTCATGGTTTGAAGATGTTAAAGAATAATAATATATATATATATATATATATTTATATATTTATATATTTATATATTTATTTATTTATTTATATACAGTCTTTCTACTGTCAGTTCGTCCTGATATAAAATATATCAGGACGAAGAATGTGGACCATAGATTATGAAGAAGTTTTGACAAGTGCATGCACTTTGAGTCAAAGTATGTAAATTTAATGGTCCACATTCTTCGTCATGAAATATTTTATACCAGGACGAACTGACAATAGAAAAACATTATATATATATAATTCAAGAACCTATTTCAAAAAAAAAAAAAAAAAAAAAAAAATTAAGAACTTTTTTTTTATTTGGCTTCTAGTGCATATTGAACTTGAACTTTTAATAATAATAATAATAATAAATTGAACTTGAACTTTGTTTGCAGGACATGCAAAATTATATTCTTTGATAAATTTTTTGTTATGTTAAATTAAACTTTGTTTGTAGAAGAATATACAAAATCTTATAAAGAATGATGCATGTTAAATCACTTCTTTTAATTAGTAGGGTATAAATGTAAAATTACTTATTTTCAGATAATTTTATTTTTTAAAAAAACACAAAAATAAATATGTTAACAGTACATTCAGATGTGAGAAAAAAAAATGTCATTTAGGTTCAGATTTCAGTCCCCATTCAGTATTCAGAAAAATTCAGGATTATTTAGTCTTCAGACAAAAAAACAAATGACCCCTAAGTAAAGAGATTCTTCAACTTAATAACGTTACATTATGCGACAAATTTTGAGGTGATTTTGTTGTAAGGAAAAAATGGAGACAAAATTCGTTTGACATAAAGTTCGCCATCCCATGTCTAAACTCGTTTTTAAACAAACGTTGCCAATTCAAGTGATCTCTAAATTGATTGACTTGGAAAGAGAAATCAAGGAAGATATTTTTCTCTCTAACCTCTCTCTAAACAAAAACTCCTACACCCTTCCTCTCAGTTCGCCGCCGACATCATACCACTATAAGGGATGTCGGCGGGATAGTCAGTGGTCCGGTGAGCTTAGCGGAGGTTTTCTCTATCTTTTCTGTGGCTTCCCGGCGGTTTTTATTGCTTTTTCGGCTGCTGTCTCCCGATCTTGGTGGTGGTTTGCTTGGGTATGTAGCGCCGGGATCCCGATCCAGCAGATTCCTGGGCGGCGGCGTCCTGATGTTGGTCTTCTCCGGCTGCCTTGGTTTCCCTCCTTCAGATCGGCTTTTATTCTTTTTAATAAAGGTTTTTTTGGGTTTATACAGTTACTTCTTATACAAACCGTTTTGGTCGCTAGTTGTTAGCCGATATGTTTGGACCTCCTACTAGATCCCTCCAACACCAGAGTGCCATGGTTTGTATGTTTGTAGTCCCTCTTAGTGAGGGTGTCAGTCCCACCTTTGTGTGTGGGTTTTTTCCCGTTTGTGGAAATTTCGTCTGGGCTGGGCTGGGCTGGGCTGGGCTGGGCTTGTGTGTCATTTGCTGAAGAGTCCCAGTTGTAGTTGTAAACATGTTTTTCATGTTTCCTGACCTGGATCTGAATTCCAGGTGTTGTAAGCCTTTGGTTTATATCAATCAAAAAAAAAAAAAAAAAAGTGATCTCCAAATTGAGGACGTCTAATTGTCCACGCGTTTGATAGATTATGTTGAATTTTAGTGTTTTTATATGAGAAAAAATATGGCTAACATTCATAATCCCAATGAACTTACATTCTAACGATATTTGTTGATGGTTAAAATGATATGGAAAGATAATTGGAGCTTGACCTTAGAATGTACTCGATATTATTTAAAATTTCAAAATACAATAATTATATTTTTATTAATTTTAGAAGTTATAACTGTTGTTACTAAATGATGATTTTATGTGAGCGGTTATGTGATTGTTATAACTGTTTTATTACAACAAATAATTGATCATTATTCAAATTAATGGTATTGTTAATTATGATATTAATATGCAACAGTCGGATTTCGAATTATAAATAGAGCATTCAAAATCATTTTATGGTATTATATATATTCTTGATGTTCTGGAATGCTGTATTGAGAGTGCACCCTTACAATATTAACAGGTCATTGACTGCTAACGGTCAGAGCATTTTTTACCTGATTACACCAGGACATTTTCCTAGAGGAACGTAATCTGATCTTAAAGTTAGACCTGACAAGGTTCCGGTTCAAACCGTGGAACCGGAGTCGAACCGGAACCGGAACCTGAACCGGAGGAGGCCGGTTCTGGTTCTGGTTCTGGTTCTAAGGTTTGAGGAACCGGACGGTTTGAACCGGAATGGAACCGGCGGTCCCGGTTCCGGTTCCGGTTCCGGTTCAAACCGCCGGTTCGAGGGTTATTTTATTTATTTATTTCTTTCTTTCTTTTTTTTGGGCTGACCGTTGGAGGCCCAACGGTTACCCCCAATTTCCTCTCAATTCTCTCTATTCTCTAATTCTAATTTCTCTCTCAATTCTCCAACTCTCCAAGTTTCTAAGGTTTTTAATATTTATTTCATTTTGCAATATATTTTATTTCCAATATATTTTATTTTCAATTAATTTTATTTCCAATTAATTTTATTTCCAATTAATTTTATTTGCAATTTATCTTATTTCCAATTTATTTAATTTCCAATTAGTCGATTATTAAGTTTCCAATTTCATTTATTTGCAATTACTAATTTACTATGTACTATTATTCTTCTAAGTTTCCAATTCTCTCCCAATTTTATTTTAAAATGGCAAGTGGTGGAAATGGAAGGGGTCACGGCCGTGACGGTCCTAGGTGTTCGATTTCGATGAAAGGTAAGTGTACTATGATCGATAATCTCAGTCGTAACGACTCCACCTATCACGACTATCTGCAACGCCGGGCCTATGCTGAAGAAGACCTAGGCCTAGATTGTCCTACTCCCCCTCTAACAATTTCAAAACCCGAGAAATTTGACAAGTCAGTCAGAAAATATGCCTGATATTGATACACCTCCGGATTTTGATTTTTGATCCACCAGAAGTGGAACTAGAAGAGGAGGAAGATCTGATACAAAAGCAGAGCAAATCTGATCTCTTCATCAAACATATGAAGAAAGTTAGGAAAGAAGATGGAAGCTATGTAGCGGCTTGCAATTACTGTACCAAAGTATATAAGTGGAGCAAATCCGGAGGATATGGCACTTATCAGAAGCATATTTCAACCAAACATCCAGTAGCAGAGACCAGAACGAGATCACAATCACAAATTCTCAGGTACGCTACTCCTAACCAACTATTATTTTGTTATACTGATGAACAAAATAAAGAATAATTAGCTAGGATGGTAGCAGTATAACACTTATCATTCAGTTTTGGTGAAAGGGTTGGTTTTATTAACTATTGTCGACAAGCATTAAACCATGCTGCATGCTGTGTCCCTAGAGCCACGCTTACACATACACTTGAAAATATTTATTTAAAAGAAAAAAAAAAAGATAGAAAAATATTTTGAAAAATATAATGGCCGTGTACCGTATGTGCCGACATATGGATTGACCATTAGTAATCGCATTCATACTTAGGTTTCACTTGCCATTTTATGGATGATGCATGGACTATCCAGAAAAGAATTCTTACATTTAGAGTTTTTGATGATGCACACACTGCTCATGATATTTTTAGACAGCTTAGAATTATATTTTTAGAGTATAAAATTGAAAACAAAATTTTTGCAATTGGTTTTGATAATGCTTCTGCCAATACCGCTGCTATTCCATCTTTAATTGATTTATGCAAACCCTATCTTGGTGGTACATTTTTTCATCAAAGATGTGCATACCATGTTTTAAATTTATGTGTTAAAAAAGGATTAGAAACTCTTGAACATTTTATTCTACCTATTAAAAAAGCCCTAATGTTTTTATGGAGACATTCTTCTACAATGAAAGTATGGGTAAGATATTGTAAACAAAATGGTAGACATGTCGTTAAATTTCCTCGTAATGTTCCAACACGTTGGAATTATACTTATAAATTGCTTGCTCAAAGTTATGAGTATAGGGATTTATTAGTTTCTTTTATTCAATTTCATGTTACTCACATTGAACTTTATCAAGCTCATTGGGATGTTTGTTACAATGTTTTCAATTTGTTAAAAGTCTTTTATAATGCTACAAACAATTTATCTGGTGTTTATTATCCAACAACACATTTATTTGTTATTGAGAGTCTTAATATTGCTGGTGCATTTGCTCATTGTGAATCCGACATAGCAATAACGGAAGCCGTTAATGCTATGAAGGTAAAATGGTTAAATTATTATAAGGAGTTTCCAAATATTTATTTGATTGCCATGGTTTTTGATCCACGTTGTAAATTAGAACATTTGTGTTATTATCTAAAAGGTTATTATGGCATCAAAGGTTTAAATATTGAATATGATGTTGATGCATGTTATGATAGAGTTAAGAAACCATTGTATGATTTATATGATGAATATGTTACAGTTTATGGATCTTCACTGAACTTAGATGTTACATGAACACGAACACAAACACAAATTGCATCTCAGCCCCCATCATCCTCCTCCTCCTCCGGATTTTTGAATTTAGGGTATAGTATGTTATCAAAAAAAACCAAAAAACCAAAAAACCTAGATGTTCTTCATCAAGCTCCGGTTCGTATTCCGAGCTTGAATCTTATCTAAATGTTTCTTTTGAGTTTATCAAAGGTACGTCAAGGAAAAAATTTGATATCTTACAATATTGGAAATAGTACGCAAGGTACTATCCAATCATGGCTATGATAGCAAAAAATATTTGTTCAACACCAGTTTTTACAGTGGCGGTGGAACAAGAGTTCAGCGCCGGGGGGAATATCCTGGATGAAAAGCGTTCGTGCTTGACTCCGAAAGCACTACAGATAGAGGTTTGTGTAGATGACTGGACGAAGGCGCAATATAGACAACAAGAAATTGAGCAAGAGCCAACGTATGATTTCTTCAATGGTGACGAACCTGAAACTGAAGCAGTGGAGCCGGAATGGCATATGCGGTATTGCGGTCATGCGGATCACGCCATCACGACAACAATTAGTCCACGTCATCACCAAACCTATAATAAAAGGTAAGAGAACTACGTGGTCTTTGATTCCTCTAAACCCCCCCAAGAGGATATGTAGGCAACTTAATTGTGGTAAAAATTAAGTGCAAGGCTAATAACTTTACATTTTTTTTTTAGTTTTATTTTAATTTAATTTTGTAATTTGTTGTTTATTTATTTTATGTTATTTTCGAATTTCGGGTGACCCAATTTCCAAATACCCAATGAAATGTAATTTGTAATGTGTCATTTTGTTTAGTTTTATTTTAATTTAATTTTGTAATTTATAATTTGTTTATTTTATTTTATTTTCGGGTGATCCAACTCAATGAATTTTATTTTATTTTATTTTGTAATTTGTCATTTATATATTTTATTTTATTTACAATTACAACTTACAAGTTACAAGTCTAATTTTTTTAATTTTTTTTGTTATTAAAAAAAAAAAAAAAAAAAAAAAAAGGGTTCAAAACCACCGGTTCAATAGGAACCGGAACCGAAACCGAACTGAAACCTTGGCAGCACTACTTAAAGCATGTGCTTTAGCATGCCTTTACCTTAATCAATTTTCCTAACATCCATTTACTCCTCGTATTTTTTCCAACAATTACTTCATGCTTCGAAATCCTGAAAAGTCAAGCAACAAATGGTGGCAAACAAGGGATGTTGGCAAATAATACCCTCAGATACTTAAGCCAAGTATGGAGTTTTGACTTTTGATAAAGATAAGATGTTCAAATTAAAGGGTTTTATTAAATGAAAGGTTATTTATCAGATTTAGCTGTTTGGTCTGTCCATGGCTTATTGTTGCATTGTCAACTCCATTGTGGGTCTAGACTCTACGGTGACACATGTCTATTTTACTGCGACACTTGACAGTGAGAGGTGAACAAAATTATAAACCCGAACTCTTTTTCTTAAACATAATAAAACTGGCCCATATGAAGCCCAGCCCAAGATTGATGAATGGCCCAAAAGTCAACATCTAGAAGCGAAAAACACAGATTTCGACAGCGGGAGCGGGAAGGAAGGACGAGCCGAAAATTTTAGCGATGGATTTCGACTTCAACTGCTCAATTTTGAGTGTGTGGAAAGAGACTCTCTCGTCTTATCAACTCAGTATAGAATCTCTCAACAAACCGAATCTTATTTCGTTAGATGAATTTTACCGCAATGAACTTCCCTCTCTCATCCAACAACGAAACCCTAACCCTTACGTCACCACCGCCGAGCTCTCCAAGCTCATGCAATGGAAACTCACTCGCGGCAAATGGAGGTCCACTTCTTGTCTCTACTCTTATTACGCGACGTTTTCCGTACAAGCCTGTATGTTTTCATGTGTTATTGTTATTAATTTGTGTGTGTGCGCGCGCGCAAATTTTGAATTTCAGGCCGCGTTTGTTGGATTTCGTGTCGTCTTTGGACGAGTCTTTAGTGAAATCTGCTTCAGAAAAGGCTTTCGAAGCGCTTCCTGATTTGAATAAAGCAATTTCGGAGCTGACTGTCTTGAAAGGTGTGGGTCCGGCCACCGCCTCTGCCGTTTTGGCTGCTTATGCACCTCATGTGGCGCCATTTATGTCTGACGAGGTTAGTTTGTCTTCTTTTTAAATAATTTTGTTTTTTTGGTTGTTTGTTTCGGTGTCTGATTATATTTCTTCTATTGTAATGTAATTTAAAGGCTATTGAGGCAGCTCTTGGCAACTCTAAAGAATATTCACTGAAGCAGTACTTATTGTTCGCAAATAAATTACTGGCGAAAGCTAAGGTCTGTGACATTATTATTATTTTGTGTATGGTTCGGTTCTTAGGTGTAAGAAATATTATATTGCCGCTTCTTGCAACTTGATTTATAATAATTGGAGTAAAGGCACTGCAGGGATATCAATGATTTCATTTTTGAATATATTTTACTGATGTGCTATGTGTACTATGTTCTTTAGAACTATTAAAGAGTTACTTTCAAGGTTGTATGGTGCTATGTAGAAGAAACATTTTTAATTGATGGAATGTTATCAATTCCATTGTGACGGACCTGTTTGTGTCTTATGTATCGGACATTAGTCTTGTTTATTAATTCAGTCTCTGCTCTTGTTGGAGTTAATTTATTTTGAAGAAAATAATGTGATGAGCGAGTATCTAAAAAAACTGTTAATGGTGTATTTGGTGCATTCCTTTGATGTAAACTTTTCTATTAAAAGTTAGTAAGTTTTTATAGTGAGCTTAATTAGATGGTCCCTAAAAGATTATGCTTTCACAGTTGTTTTACAGCTGTGATGTCAATTACTTGTTGAGGAATAGAAAACTCCCTTATGATGGATAAGAATTCCTTTTCCTTCTGGGACCGTTTCTTTTTTTATGTTGAAGGGTTCACACTTCTCAAGGACGTTTCAATTTTATTTCAATAAGATTTGAAAGCATATATTTTGGACATCTTCTTAACAGGAATATTCAGATGCTAACTGTGATAGGTTTTGTCTGATGTTAGAATTTTGGTGGTAAGATACATCCGCTCAGTGCCGTTTGTATCTTTTGTAAATTTTTTTTTTTTGGGGGGAATCAAACTTCTTAGGTGGGGTCAAGCACTTGTCAGTTCAATTAGAGAGACAATTTTGTTCTGCAAGTGGGGTTTCGTGCTTATTATCCACAAGAATCTTTGCTTTATTGTTTCTGATTTAAAAAAAGAGAGAATTATTTTATGCAAACTTCTTGCTGTCTTATTTGAACATAACAGACTGTAGCCTCTGTTCTGCATATATTCAATGGTATATTTGCTTAAGATAGATTAGCTGTTAGCAGATGAAGCATCTGACTATGATGCTATGCTTGGTTCTTGACTACTGTCTTGCTAAAGTTTATAGGGGGTCTCTTTAAATGTAAGAGTTTGTTTTGAATAGAATATATAGATGAAGTGTCAGCGATACAATGTACCTGATGTGAGAGAGAGAGAGAGAGAGTAGATGATACAACTATATTAATTTATTGTATTATCTGGTTTCTGTAGATAACAGCTGAGAATATACCTGATATTGAAAATGCATCTTGTTAATACCTTGTGACGGGTTGATAAGAAGGCTACGCTCAGATATATTCTTTTAAGTTTCTTGATCTTAAGAATACTGCTGGGCAGTTTTGTTTGTTTCATTTTAAGGGATATTTAAAAGGCAATCTGCTTGGGCAAGCCTACATAATTAACTGTTGACATTGCATCTTTGGCAAGGTTTAAAAGCTGACTATAACTGGAAGTCACACATTTGAATATGAACAAATAGAAAATTTTATATCTGTTTCAATTGTTTCAGTACATTAAAAAATCTGATTAAAAGTGTTAAAGATTGTGATTTGAGGGTAGGTTCTGTTTAACTTATCTCCGGTGGCCACTGGATTTAAATTTGTGTTGACAAGAGATGAATCATTGATAATCTATTTATCTGCCAATTTTTGAGACTGAATGACCCATTAGGCTTCCTTTTGCATATATACTAATATAAATGTCTGGCTGAAATAAGTCATTATGGAGAGTAATGCTATGTAAGTTAGTTAAATGCTTCACCTGAAAATTGAAGATATATACTTGGAGATTATATTGCATGAGTTTCATAACTAATAAAGTTTGTGGGTGTCTTTTTTTCTTTTATAATTTTTTTGAAATGAGTATTTCACACATTCATGAGCCATGATTGCCTATTTATCGGGTGAAAATTCATTTGTTGCGGGAATTAATTTCTGAAGGGGAATCCTTCACAGCATCAGATGTGGAAAGAGCTCTGTGGAGTTCTGCCATAAGGGCCAAGTTGCCAGCTAAGCAATCAGATCCGAGCACTGAGATTAAGACTAGCAAAATTTCTAAAAGGAAGAGAAAGCGTTGATTTGGTGATGGGTCAGCCGGGAGAAATATATGTAAGTTTGTAACTTTGTTATGTGTTAATTACATATGGTCTATGAACTAGCTTATCTTTGCCTTGCTAACCACATTAGCTAGTAAACTTGTCAACAGAAACCAATTTTATTTGGAAGTACCGATTGTTAACCAACTTTATTGATTTATTTGGAAGTTGCTATTCTTTGTTAAGTCATGCACTAGTGATTAATGCATTCTAAGAGATTACGACATGCATCACGAATACATGAGTGAAGGATGCCAGAGCAACGACTCTGGGGTCATGCCATTTGGTGACAATGGTCGACAGGTTCTTTTCGAACTTGACTTTAGGGGAAGTTCATTTGGGACATATAACATCAGGTAAGGAGCTTCACTGTAGGCTAAGATATTTCCAATGAGGCATGTTGTTTTTCGACATGTTTCATTTGTATTTTCCCATCGTCTTATATTGGTAACCTTTGCATTCTTGCCTTTCTAACTTTTTTTGGATTGACACATCTTGGTAGTTGACTAGTTGGACTTGGACCTCCGCACCTTGAGAGCCAACTTTAGAATAGTTGAATTCCCATTTTTGGTATGCACAACATCAATGCACGCAGATGCGGTGGCTTACTGCATTGCTAGGACCGACCGATATTACTGAATTCAAATAAGATTAAATGAGTTGAAGCATATTTCGGCCATTATTTATTAGTAAATTGACTCGATAAATGGGTCGTGTTTGGGTTTATAAATACATAGTAATCCGAACTGTGACCACAAAAAAAATAAAAGAAGAATCTACCACTGGAGTGTATTGGAGCTTGAAACAATAATCATATCCGAAAAGAGATCGTGGGACATGGTTCCACTGTTGTATGCTGTTATTGGCACTGGTTTGAAAAGGCAACGGATAAAACTTAGTAGCCGTTGCATCTTGCAAGACAACCTAGATGGAGTAAGGACCCACACTCCATTTTCCTTGATACTACTTTATAAAAGTATAAAACACCGATGACCGAACCAACCAATAAATTCCACTAACTTGTTGGTAGATAATAGGTCATAGGTGTCGTATCTCTTTTCGCTTTTTCTTAACGGTTCTGTCATGTGAACACTTTCCCTTTTAACCATTCAAACCGTCAAACCGGATGGTCTCAACTCTTTAAAAGGCATGCAGGAAATTTGTAAATTTAACGCTTAAAAAGACTTTTTTTTTTTTTTTTTTTTTTTTTCTTCTGAATAACGCTTAAAAAGACTAGGATGAGGTTCTTTTTCCAAATTATCTAAAAGTAATTATGCCAATGAAAACATATTTACAAGAATTGATACAATCGATTTTCATACCATACAAGTTTAGTATAGTTAGGAGAGTAAAATGAATTTTTGCATATTAATGTATTTGACCAATGTGATAGCCAAAAATGGTCCATAGGTCCAAACATGGAAAAGCCCAGACCTTTATACTGAAACCAATCTAGGCCCACTTATCCCAAGTCGACCCAAGACTTGTGCCAACAAGGCTTGGCCGTTTCAAGACTGAGTCAAAGATATTAGTTACAATGATTGAGTAACTAACGATTCAAAAGAGAGGAAATCACTCATTGAATCATGCCCACCATTTATACTGATCAAGGTGAACATTGAGAGTTAGTTTTTAGCCTATAAATAAGAGAGGTCATTGACAATGAACGCTCTCTTTGAAATTCTTGACAAAAACAAAGTTTACAAGCATACTGAAATTCCAATCACATTCTCTCCGGCTACTGAAATTCGATCCAAATCATGATCGTGAGTCATCGTCAGTCATTGCTCAGCACAAGCACATCTAAGGTTAAGAATCTAACCCCATTACCATCTTTTCTTTATCTTTGCTTTTTTGTTACTTATTTTGCAGATTCGACGAAGAAAACAACCACTCTAGGTCGTTAGACTAACCGTTTTGCAGGTTCATTAAGGAGACGACATCCCCTATTCAACAGGTTCAACCAAATTGCCTTGGGCTTAACTCAAATCCGATCCGATCCACATAATTTGTAGTTTGACCCTCTACAACCAACAAACGAATAATTAAAAAAAAAAAAAAAAAAAAAAAAAAAAAGTCTTGAGTGACGAGATGAGGTTGGTTCGGTGGTAAAACCTCTCATATCTGTGTCATGAGGTTGTAAGTTCAAGTTCTTTTCCTCTTAAAAAAAAAATCCCGAATTTATATAATAACGTAACATTAAAAAAAAAAAAAATAGTCTTGACCGCGGTGAAAATGTTTTAACCAAAATAAAAACAGCCTCAAATACTATATTTGTAAAATATTTTAGGGAATGAGTATACACTTGTTATAACATAAAGTCATAAAGGTCTTTTCGTCTTTATAAATTTGATATAAGTGGAAAAAAATCCAAAAAATATTTCAATAAATTTGGTTGTAGACTCTGAAAGTAACCACATTTTTCAACAAATTGTGAATTTTAATTATCATTTTTTTACAATATTATTGAATTCAAAGTTCTAAGTTCTAACCCTTGTCACTTTAAAAATTAATAAAAATAAAAATAAAAATCATCCCCTCTTAATTTAAATAAAGAAAGAGAAAAAGAATTTTCCATAATATTTAGGGAAAATATCGTTTTCATCCCTATGGTTTACCCTATTATCCGTTTTGGTCCTCGTCGTTCCAGTATTGGCCATACAAGTCCAAATATTTACTATTAATTGTTTTTTTAGTCCCTACCGTCAGGTTATGTTAGGGTTCCGTTAAACAAGTGAGGGTATATTAGTAAATGGATCGTTAATCATTTAATTAAATTAATAAATATAATTAAATTAAATTAAATTAAATTAAATTAAATAATAAAAGATTAAAATACAAATTAAAATATTTTAATAAAAGATTAAAATACAAATTAAAATATTTTAATAAAAGATTAAAATACAAATTAAAATATTTTAATAAAAGATTAATATTAAAAATAATTAAAAAGTAATATTAAAATAATAATCCACCCCTAACCTATATTCAATCAAACCCAACGAATCATCCACCCCCATATTCAACAAATCATCCACCCCCACCAGATTAACATCACTCCCAACCCATATCCAATCAAACTTGATTTTTTATTTATTTAAAATTAATCTATTCTTTTTTCTCTCCCCAAACCCTAATCTCCTCTTCTCTCTCTCTCCAATCTTTTCTTTTGCAAACATGTTCTTAGTCAATTTCTTTCTTCAATCCAGAAACAACAAAAAAATAATTATTTTCTTCAATCTAACTCAAACTGAATTCAATCAAACCTACACCAAAATCAAACCGAATTCATCAAACCTAAACCAAAATCAAACTGAATTCAATAAATCAAACCTAAAAAACCCAGAAACCCAGAAACCCTAGATTTTCATCTTCACTAAACATATTTTTTTCTTATTTTTTTTAATTGGAAACCTAAATTCATCAAAACCCAAGCCTCGTCCAATGACAGCGCTACACATCAGCGAACAAAACCGTCGTCGCTGCACATCAAGTTTGCTTCACGTCGCTCCGCCGTCTTCGCTGCACGTCGTCGCTCCACCTTCGTGTCTGTTCGTCGTCGCTCCACCTCTGTTTGTTTGTTTCTGAACTGGGTTGTTGATGAGGTTGAAGACGAACTGGGTTGGTGGCCACGATCGATCGCGATTTGGCTTTTGGAATTAATTTTTTGTTTTTTTTTTTTTGGTGGGATTTGATTGAAGAAATCTGGTTTTAGGGTTTGGTGATTGGAGATGGATGGTGGTGTGGTTGTGTGCTGATGATGAAGATGATGATAATTGCAGATAAGATAAGATAAGATTTTGGTAAAAGAAATTGGAATGATCCAGATTTTTGTTTAACTTTTTTTTTTTCAAATATTAATTTGGAACGAATTACACCCACCTCCCCTGAGGTTTGCTAAATTACACACGAAAACGACTTTATCATTAACTAACACTCACCTCCCCTCCCGTCAGTCAACGTCCGTTACATTTAACCGTTGACCATATCAAGAAGGGTAATATCGTCTTTCAATTTATTAAAACCCACTAAAAGACAAAAAAAAAATTAAAATAAATTTTAAATTTTAAATTTATTTAACATCCAATATGATTTTTTCAAAAAGAAAAAAAAAAATGCAAAAACTTAATCCAAATCCAAATCTAAACCCTCATCATCATCCAGATTCATCATCATCAAACCAAAATTCAAATTCAACATCCAAAAATTAAAAATTCCATAAATTAAAAATAAAAACTCATATTTCAATCTTCATCTTCAACATCATCAAACTCCATCTTCATCTTCAATATCAACACATTCTACTTTACTCAAACCAGTAAAATCATCCAATTCCAAACAAAATAACAAAAATTCGGATACAATTACCAAAACTTACTCTACATTCTCCTTCAACTAAACTTAATCCAAATCCAAATCTAAACCCTCATCATCATCCAGATTCGTCATCATCAAACCAAAATCCAAATTCAACATCCAAAAATTAAAAATTCCATAAATTAAAAATAAAAACTCATATTTCAATCTTCATCTTCAACATCAACAAACTCCATCTTCATCTTCAATATCAACACATTCTACTTTACTCATCTGTTCTCTCCCTCTTCTTTAAAAAAAAAATTTTTTTAAAAAATGAAAGAAAATGAGATCTGGAAAGTTTTGAGTCACCCATTAGCCGCCTAAATAATCGTCTTTGCTGCCCCGATTCGCCGCGATCCACCGTGATTCAAGACGTGATGCCGCCGACCTTCGCGGCGGCGAGGATGGGGTACGGGAACCGTGTGGTCACGTGTTGGTGATTCATGAATTGGAAGATGAGGTAGTGAGTGGGTTTCATGGATTTGGGTGTATGTGTTTGTGTGGAATGGTGATTCACGAATTGGAAAATCAGTTGGTGAGTGGGTTTCATGGATTGATAAATGATGTATTTGGTCTGTGGTGGTTTGAACTTTGAAGACGATGGCGTGAAGAAACTGGTGTAGATGGGTTGATGTTCTGAGTCTGGTGCTGTGAAGAAGAGGGTTGAGATGGGGTTGGTGTTTGGTGACGATGGAGACTTGGTGTACTGGTCTCCATCCAATTTTTAATTTTTTTAATTTTTAATTTTTAATTTTTTTACCTGGTCTCAATCTTGCTTTTTTATATAATATATATTTTTTTGTTTTTAATATTTTATCTTTTTATAAAGATTTTTTTTCTTTTTAATTTTTTTATCTTAAATATTTTAAAATCAGAATTTCTTTTTTCTTTTTTTTTTATTCAGTTCTTAATCTACACCATCCATCTTTGTGATGAATGGTTGGAGATCCATTTAGGAAAAAAGTTTAATTTAAAAAAAAAAAGTTTCCAATTTTTTTTTTTTTTTTTGGAATTATTGAATGATATGAATTAATAAAGAAGATGAGATTTAAAAAAAAAAAAATTTAATTTCGTTTTTAAATTTTTTTTTTTTGTAATAATAATAATAATAATAGTAATTTTAATTAGTTTTTTTATATATTTTAATTTTAAATTTAATTGTAATTTGATTTTTTAGTTTTTGTCTTTTTTTGGGGTTATAAAAGTAAATAGACATACTTAGGGGTATTTTGGACTTTTATACAGTATGACAAGGTCAACAGCCAAATGTAACGGTCGTTGACTGACGGGAGGGGAGGTGAGTGTTAGTTAATGATAAAGTCGTTTTCGTGTGTAATTTAGCAAACCTCAGGGGAGGTGGGTGTAATTCGTTCATTAATTTGAAACAGAGAAAAACGAGGAGGGTGGGTGTGGAGAGAGAAAGTGAGGTTTTTACTTTTATTTATTATTGTTTGAATTTGTTTTATATAATTTTAAAATTATTATTTTTATTATTTTTAAAATTTAATTAAAACAGATTTTTCATTTTTATTTTTAAATTGTTATTAGGGGCATAACGGTCATTTGTCCTTCTGCACATGTCAGGTTGTCTGAGTTTCACGGAAAACGTTACAGAAGGACTAAACTTGTCAATACTGGAACGATGGGAACTAAAATGAATAATATGGTAAACCATAGGGACGAAAACGATATTTTCCCTAATATTTAGACAACAAAAAAGACTTGTTCATTATTTTTCATGTTGGCAAATTTCTTCCCGAATACGATACAAAGTGACGTGTCAACGCGCTGTTGTTGAACATTGGAAGTTTCCCCATTCACGTTTGGACAGACAAGTATACAGCTTGAAGCCTAGAACACTTTCTACAAGTATCCATATAAAAAAACGGTTGGTCCAGTTTTTTTTTTTTTTTTTTTTTTCCTTAACAAAAACCAGTTGGTCTTGTCGAAGTAAATTCTCTGACAGAGTTGAAGAGAAGGCTTCGACACCCGCAAACCAGGAACCGCAAAATGACAATTCCGTCCTCAGCCGACCGTAAATACCGGAAGAGTTCCAGAGGAGTCCCTCTCCTCCCGCAGAAACACCACGACTCCGACCCTCGTGAGTCGGGAATCGACGGCGCTTCGTTTTCTGGCGCCGTGTTTAATCTGTCCACCACCATTGTCGGAGCCGGTATCATGGCTCTGCCCGCAACGGTCAAGCAATTGGGATTAGTTCCGGGTCTAATTATGATCGTTTTGGTTGGTTGGTTGACGGAATCGTCTATTGACATGATCATCAGATTCAGCCGAGCTTCTAAGTCCACCACGTACGGTGGTGTCGTCGCCGACGCCTTCGGCGGATCCGGCAGGACGTTGTTGCTCCTCTGCATTGTCGTCAACAATTTGGGCATGCTCGTCGTTTACATGATTATCATAGGTAATTAATTCATAAACAAAACTTTTAGAATTTCAATTCCCGATCGAATCTGTCAAAACCTGCGATTTTTATTTTGTTTTTTGGTAATTTAAGTAATTTAATTTTCATGTGCGAGAATTGGCAGGTGATGTGTTATCGGGTACGTGGTTGGGTGGTGAACATCATTCGGGTGTAACCGAAGAATGGTTCGGTCAACATTGGTGGACAGGACGCTCCACATTGCTTCTAATGACCACGCTCTTTGTCTTTGCTCCTCTTGTTTCATTGAAGCGTGTAGGTAATTAAATTCTCTGTTTTGACTAATCCAATATGACTTCACATAATCACATTTACTAATTCTTGCAAGCAAAATCGATTATCAAAGTGACATTAAGAGTATTGAACAATGTTGATTGATTTGTGAACTTTTTTTCTTCTTATGTTGGTGATGGTATGTAGATTCGTTGCGATACACATCTGCATTGTCAGTGGGTTTGGCCATTGTATTCGTGGTGATAACAGCAGGAATTGCTATTGTTAAATGGATCGATGGAGGCATTGTCATGCCACATTTGTTCCCCAAAATTGTCGACCAGGCCTCGTTTTGGAAGCTTTTCACCACTATCCCGATTTTAGTCACTGCCTATATCTGCCATCACAATGGTAAGTTGTGAAATGAAGATTACGACAAAACTTAGTCTTATTTCATTTACTGGCTCTGGCTGTAGTCTGGTGTGTTTTTCAAGTTCAGAGTTCAGACTACAGTATTCATTTCTATGCTTGGTTTTAGTTAAATGTTGGTTTCTAATTGCTTCTCTTGAACAGTTAAACTTCACTTCATTATAATTTTATTCTAATAGTTTGATTATTATATTTTAGGTGAATACAGAAATATAATACATTTCTAACTAAACGCTCTTTTTGTTGATTAAATTTACGTAAATTGTAATATTGTATTGCTTATAAATTGTAGTTCAAGTACTTTGGAAGCATCAATGTATGTCAGTTGCTCTTATTGTTACAAATCTGATGTATTGTATAGCTTAGCTGTTTCTGAAATAGACGCGCACAAACACACACACACGCACGCGATAAGATAAAGAAAGAGGGGGGAAAGAGAATATATGAAATTTTATACAGTTGATTAATTAAGCTTATAAACTGTTTTGCTTTTACTATGATTTTGCAGTTCACCCTATAGAAAACGAACTCAAAGACTCGACCCAGATGAAACCGATAGTCCGGGCGTCACTCACATTATGTTCAACGGTCTATATTGCTACTAGCTTTTTTGGACTCCTCCTCTTCGGAGATAATACTTTGGATGATGTACTTGCCAATTTTGATGGTGAACTTGGAATTCCATATAGCTCGTTGCTTGATGATATGGTTAGGATGAGCTATGGCATCCACTTGATGCTTGTTTTTCCAATTGTGTTCTTCTCCCTTCGCCTCAACCTTGATGGTCTGCTATTTCCGTATGCCATTCCCATTGCATTTGACAACCGAAGATTCTTCTTAGTAACTACAGCTCTCATGGGATTTATCTTTATGGGGGCTAATTTTGTGCCTAGTATCTGGGATGCCTTCCAGTTCACTGGTGCAACGGCTGCTGTGTCTGTTGGCTTTATCTTTCCAGCTGCCATCGCCCTTAGGTATGTGTTAGTGATTACAATAGAATTATTCATGACTTCAAATCCAGTGGTGGTGATATGAGAATCATCAAAATACAATAAGTATTTGCTATATGTTGTTGTGCAGGGACACTCATGGAATCGCAACAAAGAATGACAGATTAACATCTTGGTTGATGATCTTTTTGGCTATTTCTTCGAGCACTGTGGCCGTTTGTAGTGACATTTACAGCATTTTCTGTGTTGACAAAGGAGTCGATAGCTAACCTTACAGAGGGCAACTTTCTGGTTGTTCGCATACAGCTTTTTGCCGCCCTAGAGATGATGCACTCAGGGGATTCTGATTTCGATCCCCACAGAAGCAGAGCTGCTGGAAGAACAAAGGTCTGTTTCCGTAATAGGACTATTGATATTCACCAATTTTGTAAACAAACATAGGCAACCGATGTTCCATTACTTTGTTGTAGTAAAATGTCCAGTGTTGATTATTTTCAAAGTGTATATTTTGGCTATTAAATTAGATTGGAAGGGTTGATATTCACCCTAAGCTGGATTTCAGACATTTTCGTTTACACAGATAAAAAAAACTTAGCGATACTGCCCTGTTTATCACATATTTTGGCTCTATGAAATCTTTTAGAAGCTCACATCATGTATGTGTAACAACAATTAAGCTTATATATATATTTACACATGCAGTGACTATAACTCGAACCCGAAACATTGTCAAGTTGAATGAGCGTTCTTACCGCAAAGTCACGTTGGTAATTTAGAAATAGTTTATGTGAAGGTAGTGGTGCAAAGTGTGAGAGAGCATCTTGAAAACCACCCCCTAAGTACCTAATTACTCTCTTTATATTAGTCATTGGGGTGGCCGCCTTGATTTAAGGTAACTGCTTCACGTACGAAATCGCCAACTTCTATCTGTGGCACATTTCAAGCTACTTCACGTCTCCTATCTATTGAAATTTGAAACCCAACTGCATTAGCTTATTCGTTACAAAATATATTACTTTCGTTGTATGATTATGCAAACAAATTTTAAAATGTAATTGGATTATATGAACTATGGTCTATGATTCGGTGTGTCGGTGTGTCGGTGTATACCATATAGATAGAATCTATCTCTAACCATTGTCCATTTATATACATAGATTGAGACTATGGCTATGTTTGGGATTGCTTAAACTTAAGAAATAATTACTTATTTCATAATTTAGGATCCATGAGGTGTTTGGTAAACACTCCATAATCAACTTATTTCATAATTTACTCCTCCAATAATCAACTTTTAAGAAGTTGGTTAGGGGTAGCTTTTGGAAGCTGATTTTTGGAGAAGTTGGCTTCTTATCATTGTAATGTCTATAATACCCTCATTATTTTAATATAAAGACAATAATACCCTTTTATTTAACAGTGATAAAAATTTGAATTAATGATATATTAAAAAAACTAAAAAAACTAAAAATAAATATTGTTAAGAATGTACAGCGGTGGTCATTGCTCGCTGGTCGTGGACACCACCGACGATGGAGGCCGAAGGATGGACGGCTACCTCCGGCGACGTCGAAGTCATTGGAGGAAACTGGTCCTACCTTGGCAGTGGAGGAGGCGGCATTTGGCTCCTCTGTTTCGCGATTAAACTCTCGATTTCGTCCCGGATTCATGGAGAAAATGGACCTCCTCCATCGTCGACGAGGGAGACGATGTCGGCGGCGAGGAAGACGATGTCGGTGGTGATATATATCTCATTGACTTCGAGTGATTGGCTCTACCAAAACTCATCAATTTAGATTTGAATCTCTCATCAATTTTGCGATTTCGAAACTTGTCATCAGCGGCGAGGAAGACGATGTCGGCAGCAAGGGATGAAGGTTGGCGATGATCTTGGTGGAGGGGGAGACAGTGGTGGATTTGGTCAGGTATCAACAAGAGTTGCAGAGTTTCCATTAATGAAGATGAAGTTTGAGTGAGTGAGTTGACTCAGTATTGAGAATAGCGAGTTGACTCACCAAATTAGTATTGAGATGAGCGAGTTGACTCAGTAGAATATATTTTTAAAATTATATATATTTGTATTTTTAATTTAAACCAAAAAATAATAATTAGTAAACAAAAATGGAAGAATATATTACATTTTGACAATTATATCCATTTTAGTCATTTTCCATAATCAGTTAAAGTTTACCAAACATTTTTCCTTGCTTTTTCCTTAAATTGATTATTTATAAAGTCAATTTACTAAACACTTATCAACTTATTTTATAAACTAATTATTACTTAAGTTAAGCTAAAAGTGGATTATTTCATAAGCAAAGCAATCCCAAACATAGCCTATCTCTAACCAAAATTGGTTTTGAATTTTTTTTGTTAAGTACCTTCATTTTTAAATATTATGTAACATTGCATAAACAAAATTTTTGAACAAAAACAAGGCTGAACTAAATTTTTAAGGTTACAGTTTGTTTAGCTCCGTAACATTACAAAAATAAATAAATAAATAAATAAATATGCTCATATTAAGTGGTTGAAACATATGGAGGGATGGTAAAATAATCTGCGGAGACGGGCTTCAAATTGGTAGGATGGAGCGGGGATGGGGATTGATAGTAAAACCCGTAACGGGTATGGGGCAGAAATGGGTTTTATAATCTTCGTCCCGTCCTGCCTTACTTAAAATATAATATTTAGTTTTTTTTTTCTTTCAATGTTTATGTTTAAAAATTATTGAATTTATTTGTTTAGTTGTAAGATTTATATTTATTGTTAATTTTTATAAGATGACTTTCAATAGTATTTTGGAATTACTTGAATTTTACTGAAGACCGAATAGTGACTGAAACCTGAATCTAAATGACATGTTTTTTTTTTTTTTTTCCTCACGTCTGAATGTATTGTCAACATGTTTGTTTTTTAAAAATAAAATTATTTGAAAAGAAGTAATTTTACATCTATACCCATACTATTTAAAAGAAGTAATTTAACATGCAACACTCTTTATAAGATTTTGCATGTTCTTCCGCAAACAAAATTTAATTTAACAGAACAAAAAATTCATCCAGGAATATAAATTTGCATGTTATTCTGCAAACAAAGTTCAAGTTCAATTTATTGTAAAAAAAAAAAAAAAAAAGTTCAAATTCAATTTTACATATTGTCCAAATATCCAGTATATAATTCTAGAAACCATTTTTTTTTTCTTGAATCATATGCAACCATAAACCAATTTTTATTATTATTATTTTTTTTAATAGTTCCTAGATACCTCTTTTTTTTTTTTGAAATAGGTCCCTAAATTATATACATCGGTACATATACACACACACACATATATAAATATATATATAAACAATTATTCTATAACTTTTTCAAGCCACGAAATCTACTCAATATCGAATGCAACCACAAAAAGAATATTTGATAAATTATATAAAAATTATCATTCTAGATTATGTTTAAAGGGTTCTATAACTGCCACTACACGTAGATAAAAAAATAAAATAAAAAATTAAAGAGTTCTTACCAGGATTTGGTAGGAGAGAAATTCAATTGTTTAATCCCAATAAAATTTCAATATGAGAAGTAATTAGAGTTTCTTTTTTTTCTTTTCTAAAAGCCTTTTAAAATAAAAAATAGGTTAAAAGAAAGAATTCTACACCATATCAAATTATGATAAATTTATAAATAAATCTTTTTTTGAAGGATAGACTTGGAAGAAAATATTTTAATTATAATTCAGTGATTTGGAATTAAGTTAAAAGTTAGGATTTCTTACTCTTTTTTTTAAGTTGTTTGACAACTTAAAAAAACAAACAAAACAACTTAATGATTTCAATTCATACCCATTAAGTCTTAAGTGGAAAAAAACAAATGACCTCTAAGTTCCAGATTTCTGAATTCCATTGTTTACTAAATTTTTAAGGAATTAAATTTTGTGGACTCCACTCACAAATCAGGAATTAAGTTCCTGATGGAAAGAGAACTTGATTCCTCCCACCCACCCTAGGAATCAAGTTCCCTTTCATGATATTTTTACTAAAATATCCCCACTTAAAAAACAAACAAACATATTTTTTATGATTATTGACTTTTGTTTTTAATTTACGTAAATCATATTGGTTTACTTTTTTTTTAATCTTCATACTGGTTTACATAATTAATAATTTATATTATTCTAGATGTGTGATTTATAAAAAAATCATTTTTATATATACATATTACAATACCATTTATGAACTAAAAATAACTACAACACTTTTTTTTTTTTTTTTGAAGGTAGAAACTTTATTAGAAACCGAAAAAGGATTACAGAAGTTTAGGGCATTCGCCCACAACAATCAGAGCCACACTCGGTGGAACCTCTTCCATCAAAAAGCAATCGGCACAAAGAGATAAAACAATTTTGGCAAGGCAACGAGCTGCCATATTGGCTTTCCTAGGAGCAAAACTAACCAAAAGACAAGGAGAGCTACTGACAACTACAACACTTTTCAAAATAATAATAATAATAATAATAATAACTACTGCATATTCATATCTCTTATTTATATATTACTTCTATTTCATTTTTTTTTTTTTAATTAAGTCATCTCTTTATCTAATGTTCATTTTACCATTTATGAACTGCATATTCATGTCTTATATATATATATATATGCTACTGTGACTTTTTTTTTAATCAAGTTATCCCAATAGTTCTTTATCTAATTAGTTCAAAATTTACAATATAAAGATGTCAATTATTATAATTATAGTGTTATGAGTAATATAAAATATATTTTTTCATGAATTTTTTTTTTTTCATCATGTTGTATACACAAGTGTATTTTTGTAATTTTTTTTTTTTGAGAGAAAGAGTATTTTTGTAATTAATGATTCTTTAGTTTAAGTAAACACTATAAATGGAATAAATTTGATTCCATTTCCGATTTCTAAATTGTTAGTAAACACTGGAATGTAATTTAGTAACTTTATTCCGATTCCCCTCTATTCCCTTTCCAGTAGAACTTAATTCCGATTCCATCAATTCTTGATTAGTAAACGCGCCGTATATATTATATCATATTCATTGGGTTAAATATTTATTATTTTAATAAATAATATTTTTGATATATTTTGATAAATGAGTTAAATGGGGTGGGAATAGAAAAGCATACCCCCGTCGAGAGATTTTATATGGGGAAAAGTTATAAAAAAATAAATGGGATGGAGTGCAGGGAGATCATCTCGCCTCGAAGCCGCTCCATTGCCATCTCTATAATAAAAAGGTTGTTGAGTTAGCATGTATTTACAACTTTTACGATTCTTTGATTAAATATAAATATATATATATATATATATATTCTCTCTTCCGGATTACACTTGGTGGTTTATGATTGACATACTTGTTCTAGAGACCTGATATTGTCTTATATGCAATCCTTCTGCAAAATTAAAGCAATGGAGACAAATTCGGTGCCAAGATTGACGTTTCAACTACCACACAAAATTTGGATGGGAATATGGGATGTTCTTATTTCATAATTTTAGATATTCAATGGAATTTTATATTTTCTTTTGGTCTTCATAATTTTTTAATTAATTCTTTAATAAAATTATCGCTGTGATAATTGGCATCTAAACCAGCTGCTTCAGATGTTGATAGATGGATGTATTGTCAACTTGACTGCGTGTGTTATTATACAATCGAGAATAATTGAAATTCACATTCAAATTCAAACCACTTTTCAATTCTTCCCTCATTAATCATTACGCGTCTAAATAAAGACCAAACTATAAGATATTCACATCTACATCATGAAATTATAGGTTTGACTCTTCCTTCTTTAAAAAAAAAAAATCCTAATCTTTTTTTTTAATAAAAATATCTTCTCATCAAAGAGTCTTTTTCTTAAAGTGTTTTTAAGATTGAGTGTGAGTTGACTAGTAATATATTAATTACAACTCACACACATGACACATCATCTAACATGAATTTAAATAAATATTCTGTATAATTTATTATTACTTTTTAGAATTTGTTACGTATAGCAGATATAAAGAAATTATTGTTTTTTACTGTTTAGTTGAAATTGAATAGATCCTAATCATTATTGTACATTGACATATTGATATATGTAATAGCATAACCCCATATTTTAATAGAAAAAAAGTTGAAATCAATTGGCCAATAAAAATAAGGGATAATTGCACAAACATCCCATGAGTTTGATCAATATTGCACTCAACTGCTACTTTTTATAAAAATTGCACATACTTTCCCTATTTTTCGTTGACTAAGTATTAATTGACAATTTGACTAACTATAAAATTAAAAATATCTAAATTACCCTTGAATTAATTATTTTAAAATGTATATCTTTTCTATGGGAAGACTGTAAAGACTATAAACAGATTAATGGAAAATTAAAATAAACTACGTACTAGTCTTTTATTTATTTATTTATTTATTTAAATGATCAAGGATAAAACTCTAAATAAAAATTGTTAGTTAATTAATTTTATTATAATAAAATCTAAAAAATATTAATAATTATAATAAAATAATTAATTCAGGGGTAATTTAGACATTTTAAATTTTATGGTTAGTCAAACTGTCAATTAACACTTAGTCAAAGAAAAGCAGGGAAAGTATTTGCAATTTTGGTAAAAGTTACAGCTGAGTGCAATATTGATTAAACTCACGGGATGTTTGTGCAATTTTCCCTAAAAATAATTGTAATAATATATCTAAATAAGCTAAATATAAAAATACGATAATTTTTTAACACCAAACCACGTTTGGTTGGTGGTAATTAAAAGAGTTTTTTCTTAATGTGTTTTTACATTATTATATTCTAATGGAATAAATTTTCATTTTCAACTCAATTGGCCAATAAAAATAAATAAAATAAAATACATTACCTTTCTAATTAAATAAGCTAACTTTTTTTTTTAACAAATTCCAAGAAAAAAACTTATAATATTATGTTTTATACCTTATAAAAGTAAACCGCTCATGCATTCGAATTGAATTTAGACATGTTAAAACATAATTAATTAAAAAGTAGGAGACATGGGAACCATAATATTGTTCAAGAGTCAAGACTTGCACGTTTTGCATGTACTATTGGGTCATGAATGATTAATGAAAACCGTACAAATAATTTAATTATTTGAGAAATTATATTACATTTCATAATTTGTTTTGACTCCTCTGCTTTTTTATTTTATTTTATTTTTTTCTTCAGACAATCATAATTTTAAGAGATTAGGCCTATATAGGTTTACATTTAACTGGTAGATGGACGAGTTTGGGGCTTGGGTAAATGACTCTCATGTCAACGGCTCGAATCCTATCAATGGCGAAAGCTTTTAAAAAGAATACCTGATCCCGGATTAATAGATGTTGTCAAAAAAAAAAAAAAAAAAAAAAAAGGGATTAGGCCTATATTTTTAGAGATTACTTTTGTTTACCCTAGAGATCACCTCCCTCCCCAACACTTGACATGTGTCAAGGGAGAGATATTTTTGTCCAAAAGCTGTCATGTGTTTAGACAAAAATACCCTCTCCTCGGACAAATGTCGTGTGTTGGGGAGGGGGTAATGCTTACCCCCTTGAAGGGGGGTGAGCAAAAATGGACTCATATTTTTAATATCATAACCCTATACATATAATTTAAAGCACGGAGATATGGGATCATTTAGTAAAATATAAAATAATTGCGTTGGTTAGAAGTATTTTTGTCAATCAAAAGACGTGAGGCATTAATTTCGTAGTGTGTGAGAAACCCTGAAGACCTAACTTAATAAAAGTTAAAATCTAAAAAAAATATGGGAAAATATCATTTTCATCCCTATGGTTTACCCTATTATCTGTTTTGGTCCCCGTCGTTCTAGTATTGGTCAGTTTAGTCCTTCTGTTACGTTTTCCGTGAAGATCAGACAACCTGACATGTGCAGAAGGTCAAATGACCGTTATGCCCTTAGTAATAGTTGAGTTGGTTGCAAAGACAATATTACCCTTCTAATAATTAATTAATAATTATTATTAAATTTATAATTAATTAACTTTAAAATAAACTAATTAAAACTAATCAAAAATAAAATATTTTAAATCTCCACCATCTAAATCTTAGATGGATGGTGGAGATTTATTTATTTAAAAAATAAAAAATAATTATATAAAAAAATGAGAAAAAAAATTCCATCAAACTAAAAAATTTAAAACAATTACCAAACCCACCATCATCATCTTCATTGACCATCATCGACCATCACATATTCAAAAATTCATTCATTACATATTTCATCATCATCGACCATCATCGACCATCCCCATCATCATCTTCAGAAAAAAAATAAAATTCCATCATCTAAAAAATTTAAAACAATTACCAAACCCACCATCATCATCTTCATCGACCATCACATATTCAAAAATTCAGTCATTACATATTCATCATCATCCACCATAATAGACCATCACCATCATCATCTTCATCATTAGCCCACAACCACACCACCATCCATCTCCAATCACCAAACCCTAAAACCAGATTTCTTCAATCAAATCCCAAAAAAAAAAATAATAATAATAATAATTCCAAAAACCCAAATCGCGATCGATCGCGGCCACCAACCTAGTTCGTCTTCAACCTCATCAACAACCCAGTTTAGAAACAAACAAACAGAGGTGGAGCGACGTCGAACAGACACGGAGGTGGAGCGACGAGGCCTGGAGGTGGAGCGACGACGTGCAGTGACGACGGCAAAGACAGCGACGACGGCGACCCGGAGCCGACGAAGTGACGTGAAGCAAACTTGATGTGCAGTGACGACGGTTTTGTTCGCTGATGTGCAACGCCTTCATTGGACGAGGCTTGGGTTTTGATGAATTTAGGTTTCCAATTAAAAAAGAAGAAAAAAAATATGTTTAGTGAAGATTAAGATCTAGGGTTTATGGGTTTATGGGTTTATGGGTTTTATAGGTTTGATTTAGATTGAATTCGGTTTGATTTTGGTTTAGGTTTGATTGAATTCGGTTTTGATGAATTCGGTTGCTGGGTTGATGGGATTGAACGAGAAGATGAGAGATAGATGGGGAGGAATGAGGGGAGAGAAATTAAGGATTTTATTATTATTTTTAATTGTTTTAATATTATTTTACCGTTTTGCCCTTCTTAAATAAGATTCTAGAAGAATGTATAACGATTTTACCATTTTATCCTCGCTCACTTAATGGAAATTTCAAAAACCCTAACGGAATTGGACGGTGGGGACCAAAATAGGGATTAATTGTAACAACGGGGATCAAAATGGCCAATACTAGAACGACAAGGACCAAAATGAATAATAGGGTAAACCATAAGGACGAAAATGATATTTTCCCAAAAAATAATATGTAATTAAATAGACATTATGTACACATAAATGGGTAATGCTACCTTATAAAATCTATTTTATTACATTTGTAAAAAATAGTAATTAAGTTATAATTCAAAAGTCTACCACTATCAAAGGTTTGAAAAATAGAAAAACAAAAAAAACAAATATATTTATTTTCGTAACAAATTTTTTTTTTGAAGGGGTATTTTCGTAACTACATTCTAACAATACAATATCTATTCAAAACCCTACTGCATTGGTGTCCAAAGACTCCATAATCTTAGTCAATCTACCAAGATTCAAGCATTCACACCTTATATATATTATCATATTATTACCTATAAAATCGCAATAAAATGTGGTGAAACCTCTTTCGGTGTTAGGAACCATAAAGTAAAAAATTAAATTAAATTAAAAATTAAAAAAAATCTCAAATTGAAACCATAAAAGTTAAAATAATAAATATTAATAACAACCCAATAGACTAGGTCTAACATGAGAAAGAATCCACATAGACAACATAAAAGACTAGAGAAAAGACATCTATCAATAAATATCACATTTCGATAGACTAATCTTTCGGTTTATAGATTATCTATCAATATATACACTATAGAAATTTAATACGGTCATAATAGTATTTGATCCAGGTATTTCCACGCAACACAATTATTGTTCATATAATCATATACAATTGAAAATGGTAATTAATTAACTGTTTTTTACTTTTATTTTTTTTAAAATCTATAAAATCATGATATCGTCATCCAACGTGATTCTTGGTACAGAGAGGTGTTTTACTTTGATACACGTTTTTTTGTTTTGTTTTGTTTTGGCTTTTTCTTTTTCAAGTGGGTCAATTGCATTTAAAAACAAAGTTAAATGAATTGAGTCAATTGACAATTGACAAACATTTACAATAGAAACAAATAAATCCTAACATTTCATACCACCAAATGGGTCCATAAATATTAATATGAATTGTTATATTATTTCAATTCAAAATTCCAAAAGCATAGTGTCGGTGGTAATGTCACGATAAACATTTGGACCAATTAAAATACAAAACACATACCACCAATCAAAATACAATTCAATCTACCCATAATTAAATTACTTAAATTATTTTCATAAAAAAAAAATTAAAAAAAAATCAATCAATCATTCATTTGTAGTTGTTTAATCCAACAACAAATCAAATGTCACTCAATTAAACAAATCATACGGCAGAGGCCCTACATGTTTGTTACAAAACTTCTCTAATTCTCTTTATTTTATTTTATTTTATTTTTAACAAATAAAAATTAAAAAGCAATGATTTTTAGTGGAGCAATCATTAATGAATATCGATGTGAGTTTATATTAATGTTAGATGATATCGGACTCAAATCAGTTGTCAAAAAATGGTATCCAAATTTATGTTTAACCAACCAAATTGGGACATGTGTCTATATTTATAAAGAAGTTGGTTGGTTAGACACAAATTGGAACACCATTTTTAGACAACTGATTTGAGTCCAATGGTATTCACTCGATAAAACCACTTCGCTTCAATGCAAATGTCTTGTTCTGTGATCATGCCTTTTAATTCCATTTGACTGTGACCGACTTCTTTTTTCTTATTGTCTGGAAATTTTTTATGTGAACCGATAGACAGATTAAAAAGTTGGTTTTGATGTATGTAAAAAAAAATTAAAAAAATTAGATGATGAAATTGTTTTTGGAGTACAATTGTACAAGGTTGAAATTTATGTATGACTCGAATTTATAATTTTAAGTGTGAGTTCGAATAACTTATCGAGTTGTTTGTAGATCTCTCATATAGGCATATACTGTATCAATAAAAATGTGGTTTTACTCATTTCTTCTTACCCAATAATTAAATGCAAGATTCAATACATGAAAAAAAAAAAAAAAAATGGAAATTACGAAATTTATGTTAATGCTAATGTTAGGGAATTACTGGAAAACAAAAAAGGTAAAGTCAGGCATCCAAACTCAAATAAAAATGTATTCCGTTAAGTTTTATTATAATCACCGACTCACGGTTAAATGGGTGGGCATTTTGATAGGGGTTTACCAAGATTAAAAAAAAAAAGAGTAAAACTACTGCAATCGTAACATATAACTCAAATTCAACTTATCATGTGCCCAAAGAGAGAGAGACTCAAATTCAACTTATCCTGTGCCCACAGAGAGAGAGAGAGAGAGCTATCCACTTGTTTGGGATATTTTAAAGATCTCTATAGAGATTTCTTATATTTCAATAGATTTAGTCATTTCATAGACTTGTGTCTCTTTAGATATATCAAACTCTTATTGAGTTGATTTAGAGAAAGTGAATTTATTTATAACTCGAGCTTTGTTTACATTAGGATCCTGATAACAATACTTTTCAAAGGTTCATAAGCTTATGATATGCATCAGATGATTTATTTGTTGCATTTTACTCAGATCGTTCTTCAGGAACAATCACCCAGCCGGGGTTTATGAGATAGCAACTTATAAAATTTTGTCACTTTTAATATATCAAGTAACCGATTAATAATTATCTGATGATCAATTATCTTTCGTATTTGAGTGATACGAAGACTGAAAATGAGACACTTTTATTACATATATAGAGAATTGAATTGGTATCTCTATTTTGTGTAAGAGTAACTTTTCATTTACTCATTTCTTCTAGAGAAATTTCCCTTTCTTATAATGATATGAAAATTAATCAATATAATAATACGCAGGTCATGCGCAAAAAGATAAACTATCAGAAGCATAGATGATCTGATAAAAGATTAATCAAAATCATCATAAATCTTAGAATGGTAGAGAAATGATAAGCAATGGGCCAGAGATGAATATAATGTCTCCATATAGAAATTGGTAATTGTATCGAAATAATAAAGTTATCGCAATTAACTGGAGATGCTTGATAAGTGACTCTGCTAATCCATTATGAGTATGAACATGTGGAATGGGATGTTCAACATCAATCCTAACTGATTTGTAATATTCATCAACTAGGACCATAAAATAGCAGAACAGTCCACTTAATGGATGAATAGGTCCACATATGTCCCCTTGAATCCTTTGTAGGAATGACGGGGATTCAAAGTCAACCTTAGAATGGGATGGTTTTATTACTAATTTCTCTTGTGAACATGCAGTACACAAATTTTCATGGGATAAAAGAATTTTCTAGTTCTTTAATGGATGTCCATAAGAATTTTCAATGATTCTACGCATCATTGTAGATCCCGGGTGACCAAGACGGTTATGCCAAAGCATAAATATTTTTGGATCTGAGAACTTCTGGTTCATAACTGCATAAACTTTTACACCTCTTATAAGAGTATAATATAATCCAGATGATAAAGCATGTAGCTTTTCCACAACGAGTTTCTGGCCTGAGTCATGAAAAGTAATGCACAAATACTCAATATTCTCATCATTTATACTTTCTAGGTGATATCCATTACACCGCATATCTTTGAAACTGAGCAGATTTCTTCTGAATCTGCTTGAATATAAAGCATCATTGATACATATTTTAGTATTATTTGGTAACAATATCATGGCGCTACTGAAGCCTTCTATCAGATCTGCTGGACCTGATATTGTATTAACATTTGCTTTAAGCAAGGTTAAATTCAGAAAGTATTTCTGATTTCGTAGAATCATATGTGTCGTCGCACTATCGGCTAGACATATATCTCATATACCTTGCTTTTCAATATCACTCAATTTATCGTTTAAAGACATATCTATTCACAATGAAAAATAAAGTGCATATTAGACAAAGTGATTAAAAGTGTAAACATATAGATATGAAAATATTTCACTTCATAAAACAAAATCATGAATCATATTGATTTTTCGAACTTCCGATTTGACCATGAACTATAGGTTCATAAAATTCAGAAAACTTCAGGTCTTAAATAGAAATTACAAATTGACTTTCTAGATAAAAGAAACGTAACTTGATCCAATTCAGAATTTCTGGTTCTAATAAACTTTGATATAAAAGTTTTAATATCACAATTTAAATTGAATTTAAAGCTTCAAGTCTGATTAGAACTTCATGTTCAAAACTTAAGAACTTCAAGTTCAGATTCAATATTTCGTATTCGAAATTAGAACTTCAGGTCCCAAATATGACATTCATGCATATAGTAACGAATCCAGAACTCCATATTTTTATTGAAATTTAAAATTTAGAACTACAGATTTTGATCGGTTTATAAAACCGCGCCAACTTAAATATTATAATGATAAATCCAAAAATTTCAGATTCTGGTTAGTCGGTCTAGCCGAGCTTAGTTTAAATTCCAAAAATTTAACGATTGACTTGGTTAGGCTCAACACATAATTTATACAAATCCAGAAACTTCAGGTTTTGGTTAGTTGGCATACTGAGATACATAAATTGCATAAAATTAAATAGATGCGTAAAATTAAAATAACAGATAATATGACAGAAATAAGATGAAGAAGAACGAGAGAATGACAGTATGAGATAAAGTGAAAAAGGGGAGAAAATTTATTATTTACTTTTGTTGATGATTTCGGATTACATCCTGACCACACAATTTCAGCTATGTAGTGATTTTGAATAAAGCAGAATTGTACTCAAAGACTGATCTATAGTCTTGAAAGCGTAAATGTTGCCACTGACACCTGGCATTTGGTAATGCAACATCAGGTTGGTTATCAAATTGATCTTTTAGTTATTGCCATAGAACTTCTGGTTCTGTGACCGTTAGGTATTTGGGCTTTCAGATTGTAGTTGTCCCTAGACACTTCTAGTGCAGCAAATTTCAAATTTGCAAGCTTTGACATTATTACGACTTCTGGTTATCCGAGAATCACAATCGGAGTCAGAACTTCTGGTCCGACAGAAATCCAATGAATTTAAACCTTCAGATATATAAAGGAATATTTGTAAGTAAATAAATCCAGAAGTTTCAGGTTCCGGTAATGATAAATAAATCCATAAACTTCAGGTTCTGGATGGGTGACCAAACTGTTTAAATAAAAATTGCAAAATAAAATGCGTAATAATAAATGCGAAAAAAGTAAATCTAGACAATCTCATAAATTACGAATAAATAAATAAATACAGATAAATAAAGTGCATAATAAATAAATCAAGAACTGCAGGTTCTGATAAGTTGGCCTAGCCAATCTCATAACAGCGTATAAATAAATAAATGCGAGAAAATAAATCACGTAAAAGTAAATAAAATACGAGAAAGTAAATTGCGTAAAAATAAAATACAGAAAAGTAAATTCAGAACTGCAGGTCCTGGTATTAATAAATAAAGGTCTAAAAACTTCAGGTTCTAGTAATAATAAATTCAGAACTTCAGGTTCTGGTAATAGATTTAGGAACTTCAGGTTCCAGTGGTAATAAATTCATAAACTTCAGGCTTTAGTAATAATAAATTCAGAACTTCAGGTTCTGGAAATAAATCTAGGAACTTCAGGTTCTAGTGATAATAAATTCAGAGGCTTCAGGCTCTGGAAATAACAGCATCGTGCTGATAACGTGTTATAATATCATTAAAGATAGTAGATGATGATGATTAATAATAGAACAAATAAGTAGATAAGAAATAGAAAAGGATGAGAAAAACGAGAGAGAGGAAGAGAGAAATATATTTCCTATTATATTGAATTCAAGAGAGAGTACAAATTTAATAATCACAACCCTACACTTTACAAAGGGAGCCGGTCACATATATATAGGCAAAGAAGGGAGGGACATTGTTGTAATATTCCACACTTAAACATGAAGCAAATCATAGAAGCTTGCCATGTGTCTTGGCTTACTCAAGAAGCCAAAGGAATGTATGTGGTGGAAAAGCCACACATGTGTAACAGATAAGTTGTTTTTAGGACTTTTTTTATTTATTTAAATAGGTTGTTTGGTAGAAGATTCTGGAAAGGTGATGGAGGTGAGAATGTGATTGATAGTGGAAATGAAAGTGAGACATTTGATGATGATTTTATTGAGGTCGAGTAAAAAGAAATCGAAAGGGGGGAGGACCAATTTGAGCATCTTAATGGGTTTGTAGTTGAGGGAAACGAGGGTCAAGGGGATGATGGATGTGAAAAAGGACCAATTGATATACTTGTGTAAGGTATTTTGGTTTATTCTTGCAGTTTGACAATTAATATTTGAAGTGTATGAAACTGAAATTATATTGAATGAAATGAAAAAAATGGATATAATGGAAATTATAAATATACATATAATTGTCAGCTTGATACCAATTAACCAAATTGATGGCTATTGGAGTAATTCTATAAAAAGTGAGATAATTATAATAGTCATTTTGATACAAATTGACCAAGAGTAATTATGGAAAAAAAAATGATTATAATTACTATTTTAATACCAATTGATTAAATGGATGACCACTAGAGTAATTAAAAAAAAAAAATTCTCGATGTTATAACGGAATAGCCATTAGTGTCATAATGTTTATAAAAAATGACCATTTTAAAACGAATTCCTTATTCGATGACCATTTTGATAATGCTTAACCAAATGAGTGGTCATCCAGGTAATTACCCCTATATATTTTGTCATTCATGGAGATCTTAATGCATGCACCAAAAAACTAGGAATTTCCTTATGTATTAAAATACATGTAGTTTTAGTTACTTATGTTTAGTTTTTAGAATCCAAACAAAAATTTATATTTTTTTAACAAAAATATAAAAATAGAATTCAATAATTGAATACATTCAACAATTAAATTTAAATTTCAAAACCAAATACAATTTCCAAACGTTGAATTTGAAACAATTTTTTAGTTTGACAAATAATTCATATATATAATATATTTCATCATAGATCTTTGTGACCACTAAACTCCAGTATTATGTAGTTTTTACATTTTCAAAAAATGTATTAATTTTTTTTTGTTTGGAACTATAAAAATGTATTAATTCCCATAATAATCAATACATTTTTATAGTAAAATAAAAAACATAAAATGTTCATTGAACAAAAACATGAAAAAAAAATTGGATAAAAAAACAGAAATAAATAAAGAGTAATACTATATAACCAATTGTTAATTGTTCGTTATTACATAAATCATATGCCTATATGTTTAATGAATAAATCATTTGCCACATCATTCGGCGGTTGATAGTTGAACTAATATTTTGGATTGTCCGACATCCGTAACAAATAAAAGAAGATGAAATAATAAGTGATGAGTGATGACGTGGCAGGCAAGCGGAGATTGCGCACAAATACCTGGAGGCACGACAGACACCGCCGGCAAAAGGTGGCCAGCCTGTGTGTGTGTCTCTATCTCTCTCTTTCTGTATCTAAACAATTGAACCATCGCCGCGCCACGTGTCACCACCGTTATTACTATCAAGTACTATCTCAACCTCACTCTGATTCTATTTATAATATCACGTGCGGTTGCTGATCTCTTTCGATCACCACAGGTGTAGCAGATCGACGGGCCATCTCATTCTCAAGCCATTCGAATTGCCAATTTTACCCCTTATCCTTGTATCTGCTGCAACTCTGCAAGTCGGTCATTCTTTTTAAGCTCTTTTTATTTATTTTTTGAAATTTGAATACGCTCTCTCTCTCTCTCTATCGTTTAATCCTGATGGACTCATGGACCTGATTCACGTGACGACTACTCAAGAAAAGGGGAAAAAAAAAAAAAACATTTAAAGAGTTTTTGTTACCGTAAATCTGACACACATGAACTATGATGCTCGCTAGTGTGAAAGCAGTTGATTTCACCGTTTTTATTGGGAGATTAGTTGACGGACATGTCACGATCATAGTTATAGATTCTTCAAGTACTCCAACAACACAAGTACACCATAATAGCTTTATAGCGTGGGCACACATCATTACTGTGAACTTCGTCTTTCTGCCTATTATTGTTTTTCCGAAATTACCCTTCTGCAAGTTTCGTACCTCCTGACTAAAATTGTCGGTGCCGAAATCATGTACGGAGGCTATTTCGGACCATTTATATATTTATCTCATCAGCTCCAAAACAAACCACTACATTTTAGGCGCGTGTCTGCACCTAACGTATTGAATTATTCTTAATTAGAACAACTATATGTTTTAAGATTTTCATCACCTTTGACTGTGCTCCCCTAGAGCAAACTCCAACGGGACACCGTTTGCACCAATTTGGTGCTCCAATAGAACATCGAATTGCAAGTTCCAATGCACTTCATTGGTGATAGCTAAAGTTGCTGTTGCACTTAGCTAACACCGAATCTTTTTTTTTTTTTTTTTATAAATATTTTTTAGTCACATCAATATTTTACTATTTTTAAAAATGAGCTGAGATCCTTTTTTTGGTCCTTGTTTTTCATTGATATTTTTCAAGTATAATTTAAATATCAAGTTGCATGAGAGAGAAAAAAGTAAATCAATCTTAACGATGTATTTTGTATTTTGTATTTTGCTTATGTGTCATTAGATTATGGAAAGTCAAGGAAAAATAAGCCAAAGAGAGGATCTTGATCCTTTTAAAATTCCTAATTTAACATCCCATACTTAATTACAATAGTATTTATTTCAAAAAAATGAAAAATATATAATTGAAAATATCTCGATAACAATATTTATATACATATTTAATTTAATTTATTAATTATACATTTAACTTTTAAAGATTTATTAAAAGAATATTCTTTAAATATGATTTTTTGATGTGGAACATTGAAGGAGTAGAAAAAAATTTAATGTAATCATATTCCCTAAAGATACTCCTTTAACACCAAATTGATGTAAAATTTGGTGCATCCCATTAGTGATGCTATTATAGTAATATAATAAGTGTTTCCATGTTTTTCATTTTCTTTTAACGATAACCGGTTTTTTTTCCCTTCTAATTTAGGTTTTTTTCTTTTGTCTCATTACAACCTATCAAAATAGGTATCTAAAAGTAATAGATTTATAACGTAATTGTTAATTTGTAACGGTATAAATGTTGAAAATGAATTTATCTTCCCACAAATATGTAAAAATAAAACAAAAAATACTTCAATACCTCAATGCATACTTCATTAATTTTGGAAGTTTGGAGGCCAATTTGATACTTTTAATAGAGAAATACAAATAACAAAAAAAAAGCAAAAAAATAAATAAATTCGTAAGCATAGAGCACATTATAATGTGACTTCACCTTCTAATATCATAATAGGACCATATAATAATTATAAAAAGAAATACAAATATGCTAGGCTGCTCAAAAAAAATTAGCCCAAATTTATGTATAAATAATATAGTACGTGGGTTGTCAACATCCTATAAATCATAAGATTATAAGATAGGTAATGTGATTTTATCAACTCACATGCTATTGGATATGAATTTGAACTGATTTTTTTACCCAGTCTAACATTAATAGGCTATTAATTGTTAAATTTTACTTATAGTTAATTTTGTTTTAAATGTTGATTTAAAAGTAAAACTCAAAATTAGGATCTATTTACAGTACTGTGAAAAACAGTCGTAATTTCCTTAATTTTTGTCCTTAATTAGTGATATTAGTGATAAAGATAAAAAAAAAAAAAAGGATTTAAAACACACGCTCTCTGGTGAAACGTGAAAGAAGCAAGACTGCTTGTCTATAGAAGCAAAACCCTAACAAAAAAGAAGCCGATTTGGAACTTTGAATTAACGGCAGTACCCTTTACTAGGAGGTGACTTGGTCTTCTCTTCTCCTCCACACATCGCCATGTATTTTCCATCAACATTTTTTCTTTAATATATATATATATTTTACTCTTTTAATAATTAATTTAAAAAATTAAAAAAAGACCCAACAAATATTAAAATATAGTTAATAATAAATAAATAAAACCAAACATTACTTTTTCACTTTTTAGTTATCACTACGCGTTTGGTTTGTTGAAATCAACGTACGCGCACTCACCACGCTCCCTCACCAACATTCTACTGCACCGATTTTTTATTTTCTGGTTTTGTCGCATGTCACCAATTTACTGAGGTTAAAAAACAAATTAAAGAAAGAAAAATATAAATTTACAAAAATGTGCGCGTTTGGTATTTTTTTTAAATGGATTTTTGAAAACTATTTTAAAAAATAGAAATCATATTTTAAAAATGATGTTTTTAAAAATATAATATATTTGGTAGTATTTTACGGTAAGAATAACACAAAAGATTTGCTAAGTCAAGAAGAAAGCAAATGCTTTGTGTTATTCTTATTGCCATTATCATATTATTTTCATTCCTTAATTTTATTAGTAATTTTCTAAATTGAAAAACGATATAAAAGTGTTTGGTTGTTGTTTTTAAATAGAGTAAATTAATTGTTTGATGGGAAAAGTTATGATTTGTTTTGAAATGATGTTTTTAAAAATGGTAAAAAATAATAAAAAATTATTTTTAACGTTTTTGTTATACATTTTAAAATGTTGTTTTTTGTTTTTAAAATCAGTTTTGTAAAACTGTAAACAAACGATATTAAAGTTGTTTTTCATTTTTAAAAATAGAAAACCAATTTTAAAAATTGTTCCAAACAGTACCTAAATTTTTTACTCAGTTTTGTATTTTGTTGTGATTCGATTGGAATTCCACACCACGAGCGAGAGAGACAAGCCCAGCTAGAGAGGAAAAAAAGAAAGAAGATGGAAGCTGAGGGTTCCACAGCAGAAACCTCCATCGTAAATATACTTTTCTCTTAAATTTTTACCACTGTGAAAATGGCTGGTGGGGGCAGGGCGATTCTGCTTGTGGTTTACTGGGTTGTTGTTAGATTTAATTAAAATTTAAAAGTAGTAGGTGGAGATAAAAAAAAAAAAAAAAGAGGAAACAAATTTGAAGAAGTTAATGTTGTTATGGTACATATTATTGATCTGATTCTAGCATTGATTTGGTTTCCATATAATAAACCAGTATTATTATGGAAAGATTTTGAAAATCGAAGGTGGGGTTTTTATTTTTTATGGTAAAAAAGATCAATTCTTGGAAGATTATTGACATTGACAATTTGACATAGAACGTGCTTCGTGTGTCTCTGTTTGTGTTGTTGCTGTTATGTATATATATATATTCTTATTGAATTTATTGAAAGCGGAGAATCAAAATCAAAGACGTGTTGAGCTGTTAACATCTTTTTTTTTCTTTCTAAATCTCTCTGTATATCACACTTACCGGTGTCTCCTCTGTTTTCCATTCTTTCAATATTGAGTTTCTTTATTTATTTAACTTTTTTTTGGGAAAAAAAAAAAAGGGGAGAGACTTCTCTAGTTCTCTAGTATTGCAAGCTGTAATTGAATGAGAGCGTTTTTTGTACTCTTGTTGGATGCTCATAATAATAAGCTAGTTCTTTTTCTCTCTATCCGTCTGTCTCTTTTTTTTATTTTTTTTATTTCTGTTGTTTTTGGGGTGTCTGGAAAGAGTGTCTCCTCATGTCATCTTAATATCAAGACGCCTCCTGTTCTGTTTCTCTTAATCTCTTCCACGCGTCTCTTTTTTCCATTTAACAGCCCCATCTCTCTGACAATGAGATCAAATTTGTAGCTTTTTTCTGGGTTTGGATTTTTATTGTATTTTTTTGAAAAAAAAAAAAGGAAAAAAAAAACCCAAAGGGAAGGGAAAACAGAGGTAGTGATCAATGGCTCCGGCGCCGTTTGATTGGTGGAAAAAGGAGAGTCACAGGGGCACTCCTGTGGTGGTCAAAATGGAGAACCCAAACTGGTCAATGGTGGAGCTAGAGTCTCCGTCTGAAGAAGATTTCTTAATCTCCGACTCACCGAGTCGATCTCGAGACAATAACAAGTCACGCAACAAGAACGCCAAGCAACTCACTTGGGTTCTCCTTTTAAAAGCACACAAAGCCGCTGGTTGTTTAACCTCCATTGCCTCTACATTCCTCTCTCTCGGCTCCGTCGTCCGCCGCCGCGTCGCCTCCGGGCGCACCGACTCAGAAACCAGCATGGAGAACGAGAACAAAGCAGTGAAAAGCAGGTTCTATTCATGTATAAAGCTGTTCCTTTGGCTATCAGTTGTGTTGTTAGTTTTCGAAGTGTCTGCGTATTTTAAAGGTTGGCATTTCGGGACACCAAAGTTGCAACTCGAATACATATTCACTAGTCCAATTGCCATAAAGGGTATTTTTGATTGGATGTATTCTGGGTGGGTTTTGATTCGTGTTGAGTACTTGGCTCCTCCTCTTCAGTTTCTGGCCAATGCTTGTATTATTCTCTTCTTTATACAGAGCATGGACAGACTTATTCTCTGTCTCGGTTGTTTCTGGATCCGCTTTAAAAAAATTAAACCAGTTCCCAAACACGACGATACTCCGGATCTTGAATCCGGTGACAAAGGCTATTTTCCGATGGTTCTCGTTCAGATCCCCATGTGTAATGAAAAAGAGGTAAGCTTTCATTTTTGCAAGTTTTAAAGACTCAATTTTTTTTAACTGTTTTTGAGGTTTATTATATGAACAATTGGTTTGGTTTCTTAGGTTTATCAGCAATCTATTGGTGCTGTGTGTGAATTGGACTGGCCAAAATCAAAGCTTTTGATTCAAGTGCTTGATGATTCTGATGATCCCACCACACAAACTTTGATTAAAGAGGAGGTGCATAAGTGGCAGCAAGAAGGAGCTAACATTGTTTATCGGCATCGCATTATTAGAGATGGATACAAGGCTGGTAATCTCAAGTCTGCTATGAATTGTAGCTATGTTAAAGATTATGAGTTCGTTGCCATTTTCGATGCTGATTTTCAACCCACACCTGATTTTCTCAAAAGAACTGTGCCTCATTTTAAGGTAATTGAATTGTTATTGCTTCTGTGTTATTGAAATCCGATGATAACAAGTAGTGAGCAAGTTTTAATTCCTTTGGTTGATACAATACAGGATAATGAGCAGCTCGGGTTGGTTCAAGCAAGATGGTCTTTTGTGAATAAAGATGAGAATTTGCTAACTAGGCTGCAGAATATAAACTTGTCGTTTCATTTCGAGGTAGAGCAGCAAGTGAATAGTGTATTCTTAAATTTCTTTGGGTTCAATGGGACTGCTGGTGTTTGGAGAATCAAGGCATTGGAGGATTCCGGTGGTTGGTTGGAGAGGACTACTGTTGAGGACATGGACATTGCAGTTCGTGCTCATCTTCAAGGCTGGAAATTCATTTTCCTCAATGATGTTGAGGTATATACCTACATACATTTCAACTTGTAGTTGTCAAATTTGCTACTGATTGTCCTTTTTAATTCTTTGAAATTCGTAGTATGCTTAGCTTTGCTTTCATGTGTTCAGTGCCAGTGTGAAGTACCCGAATCTTACGAGGCTTATAGGAAACAACAGCACAGATGGCATTCTGGCCCTATGCAGTTGTTTCGCTTATGTTTGCCTGACATTATTAAATCCAAGGTATATACTATTCGAACACTTACTGTAAATGTCATTTGATTGAAGATCATGTTCAGTGTCTTATTGCTAGATGATGCTCAATGCTGATATTGTTCTGTCATGTAATTGGTTTATGCAGATTAGCGTATGGAAGAAATTCAATTTGATCTTTCTCTTCTTTCTGCTAAGGAAACTGATCCTACCCTTTTATTCTTTCACACTCTTTTGTATAATTCTCCCCATGACAATGTTCGTCCCCGAAGCTGAGCTCCCAACTTGGGTTGTATGTTACATCCCAGCCACCATGTCATTTCTCAACATTCTCCCAGCTCCAAAATCCTTCCCATTTATTGTTCCTTACCTTCTTTTCGAGAACACAATGTCGGTAACCAAGTTCAACGCCATGATCTCTGGCTTATTCCAGCTCGGAAGTGCCTACGAGTGGGTTGTTACTAAGAAATCTGGCCGCTCCTCAGAGGGTGATCTTGTTTCATTGGTAGCGAAAGAGCCGAAAACAACACATCAAAAGGGTTCCTCGGTGCCAGATTTTAGTGAAGTGAAGATGGAAATAAAACAACAAGAGCAAAAAGCTGCTAGGAAGAAGAAGAAACATAACAGGATATATATGAAGGAGTTGACACTAGCTTTCCTTCTATTAACAGCCTCGGCTAGGAGCCTATTATCGGCTCAAGGGATCCATTTCTACTTCTTATTGTTTCAGGGGATATCGTTCCTACTGGTTGGTCTAGACTTAATCGGTGAACAGGTTGACTGAGCGCGGAAGATGGTAGGATTTGTGTAGGATAAGATATTCAGTAAATTATAAGCATAGGTTTTACAAAGGGGTGGACAAAGGATTCGAGTATCATCATTGCCGAAAAGGGAAAACATCTGAGGGGAGATTTGTGGAGGACCAAGAGTTGCTTCTTCTTCCTCAGAGCGTCCTCCCTCCAGCTCCAAGCCCCCGAACACCATTCCCACCCAATACAAGAAGATATTGTGTTATTATGGAAGACAGAAGAATGAATATGGCTTCATTTTGGAAAGAAGACAGCATTTAGGAAATGGTGATGATGCTCTTAAGTCTTCACTATATTTAAAGGTTTCCTTTTTCTGTCTTTTTTCTTTCTTTGTTTTTTTTTTCTTTTGTTCTTGATTCTTTTGTTTTTGGGTCAATTCTTTTGTAAGAAAATTTGTCGTTCAAAACATCAAACAGGGATTTTAGTTTACAGTTTGAGCAGGCTAACAGTCGGTATATTCCTTTTGATGCTCTCTCTCTCCCTTTTTTTCCCTTTTTCAATCAATATGCAAATGTCCGTGTAGTTAATAATTTCTGAACAGCAGTAAAGATGAACAGGTTTTTTCCCAGTTAAATTTATCAATTTCTTGATGGAAAGAATGATTTTCCCATTGCATTTTCAAGTTAGTTTAAGGCTGTTATTATATATAGGGGATTGAAATGAATGATTATTGAAGATCAGATTAAGCAAATCAATAAAGTTATTAGCTTTATTTGAAGTGGTTGCTCTAGAATAACTTTTGGCAATTAAATGCAATGTTGGCAGCTGGAGTCATTATCCTCCAAAGATTTGCAAAAATTAAATTTGAATTGTAAATTAAAAAGTAACGGAATGATAAAAGTAGCTTTGGAAAGCACAAGCTAGATGCAACATCAAACATTGAAGAAGCAAATGAGGACAGTATTGTCTGATATTCGAGCAGTGGGCCATTTGATTTCAAGTTTGGCTCACCGAATTTATGGTTGGGATGCAGCTGGATCGCACATTGATATCGACTCTTGTCTCTTATTCTTGAGTCTTTGACACAACTGTTTCCAAAATGTTTGCACAATTTCTGCTTGTAATTAGTTTTCTTAACAGAGAAAATGTTTTCATTTTCTATTGGGATTTGGTTAACAACAATGCTTGGGTATTGACCAATCAGTACTTAAAATACTGAAACTACTAATCAAAGTGTAGCATAAGGCTCAATTTGTGAGATAAATGTAAAAAGTAAAAGAAATCTTTAGTTAAAAATATATAAGTAGATCCCACTCATGACGAAATGAGTTAATCACTTTTATATCATCATGAACTTCTTTTTGAAGACAAGATTATGGGAAATTTTGTTTCAAGTTAGATTTCTTGTCTATTTTTCAAACTAAAGCTTCTGTATAATTTGGACAAATTATTGTATATTAATTTGTCAAAAAAAAAAAAAAAAAAAAACCCAAAAGGAAAATTTTGGAATTGCCGGAATTTTCTAGTAAATTAAATATATATATTTTTCTTTTTTTTGATAACTTGAAAAGGACTTTAGAACAGATTAATGAAATGGAATATAATATTTTATTAATGCTAAAAGACCAAAGAAAATAACTAAATTTGGTCTAGCAAGCAAGCAAGCAAGTGGTGTATTTGTGAATTGTGATTTTGTGCATTGACGTGACATGTACATTTGAAATGGCAGCATCTGGATTTGCTGTATTTAACATATATGTCCTCCATTTTTCTCTTTAGTCTTTTCAATCCAGCTCACACCTCCCGCCAACAACAGCCGTTTGATTTATATTTTTCTTGCTTTTTTATTTGAATAGAAAGGAGTTATTTCAATTGAAATTATTAAAATCTGGTCAAATCAATAATTTAAATAAAATATTTGTATTTAGTCGTTGTGTTCAAATAAGAGAGACTGGAATCTGTGGGGGCTTGAATTTTCGGATTAGTATATATGACCGCCACTCAAGGAACATAAACATCTGGGGACTTGTTGATTTTTCTCCTTCTTCTCCACGCTTTGTTTTCTCTAGATTCCACGGGACAAAAGCTGACATCTTCTATACACTGAATTTGATTGGATTATATTAGGTTATATTTGTGATGCACTGTATTATATTATATTAATTTATTTTAATATAATTTTATTTTTATAAAAATATAATGTTTTTAAAATGTTAATAATTCATTTTAAATATTCTAACTATGAATAAATCAATAAATATTTTAATATAAAAAATCAATAAATATTTATTTTTATTGATAAAAAATTTAAATAAATAATACTTTTATAAATAAAATAAAATAATTTTGAAATTATAAAAATAAAATTTAACATCATAACACGTGTTTTTATCAATATTCTATATTTATTGAGAAAAATGAGAAAATAAAAATGTTTCTAATACAATACAATCTAATACCATTAAATACTGTATCATGTATTGACTAGTACGGTGTTTACTGTATTAGGTAATTAAAATGTACTAAAATTATTATTTTAGTACATTTTAATTGTCTACTATACAACATAGAGCAATAAACATGGTCTAAGGGAATAGATAGATATCGTATATTCTAACGTAAGTGAATTTGATTTAATATCTCATTAAAAAATTAATTAATTAATTAATTTTTTTTTTTTTTGCAAAATTTTAATTTATAAAATATCTAAAATATATATATATATATATATACAGTCTTTTTATTATCAGTTCGTATCAGTTCGAACTGACAATAAATATATCAGGACGAAAAATATAGACCACAGATTATAAAGAAATTTTGACAAGTGCATACACTTTGAGTCAAAGTATATAAATCTAGTGGTCCACATTCTTCGTCCTGATATATTTATTGTCAGTTTGAACTGATAATAGAAAATTCGTATATATATATATATATTAACAAAGCCAGTGAGACACGGTCTGGACAGTGTCCACCGGTTATTATTAATTATAAAGTGATTAAAATTGTTGGGGTAATAAATTGGTCAATAGAGCCATAAACCTTGTCAACAGAATGCTATAATTTGCCTTCAAAATTGGTATCCAAACAATATTTGATAATATAATAAACAGTAATGCTACATATCCCATCTAAAATCCCACTTTTTTCATCCCACTACATGTGGCATGGCTAGAAGTACACAGTAACAACTAACAAACAAGGGTGATGCTGATGCCCACTAAGTCACCTGTCGATTCGGCGATGATGACAGGATCGGCTGTTATGCCTAAATTTCTAGCCCAGCAGGAGGGCTCATTTTTTAATTATATTTTCTTCTTCATGTAGTTAGTATATTCTTAACTCCTTTGGAGGATGGATGCCTGATTGGCTTTAGTAGGCAGTGAACAAGAAGGAACCTTATGAAATGGATCGCACGACAGTCAAGTCATCCATCTGATTCCTGATGCCCTTCCAATCAGAACCTCCATTGCCGACCAATTGCGATAAAAGATCTAACATGGAAAACATTATCTCATAATCACTTTCAGAACGTAAAATCAAGAGAACAAAGTTTTCACTTACTATTTTCAATTGCGGGCATTATATCATCATATGCAAATCAGTGGTAACTTATTATTATTAATTTTTTCTACACGAATCAAGAAGTTTGACCAACCTATGAACCGCAACTCCGCAAGGTGTATGCATGCATCATAGCATGCTCTATAAATACATGACCTGCTTTTTATACATATATACTCAAACAAAAAAAAAAAAACACATTAAACTTTGATATGAACCTACCAATACAACAAGATTTCAAACTCAGAAAATTCCTCGAAAAATTTAATTTGAGAGGACTCGAGTTACGGTGAAAGCTAAATACCGTCACGAAAAAGGTTAAATGATACAGTTGAATATGCTGGAGCCTTGCTTTCTCTTCTTATTCTCCACAATCTTTGTTGGAATGTTGATCATTTCATGATTTCATGTCTTTTCTTTCGTTTTTTATAGCTTCATAGGACACCATTACCTCTTTGAATTTTTCCTCCGCAGCCACTGCGACAGAACATGAACAATAACTTCGAATAAGCAGTCCACATAACTAGCATCACGTTAAAAGATTTTAGTTAATAATGGCCAATCATATCTCACCTTTATTTTCCTGGTTCTGATCTGGGTGAAATTCTTTCGCCTTAGTCCTGAATGCTGTCTGTAGGGGATTAAAAAAAGAAATCATTTAACTCTCACGGATGCAAATTTGAAAAATGGGATGCATAGAATGGCAAAACTGAACACTATTGATTTCTGGTAACAACATTTTGATTTACATTAAGCACTTATTGGATTAGGCAACTGCGCTTTAATTTCAGAAAGCATCTATAATATTGTACAATAAACAAGAATGAAACTAGAGCAGGCAGATCTAGAAAAAGGAGTAATCCAAAAGTCGAGATACAAGACCAGTAACAAAATAATAAATCACATTTATAACTATTAAACTTTAGTATTGGATCCATAAAGTACCAATTAGAAAGCTTAAAAGCAAGCAACGACAATTACATGGAAGGAAATCTATTACGGTACCTTAATCTCAGCTTCTGTGTAAGGAGTTTTCCTGGACCTGTGCAATTAGAAGCACACAAGGTAAATGTAATCATTAATTACTCAACAGTCACCACATAAACTAATGCAAAACAATGTTATAGACTGTAGGCTCTATTTTTTTTTCCCTGACACCCAATACCCCAACCTTTCTTTATTAAGACCCCAAGCTCTAAAGTTTTTTTTTTCCTTTTATTTTCGTAACACATTTATACTTGGTTCAGACATTCCCGAGTACAAAAAATTCCATACTGACTTTACAGGAAACCTAAAAGACTTATATAGTTCTGATGGCTGATTAGTTTGATTTAAATCTAGAGCCACCATCAACAATTTTCGAATTAGCAAAAAATCAGATGGAACAAGGCAAGTCAATTGGGCAGAAGTTCAGATAATTATCCTTTATCCAGAAGCAAAAATGGGAAGAACTCATCATTCTACCAACTAGGAAAAAGGGGTACTCTCAGGCAGTGATGAGCTGAGATGAACACAAAATCATCATAATCATAATAAGACAAAGTTATTTACTCCAATAGATTTTAAATGATTCCATATATATTGTCAACTCTTCAGGACGATTCATAGATTCTGCAAATTATTTTCTCAGAAAATTCCAAAAGGGGGAAAGGAAATCTTATAATTTATTGGTCTCAACATAATTAGTTTTCATAATAAGCATTACCTTTCAAGACCCAAAACTGAGTAGTGATGTGATAATAAATAGCTTTCACTGGCTCTAGGAGGTTGCCTGTAGTTCGTCCTCTGATCTCTGTATGATGTATCGGCTTTCCAATACCAATCATCGCGCTGGGAGTGCTGATGATAAGCACCAGGACCATTTTCCCTCCAGCTTTCATAGCTTTTTTTGTACTTGTTCCTTTCTCTGTTGAATACACTTTGCATTCGCCTTATTCGTTCCTAAGAAGATAAGAGAACCATACTAAAACCAATAATTATCACAATGACGTGTAAACAATTAAGAAAAATACCCAATTATAGGCTATCAGCTAATGGCCAGGCATTAAATGGGGAATTGAAGTCAGACAACTAGCAGAGTTTTCAATATTTTGAGCACATAGGATAGCAGTAAAAACAGCCGAATCAGAACACTGGTTTAGATACAAAGATTATGTTACCAAGCAAAAGGCAGCAGAAGAACCAGATTTGGATTTCTCAGATATTAAGCCACTCAAAAGTTCCAAAATACCAACAACTATAAAACTACCATGCATGCAAATACATATGATATATTGATATGGACAGAGTTTTGCAGGATTAAATCAATCAGACAGGTGAATTACACAAATTAGACATGGAAAAATTGTGTGTTTACACCAATTGATCATGGACCAATCCAGACAACCACAAAAATTCATTTGAGTTAGGTAACTGGACACACCACAACTATAAGCAACATGTAGATCAACCATACACAAAAGTACTAAACAAATCTAACATTGTTAAGTAATCAGGCCACAAGTACAGCTTAATTTTGGGTTATTCAGTTTCACATGAGCTTCAAAATCACGACAGCTAACTGAACAAGTCAGGCTAAAGCTTTACTATGATAATTGTCCTCCACCAAACAGAAAGGACATGAGTAACAAGCAAATTATAGCTATCAAAGATAGAACAAATCAAAAAGGATTATAAAAAGGGATTTCTGCTCCACCCACTTCTCTCAAGGACTTGAATTAAAATCTAGCAACATCAGTTGTGGAAAATTACATATAAAACATCTGCCATAATTATTGTGAAAAAGGGAAAGATATGAGACAATTAGTTGGATAGCTAGACATATTTTTCATGTCTTACAACAATATTATCAAGACCTAATCATATGGCTTCCTACAAGTATCATGTATAACTCAAAGTTACATTTCACAAAATTGAAGAAAGGAATCTAAAATCTTCAGAAAGATGAGGAGAGGCTCACAATAAGAAACAGAATAAATATGCAAAGCAGAATGATAGAACAAAAATAATCTAACGTCAAAACTCACAACTCTCTCCATTTCTTCTTCATATTCTTCTTGCATTCGACGATTATACCTTCTCCATGCCTCTTCCTGAAAGGATGTCCGGAAAGAACTGCCAGTTGCTCCTTTCCAAGATGACTGTGACCTGGTTAACTTTTATGATGCAAATACAACATAATCAGCTTGGCTAGTGATTAAATAAGAGAATTGATTTATTACAGGTATCTTCAGAAGGAAAATTTGAAATTCTGACATTTTTTAGCTGATAAAATACTTGTCTACAGTAAATTTTTTAATGGGAACTAGTATACAATACTTGTATAAAAAAATATCATCTGAACATAAAACAAGCAACAAACCATAAGACTAATACTAATATACTATTACTTTCAACAATGTGTTGAGAATGGTAGCAAAATCTTATTGACCCAGTAATCATTTGATCAACCTAAGAGATACCTCCGATTGATATAAACTGATCTCAAGTCTCAACAGCTTAAAATTTTCCAATGTCCAGAAAACATGAAACTGAGGCTGTAAAGATTGCTCCTATAACAAAATCACCTGGTCAAACTCGTATGTTTGTACCAAACCAAAAAGCATAAAGAAAATGACAAGCAAACTGTTATTTTTTTTCCAAAAACATGATGATGAATCTAAATTATGCTGCTACCAAACTCAACATTGCATTGTGTGTGGGTGAATCCCGACGAATTTTGTTGTAACTTTAAAAATTTGCAGAAACTGAACAAAAATGAAGACATTCCTGCTTCTGTTTTAAAGGGACTATCCAAAATTTTGACCAAATTAGGAATTCCTAATCACAGAAAAGGCCTAGAATTTATTGATATGTGAAAGACATTATGTCTACAGTCTACCTGAGAATAGAACCAATGAACAGTTCTCCGCAGCTGACCAACCTGCCAAATTGCTATAAGCATCAAATGGAGTGTCTATAGAACAGGTTCCGCCAACAGTACTTAACTACCAGCAATATATCTACTTGAAAATAATCTTGCATAATTTTAAGTAACAAATTTAATGTTGAGAATAAAGTTTACACCATTTTTTAATAGCCTAAGCTTTTCATAACAAATTAAGTTAAACTGGATCTTGGCAAGAGGCTTTGCCCTCAAATCCTAAAATCTTCTTTGTATAGTAACATAGTGTGATTGTATTTTGTTTAGGAATCCAAGCAAGATGCTACAGGAAACTGTTAAAAACGATGTTTATGCTGTTCTCTAACATATTTAACTTCAGAGCAACCAACTATTAACAAAATTTGTCCCACAGATTAATAATTGTAGCTAAGTCCAGTAACTGCAGAGCAAGGCATCTCTCAACAGTATAGTATTTTGTCTCTCTTTCCATTTTAGTAAATATCATACCCAATGTGAAGCAATAATGAGGGTTTTCGCACCAGTGAGGGACTTCAATTCATCAAAATGACCATTGTCAATTTGATAATCTACAAAGACTCTTAATAATCAAGGAGGCCACCGGCAACCATTTCCTAAAGCACATAAAAAATAAATGGGATAGCGACTTCAATGGTAATCCCAAGGTGCAAAATAATCTAGAAGGAAGAGTTAAACACACTTATACCATACAAAAGAACACGGTGGAGTTCTCAAAATAAAAAAGTGAAGATGCAAGACGCATTATCTCACAAATTACCAGCCAATATCTATCACATATGACAATCAATGAGCGAGGATTGAGATTTGATGATCAAACTTATCCGAAATGGCTTTCGCTAGTAACATCAATACAACCAAGGTTGTTACATGAACAGCTAGTACAAACACTCCAAAAGCTGATCAAATTTGCCTATTCAAAAACCCTAAAAACTACAATTCTGTAACCAACAACACGTCAACACATACTGAAATTCCCTAATCTTGTTCCACCAACAAAATAATAATAATAATAAATACTTACGGCGAAAGTGGTGGCAGTGGCGCCAATTAGACCGAAGAGAAAAATACTCCAGAGTTTGACGTCATCTTTGTCTTGATAAGGTCTGTTTGGCGACGGCATTGGATTATCCTTTTTTCGGTCTGCATCTTCCTCTCCCATTTCCGCGGGAATTTAAATTCTCTTCGATTCAATCGCCTTCTTTTAAGAGTTGATGATTGAATTCCAGAAAATAACTCTAAACCCTAATAGCATGGTTAGGGTTTTTTCTTGAATTGGTTTTTCAAGATTCAGCTAATCTTTTGTGAACAGCCTTTTAGGATGATATATGATATCAGTCTCGCTCGCCGGCTCGCGTAGTTGCGTTTTTAATAAATTGATCGAATTTGAGAGGGAGAGAACCGTGAGGTGGCAATTTGGGCAAGGGCGAAATCTAGAGTGTTGCCACTCGGACAATGATAACAGTTTTCTACACCAAAGATTGTATATGGCGTTATTTTCTTTACCTAGGCCAACAGCAAACAGCGAGGTAAAACGACGCCGTTAGTGGGTTGGGCTCCGTGAATTAAAATTTTAGACGATAAACACTGGGCCAAGAGCTGAAGGAGACATAGGACTTTTTCTCTGTTTTCAACTTGTCATTGTCCTTCCCACACAAAAATAGAGATGGTCACTAATACTATTATGTAGTATATATATATTTTTTAATAACATATTATTTGATGGTATTGGATTTGAGCCGTTGACTTAGAAATCATTTATCTAATTTCCAAGTTTGTCCATGTTAAGCTACACCCTTGGGAGCAATCTAGCCTTAACCAGAAGGGTATATATATATATATATATATGGTCCCGTTCTGGTCAGTGCGCACTGATATAATTACATCAGTACCAATACATGTTAACTACTGATTATTGAGAAGCTTTAACAAGTGTATACACTTTGAGTTAAAGTATGTAAATATAATGGTACACATCCAACGCAGTGATAAAGTTATATCAGTGCGCACTAACTTGAACATTTATGTATATATATATATATATATATATATATATATTTGACATACTATACATTATTTTTTAACATAAATAAAAAATGGATTTGTTTTTCTTTTTTAAAAATACAATAGAACCCCTCTAAATTAATATTATCGGGACCCACCCTTGAGTATTATTTTAGAAGGGTTATTAATTTGAAGGGTTTTACCTTGTAAATTGTTATTTTATCTTAGAAAATGTGTGGAAGTCGGTTTTCTTGTTTAGGGAAAGTTCTTTTTCAGGATTCTTTGTTTAGTCGATTATCTTCTTCAAAGAAAGTTCACCTTTTTTTTCTTCAAGATTCCTAATCACAATGGCACTACCCATGCAAATCGAAAGCTTTTGCTTCTCCTTGACAATTACACTACTCATGTACCACTTACAGAGCTATCTAATCAATCATGATTATTGAAACACCATAGTAATGATGATGTGGTTGAGATAGATGATGACGACGACGACGAAAGTCATGAGGTACCTAAAATCTCTACAAGTAATGCCGTTGAAATGCTAAATTTAATTGAAACCTTTTGGCTACAACAAGAAGGTGATCACGATAACTTTTTGAAGACAATTCAAAAGATGAATGATGGAGTCAAAAATATCAAATATGGTGGCCTAGTGCAAACAAGTATCTTGAAGTACTTTTCCGGTTCTTGAATAATATGTAATATATTTTGTACTTTTATGAAATTATTAATTTATACGACAATCGAGACTGAAATTTTACATTAGGTTTCAAAAAGAAATTATTAATTATTACGATGGAGGGGTGTATTGATTTTTTACACTGGCCCGAGTCGAGACTGAGATTTTTTTATTAATTTAAAGAGGATATTAATTTATAGGAGATTAATTTACAAGGGTTCTACTGTATTACAATAATTTAGGTTTTTTTTAGGGTAGGGAGGGACTCAGACCCACAACTTTATGATATGGGTGTAAGAGGTTTAACCATTTGACCAACCCCATATTGTCAAATAATAAATGGAGTTCGATTTTATTTTTAGTTAGGGTTGAATAGGTAACAAACGTGACCGTATCCAGTATTTTATTCCGATTCAACTCTATGCGTTAGGGCATCTCCAATGTAAATATACTTTTTTTTTTTTTGGTTTCTAAATAGTGACACATTAGCATTTCTATTCCGTATGGACCCACTTTAGCAAACAAATTAGAGAAATGCATATTTACATCTTCAATGCAAGTATCTCATATCAAATATGCATCGATTTTTAATGAATCGTAATAAAACATTTATTTCACTATCTCTCCTATTTTATTTAATAATTAAATGTGCTCTAATATTATTGGTGGAAATTCTAGGAGAGTTTATAGAATCAAAAGTAACCTCCATATTAAAGGGGTTTTATTTTTTCTAATTTTTTTATCTATCTATCCAAATACCAAACGAAAGCAGAGGTCATGCTGATAAGGACGGAGCCAGAAATGGTTTCCAAAGGGTGCGTCGTAATATAATGAGTCATATCATATATTTTAGAAAAGAAAAAAAAAAATCGTTAATGCATATTCATTTGACAATTGACACACCAGTAATTGGAATATAAGTTAATTTATAGAGTTAGAATGTCTAAAAATAATTCTAAAAATAATATAAGAAAACCTTATGGCCATTTATTCATGATTCAATAATGAGTTAGAAAACTAATTAAAATTTAAATTGTATTCATAGTATTTTTCTAACATCTAAAAACTATTTTAATTTTTTAAAATTATAAAAGTTTGTTTGATAAAATAACGTAACAGTTAAATATAAATATATGTACATGTTTTTGAAATATTGTAATAATTCGGGATATGGAGAGAGGGAGAGACTCGAATACACAACCCCATGGTGTGGGTGTGATGTGCATACACTAGGCCAACCTTATCTTGTGTAATGTGTGTATATGTTTGGTTGACATGTTTTAATTATATAAAACAACACATATTGATTATTTAAAAATAAATAACATATAAAAAATATAATATGGTATTAGGGGTGAGTGAGACAGGTAAGATTATAAGAGAGAACAAAATTATTTGAATGAGAAAATAATATTACAAGTTGAGATACAACATACATGTTATGATTAGATTTTCATTTATATTTAAGATACATCAAAAGAAATACTATATATAGAATCAATGATATATTTTTTTATGTGATTTGATGGAAAAATATTATATTTTATATATAGAAAAACTAGAAAAAAAAAAAAAAAAAGGTAAAAATACAAAGACTTAAAAATTAAGAATATTATAAAAATTAAGATATAGACAAAATTGTAAATTTTCAAAACTTCAGGGGGACAGTGGCCACCCCTCGTTAGGGATGGCAACGGGGCTGGTCGGGGTCGGGGTCGGGGTCCGAGATGCTTTACCATCCCCATCCCCGCCTCCCAAAACCATCCCCATCTCCGTCTCCGTCTCCGTCCCCGTCCCCGCATTAAGAGAAGCGGGGTCGGGGTCGGGGTCGGGGGCGGGGATTCCCCGTTGGAGGGGTCTTCCCCATACCCGCTCCATTTCCCGTTTAATATAATTATATATTTAAAAATTACAACTTAAAACAAAGAAAAAAAAGTATAAATTCAATTATATATTATAAATATATATAATATATATGTGGAAATGGTGGAAAATGTCACCTTTTAAAAGTGGTTTTGTAAAAAAATCACCACTTTAATAACTTAAGTTTAAAATGCACCTATTATGGTGAACGGACAATAATGCCCTTATTTTACACACATTCTCTTACTTTGAGGTTTTTTTTTTATTTTTATTATTTCATCTTCTTCATAGAGGTCTTTTTAATAGACCTCCAATGGAGGTTGAACATCATTTGATAATTAGTTTAATGGCGCTACGCAGACGCATTCGGGGGTCGAGCTCCCCACTGAACTCGCGGTGGTCGAGCTCCCCACTGAGCTCGCAGTGGTCGAGCTGCCCAGTCAGCTCGCCGGGTGAGGGGGCAGCGCCCCCTTAGATTTTTTTGGTTTTGGTTTGATTTGTCGATGTGAGTATGGTTAGGGTTTTAATTTATGAAAAATTATCGATGATGAAGATCTGAGAATTTTGAACTGATTGAAAAGGCTCGGAGACAAATTGAAAAGGCTCCGAGACTATTTACAAAGTCTCGGAGCCATAGTTAAAAGGCTTGGAGACTATTTACAAAGTCTCAGAGAGCATATGAAAAGTCACGAAAAACGTTAGAAAAGTCTCGGAGAGCATATGAAAAGTCACAAAAAAAGTCACAGAACACATTTTAAAAGTCATGGAAAAGTCACGGAACACGTTTTAAAAGTCACGGAAAAGGCTCGAAAAAAGTTTTAAAAGGCTTGATTAACGTTTTAAAAGTCTCAGAGATTCAAGATTTAAAAAAGCTTGGATTTGTGTTACAAACTCACGGAAAACATTATAAAAGTTTCAGAAAAGGCTCGGAAAACATTTTAAAAGTCAGTATATCTATATCTGTTACAAACGTTTTAAAAGAAAGGTTTTCTCTCAACTTTTCAAAAAGCACAAATTGACAAAAAGAGTATTTTTGTCTGGTCACCTAAATAGGTGCATTTTAAACTTAAATTAGTAATATGGTGACTGTCTTACAAAAAGCGCCCCAAATGGTGCTATTAAATTTTTGAACCCTAATATATATATATATATATTCAGTTATATATTCCAACAAATCACAACCTAGCCAAACGTGGTGTCAATATATATAAATGATTAAAAAAATATGAATATTATATATATACAGAAATTCTATTATCAACTTGAACTAACAAAAGTTATATCAGTTCCTTGCATGTGGGCCACTGGATTTAAATACTTTGACTTGGCTATATGCACTTGTCAGTCAAAGTATTTAAATCCAGTGGCCCACATACAAGGAAATACAAGGAACTGATATAACTTTTGTCAGAGAGTGTATATATATATATATATAATATCGGGGCGGGGATAGGGCAGGGAGTGCTTCCTCCGTCCCCGCCCCGCTTCAACTTTGGGGACAAGACTTTATCCCTATCCTCGTCCCCAAATTTTATCCTCCATCCCCGCCCCATTGGGGGCGGAGCCCCGCAGGGAATATTGCCATCTCTACCCCTCGTCCAATACTCCCTCCGTCCTCGGTCATGCATCTAGCTTCCATCCGACGGCTGTTACAGAAGCCACGTAATCAAAGTCTCAGTGAGGGCTAGCGTCTGTGATTGCAACTTATATAGAGTTTTTAGTTACAATCCGTGGAAAACCGTTGGTTATCATCAATTCATCATCACTGACGAGTGACGACGATCCCAACACTCCATTTCATTTCATTTTACAAGGGAGGGATTCATACACTAGTCTTCAATTTCATTCTTCATCAAACTTCAAAATCAAATTCCATCAGCAACGCCAAAATCAACGCACACACACGCACATAATTCAGATCTGGACTCTCAAGTTCCAAATATGCGGTCTCTTCACTCATTTTCTCGCGGTAACATTCATTACATAATACTTTTTTTCGTATGATTTTTGTTTTTAATCTGATTTTGTATGTTATGATTTTTTATTTATTTTTTTTTTATTTATTAAATTTTTTTTTTATTGTTATCGATCAGCGTAGTATATCTGTAGGCGTTGCCGTCGATTGAATTTTCATTATCAGCTATGTCAAGGAGGCCTCCAGCTCGACGGTATGGAGACAGTGGAGGAGGAGGTTCCTCTTCGTATTTACACATCGGTCTCGTCTTGCTGGTACTTTTCATTATCTATTATTTGGATTTTCGATTATTTGGATTATATGCATTACTTAGTTTATGCTCATTTGGTCAATTCTGATTTTCTTTGAATTTTTTCAGGCCGGACTGATGCTTATTTTTTATTTATACAGTGGCTCAGGTTTGTATTTAATTTACCAACATTTGTATATATTGGAATGGTTATTACAAACATTTGTAGGGTAAAAGTAAGCTTTTAACATTGTGATTTGTTTAGCTTTCCATGTGAAGTGTCATATACTATAATGGTCACGGCAGGGTCCTGGTGGATTATGAATTTATGATATATGGTTGTTGTTTTCTGTGTTCTTGTTATGTTTATATATGATAGTGATACCTCAATTTATCAATAAAAGGAGAGGAAGCTCAACATCTTTGTACTCTTTAGTGGCGAGTTTAAAGGTCTTGGCATGATTGGAAGCTTTTGCATGTGCAGTATTGCATGAGGCACAGCTAGAGTGTAATAAAATGAGAAGCACAATGAAGAGTTTCTGTGGCTATTTCTTTTTATTGTAAAAGTGGTTTCTGTATTTAAGAACTGAAAAGAACAATATGGATACATCTCATCAGCAGTCTTTAAACAGAATAGTGTTGCTAGAAAAAAAGGAGTTGATATTCTTTTGAAGTGCAATCTTTAATTGTGTCTCTTGTGGCCGTAATAAATATTTGTGGTATATAACTTACGGAGAAGAAAGTATTTTTCAACCAATTAAAGACGTTGACTTTATTTATTGAGACAGAGTTTACAGAATCTTCCACACGCACGTGTGTCTCATGCTTTCACTGATCTTAATATCTTTTGTTATAGGTGAATTTGGTGGCAATAAAGAGTTTGTAAGTAGGGTTGAAGGTAATTTGGTTGTTTTCGATTTTCATGTTTTAACTTTCCGATTTTAGTTTTATATGATATTAAATGATTTCCTTTGATTTAATTACAAATTATTGATCGTAGAGTTGCCATATGATATTTGATCTTAATTTGATTGATTAATTATATTGCTAACTGTAGGATGTTACATTATATGTAGGTGATTTTTCATGCACTGTAGAGGTTCAGCGGGCAATTCCAATTTTGAAGAAAGCATATGGTGACAGCATGGGTAAAGTTTTGCATGTTGGTCCTGATTCTTGTTCGGTGGTTTCTAGATTGCTAAAAGAAGATGAAACTGAAGCCTGGGGTGTGGAACCATACGATATAGAAGATGCTGATAGACACTGCAAAAGATTAGTTCGTAAAGGCATTGTGCGTGTAGCTGATATCAAATTTCCTCTTCCATACAGGCCAAAATCTTTTTCTGTCGTTATTGTGTCAGATGCATTGGATTACTTGTCTCCAAGATACCTCAACAAGACACTTCCAGATTTAGCTAGGGTATCTGCTGATGGTGTTGTCATATTTTCAGGTAAATGGAGCTGAAATTATCTACTGAACTCGAAATTCTGTTTTGCATTTGTTGATAGTTAGCAGAAACTGTTGTTTGTTTAGTGGTGTTTTCTAAAAACTTACTATTCTGCTAATTTAAACTTTTTTCCATCTGTTAGACTCTCTGTTTCATTTCTTTGTTATGACTTATGACCAACTAGCAGCTCTGTTCCTTCTGTTGAACATCTGTAGACAATTTTCTGATCCACCTGCTGGTAGTTTTGTATGACAAAAACAAACAAATTCAGCTTTTTACATTTGCAGAATCATCAATTTTTTAGGATGAGCACTTGCGTTTGGAATTAAAAAAATAGCACTTGCATGTACCTAATTAATTGTGATAACATAGTCTAGTACTGCTAACACCTGTCCATGTTCTGGAGTTTCGGGAACTTTCCAATTTTTGTTTCTTTGAATTAATTTTCTTGAATCTCCATAAATTATCTGGCCTTCACCGTACGTGTACATGTGCATAAATGTTTACATGTAATGGAATGCTATATATCGTGGATTCAAGAAATCTTGAATGTATGCAAGTGTGGACGGTTAAAGGACGTTTCTAATTGTTACAAGTGCAGGTCTTCCAGGTCAACGGAGAGCTAAAGTTTCAGAGGTCTCCAAATTTGGAAGGGCGGTAAGTGGCTAATACTTGTAGGACTAGGATCAGAAAATTTTCCTGGTTAAATCATTTGTTAAACTTACTTTGGATGTTCAAATGGCCAAAATTGATTTATCAAGATCTATGAATCAGTGGACTAGCTGTCTAGAGGGATCCTGATCATGTTTAGTGAATATCTAAATTTTAATCACTTGGCAAGTGATACTTGACCAATTTTCTGCCATTAAATGGTTGCATAAGTGTTAACTTGCTTAAAAGTCTTTATGTGATCCTTGTGTCAAAGTAGCTTTGCTAGTGTAAAAGGTTTTGGAAGCACAGCCTGGACCAAAGAATGTGGGAAAAAAAGGTCCTTGAGATCATCTTCTTAAACTGAATTGCTTTCTCCTACATTTTTACAGCTTGCTTATGTAATTGATGCACCATATTTTGACAAACGGTGTAACAAAGAAAGAGACATCTATATAAGCAGAGATCAAGTCAATAAAATCTTGTCTTAGCTACTTGGTTTCTGTTACATCGTAGTTTTTTTTGTCATTTGTAGGGAGGAAATTTTTTAAGCGGAACTGCGGAAGGACATTATTATTATGTTATTAGGTGTTTTTATATAGAATATCATGCATTCGGAACTAGAATACCAAGTTCATGACACCTCAGGTATTTTATTATTAGTGTGCCAATCAGCTTTGGTTGGGATGAAGAAAAGTTAAGCAATGGTTGATATCTTAAGAGTAAAAACGATAAACGCTGCAACTTTCATTCAGTAGTATTATAAATGCTTAGGGGGTTAGATCTGGTTGAGCTTGTCAATAAATGGGAAGCGAAGAATGTACTGCTGTGCTGGTTTAGTTGGCTTGTATCTTGGTTTAGAGAATTGCATGTCCTTTTTTGTTGTATGACTCAATTATATACTTGTAGCGTGTAGCGACATCTAAGAGGAGCTATTATGCATATTTTCTACTATATTTATGGCTCACTGTCAAGTCATTTTTGTTGGTGAGAGAGTAGATTAGTGCAATATCATCTTCCCTTTCTCAGCACCACATGGATGAAATAGGATTTCTTTTATCGTAATCATCAAATTTTTGGAATCGTAATCAAATAGCTCTTCATCGGGGATATATTATTACTGTACTCTGCTGTCACTGCCAAAATGTCTCTCATCGAATTTTTTTTTTATGAACTTATCGAGTCTGAATATCACATGCTGAATTGTTTCCCTTATGAAGGCTAAATTGCGGAGCGCCACTTGGTGGGTACGATACTTTCTTCAGAACAACTTAGAAGAAAACGAAACTGCCCTGAAGAAGTTTGAACAGGCTTCTATAAAGAGTTCATATCGCTCAAATTGCCAAATTTTCCATCTCAAATCATTCCACTGACATCTTTTACGCAACGTTTTAGTATTAGAGCTCGATAAAGCCGATAAATCAACATTTCCTTCGTTTCCTCTGTAGGGTAATTTTAATTCATCTCCAGTTTTCCATTATAATCGCTTTTATCCTGTTCTTGTTCAACAACATTATATGATTTGTATTTTTTGATCGGACTGTTGTTTTGATGTAAAGTATGAGCAATAAGGTCTCTGCTTACATGTACAGTCTCAATTGTTTAGGCGTTTTATTTATTATTCTAATTTGGAGCTGGGAGATTTATTAAGGCATCAATATATATTGCATAGTTCTTCGGCTCTTCGCCATATGAATAAAATTCGTCTCTGGCTTCTTATGTACTGCCATGAAAACAGAAGTATGCATGATATTGTTTTCTATGCTTCCGTTTCTGTAGAATATGGAGATATTTTTCACCTTACACTTTAGTACCCTAAAGCACTAGACGTTAGTGCCTACAATAGTTTCTCTTCTTGTCATTTTTTTTTTTTAAAAGCTCTTTTCAATTTTTTTTTTTAATTTTTTTTTGTCATTGTTGCGAAAAGACAAATTTTGACTTACCGAAATATATCTTTTTGAGCTTCTCTAAAACCCTTTTACTAAACCCTTTTTTTTTTTTTTTAAGCACTAGTTTTATTTTTCCATCTTTTTTATTTTTATTTTTTAAAGTATTACAATATTACATAAATTTGAGGTTTTTTGAGGAGGGGGAAGGACTTGAACCTGCAACCTCGGGTTTACCATCGGACGAATCTCATCTCGTCACCTTATAAAAAAAAATAAAATGTTATAAACACAAATTCACTACTCTAGCCCTTCAGGGGCGTAACTCAGCTGGTAGATGAACGAACTTGAGGTTTGGTCAAATGACTTCTAAATCAGCGGTTTGAATCCTATAAATAGTAAAAAGCTTTAAAAAATAGATAGATATTGACCAAAATAAAAAATAAAAAAAAAATCACTACTCTATATGTATTCATTTCACTTTACATAATTTTAATTAATTGCAAATATATATATATATATATATATTTAATAATAAGAAATATTATTCCCATTTATTTTGTTAGAGTAATGTTACATTGTCCAATTTTGGTGCCTAAATTTGGTGTCCAAATGATATGACAACAATGTAGATCATTCATTTAAATCATGCAAATCTAATACAATTTAAATGAATGGTCTACAGTGTTACCACATCATTTGGGTACCAAATTTGAGCAATGCAACATTACTCATTTTGTTATGTTTAAATTTGTTTTTTTATGTCATTTTTGGTATCCCTACTATTTAAAAGAGTCTTTTCAATTGACCATAAAACATTAACAACTTTTCTTTAAAAGCTCTAATTCTAAAGTATATACTTCGGAGAAACTCTTTCAATCGTATCATCATCTTTATGTATAATGCATATAGATCTTGTTATGGTAAAGCTCTAATGGTTTTCTTCTGGTATTTACACATTAACGGCTTGGAGATGAAAATTGTGGAGGTCAGCCTAAGTTTTTCTTGATCGAAATGATATATTGATTAGAAGTTGAAGCCATTAATGTCAACGAAAGATCACTTTCAAAAGAGGCCGCAGATATATAGGTTTTTTTTTTTTTTTGAAATTACAACAACTAGATTACAACAGTTGGATAACAGCAACTGAAACTGGATTACAACAACAGTCGGGAACCTGCAAGGATAGAGACGCTGACTAGCACAGCCCGGAGAGCAGCTCCCACAGATAGGGAGAGAGACACCCACTCGAAAGTAGGACAACTACCCACCCGAAGGTGGGACAAACACCCACACAAGGTGGGACCACATGCACACAACATGTGGACCAAGGAAAATTGGCATATCTATATGCATGCCTTGGCACTCGAACTTGGATGGTGGAGGGCTCCAAGAGGAGGGTCCAGCCATCACGCTGCGAGGCCATTGGCCAGGTATATAGGTTTTAAACAAGAAAAATATGCAATGGACGGGGTTTGGTTCCAACAAGGGCAAAATAATGACGGATTTGAATCCTTTATTAATCTGATCTTTTTAAAGCATGTGATTGGTTGTTGATAAAGTGGTCATGGAAACCAATCACATCTTAACCATACATTCATTACAATGCATATGTGTCATGAGATTATGTGAGGTCAAGAAAAAGATTAGATCAACAGATGATTCAAATTCAATAATGACAACTTTTCCACAGCTAAAAATTCTTGACTATGTATCATGAGATTATGTGAGGTCAAGAAAAATATTAGATCAACAGATGATTCAAATTCAATAATGACAACTTTTCCACAGCTAAAAATTCTTGACTCTAGTGAACCAAACGTGTACGTTGGGGCTGGTTGTCTGCTCTTTGCATATTCTACGACTAAAGCATTGTTGGTTGGTCTAATAAAAAACAAGCACAGTTTAGACAATTTTAGCGAAACATCGGACTTTTTTCCTTCGAAGTTTGAGTACTCGAAGGACCAAACGAACTCATACTGTCGGGAAATTCATTTTTCATTTTTTTCTTCATGCATGACGCAAGCTTTACACTTCAATGCATCATCGATCACTTGCAACATTAATTAATTCAAAATTCTAAAAACATGGTCAGATTGTATTTATATTTGTATTTGTATCCAATGCTATTTTTTAAAAAACTTTAATTGGTAGTATATTTTCCAAACCCGAATCAATCGTCTTTTTTTCAAAGATGACTTGAAGAAGAGTAGTTGTTTTGATGACATATATATCTGTATGAGAAAAAATGAACCAGTAGTCTTAGAAAAGATATATATGCAAATCAGCAAACGTGTCATGCAAGCATTAGATCATTTAAGGTCAAAGACGAACAAAAACAAATGGTGACAAAAAGTTGATCTTAAAACATAATAGACGAATTCAATCATATAACCCTTAGTTGGTCAAAAATCTTATCTTACTTTTATACATCATAGAACAAAACTCAATCAAAATGTGAAATCTTTTCAGCAAATTTGAAATTCCACACATCGTGGAGATTGGAGAACATGTGAAAAACTGTTAATTAATTTCGGTGTTCTTAATTCAAAATTTTCCTAATTTAGGATTAGCAGTGTTTACTTTTGGACGCTGCGCATGGTCAATACACAGTTTGAGCATTGATTTACTGTGTCCACGCCATTATAATCTTGCAAGTCCACATTTATTTTCACGTTATCGCAGCTATGGTTTACCTCATGCCTGCAACAATATTCAACAAAAGAACCAAAAGGTCAAAATCCTAATTGTACTTTCTAGCTTTTATTTTCTTTGTTAAAAGTCCAGTACTAAAATTAATTATTTCCAATTTGTGACCAGAAGTAATACTTACTTCATCAGTACATGAACTGTCAAAATTTGAACAATTATTTAACTCATTTTTGACTTGGGATAGTCGTCGACTCGTCGGTAATCCCAATTTTTTGCGAAAAAATTGTGAGACACATTGCACACGGTATCTTTGAATTCATTGGAAAATCTATGCTGTTGTAGAAATTAGTCTTCGCTTCATTAACCATCAAGTTTGAATTTTCCACCCCTTTTTGTACTTTTATAGAATTGTAGTTACTCGATCGTGCTAATTTTTTTATTCATTTTCAAGTTGTAAACGTAATTAATTAAATGTGAAGTCAATTTTAGAAGTTATGTACTGTTAATTATGTTACATCAACAAGGAAAACATTCCATTTTCATATATTATTATCTTCACGGAAAATTTATTTACCTATAAGTAAAGCAGGTTCCATGTGAACGAAAGTTTGTACAATACGTGTATTTAACGAAGTTAAAAACATAAGGATGTGGATATTAATTAATATAAGGAGAGAAGTAGGGGTGGTGGGGGTCTACATGGTTGAGGGAATTGGGAGCAAATAGTGTGTAATGACTGTCTAGGGTTAGTACTTGGTAGTGCTGCATGAGCCATGAAGCATATGAGCTAACATGGGTGTCATGTTTGGTTGTCACAAAATTCAGAGAAGAATAATGTCTCGTTTGGGTCCCCAAAAAAAAAACTCCTTGGAATATATGGTTTGCTTGAAAATGTGGCACATGATCACCTCATAGAACCTCCACTACAATCCCACGTGTCTCCATCGGCTTCTGTATATATCTTCTCATCTACTCAGCAACATAATCATATGTAACTTTCGTAAAATAAAAATAAAAAAACATAAAACATAATCATAAGTAAACGCATGTAATGCCCCGTTAATTATTAAGAGACATTTTATACCTATCCCCTTTTAGCACACAGGTTATAGTGCATATATGTACCTTCTTCCCTTTCCACGTTAACATATGATGGGGTACGTTTTGGGTTTTGAATATGTTTGAGAAGTTTATCTCAAGCAATGGAGAGTAAATATCCGAGCTGCACCCATATATATATATATATATATATATACTGTTATTACTTTATTAAAAGAAAAAAGAAAGAGAATTTATGGAAATGAATTATTAGCAACCTTTTTCTGCACATTATGGAATTTGACATTTACTTTTCTGTTCCTTAATGTAACTCAACCCTTCCAACAAAAGAAAACTCACCCATCATTAGCATTGTTTTTTTTGGTTGGCAAATGATGACATAATATTTATTCTCTTTTAGGGTTTGGGAAAAAAAACAAGTGGCAAATGTTCATAAATTCTAGTGAAGGGGGCCATGCATGCATTTATCGAAATCGTAAATATAAGTCATCCGAACAATGAAATGACAGTCGACAGAACTGAAATTTCTATCCTGATTTCAAGTAAGAGTTTGCAGAAATGCAGGTGGAGATAGGGTTGCTTCTGCTCCACTTTGGCAAGAGCATGAAAAGCACTTTTGGACTCCTATAGGCTATAGCTATATCGAATAATGAAGTATGAACACAAAAGTTAATTCAATTTTTTTTTTTTTTTTTTTTTTTTTTAAGGTTTATAAGTTTTAAATCACAATACACTATTTATGTGTTGATAGAAGACAGGTCCAACTTACAGATTCCATCTTTACTTGTACTTGCATTTGGTGAAAATCTGAAAGAACACATTAGTGTGGATTAATGTTTGTGAATTTGAAACAAATAAAAGATAATTTATTTTTTTATTTTTTATTTTTTACCAAAGATCACATCCAAATTTGATCCAATTGCCATATAGATATTTAAAGCCATACACTAATTAAGAAGTGATATGATGTAGTGACAAGTTTGATCCATATTATAAGAAACCCACTTCAATCTTGACGTACTCTCAATCTCTCATAATATTAAGAGAAAACTCTCGGTATATACTTGCGATAAAACTCTAGCTAAGAGAAGGTGTAAATCACCTATTTAATCTTATTGACCTCTAATATTTGTTATATAAATACAAACAAATGTGAATTATGCTTTTTTTTGGTTGACTATTTGACCATCCTTGCACGGATGGATGTATTAGGATATATTTTTGTATATATCAACTTTTGTTGGATTTTATAAATTTAAATAAATAAATAAAATTAATGAGTTTCAAAACTGTACGGATTCTCCGCCTCTCCGGCAAATCTCTTGAAAGAGGGTTTGCCTAATACAAAACCGCGTTGTTTTCATTTTGTGGCACGCAGCTCATTATGATAGTTATAGTTGCAATATATTATATATATTATATATATATATATATGTACATTAAAAATCAAAATCTTTTCTAAGATTTGAAGCTCCACCAAGAGCCATTGAAGTGGTCAGTCAATGCTCTATTTAAAGAATTTGACTATTTATGATTCCCTATCTATAGCTAATACGAAATTATTAATTTGGTGCATCTTTGCTCTTTATAATTAAATTAAATTAACTTCCTGAGCTGTTCTCACATTCTCACGCGGCTGAGACTGGTCATCAGATCATTATAATTAGGAATTACACGTACAACACACCAACTAGGCAACTACAATATAGATATATTTTGGTTAATTAATTTAAGTACAATTTGTTTTGTATTTATACAGCATATAATTGCAAATTTAGGAAACCATAATTAAAACGCGGGAGATTGCCAGATTGGTTTTAAGTAGGAATCCATCAAGTGTAGTGACAGAAACAGCTTCCACGTGTCAATGGATTTCTTCATTTGTTCCATCTCCACGTGTTAATGATGGTGACCGGTGTTGATTTATTTATATCAACTATTTATTTTCAACCTAATCGTGCGTGCCTTCATAGAAGCTTAGATTGATAGCAACTTAATTAGATTGATAGCCATTAAGGGCGTAGTTCAACCGGTAGATGTATAAATTTAAGGTTTAGGTAAATGACTCTCAGATCAGTGGTTCGAATTTTACTAATGGTGAAAGTTTTTTAAAAAAAAATCTGATCCCGAATTAATAGATATTGTCAAAAATAAAAATAAAAATTATGATTCCTTTGGATTATATATGCTTTTTATTAACTGATTAAATGATTTTATAATTCATCAGAAACTTTTCAATTCCGTCCGATGAAACTTATGATCCGAAACCTTTGTGATATTACCGACAAAATATAAATAGAACCCTAATGAATTTTAATTTTTGAACCACTTAATTAATTTGTTTATACGGCACATCCCCTTTTTTCTTTTTTTATTTATTTATTTTTTTTATTTTTTATTTTATAAGAATTACAAGAACTATTACTATAAGACTGTCGGGACATGCCGAGATCAAACAATACATGTGCAGTCCGGATATCTACTCCCATAACGGGAGATAACTACTCTTACAATTCGGAAAGAAAACTCTCCACACATACTTGTAAAATGTGCATGATGAGATTTGAACCCCTCACCATTTAAGTGGAAGAGAGGTGCACTACCAGCTATGCTAAGAGGTGATGCAACACATCCCTTCTTAATTCATACGATCTGCACATACTTCTTCTCACTTATGGTCATATGGTGGGGTTCAATTCTCATCCTATACAATATGAGCAATATGCGTGAGAAATTTTCTTTCTTAACAGTTTTAAAGAGTAGATATTCATGTATTCCTTATCTTGGACAGCTCATGTATTGCTTAATTAACTTTTATGAACCTTAATCTATTGTCAAATTTTAAAAAATAAAACATGATGGTTTGTTTCTACAAGTATAGAAAATCAAAGATAAAACTATACCATTGTTTATCTTTTTTTCTTTTAGAAAATCTTCAGTGCACCGAATGCACCAGCTGAGTGGTGTACCCCGCCACTCATAAGCTAACACATCAGCATTATGTTTTTTGGTTTGCTTTTTCAATTTCTCCTTCTATATTTTATCTCTTTCTCTCTCTTTCCATTGATTATTTTTATTTTTATTTTTACTTACACATGTTCGATGTGTTGACTTATGAGTGATCGGGTGCATCACTCATCTGTTGCACTAAAGATTTTCTTATCTAGCAGAGAACTATATTTTTGTACTCCCAAAGAAATAATAATAATTTTTTTAGTATTAATGTATTGTTGTGAATAATAAAAGAATTACTACCTACAACTCTACAAAAGGGTCCGATAGAACAGAACTCCAGTACATATGCTGCTGATTAGTGCACGGACCGCTAGAAGAATGGTGTGTGCTTTGTTCCTACAATGTTTATTGTAGCGTTTGAATTGCTTATGGATACCTGCCTAACAAAATACCATAAATGGAGATTTCTTATTAAAATAATAATAATAATAGAATTATTACTTGGTGCATTGAAATATATATATATAGAGAGAGAGAGAGATAATAGAATTGTTACATACTTGCTCTTGCTGCATTGAAATAAAGAGAGGAGACACGGTGAAGATGGGGAAAGCAGGGTACGTGGGTCCGCATCAGCACTTTCATGGATTTCCAACATAAGCAATCAGCTTATATCTATGGACCACAGCTGTTCTCATCTCCAAATCATGCCACGTCGCGCAATTTCAATCTCTATAGTTTCTGCAATTGCAATACATCCTGGTTTTCATGATTTAATTTCAAATTTTTAACATTCTGCTACAATGGTCGATGGTGGTCCATCCATGTAACGCCACCACAACTCTTGATGGTGCGGCCACCATACCGCCCTCTAGCTCTACCTAGCTAGCCTACCTATACATCTCACCATCGTTAATTCCTATTTATTTACTTGTTAAAAAATATTTTCGTATTTTATTGGATGAACGTACTTACGTGTAGATATTGTAGCGTGATAAGTTAGATTTTCTATCTTATTCTCATGCATGCACATATGTTAATTAAGTTGTTTTCACAATAGCGATGTATGTAACTTGTTGTGGGTGAGTGTGACTATCTGATAGTAACTTGTAGTTATATCACTAATTAAGTCATATACGATAATACGTAGAAGCTGTCGTGCTTAGAAGTAGTTTAAAGACAATGACATCCTAAACGCAACAAGAGCTTCGTACGTGCATGTGTGGATAATTTAGTTTAACTAATCAGAAAAAAATTAAAAAATTAAATAAAAAACACACACGAGGTTTTTTGGAAGTTGCATAGGCTGCTTCGAATGGATCAACTCATCAACTCAATTACGATATAACTGAACTGAATCCAAAAGTCAAAATGTCTGAAAGATGTGTCAAAATATAAAGCTTTCATGCTTTCTGTCATGTCGGTGACTCGGTGTACGTATATCCCCTCTCTATCTCTTTACTCGTATAGTCACTCTCACTCTCATATATATATAATCTCGTATCAAGTAGCTGACTGATATCATATATTATAATTATAATAAGCTGTTTTTGTTAATTAATTGGAGTTGCGCAATTTTAATTGTTTTTTTTATTAATATTATTATCAAGCTGACATCAACCCGGTCACTTTTACTTTTTTGTCCCTTCATCATCACACCGTATTGGTTAAAACCACAGTTTATTGTATGCTTACATTAACATTAATTATTACGATATTTTGAAATTATATAAAGTACTCCACAGTTACGTGTTTTTAATTCGGATCATTCATTAATTTGTGAAAATTAAACTAGGAAATAAAATGAAGTTGATCCGGTGGTAAAACCTCTCACACTTATATCATGAGATTGCAGGTTCGACTTGTAAAAAAACCTCAAATTTATATACTAGTGTAATAATATATATTAAGCTAAAGAATTGTAAAGCATCACATCCAGGAAGGGTTTTATTTTTATTTTTTGGCCATCATATCACGCATACCTATCTCTACTTAAGAATCAATTTCACGGTTCTTCTTTGTTCAGATTGGTCCTAATTTAAAAAAAAAAAAAAAAAACAAAGTTACATAATTACATATATATATATATAATTTCGGTCCTAATTTTTTTTGATTAGAGAATTATTAACAATAAAATAGAATTTACTGTAACAGAAAAGAAGGAACATGAGAAAGAGAATTTTTATGTTTTAATTTGCAATTTTCTCCATAGCTCCAAAATATATGAGTCACTACTCTAGTCTCTGGTCAAAAGAATCTGCACCGTCAATTCTCATTAATTTTGTCGAGTGGTGTCTGGTGGAGAGTTAATTCCTTCTTCTTATAAGCTCTATATAAATATTGCCATAGGCATTACACATCCGACATTACAAAAATCCCTCTCGAGTCTCGATCTCTAGCTAGCTCCCTCTCTCATATCTCTTTCTCACACTGAGCTTTCAAATTTTTTGTTCCCTCGATCACAGTGATATATATATTTAGGTAGCTATATATATATATATATACACTAGTGGGTGTCAAAAATGTTGTCCAAGAAAGCTAGCTGCGACGCTCATGGCCAGGACTCTTCCTATTTTCTGGGATGGGAAGCCTACGAGAACAACCCATATCATCAACTTGATAATCCCTCTGGAATCATTCAAATGGGCTTGGCTGAGAATCAGGTCAGTGACTTATAAGTTATACCAAAATATGAACAAAACAATCTTCAGGTATTTATTGGAGAGAGAGAAAAGAAAAAAAAGGTGTTTTTAGCTTGTAAGCAATGTTTATCTACTTTTTGGTAGACAAATTTTATTTTTTTTGATAGCAGCACACGTGAGTACGACAAATTTTACTAGAATCGGCGAAAATGGATTTTCAATATCAAACCAAAATTGTTTTGTCATCCGTGTTTCAATAATGGGGTGTCCAATTATTTTACCATCCAGTAATTTATACAAGATCTCATATATGTCTTGCAGCTTTCTTTTGACCTCCTTGAATCATGGCTTGCAAGCAACCCAGATGCAGTAGGGATGAAAAGAAATGGAGAATCTGTCTTCAGAGAACTTGCTCTCTTCCAAGACTATCATGGCCTGCCTGCTTTTAAGAATGTAACTCCCTTGCACTAGTATTATATATATAGAAACTTTCAGATATGGGACCCTGTACTTTTTTTTCGTACGGGACTCTAAATAGCTAACAATACTTATTGAATTAACATCGGTAACTATAGAGAATTTCGCATGAAAAAGCGTCTGCAATTTCACATCTGAAAATTTTCACAAATATTTAACTAGAGTTAGGTGCGGTATCTGAACTTGAACATGATGGTTTGTGCAGGAATTGGTAAAGTTAATGTCAAAAATAAGAAGAGACAAGGTCAAATTTGATCCAAACAAGCTGGTGCTCACTGCTGGTGCAACTTCAGCCAACGAGACTCTCATGTTTTGCCTTGCTGATCCTGGAGAAGCTTTTCTTCTTCCCACACCTTACTATCCAGGGTAACTAATTAATTAATTACTTTAGAATTTTTGATGTCACTCAAAAGTTTTCTACTAGTTTTCTAACTAATTATATATGCTATCAATTTTGTGTGACAGGTTTGATAGAGATCTCAAATGGCGACCTGATGTTGAAATCGTGCCGATCCACTGCTCAAGTTCAAATGGCTTCAAAATCACCATGCCTGCCTTGGAAAAAGCCTACGAAAGAGCCCAAAGACTCAACCTGAAAGTTAAAGGAGTGTTGGTGACCAACCCTTCGAACCCATTAGGCACGACCCTCACTCGCCAAGAGCTCAACCACTTGATCACTTTCGCGGTCGCGAAAGAGATTCATATAATAAGTGATGAGATTTATTCAGGCACAGTCTTTGATTCTCCAAGGTTTATAAGCATCACAGAGGCTGTGATTGACCGAAAGCTTCAAGAAACTGACCTATGGAGCCGCATTCACATTGTTTACAGTCTTTCAAAGGATCTTGGTATGCCAGGATTCCGTATTGGAATGGTCTACTCCAACAATCAAACAGTTGTTTCCGCGGCAACTAAAATGTCAAGCTTTGGACTTATTTCCTCTCAAACACAGTTTTTACTAGCTAACATGCTAGCAGACACGAAATTCACTAGTAAATACATGAAGGAGAATCGGAGGAGACTCAAGAAGAGAAAAGAGATGCTTGTTTCAGGCCTGAAAACAGCAGGAATCAAGTGCTTGAAGAGCAATGCGGGTTTGTTTTGTTGGGTGGACATGAGAAAACTTTTAGTCTCCAACACGTTTGAAGCAGAGAAGGAGCTATGGAAGAAGATCATATTCGAAGTCGGGTTGAATATCTCTCCTGGGTCTTCTTGCCATTGCACTGAACCAGGGTGGTTCAGAGTTTGTTTCGCGAATATGAGTGAAGAAACATTGCAAATCTCAATACGACGCATTAAGGCATTTGTAGAAACCATATTGATTATCAGTAACGGCTGCTCCTCCCTGCAACAGCGGCAGCGAAGGAGGGGATCCGTCATCGGGAAATGGGTTTCCAAATTGTCATCATCGGATCCTGAACCAGACCGTTAACTAGTTAATTTGCATAGAAAACGAAGGAAAAAAAAAAAACCATTTTGAGTATGATCATCAGTTTATTATTATTATTATTATTATTATTTTTTTGGTATCCGTGGATGTCCGAGCCAGCTTACGCCTATCTCGACTAATCCCACGAGACTCTGAAGTTAACAGTCGGGTAAACTTCCAGTGGCCCCTAGAGGGCAAGAGAAACATGACTGTTAGGATTGAACCTAGAACATCTTAGTTTACGGTTTGCCCCAGTGACCAGCGGTACCACCACTTGGGGTTAGTTTATTATTTATTTTAACAAGAGTTGAAAGTCGTTCAAGAAATAATGTCTCACTGTAACTATTTTGAGTGGTCTAGTTTAGTCCATCCTCAATGATGGTTTCAACTTTTGTATTTTTTTAACACTCAATCATGAATTATGGCAGCAAGAAAAGGATAGACTGCTGCTATACGTATGTATTGTTGGTGTTGAAAACATGGATTCTTACTACTGGTTGAACTATGTAGATGTCTTATAGCCAGTCCTTTTCTTAACAAAAAGACAAAAGATGCATTCATATTATCTCCGAATCACTGATGCTAAATAAGTAAAAAAATTTAACCAAATGATATGGTAAGTGATTTGTCCTACCACATATCATATGATTTGTACGGTAAAAACAATTCACTTATCATTTGAATTAATTTTTTGGATCGTATAATATCTAATCCAATACAAACTCATTATAACTAAACTAAAATGAAGGGCAAATTGCATTAACTTGTGTTAATTATGAGTATAATTAACTTAAAACCAGTGAAAATGTTATAATAACGTTGATACCTTTTAACTTATTGACTAACGGTTGACTATCGGTAATTTATCACTAGCTAACAAGGGGCAATGTCACTTTTACTTTACACTTGTATTTGGAGAAGAAAATGGATGGAGATTTAATTATAAGGAAAACAATAATAATAATAATAATAATAATAATAAATGGTTCGATCGACAGTGGGGTTATTTATTTTATTTTTTTGGAAAAAAGTTTAATGCTTAGGTGATTAAGATGAAGTAAGAATGTAGGATGTGTGGGCGATAAAGACGAATATGAAGAATTTTCTTTTGTTTATGAAACAACGGATGAAGACGAAGATGAAGATTGAGTTGTGTGTGATAATTTTATAAATATTTATTTTTATTTGGATGTTTGGGTGACGAATAATATTTGAAGATGATATTTATTTGTTACATGAATTCTCTATTGCCTTGTCTTTGGTTATTTATCATGGGAGAGTTGGGCCTGCATCAAGTTTGGCTCTTGCTCTTTGTGTGTTCTTATGTTTAGCAAGATGGGATATCATCTCTTTCTTTCACAGAATGTCTTTCTGTGCATATTGGGTTTCGACATGAGAAGTTGTGTTTCTACGGGCTGCATTTTCCTGCTTTGGTGTCGAAACTGTACTCTTTTTCCTTCGATAGGTTTTCTTCTAGGTTTTACTATTAAGGTCTTAATGAGACGGTTTCTCAAACCCATCCTATGGCAGTCAACGTAAGTATTAGTTTTTTTATGCTCTTTTGGTTTTATTTAGGCTTCTTGTTTTTATTTTTCTTTTATAATTAGGTCTTTTTGACTTTTCACTCTTGTTTGTAACTTTTTTTTTTTTTAATAATATTTACTTGGATAGACAAGCAATCATGGGATAGTGACATAGTGTTTGAGCGGGGTGCCTATGTAGTAGGGATGTTTGCCTTTAATGTTTCAAGTCACTCCAAGTATTCATTAAAAAAAATAAAGGGTTAATATTAAACACCCATCACGTTTGAAGTACTATCGAATGTATAGTTACAAATGTTTTTATTTTAGAAACCTCCTCTGTGAACTAACACTGTTAGTATTCCGTTTGTGTTGACTGAGTTTGACTATTAAAAAATTTAAAATGTCTCTATTTAAGCTTCAATTGTATGAATTGACTATTATACCCTCATACTTTTACCGAATAAATTAATAAAATGATACAAAAGACAGAAATGTCAACTTGAAAATGAGAAGTTATTTTGTGGACAATTTTATCTCTAAAAATAACAAAATTACAAATGAACCAAAAGCATTGAAAATTAGTATTTGTTTGGCTTTATATATATAAAGACAAATAAATACATATTCTGGTTTATTTTCAATGCTTTTGGTTCATTTGTAATTTTGTTATTTTTAGGGGTAAAAGTGTCCACAAAATAACTTATTAATTTGGTAAAAGTATAAATGTATAATGGTCAATTCATACAATTAAAGCTTAAATAAGACATTTTAGACGTTTAGCAGTCAAACTCAGTCAATACAAACGGAATGCTAACGGTGTTAGTCTATAGGGGAGGTTTCTAAAATAAAAGTATTTATAACTATACATCCAATAATAGTTCAAATGTGAGGGAAGGTTTTTAATATTAACCCACAAATAAATATGAAGATGATACATGTTATGTAAGTCTAGGCCCAAACATATTGGGCTGTACTGTGTTTTTTTTTTTTTTTTGACAGTTACTGTCTTCATTTTTTAGACATAAAAAGTTTTAATGGGCTCAAGTTCTGTTGGACTTCAAATTTATTGCTTTTCTTATCTGGGTTCTACAAAAAGCATATTTCATAAGCTTGGTGCTTGATTTTTGTAATTATTTCTAATATAATAATTTAAGTTTTTTAATATCTAACTTGAATCACCCTCTAATGATTCATATTATTATCTAATGTGAATCACTCTCTAATATCTAGAGTTCTAGAGAGTGATTCACGTTAGATATTAAAAAATTCAAACTATTATTTGAATTATCTTAGAAGTTAGAAGAGTGATTCACGTTAAATATTAAAAAAACTCAAATTATTATATAAGCTTATATATATATAACATGTGAATCATGGATAAAAATACCTATATTTTATGCAAAAACTTTCAATTTTTTATTTATTTTTAAATGAAAAGAGAAAAAGTAGATTTTGAAACCAAAAAAGAAGAAGAAGATACAGTTTTTTTTTTTATTATTATTATTTATTTATTTTTATTTTTTTTGAATATACAACAACTGCCGGGACTGGCGAGATTAGACTTTACTAGCGCAGCTCGGACTGCAGCTCTCACAAGTGGGGAGAGAGCACCCACAATTGGTGGGACAACACCCATACTTGGGATTAATGGCCAAGGGGGACAAATAATATATATATACATGCACACACCAGGCGTTGAACCGTAGTGGTGGAGGCTCCTAAGGAAGGGTCTGACCACATTGGCAAGAGGCCCAAGTAAAGATACAGAAAGTTGTCAACTAAAAAACCAAATCAAGAAGAATAAACGAGAAAATGGATTGAAAAAAAGGAAGAAAGAAACCATAAATAAGTCTTGGCTATGTCTCCATGAAATCAATAAGACCTGGTTGAGAGCCTGAGACTTATAATCTCACCAGAGTCTTTCATTTCATTATTTTTAATAAATAAGTCTTGATAATAATGTGATATTATAAAATTTTCATTTTTCAATTCACAAAAATGAATACTTAAAACACATAAAAACTTAATTAAAATTGAGGAAATGATTAATATGCAAATTATACATCTCACAAGACGAATGAACTGAAACTTTATTTTTAGTTATTGAAAGATATTTTGTCCATTAATTTATTTTGTACTAAAAAAACTCAAATTATTAAATTAACGTTAACACAAAAATCAAAACCCATTTGGTGAGGCTTGATTATTCCTAATTACTACACGTGTCTCCATCAATTGCCGTTGTTGCAATCATCAGCCAATCACCGACCTCCCGTCAACTACGATAAGATAGACAGCGAAACACCCGAAAAATAATGAGAAACACGTGCGACGTGCGTGAGCGTGAGCGTGACAAAAAAATGTCAGTTTCAATAGTGATGTAGTTAGGCGCGATTTACATTTCCTTCATTTATTTGGAATCTGACAGATCTGAAATGGCTGTGTCCCTGCCCGCCACGTGGCGGTTTCCTACTTTTACAAACAAAAATGACAACGTGGCATCATCTAATTCCAACTCCCACACACCGTATCTGCGTAGAAGAAACAACAAATTCCTTGTTGGATTACAAATGGCAAACATAATAAACCTGCCTTCTAAGTTTTCTCCAAATTTTCTGTAAAATTAACGAAAAAGGGAGAGAGTTATTGTTAGGGTTTCGTGATTTCGTCTATCGATATCGGCTTCTCTCTTTTAATAAACAAATGCAACTTGTTTATGTGGAGTTGAAGCGAAGCGCGGCAAGGGAGATTTAAGTTTTGCCGCAAATTCACTCTTCACTTTACGATTCGATAGTTGTCTTTGTGAATTTTGTGGTCTGTTGAAATCTTGTTTGTGTTCGTGTTCGTGGCTCTGGAGACTGTATAGGTACTTTTGATCCTTTTGTGCACTCTTTAAGCTCCTTTATTGATTCTTTTATTTATTTTGTTTAATCAGATTCGCGTATGTGTTGTTCGGTTTCGATTTATTATTATTATTTTTTTTTTTCGGTGTAATGTGGCATCTATTATTATTATTATTATTTTTTTACTTTTTTGTTCTTGCCTTTACGCTTATGTAGTGTTTGAATATTAAAAGAAAAAAAGTGTTTTCTTTGAAGCTGATAGTTAAAATTCCTCTATTAGAAGAGGAGAGAAGTGTAGTCATTTATTTATTTTAAATTTAGTTGATTGCTGACAAAAATATGTGGTTAAAAAAAGTAATTTCAAGCAAGGGGAAAATTTTGCAGCACATGACTGTATTCTTGATGTTTGGTTAATTAAGTTTGTAAAACTCGCAGACAGGATCAAAGGTGATGGACGTTGCTGCTCTCTTAACTTCTGCGGGAATTAATATAGCCATTACTGTGATTCTGTTGTCGCTTTACTCCATATTGAGAAAACAACCGAGCAATTTAAATGTGTACTTTACACGGAGACTTGCTTCAAGACGTACAAAACGCAAAGGTTCTTGCTGTTTTGAGAGATTTGTTCCCTCTCCTAGTTGGATATTGAAGGCCTGGGAAACAACTGAAGATGAGATATTGGCTTTGGCTGGTATGGATGCCGTGGTTTTCCTCAAGATAATTGTTTTCAGGTGATTTAACCCTGCCCATAACTGTTTGAATTTTTTCTTCATTAATATAATGTTCTTGATGTTATTGTCTTATTTTAGTGAGCATAAGATTACTTACACAAGAGTGTTGTGACGGGCTTTGTACTTAAATTCTCTACGGTAGTTTTTGGTGTGGTGTGTGTACTTTTTGAGACAATTTTTACTTCATCACATGTATAGATACGTTTCCGTTTTAAGTTTACATATAATAAATTTTTGTTACAATTGATACAAACCCCCTTTTCATCCTAGTGTGAGCGAGATTAGAACCAAGATTTCTTATACAACAACAAGAGACTTTACCAACTAAGCCAGCTGGTACCCACAAAATGAAATTTGAGTTTTAAGTTTGCATTTTTATTTATAAGTTCTTGAAGTGCTTTAAAATTGTTCACAAAATGCGGATATGGTCTTTCACCCCCATTTCCATGTTTAAGAGTTGGTATCCCATATCAACAATTTTTATTAATTGCTAGTTCTTTTTTTTTTTTTTTCCTGTGCAGTATTCGGATCTTCTGCATTGCTTCTGTTGTTTGCCTTTTTCTAGTGCTTCCAGTGAATTATTATGGGAAACAAATGATCCATAAACAAATTCCTTCAGAATCACTGGAAGTATTCTCAATTGCAAATGTCAGAGAAGGTTCAGAATGGTATGAGCTATATATTTCTGATGCATGAACTTACGAGACTTTTTTTTTTTATAATATTTTTTTAATTACTTTAAACAATTGTCTAGGTGCGCACATATAGATGGATGCACATGATTATTTGAAAGGAAATGTAAACTCTTTGCGTTTGCTGTTCTGATCATGAGATTTATAGCAATTTGTAGATTTCTTTTCTCTTCAGAATAATATTAATTATAGAAAATATAATTTTGACCCTCGCTACTCTGTTCGATTCTTCTTCTTCTCGAGGACAACATATGTAATAGCAATGCAACATTTGTGTTAAAATGTATCATAAGAGAGAAATGATCACTAACTATTTTTTTTCCCTTTCCTTTCTGTTAATCTTTTTCAGGCTTTGGTCCCATTGTTTTGCTTTATACATTATATCCTGCGCAGCTTGTGCTCTCCTTTATTTTGTAAGGATGAAAAATCTGTATATATTTATTGTCTTCTCTTGTAAAGTTGCACTTTTCATTGATTGTTTTTCAAACAAGTTTTTTTTTTTTCCTTTCAATATTTGTTTCACTAATTATTTATCTATTGCTACTTCCCTCCAGGAGTATAAAAGCGTCACTAAAATGAGACTGGAACATATTACAGGATCTCTTAGGAGTCCAAATTATTTTACAGTTCTTGTGCGTGGTATTCCATTGGCTTCAGAAGAATCATACAGTGATTCAGTGGGAAAATACTTTATGAATTATTATGCATCAAGCTACTTGGCACACCAAATGGTATATCGGTCTGGTACAGTTCAGAAACTGATGGTACGCATCCGCCTTTACTGATTTCTGTTTTTAAAATACTCATGACAGATTTATTGTTTCAATTTGGCATCAATGCTAGTCATAGTGTTGAATCTAGAAATCAAATTTCAAATTAAAGGAATTTCTTGCACCACTGTTTGTGTTTACATCTTTTGTTCTGGTAATAAATTTAGAGACCGAACGCGTGATATTAGGAGATTTTGATTGTAATATGCTAAATTTTGCCTCCTTCATAACTATGCAATCACATTGACAGCAGCCATGGAATTGGGTATTGATATGGAAATTATAATAATTCTGTATCCAGGGTTCATGAAAACATTGACGTTGAATGAAGATTGGTTTTGGCAGTTTGGTTTCGAAAATAGGAATTTTATGATGTTAGACTACACTTTATGGAATGGTAGTGGAGTTTTTTGGATAAAGGGATAATTCATTATTGTTTAAGTTGTTTCTAGAAATAATGGAAGTGATTTAACTGAGGAAATTGTGACGCATTTGTTTCTTTTCTATGGCAATGCTTTGTTTTGTAGAGTGACGCAGAGAAGATGTACAGGGTGCTCATGAATGTTACCGAGCAACCAAAATTGATATCATGTCGTCTTTGTTGTGGAGCACCAAATTCTTTCAAAATGCTTTCTAACGAAGTGGAAGTGGATAGTGTTAAAGGGAATACCAGATATGGTGATTTGGATAGAGATATAAGAGAGAAGGTTAAAATCTTGGGATGAATTCAGTTAAATAATTATACTGTGTTGTTGTTGCAGTTGTCTATCATCCTCAGTGTTTTTATTGCTGTATGTGTGAGCATTTTTCAAATGTTTTTGTGTTGAATAACCACTAATCTGAAAATCTTTCACAACTCGTGTGTAAAACCGAATTTAAATAATGAGTTTGTTATCTAGATCCAAATACAGGTGCATTTCTCTCTGTGTTGTAACTTAATGGGATTAGAAAGCAAGATCTCTCTATCAAAATGACTCTTTAACTCTATGTTAAGTAACCATTTTTCATAAAAGCTTATGTTTACAGGAGAGGGTCTGATGATGGTATTAAAACTCTAATGTTAGTGCTACTGTCCTCACAATCATGTGGATATTGTGTGTTCCTTATCCACATGTTGCCACCCAATTTTATCACAGTTCATGGATTAATATGTAGTTATACCTAAGAGTTAGTACTTATAAACATCATTATTGTTAGATTAGTTTTGTTATTTAGTTACTTGGTTTGAGCAGTTAATATAGCAGATATTTCTGTCCAATTAAAGGCAATGAGAGATGCTATTGTTGCCAACTGATGTGTCTGAAAATTTAGTTATTGCTTTTGTCTTCATCATAGCAATGATTGATATTTGGGTTTTAATGTTTGGTGCTTTGTTCTAATTATCTGGGGAATAATGTTTGAAACCCAATAGAATTTTTTATTTTCTGCAAAGGGAAACATTGTGGATCTAACAGGTTTTGGTCTTTTATACAGGAGTCTGCAGCTGCGTTTGTTTTTTTCAAGACACGCTATGCTGCCATTGTTGCTGCAGAGGTTCTTCAATCAGCAAATCCTATGTTATGGGTGACCGATTTGGCTCCTGAACCACATGATGTTCTTTGGTCAAACCTCTGGATACCATATAGACAACTTTGGATCCGAAAAATCACAATACTTCTGGCTTCTATCGCATTTATGTTTGTGTTTCTTGCTCCTGTGACACTCGTACAAGGCTTAACTCATCTTGATCAGCTGTCGAATGCATTTCCATTTCTGCGAGGAATTTTAAAACAGTAAGTGTTACTGTAACTTTGGTTGGACAAGTGGTATGCGCTTTCTATTTGTCATTTGGTTACATGTATTCTGGACATTGCTCATCTGTTGGTGTTGCACATGGATAAGAAGTGTGAAAATTAAAACACGATTCAATTAATAAGTATTCAAAGTATCATGTATCTGGTAAATAATAATAATAATTGAAGTAAATAAGTATTCGAAAATATGCCAATTGAATTGTGGATGCTGCATTGGATTTTAACGGCGTATGGAGTTCTTTGCTTTCTCCTTCCAACTCAACTTATGGTCCCTTTTCAGGAGAAGGAAAAAGCTCTTTTTACTTAAAAAAACCATAACGAAGAAAAATAATGTTGAATTATTACTCTACTTTATGTTGTTAGTTGTCATGTGAATTAATCTTTTAGTTTAGCTGTTAGTTGTTGAGTTGTATTTAATGATTTGTACTTAGTGGGATTAGGTGAGTGTAAATAGTTATAGTTGGTAGTTAGCTGCTGGTTTGTATTTCTTCTAGGCCCTATCTTGTAGTATTTATATTCTCTTCTACAGTAGAGATATGTCAAGGAAAATAAAAAAGGCAATCATTCTGATTTTCTTCAAATAACATTTTAGTTTAGTTGACAGGCTTTAAATAGAAAATAATTGCTTATGAACTTTGTGCTTGTATGCAGGAAGTTCATAAACCGGCTGATAACAGGTTACCTACCCAGTGTGGTATTGATGTTATTTTTGTATACTGTTCCACCAACGATGATGTTGTTTTCAAAAGTGGAGGGGCCTATCTCACGTAGTGGAAGGAAAAAGAGTGCATGCATCAAAGTTTTGTACTTCACAATCTGGAATGTTTTCTTTGTGAATGTTTTATCGGGGTCCATCATCGGGCAATTGAGTGTCTTCACAGTTAGACAAATACCTAGAAAACTTGCCGAAGCTGTGCCACTCCAGGTTACTTATTCATGATTCTTGAATTGACTATATTCATTTTTTGTATACCATAATCTAATTGTGCTGCTTTGCTGGGTGTGCTTAGTAGTTTGGTTAAATAAATGTGACCTACCTTGATATTTGCCTAAATTACAAGCAAAGTAAGTTTTTCATTTTATACAATGACCTCCTCTTCTATTAGTGGGATGCCATTAGGATTCAATGGAGGAGGGACAGGGTTATAACTTGTACATGGCAACTTAGGTAGAAAACAACATTTATTAAAATATAAAAATATTAAAAAGAAAATTTAATTATATTTAAAAGAGCAGGCAGAGACCATTGAAATGAAATTGAAAACTTTCTCCGCCTATAATTTTGTCAAACCTCATGGGAGATCCGTGTGATTTACCTTATTTGTTTCTGTTATGTCTAACTTTGATAATTCTTCAGTGAAATGACTAAGGCACTTTATTAATAATGAATTTTAATTAAATCTCTAACTGATTGTGACAAGACTTCACAATGCATTTTACAGTTGACCTGGGTTCATCTCTTAATTTTGAGATCTCCATAATGTAATTTTATTTTTCAGTATAGCTGTAAACATTATAATAATTCTAACTATACTTTGGTGTGTGAATTTCTATAGGCTGGCTTTTTTATGACGTATGTTCTGACATCGGGATGGGCAAGTTTGTCCTGTGAAATAGTGCAACCTGTTGCTCTTATCTGGAACTTTATGAAAAAATTTATTATTAGGATGAAGGAAGATACATCTGATTGCACTCTATCCTTTCCGTATCATACCGAAGTCCCAAAACTGCTCCTGTTTGGACTCATTGGCTTCATCTGTGCAATTTTGGCGCCCTTAATATTACCCTTATTGCTGATATATTTTGTACTTGCTTATCTTGTTTACCGAAATCAGGTGAGAATTTCTAATCAATGGTTGTTTCCTCTTTAATTTTATAAGCAGTTCTTCTTGTGCGTGCCAGAAAAATCTGCCAATAGATGTTTGATTTTTTGTTGTCCAATATTTGGAGTTTGTTTGTGCATTTACTTGTCCTTGAGGTTGCATAATTTTTTTTTTTAATCTTAAAATTTCACATATAATCTAAAAAGTAGAGACATTAAGCAAATTTCACATATGTGTGTGCATTTACTCATCCTCCACAAAATCAATATTGCCAAAACAAGTATTGAATGTAAAAGAACACTCCATTGATGCCTGAGCCATTCAGGCACCTTCAGAATACTCCTTGAGGTTACAGAATTTTCATTTGTGTCTTGCACCTACTCCACGGAGTTGGATTGAGTGGCTCTTAAGCTGGTCTCTTTTGAACATGTCTCACCTGGTTGTATCTAGGTTTCAACAGTTGAGTATGTGCATCCATTGATTGCTTTTCCTTGCATTATTATTTTTATTAGTCTAATTTATATTATTTTTTAGAAGACAACTCAAATATAAATCAGGCTCTTGAAGACCTGATGTGACTCATGTGAGTGAGATTCTAAAATCTCTTATACAACTATAAGTGATCTCACCGTTAACGTAGCAGGTACCCACATTGTTTTTTCATAGTTATAGAATCACAGTCATTTTTTACTTTAATTCGTAGCTACAAAATATTTGTAAATTGGTTGTGTCAGGCTAGCACCTTGACTTTCCGTAAAGAACTTGTTACTGATCTTTGGAAACGATAAAAAGATCTAAATAGAGAGAATATGTGAATCTTAAAGAGACCAAAAAATTCACAGTGAGAAGTAAGAAAAAAGGAGAAAGTTTATTTGATTTGGAGTAAAATTTGAAATCCGATTAGAATTTCCCAATATGTAAGTTTTCTTTGGAGAAAAGTCTACACATTTTCCATGTGGGTTGTGCTATTCTAGGGTATTGAAGAGACATTCAATCTTGGTTTTTTCTTTTTATTAACGATGCCTCGCAAAAATAGTTGAAAAGTATCCCTATGCGAACGTTGTTTGTTGGAAATGCATTGCAAGGTTGCATTTTTCTTTTTATAAATGAGTTGCTTATATAATTGTTACGTGTTTCTTGATCTCATTGTTTACTTTGAATTAAAAGAAAAATGCACCCATGAAATTATGGAGTACCATTGTTTAGTGTGGACATAGGTGATGTCATTGAAAGTTATTGATTGAGATTTCTGGTAGACCTAATGTGATTGAATTACTTCCATCTTTGTTTGGTCCACATGAATTCTTTTTTTCTTGTATATCAGGCATACTTAAAGAGTGTGCAAGTACTCCATTTACTTTTAGGTCATTTTCTCTTGTCAGGTAGTAGAAAGTAGAGACGGAACAGCTTATGATTTCCCATCCACTGTTGTTTATTCCCTCTTTGTTGTTGTTGTTGTTGTGTTTTCTGTAAAAGAATGCATTTATGTTGATCTTCAAATATTTTTTCAGATTATTAATGTATATATAACAAAATACGAAAGTGGGGGACGGATGTGGCCTATAGTTCACAACACAACAATCTTTTCGGTGGTCATGATGCAAATTATAGCTCTTGGGGTCTTTGGGCTTAAACGGTCGCCCATTGCATCTGGTTTTACTATTCCACTGCTTATTGGAACTCTTCTATTTAATGAGTACTGTCGGCAACGCTTTTCTCCAGCTTTTCAGAAGGTGGCCGCAGAGGTACCCATTTGCAACTTTAATCCTTTTCTGTTTGTGTGGGTGTTCCATGTTTGACAAGTTTGTTTTTGACAGATTGTCGTAGACATGGATCGTCAGGATGAGCGAAATGGGACAATGGAAGAGATTTATCAAGAACTGATGTCTGCCTATTGCCAGTTAAAGCTAACAAAGCTAATTTCTAAGGACTCGAATAAGTCTACAGATGTCAGTCATCATGAGGTTCGAGACTGCATCCGGGATCCAGAGGCATTGAAGCAAGGTTTGATTCATTCAATGCTTAAGTACTCTCTCTATCTAGAATCTAATAAGTAACTTTGAGCTGTCTATACTTTTTCATTTTTCAGAATTGGAATTAGTTAAGTAGAGTCGTGGGGCTGTTCATTGCAATTTGGATAGAGAAGGACCCGAGTGGTGAGTCAAACTAGCCTGTTGATTGTGTAATTGGGATGTTCGATATGAGAAATTTGGTCGAAGCTCGGTTTTGTCAGAAATAATGCTGGTGGTTGTTGGTGATGCAAACTGGTCGGAGGAAATATTTTGGTGGAATATTTTTGTATAGTGGACATGCACAGTGCACAGAAAGTAGCTGCAAAAACCAGGATCGTTGGCATCTCTTCTTTGTAAGTGTATTTCCATGCCCAGATGTTTTTTTTTGTCTGGGTAAGGGAATGATAGAAAAAAGAAAAGCGATTTAGATCATGTAATTAGATTTTTGCACAGCCTTTATCCGAGGAAAAGTGGGAAAAAAATACAGAAGAAAAGTTTTAATACATACACACATGTAAATTTACACTGTAATATTTCAGCATGAACAATGTGTCAAATGAATTGGGTCTAGTCATTGAAAAAACTTAAATTATGATTTTGCATGTGGCAAATTTCATCACGTGACAAGATCACAGCAGAGATGCTTGGGTATCCCATTGGACCCAAGTTCTCCTATTCATGTCCCAACAACAATTAGCAGCGCCTGTTTGTGACAGTCAATATCACAAATGAAATCTATATAGTAAACATCAAGCGCTAAAAGTGATTTTCTAAAGAAATTTTACAAACCAACTGGGAAGTTTGTATAACAGAGAAAATTTAGAGCTTGTTATGCAAGTTCTGTTTGAGAGAATAGTGTATCCCACACCATTTTCTTCTGGGAAGGGGTTGAGTTTCTTTTACAATGCCTCTTATCAACTGTTTTGTATAAGCAGAGTTGATCGAATACTGGAAAGATACGTTTGAGTCACTACTTGTGCTTGCAATGGTATAGTTCATTACTATGTAATATGAAGATGTGAGAGGTAAAGATAGTAGGTACTTTTTTTCGTGAAGAGAATAATAGGACACAAGATTTGACACCATCTGGAAAATGTGACAGTCTTCTCTGGATGAATTCAATCTTCGGCATTGATGGCTTTGCCTTTATCATTCTCTTCAACTAAACTTCTCCACAGCCACAAAACTTGCATCAACCCACCATTTGCAACATGCAAAAGAAACACTCGTGCTTGCAGTGCAAAAAATGTAGACATAAACTTAACAAGAACAAAGAAGCAACCCAAGACCAAAAATTCACGCTGCAAAACATTACCCTGTTGAACAGAAAAAGAAATCTCAAACTCACAATCACAATCACAATCACAATCACATGTATATACATACAAGTCATACATATGCATAAACTGGTTATACTATACCTCTGATCCGCGGAACAATTCGTGCAATGTCTCTCTCAAGAAGTCAGTCATCAAGCGACCAACAAGAAGGCCAAAGGGAATCATCAACTCTTGGTTTCTTGAGATAGAGAATATAGCATCTGATAAAGAGCTAAAAATGAACAAAACTATAAGAGACCACTTCAATGCTTTCTGTCCAAGAACAAGCGATTTTTCCAACATTATTTTTTCTGCTTTCTTCCATGGAAAATCTTTCGCCGAGTCAGGGACAGCATCCCACAATCTTTCCCTAACAATACTCAGTTGCAATTTAACCTTATCTGGGTCACCCATCTGTGCCATTGATACTTTCACTGAACATTTTCGTGAGTTTTTGTAATGGACACCCCACAGTGAGCAACTTTGGAGTTGAGAAGTCTGATGTTTACACAGTTTAATAATCTGCATATACATAGCCAATTCCAAGTTAACTTAAAGATTTCACAGAAAACAAAAAAATGTCATCTTCTTCAGTGTTCTTTTTCCCAATTGAAGAATTAACATTATCAGTGTATGGATCACACAATTACGACAAAAAGAACAATTAATCACCATTTTAAATCTCAAAATTCAAACCATGAAATTTCAGTAGATCAACGATTTAGAAGGACCAAAAAGTTTGAAAACGAGAAATAACCAAAATTTCCATTTGGCAGCTACATTATCGATTTGTTCTTGTCAACAATACAACGCCGTTTGAGAATTCCAAGATTGATCGAATAGGAACAAAATCAGGGACAGAACATAGTGAGAGCAAGAAACCATACCTGAAATTTGGGAGTCAAAGAGTGCAGAGTGGACGCGGGAAGCGCCATTGATTTGATGGTTATCACCTGAGATTTCTTCTCTAGGGTTTATCAGGTTGACCGTTGACGAACATGACACATGATATGTGAAACATGTGCCCATAAAACATCTGGGCTTAACCCAAAGAATAAAAAACTGAGGCCCATAACGATTTGGACTCGCTAACCCACCCTATCTTTACATCGAATTTGATTGAAATAAAATATATTAGGGTTTTTAGCAAAATTGCCCTATTTTAGGGGCCGAATTGCAAATCTACCCTAAAACCTAAATTAATTGCAAAAATATCCTAAAATGACCACAATACCCTTAATCATAACTACACCCTATTTACTAACTATATTAATTACATTTACTAACCACCAACCAACCATTTACCAACCCTTTAAACAAAACTAACAATTTACCATCATCCAACCCATTTTTTTTCTCTACATCTTCTAACATTTTTTTTCTTTCTTTACATCATCTAACCTTTTATCTTTTTCTCTACATCTTCAAACCTTTTTTTTTTTTTTTTTTACATCACATTCCCTTTTCATATTTGAAGTTTAAAAAACATTGGGGAATTGTTTGAAGGGGTAAGTATTAGTTGTTAAAAAATAAATTTGAATAACCAAAATTGTGTTTAAAATCCGAAATGATTTTTTTTTTTTTTTGAAAAACCATCGGGTCGGGGTGGCCCGACGTCGGGCCACCCCGACCCGATGGTTTTCTAATTTTTTTGAAAAACCATCGGGTCGGGGTGGCCCGACGTCGGGCACCCCTGACCCGATGAAAATTTCCATCGGGTCAGGGGTGCCCGACGTCAGGCCACCCCGACCCGATGGTTTTCCAATTTTTTGAAAAACCATCGGGTCGGGGTGGCCCAACGTCGGGCATCCCTGACCCGATGGAAATTTCCATTGGGTCAGGGGTGCCCGACGTCGGGCCACCCCGACCCGATGGTTTTTCAAAAAAAATGTTTTTTTTTTCCAAGCTTAATTTTGTGTATTTCCATTTATGTTCTTTGAAATAATGAATATTTTAATGATTGAAATTTTAATTATTTTTCAGGAGTGACAGGATGAAGAATGTGCATTTGGTTTTGAATTGGGGTGGAGAGTGGAAAAATCATCATGGTGAGTATTGGTATGAAGGTCGAAGGTCGAAGAGCGAAGGCGTTTGCTTTTTCAAGGGATTCTAATTATGATCAGTTGTTAGATAAAGTGTACAATGTAACCGGAATTGATAGAGATTATTATCGGGTTAGTATGACAACTCTTCCACAAACTTTTCGTCCTAGCATGCCAATTGAGATTGTTGATGATGAGGACGTTGCATTGTTGCTTCGTCGAGAGAATGTTGACCCATTAGTTTGCATCAGTGTTGAGGAAATTGGTCATGAGTCTCCAGAAATGAAACCTAAACCACCTCAGTCGTCTCACAACCTACATGTCAATACTATGCATGAGTTACAAAGGTCTGATATACGTAACATGGCTGCCCATTTGGATGATATTGGAGAGGGATTGACACCAGTTGCCAATATTGATACATTCCCTCATAGTCATTTGAATTTTCGAGATACTACGGGTAACCAACATATTCCCGAGCATGATGAAACAGAACCACTGTTTAATTACAATCGTGAGGCAGCTCCCAATCGGTATGACGAGCAGTTTGCCCATGTCCAAAGGCTTGTTCCACCTCCATGTGCATTTTATTCTATTAATTCTGGCGAAGTTGCACCTAGACCGGTTACTATGCGTCTTGAAGTTGGTGAATTATTTCCAAGCAAGAAACAGTTACAATCGCATGTAGGTAGTTACGCCCTTACCAACGGGTTCCAGATTAGGGTGTTCAAGTCCGATACAACACGGTATCAAGTTCGATGCATTGTTGAGGATTGCAATTGGCGACTACGTGCAGCTAAGGTTCACAATTCAGATTATTTTCAGATTAGAAAATTTGACAATCAGCATACATGTTCAACAGAAGCACAATTTCTGCATCAGAGGCAAGCAAGTGCACGAGTTATAGGGGAACACATACAGGAGAAATTCCGTGATCACCGTTTATACAAGCCCAAGGAAATTATACACGACATGCAAAGGGAGTTTGGCATCTCTTGTAACTATCACAAAAGGGTACCGTGCTAGACATATTGCCTTAGAAGAGGTTCAAGGAACACCGGTTGAATCATACAGTATTTTGCCATCATACTTATACATGTTGAAGCAAGCAAATCCTGGGACTGTTACAGACCTCCACACAGATTCGTCTAACAGGTTCATGTATATGTTCTTTTGCTTAAAAGCTTGTATAGATGGTTTTCTATCTTCAATTAGACCGGTCATTGTTATTGATGGGACGTTTTTGAAAGGTCCTCATAGAGGGGTCTTATTTGTTGCTGTTTGTATGGATGGCAATGAGCAAATATTTCCTCTAGCTTTTGGTGTTGGTGATTCAGAGACAAATGAAGCTTGGGAATGGTTTTTAACTAGGTTGCATAAAGCCGTTGGTGAAGTTGATGATTTGGTTATCGTTTCTGATAGAAAAGGTAGTATCACTACTGGTGTAGAAAAAGTCTTCCCAAATTCTTTCCATGGGGCATGTGCGGTACATTTAGAACGGAACATGGTTGGTCACTATGGTAGGAATAAGACACTTAAACAGTACTTCGAACGGGCAGCCAGGGTGTATCGGGAAAGTCAATTCTTGCAGCGAATGGAACATCTAAAAAATATTAATCCCGAAGCAGCTCAGTATATCACAGATGCCGGGATTGAGCGTTGGGCCAGAGCATACAGTCCAAGAAAAAGGTACAACATAATGTCAACCAACATTGTAGAGGCCATGAATAATGCAATTAAAGAATGCAAGGAATTGCCTATTACTGGAGTAATTGATTACATCAGAGAGGTCCTTCAGTCTTGGTTCCATGATCGACGCACAGCTGCACTTAAACTTTCAACTCAGTTGACAACAGCTGCGGATGTAGCCATCGGTGTCAAGGATGAGAGAGCACGACATATGCGGATCTACCCCATCACATTTTACACGTTCCTTGTTAAAGATGGGGATTTGGATGGAAATGTGGATTTGACAGCAAAAACCTGTACCTGTAAAGAATTTGATGTCGACCAACTTCCATGTGCACATGCATTAGCTTGCATTAGGTTACGGGGATTTTCATTTGTTGATTATTGTTCTCCTTATTACTCAAGTGCGTTCTTGGTTGCAGCATATAGTGGGGAAATACATCCCGTTGGCCAACCCAGTGAATGGTTGGTTCCTGAGGATATTGCATCAAAAATTGTTCACCCACCAGTAGGTCGTCGTGGTCCTGGAAGACCTAAAAAGAATCGCACTCCGTCATTTGGCGAGGAAGTAACTCAAAGAAGATGCACCACTTGTCATCGTGTTGGTCACAATAGCCATACATGCACCTATCCGAAGTCAAGTAGACCATCAAGTGGTATGGGAAGTACTAGTGAAATTGGTGAGGCAAGCGGATCACATGTGAACATGTAATTTTGTATTATCTTTTAACATATGAACTTTTGTTGTTATATTTGTTATATCAAGTGTAGTATTGAAATGGTAGTATTTATATGGTGCTTATTGTACGATATAATGGTTAGTAACGGGTAGTATTGAAATGGTAGTATTTACATTGCATATTTAAGACTTAGTACATTATTTACGAAATTTTGACAGAGTTCCATTTGAAAATTCAATAAATCCATATCTTCTTTTTGGTACCTGCAAATTTAACACTTCACCAATCCACACAAGTCTCTACACCATTCACATAAATCACAACCACAAGCCTCTACATCAAGTTGCACAACAAGTTGCATATATATATTACATTATGGTGAATACACATCAAGTTGTATTTATGTCATTTGTCAATCATTATGTACATCATTAATCATTTACATGTACAGTTTTTTTATTATGTACATAAGGTACTTCTTTTGAGTTCTGGAATATTTCTGTTGCTATTTTAACTCTAAAGGGTTCTCCGTCCTTTTCATCAAAGTCGAACTGCTTTCTTGCCCATAGGTACTCCAAGAATTTGAGCGTAAAAACCCCACAATCGGACCTATATCAAGAAAAACATTCATTATTAACAACAATCATGTCAAACAAACTATAACCATCAAGAAATAAAAATACACATACGAATTTCCTTGATGTGGAACCCCTTCTTCAAGTCTTTCCACCGTAAATGATGAAGAATCGGTATAAGTATCTGGCAGCACATGCACCAACAAAGACGGCAACATCTTTCTAAGACAAGTTGCCCATTTTAGTATTTGTTCAACACTATACGCGTCCAGCATTGAATCATATACTTTGATGACTCGCTGATTCAAGTCCACCTCTACCGCGACCCAATGATTTTGATTCACATTCGCAGGAAACAATATCTGAGAAATCAAGAAACATATTAATCTGAAAATTACTAAAGGTTGAATAACAACATATTAATCTGAAAATTACTTACAGTGTTGACTGTCCGCCAAGGTTCAGAAGCATGCTTCGGGTATTTTCCCTTAACGTAGTCTATCATTGTATCGTCCCATTGGTAGGTTTCATGCTTGAATTGTTTATCACCCTTAGTTGCAGTTGCCCACCTCCCTTGAATTTTAATCTACAAAACATATAAACTCAAATAGGTAAATGTGAAAAAAAAATGAAAAACGTTGTTGTCAAAAATGTATTTGAATACCATAAATGTGTAATCCAATAACACAATGTTCTGTTTGTATAACTGACGATTGTAATAGGCACGCCGTCGTATTAAACGACAATATGTCTCTAAATGCTGTCATGAAACAAATATGTGTTACCAAAAAATGAATTAAGTAGAGTAAATAATTGCAATATACGGTGTACAACTTACATCTCCATCTAGCCACCCGTCTGGAGATAGCAACCGTTCAAACCAAGGAGGTTTAACTTCGAGCAAACCCGTGTCCATGCTACAGAGGTTCAACAATTTCAAACTTATTAAAGAAATCAAAGTGGGGAATACAATAATAATATATTATTTAACTTACCAAGTATTCTTGTTGTCACTTATCCATGCTTGCATTGAACGTACAATTTCATCATCCACTTTGGTATCACTTCCGAATTCGGACAATTTCGGTTTCCGAGGCCTCTTCACCGTGGGATCAATGTACGGGCTCACGGTAACGGCGGACCGCTTACGATCTCTAGGTACTCTTATGGTCAGCTTCGGTGGTCTTGTCAACTCCTTAACATCTGCACTTGTCTCAGACACGACGACAAGTCCAGGAGACTTAACACCATGGGAAACCGAAGGTTGGTAGTCTTGGATGTAATCATCGTGGCTAAAATCGGTGGTATTTTCTTCATTTAACTACATCAAATATAAATCATATATGTTAGAACCAATTATGTACTTTAGGAATTTACAAATTAAAACAACATATACCTTTTCAGCCACTTTGTTCAAACATATAAGCTCCGTCAAGCGAAGGAAACCCATTCGCATCTCGTCCATCACTGAATTTTGCATGGAAGTCATTTGATTTTGTAAGGCTTTTTGTTGTGCTTGCATAGCATTTTGTTGTGCTTGCATATCGTCCAACCTTTTGACAACCTGCTCAAGTGTAATCGGTCCTTTCTTTTGTCCTCCGACATCAACTTTTTTAAATGTTTTGGTTGGATGATCTCCATCAATATCATCATAGGCAACATCATCTACGTCATCCTGAACATCATCCTGAAAACCATCCTCAACATCATCCTCACCGACACAACCATCAACATCAGGTGATACATGTTTCAGTTTATCCATACCCGTCCAATACGGCATCCTTGTTTCTTCATCAGTAGGGCCAAGAGTTCTATATATGGTTATCTGAATAAATTTTTTCAAAATATATTATTATGGTATAATCCCTAAAAAATAACAAATCCAAATAATTTTAACTAAAACAACAATATTCAAGACTTACGTTTTTAAATTTAAATAGGGTTTTCAGAATATCTGCATATGAGGGAGTTCCCGTGCATTGCCAATTCAAAATTCTGGGGGCGACATTGTTCACTCGAATGGCGTACCCAAGTGTGACCCATTTTGGTATTGCTTCGACCGCCCACACCTGAAAATGAAGAAAAAATGATAGTTAAGTTAGTGCATGGAAGCATGCATATTGTCTAAAATGTTTTTTATTCAAGTTCATCAATTAACAGGCATCACCTGAAAGGCCGTCAGAAACCCATAAACGTTGTACTTCTCCCCTTTCCGTCTAACTGGACCATCGACATTCTCCTCCAACTTATCATCATTGAACTTAATCTTGAATTTATCATCACGGCCATGAAGACAAGTAGAAAGGGAGTTAAATGTCCTCGCGTATATGAATGAACCCCACGGAAACTTATTAAAAGCCTTTAAGTCATCAACTAATTCTAATGCCCAATATAGAATGCTAGTCCTATCGTCCTTCCCAACCAACGTCATCTCCAACAAAAGTATTAACGCCAACTTCACAACATCATCATCACTAATTTTATTATTTGGACCTAAATTCCTAAACCAATCAACAATCATTTTAACCTTCACTTTACTACCTTGGAAGTAGGTTCGACGGAGTCTACTATTCGTTTGTTTGAAAAGCTCTGATGTGGATTCGGAGTATTCTGCAAAGGCTAGCCCACTAACCAAATTAAATTCCACTGGACTAAACCGTATCAACCCGTTGCCAACATGGTACCATAAAGAAGATGCATTATCATCAACATTCTTAACATGACACTCCCTAAGCAAGATATGGTGGCAAAATTGCCCAGACAACACCATATCGCTCACATCCAAAAAATGACCGAAACATGTCGCTTTAAACAACTTGATTTGTGTTGGTGTGAGATGCGACTTAATAAGCCTTATACTCTCCCAATTACAATGCCCACTAACTCGAGAAGGAAAACGATCGCATTCCTTAATCTTGAGGGATTCAAGTAATTTGTTCCCACTCATGATTATCAACCTAAATACATTCCATAATAAGCATGATGTTAAAACTAATTTTCTAAGTATGCATAAAAATAAATATTACATCTTTCATGGAGATCTAACAATACTCACATTCAAACCGTTTTAGTTAACATTGGAATTCATTAAAAATAAGTTAAGTTTTTGTTCCCTCGTTAGGAATCCTAATTAATAAACACACGCTAAAATGAAAGAGAAAATAAAAGATATAACATTACACAATACATAACGAGAATAATCCGAAAAATTCACATAGCGAACTCATTCAGTCAAAATTCAGGCTTAGTTGAGACAAATAAAGAACCTAAGCACCTTTTACCTTCCAATGTGCAAATAGCAACTTAAACAATTAAGTTACAGGTGAATCACAACGTCTCTTCTCTGCTCTCATTACTTCACACGTTTCACACATTACTTATATGCTGATTTATTTTTATTTTAACATTACATAATGTCTTTTAGGATTCGTATGGGAAAATTTTATAATCTATCTCTATTTGCACATTGTATTCGGGAGATGAGAGGTGCCACAAGACCATATGAGCAACATCAAAGGGAAGCACCCATAAAACAGCTATATCAAAAGGATTACCAACAATAGAATAGCAACACATGAAATTGTCTTCCAAAAAATTCAACTTCCGAGCTTTTTCAGAACTATGCTTATCAAATTAATCCATTTTCACATAAATTAATAATCAGTTATACCACAAAGGCTTGCACATCAGGTTCATGTATATTGTACTTGTGAAATGACCAGTGCAGTTGGCAGGGATTGAAACATTTCAACTTATATTCATTGAAAATCGAAACAGAGATATAGTATGTATAGTTGTTTGAAATCAAATCCTACCAATCAGAGATACAGTAAGCATAGCTTTTTGAAAATCAAATCCTACCAAATACAAGTATCAATTAGCAATCACTTTCAATTAAACTTGAACATGAAGACCATTAAAATGAAACCGGAGACAAAGAACACCAACATCATTTGCATTTAAGAAACCTTAATCTAACATTGAATAGCACATGCAAGCATCAATCAAGTCAAGTTCATCACTTTTAGGCACAAAATCATAATCCCTTAACCCTAACTATTGAATTTGAATCAAAGGAGAGGGGTTTTCACTCAAATCTCATGTACAAAACAATTAAATGGAATGGAAAGGAGGCATGCATTCAATTATTCAAAGGAATTAAACAATTGGAAAACTTTGTATTGAAACACCAACCAAATCTCGCCGGCGACGACGACGTCCTATTGAGGGAGACGATGGCGTTGATGATCGATCAACAGCTGTTGGAGAAGTCACGGCGGGACCGACAACTCGATGGTGAAGTCTGTACGGCTCGACAGCAGCTCGACGGCAACGACGACAGCAGCTCGACGGCAACGACGACAGCAACTCGACGACGGCAACTCGACGACGGCAACTCGACGACGGCAACGCGATGGCTACTCTATAGCAACTCGACGGCAAGGAAGGTTGACCGTTTGGAATCAGCCAAGGTAGGCCGATGGTTTTGTATCGGGCAAGGGAGGCCGATGGTTTTGTATCGGGCAAGGGAGGCTGATGGTTTGGGATCGGGCATGAACTGATGGTAGCTTCAACTGGGTAAATGACTGAAATTGAAACAATTTAAAATCAAGGGTAGTGTGGTCATTTCTGGGTATTTTTGCAATTAATTTAGGTTTTAGGGTAGATTTGCAATTCAGTCCTTAAAATAGGGCAATTTTGCTAAAAACCCAATATATTATTATAAATCACCTTGTAAAAAAATAGCATTTATTTAATAAAAATGATCATTTTAAATTATTTCTAAACAATAAATTTTTAAAATAGTTTTAAATAAGATATATTGATTGTAAATTATTTTTAATAATATAATATAAAATAGTTAAGCTTCAAATATGTGTTGCAAAGCTTGGTATATATCTATGTTGAATCAAATTCTTAATTGCCTTATATATGGTGTATCAAATAAATGACAGTACTATTTATTTATTTTACTCTAATGGTGCGTTTACTAATCGGGAATGAAAGGAATCGGAATTTAGTTCCACTGAAAAGAGAATGGAGAGGAATCGGAATTAAGTTACTAAATTCCATTCCAGCGTTTACTAATTTTTTAAGAATTAGAAATGGTTGGATGATGATACAAAGTTAATTACAAAAATACCCTTGTAAATATAACATGTTGAAAAGCAAAATTAATATGAAAGATATATTTTATATATCTTATAACACTATAACGAAAATAATTAATATAGATGAAAAAATATTTATACATAATTGTTGTATGTGAAATTCGCCAAAGAAGACATGTCATGAAGTAGCATGGGCCAACATTGCCACGTAAGCAGAAAGTCAAAGATCAGTCAAAGAAGACACGTTGGCGTCCCACGTGGACAGGCCACTCGGCACCAGCATAACAATATCAGAAGATTAGCAACACCGAGCAAGCCGAATAAAAGAGTAAGCCTGTTCGGCTCTACTCAGCATAAACATGGATGATTATACAAGGCTTTCTCCACCACCTACAAGGTATACAAGTGATAAGCAATCACAAGACGACTGTTGTACGGCTATCAAGAGTCCAACAAGGAAACAAACAGATCTTCTCTCCTATACATTAGGCTATCAGAGTCCAAAGCAGATTCGGATTCAGTAGCATTAAACACGTGATAATATCAAATAGGAAAATAATCCTAAAACCAACTATGTAACCCTCTACTTGTACGCCACGATACCAAACCCTAGCGGTACCATGTATAAATACCCTTGCAAAACACAGTGAAATGGGTGAGAAATCTTAGCAAGTGAGAGATTAGAGTGTGTATTATTCCAGCAATTATAGTAGATTTGACTTAGTTGCTAAGGCAACAACCCGTAGACGTAGTTTTACCACGTATCTCGCTTCCTTTATTATTTACTACTGTTACGTTCTTTATTTGCATCCGTGTTTACAGGTTTTCACTAACTTAAATCGTTGACTGATTGATTGTCGAGAAATCACCGTCAACAATAACAAATTCAATAATATATAGAAAGAAAAAGATATGGAGAAATAAATGAACAAAAGACCAAGAAGAAAATGACATATTAGAAACATAGTTTTTTTTTTATATTTTATTTATTTATTTATTTTTAATACTTTTAAATGAGGGTATTTCAGTAAAAATATATTAATTCCCTTTTCAATCAGGAAATGGACCTTTCATTCGAGAACTTAATTCCTGATATGTGTTTGGGGTACACGGAACTTAATTCCCTATAAATTTAGTAAACACAGGAATTCAAAAAATCAGGAACTTTATTCCCTTTCCTAAGAAGGATTCCTGATTAGTAAACACACCCTAATTATTATATCTATAAATTTTAATAGGACTGGATAAACCCCTATTATATTTATATATGTAAATTACAATTATTGTTGTATGTTTAATTGTTCATGTATTGTGAATTCGTTTGAAAACATTTTAGTTTTCAATTCACTCCATATATATTCATATTTTATCACAAAGACGTCCAATCAGATTAGTAGGTATAAGTGTCACAATGGGATATTTATTCACTGTACAATTGGTATATAAAAAAGGAGCAAACAAAGTAGACGAATTGAAATTACACCATAAACAATTGCAAAAATATACTAATTTAATAACTATCATAATCATTACATCACCCTCTAGGCCTCTAGTTAATCCTGCTACTTTGACAAGTGAAATGCCACCGACGGCAATTCTATATCTTTTGTTCAATAATATGAAAATACACCGCTACGCGGCAAATTACACATCACACTTCTTAATAAAGATGTTGTACAACTGTCCTTCCTCGTTAATAGTTGAAGGTTTGAGTTTTACTATACATAAGTAATTTAGAAACATACGTATGGATTTTATTTTATTTTTTTACTATAGAGAGTTTTCTTTTTGATATTATGAAATTAGATACCTTCTGATTATGTGAGTAGATATCCGAAATATATATGCAGTGCTTGATCTCAACAGGTTCCGTTCTGACCTGGTTGGTGTCATATTTCAAAACGGGTCATGCGCACATATAGAACTTGATCTTGATAGCTAGGTTACGGTAGACTTTTAACCCGTTCGATATCAAAATTCAAAATGGGCATCACATGTAGTACTTGATCTCGATAAATTTAAGCAGACTCTTGACTCATTCAGTATCATATTTCAAGCTATTAATGTATCTTATTTTATATATGCTAATAATAAATTTAATAATATATCTATGGTAAAATGTTTTCAATGAAATTAATTGTTAAAAAAAATAATAAGAAGAAGAGGACTGTTTAGGTCTAATAGTAAAGACAAAGTAGAAAGAATTTATCATGTTAGTAAGTGTCATTATCATTGTATAAACAAATAAATCTGTTGTTATTATTTAGCATTATAATATATAAAAAAAAATGAAAAGAAGAATGACACAACACACAAGTCGTCGTTTGGTTGTTTGTCATGGCTCGGGCGGCCTCAATCACGGATGCTTTTGGTGTATATTATCGTCATTGTGTTGACGGAATTTGCCTTTTTTAATTAATTAATTAATTAATCAATTAATCAATATAATTAAATTAATTCAGACTTTCAAATCTTGGTTTTTTGCTCGAGGCCTTTTCTGTTGTGCTTCTTCTATGTGAGGGATATTCTTTCTTTTGCTTTTTGCAGGGAAAAAATATATAATAAATTTGTTTTTAATTAATTTTAAGCTTATTGTTTACTTTAAAGGTTCATTAATTTGTCTAGTGTCGTGAGACTTTTGAAGCTGTGGTGATCAGATGGATGCATCAATAGATTTCTATTTTTATATTGATAGGGTTTTTATATTTTTATATTTTTATGCATCAAAAATTCAATATTAAAATTGCTAGGGTTTCAGAAGTCATGCACTGAATTGCTGGTAAAAGAAATATTTAAGAATAATAAAGTGAATTGATTTTTTCTTTTTGCCTTTGGGTTTCTCCTTGTACTTTTCTCTCTTTCTTTTAATAATATATCTCTCCAAAGTTATTTGGAGATTTAAAAAAAAAAGTTCTTTTTATGCAAATTGTAGAGGATTTTTGCTGTCAATCCCTTGCCTATTGTTTCCAAGAGGGAATCTGTATAATATAATTAACAAAGGATCTCGATAAATTCTAGTTAACATTCCCCACATATATGTATTTGTATAAAGAGAGTTGCATTTCGGAATCGTATTTATAGTGATTGATCTCACCACAGACTCTTAGAACACACACTACTTTCAATTAGGGGCGGATCCACCTTAAGGCCAGGTGGGACCTGTGCCCTACCTCAAAATTAAAGAAAAAAAAAATGATTTTGCTTTTAATTATAGATATATAGATAATAAATAACAATAAAGAGAGCAAGATGCCTCTCAATAAAATTGGTATTCCATCAATTTTTGTATCGGTGGTGTTGGTTCAAGTCCCATCATTTACTTTTTTCAAGGAAAATGAATATCTTATTTTACAAATTTAATTTTATAACGTAATTTTAATAATTTTTATGCCTTTTTTATTTTACCATCTTTTACAATTTTTTTCTCAAATTTTCATCTTATTCTAAAACAAAACAATTTATTTTCCATTTTTCGTCATTGTCAACTTCTTAGCTACTTTCAATTCGTGGTTACTTAATTCAATTTATTTTATGTTAAATTATCTATTATTTTGAACTTTTATTATTTATAATAGTTTTAGTTTCCAATCAATAAACCCTAAAATCTCAAATTTTATTTTATTATATTAAAATAGTCCATATATTATTATGATTCATTTTATTTTATCCTTGGTATTTTTCTTTATTTTATAGTTTAAATTTATTTTGAATCAATAAATCAATAATTTATCAATAATTAGAAGAATAAAAAAAATATCAAAAACATGTCTAGTAATATTTATTAATCAATTATTTTTGTATAAATTTAAAGTGAATTCATTATAAATATAAAACAAAATTTTTTATTATAAAATTAGATTGTAATTTATTATTTTACGAAGAATAAATATTGCAATTTTATTGTTTATGTTGTTTTTCTTGTTATTGTTTAATTTTTAATGTTGTATTTACTTTTATTTTTTTGAACGTAAGATTATTTAATTTATCTTGAATAGGTATTTTATTTGTTTTATTTTATATAAACTTCAGTATATCATCAATTTTTCTTTATGTAAAAAAACTTATTTTACTATGATCCTAATTTTTAATATTTTTTATAATATAATTGTTATTTTGTTCAAGTGACCCACCTGGTTAAAATTCTTGGGTCCACCACTGCTTTCAATCATAGGATTTTAATGGAATATGCGATCATCCAAAAGCAAAATAATTCTATCTTCTTATTTTGATTTCTCATAAAGATATTTATGAATCAAGATCTAAGGCATAGAAATACAAATGCACATGTGCGTACACACATGACACACCCACGTGTATGCGCACACACACAACTGATAGCTTCAATGCACCTAATGCATTGTTTCCTAACCAACACAATCATGCTATGTACCATTAAGAAATAATCATATGAATTTTCTTTGTCACATGACATGATTCCACTGACCGGATGTATTGTATCTGGTGCGTCCAAGATTTTCTCCAACATGGATACACATAATCACCCTAGTAGGTATCATACTCTTAATGGACAGCATTACTTCATAAATTAGATTTAAATGTTAATTAGCAGACAGGAATCGTCCCATCATTCTAGTTACACAATCACCTCGAAGCTATTTTTTGCTCCCTGCCCTCAAGTTCAGTCACTGTCAACAAAATCCACATGAATCATATATACAGCACATTACGCTGACTTGTAAGAACTATTTTTCCATGTTTACAGGAAGATCAGATGATCATCTTTGCTCATATAATTGAAATCAATCATGCTAGCTTCAAGTTTATTGGAAACTACATATTAGTTAGAGACTTAATTATTAGAGCCAAAAAAAGAGAAAGAAAAAACCATTTTTATTCTTTTATTTATGATATTATATGCAATAGCGTACAAGGTGAAGAAACTATCATCTGGGATATATGTGATATTCATGATGACTACATGGCAAATTTAAATGTTATTAAAGTTTGTGATATTAAATTTGAGAGTAGGTTTTGCTAAAGGGTCTAAAGTTTTGAATTGAGAAGAACAAGTAAAGTTTAATTCAAAATTGTCAACGAATTCTAACAGATCACGACCAAGGCTTACCAAACAATGCATTGTCAACACAAACAATTAATATTTATTTGTTCTTCACAACTGTAATCAACATTTGTGTTTATTCCCAAGTATCATTTAGACCTCGAAAACCTAAATGAACAAGACGATTAAGCATGGATAAATATCTTTTCGATTATATATATATATATATGCTGCCAAACTAAAACCATCTCAATTTTGATTTTTACGTTATCATAGTTTTTCTGCATAATCTCTGAAGACAAGTGACAAAAACAAAGATATATTTGCATGCATCATGCATGTGCAACTTCTTAAGAATAATTTAATACAATAATTGAAGCTAGTATACCAATAAAATTGGAAGATGATCGATCAAGGCCTCATCAGTGGAGTAGAGTTTGCAACTTAAAACTGCAGCAATTGAAGAATGCGAGAGCTAGACACAGTAATAAATTAGCCTTATATAGTACATTTGTACTAGCTTTTGTATTGCATTTGTACAAACATATGATATACATTGTAGATACTACTTACATATATCTTAAAAATATAATTCAATTAGTTTTTCTATTATATAATTATTATTTTAAAATAAAAAAACACTTTTGAAACACAAATCAAATACTCTATAATATTTTCATTTTTCAGAGGCTACTGAAATGATCTAATTCATTGTGCTTTAAATTACATGTGATACTCCATATCTTACATGATAAAAGTTTATATTTCAGGAAATTAGAAACAACTTTAAAGAATTATGGGGTCTATTATATATTTATACCTTCAGCTTTCCTTTGCAATTATCAGGCAATGAGAGTCTGAGTAATATTAAGTTACATGTGATAAATATCCTATCGGGTCTAGCTACAATAAAATAAATTGGATTTTAATCCTAGGGTTTACAAAATTCAAAAGTTTGATAAATAAAAATAAATAAACTAAAAATAATCCTTTTTGAAAACTACGCATTAACAATACCTTTACTCTATCGTAGCTAAACCGCAATACAATTAAGTATTTCATATAGTAGTTATCAAGTGAAATATACCTTATTTTAATTTCGGTAAGGATCTTGATGAAATCACATCTATTTTTATAAATTTTGATCTTTTTTTTATTTATTTTTTATTTTTTTATGGATGATAAGTTTAATGAAATCTACCTATGAACAACATTTGAGAATTTTTCAAGCATTGGAATTATTTATCCCGATTTTGTTAAATATAAAGGCATCGAAAAAATGAGAAAAATATAGGAAATTTCAAAAAAATAGTTCTAGTACTTGAAAAATTCTCAAATTTTATTCATACGTAGATTTTAATGAACTTATCATCAACACAAAAATTTAGATCAAAATTCATAAAAATAAATGTGATTTTATCAATGTCCTTATCGAAATTAAAATAAAGTATACCTCATTTTATAACTACTACGTATATATTTTTTCTATTGTCAGTTCGAACTGATATAAAATATATCAGCTTCTTACATATGGGCTATTGGATTTAAAATATGCTTTGAAAATTGTATGCAGAAGCTAAATCTATGTTACATGATTCTTTATAACCAACAATTCCTAAATGAAGAGCTTAGATATCCTAATTCATATTCCCAATTCTATAAGTTTCCCAATTCCTTTCCACAAACCAATAATCACCTAAGAAGTAACAACTTAGGCACACCCACAAGGCCACAAGACCAAAATTAAATAAAAAAAGAAATAAAAAATTAAGCAAGATTAAAAAAAAATTAAGGAAAAGTAACCTTTAAATTATATATATTGAAAGTTGAAATATAATATCGATGGAAGTTAATGGCTAGTATATACTTAGGTCAAGATTGTTAGGCATATATAGATGTTTGAATGAATCAGATTAAGGACTAATTAGTCTCTTATATATCCCTAGGGGACCATATATACATAGACAAAGTCTAACAAGGAAATGCAGGTTAATTTGACAGCGATGCTGATGGTTACAAAATGCACAGATCATGTATTAATTCATCTGGATCAGAATCATTTGAATATTTGACTAGGAAGAATAATGGCGAAGTACTAGTAGGCACCTAACAAAGGAATTGAATTACTCAAGAATGATAATAATAAAATAAAAAAATTAAAATAAAAAACTCAAATTGAGCTCGATCTGATCGTAGTTCTTGTTGTTCTAGCTTGTAATAATTAATTTATAGGTTTTTTCAAAGCTAAAATGGGAATTAATATAGTGAGATATAGGAATTTAACATGCATGTGGTGAATTTGCAGATCCTAGATATGAAATGATGCGGTAACGTACAGAAAGGGAATGCTCTATTATATATACCTACTAGAATTTAATCAGCAACTCGACAATCAGGTCAAAGCTAGGCATCTATCAGAACAGCTGCTTCTCTGGGGATTTTCGTTTGAAGAATTAAAGAACATTTATCATAGAATATGCGTAAAAAACACACATACCATTTATAAGTACGAACTTTTTGGAGAAATTAATGTTGATCATCTCCACTTGCCCATATCTAATGTATCAAATTTGAATCAAATAATTAGTACTAAATTTATAAGCTCAAATTCATATCTTCAAACCAACATCATCATAGAAATTTAGTCTGAAAATACAGTAAAAAAGAGTTGATGATCAATAACCACGAACTAGTCAGATCAATTACAGTGATTATTAACGGAGTAAATTAAAGCATAAATATATATAAAAAAAAAAAATGCAAGCATATAGCTGACCAATAAGTTTATTACTAGGGTTTCCTCTGAGAGATTCCAACACCACTCTTCCTATTAAATATTGCTACAAATTTATACTATATATATAACCATTAATTTACATTCATAGATATATATAAGCTACTGCATTCCTGGGTACCTCAACTGATTACTGAAAGCGCATTCTTGCATCATCCCTTGTTGCATCTCCTGATGATCATAGTTTGAACCGACAGGAGGACTGATCAGAGCGTTCATCATATCGCCCCATCCGATACTTTCACCGGAAGCAGCACTTGTCATAATTCTGTTGTCCACCGTAGTGTTCTCGCTGTAGATCAACTCCAAATTACCATCTATTCTCTGTGGGTTGCTGTATACCAAATCTCCAAGCTCAGACTGCAAATTGTTCTGACCTTGAAACACTTGCAAATGATGATCAGTCCCATCTATATTGTAAAGGGTTTGTGCAATTAATTGAGCATCAATGGAATTGTTTGAAGCTTCCATTGAAGAAGAGGGCATATAATTGATCGATGACTGCTCGTAAAGTTGAGGAGTAGTGGAAGATAATAATTGATCAGCTGGAAATTGAAGACTACTACTTGTCCCATCGAGAATCATCACATCATCATGATCATGATCTTGTGAAAATCTTCCTCCAAGCTTGATAAGAAATTTTCTGATAGCCGCATGGTCGTTGAAACGTTGTTCTCCGGTTGAGTACGGTATCGGTGCCAACACAGGTAGCTCTGGCCAGTAATGAATCTGATCACTACTATTAGTATTGTTGCTATTATTATTAGGAACCATTAAATTTCCTGATGATCTCTTGACCTGATGATGATGATCTTGCAGCTTGCCCTTACGAGACTGGTGTTCTTTGCGCTGCTTACCGAGAAGCTTCTTCTTCAACCTTGTGTTCCAGTAGTTCTTTATATCATTATCAGTCCTTCCTGGTAATTGGGCAGCAATAATAGACCACCTGTATTTTTCAACCAAAAACATCAATTTATGGTTGTTTAACATGTACTCACCATGAAATTATAAAAGATCATATGATTGAAGAACACGTATATACCTGCTACCGATACTTATATAGAGGCTGCAAATTAAGTTATCTTCTTCCTCAGAGAATCCTCCATGCTTGATATTTGGTCGAAGATAATTGAGCCATCTCAGGCGGCAGCTCTTTCCACATCTCTTGAGGCCTAATACAATAACAACTCTCATGTATGGTGTGCTCAACGTACGTGTATATACAATATACTAACAACTCCACTTGAGTTTCAATTGATTCGATTTTACAGCAAATTAAGAAAAAGATAAAAGAAAAAGCAAGTTTGATTTGATTATTGGGTATAGTAGTACCGATTTTTTGAGGCAAAGCGATCCAGTTTCCACCAGTCCCATGCTGGTCGATATATGATTTGAGCTTTGCATCTTCTTCAGGTGACCATGGACCTTTCTTCACGTTGGCTTTGTCACAACAAGGAGCTCTCCCCATACTTTCTCAATCACTTTGAGCAAAATTGATGCTACCAGCTTCTCTCTCCACTACTAGCTACTGATGATATATAATTAAAAAGAATTATATATGAGAGAGAGAGAGAGAGAATTATAATTTATATAATTATATATATAATAATAAAAAAAACCAAGCAGTGGATAAACATGGTTCTACATGCCAAAAAGCCAAATGAATTTTAAAAGGGTATGGGAAAAAGAAGAGTGATTGTATAAAAAATTCGAGAAAAAATTAAAATGCCAGAACAGAAAGTAGGGTTTTTTCTACTTGTCTTTCTTGTTCAAGAATCAATTAATTTATTAAGGGAGGCTGCTGATTTTCTTGGAACAGTAACTTTCTATTTAAGATCCTAATTAAACATAGTGAGATCGACATATATATATAATGACACTTTAACACATGACCATTAATTAGTGTATTTATGATATGCTTTGTCTTCGTATCTCATATTATCAATAAATTATGGCCTCAATTAGCTGTTATGGGTTTAGGGTTAAGAAGTACAGATTCTTGTATAATACAACACACCACTGACCACACAGTACTCTCTCTACGCTATCCGATGCAGGAATTACAGGAACGCATATAAATATAACAACAAAAATCACTTGCAAATTGTGTCATAAAACATGTATAATTTTATTCTGAGTAGAGTACTATACAACTTGATATAATAATTTAGGATTTTCATGTCTCTTTTTTATTTTATGTTTGGTGCGTGGTGGGATATCATAATATCTCATTTGTGATTGAGTTGTATTGTTTTATTAAATTAATATTATCTTTTATTTGATGCTGCTTAGAATTATAGATTGAAAATAATTATCTTAAATGGGATTGTTTCCCATGAGACTTCCATAAAAAAAAAATAACATGTAACACAAAATAATATATAATTAGTTGAAAATACTATGTAAATATTTTGTTGTATGAACATAAATCTCATGGTAAGACCGTTTCATAGGAGATTCACTTCAGTCACTGTACAAAACTAATACTTGGTGGAAAAATGGGGTGTGATAATGTGAATAAAACGTCTGTTGAAAAATGGAGAACAAAGGTCAAATCCATCTTATATTATGGTAATAACTAGGAGAGTTCTAGAAGCAAACAAGCGACAACGCATTAAGAGATGATATTGAAACAATGTGGAAATTAATGTGAAAACTCCTTTTTGGTAGGTGACCAAATGACCAACAAAAGTTGATCAGGAATATTACCATTGAATTGAGGAATATATTTCAGCAGAGATCGAGAAGATGGTTTTGTCATTCCATTAATATTGTGGATGGACTAGTCAGGGAAGGCACCAGAACCCCTGATAGATAATATAACATAACGTCATGAATCGCAGACTATATACACTGAGGCTCTTACTCGATAGACCAAATTTAAGCCTCGTGTACATATATGGTAATTAACATCAACTACCGAATTTGACATTTTCTCCCTAACATTTCGAGAGTTGGGTCATGTCATGTTGTTATATAATACAAAACCTGTATGAACAATCAACACTCAGTAGGATTTTAATACAAGAATTCAAGAATTCACAAAAATCAAAGGTCTTGAAAATAAAATAAATAAATAAATTTTGATCTCACTTTTAACATACTCATTAACCATATATAATAATATAGTATAGAGAAAAATTCTAGTTACATATAGTTGACTGTGTGGTCTAAAGATTTATTATATACACTTTTAGGAAGAAATTTGGAAAATTCGAAAGAAAAAAAAGGGTTTTATCAACTGTAGGGTAGATTTTTTTAAACAAATTTCACTAATTAACAATCTAAACTTTTACCCAATAATTCTGTAATGTTTTTTTTTTTTTTTTTCTTTTTTTTGTTTTTTTTTTTTTTGTTGAAATATTACAATTATTACAATAGGATTATCGGGACCGGTCAAGATCAAACAATATATATGCGGTTCAAATATCTACTCCCCACATATACTGATGTAGGACAATTGGTGTTGGAGTTTGAAGAAGAGATGGACAGAAAATTGGTTAAATGAGTTGCTCCGAAGAAACGAGCATAACTTTTAGCTCGGTCGTCAGATTTCCTATTATAATATGTTTTCAGAAAGGGTTTTGGGAGCTCTTTTACTTCCAAACCGGGTTCCCCGGTTGACGTCATTTTCATCCTCAAAATCGCTGTTTAAGATAGGCTGTCGGGCAGTTGAAGTTTTATCGTTTTATTTGTTTTTCGTTTTTAATTGTCTTTTGTTTGGTAAATGTCCTTTTTGGTCTTTTTGCTTAATTCAGGGTTTCCAGAGATTATTTAAGGCTCTTTGTTTTCAGTTTCGAATTATTGAATAATATTATCATTTTTCGGTTTTCAATTGAATTTACCGGTGGATTCCAGTTTGTGTGATTTAGGGCTTACGTTGGTAAACCCTTGAACTTCCGTTCTACGTTATATACTTGTAAAATGCACTACCAATGTGGAAGGAAGGTGTACAACCACAGGTGCTAAGAGGTGATGTACAAATAATTTTGAAATGTTAATGAATGACTTTGAGTTTAACTCGTTAACGTTACAAAGTCGAATTCGTAATATAGATGCATGTTAGCTAGTGTAATTGTGGAGTCTAATTAAAGCATATAAACATAACACATGTACTTGGAAAAAGTGGCAAATTGTAAAAGAGCAGGAATAACATAATTGAAGCTTAAACGTACAGCACATGACATGTGAGCTCAAGGAATCATTCAACATTTATTGTCGCCTCTTCTTGTTTCATTAGTGCATGCCAGACATGACTATATACACTACTAAGCAGCCACAGTAGATCGACGAAAACAAGATGAATTTTTTGACCTACTTTATAACTAATGTATATACATTTCAATAATATATGGAGGTAGCTAGAGTTAAATATTATCAGCCTATTTGGAATTTACTAAATGGTCATTAACTTTTTTTTAATTTGATTTGAACTCAAAATCTTTTAGGTACGTAAGAGTAAAAAACATTACCTATAGAACATTGAATCACCAGAATTTGTAATTGTCGTATATTTTATACCATATTATTATCTACATATCTATAGCTATATATATATAACGTGCAGCTATATATAACTTATTTATATCACATATGTGGGGATAGAAAATTTCTTACTAAAAAATATAGCAAAACTGTATAAAAAACCACTTGTGCAAAACGTTTCCAACACTCCCATCAAATTAATCAAGTGTTATATATTACAGCTATGTTAACAAGAAAAAGCAAAACAAAAAACTCCAGTTGAGGATGACAAAGTCAATTTAGTTGGTCATGACCGCTAGGGAATTCCTCTCTCTCGTTTATATATTTCCAAGCTTGATTGGACATACACGTTTGAAAAATCAAACATTTTTGACTTTTTTGTTCTTCAAGACAGCTGAAGCCAACTTAATTCCTTCTCCAGGCATTATATTATCTAATAATTACTACAAATTACTTGCCTATAATTCATTGACTATAACGACTGTATTTGCGAAATTGTTTATATAGATGATTGTCGACATTGACGTATAACTGAGGTCGACATGATCATATATTATTATCATTGGTGGATTAAAAAAACATGTGGTTTGGCAGACATTATTATCTGAAGGAAATTGAAGTGACAAATCACATTTGGTGACAGTTGTTGTGTTATAACGACTGCAAAGATGAAAATCCGATCCACACTCACGGTGAGAAAGCCATTGATGAAAATCACAGACATATATACTTTTATACTACTAGTGACAAGAAGAATATCTAAATCAAAGTCCAAATAAGTATTATTTGAAGACAGCTCGATCAAATTGATGACTTAATGTCTACGATTGTAAGTAATTTGTGGCCTACGAAACCCATGAAATGAAGACAAAAATGTTACCTCCGAGGAAAGAAAAAACTAGAAAGACCACTCCCTACTCCCGAGGGCTTGGCATGTCAACTAAGGATCGAACATGTCAACCAAGGAACAATTCAACACCAATCAAGACAAATCAAGTCGGTCATGAAAAAACAAAATAAAATTCAGGATCGAAGTTTCGTAACGTTGTAAAACTGATACTATAATATCATATAATTTCATTTTTATTTTAAGGACGACGGTTCTAATAAGAGAAGGAACTTGTAAATTGCAATTAACATAATTAATTTTGAAGGTAAATTAGTCTCAAAATGGTCTCATTTCATGTAGTTTTCAGGGAGTCGATAAATTCTACATAGCATTTTGGCTGATTTGAATCGAATTTAATGCATGGGTTGGGGTACATGCATCCAGTCACACTTGGAAGAGTAGTGAACGTGACAAAATCAATCAATCTAATCTACAAGTCTTCTTGCAATTACCAATTTTCCAACGGTTGATATGTACTTGTCTGTTTGACAGAGACAGAGTTATCATTAATGAGTAGTGTTCATGATTGCTTCACAAATGGATTTTTGAAGTATTAACATTTGAATTTGATTGAGTGCAGCCATACTAGACTCCAAATTTGAACTACTCCACAATTTACTCTCAAATTTTCTCGGTTTTATCACTCTCTAATTTCAAATTTAGAGTTCAAATGGGTATCTGTAAGGATATTAATTAGAGTCCATTTTGAAGCCCTACTACCTAACCCATGCTTTAATTCCTTGGTTTTTTGTGACCAGTTGACCACATTCGTCTGGATAAAAATTTACCACTATAATGAAAATGATATTATCAATTAAAATTAAATTGAGAGATAAATAAATAAATAAATAAATAAATAAAAGAGGAGAGGATTGGATTGTCAACAAAGGATTAATTAAGAGCAAGTGCAAAAAAGATGATCATGATACCCTATATTTTTCAACCAGATCTGTAGCTCATTTCTTCTTCAAGGTCAATGGTGGGGCCCAATTAAAAAAAAAAAAAAAAAAAAAAAAAAAAAACACAAGTAGATTACGCGCAGCCATAGTAACTCAAGTTGGACACTTCGATTCTCTATTCACTTTCATATTTTCTCACTTATATCTCTCTCTATGATCAGATAGAAATATAAATTTGATTAATTACCATACTAGTAAAGAATAATTAGTTCAATACTATATTAATATTATATTGACATGTGACGAGATGAGGTTGATTCGGTGGTAAACCTCTCACACTTACATCATGAGGTTGCGGGTCTCCCAAAAAAAAAACCTGAATTATGTAATAGTGTAATATTTCAAGAAAAAAAAAAAAAAAAAATTGGGCTGGCGGTCATCAATGGCAGATCTAGCTGGTGGCTGCGTGAGGAAGAAGATACTAGGGTTGAATTGTTTGGGTGTATTTAGAACAGTAAAGGGGTGCACTTGACTTGGCTTGGTGGGCCAGTTGGGCTTGCACCAATTGACTTGTTAAATTGAACTGATTGGGTTTGAAAACCCAACTAAATTATCTAAATTTCTTTATATAAAAAAAAAAATTTTAAATAAAAAAAAATTATATGTACTGGAACCGGTGGTTCCTACCTGGTTCCGGTCCGGTTTTGGGGTGGCGGTTTCAGTTCAGTTCGGCTGTTCGAACCTCTAATCGGTCATGTCTAAAAAGCCCACGTCGAAACATATTCATACATTTTAATTCGATGTGATATTGAAAATGTAGAAAGTATTTCTACATTGATATTCACATTGTTATAGAAATGGGAAATGATTTTATAAGCAGTTCTTGAGACTGATCACATTCATAATTCATTGGCTGAAGACAGCAGATTGTACATTTATAAATGGTTTTATTTCATATGAGATTGATGATGAGTATAGCTTGTTAAATCTCAATAGTCCATCCCTTTTTATCCTCAATGAGACCTGTTTGAATTCCTACAAGAGTTGAGTACAATTTCCCAGAAACAGAACCAGGCCCCATCTTGTATTCAATTCTGCATACATAGTTTCGAATCATTTGTGTTAAAACAAGTTAGAATTTGATAAATAATGGCACACTTTGTTTCCATGGTTGTGCTCATCAAAAGAATAGATATGATCTCAAGTACATATACCTTCTATTTTGATATGTGATACTTCCAACTGGACCGACAACTACAGCAGTTCCGGTGCAGAAAACTTCATCAGCATCGACTAATTCATCCACAGGAATAGCACGTTCCTCGACCTGTTCATTTTCAGATTGTAAGCACAAGAGATAAGTATATGATTTTGACATAGGAGATCAGTTCTGTTCTTCTGTGTGTTAAAGAGGTACAAGATAATCAATCACCTGATAACCATGATCGCGAGCAATGTCCATGATACTTTTTCGAGTAACCCCTTCAAGAATAGTTCCATTCGTTGCAGGGGTTGAAATTACATCGCCCTGAAATAACAATGCATCATAGTATAGGGCATGCTAATAAGAAAGGTCCAACAATAACATTTAAACTTCGGAAAATCAATTTGATCAATACCTTCACAATAAAAATGTTACAAGAAGAGACTTCCTCCAAATATTTCCTGTTTACAGAGTCAAGGTATAAGACATCTGTAAATCCTCTGCTTTTGGCTCTGGCTATTGCCTTCAAAACCTACGGACAACAGTCGAGTGAAAACAGTATATACATAAAATCCTTAAATTCATGCAAGTAGGATTAGGTTTACAAGATCATAACAAAAATATAACAATTGGAGAGAATCTGCTTACAGGAGCATAATTGCCTATTGTTTTCACACCTCCAGCTCCACCAGGTGTGGCGCGGACAAATTCTTCCTCGATATACAAATTCAATGGCGCTGTACCTTGCTGTTTTCAGAAAAAGGAACAAATAAATCCTCCCAATTCAATGTAAAATCTGAATAATAATAACAACAAGAGTGCAATGGAAGTAGAAGCCTGCCTTGAAATAGTTGCCAACAGGAGAAGCAAAGATGAGAAATGTGTATTCAGGTGCCGGTGCCAAACCCAATACAGGACCGCTTCCCATGAGCAACGGCCTCATGTACAAAGACCCTTTTCCAGGAGGAGGAACCTGCTTACAATCGCGGCAACAATTTATAAACTGATAAACCAGAAGGCCATATTGATTCAATTGTCTATAAAGAATCCAAGAAACAAGAATCAAGAATCATTACCCAACGCTTGTTAGCATGAGCGATTTCTTTCACTGCATTGACGAATTGATCAACGGAAGGTGAGGACATACACAGTCTTTCAGCGCCCATCTTCAAGCGCATGGCGTGTTGATCTGGACGGAAGAGAAGAACACGCCCGTCTTTAGTCTTATATGCTTTAGTACTCTCATACAGCCCCTGAGTAGATTTTCAAACACACGTACACATTAGTGAAATTCAAGGCATTAAACTTAAAAGAAAAATGACATTAATTGAATCTTGTGATGAATTAATGTGCTACTGCAGTTCTTATTCAAAGTTCATATATATATATATTTTTATACAATAAACATCATCTCTTGCCTGTCCATAATTTAAGACTCCTGCAGAAGGGCTCAATTCAATGTTTCGATAGCGACTAAGTTGGCCTTGTTCAAAATTTTCATCTTTAGAACATTTCATGGTGTACATATAATCAGCGGGATTGATACCAAATCCAAGATTATCCCAGTCCACATCGGCATACTCATCATCACTAAAAAGCACAATCATGCAACAACGGTTCATAAAGGGTTAAAATTGAAACTACCCATATATTCAGCGAAGTTTTTATTTTTATCCAGCATTAGTGTTTTGATTGTTTTTACAAACTTTTCCTTGATGAGACAAAAATACCCTTAATGATTTCTCAATTAAACACACCAGTCTTCAATTAACCATATCAGTCTTCTTCAATTAAACACACCATATGTTTTTTGAAATTAAACACACCATATGTTTTCATCAATTAAACATTAAACACATCACATCAGTTTATTCCAATTAAACACACCACCATTTGAATTTCTAGTGTGTTTAATTCCTAGTGTACTTAATATGGTGCAGGGGTAAAATTGTCTCTTCATTGGAAAGTTTTATAAAAACAATGAAAATACTAGTTACGGATAAAAATAGAAACCCTTTAATTAAAAAGTGCTATTTCCTCTTTCAGAAAAACATAATCTACAAAATCATATAAGCAAGCTCAAAAATGGTAAAAGCAGGGCACTAGTTACCTGTAAATGGATGGTTTCTGCAGAGAAGAATTAGCCTGAGCTGTGTAGCAATTGTAAGCTCCAAGCTGAACAAAAAGCTCAAAATTAGATTTGTATGTCTCTTAATTCAAAGTTAATTACCACAACCCTGTTTTTTTTTTTTTTTTTTTTTTTTAAATTGAGCTACAATTAAACAACGAAAAATGAATTATATCCATTAGCATTAAAAATGAAAAGGTGGCAGTATAAACATAAGACGAGTTCATGTATAAAAGATCAACAAGAAGAGACGTCTCATGAAGATAACCCATAATCATGATTAAACAAGAAGAAACAGACAGGAAAACCTGGGATAGAGAAGAAGGAGGAGCTCGAAACGACTGGATTAAACTGCGTAGACATGCACTTCTCTGAATCATTGTTGTAGAATATTGTGACAAACTTTGAACTATTCACTCCAAGAAGAAACAACCCCGGAACAGGTTCAACAAATGTATGTGTGCGTGTGTGTGTGTGTGTGTGTGTGTGTGTGTGTGAGAGAGAGAGAGAGATAAAGAGGGAGAGCAAGTTGGAAAATGAAAAGAAACTGGTAGAGATGGAGAAAAGAGAAGATTTCGACAAGAAATGTAGTGACAATCTCCAATAAATAATGGTCAAAGTGCCAAATATAATTGCAAGATACTCATTCACGCAAGAACGCAACGCAACAAACCCTGTTTACCCGTAAATGGAACTGGTTACTTTTTTATTTTGACGGTAGATTATTTTATGGGCAAATTACAATAAGATTCCCTGATAATTGTGCAATGTGCACCTAAAATGAACTTTTCTCGGTTGGACCGAAACGTACCCTTAGGCCTTGACCGTTAATCTGTTAGTGATCGAGGGTTACTGTAAGAAGGGTATAAACATCCTTTTAAATTGAAAAATAATAATGGAGAATGGGAGATGTTCACTCGGGTGTTTGTTGTTCAGTGAAAAGCGAGAAGAAAAAGTATATATATCTTCAATGAAAAAGTTTAGAGAAGTAAAGAAAAGACGAAAACACTAATACCCACCCATGGGACACGATATTGATGTACCACCAAGTTACTTTTCAAACTAAAACCTTATACCTTATATGGAGTCATGCTTGATAGTCATCCAAGTTTTCACGTCTTGCTTCACTGATCACTTTCAAAGATTTTTCATGACATACTTATAAGTGGTGGAGTTTGTAGGTTGGACTTTGGAGAGGAGGTTGGTTTTCCTACGGTTATGGTTTACTTTGTTGTAGTCTTTGATGATATCGATGGCCATTACTTATTGATTTTGTGATTCGGAGGAAAATTGTTAAGGTTTGTTTGAGAAAATTTGGAGAAGTATCTATTATTTTTTAAGAACAAATTAAACCCAACTTATTTGTGGTTTGATTTTTTACACACGGTGATATCGTCTTCATTGGTCAAACTTAACATCTAAAAGGTATTTTCATCATTTTATCTTATTTTTAATATTCTAGATTTCAAAAAAAAGGAAATTAAAAAAATAAATCTCCCCCGTTCATAAGATTGATGAAAAAGAAAAGTCAAAAATGAAAAAGAAAAAAAAAAAAAAAAAGAGATTCTATATAGATCTTCGGGGAGGCTCGACCTCTCGAGCCTCTCCCTTACCGGCGACAACCAAAGGAGGAGATTATTGTTGGTTTTTCAATAAGTTTAGTTTGAGTGTAAAAGAGTAAACATTAAGTAAGTTGGATGTAATTTGTTTTTTTTTTTATTTACTGCTAGTTCTAATTTTATAAAATTTTAAATTGTTTTAAAATTTTAAATTAAAAAAAATATATTAGTATTACGATAATTGATTTTATTAAAAACGAAAACAAATTACTATAACTAATAAAAAAAAATAAAAAAAAAAAACTATTTCATATGCAATTTTGACATTTAATACAGCTATACAACTGTCGATAACTATATCAAAAGTTTTATTTTTTATTTTTATTTTTTTTTCAAATGAGAAAAGTTTTGTCTAGGATCGATCACACTATATATAAATGTCAGGTACCTTATTTTATTTGACTATATGTTTGCTAAATAATTATGAAAAGATAAGATAGGGTTTGGTGGTGGGTGTCTTACGAACATATCCAATCCAACGTCTTGTTTTCGTGTCATGAATCATGACTCATTCCACGTCGGTCAACATTGGCATGATTATATATTTGTTTTTGAACATATTTTTGGATTAACATTTAATAGATACATGCACTATATTTGTTGGATATTCACGTGGATCCAATTTTTATAAATATATATATAATATATAGTGCATGTATTCTATGAATCTGTATTACGTAAGTCAAGTCACCTTGTACGGTGTTGAAATTCTTTTTTAGACCCTGAGATAAAATGATCTTTTAGGGAACATCGCTTGATGTTTCCCAAAATGCATTATCCATTTTTTGAATTTCTAAAATAAAGGTATTCATTTTTAATGCTTTTAAATATACAGTTATCGAAAATAGTAATACTATACATCCCACCTAAAATCCCACATTTTTCATCTCACTACATGTGGGCATGTGGTATGTGAGGTGTCAAATTGTGAGTGAATATATGGGATAGGTGTCATTAATGTGTGTCCACTCACAATTTGACACCTCACATACCACATGTAGTAGGATGAAAAATATGGGATTTTAGGTGGAATGTTTAGTATTATAGTATCGAAAAACATCAAATTAATGTTTTCAAGGTTTCGATTTTATTATTTTTATGGGACTACCTATTTATCATTTTGTTCTTTTAAAATACATTTATTAAAATTTGAAATGAGATAAAATACAATGTATTTTCTATTTAATATTTAAATAAGTGGTACGATAATTAAAAATAATTAGAAAAAAAGTATATTTTTTCTGATGAACGAGTCATATGATCATAAATATTGAAGACAAAAATTCAATGAGTGTTATTTTTGAAAGAGTCTTATTTTGGAACAATACTTGGGTACTGACCAGTTAGTACTTAAAATACTGACCACAATAATGAGAGTGTAGCACGTGGCCTTTTTTCTTCCTTTTTTTTCTTTTACTTTTACTTTTTTATATTTATCTCACAAATTAAGCCACTTGCTACACTTTTATTGGTATGGTCAGTATTTTGGATACTGACATGTCAGTACCCAATCATTATTCTTTATTTTGTGTTCCATGAATTTATTATTGCCTAATCTATTGATTACTAAGCATTGTTTAGAGGCAGAAATGCAATATTCAATTGTGACCGGTTGTCAGTTGAGTACTCACTGAATCACATTGAACTGATATGTGAAAGAAAAAAGTTCGCATAATACAGTAGTCATTAACAGTGGTTTTCACTATACATGTAGTTGAAGAAAAAAAAAATCTGAATTATTACAATTTGCACACAAGACCGACAAAACTCTGTCTAATCTCTAAAGAGTAAAAACATTACGATTAGGACTTGAGAGTTGAGGCACGAAATTATCGTGATTAAACATCTCTGTCTTTATAATCACAGTCACCCTCAAAAGTTGGACTAAATGTTGAAAAACCTAATAATTTTATATTTTTATATTGAAAGGCTTTTGATTAGGACTCTATCGATATACACGATACCGAGATACGTGGCCTTGATTAGGCATTACCAAAATTTTGAAAGTTGCTGTGGATGATATTTTGCTTTTTGTTTCCCATTTGAATGAAGTTCTTAGTTTGTTTGTTTTTATTTTTTATTTTTTTAGGTCTAATTAAAAAGACTTTCTATTTTTTATATATATCTCATTAGGTGGTGGTGACGACTCAAATCTATAACGTGATGGGTTAATGAATGCCATTTACCACCAAACCACATTTGAACGGTGTCTAAATGAGAGAGATGGAACTGCCCAAGATAGCAAGATTGTTTAATTTGGCGTAAAATATTGAAGTTTCAAAGGATTGGTAAAAAAAAAAAGAAAAAAAAAGTTGATGATGCACATCCAATTTCCAAAGCATGAACATTGGTCGCCATAATATTACACGTCATGCAAGCTAAGGTAAGCAGTAAGCTAAGATCAATCTCCCTCGCAAAACAGGTCATTGTGTCCCCACAATCAAGAATTCAGGCTACTTTTGGAATCCAACCTCTCTGTTTTTGTCAACTAGTTGATAATATATTATTACTCTTGTTGATGGAATGATGGGCTCGAACCCATCATGCTATGATGGATGTATTAAATTTATGTTGCAGATTAGGTTCAACTGTTCAAGTATGCAGGAACTTTACCTAATTTTATAAGGGTTAATTGCACAAACATACCTTCTATTCATCTAATAAAGCAGATTTTCAAACAAATACCCTATTCAAACACAAATATCCCAATTGGAATGTGCTTGGGGTATGGAAAGTCAATTGTGCTTTTGGATAAAAAGGAGAGGTTATTTTGGAGGTTAAATTGCACACACATACACTGAATTTATGTGTAATTGCATAAATATTCAATTTTTGCTAATAAATACACAAATATACCCTGCCGTCGGTTGACTTTTATTAACTTTAACTTTTAACCATATTTGTATCCCGAAGGGACTAAAATACCATTGAAAACTTATTTATTTTTTTTTTTTATTATTTAAAAATATTAAAAAATATTTACTTAAAAAATTAAAAAAACCGGTATAATTTTTTTTTTTGTTTCTTTTATTTTCTTTTCTTTTTATCATTTTTTTTTTTTTTTTTTTTGCATTTTCTATGTCCCCAAACACCAAATTTTCAGATTTCAAAAACCAACTTTATCACCAAAAAATTCAATTTCATACTCATCAACCCACAAATAATTTCATTTCATCAACACAATCAAAACCCATCAACAATTACATTTAATCAATAAAATCAAAACCCACAAAACTCACTAAACACAATCAAAACTCACTAAACACAACCATTTTTTCAGTTTTGTGGGTTCTGATTGTGTAAAAAAAAATGATAGAAAGAAAGCAACAAAAAAAAATTGTACCGATTTTTTCAATTTTTTAATATATTTAAATAATAAAAGAAAAGATAAATAAGTTTTCAAGGGTAGTTTATTCATTTCAGGATACAAATGTGATTAAAAGTTAAAGTTAACAAAAGTCAACTGACAGTGGGGTATATTTATGTAGTTATTAGCAAAAGTTGAATATTTATGCAATTATACATAAATTCAGGGTATGTTTTTATAATTTACCTACCAAAATAACCTCTCCCTTTTACCCAAGGGCACTATTGACTTTCCATACCTTAAACACATTCTAATTGTGATGTTTGTGTTTGAATAGGGCATTTGTTTGAAAATTTACTTTATTAGATAAATAGAGGATATGTTTGTGCAATTAACCTATTTTATAATATCAGACTTTTTTATTATTATTATTATTATGTTGAGATATTTTCAAGAGAAATCATGTACGGCCATGCTTGTTATAATTTTTCTTTTCTCATATAGTCAGTTGTACTTATACCAAGATAAAAAAAAAAATGTCAATGGTCATTTTGCTTTTAAAGTTAATCCAATAATTCTATAGTGACCCTAAATATATCTATATATAATTACAAATCTATTTAAAACTAATTCTAAAATAGCCATAGAATCTTTCAATATTATAAAACTATCATTCCATAAAAAATTCTAACCACTCTAAAAGAAGACGAACCATGTGGGTGGACTTTTCCTCCCGTTCATAGAGAAAGTCGATCCGAATAGAGGAGATCTCCTTCGGATCGACCTCCTCCAATTCACAAAGGAGATCCCTCCTCCACGAATTGAAGGAAGATTCCACTAATGGATATTTTTTTTTTAACTAAAAAAATATTTAATTTTGGAATGATGTGGGCCATGTGGCAGGAGAAAATTTATGTTTCTACAGGTCAAGACTAGTCAATCCACTAGTCAACCGTTAAAATTAATATATTGACTTGACCGCAGGGGTGTTTGTGTAAGTATTAAGCATTTGTTTGAAATCCTACTAGAAGTCTTAGGGTGTGGTAGTGCTATTAACCTTTAACTTAATTGCTCTATTTTCCTTTTTAACAGTCGTAAAACACATTATAAAACCTTAGTCCTATGAAATAATGAAAACAAGTAATAAGAGCCTTGTTTCACTTTTCTTCTAGTCTATTACAAATCTGTCAAAGTCTTAGGAAATCGACCCAGTTGGTCCTTGTCATGTCTTACTCTCAAGTGGAGCACTTGAGACCAGTGTAATTGACCCATGTCTTTTTATACACCTCAGACGTCGAGATCGTGTTAGCCAAATTAAATGACTCTCAAATTCAGTCCACAAAGCACTATAAATTTAGAAGGAAAGAAAAAGAAAGTTCGAAATGATGTTAAGACCAATGGAATGATATCAAGCAGAACTAAAAAGATTGCCACTTGTGAGGTAAAATCTAGAGAAAGCTGGTTTCCACCTCAAAAACTAGAATGCAGCAGGATGCAAGCTGCATGCATCTTGCATCCGCTGCACGCAGCCAAGATCTTCTCGGCTTCGACATATGATGGCAAAAAACCTGGCATAGTGGCATATACCCGGACCTGATTGGATACCTGGGTTTTGACAATCCGGATACTTGCTCAGAATATCCGGATTTTACCCGGTTTTTAATTATTTTTATTTTTTACAATTTTTAAAAATAATTTTTACAATTTTTAAAAATAATTTTTTATTATTATTTAAGTACTATATTAATCAGTCATTCTATTATCAATTCGAACTGACAATAAATATATCAGGACGAAGAATGTGGACCACAGATTATGGAGAAGTTTTGACAAATGCATACACTTTGAGTCAAAGTATGTAAATCTAGTGGTCCACATTCTTCGTCCTGATATATTTATTGTCAGTTCAAACTGATAATAGAAAATCTGCTACATTAATTAGGATAACGCACACCAATATGACAATATTAAAAACAGAAGCTCAAATCCCATATAAACATTAAATATCACATTAACCCACATTTCATTCTCTTTATTTTTAACTAATTCCAAAATCAGTGGTTAGTGGTTAGTGTTTGTTGATTAGAACTCAAATTTCCATACAAACATTAAATACCACCGAACTACATTTATATTGAGATTGGCGCTTTATCTCTATCGGTAGTTCGGTACTACATTAATTAGGATAACACACACCAATTTGACAATACTGATAACAGAAACTCAAATCCCATACAAACATTAAACATCACATTAATCAACATTTCACTCTCTGTTGATTAGAACTCAAATTTCCATACAAACATTAAATACCACCAAACTACATTCATATTGAGATTTTTTAAAATTTTGATTTAATTAAAAAAAAATATATTTTTTTTATTAATTTTTTGAATTATTTCCAAAACTACCATTTTTACTTATTTTTCAAACTTTATACTCTTCATCTTTGATCTCTATATACGTGACTCTCTCTCTCTCTCTCTCTCTTACATCCTCTATCATCTTATCTCCCTCGTTCTCTCTTGTCTCTCTCCCGAAAATCACTCACGATTCTCTCACTCTCTTTCTCTCTTCCTCTTCCTCTTGTTATTTGATATAGTGCATGGTCGCCCCTAGATCCGATTTCTTCAAGTGTTTTTGAGATTCAATTTGCTTACGACACAGATCTTTCAACCGGGTAAGGATTTTTTAATTTGACAATTTTATTTTTTAAAAGTCTGAAAAAAAAAAATTAGGGCTGAGGTTTTTTTTTTTTTTTATTTGACAAAATTTTTAAAAAAATTAATAATAAAAAAACCGGGTCCGCCAGGTATACCCAAACCCGGGCCGGCAGGCCGGGTACCCGGCCCGACCGGGTACGATTGCCATCCTATCAGTTCTTGATCTTTAATTTGATAGGGTAGGACAGTAGACTATGAGGGAAATCTACGGTTTCTCAATGTGTTTATACTCTCTAAGTAGCAGATCATCTATAGAGCAGGAAAAATCTCATTCTAACATGTATTAATATTTGTTTTGAATTTTGACAATAAAGTAGAAACATGTTTTTTCATATGAAATTTCTTAATTACAGTGATAAATTAATGGGACCATCCATGATGCATATATAAGAGAAACTGACAGAAAAGTAACTGGTAGATATTTTTTTGTACATATTTTTGTTGACTGCATCATGTGAGATGGATTACTGCAGCTTAATCATGAATCTCAATAGTCCAGCCCTTGTTATCCTGAATGAGACCAGTTTGAATTCCAACAAGCGTTGAGTACAGTTCTGAAAACACGAACCGATCACCCGTTTTGAATTCAATTCTGCACAAGTAGTATGTGGTAACAGAAGTTAGCTAGATATCAGCAATATCATATAAATTACAGATGCAAAAACATGATCATGGTGCTTCCCAGTTGCTGAAAATCAAGTCATAAATGTGTTTGTTCTTATAAATCATGTCATTAGAAAGAATTGGCTAGAGAAATACAATCTAGAAATAATTACCTTCTATCCTGATATGTAACACTGCCTACAGGAGCAACAATTACCGCAGTTCCGGTGCAAAATACTTCATCAGCAGCCAGCAATTCATCCAATGGAATTGAGCGTTCCTCGACCTGACGCAATTTTGGAATAATTTCAGAAATTTGGAAGTCCAGAACTCAAGCACAAGCATTTAGTAATGCATAAATCCAGAGCACAATTCAGTCACAGTTTAATGGTCTAAAGGTTAAAACGACTTACCCGGTAGCCATAATCACGAGCAATTTCAATGATGCTTTTCCGAGTAACCCCCGGAAGAATAGTCCCATTTGTAGCAGGAGTTGAAATAACATTGTCCTGGAAAGATATACATAGTTTAGATAAAGAGAACCAATTTTAAGATACAACTGTGATCTCCAAACATACAAGGTTTTCACAGTTGGACTGTTTTTGTTGGTTTCAAGATGCATTTGCTTACTGGTCAGTGTAGAATATTTTTCTTCTTTGTCATCTAATTATAAAAGGAAGGTGCTATAATATTAAGCAAATTAAAAATCTAGAATTCTACAAGTTCTTATTTGAACCATTACCTTCACAATGAAAATGTTACAAGAAGAGACTTCCTCCACATATTTCTTATTCACTGAATCAAGGTACAATACATCAGAAAATCCTCTGTTTTTTGCTCTGCCTAGTGCTTTCAGAGCCTACATATAATAAAAAGCAACATAATTTTATAGAACAAAAGAAACCAATATCCCCATATACAACAATGACCAGTAAAGTTGTAGGAACTGCACTAGAGAAGAAATTATCACTTACAGGGGCATAATTGGATATGGATTTCACACCTCCAGCTCCACCAGGAGTGGCACGATGAAACTCATCCTCCACATACAAGTTCAAAGGAGCCGAACCTTCCTAAATCAACAATAAAAAGAATGTAAACTCTGCTTTAATTGGGAAGTCAAAGCTGAGGCAAGTCTCATAAAAACAGACAGTACCCCACCTTGAAATAGTTGCCAACAGGAGAAGCAAATGCAAGGAATGTGTATTCAGACGCCGGAGCCAAACCCAATACAGGACCACTTCCCATGAGTAGAGGTCTAATGTACAAAGACCCTTTTCCTGGAGGAGGAACCTGCTTGATGATAATAAAAATGTTAAATTGCTTGCAATTACATGGGAAGACGAGTTTCACTGCATGCATCATAGGTATTTAGCAATATTCGGAAAGACAAAAAAGTTAATTACCCAATGCTTGTTGGCAAGAGTAGTTTGTTTCACCGCATCAATGAATTGTTCCGTGGATGGGTAAGGCATGCACATTCTTTCAGCTCCAACTTTCATACGAATGGCATTTTGATCTGGACGGAAGAGAACCAGTTGCCCATCTTTTTTTCTGTATGCTTTTAGACCTTCAAATATTCCCTACATAGATATTCATATGCAAATGCAATCATATAACCTTATATTGATTGAATTGCTTTAACAATTACAAATAATAGAGCAATAAAAATAGATTAGTTGCAGCTTGCCTGCCCATAGTTTAAGATTCCTGCTGAAGGGCTCAACTCGATCACTCCATATCGACTAAGCTGTCCTTGTTCGAAAATCTGATCATCGTAACATTTCATACTGTACATGTAATCGGTTGGTTTGAGACCAAATCCAAGATTATCCCAGTCCATAGCAGCACACTCATCATCACTGAACAACAAAAGAAGAAAGTGTAAATAAAATAAAATAAAGCACAGAAGAAAGCATGATAAGTAGACAATACTGATGATGAATCTAAAAAACCACATAGCCAATACATATAATTAATAATTGGTAAATGTTGGACAGTGGTTTCGGAGATGGAGTTACCTGTAACCAGATGGTTGACACACTCGTTGTAAAGGAGATGCAGCCTGAGATGTGTAGCTATAGTAAGCTCCAAACTGCAAAAATGTCATTAAATGGATCATCAGTTCATCACCACATCTGTTCAGATTCACAGCCTTCATTGAAGGCGATGATTATTTTTTCAATCATTAATAGAAACTTTGGAATTATAAGCTTTGTTTTTAAAAAAATATATACATGATCAACATTAACACATCAAAAACAAACCTTGGTAAAAGCAGAACCAACACGAAAAGATTGAACCAAATTACGAAAGCATGATCTTTGAATCATTGTTGATGGTCTTACAATTTGTTAGAAAGCTGATAAGTAGTTGTAACTATGTACTGCACAGTAACAAAACAACATAGAAGAGCACGTTTAAGAGAGAGACAGTGTGAAAGAGGAAGCGCCAATTATATATAAATGTTGAAAGAAATTAAAGAGATCACGGAACTGTCACCATTACACGTATAATGTAATTTAATTTTCAAGAGATAGGAAAAAGTTAGCAATGCACATCCTATTCCTTAGCATGAGCATGGCTCACCATTACACGTCAGGCAAAGCTAAGCTAACCTCAGACCAATCTCATATGTCATGTCCCAAAGTAGTTCATTGTGTCCCCACAATCCAAATGTAATAAGACGACTACTTTTGAAATCCAACTTCTCTTGTTTATTTTATATATTGTCGTTGATGGGCTAGAGCTTATCACTAAGACTATGGATATATTAAATTTATATAGAAGATTAGGTTGAAGTAGAGGTGTCAAACTGAGCATACTCTGATGATTAGAATCCGAATTTTTTGGATTTTCGAATTCAGTCCGAAAAAATTTAGATTTTTTTTTTTTTTTTTTTTTGTCTTTTTAATTGCATTCCAATCCAAATTTCAGACTGGATCCGATTTGGATTTTTCGGTTCGGATATGGATATTCTAGATGAGTTTCAGATAAATCTTCGGATTTCATTTGGATTGGATTTTCAAACTTTTCGAATTTAAAAAAAAAAATATATTTAACTATTTTTTCTAATTAAAAATAAAATGTCAGATCGGACCGGATTCAAATTTGGAAAATTTTCGAATTTGAATTATCCGAATATGAAGAATGTTTTTTCTCATTCCATATCCAAAAATCGGATACGGATAACTATGGATTCATAATTTTTTTTGTTCGAATTTTCAAACCGGATCATCCGATCCAATTTACACCTCTCGGTTGAAGTCAGTAGAAATTTTATCTAATTCAATAAGATGAGACCTTTTAAATATATATATATATATATATATATATATATATATATATGTGTGTGTGTGTGTGTGTGTGTGATAACAGTAAAGCAGTCTTTCTATTATCAGTTCGTCCTGACAATAAATATATCAGGATGAATAATGTGGACCACAAATTATGGAGAAGTTTTGACAAGTGCATACAATTTGAGTCAAAGTATGTAAATCTAGTGGTCCATATTCTTAGTTCTGATATATTTATTGTCAGGACGAACTGATAATAGAAAATCTGAACAGTAAAGAGGTTACGTAAATTATCCTATACTCATTAGGACTGTACATCTACAATTCTCCTGTATTTAGGTTGTATAGTTAGACTCAATCTCCTTATAATGTAACTTGTATAAATACCAAAGTCTATGATGAATAATATACGATTATTTTCATTCACCAATATCTAATTGTATTATTGTATCAGAGCATTAGCTAAGAAAAAGCTAAAGATCCCAAAACCTTAAAAATCTCCTACCCTCCCCTTCGGTCCTTCTTATTTTTCTTCAAATCTAAACACTACCAGCCGTCCTCATGACTGCTCCAAGCATGCTTGAATCCTCTACTACTACCTCTTCTCCTCAAGTTGTTCTTATGGGAACAAATAACACCAATCAACACCAGTCTCTAATTGCTATCAACTCCACTCAAGTTCTTATCAAACTAACAAAAGGTGGGAACTATGCCGCCTGGAGGTCTCAATTTGAAAATCTCTTCTTCGGCTATGGTCTTATGGGATACCTAGACGGTACGAAACCATGCCCTCCTGCATCTATCGCAACCTCCACATCCACCGAGCAACCATCCGCCAATCCTGATCATCAAATCTGGCTACGTCAGGATCGCCTACTTCTTCATGCAATTCAGGTGTCCTGCATGGGTGCAACGCAATCCATAGTAACTCGATCAACAACCTCTGCCCAAGCATGGAATAAACTTGAAGCCACTTATGCCAACCGATCCAACACTCGCAAGCTCGGACTTCTTGATTCTCTCACCAACGTTACCTTGGCGGACAAATCTGTCGCTGATTACATGCAAGGTATTAAAAACATTCTTAACAATCTTGAACTCATTGGTCACCCAGTTGATGATAGAGCAACAGTAATACACACCTTAAATGGTTTGAGACCAGCCTACGTACCTCTCGCTTCCGCAATCCGAGCCCGAGACACACCAATTACCTTCGAAGAACTCTACAACAAACTCCTTGATCATGAAGCTTTCCTTCAACGTGATAAAGCAAAGAAAGGTAATCTGGTAGTTACACCACAGTTCAATCAGAGAACATTCAACAGGAAAGGTCGCAACTAGCAAGGCAACTCATCAAATCACAGCACCACCAATTTTCATGGCCATCAGCCAAGCCTTGGATCCTCTCCAAGTGGCAACCGTGGTCACTACTCCAACCAAGGCAGCCAATACAGGCCCACGCATCAGCAGCAGTTCACCCCTCAAAATCAGTGGCGTCCCACCTCCTACAACACTAGTTCTCGGCCTATATGTCAGCTTTGTGACAAAATTAGACACACAGCTCAGGTTTGCCGCTCACATCCACTTTCAAGATCCTAAACATGGCCACAAGCAAATCACATGAGCACTGAGCAGCCAAACACTCGCACCAACTGGATTCTTGACTCAGGTGCGTCTCACCACATGACATCGGATCTCCAAAATCTGTCAATTCACTCAGAATACGACGGCCCAGAGGACATCATGGTTGGGGACGGTAAAACAATTCCTTTAACTCATACTGGTTGCACTACTTTACATACCTCTGATAAATCATTCCCTCTCACACATGTCTTATGCTCACCTCACATATCTCACAATCTTATCTCTGTATCTAAATTTTGCACTCACAATAAAACATCAATTGAGTTCTTCCCTAACTATTTTATTGTAAAGGATCTGACCATGGGGGCATCCTTGGTCTGTGGCCGGAATGGGGGCATCATTGGCCAACGTCCAATCCATCTCATCAATCTATGTCTTCTGCCCATCTATTTTCAGTATCTTCCCAGCCGAGTGTCTCCTTCCTAGCATGGCACTGTCGCCTTGGCCATCCGTCTCTACAAGTTCTCCAAAATCTTGTCTCCTCTCAAGGTCTTCCTGTTCTCAAGTCAGAGTCTCAATTTTCCCATTGTTCTGCATGTCGATGTAATAAAAGTCACAAACTACCATTTGGAGTTTCGACGTTAAATTGCAATAAACCATTAGAAATTTTGTTCACTGATGTCTGGGGTCTTGCTCACTTATCGTCTTATGACAATTATCATTACTATGTTGTTTTCGTGGATTATTTTTCTAAATACACATGGCTATATCTATTTAAACAAAAATCTGATGTCCCACATATATTCAAACGGTTCAAAGCCCTTGTCGAAAAAAAAATCATTGCAAAAATCAAAACTGTTTACTCCGATGGTAATGGGGAGACTCAATCCCTTGGTCGTGACTTACAAAGTTTAGGAATTCAACATCTGAAATCACCACCACACACACCTGAACATGTTGGCACTGCTGAATGCAAACACTGACATGTGGTGGAAACGGCAATTACCATGCTCCACCATGCATCCATGCCCTTCCATGCGTCCATGCCCTTAAAATTCTGGTCTCTTGCCTTCCAAAACACTTCAAAACAGTAACCCATACTCTACAATCTTTCACAAAGACCCGAACTATCGCAAACTACGCATATTCAGATGTCTATGTTATCTGTGGCTTCGTCCGTACGCCTCTCACAAACTGGAGCCTCGCTCTAAACCGTGTGTTTTTGTCGGATATTCAAATGAACACAATGCCTACCTATGTCTAGATAGTCTCACAAATAAATTGTATGTCTCTCGTCACGTCGTTTTTGTCGAGTCTGTATTCCCTTTTGCTAGTCGAGTCGATCATATTCCTCCCACAATCCCTGACCAAGTCAGTCACTGGCTTGCATCTAAGTCCCTAAACGTCAGGTCTGAAACGGAAATAGAGTCCTACACACCTTCCCATTCTTCTCCCCACCAAGACTCCCACTTCCCTAACATTATCCACATTCCCCAATCGTCCACTGTTAACCCCATACAAGCCACGCAACACACACAAATACAGCCCTAAACTCTACTCCCTTCACACACATGTCAATCCTCACAAAACACTATCACCGACCAGCCTACACCAACTCAATCGACCAACTCCACTACCGCAGTCCACCCACTCCTTGAGTCCGCTCCAGCACCTAAATCCCCAGCCAAAATCAACCAAACTTGGTCGAAAAATAACTTATTTAAGCCAAAGACCATCCTTGACCTGCACACCACCACTCACCAATCCACTCCAGCCGAACCAACCTCTTTTATCCAAGCCTGCAAAAGTGTGGAATGACGCCAAGCAATAAACGCGGAGTATGACGCTCTAGTTAAAAATTCTACTTGGTCTCTGGTTCTGACTCACTCTTCACAGAATGTGGTGGGATATAAGTGGATTTTTCAGATCAAAAGACATCCGGATGGCTCAGTTGCTCGATACAAAGCTCGTCTTATGGCGAAGGGCTTTCATCAACGCCCTGGCATAGACTTCACTGAAACATTCAGTCCTGTAGTGAAACCCGCTACAGTCCTCTTAATTCTAACGATTATTGTTACTAACGGTTGGCACTTACACCAACTAGATGTCAATAATACTTTTTTATAGGGCACTCTCACAGACGATGTGTACATGGAGCAACCACCTGGATTCAGGCATCCTTCAATGCCGAACCATGTCTGCAAGATCCAAAAGGCGATCTATGGCCTCCGTCAGGCACCTAGAGCATGGTACAATGAGCTTCGCAGCTTCCTCTTGGCATCCGGTTTTATCAATTCATGGAGCGATGCCTCGCTCTTTATCTGCCACCAGTCTGGACACACATTGTACTTGCTAGTCTATGTTGATGACATCATTGTCACGGGTTTATCGGATTCACAGGCTCATTAATTCATTGCAACGCTAGCTCAACGGTTCTCTCTAAAGGATCTGGGTCAGTTATCCTTCATCATATACGTTGAGGCTCATCACACCACCCGTGGATTGTTTCTTTCTCAGCAAAAGTATGTACGTGATCTCCTAGCCAAAACAAACATGCTCGAGGCCAACTCTATCTCCCCTATCAACGACTGACACTTTGAAACTGATGGATGTCAGTGCTCTTACAGACGCTACTCAATACCGGCAAGTTGTGGGGTCACTTCAATACTTTTCTCTTACTCAACCGGATGTCTTGTTTGTGGTCAACAAATTGTCTCAGTTCATGCACTGTTCAACTACTCTCTATTAGAATGCGGTTAAACGTGTCCTTTGGTATCTCAAAGGCTTACTAAGTCATGGCTTACTCATCAATCGGAAACCATCTCCTCAACTTCATGCATTTGCCGAATCAGATTGGGCGAGAGATCCCGATGACCGGCAGTCTACCACTGCCTACATCATTTTCCTTGGCTCCACTCCGATCAACTGGAGCTCCAAGAAGCAGTACACTGTTGCACATTCCTCCATAGAGGCCGAATATCGCGCCATTGCATCGGCTGCAGCTGAGTTAAATTGGATAAGCAATCTTCTCTCTGAACTCAAGGTACAGGTTCCTGAAGCTCTAGTCATCTACTGTGACAATGTGGGTGCCACATATGTTTGTGCGAACCCCATTTTTCACAGCCGTATGAAGCATGTAGCCATAGATTTCTTCTTTGTTCGGGATCAAGTGGCTCGAAAATGTTGGGGATAAACCTCTAGAACTGATGAATGCGGAAACGTCGTGCCTAATATACGCCCATAACTCATAGCAAATAATAACGACAATAAACAAAAAAATAGATGAGAGAGAATAAAACAATCACAACACAAGATATACGTGGAAAACCCAAATCGGGTAAAAAACTACGGGCTGTCAGGACGACAGAGAAAGTTCCACTATATGATAAATTGTTACAACCATACACTTCATGATTCTCTCTCACACCTAACCCTAAACCACACTCACAAGATCCTCACCAAGAACCCCACAATATCCCCTAGGTCTCCCCTAAATATCACCCACAGATCTCTAACTTGATCCATCGATATTCCCTTGGATCCCTCCTCGGATATTCCTTTTGGGTCTCCCTAGATCTCACTCACACTCTCTGATGTTTACATGGTGTTCTTTTTGCTCCACACAAAATAACCTAAATACAAGGTCTATTTATACTAGTTACAGGGAGTTTAAGATCAAAGGAAATCCTACTCCTAAACGTACAAGACTTACTTGTTCCACATAAATACTATTTCATTTTATGACAAGTCCTCTTGTAGGGAGTAAATCATTTTCCTTCAAGCACAAGAACTTCCAGAAGAATACCTTTTCCTATTATGCGCAACATTTCCGATCTCAGCAATACATCGTCTCCATCATATTAGTTACAGTGTGCACCCCGCTTCAAACACCACAAAATAATTTTGCTCCTGACCGTTCTTACCACCGCTGTCCAACCACGACCGTTGCCATTACCACTGTCGAAACCTACAGCGCACATCACAGCGTTCTTCATTGGTCTTCGCGAACAATGCTCGACCGCTCCCATAACCACTCTCAAGGCCACAGCGATAGGGAGAGCGGTTCTCTCCTTTTTTCCGTTCTTCTAGTCTTCAACCTCCCTCAGACACCATCATTCAACTTCCAAACGTATCCCACGTCTTCCAGGAAGTACCATATCAATTGAGTATTGTTTGGTTCACATTGGGTTCGCTTAGGAATACAAGTCAAAACCTAACAATTCTCCCATTTGACTTGAATTCTCAAGACCTTTGTCCACAGCCACAATTCTCATTACCGAGAATCACCATACCCTACCACAAAGTATAACTACTTAGAAACGAACCATCCTAAGATTTTTCTTCAACACCCTTTTTTTTTTTGTTCGTTCGTTGTTCCAACACCATGTCAAAATAACCTGCTGAAATTATGGTGCAACTCCTCAAGTCAGATTTCCAGGGAGTTCGTCAGCCATCGATATCTTTGTCCACCATACACCTTGCATCACTTTCTGACCAATGCCATGTGCACAATTATGGACCACTAGTAGCAACATATCCTCTTCCATGGCCAGTGGGAAAAATTGCCAAAAGGATAAACAAGTCCTTACATCACCCAACCCTGTGAAAGACTTACTACTAGAAACTGGGAGTGCTCTGCCGGATAAGCCCTATACCATACCATACCATACCATACCATACCACAGAGAGTTTTTTTTTTTTTTTTTAATAGTCAATCAGCTCCTTGTGTAACCCAGATTGAATCTCTATGACTCGTACCTGTCACCACAAGCCAAACTTCTCCTCCATCAATATTCTTCCTTTCATCAAACCCTAACGAGTTCAAATACCGCCTTCAAGACATATCTCATTTGCTAAACCATACTAGGCAACCATGATCATCATTATCCCAATGCCACCAAGTCCTTCATACGATCTCCCATAAAGACTTGTCACCGCCATCGCCAAACCATATGGCTTTGATACCAATTGTTGGGGATAAACCTCTAGAACCGATGAACGCGGAAACGCCGTGCCTAATATACGCCCATAACTCATAGCAAATAATAACGTCAATAAACAGAAAAATAGATGAGAGAGAATAAAACAATCACAACAGAAGATATACGTGGAAAACCCAAATCGAGTAAAAAACCACGGGCCGTTAGGACGACAGAGAAAGTTCTACTATATGATAAATTGTTACAACCATATACTTCAGGATTCTCTCTCACACCTAACCCTAAACCACACTCACAAGATCCTCACCAAGAACCCCATAATATCCCCTAGGTCTCCCCTAAATATCACCCACGGATCTCTAACTTGATCCACCGATATTCCCTTGGATCCCTCCTCGGATATTCCCTTTGGGTCTCCCCAGATCTCACTCACACTCTCTGATGTTTACATGGTGTTCTTTTTGCTCCACACAAAATAACCTAAATACAAGGTCTATTTATACTAGTTACATGGAGTTTAAGATCAAAGGAAATCCTACTCCTAAACGTACAAGACTTACTTGTTCCACATAAATACTATTTCCTTTTATGACAAGTCCTCTTGTAGGGAGTAAATCATTTTCCTTCAAGCACAAGAACTTCTAGAAGAATACCTTTTCCTATTATGCGCAACATTTCCGATCTCAGCAATACATCGTCTCTGCCGTATTGGTTACGGTGTGCACCCCGCTTCCAATACCACGAAACAATTCTACTCCTGACCGTTCTTGCCACCGCTGTCCAGCCACAACCGATGCCATTACTGTTGTCGAAACCTACAGTGCACATCACAGCGTTCTTCACTGGTCTTCGCGAACAATGCTCGACCGCTCCCATAACCGCTCTCAAAGCCACAGCGGTAGGGAGAGCGGTTCTCTCCTTTCTTCCGTTCTTCTAGTCTTCAACCTCCCTCAGACACCATCATTCAACTTCCAAACGTATCCCACGTCTTCTAGGAAGTACCATATCAATTGAGTATTGTTTGGTTCACATCGGGTTCGCTTAGGAAAACAAGTCAAAACCTAACAGGAAACAGCTCTGAATTACACATGTTCACACTAAGGATCAGCTCGCTGACTCTCTAACAAAGACTCTTTCACGCAAACAGTTCATTGATCATAGGTTCAAGATAGGCATCTTCAACAGATGCACTATCTTACAGGGGCATGATAACAATAAAGAGGTTACGTAAATTATCCTATACTCATTAGGACTGTACAGCTACAACTCTCCTGTATTTAGGTTGTGTAGTTAGACTCAATCTCCTTAAAATGTAACTTGTATAAATACCAAAGTCTATGATGAATAATATACGATTATTTTCATTCACCAATATCTAATTGTATTAATGTGATTATCTTTATTTTATGGTAAATTATAAGGTTATGTTCAATAGAGCCAGTTGATTTGGAGTCATTTAATTTGGCTAACAAGATCTTGACTGTCTGAGGTGGGTAAAAACTATAAGGACCTGGGGGAGAACCGAAAATCTACTTATATTTGACGAGTAAGTATCTTCTCCTATGCCGATCTTTATGTCGTGTCTTGACAATAAAAAAATAAAATAATTTAATCCACAAGCACCAGAGAAGAGTGCATACACATTATAGACAGCTAATAACCGGAAGCATCTAATAAATCAAATTGTTGAAAATGCTTGATGTAAACAGCTAGCTGGAAATATACAAATGTATAAGTTAAAAACATCTCTTTCAAAATGCACAACACTGATGAGGATTGAGGAGGACTTGATGTGATTTGCTCCTTGTTTATGGAACGTATTGTAGAAAAAAAGATACTGTATTATATCATGTCACCAGAAAAAAAGTGATTAAACCTGATCACAAAGGATTACCAATCAAACTAAAGATACTGTATTATATCAAACAAAACTTACAAGTTTCAAAGACAGAAGTAATATCATTGTCTCTCTTCCTACTTCAAGACAACTGTCCAACCCATTTTGTCTTCTGTTAGACCCATTTGTATACCTGTAAGTGATAAGTAGAGCTGCTGCCACACGGCACTTGTTCCCCTTTCTTTGTAGGACACCCTGTATTCTCTCAATCCCCCCCCAAAAAAAATAAAAAAAAATTGTGACAGGTCATAAAAAAGTAAAATGTGGATGGTGATACTTCAATTATTTTATGATCCATCCATATTAGTGTGACAGGTTTTCAAGAAATGGAACTCAAACTCCTGCTGTCCGAAAATGAAACCAGAATTAGGAATTTACCTTTTATCCAAGTAAGTTATGCTACCCACAGGAAGCAAGCAAACAGAATCTCCAGCACAAAAAACTTCATCAGCATCAAACAGTTCTTCAATAGACACAAGTCGTTCCTCAATCTGTTTATTAGTATCAAGGACCAAGTGAAATCTATAAAAAGTACAGGAAGGGAAGTGTTCTTTATGACTTCCAATGACAATTGACAAGTATATCAGATACATTTTATCAATGAATTCATGTATTTATCGGTACTGTCAAGTCAAAATACATACCTGGAACCCTTGGCTGCGAGCAATATCAATAATACTTTTTCTTGTAATGCCAGGCTGAATTGTCCCTCCCAATACTGGAGTAAAGATTGTTTTATCCTATTCATAAGCATTGAATCAGGTTAAAAGAAAAAGAATGACAACGACTATCGTATAGGTCTTCTGAAGACCTAAACTATGCACATACACTATACAGTCTAAGACTTAAGACTGCGTAGTATATGTGATATTTGTGCACATACACCATCCATTGGCGCACTCCATGTACTATTCCAGATTTACGTAAGAAAGATTTGGGATATTTGTGACTCCACAAACAATCTTAGTAGTTCTAGATAAGCCTGAAATCAAGAAATTACAATCATACCTTCACAATGAAGATGTTAGCTGTCGAAACCTCTTCCAGATATCTACTGTGCACAGAATCAAGATACAGAACATCAGAGAAACCATTTGCCTTAGCTGCAGCCTGAGCCTTCAAAATCTGTAAAGAAAAAAGTTACAGCTCGAATATTTTGGAGTACAATGAAAAGGGTACATTACTAGTTCTGAAAACTACTTTTAACTTACTGAAGCATAGTTACTTATTGCCTTCACATTTCCAACCCCACCACGGGTTGCACGATGGAATTCATTTTCCACCACCAGATTGATTGGTTTCATTCCCTCCTGTCATCATCATATGAAGTAAGAGTCGTAAATAACAATGAACTGTACCAGCTATGAGAAGCTGTAAAAGCAAGTAAATCAAATTATGTATGAACTCTAACTACTACTGAAGACTTCAATAGTAAAACATCAGGAGGAGTTGCATCATAAAAAAGTAAAAATCTTGAACTATCAAGATTATTAACAGCAGATATACCACAAAAGAATTCCCAACTGGAGTAACGTAAATCAAAAAGGTGAATTCAGGAGCCGATTCCAGACTAAGAACAGCTCCACTCCCCATCAGTAGTGGTCGGATGTGTAAAAAGCCTTTATCTGGAGGTGGAATCTGCAGTGTGGCATAGATGATCACCCAATGACTCAGGTCAATACAACAGCAAGAAAATATTATTAATTTATTCTAAATTAAATGACTTAACATTGTGTTACCCAACGTCTATTTGCCAACACAGTAACTTTTACAGCTTCTACAAACTGCTCAATAGTTGGTGCCGGCATGCACAGACGATCTGCACCTATTCTCATACATAATCCATATTCCTCGGGACGAAATAACAAGATAGAATCATCTTGTTTCTTGTATGCTTTCAAGTCTTCAATTATTGCCTGAATAGAAAAACCATTATTAAAACATAACTGTGAAGAGCTTCAAATCAGATATCCTTGCAACATTATAGCACTAATGATGCACTAAAACTTCAAATATCAAAATCAGTTATTGAATTGTAAGACCTGATCATGAATAGAGTCTGCAGTCATTACACTAACCTGACCATAGTTCAAGACACAGGCTGATGGAACCAATTGGATGCTCTGAAAAGGCTGCAAACCCCCATCTGAAAAACCGCCTTCTTTGGAACATTTCATAGTATACATGTAATCCGTTGAGATGGGATCAAATCCAAGGTTGTCCCAACTTCTACCAGCCAATTCAGATGTTTGGCTGTTGTATTTTAGTTGTCAAAATCTTTTATAGATCAATTAATAAACACAAGCAAACATTGGTTAAAACTTCAAAATTTAAAAATACCATTCGTTTCATATTTCTCCATGACTATCACTATCAGCATGCATGTCCATTTTTAACAATTAGAAACCATATTAAAAGAAAATTCAAAAGTGGACAATCAAGATTCAAGAAAGTAAAATACAAAAGTGAGTTTAGATTACCTATAAGAATCTGATTGAATTGCTTGATTCCTCGTGACCGGGCCAAGTGGTGAAGAAGATGATCCAAAAGAACGCTTATAATGAAACTGCAACACACATGAAAAAAAAAAAAAAAAAAACTGGATGATTTCAAATTGCTTTCAGGATTAAAATTTAGTTAAATGGTAATTAATACGAACAAATGGAACCTTGAGAGATGATGAGTGATGATGGAGAAGAGCAGTCGTTGATGTTGTTGTTGTTGTAGTAGGAGTAGTGTTGGTGAAGGAGCATAAATGGTTAGCAGTAATTGAGAAGAAGATGCCATAGCTGTTCACCATTTTCTCTGTATTTTTCGCTTTTGATCCAAGTTTGGAAAGAAAACGTAAGAGATTGTGTCGATTTTCGAGTTGGAAACCAACGTATTAGCGGTAAAATAATTCCCGTTGGTTTTTACTAAACATCCCTACCATTTGTTTCTGAGTAGACCCTTTTCATTTATTTATTTTTGGGCAAATTGCAGTGGAGTATTCTCACTTGACATATAATTGCACCTCATAAAACATGATAATTCCCGTTTTGTAATCACATTTCGAAGTTGAATTCTCAAGTTCAATCTCCTCTCCTAAGTAAAAAAAAAAAATTATTTCACCAACCAAAGATGTGTAATGGCCATTTAGGTAATTTTATAAATGTACAATATGTCATGGAGAGCTTCTCCTTACAATCTACAAATGGATAATTACCCCGATGACCATCGAATTGATGACACACTATCAAAATGGCCACTGGATTGGAAAGTTGTTCCAAAATGGCCATTTTTGGCGAACTTTGTGACACTAATGGCCATTCTATCCAATTCCATCTAATTCTATCAAATTTCATCAAATGAGTGGCATTTTGGTAAATAAGGGGATGATATTAATTTATTTTAGATTTTTTTTAAAAATCAATTTTTTCTTTTGTTTTTTTAAACGAATAATTATATTTAGTGTGTATATATATGTATACACACTAAATATAAGATATTTTGTTTAAATTCAGACGGAAGAGATTATAATTATATTAAGATAACATTTTGGCCTAAATTATTCTTCTTTCTAGCTAACTTGTATATTTTTTAATATATATTTCGTTTAATCTTCTATCTCATTGACTATTTTTATCAATTTAATCGAGAGATATTTATTTAAGGGTAACTACTTTCATCCAAAGATATGATTTATATATTTATATTTTATTAAAATAAATTATTAATAAAATAACCTTAAATAAAATGATTAAAAGAATAAATAACTTGATTAAAATTAAATAAATCAAAATACTTTCCCTATCAATGACACCAACATTTAAACCCTAATTTTATTTTAAGTATCAATTTTTTATTTTTTTTATTCTGGTTCATCTTTAAGTCTTCTTCACATACGTATCATCAACTCTAATACGAGCCAAATTAAAGATAGCTCAATCTTCATTTTAAAGCCACCCGATTATGCCATCTTCATTTTAGAGTGCCACATGTTTATATGAGCTTGATTGACGTAGGAATTTTTGTAATTACTTCTCTTTGTTGTGTTTTGTGATAGTCACAAAACAACAAAGAGAAGTAATTACAAAACACAAAACACAACAAAGAGAAGTAATTACAAAAATTCCTACGTCAATCAAGCTCATATAAACATGTGGCACTCTAAAATGAAGATGGCATAATCGGGTGACTCTAAAATGAAGATTTAGCTATCTTTAATTTGGCTCGTATTAGAGTTGATGATGCGTATGTGAAGAAAACTTAAAGATGAATCAGAATAAAAAAAAAAAAAAAAAAAATTGATACTTAAAATAAAATTAGGGTTTATATGTTGGTGTCATTGATGGGGAAAGTATTTTGATTTATTTAATTTTAATCAAGTTATTTATTCTTTTAATCATTTTTTTAAGGTTATTTTATTAATAATTTATTTTAATAAAATATAAATATATAAATCATATATTTGGATGACAGTTGTTATCCTTAAATAAATATCTCTCGATTAAATTGATAAGAATAGTCAATGAGATAGAAGATTAAACGAAATATATATTAAAAAATATACAAGTTAGTTAGAAAGAAGAATAATTTAGGCCAAAATGTTATCTTAATATAATTCTAATATCTTCCATCTGAATGTAAACAAAATATCTTATATTTAGTATTTATACATGTAAGGATTCCCGTTTTGTTGATTGGCTTATTTCGTGGTCAAACCACATGTTGGGGTTTTGAATGTAAGGGTAGTCTAAGTGTTTAATGTTGAAGATCAAAGGCCCTTCCATGACCTCAAGATACAAGCACGCCAAAGGTATAATCTCTTGTGCTTGGTTTTCTTTGAAGAGAATTAGTAGCACACACACACTTAGCATACTTGCATTTGTGTGCATACTCTTCACATGTCACTTTACACACTAGCACTTTGGTTGATATATCTTGTTGTGTGTATATGTGCTTTATAATTCGTTTCCCGACATTGTTCGGAAACGTCCGCGCTTGCACTAATGAGTGCTTGGTTTCGCGCGAAGACCGCCTATGGAGAATGCCCTTGGCTTCTCCTTGGTTTTCACCATTGTTGGTGATCGGCGGTTATGATCGGCGACCTGGCCACCGAATGAAATCGCCGTTTCAGTCCAGATTGGTCTGAAGCAATTATGCGGTCAAGATCGGCGGTCACGACCGCCGTTCGAAACCGCCGTTCATACCTGATCGATTTTAATCCCTCGGGTTTGATTCGGCGGTTGGATCGGCGGTCGCGAAACCGCCGTTGATGGTCTGTTCTTCACGAGCTCAATTCGGCGGTCGTTATCGGCGGCCTGGCCGCCGATTGAAACCGCCGAACGGTGCGTTTCAGGGGCAAAATTGTCTTTTCACTTGCCCAATTCTTGATGTCTATAAATATCTTATTTTCTCATTCTCTGATTAAGTTCTTTGAGTCATTAGAACCCTAAACTTTCAAGAGAGATTTTTGAGAAAAAATCAAATCAAGAACTCAACTTTAAACACTCAAATCAAATCCCTTTTGCATCAAATTTCATATTTGATCTTCTATGCCTTCATAGAATTGATCCATGCATGGTTTTGAATCATCACATCTTATTTGGTATGTTCTTCACTAATTTCATATTACTTTAGTGTTTTTCATATTAATACATCTCTTTAATTACTTGTATGCTTTTGATTATATGCTAGATACAAGTTATAGATTATTTGTGATGAAAATGATTGAGTGTTGATTGTGGTAGCTAATTTGGTTTTTAATTAATCTTGATTAGCTAAGCTATTTGACATGTCATTTAGCAATTGATATCTAGGATTGATTTAAATTGATTATCTCATCATCCTAGATAAGCATCTAAGGTTACCTAGCCTTGTTTGTTATTTGAATATTCATATATATTCACATAGGTTGTTTCTCTTCATTGAGAAGTAAGTCTTGAGGCTAAGAGTGCTTAGGCCTCAAGCAAATTGGAATAGGGTTGCTAATAAAGGCCCGCTGGGTAGAAGTGAGGGGTTACAGACCGGAGTGTTAGACGAGGTCTACATAGGTTGTAAACTTCATTTCAATTAGTGATTTCGAGTTCCGAGTGTGGCGCACTATACAGCCCGTGGTTTTTCCCAGTGGTTGGGTTTCCACGTATATATCAAGTGTTATTTAAATTCCGCATCTTATTACACTTGTATGTATTGTTGACTTGCTAGGGGTATTTTCGTAAAATTGACATGCACGCGAAAATTGGGTAATAATTAGATAAAATCTATTCACCCCCCCCTCTAGCTTTATATATATAACACACCTCGAGTATTTAGTTTTCTTTTCAATACATATATACACACTAAATATAATTATTCGTTTCAAAAAACAAAAGAAAAAATTGATTTAAAAAAAAAAATCTAAAATAAATTAATGTCATCCCCTTATTTACCAAAATGTCACTCATTGGATGGAATTGGATGGAATTAGATGGAATTGGATGGAATGGTCATTAGTGTCACAAAGTTCACTAAAAATGGTCATTTTGGAACAAATTTCCAATCCAGTGGCCATTTTGATAGTATGTCATCAATTCAATGGCCACCGGGGTAATTATCCCATCTACAAATTATCTATTCACACTCCAATTTAATCTTTTTTATTAATGATAATTTTAACTTAAATTAAAATTACTAAACAAGACAAAAAAAAAAAAAAAAAATTTAAAGACACTCCAAACTAATTAAATTATTAAAAAAAAAAATCTCTCTCCTAAATCATTAGATTAAATATTATGTATTAAACTCTCCCTCATAAATCTGTTATTACCATATTAAACACTCTCTCCTAGTTAATCTCTCTCCATTTTCAAAAAAAAAATAAAAAATTCATATTTCCATACTTTCTAATCAATCTCTGATTAATGGTTAAAGAAAAAAAACTTATGAATATTTTAATTTTTTACTAACAAGTAATATATATATATATATATATATATATATATTAAAAAGTCAATTAAAAAAAAAAAAAAAAAAAGATATATGAAAGCTTGAATTGTTTCAACTAGATTTAATTAAACTTAGAATTTTTAAGACTAATGAAATAATTAAATTTCTCCAGGCAATCACATACTTACAAAAGTAACAAAAAGCATTTTCATATTTCGATTTAAAAAATATATTAAAAAAAAAAACAAGGTACTTGTTTTTTGAGTTTTTTTTTTATTTTTATTTTTTTAGTATATACATACATATGATTCCTACAAATCAAGTTTATTAGTAAGTTTTTTTTTTCTTAAATGTAGTCTTGCTTGAGAAAGAATGGAGATAGGAAATTAGAGATATGTATTGGAGGAGAGAGAGTTTAATATGGTAATTAAAAATTTATGAGAAAATATTTAATATGTAATAATTAATCTAATGATTTAGGAGAGATAATTTCTTTTTTTAATAATTTAATTCAAAAAAAAAATAAAAAGGATAATCTTGTAACAAAATGAAGTGTCTTTAGAATTTTTTAAAATTTAAATTTTGAGAATGGAGTGATTTTAGAAAAGAAATGTAAAAAAAAAAAAATTGGATTGTCAAAAGAAGCTCTCTATGTCATGAGGCCATCTAGGTAAGTATGTGATTACAAGGCGAAGATGTCGTTTTTCTTATGTAATAAATGTACAATATGTCAATATGTCATGGGGCCATTTAGGTAGGTACGTGATATGACTACATTGTTGGGATATTAAATCTCAATAATGTTATTGGAATTTTATTACAAGATCCTTAAATACCTGGTTGACATGTGGCAACCAAACACTTTACAAATGATGAAGTAACTTGTTATAACCACTTAACCAGTAAACTAGTTAATTTCAAAAAAAATTATTTTAAATTTAATATAAAAGGTAATAAACTAATTTAATTTAATTTAAATACTTGTGTTAAATAATTTTAAGTGGAAATGATAATTAGATAAGGATTATCATGATCCTTATCTTTGGAATAATATTTTATATTCTCTACGAAATATCCCGATTTGTCTTTTAATATGGTTTCTAATGATTAAAAATGCACATGTTGATAGTGATAGTTGTGGTAGTAAAAAATAACACAACAAAATATTAAGGCCCAATTTTAGAAATCCAAACGAGGAGCCAGGTGATCGGCTGATATCAAAACCCAAACATAGTCAGGCCCAATATGGGTTCAAAAGGTTCCAAAGTTTGACGTACCTTAACAGCCAGACATCAGCTACATTAATACAGCAAACAATTCAAAAGCCAAATGGATAAAACTTAGAGAGAAAAAGATAAAACTTTGTCCCAGTATAAAAGGTTGGAGATGTTAATAAAATGGCAGCATAGCAATTATAGATAACAAATGGGTCTTTAATTAAGTCAAATGGATTACAACTTTCAAATCTTGAGGTGTAAATTTAAAAATGGAGATTGCACAAGTGGCTTGCAATAAAGGTAGCGAGTGTATCAGGGATAGTCGCGAATCACTTTTACTTTTGGATATATCTAAAATGAAGAAAGATATGAATATCAAACCTCAAGGGCACGACACAACACGGATATGAATATCGAACATTGTGAAGGCATACCGGACCAACCTTATCTTATCAATCACTTTTTTTAATTTTATTAATTGCCAAGCTTAATTTGATAATTATTGTTTTTGAACAATTTATCGATCATGTTATATAATTATCATTACAGTTTACTTTTGTGGTATAATCACGAATGTTATTTTGATAATTTAGTACTAATTTGATATAATCACACAATATATATATGTGAATATCTTTTTCTTTCTTTTTCTTGTTGTGCTGTTTTAGTAAAGGGTTGTGGTCTCTGGTTATGTGTTTGTGTGCTTTTGTTTGTTTTTTTCTGTCCCTTTTGGTGTACGCGGTCCCCTCGCCTTGTCTCTGGTTGAGCTTTGGCTCTCCTGTTTGTTGCTTTATTTCTTCTGTTCTCAATAAAATTCTTGCTTCTAAAAAAAATGTGTTTTTTTTTTTAATTTGGTTACTATAGTTCTGCACAAACTTTAATTATAATATATATAATTTTATTTAACATTAAAATAATATTTTCTTGGAACATTAATTAAAGGGAACTATAATTTTATTTAAATAGGGATTTATTATTTTTGGATTAATAAGATATAAGTACATAACAAATAAATACAATGATATATAACAATCAATGATGCAAGGGTATAAATGTCAAATTACAGGTTTTCAGATGTTTTTGTTTTAAAAAAACAAACAGCTTAACACTTAATTCAGACATCAGAAAACAAAAAACAAACATATTCCTCAGACTTCAGACTTCAGACACAATTCAGATTCAATTCAGATTTTAGACCCAATTCAGCTACTTTAAGTTTTCAGACAAAAAACAAACGCCGCCTTATTTATACATTTGAAGAAGCTTTATTAGTGTCTTATTCCATAACTTATTCTTTAATTTTGTGTTGTTGTAAGGGAACTGAGGCTATTGTTCTTAAGAGGTTATATAACGTAAAACAAAATCTGTAAAAATTCTTTTGTATGCAATGCTTTTATGTTAATTATCACTTCTTCCATTTTTGTTGTAAGAGCACTGAAGCAGTTAAAGGAATACTTTTGGATAGGGGTGGACACAAAAATCGAAACCAAATTAAACCGAACCGAAACGAAAAAAGGTGTTTGGTTCAATTCATAGCTTCTATTCGGTTCAAACCAATTTGAAATTTAAAAACCGAATTGAATTCGGTTCGGTTTTGGTTTTGGACATACAAAATTGAACAAAACCGAATAAACCGAATTGTCTTAATTAATTATTTTGTAAGGTTCAATTCTATTATGGATTGTTTGTTGATGATGTTTTGGACATACAAAATCGAACAGAACCGAATAAACCGAATTGTCTTAATTAATTATTTTGTAAGGTTCAATTTTATTATGGATTGTTTGTTGATGATGTTTTATGTTAGACTACATTATGTACTACATCTTTTTACTTCTATTTTATAGAAGTTATGAAGATTTTATATTTTGATTGAGTATGTGGACTGAATATGATTGAAATTTTATATTTGGATTGAAAATTGGGTTGTATTTTGTTTAAATTATTTTTTACATATTATTTTTTCTTAAAAAAATTTAAGCCTAAATGCCAAAAATGCAACTTAAAGGCCCACAAAATTAAAAAACATATAAAAAACCTTTAAAACTCAATAGGCCCAAAACCGAATTGAACCGAACCAAAGTTAAAGGTGTTCGGAATATATGTCGGTTCAATACAGTTTTGACCAAAACCGAACCGAACCGAACCATGCCCACCGCTACTTTTGGATATGTCTAAAATGAAAAAGGATATGAATATTCAACCTCAAGGGCACGACACAGCACGACACAACAAGGATATGAATATTGAACAGTGTAAGGGAATGCCCTGGGCTAACCTTATCTTATCAGTCTTTTGTTTTAATTTTATTATTTGCCAAGCTTAATTTGATAATTATTGTTTTTGAACAATTTGTTGATCATGCTATACAGTTATCATTACGGTTTATTTTTGTGGTATAATCACAAATGTTATTTTGATAATTGAGTACTACTTTTTTCGGATTTTGCTGTGGCCAGTGCCTTGTGCATGTTCATTTTGTTTTGGGGAGTCTACGCGCGATACCAGGGATTTTCCGGGCAAATACAGGACTTTTGGGTTAAAAGAGCTTTTTTCAGTTTTCATCGAAGTGTACCGCGTTAGACCAAATTGCGTATAGCGACTTGTATAGCGAAAGTCAGCAAAGGACACCAAAAAGTTTCGTCAGACAGGAACGTCGAAGTGTACCGCGTCAGGTAAAAATGCATACCGCGAGACGAATAGCGAAAGTTCCCAGAAACTTTTCGTCAAACAGGTCGTCGAAGCGTACAGCAAGACATATAGCGACTTGCAACTGACTTGCGTTTTTTAGGGCTTTTCAATAGGGGTAAACTAGTCTTTTCACCCATATTTTTGTACCCTAACTCCCCCCACTATAAATATCCCCTTTTCTCTCATTCTTTTCAGATCCCAAATAATCCCTCGCTCCATCTCTCTCTCTCTTCCCTCTCTCACGCCTCTCATCTTCTCTCTTCCATTTTCTTCCATTTTCTTCATCTTCTTCACATAATAAAGAGAACCCAAGCTCCCATGGAGGGTTTTCTTCCATGGGAGCTCACCATATACCTCCACAACACCATAATACACTTCATCCATCCATCTTAGGCTAGATTACAAGGAAATAGGAGCCAAATTCGAGCTAGGAGAGCTAGGAGCATCTTTGGAGGGTTTGTCTTCAAAGGTTGTCTCATTTCTACTCATTTCTTTGTATTTCTTATGTCTTTGATGTGTAACCCCGATTTGGGGAATATTGTAAACCTTCACATGTGTAATATATGTATGTTTGAGTTTAAATTCATTTGGGTTTTGTTTTACTCTTTGTTAACTCCATGATTTAATCTCTTATTGTGATATCCATGTGTGTTGAGGGCCAAAATTAACATGTATACTTGAATGGGATTAGGAGTAGAGTAAATTAAATTAGGAGTAGTGTAATTTAGCATCCCATAATTGTTTGTATGTTGATGGATGACCAAAATACCATGTTTAAAGTAATTTGGGTGTTAAAGAATTTAGCTCTAAAGAGTAGAAAAGGCTTAGTTCAGGCATTTAGTTGCTAAATTGGTCTTGGTTCATATTCTTATGCTTAATGGGTCTTGTTATCAAGACACAATTGCTCATCCTTGGCCAGATTGAGTAATAAATTGATTTAGGGAAAATTCCCAAATCAAGATAATGAACCATTAACCTAAATTGAATGTCCTTTATATATAACAACCAACTTTATGCACATGTTTGTTTGGTAAGCTTGTTTTCCATTTCTAGCCATCCTAGGGAGATTGATAAAACCGAATCCATATCTAGAGTAAAGACAAACTAAATTCCTCTTGTGCTCGTGTAGTTATAGGAGTATTTCATTGCTTAATGCTTTCACTCGGTTAATCACCTTGTGGATGATATTTAGGTTGCATGTTATATATCGCGTGGTTCACATTAACATGCTCAGCGTGATATCCTTTACATTTGACTAGAAAGTTGAGAGATCACTAGACTGGCATGTAGAGTTCGTGTGTGTGTCCCACAGTCCTTAATGAATCCAAACATTTAAGCATGGATGTAATCTCTATGTCGCTCGAGAGAAGGTAGAGATTAATTCAGGGGACACGAGCATATAACATTCGTGTTATATAGGTATCTCGTATTGTTAATGCTTTCACTTGGTTGCCATCCCGTATTTGGTTAGCCTCGTGGATGAATTATTGGTTGTAGTATAGCCCACGCGGTTGCGCATTACATGCCCAACGAAATAACCATTGTATTTGACCAGAAAGTTGAGAGATCAATAGGCCGTTGTATAGGGCTTGTGTGTGTGTCCCACAGTACTTAATGAATCCATACATATATGTGGATGTGATTTCTAAGACTCGAGAGAGATTAGAGATCAATTAAGGGGACATGAGTCTATTATATACTTACACATTGATTGATTAAGTGAGTATAGAGCTTAATTAAGAGGATTGTTACGGTTGAGTCATCACCCTAGTGTAACCACATTTCATGCCATCTCTCCATTCCATCATATCATTGTAAATATTATTGTTTATCATTTATTTATTTATATTATTATTTACATTTTCCACACACGCAACACACGAGTCCACTTAGCGTGTTGTAATAATAGCTAGAACCGGTAACGGTTGGTGAATACCACCTCCCTGCAGAATGATACCCTTACTTGCCGCTGTGCTAGTCTCTGTGACTCGCACGCTAGCGAGGTCGAACTTAATTATTAATCTTTTCACCGACACCGCAATGACGTGTCGTCAAATTTGCATACTACGTAATTGTTTTTCATAAGTTATCGCTAAAATGCTTTATTCCATTCTATACATTAATATAATTTTTTTTTACTGTATCTCATGTATGATATCTTATTTCTTGTATTAGAATGATTATTGTATGGCTGCAATTGAAATTTTTAATCTAATATTGTTAATATAATTTATTTGTTATTTTTTAATTTGTATATGTAAATGAAGATATGTTGATTTTAATGGTTGATACTTATGAAAAACTATATCTTGTAACAATTATGTTGTATCATGTAACAACTTATTTTATAAATAATAAAATTTATGTACTATGTAACAAGTTTTACATAATAAAAAAAAAAATTATAATTAAGATGTTACTGGTAACAAATTAATATTGTAACAAATTAGATGTGGAATGTAATGATAAAATAGTACATTGTAATAACGTTGAAGTATCATGTAATAACTCAATTAATACGGGTAACAAAATATCTGTACAATGTAACGAGTTTCACGTATAAATTTGTTATTAAAATGTTTGTGGTAACAATTTAACGTTATATCAAATTTGACATGAAATGTAACAATAAATATATATCATGTAACAATGTTGAAGTATCACATAACAACTCGTTTTATATGGGTAACAAAATATTTATATAACGTAACAAGTTTCGCGTGTAAATTTATAATTAGAATGTATATGGTAACAATTTAACGTTATAACAAATTTGACATGGGATGTAAGCGTGTAACAATAAAGTTGTATCATGTAACAACTAGCTCATGATATTAAAAAAAAGAGCAAATTGCACTTACCATGAGTTTCTCACTTATGGCACAATATTAAACTTTTATCCTTAATTACAGAGACATCCCCTGCCGTTAGTCAATCTCCATTAAACTTAACAGTTGACTGGATGGGTGGAGGGTAAAATAGTCATTTTGTTATCAAGTTTATTTAAATCAACAATATAATAAAAATGAAAGTCTTTTCTCTTTTTCTGGAAATGGTAAATAAAAATTAATATAATAAAATAATAATTTATTATTAAATATATAAATGAACCAACAAAAAAAAAGAAGGAAAGGGCAGAGGGAAACCAACGACGATACTTCGATGCGGAGCAGCAGGCAGGTGGACCGATGGCCTCATCGGAAGGAGGAGGTGCGATGGAGGTATTGTGACCTTTAAACCCCAAACCCCCAATCTAGTCTCTGTATTTTCCGGCCACAAAAGCGATTCTTTTTCTCTCTTTGTATTCAGAATTCAACATTTACTCCATAACTGCAACTTCACAACATTCAATTTCAAAATTCATGCTTTAACAAATCGATCATCAAGAAGCCAGATTTGAATTCGACTTGAATGTTTAGGAAGAAATCCGGAAAGGGAAGCTGAGGATTTTCGAAGAAGATGAAGATGGGTGATTTTTGGATAATGGAGATGGTTTTGAAATCTGAAAATTATTGTTTGAGATATGAGAAAATTTTTGGTTGGATGGAGGAGATGGTTTTGAAATCTGAAAAATTGTTGTTTGGGATTATGAGAAAATGAGAGAATTTGAGGTGATGGTTTTTGAAATCTGAAAATTTGGTGTTTGGGAAATGAGAAAATGAGAGAAAATTTTGGATGATGAAGTTGAGATTGGATGATGGAGATGGGTTTTCAAATCTGATAATTTGTTGTTTGGGAAGTGAGAAAATGAAAAGAAGGAAAGAATTTGTATGAAAAAAAAAGAACCCTTTCTGCTGAAACAAAATTCTGCAGATTTGTTGTTCTTGACTTTGTTCTTGGCTTCTTGCATTTTTTTTTTTCTTTCAATTATTTCTTTGATTTTTTAAAGAGTTTATTTTTTTGTCAAAGTTTAAGATTATTTTAAGTGTAACATGGGGCAATTAAAACTTTTTCAAACAAAGTAGGGGACAATAACAACATTTCCTGATATAACATAAGGGCAATTTCGAACTTTCCTAGACAACCTCAAGTCAACTGTTAAGTCTAACAGAAGTTGACTAACAATAGGGTATCCTTGTGTAATTAAGGGTAAAAGTTGAATATCATGCCATAATTAAAAACTTCATGGTTAGTTGGTGCAATTTACCCAAAAAAAAAAAAAATCATTTTATGTATTAATGTGGTAACCTGTGCTAGTGCTGGCAAAACAGGGCGGCCCAGCCCATTGGGCCTGGGCCATGCCGGGCTCGACCTGTTATGGGAGATAGGTCGGGCCGGCCTGTTTGGCGAAAGGTTGGACCCGGCTTGGGTCCGGGGCCTGTTCTGAGACAGGCCGGGCCTGTGGCGGGCCGGTCTGGTAAGGCCTTAACGGGCCGAGTCCAACAGGCTTCGATTTTTATTTTTTTTTTAAACATTTTATTTATACAATATTATTTTTTATACATTGTAATAATTTTGTGTAATTATTAATGTAATAATATTAATACGAAATATATCATTTTTCATTTCATACAACACTTATTTAGTTTTCGATGAATAATATTTTTATAATTTCGTATTAAATTTGTGGTGAAAAGTATAAAATACAAATCATGATTGCCTCGTTAAAAACCTTACTAAGGAAAACTCAATGGGATAAAAACTTGGTAAGGGAAAAAGAGCGCAATCGAAAAAAAAAAAAATTAAGTATTTATAATTACATCAGCTCGTCGGCTGGTTGCTACCGGAACTCTCTTCGATGGTCATGCTATAGAAGTCATCCATGAGGTCATGTTTTTTTTTTTTTTTTTTTTTTTTTTGTGATGTTATCCCTAAACTCACAAAAAAAAAACATAAAATTAACATATTACTAACAACAATATTAACTACACACATACTAATCACTAAATACTAAATAATAATAATTACTATATAAAAAGTTATTAATAACAAAAGTAGAGAAGTAGACATACTAACCTTAAATTGGAGGCTTGAGAGTTGAGAGTGTTGAATTAATTGATCAATTGGATACCTAACAACATAACATATAATAATATTAGTTATAAACATATAAATAATAGTTAATAATTAAATAACAAATGAAAGTTAATTTTTTAAAAAAAAAAGACAATACCTTAGAGTAAGAGCCTTAGAATATGTAGAGACTAGAGAGTGGGAGGTATGTAAATATATAATATATAATGTATAGTGTATAGTATATTAGTATAATAGTATATAGTATATAAATAATATATTAAATAAATAAAATAAATTACAAAATAGTTGAAAGAGTGAGTGAGAGATGTTGGAGATTGTAGAGAATAGAGAGAATAAGACCGTAGGGACTAGGGAAGTAGAGAAAATATAGAGAATGAGGTGAGGGTGATGGGGGTATTTATAGGAAAATGTTAGGTTAGGGTATAATTGGAAAAAATTGTAAAAGATTTTTAAAAAAAAAATGTAATTTTTAAAAGTTTTGGATTTTTTTTTCTCCCCCAACGGTCATCTGGTTAATTACAAAAGCCACCCCTAAATTCAAATTTTGAAAAAAAAAATTTTGAATTTTGAATTCTGGCGGGCCCTAACAAGACACTTGTGGGCCGGCTTGTTAGGGCCCGCAAGAATCCATTTTTGTAAATTTTTTAGGGCCTGTGGGCCTGGCAGGCCGTACTAGGCCCGGCCCGTGACCGCACCACCTGGGCCCAGCCTGGACCGCCAGCTTAACAGGCTTGGGCCTAGCCTATTAAGCTGGCGGGTAGGGCCGGCCCGGGCCCGCTAACAAAACGGGCCAGGACAGGTGGCCCGCCAAGGCCCGGCCCGTTTTGCCAGCACTAACCTGTGCAAACGAAGATTATTGGTCCAACAAGGTAGTATGACCCGTAAGTACGTGAATACATACAAACGAAGATGTCGTTTTTCTTATGTAATAAATGTGCAATATGTCATGGGGCCATTTAGGTAATTTTACTTACGGACCGTTAGAATTTTTGTATCTTCGATAGGTATATAGCCCATGCCCATCTCATCGAAACGGTAATGATATGTTTCAACAAAGTTCATTGAAACAAGGAAATGGGAATTTGGGCCCATGGGCCTGTGGCGCTAAAGCAACCAACTACTGCTCTATTATGAAACGATACCGTTTGCATTTTCATCTTTTATCAACACTCATTAATCACTGTTTCTCTGTCCGATTAGTTTTCGGTTTCATTGTTTTGTTTTGGAGTAAAAATGCTCAATTATTTGACGGCGCAGGGATTTTGTGTTGTATGACTCGACGTCAATTTGAATAATATCATTCAGGTGAACTTTTTCTTTTTTCTCTTTTTCAACTAAATATAATTTAATTTATCTATTTTTATTATTTTATTTTTTTTCACTTGATTTATCTTCCTATTGTTGTTATTTTCACTTCGAATCCAAGCTAGAAGAGATTGCCTCATCAAAACCTGAACAACAGGCTATTTATGAAATTAATGGAACGTCGAATGAATCTGGATGGTTTTGATTCTTTTGAAAGGATAGTTTCGCCTTGGAATTGGTTCATAATTTATGTTAAATTTATCGACTTATTTCAATTTTTCTTCAAAAATCTGTATCTTTATGTTGATTCATCTTTGTTTTCATGTACTTTTCACCCTCAACTCAATCTGGTTTCATTATGACTTTGAAATTATTGATAAAAGCTATAGCTTGAAGACTGACATCTATACTACTACATTTAACACATTGCCATTGCTTGATGTGAAGATAACATGTAACTGTTACAGGGTGAATCATGTGATTCGAAAGTATATTTCATGTTTGTTCTCTTCCTGATTTCGATGTCTGGCTTGCTATTAGAGATTGTTTTAGATTCATTTTTCGATTTTTGTTTTGTTCATTGGGATATAAATTTTGTTGACGAAACATGTGAAGCTATCACCAAAATGATAACTTGAAGTTGAATTGTACTCTGTTTCAAGTTATCCTGGAGTTGATGTTGTACATAACATGGAGTTTTTTTAAAGCAAAGATGGATATGTATTACTCATTTTCTTTGGTTTCTTTTCAATTGTTTCCGGCAAATTCAGATCCATGGCAAGAGTAGGGGTACCTTTCCGATTGAAGAAAGATGTTGTGATGAGGAAGCTTTCAAATTAGCTTTCTCTGGATGAGTTACTGGAAAGTTCTAGATGGGAAATCAATCAATCAAACAAAGAGTCTTTGTTGCTGGAAAGATCTTCAATGTAATCTTGGGCTGCCAGAATGAGAAGAAAGGTGCCGGGTAGTTCTCTGGACATTGAAATACACAAGAACTTTAACCAGTCTGAGTTTGAGGCATTGTTTCAAGAATTCAAGACTTTTCACAAGTTACAGCCAGACTCATTTTGTGAGGAAAAAGGAGTTCAAGTAAAGCTAATGATAAGATGGAAGGGACTTTTGGGCAGATCTTCGTTGCCTTCCTGGAATGGAAAGGTCTTGCGCTGTTCAGTCTTCACGCAATTTTACAACCAAACCCAAATTCTTAGCAAGCAATAAACCATCCTGAGAGCGAAGAACTCACTCATTTCGCCACTATCTTGCCCAACATAGATTCTAATCGTAATCAATCACATTTTTATTACTCTTCTAACAATTTACTAGTTACTACCAAAAATAAGAAGAAGAAAAAAAAAATGTTCCATTTAATAAGCAAGAGGAGCCACATGAAAAACAAACATCTTACAAATTAAAAAGTTGCAGATAACAGCAAAGAGAATGAAAACAAATTAAGCCAGAAAAAAAAAAGGGGAAAACAGACAACATCTCACATATTCACATAATGGTACAATAGCCATAAGGGAAGGATTTGAGTTGAGGAGCATCGGCATCGGCATCGGCAGTGGATTGAGCATCAAGATTGACGCCGGGCCAGTCCCGACAGAGACAGTGCTGGCCTTCAGCGATGGATTTGTAAACAGAGGGAAGATGGCGCCCGCAGCCGCCCCATGTCGTCTTCCCGCAGCCTGAACACTTCACCTGGTAGCACATCTTCCTTGCGATTGTTTTTACACCACAGATTTGTTATGTTAACTCATAATTTAATATTTTTCTTATGGGTAAATTTCACAAACATCCCTAAAATTGGGCCTAATTTCAGCTCTATGTAATCCTTGCTTAAAATTGCACTAACGTACCCTACCGTTAATGGAAGACCGTTAGAAATTAACAGGGAAAGGGTCAAATTGTCCATTCTCATTGAAATTATGTGCAATAATTTATTTATTTATTCTATTCTATTGGGAAATGTGAACAGACTTTTTGAATAATAATTATATAAAAAAAAAAACTTCAATTATTTCAAAAATAAATTAATGAAAGTCTGTTCACATGATTTATAATTTGTTCAAATCCACCTCAGGCCGGCCTAATTTGAATTATATATTTTGTAATTGCAATTTCTATTAATTTTTTTTACATATGAAAAAGTTTCTAGTTAACTAGGTTTTTTTTAAAATAAAATAAAAAACCTAGTTAAAATATCATATTCTAAAGTTCTATCTATTCCTGATTCCTAATTTTTCTTTGATATAAAAACTCAAATTTAGAACATTCATCGATCGATGGAACATATTTCAACAAAAATTCACTGAAACTTGCCTTTCTACACTGAGAAAATTTATTTATTCGTCTAAATATGGTTGTTATTTATATATATTTTTTTTTCCTTTGTTTTTATTTTGGGCCGAGTATTACAGAAATTGAGCCACTGAATATATTAGTTGTTCATTAGAGGGTTGGGCTCAGCTTGCAAGTTGCAAGACTTCAAATTGAGCAACCTCAACTCCATTTTCTCATTTAGAGAAGAAAAGCTGACGCATTAAACATCCAAATCACACCTCTTGTGGCTTATTCATTGCCATCTCCTTCTTTTTCCTTTTTCTAAATCACAAATTCACAATCCTCTTCTTAATATGTACATGTAATATAATGTACATATTTACTAGTAGTTGTGTATGTTGAATTTGTTGTTCGAAAATACTTCTCAACATTAGGTAATCATTCAAAATTTGAGAGTACAGTATTACTCTAATCTCATATAACATGACAGAGAAGATGAAATCATCTCTAAATTCTTTTAAATTTTGTATTTAGATATGGATAGATCGGTGAGAAGTAAAAATGAAGTAATAGATTCAATCGAACTAGCTGAGCCCCACCATATAATTTGAAATGTCAATACAATAATCTATTTGCAGCCATGTCAAACAGCAATGGGGCTATATATATATATATATTCAACCCCCAATATCCTTTTGGCACTTGCACTCTTTGAAGGAACATGCCCACAACCAACAAGCATGTACAGAGTCCAATGTCGGGATTCCATGTTGCTTTAATTCAAACAACTCAACTGAGCAGATGTTCTTTATATTTATATATATATCCCATAATGTTGAAGATCATGTTGCCAGGGCTTGTCTAGTTTGTACATAGTATAATCTGCATGACAACATGTCATGTCTATTATCAGCCAAGCTAAATCCATTTCGCTATCTTATGTTAAATTATAGGTATAATGTAACGAAGCTCACACCTAACAATAAATCCGTTGTCGTCCAGCGGTTAGGATATCTGGCTTTCACCCAGGAGACCCGGGTTCGATTCCCGGCAACGGAATTTTTTGTTTTTATTTTTTTATTTTTTTTTTAGCATCTTGTCTAGTGAGTAGTGACCATGGTGGGGCTGAGATGACATGTATGGACAGTATGGTCTCTCTTTCTTTTGGTCACATTGACAAGTCTCGATGGATAGCATGATAAAGTCTGCAGAGGAATTGGTTGAGATTGAGGACAATCTGAGTGGGGTATACTTTAGCTTTGCTTTTGGGAGAGTCGGTGGCATGCTTATGATGTTCTCATCATCTCATTGAAATCAAAGACGATTATGTTTCTTTGACTAGATTACTCTTGTCCCACTTCCAAGCTATTCAATACTATACCCAGACCTCTCAATCAGTCAATTCTCATACACACATCTAATTATAATATTTTATATTTTACACTAATAATATGTTACCATCACTAATAATCGATTATTATTTGAAATTCATGTCGTGATATATACTTCAAACCATTTTAAAGTAATTTCCAATATAGATGTATAATCTTATTGTCACCAGAGCCGGCCCTGGGCTAGTGCAAGAGGTGCACCCACCCTCAGCCGATGAAAAAATAGCAAAAACTGTTATTAGATTTTAGTTTAAAAGGGTCCAAAAGTTAGTTTTTTTTTTAAAACTAGACCCAATAAAATATAAAATAGATATTTTAGCCTTGGGCCCTTGAGATGTCATGGCTGACCCTGATTGTCATCCAAGGTGGCTTGGTGGTATAGAAAGCTGGTTAAGTATGCTGTTTCAAGTTTGTATCACGGCATGCTTAATTATATTTTTCTTCAACTCTCGGAGGGCGTGTTTATTAATTAGAAATTCTAATGAAGGAAAGATAAATTAATTCATGATATGTGATTAGTAGGAGATGGAACTTAATTACCCCTTCCACCTAAAGAAATAAGTTCCCGTTACACAAAATCATAAATGAAGTTTTTGATGGAGAAATAATTTAATTTCCCCCATATTAAGAAATTAAGTTTCATTTCCTAATTCTCTTTCTAATGAAACTAGCTTCCATTAATCGAGTCTATTGGCACAAGCTCTTCCGGTGTATTGAACCTATTGTTAAATGCTTCTCCAACTTCAGAGAAAAAACGAATTAACAAGGAATTAACTAGCTAGTGGGCATGATTGAATTTCTTACTTACATCATTAGTCAAGTACGACAATCCAAAGTGGGTATTTGAGCTTTCAAATACTTCCCTTGTTTGAGCATCGAATCATTCTCCAGACCTAATAAAAGTTGATGAAAGATTAACAGTACAAGTTTTTAATGGCCTACATTTTGTCATTAGATGCAAAATTGGATTTGGTGTATTAAAGCATGCAATTTTAATTAATCAAATATTCTTCCGCGTATACTTTAATTAACAAAAAGGAACTATTAAAATAAAGATTAATTAAATCATGCCATGCGTCACGAGCAAAGTCTCTCTCTCTCTCTTCCTCTTAATCAGCGGAAGAGATGTAGCTAGATTCCTATGATAATGCTGAAAAAGTAAGAGCTAGGTCAGTGATGATAACGTAGATTACAATCAATAATAAACAAGTTGTGGTAGAAATGCAGACAAAAGTGGTGGCTTTCCTTGACATGGACGGTTGGCATAAAGAGAAATGAGAGATATAGAAAAGCCAAACAAAGAGCACAATCCTGCACTATCACTGGTCGGCCCCTGGCCTTAAAGCTCGCAACATTGTTGAAACCTTATCTCCAACACCACCACCACCACCACCCCTCTACGTACCCGTCTCTCATTGCCTATAATTCTTTCTGATCATAATCCCTTTAGAATCGAATGATCCATCATGCCAAATCATTGATGTATGGACCTCCACCTTGTCTGTCTGTCTATCCGTTTCCATAGGGAATGAACATCTAATAATAAGCGTTGAATGTAGTCATGTCACGCATGCATGATGCATGCGCGATTATACATATCAAGTAAACAATGATTTAATAAATAGAATTGTGACCGTCTCAGTCATGAGTAAATATTGTATTTAATTATAACATTTTTTGAAATATTATATATCATCGTCCCCATCAGCAACGGCGTCTTGTAGTAGTGTCACTGTGTGAGTGAGTGATCAGTGACAAATGTAATGAAACGACAAGAGAACCCGCACTACTGCGACTAAGCATCCTTTGTTTGTAAGCTATCTTTTTTAAAAAAAAAATTGGTCGTTTTGGGTAATCGATGTTTAGTTTAGAGAAAAGATTAGTTTGTTGTGAACACAAAATTATTCTTAATCATCCCTTGGACTGAGTATATTATATAGTATTGTATTCTCCACTATGTCAAAGTCAATGTCTATCTATCTATTTGCATGAAACTTGCCGATGAAGGCTCGGATAATCCTTTCTCTAATGGCTGCTTTAATACACTTTTATAGTTTTATATTTCTTCTACCTAATCATAGGATAATTTACTTTTCATTGTATTAAATAAAACAAAAGGATAAAAAAGTTAAAAAGATCTTAAACGGTTAGATGTCTCAACTGACCTACAAAATTCTTACAAATGACATGACCCACACAATTGTGACGCATGGATGAAGTTAAAGATTCGTCGGTGGATTAAATCGAAGTGCATTGGTTGCCATTTCCCATCAGTTATACATTCACAAGAAAATGATACCTTTTTTTTTTTTTTCAAGATTTCTTAATTAATTTTACGCTGTTATATAGGTGTAGCTGACAAAAGTACATTATTAGAGCCTCTCCAATCAAGCGTGACTTGTGAAAAGAAGAGATGTCACGGAAGATAATTAAATAAACATTCTGTAAAAAAAAAAAAAAATTATCTCCAATACCTCACGTTGATGCAGTAAAAAAAAGAACACTGCTTGGGTGCTGACAGGTCAACACCCAGCCATATTGACCAACCAATGGTTGGTTGCCACGTAACTCAAAACAAGGAGAAAATGGTAAAAAGCGAAAGAGTTTTGGCCACGTGGCAACACCCCATTGGGTGGTCAGTATGGCTGGGTGCTGACCGGTCAGCACCCAAGCTTTTTCCTAAAAAAAATATTATACATTGTCAACATAACCGTCTACTTTTAGACGATCTGCTGAACAGTTATTTTTTCAGTTGACTCAGCAAGTATTTAAAATTGACATTAATTTTTCATATATTTTTTGCAAGGAAATAAAATAAAAATGAAAAAAAGAAAATAAATTAGACACGCCATTAAAAATAATTGTGTTTTAAACAGAAGCATTGAAGACCAAAATTTTGAGTCGAATGTTTATCAAGTCTATCTTTATGCACGTAGGAAGCAGGTCTCTTGACATTGTTGTCATGTCAACAATTTATAGTATGCAAGCTACTTTTATATTGAAGATGTTCTTATTAATCAGATATGTTTATTTATGGATGGAGATAATTGAGTGTGATTAGTTCAAAACTCGGCATCAACCCTCTTAATTAAGCAAGCAAATATCTGAATTCACGCTAATGACTTGCTATTCCCTACCCCATTATTTCTCCGTTGAAATTCATGGGTATGTGTATCGATGTATATATGTGGAGGCCCCAGAATCATGAATACACATTTTAAGTAGTGGATGGATATATGTAACTCCTTTTGTTCTCCAAATTCAAAGCGGTTGGTTAGGTCATATCATTGATTTTTAATTAATCGCCAAATGATAGATTTTGATTAGCAACAATGCTATCAGTGTTTAATTTACATAATAAACAATTTGGAACAAAATTACATAAGAATGTACTGCTTCATTCCCTATATTCTCTCCGAGGGTACCAAAATTAATTTGGCTATTCAAGAGCTAAATAGTCATAATTATATTCAGTCAATAATAGCAAGAACCTTGTAGAGAACAATATCGTACGTACTGATAAACTTTGGAGAGCCTGCGTGGTGTGCACTAATTAAACACAAGGATAACAAAAAAGAAAAACAAAACAAATGAGACTACTGACCTTTCTTGTCAAATCAGAGACTCTAAATTTAGACAAAATGGCCTGTGTGTAGTTTGTCGAGCCTAAGGTTATTATTACAAGAGTCCATATCTCGTGAGTGATTCAAAGGGGCATGCATGTATAGTTGTGGGGGGACATTTGGGTGTGTGGTACACGGCTAGATCTACATACATAGTTGATATGGGCTTCATTTCACGCTTATAATAAATTTTGATCTAGCTATTGTCTACTACTGTGCATGCATGTAAAGTGAAAGAAAAAATCAAAAGAAAAATCGAAAAAGAAATTAAAGGTGATCTCAAATTGGTCGATTTATTCTCATGTGTACATCCACTTTCCATGTGATATTCCACGTATGCCATTCATTCTATACATTGCATTATGCATATTTAATGTGATAAAGAGAGAGAATTGTTTGTCACGGTCAACTTATGAGGGCAAAGAAAAGATATGGGAATTTTTATAACTCAATAAACAAGATTACTATTATTATTATTATTATTATTGGTCACTGTACTAGCTACTACGTCTCATCATTTCCTTTGATTAAAAATCAGTCTCCTCAATAACCGACCCTCCCCAAAAAGAAGACCTCTTCAATTTCTCCTCATCATCTCCCTCTAATCTTTTCTCTATATACTTTTGAAGATCAAGTACTGCGGTAGCTAGCTAGCTAGCTAGTTAATTAGCCGTACTTCAAGTTCAACACCATGGGATTTGATGATATTTGCAACACAGGCCTTGGTCTTGGGATATATAGGCAGCTGCCACAAAACGGCCATATTCATCAACAGCAGAAGATGAAGAAGAAGCAAATTTTGAAATATGATCATCTGTTGCCATCTCTTACATTAGGCCCATCTGAAGATCATGCAATGACATCGGCTTCAAAAGCTGATGATATTTCTGGTAAAGTATATGGTGATCAGGCCTCTTCTATAAGTGCATTGTCGTCCTTTTCTAACTCTAGTAGTGTCAAGAAAGAGAGAGAAGTCGTCGGCGACGAAGAGGATCAGGAGTTGGAGTTAGAGAGAATTTCTAATTCAAGGGTGAGTGATGAAGATTATGAAGATCAGGGAAGTCCCAGGAAGAAACTTAGACTCAACAAAGCACAGTTTGCAACTCTAGAAGATAGCTTCAAAGAACATAGCACTCTCACTCCTGTACGTATATATCATGATCTATCTCTCCTATTTATTTGATCAATTAGATGTTTAAATGTTTTTAAAAATACTTTTTGGTATATGTTTTTTTTTTAATCATCAACAGAAGCAAAAGCAAGCTTTAGCAGAGAAGTTGAATCTAAGGCCACGGCAAGTAGAAGTTTGGTTCCAAAACAGAAGAGCCAGGTTCATTAATTTACAAAAAACCATCACTTATTGAAAAATTATCTTCACAATTGCATGCGTGGATGAATTTTCATATTAATTTTTCTTATTCTATATATGTAATTTGCAGGACTAAGCTGAAGCAAACTGAGGTAGATTGTGAGTTACTGAAGAAATGCTGTGAAACACTAACAGAAGAGAACAAGAGGCTACAAAAGGAGCTTCAAGAGCTCAAATCACTCAAAGTAGCAGCAGCAGCGCCGCTATATATGGATATGCCAGCCGGCGCCGTCACGTCCCTCACCATGTGCCCTTCCTGTGAGAGGATTTGCGGCGGTGGTGGTGGCAGCGGCGACGGCTCTTCTACAGTGCCTTTTAGTACTCTTGGACCAAAACCTCACTTCTTTAATCCCTTCACACACCCATCAGCAGCTTCTTGCTAGGCAAATTAATTACAGGAGCCAGATCGAACACATTTATTATTTTTGTTCTAGGCTTCGAACCCAGCTGTCGTATACTCGTATCCGTATATATTTATAATGAATTAGTTAACCTAATTTGTCGACTAGAGCATGCAATAATTTCTATCTCATGTACATATCGTTTGTAAATTCTTGAAAGAATTCTGTAATGGATTGTTCCTTTTTAATTTCTTTTTTTCATTGATTTGTTTGAAGAAGTACTCTCGGTAGTCTTGTACTCTGGTTTAATTTCTTTAATTTGTACATGCAGCAGTCTATTATTTGCTGTACCATTTAATTGATGAATATTAGGAGTGGTTTAATTATGGACAATTAATGAATCTACAAACTTTTGATGCTTTTTTCCCCAAAATTTGCAGCAATGTTTGCTAAAACATTTTGAATTTTAGATACTGATCAGATAGCGAATAAGGATTATGGATTAATTTGCATAACTCCAAGACTCAAAATCAGGAAAAAAAAAAAATTGAATTTCGACCAGTTAAGATTTTTTTTTAAAAAAAAAATTGATAAGGGAGTCCTAAAAAACTTAGAAAACTTATTTCTAACTCGATCTCTACTAGTACAACGAAAACTCACTTCTTAGCCCTAAACAAAGCTGTAGTGGACAATTTTGTTTCGCTCATAGTGGTATATATTAAATAGGCGAATAATGCTTGGGTATTGACCAATCAGTACCCAAAATACTGATCCCATCAATGGGAGTGTAACACGTGGTATTTTTTTTTTTTTTTACTTTTTACATTTATCTCATAAATTGGACCACGTTGGGTACTGACCGGTCAATACCCAAACATTATTCTTAAATAGCGTCAAGAGACTAGTTTTGGCTCCAAGATTGATCTTGTGATGAAGAAATTAATTAAACCAAAGTAGATGAATTGAATGAGTTTGTTCGTGGTCAAGGCCGGCCCTGAGATTTTCAAGACCCGAGGCAAACTATATAAAATAAATTTACGGGGCCCTGAGATTTCAAACTGAGATTTTGTATCTAAACTATGAATTTTCCTAGTAAGATTTAAGAGAGTTTTGAAGAACCCTAATTTGATTTTTGTTCAATATCTGCTTCTGTTTGTCTGATAAGTGATATGAATAGTGGTATACTGTTGTTTTCCCATTTTAGATATATAAAAGACAATTAGTGTTAGGAATAGGATTAAACCCACGTTTGACTTGGTGTAAGAACTTGAGAATGATAATTGGGTTTTATAATTTGTGTGCTTTTCTTACCAAAAAAAAAAAATTTGTTTAGTAGGCCTATTTTAAACTCATTTATAGGTTGGTTAGTTTAAAATCATACATGGGTTATATCTGAAATCTTTTTTTTTTTTTTTTTTTTTTAACTATCTGGGGCCCTTAAAGATCAGGGGCCTTAGGCGGCTGCCTCAGTGGACTCCCCCTAGGGCCGGGTCTGTTCATGGGCTTTTGAGTTTTTTAGAGTTGTTTTGTTGGACTTTTGAGATTGTCTATTTTAAATTCAGTATATGCTAGTAGAGTATTAGGCAAAAGTTTATGGGGAGGAGCTTCTCCAAATAGATATTTTTTTTATAAAAAAAAGGTGTACCAACTAAACAATTATATATATTTTTTTAAAAAACTCTATTTTTAATAATCTAATAGATCTACTACAAACAGATCTTTTTACAAATGTAAGTTTTTTAAAAGCTCAACTAAACAAGTTCTTAGTATTCTTCATTTTCCATGAGGTGGGTAATTCTATTTATGTATGGAATAAACTTAATTAAAAATAATAATTAATATTTATTGTTTTGACGGCATACCTGTTTAGAGTACTGGAAACAAAAACACACGTACACTATTGTTCTGCCACGGGTTCCAACTACAAAGTAAGACAAACACTACAAAGTTCCAAAATTAACACTCAAGACAAATATGAGAAAGGCACGCCAAGCCTAATTAAACAAACAAAGATTCATAATACAGTGAGTTTAACTGCAAGAAAACAAATCAAGGTGGTTGATTACTAATATTGCTGGGATTTGTGTGGTGTCAAATTAATTATTTGTTTTCAAATTTTGTTTTATTTTTCTCACGTTTATATAATTATAATTAATTTATTCTTGTTTACGAGACCAGATAATGAATTACCCTGACGAGTTAACTTGGTGCCACCACATCCACACATGTATACTATTGTAATGGATCATCAACATTCAACACTGTTGTCGTGATCTTAGCCAGAAATAATAAAATAATTACCAAAAAAAATTGTTGTCGTGATCATATATCATCACTCATCCTTATATATAATTACCGCCACTGTCCACCATTGTCCATTGATATACATGTTTTTGTAATTGTTGACGTTTTTTTTTTAATTTTTCTGGAATTCTCTGTCGTCAGGAATATTGAAAAGGTTGAACATGTGGATTGTGGAGGTTGTCTTATATAAAATGGGAAAAAGAAGAGACGTGCGAAATATGATCACTCTTTTATCATCACACTATTTTATTATCTTCTTAATTAGTGGGCATTTCTGCTTAATTAGGTTTTCTAATTTTGTTTTCAGGACTCTCGTGTTCTCTTTGTTTGTTATAGATAGAATAAAAAATAAAATAAAAATGGTTGTTGAATGTTTAATTACTCTTTTGGTTGGACTCTCATATATTAATTTAAACTTTTGATTTAATGGCTATCTAATATCATAGTTATTTTGTCATGTGTCCCGATCTTATCAGTGCATCCTGATATAATTTTATCAGGATATTGAATATGAGTCATTAGTTTTGACAAATGCATACACACTTGAGTCAAAGTATGTAAAACGAGTGGCTCACATTCAATATCCTTACGAAGTTATATCAGGATGCACTGACTTGAAAATTTCTGTATATATATATATATATATATTATGCAAATGATCGAAATTCAGAGTAACTCCACAAAATAAACAAATAAAACAGAATATAAGAAATTTATGTGATTCGAAAATTCTATATCCATTGGTAGAGATAGAGAAGATATCACTGTGATGAAAAAAAAAAAAAAAAAAGTCTCAAAATCAATAATCATAAAAGCAATACCCCAACTTTTAAATAAATAAATAAATAAAAACAAACGAACAAACAAAAGCAATACCCTAATTAACAATTTTTCTCTCATAAGCACATAATTTAGGCATGCTAATACATATTAACACACTTTTACCATGTGTATTTTTCATTTTTCTCTCATGGACACATATTTTGAGCATACTAATACAAATCACCATACTTTTGCCATGCGTATTATTATGATTGATGTTATGTTGCTGACATGGAAAAAGTTGTGTGCTGATATGTATTAGTTTGTTTAAAATATGCTCACAGTTGTGTGCTCACAAGAGAAAAAATGGTATATTATTATGATTAAATTTATGTTACTTATATAAAAATCACCACATATATTATTATTATTGAAATTATATTGTTTACACGATAAAAATGTAGTGGTGTGTATAAGTACTATACCTAAATCGTGTCCGTACTAGAGAAAATCTGCCCTAATTAGTAACTCAAAAAGGTTTCCAATGACTAAATTTTACAACATGTGCTTATATATGGACTCTACCTAGAGCGACCTTCTCTTATTAAGAACAATAGAAAGACAAGGCTAAAAAGACACCTATAATCATATGCATACTGATACTATACGGCATAGACAAAATAGGTTTCCATGAAATCAAGGCTTCCATTATGTAAGACAATAGAAAGACAAGGCAGAGAAGAAACCTATAATCACTATTTATAGCATATGAGTGTGGTGACACAGAAAAAATAGGTTTCCATGAAATCAAGGCTTATGTGGACTGGCCAATTAACAAAAGTCATGTATGTGAACAAATTTAAACCACATAATAACAAATTCACATTGGCTTAAATTGTGCTAAGAGTATAATTTTAAATTGTCATGATCTCCTCAAAATAACATCTTAAGGTAACTCAATAAGAGAGAGCGTGTGACATGATTTGAATATATAATTCTATATTATCATGGGTGAAGGGCCTATTTAATCACCTCAACTTCCGTCTAGATTTGTTAAGAATATTTAATTATTATTGTTTAATTTTATCCAAAAATGTTACGGGTCTAATGGTTACTTAATCAAAATACAGAAAAGAGTCTAAAAACATTGATTTTTGAGTATAATACAAGAAGAGTATTATGTGTCAAGTTGTTTTTATTATTATTATTATTATTATTATTATTATTATTACATTTTCGAAACTATAATTACAATAGCCAGGTTTTATAAATTTGTTACAAAATCTAAATAAAATAAAAAAACAATAAGCAGAACTTTAATTATCATAAAAGAATTTGAATCAAATAATAGTTATCTTCGAAAAGAAATAGAAATTTAAGCCTTCAAAATGGCCATCAATTTGTTCTAGTGATTTGAAAGGATGAGTCAAATCCAATATTGTGAAATAATATTCCTTATGAGTACAGTCATCACTTAGAAAATGACAATAAAAAGTACTTGGGCTGCTCGTTTGATCAACTGAGACGGCCTGCCTAACTCAAACCTACCTAAAAATACTTGCTTTGATCCAAGAATAATTGGGTTCGGTTTCAGTTGAAGTTGATTCAACGTATACATTACAACTACTTATGTTTTTATTCTTTGCTACTTGCTATGATAACGATGTTTGTCGGGTATGTTCATAGAAGGAATTATTATCTCCTAGATTTTAATCTCCTTTTATCAGTTTTTCTTAGTTTTCAAATGTTTGGATTTTCTTTCTAGAGATCATTATGATTTTATACAAATAATTATTATCTTAAGTTTGTTGTATTATCAATCAAGACATACTTCAATCATGTTCTAGTTAATATCTACATATTATAATTACATCAAAAACTCATTCTAATATGAGGTCATAGGTTTAATGTTGTCTAAAATAACAGAAAGAGTTACTAGCTTTACCACCGTCCGTTATAGTTTGATGATAAAGTGCGTTTATTTTGACAGACAATGATTCATATTTGAATCCCAACATTGTGTGTGGTATTAAAAAAAATCGAAAGAGATAACATTAATTTCAACCAAAACAATTCATCAAATATATAACCAGTTTCTTAATTGAGTAAATTAGTAAGTGAAAAAATATATATCAAAACAATAGAAATTTAAAAAATATAAGGAAGAAAGAAAAAATTATAAAAAGAACTCAACATGAAAGAATTCATACTTTGCTGATAATTCTAATTCTCTCTACAAATTTTCAAATGATTTCCCTTCTCCTTTTACATCAAATAGCTTTTCAATTTTAAAAATCAATAATATTAGACAATCCAAAAAATTAGCATTAAAACCAACCCAAATATTGTGAATGTGATTTGCCCTTAATTAACATATCATTTATCACATAACCTCATAATTTATGTGGTGATGACAACTCATTTGTCACATTATTTGTGTTAATTTTTTGGGTTATATAGTATTACTTTTTAAAATTTTACCCCTTTATATATATATATATATATAAAACAAAACCAAATATCTTAATCAAAGAATCATAACAAGAACAGAATAAAAAAAAAAAAAAAAAACTTGACAAACTCGGATCTTTATATGAGTATTAAAAATATAAAAACCACGACATACAAAGAAAAAAGTCTCAATCTTTGTGTTTATTTCTTGATATGCTTCACTTTGAATATATATATAATCATACAATAATACAAATCAAATCAAAATATAAAATAAACCGGAACTAACAATCTTGAGATATTAAAGTTTGGCTCTAATACGCATTCATTCTTAGTTCATATGGTGTGCATTTTTCCTTTCATGTTAAAGATGAGATTAATCCCATCATACGTATTTTATAAGAATGTGAGATCGATATTATGGAAATAAATATCACCTACACAAATCTCGGCAATTGACCGACTTGTTTACTGTCATATTTAGGGATGGTAAAATTATCCACGGATATAGATATCTGTAAGAATCCGCTCCATTTAAAATGGGGATGGATACAATTATTTCGGGGATGGAGCGGGGATGGATATCATCCTAATATCCATTTTATTTTCATGGATGGGGCCGGATGGATATCATCTATGGATATCTATCCCCATCCAAATCCATTATAGATTTTAATATTTAAAAAATATAAAAATTTATTATGTAATTATTAATTCTAATTATATAAGTTATTATTAATTTTTATATTTGAACTTTATTAGATGTATTTGTTTCTCTTTAAATAGGATAAAATGTACTGTTACATATATTAGTTACATTTTTCTCTTGTAAACTATAAAAATTTAAAGTTTTTTCATCGGATACGAATATAAACGGAGCGAGGATGGATATCTCTATCTTAATTAGCAGATTATCCGAATTCGCTCCGCTCACTTAGAAATGGGGATAGATGCGAGAAGGGAGATATATATCTCAAACGGATGTGGGGATGAATATTGGGATATCCATACCCAATCCGATCCATTGCCATCCCTAGTCATATTCATGCTTGATTACGGGCTTAAAATGTGGTCCACAGCCCAACAATTTAGAAACTATACGCGTCTACTCTGGGCCTAAGCTTACAAGCCCTTTAGCTACCCAATTTCGATATAATTTGCACCATCTCTTATGTTGGATCTGATCGTGTGCAGACGTGTGTTCCTCGTCTGTTTATTTATCATCTATTCATCTCCATTCTTTTCAATTTGTACTGAGCGCCAACAGTCAACAACCCAACCTGGCAGCCCAACCACTGTTGTTAATCCAGCGTCCCCACTAGCCACTTCTCACATATACAATATGGGTAATTATATTGCAGATTCTTTCACATCCCATCTTTGTAAACCAGCATTCAACAATATGGGTAATTATATTGCGGGAGGTTCATCAAAATGTTGTGATATTCTTTGAGAGAAACAAGCTTTTTCAGTTACTAAAGCATTAAACAATGATGAACTTTCAAATGGATAAGGTCAAAATCAAAAGATTAATTTAAAGTGTTTCGGTAATACACGTTGGAGATCACATATGATATGTTATCAAGCATAATCATTACATTCTCATCCATAATTGATTTGCTTGAAATAGTAGCAAAAGATGTGTTCAACTCTAGTAAGTAAAGATTTCAATCGAAATATCGGCTAGAATTTTATATATTGTCATTTGATTTTCTAATTATTTTATATTTGATCAAAGATATATTTGGATTGACAATTGAATTGTCACATGTTGACATGCACTACAAAGGAAAGATAAGCATGTTTTGAATGTTATGAAGTTAGTTGGAGTACCATATATGCATTCAAAACTTGCAAATTGACAAGGGATAATGGATGTGATTTATTATTTGATCAAGCTCTTCCTTATTGTGTCAAGCATGACAGTGATGTCCACAACATGGATAATATGTTTGCTCCATTGTCCACAACGTAAAACTCGATCAAAATATCACAAACATGCATCATTATCGAGTTGAACTATTTTACAATATTTTGGATATGAAACTTTAACATCAAAACAATCGTTTTAACCTTGCGATTAAGTTGGATAAAACGTGGTTTATCTGTTATTGATAGTAGAGTGAACATTTTGAATACTCATTTACAAAATCAAATGGAAGATTAGTGATTGATTGAATGATAGTTTCATAGTTTACATTGAAAAAATGAGTTCAAAAATATTCATAACGAAAAATATTGTATAACGATTTCAAATATATAACCACGTAAAAGATAATATTGTAGATTTTTAACAACCATGAATGAAATGAAAGTTTTTTTAGTTTTTTAGTTTTTAGTTTTTAAGTTTATATATATATATTAAATCGACAATAAACTCTATAGAGCTTTTTTATTAATAATAATAAAAATAAAAAATAAAAAGGAAAAAGAAAAACGAAATATATACATATATATATATATATATATATATATATATATATATATATTTCTGTATATCTGAATCCTCATGAAATTCCTACCTTCGCACATGATCATCATCAATTTTATAACCTAATGGTCTCTTAATAGTTTCCAAAGTTCAACTGATTCAATTTAATATATACTTTTTCATGTCATTTGTTGGAGAATGGAGAATAAGAAAAAGAACCTCCCCATTCACAATTGAAAAGTTTAAATGGTAGAAAGAGACGGTTGATTTGAGTACATCTCTGGAACCCTCATCTTATAATCTTTCTCGACAGATACATGGTTTCTGCATCAGCAACTATATGATATTATGATGTGCTTAAATTCTAAGAACTGTATAAAAATTACTACTACTAATTTTGAAGCTATTCACCTACCACGTTAATTTTCTTTTTCTTTCAAAAATCTTGACCATTCATTTCTGAGAAAAAAAGGTATATATATCTTTTCACTAACATTTCTCTATCTCAATGAGAAAGAACAGATAAATTTGATTGACTTTCTATGACTTAAACATATAGGCAAAATATGAATATGATTTGTTTAGTACTTGAAAATTGGAATTGAATGTGGGATAAGATTTCAAAACCAAATTTATCTGTTCCAAAACCACCCTAAATTAGACGAAATGAGATTGGCTATGTGGTGCGACTCTCACACCTACACAATTAAGGTTGTAGGTTCGAGGCTTAATCTCCTTAAGGACAAAGCTAGTTTTATTAAATTCAGAGAGTTTTGGGAGCCAATTAGATAATTTTATAAAATTATAATAGAAAAATGTATATAATTAAAAAAATCAGGGTAAAATGTTTATAAATTTTAACCCCACCCTAAACCCTACTCATCCAAACCCCAAATTAATTGTAAATTTGTAATAGTTCAAAAAACCACCCTAAATTGAAAGAGATGGTTATTGGATAGTTAAAGGGACTTAAGTTCAGACTCCATCTAACATATGCTAAATCCGCATTGAGCATGATAATAAGCATCCTTTTAAGATATATCAGGATACATTCATAGAAATTAAAGATCGATCACTGGCTGGCCATTTTGAGGCATATGCATTTGGTTGCTCTACAACAGCAACTAAAATGAAAATTAAAATTCTTGTCACCCTAAAAATGAAACAAAAATCAAGTACTTAATTAAGACTAAAAATATATACTAGATTAAAATTATAAATAGACACAAATCACTCCATACAAAGATCTCTCATTATGTACACTTGACAGCAAGTAATAGATGTAGCAGCAAGCCCTTGCAGACATGCATATTATATGATACAATAAACACCAAATTACAATCTCTCTTACTTAGCTAGATCCATATTACCTCCTTTACATACTTCATACATGGCTAAGTCACAACTCAAGGATCTTCTACACACAAGCAAGTAAGAAATGAAAACATCCCAATGGTACAATGACAATTACCGGATTCCATCTGAAATTATCACCATAACATATTGATATTGCAAAGCTACGTACACAAAATCATATATAGTTACGAAATTTGTGAAAAAATATCAGATTAGGTTTCAGGACATTACCCAAATTCAATTTAAAATACGGGGCATGACTAACACTATCATGCTGTGTAACTCACTTTTGTACACGGATATTTCATGGTCCCAAACGATACGGACCATCACCCATATAGTGTCCATCCATATAGAGAGCAGCAGCATTCTGTGGATGGAGGCCATCCATCACCATGAACTGCATATCTTCAGAGGGTTTCCAGTGCCGTTTTCTTTGGTTTATGAACCAATTATTTATCTGTTTTTGGTCCAATCCAGTTGATTCAGCCAATGCCAGCTTCTCTGTTTCCTGTGAGATTACCACAATGATTCTTGAGTTACTATAGCAAGATTAAAACTAGAAATTAAATCACTTAGCGATTTTATAAAATATGCACGTACCGAAGGATAAGGCCATTTGTAGTGTAACTCCCACCAGTTAAGTAGCTTCTGCCTTGCTTCTTTGGGTAGCTTCCCTTTCTTCTTTTTCTTGGACAGCTCTTGCTTGAGGCTACTCAAGTAACCACTATACTTCCTCAATAGGTGGTTCTTCAGTTCTCGATCTTCAGCCCGTGGATCAATTTCAGGGAGTTCAGTTTCCCCTCCGCTGTTGTCTTGATCCTCCTCGGATGAACCAACACCCTCACACTTCTCATCTGTCCATTTGCAAAAGCTAGTGTTAGTGATGAATTGATGAAACAATAGCACTTGACCAGAAAATCAAATTATTCGTATAGATATAGCATTGCTACAATGTCCAATCAGTCCCATCTTAGACAGTTAACATGAACATTCAGATTCGACAGAAATTAATAATACTTCTTTTTCTATGTTTGGTGCAATACACGGAAAATTCAAAAACATTGGTATATATTCAAGATTTGTGACTACACATCTCAAATTAATAATAACTTCCATGGATTTATTAGCACATCATCTTTTTATGCTGTAACCACATTCTACAAAACTGTATCCACGCTACCAAAATGATGAAGTCAACACATCATTGAACAATTACCACATCATGAATTTGATATGCATCGATCAGGCACCACCAAATGCCTTAATGTGTTTGCTTACAAATTGAACCGGCAATGCTTGAAGAACTCAGAGGTGAATACCAAAAAGAAAACATAACATACATGAGTACAACAACGACCAGAATGAGAAAGCCTTAATACAATAAGGATTAGCAGGTGTAATTAGCATTGGCCAACGCCTAGATAGCTGAAATTTTAGAAATGATGAGACCATTGCTGGCAGCAACAGAAAATTAAGCTAGCATATAGTTAGTGATCCTAGCTAAAAACTTAAGAAGCAAATGTTCCCTTCCTCTTTTTTCAAAGACATTGTGGTCACATTGAACAGAAGTCATCACAAAAGACTATATAACTAGCTAGATTGGTAACACATGTAAATCAACTGTTACTCAAGTCACTTTAAATTGGGAATCTAATCTACAACGAGTGAGAAGTTGACCATATGTAGGATGGTGGAACTAGCGTTGGGAAAGTAGATAAAATGAAGTAAACATGCCAAGCTATACATTCAATGTGCAGGCACAAATAGTTTCCTCAGTAGTCTAAGAATCACTATTTTTTGAAACTATTTCAAAACCGAAATAATCATTAAATATCCTTCCTCAAGATGCCTGAGGAATTAAGATGAGGAAAAACTAATTTGAGATATAGTGCATTTATTAGTGAGAAAAAACCGGCAAGTTTGGGACAGATTTTTAAGAGTAATTTGTGATATATAGTGTCAAATTAAAAACATCTGATCTCATGGTAAGAGCACCTCTCTCTATCTCAAAATCTGCTCTAATTCTTAAGGAAAATGCACCTCTCTATCCCAAAATCTGCTCTAATTGTTAAGGAAAATTCATTTTTATATTTATCTTCAATATGCCTTGCACACATTAGTCATTAGTCATTACCAAATGAAAAAAAAAAAAAAAAAAAAAAAATCCTTTCAACCCAATAAAAGAGACTGTGCTATGCATGCTCCGGTGATAAATAGGAAGTCAGTAAACAAATTAGTAATTCAAGCACGCAAAAGAAGAAAATAACGAAATTAGAAGTGAAGCTTCAATCAATCCGCCCAACATGATATATATATATATTTTTAAATACATAATATCTGATTAACAAATTACCGGATCAATATAACGAAAGTTTGAGCATTCAAAACAAGTAAAACAAAATTCTAAATACCCAATTTGAAATTTTATTGCCAAAACCTGTTAGAGATATTGGAAAACAGAAGGAAATCCTATATATTATGGTCATCCTAACCATCAAACTCATAAGTAACCACTATTTAGTGAACTATAAGCCAAGCTCACCAAGCTCAATTCTACAAGCACTCTAGATTAATTAGTAGATATTTTACTAAATTTTAAATAATCGTTTTATGTTAACCGACTAAGGCGTCTACAAGACACTAAACTGACTAGCATTGAATTTGCCAAAATCCTATGAAAAAAAAAAACATAAACAAAAATTTAACAAGTAGAGAAAAGAGTAAACAACATTTAATAATACAAGTACTCTTCCTATTACTCTTCCTATGTTAAAAAAAAAAAAAAAAAAGTGCTCTTCCTATTACTCTATTAGCAAGCAAAAACGAGAGGCTTACCATAATCACAAAGAAGTTCAGCTGCAAATCTCTCTCTCTTCCCACAAGTTCATGAATCCATCCATTTCTTTGACAAGAAATGAGAGGTTTTTTTTTTTTTTTTTTTTTTTTGATAATCACAAGAAATGAGAGTTGATTTGAAGCATTTGAGTCATATGGGACCAAAATCCGACTAAACATATCAACAAATCTCAACCCCCCAAAAAAAAAAACCCTTAAAAAGTTCAATAATAATTTGCTGGTTTATTATCTCTCTCACCCATTAAGAACTAAAATAAAAAGTTCTCCACCGGAGAACGGACCTATTATTTATATTAGCAAGCACAAACGAGAAGCTTACCATAATCACAAAGAAGTTCAGCTACAAATCTCTCTCTCTTCCCACTAGTTCATGAATCCAACCATTTATTGTCAAAGAAATGAGAGTTGATTTGAGTCATATGGGACCAAAATCCGACTAAACATACCAACAAATCTCAACCGCGAAAAAAAGAAAACCCTTAAAAAGTTCAATAATACTTTGCTGGTTTATTATCTCTTTCAAGTCTCACCCATTAAGAACTAAAATAAAGTTCTCCACTGGAGAACGACCAATTATTTATATATAAAATAAAATAGAGAATTTAAATATATCTGACAAAGCCGTACAGGCTACATGGGGTAGCACTGATCTGAACAGCATCCTATGTTCTCCAAATTTTCTCTTCTTTTTAACAAAAAAAAAAAAAAAAAAATCGATTGTTGGCTTGTTGCTCTACAACTTCCAAGTTCAAAGCGAAGAATAATAATCTCGGGGAACCACGAAATGACGCCATCTATCTATATCGAGGTATGTTATTGTATATTTTACACAGAACGATTATCGAGTCAGATTTTAACACGAAAACAAACCAAACCAAGAGGCAGTCGAGATTTTGGGAAAGAAAACTGAAAACCTAATCGATATGGAAAAAGCCAACCGCTATATACTAGAAGGTAACGTGTTGTTTCACCATTTCTTACACAGGAAATCTAGCACTCCTTTTCAAAAAAAAATAATCTAGCATGAACAAGAGCGTTTTTGACTTTTTGTCTTAACTTCATCCTTATCGAGTGGACATCGATTGATATCAAGAAGAAACGACACCCGATATTGTACTAATAAAAAAATGGGGATTAGGGTTTACTAAGCATTGATCAAAGTTGCATAATCTGAACTTTCAAAGTCTGCGGTCTTCTCTATATATTCTGTGGACAGTGTAATTATCTGGGTCAAGGTTTTTCTTCTCCGGGATGGGAAATTGTGAGTCAATCAATGAATGAAAATGATGATCTGAGACTGACAAAAACAATATCTATAGCTTCGAACAACGAAACTTGTTCGGTTCTTCATTTCTTGAAGATGATTATATAGAAGAAAGTATACGTACCAGCGTTGAAGATCCGGGCAGGGCCGGTGCTGAGCATATTGAGCTGAGTTTCGATTCTTCGAATGAAATCCATGGCTTCTTGTATAGGCCTTGTAAGCTCCTCCCGATATTTCACCAGCATGTCATAATAAGCTTCCTGTAATTTAATTTGTTAGTTTATTTGAGTCAAGATCATATATAGAAGACAAATGGACTCACGAGAGACTATAATTGAAATTGTAATAAATTAAGTTCAATGAAAAGAAAACCATCACCATAAACTGATCAAGTTCTGGGTCTTTGGAAGAGTCTCTAGAAGAGACAGATGATCGCTGTCTTGACTCAAACTCCTGTCTAGCAGCTGAGAGCCGAGCCACTACTTCCGGCGGAGCTCCCACCTAATTATAACCAAAAACACAAGTGAGAAACTGATACAAATTACGGTGGAAAAAATATTTATAAAAAAAAAAAAAAAAAAAAACGAACGCTCTGCATCGAAACACTAGTTATAATGTTTTTTTTTATTATTATAGTATATATATGAGGTTATTACACGCACCTTTTGGCAATCCATGTAAGCTTCCAAGAGGCTGGAGTAGTGAGGATGGTTGATAATTTTGGCTTTAATAGCTTCGGCTTCATTAGTGTTGGAGCTCTCATTTCCTTCTGGTGATTGATGTCCTCTCATAAGAGGGTAGTGAAATTTTTGACCAAGTTGTGAAGTGCTAGCTTCGGTTTTCACGATCGGATTTGTCTCTGATTGAAAACAATTACCAGATTGAAGATGAAAGCCGCTGCTTATAGGCATCTGGGTCACGTTTGTCGTCGACCCACTGCTTGCACGACCACCGTATGCTGAAGAATTCGCTCCAAGAACCTGAGAAGCGTATAAGAAATTCCCTCTAGGAGTTGTGTTCTCGTTTAGCTGATGATTGTAATCTTCCATTTCTAATCAAACCCAGATGAGGAAAAAAAAAAAACCTAGCTACCACAAAATCCAGAAGAGAAAAAAAAACCCAAAACCCTAAAGCAAGGACTATCTAGAAAGACACAGAAACCCTAGAGAGTGTTAGCTAGGCAGCTGCTTGTCATCCGATAAAAGAGTTTTTCATTACCATGTCGAAATAGTGTAGTGAGAATTCATGATTTTGGAAAATTTAGGAATGAAAATCTAGTACACGATGAAGTGGAGTTGCACCAGGACTTGGTACATATATGTTAGATGTCGATCAACATAATAAAAAGAAACAGATAAGAAGAAGGGACAAAAAAGCAAAAGAAAGAAAGAGTGATCAGATCGACATGGAAGTGGGGACTGAAGAAGAAGAAGAAGGTGTGTGTAGATTAACCGGAACAGGCAACGGCTGCGTGTCTTGGTGGTAGTTGACAAGACTTTTTTGAAAAGAGAAAGAAAAATATATTTTGAAAATTAATAAAGGCAAACATGGAAGGACCATGAGATAAGGCAACAACTACTACTCTACTGGATTGTAGATTTTTTCCTTTCTCTTTTAAATATTTTATTAGACTTTTCCCTTTCACGGACGTTCCATTTTTCACCTTATTTTGATTGCTTTTTATTGGGTTTTTTTTTTCTTATTTGACATTCCACTCCTCCTCTAGCTTCCTTTGCTTTTATTTATATATATAGAGATAGAGTCATTGAGATGTGTGAGAAAGAAAAGAGAGAGAGAACAATCCACTCAATGCATTTAAATATTTCATAATTTGTGATAAAGTTTATTAGTTTAATGATTAGCAATAATCAGATGCTACAAATTCGAATGTTATGTATCACGAGGGTTTGAATTAAATTATTTTTTAGCAAATAAATTATTTTATTGTTGTTTTTTAAATATATATATATATAATATGAAAGTCAAGTATTTACCTTTTCCACAAACCCATAAACGTAATAATAATACTCATTATAATTATGATGTCCAAAGCTTTCTCATTTAATTATCAACTTATAAATAATGCAAAATTCTATTTTAAATGAAATTAATAATACAAATAATTATCATGATAATATGAAATTGCCTCGGTGGAAGCCATTCAAACCAACATCTAAGAGGTTGTTGGTTCGAGACATATCCCCTCCCTAATCCTAGAATTGTAACAGTAAAAAAACGATAAATATTTATATGACAATATGGGAGTCATGCTATCTCCTCCAATCTCGTTATACTATAACAATAAAAAAGAAAAAATGGATAAATTTTTACATGACGATAAGAAGTTGGTTAAATTGGAAATCCCTCATATCTACATTCATAAGGTTGTGGGTTTTTATTATGTTCCCCTTCCGAACAAATATTTTTATATAAATATTTTTAACAACTGAAATTCTTAACATTTTATACAAAATAAGAGATCTCATCTTCTTAAAATTTATGAAGTTCTGCGCATCACCTCTTATTATATGTGGTAGTGCATATCCCTTTTACATTGGTAGTGAAGAGTTTAAGTCCCCCATATGTATTTTAAAAATATTTATGAAGAGTTTTCTCTCAATTTATAGGTGTAGAGATCTCATGTAGTCCTATTGTAATACTTAAAATAAAATAAAAAATTAAAAAAAAAATTAAGGAGTCGCGGGAAACAATAATCCATGACCAGGGCATAGGTTTTTCTTGTTTATTTTTATTTTTATTACTTTTCAAATATTATATATATACACTTCATCCGTGGTTAATTATTATTTCTTTAATGCTAGTTGGCAGGGACTAAATTTCTTGATTGTAACAATTAGAAATCCTTTACCATTTTAAAAAAAAATTAAAATTTTAAAAATTCCTTACCATTTTCGAGAACATCTTCGATATGATAACCCCAAAATGGAAATCCAAATGATCTTCCGGAATAAGGAATAAAACACATCTATTTGTCGACAAAGAATAAGTGTAAAGTACCAAAACAGCATTTATCTTTGGAATGGAGCAATTAAGCTACTTTAATATTGTGATTCTTTTGCCGATTTAAAATTAAAGAATCTTAAGGTTCTGATAATGCAATGAGTGAACATGATTTAGTAGCACTCACATCACATTAATAAAATTATGAGTTTTCCTTACCAACTTTTAAATTCATAACAAAAATAAATAAATTCGGATAAAGCACGCTAGAATGAGTTACCATAAATTGGAACAAAATTTGACAAGAAGAAGAAAATACATAATTAAGCTAATTCATTATATATATATATATACAGAAATTCTATTATCAGTTCGAACTGACAAAAGTTATATCAGTTCCTTGCATGTGGACCACTGGATTTAAATACTTTGACTTGGCTGTATGCACTTGTCAGTCAAAGTAATTAAATCCAGTGGCCCACATACAAGGAACTGATATAACTTTTGTCAGTTCGAACTGATAATAGAAAGACTATATATATATATATATATATATATATATATATATTGAGTCTCTCATAAAAGATCCATTATTTTAATTTCGGTAAGGACCACTATGAAATCACATCGATTTGAATGAATTTTGATTTGATTTTTTTTGTGGATGATAAGTTCATTGAAATCTACCTATGAATAAAATTTGAAAAAATTTCAACCACTAGAACTATTTATCCCGATTATTTCAAATATGAAGGCATCGAAAAATTGGGCGAAATATAAAAAATTCAAGAAAAATAGTTTGAGTGCTTAAAAAATTCTCAAAATTAAATCATTAGTAGATTTCGATGAACTTATCATCTATAAAAAAATTAAGATTAAAATTCATTCAAATCGATGTGATTTCATAGTGGTCTTTACCGAAATTAAAATAAGGGATCCCTTATAAGAGACTCACTGATATATATATATATATGAAATTTCTTCCGGATTTGTTTGGATTCATTATCAAATAATTAATTACTATATATATAAGAGATCATATATTCATTTGATGATATCAATCTATTCAATTTAAATTCAACTCATCTATAATTTTGTTTTAAGGTACAAACATTATTTTTACGGTTTTACTAAGTTTGATTGAAAAATATTTAAAAAAAACAAAAAACAAATTGATAGAAAAATGTGAAATTCACAATATCAAAATCAAGTACAGTATATGCTTAGGGTACGGATATTGAAACTCATAAAACTTATTAGTACACCCATTTTTATAAGTACATTCATATCTAAAATTTAAAAAATAAATATTACTATAAATATCCATCTTAATGCCAATAGTACCCTCATTGAAATAAATATATTCATTTTAATACATATTATTTATAAACACTCTTAAATTATTATCAATCACACCCAATTTATAAAATAAAAAATCATATTATTTTTAGAATCAAATCCTCTTTAAATGATGGTCCAATTTACTTTTGGAAATATCTCGAATGTAGGAGCCCTATAAAAGAGAATATGTGGAACCGTATGTGGTCAAGATATTTTCAATCTGGAATTCTCTTATTTATACAACTATCTTTAAAATAAAAAAATATTACTGATATCTACTGTAAAAAAATAAAATAATAATAAAAAAATTGTTTATTAATAGAGTTCATAACTATACATAAAAGAAAAACAAAATACAATATGATAATCATGTGGTAATAGGAAAGTTTGAAACTTAAAATAAATTTGGAGTTTAATTAGGGTTTATTATAAAAATTAGGGTTTATCATAAGTTTTTTTCTTTTTTTTTAATAAAGAAACATAGTTGAAGATATGAGTGTAATTAATGAGTGTTTATTTTTAATTAAAATAATTTATCCTTATTTATAAATTTCTATTGAGATATTTTTATAATTAATTTTTTTAATAAAATATAAGTGTACTAATAAGTTTTATGGGTGTTAATATCGACATCCATATACTTATTATTTTATCTAACATAGTTATTGTACAACTTTTATCAAACGCACTCAACCATCTAGCATTTACCGTGAGCACGATAACCGGTACACAAGGGGTGCGTCCTTCCCGATCCTCTCCAATGTCAGATTTTACGTTCCAACTTTCATTTTCAAAAACAATAAATGACAAACAGTTTATTAGATTTAGAGTAATGATGAGAAATCAATTCGATTTTCACGAGACACAATACCTAATGATCAATTTAATATTAATTTGCAGATAGTCACTGCCTTTGAATTCTAGCTTTAAGGGTCGGTCTTAAAATCATTTTACTCCTTGAAAGATTTTGGCTAAAAATTACGCTTGACTGTGAATTCACATTCTCAGTTATTAAACTGGCAGTACCAGGTGAGTGAGACTATGACTAGTACTACCTAGTCCAAATGTTGTTCATCTTCGCTAGGGCAACCCTGCCTCCTCTCAATTACCTCTTCTTCTGACACCACCTAGGACACTTTGCTCAATTCAAATGGCTCGTCAATGTGTCGAGATTAATTATTTGACGTGGATGGTCGTATTTAAATATCATTTATATTAATAATGTGTGTGAGTGTCAACTTTAGAACTATGTAGTGTTATAGAGTCGAGATAAGTTATAATTCATATTTTATTATATTACGGAGTCAAATCTCATACGAAAAAACATATTGAATCTCGTAATATATCAAACCTCTAGCATATTGTATTTAGGATAATTGTTAATTGAATACTTTTAATTGTCGTTCGTACCTTAATATTAATGGGGTGTATTCAACAGTAAAATTTCAAGTGAAATGAATGTTATTAAGCATTCGTCACATGTGCACTACAGAGATTTTTTTTTATTTTTTTTTGACAATATCTATTAAGTTGGGATCAGATATTTTTTTTAAACCCTTTTACTATTAGTAGGATTCGAGCCGCAGTTTGTCTATTTACCAATCGAACTACACCCCTATTGGCCTATAGAGAGTTACTGTATATTACCTTTATAATTGTACACTAATTTGGTATTGTTCGACACGAAACGAACACATATTTTAATGAAAACAGATAGATCAACAAACCTTTCCAATCACCATTAAAGCATTTAAAAAAAACCACAAAGCTAGCTAGGGTTCTTGGTTTTATGAGTAGCAGTAGTAGTGACCAGCGAGTGAGCTCCTCAACAGGTATGTTTGTGTAAATGTGTAAATGTAATGTGATGTAATAAGATGATAACAGAGAAGTCGGGTCCGTATGGTGTACACATAGTACAAAATTCAACGGTAAACAGTGAAAAGGAGGGGGGTCTCTGATGATCAGAAACTGAACAAGATTGTACTGTTTATGATGACCATTTGCAGGAAAAACCACGTGTGTGTACAAAACACAGCAAAGAGAAAAGACAAATTAAAAGACATGAAATATACAAGTCCATATGCATATGCATATGCATATGGTTGCTGCTGCTGCTGTTGCTTGCTTGGCTAGCTCCGCAACGAGGTATTGTATTAGCTGGCGGCGACGACCACCACTCCCCCACCACCAATATTTATCGCTTATTCTAATTTTTTCCATATAATTTATAGATACAGACACAAAAAGATATATATAAAAAGAGACTAGTCCCTGACCCAGTGACTGTGACTGTGCAGTGACCCAGTTTTGATTAACACCCCCGAGAGATGCGCGCTACAACTACAAGCTGTGGGGGCCAAGTGAAAAGGGTCCCCTTCTTTTGCTTTCATAAAAAACAATAATAATAAAATTTTAAAAAACAAAATATATAGTTTTTCTCAGTAAAGACTTGGAAACTAATTTCCAACTCACAGTCAGAACTCAGAACAGGTACTTAGTGGTCTTCATTTGTCATTCAATGCACTCACAGTCACTAACTGCTCGGCTCTTCGCCTCTTCGCCTCTTCCCCATGCCATTTTATTGTTTTTAATATTGTTTTCTTTACTATTGGAATAGTATCACTACAATGATCTCCATTAGTTAAAATATATATATATATATATAATGTGATGTTATTTAGTTAGTGTTAACGGAAGTCAATGAAACTAATTGTTTAGGGTCTTAACAAAGATTTCGTGGCAAGTTCTCATCCGAACTTTGATGATGATGATGAGTTGGGTTTCATCTGTACAGTTTGGTTGTCTATTATTGGTTTGGTGCTTGCCTTTTTTCAATCAAATCATCATCTACAATCATCATTTGAATGAGCTGTTCCTGTCATGTCACCCAAAATCAAGCGACATACAAGCCTTGTAGTTTTTTGTGGTGGTAATTACTGCTAACCCATTCAAATAATGTTGATATGTTTGGTCTTTACATAACATTCAATAATTTAACTCCTCCTTCTGCTATTACTCCTATTAGTATTACATTCAATTCCAAATCCAGGATAAATAACAATCCCACCATTTTCTTCTGCTTTTCTTGGATATTGCTGGACAATGGAGGGAATATTTTGCCATGATGAATTTATTACATCAATTCGAGAAAAAACTGTGAAGAAAAAAATCCTAGTCAACCAATTAAACACTTAATTTAAAGTCGTTTATTTTATCCTTCAATCTTATAATATCAGGTGTTATATCAAAAATAAAATAACAAATATATAATTACTGGTATTTTAAAAGATATATTATATAATTCTATAAACAGAGATTTGTGAAATAAGAATCCAAAGATTTGTTAATTATGATCAAACCTCCTTGATTTATGACACCATGATTATTCCTAAATTTGTTTTTATTATTCCTTAATAAATCCACGACAAAGTATATATGCTTAGATCTATTCATAAATCATACTAAAGTACAGTTTAGTATACATGCATAAATTTCACACGTGTTTAACAACTTTTGACTGCAGAAAGTGCATGTACGTGTGGATTCAATATTGCTTTCTATATAATATTGTAATAAAAATATTACTTTCAATATAATATTGCTGTAAATTCTTAAAATAAAATTTATTTTATATTATATAGCAGTTCCTATACAAAAATATTAAGTCACAAAGTTATAAACATCCATAATACAACTTTGGTATGTGAGATTACGTTAAGTTCCCTAATTAAATAGTATCTTTAATTCACGTTTAAGCAACCAATTAAGACTAATTACAAGAATCCAAGAGGATAATGTTTGGCTTGTGATACACACAATGACAAGTAACCCATAGCCTGCGTGGTATAAATATCAACCACATAATGAAATTAAACATGTATCGGTTCAGATGTCTGTTTAGATCTGACAATATCAATTGTTACAGGTACAATCTATAATGAAAACTCTCATTATAGAAGAAGGGTCTATCCACCCGTTGTGATTTAATAGGCAAATGTATGACTTGAATCTCTATCATTAAAGTGGAGAGGAAATTTAAGAGCTTGTTTGATTGGATTTTTGAAAAACCTCTATTGATAAAAGATCTACTTATAGTAGATCTATTAGAAGTATAGTTCTTGAAGAAAAAAAAAATTATAATTGTTTGGTTAGTAGACTATAAAAAAAATAAAAAATAAAAAATAAAAAATAAAATTCTATTTGGAGAAACACCTTCCCATGAGCTTTTACCTAATAAAGGTTTAAACTCTAATAGTCTCTGTTCAATTTAAAATAGATAATCTCAAAAGCCCAACCAAATAACTCTAAAAAAACTCAAATAGACATTTACAGACCTTTTGAGGCAATAAAAAACTCAACAAAACAAGTACTAAGGGGTCGTTTGTTTTTTTGTCTGAAGACTGAATAGTGACTGAAACCTGAATCTGAATGACATGTTTTTTTTTTTATTTTTTTCTCGCGTCTGAATGTACTGTCAACATATTTGTTTTTTAAAAATAAAATTGTCTGAAAAGAAGTAATTTTACATCTATACCCATACTAATTAAAATAAGTAATTCAACATGCAACACTCTTTATAAGATTTTGTATGTTCATCTGCAAACAAAGTTTAATTTAACAAAACAAAAAAAAAATCATGTAGGAATATAATTTTGCATGTTATTCTACAAACAAAATTCAAGTTCAATTTATTGTAAAAAAAAAAAAAAAGTTCAAATTCAATTTTACATATTGTCCAAATATCCGGTATATAATTCTAGAAACCATTTTTGTTTTTTGTTTTTTGTTTTTTTTTTTTTTGTGTTTTTTTTTTTGTTTTTTTTTTTTTTTGTTTCCTGGATCATAACCAATATTTTTTTATTTTTTTTATTTTTATAAAGGTTCCTAGATACCATTTTTTTTTTAAATAGGTCCCTAAATTATATACACCGGTACATATATATATATAAACAATTATTCTATAACTTCTTCAAACCACAAAATCTAATCAATATCGAATGCAACCACAAAAAAAAAAAAAAAAAAATTGATAAATTATATAACTGCAACTATGACAATCATAAGAAATTATCATTCTAGATTATGTTTAAAGAGTTCTATAACTGCCACTACACATAGATAAAAATAAAATAAAAAATTAAAGAGTTCTTACCAGGATTTGGTAGAAGAGAAATTCAATTGTTTAATCCCAAGAAGATTTCAATATGAGATGTGACTAGAGTTTTTTCTTTCTTTCTTTATTTCTTTATTTCTAAAAGCCTTTTAAAATAAGAAATACGTTAAAAGAAATAAATCTACACCATATCAAATTATGATAAATTTATAAATATATCTTTTTTTTTAAGGATAGACTTGGAAGAAAATATTTTAATTATAATTCAGTGATTTGGAATTAAGTTAAAAGTCAAGATTTCTTACTTTTTTTTTTTAAAAGTTGTTTTTTGATATTTTTAAGTTGTTTGACCACTTAAAAAAACAAACATAACAACTTAATGAGTTCAATTCAGACCAATTAAGTCTTAAGTGGAAAAAACAAACGACCCCTTAGTCTACTTTATTAATAGTGCATATCAACCGCATAATTGAACTTAGATTAGCGAGATTAAAAGGGTAATTAGCTTGCTTAATATCATTAATTTCGCTTCCAGCTGCTTACCATTTAAAATGATAAAGCAAAGATTAAAAAAAAAAAAAAAAAAAAAAAACAACTGTCTAATATATGCTTTATTAGGTAAAATATTCCTTTTTTGTATCTACTTAATGAAGTGATTTAGGGACATAATCAATTTTGTCAATAAAGTATCTTTTTTTCTTATCAACGAAAGATGGATGGCTTAATCACTTAACAGTACCAAGCACTAACTATTGACTAAATATTTGAAGGGGATTGTAGCTACCTCTGATTAATTGAAGCTTGATTTGATAGAAAGAGGAAGAATTAATGTGTTAACGAAGTTGAACAAACAACCAAGTTGAAAGTGAAATAATATATTAGATTTTGCATATTCTTTTGTGATCAACATTAACCCTCTTCTAAATTCGGATTTTACTACATATGAATAATAGATAAATCAATAAAACGTCTTATATTCTAGAATATAATTAAAATTTTATATTATAACGAATCACAAATATGATTTTATATAAAAGAATGATTAGATTTTATAATTTTTATATGTTTTTCAACTATTTAATCTAGTCATAATTAATTTGATCAAATCATGATCGATTAATAAATGATGCTGTTTTAAGCAATTATTGCCTTGATTATCAAGGCCCGAACAACTAACTGAAGCATAAGTAATAATATAGTATTAGTATGGTAATCATGTTAAAATATTGATAAATAAAGACAAATTGAAGATGTTAAAAATTCAGAAATCAAAGGAAAAGACTTCGAAGAACTTCACTAATAAAGTCGTTTTGCAAAATCAATGCTTCATCCACTAAGCATCTCATGACCTACCATGTTTAATTTAAACAAAGCTTTAATTGGATTAAATAAATAAACTTGTAGTTAGTTTGTGCTAGCTAATTGAATCAGTTAGAGCTTAGATACAAATATCATCGTGATATGATTGACAGGCTTGGTTTTTTTTTTTTTTTTTTCAAATTTAATTCATATATTCAAAACCCGATTACGTATTTATGTTTAATTAATATAATTTATATCAATACTCAACTATTTCAACTATTTGTGTCATGCTATTATATTTGTCTCACAAAGCGAAAAATCAATTTAATTAATTAAAATGATTTAATAATTTTCAAAAGAATGTTTATACTCAGTCAACTTGATGTCATGTCAATATTGAGAAAGCTGGTTCGACAGTCGGTCCTTGCTGAAAGAATCAAGATAGCCAGAATGGCAGAAACAAAACTCAGTTTTTTTTTTTACATTGTTTATGTTTTCCTTCAATTTTCACACATTTGATTTGACCAGCCAATTGATTCTGAATCTCTGATAACTGCTCTTTGAATAGAAACTTACAACCAAATCATGGTTCATGGCAATATTGTGGTAACAGCTGGCTAATAATTACAATTAGGGTTTCAAACTTTTGGCTAATTTCACTACTTACATTACATGATTATGTTTAGGTTACACATTATAATTAAAATACACAAATAAATAAAAATTCATATTTATTTTTTTAAGACACAAGAAATGTATATTGTGTATTAAAAAACAAATTTGAATTTTTTATTAAGTTTTTTAATATTTATGTAACGTAGAATTCTGGCTGTAAGAGGCTTTTTGTACTTTTTACCTGATTTGTTTGGGAAATTGTCGTGGATATTTTGTAACGGTTAGGACTTATAGCAGATTGCTGGTTTTTGAGATTTTATTATTTTTAATCAAATAGATTGGATGGCATATATATAATCCAGGAATAAAAAGATTATATATTTCCTCTTTCAATAATATTTATTTTATTTTGAAGTTTTTCAAAAGAAAAATACAATAATAAAAGAGGAAATTAAGTAGAGTAAATGAAATGACTTGGATAATATGAGGTTGGTTTAATAGTTTACTCTCACACATACACCGTGATGTTGTAAGTTCGAGTGGATTCCCTTCTTCAAATCCTAAATTATTGTAATATTTTAAAAAATGAAATGATTTTAAATGCCTTTAACGATAATTAAAATAAATAAATAAATACCCATTTATTTTAGTGAAATTTGCTAAAAGTGACAACATATAATATGAGAAATTCTTTTTTAACCATTTACGAAAGTTTAATTGTTAATAGTCACATTAAAAAAATAAAATAAAATATCAATGTAAGTCCATAAAATACAAAAATACCCCCAACATCGATTTTTCTATTTTCTTTTGTTTTTTCTACTGACGCCTTCCTTATTCTCTCTTCCTTCTTTCTCATCAAATTTGAATTGTTGTTCCTGTAAATCGACCCACTAGAGAAAGGTTTGATCTCGGAATTGTGTTGAAAATTTGAAGAAGTTATTGAAGAAAAACTTCTCCGATTTGCTCTAAATCGGTTTAAGGTGTGTAAATCTCTTTCATTTGTTCATTAATTGAGTTACAAACAGTTACTTTAACATGATTTTAGCGTTATTGTATCACTTATGTTTGTGTTTTGTGAAGAAATAAAATAAATTACGTTTCAGGTTTTTTTTCAGAAGATTTCAAGTTTAACCGGTACGAAAACTTAAAATCTTCTGTAAAAACTTGAAATTTTGACAAAAAACATGAAACCTTTAGTAAAAAACTTGAAAGCTTCTATAAAAACTTGAAATGTTCACAAAACTTGAAATCTTTTGGAAAAAACTTGAAATCATCTGCGACTGCGACGACGACCTCTTCTCTTTCAGCTGCTTCGGCGACAGCGACAGCGACAACACCCTCTTCTCTCTCGGCGACATCACCTCTTTCTGTCTCTTCTCTCTTTCTCGGTTGTTCAAGATTTCAAGCTTCAAATGTTTTTTTTTTTTTGGGTATTTAAATGTTGGTATTCATGTCATTTCTCAAAAAATGTGGTTATTAATTAACAATTAAACTTTCTTATGTGGTTAGAAACAAAATTCTAATGATTTGAATGACTACTTTTGATTTTCTCTCTTAATTTTAAGGTAGTAACTTACTTTAAACAAAAACAAAACAAAACAAAACAAAAAAATCTATAAAAAAAAAAGAATAAAAACAAATAAATGAAAAATGAATAATTTAATCAACTTAAATGAAAAGGGGGTCATTTTTATACATATTTATTTAATTACAAAACTGTTACTAGCTTTATTGAATAATTTCTTTCCCTACATTGTTTTATTTTATTATGAAAAATATTATAAAATACAATTAATAATATGTTTCACAGGTTTAACTACTATACATCAACCTTAACAATATAAGGTAGTTACACATGGCCCCTTGCCATAGTGGTGGGCCTTCCTTTGGGAACCCCCCACCACCAAGGTTCAAGACCTAGTGTGTGCATAGAATTATGCAAATTTTCCTTGGCTCATTTAAAAACATGGGTGTTGTCCCTCTTTCATGTGGGTTCTCTCTCCCCGTCCGTGGGAGCTTCAGTCTGGGCTGCGCTTAGAAGTCGATTCTCAATGGGTCCCAGTTATTGTTGTTATCATGTAATCCATGTAATCATGTCCTGGATCATGATTGAAATCTAAAAGGATATTAAACTACCCATTATTGTTAATGTTCCTGCATACTAGTTAAACCCTATGTTTTAAACGACATGTCTAATTAATTTAAAGGTTAATTAATTGCTTAAAAAAAATGGTTAATTAGTTTGCATGTAAGAGCATCACCAAAAGGCTCTTCAAATGAGATATTTGTTAAAGTTAAACGAGCCACATCAACATATTTGGCTACAACAGACTCTTCAAATGAGATTTTACTTCTCTCTCTTCAACATTGAAGAGCAGCTTCTCCCTATTCAATTATTATTATATTATTTTTTATATCAATTCATCATTAATATTTGACATCTATATCTTTTTATCTTTTTAATTAAATTCAATTAATATATAATAAGTTTTAATTTATAAATTTTATCATCATAAAAATTATGCCATTAGAAAAGTCTCATCTAGATCTTTAAAATGAGACTAATATTGAGTATTTAATAATAACATATTATTATTTTTAACTTGAAAAAATTAGAGAGTAATTAGATTTGTTGGGTGGATGAATTTGAGTGCTTTTATTAAAATAATATAAACCTATTTCTAATTGAAGAGTCTTTTGGAGGGGCTCCTCTTTTTTCACTATTCAAATTGCCATATAAGTAAACAAATAGACATTTGAAGATGCTCTAATCAATGACCATTATACATCCTGAGACGCATCAATGTTGGCTTTTGGGTCTCTTTTATAAACTTTTGCATACTTGTTAATATTTAATTCCAAAGTTATTTATTTTTATAATAAAAATTACTTTATGTAAAGTACATTTGTTTAATAATTAATCTCTTTTTAGACATTAAACATATGCAATGGTCATAATAAAATCTTTGAAGCTACTGATCCATGCACAAACGAAAAATTATAGTGGATCAAAGTTAAATTTAGAAAAAGATAATAGGAGATAATCAACTTTCTTTTGCACTTTAAACGCCAATCCTCATTATGCATCTGATGTCAACAATCACAATTCACAGCCAAAAGAATCTTTTAATTCTTATTCAAATCTTTCTTTTCACCTAATTTACTATGCTTAAACATAGCTCTTCTTGCTTTTGTGTGCCTCACAAATCCTTAGTTTTGGGTAATCATTGATCAGTTAAATAATATATGTCTATGTCTTGTATGATTTGAATCTATAACCTATGTGTAGTTAAATAATATATGTCTATGTCTTGTATGATTTGAATCTATAACCTATAACCTATGTGTAGGTATTAGAGTTTTACATCTGAACCACCCTAATTTGTGCGCACTTATTTTTTATTCTTTTGAACATTTTCCACATAAATATTTACTACTTGAGGGAAAAAAAAAAAAAGAGAGAAAAGAATAATAATAAGCCGTGATTTTAAGTTTTAATATTTCTAAAGACCGAATTCCACATCTTAGTGACAAATAGTGATCATTTAAATAGTGTAAGATAAGTATAGTGAGACTCGAACTCCTAACCATCATATGTAAGTTATTTAACTATGAATGTCTATATGTTCAAGTTGCTACAGTAAAACCGCAAGTAGTTTAAGTCTGACTATCTCAATTTAACATTTTTTACTTTTATTCCTTTTTTCTATCATCTTTTTTCTTTGATTTTTTTTTTTCCCTTTCAAAAACCCTCCATTGATGGAGTTGACCTCACCTCTCACCTCCAATGGAGGTCGTCGAAACGATCGAACTCCATTAGAGGTCGCCAAAACGACCTCCATTGGAGGTCAAAGAAGCGGTTAAAAAAAAATTCTTGAAATAAGTCTCGGCAATGCTTTGTGGCAATAAGTCTCAGGTGCCCTACCCGAGACTTATTTCCATATTTGTTTTTGTTTATCTTCTTCTTCATCAACCACCAATGGAGGTCGAGGTCATTTCAACCTCCATTGATGGATCAACGGAGGTCTTTGAAAAAAAAAAGGAGAGAGAGAGAGAGAGAGAGATTTAAAAAGTAAAAAAAACAAAATAAAAGAATAAGTGAGGGTATTTTAGTCTCACCACATACTTTGGTGCTAAAAAACATAAAATTAATAACATGATGATATTCCCACAAAACCAAACCCATTTGGTGCTATGTCCCCATCTTCCCTCCATATGAATATGGAACTTTTCCTATCGGCATCCTCTTATTTTAATATAATAAGCACATTTTGATGAAATTGCATACGATTGAATGTTTTTTAATGAGATTTTTTTGTATACTTCCTAAGAAAATTAAAATACTTATTTGGTTCGGGAACTATTTTTTTTTTTTATATTTACCTATTTTTAAATGTTTTATTTGCAATTTTTTTCCACAAATGTATTTCATTTTTTTTATCATCCATACAAAAAATAACATTAAGATTCAATAAATTTAACCAAAGGTGCTTAAAGTGTGCATTGTAAAAAATCTTCATTGGAAAATTTATATAGATATATGATATAAGTCCTTTTTTCCTCGGTGTGTACCGATCGAAAGAAATCTTAGGTCACCCAAATCTAGTTTTTGGCTTCATCCAATAATTAGATTTTATTAAAAAAAAAACTGATTTTATGTAAAAAACTAAAAAGTAACTTTTATCTCTTTCATAAATAAATAAATAAATAAATAAATAAATATCCGTGTATCTTCTCTCTCTTTTTTATTTTTATTTTTTATTTTTTATTCCCATATTTTTTTTCACCTTTTCAACTCTAATTACTTATTTTCTTTCACAACTCCAACATCTTCTACATATTTCATTATTTTTCTTCCCCTACAAGTCCTACTTCAACTTCCTGTATTTAACAATTAACAATAGAACATGTAGTTATCTTTACACTAAGCTTCTTCTGCAATAATTGTAAAAATAAATAAATAAATAATTCTTCTGCAATAAACGAAAGAAAAAAACTCAGCATTACAAATTTTATTGCTCTACGACATATTATTTCATTATTTGGAATACATAACCTACGAATTCAATTATTATTTAAACTAATAAACTATAATTTCATATTTTTAAAAAGAACTAATAGATTGTTAACATACAGTTGAAACCAGTACAATGATTCGAACAGAAAATTCATCTTCTTATAAATTAAAACTAGCAAATGGAAAATAATAAATTGAAATTAAAAGTCGATTGTGGCAAAAGAATCGTGTTGTGGCTGAAATAATAAATGGAAATACTTGAGTTAGAGAGAAGATATTTTGAGAGAATACAAGTTTGCATATAAAATAAAATAAAAAAAGAGGTAGATGGATTGACTTTTTACTGTAAAAATTAATTTATGAAATATATATATTTTTTTTTCAAAAGAAAACAGAGAATTGAAGAGAGAGAACCGTTTTATTTGATAAAAGTTACTTTTAAGTTTTTAATTGTGAATTTTTTTTGAAGGAGATAAAAGTTACTTTTAAGTTTTTATATAAAAATCAGTTTTTCTCAATAATAATATCTAATTATTGGATGAAACCAAAGTTTAGATTTGGATATACTAATGACCTCTTGCCTTTGTGGTTGGAGATGGAGTCTTCAAAGGGAAGTTCCACCACCAAGGTTTAAGCCTTAGTAATTGTAAATATTTATCTGGTCATAAAATCTCAAAGTGTGGGGAGCTCTCTTTCAAAAGGGGGAGCAGCCGCTTCTCCGGTTGTAGGAGTTGCAGTATTTATGTAACATCTTCCCGATAGTTTGAGTAGTATTCCAAATCGTACTTGTAGAGTCTAATCTCGCCAAGTTTCAATAGTAGATGTAATTCTAAAAAAAAAAAAAAGGTTAGATTTAGATATTCTAAAATTTCTTTCAATATGTGCACATCCAAGGGAAAAATGATTATATATAAATATATATACTTATTGACATTGCATTCGTATATATAAATAGATGGTGAAATTAGGGCATAAAGTTTATATATATATATATATATGGTGAAATTATGTCTATACTTATTGACTCATATACTTGTCGTATATATAAATAGATGGTGAAATTAGGGCATAAAGTTTGAGAGATTGGTGAACAGGTGGAGTCGTGGAGACCAAGTGGAGAAGAGAGAGCCAAAGTCACAGAGACAAGACAGAAATACCACTATCTGACTACCAGTGAACTGAAGTTACCACACGAAAACATGTCAGAGCAGAAAGAGAGAGAGAGAGTAGTTGAATACTGGAAAGTGTTTTAAGTTGATAGCAGAGATTATTATATGTATATCAGATTATCTCAGTATATGTATATATTATTATACAAGACCAGGGTACGTGGAAGACATAGATAATACAGATAGAGTAGAGAAGTGATTGGTGGGGTCGGTGTGGAGTGTCGTTTTGGTGAGGGGCGCGCGAGAACAGCGCGGGAGCTGTTTCCCGATGCAGTAAACATCATAACTCCTCCGGGCAGTCCCCACTACTCATCCGTCCATCTATTCCACGATTCTCTATACACAATTACTTGGCCTTTTTATTGATTCTTTGAGTTTTTGGGGTCCCACCCAGTCCCACCATCACATCAAGATGTGATCTTGATTGACACACTCTCCTTTCCCCTACTGTTCACCCATGTGATGTGGGCTCCATTGTTACCCAACTATTTCAGACACAAATTTGACTCTTTTTGGGTCCAATCACTCAAAACCAACCTTCTTCCTTAATCACTCTCTAAAAATGCCTCCTAAACCCACCACCTCAACTCCCCCCATAATCATCTTTCATCTTATTTATCAATAGCTTAATTATATTTCTAATCGCCGATTAGAGTATTTACTCATGCATACAAATGATGAATCAAGTTATTGTCGGTAAGAGAGTTTAATTCTCTCATTTCACCGGTGATACGGTTATTAATCGGAAATGAAATTATATCAAATCATTTTTTTTTTTTAAATAGAATCTAAAAATATAACTTGATTCCTTAGGTAGGAGGTATGAATCAACTGATTTTAATGAACACAAGAATCACAAATTAGTAATTAAATTCCTTCTCTTTCATTAGAATTCCGAATTAATATACGCGTCTTTAAGAAATTATGTTCATTGTTTGCCTTTCAGTCCAATATTCCCTTTCTCGAGTTCTTTTTCAATAGAACTTATTCATTTTCATTTCCAATTTGTAAACAAGTAAAAGAACTTTTTAACATCAGCAGATAAGTAAATATATGTGTATAAACTAAATTTCTTATCTTTAAAACTCCTAATAATTGTAGTAAATTAGGGGACAAAATTTACAAATCTATCAATAGTAGAGAATTTATTTAAACAATAATGTTACTTTACTTAAATTTGGTGTCTAAATCTGGTTTCGAAATGATGTGGTAAAACTCTAATCTATTAATTTAAATTTAAATATAATACAATTTAAATGAATGGATTAGAGTGTTGCCACATCATTTGGACACCAAATTCAGGTAAGGTAGCATTACTCTTATTTAAATATATATACACATAGGTGTGTGTGTATTCCCACGGTCTCACCTGGTAAAGTATCATTTGTACAAGTTTGTTGTGAAAACCATTTTGTTATGACATATTTAACATTATTTATTAAATAAATATTACAAAGTAAATATCTATTTAATATTTTAATCCAAAGACGTTTTTGTCAATATTAATAAGTGAAATGCTTAAAACATTATTACTCTATTAATTGCAATATTAGTAGATGAAGAGAGTCAATCAAATTGATGTGATGGGTTTAAGGCCCAGTGGGGGCATTCATTGGATGGATGGTAACGGAATGTTTACATTTCATTATTATTATTTTTTTCACATGATTCTTCATCTGGGCAATTTGTTTTATTAATTCTATACAAACTTGTATGATTAATATTATGTTAAGGAATTATAAAACTTGAAAATATTATGATAATTAAAGGGTCCCCCCATAGTAGCTACTGATGTTTATTATGGGCTGTGTTATTGACTAATGAAGATTATGGATTCTAATTGAAATGATAGTAGAATCCAAATGTATCAAAATGGACCCATTCGGCCAGAGAACTTCACTATCACACCACCTAACTTTACTCTTATATTCAACACAAATTGGGTGCTGGTCTATTTCAGTCGTTTTTCTAGAGTTTCCACTTTTTCCTTTTCTGGATTTTTAGATTGATTGTTGTTTCGCTTTCACTTTGGTTTTGGGCTCATATGTCCCTGTGTGGAGTCTGCAAACCATCTCTCATTGTCAATATATTTTATTAAAAAAAATTCTCATGTTTGGGCCTATGAGACAGGCCTACCAGTTCTGGGCCAATGTGCACCAAAAAGGTGTAGTCATGGACAACTAAACAAAAGGACAAAAGTGTAGCAATTCTGACACAGCTACCCTACACAATTTGGGAAGATTAATAATTTTCTAATTCAAGTTTGAAAGTTAATAGCACTGTTGGAGGTAAACTTGGTCTAAACTTCCTATCTGATGTTAACAGCTAAATTTCCCCTGCAACTGTACCCAATCCTTGTCGGTTGCCTGCACACTGATGAGCAAACCACCTTATTGTGAGCAGTTTTAAGAAATTATCAAGTTGAACTGTCTGCAAATCTATATCAAATGCACTTTCATTTATTAAAAAATAAAAATAAATAAATAAATAAAAATTTTCTTGAAAGTGGGAAAAGATGCATCATAATATTATCAAAACATAACACCTTATGAGCTTCTAAGTGATTTTTTAAGACTATCAACATTCCTAATTTTAATTGTTGCACAGACTCCATACAATTTTTTTTTTTTTTTTTTGATAATCTTGAGATCAAAAAGATCATAGAAGAAGCTTACTTGGAAATGCCTACGTACTTATCGCGATGATCTGCTGTTTGAACCCATAAAGTAGCCTTTACAGTTGCAGTAGTTACATTTTTACCAAAAATATGAACTACTGCTGTAACGTCATAAGCAAGGTTTGGTTGCACCCTTCCAGTTATCTCCTGGTGAATTCCATTCCAGCTTTGTGTGCGTTTTGTTGCAGATGCAAAAACCTTTCCGGACTGTGGGACTATTTTCCCATCAGCCATAGAATCATGTAAAACAACCTCGCATCCTCTTCCAGACCAATTCATGAGTCCATCCTCAAATTTGGGATTCAGGATGACGTCTTTATCTCCAGCAGGGACTCAATCTGCCCTATTATCCTTTCAAAATAAAGAGGAAAATTTGCAAATTGCTTTACGTCAAAATTATAATAGAGAGGATTTGACTCACATAAGTAAACTAAATTTAAAACTTTCTCAATCCACATATCCAAGGCTTCTATTTGAGGTTAGGATAAGGAGCATAGAGAATAATACCTTACACTCTTTAGGACTGGAACAGGTAAATCACAACTGATCGTATAGGTATGTCAATTCCAGGAGCAGGCCCTTCCAAGTAGAAAACAGCCCGATTAGGCATAGCTGACAATGTGAATGTGCCTTCCAACTTCTCCCACCTCTCCTTTGATGCAGAAGTTCTGCATTAATAGTTGCCATCAACACATCTATTCTCGTTTCCCATATTGAAAAAAATGTAAAACAAGATATCAAAATGCATTACTTTCCAATACAGAAATAGCTAGTCTTTGAATATTGGTGCTCTAGTCTCAAAGTTGCTTTGACACCAGCAGATCCCTGATGAGGCCCAGATACTCCAACAGAGGCAGAAACAAAATAAGTAAGACCAGGAGACATACGACTTGTTATGTCTTGTTCCAAGCCCTGCCAGCATTCTCTGCGCTTTGTAACAACAGCATGATTACCGACTGAGTTTGCTGATGTTCCTCCTTGGTAATTTGACTCAGCTGAAACAATAAAGCTGTGACAGGAATTGGGTTGCCAAGAATGCAGTCCCATTGAGAAGTCACTGTTTCTAATGATATTATTAGCGCTGCCAGTACTTGAATTGACCGTGTTGTCTTCAATCTGTCAGCAACAACAGAATTCAAGAAACTTTAACTGCTAACTACTGGAGCCATGAACTTTAACTTCAATTAGAAAGTAATTTTTTTTTGCACTGGCTGATACAGCTAAGAGCTTGTCATAGAAATTTAAGGGGAAAAAATCACAGCATTGTTTGCCATTAAAGAGGAGAAAGAAAATAAAGCATCGAGTCAAATCAATTGCTTCTTACGGCTTGTGTGCTTGGTACCAAATTCAGGTTAGTAATTTGTTCATTGTTATCTCATGCAAAATATTTGAGTGTTTTGTTTAAACCAAAATTAAAATCCAAGAGTACCTCTGAAATTATCCCAGCATGAATCTAAATTAAATCATTGCTTTTGAATTCGTTTTGGATGTAATTTTCAGTACATCACTAACCCAGGACTCAAAATTCATAAAATATCAACCCAATGAGAATCCCAAAATAGTAAATGAAACTTAGTATTTCCATAAGATAATAAAACAAAACAAATTTGGTAACTTCCTAAAATGTTTAAGTTGAATAACAAGAATAATCAATTACGATGGCAGCAATGCAGATAGAGTTGAAAACAAAGTAAAAATATAATAAAAACACCAACTTAAAATCAATAAATGAATCTGAAAATGCCAAACAAGTAACATACCAGCACTGCAGAGTCGTCATTGGCTTTGTTCATTGGTTGGCTTTCCATGGCTTCTCCTAATCTCTAAACCAAAACACAAAAGGAAACAATTCAAGACAGTTTCTATTATCAAAATGGGTATTATCGAAAGTATCTTAGCATGAAGAGAAATGTAGAGCACAAAAAGAGTACCCGGGGAAGCTTTTTTTTTTTGAAAGGGTCTTTGAAACTATGGAGCATGAATGAGTAGATTGGGAATAGGGATGCTTTTGCTTTGAATGTGTTGCAGAAACTCAAGTTGTTTGTGAAGCTGCAAGCGGGAAACCTCCTCATCTTATATGCATCGTTTGGATTTTCAATTCAAGTTTTTATGAGAAAAGCACAGCACCTAAGTAACCAACCAATCAAACGTCTAATGCAAATGACAGTTAGCTTTTGTCTCGGTATTACAATATAAGTAATCAATCAGCAGCATCCTTGATTCTGGATAAAACCTTCAATGGGACGGTCACATTGCCACTTGGTTAGACCGCCTAATGAGATTGCACCAAATTATAGTTTAATAATATATATTTATGTTCTCGAGATAAATGGTGCAATCTCATTGAGACGGTCTCACCAAGTGGCAATGAGACCGTCTCATTGAAGATTTTCTCCTGATTCTGGTACTGCCACTCTACCTACATATAGGAAAATAACTGATATTCTGATTTAAGTTTTTGAAGGTCAGCACCATCAGTCCTTTCTAGTTTCCACTCACAGTGAGTAAAGAATAACAACCATCATATATTACAAGCTAAGATTGATGATAAAAAAAACAAACAAATTCCATAGCAAAGTATCTCCATCAACAAGACAGTATTTTATTTCTTTGAGTGGATGTTACAACTGGAATAATAAATCAAACGATTTGTGTAAATAACAAACACAAGCACACTTTACATATTATTATTATTATTATTATTTTTTTGGTTTTTTCGTAGTTTTCTTATGTTTTCACAGAAGCTTTAGTAAGACATTAATCATGAAGAGATTTAACCTTTGAACTGGGAGAAGCAGCAGCAGCACTTGAATTAAACATCTATGGTCACCACCAGTGGCGAGTCACCCTTATCAACAACAAATGTCTTTACAACTTTCTTGGAGAAGCTAGCTATTTCCAGAGTGTATGCACCATGAAAGCCTCTAAACCTGAATTCTCCTTGCTCATCAATATGCCCATGAGCACGAGACAGCCACTCTTGTTTAAGAGCAAGGTATTTCTTACCAGCTTCATTGATGTCGCCTTCTGCATTAACCAAATGTGCGTTGTCTCGGCTCATAAACAACTCCCAAAATCCCCACAGCATTATTCCTTCAATGGCAGGATGGGCAAATGCTTCTCGAAGCATGACTTCCAGATCATCCCCTCTAACATGTTCATTAACTGAAGACACATCTAGCTCCGTAAACCAGATTGGAAGACCTAGAATACCCAATTTATCCAAAGCAGAACAAACAATTTGTCCCACTGGATTATCAATATGTCCTTGAATTCCAATGCCTCCCACAGGCGCACCTTGCTCTTGCAAATCAAGAATGTGTTCAATGTACTTTTCGGGACATGATCTGGTGTCACATCCATCTTCAACATGATAATCATTCACAAACAGGGTGGCAGATGAATCTAGTTGGTTTGCAGTCTTAAACATATTTGCTCTGGTATCTTTGCCCAATCTATCTTGATAGAATGATCCATGCAGCATCTCATTGTTCACATCATAGTGCCTGAACTTCCCCTTGTAACGTGAGAGAAGGCCTGTTAAGCGATTCTGAACAGCTGTCATCAAGTCATTTTTGTTTAGTGATCGGATCCATGATTGGACAGTGTCCTCTACTTCCCAGAATATACAATGACCTCGGGTTTCTATGTTGTGTTTCGTGCACAACTCCAACATATCATCGGCATCCTTGTAGTTAAGGTTTCCTTGTGATGACTCTGTCCAATACCACTTCAACTCATTTCCAAACACAGCCCAGTTGAAATGTTTTGCAAAGAAATTAACAAAATCTTCATTGTCTATCTGTGATCTGTTTATGCATGATCCAAAGGGAAAACTGTTCTGCGTTTGTTTGACTTTCACAAAGCCGCCAAGCATGCTGCTGGAACCTGCTCCAGAGAATTTCAAGATGATATCACGCTTACGAATCTGCATTACAGAAAAGAGAGAATTAGAACAAAAGTATGATTGCAAAATCTCAATATTGTAAAGACATCAGTTCATTATGTTAAGTAAAGATAACGAAAGGGAGAAGAAAAAAAATTCAGTATTACTGACCATTCAAACTAGCTATTATTAAGCTGTTACATCAATAAACTCAGTAGCTTGAATAATATTTTATCCTAGTGACATTGGACTAATGCATATTCAGAAGTTATGTATCAAACAATACTGATTAAGCAGTTTTATTAATTATTAAGATCACCAATTCACCATGCAGTTGAGTCTCACCGCTGCCCAGTGATCGAAATTTCACCTAGATATAATTAATGATACCTCAAGAATTGTAGAAAGAAATTACCTTATCAATCTGCCTCGTCAAATGTTTAAACCTTGCCTCTCGGTCAACAGGGAATATCTGAACTCCAGCAACCATTAAGTCAATACCTGGGGCAGGACCTTGGATATAAAGCATAACCTTTGATGGTTGCTTCTCAATTCTAAACGATCCACCAATCTCATGCCACCTATCATTGTTAATTTCAACTTGTCCTCCATTGACCCACCGGTTGTCCACACTTAATGCAATATTCACATTTTGAGGACCTGTTGCTCCAGAACCAATTCGAACCCAAGCAGACACTTGGTACGTCAAAAAGAGTTTCAGTTTATCAGAGATCATCTGAGCAGGACCCATCCAAGTCTGTGTGCGTTTAGTCACAAGGATGTGGCGCCCACTTAAAGGTTCATGAGGTCCAAGGGAATCTCTTGCCATTGGAGGGAGTATATGTGGTGAGCCAGTTCCAACACCTAAAGTGCAATTACCAAGGGGAAACCAGCCATTGGTGCTATCACTTAGTTCGCTGTTGGTAATTATGTTAATTCCATAGGCTGGGTTCTACACACAAAATAAAAATGTCAGATGCTAAAACACTCAAGATTCAACTTCAAGAATGAATGCTTCTAAAGTGTAAATAAAAAAAATAATACAAAACATCTGAAATGCTTTCACAGTTTAAATCACATATTCAACCAACCTCAATAACTGGTGGAGATGAAGGAGGGATTTTCTCTGCACGCTTTACAACTAAACTATTGACAAGAATATCAGTGCCTGGAGGTGGTCCTTCAATATATATGACTACTTTTGCTGGGGAACCATTAAGAAGGAATTTCCCCTGCAACTGTACCCAATCCTTGTCGGTTGCCTGCACACTGATGAGCAAACCACCTTATTGTGAGCAGTTTTAAGAAATGATGAATTGTCTGCAACTCTATATCAAATACACATTCATATATACATATAACATAATTTTTCTTGAACGCGGGAAAAGATACATCAAAAGATTATCAAACCATAACATCATACGAGCTTAAGTTATAAGTGATTTCTTAAGACTATCAGCATTCCCTATTTTAGTTGTTGCACAGAGTCCATACAAATTTTTTTAATAATGTGGAGATCAAAAGTATTTGTTTATAAAAAAAAAATCTTAGAAGAAGCTTACTTAGAAACGCCAATGTACTGATCACGTTGATTTGGAGTTTGAACCCATAAAGTAGCCTGTACAGTTGCAGTAGTAACATTATTACCGAAAATGCGAACTACTGCCGTAACGTCATAAGCAAGCTTTCGTTGCACCCTTCCAGTTATCTCCTGCTGAATTCCATTCCAGCCTTGTGTTCGTTCTGTTGCAGATGCAAAAACCTTTCCTGACTGTGGGACTATTTTCCCATCAGCCATAGAATCATGTAAAACAATCTTGCATCCTCCTCTTCCAGACCAATTACTGAGGCCATCCTCAAAATTGGGATTCAGAATGATGCCCTCATCTACAGCAGTGACACAATCTGCCCTCTTATTCTTTCAAAACAATGAGGAAAAGTTAGATGACAAGAGGCTTTCGGGAAAGAATTTTTTTAAATTGCTTTACGTCAAAATTAAAATAGAGAGAATCTGACTCACATAACTAAACTAAATTTAAAAATTTCTCAATCTGCATATGGCATATTCAAGGTTTCTAACAAAGTCCCTTATTTGAGGTTAGGATAAGGAGCAAAGAGAATACCTCACACTCTTTAGGACTGGAACAGGTAATCACAACTGATCTTATAAGTAGGTCAACTCCAGGAGCAGGCCCTTCCAAGTAGAAAACAGCCCGATTAGGCACAGCTGACAACGTGAATGTGCCTTCCAACTTCTCCCACCTCTCCTTTGATGCAGAAGTTCTGCATTAATAGTTGCCATTAACACATCTATTCTCTTTTCCCATATTGAAAAAAATGTAAAACAAGATAACATAATGCATTACTTTCCAATAAAGAAATAGCTAGTCTCTGAATCTTTATGTTCTAGTTTCAAAGTTGCCAGGACATCAGCAGATCCTTGAAGAGGTCCCGACACCCCAACAGAAGCAGAAACAAAATAAGTAGAACCAGTAGAAACTCGGCTTGTTATGTCTTGTTCCAAGCCCTGCCAGCACTCTCTACGATTTGTAACAACAGCATGATTACCAACTGAGTTTGTCGATGTTCCTTCCGGGTAATTTGACTCAGCTGAAACAATAAAGCTGTGACAGGAATTGGGGTGCCAAGAATGCAGTCCCATTGAGAAGTCACTGTTTATTATGATATTAGTAGCGCTGCCAGTACTTGAATTGACCGTGTTATGGTCTTCAATCTGTCAGCAAAAGCAGAATTCATGATACTTTAACTGCAAATTACTGGAGCCATGAACTTTAACTTCAATTATAAAGTCAAATTAATTGCTTCTTAGGGCTAGGGTGTTTGGTACCAAATTCAGGTCATTAAACCAAAATTAAATTCCAAGAGTACCTCTGAAATTGTCCCATTAGAATATTAAATCACTGCTTTTGAATTTCACAGCTTTAATAACCAAATCATAAAATGTTAACCCAATGAAAAGACCAAAAATAGTAAATGAAACTTAGTATTTGCTAAACTTCCTGAAATGTTCAAGTTGAATAACAAGAAGAATCAATTACAATGGCAGAAATGCAGAGAGAGTTGAAAACAAGAAAAACCCATCAAGCTATAAACAAAAGAAAACAAAGTAAAAAAACAACTACTCAAATTCTCAAAATCAATCAATGAATCTGGAAATGCCGAACAAATAACATACCCGCACTGCAGAGTCGTCATTGGCGTTGTTCGTCGGTTGGCTTTCCATAGCTTCTCCGGATCTCTAAACCAAAACAAAAAAGAAAACAATTCAAGACAGTTTCTATTACAAAATGAGTATTATCCAATTGTATCTTATCATAAAAGAGTACCTGTGGATGCTTTTGCTTTTGCTTTGAACTGGTCTTTGAAACTGGAGTTGTGAAACAGCAAGTCGAAAACCTCCCCATTTATAAGCACCGTTTTGGGAGTTTCAAGTGAAGTTTAAGAAAAGCGCGGGACCAACTAACCAAACATGTTCTGCAAATAGCAGTTTGCTTTTGTCTTGGATTAACCAAACACAAATATCAAATTAATAATAATAACAAATAATATATATATATATATATATTTAATTTTTAATTAATTTCTTCTCCTTCTCTGCAAGGCTAAGGCAGGTGAGGCTTCTCTTGTATTGCTTTGTCTTGCAGACTGAGGTATCCTATATGGTTATATTGGCCTCGTATGCTTGGATTGGAAAAGAAGATTAAGGTTTAGATAAGCATTTTCTCCATTATCAATTATTTATTATTTGAGATTCCTTACTTCATAGACTTTGATTACAAGACAAAGTTTTTGTTCTTTTTTTTCCTTTTCTTTGAAAAATTAGGTGAAGTTGTGTTTTCAGTTGGTACCACGTTTTGGGAGGAACTAGCCCTTTAGATCCCTATATATTGATGAAGTTTCTGCTGCTGATATTCAATCACAGTTACAGTCATACAGATCCTGGGCATGCAAGTTAATTTATTTTACAATACTCAAAAAGTATCAAATTCTTGTTTTTTAATTTTTTTTTTAATTTTTTTTTTTTAAAGTCAAATTCTAAGCTAAAATGCTACCAGTAAAAACAAGATAACAGGACGCGGTTCTCGGTGGTAATTTGTAAGCCCCTCACACCTATGTGTAAAAGATTGTGGGTTCGAGTCATACCCTTTTTCTAATCCCGTTGAAAAAAAATATAACATGATTTAGGGGCTGTTTTTTTTTTTTTTTTTTTCACTATAAGACTTATTGCCTCTTATATAGTTATATATTATATCTTAAATTAAGATAAATCAATTTGTTTGTTTACATGACTTTTACCTTATTAAAAAAGTGCTAACTAGAGTTTTTTATTTTTATTTTTATTTTTTTTATTTTATAGTAAATTTCCATAAATATCCTATAATAATTCATACATTTACTATTTTAACCACACATAATAAAACCCTAAAAATCAATTTTCTAAAAATTCCTAATTTTGGAGAAACCCTAACACAACCTGACCAACTCAAGGAGGCGACGGCGGCACTGCCTCTTGGGACCGGAGGAGGCCGACCACCATCCTCCCATTCATTTTTTTATGTTATATTTTTTATTATCATATCAAAGGATATTGAAAGGTTATAGATGGAAAAAGTTAAAATTTTACATTTGTAATAAGTCATTTAAAATGAAAAAACAAATATATCATAGTATCTTAATTTGTAAGACTTATTCATATGTCTAACAAATTAAGGTCTTATAAAACTTTAGATAAAAAAACAACGACCCCTTAGTTTTAGGACTAAAGGACTTATTAAGCCTGACAATGTTACATGTTCGTGGTAAAAATAATTAAAATAAAAATGATTTAGTCCCATTATAGACTTATAGTCACATTGTGTTCTAAGTGATTTAAAGAATCACCATCTCACTGTCAACATATATGACATGAAAAAGGCTGTGAGATAGTTTTGATTTTGAATGACTTCTCCAATGTCATTTTGTTCATAATTGGACCTTGTGGTCCACTTCACAGAAGTTACAGAGAGCCTCGATTTGTGGGCGCGACTCTCACACAAGTCCAAGAGCTCGGCTCCAAGACCAGGACCACTTCAACTCATCTCCAACTTCACATCCTGAGAATTATAGGATGACATGACATAAAACTTGTTAAACAAACTTGAGAAAAGTGTTTGATGAAAATGTAAAGGTGTTCGACAAAATGCTTGAACCAACAGAGAGAAAAGTGGAGCTCCAATAAGGCATTAATGAGATAAAACTATTTTTTTTTTTTTCTTAATTGAATATTATGGAAAACAATAACAACCTATTTATATTTACAAATGAAAGAGCTTTCACGCTCATTTCATGATTAACTGATTTCCCTAAATCTGCGGAAGCCAAATAACTAACTTGATGACCTGGCTGCCATGTCAGCAACCAGGAATCTTGTAACTAACTCTAACCAGCTACTAACAAACTTCAACCGGCCTCTAAAGTTGATCATTTGAGCAGCTTGAGGTGTTACACTTCACAAAACTTACATTAGCAAAATGTTTCAAGATGAAAGTTGACGAGATGAGGTTGGTCCGATAGTAAATCCCTCGTACTTGCATCATGGAAGGTAAAAAAACCCCGAATTTATGTAACAGTATAACACTTTAAAAAATAAAAAAAAGGTTTCATAGTAAAAAATAAAAATAAAATCGACATATCCAAATTTTCAGTTGGCATCACAATTATATGCGTGCATGCAAGTCCACAAAAATAAACACCCCAATGTAAGTGATTTAAGATATGTTGATTAATTAACAATCATAATGATTGTATTTAATTAAAAATTTAGAGTATGAAGCACCAAACCAAGCAATACAGTATATTATATTATTATTAGAGGATCAGGATCCTTTCCTAAGCTAAACTCTACCTAAGATTTTGTTGATCTTGTTACATGTGGCAAGTGAAAATATAAAAGATAAAAGATCACTTGAAAAACATCCTAACATGATGCCATTTCAATTATTTTTTTCCTTTTTCCTTTTTTCTGTTGTAACTTCTCTGTATGTCAAAGTTAATTTTTATTTTTTATTTTTTATTTATCTCTTCCTTCTCCTTTGTATGTTATCATCATCTCTCTCTCCACTATTTTACATCAAACTCTACAAAATTCTAAATACTAACTATAAATTTTGAAAACAATAAATCAAAACAAAAAAAGTGAAATGAATAAACACAAGTTTTTATATTATCATAACAAGAAACCAATCCTTCATCAAATATTAAATATTCTTCATATCAATGGTTATGGTTTTCTTTCTCAAACTAAGGTCTTCAATTTTGATCCACACATCGAATCCTCGAATGAAATCTTGTTTCTAACTTCAATTGTCGAAATCACCGATTCCGAATTAAAGAGTCGTGACCCTAGCCACATATAATAGGATCCTTAAAAGTTCAGGGACAAGGATCCTCTGCTGAACATTTTCTCTGCTGAATCAATTTGTGTTTATATCTTATCACTGTAAGTAAAACTAAAACTATACCGTTTTGATAGATCAAGCCAAATCCTAAGACAATATAAGCTAAAATTTCAAAACCATCTCCCTTTATTGTCATCGTCTTCTTAGTTATTACCAGTCTGACAAAGGCGAATTGTTGGTGATATCTTCTTCTTCTTACCATTCCGTTGGCTAATTTTTTTTAATATGTTTTCTATAAAACGAAGAAGCCGAAAATTTCAGTCAAAATCACGATCAACAAATTAGTGATGTTTGTGTATCCGAGTAGGAAAAGATAGTTTTCAATTACAAACTTTGTAGTTGTTTGTCATATTTCTGGGCATATATAAAGAGAAAAATCTTAGACTGTGATAATGCTCTGTGTTGTAGTCTATGGGTTAGTGGTGGTCTGTATATATATATATATTTTTATACTTAATCAACTTTAAAACTAAAGAGAAAACTAGGTGTGAACACATCAAAATTGAAGAGAAAGCATCGGGTGGGAACGGAAATAAAATGAAAGAGAAGTTTTTGTTTTATATCGTTTAGATAAGTTATGTGAAAAGAAAAAAAAAAAAAAAAAAAAAAAAATCCTAGCCACACATTTTCATTAAAACCACATGGCAATGGATCCTTAAAAGCTCAGCATAGTTTAACAGATAAAATGTTCAAAAGAGAATTCTTGTTCAAAGTGTAGGTAGAGTTTAACTCATGAGAGGATCCTGATCCATTATTAAATTAGAAAAAGTTCAAGTAAAACTTTGAATTCCAATCCAAGATGAACATCCATGGCAGAGTAACAGAGTTAATTTATGAAAGTTGTGGCTATCACAAGATTAATATTCATGGCCGACTTTTAGTTTGAGACAAGGAGCATATGTTCCGGTTGTCCCTAATGGTGTGTCGAAACAAAATAAAAAGATTTATAAAAGTGGAGATTTGTCGTAATCGGCCTTTAATATCAGTTTTATAAAAATTAATTTATTAACATTTTTTTTTTGTTATTCTTCATGCATCGCCAAGGACACTTCCAGAAGTCAGATAATTTGTATAAGGAAGCCGATATTGACACCCATAAATATGATAAACACACCCATATTTTAATAAAAATTTTAATTACAAAAATATCTCAATAGGAATTTACCAATAAGGACAAATTAGTTTAATTAAAATAAACAAAATACTATTTACACCCATTAATTACACCCATATCTTAAACTATATCACTTTATTTAAATAAATAAATAAAATAAAATAAAAAAACCAAACCCTAAATTTATAAAATTGGGTGTGTTTTTTTAGCCTGCAAACCAAAAATTACGGTCTATAAATTTATCGACCGTAATTTAATATTATATAATATACTCTCTCAACACAAAATATACAAACTAGTATACATGTAACAAATGGTATTTTTGTTCTTTTACCTTGGTTCATTTTCAGTTGAGAACAACCCACCCAGTTGTAGTATGGATTGCCCCCTCAACCTTCTCAAACAAATAAATAAACCAAATAATAATAATAATAATGAACACAACAAATATTGAGACTAGACTAGATCATAGATGATGAAGCAGCAGCAACAACACATCCACACAGGAAAGATGGAGACGGCACGACGAGAAGCAAGTCCAAAACCTGGTATGGTATTGGTCTCCTACCTGCTTTTTGTTTCAGCTTCACAATGAAATTATGCCGACAAACCATTCTTTTCAAACACCAAACCAAAAAAGAAAAAAAAAATCTAAGTCAAAACTTTAGAGCGAAGCTCAATTCAATGGCTTAACTCAATCCGACGTCAGCTTTTGATGCTGCTAGTGCATTAGCATGTGTAGGTGAGAGGTTACTCAACGGTGGTTGCATTTGATGGCCATATAGAGAAATTAGATGAGAAAAAGCCTGGCCAATTTGAGCTTTAACTTCAGAAGTTTCCACAGGAGAAACCACAACTTCAGCAAAAAGATTAACCAACTCAGGAACAAGAGAAAGAATCTAGGGATTTGATGAGTAAAATTGGGTGTATTAATAACTTATGAGGGTTTAAAAATAAATTGTATTAAAATGAAAACATTCATTTAAATAAGGGTACTATTGGTATTAAGATGGGTGTTTCTAGTAATATTTAAATTTTAAATTTTAAACATGGGTGTACTTATAAATATGGGTGCGTTTATCATTTTTATGGGTGTCAATATCCGTACAATTTGTATAATTCTTATATTAAACAATACTTGATACACAAGTCGTTGATTTTATATTTCACTATTAATTTGATTGACAAATAAAACACAAGAAATTAAATATGAATTTGGTTTTTGAAAGAGTCAAAGTCAATATTCCTAATAAGCAAAAACCCAATGGCATTGACTTCATTGTCAATGAATAAAAAGTCAACTTAAATATACGAATGCAAATGGAGGCTTTTACTAGAAGAAATTCCCATTGACCAGAGAGAAAATGAAAACATGGAAGGGATTAGTTTTAATTAATATAAATTAATAAAATATTTTACCCTTTTATATATGCAAAAACATATTTGAGTTTGGCAGAAGAATAGAACAATGTAGAAGGAACCCATGAATAAATAATAAACTTCTACAAACCCAGTCATCAGAGACAAAACTGGAAATTGCATGTTAAAACTATAAATTTATGAGGAGTCTTTCTGATTAGAAGATGCTAGATTGAATGTAAATCAAACTTAAAAGTATAAAAAAAGTTGGTGCGTGAAATTTCCACTATCTTGATTCTATTCTCACATTTACCATTACTTTGGCATGTGTTTCTTTATGTTTGGATACCAGAAGTAGCGTAAAAGCTTGGATTGCCGTTACATGTGTATAAACATCAAAAACATACTTTTTTAGAGTTACTACTTACTGTTATCCTTAACAATAAAAAGTAAATTAAAAAGATAAAATCTTGAAGAAAAGAAATCCCAAAAAAACATAATAGATAAAAGATAAAATCTTTATAATTAGAGTTATATAATTTTTTTTTTATTTTTTTTTTATCGAGTCCGGTAAGAATTCTATCTATATTAGGAAATGTTTTTCTAGATGGGTGAAGAAAGATTCGAATTTATCTGGTGTAATAGATATATCATTAGATTAAAGTCATATTTTTATAATTAATTAATTATTATTTTTAATTATTATAATAAATTCGGGATTTGAGAGTGGGATTACGCATCCACCCCACAAACTACAAACTATTGGTATAGTTGTGAAGTTTCGTCTCATGATCACTTGTTTATAAATAAATAAATAATAATAAAAAAAAATCAACACCGCCCAAGTGAAAAAGAAATATAGTAGTCCAAAGAATTGCGTGTCAAATGGTGTCTGTTTCTACTTTCTAGAAAAGATAAGATTAATAAATGACACTAATGCTGTAATGCACACACCATATTTCCACAATTAACCTTACTCAATCCCACAAAACACAAACAAACCCAAAACAGAAACCTCGTAATTACTTGAAAAAACAAAGGGCTATTATTGGAAACAATTTATCGAATCACGAACCTTATATGAATGTAAAAGTAACAGATTGGTAGCGGCGAAGATCTAGCGTGGGGACAGGGGACCGGCAACCAAAACCAAAATCTGTAACTAACAAAACCGCTCATCGACCTCTCCTCTCTCTTCTCTTCTTCTTCTTTGATAAAAAAAATAAACCCACATCGAAAAATCTCTCGTCGATGGCTTCCGTGGAGATTAATGGAGGTTCTGGATCCGTGGCGGAGTCCAAAGACAGAGGTTTGGATAAGGGGAAGTCTGAGACGATGACGACGAAGAAGAAGAAGAAGAGCCCCAAATCATCGTATATGAGGACACTTTCATGTCTGATGACAAAAGAGGATGAGAAGGGCAATTTCGACATGCAGGTCGAAACCAATATTGGAGGTGATTCGACTCCTCCTCCTACTCACCTTGTTGTAATGGTTAATGGTATCATTGGCAGGTGATCACATTGTTTATTCTTTTCTTGGTTCGTGATTTGGATTTGATTCAGTGAAGATAACATTATATAGTTAGTGATTGTTGTTTTCTCTATAAATGTGCAGTGCTCACAATTGGAAATATGCTGCCAAGCAGTTTCTGCGAAAGTATCCCAAAGATGTTATTGTTCATTGTGAGTTTCTGTTAAAAAAAAAAAAGAATACAATGAATGTTATTATTATGTTCAGTGAACTGTTTTTGCTTTATATTTATAAGTTTTTATGTTCTTAGGAAAAACTTTTTTTTTTTTTGAAGTTAATGTGTGGTTGTTTCTAACATTGGTAATGCATAAGTGTTTGATGATTCTACATTTTTTGGCAAACATTTAGGAAATACAATTCATTAGTTTACTACTTTGATACAATATTACATCCATACCATGTTAAATGATTTGTTTATGTTCTGTGGATTATTAGATTGTCATCCGACAATTCATCGATTTTCAAACAAAAATTTGACTCATTGATCGTGTTATCTGCAATCATCTAGGAATTCTTTCTCATTTCATAAACAATAGAGGTTTTGCTGGTCTGTGTATTTTAATTTTTGAATATACTTTCTCCTTCATCTCAAGAAATTTGATAGGGTTTAGTTCAATTATTCACTTCTGTGAGTAGATTCTTTGAGCACCTACTCATGTACTTGATTTCTAGTTGTGTTTGAATTCGACAAGACATTTTTGAATATGCAAATGGGTATATTATAAGCTGTGTACAAGTTCTTAAATGTATGTCCAAGCTATTCTCGGCCTCCGTATTTCAATATTCACTAGTGTTTTGCTTTTGTTGCACATGATTAACTTAATGCAGGCAGCGAGTCTAATTCTTCATTGTTGACATTTGATGGTGTTGATGTTATGGGGGACAGATTAGCAGACGAGGTGCGTTATGGCTTACTATTCAGCTGTTAATATTATGTTCCCTGATTTCAACTTGTTATTTTGAGCCATCAGTTCTCAGGACCGAATTCTGATCTCAAATGTCATTCCTCTGTTTTACTTCTGGTTTAGATTAGTAATATACTGATATAGAATAATTATATTATACACGTTTGAAATTGCTCTCAATATGAACTTGGTGCAAGGAGTAGGAAATATTGAAAAGGTTATTGTTTCTTTCAGGTATTATCTGTTGTAAAACGTCACCCAGGCGTTCAAAAGATCTCATTTATTAGTCACTCTTTAGGTGGCCTAATAGCAAGGTATGCTATTGCCAGGCTTTACAAACGGGACGTCACAGGGGAACTTCCTCGAGGAAATGGAGAATGTAAGAATAATGAATCTGGAGATCGATGCCAGAAAGAGAAATTCAAAGGCAAAATTGCGGGGCTGGAGCCTGTGAATTTTATAACATCTGCTAGTCCTCACCTTGGTTCAAGGGGGCATAAGCAGGTGATACGTTTACACCTTGCATGTCCATATAATTGTCAGTCAAGTAATGCAACCATTTGAGAACATTTCTGTTTTCTGATGTGTTTTCTACATTATGTTATGGCTTCATATACATATAGTTTTCTTATGCTGTGGTTTTTTGTTTTGTTTTTAGGTCCCAGCTTTCTGTGGCTTTCACACCCTGGAAAAGGTAGCAGCTCGTAGTTCCTGGTTTCTTGGAAGGACCGGAAAACATTTATTTTTGACTGACAACGATGAAGGAAAACCCCCTCTTCTTGTTCAGATGGCCAGTGATGGTGGAGATCTTAAATTTATGTAAGTCCTTTTATAAACTTATTAGATTTTTTTTGTGGAAAAGTAAGAGTTCCTGTTGTGGTTGGTGATTCCACAGCTTAACATCATCTATGTCTTGTATATGCAGATCAGCTTTGCGATCCTTCAGGCATCGTGTAGCTTATGCAAATGCACGTTTTGATCGTATCCTGCTGTTTATATTTTGTTTCCATATATCATACTTTTTGAGTGTGAAGCTAGGTAAATTAATGTTTCAACTTGATTTTAAAATGCTGAGACAATAGAGATTTAACCATTTTGGCACTTTGACACAATCCCTTCTTAGCACACCATATGTCTTTAGTAAGAACTTAACACACTTCTTAGACTTTGTGGGATGGAGTACATCATCTCTAAGGCGTTCAAACGAGCTCCCTAAGGTAATTCTAAGGACTATTGTCGAAATTTTGAATATAATCTTTACTTAATCTCACTGCTGAAGTGCTGATTGTTTCTATCAGAGGAAACATCTTAAGGGATATGGCAAATACCCGCATATTGTAAATGTAGAGACGGAAAAAACTGCAACCCCTCAACGAAAAGTACTTTTGGAGACCATATTAAACGGAAGCAAAACTATGGACATGGAAGGTTAGCTAATTAGTTATTTATTTATTTATTATTATTATTATTAAATTAACTGAAAAACTGTTCAATCAAGAACTTCTAAGGGTTTGTTGATGTTCACTTTTTCATCTAATGTAGCACTTGTAATTTTTGGTTATCAACTATTATTTACTGGGTTTGGTCATGCTCCTTAATCCTTATAGATTCTTTGAGGGACTAACATCCCCCTCTAAGCAGTTTCTTTTAGTGATCTGTTTCCTACAAATATATTTGGAATTATATACATACAGTACTTAGAAGTTGTGAAATTACTTGAAACTGAATTGTATGGTTTTCTTCCCATGGCTTCTCTAAATTCCTACTTGGAACTGATTTAATTCAAAACAATTCTAGTATTTTAGACATAAGTCTCTCTCTTCTCTTTTCAACAATTGTAGAGGAAATGCTCAGAGGTTTGACTAGTGTGAGCTGGGAAAGGGTTGACGTTTATTTCAGAGGAAGCAAGCAACGATTTCTGGCACACAATACCATTCAGGCAAGTTTTTTAGCTTCTGCTTCTGCATTACACATGAATTACATTTCATAAGTCATCTCTTGAAAACATTTTTTTAAAAGTTTACGTCTTTGTTCAGGTAAAAACCTATTGTATTAATTCTGATGGAGCCGATGTTATCGAACACATGATCGACAATTTTCTCCTATAAAAGGTGTGACAACTTACAAGTTTCCTTGTTAACGAGATTGTCAATGTCTCTCTACATAATGACATCCGCGGGGAACTTTTAGGCGACCTCAATGTTTAGCCTAGTCCTTGAGCAGCAGGTGTTATGGCGGATTTTGAGATAGTGGTTTATGCCGGATGTTGTTGTTAGAATATTTGTCATTAATGTATAGGACTTCTATTTTGATAAGGAATCAATTAGCTTAATTATAGGATTTCCTGATTCTTTCCTATAAATGACCTCCTATACGAAGAAGAATAATAACAAAATTATGAATTTGTTCATGGTATCAGAATCTAAATCAAATTTTTAGGTCTCTTTTTTTTTTTTTTCTCTGTATCTATTTTATTTTTCTACTATCTTTGACCTCTAGTCACCGGTGAATCTCACTTCCGGTAGCTAGTGGCAGTGGTGCCGGCATTGAGGAAAAAAAGGTGCTACCGTTATGCTTCTCCGACATCCGGCCCTCCTTCTACTGGATTTACTGTTTTGACTATCTGATTTATTGTTCTGGCTGTCGATTTTACTATTCTGACCATAGGAGTTACTGTTCTGGCTGCCGGAGTTACTGTTCCGGCTGCCAGAGTTACTGTTCCAGTTTAGAGTTTGTCAAAATAAAGGTCCTATACATTAATGACAAATATTCCAACAGTTGTACATATTGTAGGAAAATATTACATTTTTCTTCATTTAGGGTGTAACTTGTAAGAATAGATAGAGATGTAATTCAAGCTCTGTTCACAAACTATAATATCAATATGCAATACATAATACATATTAAAAATCAGCATCAAGCTTCGACTTCGAGGCATGCATGAGCAGATGAGCTTTTACTTACAATTCTCTGGCTTGAAATTTGCTTTCAATTTTCTGTTTGATCGATGATGACAATATAGTAAAAGACATTTCTTTGGTTTTAAAACTTTATGGAATCCATCCTAGTACAAAAGAGGCACCGAAAGGTCCATCTCCAAGTGGCAGAGAAAATATGGTAAGAAACCCAATGAAGTTTGTCTTATTGCCTGAATCTATGCAAAAATTGACATCCCCAATTTCAAATTCTAATCAAATATATCATTCATGTATTATGATTACCTATATTTATCTTACAGTTATGGCTCCAAGGTTACAACCTGTGACCACCAGAATATAAAAAAACATAAGGTGAATGATTCATGGATCATGGATGTGGAGTTAAGTCTCTGTTTTGTACATCTCTGAAGCACTAAAATAGAATTTGAAGAATTCTGTCATCATCTCAAAATTGATATGAAATTTCCTTTTTGCAAACCGATAAAATGGCAATTTTTTTCTGCTTGAGTAGTTGTTAACACTGAGGTACGAATCAGAGGATTGTAAGTGAATTTTGTGATAAAAATAAAATAAAAGCAGACCCTCCATACACAGATTATTGCGGTTCCCATTCCCATATATGATTTTCTCAGGCAACCCCATGCGTCACGGTCTATGTAGATACCTAACCTACCCATCTCTCTATAAAAGGATTCTTGGGAAATATATACAAATACTCTTCCCAAGAGAAATATAGAAATGTTGGCGTGTTGAAGTAAATTTGGTTCTGGTCACAATTACAAGCAATAACTGCTCCAAACCCCAAAAACACAAACGTGGGGTGGTGGAGACTGGAGAGGGGGACAAATAGAAAGATAAAAATGCAAGGAAAACGAAAACCCAGTAACCCAATCTTCCCAGATCACTCACCAGTGCTTTGATTTATATGTCCCTATTGTGGATAACTCTCTATCATTGAGAGCATTTGTGAGATCTCTTTTGTTGCTGATTTTGTTTTCTTTCACTCCTTCCTTTCCTCCTCCTCACTCTTTTGTTTTGTTTTGCTGTGCTGTCCATTCTCTTCTCTTCTCTTTTTCATATGGTTTTTTTTTATGGCTCATTCAACGAGGTCAATGTCATTCCCTTTTCTGTTGAGGTCCTGCTCCTCCACCACTTTTTTTTTAGCCTCCTTGTGTTAATCTTTTCACTTTGTAGAGGTGGCATTCAAGCTCTGGACCTCTCTTAGGACACTTTTCAGGAAAATCAGATATTCACTTGTCTTTTTTCTACCCTGCCAACTATTTTTTCACTCTCTTTATATTAATCAATTACTGCTCATTCTATCTATCTATCTATCCATTGTAATTATACTTATTATTTTCCCTCTACAAGAGCTTTTGCTTTCACTTTCTTGAAGAGAAAAAATGGGCAGCTCTCAAAACTGCCTTTGTTGCAATAGAAATAGACACCTTATTCTTTCTTTGCTCTTTCTCTTGGTTTCATGCTTGTCGACTCAAGTCAGCTTCATGGTTGAAGGTATGCATATATATCCTCAGCTGTTTCATTTTTTTAAAATGAAAAACAGTTTTGGCTTCAAGTTTGCTAATCACTTTCAGTCTATTTCTTGTATTTTCTTGTATTGTATTGTAGGTAGAGCAATATCCAAGCTAACTGAAGCTACTCAGGTATGTTTATATATATATATATATTGTCACACGCAACTGTAAATGATCACTCTTTAATACTTAAATTTCCTTGCATGACTTTTGTGATCAGCAAATGTTAATGAAACTGAAATTGTGTTAATAACAGAAAGGAATGAATGAAGAAGACGAGAAAATGGTGGTGATGATGAGCATGATAGGGTCAAGGCCACCAAAATGTGAGAGAAGGTGCAACTCTTGTGGGCATTGTGAGGCAGTTCAAGTACCAGTAACAACACAAGCACAAGGCCGCAAAAGAAGCCATTTCTCTCGAGTTGACTACTCTAGAGGTGACGATATCACCAACTACAAGCCAATGAGTTGGAAATGCAAGTGTGGCAACCGCTTTTTCAACCCTTAAGATAGATATTATATTTATTCAATCGACTTGTTGAGTATTTGTTTCTTCAAATTAACAAACATACTCCACTAATCGAGCTCTCTCTCTCTCTATGTATGTATAATGCATGTCTATGATTTTCAACAAAATTGTATACTTCCTTCTTCCATTTGTGAGTTCTTCTTCATTTGTTGTTCTTTTTGTCTTATAAATGACATCATCATCATCATTTGGTATTTTGGTGTGTAAATGATGATGATGAGTAATCTAAATACAGTTACAAAGTAACTAACAACTGTCCTTAATGATGCAAAGAGACTGGTTAAATTAACTTGGGAAAGTGGGATACTGTTTAATTAATTTAGTTGATGAGTGAGTTTTGCATTTAATAAGATGATGACAAACATGGTGACATGGGGGCGGTGGTATTGAAAAGAGAAAGAGATGGGTGCGTATCAAGCATGTCAGAGAGTTTCTCTGGTTTCGTATCTCACAAGATTTGTGCATCAGCTTGCATTGCTTTGCTAGGCCACCTCGAATGTATAAACAACCAAATTACGTATCACATGATCTCATTTTGGTAACTTGTTAGTGTTGTTAATCATCTCTTATTCATTCTATTCAATCATTTAATTTTAGTAGCAGGAGTATCTGCATTTGCTGCCACTCTCATCATCATCATCAGCATTGCCATTCCATGCAGTTGGAAAGCTACTATTCGGTCTTCATCAATGAAGTTATTAATTAGTTTCTTTGTTTTTATATGATTGAATTTTATTCAAAAAATAATATTGAATTTACTTTTAAAAGTTGAACTAATTGAAAGAAAGATCTGTCGAAACCTAACGAGATTAATCACTATAAACACGATCGGATATGTAATTCCCTTTGGGTGCGGATATTGACATTCATAAATATGTCTAAAATTTAAAATTTAAACATTACTATAAATACCCAACTTAATGCCAATAGTACCCTTAATTAAATGAATGTTTTAATTTTAATATAATTTATTTATAAACCATCTTAAGTTATTAACACACCCAATTTCACAAATGATAAATTCTTAGATTCTCCAGATTTAAAAACATAGAAAATTCTTAAATTTCGAGAAGCTCTATTTCAAGTTGTCAAGTTCTCTCAGTTTCAAATTCTTGACTTCCAAATATTATTTTAACTTCAAGCATTATCTCACAAACAAAGAAACTAAGAAAAAATTGATTACTTGTTTGATTTACAAGTATTCAAATTTGATTACTTAAAAGAATTTGAGTACCGGTTATGTTTGCTTTTGTTAAGTTTAGTTTGGCTTTTAGGCGTGTGGGGTGTTGGGGTTCTCAATTGCTTTGTGTAGCTACTTGTTGTTCTGTTTGTTGGCTGTGGAAATGGGTGCTAGTTGCTTGTGTCCTCTTCCTTGCTTTTGTTGTTGTTCGGTTGGCCATTCTTGGCCTTTATCCAAAAAAAAAAAAAAATTCAATCAAATTTGTCCACTAGCTCCTGCAAAGTCCTTACAACGAAACCAACCTTCTCAAACTTTCCTTTCTCACTGTTGACGTCTCTAAACTTGACATGATCTGCAAGAATTCAAATTCTTATATCAGCAACATCAATTCTCTCTAAAATCCTAAAATTTATGCCAAACAAAATGATAATTGGAGATTTTGATACTTGAAATAGATTTGGGGTTTAATTAGAGTTTAATTATTATTTTTTTTTTAATAAAGTACTGATATAGTTGAAAATATTTATGTAATTAATGGGTGTACATATTATTTGATTTATTTTTAACTAATTTATCCTTATTGGTAAACTTCTATTATGATATTTTTGTAATTAAATTTTTTATTAAAATATGGATGTACTTATCATATTTATGGATGTTAATATCGGTATCCATTCCCATTATATGAAAGGGGTCTCCAAACACTTCAAGTTTTAATGAGCAAATGTGAGACTTGAACCACACTATTAAATGGGAATCTATCTAATTTTATTTTATTTAAAAAAAAATCAGATTATGAATAAAAGTTGAATTAAAATCTAGAAGAAAAAGAAAATTAGGAGTAATAAAGAACAAAATGCTAGAATAGAATTTCACAACAAAATCATTGTTTTCCTTCTTCAGTTCTTCCCATAGAAAACATAGAAAACATAAAACATATACATTATCAAAATGAATATGTGTTTGTGAATGTCTCCTTTATATATTTTTTGTATTTTGAAATAATTTATTTTTGTTTTTAATTTTTTTTTTAAGATTGTGTTGTTTAATTATAATAATTCAAAAATCATTTCAAAAATTTTAAAAGTATATATATGTTTTTATTTTCTATAAGTTTTAGTAATATATTTTAGTCTTTATAATTTTAGTTCGATTATAATAAAAAAAAAAATCACTTAATAAATAACCAAATTCTATTAGATTTAATAAAAATCAAATAATGATACAAAAAATATATATATTTTGTTGTTGCTGATTTTAACATTGATTTGACATTTTTATCACAAGTCAAAGTCTCAAAGATTTATTTACAATTGTCTGACGTGAAAACAAGCAATGGAACAGAAGAGAATATTAAATGTGAGAAAAAGTTATTGACATTGTCATTAACATTATTAGGAGAATAGGAAATCTCAGCAGTAAATTATAGAGTGTGTTTCTTTCTCCTGCTGGATGGTAAAAGAGCAGAAGAGAGAGAGATCCGGTCTATGAATCGAAGAGTAGACAATAATAAATGCGAAATTAAATAATGGTCTGAAAATATGCAGAAAGTCATTATCATCATTGATGATGATGATGAGCTTTGCTTAATTTGCTTCGTTTTTCATTCCAACACCTATCCTTCTCTCCTCCCTCAACTACTTGACTTGTAATAGTATGTTTGTTGATTGTTGAAGAGTAGGACAGATAGAAAAACCCGACCCATACCCCCAATCTCATAAGGATGCAACTGCTATTAATTCATTCATTTAAAGTTGTAACCTTTTTTTTATTACTTTACTTGCGTCATTTCTTTTTCCTTTTTCTTTACACTTCAGTACTGCTCACTTTACCTAAAACTTCTATAAAAAACCAACAACATGCAACAACAATATTGATAAAATAAATGTGTTAAGGACCATGAGGGAAGCTGTTGCTTTCTTTCCAACTAATTGACACAATTAAGCTGTTTAATTTTAGGGACTAAAATTACATTTTTGAACACAAATGTCCTTAAGAAAAACACAAGTTGTCTTCTCTTTTTAATTTCTTCCCTCCAAAAGCAAATCATTCCAGCAAAAACAAAAGAAACGAATCAACGATAAATTTATGGGAAAAAAACATGAGAGAAATTATTTTATTTTTTAAAATCGTCGTGACTTTTTTTAATGTGGTTGGGAATTAAATCTGGAGAAAGATTTAAAGTTTTGTCCAAAGATATAAAAATCGTTAACAATCCTAACTTAATTGTAAGGAGAAAGTGTCTAATGTGTTAAATTCATCAAAGATTTCAATTCATCCAAAAAAAAAAATTTAGCTTGAAATTTATTATATATATATATATATAGTAGATTAGTTGATGAAGTGTGTTTAAATAGATGAAAGAATAGAATGGCAGCAATCCCTAGGTAGATCAAACATAAAAGAGGGGTCCAAGTGGGTATTGTGCTTTTTGCAGGGAAACTGTTGTTGTACCAATTCAGAGCTAAAAAATAAAAGAGAGCAACTTTTACTCAACTGTTTTCTCAGAGGAGTTGAAGACAGCAAAGCAAAGCAATTTCAAAGGCTAAAAGAGTAAAAGACCCCACAAAGTACACTACACTATTATGTTTTGCATTGCCCCAAAATTCACCCCACAAAAGTTCACTCATTACACAGTAATTGCCATGCAGATCGATACAATGTTTGTATTATACAAAGTTTCACTCACCCCACAAAGTTCACTCATCCAAATTTGCTTGAATACAAAATGAACGTTAACACTGAATTTTCTACGTATTTAATGTGTTGAAAAAGAAAAGGGAATTATACAAAGATGGAAATGTGATTTGTGTGAAACTTTATGACTTGTGGATTATACAATGGACGTGTGTAAAGTGAAAAGCAGTAAATCTTTTTTTTTTTTTTAAAGTCCAAATGGTGGTTTATGATCAAATAGAAAAATAATTAAATCATCCACATGTCATCATGAGACATGTGGGAATGCATGATGCAATGAGGTGGTAAAGAGAATTGGAGTTGTCAAAAGCTGGTGAGAGATGGCAATAATATAGAATAAAATAAGAATAAAAAAAGAATAAAATAAGAAGAGCAGAATGTGGCAAGCGGTTGGATAAGGAGAAGAAGAATAATATAAAATAAGAAAAGGAAATGAAAGAAAGAAATTGAAGAGGAGAAATAGAAGGGTCATTTGACCAAAACAAAAAATAGAAATAGAGAAAGAAATAAGAAGAAACAAGAGAGAGGGAGAGGGAGAGAGAGATGGAACTGAGAGATTGACAATTATGATGAGAGAGACGAAGATTCAGATAGAGAAAGAGAGCTATTTTGAGAGACAAAACAGAGGAAGAAAGAAGTAAATAAAAATAAAAGAAAACAGAGAGGTTTGGGCAAATAGAAGAAAAGAAGAAGAAGAAGCGAAGAGAAATAATTAGAGAGAAAAAGAAAGAATAGCTTAAGGAAGAAGAAATAAAGTTAGAGATGAAGAAATATGCATTGGATATATACCAGATAAGTGATTTCAATTTGACCTCTAAGTTTGGGATACAATAAAGTTTATTGAATTATCTCAATAGATACTAAATTGGGTTTAATGTATTTTAGGGTGGATTCAGAAATAGATGAATTCATGAGAGAACCAGTTCTAGAACAGATTTGAGCGCATGAGTTATATGGGTGGATACTTTTATTAAAGTTTGACAATGAATAATCAAAGTTACTAATGGAGTGCTGCTGGTTTTGTTCTCGAAGATGTTAAGATTCTTATTCAAGGAGGTTGGGGTTTTAAAATACCAGGTTATTTCCCGCAATGCAAATGGGGTGGCCCATAACCTTTCCTCCATGGCTTTGTCCTTTAGAAGGAATGAAGGATTCATATGGGGAAAGATGACTTTCCCAGTTGTTTTGTTTCTTAGTTTGTCTGTTTTGTTTTAGTCATGTTTATGTCAAAAAAAAAAAATTACTATGTGATTTGTGTTTATAGAATTGATTTTTGTTTTGTGGGTGTTGAATTGTATTATATGCTTGTTTTGAGAGAAATCCATTCAAGACAGTTCCAAGACCCTTCAAGCTCTTTTGGTCGTGCATAAGATCTAAACTTGGGTATGTAATGTTTAATATCTGATTCTGAGATGCTCCTTTGATAGATTTATCATAAATTTTCTTGGCTCTCAATTTAGTTTACTAATTGGTAATTGACGTTAATGATTGACAACCTCTTGAATTGTTTTATTTTTCTTTTTGATTGTGTAAGACATCTAACATAATATTTACATGCAGGATAAACAATGGAACACTTTAGATTAGGGCATTGCAATCTGGTTAATGAGACAAATGAAGATGTTATATATATACCTCGTCAAATTATAAGTTATTGATGGGGTTGAAATCTTTTTAAATTTTAATTTGCTTTGGTTGGCACTTGATAGATTATGTGATACAAATATTGATTGTATCTTTGTTATATTAAGTGAGTTACACAAAGTATGTCATTTTGGTTCTTTGTAACTCCTATAGCAAATAGATTATTAGATTTTGTTGTATTTTCATTTTTATATTCACATGTTTAATTGAGATGATTTCTTTTATAAATTCATGGAATATCTTATTTCTAGAATAATTGTTTGGTTTTCATTCGGTTGTATCCATCTTTGTTAATTGATATTGTTAGCATAATACATGAGCAGAGTTGTAGAGGCATGCAAAATTGTTTCACTTTATCGAGTATAACTGTCTTAAATAACTTATAAACTGAAAAAAATAAAATAAAATAAAATAAAATAAAAACACAACAATTATAATTATAAATATAATGCATTGTAATTTTTTTTTTTTTTTTAAATATAAATGCAAGCGCATGCCTTGCATTATGTGCCACCAAACCTAGTTAAATCAAATAAAAAATAAAAAATAAAAAAATAAAAAAAAGTGACTCATCTTTTGGAATTATAGCTCCCTTGAGTTTATTGTACAAGTAAAAGATATATCTATATAGCTTTGATGCTTTTCAAATTTACTAAGAAAAGTGTGTATGGCCTGAACAAAGGATGGTAGATATGTATTTCTAAAATCTCTGATTCTCACATCTTTTAATATTTGTTACAAACCTAGAAGACAATTATATCTTTCTCAAAGTTTAAAATTTCATCAAATGAAATATGCTTTTGCATTATTGGTAGAGTTAAATGAGCTTTTGGTTATACACTTTTAACGTTTAAAAGAAAGAAACGAAACAATAAATAAAAGCAAACCGTAGTAATATATCCTAACGAATCATGAAATAATTGCACTTGAAAGACGAAATTGTATATATTACACTAACTATCCATAAAAGAAAATGACAATGAAGATACCATTTGGATCTCCACCCATCTTCCTTTTTTATATTTTTTTTAATATATCTCCACCGTTCATATTTAAGATGGACGGCGGAGATTCAATTTTTTTTTTGTCATTTTTTAATATGTTTTTATTTCTATATTTTATGTTTTTTAATCAGGAGTATTTCAATCTTTTTACTACTTTTGGACGGTCAATCATATTTCTTTTAAAGGTCAAATATGACAAATTAGGTTATTTTGAGTTTTTTTAATAAGTTGATTTTGAGTGTTAAATAGCTAACATCAGATAGGATGGGCTTAATTTGTTCTAAAGAAAAACAAGTTGATAGGTGTCCTTTGATGAAACTTGAAAAGTATTGAAAAATAATTCTAAGCCTAACTGTCCTAGAACCAAAAAAAAAAAAAAAAAAAAGCCCATTAAAAATTAACAAAGGCCAGGTTCGGGCCCAATACAATAATTTTGTTCACTAATCGTCTGATAATTTATGAAGTAGCAAGAATCATGACAATGGAACTGAGTTTCCAAGAGAAATGCCGACAGCATTCATGACAACAAACATAGGTGGTAACTAAATTGTGTAAAGTAAAGTTGCAACGAAGGACAAAAACCACGTTAATGTAGTTGGAAGGTAAAAAATCTGACAATATCAGATTCGAATCGATATAATCGTAAATTCGAGTCGATATAAGTAGTGTATTAAAAAAAAAAAAAAAAAAAAAACTAAGGTTAAAAACGAAGTAGTTGTATTAACTAATAAGCTTGAAAATCAATATAATTATTGAGACTCCTCACAAACATGATAGCCAAGCAAACCACTATCGAACACCAAGTTGATGATGACCTGTATTAAATGCCAACATTTTCCTGTCCTTCTCACTCACACTCAATTCACTCACTATCCTTTTTTATTGTGTGTGTGTGTGTGAGAGTGTTGCAGGAACTTATGTGTTACCAGCAGAACACATGTTTCTTGCCTTCTAACCACTCACCTTTCGCTCTCTCTCTCTAGAGCAAGAAATGATCTTTATGCCTTTTTGAGTGATTCACATATTATCAGGATCTGCAACTCTACGCTTCTCAAAGGTACCTTTTTTTATTATTGGTAAATATAGTTGTGACTTGTTGCACTGTCTAACAACTCCTTTTGGCAATCTTTAGAACAAATTTTGGGGTTTTAATGGATTTTCGTCGGTTCTTTTAGTTGGAATACGTAAATGGTAATATGGGTTTTCTGTTTTTTTGGCTTTTCAGTTTTTAAGTTCTCCATTTTAATTGTTCTGCTTAAATTGTTATAGCTGTTTAACCTCCTTGTTTTGGCTTAATCTCTACTGTTATTTAATTAATTATTACAAAATGGGAGTTGTCAACTCAATTGTGATAAACAGCTAACTAGTAGGCCAAACAAATTCCGTGAATACTTTCAATTGCTGTCAGTTGTTGTTGACACACACACAAATTGTTGATTTTTAGGGACCAAGAGTTGTGCATTGCCTGTTATGAAATTTGGGATCTTTCTCTTAGTTGAAAATTCACCGCGGCGGTGTCGATTTGTCTTCAAAATGGTTGTGAAGATTTGATTAGCACCCTGTATTTCTCTGTTTTCCTGTAGCTAAACAATGGAAATGTTAACCCAACCAACCTTGCCAAAATATGTGTACTATTTGTTATAGCGATACCCCAACTGAACTTTTGCCTGTAATTGTTAAGCCAAATTCACTGGCATTGTTGCCAAACTGGCTCACATCATCACTTGTACTTTGTTTTTGTTTAATCTCTTGTGATTCTTAACACCAATTGTGCAGATTGGATCAACCAACTTTCTGCTGAGAATTAAAGGTGATTTATATATTTCTAAAGATGACAATGTTGAAGCAATCTTCGAGCAAAAACCTGAGGTCTAAAGGCTTTAAGGTGAAGAATGTTCTTCACATATGTGTGTTGCTTGTCATTTGCATTTGGCTCCTTCACCAGGTCAAGCGCTCCTATGATGAAAATAAGGCATTCAAGGAGGACACTGCAACATTTTCGGAAATGCAGAGTGAGCATGAAAGTGTAAAACTCGGAAGGAAGGATCTCAATGTTCAAATGCATAAACCTTCTTTGGAGAAAGCTAGACACGGAGAGGGAGAAGTTAGGACAGCAATTGAAGAGCTGATAGAGAATAAAGCTGAAGAGAGTGAGGACGAAGGAAGAGGGGCCGGAGATGATGAGATAGACGGACATGATCAAGAGAAATCCGAAGATGAAGAATCTGATGAAGTAGAGGATCTCATTGATGAAGATGATAGGGAAAGGGAAGACGGGAGTGAAGAGCAAGAGAGTGAAGAAATGGGAAATCAGATTGATGACGAAAATTTGTCAGTAAATCAAGCCCAATATGAAGGTGATGACCCGTCCAAAGCTCTGATGCGAAACAACCTTGCTACTACGAGTAATGAATTTTCATCCGGTGGTTTGAGAAAGTTGATGGATGAACGAGTGGAGAACACAGAAAACATTGAATTAGAGCCGGGAAATTGACAGCGTGAAATAGAGCAGGAGTGATTGAAGGTAGTTTTTTTTGACGAACATGTCAGATTCTCTTTTAAGTCCTTTTTCAATTTGAGAAAATGCATCTAGTCGTAGGCAATTGTATAAATGTTTTCGCTATGTGTCCATCAATTCCTTGATGAAATAATCAAGTTTGGCTGTGATATGAACTGGAAATCAAGTGATCTATGTAAATGCTTTATGAATTGTGAATAACTTTTTTTTACATAAGATGATGCAAATGTGACTAGGCTACGAGTATATCCCAAGTATGCTCTCATCTCATGCCTATATGTTCATGCATTATTTCTTTGTTTCTTTGTTGCATCTGGATCAACTCGGGTTTTATATCCGTATTCCTACGTGTAACTAAATCGGTTTCTGCTTGGAGAGTTGGCGATGCATTGGTTGATATCGGGGGGCAATCACCGATTGCCTGTGCAAGGGTTGCCTCTGGCTTTTGAGTTGTTAAAATAGATGTGATATATTTAGCGAATCTCTTTTGTAAAATCAGGCACTAGGCCACCACAAAAGCTTCGATACGTTTGGGTGTATACGTCCGAGCCATTTGATTAGTTATCATTGTATAGCATCTGAAAGAGAAGCAACCATAATGCACGCAGATGATGGTCATCTAGCCTGTAAGGCTGTAATGACTAGCTGACCTTGGAAATTGGAAGACAACGTAAGCGAATACACATTTTTCTTGATCTTTTTTTCTGTCTTCCTTGTGCAGGCCTCATCTGAAAGTAGAATTGGCAATGCATTGAACTTCTTAACAGATTTGAATCCGGAAAACATGAAAAGTAGACATACATGGAAGCTTCGAGAGAGACATCTCTTATAATCTATAAAGTTAAACATGAAAATACACTTCAGGAATTCTCTGTGCACTTGGCAATTGGAAGAAATTCCAAGTGAAATGGATGATGACAAAGTCTGTATTAGCAAAATGAAGCTGCGTTGGTTATCCATTTTCAATAATTCTTGTGGTGGACCTGTTGATGCGCATTCCATTGCAACAGCATCCAAATTATTGACGTGCCTGATTAAAATCAACGGTTCAATTATAATTGCATCAAGAAGCAGCTTTTATTATTCATAAGATATGCGGCGAAATTGAACCAGATAGAACAGAACTTCTGAGTTTAATTTTCAAAGTGACCATTGCTATCAACACTAAGAATATCAGATATCAAATGGATTGGATTTTTTGGTCAATATAACAACCGAAACACGTGAAAAAATCATACCTGCAAAGATGCCAACAGTCGTCAGGTTTGTAATGGCCATCGTATCATATATTAGGTATTCAGTCAAAAAATGACCAAAAGCATATATGAACGATAAAAAGGTAGCTAAATATAGTGGCTTGTTGTCAAGATTGAATGCACAAAGAAAGCAAAGAGTGCAAGTCAAAAGCGTCCAAACTCCGAATGTCCTTCCATGAACTTCAGTCACTATAAAGCATCCAGGAAGAGATCACAATCTTGTATAACACAATGAATCACAAATGATGAAATGAAAGGTAGAAAATGCAAAAAGATTATACATTGCATAATCAGATAACTTAAGCAAGGAAGAAAGAGAAGAAAGACATTTTATTAGGGTGACAAGATTTCATTGTCACCATTTAACAGACTGAAAAATCTCCGGATGATGCTTCATGATTGAACTTGAGCAACAATAACAATTATCAGTAGTTAGAACATGGAAAGTAAAGAATAATCAGGACATTGTAATCCCCAATTTGATGTCCTGCAGCCAATTATATAATAATTAAAAGAGTTTAGTTACCAACCAAGCTGGATATCCAAAACAATTTAACTTGATGAACCGGACCAATGTCAATTGACACTATTACCGTATTTTCATATCATAGGCAGACATTTTTTCTTAGTTATACTGTTGGCAGGGTATCATACTGCTTAGCCTAAACTTTCTCTAAACTTAATGGTCGCTCATTGTAGAATCAACAATAGTGAGAATTCTTCTTTTTCTTGTGTAAATTAAATTTTCTCAACTGAATAGTTCAGAAGCATCGGTGGTTTCCTAGCAAAAGAAATTATAACAAACCACAGAAAAACAGATAGGATCATTTTATTCAGGAGAAGATTCTTTATGTCACTACATCAAAACAACTTCACTATGCCGAAACATAAGGTAAAGGAACTATGAACACATAAATCAGGCAGAAGGCATATCAAACAGCTATGCATTGGCTAAACAATAAGTATCCAACTAAACCTTAAACTTCGGGAATCTCCCTTATCTTGACCCTTTCAGTCCAAGCATAACCTTTCACATTAACCTTTCACATCAAGTACACAATTGCATATGCATGCACCTAAAAGAACTATTTTTCAAGAACCATTAACAAAATTCACATTATGTTAAGTAAAGACGTCCTTTTTTATACTGAAATCCGACATTATGTTTCCATCAGAGTCATATTCACCATCAGCTTAGCAAATTCCATCTCATAGTATTCTTCTCAATACCACCATCTCCTAGGGTTTTTATTTTTTTTATTTTTTTTTTAATCATGTCTTCCACGTGAATGAATTTTCATCTTTCTCTATCATTAAATAATTCTACTTAGAATCGACTATTTCCCCTTTTATCTTAACATAATCTTTCACTTCAAACAAACACTTGTACATGCATTGTATCCAGAAGAACTATGTTTCAAGGTCCCTGGGAACAATCCACATTGTGCATAACAAATCTTTTCCTTTTCTTTTACGTACTCTAAATACCACCTAAATCTTTCTTGGCAACTGCACTTAAAATCCAGTCTTCATACCAAATTCAGTCCCCTTGCTGTTGTTCACTTTATTTTACCATTAGATAATCTGTCTTGGCCTTTGCACTTAAGCAACTATTGTGTTTGGAATCAGCATGCATTTTTCTACATTTTGCGACTTCAGTTAAGCACAGATATAAGTCCCAGTCCAACCAAGAGACAGTCAAAATGCAATGTTCCAAAACTGACTATACACAAAGATCGGACTCTAGTAGCAAGTATCTCAAATTCAACAGCAAATGAAAAGTAAAGCAGAAACATTGAATCAAAACCTAGAAACATTAAATAAAAAAGTACCTATGATGTCTTGAAAGAAATACGAATGCATGCTTCAGGCAGAAGACATATCTTACAGGTATGCATTGGCTAAACAGTATCCAATAAAAAATGTTTTAATATTGGGAACCACCCTTATTTTGTTCCCTCACTCCTAACATGATCTTTCATATCGATTATACAATTGCACGCAAAATGACTACAAAATAAGGAACAGGAAACAAATCTGCATTGTGCTGAGTCAACTGCCTTTTTCTTTAATCTTTATACTGAACTTTGACTTTCTGTTTCTTTCTTAGCCATCAACCTCAAATCTGTTATCAATATCCACCATTTCCTAGGCTTTTCTTATCTCTTCTACATCAATCAAAATCCAATCTTTTATTGTCGTTGAATTCTTTTTTATTTGAATCCAATATTTCTCCGTTTATCTTGACACAATCTTTTACTTCAAATGCACCACTGCACATGCATGTATAATTGAAGAGCCTTGGAACAAATCCATATTGTGCACAGGAAATTTCTCTATTTTTCCTTTTTATTCTTTTATAAGCTCTAATACAACAGTCCATAGCAAATACACTCTCCTAATTGTTGTTCTATATATCCACCCACCATCAAATAATTATTTTTTACCTTTTCCTTAAATTGAATGATTCTATTCGGGATCCAACATTATGCATCGTTATTGGTTTTGCCACTTAAATTATGCACATATACAATTCCCATACCCACCTCATTTGTCCACTCCTTCTCTCAAACCAAGATACCAAGAAAAGGAAAATGTTCAACCATACGCAAAGATCAGACTCTGTTGCAAGCGCCATTGAAAAAGTAGGGCAGAAACATGTAATCAAACACCATTTATATGACTCTAATATGTCTAAAAGATATTCTAATAAAATCTTTCAAACTTCACATAAAAATCTGACAAAATGCAATTATAGTGCACTCAAATATACAATCTTAACATGTTAAAATATTATCTCAAATCTCTTTGGTTGTTAGTATTACATTCTATAATCTACTAAACCCGAATTCAAAACTTCTCCTAGATGCCAAGAATCATTCTACATATTTCAATACTCATTACTCAAGAACTTAGTCCACTCTTTGACTATCATCTTCAAATGAAAGTTTCTGTTAAAATTTAAAAATATAAATACTACTCACAAAAGGGTTATAGCATTTTCAGTGTCCAAATCCTAAGAATCTAAAAATCTCTAGACTTGGGATCTCCACTCAAGTAATTATTACATGACATAACTCAGTCTCTCGTTTTAGATACAAAAACCCAGAAATACAGCACCGTGTCTTCGAATTGAATGTCCATTAATAACAACTATTGGTTGAAGATATATCTCGGGGACAGAGTGTGCTTTTAATTTTAATTGATCCTACTAGCAAAATAAATAAATAAATAAGAAATAAAGAATCAGAGATGTTGTAGATTCGAGGAAGAGTGAAGCTTCTTACTGGTTGTTTTGGAGAAGACAGCACGTTTGAGAGCCCAAAGGTCGAAGAACCCGAACCAAACAGAAGCCAACCGAAGCGAACCCACCAGCATCAGCCACCATCCCAACAGCTTCATTTTGCTTCTTCTTCTTGTTCTTCTTCTTCTTCTCACTAGCGACTGTGTCTATGTGTGGCACGCACTGCCACTGTTGTTTTGTATCTTTTTCTTTAGATCTGTTTTAAGTTTAGCTTTTACCTCTAATTTGCTTCAACTTCTAACTAGCGCCTCTATCAATTCCTCATTTTTTTATTTTTTTTTTCATAATAATTTTGATATTTTATTTGCTTTTACTCGCCTAAATATGAAATTATTTTATTTAATTTTAAATTGGTTCAAAGGTAATGTGGTCTTTTGATACATCAACATTAAGGGTCCGTGACTTATTGATATATACATGCGCGATTTAGATATTCATTTTCATTAAATGTAGAAATCTACAATTGTATAATTAGCATAATGAAAAACTTGAACCACGCTATTAATGAGTAAATAAAGTGCATATCACTTCAGTTCAAAGAGAAATATACATATCAACACTAATTTTTACAAACTTCGACTTTATAGACCAGAATTCTCTCTGCATCTCACCTTTTTAAAACATATGATTAATTATTAATAAAATGATAGTGGAAAACAACACAACCTAACCACTCTTCATTGCAATGCTCATCTGTCATGAAATCAAGTGAGATGAGAAAAAAATGAGGTGAGGAAAAGATGAAAGTCACGAATTTATATGTTACTAGGTTAAACCTCAAGTGAGTTAGTTTAATTACTCTTATTTTATTTTATTTTATTTCATTTCTAATAAATTTGTTAACTAAAATATATAACTTATCGTGGTAGTAAGATGGAAGGGAGATTCTCAAAAACCTCCCTTAGGTTTAACCGTTCTTAAAAAACATCTTTCTAGTTTTAAATTTAGATGAAAACTCCCTATAAAGGTTGGTTTTTGTCTTTTGAGTTTTGATACACAATCAAGAAATTGAATTTTTAAATATAAAGTGTGTGTTTGGTACACAATAGGTTTTTTGTTTTATTTTATTTTTGGGCAAATTGCATTGCACCCCTTGAGGTTTGGGCAAGTTGCATTTAGATGGAAAAGTTTTGTTATTATACATTAACACCCCCAACACTTAAATGTAACTTTAAAAATACCTAAAATGCCCCTAGTTGTATTACTTTATAAATAGTTTTAAAAAGTTAAATAAATAAATTTGGTAATTTAAAAATTAAATAAAAAATATTTGTTTATTTTTTAAACTATTTATTTGATTTGATTTTTTAAAACTATTTATTTATTCAATGAATCATATCTTTTATTTATGTTATTTTATTTTAGTAAAGTTTATAAAGTTTTTGGTTAAAAGGTAAAAAAATGAACTTAAAGTATTTATTTATTTAATTTTTTAAAACTATTTATTTATTTAATTTTTAAAACTATTTATTTATTAATAAATCATATCTTTTATTTAAAAAATTGTATTAAAATTTTTAAAATTTTTGGTTAAAAGGTTAAAAAATTAAAGTATAAAATAATACAACTAGGGGCATTTTAGACATTTTAAAAGTCAAATTTAAATCTTGGGGTGTTAGTGTATAATAACAAGACTTTTCCATCTAAGTGCAACTTGTCCAAACCTCAAGGGGTGCAGTGTAATTTACCCTTTATTTTTTTATCTAAATTCAAAATTAGTAAGTTATTTTTCACACAAAAAAAAAAGGTTCAAATTTTAGGAAATTTTGGCAAATCTTCCTATAATTTTACTTGTCAACAAATATTGAAATCCTTTCCCTAATAAAATAAAAAATTAAGGCTAATTAATTAGCAAGCATTTTGATTGAAGAACAAGGTATCCTAGTCAGCCAAATATAGATAGTTGGATTGAGGCCCGCCTCTAGTGATTTGTTTAAGATTTGCTTTTAAATTTTCTTTGCCATCTTTTGAATAACACACTACACACAGGCCACAGCTGGAAAATGGTCAGAAGACTGCAATGAAGACCTGCCATTTTGGCTTCATATATTTTACGACTCTTGACTCACATCCCCACCACCAACTATTTCATTTTCTTCTCTTTGTAATCTAATACACACAGCTTCGACATTATCGGTCGGGTTGTTTCATGTGTCATATAATTTAATTCTCTTTATTTATTGGACCCATTAGAAGAAACCCTTGTTGAATGAATCTTCCAATCAATGTATTTTAATTTTTAAATAACAAATATTAACTTAAATTTTAGATAAGATCAAGGGCCCCTGTATCGGTGGTTGGAGACTTTAGGTTCAAATGTTGACACATTATATTATCCATAAAACCACATTAAGGATGAGGAGACATCTTCCGGTGTTGGGAGTCCGACTTCTCTCAATTAAAGAAATAAATATATGAACCGTGTTTTAACGTTATTTAATCTCGGTAGCTTCCGATATACATCACTTTACCAAACATTATATTGAATGAGCCATGTTAATAAATATGACATTGTTGTGTTTTCTTTCTTCCCGTTGCTTCCTACATGTGGACAAAAAATGTTATATCCGGTTGAATTTTCTGAGAAATTGCAGTCCTCTATTTCTCATGAATGATGCTTGATGACACTTGAAGAAAAAACATGTGATGTCATTTCAATCTACTTCGTGAAAAAAGGATCTATATACTTTGCTGATTTCATTTTTCTCCTAAGTCATAATGCATCCTTGGAAATTTTCTATCAAATAAAGGCTACGACCGTGACCTCTCCAATTGTGACAATTATGCTAATTTTGTATATATATATTTCTTTTATATCTATCAACAATAGACTTGACTTTTTGATTTATGTGAATAATGATACAACATTTTTAATTTAACACTCAATAAAATTAACATTTGTTATATATATATATTTGACGATATCTATTAATCCGAGATCAGGTATTTTTTTTTTAAAGCTTTCGCTATTGGTAGGATTCGAACCGTTGACTTAAGAGTCATTTTTCTAAGCCCGAAACTCATTCATCTACCAGTTGAACTACGTCCATGTTGGCTTCCACCTGCATATAATTGACATATAATTGACATGGAAGTAATTAAATTAAAAATTCGAAAGCAATCAGTTCGATATATCATGCCAAACTTGAAACCACCTTACACAATCTAATCCCTGGCCAGAGACTTAAAAGCCTAAAAGCCTAGATTCCCTTTCTTAACTACTGCAAGAGTGCAAGCCATCACCAAACCCACCAAGCACCCTCTCACAGTCACACCCGTGATTCCCCCACCTATTCTATTTCTAAATTAGGGTTTTTATATTTAATTGTTTTTTTTTACACAATTAAATGATTTATTAGTAAGCTATTTGTCCTCATATCAATGATATTATCACCGTCCGATCCTTATAATTCACGGATTAAAAAACAACTCTTATTAAAGAGGGAGGACTCTATCCAAACTCTACAATTTAATAGAGGTAAATATGAAACTTGAATACATATCATAAAAAAATGAAATGAAAACAAACACTATACTAAAAGTGGCTGCGGCGCAAGTTTATAATTTAAATTCTCATTTTGGAGGCTACAACAGCTGGACCATAGCAAAATTAGTAAGACTAGCCTAGCTTAAGTAGTTGGCAGGCAGGCAGGCAGACACAATCCCCGCGATTCGGTAATTCCTAGTTTTCTACATAGGTTTTGGTCCCCCAAACCTGCAAATCTGCAATCGTCATGTGACGCTGAATTGCTCAGGCAGGCCACAACCACACTGTACACACCTGTACACCACCGCCATTATCTTCAACCAATAAAAGCTGCAACTTTATATTAACTTAATTTGTTATTATTATATATGTCAGAGACGTGAACATGACTATTCATTCACGATGTCGAACGAATGCAGCAGTTTGAGTCCCATCCCAACCAACTGATCTTTTACAAGACGACTGTTGTTTAGTTTGTGCCATAACTAGATGCTCTTCCTTTGTTTTTATTATATCATTTTTCTCTCATCGGTCATGACTCATGACTCAGGTCCCCTTCTCGCAACAGAAGAAACTCGGATGAACCCATGTGCCCGCCCATGTCACACGTGAGAGAAACCACAGGACCTGCTTTTCGCACGTGCCACTTTCATTATTATTAAGCTTCTTTTCAACTCATAACAAACCATAATTTCATGCTAAGTATAGTTTTAGGTAAGCTTTCTTGAATGTTGATTACAGCTATCATCCACATTTTTTCCTACTTCATCAACTCTTTAAATTATTATTAATAATATGATTAAATCACCCATTACGTACACACACATCCCAACAACTCCTCTATTTATTTTTTTATTAATAAATCTAATTAACTTACAAACTTCAAACAAAAACAAAGGCTAGATCGGGAAGAGAAAGAGTAATCTAATGCCAACCTGCAGTTGACAAACTTCATAACATTCCACCTCATCAAAATCATTACACTTAAATTTGAAAATTAAAAAAAAATATTAAACATCTAATTCAGCAACTACAATATTTTCAAAAAAAAAAAAAAAAAAAAAAAACAGAACACAAGCCACACAAGTAAAAACAGAGCGTGCCTGTCTAATCTCTAATGTCACTCTCCTTCGATGCTGTACAGAGTCTGTTGATTGTCTGTTAGTACGTAAAAAACCTCAAACCCCAAAAATTAAAAATTAAAAATTAAAAATTAAAAATCTAAAACAAAAATACAAAAACGACGCCGGATTATGAGGCTCCCGGAGAATCAATCAGCCAAGCAAATCCTGGTTAGGATAGAGTTCTTTCCTGAGGCGTTGTGAAAAAAGTCTGCAAGCATCCATGCTCAAATCAATGGCGGCAGCCAGAGCAACAAAAGCAGCCGCATCCTCCGTGCAGCTCACGTGCTGGACACTCACTTCCACGTTAGGTTTACTGCATTTTCCCTCTCCTTCAACTCCGGCCGACATAACGAATCCTCTGTACATGCAATACGGCCACAATCCGTACCCGTAATCTCCGCTGCTCCGAGGGCTACATGCCGGCGACGGAGTGGCTCTTCCTCCATTACCTGAATTCGCTCCCAAATCGATACAAAATTTCCCGCCTTTGTTAGAGCTTAAAGTCGATTCAGCTAAGACAATGCCGGCAGCGGCGGAGTCCGGAATCAGCTCGAAACGGTAGCCGAGTCCGTCGGAGGCGCCGCGCTCGCGCCAGGCTTCGAGTCGTCCCCATGGTTTCCAGGTGTCGTCTCCTGGACGGAGAATGAGCCAAGAACCAGGGTTTGAGCGACTCACACGGTCAGAGCCGGGAGAGGCTACAAATGGAGTAACCATCGAAGCGGCGGCGACCGGAGATCCGGACAAGTCGTGGACGGTGATCGACCATCCCTTTCTTTCCTTACCAGGTCGCTCTCTTTCGCTGCCAAATGAGCTCAGCCAACTCCTCGCGCCGCTTGGCTCCGACTGTAACGATCTGTGAATACAAAACAAACTTATTCAACAAGCAAATTAAAAAAATAAAAATCAAGAACGCAATGTGTTGCTTTAAAAAGCTTCGACATTTGTTTTCGAAAGAGTAAAGGTAAACAAATTGGATTAAAGAGGAAACAAAAGTGATTAAAACACTAACTTTACCGTACGTACAGTTTTAGTTTAGTGAACTTTACTCCAAGCATTTCAAATTATAGTAAATATAAAAACTTTACCAAAATAGAAAGTGGAACCCAACCCTAAAATGTTGAAATTACGAAACTGACCTTGATCTCTGATTGCGGTCACCGGTGTTTCGAAAACTGAACTTGCAAGTGAAAACGGGTTGCTTGATGTTGCCTTGGATCTGGAACACTTGTGGACTACATTCAGGCTCGCCGTCGAACTGGAAGACGAATCTCGGATCAGGCTCCGCTTTGACATTCAAGTGAAACTGCGCCGACGAGCCTTTCGTGTCTTTTCCAACACAAATCCACCCATTGTGGAATACCGACGCTTTCGATTCCGTTCCCGCCAGATCCAACGGCACGGAAACCTTCCCTAAAAGCTTCCCGGAGTTCACGCCGCAGGTCGTGCCTCTCCGGCCGGTGTAGATAGAGATTTTCAGGCATATCTTCTTAGCGAAGATCGACTTCGCCGCTAGCTTCTCCAGATCCGACTTGTTGAGGTGGAAAGTCGCCGTGACAGTCTGCTGTTGGTTGTCGGGGGACGGATTCTCCGGCGGAACGAATGGAACGACGCCGGTTTGGACAGGGAATCCTTTCAACTTGATTTTACAAAAACATGGAGACGACGAAGGATGCACGACGGACCGCGCCGGTTTCGTAGCCACCGGTATCTTCAGACCTAGATTGCCTACAGTGAGGCGCACGAAAGGGCACGGATCCATGGCTACTGGTTAGAGTAGTACTTGTTTTCGTTTTCAAACTTTGGGAAAGAAAACGAAACTAATTAACAGAGAGAGAGAGAAGCAGTGGGTCTAAGTTAAAGAGAGAGTGAAAATCGGAGGAAGAAGAACAGGCTGGAAAACATGGGGATGCGAGATGGGTTGTTGTATTGACAATGGCAGCGACATAATACACACACAAGTACTGGTTTTTTTAATCTTTTCTAGGCTTTTTCTTTTTTTTCACCGATTCTCTTCTCTTATTGTTGTTGCAAATAAAAACCAAACGAAATGGTTGTTGTTTTTCAAAGTGGGCAAAAACGGAACACATTGGAGTACAGCTGTTTACAGCCTGGACGCCCCAGACCGACCCGAACTTGAAGGTATCTGAGTCTCTCTCTCTCTGTCTCTCTAACCTCACCTGACTTCACAGGGGTCCACTTTTTATGACGAAATTGCCCTTATTATGTGGAAAAAAAATTTTAAGGGGAATTGCACAAACATCCCTCGAGGTTTGATGAAATTACACAAATATAGTAGTTTGGCCATATACATACAAACTTCCCTCAACATTTGAAAATTGTTGCACAAACATCCCCTACTGTTAGATGGATCCATTAATCAATGGTTAAAAGTGTAAAAAGTCTAAAATACCCTTTATTTTTATTTTAAATAAACTAAAAATTTTTAAAATAAGATAAAAAAATATATTTTAGATAACATGAATGTATCTTAAATCTGAAACCTGAAAAAAAAAATCATCTTACAAATAAAAAAATAGTTTTTAAAACAATTTAATAATAAATAAATTTTAAATTTATTTAAAATCAAGTAAGAATTGCACAAACTATTTTTTTTAATTATTTTGAAGATGATTTTTTTTTTCGACTTTCAGCTTTAAGATATATTCATTTTTTCTAAAAGATTTTTTAATATTTTTTATCTTATTTTTAAATTTTTTATTTCAATTAAAATAAAATGTAGGGTATTTTAGACTTTTTACATGTTTGACCATTGACTAACGGATCCATCTAATGATAGGGAATGTTTGTGCAATAATTTTCAAATGTTGAGGGAAGTTTGTACGTATGTGGTCAAAACTGTCATATTCGTGTTATTTTATCAAACATCAGGGGATGTTTGAGCAATTTCCCCTTTTTTAAAAATCGTTTGTACACAAGTGTTGTATCTTCTTCCCACACGTGGGCTGTGTGTTATGGATATTAACTACAAAAGAGTGGGTCCTACTTTTGGATGAAGTAAAGAGTAGGGGTATTGTGTGATCGGATGATTTGGCGATTTGTGACCGTCAGATGTGTGCGTTTGTGTGGGTTCCTGTTTGCCAAGTATTGAAATCAGCAGGTGGCGATTGGTGATTGGTTATTGGTATGATGGGGTAGATGGAGATGAGACGTGGAGGGAGAGGATTGATTTGGCACCCGTGAGAGCCGACCCGACATTTTTACATGATCCGTATCCGCCCCTGTGAACACACTTTGACTTGACCATGTCATTCTTATGTCATTTCTGCTTTATATTATTTAACAATTCATTAAATTATTATTGGATGACCAAAACAAAGTAAAGGTTCTTCTACTCCAATTCATGGTTGGGTTGTGTAGGGTATACTCTCCAAATACGAATAGATGATTTTTTGATGTGTGTTCTAATGATACAAACTTTGGCTTTAAGATTCAAAACCAAAGAACGCATATAGTATATATATTAGTATAGTACACCATAAGCAGGGGCGGAACCAGGAGTTTGGAGTTGGAGGGGCTAAATAAAAAATATTTCAAATTTATAGTATTAAAATGAAAAATACATTTTTTTTAAATAAAAAGTTGTAAATTTTTTAACAATAATTTTTTTTTTTTTTCATTGGGCTAAGGGGGCCATCGTGGTTCGCCCTCAACCATATAGAGTTAGTTTCGCACATGACCAGTTACATAGTCTGACGTTATTTTTAAGTGAGCAAGCACTATACATGGATATTTCTGATCAATTACATTTCTCGTCAATTTCATAATATTACATCTATTAAAGTGTTTTCATATTTTAAGGATCGTATAAAGAGAAAAAAATAAAACTCATATTTATTCTTTCAAAATATATGCATGTCATATTTATAAGAATGGTATAAGTTTCATTCATGTCCTTTGGATCTTTAATATGTATGTACTATAAATTGATATGTTGAGGGAATCCTAAAAAATCACAAGAAATGTGATACAATAATACCAAAGTCAATTAACATATTAATTGGGATGAGAAAAAAATTAATACAGTATTATTATTTAAATATATTCTTAAGGACAATTATCTTAAGAAAAGAAGTATTATTGTTCGGTACTGCTCCAACAAATAATATTGGATTTGTTGACTTGGAGCCAGACTACTACCTCGACTAAGATTTCCGTATTATTTTCTTACAATTATTATTATTTTTTTTTGGCCAAGAAAACTCCATTAGTCCATTACAAATATGTATATATATGAGAGAGACAGACACATGCATTTTTTATCCATTACCATGTGTACATTTCATTAGCTACTCCATGTGATCTACAAGATTGCTTTTTGAATATACTAATTTTAGAGAGAAATTCAAAAGTAGCAACTTGAAACAATAAACTTTTGTTAGTAATCACTTTTGAAACTTTAATAGTTAATAGCCACTTTAAAAAAAAAAATCAGTGTATGTCCATAAATTACCAGAGTACCCTTGAAATAGTTTTTTGTTAAACCTCGAAACAAACTTGAAATCACGACTAAATTGAAATGTCCAAGCTTGAAATCATGCATAAATTGAAATGTCCAAACTTGAAATCTGGACTAAATTGAAATGTCCAAACTTGAAATCTGGACTAAATTGAAATTTTTCCCTTCTTCTTCTTCCTCAAATTAGGTTTAGGTTTTTTTTTTTTTCCTTTTTTTTTGCAGACCACATCGCCGACGATCGCGAAACACTGAGAGGTCGGACGTCGTCGCCATCCCTTCGCCCATCGCCGGATGTGGCCAGTCGTCCCGTCGCCCGTTACCAGCCACAACGCTCGCGAAGTGGCCAAGCTCGTCGCCTGTCGCCGAGCCACAGCGCACAGCGCTTGGCGACGCCTTCGTCAGCACTCGGCGACGAAGAAGGATGCCGGCGAGAGGCAGATCGGAGAGAGAGAGAGAGAGAGAGAGAGAGAGCTGATTTGGGTGTTTTTATATGAGGGCATTCAAGTAATTTCTCAAAAACATGGTTATTAACAATTAAAATTTCGTTTGTGGTTAAAAATAAATTTCCCATAATATATACGGTCATTTCTAGCAATTTCCACCTAATTTTAAGTGTATCTACTATCATAATATAAAAATAATAATAATAATAATAATAATAATAATAAGTGTATCTACTGCATTTCAAAGGACACCAGAATCAAAGTAGCAATAATTCAAAATATGGATCAAATAATTTGATGATGTCTAGCCTTATCTTGAAAAGCTTTTATCTCACAACGTAAAAAGTTTCAAAGTCTACTTGTATGAAAGAAAACTGTCAAATTGTTTGTCGCATTAGGTCACTCAGCTAACTATAGCCACACACCTAATTAATTTATTTATTAATTAATGTATAAGAGCATCCTAACAAAAAACCCTTCTATTTTTACACTTCAAATGTCTATTTACTTAATTATGTGGCAATTTGAGTAGTGAAAAAGGAAAAGCTTTTCCAATATTTTAATAAAAGCACTTTTCCCCACTAACTTTTTTTTGGCAGAATCCAGAACTATATAAATAAAAAAGAAGAGAACAAAGAGTAGCATAAGCCAAACCGGCCACTAACAATTCTAATTACTTTTAGGTGGATATGAAAATCATTTGAATAACCATTTTTTTTTTATTTAATTTTTTTAATGAAATTGTACTGACCTAAAGGGGGGAAAACATCACAAGAAATCATATGCTGAAAAACCCCTAAGCAGTATCCATAAATATATAAATAAAGGAAAAAAGAAACAAAAGAATCCGAAAAACACAACAAAACATAGGGCACAGCCCCATAAAACCCAAAGGCACGCAGGCCAAACAAGAAAAAACAAAACTAGGAAAACCTGAAGGATTCTCTACCCAAACAATCATTACCAACTAATCGAGAACATAACGAAGAAGTGGAGGACCACCATAAATTAGAAGGAACACTCAAAGCATGCTTAGAGAGAGCATCCGCCTCATTTGAATGACCTACTTAATTATTAATATGTTATTATTAAATATTCAATATTAGTCTCATTTTAAAGATCTATATGAGATATTTCTAATGATATAATTTCTATGAGGATAAAATTTATAAATTAAAACTTATTATATATTAATTGAATTTAATTAAAAAGATAAAAAAAGATATAGATGTTAAATATTAATGATGATGTTATATAAAAAATAATATAATAATAACTGAAGAGGGAGAAGTTGCTCTTCAATGTTGAAGAGAGAAAAACAAAATCTTATATGAAGAATCTCATTTGAAGAGCTAAGAGCATCTCCAAAAGACTCTTCAAACAAGATATTTCTAAAAATCAAACGAGCCATGTCAGCATATTTGGCTCCAACAGGCTCCTCAAATGAGATTATTCAAATAAGAATTTGCTTCTCACTCTTCAATATTGAAGAGTGACATCTCACTCTTCAATTATTATTATATTATTTTTTATATAACATTATCATTAATATTTAACATCTATAACTTTTATCTTTTTAATTAATTTTAATCAATATATAATAATTTTTAATTTATAAATTTTATCATCATAAAAATTATACCACTAGAAAGATCTCATCTAGATCTTTAAAATAAGACTAATATTGAATATTTAATAATAACATATTAATAATATGAAAAGTTACTATTTCTAACTTGAAAAAATGGAGGGTAATTAGATTTGTTGGTGGGGAGGGGAGAATTTGAGTGCTTTCATTAAAATAATATAAACCAATTTCTAATTGAAGAGTCTTTTGGAATGATTCTTCTTTTTTCATTCATCAAATTGCCACATAGGTAAGCAAATAGATATTTGAAGAGTGAAAATAGAAGAGTCTTTTGGGGATGCTCTAAATATGCTGATGTGGCTTGTTTGACTTTAGCAAATATCTTATTTGAAGAGTCTTTTGGAGATGCTCCAATACAATCTAAAAACCAACTGTTATCATTTGTAAGAGCATCTTCAAAAGACTCTTATATATATTTTCACTCTTACAAATGTTTATTTGCTCACCTATGTGGCAATTTGAAGAGTGAAAAAAGAGAAACCCCTTCTAAAGACTCTTCAATTATAAATGTGTTTATATTATTTTAATGAAGATACTCAAATTCCTCCCCCAACAAATCTAATTACCCTCCATTTTTTTCAAGTTAGAAATAATAATATGTTATTATTAAATATTTAATATTAGTCTTATTTTAAAGATCTAGATGAGACATTTCTAACGGTATAATATATATGATTATAAAATTTATAAATTAAAACTTATTATATATTAATTGAATTTAATAAAAGATAAAATGATATAGATACCAAATATTAATGATGACGTGATATAAAAAATAATATAATAATAATTAAAGAGGGAGAAACTGCTCTTTAATATTAAAGGGAGAGAAGTAAAATCTTATTTGAAGAATCACATTTGAAAAGTCTGTTGGAGCCAAATATGCTGATGTGACTCGTTTGATTTTAACAAATATCTTATTTGAAGAGCCTTTCAGAGATGCTCTAATTAATTAATGTAATCGGAATGTAATAGCTAAGCAACACTCAATAGAAAATTAAAATAATTATCAATTTAATTACATTTGAAAATAAGGTAACCAATAGATTATAGCTTTAAATATTTAAATGATAATTAACAAATCTTTTTGGAGTTGCATGACTGATTCTCCCTTGATTAAGCATATACAGTATGTATATTTTATATTTTATATTTATCACGAATCTTCTAAAGAGATCCCAACACAAGAATAAAGTTGATGCCTTTTCACTTTTGGTCTACTTGGAATTTCATATTCACAATTTTTATATACTTATAACTTTGAGTTTCAAATAATAATTAAATTGATTGAAAATTTAAAAACTCAAATTGTGATTTTTTTTTTTTTTTTGGAAGTATTAGATATGGATGACTCGAACCCACAACCTCACTGTACAAACATGAGGGGTTTACCATCGAACCAACCTCATCTCGTTCATATTATGATTTGATTGTAAATTAATGATTCAACATTGGAGTATTGGACTTGGGACTAACATTAGATAGAGCTTAACTTTTTTGATTTTCAATACAATCATTTCATTTTTAATATCATTTATTGACAACTCAATTAAAACCTGAAAACAAAATCAAAGGTTAAAAAAAATTAGGAACAAAATTAAAGAAAAATATACCTTATAATTATGAGCACTCATTCGACATCATGTTCAAATCGTTGTACTCATGTATGATATATATATATATAAGAAAACATAAAACTTAAATTTTCATAATAAATAACAAACATATGAAAATACCTTGTCAGTTTTAACTTTTAAGTTCCATATTAAAACACGATTTGCACTACCATGCACCTTATGCATGATCAATTGATCATACAAGTTTTTCCTTTGTGATCTTTTTTTTTTGTTTTTTAACACCATAATGAGTCGAGAGAATCTGTCAGAATTTGATAAGATTGAGCTTGGCTCATAATGCAACTCTTACTGACTCACTCTATGGGAGGGTATCCCCACATTTGAGGGTTAAATGGGCAAATGCGAAATTATATTTACATTAGTAGAGTTTGAACAATACTAGTGGAGTTTATTTTGAAGTCTTCAACCGCCAAGTCAATGTACAATTGGTAAAAATTCAAAAGTACTTAATCTAAGGGAAATAATATCAATAATTTTAAAAAAGAGTGCAAGAATAGAATATCCACATGACTACGATTTGGGTTAAGGTTCTTTACGTAAATGGGCCGAAATGAAAAAAAAAGCCCAATAAAAATACAAAACCACAAGAATTGGAAAATATCCGTACAAAAAGCAAAGATAATGTTCCTAATCTCAACCAGGTCCACAGGAAATCCGGCACTTGTGAGTTTTGACTTGTCTCTGAAAAAACACCTCACACGATAGAGAAAGAAAAAAAAAAAAAAGGGAAAACTTCAGTCGATAGAAGGAAAAAAATCATGTCAATCTCATCTTTTTTGGGTTCTCAAATTACTGTGGTACCGAATTTCGGTATCAAAACAACAACACCAGTTAGAGGAAATGGAAATGGTAACAGTAACAATAATAATGGGTTGGTGTTGACGATAGAGTGCTCATCAAGGCCACAGAAGAAGGCAACTGCACATCACAGGAAGACAAGGCCACGAAAATCCCAACCATGGGATATCAACCGCAAGCCCACTGTTTATGCTCCTCTACCTCCTCTTCCACCTGACTGGACTTTTCTTTCCGACGACGACAGCAGCAGCAGCAGCGGCGGCGATACCGCTAATGGCGGCGGTGTTCTTGCTGGGGTTGAGGCTTCTCTGCCTACTCCTCCTGCTATATAGACACCGCTTGCAAGTGGGTAGTTTCTTGTTTATCATTACTTCCTGTTTCTTGGTTTTGTTTGAGATTTTGTGGTTCGTGTCATCGGTCTACGTCATGGTGTCATGTTTTCTTGCTTGAATTGTTAATGAAATTTGTTTTGCCCAAATGTTATCATGATTTTATTAGATTGAGATGATAATGAAGCTTGCCCACCATGTGTTTGATGTTAGTGTTATCTAATATATCAAGAAACCAATTGATTGGTTTCGAGTAAGAAACTGTAAGATTTGGTAGCAATTGATATAACCGGAACCGTGTTAGATACCTAAATTTGCTCTTAACGTTTGAAAGACCATGACATTGACAATCAAAGGCATGGTTCAAGTTACTAAACCAAACAAAATGAATCATTTAGGATTTTATTTTGAGTTGGCTTGAGTTAAAAAAGAAGATAAAAATCGGATAAATTTATGTGATTCCATTGAAACAAATGGATTCTAGAGCACACGTATGTCCTTTTTGATGTTATCCAGAAAATACAATTAGTCTCACTGGCATAGACCATTCATTCTACAATTTTGGAAAGTAAAAGTCCGTTGGTATTGGATTGAGACTTTTTAACAAGTTAGATAAGTCTAGTGGTATTCGATCAGAACTTTTAAGATTTAAAAAAAAAAAAAAAAAAAAACAATAATGTCTTGTGGTGGATCCAGACTTTTAAGATGCATCAAATTGACTAGTGGTATTGGATTGAGATCAAGATTAGGATTTCATGACAAAATAGATTATTAAGACTTTTCAGTGATTTGTATAAATAGCTAGACCCTAAAATTGTCTTGCCATCTCTCACAGTACTTTCCAGACTTTCCACTCGTTTCAGCCTTCTCAAATTTGCTCTGCAATTCTCAACAGATCTTCATCACAAATTTTCAGCTCCCTATGTTTTCTTTTTCTCTGAAAACAAAAGGCTAAAAACTCACTCACGCAAATAAGCACACCACTCTTTGTCTCTCTCTTTGAATCTCAATAACCAACTTGGTTGCTGTACTGCTTGTTGGGTTGGCGTGTTTTCGTTAGATTTTTATAGTTTTTGTTTTATTTTATTTTATTTATTTATTTATTTTATTTTAAATATGTGTGTGAGTTGATTGTTGCCTGTTTTATTGTTAATTTTGGTTCTTTACAAGATTTTTATAGGTGGGATTCAATTCCTTCAATTAAAGTTGCATTTCAAGTGAAAGCCAAGCTTGCAAAAACTAGGTTTGAATTCTTCGGAAAAAAAAAAAAATGGTGAAGATCTGGCCTATTGCTTTTCAGTTGTTGGCTTTTTAATTAGAAAATTGAGAGTGGGGGGGACTTAGGAAGAGAGAGTGGGTGGTGGATTGGTGGGGAAGATGGTGTGTGTGAGGTGGAAGACGAAGAGTAAGGGAGTTGAAGGCAAGAAGATTGTGAAAATAAATAAATTATAATCATAGTTTTTTAATGTAAAAAAAAATAAAAATTCATATGTAACCTAACACGGTTTTTTGACACAATATTCCTATGAACAAATCCTAATGGTCTATAAATAAAGTCTGAATAATCTTAATAGTCTATAAATAAAGTCTAAATACTCTTTTATCAGAAATTCTATTATCAGTTCGAACTGACAAAAGTTATATCAGTTCCTTGCATGTAGGCCACTGGATTTAAATACTTTGACTTGGCTGTATGCACTTGTCGGTCAAAGTATTTAAATCCAGTGGCCCACATACAAGGAACTGATATAACTTTTGTCAGTTCGAACTGATAATAGAAAGACTGCTTTTTTATAATCTAAAAGTCTAGTGCATATAATCGTAATTGTCTTTAAAATCATATAAATCCATAAAATCCTAACACCAAAAAATTATCTATTAAAATCCTAATCCATACACCCCCTTAATTACGTATCTTGGTGTCTAACTTGAATTCCAGAAGGATCGATTGCGTAGACAGTAGCATGGAGTGTTGTTGGCATTTGATAAATGTGACTTAATTTTATGCGTTGGAAACAAACATGCTGCTATTTTATTTGCAACACAAAAATACGACATCGTTTCTACTTTCTACTGATTAAATTTTATTGAAACACGTGGGCAAAAAAAAGGTTATATTCAATTTAGAATACAATTTCTGGTATTTTAAAGGCTCAGAACAAATTTGGTACCGAACATATATTCAGTTGGATATTAGCAATCCCAAAGAAAAGTCTATACATCATACGAGGTGGGGTGGTGAATTTTCACTTGTCATCGGAAGAGCAGATATCGATGGTCACATGTCATCGGAAGAGCAGATATCAGATATCGATGGTAATACGGAATAAAAGAATGAAGCCAAGTTTGATCTTTTCATGAGCTGTGAAGCCTAGGGATTTTTCTAGTAAGAGACATCCCATCGGCGGTCAGTGATTACAGAAGCCGGGAGTTTGGGATGTTCTGCACTTTGCATACCCGCATCTCCAGTTGCTAGCAAGATGGTAATGTACAAGGTACTGAGACTAGCTCGACTTACCATCTCGCTAACACTTTATTGAGACCATATGATAATTACGAGATACTTCGCCTCTCTTAACATCATAGAAGCCTAGAACAAGCAGTCACTAGCAGGGCTTTTTCTTGCACTGGCTCTGCACCAGGCTCAATAGGAAGTCTGTAAATATGTGCTCATACTCTGGCATTTTCCCTAACCCTGCAGCAAAATCCAATCCAAGAGTTATTTAGCATTCATTCAACATGTTATAGGAAATGATAAATGGATAATACGAATTTGCGATGAAAAAGAAAGGATGCGTTTTCACTTGCCTGGGAAATAGTTAATATCAATGACATAAAAATGATCTCTGGTGCCGTGTTCTCTGATAATATCCAGATTGAACAGCCGCAGACCCTATTTATTACAGAAACAATTTTAGATATCACAAATCTTTAGGGGAAAATAACTTGTAAGCTTCTGAAAAACAAACCAGGGAAATGAGAATTACCAGTCGTCGACGAAGTTCCTTTGCAAGTCTCTCAAGTAAAGGTCGTGGAGGAAGCTCTGCAGAGATTTAAAAAGAGTGTGTTTAATAGGGCCTTGCAAAAAACTTGAAGCAGGACACCAGTGAATCACAAAATTTTGAGAACAAACGTCAAGATTTTAAACTGAACCCCTAATATAAACAAAGATTTTACTCACCGCCAACAGAAGGGTCCAAATCTGCATCATCAGCAGAAGCTGCAGCACAAGAAACTCTTGGAAAGCGGAATACACCAGCACTTTTCGAGAGCTCTTGTTTAGTGACATCAGGTAAAGAGAAACGCCTGACCACTTTTATAGCTTCCCCAACTATATAAACCTTGAAGAGAACTCCTCCTATGATCATGAAGAAAAAAAGCAGAATCGGAGTTATGTCATGCTACTGGCAGGCAACCATTAAGACCAAAAAGGAATATTCAATTATAATAATGAATTGCAGTTACCATGATTAACAAATTCCTGCAGAACAAGTGGAGGTTCAAGTTTCTTGAGGGAATACTGATCATAAGCAAGAGAAAGTTCATGTGACTTTGCACTCCCATCATTGACCAATGGCTTTGCAACTGAAACAATAAGAGAATGCAAGCTGGGTTAGGAAATTGCACCGGGTAAAAAAAAAAACAGTTGAAGAAAGAAAGGAAATGATGAGTTCTTGAAAACAAGTTAGATGTTTTAAACATGGAAACAGCGCAAATCCAATTATTCTGTGTTTCAAAAGTTGGTTTCATAACTAAGCTGATGCATAACCTAGATTCTGCATATAGATGATGATGTAGCTGATTAATTAGAATGTGATTTTGTAGTGTGCTGTTATTTGGTGTGTTGTCTTTTGGGTAGTTTTGTCATTTAGTTTATTTTTTATGTGTTATTTTATTTTGCCTAATGGTTAGGGTATATACCCAAAAGCTAAACTTTCCGTTGGGGACAATTTTTGGATTGTAATGAAATGAAATAGCCCCCTTTTGGTTGAGTTTTCCAGTTCTTTATTCAATTTTGACGCAGCAAAAATAAGGAACTGGAAAACTCAACCAAAAGGGGGCTATTTCATTTCATTACAATCCAAAAATTGTTCCCAACGGAAAGTTTAGCTTTTGGGTATATACCCTAGCTGTTAGGCAAAACAAAATGACAGGTATAAAATAAACCAAATGACAAAACTACCCAAATGACAGCACACTACAAAATCACATTCTAATCATGAGCTACATAAGATGATACATACCAAGTGGTAAAGTCAGTCCAGCATTGTTAACCACCTCTGGAATTGATGATGCATCTTTCTCTATAACTAATTGTCTAGGAACACCAACTTTTCCTGCATCGTAAAGCATCACAATCACTTGATCAGCATGAGAAAGTAACAAATTTGGTAACAATTCTTGTCAATTCTAACCTTACATCAAAGACAAAAAAACCAAGCTATTTCTTTTAGAGTAAGTGTCTATGAGTATAGCAAAAAGAATACCATAGGCATTGGACAAGTTCATATCAGCAACACACTGAAGCATCGATTGGCGATTGTGTAAATGTTGAATAGCATCTGGAGGATCAAGAACTGTGACTTCTGGATGTGTTCCCCGATAATCCTGCAATTACAGCTGGATAAGGGTAAGAAATAGAAATCACTACTGCTGCAGATACATTTACGACACAGATGCACATGCATGCAGGAAAACCATTTTCAATTCTTGTCTTGAACCAAAATCTTTCAAAAATAAAACACAAAATACTGCTCAGTATAATAAGAGCTAAAAACTTAAAAACATCATTGCATCAGACTATCCAATAAATTCCCACACATGCACGATATTTTATGGAAGTGAGTGCGTAACTATAGGATATACTGATATAGTAACCAATCAAGTTAAGCAAAATTAAATGGAAGTGACTCCGAAACAGGTACACCATATTCTAAACTAACTAGTTATACCCAGGGAATATGAGCCCACCGAAGAGAATCAAAATATGTTTTGCAAATGATGATAAGGGAAACCTGAAACAATCAGCTAGATGGCCAGGAAGTAGAAACATCGTCACTTGCCGGAAGCTTAGACCTTGAACTTAAACTCAACTAGCAAGTCAAGAATCGTGATGAAGGAAAGAGCAAGAACTCTGCAAATTATGCAGACATAAATAAGATTTAAAAATGAAAACAAAAATCTGTTTGCCGCCTGTCAGTGATTCTTTGGTCCACTGTCATGTACTATCATAAATTAACATAACTGGCGTAACATGTAAAATATCAAGCAAGTAATGCATCATACTAAAACAACTCCCATAAATTTACAAGCAACTAGGGTAAAATAAATAAGATGGCAGATCCAATAAACCAACCTCAAGAATCTGGCGCCATTCCTTTCCTGTTAACTGCATTAGATGAAACATAAACGGAAAAAAATCTGTAAGTAGGACTTCAACAAAACTCAAAAGAAAGCTAGGAAAATTGTTAAGCCAGATAGAGCTCGTAGAAGGAAAATTAAGATCTAAATAAAACTATTTTTGCTAACCTTTTGCAAGACAATATCAAATGGACCTTGATCTGAAAGGGGTCGGTGTGGATCAATTGCAACAAACGAAATCCCTTTATTTCTGTGCCACAACCAACATTAACAAAAACAGTTAGTAACTCTTCTAAAGATGTCCTCTTCAACAAAGAAATAAAAGAGCATAACACAATCACCTAGTTACATTTTACTACCACCCCATTAGATTTGAGGGATAGAAATGCAACTGTAAACAGTAAATATTATATATTCACTTGAACAGATTATGGCATACCGCATACCGCATACACATACATAATCAAATTTACATATTTGGTAGATCAATACATTTTAGAAATTTGACTTCTCATTCCAGCGTAGATATATTATTTAATTTGCTCAGATTTACAAGTATATTTTCACACACATTGAAAGTTTAATATTACAAGGGGACTAGTAAATTAATTATGCGTAACACAACGATAATCCAAGTAAGAGGAAGCATAATACAAATTGAAATGGTCAATGAATATATTACAAACAAATATGATGCACAGAAGTCGTTTTAGCATTCGTTTTCAACAATTTTTTTTTTTTTTTTTTTAAGAATCGGTAATTTCCGATCACAAAAGAAGAAAAAAAATTCTGTCCTACTCGAAATTGGAATATTAATTGTGAGATTCCAAACCCCCAATTTAGTTCACTTCATTTTTTTGACAGCCAAACGGAAAACGACATGTTGCCAAAAAAAAAAAATCTCAAAGTGAAAACGTGAAACATTTTAAGAACAAATCTGAGGCTGGAAATAATCAAAAACCAGATCCTCCTAATTTATTTTATTTTAATATTAACAAATCAGAACGCCAAATAAAAAAAACGCATAATTTTGTTGATTAATAAGCAAAATTATGAGAAAATTAATTGTGTTTAATTAGTTTAAAACAAAACGATCGATTAAATCCATAAATATACCTAGCTAATCCTTCGAGCTTGGGCTGCAAGAAGCTCTTGGTCTTCTTAGAGGTAAGAGCGTAACCAACCACAACCAGTTTCTTCTGAGGTTGATGAAACGACACGATTTCGTTTTCTGTCCTCTCCTCATCAATCTTGCAACAGATTTCCTCCTGCATCCTCATTTATTTTTTCTCTTGTCTTTCTACGTTTTCACGAAACAGAAACCAAACGAAAACAGAAAAATGCGAACAATCCGGACTCCTCTAGACACCGTTTCGGGTCACGTTTCGCGAAGATCCGATACGCGAGACGCGAAAATAGGCAGTCGATAGGACGAAGGAAGGAAGGAAGGAAGAGAGAAGATGTAGATGGGCGACTTTGTATCTGTGAAAGCGAAAATGTGAGATAACGAAATGTGTGTGTAAGGACTGAAGAAGCTGTGGAGGATTCTATATATAGAATATGTGGAGGGAGGGAGAGATATGGGCCATGAGTGCTTAGCTGTACAAAAATTCGATTTTACTTTGGAAAAACAAATGAACATTGACGCATTACTCTCAATTTTTTTATTTCGTGGAATCTATTCAGTGTTTTTATGTATCTGTCTTGGCTTTTATAACGCTATCTATTATATAATATATATATGCAGAAATATTCAAGTCAGTATGCATTGAGATAATTTCATACACTAGACGTTGACCATTAGATTTACATGTTTTTACTCAAAGTGTATCCACTTGTCAAAGTTTCTCCATAATTAGTGGTCCACATGTATTGATACTGATGTAATTATATCAGTGCGCACTGATATAAACGGAACTGTATATATATATACATAGAGGGAGGTTCTCCTATGGTAAATTATAAGGGTAAATTACACTCACACCCTTAAGGTTTGAGGCAAAGACACTTAGATGGAAAATTTTAGTTATTCTACACTCACACCCCTATTTGACCATTGTAAGGTCCAAAATGCCCTTGGGTGTTAGTGTAAAAAAACTTTTATTTTTTATTATTATACAAGGGCATTTTCGACAATACAGGGGTGTTAGTGTAGAATAACTAAATTTTTCCATCTAAGTGTCTTTGCCTCAAACCTTAAGGGTGTGAGTGTAATTTACCCAAATTATAATTTCAAGTACGACCACAACCACAACCACATATTTTAATAAGTTCAAATATTAGTTAAAAAAAAAAATCAGCCCTTTATTAAACTATGTGGTTATGGTTGGTCGTCAAATTATATAGAAGAACCTCTCTCTCTCTCTCTCTCTCTCTATATATATATATATATATATATATATTATTTCTATTGTCAGTCCATTCTAATATAAAATATATCATGACGAAGAATATGGACCATAGATTATAGAGAAGTTTTGACAAGTACATACAATTTGAGTCAAATTATGTAAATATAATGGTTCATATTCTTCGTATTGATATAAAATATATCATGACGAACTAATGATATAAAACTATATATATATTCAGTCTTTTTATTATCAATTCGAACTGACAATAAATATATCAGGACGAAAAATGTGGACCACATATTATGGATAAGTTTTGACAAGTGCATACACTTTGAGTTAAAGTATGTAAATCTAGTGGTCTGCATTCTTCGTCATGATATATTTATTGTCAGTTCGAACTGATAATAGAAAATCTGTATATATATTGTGGATAGATAGATATTTTTTATATAGTCATTTAGGCGCTCGGTCGATGCGTTTTTTTTTTTTTTTTTTTTTTAGTTTTAGAGCACCTGAGCCGATGATGTGGCCATTCAAAGTTTCGGGATAGGATACCTTTTTCTTTCCTTTTTTGTTTTTTTATTTATTTTTTATTTTTTTATTTTACGAAATAAATATTTTAAAATAATAAAAAATAATGTAAATGGTATTCTTATCCGAAAAGGATGTGGTCATCAGTCATCACTTCATCCTATTTTTAGTAGAGTAATAACATAAAAATTAATATAAATAATTCATACCATAAATTATGGGGGTGAGGACAATTTAAATAAGAAGAGGATTCGAATCCATCCGAAAAATGGTATTTATATTATTAGTCAAATCACGAATGTTATGAAATAAACGAAAACAAAACATGTATTAATGGTATTAATGTATTATATAATAGGGTTCGAAATTTAAATAGCACTTTATGGGGTGCCTTTTGGGGAAAAGGCACCAACTTATTAACTTAAGTTTAAAAGGCACCATTACAATATACATACTTCCATTGTTAATGCTAGACAACATAAAAGTTTAGTCTAAAATTTAATATGTGGCAACCACATCGTTCATGTGTGGTGATGACAATTCACTTGCCATTAATTATTTTGATTGTATAACATTACTCTACTTCCATTCCGGTTTCAATCTCGTAATCATATATAATTAAAAAATTAATGAAATTATATATATATAATTATTAATGACATTTCAGATTAAAAAGAACGTCTTTAAATATATTCCGTAGAGATTCAACAGAATAAATAAATAAATAAAATTTTGATTCTTTAATTTCGTCGGGTGCAAACATGAGATTGTGCACATAAATCAAATGAAACTCGTGCACAAAATATTGGTCGGTGAAGGTTTGAGTCTCAATATGGATAAAATATGTACAACAGTTTATACATCCCAGTGTTATGATAATAATTATCTAAATTATTTTTCATTACTGCATTGCATTTCATCGACATCTATTAATTCAGGATCTGGTATTTTTTTGAAAGCTTTTGTTATTGGTAGGATTCGAGCCGTTGATCTGGGGATCATTTGACCAAACCCTAAACTCGTTCATCTACCAACTGAGCTACGCCCGTAATGGCATGTGTTAAATATATATTAAATTGGATAATCATTGAAATTGAATATTGAATCTTTATGTTTGTAATTTGATATGCAATGAATCAGAATGTAAGTGGAGTTAGTTATGAGATTCTTATAAATTTATGGTGCGTTGGCACAATCAAATCTTGTGATCGTGTTTGTTAGGTCCACATGGATTTGTGTTAAAATCTTATCTTTGCTCACTGGACACTTGGCCAGTTGGCCCTCCTCACACCAATAATATAAATATTCTATTAAAAAAAAAAAAAAAAAATTATAAATAAATTATTAATTTACTGGGTAAATTGTTAATGGGGAACTTCATTAGTGTTAATGATGGCATGTGTTAATTATTGTTATTAATTAGCATATCACCATCGCGACTCTAGAAGATAATATCATTTCATTTGGGAAACGAACAAAACAGTGTGATTTTGATGTGAAAATGGAAATGAAAACGATGGATTCTGCTTTCACTGTCTATACTCTATAGGCTAAAAATGACCCAATACTTGTGTATGTGAATAAGCTAATTTTATTATTTTACAACAACTTGACTTTTATGTCCTTATCGATAATACTTTGCATTAATTGGCATCATCTGTTTGTCACCCAATGTTGCCTTTAAATGCTATTATATAGTAATACGTGTCCTCGTGTTTCTTTTAATAAAAATGCTTCAAATTAATATATTTTAAAAAATATATTATTATATAATGAAAATACTTTAAATACATATATATATACAGTCTTTCTATTATCAGTTCGAACTGACAAAAGTTATATCAGTTCCTTGCATGTGGGCCTCTGGATTTAAATACTTTGACTGACAAGTGCATACAGCCAAGTCAAAGTATTTAAATCCAGTGGCTCACATGTAAGGAACTGATATAACTTTTCGAACTGATAATAGAATTTCTGCATATCAGTATTTCTATTATCAGTTCGAACTGACAAAAGTTATATCAATTCCTTGTATGTGAGTCACTGGATTTAAATACTTTGACTGACAAGTACATACAGATATAACTTTTGTCAGTTCGAACTGATAATAGAATTTCTGTATATATATATATATATTTATTAAAATAAAGGTTAATCTCTATATTCAAGGTGATCCTGATTTATTTTTTTTAATTTATAAAGCTAGAATTGATTCTATAATATTATAAAATTGAACAATTTCAAGGTATTTGTTTTGTACCGTAACAGACTTTTATAACGTATCAACTAGAAAATTATTATTTAAATACAATAAATATATAAATTGAATTCTTTCCTACTTATCCACAAGTTTTCAACCAAAACTTCTTCCAGAGGGACAAGAAACTTGATTAACTATTTTTTTTTTTTTTTTGAAATAAAAAAAAAGATATATGAAAATATTATAAAATAAAACAAAAATGTTTTTGACAGCACTTTGAAAGAAAGTCAAGAAACTAATAATAATTAATAAATGAATGTTAATATGAAAACAGACATAGGTTTATTGTTAGGTTAGAGTGGATTAGGTTGGAAAGTGACATGGATTAATAAACAAATGAGTTTTCTTCTGTTTCTTTAATCTACTAAAGAATTGATAAAATAAACTTGAGCATTTTAAAAATCCCACTCTGTTTCCACTCTTTTAATTTATTATTATGTGATTAAGTGGGGAACAAATAAATAAATCTAGATTAGATATTTATCTGCTTTACGATTTGTCAGGTACGTTCTAGAGGATATGGGAACACCAGGGGAGAAGTCATCAACATGTCATTCCAAATTTCCATCGTATATATATAGTTTTTCTATTGTAAGTTCGTACCGATATAAAATATATCAGTTCCTTACATAGAAGATATTGGATTTAAATGTTTTGATTTGGCTGTATAAATTTATCAAAGCATCTTTTAAATCCAATGGCCTACATACAAATAATTGATATATTTTATATCAGTTCGAACTATATATAGTCTCTTTCTCCTCAGTCAATGCATTGCATTACATCTGGATTATAGATTATGGAGAAGCACTGATAAGTGTATACAGACGAAGTCAAAACATATGAATCTAATGGTCCACACTGATATATATTTATTAGTGTGCACTCAGATCATATATATATATATATACATGTTCGAATCAAGGAGATTGTTAAATTGAATGAGTCCCTTTTAACACCAAATCCGACGGTGGTATTCTAATTCTATTGATCTATTTCACATCTACTAATGATTCCTTTCATAGCATCTTTTTTGGATAGCTAGTAAATTAGTGATCTCAAACCTGATTTTATAAATAATGTCAAAAGCTGGAGATCTTCATCAACCAAACAAGGTTCAAGTATTGACACCTTATATAGATTGTCCCACCATTGTTCATAAAGTACAACAAGTGAGGGGAGACATCTCCCGTTGTTGGGAGCCGACTTCTTCTGATTATAGAAGTAAACATTCAGATTACACTATAGTTTTTGATCTCGATAGGTCTTGATAACGCTCTAACCCATCTGCCGTTAGATTTTAGATCTCCCTGCTTGATATTTAGATCTTTACACACCAACAGTGGCGAGTAGTTGGGGTCAACTGCAGGGCTGTCACAGCATCATGACATAAAACATCATTCCAACTTCTGGGGGGCAATGAAAACCAAAATGCAAATGATACTCATGGGACCATGGATTTGATTTTAGTGCACATGCCTGCTCTCAGGTCATAAGTAGCAAACAAGGTCATCGAGACTATACTTTTTGAGATTATTGTTGATTACTTGATTTTGTTTGAATTTGCCAATAGGGGCGTAACTCAGCTGGTAGATAGACGAGTTTGGGACTTGGGCAAATGACTCTCAGGTCCTACTAATGACGAAAACTTTCAAAAAAAATATCTGGTCTTGGATTACTTCAAACCATACAATAAAATGTGTAATTCATGAATCAAAATGGACAAAATTTCAATGGCATCAATTGGACTAAAGGCAACATAATAGTCAGAGGTCAATTCAATGGACGACGAATGAGTGATAGCAATATATGGCAGATGGAGGACCATCCGACCATCCAAATAAGTGGAGGCCATTGCTGGTTAGTCCACTCCACATATAATGAGCTCATTCTATGATGATGAAGAATTCAATCACGCATTTTATTCATTCTTTCTACATGAAATGTACACCAGTGGTATTGCTTTTGCAGCAGCAATGGAAAACTTTTGCACAGTGTACTTCCACATTTTATTCTAATCCTATCTACAGAGCCGCATTAATTGAATAAAAAAAAATAGATACTAAAGAAGAGACAGTAACATGTTTCGATTTTCAAACGATTCTATTTCACTAGTATACCCTTTAAAAAATTGTTCTATGCTAATGCTGCCTATTTCCTATTATCTATGAATTTGTTCTATTTTACAACTATCAAGAATATTAATTGGCCCATGCCAAAAAATATTCTCATCCATAATCCCTCTATCTGCCCAGGCTTGTTATAATATTCTCCACACATGAGGAAGAGGAACAATAATCGTGGAGATACCAGAAGAGTGATTTCAACACATTTAACAATTTTAGGAGATACCATAAGTTGAACACCGCCTCATCAGTTGTCAACTTGTCATAATAATACACATTAGAGGGAATCAAAGAAAACAATACAGCAACTTGTAGAAACAGAATCCTAGAAGGAAGTGCAATGGTGGTGCTCATATAGATGTAAAGACTACATAAACATGGAAGCTAACCTAGTTCAATAGTTGTAGAAAGAACCACAGAATCATATGATTCAAGACTGACTTTCTAGTTTGTGTCGTAAATTATCCATATTATACAAACAAGAAAAGATTAATCTTCAAAAGAAAAGGCTTACCTTATCACAACCATGCGCTTTTGGTCTCTGAAGCACAAGGAAAGAAGAATCTAATTAAACTGCAAGATTATTAATATCAGTGATATCCCGACCGTAATAGAATGCAAACCTGCTGGTTGAAAGATGTTAATGTTCCGAGCAAAAAGCTGTCAACCTGACAAATGAAAAAAGAAAAGAAAAAAGAAACAAGAGATGGCAGATATTGACCAGCAAAACACATAAATCACAGGGTTAATAGTTCCAACAGACTGTTGATCTACTACACATTATCTCGTAAAATTCTAACCATGAACCAGAGAGTACAATGCACATTTTCAGTGTTCGATTGCATCCAAACCAGAATTAGATGCATCTTTGTTGGCCTCAACAGTCTCTCATTCGAATTTGGATCTTCTATTGATCTGATTTTTTTCCTGACCTCACCTAATCTCATGATACATAAGCATTGCAATGAACGTGTGGTTAAGATGTGATTGATTTCCACAACCACTTTATCAACAACCAATCATATGCTTTAAAAAGATCAGGAAAAAGATCAGATCAATAGAAGATCTAAATCCCATTCATTCCACCTAAACAACCATTTTTACCCTTATAACTAAGATTCTAACTCAAGACTCTACTAAGCAACCATTTTTGCCTTTATAACTAAGATTCTAAGTTAAGACTCACCACAGAACATTCCATTACCTCCAAAGACAAACCAGTTAAAAAGCATCTACGCAACATGTTGAGGCAACTGAAGAAATAAGTTCAGTGTTTCAGGGCGGACAAATGGTATTTCTTAGAATCACTAACAACTTTCACCAACTTCCATTCGATTGAGCACTCACCAACTCATAATAAAATGCCTGTGAATTTTAGTAACCTTATTCACGAGAAAATATCATCAGAAGCAGCTAAGGCTTCAATATTTCCTAAACAACTTCAAATCCGAGGAATTTTGTTACTAATCATTCAACGTTGTCAGTTGTTTGAAATAGAAATATAAAAGTAACCATACACGTCTATGCATTTAAACCCCTTAATATCATGCAATATGTACAACGAACTGAAATGAAACATTGCAGCAAAATCATCAACACAGGAAACTCTTTAAATTCATTTCTATAGCATACAAGAGAGTTAAGTGCACATTATGAATGGGTAAAAGGTGATGCGGGAATCATAGACTTGTACTTATACAAGAATAACAATATGTGAATAGTGATTGACTATAATTCTTATCCAGAAAATGCAATTAAATATATATTACAATACAGTACATGTAATTGCACAGATTTATAACTCAAGCTCATGAACAGTGGACCTTAGAGGTGGAGAGGGAAACAAAAAAAAAAAAAAAAGTACAAAAGATAGGCCTCCAGTCACTTCAACATTCTTTCCAGTGAAGACATGCATTTTACTGTCCATGTTGTTGCACCCTGAACACGAAACTGAAATATGTGTCTGTCCAACCACCTCCCTCCTTATCATAAAAAGAAGCAGTATTGAACTCTACTTTCCCCATTTTTACCGTGAGGGAAGTGTATTCAATAACAAAACATAACCTCCTTGAATCATAATTGGATTAAATCATAGAACCAACGATTAAGGAAAAAAAAAAAAAAACTGAAAACAATATTCTCATTTTGTACAGTGAAGACATAAAGCCTTTCCTACCAAAAAGTGAGAAAATCTTCGGTGCACTCGTCCACCCAAGATTTGACACGTGCCGATGTTTGGTTGAGAAAAATATTTAATAAATCAGTGCAAGGAAAGAAAAAACTGTTTGGATGTGATATTTACTTGAAATCCGTCACGTGTCAAATTGTTAGTGGCCCGGTGCTCCACTCCGCTGGTGCACCCAGTTGCACTTAAGATTTTCTCCTACTTACGGGGTAACACATAACACTCCTCCACAACTGAGCAAATCTGATCAGAATTAGTATCTCTGACCAGAATTCTACCTTGTAATGTTCAAATTTATTACTTACCAAAAGACTAGCCTTATAAGATCATCTTCTTTTCTAGCTTCAGGATGTTGGTTTTCTAACACTCCCTTATTCTCATCCTCCACTATTATTGTTCTTATTCTCAAATATGAACCATAATTAGATCTATCAAGCGTCTAAAGACTAAAGAGCACTTAACTTCAAAACTACTTGTAGTTTTCCATGTTAAATGATCCTTGGCAGTTGACATCTCTATCCATATACAAGAAAATGTCCATGCCCAAACCCAATTGAGACATAAAGTATGATTAACAATTCAATACATTGAAGATCTGTCATATTAACTGTTGATCTTCTCAACTGGCCTACTACATAATAAAAAGAAGTACAACTGTATGTTAATATTAATACAGAAAACGGTTTCCTGCAACGAAAATTTGTCTAACCATTACAAGACTCATTTTACGTCACCAGTATATCTATCACTCGCACATACAAAAGAACATGAGCGTTCATCTCAACTAATTAAATTGCAATAGCACAACCAATTCCTGGATTCTGTTACTATCATATACACCAGCATATGAATGAAGTATTTACACCCCTGCTTCAACCTTCAACATTAATTCATATAATATTTTTATTAAAAGCTAAAAATAACTGAAGAAATCAATGTACTCTTGAGAAAATTCACTATCAATATAAAAGCATTCTTACACATGGTTCAATATACTCTGAAAAAGTCACTGACAAGGTAGGTTTTACTATGAATATAAAAGCATTGTTACATATACGGATTGGGAAAAGAATTTCAAGAAAGTTGTGTTTTTTCATATAATGGATATTGGAGCATTTGCTTTCTACCCTATTCCTATTGTAACTAACTTTCATGCAATTGCATCATTTGTATACACTATGAAAAATTCTTCTAAACTAAATGTTTCCAGATGAAACAAAATGCCATAAGAACCTCATTCTGAGGCACGAATCTGTTGAATTGTAGACAGCAGTGTCTCGTCTCCAGCAACCAATCGCAACTGTTTAAAGAAGTTATATTTGGCTATCTTTCCATCCTGAAATTGGCCAAGAACACAAACCGGAATCATTATCCTTTTCTATTCTAATCCTTATAACAATAGTCAACCGACACTACAAGATATACAATCCTAAAACGAACTAGAGAACAGCCAACTTATACACTTACCTTGTAATTATGGTACAAATTTATCACTTCTTGAAGTTTGGAGGGAGAGAGTGAACTCTTCATCTTTGAGAACAACTTCTCCAGCGAATACTTTGTAAACGCGTGTGCTCCTCTTAATTGGCCTGGCCACAAACGAAAGCACACCAATTAATTCAATCTTAAAAAAACAAAACAATAATCCCGACAAAGTCATATAAAAAGAGAACCAAATTTTACCTTGCAAATAACCAGATGGCTTGTAGCTCACAACACACTCGGGAATAATGTGCCTGTTCATGTTACTGGACCACACTATATACCAATTCGGACTCTTCGGATCATCCGAACCGGAATCAAAATCTACACTAGTCGGATAAGATTGTTTAGACCCTGTCTCCACTTTCTCTACATTCCCCAAAATAACACGACAGAGTACAATGTGCTTCTCACCATTCTGATCTGCCTCAGCTAATTTTGCACTAAAAAGATACACATTTCAACAATTAAAGCTAAATTACTAACAACTATTAACAATGACTTACAAATTAACAAACAAAAGGAAAAAAAATAATAGAAAAACGTAAAGTACCTCAAACTAGGCAATCCTATCGGGGATAAATAAATGCCGACTCCATAGGTTGAGATCTTGCTAGGCATGCCAAAGCCGTGAGCCAAAATGCTCTCAACGCCTCCGGCTGATGTGCCGTACCACGCGTAGACGGTGTTGGACGCGCCACGATCGGCTTTTGTGATTTCAATTTGCTTCTTGAAGACCTCGAAACGCGCTCTCTCCAGATGTCCGGCACGTGTACACTGGTGGATGGCAGTGATTGTAGAACCGGCGTCGACGGTTTTAATTCCGGCGAGGAAATAGTTTCTTATGAGTGAATAAGCTCTCTCTGCTTCTCTTAACAACCTTGAATTCATCCATCTAGAAGAATCTACAGCATCACTGTTAGTGTTAGGGGTCAAACGTTGCCGTTTTGGTAAGTCCACTGAATTGACTTCGTCGTCTTTATCGACAGCCTCTCTCTTTCTTTTCCCTGAATTATCGTCGATATTGATCTCGATGTCGATCTCGACTTTTGTTGTGTTGCTCTCGGAATTGTCTGAAGAGTCCTCAATGTCATCATCGAGAAAGATCTTAGGAAAAAAACAGCTACCGTTTTCATCGATCCACGCGATCGACCTCTGTTTCCCGGTCTCGAAATCGATCTGCAACATTCGCAGAAAGTCAAACAAGCACTTTGACCCTTCAATTATGACATCCACAATTGGCTTGCGATCCAAGAAACACGATTTCACGGCATCGACCACTTCGGCTGCGAAATCAACCCACGCGCCGCTTCGATAGCTCATGAGCCGAGCTGGCGAACCGCTGCTCTTGAAGTTATTTACATTCTGGTTCGCCAACTGCGCAGAACACCAATCCGGCACGTGGACGCAGCAGTTTGGGGCCGTAGTGGGCGGAGAAGAAGACGACGACGACGGAGCCGGAGAAGGTTTCGGTGGGGGAACCCTAACAGCTATGGATTCCACCAAGCTCTTAGTTTGGTGAGCCATGGCTTTTCGAACTTGATGGACGGCTCTTCAAACGACTGTATTATTGACAAGAACTGGCAGAATCAGAAAACAAATACTTGTATGCCTATATTTATACGCGATATTTTGTTTTTATTTTTATTTTTTGTCAGACTTCCCCTTACGTTACGAAAATCGCCTCAGGTTTCGGTGGATTTAAGTCGGTTTATAAAAATGTAACCAAGGTTGTTTTGGTAATTACAACCGCCTACTTTGAAGCTGCCAATAAGATAACGTTTAAAAGTCATAGGAAGTTTTGCCGTTATGAGATGGCTATATTGACTTACAAGTTAAGTTAGTTCGTATCAAGCCTGAATGATGCCACACGTAGGCTTGGGCTTATATTCCACGCCTCTTTCTATTTCTTCGGCCCAAAGAAATATGTGAATGGCGAATATATGCATTCTACTTTTATTATTATTATTATTATTTTTTTATGTCATGCATTCTACTTTTATTCCTTTTGACTTTTATTTTCTTTTCGATATATATAATTTGTTGGGTTTTTTTTATCGGATTCCAATAAATACTAATTTTCAATTAATATCGATATCTATTTGAAGTTTTATATAAAAAAATCCGTGCAAAGTCTTTTACCTCGTATATATGATTTGATCGGTTCGTGATCCCCAATCAAATCAAGGTTTTAAAGCTTCTTAATTGGAATCTCGAACTTGATAATAATAATTGTTGTTATTATTATAAATTTTATAGTAAATGATAAAGATAAAGATAAAAATACAACAATGGGACCGTAATTTGTATTTAATTTCTTTATTTGCTTTGTTGACATAAATAAGAAACCACTTGCGGATTCGCCATTTATTTTTTCTAAATCGTTTTTTTAAAGTGATCCCTAAGTTTGATATTTTATTTATTTATAATAATCTTAGATATTAAGAAAATGTTTAAATAGGAAAAGAATGGTAGCTTTCTGTTCACATGTGTTTTGTAGTTGTTTTGCCGTGCTCTACACTCTAGTGAATTTAATGTGTTTAAATATTGTTATTTGTTAACTTCTTCTATTTATTAGTCACCGCTGACAATTTTTATAAGAAGGTTGACTATTTGGGGAAATTAGGTTTGTTGATGGGAGGTTTGATTTGACCTAAGTAACTCAAAATCAATGACGAAATTGACGTTAAGGTTGCGTTTGAAGATTGAATTGTGTTCAATTATGCTGAAGATTGAATAGTGATTAAAAACTGAAAACTAAATAATATGTTTGAGTTTTTTAATTGAAAATTGAATATAAATGATAAGTTTGTTTGTTTTTTTTTTTTTTTTTTTTTAAGTTATAAATATATGAAAATAAATATTTTTACATATATACCCTTTCAACAATTATTTGTTATATATTTACATTTTAATATATATTTAGACAACTAAAAACAGTAATTTAATAATATAATAACAATAGGAACTTCTTATTTGTATTATTCATGGTGGCCATCGTTTTCTAGCGCTTGATCTTGAACTTCTCGTCCCTTTCAATTTATCTAATGGCTCGGGTGTAGGCTTCTCTATAACTTCATGACCTCCTTTCCTCGAAGGAGTTCCACAAGTGACCTGTTCTTAAATTTTGGCAGAAATTATACAGAGTCTCTTTCTCTTGGAAGATGCCCATCTTCATGACTTATGCATAAAAAATTTCAACATAGTCTTTCAAGGATTCGTTTCCTTCTTGCTATAGGTACTGGAGGATGGATGGGTCTTTTAGAGGCTTCACTCCCTGCAACTAAGTTATGAATTCACGTGTTAGTTAATCAAAGGACTTGATCGATACTATCTGTTTTGAGTTTTTTGAACCAACTGTGAGCCAATCCTTCAAATGTCGAAGGAAAAAGACGGCACATCGATCTATGGGACAGTCCTTGCATTTCCATTTGTTGACTAAAGATGTCAAGGTGGGTTCAGCTTTGCCCATCAAAAACGTTATGAATGCATCTTCATTTTGACTGGTAAAATAGTGTTTTTTTATCCTTTCTACCAGAGGGGCATTGTAGGGTCGGACCCTGGTGTCATTGTCATCTACCTCGAACCTATCCTTCCTTCATTCCTCTAAATCCCTGACTGCCTTCTTGAGCCTTCTCATGGAAATGGAGTTGGCATCATCATACAAATAGGCGACGTCGCTATCTCCGTCATTAAGTTATAAAATAATCCGTTTATAGCTTAACTTTATAAATAATTAGCTTAACAAAAAAATGGGTAGGTGTTTGGTAAACTAAAATTTAAAATTGCTTTTGCTTTAGAAAAGGTGGAAAATGTATTTGATGAAATGATAAAAATAGACATCATTTTAATGTATTTGTACTAACATTGTTAAGCAATTTTTAAATGATAGCTTTGGGCTTTTCAAAAAAATAATTAAAAAAAAAAGATTGCTTTGGGGAGAATGGACTCGTTGCAGATCAAAGGCCCAAAACATACCTGACCCGTGACTTTGACCCGGTTTGCTTGAAACCCTACCCACGGTCGCCCCACACCTGACCGTTACTCGTTCAAGCTTACGCAGGTCCGTCGCTCGTTCAAGCTCACGCAAGCCCACTGCTCATCCCGTGCTGCCAAAGCTCGTAAGGTTCTTGTTGTGGCCATGGCACCAATGTGGTCCGATTCGACTTGCCAGTTCGTCTATTGCCTCCATTGTAGATTATTCATACTGGAAATAACAGCAGCATCAACGGCGGTAGAACCAGCGGCAACACCATCATCGACGCTACCAGAACCACCAACACCAACACACTCACCAAGCCAAAACACATCGCCATTGTCTCACGCTTTTCTTCACTGCTATTGTAGTTGATGTTGTCAAATCTCCGATTATTTCTCACCATAGATTCTACCGGAGGAGTAGCTAGCTTCCTTTGGCAACGTCGTCGCTGGTGAATGCCGGTCCTCATCTGGCATCAACTTCCAACAGTGGCCACCGCCATTCCCAATAAGTTTTTTTTCTCATATTTTTACTTTTTACTTTTTTATTATATTATTAAATATAAGGGTAATATTGTCTTTTATTAAAATAGTGAGGGTATTATGGACATTGCATAAGCAAATATGCTAGCTTTCGCTTAAAAAGCAACCCTCAACAAACTTCTCAAAAACTACTTATTGGATGAACAAATTGTAAAATAAGCTGTTTTTAAGAAGTTTACTAAACACTTATTTATTCAAAACTTGAGAAATAAGTGATTATTTCTCAAGTAAAAGCAATCTCAAACATAGCCTTAGTTCGTTTTAAGCTTGAATGATGCCATGTAGGATTGGGTTTATATTCCACGCCTCTCTTTCTTTGGCCCAAAGGAAAATGTGAATGGCGATTATATGCATTCTACTTAGGACTGGGGTGGCAATATAGGTCAAGATATGACGGGTCGACACGATAGGGAACCATTTATTACGGGTTTGGGTTGAGACTAAACAGGTTATGTCAATAAACAGGTCAATCCGTGTAACCCGTTTATTAATCGTGTCGTGTTCGGGTTAATCTTAGTGGATCACAAATTGACACGATCAGTAAGGGTAGATATATAAATTTAGTGTTAAGGGAATTTATGTAAATTTCGCATACACTATATAAAATGAAAATCAAAACCCTTAACCAAAATTTCACTTTCTATCAGAGTATCATTACAGACACTACCACAGCCGCTTCTCTTCACGGTTCACGCCTTCAAACCAAATTTTGAAACCCCCCCTAGTTCTCGTTCTGCGCCTCTGCGATTTCCCCGGCAGGTTTGAGACTCTTAATTGATTCGCTTTAGTTTTCTGCTTCAATTTGTGTGCTCTTGCCTCTTTGTTTCTGATTTTCAGATCTAACATTTTAGCGTTAAGATTATTAAAAACGTATTTTTTTAAGGACTGTTTGGATGCTTTTGAATGTCTAGTTTAGATGGACTGGGAATTGTATTCTTTTGTTGTTTTGCGTATAAAGAAGCAAACTTTGATCTCTGATTGCGTAATTTTTTTTATTTTTTATTTTATTTGTCTGACTACTTGTACAAATCTAATTGAAACTTGAAACTAGGAGGAGCAGCTGTTTTTGTTTATCATTTCATTTTTTTTTTTTTTGAAATATTAGTCATTTCATTTAATTACTTTCATCGTTTCCTATAAAATTGTTCATACATTTCTTCTCTTAGTTTTCAAGCTCATCAATCTTGTTTCTATCAACTAGCTGTTTTTATTTTTATTTTATTTTTCTCTATTTTGAACGTCTTATTTGTCAAGTTACACAAAAGAAAAAGTTATTTAGCAGAATATGAACAGAGCTTTATGCTTTTCAGGTAGACAATTAAGACAAAAAAGATGTAAAAACAACAATAGGAATGCATTATGATTTATGTATACCTAGTTAACTAATGAATACCAATTTGGTTTTGTTTTCATTAAGTGTTCTTTATTTTAACTTATGGTGAGTCACATTATGCAGATCATTACACCTGTTAAAAGTATTTTTTTTTTCTTAAAATTTATAAGTTATTATCTATTGTCTTAAATTTATCTTATTCGTTTTGAATTTTATTTTCTTTTCAATATATATAATTTGTCGCGATTTTTGTGTCAGATTCCAATAGACACCTTTTCAATTATTACTGGTGTCTATTTTGAGTTCTGTAACAAAATACGTGCGAAATCCCTCACCTTATCAGTTATATATATATATATATATATATGATTTCATCTGATAGTGATCCGAGTGATCCAATTAAGGTTTCAAAGCTTCTTAGTTGGAATCTCAAACTTGATAATAATAATAATAATAATAATTGTTATTATATACCCTAAACCCTATATATATTATATTAACTGATAAAGAGTCAATAAGATAAAGATCCGGCAATGGGACCGCAATTTGTATTTAATTTCATTTGCTTAGTTGACACAAACAAGAAACCACTTGTGGATTTGCCATTTATTTTTTCTAAATCATTTTTTTTAAGTGATCCCTAAGTTTGATATTTTATTTATTTATAATAATATTAGATATTAAGAAAATATTTAGATAGGAAAAGAATGGTTGCTTTTCCGTTTACATGTGTTTTGTTAGTTCTTTTGCCATGCTCTACACACTCTAATGAATTTAATGTGTATGAAATATTGTTATTGGTTTACCTCTTCTATTTATTAGTCAATGGAGACAATTTTTAGTTGTTATCAACTTAGAAGATTGATCATTTGGGGAAATTAGGTTTTGTTAAGGAAGGTTTTGATTTGACCTAAGTAACTCAAAATCGATGACGAAATTGACCAGGGCTGGCCCTAGGCCTTTCTGGAGTGGTTGGCTCTGTTTATTGTTTCATTTATTCCACCAAAAACGGAGCCCTGTTTGTTCTAAAAAAAAAAGCCCTTGAAAACACCAAAACCATCGGATCTCAACCCCTTTTCGTAGCCTTCAAAACCATTGTCTTCTTCTTGCAAGTCGCAATGGCGATGATTTGTGAGGCTTATAGGTTTCGTTTGTGGGAAAGAGAGCAAGAAATTAGAGAAGATTTTTGCGATAGTTGCTGAAAATGAAGTAGAGAAGCGGATGGAGAGAGATATGGTTCCAATTAATATCTGGGAACCAAATCTCTGTTTTTTTTTTATTTTTAACTTAACCAATTTTTTTAAAAAAAAATTATTTAAAGATTTTATTTCTACAGTTTTTCTAAGGATAAAATGACCTTATTACCCTTCTAACATAAGAAGCCCAGTTAACTCTAATGGTCCACCTTTGGTCAAGGGTACTATTCTGTTATTTTGGCAAAAATGCTATCTAGTTGCACTCTTAGCAAAAGTTAGGATACTTTAGTGCAATTTTCATCCCAATCATTTGTTTAAAAAAGGGCCTACAAACTTAGAAAAACAGAAAAATTAAAATTGGCCTTCAGACAAACAAAGGTCCAAAGGCACAGTCCAAACACCTTTTATTTTTTAGCCCAATTAGATTTTTGTTTTTATTATTAAGACAACTTTACCTAAATTTAGGGTTTCATCTTTTCTAATTTTCTCTCTAGTACAACCACCAAACTTCCTAACAGGCAAACATATCTCTTTCACTCTCTCTCAGCGACTTATCAATCTACTTTTACACATTCTCATTTCTCATTTTCTCTCCATTATAATTTATACATTCTCTCGACTCTCAGCTCTCATTGCCGGGTTCCAGGTAATTTCTTTTTGTTTTCAATTCAGCCTTTTGATTTTGGTTTAATTTTTGTATGCGTAGAAGATAAACTAGTTTAATTTTTGTCAGGTACTCTTTTAATTTATCTTCTTCTTTTTTCTGAATTCTACATGTTTCGATGAATTTACTGTTGGAACAATTTTGATCAGAATATACACACACACACACACACACACACACACACAACAAAATGCAATCTTTTGAGTAGCGTATTAAGATTGAATTATCTATTCTAATGATGTTTAATTTTACCCTAATTATTCCTGAGAAATAGCTGCACTTTTGCTGGCCAACACTGGGTGCTCTGTGCTCAAAAAGAGTACAAATGTTCAATATTAATATGTAACCGAAGATGGGAAAAAAGTTGAATGCCCATGTGAATCCAGAATTTTTTTGATTACTGGAAAGCACTTTTTTGTTTGTTGTATATTTGAATTCTTCTTTATGCAATACATTCGTTACAATAATTCTTTTTTCCTTGGGGCCTTTAACTTTTTTACTCTAACAACCGATTCAATTGGATTTTTCAATTATTAATGAACATGAATCATATATTCTATTCACATGATAGATAAATACAAACTGTTTCTCAAGATTGTTTCTCTAGAGGCATTTAAAAAACTATTAATATAAACAAGGGGCCCGTTTTGGAATTTCGCCCCGGGCCTCTAGAAAGTCAGGGTCGGCCCCAAAATTGACAATACATGTTTATTAATCTGTCATCGTATTCAATTATTTGTTTTAAGGTTTTTGTATAGTTTGAAATATTGGATGTTATTATTATTGTTATTATTTGCTTCATAGAAAGATAATGAAACATGTGTTTGGTTGCTAAGAAAGTGTATGCAAATGAAAATAAATTGAGATACAAATTTTTGCGCCAATTACTTAAATTTCTCAAATAGAATATAGTCTACCTAATTTGTCTCCACCGATAGATTGTGAATAATTTTAAATTAAATAAGAATGAGAAAATGCACAGATGGATAAAGATACTTACAATTAAAGATACTTACAATTGCAGAGTAGGAAACTGTAAAATCCGATTTTTCCGACTTTTTCAATAAAATTTATGGTATATTTATCCATCTAAGTATATTTAGCCACCTAAATCTAAGTTTTTAACTTTTTATAGGCCGGGTCGGGTATCAAGTCAGGTATTTGTGTCCTTGAGGTTAAACAATTTAATGTTTATCAATTTAATTACACAAAAACCTTCTATTACTTTTTCAGTAAATTTAAAATTATCGAGGACAAAAATGCCCGACTCGGTCTATAAAAAGTTAAAAGCCTAGATTTAGGTGGGTAAATATACTTCGGTCGAATCTTTTTTTTCCTCTTGGTGCACGAAGGCACGTCGGTTTTTGAGTACACAAACCACTGAAGAAGACCAGAAATTTCACTGAAAAAGTTGGAGAAATCGGATTTTGCAATTTCCTTCTCTGCCATGGTACAATCTTTAATTGTAAGTATCTTATTTATCCATATGTGCATTTTCTCATTCTTATTCAATTTAAGATTATATTTCGTTTCCTTGATTGTAATTTCACCATCTATCGGTGGAAGCAAAGTGGGTAGACTTTATTCTATTTGAGAAATTTAAGTTATCTTAATTTATTTTCATTTGCATACATTTTCTAAACAACCAAACGCATGTTTCATTATCTTTCTATGAAGCAAATAATAACAATAATATATTAATGTAGCTATGTCTGGTTTTAATAGGTTGAACCCTTTTTGTTAATGTATTAAATCTGCAAATACTATAGTTGAGCCGTTCAGGGAAGGAGCCAGAAATGGTTTCCAGATGTCTTAGTGGCCCCCCCTCGTCCTATACTACATCCGTCCCATGGGGTTGTAGGTTCGGTCTAGCGTGCATCCCCCTTCTATCCCTTTTCTCTGGATTTCTTGTTCGTTGCTTATATTATGCGGTAGGGCGTTTGGTCTGGCGTGCATCATTTGTTTCCACGTTGCACATGAGGGGGCATGTTAACGTATCAAGGTATCAAATATTCATCAACATGCCTATAATACTATAGTTGGATAGACACCTATCAACTTATCCTTTTGGGTTGAGCGGTTACCAACATCTTTAGTTTAGTTAGTTGTTTATTTGTGTTGCCCATTTTTTTTTTTTTTTCATTTACTTTATTCTTGTCTATTTATGGTAGGTGTTGCAAGGAGAATGTATGATTTAAATCTTTTAAACCTTTTTATTTTATAAGATTAAACATTTGGTTGGTATGGGTGGTCATGTGTTTTTATGTTGTTAGAATAGGTATAGACATGAAATCATGTTATGCAATTAAAATGGCTGTATGGATAGAGATATCACTTCTATTTATTGAATGTTCAGTTTAAGTGTTCTAATGGTTTCTTAAACTATTAATGTTTACTGTTTTTCAATTTGATTTTAAATTATGTTTCTTGTCTTCCAGTAGTTGCAAACTAGAGTGATACCAGCTTGCATACTCCTGTAACTATGTCCGTTCCTTTGACACCTTCAAAAAGACCACATGACCGGAACTATACAGACTCAAATGGAAAAGGAAAGTGGCAAAAGTTGACTGGCAATTATTCACAGAATCAATCTTCAAAATCCTCTCATAATGGCAGTATATTCCGAATTCTCTGTCCGGTTTCCAAAATTGATAGTATTATTGGAAAAGATGGTTCAATCACATCACAAATTTGTCAAGAAGCTGGTGTGAAGATCAGAGTTGAGGAGACTGTTCCTGGTTGTGATGAGACAGTACTTCACATCGCGGACTCTGATAAAGAGCCCACAGTCAATATTGAGCATAGCAAAGAGGATGGTGGTGACGATACCAATGTGGCAGAAGAGGGAGAACATAAAAAGGAAGATGTTGAGAATCACGAAGAGAAGGAATCTGTTCCTATGGATGATTTAAAATCTGCAGAGGAAACTTCCGATGTGCACAAGGCCTTGTTATTTGTTTTTGAAAGATTTGTTGAAGCAGAACCAGAGGCAGATGGAGGTGATGAGGAAAGTAACAAGTCTTCAACGTTTGTTTTGAGGTTAGTTGTGCTTTCCAGTCAAGTTGGTTGCGTTTTGGGAAAGGGTGGCAGTGTAATCAAGCAAATGGCGGCCGAAAGTGGGGCGCAAATTCGGGTTCTTCCTAGGGACAAACTTCCTACATGTGCTTCAGCTTCTGACGAAGTAGTTCAGGTAATGTATAGAACATCTTATATGTCACCACTGCTAACCATGAAAATCATAATCATTGGGTTGGTGTTTTGCACGACCGAACATTCATCTGCCTGGATTGACTTTCTCTATTTTAGCATATGGTTTCATCATTATCTTTGCTTGATTCTTTAATAGTATCTATCTTGGACCTCCTAGTTGCATCTGTAATAACACTGGTCGTGAACCTGTATTGGACAGCTCATAAGTGCAAATTTGAAGTTAGCGTAGTGCATTTTTTGTTCTTTAAATATTGGGAACAACATTTTATTTGGTCATTTTGTCCCATAATTGTGTTGCAGATTACAGGAGAGGTTGATGCAGTTAGGAAAGCCCTTCAATATGTTTCTCAACAACTTTTGGAGAATCCACCTCGGGATCATGAATCTTTCCCTGCCAACACTAGTGGGCCTTCACACCTACCCTCAAACCATTCTTTAAGTTCACAAGGAGTACCTTATGCTGCTGCCCGTCGGGATGTTGCTGATTTTCATTCAGCTCATTCGAAATTTCATGAAGGCGGTATACCTGGTCGATTGCTGCCTTCCCAGGATATGCTAACATACCGTGTGTTGTGTCATGATGAGAGAGTAGGAGGTGTCATTGGAAAAGGAGGAGCTATAATAAAGACACTTCAGCAAGAGACTGGCTGTGAGATCAAGGTTCTGGAAGCTATTCCTGATTCGGAGGACCGTATCATTGTTGTATCTGGTCCAGCAGTAAGTTGTGGCCTTTTCCTTGCTTTGATATGATATAAGTTTGGAACTTTAGTCTTCTACTGTGCAGCCATTTAAATTATTGTTTTAGGCCTTTTTTTGACTATACTAACAATAGATCTACTTTTGCAGCACCCAGATGATAGGATATCTGCTCCACAAGATGCAGTTCTTCGTGTGCAAACCAGGATATTTAGGGCTTTGCCTTTACCTGATAACAGAGACCAGAATGTGATGGCAAGAATTCTTGTATCTTCTAATCAAATTGGCTGTCTCCTTGGCAAGGGTGGTTCCATCATAGCTGAGATGAGGAAGTTAACTGGGGCTTATATTCGTATACTGGGGAAGGATCAGATTCCCAAGTGTGCTTCTGAAAATGAAGAAGTTGTCCAGGTGTGTTTGCATATGGATTACTCTGAGATGGTCAAGGTTGAAATTTTACCATGTTTCTCAACATGGGGTATCATCATCTTAAAATGTTTCTAGATGCTGCCTAGTTATTAATGTACATGTCAGTTTCCATGGTATCTTTGCTTGTATTTAACTGTTTCTTAACTTATTACCATCTTTATCTTTTTAGATTTTTTAAGCACTCACTGTGGTTTTTGGTCATGGTTTCTGTGCGAATAAGATTGGTGGAGAACTTGAAACAGTTCAAGAGGCCCTTCTGCAGATAACAACTCGTTTGCGGCATCATTTCTTCCGTGATGCTTTTCCTTCAATCAACCATCCTTTAAATCCTGCTTTTCTGGATCAAGTACCCCCATTTCCTCCATATATGGGAAGGAGGGAACTCTCACCTCCAGGAATGTATTCCAATTTTGGTCCACCATTTCACAAATTTGATGCTGCTGGTGGTCCACCTGCACGTGGTGGTTTTCACCCCCGCGATGATCGTTCTCTTTTTATGCATCATCTTCATAGACCAGGCATGGGACCTCATATGCCTGAAAGAAAACCATGGGGTCCTCAGGTACACAACTGTTAAGAGTACTTCTTTTGCTAATTCTTGCTTTAAAGGATGCTGCGTGTTGGGAGATCCACTAGTATTTGACGTTGAAGTAAATAAGCAGCTGTAAGAATAGCATGGTTACTATAAAAAGCGAAATCTGCAACTTTTATTGAAGTTAATTTAGTATCTTTTTGTTTCCATACGTGTTTGCAGGGTATTATTGATGGCGGTGGCCCAATAGGTTTACCAGATTTTGCAGGACCCCCGCATAGAAGAATTCCGGGTTTTGGAGGGTATATGGATTTTAATTTTTACATTTTTAATTTACAATCCTGGTATGCAAACTATTCATCAATTGCACCCCTGGATTTATTTCTTCATTTTTTACATGTAGAGGAAGCCAATCGGCCATTATTACAAGCACTACTGTTGAAGTCGTTGTTCCTCGTTCTCTTGTTCCGATAATTCATGGAGAAGATGGTGCATGTCTAAAACAAATTCGTCAGGTAGATTCTTTGAGTCAATACTTATTTTTTAAATTGCATATATCAAAGCTCACCTCCTATTTCTTTATTCGGAAGAAAATTTGTGACATGCTATAACATTTTAATATGGATGGATCTCATTACATATGACAAATATGTGACGCTGTCAATTTGAATGCTTACTGTCAACTTGACCTATCCACAGAGATGCCCAACCAGCTTGTACACACAAGTTCAAGCAAACTTTTATATAGAGTTGAATTTTTTGGGTCGTCTTGTCAGAACATCATCATAGTGGCATAATATTTAATTGCTTTCTGAATTTGATCATAGCCTATGTTAAAGTTTGATATAAATTTTGAACTCACAAAGTGCATCTAATTTCTTATTACTGGGCCTTTAGGATTATAATTTATGGGGATTTCCTCTAAGTTCATTCATAATTCCAAATAAGTGCTCTTCATGAAACTAAAATCAGTTTTATTGTTGAAACCTAACATGGTTAGAGTTTAGTTCTCACATGGGGTTTGGTGTCTTTCTATTTTATAATTTTGTTCCCCCAATAGTTTTCCTGCTCAGACAATTTCATTGGAGTTTGAATCGTGATTCATTTATACCTAAAGGTGATCATGATGAATGTGTTGTTGGGCACATAAATGAGCAATTGCATCTTGCAGTTGTATTTTACCGGAAATTAATATGTTCTTCCTCCATGTCTATTTGGAACCATCTTTGAAACTTGAAAGTTGATTCTATTGTTGGTATTGCTATTACACTTGCAATGGATATCCATTTATCCTATGATTTGTGCCGTGTTGAAACTTGAAAGCCAACCAAAGATCTTGTATTTTCCCCTTGACCCCGTATTCTGCTTTGCCCTGATAAATTTTTTTTCTCTCTGCTGTTGCTAATTTTAAAGTTTCTTTTGAACCTGTTTTATTAAACAATATTGCATGTTCAGATAATTGATTTTTGATAGTAACTATGTATGGTCAATGTCTATAGCAAATTGAAATGATTGGCACTATTTCAGATTTCTGATGCAAAAATTACAATTACTGAGCCAAAGCCTGGAGCAACTGAAACGGTGATTATCATATCTGGGACACCTGAACAAACTCATGCAGCACAAAGTCTTATTCAAGCATTTGTAATGAGCGAGACAGAGTAGACTTGAACTTCTCAAAAAGGTTAAGGTTGAACAATAGCCAAAAATGTTATACCTATTGTCTATTCTTGGCTTTTGTCATTTTTGAGAAATAGCTTCGTAGATTTAAGAAATTAAGAAATTATTATTATATAATACATGGTTAGATAGTTATATGATTTTAATCAGTTGAAATTTATTGTTTAATTTTTTTCTTCAAAATACTGTTTTCAATTATCGTTACCGTTACCAGACGAGTTTTCAACGTTTTCAGCTGCTGAAAACATGCAATTTCTCATTTTCAAATGAAAATATATGGAAAAGAATACGAAAAATGAAAACATTACAGAACAGGCCCTTATGTTTGCACTTGTCTGAGTATGGGCGATTCTTCTTCGTTCTCACTTGAAGATTGATCAAGTTGTACCTTTGGTTCCTGCAGAAGACGAAGACAAAAAAAAAAAAGCTTGTGACTAATGTGTATACATCTTGACTATATGAACTTTTGATTAACTTGAAGGAAATTTAAAATCTCAAGCTGAATTGTCACACTTGTGTTGTGTGAATGTGGGTTCTTTTTCGCACGTTAGATGGTACTTTTCCAAATCCAAATTTACAACAAATGTTTATCAATTCTTTTTCTCTATATATTCTTTTTCCCCGATTGGCGGGTGATGTTTTGTTTATTCTAAGTAGAGATGTCAAAATTACCAATTGGTTCGGGGATCCGTGGGGACCTACCATGTTAGGGGCTGTTTTAACCATACCATTTAAGTTGTGGTATGGGGCCATTATTTTTTTTAATCTCCGATTTAATTTCGGTATGGTTACGGGATTTCAAGTCCCCTTACCCCGTTATATATATATATATATATATATAAACATAATTTTCCCTCCCATTAACATAATTTTCCCCATTTTTTTTTTCCTCCATTGAAACACCACTCCATTCCATATCATTATATATAATATACCCTTCACACTGTTATTTTCATGTTATTCAATAATATTTATATGATCTTTATCAAAAAGTCATTAAAAAAAAAAAAAACTTTAATAGGATAGGGATGGTATGTGGTAAAAAACCGATCCCCTAATGAGGAATCCCCGTACCCGCACAGTTTATTTTAAGGTGGGTATTCATCGGGGATGGTAATGGAAAAACCGTCCTCAACCCGTACCATTGACACCCCTAATTCTAAAATATTTCAGAACAATAGATATAGAAAAATTTCTGCTAAACTAAAAGCATTTCTAACATCTCAAAATGTATTTCCTTACCGGTGAAAAAAGTTACTTCTTCAAATAATATATTGTGGAGCTTTGGCTTACAAATGTTTCTTCTTCTTCGATACAAATTATAAACCCTGCTAGTTATTTATATTGGAAAAATATTACATTACATATCATCTGGGAATAAAGTTGTGTTACTCTGGAGTTTGAAAAGGCTTGTATTTCTGGAGACTCTTTGCGAGGCCTTGAATGGATCCAGCAAGAGCAACCAGTGATACTAATAAGCAAGCCCAACACAATATCTTCAGCCATATCCACGTCGAAGAACATTTTTGAATTTTTGCGCGCGCAATGTACATCTCTACCGGAAAGTAAACCGTTAATGGCCAGAACGAAGCTGCTCCGATGAGACCGACGAAATCATTGAAGAATGGGAAGATCATAGCTACTACGGCCGTTAACATAACGTATAATGTCCTCCATACCAACCTGAATAAGTTGACGTCATACATACCGTAAAATGGGATTTTAATGCCATGCTCGCTCGTTATGAACTTGCTTTCCGGCCAGCGCTTGTGACACTTCTTCTCTACGAACCCGTATAATGGTTGGCAGAAGACCTGTGTAGCAATTAGAAAGAAAGGGTTTATATTGGTTTCATGTTACTCGTTCAAATTTGTTGAAGATTTTGAGGGTAAATTAGTGAGAATTAGCCGGAGTTACCTGGTAAGCACCGACTAGATGGACAGCTATGCAGATATTTGCCAAGTCAATTAACCAGAAAGGCTCGTAGAATCCAAAGCCGGTGAGGAAATTTCCGGGAGCATCATTTCCAAATGCTAAATAACCAAGGCATCCACATAGTACATAGAACAAGGTTGTGGTTGAGACACCAACAGCAGTTGCCCTCTTCATGGATTTGTTCTCCGGAGGACTCGATTTAACTGTGTCCTGCAATTCATGCACTTTCAATCTTAGCTTCAAAATTCCTCAATTCTATTAAGACTTGTTCTTATTGAGATCAAACACTATATGCACTGCTCGGACGTACATTCAATATTCCCACAACATTTGGGGAAGAAATATAAGATGTACACCACTCACACACTCACGCATCCGGCCAACGTTTTGAAAATAAGAAAAGAAAAAAAAAAGTTCCAAATATATTTTATGAAACTATAAAAAATCGTCAGTTAATTTGTTTATATCGAATTATGTTTGATTATAGAATTTTTTTTAGAAAAAAACTATTACAAAAATTCAGCACTTAAAAGGTGACATAAGTGGGCCCACAAGATATAACTCAAATCCAAGCATTATAATAAATTCAGTAACGCTACACATCCCACCTAAAATTCCACTTTTTTCATCCCACTACATGTGGCATGTCACTCATATGAGGTGTCAAATTGTGAGTGGATACATGGGGTAGGTGTCATTAATGTGTATCCACTCACAATTTGACACCTCACATATTACATGTAGTGGGATGAAAAATATGGGATTTTAGGTGTGATGTTTAGTATTATTGTAACAAATTATACATTCTTAAAGGAAAAATCTAGTGAATTTTAAAAGTAAAATCCCATGTATTCTAATAAAGTGATTCCTTCTTATTAGAAGGGACCCCATGACCATGAGTGGACCTTGTCCATCTATCGTGGAAAGTGGAAACTAAAGATAGGAATTAGGATGTGATAATTCTATACTTAGTGACATAAAAAGGCATGGTGGATAGAGATTGAAGAGAAGATTAGAAGAGCTTAGAGATTGGGTAAATGACTCCAAAGTTAGTGGCTTGAATATTACCACTCACAAAAGCTTAAAAAAAGAAAAGAAAAAAAAAAGTAAAGTGGGCTTTCACTTCTTTTTGAATAATAGGCCAACACAATCACTGGACCATTGATTTTTTTTGGTCTATAGGAATCTACCTGGCCCATCACTCACTATTGTACCAAAAATAAACATTTTTGTCAATGTTTTTCCTCCACCAAATCTAAATTCCACTTATATTCTTTATTATCTAAACCCCCATCTTTCTTTTTTTCTTTTTCTTTCTTTTTCATGAATCATGACACCACTATAAAGACCAGTTTTGGGTCTTCTTCTTCATGAATCATGACACCACTATAAAGACCATCAGTGTTGATTTCACAACTTGACCTCAAAGTCAGGAGAAAGTGTTAATTAAAACTTTAAATAATATCTCATCATTAATAAAATCTTATCACCTATGAATTATAACATTTCATTTGCCACATGTAATTGAAATCAATGTGAGATATAAATATAGAATGATGTCTAGTATTAATGAGTATATTTAAAACTTTATGATACATGTATCATCAGATTTTTATTTTTTGGAAGAAAAAAAAAATATATTAGAGGACCGTAACGGAGACATTTATGTTCAAGAATTAATAATGATATTCATATTCTATGACATTTTAATAACAAAGACAGAGAGCATATATTATTTGTCTTTTTTTGGGGGGGATTTTGTATTTGATTTGATCCTATACAATAAATATTATGAAATCAACACCAAGCTAAAAGTTGGGTGACACCTATTACACATAAAATTTGGAAGTACCCCAGTATCATATACCATGTCGAGGTAGGCACACCGCACACATATCAACTTTCACATGATCATGTTCAAAAAAATCAACCTTTGTATAGATAGCTACTAGCTAGAGCTGTGTATAATATATATTTCACTCACCAATAATGCATGGTCCCTCTTATCTGTTCATCACGTTATATATATATATATATACCCAATTTTAATGTACACAAATTTTGTACATATGTTATATGGATGTGCAGATATGTATAATAATAATAATAATATTGCATGATTTGATGTAATGTTTGTAATTTGAGATTTTGGACTTGCCTGTATTTCGATGAGCACGGTAGAGTAGGCATAAGCAAAAGCTATGTCCCCGATTGCTTGAAACGCTTTCCATACCTTTTCGGATGCTGTCACGTCTACTCCTACTGTCGTACCCGTTAGAGTTGTCTTCGTATGAACCCCACCTGTATATAGTCCGTCTCAATTTATTATATTATATTAAAAAATATATATTCTAGACATTTCACCTTTATATCTTACTATTAGTAAATAATAGTAAATAGTAAATATTAAAGAAAAAGAAAAAAAAGTTAAAGTAAAAAGAAGGGTGTTTCTAATTTTTCTTTTTATGAGATAATTACCTGCAATTTTGGCGATGGAGAGGCCGAGACCAATGGAAGAATAAGCAAAAGACATGACTGCAGCGAGAATCGAGAGCCAAGAGAGCTTGTGGAAGTTTGGTATTTGGCTGAGGATGATTTGGATGCAAGCGAAGAGGATCATGAAAGGGTTGTTTGATATGTTGCACTTGGCTTCGTGTCCATGTTTGTGGAAACAATTTGACCTCTTCACAGCCCTGATAGATATAGATAACGTCGCATGGAAATCAAACTAACAAATTAAACCAACGATTCTAAACAAGCAAGCTCCAAAAAAAAAAAAAAGTCAGTCGTTGACTTGCGTTGACTCATAATTTACTTACACCATACTGATAGAAGCAGTGATGGTGTAACCAACAGTCACTCCAATGAGATTCCCGTACTGAGCCAATCCACACAGCTGAACCTTTCTACCTCCTAAAAAAAATTGAATAAAACGAATTAAGCGACCCCTTTTAATTAATGAGTAGTGTTAAGTGTTAACAAGGACACAGGTTAAAACCATAAAAATTATATGTGAATGTGAACTGACCTAAGTTGGCTCTGACAGCGTCCATGTAAGTATAGTTTCTTTTTCCGGTGACAGGGTCCGGAGAACGGTAGCAGTCGGCGAGGAGAGAGGAGGTGAAATATGTGATGAGTGAAAAAGCCATGAGAACAGCCGGACCAGCTACCCAACCAAGCTGAGCTATTGCCCATGCCAGTGACAAAACTCCAGAGCCAATAACAGCAGTAATGATATGAGCACTTGCAGTAATCCAAGTACCTTCAAAATTACCAAAACCCAATTCAATAATCATATATATGTACATATACAAAGAAATATCTTCTCAAGAAACAAACAAATATATATGTATGTGTGTATGTATGTACCGGTTCGTTTATCTCGACCATCATCGTCGAAGTTCTTGTTAACATCACCGTTCTGATAAGAAGTCTCGACATCTTGATCAATATACAAGCTGCCCTTCTGCATCTCTTTAGCCATTTTCTCTCTCACTCTCTCTCAAACTTAAAATGTAAGTGAAAAAAACAGTTGATGAAGATGAAGATATAGAGAAAGAGAGGAATTAGAAGGTACAGCCAAAGTTATTATGTGTAAAAAGCAAGCTATAGGTTGAGAACAAAAGAACCCGTTTGTCCACTATATATAATGACAAAAAACTTAGCTTTAACACATATAAAGTTACTGCAGCCTAAAATGTGGCTCGGCGCTCAATCAGAATAACAATATTCTATGTGTTGAGTCGCTAAGTGTTATATCAAAAACATATATAGAGTTGCACATCACCTCTTAACAGAGTTGGTAGTCCATCTTCTTTTCACATAAGTGGTGAGAGATTCAAATCTCACTATACGTATTTTACAAGTATGTGTATGATGTTTTCTTTCCGGGTTGTAGGAGTAGTTATCTCTCATTATAAAAGTAGATATCTGAACCACATATATATTGTTTGATCTCAACAGGTCTCGATACTTTCAAAAAAAAAAAAAAAAACCGTATATAGAGTTACTAGTAAACCTTAGCTGCTATATAAAAAGAGTTATTGGAATTGTTATTATATTAACAGTGTCGTGCACCATCCATGGTGGAAGTATAACAGTAGTGTGTATATTTTCCGGAACTCTATCGTGTCTTGTCCCCACACTGTATTGTTGTTGTTTAAAGGGTTCCTATTCGGTTTGGTCCATCCATTTTGGTACAAATTAAAAAGAAATAAAATGATTGTTTTGGATGATAACCATCCGATTTTAATATAATATAATATTGGAAAGGTTATCTACAAGTGCCCAACAAATAAATATAAACAAATTAATTATTTTGACCGCATTCCCACTTTCCATCTCTATTGTCTCTAACTCTCTCACACGCTTTAAATTGGACCCCAAGTCAGTTCTCTCTTTAGACTTTAAAATCAATACGAAATTTTATCGTGAAAAACTTGTATGAGACAATCTTATTATCGAACAAAATTTGCATGCAACGATCTCACTGACACGTGAAGTCATAAAAATGTGTTATTTATATTGGGATGATACATTTTCACAATGAGACCGTTCCATATAAGTTTTTCTCTTTTATCTAATATAATCCTGATGCAAGTAAACTGATGCTACCATAACTTCATTTCATTTAAGTGATATGTTAAATAATATTTCAGGTTTGTAAACTGTTACATATTGAGAGAGATACATGGCAGTTTTTATACTACTATACAGGTTTCTGCATAGTATAGTATAGTAGAGTGACATTAAAAAAAACAAAAAAAAAACCTGAAGAACTGTTTAGAGAATTAGAGCAAGTTCAGAGAACTTGGACTGGAAAGTAGTTTTGACAATTCGAAAAGAATCCAAATCCATTAAAAGCATACGTAATTGTATTTTCTTCCTAATTAATATCGTACGTAGATGATTTTCCTGAAATGGGTAGTCAAAAAGAGAATATAAATACTTATCAAAAAAAAAAAGAGAGAATATAAATCTGCTCCCTACACGATCAATATACATCTTAGAGGTCATCTCGTCCTATCCGGATTTTCCTTTTATGTCTCTTTATTCCAATGGTGCAAAACAATCTCCCCATATTTTTGTTTATTTTAATGTGTTGTAGATTCTTTCTATATATATATATATATATATATATATATATATATATATATATATATCAAAGTGTATACACTTGTCAAAACTTCTCTATAATCTGTGGTCCACATTGTTCGTCCTGATATATTTACTATGAGGACGAACCGACAATAGAAAGACTGTATATATAGGTATTATAAGTATCAGTCTTTCTATTATCAGTTCGAACTGACAATAAATATATCAGGATGAAGAATGTGGACCACGGATTATGGAGAAGTTTTGACAAGTGCATACACTTTGAGTCAAAGTATGTAAATCTAGTGGTCCACATTCTTCGTCCTGATATATTTATTGTCAGTTCGAACTGATAATAGAAAATCCGTATAAGTATTGACAACAAATGGTCCCGTATAGTTAAAGTTAAAGCACTATTCATTCACTGACTATCTTTTTTTACTGCTTATAATTGATGTTATAAGTCTTTTTGAGTTTGTTTTATACTTTCTATTTCTATATGTAGATATTTTTATTAATTTTTTGATCTCTAATTCTACTGGTTTAAGTATTTTTGTATTTACTAAGTTTATCAATTCTATTATTTCAATTTTATTTGGAAATTTCTTAACTTGATTACTAAAATCTGAAAGTGATTCTTTTATATAATTCAAATTTCTTTTTAAAATACTTACTTTAGTTTGTTAAAAGAAATTTACTAGATCAGTAATATTTATTCCTGTAATAGTGGGAAGAAAACCCCACACAACCCCACAAGTACCTATAAAATGTGAGTCATTACTCATTATAATTTTAGGGTATGTTTGATAGGGAGGAAAAGGGAGAGGAAAGAAAGAGGTGGAGGGAAAAGGGAGAAGAAAATGGAGAAGTGTGTGTTTGGTATGGAGAGAAAAATGGAGAGAAAGGAAAAGTTGAAGGAAAATTGGGTGTGTGGGACCCACCATTTTTTTTTCCTCCCAAAAGTGGGAGGAAATGGGAGGGAAAGAAAGGGGAAAGTTTTGTGTAATTTAAAATTACAATTTTATCCAATTTTTTTAATATATAAAATATAATATAAAGGTAAAATAGTAAAATTGATAAAATGATTTTTTCTTTCCTTACTGTTTACCAAACAACACGAGGGAAAATCATTTTCGTTTCCTTCCCTCATGTTTTTTATCCATCCAAATCTTTTCATTCTTCCTAGTTTCTTTCCTCACTACCAAATGTACCCTTAAGTGTTATAATCACAAAAATTATTTAGTGCTAATCGTTTTTTGTGCGTGGATCGGACTGTGTTTAGTTGTTCTAGGCGTCGTCACTAGTCAGATTACAAGATTACCACTTAATTTTTAATCATGAGTTATTTCGTTGGTCAACAATTTTTTGTTCTTTTGTCATATAAAACTATAGTTTGTGGTAGTTAAATCAAACTGTTTGCTACTCAAATAATTGAGACTTTATCACTTACATTACACAAATGACAATTGCAAGTTGCAACATACGTTTGTTGTTCTAATAGTGAGTTAGTATAAAGTACATATCCAAACTTATACAAGATTACAAGCTAGCAACTGGCATGCCAAAAATGGTCCAAAATATTCATGCAATTACCCATACCACTGATGGTCCATTCTATATGTTGTGTTTTTTCTACTGTGGTGAATGGTGATCATGACATGATATCTTTATATTACCTTTTAGGTGCGGGATTCATGATTTTCATATCTGTAATACGAAAACGAAACTATACGATACTGTGGTGTTTCCTGTGCTGTCACGAGTGATGTAAGTGGTCTTATAACTTAGGTCGTCCTTTGTCGTATAGTCCTTATAAATAATTGTAAGCAATTTTAGAATATATGGTCTCTATCGATCAATAAGTGTAATGATAGGATGAGAAAGGTTTATTGAATTAATGTTCGTGTTGTATGAGCATCAAATTCTGCGAAGGACGACATTTGTGCGGTGCCAAACTCTATTATTCTCCATAATCCCCTGGAAAATGACATTTTGTTTCTATTCTAATACAAGTACTCATCAAATAATCTAAGCAAAGTATCTACTATCTAATACTATTACAAGTAATTTAATTTCTACGTGTCACTGCCTGGTAGCCGCGTCCCCGATGTTGGATTTTTATAGATTCCCCGTCAGCTGTGTGTACATAAAAAATCAACCTGAAATTTGGAAATTTTACACTGCAAATTTGGTTTGATATGATATTCATCAGATATCGAGCCCAATAATTGCAGAGGAATCTTGACTAATTGACTTCATACTTCAAATCATCTTTTTTGTTTTTGCTACTTCACTTTAGTTTGATATATCAATCGTGTGGCCACCAGGCACCAGCTGATGAGCTGATCAGTCAATACTGACTGACTTCACAAATATAAATCAACTTTTAAAACATCACTTCATGAACTAGCTTGAGCTTTACGATTGTATATATAAATAATTAAGGGCTAAATGTTATCAAAATAAAGCAAGCTTAGAGAGGATTTGAAAACACTAATGCCTTGTCATATAAAGTTAATTAAAATTAAGGCCTATAAAATATTATTGAATTCTCAACACATGGTATATATTCTCTTGAGAATATTAATTTATGCCAAAAGCTTAAACAACTATAAATTATAATGCATATATAACTATAATATCTCTTAATAAATTCTGATTCTTTATCAGTATAGGTTCCAACTTTCGATCTCCAATTAATGTCTTCTCTTGTAAATTTTTAATTTGTATATAACATTTAAAAAAAATAAAAAAATTCCGATAACTAACGGTTTTAAAGGTCTACCAACACCTATATATCAAAATCAATTTACTAATTTAAACCCCACCATTGACATGAATGGGGTATATATCATTTATTAAATGCAGACCTGTCAATTAAATGATTTTATAAAGTATCAACTTTGTTGTAATATTTTGTTAGGTTCTTCCTTCTTTAAACTTTAATATATATCATCCTGAACACCTGGGGCCATTTTCGCTGTCCATCACTACTCATTTGGCACAAATGGACAATTTCCATTTTCATTTTCTCACAGATCGCGTTCACACTAGCTAGGCATGTTACATCATGCATGTGTCTTGTGACCCTTTGTCATCTAATTAACCACCAAAAGAATTATATATAAATGATCTGGTACGTACTGTAATGTCGCTATATATAATATATGTATATATATACACACACTCTCACTATACAATATCATATCGTCACATCTTTGAACGTACGTAAATGCAAGGTCCCCTTTAACACGATCCACGTACGAAACCCTGTTTTTATAATTATATTGTGTGTTAAAAGGAGTGAAGAATCAAGAATCCATTCAATTCAATAAAACAGATGAGGGAAAGGAGACGACAAGCTAGAACAACAAATGAGGAGTACTTGAAGAAGACATGTGTGTTTTTAGTCGGTCCATGAATATCATATTATATATAAATATATATCACATCAATTCAATTATTGATGGCTTCTTTAAGATACAAACAAAGAAACTATGGGGTCGGCTTACGTGCCATACTTGGATTGTAATTTGTAATCACCATATTTATAATATTTATAACCTCACGGCCACCGTACCTCGAACCCCAGACCCTAAACTAGTTTTCTAGTCGTCCTAGGTAAACTGCTGCTAGCTACTTGCGTGTATGAGTGTGTTATATATAAGAAATGTGTTCAATTATTATTTTGTTATTTGGTTTTATGTTAACAAGGGACCACGTGTTGGACCGACTTGTCTCACCTTCCTTTCTCTATTATTAATTTGTTTGGATTTCATCACATCTGTATATTATATAGTCCACAAAGTAATGAACCCTTTTGTTTTGGATATGCATGGCCACATGTTCGGTTTAATTTTCACACAAAAAATTATTGAAATGTGATTTAGATCTTACTGAATATGACTTGAGTGGAGAAAGCAAGCCAATCACTACAAGAAAAACAAGGGTTTATGATGGAGGAAAACCGTCATAACAGACAAATCATGACGTTTAAAAACCGTTATTAATCTCAGCGTCAAGAACAGTTTCTTGACGGTTTTAAGAGTGTCATAAGTTTATGGCGGTATTTCACATCATAAATTCTTGATGGTTTTTACCCCGTCATATTTCTTGTGAAATTGTTTTATATATATATATATATAAATAATTTTAATTATTATTCTTATTAAATCTTTTAATATTAATACATATTTAAAATTTAATTAATTTAATTAATTTTATGAAATTAAATAAATCATTAAAAATATAAATGTCATTCTTCAATTTTATTGAACAAAAATCTCATACACAATAAATAGCTATATACAAAAAAACATAAAAAAATATGCAGTAGTATTACACAAAAGAATTTCAAGAAAAAAAGTAGTATTAATCAAAAGCAATCCAAAATTTTATTCAACAAAATTTATCTCATATAGAACAAATAAATATGAAAAAAAAACATAGATACAAAATATAAAATGTCATAACTAAAAAAATTACAATTGCAAAGTTCATCTAATAATACTTCGATTTGAACAAATAATTCCAGAGAATGTTACAATCTTCATGTTGATAACCTGCATGATTGAAACACCCAAAAAAAAAAGTTATGTATCAATAAAAATAAATAAACACAAGTGGTATAGAATAATTTCAATAAGTTTCAATAACATTAATAAAAACTAGAAATACAAAATTAAAACTGTATAAGAATCTAGTAAAAAAAAACAAGAATATATATATATATATGAACCTAGTAAAAACAATCATATAAAAAGAACAAAAAAAAAAATGCTCAATTATATAAATAAAACCCAAAATATGCAGGAAAAAAATAAAACAATCATATAAAAAAAATAGTAAAAGAAACATATAAATAAGGTGAAAAGAAGTAAGATGTAGTTGAAACCTCGAGTTGTGGTGGATGAAGAAGAAGATAATGAAGAAACAGAGGAAAAAGAGAATGTGAGAGAGTGAAAATGAAAGAATGGTGGCTGCAGTGAGAGAATGTAAGTGGTAAAAAGAGTGTAGGGTAATTAGGGTTTGTAAATTATATATATATTTTTATTATAAAGGATTATGATGGCTAAAAACCGTCATGACTTCATGACAGTTTTTAAAAACTGTCATGACGTTATGATGGATTTTAAAACCATCATACTAATTTTATGACTTTTTTTAATAACCATCAAGACCTTATGACGGTTTTTAAAAACCATCAAGACTATTTGACAGCCTTAAAAAACCATCATTATTTTGTGTCATAAATCTTATTTATTCTTGTAGTGAATATTGTCATATTGTTGCTTCTTAAATCTCTAACAATTATATATACTTGTTGGCTTGTTGCTCCTCTAGTACTTATGAATTTAAGTTTTTAAAGGATTCTGTTATCATATAAGAATTGTAAGTATGTGTATATATGATGGATATATAATAAAGATTTTATATTTTATTTTTAAAAACTTTTTTTTTTTTTTTTTTTTTTTTTTTTTTGGCAGTATTACATTATAATTTGGGTTTTTTTTATAGAGAGAACTGCAACCTCGTTGTGCAAGTGTGAATGGTTTATCACCGAACCAATCTCATATCACCTTTAAAACTATATATTTATTTGAACGTACCACTGAATTGAAATCTTATTGATGCTAATTCATGTAATTTTGTATATATGGTTACTGGTTCTCTTAGGGACTGACTGTTAATTACTTGCTAATTAAGACTTAAGAGGCCAGTAATGTTGGGTGAGGTGATGCCACCAATGCGGTGAAATTAGATGGATCTTTCATCTTTGTACGGGGATGTTTTTCATATCATCGCTGATGTTAATTAAGGCTCTTCGTGGATGTAAATCTTATTTCTACGTATCTTCTGTGTCTTTAAGATAGTTTTGTTTTGTTTCAAATATATATAATGCAAACCACTTTATATCTAAAATAATTTGGATACAGAAAATATATATATATATATATATATATTTAGGGGTGAATTCATAAAGAGCCAAAAAATTTATTGGTTTATTGTTTTTAGCCACCAATTTATATTTTATTGTTTTTATGATTTTTGACCACTTTTGGACAAAATTACCCATAAATTTTACTTCACCTGACATGTAACTTGGTTATATACCATTTGATTCCAAGTTACATGCGAGTTGATTTTTTAAGTTACATGTCAGTTAAGTTTTAAATTACATGCCAATTGACTTTCAACTTACATGTCAATGATTTTCAAGTTATATACTAATTAATTTCCAAATTATTAGGTGACTAAAGTAAAGACAAAATGGAGGGCAATCTTGACTGTTCAAGGCTAAATGTGATAAATGTAATAAAATATAAATTTACGGATAAAAACAATAAATCAATAAGTTTTTTTGATTACTTTATGCAATTCCCTCTATATATTTATATAATTTCACTCGCAATCTTAGGACTTTGGGCGACAAGTCACTTTTTTTTTTCTTTTTCTTTTTTGAAATAGACTAGACACTTTTTTTGAATGACCGGTGATATTTGATTTTGAAATATGTATATTTTATATTCAGATGACACTTTTAAAGTGTGTTTGGTATGACTTTTGTAAATGCCAAAATCGCTTTATAAATTCTAGAAACTATTTTGAAGTTTTTTTTGTTTTGTTTAACAAAACTTAAAACAACTTTTTTAATATATAAATTGTCTCATTTGCCCTTTATAAAAGCTATTTTATACTTATTAGAATAAGCCTAAAATTTGGACTTTTCTAAAAAAACTTTTTCTGAGCTTTTTTAAAACATATGAATTGTCTTAACTACTCTTTATAATTTTAGATATTCCAACATACAACTCTTTCATTATAAATATATTGTCAACACTTTTTTTTTAATTTTTTTTAATTTAAACAACCAAAAACTATTTATAAAAATATATTGTCAACATTTTTTTTTTATAATTTATACAACCAAAAGCTCATTTTGTTAAAAGCTATACTTAATAAAAGTTATATTAGTAAAAAATCTACTTTATAAGCTCTATTTCAAAAGACATACCAAAAACACATTTATTAGAATTTTCAACAGCAGTCTAGTCAATTATGATTCCTAAAGCACCTAAAGCACTTTCCTTTTATCTTCGAGGAAAATGTTAAAATATGTTTTTAAAATACATTTAAAAAAAAAAAATAATAATAATAATAAACAATTTTTAATATATTTTGATATATTAAAAGAATAAATATGAATTATTTATTAACTTTTACATCCTTAATATGTATCCTTACTGTATATATTAACATAATCTACTTCAATAATGTTTCACTTGGACGTGAAAAATGATCAATTAATTGTTCAATGACCAAACTAGTAAGAGTTAGGGTTAGTTTGGTATTGCTATAACTTCTGGAATAATCACTGTTAGCTGTGTTGAATGAATGATCAGTTGTAAATTAAATTAAGCAGTAGTCGTTTGATAAATTGTACTTTTTTAACTGCTGTTCGGTTTAAATGAAATGTACATTACATACGTTTAGTAAGTTATGCTTTCAAGCTGCGAGTGACTATTATGACCAACATAGACATGATATTGAAATACTTCCAATTTTATATTTTATTCAAAACCAAGTAACTGTTTAATCAATATATTTTATTTTAATAATAAAATTAAATATCTAGATATTTTTAATATCGAAAGAGAAACGCCCTGATTTCTCCATCTTAAACGGTGGATGTTGAACCGGTTTGGAGATTTCCAACTTGTTTTTTTTCTAGCTAATGCTTTCTTTCTTCTACACATGCAACAGATAATCAAAGCCGCTCTTGATACAAAAACAAAAGCTGATGCACGTGACAAGCCAAGAACCAAAGCTTTGCTAATTTTGCTTTTGGGTTTATGTTTTTTTTTCTAGTGTTTCTTGATGGGACTCTATTTTGGACAATTTTGTGAGGTGGGGCTCTTGAAGATGATATTGCATGTAAACTGTGGTTGCTATAGGTTTTTGAATAGTTGAAAACGAAACTCCCAGTCTCCCACCATGAATAAAAGCAGATTTGTCAAATTTTTACTTTTCATGTCCAAAGAAACCTATGAATTTGTTTATCAAAACGTTCAAGAGTAAAGTGACGAAATCGGTTTTACATATTATAAGGACAAATCTGTCTTTAGGTTAAACTAACGAGGGCAATTCATGGGTTTTATAAGATTTATTAATCCTAAAATTGATTATTTCATAACTCCTTTTGAAAGTAACCTCTACTTATTTCTCAAAATTATTGTCAAATCAAGATAGATTCTTAAATAATCAATTTTGGAAGGTTTTACCAAACATTATTCTCTACCAAAATTATGAAATAAGGTTGGTTCAATAGTAAAACCTCATACACATACACCACGGGGTTATAGGTTCGAGTCCCCCCTCTCTAAAAAAACCAAATTAGTGTAATACTTCGGAAAAAATAAATAAATACCAAATTGACATTTAATCTGCTCATTCGAAAAACCTTTTTGTATTGATTTTCATTTTAATGGAAGCAACACATAGATTGAAAATTCATAAGATAATTAAAAATCTATAAAAATAAAAATAAAAATAAGATAATTAAAATGAGTAATGCTATATATATATTAATTGTTGGATAAATATTGATTTAGATAAAAACATTCTAAATATAATCTAATGATATTGTGTTACATACTTACATGACAAGTCAAATTAAAAAATATATATATATTTTTAGTTTATTTTTTTAGTACTTTTATTTAAATTGTTTGAGTACTTAACAAAAAAAAAAAAAAAAAAAAAAACCAACGAATCAAATTCAAATCATTAATAAGTGATGAATACAAAAAATAAACAATCCTTAAGACTATTGAATTAATATGAAAATCAAAAGATTATTTTGCTTTAGGAAAAAAAAATATTTTGTCACTCAAAAAATCTTTAAAAGTTATTCGATTTCCTTGACTACGAGTTTTTGTTCACAAACACAGGAACAAACCCTGGAAAAACACTTTTCCTCATCGAAGCTTCGTGGAAACTCCACCTAAACTCTCAAATCAATCACACAGTTTCTGTGTTTTTTGTTTTGTTTTAAAAGAAAGGGAAATTATCATTCTCTCCCCTGTAGTTGTCGTATTCTCTAGTCCCCCCCATTTAGTTTCAAAATTCTCCAATTTTCCCCCTCCCATGCCTATTTTTATATGGTGAGATTGGTTGTATTTGTGCATGGGAAGGGGGAAATTGGAGAATTTTAAAATTAGAGGGGGAAGACTGGAGAATATGGCAAACTACAGGGGGGAGAATAATAATTTCCCTAAAAAAAGTAAACATTTTTTTTCGTGTCTTCAAAAAAGAAATCTAGACGAGAAGAGGTTAGTTTGGTGCCCGATGGTAGGATTTGGATCTTTTAGTGATCTGATCTTTTTCCTGACCTTGTTAAAGCATGTGATTGGTTGTTGATAAAGTTATTGTGGAAACCAATTATGTCTTAACCACACATTCATTGCAATACTTATGTGTCATGAGATTATGTGACGTTAGGAAAAAGATCAGATCAATAGAGGATCTAAATTTCCGATGGTAAACCCCTCACACCTGCACCACGAGGTTCCAGGTTCGAGTTCACTCCCCTAAAAAAAACTCTGAATTTATATAATACTATAATATTTTATACTTAAAAAAAAAAAATCTAACAGTTTTTTTTATTTTTTTAAAAATATAAAATAATCCAATAATGCTAATTTAACAACACTCGAAAAATATTTAAGACACGACTATTGGGCCGAGCTGGTTAAGCTAAAATTAAATAGTGTCAGGACAGCAACCGCTGAAGCGAAGCCCATTCAAAGCCCAAACAAGACCAAACAGCGGGAATATGAGTCTGTTCCGGTGCGTTTTGGACATGTTTTTGGCGCAAAACATCATCGTATTCGTGAGAAAAAAAATGAAAAAGGATACCAACGTAAAATCAAATATTCAATGTCCGGAAAAATACTAAGCAAACACGATTGAATGAGAATCGCGAATTTCACGACTTGATGATCTTCTTCTCTTCTTTTTTGACACCAAGTTAATGACGAAACCCTAACACTGTTTTTCCAGAATCTAGTACCAATTCGCAATTTGGTAGATCCGAGAAACGGTTTGTAACTTTTTTTTTTTTACTTGTTAATTTCTGTAAGATCAAATGCATTGTAGGATTCTCTGTTATTGATTCATTTGAACCAAATTTAATGTTGCTATTTTCATTATTATTTCTGCAATATGTTGTTGTTGTTATTATTATTATTATTATTATTATTTTAATGTTAACCGCTGATATAATAGAAGATTTTGATTAACAATATTTGACAACCGGAATTATTAGATTTCGTTTTTTCAATATCCTTGAAACAATTTGATGGTGCACGTGATTTTAGAGTGGTTTGTGAATTTCTCATTTTCTTCTTTGCAGCTGTAGAATTTCTTATCTGAAGATTATTAGCTGTTTTAGATGGAGAATGATTACCAGTTTTGAGTTCTTATAGAGTAAGGCTGAGAGAAGGAGAGAGGAGGTGGAGGGAGTGTTTTGTGGCTTTTTATGAAGTTGGGAATCCTGTGTTCTAGCAACGGAAGTTGGAGATTCATAAAAGATATTTTAGATTGAATACAAGAAGGATGCTATATTTGGAGATTTTAAGATTCATATGTTCCGGTGTTTGCAATGGTTAGTTGGTGTTTATCGTAAAAGTTGAGTTGAAAAGAAGTTGTTGCATGAGGAGAAGCAACTCTTGGCTAAGGTTAAGTGGGTGGTCATGTTCAGTACTCTTCAAGAGATTGCTGTTTATATTCATAGGTTTCACAACCTTGACCTTTTCCAGCAAGGGTAGGAGCTATTTTTTTTCTTCTTCTTCTTATTTTTTTGTAATCAATTGCGATCCTTTTCCTTATCATTCTAATAATTCTGTGATGCATACATCTGTGATTTGTTTAGATGGTATCAGATTAAGGTTAGCATGAGACGGGAGGACAGTGGATATTCTTCTTTGGGAATTCCAGCAAGAGTTGTTCAATATGAAGGTAGTTTCAGAAGAGTCATATCGGTTATTCTACATACCTTCATGTACCCACAGTATATTTTACTCTTAATAATTTATGACAATTTTGTAAAATGAATAACCTATATTTTTTATTCAATTTAGGTAAGCTTGTCCTCAATATACTTTTAGATGCTGTAAAAGCTAAAATCTGTTTCTCAATAACCTAGGTTCTGATGATGTATATGGAGTGTGGAGGATCGATGATAGGGACAACAGTTTCTCAACACAGCCTTTCCGAATCAAATATGCAAGGCAGGATGTTCATTTATCTATCCTGATTTCATTCTGTCTATTTCCCGATAAATACGAGGTATTGATCTCTCTCACTGAGAAGTAATTGTTATTATTATTATTTTTTTTTTTTTAAAGGAAAGAGAAAATAGGAGAGTCCACAAGAATAGTAGAGGAAGACACTGTATTCTTGAACAAGAAAGTTCAAGTAAGGCCAGCAATGAAATCATGAAACAAAAAGCTCAACAAAATGGAAGGATAGAATAAAAATTGATACAGCGTCTAATCTCTACTCTTAAGTAGTAGCATGTTGGCAAGCAACAGCAGCTTCAATACATCCAACAAGATGAGACTTTAATGGAGAAGGGGAGATTCCCCCAAAAGTAGGCTTTACACTGCTGGCTGACACCAATAAACCATAACTTTTGCTTCGTATCAGCAGTAGAATGCCTCAAACTTTCTTTTTTAGGGCTAAGGGAATGCAAGCTCTAAGCTATGGTTAAATTCACCAAGTCCAGCACAGCTATTTGGAGAAAGAGCAATAACATCAAAACCTTTTGATTTATAGAAAATTTAGCTGTGTAATTAGTCAATCTGGAATTTAGCAAAGAAGACTTTAAAATTTTTATGCAGTTTTAATTATTCCAACTTCACAGTTTGTACCTTCTGGCAGTCAACAGTCTGTATTTTTTATATCATATCTTGGTACTGATATCACATTTTGTATATAGGGTCCACCTACATCTGCTGGTATTTTGAAGTTTGAGCTTATGTATGCTCCAATCATGGAGATTGGGTGAGTTGACAGATTCTTTATTTTTGCAATTAACCATTCTGTTGATGCTAAATTAAAAACTATTGTCCTTTCTTGCCTGTAAGCTATTTTCACTTTGAAATTGAAGGCCAAACTGTGATTTTTGTAATGCCTATGTGCAGGCCTGAGTTGCAGGCTGCTCTGGATGCTGGTCCTGCTGCTGTCCATGAATTTCGGATTCCTCCTAAAGCTCTTCTGGGATTGCATTCATATTGCCCTGTCCACTTTGATATGCTTCATGCCGTGCTTGTTGATGTAAGCATTCACGTTAGTCATCTGGCAGCTGGTTCAGAGACACCAGCATTGAAGGTACCCAGGTTTGTTACATATTCTAGTTTCTAATATAGATCCGTTCACAGTCTCACCCATATTACATTTTCCTCCTTTTTTCCTTGAATTTGTTATTGTTTGCAAACTGATTGTTGTGCACTATCGATACTATTGAATTATTTCAGTGATTCATCCAACAATGTAGATGTTTCTGGTGAAAGTATTGGCTGGTCTAATAAAGTATGTTTTTACATATCGAATCTATATTACAGTACCTTCTATTTATTTTTGGTCAACATGACTTAGTCTACTCTTGTTCCTTCCTATTTTTATAATTATATGTGTGCTATCTTCTTTTCTTCTTCAATAGACTATTAAGGCTTTTGATGCATTGGTTGTTTGATGACAATATATGTTTATTTGGAATATATTTTTACATGCATGTGCATGTATGAGTGGTGGTTATGTGCATCTATCTGTTTATGCATGTTCATTTACTCTGTTGAGTGTGCTCACTTGTATAGATGTTTATAAATTGCAAGTGAGCCAAGTTTGAGCCTCATTTCTACTTGACTAGTTTTCAGGTTTATTTCCCTGAATGTTGGATTGTCCGTGGCACCAATCCAGTTCAAGCTTGTAGTACAAGTTTCAGTTTTATTATCACGTAAACTTGTTATGGTATTCTGAAGTGTTCAATCACTAATCAGATTGTTTTGTATAATCCATGATAACTGATCCTCCAAAAATTGATAGGATCCCTATCATACATTGAAAATATGAATTTGAATGTATTCAAGAGTTCTGGTTCTTCTCTTTAGGCTTCAACTTGAACCTGGTGATTCACACTTATTGAGATCCTTTCATCTTTTAGCTCATTTTGTAACTGTCTCCTTAATCCTTTCATGCATTGACAGTTGGTTTCTGAGATAGATTAGCTTTGGCTTGTGCGATATGAACTCGGACATGCATGTTAAAGCACCTAGTAGCTAATTTTGTCACCATTGTTTTTACAAATTATTCGTTCATGTATTGACGGTTTTGTTTTGAGATTGACTAGGTTTCAAATAAAGTGGCTTCTGTGGATATGAACTCTAGCATGCATGTTAAAGCATTACTAGATTCCCGCAACACATTGCTTGAAGATTTTAAAGAAATCGGTGAAGCAATTAACCAAGCTATTGATGTGACTGAGCTTTCATTCAGAATGGATGGAGTAGAGTTGTTTAATTCTATCTTGAAAAAAAATCTCGGTACTGCAGATGGTGAAGTTTCAAGACAAGGCAAGCCACAAAATGGTCTTGAGGTCCTTGCTTTATTTGTGCAACTCTGTAACTTGATTATATTGTCTGAGCTCTATAGTTAAATATTTTATTATCTCCTATCATTTTGTTATGTTCTTGAACAGAAAGCAGATGGTTCTCGGAATTCTCAATTTGGTGCATTGCTCAGCACCTTATCAGATGATGATCGGTTGAAGATTTTCAAATTTTTGGGCCATCAAGTGTTCTATTTGTGGAACACTTTTCTGAATTTCCACAGGTTTGTTTTTACTCTGCTTTAACCGTTGTATTTAGACATCTGATTTTCTGAATTTCTACACAGTAGCCAATAGGGTTTTATATTCTTCCAATAATTCGATTTGTTTTATTGATAATAATAGTTATAGACTTATAGCTATTTATATTTTTCTCTTTTAACTTGGAATATAGCTTTCAGCTTTGATTTGTTAATTGTAAAGGGATTTAATGTATATTAATATGTTCTTTATTGGTGGTATGAAAGGAAAATAAGTAAACTTTAATTTAATTGATCTTTTCAGTTCATCTTTTTCTGAGCTTTGTTTTTTTGTATTTTCTTTTGAACAGTCAAAATTGTGATAGTTTTTCTAGCTAATGCTTCTTATCTTTAAAGGAAAAAATATATATAAAGCAATAGACTTATAACTTATCTACATAATTGAACCATTGAATGTTTTTGTTTCATTTTCTCAAATTGCTGAAACATTAAAATATGGCAAATGGAAACTCCTGAATCTTGATTTATGACTGCATATTGATGCTTCGTAAATTTGTTTTAATGAATTTTATGTGTTATCTCCAATGCAAGATGATTAGCAGCAGCATGTGGTAATAGATGTTACTAAGCATTGCATATTTGTATAATATTTTCATGATTAAAAATGGCTAAGATTTCCTTGAAAAATGTTCCCAGCCCTTTGAGGGTGCGTTTGGTGCAGCGAGTATATAATATGAGATTGGACAAATTATAGGAGAACTTCATTAATTCCATGTTTGGTGGTCACATAATTTTATTTTACTGAACAATAATATAATTTAAGCTTATTCATTCCAACCCTTTCTCTATCAAACATAGACAACACTATTTTCACTTCAATTCTATGGTGGACCAATCAAAGAAAGCATATATTTGATTCACTCTAATTCAACCTCAACCAGTCTAATCCTCTAATAGTCCAATTTAGTTTGACATGCCAAACAAAGCCTTCAGAGTTCAATTTTCCAAAATAGTGATAAAGTATGTAACTTTTGTTGCAAAAGCCAGGTGATATAGCCAACATTTGTAATATATTTATAATTCATACAACTTCAATTAACCAGACAAAATTTATGAAGAAAAAAATTGTTCATCTTAACTAAAGATATTATATCTGACAGTTAAATGTTTTAGACATTTGTCTGACAACAGTTTATGTTTTACATAGAAGCGTTTTCATATTAGATAGTTTTTAACTTTTTTTTTGGTTGAAAATTTGATTAATATGAATCCTCAACCTCAAAGATTTACATTAACTGCTGGTTTTATCTCAAAACGTGGTAAATTTATCCATAACTAACAGTCTTTTCCAAGCTCATTTTGAGGTATCTCTCTTTTTTTGCAAACCCTTTTTTCAAGGAATCTATCACACGGACATTTATTCCCTCAATTTTATTTTGTCTATAGAAATGTAAACATATGCAAACACATCACACCACACAGATACTCAACAAAAACAGAAACACCTTGTTTTTGACAAGATGTCCTACCGGATATGTTCATATTTCTACAGATGTAATGATTTGGCCAAATGTCTTGTGTGGTATTGATCTGGTCTTTGCTGCAATTACATGCTTGATCATTCTTTTTAGCAATACACTGTTGAAGACTGAAGGGACAATTATCCACAGTAACGAAAGAGGTTTTTAGATATAAAGGGAAATTTCTTTGTTTTTGAGGTGAATGTGTTACCAAAAGTGTTTTTGGTTGATCTTCCTTTCCTTATCTAGCTATTCATTAATACAGGAAGAGTCAGGCTTCTTATTAGTATTGTTGTCACTTTATCTGTGCTTGTTTATATGCTAATATATTACTTCATTTCAGGGCTAACAATAGAAAGATACTGAATCATTTGCATGATCGATGGGCAAAGGATCGGAGAGCTGAATGGTCAATATGGAATGTGTACTCTAAGGTTGAGATGCCTCATCATTATCTAAATAGTGGGAGTGATGAGACATCCAATGGTGTGCATAGAAGAGTTTCAAGTTTGTGGAAGTTGAATGATGATGTAAATACTCATGTTCTACGTGTTTCGTTACCACTGTGTCTTGGTTTGTGTTCTCAGTGACATGCACCAATAAATTCTTTAATATTCAGTCTTGAAACTGGATTTTCTTGTGTTTTTCACAGCCTGTCCAGAATGCAGCTATGCGCGCTGAGCTTCACCGTCGAAGTATTGCACAAATGAAGGTCTGTGATTGCTCTTGTATGGAGTGCTTTTGTCTGTTGTCTTCCAAGTAGGTTGGACTTTTATGAGAGAATGTTACTTTCATGCAGATCAATACTCGATCCCTTCAAGATATGCATATATTTGGAGACCCTTCGCGAGTTCCTATTGTATTTGTGGAACGTGTCATGAATGCTCCACGGCGTACGTTTAGTGACAACTCATACTTGAGAAATTTGGACCTGATAGATATGCTTGGCTCACAGCCAGGACCTAGTTCTGGAGCTGGACAAGAGTTACCTGGTTCTAGCCGACTGCAAAAAGTTCGTGACTTGAAGATTGTGGTCTTTGTGCATGGGTTCCAGGCAAGTCTTATTTTTTTATGGCTACTCTTAAATTTGTAGGTACCAATTCTTTGTTTCGTTGGTTCTTGGTCACTATTTTCCTTATTTCTGTAATGAATACACACACACACACATACACATAATTTGCATGGAAATTGTGTCTTCTTTTCTGCAAAGCATATAATTTTCTTTTTTTGGTTTCAGAACATTTTTGTGATGTCTCTCTCATTCATGTTTCTACTGAATCGTGTTTGAAGCATATATCAGTAGATTAACTTGTCAGTATACAAACATAATAGGGGCATCACCTGGATTTACGGCTTGTTCGGAATCAATGGCTTCTAATAGATCCGAAGATAGACTTTCTTATGTCAGAAGCGAATCAAGAAAAAACATCCGGGGACATCAGAGAGATGGGACATAGGCTGGCTCAGGAAGTGATTTCGTTTATCAAAAAGAAAATAGATAAAGTCTCAAGATCTGGTACCATAAGAGATATCAAGGTCAGTTTTGTTGGGCATTCTATTGGAAATGTCATTTTAAGAACAGCGATAGCAGGTACATGGTCATAACTTTGAGTACCTTTTCCTCCTTATTTTCTGTTAATTGTTAGTTCGGTATTAGACATGTGCTTTACTTTGTGCAGATGATGCTATGGAACCATACCGTAAATACCTGTATACATATGTTTCTGTATCTGGTCCACATTTGGGGTACCTTTACAGTTCGAACTCTCTATTTAATTCTGGGTTGTGGCTTTTGAAGAAGTTGAAGAATACACAGTGCATTCATCAGCTCACGCTTACAGATGATCCAGATCTGGAAAAAACATTTTTCTACAAACTTTGTAAGGTACTTGAAGGAATATATTATATTGTTCTGGTATACAAAGATTACATTTGGGTTTTCCAGATTTTATTCTATTTCCATGCTTGGTTTTCTTGTTGTTTTGAGGGGCAGGGTATCATGGAGCCATGGTTCATGTAATAGCTGGTTGACCCTCCTGGGAAAAAAAAAAAAAAAACTATATTTTAGTTTTCATTCTGAATTAAACTCAATTTAAATAATTTAAAAAGACAAAGAAGGCAAATGACTGTGTTTTAATTAATTTTTTTGCCGAGGGTCTGAAATAGTTCATTTTTCTTCTTTCAGAAGAAGACACTGGAGTATTTCAAGCATATAATTCTGCTATCTTCACCCCAGGTATTGATATCTCTTCACACACTAATTTGAAAGATAATGTTACTTTCTAAAATCATTACATGTCATGCCATTTTACCTTGACCTTTCTTCTTTGTGGTGTTTTTTTGTTGACAGTCGTAGGGCTAAATCTTTTGCTGGTTTTTTTGCATTAACATTTTCGCAATGGGCTCTTGAAAAAAAAAAAAAAAAACATTTTCTCAATGGGAATTTATGTGATCATATCTCTTGTTTAATTAAAATTTTACTCTCTTTGTCACCTTAGAAAGATAAATTGGTTGATCGAATGGGGAAGTTACAGAAATTTTTGGCATTTCTTCAACTATTGGTGTCATGTTCTTCCCACTACCATTAGTGCTATTAATTGATTATTTATCTCTCAGGACGGCTATGTTCCATATCATTCGGCCAGAATTGAACTCTGCCAGACAGCTTCATTTGACCACTCAAAGAAGGGCAAAGTATTTCTGGAGATGCTGAATAGTTGCTTGGACCAGATACGTGCTCCTTCCTGTGGGAAACGGGTGTTCATGCGTTGTGATGTCAACTTCGATCCCTCTGTCTATGGCAAGAACTTTAACTCGATTATAGGACGAGCTGCTCATATCGACTTTTTGGAATCTGACATTTTTGCAAAATTCGTAATGTGGTCTTTCCCAGAACTATTCCGGTGAACATATGCTGTCTCTTCCATCATCAGCCTGGGAATCTGCACTGCTTACCTCTCGGTTTCAGACACTGCAAGGGTGGGTTGTGCGACAAATGACAGCCACATCAGTATATATGGGTTCGTATAGTTGAATGAAATCGAATCTCTATATAGCTTCCGTAGTAATACCACGAACCTTGTGCAATAGAATGTTGGTTCGAGATTAGGGGTCCGTATAACCTATGTCGAGGTAGATATTTTGTTAACATGCATGGAGGTTTAAATGACAGTAGGAAGTAATTGTTCTAGTCTCTTAGGTACATTTGATATGTGATTGTGCATTCGATCCATGTCTACTGTAAACATGCTGAGGATTTGGAGATGGGTGCGGTTGCAAAATTAGGTTATATATAATATTTGTTCTTCTTTTGTTAACTGCTCATAATTACTAATCTTCTTCACTGTAATTGGTCCTGAGGGGTATGAAGTGTGATTAGCCTTGACCATTAGTATGAAATATTAAAATGGGATAACAGAATTTGATTTCTTTCTATTATATCATTATTTATGAGATCGAGATAAGATAAAAAGATGCTTGTCCATTCCCATTTATCCTTTTGGTTTCAACTGTTTCATATTACGTTAAAATCAGTCACGGATTTCTTTCCAAAAAATAAAAGTCATGGATTAGATAGTGACTAGTGAGTGATCATCCATAATTTAATATAAAACAAACAATTAACTAAATATACAAAGCACATATTCGATAATTATATCAACCCCAAAAACGTATTCTCGGATTGGAATCCGTCCAAAGTGTGAAACGTCTAACTGATATTTCATAGCGACACTTTGGGTTCAAATCCCCAACGTCAGTGTCATCATTCATTTTTACCAAACACCAGGGAAGAAGAAGGAAGAAGAACGAATTAGAAGGAACAAAGAAGAAGGATAAATGATTATAGGGATATCAAAAAAAAAATTAATTCCAACTTTGCCCCAAAGTCTGGTTGCACGTGACCAAAAATTGGACAGAAGTTAATAATCCGTAAGTTTTTGCAAATTTATGGAAGTTCAAGGGGTTTAATGCCAAGAAAAAAGTATAGAGGGCACTTTGCTACTGCGCTATAAGTTCAGGGGCCATTGGTGCTATTAACCTAAAAATAAAAGTCATGGATTAGATAGTGACTAGTGAGTGATCATCTATAATTTAATGGACAATGGTAGACATCCAACCATTTTTGTCCAACTCCTGATGTGTCAGTTGGTGAATAGATATATGGATAAATCATTATTAATGTGCATCCACTCACCAACTGACACATGAGGGGTTGGACAAAAAGGTTGGATGTGTAACATTATCCTAATTTAATATGTATTACAAATTGTTTTTTTTTTTTTAATAAAAATATTTGTTGTAAGATGTACAACGATTATAAATACACTAATATATATTTGTTTATTGTATTTCTTGAGATTAAAAGAAATAAAGAAGAGAATATTATTCTCATTCTTCATGGTATCAAAGCCTCCTTTGAACCTAAGAGAATGAACAAATACGGCACCAAGTCTGGTATGGCCAGCAGTAAAGACAACAAAGGGAGTGCCTCCGACAATGATACCTCAAATCAAGAGGACATCATCTCTGACAACAATCGTACATCAGTGATCCTTGAGTTTTCAAATTCAGAATCTGCCATCTCCAACAACAATGGCATGCCTGTGAATCATGTCTTTCCCATTACAGGACATAAACTAAACGGACAAAATTATCTTCAATGGTCTCAGTTCATGATGTTGTTTGTCCGAGGGGAAGGGAAGGATGACTATCTCACAGGTGTTGTGATCGCTCTAGGAAAAGAAGACCCAAACTTCAAGACATGGAAGGCAGAGAACAGTATGGTGATGTCGTGGTTAATAAATTCCATGAACAATGAGATCGGTGAGGATTTCATGTTCTATGAGACTGCAAAGGAGATATGGGATGCAGCAAAGGAGACCTATTCAGACAATGAGAATACTGCTGAACTCTTTGCAATAAAGAGTATCCTACATGATCTGAGGCAAGGGGAACTGTCTGTCACTGACACGCCTGTATCGGTTCTAATTAAATTACACTAATGAGGATGCCTAAAGCCAAACGAATCCTAGGTCAAGGATGCTAAGCAACTAAACTACAATGGTGAATTAAAGAGGCGTGCGGGTGGTTGGTTCACCATTCGCAAGTGTACGAGTCGTTCGAGTAGTAAAGGGCACACTAGTAAGGGTTGTCGTTCCCTCGAGGAGGTGGATTAGCTAACAAGTAAGCTCTAGGTTATCATTGATTATCGATTTCTAATTTCTAAACAAGTTCACTATTGAATGCTATCTAGATCAATTATACTAAGCTTGCAATGAACTAAGGATTAATCTAGATTAAAAGATGTTAGGGGATTGATTCATTCAAGTAACAACCATTTCATTAACCAATCATTCATTAAGCACATTCACACCCATTCTAAGGTATGCATTTCATTATTAACAATGTAAAGTACCAAATTCATTATCTTACACATAATCTAAAGTCATAGATAAGTGATTAAGAGAGAATTTCAAAATAGTAATGTAGAGATTCTCTAATTAACCAAAGTTATGAATTACTTAGAGAAATCTCTATAAAATGGATAGTGAAAGATTCATACACATTGTTGGACACTTTATGCATGAATATCAACTACCAAGTGTGTACAAATAGATGTTTATGCAAGACATATCATCCACATATCATTAGAGCTCATAATACACACATACAAAGCCTTAGAGAGTGAAATAACAAATGGATTGATTGAATCAATGGTTTAATTACAAGAGTTACATCAATCCCCCAACAAAAGGGGTTAGTTACACATAGAATTACATAAACAAGAAAATACAAAAGAAGAAATAAACAAACCCATTTGGATTTGTTTCTTGCGCAAGATAACTCCTCTTTGCAATCCAAGCACAATATCCTTTTAGAGCAACTCCAAAAGATCAAGTCTAAGTACCTAAAAGTGTGTTTGGCTACCAAGAAAGTGATGGGAAAATGATAAGAAACTAAAGTAAAGTGAGAGAGTTATTCTCTCTCTAGGATTCTAAAACTAAAGTAAAGTAAGGTAAGGTAAGGTAAGGTAATGTCTTTTGTGAGGTGATTTAGACAAGATAAGGTGATGGGAGAGGTAAGTGGGATGAGCTGGCTTCTACTAAAATTCCTCCAGGTGTCACCGCTAGTTCATTCTTCCTTCTTCATGGGTTTATTCCCGTCGACGGAAGAGTCGCGGTGAATTTATGGCAGTTGGCTTCGAGTTTAGCCTTTCTAGCTCGCTAGTTATTTCTCTCGGCATAAACTCGTGGAGATTCCACGGGTTTGAATGTCAGGAGCACGAGAATATGGCCGCTGAGATGAACTTGAAGCTTGGTCTTGGCCATGGAGGCTTTGAAGACTTGGATCAGAGGAAGTACACTGTATGGAAGGCTGAAATTGGTGGCAAACGGACCGGAGAAGCTTCGACCGTCGTTCTAGGAGGAGAGCTGCTGGAAAGGATGCGGAAAAATGGTCTGGAACATTGGGTCTATCATCGGGTTATGAGTTGGATCGGGTCAGGTCAGCGTGTCTGTCATTCGGGTCATCAGCTAGTTGAAGACGACGTGACATCACGCTGATGTGAGCTCCACCAAAACGCTGCCGTTTCACTTAAGTGACGTGGCGTTGATGCCTGCTTTTGCTGGTGAATTACAATTAGCTCCTTTGAACTCTTCACTAATCACCAAATACTCAATATATTGTCCAGGTTTGCACTTTGACCCCTGATTCTCCATAATGACATAATTGCCTTCTTTTGCCCACGATTTTGCTATTTTCCTCCAGTTTGGTCTAGAATAATACCCCTAATAAGCTGAAATACCTGAAAAATACTTATTTACAATATTAAACACCTAAAAGGGCTCGAAAAATGGTTACAAAAGCTAAGTAAGGGAGCGCTAAATGTGAACATTTGGAGTGCAATCAGTCACCCAATATTACAACTCCCTCACACGCCATTGGCAACATCAAGACATGTTTGAAAAGGTTGAATGGGACTGCCCTGGAGACAACATCAAATACAAAAAGATTGTCGAGAAAGAGTGAATCTTCAAGTTCTTGGTAGGTCTCAACAAAGACCTAGATGAAGTGAGGGGAAGAATCCTTGGAATCAAACCTTTACTGTCCATTTGAGAAGCGTTTTCTAAGTTTCGAAGAGAAGAAAGTAGGAAAAAGATTATGATGGGCAAACAAAACACCTTAGTTGCACCAGAAAGTTCAGCCCTTATCTCTCATGGAGGAAGTTTTTTAGGTAATGACAATCAAGCTCGTAAAGACAGGCCATGGTGTGATCATTGCCGCAAGCCCAGACACCTCAAAGAGACATGTTGGAGAATCCACGGTAAACCTACAGATTAGAAACCCTCTAGGTCACGTGAAAGCCATGTACATATGACCACTAGCGATGAAGCATCTGAAACAAATCCCTTCAGTAAAGAGCAGATCAATCTCCTTCAAAAATTGCTCATTCAGTCCAAATCAACCCCTTCAAATTCTGTTATCGGTATCGATTCTATAGCACAAAAAGGTAATTTCTTAAGTGCTCTAGGTGTCCAAACAGAAAAATCTAGCCCCTGAATAATTGATTCAGGTGCATTTGATCACATTACCGGTAATCCCTCACTATTCCATACTTATAGTCCTTCTTCTGAAAATTTTAAGGTTAGAATTGCTGATGGATCTCTATCCACAGTAGCTGGTACAGGTTCCATTGTTCTCTCTAAAAACCTAACCTTAAAATCAGTTCTTTTAGTTCCAAATCTAATATGCAATTTACTATCTATTAGTAAACTCACAAGAAAACTCACAAGAGACCTTAACTGTATTACTAAATTCTTACCAAACTATTGTGAATTTTAGGATTTGGATTCGGGGAGGACGATTTGCAGTGCTAAGGAGTGTGAGGGGCTCTACCTTCTCAGAGTTAATGCCTCGCTTGGAAAACAAACTCAAAATGCAAGCTGTGTTTCTTTTTCCCCTACTGTTAGCTCTAATACTGACAGTGTAATCATGTTGTGGCACTATAGATTAGGGTATCCTAGTTTCATGTACGTGGAAAAATTATTTCCCTCATTACTCAATAATAAAAATAAAAATAATTTCCAATGTGAAATTTGCCAATTATCCAAGCATGTTCGAAACACTTATCCAAACCAACCATACAAAGCATCTCATCCTTTCTCTGTCATTCACAATGACATTTTAGGGCCATCTAGGGTCAATAATATTACTGGAATTCAATGATTTGTGACATTTGTTGATGATCATACTAGAACTACCTGGGTATTCCTCATGAAGGAAAAATTAGAAGTGAGTCAAATTTTCAAAAACTTCAATTCCATGGTTCAAACTCAATTCCAAACCAAAATTCAAGTCTTTAGAACTGATAATGCTAAAGACTCTTTTAATTTTGTTCTCGGGAATTACCTAGTGACTCATGGTATAGTTTATCAGAGTTCCTGTGTCGACACTTCACAACAAAATGGAGTTGTTAAAAGGAAAAACATACATCTCCTAGAAGTTGCTAGGTCTCTCATGTTTACAACTCATGTCCCAAAATACTTCTGGGAGGAAGCAATTCTCACGACTGCTTACCTTATCAATAGAATGCCATCTCGGATTCTTAAATTCAAAACTCTCAGCCAAACCCTCTTAGGTGTCTATCCTCAAACTCGGCTCATTTCCAATTTGCCTTTAAAAGTGTTAGACTGCTCAGTTTTTGTTCATGTCCATCAATAGAATAGAAGCAAACTTGACCCTAAAGCCATCAAGTGTATTTTCCTTGGTTACTCTCCTACTCAAAAAGGTTACAAATGCTATTCTCCTACCACTAGGAAATTCTACAACTCCATGGATGTAACCTTCTTTGAACACCAACCTTTTTACCCCAAAACTCATATTCAGGGGGAGAACTTAAATACATAAGAATATCAGTTTTGGCTAGATAAAAATTCTACCATAACCATGCATGAACCAAATCCCACTCACACTCAACCCGAGCATACTCAAACAACTGAACCTCAAACCGATCCAAATCCCACTCACACTCAACCCAAGCCTACTTAAACCACTGAACCTCAAACTGCTTAAAACCTCACACAAACTGTAAGTAACAAAGAGTTACGTGTTTACTTAAGGAGATAGAAAATTCAAAAGGAGGTAGAACTTCTCAATCTTCTCGAGCATAGCCTGAAGTCCGAACCAAGTTCAGACCCGAGTTCAGACAAAATAGATCCAATCCCAAGTAACACTGTTCTTGATACTCAACACCCTATTCCTTCTTGTAATGATTATGACATTCCAATTGATGTGAGAAAGGGTGTTAGATCATGCACTCAACATCCGATCTCTAGATTTGTTTCCTATGCTAGATTATCTCCTGGTTACCATGCTTTTGTTACTATTGTTTCCAATATAGAGATTCCAAACAGCATTCATGAAGCCCTAAAAATACCCGAATGGAGGATAGCTATTGGAGAGGAAATCCATGCTCTTAAGAAGAACGGTACTTGGGAACTCTCAGATTTATCAGAAGGGAAACAACCCCGTGGGGTGTAAATGGATTTTCGATGTTAAATATGGGGCTGATGGAAGTGTAGAACGATACAAAGCATGACTGGTTGCTAAAGGGTTTACTTAGACATATGTGATTGACTACCAAGAGACATTTGCTCTAGTGGCCAAACTAAATACGGTTCAGGTTCTCTTGTCATTGGCAGCAAACTTAGACTGGAATCTTCACCAATTAGATGTCAAAATCATCTTCCTAAATGGTGACTTGGAAGACAAGGTTTACAAGGAGATTCCCCCCGGACTTGAAACAACCAACAATGTCAACAAAGTTTGTAAACTGTGAAAGTCATTGTATGGCCTCAAGCAGTCCCTAAGAGCATGGTTTGACAGGTTCACTAAAGCAATCAAGAGGCAAGGGTACACTCAAGGGCAGTCAGACCATATGCTATTCATTAAGCACTCACCTGGAGGGAAAATTGCTATCCTCATTGTGAATGTTGATGATATTATCCTAACAGGGGACTATGAGGAGAAGATAAATAAGTTAAATGATATTCTCTCTAAGGAGTTCGAAATTAAGGACCTAGGGGCTCTCAAATATTTCCTAGGCATTGAAGTTGCTCGGTCAAAGAAGGGTATCTCAGTTTCTCAATGTAAGTACACTCTTGACCTCTTAAAAGAGACAGAAATGCTAGGATGCAAACCAACAGACACTCACATGGATTCAACCTATAAAGTGAGAATGAAAGAAGGAAGTCCTCCGGTTGACAAAGGGAGATATCAAAGACTTGTAGGGAAACTCATTTATCTTTCCCATACAAGACCAGATATTGGTTTTTCAGTGAGTATGGTAAGTCAATTTATGAACAATCCAACTGAAGAACATCTTGATGCTGTGTATCGGATTCTCAGGTATCTAAAAATGACGTCTGGTAAGGGTTTGTTTTTCCAAAAGGGAAACAACAAGAACATTGAAATTTTTTCAGATGCTGATTGGTCTGGGTCTATAACAGATCGAAGATCCACCTCTGGTTACTGCATATATGTGTGGGGAAACATTGTTACATGGCGAAGTAAGAAACAATCCGTAGTTGCAAGAAGTAGTGCTGAAGCTGAATTTTGGGCAATGGCTCTAAGTATATGTGAAGGAATGTGGCTGAAAAGGCTACTAGGTGAGTTAAAAATTCCAATTAATGAGTCAATGAAGATGTTTTGTGATAACCAGGCAGCAATCGGTATTGCAAAGAACCCAGTTTATCACGACAGAACCAAGCATATGGAAATCGATCGTCATTTCATCAAAGAAAAGATTGAAGAAGGTGTAATCAAGATGATCTACACACCTTCGTGTCTTCAAACAGCAGACATTCTCACTAAAACTCTACCAAGAACCAGTTTTGATACTTTGATCAGCAAGCTGGGAATGATTGACATCTATGCCCCAGCTTGAGGGGGGGTGTGGAATTCTTAGGATCTTTTATTTTTGCTAATTCATTATTTAGGAATATTTAGTTTAGGAATGTTTTGATTCTATTGTTCCCTAGTTTGTTGGGATTGTTATTTCATGTTTTATTTTATGTTTCCTAGTATCAAAGGTTTATTGTATTATAAATACATTAATGTTAGTCAACCCAAAAATTTAGTTCAAAAACCAACTCAAATGATATGGCAAGTGATTTATCATTACCACATCATCCTATGATTTATGTGGTAGATTAATTTTTTGGATTGTATAGTATTAACCTTATAAATATATAAGTTTAATGGTAAACCCTTTACATATGTATTAGATTACGGATTCGAGTTTAAGCCTTACTCGATTCTGAAATATTGTAATAATTTAAATCGAGTCCTCAATTCCAAAATATTAAATTTAAATAGAGTCGTAACCCTTCCTCAATTCCAAAATATTTTAATAATTTTTAAAAAAATGTGGTAAATTGATCAGAGGTGTTAGTTAACTTCGTTGATCTCTTTTACCGAAGATTCCGGAGATTCGTATGTTTGGATATAAGCTTATCCGGATCACTTGTTCTTATCCGAGATCCTAACTTACGAAAAAAGCATTTCTTAAATTTCGAATTCCTTTTTTTCAATTTTAATAATTACACCAAACTATAAGCTGGGTTCATTGAGTGAGACTTCTGAACTTGAAAGTTTTTGAAATTTGACACAATAACAAAAATACGCAACAATGGAGGATTATTCTCTTCCTCATGACGCTCTCTTCCTTGGACTCGATAGCTCTACTCAGTAAGTCTCTCTTTAATCGTTCAATGCAGGTCAGCCAACTGGACTTACCCAGTTAACTGAATCTAGTTTTTGGCTAGTTTATGATAGTGGGTTCCATTGATTTTTACCAAATTTTCACATCATCAATTGAAACTGTTATGATCAGTCTTCAACTTCATTAGATGTTTCTGTAACTGGTTCATTGTTCACATTTAATCTGATCTGCATGAAACCCTTTTTGTAATAAGTGGCAGAATTTTTGTTGGGAATTTTGTACAGAATTATGTTATGTATAGCGTAAATTGAATGTGTGTTTTTTTTTTCCTTTTAATTTTTGAAAGGTCCTTGAAGGCAACTGTGTTGGACTCCAATCTCAACATAGTGGCTTCAGAGCTAGTTCATTTTGATTCTGATTTGCCCCATTACAAGACCAAAGATGGGGTTTATCGAGACCCTACAATTGATGGCAGAATTGTTTCACCCACCTTGATGTGGGTAGAGGCTTTTGATCTCATGCTTCAAAAACTCTCAAAATCCAGTTTGGAATTCTCGAAAATCGCTGCTGTATCTGGTAGTGGACAGCAACATGGTAGTGTGTATTGGAAGAAAGGTAGTGCTGCAATTTTATCTGCTTTGGATACAAAGAAGCCATTGGTTGATCAGCTTGGCAGTGCCTTTTCAATAAAGGAATCACCGATATGGATGGATAGCAGTACCACAGTTCAATGTAGGGAGATGGAGAAGGCTGTTGGTGGTGCATTAGAATTGTCTAAAATTACGGGCTCAAGGGCTTATGAAAGATACACTGGACCACAGATTAGGAAGATATTTGAAACACAGCGCGAAGTTTACGAGAATACTGAAAGAATTTCCCTTGTTAGCTCTTTCATAGCATCACTTCTGATTGGGGCTTATGCTTGTATTGATGAAACTGATGGTGCCGGGATGAACTTGATGGATATCAAGCAAAGAGCCTGGTCTAAAATAGTTTTAGAGGTTTGTTTTTTACTATAAGTTAGATGTTTTTTATTAATTTTAGAGCTCGAATATTTGTTGAAATGCTTTATAGTACCACAATAAGTCTCTTGTTTCACTGTAGGCGAACTTTGATGAGTTTCACTGTTTATTATAGGCTACAGCACCAGCTTTGGAGGAAAAACTTGGAAAACTAGCCCCTGCTCATGCCGTTGCAGGTCATATTGCTCCGTACTTTGTGGAGAGGTTGGTCACATAATGTTTATTAATCACTTTTCCCTTGATGTTCTTTTAGGATCACCAATATACCTTCTATAATTAGCTAGGTTTTCTCATCCTCACATTTTGGAATTTAATTTTCGCTTGAAGATATGAATATGAATTAAGTGATAGACTGAAAAATAAGAGGAATGCTGTGTGTGTGGTTGAAATGTGGTAGTCAGCTTAAGCCAGCATGAGGCAAGTTATTTGTTTTAATTAAATAAAATTCCTTAGCAAAAAAAGTTATGTATACAAACACTGAGCTGATACAGAAACGAGCTGCGAAACAGCAACTGATATAGATTTTTTTTTTTTATATGTTTGGCTAATATAATACCAAGAGCATGCCTGCATTTGTGTCTGCATCTGTTAATCATATAAATATCTGGATGTCCAATGGCTGTGGATATTGATTTTCTGCACAAAAACTTAATGAATATCTAAAAGGAAATTAAAAAAAATAGTTTTATATTTGAAGTCTTGGTGCTTAGGTGCTAGTAACATACAATTGTTTCAGTTCATAATGAGTAATGACTGCTTTGATATCTTGATATATGTTTATCATACGTGGCAGTCTTAAGTAAATTAATTGATATCTGGAAACTACATTAATGTCCTTGCAGATTTCATTTCAGTAAGAATTGCTTGGTTGTTCAGTGTTCTGGGGACAACCCCAACAGTTTAGCAGGTTCATGATCCTTCATCTCTAAATTTCACCAACTTATTGGGATATTCCTTTATCACCCTTCCTGCATATCACTCAACTACTTCGTATTTCATCAACTAAAAGCATTTTGAACCTGCAGGTTTGACCCTAAGCATTCCTGGGGATCTGGCGATCAGTCTAGGCACCAGTGACACTGTAAGAATTTTTCTCACCTCTGTAACGATGCCTTGTAATGTTGGCTCCTGGCCACATGTGTGGATCTTTTGTTTATTGATTTATTTATTAACCCTTTGGTTACAAAATTCCCATGCTAAAAAGGCATAACCATGGATTGTTTTATGTCCTTTTAGTGCATCTGCATATTATTTTATGGTATCATTATGTGATGGTCTTGATTTTAGCAATTTGATTTTGTCAGGATGGGCACATCACAATTTCCACATATATCTAAAAATGTTGTCCTTTTTATGAGTATTATTTTGGCTTAGACTCAGACCAATTATTTTACATTGAACCTGATTGTGGTTGTTGCAGGTCTTTGGGATCACTCATGATCCTCAACCTGGATTAGAAGGTCATGTGTTTCCTAATCCTGTGGACCCAGATAGCTATATGGTAATGTTGGTGTATAAGAATGCTTCTCTGACTCGTGAAGGTGCGGTTGATCGGTAATATATTACGCATTTTAGTACAGCCATGTAATAGTTCTCATCTGACCACATTATTCATTGTAGATGTGCGTGATCGCTGTGCGAAGAAATCTTGGGAAGTTTTCAATAAATATCTGCAACAAACTCCGCCTCTAAATGGTTTGAAAATGCTTTCTTTCAATTGTTTTTCCTGTATATTTGCTGTTATTTGTCCTCTGTTTTCTCATTTGGCTTCCTACAGGTGGGAAGATGGGTTTCTACTACAAAGAGCACGAAATTCTTCCTCCCCTCCCAGGTGGGTTTTATTTATATGTTTTCTATGGTATATTGATATTACTGTCTCCATGAGGCGGTAATGACTGAAATAGCATATGTTCTTTTGTGGCATGTTCTCTTGTACAAAACATGTTAAATTCATTCAATGGATTGAAGTCCATCTTTTGGGTTTTTTCGCCTCTGAATATTTGGGGAAGTAAACAGACTCATAATTTTTACTTATACGATTATGATGCATAAAAATCTTTATAGTAGGATCCATTGAAAGTTGCTTACTTGATTATGCAAAAGTAGTTCGGATTGGCAATCTGCTGGTCATGGTTCCTTGTCTATTGAATTCTTGATTCTTCAAAGGACACATCAAAGACTGACATTTATTTGTCTATTCAGTTGGCTTCCATCGCTATATACTTACGAGTTCCACTGAAGAAGCACTAAATGGTTTCACTGAAGTTGAAGTGAAGGAATTTGATCCCCCTTCTGAGGTTAGTAGTCTATCATAAATCTGTCTCTGTAGGCTAATGAACACCTACAAAATGTCTTCTAATGAAAAACAAACAAATCAATTGCAGGTCCGGGCGGTGATAGAAGGCCAACTTCTCTCAAAGAGAGGTCATGCAGAAAGATTTGGTTTGCCATCTCCTCCCAAAAGAATCATAGCTACTGGTGGAGCATCAGCAAATCAGAGTATCCTGAGCTCCATGGCAGCGATTTTTGGCTCCGATGTGTATACAGTCGAGAAATCTGGTATGCAGTTTTCGCATTTTGTTCTGTCTACTATTGTTTGTGATTTAGTTTGAAACTGAATCTAGCAAACTAGCTTCAACTTATCCTAATTAATAATTCTTGGCTGGGGAAACATCTATGAACAAACAAAAACTTAACTCGTTTTAGTCATCGCAACTTTCCTAATTGCTTATTCTTATGGTCATGTTCTTCTTGTTTTAGAATTTTCTTCTTTCCTTGATGCGGTGACCTTTGTACTTGCTTGACAGATTCGGCTTCAATGGGAGCTGCATTGAGAGCTGCCCATGGTTACTTGTGCAGCATGAAGGGAAGCTTTGTGCCAATTGCCTGCATGTACAAGGACAAGTTGGACAAGACATCTCTCAATTGCAAGCTTTCTGTGAAAGCTGGAGACCAACAACTGGTTTCTAAATATGGCGTGGTGATGAAGAAGAGAATGGAAATGGAGAATCGCCTTGTCGAGAAAATTGGCCGCTGTTAGATGAATGAGAAGGGAATGCAGTCCAGCTTTAAATAAATATCATAAAAAAGAAAGGACCACAGTGCCTTACAAATCCTACAGTAGTTATGACATTTTCTTTGGTTGGAATATAGAAATGCCATAATAATAACAGTAAATAAATTAATAAAAATAAAAATAAAAAGTTTTGGTTCATTATATGGCACTCAATAAGGTTTGTTATGTTAAGTTCTATTAGTCTTGATATTATTACTTGAATCGCAGAGCTGTAAATTTATCTGAGTTTACATAATCCATCAGCTTGTGTTGTCTTGCCTCTATTTCTACTGGTTACGAGTCTTCTTCCATAGTGTGAAAATATGATATTGAAATCCTCTTACAAGATCTAACTACCATTGTTTACAGATAAATTTTTTACACAAACTTGGGCTGAATCCAACTCTCAGGTCTCAGCTACAGGTATCAGTTGCGGGTATTTCCTAGTGTGATAAACAATGAAATGAACGAAGATATTTACTTCCTTTAAAAACCGCATGTATATTTCAAATTAGTATGATTTTAACAATCCAATAATACCATTAAGTAAAATTATTAAAAAGACTAATTGTTTGTTAGTACACCTACTAATAATTATTAATTAGTTTTCTATTTTAATTTTTTTTTTTTTTTCTAGATTCTCTTTTAAATATATTTTCATTCTCTTTTAAGGAAGAGTGTGCTATTGGTATACCCACTATTGAACTATTTATACCTTACTTTTTAAATTATTTAGTATTTTTTTTTTACCCTTTATCAAATTACTTAAAGAGACATACCGTTTTTATTATAAAATTAAAAAAAAAAAAAAAAAAAAAAAAAAATCTTGTACAAAGTAAAACGAATAAAACCCCACTTTCCATATTTCAAAACTCTAATAACATAAACTATTTCAAATTACTGAATATTTACTATTTTTGTTTATATTTTCTTTGGGTGTGGATATTGACACCCATAAATATGATAAGCACACCCATATGTATAAGTACACCCATATCTAAAATTTAAAATTTAAACATTACTATAAACACCCATCTTAATGCCAATAGTACCCTTATTTAAATGAATGTTTTAATTTTAATACAATTTATATCACACCCAATTTCACAAATGATAAATTATTAAGTTCTTTAGGATCGAAAACACAAAGAATTCTTAAATTTCGAGAAGCTCTACTTCAAGTTGTCAAGTTCTCTCTATTTCAAATTTTTGACTTTCAATTATTACTTTCACTTTAAGCATTCTCTCACAAACAAAGAAACTAAAACAAACAAAAATAAAACCAAAAAAAAAAAAAAAAAAAAAAAAAAAAAAAAAAAAAAAAACAAATAAAAATTGATTACTTGTTTGATTTACAAGTAATCAAATTTGATTACTAAAAAAAAAAAAAATAAATAGATTTGATTACCGGTTGTGTTTGCTTTTGTTAAGTTTGGTTTGGTTTTTAGGCGTGTGCGGTGTTGGGGTTCTCAGTTGCGTTGTGCAGTTGCTTGTTGTTCTATTTGTTGGTTGTGGAAATGGATGCTAGTTGCTTGTGTCTTCTTCCTTGCTTTTGTTGTTGTTGGTTGGCCTTTCTTGGCCTTTTTTTTTAATAAAGATTGCCGACCGAAAAAAAAAAAAAAAAAAAAAAAAAGCTAGCTTCAAATCAAATTTGTCCACTAGCTCCTGCAAAGTCTTTGACAGTGAAACCAACCCAACCTTCTCAAACTTCCCTTTCTCACTGTTAATGTCTCTAAACTTGACATAATCTGTAAGAATTCAAATTCTTATATCGGCAGCATCAGTTCTCTCTAAAATACCTAAAATTTATACCAAACAGAATGATAATTGCAGATTTTGATACTTGAAATAGAATTAGGGTTTAATTAGGGTTTAGTTTTTTTTTTTTTTTTTAAATAAAGTAATATAGTTGAAGATATGAGTGTAATTAATGAGTGTACATAGTATTTTATTTATTTTTAATTAAACTAATTTGTCCTTATTGATAAATTTCTATTGAGATATTTTTGTAATTAAAATTTTTATTAAAGAGATCTTCTTTTGACAATCTAATTTTTTCTTTTTACACTTCTTTTCTAAAAATACCCCATTCTCAAAATTTAAAATTTAAAAAATTCTAAAGACACTTCATTTTGTTACAAGATTATCATTTTTATTTTTTTTGAATTAAATTATTAAAAAAAGAAATTATCTTTCCGAAATCATTAAATTAATTATTACATATTAAATAATCTCTCATAAATTTTTAATTACCATATCAAACTCTCTCCTTCAATACATATATCTAATTTTCTATCTTCATTCTTTCTTAAGCAAGACTAACAGTTAAGAAAAAAAAACTTACTAATAAGCTTGATTTTTAGAAACCATATGTACGTATATATTAAAATAATAATAATAATAATAATAATAATAATAAAACAAATACCTTGTTTTCGAAATATGAAAATGATTTTTGTTACTCTTGTAGGTATGCGATTGTCTAAAAAACTTTAATTCTTTCATAGTCTTAGAAATTCTGAGTTTAATCGAATTTAGTTGAAACAATTCAAGCTTTTATATATATATATATATTCTATTAGTAAAAAACTAAAACATTCATAAGTTTTTTTTTTCATTAACTATTAATCAGAGATTGATCGAGAAAGTATAGAAATATGATTTATTTATTTTTTTTGAAAAATGGAGAGAGATTAATTAGGAGAGGGTGTTTAAAATGATAATAATAGATTTAGGAGGGAGAGTTTAATACGTGATATTTAATCTAATGATTTAGGAGAGAGTTTTTTTTTTTTTTTTTTAACAATTTAATTAGTTTGGAATGTCTTTAAATTTTTTTGTCTTGTTTAGTAATTTTAATTTAGGTTAAAATTGTGATTAATAAAAAAATTTAAATTGGAGTGTGAATAGATAATTTGTGGATTGTAAGGAGAAGCTCTTTTTATTAAAATATGGGTGTGCTTATCATATTTATGGGTGTCAATATCGACACCAATTTTCTTTCAGATCTTGATCTCATGTTTCCCATGTTTAGTATTTATTGATTTTATTGTTTCACATGTTTGTTTTATTTTTCTTTTGAAATTCCATATCTATGTTTACTAATTTTTTTTCCTCTCGGTTTATTATCTTTCTGATCTTCCAAGTATACTATGATTTGTATCAATTGTTTTGTATATTTTATTCCGAATCTTCCAAAGTTAGTTTAATGTTATTTACAAAAAAAAAAAAAAAAAAAAAATCACACCAAGAATCGCAACCAAGAAAAACTAATCTCTAACGAAACGAAACCACATCAAACCCTAACTCAATCGTTCAAAAAAATCATCAGACGATCAATATCACACTCACAATCTACCACCAGCAATCCAATCAACTAAAAAAAAATCGCATCTAATAAAGATGGTTTCACCATAACATAAGAAGAAAAAACAAGTCCTACGAATAGATATAAGAAAACTTTATATAAAGATTAGAGATGAAGTGTATTTTTATTTTTATTTTTTTGAAAATGATATGAGGTGTATTAAGTTAGAAAAATAAGTAAAGGGTAATCCTGGAAATAAATCAAAAAAATTAATTAAACCAGTTAATTTTATATAATTAAATAAAAATTTAAAAAAGTGGGGCATAAATAGTTCAGTAGTAGATGTCAATAACACCACTCTTTTAACAAATACAAATTGATTGCTAAGTATGAAAAATGAATCAAAATCGTGAAAAAGTAAGTTTTAAATTAATTTTTATTATTTTTATTAGAAGAACAAAATCATTATGTATTTAAATTAACTATATTATCTTGTTTTTTTTCTTTCAAACACACTTTAGACTTTTTATTTATTTATTTATCATTATTAGATGTTCTTTGTTGTCAAAAAATATATATATACTAGATGTTCTTCAATTTCATCGAACACCTATCTTTTTTTTTTTTTTTTTTAAATATCATTTAACATTTATCTACTTCTACATCAATTGGGATATGATACAAATCCTTCATCCCTACAAATCTCTCAAACAGAGAGTGGTTCTCTAATAAAAAAAAATAAAAAAATAAAAAAATTTAAAATGGATTTTTAACAAAAAAATGGAGTTTAATTTTGCAAAAATCGAGAAGAGAAAAGAAGTGGGGAAGAGAAAGAACAGTGAGAGAATTAAAGATAACAACAAAATTTGAAATAATAATAAAGTTGATTAAATAACATAATAATAATAGAGTTATAGCCTTTTAGATTTGATTAACTTAGGAACCCCAAATCTTGCGGAAATAGGCTTGATTTGTAATGATGTGTTAAAACGAATTCTTGAGGGGTTGGTGACAAGGTGCATTTTGTTAGGAGGGAAGCGAATGTAATCGTTCACACTCTCGCCAGAATGGCTTTGACAATTGATTCCGATAGATTTTGGCTGGAGTCCTTTCCTTCTTGTGTGGAAAGGCATATTCTGGATGAGCACTCTGTTTAGTTATTGTTTCTCTTTGGCTTTGTTTATTGATATTTCCCTTCAAAAAATATTGTTATAGCATACAATACAATATAATTAAAGGAAGGATATTTTTGGTATTAAATGAGATTTACTTACAAATTAGAGATTTTTTTAAAAAAATTTTAATACATGTAATTACAAAAGGAGTGTAAATATAGTTTTTGTCTTTTTGAAGGGTATCACCGGTCTAAACAATTACCAACTATTTAAAAAATAATAATAATTTGTACACCCATTTACTAGATTCAAAATAAAATCTCTACATTAAACTATGTCCAACTCTTTTTTGTTTAGAAGAATATAACAAGAATAAATAGTCTCCTTGTAGAATAAATAAAATGAAAAAAAAAAAAATCCTTATTTTATTGTAAATCCGGTGGCTTCCACCATCTTCAAGAAGGGACACATGTCAATGCATGTGTTGTATATTAATTGGATCACTTACACGTGGAATGGTGAAAGAAGCATAGCTTGACTGGTGGCAATTTAGATATGTATTTACAGTAAACACCCCTTTGATTGTTTGCCTATATATATGGCATTATGGCTTTCCATTTTGTTGGTTGATTAGTGCTCCAAAAATTCAATATCAAATAATATATATATTATATCTCTCGTCTCTCAACTCTTGTATCGGTTTCTTTGTTTTTTGTTCATCTCTTTCATCTCACTTCTTTTATTTATTTTATTATCTCAATTATTTACAACACGTTATCAGTACGATGCTGTTATTTCCAGAGCCTGAAGTCTCTGAATTTATTACCACTAGAACCTGGAGTTCCTAGATTTATTTCTAGAACTTGAAGTTTATGAATTTATTATTACTAGAACCTGAAGCTTCCAGACTTTTATTTATTAATACCAGAACCTGCAGTTCTGAATTTACTTTCCTGCATTTTATTTTTACGCAATTTACTTTCTCGCATTTTATTTACTTTTACGCGAGTTACTTTCCCGCATTTATTTATTTATACGCTTTTATGAGATTGGCTATGCCAACCTACCAGAACCTGCAGTTATGGATTTATTCTTTCCGCATTTATTATTACGTATTTTATTTTGCAATTTTTATTTAAATAGTTTGGTCACCTATCCAGAACCTGAAGTTTATGGATTTATTTATCATTATTGGAACCTGAAGCTTCTGGATTTATTTACTTACAAATATTCTTTTATATATCCGAAGGTTTAAATTCCTCGGATTTTTATTAGACCAGAAGTTTTGACTCCGATTGTGATTTTCGGATAACCAGAAGTTGTAATAATGACAAAGCTTGCAAATTTAAAATTTGCTGTACTAGAAGTGTCTGGGGACAACTACGATCTGAAAGCCCAATACCTAACGGTCACAGAACCAGAAGTTCTATGGCAAGAACTAAAAGATCAATTTGATAACCAACTCGATGTTGCATTACCAAATGCCAGGTATCAGTGGCAACATTTACGTTTTCAAGACTTTAGATCAGTCTCTGAGTATAATTCTGATTTATTCAAAATCACTATACAGCTGAAATTGTGTGGTCAGGATGTAATCCGAAATCATCAATAAAAGCAAACAGTAAATTTTCTCCCTTTTCACTTTATCTCATATTGTTATTCTCTCGTTCTTCTTCATCTTATTTATGTTATTTTAATTTTACGCATCTATTTAATTTTGTGCAATTTATGTATCTAAGTATGCCAACTAACCAGAACTTGAAGTTTCTGGATTTGTATAAATTATGTGTTGAGCCTAACTAGGTCAATCGTTAAATTTCTAGAATTTAAACCAAGCTCGGCTAGACCGACAAACCAGAATCTAAAGTTTCTGGATTTATCATTATAATATTTAAGTTGGCACGGTTTTACAAACCGATTAGAATCTGAAGTTCTAAATTTTAAATTTCAGTAAAAATATGGAGTTCTGGATTCATTACTATGTACATGAATGTCATACTTGGGACCTGAAATTCCAAAATTCGAATTCTATATAGAACCCGAAGTTCTAATTTTGAATACGAAGTATTGAATATGAACTTGAAGTTCTAAAGTTTTGAACATGAAGTTCTAATCAGACTTGAAGCTCTAATCAGACTTGAAGCTCTGAATTCAATTTAAATTGTGATATTAAAACTTTTATGTCAAAATTTATTAGAACCAGAAATTCTAAATTGGATCAAGTTATGATTCTTTCATCTAGAATGTCAATTTGTAATTTCTATTTAGAACCTGAAGTTTTCTGAATTTTATGAACCTGCAGTTCATGGTCGAATCGGAAGTTTGAAAAATCAATATGATTCATGATTTTGTTTTATGAAGTGATATATTTTCATATCTATATGTTTATACTTTTGATCACTTTGTCTAATATGCACTTTATTTTTCATTGTGAATAAATATGTCTTTAAACGGTAAATTAGGTGATATTGAAAAGCAAGATATAAGAGATATATGTCTAGCCAATAGTGCAACGACACATACAATTCTGCGGAATCAGAAATACTTTCTGAATTTAACCCTGCTTAAGGAAAATTTCTAAATTTAACCCTGCTTAAGGCAAATGTTAATACAATATCAGGTTCAGCAGATCTGATAGAAGGCTCCGGTAGAGCTATGATATTTTTGTCAAACAATACTAAAATATGGCTATCACATAGAAACTATAAATGATGAGAATATTGAGTATCTGTGCATTACTTCTCATGATTCAGGCCAGAAACTCATTATGGAAAGGCTGCGTGCTTTATCATCTAGATTATATTACACTCTTATAAGAGGTGTAGAAGTTTATGCAGTTATGAACCAGAAGTTCTCAGATCTAAAAATATTTATGCTTTGACATAACCATCTTGGTCACCCGGGATCTACAATGATGCGTAGAATCGTAGAATCATTGAATCATTAAAAATTCTCATAGACATCCATTAAAAAACCAGAAGATTCTTTTATCCCATGAAAATTTATGTACTGTATGTTCACAAGGGAAATTAGTAATAAAACCATCCCACTCTAAGGTTGACTTTGAATCCCCGTCATTTCTACAAAGGATTCAAGGGGACATATGTGGACCTATTCATCCACCAAGTGGACCGTTTCGCTATTTTATGATCTTAGTTGATGCATCCATCAGATGGTCACACATTTGCTTATTATCAACACATAATGTTGTTTTTGCAAGATTACTTGCATGGATTATCAGGCTTCGGGCACATTTTCCTGATTATCCGATTAAGTCAATACGCCTTGATAATGCTGATGAATTTACTTCCAAGATATTTGATGAATATTGCAAATCAGTTGGGATTGATATTGAACATCCAATTCCACATGTTCATACTCAGAATGGATTAACAGAGTCACTTATCAAGCGTCTCTAGGTAATTGAGAGAACTTTATTATTTCAATACAATTACCAATTTCTATATGGAGACATTCTATTCATCTTTGACCCATTGCTTATCATCATTATTTACCATTACAATTTGTAATTGGTTATAGACATGCTCATTTTTAAGATATTTGATTATATTGTGTATGCCGTTATTGCATATCTGACATGATCTAAGATAAGATTTCTTTACCATTATAAGATTTATGATGATTTTGATTAATCTTTTATCATATCATCTATGCTTTTGATAGTTTATCTTTTTGCGCACGACCTGCGTATTATTATATTGATTAATTTTCATATCATTATAAGAAAGGGAATTTTCTCCAGAAGAGAGGAGTAAATGAAAAGTTACTATTATACAAAATAGAGATACCAATTCAATTCTCTATATATATAATAAAAGTGTCTAATTTCAGTCTTCGTATCACTCAAATACGAAAGATAATTGATCATCAGATAATTATTAATCGGTTACTTGATATATTAGAGGTGACAAAACTTAATAAGTTGCTATCTCATAAACCCCGGCCGGGTGATTGTTCCTGAAGAACGATATGAGTAAAATGCAACAAATAAACCATCTGATGAATATCATAAGCTTATGAACCTTTGAAAGGTATTGTTATCAGGATCCTAATATAAACAAAGCTCGAGTTATAAATAAATCTACTTTCTCTAAATCAACTCAATAAGAGTCTGATATATTTAAAGAGACACGAGTCTATGAAATGACTAAATCCATTGAAATGGAAGAAATCTCTACAGAGATACAAGAATATAAGAATTAATAAATTTCTATAAATCATACATGAGAAATGTGGAATAGTGAAGAAACAATCATCAGTGATACATTTTCAAATACAGTAGCTACTGAAATGATGATTATGAAACTCATAGTATCGATGATTGTAGACAAAGGCATGATTGGCCTAAATGAAAAGAAGCAATTCAAGAAGAATTGACTTCATAAGCCAAACATAAAGTATTTAGACCAATAGTTCTCCAAACACCTGAAGATGTCAAACTAGTTGGATACTAAAAGGTTTTTATACGGAAACATAATGAGAAAAACGAGATCGTAAGATATGAGGCACGACTCGTAGTACAAGGTTTCTCGTAGAAAATTGGTATTCAATAGTGATGAATACAATTACGTTCTGAATTTTTGATAAATTTGGCTGCCTTTAAAAGGCTTGAAATACATCTCCTAAACGTAGTAATCATTTATATGGTTCACTTGAAGCAGATATTTATAATCCCTAAAGGATTTAAAATGCTAGAAGCATACAAATCGAGATCTCGTAATCTATATTTGATTAACCTATAGAAATCCTTATATGAATTAAAAACAATCTGGACTGATATTGTATAACCGTCTCAATGAATATCCGATAAGATAAGGATATAATAATCATATTATACTCATGTGTCTTCATAAAGAAATGAGAAAGATAATATATTGTCTCAACCTGGAGATTGAGCATAAATCAAATGAAATACTTATCCATCAATCAGCATATGATTCTGAAAAGATTCCATATGGATAATGCTCATCAATTAAATACTCATGTGCTTATTAGAACTCTTGATTCTAAGAAAGATCCATTCCAACCAACAGAAGATGATGAAAAGATACTTGGTCCTGAAGTACCATATCTTAATGCAATTGGTGCTTTATTATATCTGGCACAATGTGATAGACCAGATATTACATTTTCAGTAAATTTACTTGCTAGATTCAGTTTGGCACTAACTCGAAAACATTGGAATGGGATTAAACATCTTTTTTGTTATCTTTGTAGAATGAGAAATTTATGATTATATTATTCAAAATCTAACAATTTTTCAGGTTTATTTGGTTATGCTGATGCCGGGTATCTATCTGATCCCCATAAAGCTCATTCACAAACGGGATATATTTTTACCTATAATGGCACAGCAATCTCCTGGCGCTTCACAAAGCAAACTCTTGTTGTTATATCCTCTAATCATTCTAAGATCCTTGCACTTCATGAAACAAGCCGAGAATGTGTGTGGCTAAGGTCAGTTATTTACAAGGACGGACCTTTGTGGGGGCTAGGGTGGGCTCAAGCCCACCTTGCCCCCCTTAAAAAAAAAAAAAACTAAATTAGTGAAAAAAAATTAAATTAATTAAATAATTACTTTTAATTCCTAATCAAAGTAAAACATATCATCTTTCTTTCCTTTTTCTTCTTTCTATAATAACAATTACTTCTCCTCCTTTAAACTTGGTTCAATCTATTTATCATCTTCAACATTTAGATATATTTGAGTGAATATTATGGCTTTAAATATTTTATTTTGTTACTTAAAAAAATATATTTTATTTTGTTTTAAAATTTTAGGGTTATTGTTAAATATAGATAATGAGATTTTAGGAGTAATTCAATTATTATTTAATCCAATTTTAAATTTACAAAGTAGCGATATTGTTAAATGAATTTCATTAAATTTCTCAGAACATTGCATTAGTATATTTAGAATGAATCAAACTAATATAATAATATTGTATAATTTAATTAGTGTTCCCATTTGTGTTTCATGTTTCTCTTATAATTTAATTTGATTTTTTAAAAATAAAATAAAATTTTGTAAAGTATTTATTTAGAATATATATTTTATGGGGACGTCTCACTATATGTCCTCATAACCAGGTGATGTTCTCACTATATGTCCTCATAACCAGGTGATGTCAATGTTTAGTAAAAAAAAAAATTTAGCCTACCCTAGTCTTCGGTCCTGGTTACGTCCCTGGTTATTTATCATATTCAAAATACATGTGGATTTTCATTATCTACAAGAATGCTGACACCAATATTTGAAGATACTGCGGCTTGTATTGCTCAAATTAGAGGAGGCTATATCAAAGGAGATAGAACCAAACATATTTCTCCTAAATTCTTCTATACTCATGAACTTCAACAGAGTCGACAAATTGATGTTAAACAAATACGGTTTACAGATAATCTGGCAGATCTGTTTACCAAAGCATTGCCTACATCAACTTTTGAGAAACTGGTATATGGAATTGGCATATGTCGTCTTTGTAAATTACGGATTGATATTGAAGTTTTGTTCAGGGAGAGCGTTCAATCAAGGGGAGCAAAATTTCTAATGGACATTTACTGTACTCTTTTTCCTTTTACCGGATTTTGTCCCACTGGGTTTTACCGAAAAGATTTTAATGAGGTAGTTCTGAACACATCCACATCACTTGATCCAGAAGATCATTGTATATACTTTTGCTAAGATACAAATGGTGGAATCCAAGGGGGAATCCAAGTTTTTGTCCCACTGGGTTTTCCCTAGCAAACTAAGATACAAATGGTGGAATCCAAGGGGGAGTATTGTAAATCTGGTAGCTTCCACCATCTTCAAGAAGGGACACATGTCAATGCATGTGTTGTATATTGATTGGATCACTTACACGTGGAATGGTGAAAGAAGCATAGCTTGACTGGTGGCAATTTAGATATATATTTACAATAAACACCCCTTTGATTGTTTGCCTATATATATGACATTATGGCTTTCCATTGTGTTGGTTGATTAATGCTCCAGAAATTCAATATCAAAGAATATATATATTATATCTCTCGTCTCTCAACTCTTGTATTAGTTTCTTTGTTCATCTCTTTCATCTCACTTCTTTTATTTATTTTATTATCTCAATTATTTACAACATATTTAAAAATTTTGAACTAATTTTTTCAAACTGTATCTAAAAACAATTAATGATAATTAAACCAAATTTTTAAAAAAATTGAGGTACACAATTTGAATTAGAAATCAAATGACCCATATTTGGGAACATGTAATGTACTTTGGAGAAAAACCGAAGTTCCATGTAAACAAACGAATCTAGTTACTTGAACAATAAAGATAAGTCAAACTTTTATAAATGCAACAAGAAAGCAATAGATCATATATGTCTGTAAAAGCACATAGAATTCACAGCAACCACATTAAGAAATAAAGACAATCACATGATAGCAAACCATGGAAAAGATGACACATCTCTTATTAATATTCATCTCCGTCATCGCCATCATCCCCCTCAGCAGATTCTGCACCAACCTCTTCGTAATCCTTCTCCAGGGCAGCAAGATCCTCACGAGCCTCTGAGAATTCACCTTCCTCCATGCCCTCACCAACATACCAGTGCACAAAGGCACGCTTTGCATACATGAGATCGAACTTGTGGTCAATGCGAGAAAACACTTCAGCAACGCTGGTGGAGTTGGAAATCATACAGATGGCCCTCTGCACCTTGGCAAGGTCACCACCAGGGACCACAGTTGGTGGTTGATAGTTGATACCACACTTGAATCCAGTAGGGCACCAGTCAACAAACTGGATCGTGCGCTTGGTCTTGATGGTGGCCACAGCCGCGTTCACATCCTTGGGCACAACATCACCCCGGTACATCAGGCAGCAAGCCATGTATTTGCCATGGCGAGGGTCACATTTGGCCATCATGGATGATGGCTCAAAGGCACTGTTAGTGATCTCAGCCACTGAAAGCTGCTCATGGTATGCCTTCTCCGCAGAGATAACAGGAGCATAAGAGGAAAGCATGAAATGGATCCTTGGGTAGGGCACCAGATTGGTCTGGAACTCAGTCACATCCACATTTAGGGCTCCATCGAATCTCAAAGATGCAGTGAGGGAAGAGATCACCTGAACACACAAGCCAAAATTACACCAATTAGCAACAATCATCTGATAAATGCAGAAGTACAGAACAAAAACAAGAAATATTTGTTATCTACCTGGGAGACAAGGCGATTGAGATTGGTGTAAGTGGGACGCTCAATGTCAAGAGAGCGCCTACAAATGTCATAGATGGCTTCATTGTCGAGAAGCACAGCAACATCAGTGTGCTCAAGGAGGGAATGAGTTGAAAGGACACTGTTGTAGGGCTCCACAACAGATGTGGAAACCTGAGGTGAGGGATACACAGTGAAACCAAGCTTTGATTTCTTTCCATAGTCAACAGAAAGACGCTCCAAGAGAAGGGACCCAAGTCCGGAACCTGTACCACCTCCAACAGCATTGAACACAAGGAAGCCCTGAAGGCCAGTGCAGTTATCAGCAAGTTTCCGGATACGATCCAAGCATAGATCAACAATCTCTTTCCCAACTGTTGTATCACAAACAAAATTATCAGCATTCACATTTTACAACAGAAATAACATTGTAAATGTAAATGGAGAAAGGTGTTGTAAATTACTTGTATAGTGGCCACGAGCAAAGTTGTTGGCAGCATCTTCCTTGCCACTGATGAGTTGCTCAGGATGGAAGAGCTGGCGGTAAGTTCCAGTCCTCACTTCATCAATAACAGTGGGCTCAAGATCGACAAATATAGCACGAGGGACATGCTTCCCAGCTCCAGTTTCACTGAAAAAGGTATTGAAGGCGTCATCTCCTCCACCGACGGTCTTATCACTTGGCATTTGGCCATCAGGCTGAAAGACATAGGAGTTTCAACAATTAAATATTATGTGTTACAACACATGTGCAACAAGTGGGTGGCTTTCCACCACATGTTTTCTCCTTAGCTTTCTAAAGAAGCCAACACACATGGCAAGCTTCTTTGGTTTTGCTTCATACTTAAGTAGTGAAATATTACAACAACATCCCTCTCTTTCTTGCCTATATATATGGCCGGCTTCCTTTGTAAATTTTTTGGATTGTTATTATTGAACTTGTACCATCACTTGAATTCAACAACAAAAGGCAATATATTTCTCTCATGTCTCTCTCGTTTTTCTCATCTCTTTTCTATTTATTATTTATTCATTTGTTCTTTTATTAATCATCGTCATCTATTATCTTTAATTTTATTATAACACGTTATCAGCATGATGCTGTTATTTCCAGAACCTAAAGTTCTGAATCTATTATTACTAAGAGCCTGAAGCTTATGAATTTATCACCACTAGAACCTGAAGTTCCTAGATTTATTACCAGAACCTGAAGTTTTGAATTTATTATTACTAGAACCTGAAGCTTCTAGACTTTTATTTATTAATACCAGAACCTACAATTGAATTTACTTTCCCGCATTTTATTTTTATGCAATTTACTTTCTCGCACTTTATTTACTTTTATGCAAAAAAAATTTAAACAATTTGGTCACCCATCTAGAACCTGAAGTTTATGGATTTATTTATCATTACCAGAACCTGAAGCTTCTGAATTTATTTACTTACAAAGGAAGCCGGCCATATATATAGGCAAGAAAGAGAGGGATGTTGTTGTAATATTCCACTACTTAAGCATGAAGTAAAACCAAAGAAGCTTGCCACGTGTGTTGGCTTCTTTAGGAAGCTAAGGAGAAAACTAGTGGTGGAAAGCCACCCACTTGTTAACACATGTATTGTAACACTCCCCCTTGGATTTCCACCATTGTATATATATTTTTGCTAAGGTTTTTGTCCCACGGGGTTTTTCCTAGCAAATTAAAATACTAATGGTGGAAATCCAAGGGGAAGTGTTACAATACATGTGTTACAACACATGTGCAACAAGTGGATGGCTTTCCACCACATGTTTTCTCCTTAGCTTCCTAAAGAAGCCAACACACGTGGCAAGCTTCTTTAGTTTTGCTTCATACTTAAGTAGTGAAATATTACAATAACATCCCTCTCTTTCTTGCCTATATATATGGCTTCCTTTGTAAATTTTTTGGGTTGTTATTATTGAACTTGTACTATCACTTGAATTCAATAACAAAAGGGAATATATTTCTCTCATGTCTCTCTCGTTTTTCTCATCTCTTTTCTATTTATTATTTATTCATTTGGTTTTTTAGTAATCATTGTCATCTATTATCTTTAATTTTATTATAACATTATGGAAATTTCATCTTATATGAATCAAATCCACAAAAATGAATTCATTACATTAACAGTAACAACAATTCCATAAAATCAAACTGACACAATTATGCCTTAGTGCATCTTCAATGTTCAATACTAAATTTTACTTCAATTAAAGTTAAATGAGAATTTTTGGGGAATATGTTAACACCAAATTTTTTTCCACTCCAATATTCCACACCAAATTTTACATCAAAAAAATCATCTTTAAAGAATATTCTTCCAATAAATATTTATATAATACCAATTAATTTATATTAATTAAATTATACAATATTCAATAATTTTATTAATATAAAATATATATCAAAGTGGGTGTCATTTTGAAGAGCATCTCTATCATTGCACAATTCACCAAATACACTCTCCAATGTTACTTTAAAATGTGTTTCCCAATAATAAAAAAACTGTGTTGAGGTACAATAGCACACGGGCTTTAACGAGCACTGTTCCTCAACACAAAACTCTTTTTTTTTTTTTTTTTTCCCTTTGTTACAGTCACAATAACGTTTTTCATCCTTTTTATTAATTTTTTTTTCTTCTAATTTAACTTTTTAAATATAATTAAAATGATATATATTCCCAAAAAATATATCATTAGAAAGGCCTCATTGAATTTTTCAAAATAACACCCACTTTGATATATATTTTATGTCAATAAAATTATTGAATATTGTATAATTTAGCTAATAGAAATTAATTGATATTGTATAAATATTTATTGGGAGAATATTTTTTAAAGATGCTTTTTTTGGTGTAAAATTTGGTATGGAATACTGGACTATAAAAAAATTTGGTGTTAACATATTCCCAAAAAATTCCCGTTTAACTTCAAATTGGAGTAAAATTTAGTGTTGAATGTTGGAGATGCTCTTAGGTCATACACTAGAAATAATCCAATACAACGATAATTGAGTAGATAGTTACAATAAAATAGATCAATAGCCTAATAAACACGTCCAAAATCAAACATGATATCAAACCAATAAAACACAACTTCAATGATCAAAACACTAGCCGTAACAAGTTTCACAGGTAAATTATACATAATCAAGTTCAAAGCTAGTACATATAGCCATATAGGTAAGATAATTAAGTGAATTTAGTCTGTTATTAAAACTTTCAAAGCATAATAAGATATTCTGGTATTCCTCGTCACAAAACCAATAATTATTTATAAAAATAAAAAAACAAAAAAAAAACATAATAACAGATCTTATCACTAAAACAAACTCAATGTCTAATGAAATTCAAACATAATGAAAAATCAATTAGATATTCATCATCATATAGCTTAGATCTTGTACACAAACAGTAAATCCAGTCACAGATCCAATAATATAACAAATTAAGAAAAGTAAAAACAATATTAAATCCAGATCTAAGAAGAAAGAGAATTACACAAAAACAATACACTTATAATTCCAAAAAAAAAAAAAAAAATGCAAACCTCTACAAACATAAATCTAACAATTCTCGAAAACAAGAAGCATATATCAAACGCGATTTTAGACAAAAGAGAGAGAAATGAAAGTACCTGAATGCCATGCTCAAGGCAGTAAAGTTCCCAGCATGCATTTCCGACCTGGATACCGGCCTGACCGATGTGGATGCTAATGCACTCTCTCATTTTCGAAGATCTATTGATTACAAAAAGAAACTAAGAAAATAATTCTAAAATCGAAAGCTAATTCTATGTGAAAAAGTTTGCTACGAGCGGCGTTTATGAAGACGCCTTTCGATGAAGAGATTGATTTCCAGGTGTTGGGGATTTTATAGGACCTGGTTATGGTCTAAAAATATCCGTGGTTCTTTAACCAGGGTTAGTTCAACCGCGGTCGGTTGCCTTGCCAGCCAGCGATGAATGATTTGTGACAGTCTGGCTGTTGGTGATTGGGGAAATTAATCGTTAATCATGGTTAATTTGCCCGCAAAATTTTGATTTTTGATTTGAGTTGAGGATGTAGGCTTAAGTTTTGAAGAAATTGCATTTATACCATTTGTGAAGTTTGTAACGCTCGCTCTCTGTTGAAGGGTAAAATTGTCAAACGAAAGTTGGGACACATGCGATGTTTATTGGTGGAGCAGGTGGGCTATCAAATATAGAGTAGATCCTACGTTTCAATCATGGACCCTGTTCAATGTCATTGGGCCCAATATGAGTCACCTGCACACTCCAATACATACCCATATGGCCATATCCATATGTAATATATAGAATAATACTTATATAATCTAAAAAATTTAAAAACAAATAATTTACAACATCATTTAGGTTGAACAAGGTAATGTTGGCCCGGAAGTATACCCCTCACATCTATATTATTGTGATATTGCAAAAAAGAAAAAGAAAAAGAAAAAAAAAAGCATTATTTAGGTTGAATTTTAGACTAATTTTTTGAGTTGTATGCAAGGGCGGAGACAGTAATAGACTAGATCGGGCTGTAGCCCGGTCAAGAATTTTGAATTTATTTATTTATTATTATATAATATAAATATATATATATATATACACATATACAGTCTTTCTATTGTCAGTTCGTCCTGACAATAAATATATTAGGATGAAGAATGTGGACCACAGATTATGGAGAAATTTTGACAAGTGCATACACTTTGAGTCAAAGTATGTAAATCTAGTGGTCCACATTCTTCGTCCTAATATATTTATTGTCAGGACAAACTGATAATAGAAAGACTGTATACATATATTATATATAAATTAAATTATAAAGTAAACAATGTGTTTTAACTTCTAACCAATTCGACAATATGAGTTTAAAAAAAATAAATAAATAAATAAACTTATAACAAGCTCAATAGTCGAACGCATTAGTGATGCAATTGTATTATAAGTGATTTCTTAATTTTTGTTATATATTTTCAAAATACATATTTGTAAGGTTCTCATATTTTGATTAGTTTATTTCATTGACAAACCACATTTGTGGATGATTTTGTAATGGGTAGCTTAGGTCCTCGTTGACAAGCTTCCAAACATCTCTGTGACTTCAAGATTAAGTGCAAAAGCGAAAGGTAATTTACTTGACTTAATTCTTGAAGAGATTTAGAGCGCACACACACAACTCATGCATTTTAGTATTTTTTTTGTTTGTTTTGGTATGGTTGGTAAAATCTCATTGTATTTCAAAGAAATATATTTTTGAGATTTTTCGTATTTTTACGAGTCCAACTGTGTGTGGATTTGTCCCTAGATGAGTTCCGAGCAATTCGAAGACTTATCTATGTGTTTCGGATGATTTCCGAGATATTTGGGACATTCTGTGTTTTTATCGGAAATTGAAATTCAATTCCGAGCTTAGAGTGGAAAGTTATGTAATTTTCCATATTTTTTATTGTGTGCATTAAATTGCATGTGAGCTCGTTTGTGTGTGTTGACTTGTTGCATGAGTGGATTTGTCTTGATAAATAATTGGACCTCTTGCATACCTCTCATGTGAGCTCACCTCACAGGATTGGTTTTATCTGACTCTCTCCAAAAGCTGTGCGTTTTGATTGTTTTAATACAAATATATATATATATATTTAAACGGCACCGTTTTGTGTGTTAAAGTATTAATAATATATATATATATATATATATATACGTGCAGGCTGCAGCTTTGTTTTACCTAGATACATATATATGTTTTTCTCTTCTTCATTTCGGCGAGATTTGGAGAGCAAAATTTATTTTTGAAAGAGACAAATATTTTCAAGAGAAAAAACTTCCAAGAACTTGTCTTTAACCCTCTAAACCCATTTGCACGTGCATAAATCAACATCTAAGTATCATCTAGGATCATCTAGTATGTGATAGTGTATGGGTCTTCTTCAACACACATGGTATGATATGTTGAACACTATTATCTTACATAATTAGTGTTTTTACTTATCAATTTTATTTCATCTATTACTTGTATGTGTTTAAATTAATTTATACATATAAGATTGAGATTATGTGTTAATTAGGTTATTTGTGATAACTAGGTTTTCATGCTTATATGTCATCTAGCTAATTAATCTCATTGTATGATTGAAATTGTTCTTTAATAGCTAGGTTTTCATGTTTATCTAACATCTAGCTAATTAATCTCATTAATATGATTGAGATTGTTTTTTATATATAGGATTGATTATCCTTTACATAGCTAAGCTTTATGACATGTCATTTAACTTTTAATATTTAGGATTGTGTTAATTGCCATATTATCTTCTTAGATAAGCATATAGTGTACCCTAGCTCTATTTGCATATTTGGATATGAATGCATATTCACTTAGGGTTTGATCTCTTTATTGAAAATTAAGTCTTGTGTGACTAGGTTGCTTAGCGCACAAACAATTGGACTAAGTTCACTTTTAAAGGCCTGCAGGTAGTAGTGGTGGGTTATAGGCCAAGAATGGTTAAGGTCAACCTAGAATGTAAACACCATTACAATTAATGGATTCGAGGTTCGTGATTAAAAGCAAATCAATAATTTACATAATCCTTATATAAAAAATCAAAATGAAGGCATCAAGGTAAACAGATTTATGAATGCGTAAAGTGAAAATTATAGGGATACTTCATTATTGATCTTCTTCATTTTTATGCTTGTTTTCGGCTTTTTCTTGTTTTAATTTGTTTTCTTGATCCAAAATCCTTTGGGCCTAGCTGTGGAAGTGACCAGTTGGACAAACACTAATCTAAAATATATTTTTTTAAACAGAGTTCCATGACCCTCCTGGCCTCCTCCCTCTCTCTCATCATGCTGTGTAGCAAATAGCAATGGCAATATAGGTGATTGACTACTCATCTAGGTGACATAATATAAGTGAAAATCAAACATAAATTTTTGTTTTTAGTTGGAATGAAGTCCTTTCCAGACTCCAGTTGCTTTTCTAATTTCACTTGTTAGCTTGGCCATTGTTTTTCCTGGCAAATCTTAGAAAAAGAAAAAACAAAAAGTACAGCTATGATTATGATATAAACAACCTCTAAATCAGAGAAACCATGATCTAATTACTAATTATAACGACATACAGAATCTGAAAACATGCTTCACATCAACTAATCAAATTCATAAACAGCATCATACTGGGAGACTACTATTGATCCTAACAGCTAAACTTCCAACTTATTTTGAAATAATTCAACAAACCGAAGTCCTAAAAAATGCTGACTATTGGTTTCAAGAATGGAAAACAGAGAAACAAATGAAAAAGAGAAATAGAGTAATATTATACTTTTTTCGCTTTGCAGGCAGCGTTGAAAAGTCGAATGGTAAATTCAGAGCCTCAACTCTTTGATGTCCTGAATAATTTATTATGTGTGGGAACTTATTTTGCCGACTTCTGTACAAGACAAGCATGTCCGAATTGAAGATGTTATTAAATTGGCTTGAAAAGAACAGGTTACCAAATCCAACAAAGACAATGTCTACACTATAGGTCAAAGCAAGGATACAAAAAGATTTGGTCAACTTAGAAAACAAAAAATACAAATCGAATAAGATACAAAGCATCATGACACCAGAAGCTACATTAAGAATATATCAAACATATCATCAGCCAAGATCAGTCAAACATATGAGATGGTGAATAATTTGAAAGGAAAAACTCATGCTTTCGATCAGCTGTCACTGTTGTAAGTGCTCGTCCCATTTTCTGTGCCGGAAATAAAGCACAGTCCATGGACTCGTTCATGTTAACCCCAGAAATGCAAATGTCTTCAAGTACATATAATTAACCAGATTGATAGAACCTAGTGGAGAATACATGCTAGTGTAACAAAATTAGTAGTGCTTACAAAACTAGGCAAACAATAATAACACCATGGAACATAATAGCAATCAAAAGAATGCAAATAACCTTCAACAAAATTCACGATAAGCAAAGAGAGAGTGGCAGAACTATCTTCCTACTCAAAGAGATCATTGCACTCAGATGAATATATATGGGTAAGCATTATGAAAGGGAAACCATATACCATGAGAAAAATACAAGATTCATAATTTTCAACTCTTTAAGCTTCATATCTGCCTATCATTAAAACAAAACCACAAAGAAATTGTAACAATATAAAGCCAGTAAGCAACTGCAAAATAGTTACAGTTAAACGGTATTTTAATTCCTATATTATGACAATAGATGAACATAATATCCTTAAATCGGAGATGAAAAACGACCACCCAAAATTGAGCCCCGGCAAGAGAAAAAAAAGCATAATTTTGTGTGGGAGCAGTTGAAGACTAGCTACACATAGAAATTAGTAATCTGCAATAACCTTCAAAGCAATTATAAGAATGGTGGAAGTAGATTCTTATAAGTTCTATAGAAAGTCAATTAGCTTATATCCGGACATAAAACACTAGGGCAAAACATACTAACAAAAATGCATTCCTTGACTTCAATAACAACAGTTCATTTTCATAAAGAGGAACAGAAGAACCACATGTACAGTTACAATAGAGGTCAACCATGGTTATGCAAATAGATACTACATAAACAGATATTGGCATTTTGCAAGTCTAATACCATCAAAAACCCAAGGCATGATCAAAGTTTGCTCACATATAAATAAATACCCATGAAAAGAAAACTCACAAAGGCATGAATCAGGATTCAGGAAGTCCATCATTCATCGCATATAAATCAAAAATTCTAGTGTCAAATCAAATTAAACTCGCGCTACTAATTATAACCCATTAAACTAAATGAAACCTATTGTCTATTGGAGCAGCACGTATTGACAGCAATCATAACAAGCACTAATCAAAATCATCAAGAATAAACAATGGTGAAACCAAAACCCCAATTAGTTAAATACATGTATGGACCACTGAGAAAACTACATGATTAGTTTTCTCCATTACAAGCTATTAGTCCCCAAAAACAAGTCAAAATGCAGCAAGAAACCAAACCTAATTGTTGATGCTGATAGAAGCTGAATGGAATCAGTCCATGCTCAAGTGGTGTGGTTTCAACTTTAATAAGCTAAGGACATGAATAAATGGGAACCACCGACATATTCACATAGCAGCTCAGATATAAATATATTACTAAAAATAATAGAAAAATAAATAAAACCACACAAATAGAAAAGAAAAGGAAAAAAAAAAAAACTTTATCTTCATAATTATAAAACTGAACTCAATGTATTGAAAACCGGGAAAAACATACATCATCACCACTATCATGAGGCATGGCCATTAAACATTTAAACATGTAAAAAGTACAACCTTTTTTCGCATACATACATGTCAAAATCAACAAAACGCTTCACAAACTGTCTTCTTCTTCTCAGCGTTTCGATGTATTACAGGCAGCAGCCATGACTGATGACGAATCGTACATATTCCTCCTCCTCCTCCTCCTCCTCTTCCTCCTCATCTTTATCAAAAAAAGGAAAAAAAACAAAAAACAAATAAAGCAAAAATAAAATAATGTGAAATATTTCTTTTTTATATATATATAATATATATATTTTTGCCTGGCTCCATCCTGTCTGCCTTTTTCCACAACAATGAGGATTCTACAGAGAGAGGGAGAGAGAGGAAGAGAAGAAAGCTACATTGTGTTCTCTTCCTCTCAAGTCTCGTCTGTGAATACACCAAAACGGCATCAGATTTACACATGCGTTGCCAGAGAAGGAATCCCCGTGACCAAGGGCAGTTTGGTCATTACACAAAAGCATCTCCTCAACCTCAACCTCCACCTCCACCTCCATCTCCATCTCCACGGCCATTGTCATTTGCAGAACAGTTACAGTCAGCCAAGCAAAGTAAAGCAAAAAAGCAAAACTAACGAACAACAAAAGCTCCTTTTCTCTCTCTCTCTAGGAGGTTGTCTGGGTTTTTGGAGGTAGACCTGTTGTCCTGTTTTTCTTTTTTTTTTTAGTTGGTGGCTAGTGACTAGTGACTAGTGAGGAGGGTCTAAATAAGGAAATTGATTGGCTTATACTTTTGTTAGAGATCAAAGAAATAACAGCAGGAGAGAGGCCGGTGAAATGCCATTTTCAACCCTTTAATTTTCTCTTTGTTCCTCTTTCTGGTAATATTCATCGTTTTGTCCTCTCACTCTTTATGACTCTTTCTTCCCCTTTTACCCCCAACTAGAAAAACCAGAGTTGGACTGTTTCTCCGTGAAACGTACATTTAAAATACAACATGTAACACTAAATAATACACAGGGCTTGCTCGGCAGTCCGTTTGGTACGCCACACTGTATTGTATTATAAATTTAAAATGTATTAGTATAATACAATATAACATTTAGTTTGTTTTGTACCGTTCACTATATTTTATTAATTAAATATATTTTAATTGGTCTAATACGGTGAATATTATATTAATTAATACATAATAAAGAAATTGTATTAATTAATATGAACTAATACAAAATATCAACAAACACATAATTGTATAAGAAAAATACGGTATAATCCAATTCAATCTAATATAGTACAATTCACATTGTGCAAAGCGAGACCAAGATTTGTTATAAAGAACTTTGGATCATTAGAAAGGACACTACGTTATTGAAAAACAAGGAATGCTAATGCTACGGGAGAGGGTAGGCAGCAGTACAAAACCGCAGGCTGTTTTATATGACAGTTTAGGAGTGACAGGCACAGGGACAGCTGTGATTTTTAAAACTTGGAAGTGACGCAAGAGGTGTGTCACAATGTTTTTGACTGAGTAGCTCTAGTCAGATCAAATTGGTTATATCTGCAATCGGCATAATTTTGTTTGCCTTGCACTTGGACTTGCAAAGTTTTACTGTAAGTGGTGTCTACAAGTATTTACTTTTCACTGTTGACTGTTCTAATGGATAAGTGTGCCCTCCGAATCCCAAGACGGCAACACCACTTTCAAATTTAGTTACATTCAACAAATCCATGACTGTTTCAACTTTCAAATATATGTAAAATTATAGCATTCTAGTTAAGAATTTTAACAACTCTACTAAATAATAAATAAATAAATAAAGTAAAAAAAGTGAGAGATGGATAGAGATCCATTGACCATCAAATGGATCTTCATGACCCTCAATCCTCCGAGGATTTATATGGATCGATTGGAAATCTGATATCCGATCTACACATCTTTCTCACTTCTTTTAATTTTTGTTTTAGTAAATTCTGCAGTCCATCTTTAAAATGAATCATGAAGATTTTTTTTTTTTTTTTTTTTTTTTTTCAGGAATCATTCTAGAGATCTAAAGTTTTTTTTTTTTTTTTTTCAAATCATTTTCATTATATAATCTGATTTTTTTTCTCTTTTTTTTTATTTAGGGGAAATTTTTGTTTTCTACTGTTTTTGGACGGTAAATGGTTTCATTTAACGGGAAAGAACGTTCCATGTCAATTTTTTTAAAATGTTGACTTCGTGTGTAACGGGATAAACTAATTTAGCTAGTTTTGGTTAATTTACCCTATTTTGAAAGAATCAAGTGAAGGACATCTTTAGAATTTAAAAAATGAATAATACAAGTCATACACTACTAATACTACATTTCAGGATTGATCCATCCATTAATTAATTCCATCAGACAAGAAATTAATTAAAGAGCATGGATCAATTATCTCTTAACTTTGTATTAGGGGTGTGCGGCGGATCGGATTCAATGGATTTGCCATGATCCAAGATCCGATCCGATCCGATTGGATCGAAGAAATTGCAATCCGATCCGATCCGATCCGATCCGATCCGATCCGGTCCACTTATAAAATACTTCAATCCGATCCGATCCAATCCGATATGATCCGATGGATCGAATTAATATAAAGTCATTCATAATATATAAAAGTTATAATCTAAAATAAATAAAGTCAAATAAATTATTCAAACATTACTAATTAATTCAAATAAAATTAATATTTAAAAAAAATACATGAAATAACTTGTAAACTTTATATAATTCAAAAAGTTTATAAACATTATACATCAGCTCCAAATGTAAATTTAATAAGCTGTGATGTTGATGAAGAATAATAGAAGAAAAGAAGATGGTGGATTGTTGGCTGTAGAGAAATTGAGAAAGAAAACCTAAAATAGTAACATTAGAAATTGTATTTTGGTTGGGTCTTTACATTAAAAAGTAATGTAAGACCTAAAATAAGACCTAAAATTTTAGGCGGATTGACGGATTCGGCGGATTTCCAAATGAAAATCCAATATCCGATCCTATCCGATCCGATGGATTTTAGAATTTGGGATCCAATCCGATCCAATCACCTCTCTGGATCCGATCCAATCCAATGAATCGGATCCGATCCAATGAATCGTATTTGATTGGATTGGATTGGATCCTGCACACCCCGACTTTGTATGGACAGTTAAGAGCTACCATCGTCATTGAATTAATAACCATTAAAAAGATAGATGATGTTCACAATTACAGTTAAATTAGCTAGGTTGGTCATGTCATTATCTTACAACACCTTGACTTTTCCTGTATTATTTTATGAGGCCCCCAAAGAAAGAAAAAAAAAAAATTTGTTGTTTGTTCAGTCTTCCAAATGGTTTGATTTTGTTTATTTATTTAATCACTAGTGCTACATAATTCAAAAATTTAACTCAAATGATACGGTAAGTAGTTTTTTTCATTAACCACTATCATCCCATATTATGTGTGGTCATGACAACTCACTTGTCACATCATTTGGGTTTAAATTGGGTTATTTTTTGAATTGTATAGCATTAGTCTTATTATTATTTTTTTTTTTGGTTCACACCATCCGGTTTCCGGGTGGGGCGGATCCACCATACGGTGCAATCAGCCCAAACCACACCCCGACTAATCCGGACTCGCACCAGGTCGGCCCACTAAGGGGTAAAGTGCTCCCAATATGTGTAGCTCCGTTCACAAGGGGAGTTGAACCCATGACCTTGCTTAAGGGATGAGAGCGCCGAACCACTCACACCAACACATGATTGGTACATTAGTCTTATTTAATTTATTGTCATAAATATCTTTTATTTTTTTTATTAATGCAAAGTAAAACAAAGAATGGTGGGGGTGAGGTGGGTAGATGAGCATAGTTAATTAAGTGTTAAGTAAGAGTAAAGAGAGCCGCCCTACCGGTAAAGAAAAAAAAAAGGGTGTTGTTTGTGTCTTAAAAACGTCACTGGCTTTGACATTAAAAGAGACAGCCCGATACAGGGACTAGGACCAGTGCCCAATCGACCAAAAAGGACAGTCATGAGTCACCTTTTCCTCTTCTTCTGGAAATTCCAACCGTTACTATTTCAAAGAATGGGGATATCTAATCCGACAAAACACTCCTCTCTTTTGTCATTTTTTTAGTTTCTTAATTAAGTACTAGATTGAAGAATTTAATTAAGGTTTTCGCATTATATCAAGACTACAGTGAAATTTAGAATAACAAATGTTAAACTTTTGATTTCAACGTCTACTTATATGGTATAATCCAATGCCGTGCCAAATTTGATAATTTGACACATAGAATAGTATATGTCAAATTTGACACAATAAGGAATGTTCATTTTTAATTACAAAACTATCATTATACTGTATATATTTTTAAATATTTAAAATAATTTAAATTTAATGTAGATTAATGATATTTCAATCGAAATCTATTTTATGTGCAACTATTCTATGAATGTATTAATGGTAAGTGTTGACTTTTATAATTTTAGTTAATAAAACAATAAAAATAACATTTTAAATAAAATTGTGCATTGCACAATGATCAATTGATGTGTTAAATATGACATTTTCCTCTTTTTTTGTACCAAATTTGGTATTGACACTAACACATGCATTGGAGATGGTTTTATTTCCCTTCTATATAGATTTCTTATTTTTTGCATATGCTATACAGTAGGTGACATCTAACATAGGTTTGATATGGTTATTTATTGTTCGTGTTACACGGCGAGAGGCATCTAACATGAATTATATATGGTTATTCATTGTACATGTTACATGGTAGGTATCGTCTGACATGTGTTCGACACGATTATAATTCATTGCACATGTTACATTGTCTAGGGCTTACGTTACAACATAACACTTAAGGGGGCATGTTAACGTATTATAAATCCTAACAACTTATGCTTTAAACATTACATTTAAACCCATACATTTATCGTAAGGGTAATATATATTGAAATATTACAATAATTCAGGATTTGACGGATTCGAACTCACAAACTCAAGGTGTAGGTATAAGGAACACCACTAAAGATTTGGATCCACTCCTCACCTTTTATGTCAACACTTTGTCCTCGCATAAATCAATGATCTGGATTAATTCTATGTTGTTATAGTGTAAAGACAAAAAAAATATAAAAATTAATAGAAATAATCCACACTATTAATTTGTTATATATGACAATATATTGTGAATGTGAAGACAATGTGAGAACATTAAAGGTAAGGAAAGAATCCAGATCTTACTACTAAACCAATCTCATCTTATCTATTGTAAGGTTAATATAAACATATAGTCCGGTGTCTAATATATGTCCAACGTTCATCATTTGTTTTGACGTTACATACAATGATATATGATAGAGCATCTCCAATGGTATCCTCAAAAGTAGGAGAATAATAAAAATTTGATTATTTATCCAAAAAATAGTCTAACAGAGTCACTAAAATTTAACGATAGCAGTTATCAATAATAAAATTGCCTCTTCAATAATCAAATTTGAAGGGACTTTCAATCATCAAATATAAACTTAACCCAAAATAACTGGTGTAATTTTATTCTCTCTCTCTTCTGTGGCTTTTTTTTTCTTCTTTTTTTTCTCAGATCACCTATTTATCTCATCATTGTTTCGACCCCAAAAATTTCAATAAGGTAAAATTCGTCTCTTCATTACGAATGGATCAATATCCATATTATATACTTTTTCTTGTCTTATATATATATATATATATATTTAGTAAAAAATAATAATGTACCATTACAAATGTACCGTTGTGGGCTATACGATCATCAAATTTAGCAATCCTGAAAACAATCCTCAAATGCTGAGGTGACAACTTTGGAGGATCCAAATTTACTTATACCGTTGGAGATGCTCTTAATGTATTAAAAAAAAAAAAAAAAAGTTTTATAAAACCCAACAATATACGTCTTAAATACTAGAGTTTAATCGTTACATTTATTTTAAAGACAGTAGAAACATACTATGGTTAAAAGGTACCTACTGGCTACTACCTAATAGGTTAAGCTTGTTATTGCTTGTAGGTCTAGCAATTATTAACACAAATTTTGTCATTGTAAAGACAATAGAAACATACAAAAAGATGAGGAAGTTAAAGTGTTCTAGCGGTAAACTCATCATATCGATCTATATTAAGAAGTTGTAAATTTGAGTTAGGTCTCTACTTAAAGTCTTAAAGCTATATATATTCTCAAATTTGTAATATATTTAAGAAGAAAAAAAAAAAACTTTACCAACTTATTCGAATACTGCCCGTTTATCAACTTTTTCCTTTTGTTCGTTTTATTTAAAAAAAATGTGGTGAATTGGTTATAAATTTAACGAGAAGTTTTAAGCACATGAAGCTCTAACTTTTATTATTTACAATCACTAATTGCCTAATTGGTAGCAAAGTCTTCGATTTCTTAGAACAAATGAAGTAAAAGCTTTAGCACATGATTAATTAATTAATTAATTCAGAAAACAATTAATTAATTAATTAATTAATTAATTCATGAATTTAAAACATATTTAATAAATATAGTAATAATTTGAAATTGTACTGCAAGTAAATAAAAAAAATTGTAGCAATTCATAGAAAGTGGCATCTCTTCGGTATCCACTCAACGGGCCAAACATAATTGAGTGATTCTATGCGCAACCGGGGTCGCACAACCTTTGCGGCCCCGTAGTACAATTTTTGTAAAAAACATGTGGGGTCCATGCATTTAATACGTGGGATCCACATGTTTTTTTTTTTTAAATGCACTACGGGGCCGCAAAGGTTGCGCGACCCCGGTTGCACAAATCATTTCTCAACATAAATAGAGCAATTTATTGCTCATTAAAACACTCACTTAAGGATCTTGATCCAAAATTGAAAGCAATTCATGATATGAAATAATTAAAAGAAGAAAAGGTTCTATAAACATGTAACCAATAGAACGCACATAAGCACCTCTTGGGCCACCACAATGTTATCCTGGATGTGCCTTCCCGAGATGAAGGCAACTTGGTTAGGACTAACCACTTTAGGCAACAAGCCCCTAAGTCTTTGGACAATCACCTTGCTAATGACTTTGTAAGTAGTATTACAAAGGCTTATGAGTCTTAATTGGGACATATCAAGAGGGCTAGGAATTTTAGGGACAAGGGCTATGGTAGTATGGTTTAATATGGCAGGAAAGGAACCAAGTCTAAAACTATCCCTCACAAGCTGACACATATCCTTCCTACAAACCTCCCATTGGCTTTGAAAGAAAGAAGCTGGAAACCCATCCGGACCAGGGGATTTTAGACTACCAATCCCAAACAAGCCAGCCTTCACTTCCTCATCACAAACCTCCCTATTCAGAATATCATTCAAACCCTCTTCTAAGACAGGGAAAAACCGAGGAAGACTGTCAACATTAACCTTAGGAGCTTGAGATAAAAAAAGTTTAGTGAAATAGGATAGTGCAATAGTCTTTATGTCATCCTTATCACACTTCCATTCACCATATTCATTATTGAGTCCTTCCAACTTGTTATACCTCCTTCTAATCAATGTAGATAGGTGAACAAATTTGGTGTTCTTATCACCTTCCTTAAGCCAAGTAGTCCTTGACTTCTGCATCCAGAATATCTCTTCTTGGACCACAATTTAATTATACTCCTCTTGAAGTTTAGCTTCAAGCTTAATTAAACTAGGCTTGAAACTTTCACTTAGGCTTCTTTGAATCCTTTGTAGCCTAGCAAGAATTCTTCTCTTATTATGGAAAATGCAACCAAAAGTGGACCTATTCCAATCTTTAAGCTCATTGGATAGGGAATAAGTCTTGTCAATAATGCTCCCAGGATGAGATTCCCAAAACTGCTTCACCAAATGACAAAAATTATCATGTTTCAACCACATAGCCTCAAACCTAAAGGGTTTGAGAAAGCTTCTTGGTATGTGATTACTATGAAGGCTCAGAAGTAATGGGCAATGGTCTGAAGCTACTCTAGGAAAGTGCCTTATGTATCATTCCGCAAACAAAACCCTCCAATCTTGCGAACAGAGGCCTCTATCAAGCCTTTCCCAAACACTCTCCTTAATCCCTCTATTGGCCATCCATGTGAACTTCTGACCAATAAAGCCCAAATCTACCAACTCATTTTCACTAATCCATTCACCAAAACCAGATTTAGTGAAACATTGTCTACCGCCTCTTTTCTCAGAACTACTAATGATCTCATTAAAATCCCCCATCACAACCCATGGACCCTGAAAACACTTCCTCACCGAGTTGAGATAAGCCCACAAATTCCTTCTTACCATAACACTAGGGTTGGCGTAAACAAAGGTAGTGACCCAAAAGGCGTTACCCTCAGCCACTAATGCAGTAATAGTATGCTTCGAGCTAGCAACAACTTGCAAGTTAACTTTATTACCATTCCAAAGTAGCCAAATGCCTCCCGAGAAGCCAGAAGCTTCAACAATATACTTATTATTGAAACCTAGTTTTTCAGCAATTTTAGCAGCCTTAGCACCACTTACCCTAGGCTCTAAAATTGCAAGAACTTCAAAATGACCCACTTTTCTTATATCAGCGACAATTTTGTCAAACCCTCTCTTAGTAGCACCCCTTACGTTCCACGAACAAATCATAAGTAGAAAGTATAGGCAAACACAGACAAAGGGAAACCCTTATTCCAACACTAGCTCCATTGCCTCATTAAGTTTGGAGGCAACAACTTCAAAGGTAGACTCATCAGAAACCACAACTTGCTGCTGTCCATGATTAGCAGTAGGCATCTCAACCTGCGGGTGCTGTTCATTAACAGTAGGGTGTTAGGTTTTGGCCATCCTTATTTCCACCATTTTCTCATGCAAGTTTTGAAGGACCTCAGAGTCTTCAATGTTTTCCTCCATAAACTTGGTCTGAACACTAATAGTATGCATATGACTCTTCTTAGGCTCCTTCCCAGTTTTCTTAGTCATGACCTCTTTACCATTATCCTTAACAGTCTTACTAGCATTACTCTTGACTGATAGGGACTCAAAAAGGTACTTATTAGCAGCGGGGTTAAACTGTTTCTTAGTGGGGAGAATCTTATTAGAAATTTCAGATAGTACTTTACTAGATGAGGCCATGGCCTGCCTACTCTCAACATTGGCCTCTTCCTCCAAATTTTCACTCAAAATAGAGAATCTAGAACCTCCCAAAGGTTTAGAAATAGATTTACCATAATTCTTAAGGGGTGTCACTTTCATAGGACTATTACCTAAATCTGCTCCTGTCTTCACCACAGATGTGCCAGATTTTCCAATTCCACCAAAAGCTGGTCCACTTCCTTGCCTATCACCAAACCCCTATCTTCCACCATAACCTTGGCTCCCATTTTTCTTACCAGTTGGCCTATAGCCGAATTGATTCCTATAGGATCTAGCATACGACACCTGCATCCAAGGCCCATAAGAATCCCTCTCAGCTATCTTACCATTGAAATCTGGCCTAGCTGTTGCATTCTGCTCCCCGGCTGCCTTACACTCCTCACTCTTCTCAGCTATGCTTTCCTTACAGGACTCCCTACTGTGACCAAACCTCCCACATTCAAAACAAATCAACCCTAAATTTTCATACTCAACTCTAACTTCTCTATCCTCAACAGCAAGCGAACTCCTTAAGGGCTTCGTAATGTCAATCTCCACACAGATTCTTGCAAATCGTCCTCTGGCTTGAGATTCCGTAATGGGGTCAACTTTGATCGCAGTGCCCAGCATTCCTCCTATTCTATGCAACAAACCAACATCAATCCATTCCATAGGGAGTTTAGATAATCTAACCCAGACTATCATTCTCTGAATTTCACCTTCTCCAGGAACAAAGTTGGGCCTCCACTTCTGCACAGCAAGGTATTGGTTTGCAATCACCCAAGGTCCACCTGTCAAGACAGTTTCCAAATCCTCCATCATCTGAAACCGAGCAACGAAGTACCTATCGTCCAGATCCGTCACTTGCCAATGACCAATTAATGACCATTTTTGCTTCAGTTTGGACAACATGAAATTAAGGGTATGAGGACGTCCCATGTTTTTCAGAATCAGAGCATTCTCCCATGGTTTGCGCAACTTCAATTTCAAATCCTCTGAGAGCTTCATCGCAGGCCCATTAGGTCCTTCCATAATCGTGACATCTCCTTCTTCAATCTTAAGTTTCTCTTTCTCAGTGCCAAACCCACGCCAATTATCTGGGCTGAAAGCATTAAGGAGCTTCGATTTGAAACTCTCAGTCGACGACTTCCTAAGAGAGTCATCGATTACATCTGCATCAAATGGTCGAGCACGCTTGCCACTGAAATTAGGGTCATCGGGTGGCTTCTCAATCCTGTTGATCTCTGGTTGGGCAGAGAACATGAAAACATCTGCCATGGAACACGAAGAAAGCAAGAAAAGGACAAGAAAAATGATCAAGCAACGATCGAGAGACGGCGCGTGATCAACCACTCTCAGAATCGATCGTACGCGCTAAGCGTGTACAAAGATCGCTTTAGAAACGGGTCGGGTCATATTTTTTCATTAATTAGTACTCTTTTTGAGTTCTTAAAACTATTGTGAAGGGGAAGCGAGGTTGTGTTGCTTGGAAGATTGACCTTGCCAAAGCTTATGATAAGCTCCAATGGAACTTCATTAGTAATGTCCTCATGGAGGTGGGCATTGGTGGCAGCCTTCTAAAACTTATAATGTGGTGCATTACTAGTGTTAGTTACAGAGTTGTGTTGAATGGTGAGGTGACTGATTCCTTCAATCATGGGTGTGGTATTAGGCAAGGAGATCCTCTCTCCCCATACATATTTGTGCTTTGCATGGAAAAATTATCCCACTTAATCAACCAAAAGCTGAGAGCTAGATTGTGGAAATGTGTTAAAGTTTCTAGAGGAGGCCCTGAGGTTTCCCACCTCTTCTTCACTGATGATCTCATATTATTTGGGCAAACCACTACCAAACAAGCTGAGATCATGAGGGAGTGCCTTGATACGTTTTGTGACTATTCTGGACAACAAGTCAGTTTCCTTAAGTCTAGAGTCTACTGCTCCAACAACATTAAAGAAGGAGTTGCTAGAACTTTAGCTAGAGTGTGTGGCTCTCCTCTTACTAATGATTTGGGCAAATATTTTGGAGTCCCTCTCATTCACACTAGGATTACCAATCAAACCTATAGAGAGATTGTGGAGAAAACTCAGAAGAGACTTTCAGCTTGGAAAAGTGAATCTCTTTCTCTTGCTGGAAGAGTTACACTCATCAAAGCCGTCACCTCCGCTCTTCCTATCTACACTATGCAATCGGTTAAACTCCCTAGTGAGACATGTCTTAAGTTAGATAAAATTAATAGAGACTTCCTTTGGGGTCATACTACCAATAAGAATGCTATTCACCTTGTGAAGTAGGACAATGTTTGTCTCCCTACTAGGAATGGTGGGTTGGGTATCAAGAAAACTAAGTGTATGAACCAATCGTTGCTTGCTAAAGTTGGGTGGAGAATGTTACAAAGGGATGAAGGCATGTGGTGTCCTATTCTGCAGCACAAGTACCTTAATAGCAAAAGTATTCTTGATCCTAACATTGCTAAGGGTATTGCTTGTTCTAGTGTTTGGAGAGGTGTTGCTTATGGTGCTAAGTTAGTTGCCAAAGGGGTCAAGTGGAGAGTTGGCAATGGAGAGACTGTCAGGTTTTGGAGTGATGATTGGGTGCCGGGGGTTGGGAGGCTCAAGGAACATGCTACTAAGAGGTTAACCGAGGAGGATTTGGCTCAAACTATTGACACCTTCATTACTAATGGTTGTTAGAATGTGCAACAATTAGCCACCATACTTCCTTGGAATGTGGTGCATAGAGTGTCCAGTATTCATGCTGGCAGAGATTGTAGTGGGCGGGATAGAGTCATTTGGGGGTGGAGTAATTGTGGAAACTTCTCTATGAAATCAGCCTACTTAGGCCATATTGAAGATGATAACCCTATCTTATGGAAGTGGATGTTCATTTGGAGTCTAAACCCCACCCCCCCCCCCCTAGAATTCAGTTTTTTCTGTGGACTTTATTGCAGGGGAAAATCCTCACCAATCTCCAAAGAACTGCTAGAGGTTTGGCTACTGACCCTTCCTGCCCCAGGTGTTCTGCTGGTATTGAAGACATCTACCACATAGTTCGAAGCTGCAGCCACTCTATGAACATTTGGAATAAGCTGACGAAGAATCTAATTGTTTCCACCTCCTTTCATGGTCATTTGGATGACTAGATTACTGACAATTTAAGGAATTGCAAGCGGGTTTAAGGTAACATCCCCAATTACCTTCTCTTTTCTTGTGCCTTGTGGTTCTTGTGGAAATGGAGGTGCAAGTTGATTTTTGATAACACATTCTCTTCTCCTTAATTTCCTCATTTGGTTATCAATCAATTTGCCAAGGATTGGTTGAGTGCTAATACGGATGGAATTGTGAAAGATAACCTCTTGATTTCGGTTGCTTGGGTGCCTCCTAGTGAGGACTGGATTAAACTTAATATTGATGGTAGCTGTGATAATGGCTCTGGGCATATATTTGCTGGTGGGGTTTTGCGCAATCACAGAAAGGTCTGGGTTAAAGGTTTTGTGGCGAATAAGGGTGTGGGAAAGGCTCTGGAAGCTGAGCTGTGGGGTATGCTAGAGGGTCTCACCATGGCTTGGAAGGCTGGAATTAGGAAAATTATAGTTGAATCTGACTCCCTTGACAGTGTGCAACTTATCTCTACAGATACTGATCTCAATCACCCTTTTTTTAGTATTATTCAGAGCTGTAAGCAGTTTGTTAAGGCTGATTGGAATTGCATTGTGAAGCATGTTCATAGGGAAGGCAATAGAGTGGCTGATGGTCTTGCTCACATGGGTCACAGTTTGAAGAATGGCATTCTGTTTTTTGATGCCCCTCCTCCTGAGATATCTAGTCTCTACGAAGATGACTGCAGTGGGTTAGCTTTCACTAGGCAGTGTGCTGCCCCTTCTTCATCCTGTTTTTAGTTTCTGTTTTTGGGCTTTAGCCCCCCTCTGTACCCCAAAAAAATAGAACGCACATAAAGCCATATAAAAGTGACTATATAATATTACAGATTTCGAAATTTGAAAAAAAAAAAAAAAGTTTTATGATTATGCAAGCTTTATAACTAGCATATAAAGATATATGTTAACAAACGTGGTTTGATGATAAAAATATATATATACGTTCATTCAGATTATTAATGTCACATATTCGAATCACAAGATTCGTAATTTTATATTATATAAAAAAATAATAATAATAACGAAGGGACAAGGGAAATGAATCCCAATGTTTGTTGTAAAACAAAATGACGATGAAATACGTGATATCAGTAATAACATTATTGGTGTCGTAAATCTCTAGACGGTGAACTTGCACATCATCAATTCCGACGTGAGCATGGCACCCCAAGATTAGCCTAAAAATACCTCAATTTCTAAAAACACCCTCATTGTTTCTTTATACACCATGTAAGATCAACCCATAGAGTTTCGACAACCCATTAATATATGGCATACATTATACATATAGAAAAATCTGCATCATCAATGATAAAGAGTTACATGAATATATATATATATATATAACATAACTATCGATAAACTATACAGATCTTATATATTAGATAAACAAACTATCATTGAATACAAAATGAGGTTAGTACAATAGTAAACTCGTTAGAGATTGTGGGTTCGAGTCATGTATAATTTATCATAAATGAAGATGAATAAGGGGTTCAAAAATTAAATTACACTTTTTCAAGGTGTAATTTTAAGAATATCATTGTTTTAATAACTTAAGTTTAAATAGCACATAAAATGTGGATTTGACAAAAATACCCTTAAAACATACTCACAAAAATAAGTTTCGCGTTACGCGAGACTTATTTTGATGTTTCTGAAACTTGTTTTGTATTTCCAAGACTTATTTTTAATTTCCAAGATTTTTCAAGTAATTTTCGAGACTTTTTTATAGTTTCCAAGAATTTTTATAGTTTTCAAGACTTTTTACAATTTTTGAAACTTTTTTGCTAAAAATGAAATTTTCCATTTTTTGTGTTACCTTCTTCATTGAAACCTCTAATAGAGGTCGAACAAAGTTCAACCACCATTGGAGGTTGAATCGACCTACATGGAGGCCGATTTCAACCTTTAATGGAGGTCTTCCATCTCCATCGATGGAGGATTTTGAAAAGAAGAAAAAAAAAACATAATAATGGCACAAACGTAATAAATAAGGAGATTATAGTATTTTAATCTTTTGATACTTTTATTTTAAGTGGAAATTGCCAAAACTGGCCACTCTAATTATGGGAATTTCTTTTTTAACCACATGCATACTTTTAATTGTTTTTAACCATGTTTTTGTAAAATTATTTGAATACCCCCATATAAAACATCCCAAATCAGCTTTCTCTCTCTTCTTTCTCTCCTTTCTTTTCTCTCTCCTCTGCTCTCTCTCCCCGATTTCTCTCTCTCTCTCTCACCGATCTCCCTCTCGCCGGCGTGCTTTGAGGGTCGCCGAGCACCGGCGAAGGTGTCGCCGAGCGCCAGTGACCTTCTAGGCTTCGCGGCAGAGGTCGGGGCTTCGCCCAGCCGAGCAACGAACGACGAGAGACGCGTCCTTCACGTGCGTCGTGCGACGAGGTGGGCTGGTGGCGTGTGCTGCTCTTCGCCGGCGACGGGATGGCGATGGGCGACGGAATCGATCCCCCCTCCGCCGGCGATGTGGCCTGCAACAAAAAAAAGAAAAACACAAAACCTAAACCTAATTTACGAAGAGGAAGAAGAAGAGGAAGAAGGAGAGGAAAATTTCAATATAGTCCACATTTCAAGTTTGGATATTTCAAATTAGGCATGATTTCAAGTTTTGACATTTCAATTTAGTCATAATTTCAAGTTTAGACATTTTCAATTAAGTCGTGATTTCAAGTTTGCTTCGAGATTTTATAAAAACTATTTTCAGGGGTACCCTGGTAATTTATGGTACTCCACTGAATTTTTTTAAAAAAAGTGGTCATTAACAATTAAAAATTCAAAAGTGGTTAAAAACAAAAGTATGATGTTTTGAATGGTTATTTTCGGTTTCTCTCTCTTATTTTAAAGCATGTAATTGGTGGATAATAAAATGGTTATAAAAACCAATCGCATCTTAACCACCCATTCATTGCAATGCTTATATGCTATGAGATTATGTGAGGTTAGGAAAAAGATAAATCAGTAGAGGATTCACATTAAAAAAGAGTGCTATTTGATATCCTTTCAATACAGGTATTGTTGGGAGATAGAGCATTTTCAAACCAATTTTTGGGTGCCAAATCTACCATATCCAATGAGCGAGAAGAACTTGGGTGCATCCGATGCACCATGCATCTACCATATCCAATGAGTGAGAAGAACTGGGTGGGGGATGCATGGTGCATCCCGCTGCACCCAAGATTTAGTCCCAATGAGCTGTGCTAGCAGCAGTTGCCTAACTGCCTAAGCGACTGCAACTACACAGTCGCTACTTATGGAGCGACATGTGTCCCTCTTTTTTATTTCAACTTTTCAAATTTTATAAATAATTTTACTTTAGTCCATCAAATTTTGTTTTTGTTTCTATGTCCCCAATTTATTATAAATTTATCAATTTAATCCAATTGACCCAGACAAACAAAACTGAAAGTTTAAACTCATCGTTTTGCCCCCAGTAATAGGATATTGTATTTTTTCCAAAAAATAAAAAATATAATAAAATAATAGGGGCAAATCCTTTAAAATAATGTAAAAGATAAAAACAATTACTTAATAAATTAAAGATCAAAATATAAAAAATTAAACAACATAATCTTAAAAATATATAGTTGATTAAAAATTAAAAGAAAGCATATATATTTAAATCTAAAATTAAGAATGCAATTTGATAGAGTAATACTAGGCTTCTCAAATAATTTTTCGGAATTCATACCCAAATGTTATGGTATGTGAATTATCAATATCAAATCACTTACCACATAATCTCATGATTTATAGGATGTTGACAACTCGCATACCACATCATTTGGGTATGAATTTAGAAAAATCATATGGGAAGTCTAACATTACTGAAATTGATAATATGTAAAATTGAAAACTCAAACAAAATGACAAAAAATTTCTTATAAAAAATATTTTCATAGTACTAAAAATGTAAAATTTGTTGAAAAAACAAATAGTGGGGGCTACCTTCAAGTTTCAACGGTGGCCTCCATGAAGGAAGACATTCGGATAAGGTCGTGGAAGGCCACCTCCATCAATAGTAAAATTATGTACAAAGTTTGAAAAGTTAAAACAAGTAGAGGGACACATATGGCTCCGTAAAGAGCGACCGGGGCACCTACATATCCAATATCCATCTACATTTGCCGGGCCCAACATCTACTCTCAACCTGTCGGCTTAGGTTTTTTGGACTTTGGCCCGAAATATGCTCTTAGGATAGCGAATGCAAGGACAAATAAAACCTTCAAGTGAGGATGAAGAAGGAAAAAAATCAGATTACCATTTTCTCCAGATATGTTGTACCATAGTCAAGTGGCAACCCATTTTAGCCACTTCAAATGGGTACCACAAGTACTATTTCCTGCACCATAATAATCACATTCATTTCTTCAACGGATAACAACTCGAGTCCACTCTTTTATTTTATCCTTTTCCTATTTCACTCATTATTACCATCATCTACATTCTACAATTTCTTTGATTTGTTCAAGCAGTGAAGTGCTGAGTTTTTCTCTAGTAGGCATATAACTGTAAGCAGACTTATAGCAAACTTATCCACCTCATCACTTTTTATCAGAAAAAGCAATGCAATTGGGTTAAATGATGCTTACATGGTAAAAAGTGATGAGGTGAATTAGTGTGCTATAAGTATACTCACAGTTATATGTCTATAAAAAAAAAAAAAAACTCACGAAGTGCCCATTCCAATTGCCAATCCATGCATGTCAAATTAGGTAAATATTCTCAAGGAAAACTGTGTTAATAGTATATGATTCTCTTCGGATTCTGAAAATTGTTATATATTTTTTTCAAAAAACGTATATGTCCTATTTTTATCCCTTCGGTGATAAAGGTTTGAGTCTCATATTTACGTAATACTGTAATTGCAAAGTGTGGGGAGATCCTTCACTAGCTGTGGTAGTTACAATCTGAACCATGCTTGTAATAGATTGACCTCAAAAGAGGTGTCATTTTTTTTTTTTTTAAGTGTTGACTGTTGATAACTTAAATTGGTAGGACTATGTAATATAGTTTTATTTGATTTTTCTGTAGAGTCAATGTTACAAGGAAAGACAAAAACATTCTCAAGCAGAATCAATGAGGTTTTGACTTTGATTGGATTTTACGAATAATAAGTGGGATATTTATTACTAAAAAATAAAAATTGATGTGTTGCTGTTCATATTTTTCTGTGCATATGTACATGGAAAGGAACATTTTTCTTTATCAAGTCTAAACTTGCTTGATTTGATACCATGTCTTTTTTTTTTATCACAGAAACTATTCCCATTCTCTTCGGTGCTTCTCCACTTTTGTTTATGGACTCTCCACCATGCCAAAAAGATAAATTTATATTGTTTTTTTCCTCCATGAATCTTATTCTTTCTTCAGGAGGGAGGAGGACCCCGCAAACCACTCAATAAAATCATAATGATTCGACGCACACACACGTGTGTGTGTGAATCAACAAGAATGTCTGGATTCTGGAATGTAAGTTGTTGGAAATTGATGCTGTTGTAACATGATCTAGCTTCTCTTAACAGGGTATAAGATTTTTTATTTTTACTTATCTGTTTGAAGAAAAACTTGACAAAACAGAAAGGGAAAAAAAAAAAAAAAACCTTTGGAAAAATGAGTTAAGATTGATGAAAATTAATTACTCATTGTAGAATTTTTAATGATATTCAATTACTAGTAAAGCTATTATCTGATGCGGATGTCTGAATATTTTTTTTCCATTGTATAAAACTCAACCCTTGAATATATCTAATTACTGTGAAATTTACGAGAAGTAAAATAGATTTAAGTCCACAGGATGCATCCAATGACCATGAATTCAAGGTTCACATATGAATATATGTCGACTTGTAGACCATTTGGAGATTTACTATTAGAGAAATGGAAGAATAGGATGTCTCACTCAGAAAAAGCCTTATAAAAAAGAAAGAAATAAAGAGAGTAGCAAATTGAAAGTGGGGTACTGTTCATTGCTCACTATCAATGGTGAAACATAAATTCCAAAAGAACAATCAAACTCTAATAGAAAAGAAGAAGAAGAAAAAAGATGAAAAATGGAAAAGGCTTGTGCTTTCTCCTCTTTCCCTAGCAAATGATAGACTATATAGACAAAGATGCTCATCAATCAATTAAGCCATTCTTCTTTTCAAGTGGATAGCTAGCTAGCTTGAGTGATCATGAAGTGGGTCCTTTTACCATTGGAATCATGACTTAATTATTAAAATCAGAAATCAGAAATCAGAAATCAGAATCAGGAACCCACTTGATTGCAATTGCAAAAAAACGAAGCCTCTTGCAAATCGCACTCTTCTCCCTTTTAATTTTATCAGTATATGTGTCTTTTTCTGAATTGGAGCCTAGAAAAAGAGGAAAACAACAAACTTCTCAAAAGCTAGAGAATGAAGGATTTCATTTTTGTGGGCCTGTGAAGCGTTACCATAAAGCAGTTATATATATATATATATATATATATTGATTACAATTCTCAAATCCTTACAAAGATCACCAAAAAAAAGTGTTAGATATAGAATCTACAAGCTAATTAATAACCTACTAAAAGAAAAAAAAAAAAAGAGAGAGAGAGAGAGAGCAATTGCTCTTTATGACAAGTCTCTCATTGGTTTTTTTATATGCAATACTGTTGTATAGATTATGTATTACTTTTGACCTAATAAAAACCCAATTAAACTCCTGAGAATGTGATCAAAATTCTGATGGGTTCTTCATTTTAGTGGGGTTTGATGATTCTTTGATCTTATTTGGAAACTTGCAAGAATCAAATCTGCAGGGGTCTGCTTCAGCCAGCATCTGAACCACTTCATCCATGGTTGGACGATTGGATGGTGTTTTGCTGGTACAGCGGACTGCGATCCGTAGAACCTGAATCATCTCATCCCTGAATGACTCCGGCATTTTATTGTCCAAAACCTCCATAATTCCTTCCTTGGAATCAACCTTTGTCGAAACCCAGTATATGATATTCTTATTCTCTCCAAATTCTGTCTCTACTGGTTTCCTCCCTGTTATTAGCTCCATTAAAACTACTCCGAAACTGTAGACATCACACTTGGTTGTTGCTTTGGCCGAATATGCATATTCTGTAAAAAGCAATCACCGATCAATTCAATAAATATCGTCAAACAACATTAAGTTAAATATAACAAGAGTGCTCATTCAATCTAGCAATGAATATCAAAATTAACCAAAAAAGTTGGATCAGAAAATTACCAGGAGCCAAATAACCATAGGTCCCTGCAATCACAGTAGTGGTGTAATCTCTCCCTCCTCTAGCTTGCAAGACTTTGGCTATGCCGAAATCTGCAACCTTGGGCTGATAATTGATATCTAGCAAGATATTGGTCGACTTGATATCTCTGTGGATTATCGGTTGCAATAGACCATGGTGGAGGTACGCCAAACCCTGCGCGATACCTAATGCAATTTTGTGGCGAGTTGGCCAATCAAGTACGGTCCAACCTTTGTGGAGAGCGTCCCAGAGATTCCCATTTGGCATGTACTCATAAACCAACAGACTGATATCCAAACTTGAGAAATAGCAGTAGAGTTTGACTATGTTCTTGTGTCTAATGTGTCCTAGAGTCTCAACTTCAGTTTTCAAACCCCTGTCCAAAAGCAATTGATCTTCTGGAGCAGAGTCTTTTGTTCTTTGACTCCACAGCTTCTTGACTGCAACTATCTCTCCGCTGCTCAATTCGATTTTGTACACTGTCCCGGATCCTCCTTGGCCTACTTTGTTCTTTTCGGTCATGGCTTCCAGGATCTCACGTTGGTCGAAACTTATTCGATGGAAGCTCTTCACATCATATGAAAAGAATGATGAAGACAAGGTCTCATCATGTTCCATCATAGCTCTTTGTTTGCTGAGTCGACGTTTCAGGAACAGGAGAAATCCGATAAGAATGATCACCGCTGAAGCTACTATTGCCCATATAGAATTTAGCCTGCTCCTTCGATTGTTCTTATTGGAACATAAAGGGAAATTCTGAACAGATGAATTGACATAGACTGAAACACAGAGACCTGGGTTACTGGAGAAGCTTTCGATCAACCCTTCTTTAATCAAAGACACAGGAATTGGACCTGAAAGCCTGTTGTTTGAAAAATTGATGGAGTTTGGTAACAGTTCACAGAGACTCTCAGGAATATTTCCGGTCAGGAGGTTGTTGGAGAGATCAAGGACATTGAGAGACTTTAGTGAAGACAGTGACTTAGGAATGGAAGAATTGAGCTTGTTGCTTTGCAGAATCAGTAAATTGAGTTTCTGCAGGTTTCCGATTTCAGAAGGTATTGGACCAGACAGGATATTATCACTCAAATCAATTTTCACCAAATTGGTGGCTCCAGAAATCTCAGGAGGTATAAAACCTGAAATTCTGTTTCCCTGCATGAACAATTCTGACAGGTTTCTAGCATTTCCAATTGTATTTGCAATTGGACAGCTAAAATTATTGTAAGCCAAATCAATAATCGAAACATGCGGAAGACCAAGAATTCCTTCAGGTATTGTGCCCTCCAAACGATTTTTACTGACTCGAAACCTTAAAAGAGTCCTACAATTCGCTAAACTAGAAGGTAACTCTCCAGAAAACATGTTTTCCAGGACAAGAAAGTATTTCAATTTACCTCCATTGCAAACCTCTGTTGGAAGTGGACCCGACAGGCGGTTCTCCGACACGTCAAGAACCTCCATCAGCGATGACTTCCCCAGGTTCCGAGGAATTTCTCCAGTCAGGAAATTGTCGTAGAGTGACAGGATGGTCAAGGTTGTTGAACCTGAAATCGTGCTCGGGATTTCTCCTGAGAGACTGTTGTTGTACAGCTGCAAGGCTTGAAGCTTCGGAAGCATACCAATGGATTCCGGAATCTTTCCTGTCAAGCTATTGACGGACATGTCTATATCTCTGAGCTCCGTCAGATTTCCAAGTTCCTCAGGAATAGTCCCGGAAATATGAGAATTGTAATAAAGCTCAAGCTGTTGCAAGTTCTTGAGCAATCCGATTTCCCGTGGAATCTGACCCGTTAGAAAATTCCCGCTCAATTCAAGATCAATAAGAGAGGTCATGTTTCCAATGGATGCCGGAATTTGACCGTACAAGGAACAAGTCATCAGGATCATCCTTCTCAGCTTATTCAGCCCGGTAATATTCTTCGGAAGTTGCCATAATTTTAAATCTGGAATTTCATTAAAACTAAGCACTTCAAGATTGGTGAGACTAGTCACCGACATAGGGAAGTCACCGGTGAAGAGATTGTAGGACATGTCAAGTATCCGGAGAGATTGCATCCCGGAGAAATCCGGTAGCGTTGCCTTGAGATATATCCAACTTGTATTGAGCTCTTCCAGGAAAGAGCAATTGACTATGCTGTCAAGGAAGTCTCCATGGATATTGTTTTGAGCTAGACGAAGAACACGTAATTGTGGAAGGTAAGAGCATATCTGAGACGGGAACTTGCCGGAAAGTGACCACCCGGTTAAGTCAATCATGTCGACATACCCTTTATCGTTGCAGCCGATTCCTGAGAAATTACAGAAAGGTTTCCCTCCATCGATATCCCAATCGGACAACGTGTCTCCTTCGAAAGAGTTCTTCATCAGAGTGAAGAACTGAGACTGGTTGGTTGGTATGGATTGATGAGAAGAATTGAACAGAGCAGAAAACAAAACAAGAAATAAGAAAAAACAGTAGTGATGATGATGAAGAGCCATTTTAGATTCTGATGAAGAAAATCAAAGAAAGAGAGAGCTAGGTAGGTAGTTGTTAAAAGTTGGTTATAATTGTTGCAAGGAAGAAGGAGAGGAAAAACTGAAGTATATAAATGGAGTGATGAGTGAAGGAATCATTTGGTATACGGAAGTAATAAAAACCTTGATGATGAAAAAGCAAAATTCGTGCAGTAGTATAGCGATCAGATGAGTGAGTGAGTGAGATAGAAATTAAAGACGATCGAGTGGCACATCTTCTTCTCATAAAGAGGCTTTACGTTTATACCCCACTAACTCTCTCTTTGTACAGAATATATCATCACTACTAGTACTACTCAATGCAACTACTTTTTCATACATATACATATACATATACATATACATACTCTTTATATATTTGAATAAAACTACTGCATCCGATCAGGACGGTCTTGAGTTTTTTGATGCCCGGAGTGAAATTCTAAAAGAGGCCCCTTTGTTCGGTGTTTTTCGATACATTTATATCATTTTTGATGAAATTTAATGATATTTATTGAATTTTAAAGTGATTTTTTTTTATGGATGATACAAAGAATGCAATGCAGTTTCGAAAAAAGAATTAAAAAAATTTTAGGTGCAAAAACAATTTTTTTTTCCGACTTTATTAAAGATAAAACATTAAAAAATAGTGAAATATTGGAAAAAAATAATTCTTGAATCCGAAAAATTCTCAATTTTTTACTAAGCATATATTTTAATTGATATGTCAAATGAGGAGTTGGATTTTGTGAACATGTATGATGCATGATGTATAAAACCCTAAATCGATCAATAGAATCACCAAAGAACCGAAATAGAACTAAGAAAGAATGTGTGAATAGACTAGAGAGTTGAGAGAGATTGAAAGAAATCGAATTTGGACGTTGGTGGCTAGAGTGAAAGACAAGAAACCCTAAATCATTAACCATTTAGGTGATATACAGATATATCAAAAAAAAAAAAAAAAAAAAAATGGGCTTTAAGAAACATTTCTCTTTGGACCTTTGTTTGTCCAAGCTGGCCCTATTTTATTTTATTTTTTGTTTTATTTTAACTTTTAAGCTTTTTTTTGATATGGGTATTTTTTGATCTGTAACATTAGGACTAATACTCAAAACAAATATCTATGCCTTTTATGAATTGAAATAAAACAAAAATGGGTCCTTTAACTAATACTAAATATGGTCCCTTTAAAAAGGGGCCCGGGGCGGCCGCCCCTCCTGCCAAACAGCAGGGCTGGCCCTGGATCTGATCCTCTACGCCTATGGTAGTATATATCTTGCTTGCTTTGTATATATATAATATTTATACAACATGAACGCATTTTGTGTCTGGTGTATGTAATTTGATAATCAAGAATATTATATGTGATGCATATTTTATTTATTTATGGGTATATATTTATGCTCTCTTGTTTGTTTGTAATAAGTTTATTTATTTATGTAACTAGTACTAGGTTCTTTTGTGGACTGGTCTGGCTTTTAAAGCAAGTACATATATATAGAGCCAGACCAAATATATTGGCCAGGCATCTTTTGTTTTTCTTCTTAAAGCAACTCAATTATCAACATGTTGGCGTGTGAATGCATATCAGCAAGTTGGCTGTTGGGCACCAAATGGTAAAAATTCCCTAGATATATGGGGTTTCTTTACCATTGCTTGCCTATTCTTTTCCATATCTAATTTCTCCTCAACTTTCTCTTCCATTATATTATATAATATGCCACCTTGATCTCAACCACTCTATATATCCTCCTAGTTTGCTTTTTTTTTTTTTTTTTTTTTTTTTTAAAACACAAGAGTCCAACTACAGTATTTCAAATACAGGTTACCTATACGTAGATGTCCATTTTAGCAAAAACCTTCCTGATCGAAATCTAGCTACCAAACACATTAATGCTACTTGGCAAAATAAAGAACAGAAACACAATATATAGTTGACTTTGTCGGGGCCAATAAAATGTAAGCATTGGAGAATCGAACATATGTAGCACGTGTGTGGAATGTGATATATATTAGGTTTTATTTGGTCTGTCTTCCTCTTTGTTTTTGTTTTTGTTGTTTGCTGGTGCGTGAATAGCGCCTGTGAGGATTAGAAAAATATTCCATACTGGGTGGAGAGGTGGATAATTATGGAGTAATTAACAATATTTATAATATATCTTCCATTATAAAATCATGTTGGGGAATTTGCACTATAAGGGCAGGAGGGGACCATATTCCAAATTAATTGTTTAATTAATTATATGAAAATTAAATAAATTAAAGGTACAGGAAACAGTAAATTAAAGTAATGCTTTTTTTTTTTTTTGATGAATTTGTTTGTTGTTATCCACATCACTTGTGAGATTTGTGATCTGTCTCAACCACAATTGTTAATTATATATAAAGCTACAATTATTTCATCCCCTGCAAAACCTCCAACTGATACTTCCTATGATTGAGAGAAATAATTAAGAAATTGCAGCTAGGACTTGAAGAATAACTGTTAAAACTACTTTACCTACCTGGGTTTTTGGGTTGCAGCTAGTATTTTGGAGAAAATATGTTTGGAAGCTTCTCTCTCTCTTTGTTTTTGGGTTGGCCAACTCTTCTCTTTAAAAAAATTAAAATGAATTAATCTTTGGTATATATTTGTCTTTAATTCATGCATTAGCCCTTCCAAAAAATAAATTTCTGGCTTCTCCCGTGTCTGGTTGACCTATTGATCTTTTATTTGACTAAATTTTACCGTCAACAAATTTATGTTGAAATAGTATTGTATTACATAATTAAAAAACAAAATATAGATTTTAAGTGAAATTAAGTACTCTTCCTAACTCTATCATATATGTTGTTATAATTATTTCCAATACCCTGTCTTATACGAATTTGGATTATCTGCTGATCTAATATTTGTACTGACCATCTGGTGACGTGTGTAATCAATGACCGAGATTTATTTGTATATATATATATTTTAATCCCATTATCTTTAAATGCATAATATTATCTTCAAGTGTTAAATCAAGAAAAAAATCAGATCAGCAGAGGATCTAGATCCATCTTATACGTCTTCTAGTCTTCTTGCTTATGAAAAAGGGTGAGAATTAATGAGGCATTTTTATATACAAAAACATTATGGACATATTTAAATATCTCAATTCTTATAGACAATGAATTTTAATATTTAAAAGAACATGCAAATATTGAACATCTCACATGCAAAGTATGTACTTAACTAGTTGATAGCCCGCACGATGTGCGGGTATTGTAAATTAAAACACGATGTCATCGAATTTACATGGCAAGTTGGAGTTTCGTTATTATATATTATATTGTGGTAGCCCAAAAACGGTTTATCGGCCCAATGTATTAAAGCCCAGACTTTGTAATGCTGGAACCTATCCAAGCCCACTATGTTGGATCGACCCAACACAGATATTAGCAACAGCCTGACTTGGTCATTTAAAGACCAAGTCAAGACGTCAATTAGGGGGAACTTGAAGAGAATATCTCTCCAAGAATCACGTCTGAAATCCCCAAATATCTGGCCCATGATCAGAAGGTGATCAAGGGACGTTAGGGCTACACCTTCCACTATAAATAAGAGAGTTTCCTCACTGGAAAGCTCTCTGATTTTTCTCTCAACCAAAGCTCATAAAAGCGTACTGAAATTCTGCCTCCAAAAAGATATTTCGGTCATCGGAAATCATATCGCTCAGCCCAAGCGCACATAAGGCTACAATCTCCGGCCACCACCATCCTGTTATTTCCTATTTATATTTCTATTTAAAGCTCTTTTGCAGGTACATCGAAGTTCGGACGACCATTTGTAAACAACAGTCGACGTCGACCATATAAATTCCAGCCTAGTTGCTTTGGGCCTGATACAACCCGACCCAGTTGATATACCAAATCAAACGACCACCTACATATATTTAGATTTTAAAAAAAATGTATTTACAACTTATAGCTTCCAAATGATTTGGACCTGTAAAATTCATTAAGTTTTAGTTGAAAATTTAGTAACTTCCCAAGAATAATAATAAGTAGCAGGCTGATTCATCATTAACAAATACACTTGTGTTATCATAAGATACTCGTTCTCAGGATAATAAAATGTTTTCAGATAATTGATTTGGTGATACCCAATTTGGTCTTCAATGCATAATATTGTCTTACTTGCCCATATGCATCACCCATATAAAAATAAAATAAAAATAATAATAATAATTGAAGTTTAATACTTTAAAAAATAATAAATTTATAATCATGTCAATAAATTTATGATGTAAACACATTCATAGCATATTTGTCTCGAAGATAATTGTACGTGAAAAACTGACAATCATGTTCACCTCCCATCCCACATAAAGAGAATTGGTCTCCAAAAAAGCCAAGTAAATTGAGACATGATCTTTCGCATTCTTGCTCTTGTATCCATTTGGATAGATAGATAATTTCCTGAGTTAATTGTAGGTTGAATTGTGTAAGATAAAGAATACATTTACAAAATAAAATGCTTATATATATATAACACTTACTTCCAATAATACCAAAAGCTCTTTCAATTCGAATGCATTATTAAATTACAAAAATAATGGAAAATGCAAACAATTAATTATTACAAATAAAACAACCTTGAGAGTATAGATATTTTGATAATATAGCATTTTTAGGGTTTTTTTTTTTTTTTTCAATTTCATTTTCTTGCACCAAACTTCCTGCCTCCTGCACACATATTCTTAAAAGTTAAGATATAATTAATCATGTATTAAGTAGATTTAAATAAGAATATATTTAATCATTTATTATATCGATTTAATAGGAAGAATATTAAAAGATAAATATTTATTAATATATTAAATATATTTAATTGGATAAATGCCAAAACGTAAATATTTATCTTGACTCTTGGATTATGATTGTTTCAAGGGTATATACCCGGACCTGGCAGGGTACCTAGGTTTTGACCGTCCATGTATCCACTTGGGAAAAATCTAAATTTTACAATCCAGGTACTCGGCCTGGAAATATCCAACCGGGTATCCGGGTATCTATACCCAGGTTCTAACTTTTTTTTTTTTCAATTTTTATTTTTTATAATAGAAATTTAAAACCATTTATCCCCTTAATTTTTCTATGACCTTTTTTTTTTTTTTTTTTTTTTTTAGGGAATATACATACCTAGATTTGTTTTAAAGAATTTTATTCCTTTCTAAGTTTAACTTTTTTGTTTTCTTTTCTTTTTAGAATTTTTTAGAATGTATTAAATATGCATTCAATACACTATAATTATTTCCAGAAATAAATGCTTTTCAATTTTAATTATTATTATAAATGATAATAAATACATTTTAAATAAATTAAAATATCAAATTAATGGTAATCTGTGTTTTTTTTAAGGAACTAATGGTAAATTTTACAAACATATAAATGTCAATATATTAATGGTAAAAGTCTTCACTACTATTTAAATCTCCACTCTTTTTTTATTTATTTTCTTTCAAACTCTCATTTTTTTTTAATAGAAACACATGATACTACATTACTACCCCAATCATTTTTAACTCCACTACTATTTGTATCATATGGTGAGAATGTGATTGAAGAAAAATATTGATGACAAATGATTCACAAATTTTTTACTTCTAGTAGTGTTGACGTCCTAGTAGAGATTTGAGTTTTTTTTTGTTTTTTTTTTTGGAAGAATGGTAAAGAAAGGTTTGTCTATTTTATTTTGTTTCATCTTTTTTTTTTCTTTTTTTGAAATAATCAAAAAAATGTAAAAAAAAATTTAGGGTTTATTTTTTTATTTATTTTAAATTTGACAATTAGTTTTTTTTTTAAAAAAAACGGGTTCCAACTGTGTACTGGGTATACCCTGACCCGGACTGGTACACAACCATCCGGGTACAACCCGGAATTTCCGGCTCAGGTAAGGAATATTAATACAACAGTAATTATAGACCTCAAAACAAATGCTCTCTATCTTCTTCCCACATTCTATCTCCTCTCTCTCTTTAAACAAAAACATTTCAGTTTTGATTTTTATCTTTCTTCTTGCATGTTCATCATTGTCATTTCATTTTCAGAATGTTCCAAAACAAATTTTGCTATCTCCATGAAAACACATAACTCTTCAAATAACACAAAAAATAATGATTATTAATCTAATTTCAGTAATTGGAAGTGCATCACATTGGAGACCGGAGAGGATGCATCTCATTAAAAAAAAATTATAATGAACAAATGGATAGAGTTCATATGGAAAATTAATCTCCAGCTTATTGATTTCATACTTTCATTCTCATCTTTTGGGGAAAATATTTAATTTGCTTTTAACTTTGTTTGAATGTGTAGTGTTTACCTATTTCAATAATGCATAAGTTTAGAAATTGATTGATTGTTTTTTTTTCAATTCATACCGGAGGAGAGTTGAAAAGAAAAATTAAACATAGAAGAGAGAAAAAGAGAGAGGAGATAAATGCTAATATAAATGGGAAAAGGAACTACTCAAGATACAAAATTAAAAGAGGACAGATAAAAAATATATATATACTATTAATTTTTGCAATTACATACGGTCAACATTCACATGCGAATGTAGTTCATCAAACTTTCACTTTCCTATATCCTAACTGCTCATAGCGATTAGTCTTGCAACTGCATCCTTGTCCATGTGGCTTTATGTCTCCATCTCCTTATCAATCATCCACTACAAATCCCTAACCCTTTTTAGTAGTTTGTCAATATTCTCGTTGTTGTAAGTGTTAACATGGCCATTGCAAACCATTGATGTTCCTGGAAAAAAAAATGCAGTTTTTGATAGAGTTAGGTTATGGAAGAAGAAAGTACGTTGAATTTGAAAATGTAAATGTGTAGAAAATGTAAATTTGATTGAAAAAATATATCAGGTGTCCACCCTAATATATAGAGGTGCAGAGCCGTTTCCAGACATTTCGATGCCCCATTCAATTAATGATATTAACAAAATTTGAGGCCCTATATAAAAATTATTATCATTAACATAAAAAATATTTAAATCCGTTTGGCCATAAAAGAACCCCTTCTCCCTCATAAATGATTCAAGAAAAGCTTAACAAATTGACTACACAATACACATAGATATGAGAACTGAGATCACTAAAGCCTAAAATTAGTGGATACTATTGTAAATAAAATAAATAATTAAAAGATGAGTCAAAATCAAGATGTAGAAATTAATTGAAAACATAAACCATACCTTCAAACGGCAACGGCTTCAATATTGACAAAGACATATAGTTTCAAACTTTCAAGAAGAAGAGAGAGCCAGAGAAGTTTTAGAGTCAGCCGAGAGTTTTCTTCAAAGTAATAAAAAATGTTTTTGATTCGTTTAGCACTTTAGCCTTTAGGTCATTAGGTGTTGTTGTTTTTAATTATTTTACTGTTTGTTTTTGTTTTAAATAGTGTAGTCTCAGAATCACGATTCAATTAGGCTTTTGAAGTTTATTTTTGTTTAGTTAAATTAGTTCATTGGGCCTTAATTTGAAAAAGAAAATAAATAAATAAAAGCAATAAAAGGTTTGGAATTGGGTCATGTTTAAACTTAAATAGATTTGGTCTTGAGGCCCCTGATTTTCCAAAAGAAGAAGAAGTAAATTGGGCTAGTTGGGGTCCCCAGCAAAATGCTGTGTTTACTGCCCCCATGGGCCGGCCTTGTAGAGGTGGTGTAATATCGTATTTAAGTGCATTGAACACTGAATATGGGAATCAAAATTATAATTTATAACTTAGCATCTAATCGTTTCAAAAAAAAATTATTATCAACCGTTACATTTTTAATTAATGCAATAATAAAATTAGAATGTGTTGTTGTATGATATTGTTGAGGAATACCAAAAGAATTTTAAATATTTATTAAATTAGTTTAATAAGAAGAAAACCAAAAGATAAATAATTTTTAATCATATTAAAAAGTTTAGACAATAAATGGAATAATAATATATATATATATATATATATATATATATATATATATAGACAATAAATGATATATCATATATTAAATTAGTTTAATAAGAAGAATTCCAAAAGATAAATAATTTTTAATCATATTAAAAAATTATGACAATAAATGGAATAGTAATATATATATATATATATATATATAGACAATAAATAATATATTAATGTATTTAAATCTAAATCTCCCTCACGGCGACATGTGGCGCTGTGAGGGTCAACTTTTATATATTATATAGATATAGATATAGATATTTTATGTATATATTATTCTTTTTAAAAGTATTCTATACTTATAATAATGCCGCATGCAACACAACTTTTATATATTATATAGATATAGATATAGATATTTTATGTATATATTATTCTTTTTAAAAGTATTCTATACTTATAATAATGTCGCATGCAACACTACATAATATTAAAACATATTAAAAAAAAAAAAACGGTTAAATAGGTATATAAGAGATTTTTTAAAGAACAAACAAAACAAAAGAAAAAGAAAGTACCTTTCGATGAATGGTAGTATGAACGATATCAATCTACACAAAATTGAAAAACAATTATACAATTATGAACGTATTAAATAATGGAAACAAAATAAAACCAAAAAAAAATATGTACCTTTACACAAAAGAATGTATCACTCTATTCTATTGAAGATATAATAACATAACCCTAACATTAACACGTATGAGGGCTATTTATAGAAAATCATAGAAACTGAAGAGTTAGTAGTGGAATTTTAAATTTTAGAAAATAGTGAGAAATGAAGAGCTATTAGTGGAATGAATTAATTTAAATTGGATATTATTATTCTATTAATTAGAGAGACTTAACCGATTTGATTTTACTATTATGTTAAATAGGAAAATGACAGTTATCATGAGAGATTGAAGGACTCCAATAGCCATGTATGCATTCTTTAACCTTGATGGATTAATTTAAATTGGATATTATTATTCTATTAATTAGAGAGTTTGACCGGTTTGATTTTATTATTATGTTAAATAGCAAAATTTGGCAGTTATCATGAGAGAGACCGAAAGACTCCAATAGCTATGTATGTATTCTTTAACCTTGAATGAATTAATTTAAATTGGACATTATTATCCTATTAATTAGAGAGATTTGACCGGTTCGATGAGAAAATCAATAATAAATAATTAATGGACCAATGAATTTAATGCCACAGATTCTTATTAGTAATTAATATGGCCAAAGCTCCTCCTATTAGCACTTAATAATTAATAAATATTTAATGATAAAGCCACCAAACGATGACACGTGTTAAGGTGAGGTTCCATTTTACTATATTACTAGTTTGTAGCCCGCACGATGTGCGGGCATTGTAAAATCTGTTGGGAGATTATAGTTGTAATATTACTTGGTGGATTGGGTAAGGGGAGTTATTTAAAAAATGGAGGTTGTTAAAGAGTAGACGATATGAATTGGGAACAATGGTGGAAATGAATTGATACACAATCGTCATTGTTTTTTTGTTTTAAAATTGCTTCGTATTTTTCAATTTTGACCTTCAAAGATTTATTCTCTTCAAGTGCCTCGTCAAATCCTCCATTGATTCTATGATAACACCACTTGTAGTATTGGAAGTTAGAGAAGTTGAAATCACAAACTTCAAATTTGTATTTCATTTGCAGATAATCAACTGTTTCTTTAGCGGCATCTTGCTCATACTTAATTTTATGTTTTGAAAGGACACCCCAAAACACTCGGGTTTTGAATGTGGAGTCAATATTAAGTTCGATCTCAACGTATGCTTTAAACAATTCTAGACCCTCAACTTCGTATCCTTAGCCGTATTTTCTTATTTTTAATTTGTCCACCACATTATCAACTAGGCTTTTATAACATATATCAACACACAAAGGTTCCATATCGACTAATCTGCACATGCATAGAGAAAAGATATTCATATTACAATTCATTTAATTAATCGGAAATTTCACAATGTCTACATGTGGAAATGTTATATTAGGATATGTAATTTAACTTTTTTTTTTTTTTTTTTTAATGGTAAAACAAAATTTGATATTTGGTAGAATTTATGTTTTTTTTAAAAAAAAAAAAAACCATATTACCAAAAATTAAAAAAATTAAAATCTAATCAGGGCAGCCTTTGCTAATGTACTTTTTAAAATACTATAAACATGATTAGGAGACATCTAAAATTATCATTATCATCCTCCATGAAATGTAATATTTAATATTCAATATACAGTGAATATTCAATCACAAAATTTGAATGAAAATAAAAGTTAAGCTAATTGTTAAATAGCATTATCTTTATCTACATTTTTTTTTTAATTTCTTTAGTTGTTTCTTTTGTGATTTCTATGTTTTATCAAATCCAATTAATACTAAGAAATATAATACGATATTAGTAAATAGTAAAAAAAAAAAAAAAAAACAGCAAACACTGATCCATAAATTTTTAATTTTTTTTTTATATTATTTAAAAAAAAACAGAAATCTATTCTAATATACTTATAATAAGGTTGCATGCAACTCTACATAATATTAGTTCATATTCAACTTTTTTTTATAAACAATTATATAAAATAAGAAAGAAAGAAATAAGTCCATATCCGAATTGATGTATGCACACATCGACAAATTATATCAAAGAAAAAAAAAATACCTTATTCTTATTTTTACTAAGGATTGTGTGAAGAAAAAATTTATTTTCTCCAACTGAAAACATTGAACAGGGACTTATTTTTTAACATTACCTTTATCTTCAATTCAAAATTTTTTTTTTTTTTTTAATTTTTATCTAGAATTTCTGGTTTCAGTTAATTTTTTTTTTTTTTGAATTACTTTGTATTCTAATCTCAATCTAAATTATAAGATAAGTAGATAAAATGATAAATTGTAGTCCATAAAATCTAAATTATAAGATAAGTAGAAATCAATAGCTTAAATTTTTTTTTTTTAAATTTTGTTATCCTTGTTTATAATTTTTTATTTTTTATTTTATTTTTTGTGATTTCTTTATTTGTTTCTTTTGTAATTTCTATGTGTTATCTATTCCAATTAATATCAAGAAAATATTGTACAATATTAGTAAGTATTTAAAAAAAAAAAAACGTAAACAATGTTCTAAAGCTTTTTTTTAAAATTATTTTCTGTTTATATCATTTTTTAAGTAGAAATCTATTCTATATTTATAATTTATTTATTTTTTAAAACGTAAACAATGTTCTCAAGCTTTTTTTAAAATTATTTTATGTTTATATTTTTTTTAAGTAGAAATCTATTCTATATTTATAATAGGGCCCACATGCAACACTACATAATATTAGTTTATACTTAAAATAATTTAAAAATAATTATATAAAAGAAGATCAAATGTTGTTCATAAAATCCAAATCAACACTCTTTAGAAAAAAAAAAAAAAAATCCAAATCAACACTGAAATATCAGTAAGTATTTAATAATAAATAAAATAAAACGTAAAACCAATCTCTAACTGTTTTTTTTGTTTAAATTATTCTTTTTTAGGGAAAAAACGTAAAACTAATCTCCAACAATTATATAGGTAAAAAAAGGAAAAGAATGTACATTTCTATGTATGGTTGTAGGAACGATATCAATCTGCACAAAATTGAAAAACAATTATACAATTATGAACACATTAAAAAATGGAAACAAAACAAAATCAAAAGAATATGTACCTTTACACAAAAGAATGTATCAATCTATTCTAACATTTACACGTGTGAGGGCTCTTTATAGAAAACGGTGGATATTGAAGAATTATTAGTATAATTTATAACTTTAGAAAACAGGGAAAAATGAAGAGTTTGGTGGAAATACCTGACATCTAAGGAAATGGAGAGTTTAAAATCATTAAATCAGTTAGTTTTGGTGAAAATAGAGAATTAAAAACAATTGAATCCCGTTAATATGAAAATAGAGAGTCAACTAAAACCGACTCAAAGTAAATTAATGTAATAATTGGGCAGCTAAAAATTAGGAACAATAATATTTGGCCATAATAACCGTGAAAATAGAGAGTCATGGAATTGGATACCTAAAAATTTCCTAAATTGACTCAAGTAATAACTATATAAATTAATGTAATAATTGAGCAAATTAAAATTCAAAAACTAATACAAATGACAATAATTGGACAACTAAATAATTCATAAACTGACTCAAGGCAGCTAAAACATTCAAAAAAAATAAAAAATACTAATCAATTAATGTTAATCAACAATAATAAATCTCCTCCTATTTCACATGCAATAATTGGGCAGCTAAAAAAATCAAAAACGGACGCAAATGACAATAATTGGACAACTAAATAATTCATAAACTAACTCAAGGCAGCTAAAACATTAAAAAAATATATATATACTAATCAATTAACGTTAATCAACAATAATAAATTTCCCCCTATTTCACACCTACTAATCAATAAAAATTAAATGTCAAAGCAAATTTATTCTATACTTATAATAAGGCTGTGTGCAACACTACATAATATTTATACTTATTCAAAAAAATATAAAAACAATTATATAAAAGAAAATATAATAAAAGAAGTACAAATGTTGTTCATAAAATCCAAAATATAAGACAAATAGAAATCAGCAACTGAAACTTTTTTTTTTTTTTTTTTTTATTTCTTATCTTTATGTTCAATTTTTTTTTTCCGATTTCTGTATTTTTAGTTTTTATCTTTACCAAATCTAATCGGACCTTCTTAAAAAAATTAAAAAAAATTAAAATCTAATCAGGGCAGCCTTTGCCAATATACTTTTTAAAATACTATATACATGATTAGGATATATCTAATATTATCAATTATCATCAATCACAAAATTTGAATGGAAATAAAAGTTAAGCTAATTGTTAAATAGAGTTATCTTTATCTACATTTTTTTTTTTATTTCTTTAGTTTTTTCTTTTGTAATTTCTATGTTTTATCAAATCCAATTAATACTAAGAAATATAATACAATATTAGTAAATATTAAAAAAAAAAAAAAAAACTGATCCATAAGTTTTTTATTTTTTTTATATATTATTTATAAAAAAAAAAACAGAAATCTATTCTATATATACTTATAATAAAGTCGCATGCAACATTACATAATATTAGTTCATATTCAAAAATTTTTTATAAACAATTATATAAAATAAGAAAGAAAGAAATAAGTCCATATCCGAATTGATGCATGCACACACCGACAAATTATATCAAAGAAAAAAAATATACCTTTTTCTTATTTTTACTAAGGATTGTGTAAAGAAAAAATTATTTTCTCCAACTGAAAACATTGTACAGGGACTTATTTTTTAATATTATCTTTATCTTCAATTTTTTTTATAATTTTTTTTTTCTATCTTTATCTAGAATTTCTGGTTTCAATTAATATATATATATATATATATATATATATATATATTTGAATTACTTTGTATTCTAATCTCAATCTAAATTATATGATAAGTAGGTAAAATGATAAATTGTAGTCCATAAAATCTAAATTATAAGATAAGTAGAAATCAACAGTTTATTTTTTTTTTATTTAAATTTTTTCTCCTTGTCTATAAATTTTATTTATTTATTTATTTTTGTAATTTCTATGTTTTATCTATTCCAATTAATATCAAGAAAATATTGTACAATATTAGTAAGTATTAAAAAAAAAAAAAGTAAAAAATGTTCTCAAGCTTTTTTTTAAAAAATTATTTTCTGTTTATATCATTTTTTAAGTAGAAATATATTATATATTTATAATTATTATTTTTTTAAAAACGTAAACAATATTCTCAAGCTTTTTAAAATTTTTTTTTTTCTGTTTATATATATTTTTTAAAGTAGAAATCTATTCTATATTTATAATAGGGCCGCATGCAACACTACATAATATTAGTTTATACTTAAAATAATTTTAAAACAATTATAAAAAAGAAGATTAAATGTTGTTCATAAAATCCAAATCAACATTGAAATATCAATAAATATTTTTAAAAAATAAAAAAATAAAAACGTAAAACCAATCTCTAACTTTTTTTTTTTCTGTTTAAATTATTCTTTTTTAGGGAAAAAACGTAAAACTAATCTCTGACAAGTATATAGGTAAAAAAAAAGTAAAAGAATGTACCTTTCTATGTATGGCTATAGGAACGATATCAATCTACACAAAATTGAAAAACAATTATACAATTATGAACATATTAAAAAATGGAAACAAAACAAAATCAAAATAATATGTACATTTACACAAAATGATGTATCAATCTATTCTAGCATTTACACGTGTGAGGGCTCTTTATAGAAAACAGTGGATATTGAAGAATTATTAGTGCAATTTATAACTTTAGAAAACAGGGAAAAATGAAGAGTTTGGTGGAAATACCTGACATCTAAGGAAATGGAGAGTTTAAAATCATTAAATCAGTTAGTTTTGGTGGAAATAGAGAATTAAAAACAATTGAATCCCATTAATATGAAAATAGAAAGTCAACTAAAACCGACTCAAAGTAAACTAGTGTAATAATTGGGCAATTAAAAATTTGGAACAATAATATTTGGCCATAATAACTGTGCAAATAGAGAGTCATAGAATTGGATACCTAAAAATTTCCTAAATTGACTCAAGTAATAACTATATAAATTAATGCAATAATTGAGCAAATTAAAATTCAAAAACTGATACAAATGACAATAATTGGACAACTAAATAAATCATAAACTGACTCAAGACAGCTAAAACATTCAAAAAAAGAAAAAGAAATACTAATCAATTAATGTTAATATATCAACAATAATAAATCTCCTCCTATTTCACATGCAATAATTGAGCAGCTAAAAAAAATCAAAAACTGACACAAATGAGTTAAAACATTAAAAAAAAAAAATACTAATCAATTAACATTAATCAACAATAATAAATCTCCTCATATTTCACACCTACTAATCAATAAAAATTAAATGTCAAAGCATCCACAAGACGACACGTGTCAATGTGAGGTACCATTTTACTATATTACTAGATTGCATCCCACACGATGTGTGGGAACTATAAAATATAATGCAATAATAATTTAATGATTTAACTTATTGGTCTAAGATATTGAATGTATTGGTGATGAAAAATAATCATGGGGTATTTGTCTAGATTTATTTCTATTACATCTCCAACAAAAATTAATCAATAGTTTCTCATATGGTATATTGAAACTGTATGATAATATATTATTCATCAAGCATAATATATGATCTAATAATAGTAATAATTTTCATTAAATCTAGAAAATCAACTATTAATTGTAAAAAAAATGAAGAGTTGAAGAATATAAAACTGAAGGGTTGAATATAATTTTTTTAAAAAAAACTAATTAATGGTCAAGCCTTATCATAATGACACATGGCATGTTAAGGCTCCAAAATAAGATAAAACAATTAGATAAAATAAGAAAGAAAGAAATGTGTCTATATCCGAATTGATACATGCACATATCGACGAATTATATCAAAGGAAAAAAAAAATACCTTTTTCTTATTTTTACTAAGGATTGTATGAAGAAAAGATTTATTTTCTCCAAGTGAAAACATCGAACATGGACTAAATTTTTTAACATTATCTTTATCTTCATTTTTTTTTTTTTTAATCTTTTTCTACAATTTCTGGTTTCAATTAATTTTTTTTTTTTAAAAATTACTTTGTATTTTAATCTCAATCTAAATTATAAGATAAGTAGATAAAATGATAAATTGCAGTCCATAAAATCTAAATTATAAGATAAGTAGAAATCAACAGCTTAATTTTTTTTTTTAATTTTTTATCCTTGTCTATATTTTTTTAATTTTTTGTGATTTCTTTATTTGTTTCTTTTTTAATTTATATGTTTTATCTATTCCAATTAATACCAAGAAAATATTGTACAATATTAGTAAGTATTTAAAAAAAAAAAAAAAAAAAACGTAAACAATGTTCTCAAAATATGAAATAAACCTAATCATTTTGTTCATTAGTAGATTTGATAACTCGAAACTGGATATAATTAGATAAAATTATGGTCTATTATGGTGTATTGATATTGCAATTACTTGACTCACTTGAACTTGTTTTCTGTTAATTTCTGCTATCAATTACACATGAAAAACACAGTTACACATGCTTAATTTCCTTGGTACAAAACTATCAAAGAGGAGCTCCATCCAATTAGGTGTAATTTGTGTGAGTACATGTGTACGTTTAAAATGCCATTAGAGATTAATATTCTTTTAATCAATCATGATCAATCGAATATTGATCCCAACATATACAGAAAATATTATCTCTAAAATTGATGGAGAAACAGCATAGTTGGTTCATTTTCGCTAACTTCTTTTTTGCTTAAAGTCTATGGGATTATCTTATGGAAATGTGACCCCTACCCAAATAACCACTCTACAATTGTTATGCTTTTCTGTTCAAATCAACACTGAAATATCAGTAAGTATTTAAAAAAAAAAAAACATAAAACCAATCTCTAATTTTTTTTTTCTGTTTAAATTATTCTTTTTTAGGGAAAAAAAACGTAAAACTAATCTCTAACAATTATATAGGTAAAAAAAAGGAAAAGAATGTACATTTCTATGTATGGTTGTAGGAACGATATCAATCTACATAAAATTGAAAAACAATTATACAATTATGAACATATTAAAAAATGGAAACAAAACAAAATCAAAAGAATATGTACCTTTACACAAAAGAATGTATCAATTTATTCTATCATTGACACGTGTTAGGGCTATTTATAGAAAACAGTGGATATTGAAGAATTATTAGTGGAATTTATAACTTTAGAAAACAGGGAAAAATGAAGAGTCCGGTGGAAATACCTGACATCTAAGGAAATGGAGAGTTTAAAATCATTAAATCAGTTAGTTTTGATGGAAATAGAGAATTAAAAACAATTGAATCCCGTTAATATGAAAATAAAGAGTCAACAACAACAGACTCAAAGTAAATTAATATAATAACTGGACAACTAAAAATTTGGAACAATAATTCTTATTAGTATTTGGCCATAATAACCGTGCAAATAGAGTCATGGAATTGGATACCTAAAAATTTCCTAAATTGACTCAAGTAATAACTATATAAATTAATGCAATAATTGAGTAGATAAAAAAATTCAAAAACTGATGCAAATGACAATAATTGGATAACTAAATAATTCCTAAACTGACTCAAGGCAGATAAAACATTCAAAAAAAAAAAAAAAAATACTAATCAATTAATTTGGCCATAATAACCGTGCAAATAGAGTTATGGAATTGGATACCTAAAAATTTCCTAAATTGACTCAAGTAATAACTATATAAATTAATACAATAATTGAGCAAATAAAAAAAAATTCAAAAACTGACATAAATGACAATAATTGGACATCTAAATAATTCCTAAACTGACCCAAGACAGCTAAAACATTCAAAAAAAAAAAAAAAAACTAATCAAACTCCTATTTTACACCTACTAATCAATAAAAACTAAATGTCAAATCCTCCACACGACGACACGTGTCAAGGTGAGGTACCATTTTACTATATTATATAGATATAGATATAGATTAGCAACTCAGGATGTAAACATGGATTAATAATCACAGCATGCAGGTCAAAACATTCCCGTCGATGTATATTATAAATATTCCATTTATGGTGACGGTAATTCGAACCTAAAATATTGTCATGTCAAATGATTATCATTAATTTCCACCAAGTTCCCATCAATATTACTCCATCATCTTTTGTTAAAAATTGTAATAATAGACCTTAAAAGAGTAGTGACTTTTTTCAAGGATAGATTCCTCCGATACCAAATTCTTGGTCCTATGTACCACTAGATATCTTATAGTCGAGAGTGACATTATAACCCTAATCAGATCATACAACATGACATGATCTTAACATGATACATCCAAAGATTTTTTTCCTTCTTATCATGATAGGAGTCCAATGTGCCTTGTAGAAAAAGCCCGAAGGCTTTGTGAGCCCATGAATATATAGATAATAATGGGAAGAATCTCTTGCTGAATAGAATCATAGATAGAGGAAGTAAGTTAGTGCTCAATGATGGGAGTGCAAAGCAAAGATGCCCACTCTTCATATCATGATATATATAAAAGTATTGGGTGTTGATTTGGCATATGGGAATTGCCCCAAATCTTATATGGCATTTCCTCATTAGCTGCTTTTACAACCGACAACATAATCTTCTGTTAGAGGAGCTAACTAATGCAAGTGCAAGATGAGAAGAAGAAGAAGAAAAAAAATGGGGTTGCTTTTGTGAGGAATTGACAGCCATTTTGTTCATGGATAATTAATTAATTTGATTTTTTTTTTTTTTTAATAACATCAATTGAAAGTGGTAAAGATGGCCACAGGAGTTTGATTAGGTTGATTTCATGCGACGGCAAGCCGCGTCCCAGCATTATATATATATGTATGTATTGGCTATGTTTAATATTCTTTGCAACTTTTTCTTTCTATAATGCATCTCTCTTTTTAAAGTGAGAGGGAATAAGGATGTGCTTTGGAGATCAGTCAATTATCTCCTCATTTCTTTTGCATTTCAATTTCATTTCATAGGATAGAGTTTTAATTTGTGGGTTCCTTCATGTAGACTACATTCAATCATAGTTTTACATGATATTGATATTACTGTATATGAAAGTTGAAACTATATATAGTGCATTGATATTATAATAATTACATTTTTGTCTATATAAATCTAGAAACTTTCATTTACATCCCTGGTCAACTATTATGTACTCTAGGTTGGTTTCTTATGTTCATATACACGATTCAATGTATTTGATATGAATTTGGTGGCATTCATATTGATAATAGAAAATTTTCTATGCCATATATTGGGAAACTAAAAAAAAAAAAAAAAAAAAATGTTGAAGTGTTGAATTTATGGACAAAAATATCAATTAGCTGTTTTTTGACAATTACGATTTGGTCCTTATAACTTTTAAAACAGTGCATTGATATTATAATAATTACATTATTGTCTGTATAAATCTAGAAACTTTCATTTACATCCCTGGTCAACTATTATGTACTTTAGGTTGGTTTCTTATGTTCATATACACGATTTTAAGTCTCAGCCCAGATAGAGTACAATAACACTTAGGATAATAGATAAACATGATTACTTGATCCTATTATCCTAAGGTCTCTAAACTAAGGACCTCTAAGTCAAGTCATTTAAACTAGAAACAAACATAAACCGGTTTTGTTTTCTTCAAGCTTCAATAAAATATATTTTTGATGTTTAAAAACTTGTGTTGTTATGCCTCTGCATGCATGTAAAGTGATTTTATTAAAAAAAAAAAATTACATCTTTGCATGGTGCCTTTTGCTATATTTTCAATATATTTTTAAAGGTATTCCCAATATATTTAAAACTTTACCGTTTGTTATCATCAAAATTAAGTATTAAAACCTTGATGCTAACACTAATCAATAAATTAGCATAAACTTCCTAAATTAACCGTACACAATAAATTATTACCAAAATAATCATAATCCACAAAAAATATCCACCAAGCTAGATTATGAAACTATGAACTATGAAATATTTTATCTATTTTTAGCATGATCCGAATAAAAAACAAAATCTCACTATTATGAAGCTCAATTGGAAATTAAGGTTTTCCATTCAACCCAAACCCAATAACCGAGAAAAGAAGCAAATGATGGATTCTACCCTTCAAAAATTGTATGTACACCCCTTTTTATATGTAAGCCCCATTAAATTTTTTTTAAATTTTAGAGTTTGTAAGTACACCCCATATATTACAAAAAATGTCATTTTTAATGTTTTTTTTTTTTTTTTTTTTTTCCTGGGAAAACTTTCTTTCAGTTTTTGATACTACTGTAAACTAATAAGTAAAAAAATAAAAAATGAAAATGAAAAAATGTGAACTTTCTTTCTTATTTTTTTAAGAAAAATTTCATTAACTCAAACAAAACTGGAAATTAAATACAAAACTGCCAAAAACATTTCAACAACCAATTTGGAAACGATCTGCTCCCAAACATAACAAAACTAGGAATATAAGGGCGCGTTTGGTATCATTTTTAAAATGGTGTTTTTAAAAACTTGTTTTAAAAATGGAAATCATGTTTTAAAAATGATGTTTTTAAAAATGTAATGTGTTTGGTAGTGTTTTTTAAAAGTAGTTTTTTGAAACGGAAAACGATGTAAAAGTGTTTGGTTGTTGTTTTTAAAATGAGTGAAATAGTTGTTTGGAGTGAAATAGTTGTTTGGAGGGAAAAGTTAAGGTTTATTTTGAAAACCTGTTTTGAAAACAATAGAAAACAATAAAAAGTTGTTTTTAATTTTTTAATTATAACTTTTAAAAAGTTGTTTTTTGTTTTTAAAAACAGTTTTGTAAAACGTTTAACCAAACAGCATCCTAGTTGTTTTTTATTTTTAAAAACAAAAAACTGTTTTCAAAAACAGATCCAAACACCACCTAAGAGAAAGAATTAATTCCATATCTATAAGCTAGAGAGAATTAATGTTTTGAATTTTTTTTTTGTCTTGATGAATGACGACAGTGCTTGATCATATTCAAGGCATCTGATATTCTGATTCAATTCTTAGAGGGAATAAGTTCTTCACATGATCACATAAGCCAATTTAATTCCTTCCAACATGGCTTTTGATTCAACAACCTCCATTTCCATTCTTCCCATACAAATCAAAGCAGCAGTCATAACCACAAGCAGTGGTGTGCATGTGGCAACTGCCCCCCATGCATGTCGAATCGTTCCGGCAGTGCCCGAGTTCGAACCAACGCCGCCGGAGCACCTTGTGGCCAGGGGATGTGCCTCCCTCACTGAGTGGGGATTAGTTCCACCAATGTGTAGGGACCACCTAACGGTTTAAACAACCCCCCGCCCCCGCCCCCCCCGGAAAAAAAAAAAAAAAAAAGCAGTGGTCATATAAATAGATCCTTTTATTTTTAAGGGAAAATTGTATTTTAGTCCCTGTAGTTTGCCTTAATCTGGGTTTAGTCCATGGTTTTTTGGTATTGTAACTTTCAGTCCATCTGTATTCTGACAATATGAATTCCAGTCCCTACCGTCCAATTCTGTTAGGGTTCCGTCAAGTCAACGAGGGTCAACGAGGGTAAATAGGTAAAATAACATCAGATATTCTAGAAGCTTATATAACCAAAGGGTATAATAGTAATTTACAAATTAATTTTACAAAAACAAATATATAAAAAACAAATTTATTAATTAATTACAAAACTAATTAAATCAAACACCACCACCAGCAGTCTTCTTCTACCCAAACAAGTTTCTCTCTCTCACCACCACCGGAACACATTCAATCAACCCAAACCATTCATCTCTCTTCATCTCTCTCTCTCACAACCAGATTCCATCAACACCCAAACCAAACAACGGCGACGGCGATGAGCGCGGACCATACAACGTCGACGGAGCGATCTGCACTGCACGGAGGAGTGATCTGCACCGCACGGAGGAGCAATCTGCACCGCACGGAGGAGCAATCTGCTCCGGAGCTCGTCCGCAAGCTTCATCTCACTCCGATCAACGCTGCTGGTGGATTTTTTGGGTTTGTTTGATTATGTTTTGATTGGGTTTCTGGGAAAATTGGGTTTGGGGTTTTTATTTTGGGATGAAGTAAGGATTTTTTCTGGTGATTTTCGGTTTTGATGTGGTTTTTTGGTATGATTTTTTTTTTTTCTGGGTTTCATTTTTTCTGAGATGATGATGGGTTTCAAACTTTCAATTTCTGGATTTTTGGTTGGATTATGTTGAATGGAAAAAGGAAAAATCAAAATGATTTTTGTATGATGATGGTTTGACTTGTGTTTCATTTGGACTTGAATCAGTTGGATAGTGAATTGAATCTGAATTGAATTGGTTGGATGATGATTGAATCGGTTGTATGATGATGGTTTGCCTTATGTTTCATTTTTATTATTTAATTAAATTATATTTATTAATTTAAATGCATTTAATATATATATATATATATATATATATATATATATATATATATATATATATATATATAATATTTTAATGTATTTTATTGGTTAGGGTTGGAATTTGTATTCTCATTTTTTTATATAATTATTATTTATTTTTTAAATAAATAAATCCCCACCATCCATCTCAGATTTGGATGGTGGAGATTTAAAATATATTTGTATTTTATTTCCCCCTTTATTATATATATATATATATATATATATATATATATTAAATCTGTTATATATATATTATTAAATCTGTTTTTAATTTTTAGTTAAGGGTAAAATGGTCTTTCAAAGGGTATCAGAAAGTATTAGGGGCATTAAGGTCATTCACACGCCTGACATGCCAGAAAGTGTACTTTTAACGGATTCTGTTACAGAAGGACTAAAAGTTACAATAAAAAAAAACCGTGGACTAAACGTGGAATAAGGCAAACTACAGGGACTAAAATGCAATTCTCCCTATTTTTAATTAAATGATTTTATGTCTGTAAAACTATTTTATAATAGTTTAATTTAAATAATAACTATTTAATTTTAATTAATATTTCCAAAAGATATTTTATAAGTTCACAATATTAAAAACGGTATTAATGTGATAGAGACCTACATTTATAATTATTTTAATCTTTTTAATAGTTTTATTTACGGGCATATTGGAATCATAAGAAAATTACTAATTAGGATATAGATACAGTTTTATAAGGGTATAAATATGTCTACTCTATACATAATAATTGGCAGGCCAAAATTGGCCTGTGATTCGAGGAAGCAAAAGTGAAGCCCAATGGGCCCTTTTGAGAGCCCAACAACTCTAATCATTGTGAGTCAGATCTGGAGGAGGTTTAAGCCCACAAATATAACAATTTAATAAATTGGACTATAAAATTAAATGAGTTCAGGCCCACCTGTATATTTCTGTCTCCCTTTTAGTCAACGGCTTGAACTGATGGATCAACCAAGACTGATTTTTGGTCAACCACGTGGTTCATGAATTAATTTCGGATTTTCTCCTTTGTCTGATTTTTTGTTTTGCTTTTCCTTATCCAGAACATCTATAAATATTGTATGATCATGGTTTGTTACTTTAATTCATCTCCACAAATGTTTCATTCAAACTAAAATCATCTTAAAAAATAGTTCAACAAAAAGTCAGACCATGAGAGAATCCGAACTCTGAACGAATCATTACAGTCCATGTTAATAATGGCCCTTCACCGGCAAACAACTCCCCCCCTGTAACTTTTATAGTGTTTACAGATTGAATGCTGATACAAGAACTACTACTGAACTGAAAACTGTAAAATTTAACTTGAACCTGAACAATTTTATGTTGTGTATATAAAATCTAAATAGAGCTGTCACATGCACAAGGTACATCATATATCATGGCTGGTGACCAAAAATTTAGTTCTAGATTTTGAGTGTACGCAACTCTTGTGTGAGAATCTATATTAATATCGTTATTATTATATGTAATACTGTCCCCTCTCACCCTGCTCAAGCTCAATTTCCGATGACTGGCATATCAAATTATTGAATCAGTTATAACTAACGAGTAGGGACGGAGCCAGAAAATTTTGTTTGGAGAGATCAATACACTAATAAGATGGGACGGAAAATGAATTTTTTTTATCTTAAAAATTACTTGTCAATCGCTTTTTGGAAGACAATTTGTCTACAATTGGTAGTGGACTGGTGCATGTATGTCGTTTAATAAAAATTAATAATAAGTGATAGGTCCAATTTTGGCCTGAAGCTTTTTTTGGTCATCCATGGAGTGCTGATCCAGATTTGATCTTTATCAACTACTGTAAAGATCAACGGTGATTCATTATCCTATTTTCGACTAGCTCACAAGTCACAATCATCTAAGGATTGGATCAAACGCCAACTACTAATTACTAAATTATATAAGCCCCGTGACAAAATTGAATATCAAAATCACCGAGACTTGTTGATCCAATTTTGATGCTTCAAATTAAATATATGTAAGAGAAAAATTAAACTCTGTTAAGCTTGTTTTATTGATTCTTCAATTTCTTTGCGTCTCCTTTTACAGGTTACAAACACACAAGACTACAGATTCGAGTCAAAGGGCTACTATTTTACAAGTCTAATATGTTACATAATACAAATTAACATGGTACAACAACCAGAATGATCCAAAACTCTCAGACACCAACTGCCTAAATCGACAAAATTAAGGGTCCGGATTTGTTTTCTCGTTCTCTTTCGCTTCCATTTTCTTAGTTGAATCGTCTTTGTTGATGACGATTCGTACTAGTTTGCATGGATCAGCTTCCTCCAGCATTTGAACCACACTTCTCATGGTGGGTCTCAAGTTTGGCTGCCTTGCCGTGCAGAGAATTGCAATTCTCAGTACCTTGATAGCATCTTCTTTGAAAACTTCTGGGATTCTTGAGTCCACGATGCTCATAACACTCTTTCTACTATTGATCTTACTGCTAATCCAGTTCACTATGTCCTTGTTCTCTCCGAACTCTGGCTCTATCGGCCTCTTTCCCGTAACTAGCTCCATTAACACGACCCCAAAACTGTACACATCACTCTTCTCACTGACCTTGCACGTGTAGCCATACTCTGAAAGATTAACAATACCAAATCAAAAAATAGCTAAACTAAAACGAAATTAAAATTCACTAAACAAAAGAAAGAAAATAAAATAATAGAAATTTAATTGCTTACCAGGAGCAATGTAACCGAGAGTTCCAGCAATGACTTGGGTGGAGTCCTTGCCACCATTATTGGCTTGAACAATCTTGGCAAGGCCAAAATCAGCTATTGTGGGCTTCATGAACTCATCCAACAAAATGTTACTAGACTTGACATCTCTGTGAATAATCGGCCGATCGTATCCATGATGCAGATACTCCAATCCCTTAGATGCCCCGACCGCTATTTCGTGCCTGGTCTCCCAATCAAGCTCCATCTTATTGGAGGAGTGCAGCCGATCCCACAAGCTCCCATTAGGCATATACTCGTACACTAACAAGCTCGAGTCCTCGCTAGTAATACTACAATACAGTTTCACCACATTTACATGCCTTATTGAGCTCAATGTCAGCACCTCAGCATCGTACTCTTTAGACTTTTCAGAACGTTTGCCGAGGATTGGAGTGGTGCTTTTGATCTTTTTGCGGCCAGTAGTAGTATCAGTATTCCAAATGTGTTTCACTGCAAAATCTTTACCGCTAGAGAGTGCAGCTCTGTACACATTTCCTGACCCACCTTTTCCTATCAGATTCTCTTGCTTTATGGAATCAAGAATCTCGTCTTCAGAGAACATCAGCTCGCGAAAAGACTTGACGTCCCAAGATTCTTCCTTCAATGAACGGTCATGATCTTTTTCTCTCTTCTTTAAGTACAAGCAAATTGGAAGCGAGACAAGCAAGATCATTAAACCCAAAGCAAGGAAAAGTATGAGTGTGAAGACATCTTTTGACATCCTGGAATCCCGGGAGCAACGCTTGAAGGAGCCGATGGTCTGACTGCAGAGCCCGGGATTTCCATCGAAGCTACCATTGTATGCTTCAATGGAGAGAGATTCTGGTATTTGACCAGTCAATCTATTCTTGGATAGATCAAGAATAACTAGTTTCAAAGATGCCAAACTCCTTGGAATCTCATCAGAAAGGTCATTATCTGACAAATTAAGAGAGTTGAGAGTTGGTAGAGATCCCAAAGTCGATGGAATTGGGCCGGTAAGTGAATTTCCAGCCATGTTTAAGTCACTGAGAGAACTGCATGAACCTAAAGAGACAGGTATTGGGCCAGAGAACCTGTTGTTCTGCAGCTTAAGACTGCTCAACTGTTTCAGTTCCCCTATTGACGCCGGTATTTTACCCGAAAGTTGATTGTTATACAGCTCAATCAGCACAAAAGATGTAGCTTGGGTAATCTCTTCCGGTAATTCACCTGACAACCTATTGTTTCCAGCGAATAATTGACCCAGTGCTTTTGCATTTTCGATATCTTTTGTGATAGGCCCTTCAAATTGATTCATTGCGATATCAATGATATTCACCTTTGGCAGTGCCCATATTCCAGCCGGAACAATTCCAGTTAGCGAATTATTGCTAACTCTGAATCGCTCTATAGTCACGCAATTGGCATAACTCGCAGGGATTTCACCGGTGAATTTGTTCTGCAACATGAGAAACCCTCTCATGGTCCCTCTCTTGCACATGGTAGGTGGAATCGGACCCGTCAATAGATTCTCTGAAACATCAATGAAATCGAACTTGGCCCAAGAACCAAGATCTTGAGGCAGAGGACCAGTCAACTGGTTCGTGTATAGAGAAAGATTCACCAATTTTTGAAATTTTCCCAATTCAGCTGGTACTTCACCAGATAGCTGGTTCTCGAACAGCTGCAGAGTCACCAAATTGCTTAAGAATCCCACCTCAGACAAGTCTCCTTCAAGCTTATTCGTTGAGGCATCAAAATTTTCAAGACTTGATAAGTTGCGAAATCCAACCGGAAGTTTTCCTGTCAATAGATTGTTGTAAAGCTCCAACTGCCACAGCTTTTTAAGGTTCCCGATTTCTGCCGGTATCTCGCCAGATATATTATTATCGGAAAGCTCCAAGTTTATGAGCTCCGTTAAATTTCCAATTCCCGATGGAATCCCACCTTCCATGGAGCAGTTTGCTAAATAAAGCCAATTCAATTTGTTGAGCTTCACGACCTCGTTTGGAAATGGAGCTGGATCGAAACTATTGTCGCCGAGACTAAGTAAAATGAGATTAGTCATGTTCTCCAGCGATTTCCATGGAAAAACACCCGAAACTCCAGTGTTGTTCAAATACAAGTACCGCAATTCGCTGAGATACGATATGCTTGGAAACGAACCTGAAAAAAAATTGTTGCCCAAATCAAGATACTGTAATTTAGTGCAGTTGTTCAATTCTTCCGAGACTGAACCGTACAGATAATTGAACCCGAATGAGAGCTTGTCCAAGGACTGAAGCTGACAAATTGAATCAAGAGGCAGAGTTCCCGTCAACTTTTGATTAGAAAGCTCGATCTCTTTGACAAAGCCATCCGAATTACAGGTGATTCCCATGAAATTAGACATGTTGCCACTCGAAACCCATGAACTGAACACATCTGGGTTTGATTCTTGCAGGGAGGTTTTTAGTTTGAGCAGTATTTGGAGGTCATCTGATTTGATACAAGAGAAAATGGAGAAGAAGAAGAAGAAAAGAAACAGAGAAGAATTGGCGGTTGACATGGGTTGACTGGCTGTGAACGGCGAAGATAAGATCAAAAAGGATGTTTTAGAATTAAAATAGAGCCAATTTTCAACAGAGTTCGTCGAGGCTCAAAACAGAGCATGAAAACCGAGCACTACAAATCTATAAATCAAGTGGGGATGTGGTTGTGGAAGCTTCTAATTTTTATATTAATTAATTAATTAATAGGTGACATTAAACCGGTAACTCAAGTACATTATATTATGTTTTGTATTAATATTTGGGGCCCAAATATTTGTCTAAAATTCCATCCCAAATTATGTGAAAACAGCTTATTATTTAGGGTTAATTGCAGTAAAATACCCTGGCGTTTGGTAATATACCAGCAATATTGTACTTTTACTTTAATTATAGTAACATACCCTTGACTTGTTTGACCAATGGTAGACTTGACAGTTGTTTTAACAGTTGAAGGATAAAAATATCTTTTTCATATAATATTTAAATTTTTAAGAGAATATTTAATAAAATATATTAAAAACAAACCACCGGAGTTTACACCGGAGGAATCCGATATCTCCATATTGGAGATCTAATTTTCAACAACCAAATCTCTAATGGAATTTTCTAGTGGGATCTCCAACTCCAAGTCCCTTTCTCTGTTTTTCTCCTTTAAAATACCACATAGTCCTTTGTCGCAGCACCCGACCGCTTCTATGAGTGTTCTCTCCTTCGTCGCAGCACCCAGCCGCTTCCCTTCTCCTCCTCCTTCATACGTTGCCGTCTTTCCCGTCCCCTATTCTTAATGGTTTATTTGAAGTCTGATGAGAGGCTTCCAAGTGAAGCCTTGCCTCTAGATATTTTGGTGAGTATCAAATTAGAAGCTTTTGATAAAAACAAAGTAAGAACTGTTTTTTTGTGATTTTGTGGTTGGTAATCGAAGATGTGGCTTTGATTTTTTGCAAGTTAGGATTATATACAATCATGAAGATTTGAAACAACATTTTCATCTATCTAAAGCAATATGATAAGTCGACAAAATATAATTTACATAAAAAAAAAAAATACTTTGTTTGAATTTTAATTGGTGACTAATTTTGATTTTTGTTTGCGATTCAACTTTTAACAGACCATATTGCAAGGAGTAGCATCTGGATGCTTTGTTGTAGTTTGGATGGGATGGAAACTTGGAATATATTGATTTGTTGGAATCTTGAAGTACTTACGGATGCAATCCATGATTGATAGATTGTTGGATTTTGAGAAAAATATTGAGGTCTGTTTGAGTCTTCGAGAAAAATTAAAAAACCAGATTACCAGAGATCCCCTCTAGTTTTTAATTTTTAATTTTTAATTCTTATTTCTTATTTTTCTTACTTTGTTTTTTATTTAAGCAAATAATACAGAAATAACCAATATAAAATTAAAGGAAAGGTAATTTGGTACTTTTTGGATGCATGTTAAGATCACAATTAAATTTAGCTATGGTCAAACAAGTCAAGGATATGTTTTTGTAATAAAAGCAAAAGTACAATATTATTGTGTTATTACAAAACATCAGGGTATGTTATTGTAATTAACCCTATTATTTATAACGTTATACTATAATTAATAGGATATTTATAAATTACTTTCCAAGCCATTTAGAATAAATTTTAGAAAAGAAATTGAGTTAAAGAAGCATTACCCTTGAACATATAAATTTCATGGGGAAATTTGTGTTAATATCAAGCAAATTGTCCAAAAAGGAATTATTTTTTATTAAATTTTTAATTATTTTTTTAAACTGGAATTCATTCAAGAACTAAAAATTAGACATTAGCCTGGGCAATCAACTAGGACCAAAGGCTCAATAGAAGGAGGACAATACTCAAACCAAAAGCAATTGTGTGGCAGACAAAGCCAATTAGCTAAACTATGGACTAATGTATTCACCTTTTTAGACACAAACGAGATTGAAATCGGGAAATCCCTAAGAAATAACAAAATATCACAGATGATAACACCCGCATCGGCTTGATGAGCAACTGCAATTTGATTAATTCAGAATTCAAATGAATTTGAATTGACAATCTTAGTAAAGTGATTGGACACTTTTCTTTGTTCTTGTGAAAGGGGTTGGAATTCCTTATTTTCCTATTAAATCGTAAAATGTGAATAGATTGTAATAGAAGTTACAATTTAGATCGTGTTTGTACAGGTTGATCTCCGGGTAGATCCCAATTTGATTGGTCTTAAATTTAATTTATAAGATAGTTTTATTAATGCACATCTTTTCTTAGTTTGGGTTGTGGTCATAGAGGTGAAGCTAGTTTCCTTAAATTAGGAAAGACTTGGTGACAATGTCAATAAACTTTTAAAAATGAATGTGAATAACAATAAATCTGAAATAAAAATTTAAAAATTTAAACTATATTGTTTACAAAAATTGGCCTTAGGACATGGCCTCTCCGAGCCTCCAAGTGGCTTCACAAGCGTACCTCCCTTTCTCTAAGGACAAGTTGTAATATACTGCTCTTCCATGTTAGCTCTTCTACGTTAGTGTTTTAGTTGTAAAATGTTAAAATGTCATCGTTAGATATCAGAATTTATTATAATACTTCTTTGTCATTAGTTACTAAACTATCCACAAGCTATACAATGAGTGCCTTCATCACCTCATGAAATATAGATCACTTACATGCAATAAACTAATGACAGAATAAAGAGAAAAATTACCCTCATAACAATAGGAGCTATAAATCATTGTGGAAATAAATAGAACCTAAATAACTAGGTCCACAACAAAATTTTATAAAATAATTTTAAATTTTGTGTCAAAAATCAGTATTTTAAAATAAAAATTAATTATTTTAATATAAAAAACAATGAAATTGTTAGTTCTCTTTTTTATTTATTATTAAAAAAATAAAACCATTCCTGTTTATTGTATTCGAGTTGATTATGAATCTGTGATTATAATCATACATGTATATAACTTGTTGTTTTTCTTTTCCACATGTACAATAATTGGTTTTGAAACAAAGTCTTTCTTTAGTAGAAACACTAGAAAAGGCCAAAAGGTTATTCAACTAAAATTAGAAATCAACAAACAATAATTCGGTGTTTGATAGTGGAATCTTACCCTTCTTATCTCTTCCCAGTGGACTTTAAAGTCTTTGACAAAAAGACAAAAAAATAAATAAACTGTGATTCAAAATAAGAAAAATGAAGCCATGGATGAGATTGTGTGGAGTGTTTCTTGTCTCACCCTTCAAACAGCAAAGAAAGTATACAGGTGGAGTCAAAAAAAATTATTTGTAGGGTCATTATATTAAAAGGAAAATATTTGATATGGGTCAAAGTGTAAAAATTATAAAATATAAAGATAAATTTATAATATTTTAAAAAATTATTTATTTTTTGGAAAATGTGGCATGGCCCCTGCCAGTCCCTCTCACCATCAACCACTAATTTAATGTTATAATTGAGTTGTTGAAGGTATTCATAGTTTCATTTGATTTATATTTTAAATGAAAACTGAAATCAGATCTAGTTCGGGTTATATTTCAATCAAATAAATTAATATCACACACCTCATCAATAAGAAAACTGAACTAATTTTGTTTTCCAATTTGATAATGAAAAAAAAAATTAAAAATTTAAATCATTAATTATGTCAAGGTCGACTTAAAGAAAATAATCACGGTTTGAAATATTATCCTCGATACAAGAGTAGTTATCTCTATACTTTACGATATAATAGGTCGAGACAAGACTCGAACAATCTATATCACAAACGTAAAAAGAGAAATGCATGAAAAAGATATAATTATGTTGTTTATTCGGTTAATTTGAACTAGGTTCGGGGGGGTTTCGGATACCCACCGTTTAGTGGCCGCTGGAAGCTGAAATGACGACGAAATGCGTGGTAGCTGAAGTGAGTGGGGACGAGAGGTTTGAACACGGAAGCTTGAAGCTGCCGACGTTGACTAAAATGATTTGCTAATCTCACCCGTCCAATCGAAGCACGTGGATAATGTTTAACAAAAAGAAACTCAACACTAGTTGTTGGAGATCCAAGACGCTCTATAATAACGCGCGTGGAAGCACCTCCATCACCTGTTCACTCATTTTCAGACAAAACAAAACTCGGTTGCTTCTAAGAGGATTCGATTCATTGTATCTTATTCAGAGAAAAATGTATCCAATCGTTTTCTGTTGTTTTATGTATGATCCCAAGACCCGCGTGAAAATTTTCTTTTCTTTTTTTTTTAAAGAAAAAGAAACACTTTTTTTTTTTTTAGTAAAATAAATAATAATTAATCAACACGTGGGCTATAATCTGTGGCCAGAGAAAATCTTACATGAACACGGTGCAATGCACCAGTCCAATGGGGTACATGCCATGTGGCACAGAGAAGTTATCCATGCCACATGGCATGCACCCATTGGTTAGGGTGCATGCAAGATTTTCTTCTGTGGCTGTGTTGAAGAATTTAATTGAAGGAAATACTTGAGATTGATAGATTGTTATTCGTTTATATCAGTAAGAGAATCTATGAAGTATGAATTTGAAGTCCTTTTGAAAGCTCCAAGCTTCTTTTTCGTGATTAGTTAGAAGAAAGGAATAAAGCCTCTTTTAAACTAGGAAAATCTATGCACAATTTTTATTAACTTGTGAACAATAATATTGAGTTTTAAATATTATTCATTCTAAATCAAAAGCAGAGAACATTTAATTATTTAATGAGTTCTTCTTTAACCAATTTATCACAGCTAATTAATAAACACGTCTGTTGGGGAAGAAAATGAGCCTTCGGTGGGCCAATTCTGAATGGAATAGTCCTTTCTTGAGTAAATATGGTAAATATGGTTCTCAACTTCTGATTGGTTGAATTTATGTTTGTTCTTTCATACAGTGAAAGAAGTTCCCTTTAACAATGGTGAAATGTGGTTTATATAGATTTTGATTCTGACACGGAGGGTATTATGTTAGCAATTTAATGATATACTTCTCACACCTACACCACGAGTTGTGGGTTCAAATCCTCTTTCCCTCCCCAAACCTCAAATTCTTAAGTTAAAGAGATTGTGTACTTTCTCTTTTATCTCCAATAACGTTTCAAGTCTCACATTTACTTATAAAATCACAAAATATAGGAAGACATCTCTCATACAGTCGAAATTGCATTCCTAACCCGGTGTTTGGTAGAGAGCCACTAGCATCAAATTTATACTGAAAAGTGAAAACTCTTGCTCTCTCTCGGTCATGACAGCTGATCATGAACTAAAACCTCTAAAAGGAATTTTAAAAACAGCTCATGGTATAAAAAAAATACTTGAAAGCTAGCTAAGATAAGACGAAACAGAAAGCAATAGAAGTAAAGAAAGATTTGATTTGTGCCATGCTTGTGGTTGGCTTGAATATAATTGGGATTCCAATAAGTGACAGAATTTATGTAATAATGGGACATAAGGGTCCACCAGAGAGACTTAACTCAATAATACGTGTTGAAATATTTATAGCAAACCCTTTGAATTTATTGCTGCATGCATGAATCACGCAGGAACGTCTAAACTTTTCAATTTACTTCACAATCAATATTAATTAAGAAATTAACATGTCGGTCATCATATTTATACATATAACAAGCAACTAAATATATATATATATATATATACATACATGTATATAATAATTTGCAGATGCAGATTCGATTCTGCTATATAATTTTTTTTATACACCACCTACGCGTATAGTGACTAGAATTTGAGAAATTAACAAACTGAATTAACGCTTTTTACCATCAAACCAACTTAAACGATGATTTAATTAGTGGTTTATATAACTTTATAAGGTGAATTTCGACATATGATAATTATTATATATATTAATGTCTGAAATGGAAAATAACATTAATGAATTAGATCTAATAAATCTTGAAGGTGACATCGGTGACGACAGATTTACAATAAATTGATTATTATTATTATTATTATAAATTAAACTGCAGCATGATATCAATATCATGGGCTCAATAATAGATAAGATAACTACTGTACAACCTGCATTAAAACAATACTGCAAATTAAGTATTTGATTATTAAATCTTTCTTCTTTTCCCTTATTTTTTTTTGTTTTTTTGTTTTTTTCAGAATATTCTGTCTAAATTAATTCTTCTTATATTCGATGTTCTCAACCACTGACAACTCACGAATAACCTAACTACTATATTGAACAGAAGTAACATATGTGTAGAAGTAAACTTCAACTCAACTTCCTCAAATTGGCACTATAGATTAGGTCATCCAGCTCATTCAATTTTACAACATGTTATTTCTAATTTTAATTTAAATGTGTCGTCTCCTATGTCCAAGGATGGCTTATGTCATGTCTGTCAGTGCAATAAAAGTCACAAGGATCCTTTTTCTACATCTACTCTTGTCTCCTATTTACCACTGGAAATAATATTTTCTGATGTATGGACCTCACCAGTTATGTCTCATGATGGCTTTAAATACTATGTAATCTTTGTAGATCACTTCACCAAATATATCTGGTTTTATCCCTTACAAAAAAAATCTGAGGTTAAACAAACTTTTATTCGCTTTAAAACCATCGTGGAAAATTATTTCAAAAACAAAATCACAGTCTTTTACTCTGACAATGGTGGGGAATATATGTCCCTTAAGGACTATTTTTCAGAACATGGCATCTCTCACTTCACCACTCCACCTCACACACCTGAGCATAATGGATACTCAGAAAGATGTCACCAACACATTGTCGAGACTGGTCTCACACTAATGACTCATGCTTCACTTCCCTTAGAATTTTGGACCAATGCCTTCGCCACAGCTGTCTATCTGATAAATAGGATGCCAACCAAAACACTTTCTCTTGTATCTCCTTATGAATTTTTTTTTGGCACCACACCTAACTACTCTAAACTCAAGATCTTTGGTTGTCTGTGCTACCCGTGGCTTCGCCCGTACTCGTCCCATAAACTGGATCCACGTTCGAAGCCTTGTGTCTTCCTTGGGTACTCGTTGTCCCAGAGTGCTTATTTGTGTCTAGAGCCATCTACCACGAGAGTGTATGCCTCACGTCATGTTAGGTTTGACGAGTCAGTTTTCCCGTTCCAAAAATTACACCCGAAGTCACACAGTCCATCTTCCCCCACCATAGAGTCGTGGGATCCTCCTACACTCACTGTCAACCTTCCGAGTCCAGGCCATTCAGCACCTACCTTGGCTGTGTCTACACCAGATTTGCCTCCGTCCTCTGACTCCTCTGCATCAATTCAAGCTGATGACCATCCTACTGCAGCCACCGCACCGACTGACTCTCTCACAGTCATAGCACCGACTGATGCTTCTGCGACTGTTAACTTGGCCCCAAAATCAGCGCCACCTGCAGTGTCACCCTCTTCATCACCGACACCTGCCCTGTCATCCTCTTCATCACCGACACAGCATCACATGATTACTAGAGGCAAGAACAACATACACAAGCCAATACAAAGGCTCAATCTTCACGCCCAACTGCATCAATCAACGGAATGTGAACCTACTACTGCAGCACAAGCCTTGAAGGATCCTAATTGGAGAAGAGCCATGTCGGAGGAGTGTGATGCACTGATCAAAAATGGGACGTGGGAACTGGTACAGCAGACTGGGCACACTAATGTAATTGGCTGCAAGTGGATTTTTCGAATCAAACGAAAATCTGATAGAACAATAGAGAGGTACAAAGCTCGATTGGTTGCGAAAGGCTTCAACCAACGGCTTGGAGTCGATTACTTCGAAACATTCAGTCCGGTCATCAAACCTACAATGGTAAGACTCGTCATCAGAATTGCAGTCAGCAATGGTTGGTCTCTACGTCAACTGGACGTGAACAATGCCTTCCTACAGGGCAATCTAATTGAGGATGTATACATGTCTCAACCCCTGGGCTTCGTTGATTCAGATCACCCATCATATGTCTGTAAACTTCGAAAAGCCATCTATGGACCCAAGCAGGCACCCCGTGCATGGTACCACGAGCTCCGCCAATTTCTCATTACATCTGGATTCCAAAACTCACATGCCGACACTTCACTGTTTGTCCTAAAATCCGGTGGTACTCTCCTCTATCTTCTCATATATGTTGATGACATTATCCTTACAGGTAACAGTGCAACAACAGTTGATCAATTTGTTGTTACTCTAGCTCAACGATTCTCTTTAAAAAACCTTGGTCCACTCTCATACTTCCTAGGAGTTGAAGTGGTTCCGCACAAGAGTGGACTGTTGCTGTCCCAAAGGCGTTACATTATGGATCTTCTTGCTCGCACGAACATGTCAGGTGCAAATTCAGTTCAAACCCCACTACCTACCCGTCCTCCAATTACCCTACATTCAGGCACACCACTAAGTGACCCAACTAGCTATCGAACTGTTGTTGGCAGCCTTCAGTACCTATCGCTAACTCGCCCAGACGTCTCTTACGCAGTCAACAAACTCTCTCAATTCATGCATCAACCGTTGACCGACCATTGGGAGCTAGTTAAACGGGTGATGCGGTACCTATGTGGCACCTTAGATGAAGGTATTCTTCTTCACCGTGATTCCCCTATCTCTTTACATGCCTTTTCGGATGCCGACTGGGCTGGGAACAAGGATGATTACTCGTCCACCAGTGCATATGTAGTCTATCTCGGGCGCAATCTGATATCTTGGAGTTCAAAGAAACAACACACTATTGCCCGTTCATCCACAGAAGCTGAGTATCGCTCTGTCGCATCCACAGCAGCTGAACTTAATTGGGTTTGTTTTCTCCTAACGGACCTTGGTCTTACACTGTCGACAGTTCCGATCATTTACTGTGATAATGTGGATGCTACTCAGTTATGTTCAAATCCAATCTTTCACTCAAGAATGAAGCACGTGGCAATCGATTTTCATTTCATCAGAGACCAGGTGCAATCGGGCTCACTAAGGGTTGCCCATGTGTCGTCCAAGGATCAGCTGGCGGATGCTCTTACAAAACCTCTTCCGCGCTCCAACTTTCAGACAATCAAGTCCAAGATTGGCCTCTCCAACCGAGGCCTATCTTGAGGGGGCATATTGGACATATAGGAAGTTGAGTTGAAGTTTACTTCTGCACATATGTTACTTCTGTTCTCATTCGGTCTTCTAGTGTACATATCAGATTAGGAGTCTATAAGTTGTTTATATTAGATTCAGATTAGGAGTCCATAAGTTGTTTATATTAGATTAGGATTCATTATGTTATACTTATCTCAATCTCTGAGTACTGGAGGTATTTTAGTTTTACATATATTCTTCTAGCAGTATTATATATAATGTAAACAGTCAATGTAATATAGTGTGAGATCATAATACAAAAACAGAGTTTACTCTTATATACTATACTACCAGCTGCATTTATTTTCAGACGATATTAATCTCCGACGGTACACCATTGAGGTCAGCACAAAAATTAGTTCAGTTTCTTGTCTCTGTCCCTCGAAGGTAGTATATTTTGGTTGAGAAGGATAGTGTGTGTGGTGTATGTGGTGTATGACTATATCTAGAAAAACCAAAAAATGAAAAAGAAAAAAAATCACTAGTAGTAGTGACTAAACGGCCTGGATCAGCTGAAAGGGTGCAACATTTTTCGATATGTTAACAAAAAAAACTATCTTATTATAAAATTAAAATCAAGTCAATTAGTTGGCACTAAAGATATCTATGTCTGACAAATAAGAACTTCTGTTTTGTGGCAATCTTGTATAAATTTTATCTAATTTTTTTATGTTACAAGCATATGCAAGTCTATATATATATATATATATATATATATATACACAGAAAGGTATGTTTCTTCTTATTTTTTTCTTAAATTTTTTTACATGGAGAATATTGGTGGGCAGATACTACTTCTCATCTAAAACAAAAGCCCAAAACCAAAAGTGCCTATAAAATTAAAAACAAATATATATTGGATTCCTAAATCTGTAGTAATCAAAAAAAGAAAGGAAATGAAAGGAAAGAAAGAAAGAAAGGCGAAAGAAAGTTAGTACCAACAAAACAACAGATCAAAAGATCACACTCTGAGAAGATTCAAACAAGAAAATAATTTAACATTGTCGTTTCAAAGAGAAACATGAACACCTATGATCTCCACTCAAAAAGGGTTCTCGCCATTTGCAATTCTGCATGCACATTCAGCACACTACCTAACCATTGTTGTCGATCATCTTCTGTCTACAGACCAATTAACAAGAAAATAAATGTCATTATATCAATATTTTGATCAAAATATTGTTGATATTTTGCATATTTTGAGGGGTTTAATATTAAAAATATATTTACATATTCCAGATATTTGCAGCGATACTAACGATATATTTTTATCAAAATTTTCAAAAATTTAAATCTCTATTATTTTCACCGAATCCGATATTTACTTCCTTATCAATCAGCAAAATAAAAGACTCAATACAACAACAACAAAAAAAAAAAAAGGAGATGTAAAAGAAAGTATGAAAAGAAAACATTTTTCATGTCTTTTTTCTTTATAGGACCACTCTTGTGTCACATTGTATAAAAGAAAATGAAAAGATTGACCGAGTGCAGTATGTGTCATAACCCATCACTACTTTGTACTTTATGATCTTATTCATCAAATTTCCCCACTCACTAACCACACTTCATAAAAGATAACTTTGAAGTTTGACCACGTTCACCCAATTAATTCTGACCTTTTTTTTTTTTTTGTTGATAGTACTTGATGGAAAATAATGGAGCTTTGATCACTTGATCGATAATATAGTCTAGTTAAATAATTGATGTGGCCTTTTATTGTTGGGACATATCGTAAATAGATTTTTGTATTAAAAAAAGGTTGACGAAAGTGTAAAAGATGATTATCAGTAACTTTGTTTTTGTTCATTTCCACGAATTAGAAACAAAGCAGTCTCTTCAATCTTCAACTATGAATTTAGCTTCAATTTACAAAGAGTATAAATATATATCCATTAACGTCGTGATTATGAGACGTCACCTTCTACTATGTAAATTAATTATAATTAATTAAAAGGAGCATTACAGTGATGATCAAATTAAATTGCTCCGAAGATTACTGACCGCAGCCCATTATAAATATGAATTGGAAACCATTTTCAGACGACTTTTTACTTTTATTGATGTTCTAAATTTTTCCAGAAAAGTTGTGTAAACGGATAACTATAAAAATTGAGTCAACCAGTCAATCCCGGCGGTTCCTCGATTTCCACAAGAAAGGACCTAGAGCAATAATAATCGAAGCAATCAACAATATTCAACCTACAGGTTAAGATTATTTACATAAAATAAAAATTAACATTAAAACATATATAAAATCGTTGTTGAATTAATAACAAGATCGTTTCTACCTTGAATCTTGTCCACCTTGTGTGGAAAGTTTGGTCTGGGCTGATTCGCTTGTGTAATGTTTGTTTGTTCCACTGGTTTATGATTTTATAAAATAAAAAATAAAAAAATTAATAACAAGATCAGTAGTTAAAAATAGAATAAAATTAGAAACATGAGATATTACTAATTAGTTATTTGTTAGCCAAATAAAAAATTAAAATGAATATGAGTATATGACTTGTTTTATTGTGAAATTTGTCAAACTTTTATTTGTATTAAAAGGTAGAACTGTAGAAGTGATGGAAAACCACCTTATAATATATATATATATATATGTTATTTTCTTTTGAAACCATATCTTTCGTTAAATTTATTGAATTTTAAATTCTTAATATTCTAAACAAAGCATATATGATTATTAATTAATCAAATACAACTTGAGCAATCAATAAAATTTCTCAAATAAATAAGTTAGTTGCAGAATCAGACTTCTAGATTTTTGCAACGTACGATATATGTGGACACCTAATAATACTTTTCCATTATAAGTTATAAAGTTTAATAAATCATAGTTAGTATTTAATTGATATTACTAAATAATATTATGTACATCCCCTTTTATTTTAGATGATATGTACCACATTAATGATGAGAAGATTTTAAGTTTTACTATGCACATTTATAAGCATACTTTGCATTGTAGATTCATAATTATATATTAAGTATTGTACATGACTATAGACTAACAACGATGGGCCCAAGTATCAAGATGAACATTGAAAAAAAAAAACACTTTGAGACCAAAACGTGGCAAATAGAGCCAAAACATTTTGGATTTAAGCTAATTAATTTAGAGCTCTCTGGCCATGAAGGAATCCAGCAATCCAACAATCTAATCTATAAGAGTCTACAATCACGACTCATCCCGCAGAGAGGCTCTGTCAATAATTGTATACAATTTTTTCAACCTAATTAACAATCCCCACTATGGGCCATGGCCATCGAAGACCTTAGGTTTGTTCCGTGTAACGTACGCCTTCTGTTCATATTACGATATTAGCTGGAGTTTAGCTGTTATACAAAAACTTTAACAATGGTAGTTACAGGAAATTCATTGTTTATTTTTATAAATTTTGTTTTTAAAATTCCTCATTTATTTGAGTCATTGGATATTAAATAAACCTGTACAGTAGCGATATGCACACAATAAATTGATGAGCTAAACTTGGTGGAAAGAACGTTAATTCAGCCCGACAATGATCCATCTTCGGGTCACCGTAAAATCAGTGAACTAAAGCATTTTTTTAGTTTTGCATTTTTCCAGTATTGAGTGAATGGAAATTGTTGGGCTTTAACTTGACAGTTGTCTTTAAAAAGTAGCCCAGCCCAGATTAGTCTTATTGTTTGTTGAATCGTTTGGAGATCAATTGGATCTAAAAATAAAAAATAAATAAATAAATAAAAATCTGTTTTTCAATATTTTTTTAATCTTAATTTTTAATATTTAAATTAATATTCTGCTCATAATAAAAAAAAATCCCCTTTTTTTAAGAATTTTTTTTTGTTCTTAATTTAATTTTTATTTAATATTAAAATATGAAAAGTATTTGAAAGAAATTTTGGAAAATGAAAATGTAATAACAAAAAACTTTTAGGGGCAAAATTGACCTTTTGTACATTTTGTTATAGTTGACTGTTAGTAATTTGGTCAAATGGATTAAAGTGATGTATTTTGGAAAAAGAATGGATTAGAGTTGCTAATATGATAAAGACGTTTAAAAATATGACAATTCAAAAACAAAATAGGGACTTTTGTGAAATTATCCCTAATTAAAATATTATTTTTATCAAAAAAATGTTAAATAAATACAAAATATTAATATATATATGTGTGTAATAAAAACATAATCATGGGAGATCCGGTGATCAGATCTCCCATGAACAAAGTACATCTCCATTAATCTGGTGAAATCACACCATATTTTTGAGCATCTCCTACATGGAGGAGAATGGAGATGCATGGATCCTCCATTTCTTTTTCTTTACCTTCCATAATTTTTCAAATCTATTCCCTTTTATGAATTTCAAATCTCAAATCTCAACTCTTCCCTTCCATGGATTCCAAATCTATTTCCTTCCATGGATCTCAAATCTATTGGATGGTGGTTTGTCAAGAGTGAAGACCTATACACTTTGCAATTTAATTAATGGGTTACAATACTATAATATAAACTATAGCGGTGTAGTTATATTTTGAAATCTTCAACAATGGAGGCAAATGACACTCAGTTACTAGATCAAAGATATTTACATCACTCAAAGAAATTTATGTATATTCATTTTGTAAATTATATACATTAAAAATATATATATATAGCTACAACCCATTTAATATTAAAATTATTATTTTTAAAATTTTACTATTTTATACAATTATAAATAAACCTCACTCACAATAATTTTGCTATTTAGGATTTTAGTCAATATTTATCTATTTATTTATTTATTTGAATTATTACAATCAATTCGTTGTTTGAGAGAAATATCACAACCGGAACCCACAAGTCCACAACATCAATAGTACAGATATGAGGAGTATGAGTTTTCCTCTAGTAGGCATACAACTATAAGCATACTTATAACACACTTATCCACCTCATCACTTTTTACCATATAAATATTATTTGACCCAATTACATTGCCTTTTCTAGTAAAAAGTGATAAAATGGATAAGTATAATATAAATATGCTCATAATTATGTACCTACCAGAGAAAAACTTATTAAGATCTAACAATAAACTCTCCACACTCTTATCATTATATACAGTGCAGTAACTATTTACCAACACTATTTACCGACACAGCCTCGACCCAAAGTGGCGTAGGATACAGTTGTTGAAATATCTATTTACATTTAGACAGACGGCCCATTTACTTGATTTTTTTTTTTGGTTTACACCATCCGGTTTCCGGGTGGGGCGGATCCACCATACGGTGCAATTAGCCCAGACCATACCCCGACTAATCCGGACTCGTACCGGGTCGGCCCACTAAGGGGTAAAGTGCTCCCAATATGTGTAGCTCCGTTCACAAGGGGAGTTGAACCCACGACCTTGCTTAAGGGATGAGAGCGCCGAACCACTCACACCAACACATGATTGGTCATTTACTTGATTTTTGTTTGGTTACTTAACCCATCCTTTATGGGCTTTGCCTACTACAAAGCTTTCACTGTATGTATTATTGATCATCTCTAAAGCCCATGCTTCGTTGCTCAATGATATATCATATGTATATCCCTACTTCTATATTTTTCCTCTATATCTTTATTAACTGCAGATTAATGATAATTTTTTCTTTGAAAAATCTACTGTTTTTCGTAAAATTTTTATTTATTTATTACCAGTCTCTAACGGATTTAATTTATGAAAACAGCAGATGTTTTAAAGAAAAACTTAAGCATTCAACTTATGCAAAATACAAAAGGTTCTAATACCACCATAAGCAATTAAACATTATTTGATAATCCGTATTCAATATATAAATATAAAGATAATGGTAGACATCCAACACTTTTGTCAATTATTTACATCCAACTTGATGTTGTAGTTGACATGGCACTTCCTTGTAAGCTGCAACATCATCACACCAAATAAGTTGAAATAAAAAAAAAATTCTGGAAATTCCAGAACTCTTCAAGTTCTTTTTTTTTTTGTTTGAAGAGATGTGGAAGAGATCTGGATCTAGATCTCCAGATCTCTTCAAAGGTTTTTTTATAATTTTTTCTATATTGTATATTTTTCCGGGTTCAAGCTTTTTTTTTTTTTTTTTCGATCTTCAAAAACTTTTTAATTTTTTTTATCCAAATCTTTTCAAATTTTTATTATGTATGAAGAAATCTGGAAAAAAATTTCAATTCCAGATCTCTTCAAGCTTTTTTTTTTGTTTATTTTGCTCAATAGGAAAAAAAAAAATTTTATATTTTGTTATAAATGAAATTATTTATAAATTGAATGAAGTTAAAAATTAGAGTTTGGAAAAGTTAAGAGGTGAGATGATATGTCAGTATAATGACGTGGCAGCTGATAAGGAAGTGTTGTGTCAATTGCGAGTGACTGCCACATCAAGTTGGATGTAAACGATGGACAAAAGTGTTGGATGTCTACCATTATCCTAAATATAAATAAGCATATTTGAAAACGCAGTGGAAACCGTGATACCATGAGAATAATTAGAAAAAAAACATAAACAAAGTTATAAGTAATAAGAGCGAAACATAAAAAGTTAATGGTGGCTCTATTGTCACCAAAATACTTCCATCCACACCTAATTTTGTAATTAAATCTTTTATCAATATAATATCCCTATGTCATATTACTTCAATAGGCATAAGTCCAAACTATAAAATCAAATACATAAAGTTAATTTCTACACCCTAATAACTATACAATACAATCAATTTTTTTATTGATTTATTTTTATTATTGTTTCAAACTATGACGATTTTTTTTTTTTTTTGTTCTCCTGTAAGAATTTGTCTATTTATTCCATAATCATAAATAACGTAGACAAAAGGTACAACAGGTATAGGAAAAGGTACTATCAAGTTCGAATTCTGGAAAACAACCATGCAAAAATTATCATTATAACAATATCACAATCAAATTCAAGATTAAAACCTATGTTTTTATCATAGTCCTGCTCGACTTCTTCAGGCATGGGACAAAGACACTCTTCGGTTTGCTGCCTTTTGCTCTATCAACCACACCATCACTGATCACCTCCATTCAACTCTATTTGTGCCTGCAAAGATGAAGGAGCATGTTATCGATAAAATTGGTGTAATAGAAGAGATCTACTAGACTCCCTAACTACTGTTGTGTGCATAAAACTATATTGACATGCACTATGAACTTAACTCACAGTTTGACATCAATTATATGCAAATATCATATCGAGGGACTTTCTACCCACCTCCATATGAATTTTGTATACAATATCTTCGAAGGTAATGAGCTAGCTTATTTTTACAGTAGCAGAATTGTTTTACAATTAAACGAATGACTTGCACTTACTAATCAAATTCTTCTTCTGTGTCTTCCAGTCGGCCTTCTCACTCTTCTAGACAGCTTTCTATCAACCAAGCTCACAATCCACTCTGGCTTTCCTGTTGAGAACACGATATACCCTGTTGACAAGCCAAGCACTACTCCACATCCATAACCCATCAAACTCATTTTCCAATCAAACCAGCTCACAGCATCGTGTTCTTCATTGAATATGGTTGGTTTATCTGGTTCGGATTCTGGACCATTGCTACATTTTTCTGATAACGGGAAGCCACACAAGCCCAAGTTACCGATATAGCAATCGTTCAGAAACGTACCAAATTGGTTCCCTTGAGGTATTTGTCCCACGAGCTGGTTGTACGAGAGGTTTAGAACCGAAAGAGATGTCAAACTTGTCAATTGATTAGGAATCTCTCCCTCGAGCCTATTTGAAGAAAGGTCTAATGATTCCAGCTCTTTCAGATTCTCCAAGGATAACGGAATATGGCCTATTAGATTGTTATGAGAAAAGTTGAGGATTTTGAGAAATTTCAATTTTCCAACAACATCTGGAATTCGTCCTCGAAACTTGTTGATTGAAAAATCCATAGTTGTGAAAATGGTTAGAATTTTCTCCATTTTGATATCAACTCCTTTCATTGTCACCACTATAGTATAATGGTAAGAAAATGAGCCACCCTTGTCCATGTATTGCAACTTTCCTCCAGCTTCCCCAATATTCATCATAGCTTTGAGCTTTCCGAAATACTTCATCGGCAAAGAACCGCTAAAATTGTTTTTTGAGAGATCAAGTATTCTCAACTTAGAGAAAGGATTCTTTTCCTTAGAATCTGGCACAGAACCAGAAAATTTATTGGAACGGAGAACAAGAACTTGTAGCTCCGGAAGGGTTCCCAACCAATGTGGAAAGGTATCATTTATCTTGTTATTACCAAGATCTAGAATTTGGAGTGCTGTACAATTGACGAGAGATCGCGGTACAGGCCCTTCAAAATCATTGTTGTTGAAGTTTAAGGTCTCCAAATAATTGCACTGTGCAAATGTATCAGGGATGGTGCCAGAAAAACTATTATTATGCAGATCTAGCACGGATAGGACAGGAAGTTTGTTCCAAGGTAGGACATGAAGTTTTCCTTGAAGCAAGTTCGAACTGAGGTCAATCTGCCCAAAAGATGTAGCTTGGGTAATCTCTTCCGGTAATTCACCGGACAATCTATTGTTTCCGGCGAATAATCGACCCAGTGCTTTTGCATTTTTGATATCTTTTGTGATACGCCCTTCAAATTGATTCATTGCGATATCGATGAAAATCACCTTTGGCAGTCCCCATATTCCAGCTGGAACAATTCCAGTTAGCGAATTATTGCTAACTCTAAATAACTCCATAGTCACACAATTGGCGTAACTCGCAGGGATTTCACCGGTGAATTTGTTCTGAAACACGACAAGCCATCTCATAGTCCCTCTCTTGCACATGGAAGGTGGAATCGGACCCGTCAATAGATTCTCTGAAACATCAATGAAATCGAACTCGGTCCAAGAACCAAGTTCTTGAGGCAGAGGACCAGTCAACTTGTTCCTGTATAGAGAAAGATTCACCAATTTTTGAAATTTTCCCAATTCAGCTGGTACTTCACCAGATAGCTGGTTGTCATATAGCTGCAGACTCACCAAATTGCTTAAGAATCCCACCTCAGACAAGTCTCCTTCAAGCTTATTCATCGAGGCATCAAAATTTTCAAGACCAGATAAGTTGCGAAATCCAACCGGAAGTTTTCCTGTCAATGTATTGTTGTAAAGCTCCAACTGCCACAGCTTTTTAAGGTTCCCGATTTCTGCCGGTATCTCGCCAGATATATTATTATCGGAAAGCTCCAAGTTTATGAGCTCCGTTAAATTTCCAATTCCCGATGGAATCCCACCTTCCATGGAGCAGTTTGTTAAATAAAGCCAATTCAATTTGTTGAGCTTCACGACCTCGTTTGGAAATGGAGCTGGATCGAAACTATTGTCGCCGAGACTAAGTGAAACCAGATTAGTCATGTTCTCCAGCGATTTCCATGGAAAAACACCCGAAACTCCAGTGTTGTTCAAATACAAGTACCGCAATTCGCTGAGATACGATATGCTTGGAAACGAACCTGAAAAAAAATTGTTGCCCAAATCCAAGTATCGTAATTTGGCGCAGTTGTTCAATTCTTCCAAGACTGAACCGTACAGAGAATTGAAACCGAATGAGAGTTTGTCTAAGGACTGAAGCCGGCAAACAGAATCAAGAGACAGAGTTCCCGTCAACTTTTGATTAGAAAGTTCGATCTCTTTAACAGAACCATCCGAATTACAGGTGATTCCCGTGAAATTACACATGTTGCCACTCGAAACCCATGAACTGAACACATCCGGGTTTGATTCTTGCAGGGAGGTTTTTAGTTTGAGCAATATTTGGAGGTCATCTGATTTGATACAAGAGAAGATGGAGAAGAAGAAGAAAAGAAACAGAGAAGAATTGGCGGTTGACATGGTTGACTGGCTGTGAACGGCGAAGATAAGATCAAAATGGATGTTTTTGTTATAAATTCAAAGAGAATAAGCACATAAAATTTAGAAAATAACCAATATGAAGCACGCTGTGAATGAGTAGAAAGAGGATAAGCACATCTGATAAAGAGAGGTTTTATTTCTGTTGAATATAAGAGCTAAAAAATGACTTACGATTGAAAAGCACAAGATAATCGCGTTGTTAACAGCAAGGTAGCAAAACTCTCTCTTAATCTTTCCATTATATGTTCGAATCAATATGAAACTCTCTTTCAATCTTTTTTTTCCAAAAAAATTAAATGACTTGACTTTTGAAATTTCACACGGTAAAATATTATTTCCAAAATATTTCCTCAGTTCTTTCATTTTATACGCGTATTGTCTTTCTCTTTTCCACTTTCCACAAAATTTTCTTTTCTATAAGCCATTTTCTTTCTATCCCTTAAAATTAGGGATTTAATATATATATATATATATATATATATATATATATATATTATTTGTACCAGATTTTATATTTGAATATATACTATTTTATTGAGTGCGGTATTTTTAGATAAAATAAAAAAATTTGAATTTTAAATTTTCAGATTATACATGTTGGTCTAGTTCCTTTTTTATGGTAAAAAAAATACTTTTATATATAATTTTCTGCCATTTAAATTACAATTTTAAATATGATATTTTCACCACAGAAAGATATTATCTTATAAATAGACTAGTTTTACTTCCATATAATTGTTCTGTGAAAAAAGCTAAAATTGTAATAAGAATATTTTTTGTTCAAAATTATTTCAAAATAACAATATGGATTGTAAAAAACCTAATTTTAAGGGAGAGAAAGAATGGCTTATGGAAAATAAAATTTTGTGGAGAGTGGCAAAGAGAAAGGCAATATGCGCATGAAATGAGAGAAACGAGGAAGAAAATGGTTTATGGAAGAGAAAATTTTGTTGCGTAGGAAATGAGAGAAATGAGGAAATAATGTTTGGGGAGTGCTAGATACACTCTCTCAACCCACTCTTCAAACTCACTCTCTGTTTATGTGCTGACATGTGGATAGCATTGACTTTTTCATAATAAATTTGTAGCCTGTATAAATAACCTCATTTTTCATTTTATTTATAATACAAACCAATAACTTATTTCCTAGATTGCCCTTCTTTTTTAACTTTATTGTTTTTTCAATTAATATCAGTTTTTTTTTTTTTTTAATATATGTATTGCTCAAATATTTCTTTTTACCAAATTTACTCACATTTCATTTTACATCACGGGTTAACTTGATGGTTGTTGTATAAAATAAATAAATAGTAAAATAAATTAGTGTTAAATAGTTTTAAAATATATTATAAAAAATTCATAAGACAAGACCGGTAAAACTTAATCTCTATATCTAAATTAAAAATACTTAAATAAAGAAAAAAAAATGTTGTTAAACAAATACTTACATATTTTTTTTATCTTTTTAATTTAAAATCAATTTGCTTTTATTTGAAAGATAAAGATTTTGGTTTAAACACATATACAATTAGGGCGGATCCAATATGGGTGCCTGATGTTCACGTTCCTCTCCTCAAATGTTAAAAACGAAAATAAAATTTTAGTTTCTATGAATTTTTTATAATATATTTTAAAACTATTTAACTCTAATTTATTTTAATATTTATTTATTCCACAATAACCATCAAGTTAGTCAGTAATGTTTGGTAATGAAAATTTGGTAAAAAACAATATCTAAGTAATTCAATTTGGGACTGTATACACAAGAAATAAAAGAAGTTGCAGAGTCTTAAAAAAAACACACCTTATATATGTATTTAAAAAGTTGAAATTAAATGACAATGTTAAAGTTAAAAAAGAAGGGCAATTTAGGAAATAAGTTGTTGATTTGCATTGTAAATAAAATGAAAAGTGAGGTGCAAATTTAATATGAAGAAGTTAATGCTGTCCACATGTCATCACATGAACAGAGAGTAGGTTGGGATAGTGGATTGAGAGAGTGTATCTAACACTCCTCATAATGTTTTGTAGTGTGGAATTTCAAAAGTCAAGTCATTTAAATTCTTTTGAAAAAAAGACTAAGAAGTTAACAGAGAAGAAGTTAAACGTTATAAATATTAAATGTAAACTCTTTTTAAGACAATAATTAAATGTAAATATAGCTGTTGACATGTTCCAATTTGGTTGGATAAACGCAAATTTGGACATTAATATTTGACAGACGATTTGAGTCCTTGGTAAGAAGGATTAAAACTATCAGTATCATCTATCTTCATCTATGAGCTTTTGTTATATATTTTTGTTGTGCTGTTTACACACAAGTTCAAATTATTTACATAAAATAAAATAAAAATAACAATAAAACATAAAATTGTTGTTGAATTAGTAACAAGATCAGCAGTTAAAAATAAAATAAAATTAGTAACATGAGATATTGCTAATTAGTTATATGTTAGCCAAATTAAAATGAATATGAGTATATGAATTGTTTTATTGTGAAAATTTTCAAACTTTTATTTGTATTATAAGGTGGAAGTGATCGAAAACCACCTTATAATATATATATATATTGTTATATTTTTTTTATGAAACCATATATTTTGTTAAATTTATTGAATTTTAAATTCTTAATATTCTTGACATAGCATATATGATTAGAGCTATTAACATAATTTCTCAAATAAATAAGTTAGTTGCGGAATTAGACTTCTAAATTTTTACTATGATATGTAAACACCTAGTAATACTCTTCCATTATAAGTTATAAAGTTTAATAAATCATAATTGATATTTAATTGATATTAATAAATAATATAATGCACATCCCCTCTTATTTCAAAATTCAGATGATATATACCTCCATTACACTTTAATGATGAAAATTTTAAATCTTATGAAATGTATACTATACATCGTAATTATATATTATAATATTATAGAAGACTATAAACTCACAAAGATAAGAACATTGAAAAAACACTTTGAGCCCAAAATGTGACAAATAGAGCCATAAGAGCATCTCCCACCATAACTTTAAAATAGAGTATGAGATCCTTCCACCGTACTCTAGATTGTTGTTTACAATTTTTTTTTTTTTTAAAGTTTCTATCTTTGAAATTCTAAATATAGAGTACCAAGAGTAAAACTCTAAATTAACTTTTCACAAATTATATTCCAACTTTACCCTCATATGCATAGTTGTAAACAAATTTTTTATATCAATATCCTTTTACTTTTTATATTAAATTCAATTAATATATATTAATTATAATTTATAAATCTATTATAATAATAAAAAAAATTATACCATTAGAAATGTCTCATCTAAGTCTTTAAAGTGAGACTAATATTGAATATTTATTAATAATATTTTTATTTAATGATTTTTCATTTAGAGATAGAGATAGAGAGTGAGGTGAAAGTGTAATTTTTGTAGAGATAGAATCCGGAAGAAATATTCTCTTTTAAAACTCTATTTTAGAGATAGAAATAGAGATGTGGTGGGAAATACTCTAACATTTTGGATTTAAGCTAATTAATTTAGAGCTCTCCAGCCATGAAGCAATCCAACATCCCGCACAAAGAGCCTCGACCTATTATTGTATACAATTTTTCAACCTAATTAACAATTTGACTAGTCTCTTTATGACTCTCGCAATAGTACGAGGTCGAAGAGTAGCACAACGATAAATAAGAGTTCGTTCCCACAAGGATCGAGTGACTGATTACCGAAATTGATTAGTTTAGGAGCTATTCAAACAAGCAAAAATTGAATGATGGAATTATACTACTCAAATTCAACTAAATTAAACATATAACTAAAATGCAATAATTTAAACTAGGCAAGCAAACAAACACAAGCAAGTTAAACACAAGCAAGTGATTGTATTTCTTATGGGAAATTAAGCTAAGGCCGTGAATCCACCTATCCAATTCTCATCAATTTTAGGCACATCATTAAACTAAAGTATGCAAGTGTGTGTGTAGATTCGTGATACCCTCAATTTGTCTCTAACCTCTCTCAAGTGATAAAGACAACATTTATATGCACCAACAACATATTTCTCAATGGTTATCCGAACTACATATAAATTCATTAAGTTCAACGCACACAAATTGAATCCTAGAGGCTAGCATCGCATATTTCTATCTTACCAACCTCTATCACACATTTCATCGAGCACGTTGTGTGCTTCTCCTCTCGGTGCTTCACACAACAACCAATCAATTACTAAATGCTAGCTAGACATTCAATAATCATTTAGAACATGAAATAAGCATACACCACACAAGCATTAATGATAAAGTGATGGCCTTTATTAATAATTCATGGAAAATGTTTCATCTTGGCCTTAGCCAAGATGGATTTAGTTCATGGCACAACAAATTGCTACAAAATATGTATAATGAGTACAAGCCATAATTAGAGACAAATAAATGTAAAGAGAGAAGGGATTTGAATAAACTAATGTGAAGAACTCCTTCTCTCTTGCTTGGTTGTGCTTGGCTTCTTCTCTCCTTAACTTCTTTTGCTCCAAGATGTGATTTTTTGTGGTGGATCTAGGTGAGGAAGTGAGGTGGTGAGGTGAGAAATGAGTTTAGAAGATGATTAAATGAAGGGTTTGGGTGATTTGGTGAAGGATTATGGTAAAAGATTTGTTCTTGAGTGTTTGGGAGTGATGTAGAGGTGTGGCAAATGAAGCTGAAAGGAGGTATTTATAATGTGTGGAATTAGGGCACGAAAACCTAGAAAAAGCTAAGCTGGAATGCTGTGGCGCTGGTCGTCCAGCGCAATTGAGGGGCGCCGGTGTCAGGCGCACGACCAGCGGCAGGTTTCTGCCTCGCTGGCGCTGGTCGTCAGGCGCACGACCAACGGCACATTTATGTCTCGCCGGCGCTGGTGGTGGCGCTGGACGTCATGCGCCGCCTCTTTCTTCAGCTCCTTACTTGCTCGTTTTTGCTCAAAATTTGCCCAATTTAGCTTGATTTCCCTTGGATTGCTAAAGAGGCCTGCACAAGCTCATTTAAACATTAAATAAACCAGTTTTACCCAAAAAAACGAAGGCAAATGATAGGTAAAACGGGGCTACATCAAGTGTAGAAATAGGCATTATCACAATCCTCCACCCACCCACCCCACACCACACCACCTCCTGATGGGCCTTGGCCATCAAAGACCTTCGGTTTGTTCCATGTAACGTATGCCTTCCGTTCATATTACGATATTAGCTATGAGTTTAGCTATCATATAAAGACTTCATGGTAGTTACAGGAAATCCATTATCTATTTTTATAAATTTTATTTTTAAAATTCCTCATTTATTTGAGTCATCGGATATTAAATAAACCTGTATAGTAATGATATGTATACAATAAATCGGTGAGCTAAACTGGGTGGAAAGAACATTAATTCAACCCGACAATGATTCAACTTTGAGTCACTGTCAAAGACCATAGGTTTGTTTCGTGTAACGTACGCCTTCCATTCATATTAGCTATGAGTTTAGCTATCATATAAAGACTTTAACGATACATGGTAGTTACAGGAAATCCATTATCTATTTTTATAAATTTTATTTTTAAAATTCCTCATTTATTTTAGTCATCGGATATTAAATAAACATGTATAGTAACGATATGTACACAATAAATAGATGAGCTAAACTAGATGGAAAGAATATTAATTCAACCTGACAATGATTCAACTTCGAGTCACTGTCATCATGAGAGGCTCAACCTATAATTGTATACTTTTCAACCTAATTAACAACCCCCCTATGGGCCATGGCCATCAAAGACCATAGGTTTGTTTCGTGTAACGTACGCCTTCCATTCATATTAGCTATGAGTTTAGCTATCATATAAAGACTTTAACGATACATGGTAGTTACAGGAAATCCATTATTTATTTTTATAAATTTTCCTCATTTATTTGAGTCATCGGATATTAAATAAACCTGTATAGTAACGATATGTACACAATAAATCGGTGAGCTAAACTAGGTGGAAAGAACATTAATTCAACCTGACAATGATTCAACTTCATGTTAGGGATAATCCTATAATACCAATGAACGCGGAACGCCATGCCTAATATACGCCCATAACTCATAGCAATTAATAACGTCAATAAACAAAAAAATAGATGAGAGAGAATAAACAATCATAACACAAGATATACGTGGAAAACCCAAAACGGGTAAAAAAACCACGGGCCATCAGGACGATAGAGAAAGTTCCACTATATGATAAATTGTTACAACCATATACTCCAGAATTCTCTCTCACACCTAACCCCAAACCCTACTGACAATATCCTCACCGAGTACCCCACAATATCCCCTAGGTCTCCCCTAAATATCACCCACGGATCTCTAACTTGATCCACCGATATTCCCTTGTATCCCTCATCGAATATTCCCTTTGGGTCTCCCCGGATCTCACTCACACCCTCTGATGTTTACATGGTGTTCTTTTTGCTCTACAGCCTTAAATCTAATAACATATATTAGGACTATTTATACTAGTTACAGGGAACTTAAGATAAAAGGAAATCCTACTCTTAAACGTACAAGACTTACTTGTTCCACATAAATACTATTTCCTTTTATGACAAGTCTTCTTGTAGGGAGTAAATCATTTTCTTTCAAGTACAAAAACTTCCAGAAGAATATCTTTTCCTATTCCGCACAACATTCCCGATCTCAGCAATACATCGTCTCTACTGTATTAGTCACGGTGTGCACCCCGCTCCCAACACGTCGAAACACCTCAGCTCTTGATCGCTCTTGTCGCCGCTGTCCAGCCACGACCGCTGCCATTACTGCTGTTGAACCCACAGCGCACATCATAACGTTCTTCACTGGTATTTGGACCGCTCTCGTTGCGCTGCCGAAAAATTCACAGCGGTGTGGTACCACTGCCATTACCGCTGCCAAAGCCACAGCGGCAGTGGTTTGAGCTATCCTTCGTTTCTTCTGTTCTTCAACCTTCCTCAGACACCATAATTCAACTTCCAAACGTATCCCACGTCTTCCAGGAAATACCATATCAGTTGAGTCTTATTTGGTTCACTTCGGGTTCATTCGAGAATATGAGCCAAAACCTAACACTTCAAGTCACTGTCATCATGAGAGGCTCAGCCTATAATTGTATACTTTTCAACCTAATTAACAACCCCCCTATGGGCCATGGCCATCAAAGACCATAGGTTTGTTTTGTGTAACGTACGCCTTCCATTCATATTAGCTATGAGTTTAAGCGTTTAGCTATCATATAAAGACTTTAACGATACATGGTAGTTACAGGAAATCCATTATTTATTTTTATAAATTTTATTTTTAAAATTCCTCATTTATTTGAGTCATTGGATATTAAATAAACCTGTATAGTAATGATATGTACACAATAAATCGGTGAGCTAAATTAGGTGGAAATAACATTAATTCAACCTGACAATGATTCAATTTGGAGTCACTGTCATCATGAGAGGCTCGGCCTATAATTGTATACTTTTCAACCTAATTAACAACCCCGCTATGGGCCATGGCCATCAAAGACCGTAGGTTTGTTTAGTGTAATAGATGCCTTCCATTCATACTAGCTATGAGTTTAGCTATCATACGAAGACTTTAACGATACATGGTAGTTACAAGAAATCCATTATCTATTTTTATAAATTTTATTTTTAAAATTCCTCATTTATTTGAGCCATTATTGGATATTAGACAAACTCGTAGAGTAGCGATATGCACACAATAAATTGGTGAGCTAAACTTGGTGAAAAGAGCACTAATTCAGTTTAACAATGATCCAACTCCGAGTCATCGTCATCACAAATGATATATTAATAAAAAGGAAGCCGATATTGACACCCATAAATATGATAAGCACACTCATATTTTAATAAAAAATTTAATTACAAAAATATCCCAATAGGATTTTACCAATAAGGACAAATTAGTTTAATTAAAAATAAATAAAATACTATGTACACCCATTAATTACACCCATATCTTCAACTATATCACTTAATTTATTATTTAAAAAAAAAAAAAAAACCAAACCCTAGTTAAACCCTAATTCTATTTCTTTCTTTTTTTAACCGCAAAACTTTTTTTTTTTTTGAAACGGTCGCCAATATATTACGGAAGATAAAGTGAAAACATGCTTGCATTTAAAAAAAAAAAAAAAAAAAAATTCAGCGCAATGCTCAAAGATTCATTATTTCTGATTAGTAACTTGTTATTTCTTCTTATAGAAAAATATAATATAAAGTTGGTAATATACAGGTTTTAATATATAGAGAATATTGTTGAAATAATAATTTGATTTCAAATATGGAGCGAACTTATTATACATATTACAAAAAAGGTAGTAATTTACATTTTTACAATATAATAGTAATTTATATATTTTCTTTTGAATTAAGTAATTTAATTTAATTTAGTAATTTATAACATTCATTATTTTTAAATGATTATAATTAAAATATAAACCGTACTCTAAAACTAAATTTAAATTTAAAATATTAAAAGTAAAAAAAAAAAAAAAAGCTTCTATTTGCAAACAACTCTAATTAACATTTGTAAAATTGGGTGTATTAATAACTTATGAGGGTTTATAAATAAATTGTAATAAAATAAAAACATTCATTTAAATAAGGGTACTATTGGTATTAAAATGAGTGTTTATAGTAATGTTTTAATTTAAAATTTTAGACATGGGTTTACTTATAAATATTGGTGTGCTTATCATATTTATGGGTGTCAATAGCCGTACCCTAATAAAAATCGATAAACTAGCATTTTTTAGTTTTGCATTTTTTCAGTATTGAGTGAAAGGAAAATGTTGGGCTTTAACTTGACAGTATTCTTTAAAAAGTAGCCCAGCCCAGTAATTATATGCTTTATTTGGGCCAAAAATACATATGATGGGTAGAATCTCTGAGAAAACAAAGCCAGAGCAGAGTGAGCAGACAGTCGTCTTTGATATGCGAATGTCGATGGTGGTGGTTGGATGGCGGGGATCAGGGCAGAGACGGTGGTGGTTTGGAGAGTGCCGACTGGATAATTCGAGATTGTGGTATGTTTTTTTTTGTTTTTCTTTTTAAATGAGTAATACTATACAACCAACAAAATAACCTAAATGATGTGGTGGGTGAATTGTCATCATCACATAATACCATATGATAACGTGGTAAAATAACATGATAATGATAAATCACTTGCCACGTCATTTGGGTTAATTTTTTTCAATCAAGTGAACTTGAATCTCCGAAAACGAACAGTTTTTCACTTACTCTCAACAAAACAAATTTCCATAGCTTGTTTGTTTGGACAGAAAGCATGTAGAAAAATTTTCCAGGAAAATGCAAAATTTTATTTTATTTTTCGACAGAGGAAGTGCAAAACTGTTCCTTTCTACACTTTGTTTTCTGTCAAAACAAACAAATGATGGATTAACACAAAGTAATAGAATCGTATCAATTAGACAAATATTTTACGCTGAAAAAAGCTGCATAGATAGATAGATAGTTATGTGGTTGGTTGATGTACCGATAATTTCTGCTCCTTATGATTTGCTTTATCTGATATCTACTGTCATATAAGGCAAAGCTAAACGTGGAATTGGAATGCTTATTTTTGTATGCTTAATAAAGTTTTAATCATGGAACTATTTTGTTTGTTTTGTGACGATAAATTCTGGCGAGGAAGAGAAAATCTTAGTTGCAGAAGTATGGCTTGGCATTTATATATACAAATGTTTATGCTTTTTTTAAGGTGGAGTGGTTTTTTTATGAGATATATAGAGTACTGTGATCATTGCAACTCATGTCAATATAAACCTGTGAGACATTGTTGGCTGAATAAGCGTTCTTACCATCAAGTCACATAGGGGATGTAAATATAATTTAGTTGATGCCTATATATCTATTAAAGTTACGTGTTTGGATAAATGGAACGAGTTTGGTTTGTTCCCATTAGAAATCAAAAGCTAGGCCTATGATGAGACAAGTTTTGAATTATCTTAATGGGAGAAGATCACTTGCTTCATGTGATTAATTGGTAACTGGAACTTTTTTGATATATATTTTTATCAAATCAATTGAGTCAATTATTTGATAATATTAAGTGACCTCTTATTATATTTTGTTAGGTTAAGGTCCAGATATCTCGAAATCAATACACGTACTACCTGTCATAAACCACAGACGATGAAGCTCAAAACCATGTGATTCTCACTTAAAAGGAGACCACAAGTTTTTACAAATCAATTTAAACAAAACACCAAATGTAATGTATGATAAAGAATTCAAGTTGTAGCCAGCAGTAACCCTAAGAAATTATATAGCAAGATAGATTTACCAAGCTTTAGTTTAATTAATTTATAGTGACAAAACAATAGATTTTGGTGTCAGGGGACAAAGGAAGTTGTGTAGTTGATAAGTACTATATTCTGATCAATTGAGAGTTGGAGTTTTCTCAAACAATGCTAACTTTTCAAGGGCCAATTGGTCTATAAACCAACAAATTTCATATTTAAGTTAGATGTCCACATAGCTCGTTCGGATAGTTTTTTCATTAAAACCCAAAGATTAATTAAATGGATTTAGTACATAATCTATTGAAAAATTAGTTACGTGAGAGAAATTAGTATATAATAATTTATAATATTAGGAAAAAAAACAAACAAACTTACATATAAAGAAGTGAAAGCATAACAAATAGAGAAAAGCAGAATATTGTATTCAATATTAATGGTTCCAACAAGTACATGGTGTGAGTAAATCGTCGATACACTAGTTATACAGTTGAGTGATTCATCCGATCATCGAAGATATAAAACATATGATAAGAAAGTACATATGTATGTTTATTTAAAATTGTAGTGTTATAGGGGTTTTTCGTCAGCATGACACATCAGCAAAGGTAGCGGGTAATGTGGAAATATAGTAATTCCACGTCATCAAGAGTCAATGGACTGGTCAACAAATGGTTGGTCAAAGACACGTCATCAGATCAGAATACATAGCGAGTTATTCCACAATATCAGAGCATGCTCGCCAAGGCAAATCATTTGATTTGGAAAACTTTAATGAGCCGAGATCTTATTCGCCAGATATCTTTCGACATCAAGATCTACTTAGCCTAGCTAGTATGGAAAGAAATGCCTTGTAGAGACCGACCCAGATATGAAGTCTAAGAATCATATTCCAATAAGGAAATATCCCTATTTCCTCCTCAATTTAAGAGAATTCTAATCAGGAAAGAACTCAAAGCTTCCAGAAGGATAAACACCAAACGGGAAACGAGTCATAATCAATCTACTCTACCTGAACCTTAGCAGGATTCTAATTAATGAATTCACCGCCTATACGACAAGAACTAGGGCAACCCTAGACCGAACCATATAAATACAGCCATGTACTCATTATAACGGGGATGATCATCATGAACAATTTATACTTACGAGAGAAGAAAGTGAGCATTGTGTATGTATTCTCAAAGAATTCATAGTGATATTTCTTTGCCTTCATAGGCACCATGGTTTTTTTTTCCCTTTCTAAGGTTTTCCACGTAATAATCTGTGTCTTGTGTACATTATTATTATTTTGCATTCATAAACATATTATTAGTGTTGGACGCGTGACAATCCAGAAATCACCGTCAACATGTAGCATGTCATATCTTCGGTTATTGGATGTAACACTCAACGATGCACTCGATGTATTAAAGATTTTTTAACATAATATAACTCGATCGACTATACAAAGTACTTCATTAGTGGAAATCCACCAAAACATTGTTAAAAACTTAAAATTACGACTTAAGGGGTCGTTTGTTTTTTTGTCTGAAGACTGAATAGTCCTGAATTTTTCTGAAGACTGAATATGGACTGAAATCGGACTGAAATCTAAACTTGAATGACATGTTTGTTTGTTTGTTTGTTTTTTCCTCACATCTGAATGTATTGTCAACACGTTTGTTTTTTATAAGTAAAATTGTTTGAAAATAAGTAATTTTAAATTTATACCCATGTTAAACAATCATACATATAATATGGAATAAAAACAATCCAATAATAATAATTATATATGAACACATATGATCATGATCTTTCTCTTTCATTACAAACAAATTTCATTTTTATTAAGAAAAGAAAAGGTTTTTTTTTTTTTTTTTCAAAACATAAATGAGGCAACAGCAAAATTCACACAAAACACTCAAATATATATATATATATATATATATACAGATTTTCTATTATCAGTTCGAACTGACAATAAATATATCATGACGAAGAATGTTGACCACTAGATTTACATACTTTGACTCAAAGTGTTTGCACTTATCAAAACTTCTCCATAATCTGTGGTCAACACTCTTCGTCCTGATATATTTATTGTCAAGACGAACTGACAATAGAAAGACTATATATATATATACAGATTTTCTATTATCAGTTCGAACTGACAATAAATATATCAGGACGAAGAATATGGACCATTAGATTTACATACTTTGACCCAAAGTGTATGTACTTGTCAAGACTTCTCCATAATCTGTGATCCACATTATTTGTCATGATATATTTATTGTCAGTTCGAACTGATAATAGAAAGACTGTATATATATATATATAAATACATCACCCTAATATCATAATAAATATTGATATTAAACACCAATATGAGAAGTGATTAGGGTTCTTTTTTATTTTTAAAGCTATTTAAAATAAAATATATATTAAAACAAATATTTCTGTACCATATATAATTATGATGAAATTGAAAATATGTTATATATAGAGGATAGTATCGGAAGAAAAGATTTTTGATTACATTTAATGCAATTCAGTGATTTACAATCAAGTGAAAAGTCATGATTTTTTACTTTTTATTTTAAATTGTTTTTTGGTATTTTTAAATTGTTTGATAACTTAAAAAAACAAACAAAACAACTTAATGATTAAGATTTAGACCTATAAAGTTTTAAGTGAAAAAAACAAATAACCCCTTAGTGCTATGCTATTTTTATTTATGAACTATTAAAGTATTTTATGATTGAAAGACGAGACATGATTCTGACCCATAATATCTTGGACGCAAATGTAAAAGGTTTACTATTAAAACAATATTTGCTTTTTATGTCGAGGTTAATTGTTTGGTTTTTTTTTTTTTTTTTTAAATAAAAAAACATTGTAAATATTTTTTGAAAAGTAACGTTTTTATTAGGGTTAATTGCACTAACATACCTTAACTTTATCGAATCTAGCAAAATTTCAAACAAATGCATAAAACTAACACAAACACCCCTTGCCGTTAGTCAACACCGTTATAGTTAACTATTGACTTTCAAAAAGACAAAAGTGACCTTACTATTGAGTAGTCGAAATTACAACTGCCCAACAAACTTTAAAAAATTAATAAAAAAAAATATTGCCACATAAGCTCTTATTTTTTTTTTATCAATTTAAATAAAAAATAAAACAATTTGGTTTCTAAAAAAATATATCAATTTAAAAAATAAAAAGCTCTCAAATATTTTTTAAATTGATATGTTTTTTTAGAAACCAAATTGTTTTGTTTTTTATTTAAATTGATAAAAAAAATAAAATTTAAAGCTTACGTGGCAATATGTTTTTATTAATTTTTCAAAGTTTGCTACGCAGTTGTAATTTCGACTTCTCAATAGTAAGGTCAATTTTATCTTTTTGAAAGTCAATGGTTAATTCTAACGCTGTTGACTAACGGCAAAGGGTGTTTGTGTTAGTTTTATGTATTTGTTTGAAATTTTGCTAGATTCAATAAAGTCAAGGTATGCTAGTGCAATTAACCCTTTTTATTACCGGGGTTGTATCTAGTTGACCCGTAACTGAGATCACGTGGTTGTGGTTGCTGTTCGTTGGTCCCACTGCAGACCACACCTTCTAACTTTTAAATGAAGCTGAGCAGCTGCCGTCAAAACCTTGACTGTCTGAATTGGACTCAGAATCTCCATCAATCCTCTCGCCGCCTTCCCACGAAGCGCGTCTGCATTCTCCAACGCCACCAGCATCGCCGTTAGCAGTTCTGTTTCGCCGGAGTCAAGTTCCGACAACTGACTATGATCACCAAAACGCCTCATCAAACTCAAAAGCGGTGGCGATATTGCTAGTGTCTCTTGAATCCTCGCCATTGTATCATCAAGCTTTCTCTCTTCTCTTCTCGTTTTGCTTTTTATTTGCTGGACTTCACGCTCTTGCTCCTCAGTTAAGTCCTCAACTGATGAATCGTCGAGTAACTTGAAAACGAAAGTGGGTTTGAACCCACCAACCCAGAAGTATGATCTTTCGAAAGCAGTGAACCACGGAGGAGAAAAGAAGACCAACACGTCTTGTCTAGCTGCAATAGATTTCTCTTGGTAGTATTGCTGATAATGAGACAAAACTTGATATGATCGATCAAGGCCTGATATTGTTGCTCCTGATGATCATCATTGTGATTAATGTTTTCTGGGTTGAGTGCTTGGAGAAGCTGGTCGTGGAAGTTTTGTTGACGAATTAGCCATCCATTGAAGAATGTTTCGAAGTTGACACCATGATTATTACTACTAATTGGATTGCTTGTCTCAGTTGGACGAGCCATATATCATATAAAAGCTGGTCGTTGGAGAGGAAGCAGAGAGAGAGAGCTGCCTTTTATATAGTTGTACAAGGAAAAAATCAATGTCAATGGATTTCACAAATTTTTTTTGTGTTGAAAAAATAAATAAATAAATGAGATGGAGATGGTGTGGATAGGTGCATCCGTGCATGTGACATGCTATCTCTGTGGGTTGTGTGTGACTGTGTGTAACATACTAACACGTGTGTAGTGGATAAGGAGTATAAATTAGAAGAAAAAGGAAAAAAAAAAAAGAGTAATGGTTTGTTTTAGATTTGGTGTGGCGGTGACAGTGTCTGGGATTCAGAAAAGGCGCGCAATTAATTATAGTTATAGTCTGTACTCTGTACCTGATCTTTAGTTCTAGATACGCTTACGCAGCCCCATTTACTAAGCATAAAAAATAAAAAAAAATAAAAACATTAAAGTTGTTATTGGTTTTTTTTTTTTTTTTTTTTTTTTAAATCAAATAATTGATGTCTCAATTTATGTTTAACCAATCAAATTAGGATATATGTCTACATTTATATAAGAAATTGAAAAAAAAAAAATTAAATGCATACACATATCCCAATTTGGATTGACTCAACAAGTATTTAAAACTGACATTAATTTTTCATCTATTTTTTGTAAGGAAATAAAATAAAAAATAAAACAGAAAAAAAAAAAAAATGGACACGTCCTTAAAAAAACTGTGTTTTAGAAAGAAGATTGGAGACCAAATTTTGAATTGATTGTATATTAAGTCTATTTTTATGTCATATAATAAGCAAGTCTCTTAACATTATTGTCATGTTAGCGATTATTGGTATGCAAACCACTTTTAAATTGGAGATGCTCTTAGGACACGTTAACAACTACTTTATTTCCATAAAATGAAAAAAAAAAAAAAAAAAACATAGGTCAACTAGTACATTTATTGTCTTGTTACAATAAATACAGTGTTTTTATTTCCTTTTATGGAAATAAATTAGTTATTAACATGTGCCCTTATATCGAACAATCTTTATATAAAAACAAACCATTTAATATTAAAAGTATTGTTTTTTAAATGTTACTATTTTATACTATTAGAAATAAACCTCACTCAATTATTTTGCTATTCAGTCCATATTTATTAGAATTATTACGATCAATTCGTGGTTTGATAGAGAAGTCACAGTTTGAATCCACAATGTCAATAATATATGTGTGAGGGACATAACACTGGACCCTCCTCATCTCATGTAATAAAAATACTTATTAAGATATGCGATTAGCACTGGACTATATCTACCACTAACTTCTCCACGTTCTTATTATTATAAGTAATACTATCCAAATAATTAATCTAAAATTCAACTCAAATTATGCGGTAAGTAAATTTTCCTTACCACATAAATCATGGGAATACGTGGTTAATGAAAAAACCACTTGCTATATCATTTTAATTGAATTTTTAAGTAATTTTTTGGATTGTTTAACATTAGTACGTGTATTATCATATGCAGTGCGTGCAATAACGGGTTATTAACATGGCCTCAACCGAGGATACAGTTGTTGAAATATCATTTGCATTAGACAGACGGCCCCATTCACTTCGTTTTTGTTTGGTTAAGTAACCCATCCATTATGGGCTGTGACTTGTGAGAAGTACTTTCTGGTTTGGATTTCGACCACAAAGCTTTCACTGTATGTAACTATGTACTGTTTCTTACATGATAATTTTTTCTTTGAAAATCTGTTGTTTTTCATAAATTATGTATTTATTTATTATCGGTCTCTTACCGGATTCAATTTATGAAAACATCAGATGTTTTACAGGAAAACATAAGCATTCAACTTATGCAAGAACACAAAAGGCTCTGATACCATTGTAAGCATTATTTGATAATATGTATTCAATACATAATTATGAATAAGCGTCTCTGAAAATGCAGTGAAAACTGTGATACCATGAGAATAATATGAAAAACACATAAACAAAGTTATAAGTAGCAAGGGATAAACATATAAAAATTTAATGGTGGCTCTATTGTCGCCAAAAATACTTCCATCCACACCTAATTTTGTAATTAAATATTTTATCAATATAATATGGGTGTCGACACCCATAAATATTATAAACATACTCATATTTTAATAAAAAACTTAATTATAAAAATATTCCAATAGAAATTTATCAAAAATGACAAATTAGTTTAATTAAAAATAAACCAAATATTATGTACACCCATATCTCTTTATTGAAAAAAAAAAAAAAAACCTTAATTAAACCCTAATTGTATTTCAAGTATCAAAATCTCCCATTATCATATAACAAAGTATTTGAAAAAGAATTCTCAGAGGACTCTGATCATACAGAGGTACGTATTTATTTATTTATTATTGTATTAAAATAAATACATTAATTTAAATAAGGGTACTACTGGCATAAAGATGGGTACTCACAGTACTTATTTAATTTTAAATTTTAGACATTAGTATACTTATAAATATCAAATATGGGTGTGTTTATCATATTTATGAGTGTCAATATAATATACCTATGTCATATTACTTCAATAGGCATAAGTCATGACTATAACAATACAATCAATTTTATGAATTATTTATTTTTATTATTGATTCGAATTATGATGAAATTTTAAATTTTTTTTGTTCTCCTATAGAATTTGTCTATTTACTCCATAATCATACATAATGTAGACAATTTCTTAGATATACTTTGGCCTCCAACTTTAGCTCCCTCGTTCCACCCTTAAACCATCTTCTTCTTATTATTTTTTGAGTTGGTTCAATTAATCAAAGATGATGTAGACACTTAAACTAGTGTGAGTTGTTCAAGTTATTGTTGAATTCCTTCAATAATTTGTTACAAAAAGCATAAATACAAAGAAAATAAAATAATAATTAATAATAAATAAATGATCACGTTGTCTGTTGGGTACTTGGGTAGTCCCTCTTAGACCTGGCAAGGTTCCGGTTCGAACCGTGGAATCGTAGGGGAACCAGAACCAAAAAAACCAGAACCGGAACCAGAATCGGAGGAGGCCGAGGCCGGTTCTAGTTCTAGTTCTAGTTCCGATTCTAAGGTTTGAGGAACCGGGCAGTTCGAACTGGAATGGAACCGATGGTTCCGGTTTCGGTTCGAACAGCCGGTTCGCACAAATTTTTGGAATGGTATTTCGAAGAGGCCCAACGGCTACCCCATTTCAGCAGACCGTTGGGCCTCCAACGGCTACCCCATTTATTTTTATTTTTTACCCCCCCCCCCCCCCCCCCCCCCCCCCCCCCCCATCAATTCTCTAATTCTAATTTCTCTCCAACACTCTCAACTCTCAAGTCTCTCAATCTCCAACTCTCCAACTCTCCAAGTTTCCAAGGTTTTTAATATTTATTTCATTTTGTAATTGTTTTATTTGAAATTTATTTTATTTGCAATTTATTTTATTTCGAATTTATTTTATCTCCAATTTATTTTATTTGCAATTTATTTTATTTCCAATATATTTTATTTTCAATTAATTTTATTTCCAATTTATTTTATTTGCAATTTATCTTATTTCCAATTTATTTAATTTCCAATTAGTCAATTACTAAATTTCCAATTTCATTTTCATTTATTTGCAATTACTAGTTTACTAATTTAGGCCATGTTTGGTGGCCAGCATTGTATTGTATTAGCCCTTTAAAATGTATTAAAACAATACAATACTATGTTTGGGTTCATTTGAGATTTCTTTGTATTGTATTAATTTAATACAGAATTTTACACCTAATACAGCATTCCCTACACTATCTAATACATAATAACATATGGTATTATGCTGTATTAGATTATGATGATTTTTTATTTTTTATTTTTTATTTTTCATTTTTTTTTCTAGAATCCTTCATCTTCAACCCAAACCCAATACATCCACACCAACCCAACCCTCATCATCTCCAAACATCATTCAACAAACAAACCCAGATCCATAATCAAAGCTTGATTTTTTATTTTATTTTATTTTTTTGAATAGCAAATTTTATTAGAAACAACAACCAGACAAACCACAAAAACAAAGCAAAAGGATCGATCCAAACAGCAACCAGTGAACCAACAGCAAGAACAAAAACAGAGGAACGAAAACTGGAAAAGAAAGAAGAACAAAGGCTGCCACAGAGCCTGATAAAACAACACCAGAACATCAAGAAAAGGAGGCAAAGCCCCACATACAGAAAACGATCAGCTAGCACTCCAAATAATACGATCCCGGCTACCATTCAAACCCAGATCATAATCAAAGCTTGATTCCGGATCCAGAAACAAAGCCAATCAAACCAATTAGTTGTTGAAGAGAAAGAAAATTGAAAAAAACAACACCACCAAAACCAATTCTAGAAACCCAAGACTGAAATGAAACCTAGAAATTCAACACCAAACAAAAATCGAAAAACCGAATCAAAAAGATAGAGAAGAGAAGAGATCAAAACGATGATGATGAACGAATCAAAAAGGCGACGAGGAAGAGAAGAGATCCTTAGAGCTAAACGAGAGAGACCTTTGGATCTGAAAAGCGAAACCCAGGATTTGTGATTTCATGGTGGCGGGATTCGATGATGAACGAGAGAGAGAGAGAGAGAGAGAGAGAGAGAGAGAGAGAGAGAGAGAGAGAGACGGTATTCTCTATCTGGTGGAGTGCGAGATGAAGATAAATTAGAGATAGGGATTCAAGTGGTGTTCCAGATAAGAGATAAGACTAAAAAAACAATAAAAAAATAATTTATTGATGCAAATAAAAAAAAAATGAGGAAAAAAATGAAGTTGAATTATTTGGTCATTTAATCTATTAATACAGTCTAATATGAAACCTCATCCAAACATTGTATAACTTAATACAGTCTAATACAAAATATCACCAAACATAAAATTGTATAATAATAATACAGTCCAATGCAATACTATCCAATCCAACCTAATCCAATACAATACAGTACAATACAATACAGCGTACCAAACGAGCCCTTAGTACTTTACTACATAGTACCTACTAATACTATTATTCTTCTAAGTTCTAAGTTTCCAATTCTCTCCCAAATTTATTTTTAAATGGCAAGTGGAAGTGGTGGAAGTGGTGGAAGTGGAAGTGGAAGTGGAAATGGAAGGGGTCACGGCCGTGACGGTCATAGGCGTTCGATTTCGATGAAAGGTAAGGGTACTATGATCGATAATCTCAATCGCAACAACCCTACCTATCACGATTATCTGCAATGTCAGGCCTATGCTGAAGACCTAGGCCTAAACTTTCATACTCCCCCTCTAATAATTTCTGAACCCGATCCCAATGACACCACCCCTAATTTGACAAGCCAGTCAGAAAATATGCCTGATATTGATACACCTCTGGATTTTGATTTCGATCTACCGGAAGTGGAATTACAAGAGGAGGAAGATCTGATACAGAAGCAGAACAAATCTGATCTCTTCATCAAACATATGAAGAAAGTTAGGAAAAAAGATGGAAACTATGTAGCGGCTTGCAATTACTGCACCAAAACATATAAGTGGAGCAAATCCGGAGGATATGGCACTTATCGGAAGCATATTGAAACCAAACATCCAGAAGCAGTGACCAGAACGAGGTCACAATCACAAATTCCCAGGTATGCTACTCCTAACCAACAATTATTTCGTTATACTGATGAACAAAATATAGAAGAATTAGCTAGGATGGTAGCAGTATAACACTTATCATTCAGTTTTGGTGAAATGGTTGGTTTTGTTAACTATTGTCGACAAGCATTAAACCCTGCTGCATGCCGTGTCCCTAGATCCACGCTCATACAAACACTTGAAAAAATTTATTCGAGAGAGAAAAAAAAGTTAGAAAAATATTTTGAAAAATATAATGGTCGTGTTACCGTATGTGCCGACATATGGACTGACCATTGGCAATCACATTCATACTTGAGTGTCACTTGCCATTTTATGGATAATGCATGGACTATCCAAAAAAGAATTCTTGCATTTAGAGTTTTTGATAATGCACACACTGCTCAGAATATTTATAGACACCTTAGAATTATTTTTTCAGAGTATAATATTGAAAACAAAATTTTTGCAATTGGTTTTGATAATGCTTCTGCCAATACCGCTGCTATTCCATCTTTAATTGATTTATGCAAACCCTTTCTTGGTGGTACATTTTTTCATCAAAGGTGTGCATGCCATGTTTTAAATATATGTGTTCAAAAAGGATTAGAAACTCTTGGAGATTTTATTCTACCTATTAAAAAAGCCCTAACGTTTTTATGGAGACATTCTTCTACAATGAAAGCATGGGCAAGATATTGTAAACAAAATGGTAGACGTGTCGTTAAATTTTCTCGTGATGTTCCAACACGTTGGAATTCTACTTATAAATTGCTTGCTCAAAGTTATGAGTATAGAGATTTATTAGTTTCTTTTATTCAATTTCATGTTCCTACCATTGAACTTTTTGAAGCTCATTGGGATGCTTGTTACAATGTTTTCAATTTGTTAAAAGTTTTTAATAATGCTACAAACAATTTATCTAATGTTTATTTTCCTACAACACATTTATTTGTTATTGAGAGTCTTAATGTTGTTGGTGCATTTTTTTATTGTGAATCTGACCTAGCAATAGCGAAAGCCGTTAGTGCTATGAAGGAAAAATGGTTAAATTATAAGGAGTTTCCAAATATTTATTTGATTGCTATGGTTTTTGATCCACGTTGTAAATTACAATCTTTGTCTTATTATCTAGAATGTTATAATGGCAAAGAAGGTTTAAATATTGAATATGATGTTGATGCGTGTTGTGGTAGAGTTAAGAAATTATTGTATGATTTATATGATGAATATGTTACATTGTATGGATCCTCACTGATCTTAGATGTTACACGAACACAAACTGCATCTCAGCCTCTATCATCCTCCTCTGGATTTTTGAATTTAGGGTATAGTATGTTATAAAAAAAAACCAAAAAACCAAGATGTTTTTCATCAAGCTCCGGTTCGTATTCCGGGCTTGAATCTTATCTAGCTTCTTCTTGTGAGTTTACAGAAGAATTTGATAATTTAAAATATTGGAAAGAAGCTACAAAGTACTATCCAATCATGGCTATGATAGCCAAAAATATTTTTTCAACACCAGTTTCTACTGTGGCGGTGGAACAAGAGTTCAGCGCCGGGGGGAATATCCTAGATGAAAAACGTTCGTGCTTGACACCAAAAGCACTTTAGATACAAGTTTGTGTTGATGATTAGACAAAGGCGGAATATAGGCAACAAGAAATCGATCAGGAGCTAACATACGATTTCTTCAAAGATGACGAACCTGAAGGCTCTGGAGCAGTGGAGCCGGAATAGCAAACTTGTAATAAAAATTAGTCCACGTCATCACCAAACCTGTAATAAAAGGTAAGAGAACTATGTGACATTTGATTCCTCTAAACCCCCCCAAGAGGATACGTAGGCAACTTAATTGTGGTAAAAATTAAGTGCAAGGCTAATAACTTTACATTATTATTTTTTTTTAGTTTTTTTTTTAATTTAATTTTGAAATTTGTCATTTATTTATTTTATGTTATTTTTAAATTTTGGGTGACTCAAATTCCAAATACCCAATGAAATGTAAATTGTAATTTGTCATTTTGTTTAGTTTTATTTTAATTTAATTTTGTAATTTGTCATTTGTTTATTTTATTTTATTTTCGGTCGGGTGATCTAACTTCCAACATCCAATGAACCCAATGAATTTAATTTAATTTTATTTTATTTTGTAATTTGTCATTTATATATTTTATTTTATTCAATTACAATCTACAACTTATAAGTTACAAGTTAGAACTTAGAAGTCTTTTTTTTTTGTTTGTTATTAAAAAAAAAAAAAAAAAAAAAAAAGGTTCAAAATCGCCGGTTCCACCAAACCTTGGAACCGGAACCGTGCCACCTCTAGTCCCTTAGGGGTGGGCGCGGTTCGGTTCGGTTCGGTTCGGTTTTGGCTAAAACCATATTGAACCGTTATATTTTCGGTTTTTGAAAACTTGAATCGGTTTAAACCGTATTGGATCATGAAACCGAATTGAACCGAACACCTTTATCTCGGTTCGGTTCGGTTCGGTTCAATTCGGTTTTGGGCCTGTTGGGTTTTGAGGTTTTTTTAATATAATTTTTCATTTTTTGTATCCTTTAACAACTATTTTGTATTTGGACCTTTGGACAATTGATTTTGGGATGTTTTTTTTTTAACAATCCCTTACATTCAAAACACATCTAAATAGACCTCATTAATCAAATTTAATTCAAATCAATCACCATTATATATATATATTTATACCTGTCCTACTCAATAGCTACCACCATTCTAGATAAGGTTTGATAGGAAAACTAGAAAAGTAAAAATGGTTTTTTATTTTTATTTTTATTTTTTTATTTAAAGGTCGGTTCGTCGGTTTGGTTCGGTTTTGGAAGGTCCAAAACCGAAACCGACCCATATTCAATGTGGTTCATTCGGTTCGAACCGAATTGAACCGAATTGACCATGTGAACCGAACCAAACACCATATTTCGAATCGGATCGGTTCGGTTCGGTTCGGTTCAATGAACCGTGCCCACCCTCTCCTTGCAATTTCATTTTCACAAACAAAATAATTCAACTTTTTTTTTTTTTTTTTGACAATATCTATTAATCCGGGACCATGTATTTTTTTGAAAGCTTTCGTCTTGGTAGGATTCAACTAAGTACTCAAGCTCATCTATTTACCAACTGAGCTACGCCCCTGTTGGCATAATCCACCATTGAATAGAGCATATAAATACGTAAAATTTAATTTAATTTAATTAGATGCAGGTTAGAAGCCTGATTCAGCCTTGTATATATGTACGTACTTAGATTAGCTCATACATGTATGTATACGTATAAATGTCAAATTAAAGCTTGTCCATGAATATTATGCACAGTCAAATCTCACATGATCAGGATTTGAAGGCTTCGCTTGCACATAAAGTTTTTTGCCCTCAACTAAAATAAAAAGCACATTTCGCCAACTATCTAATCCAAAGAATAATCATCACAACTTTAAAAAAAAAAAAAAAAAAAAAAAAAAGAGCTTTTATTTAAGCATACCCACACAACCGCAACCAGCTCATTCTCTTTTTCTTTTTTCTAAATACCAAAATTTTATTACATCTGTAAAATGAAAGCGAAAGGAACATTTTTTTTTTTTTTTTTTTTTTCAAAGTATTACAGGAACATAGATTTATGAATTTTAATGTTATGTGTGAGGTTTTGTACATTATAATTGTAAAGTTCATAAATATATTGTGTTTTTTTTTTTTTTTTTTTTTTAAATCTGGAGTTGTAGAGTAAAATGTACTTGGTAAAAATTTAAACCCTAAAATTATGAGTTTGTAATGATGTTAACAAGAAAAACTTCAATACACATGGATGTATACACCCAAATCACTTATACCGTGATATGTGACAGTGTATCTTTTATATGTCGTATGAATAAACAATCACACACTCGGTGTTTTTATCCATGTCAACATGGTAACATCAATTCCTGAATGTCAAAAGTTCACTGCATCTGTTATTTTTATATACAATAAAGATGGAGAGACCATTGTATACATGTGCGACAGATTTAGGATCCACAAAATGGTAATGTCACATTATAATAATTATTTAATGTACTTCAAAGATCATTGGACGAGACACAGAAAAATAAAAATTAGTGTGAAAGAAATTGTTGAGTAGTGTATTGGATCACTAATATCATACAATGATATGTCATATATGAGTATTATGTCATATTTTCAGTGTAGTGCTCATTGCATAGAAGATTTTCTTGGACACACCACATGCTATGAAGTACACACGAAACAGTGACAATTATGGGTGGTATTGTAAAGGACAATCACAGTAGTCCATTTTGGTAATTTGAATCCTTTGATATATTTACTGAAGACTAAAAGTGGGTGACACTGACCCCATTAACAAAGAGACAGACACATATACCTAAAAGTCAACCAACCTGGGACACCAAAACCTTTAAAAACCCAAAAATCATTATATATATTTAGTATCGAGGATCCCGAATTCGTCCAGGCACCCATCAGCCTATCCTCCCCTACCGTGTGACTCGCCGCAGCTTATATGTTGGATTTATATACCTAAAAGTCAACCAACCTGGGACACCAAAACCTTTAAAAACCCAAAAATCATTATATATATTTGGTATCGAGGATCCCAAATTCGTCCAGGCACCCAACAGCCTGTCCTCCCCTACCGCGTGACTCGCCGCGGCTTATATACTGGATTTTGGAGTAAGATAGATAGGAAACCCTGGCTTACACCCTGGCTCACACCCTAGCTCACACAAAGATAAAAGCAGGTAAATCAGAACTCGCCTTTGCTTTGGTAAGATTCGAACAATTGACTTGGTAGTTACTTGTGCCTTAAGCTCATCTTTCCACCAACTGAACTAACGCCCTGATGACTGACCACATTACAATTGCCAAGAGTAGAATCAAGGACTTGGGCCTTGGACCATCAAGGCCAAAAAAATCATTTAATATCGCTACAATTAAACACCTGTGCTCTTTAATCATAAATTACTCAAATAATTACATATCATTTGTCATTTACCCACAAAACCCATCTGATTAGCATCTTTACAAGGGCAATATCGTCATTCTGGTGTATCAAATTTCCAAACTGACTCGCCATTTGGCAGTTAAATTGCAGCACCACATCCTTTTTTGCCCTCCACTCCTACTTCCGACATTAATTTGACAAAATCCGCAACTTTACTAAATTCTCGGTTTCTTGAGTTGAGGATCAGGGTTAAATCCGTAAATAAATCAAAAAAAGAAGGCCAATTTCATTCAGAAGTTCTACACAGTCCACCATCTCCAGTGTTTTCCAAACTCGAAGAAACCGCCAACTTTTCTCCTCACACTTTTCGCCAAACTCAAATATTTGCGAGTATTGGTAGCTAAAAAAGAAACGGATGGCTATCCCTGAAGCCGACAGACCGCCACGAGCCAGGGGGCGGCCGTCGACGTCGCGTGCCGCGGCCAGACCGCCGGCCAAAGCGAAGGTTCCACTGCGACAGTTACTCAAAGTAGCCTCCGTGGCGTGCGGTATACAATTCGGATGGGCTCTCCAGCTCTCTCTCTTGACTCCCTACGTGCAGGAGCTTGGAATCCCGCACGCGTGGGCTAGTATCATCTGGCTCTGCGGCCCGCTCTCCGGCCTCCTTGTCCAGCCCTTGGTCGGTCACTTCAGTGACCGCTGCACCAGCCGCTTCGGTCGTCGCCGACCGTTTATTGTCGTCGGCTCCGCCTTGATTGCTATGGCTGTATTGACGATCGGATATTCGGCGGACGTCGGGGGTTTGCTCGGCGATGGAAACGAAAATTTTCGGCCCAGAGCGATTGTGGTTTTCGTGATCGGGTTTTGGATTCTTGACGTCGCTAATAATATGACTCAAGGTCCTTGTAGAGCTCTCCTTGCTGATCTTACTGGTATGTGAATTACAATTTTGATGATTTTGATTTAAGTTCTTAGAATGATATCAAACCCTAATTCAATCGATAATTTTTTTTCGTTGCTTTTATTTTTTTGAAAAGAAAATCTTTAGATGCTAAAATTTTCAGATTATAATATAATTATTAATATCTCACTTTCGTTGGAATAATGTTTAGGAATAAAGGCAATGAGTCATCAAGAAATTCCAATATTTTACAAATGAATGAATGATTGATTGCTGCATTTCATTATTTTTATTTTTTTAAATAGATTTTTTATTGCTCAACTATATACCTTCGCGTGAGAGAAACTTGGGTGCTGAGTGGGGGCGTGAAATGACAGCTTTACCCCTAGGAATAAATTTATTTTGAGTGCAGTTGGTGAGTGTTATGCTTAAATTTCTGAAAAAATAATTAGTTATCACCTTATTTGATTGCCAGTGCCGATACTTATGATTGCCATTAATGATTGAGAATGTCTCTAAATTTAGAAATAATTAAGAAAAGTTTTCTTCGGAAGCAGGGAGTTCAGAAATGGCACTAAATAATACTTCAGCATTTTTTAAGTTTATTGCAATGACCCACTAATATGAAAAAACAGTTTTTGTTGTTCTTCATGATAAGGTATGTCGTAAAGGTCGGAAACTAGTGTGGCATTTTTAACTTGATGAATCAGAAGCAACCAAGTATGGTTCTTGGTTCCATTTTTAATAAAATGTCATAACTCATTTTCTTAGTTGACATGGTGTGCTGTTTTCATCTCGTGTAAATCTGTCAGACAGTGTAAGTTTAACATTAATATGTTGGTGTGGCAATGCGGTGAAGTATTTTTTTGGAATTGCACCTCATTGTTATAATAGGGTTATGGTTAAGTATCAATGATGCTTTTGATTGTTTGCATTACTTGCTAGTGTGTCCATAGCCTCATTACATTGAATTAACCAAAAAAAAGAAGGAAAGAATTTTGTTAAAGGCACAAAGGAGTGTTATAAATGTAATTTTACATGATTTATAAAGATTATACATTATTGATAAATAAAAATATAGTTAAAAAACAGAAAATATTGAAATTATTTTTTAAACTTTATTATGTTTGATTTAATTATATATATATTTAATGTAATCTATTCATTTTGCTATACTATATTAGATATTATTATATTATTTTGCTTATGTAATTGTAATCCTTATTAGTACTTGGCGGCATTGGAGGTTTCTGCATAGACATTAAACCCTTCAAGTTTGCATGTGATTAGGCTTAACCGCAAGGGAAACAATTGAAGTTACTCCAATTACTGGAAGAGAGCTAAAAAGTACTGAACCTGACATCAACTTCTAGCCATATCCAGAGCCAATCTTTTTCATTCATTCTGTAACCAAACCCAGTTCCTTGTCTTCCTTCTGACTAAAGCCCGCTTTAAATTATCTAGGGGCACCTGAGCAGGAAAAACAAGCCCATTTTTGAAACAAGGAGGTTGAGTTCTAGCTAATTTGGTAAGTGAGCAGACCTATAGACCAATAAATACTGAGGAGATTATGCAATGAATCTTACTATAAATATGTCTTTAGTTCACAAAATGATGTAGTACTTTTTACCCCTTTGATGCAGACCTATTTTTCCCTTTTTGTTATTGGAAGTGTCTTTTGATTGCTTGCAAAGGTCTCCTTAACATGGATATTTACTGCTACACTCTGCTTGATTTTTGAGTAAAGCAATCTTTTGGGTTGGAGGTTATTGATTCCAGCTCCTGCTTATCATCCATGTCCCGATTTTTGTGAGAGGTTATTCTTGTCGTCTGGAGTCTGGACCTCAGACTACGGAGCACCACTATTTACTTAACAAAAAGGAGAAAGGATATTTAGTAGCAGGTTATCTTGTAGTTCTCAATGGGTTCCTAGTGAATGTATTTAAAATAGGACATCTTTCGTTTGCACATGGCTATATCCATAAATAAAATGGTGTACATTAATTATGGCTTTTCTTTTTTAGGAACTTGGTCAGCCCCAATATTGATCAAAAGTATACAGCAGAAGAAACTAAGATCAGATTTACAAAATCAAGCATCAAATTGACATTTGGCTTCTATTGATTTTTCTGTTGTGTTAGGAAAGGACCATCGGAGGACTCGAGTGGCAAATGCTTACTTCTCTCTATTCATGGCTGTTGGTAATATTCTTGGCTATGCCACTGGATCATATAGTGGTTGGTTCAAGGTTTTTCCGTTTACTGTTACCCCTGCATGCAATGTCGACTGTGCCAATCTCAAGTCTGCTTTCTTTCTTGACGTTGCTTGTATTGCAATTACTACATGTGTAAGCATTTTAGCAGCTCAAGAATTGCCTCTAGGTTCATCTGACAGATTCACAACCTCGGCCGAAGAAGGGCCTGATCGGTCAAGCTCTACCGAAGAGGCTTTCCTTTGGGAATTATTTGGGACTTTTAGATATTTCTCAGGTACCATATGGATAATCTTAATTGTCACTGCTCTGACATGGATTGGTTGGTTTCCATTTCTTCTCTTTGATACTGATTGGATGGGTCGAGAAATATATGGTAGCAGCCCAGGGGAGCAGAATTATAATAAAGGAGTCAGAATGGGCGCACTTGCTCTGATGTTAAATTCTGTTGTTCTTGGAATGACTTCAGTGCTCATGGAGAAGCTCTGTAGGAAATGGGGGGCTGGTTTTATATGGGGAATTTCAAACATTCTCATGGCTCTTTCCTTTCTTGCGATGTTTATTATCTCCTTTGTGGCGAAAGATATGAGCTATTTTGGCCATGATCTACCACCAGATGGCATTGTAATCGCAGCATTAATAATTTTTACAGTTCTTGGTGCTCCACTGGCAGTAAGTTACTTTCCGCCTACTAAAAGGTGTATTGATTCTCTTTTCAGTTGCTTCCAAGAATTAAGGAACAAAGAAAATATTAAATTTGAAACTTCTAAGTTGCATAGACTCCGCTTTACAATGTCTGCAGGGAACTATGCATTCAGAGTAGTAGTTAATTGTTCTCAACTTGGTCATTACTTTTGCCGAATGCTTAAAATGTGAACCATTTTGTAATGTAATAGTTCAAATATGTTCTGGAGTTGGGCTTGTAGATCGAATGGTTAGGTTGAAATTTATTGCTTTTGGCCCTAGGTGTTCATTTGTTAGAACTGTCTCAAAATATGATGGGACTTGACCATACACTGTTGGAGAGGGTGGCTAGATTGATTGGCTATGCTGACATTCTGAACCAATTATTTTGTAGGAGAGGTAGATTGGTTGGCTGTGCTGACATAGTGACATTCTGATCCAAGTTATCTCCTTGGAACTTTTTGCACAAAGTCATTTCATGCATGTTACTTACGTAATTAAAAAATTTTCATTGCAGGTCACTTACAGTGTTCCTTATGCCTTGATTTCCAATCGTATTGAGCCTTTGGGACTTGGCCAAGGTGTGCATATCTTGGTTGTTGTTTTCACAATTTTTTTCTGGAAGATTTTTCCTTGGGACTGATTGTAACGAGGGTTGGCATGTGCAGGTTTGTCATTGGGTGTTCTGAATCTGGCAGTTGTGATCCCACAGGTATTGTCCTGCTTTGACTTTCTTTTTTGTGGTGACATTTATGATTCATTTCCTTTTGGTTTGCTGAATGCTAAGCTAAATTGATGTAAGGTCATGTTCCTCATAGAGGTTTTTGCATACCTTTTCAATTGTTGGTTGCTAATGGGAATAACATGTATGTCTTCTCTGCTTCTCTGGTGGCAATGAATTTGGAAGTAAAGCCTTCATTATAAAGCTACCTAATAACAATTGAATTACCCCCTTAATTATTTAACTAGAAGAACATGCATCGGTATTAAGTGTGGAAGCCAGTTCTCACTTGCATGCAAGGTGATTGTAATTACAAAGTCATGGCTGGTGTCATTAATTCAATTTCATTAAGTTGGACCTCTTTTTTTCTAATTTTTCCTTTTCTAGATATGTGAAGGTGGTTTTACATATGTATATTTGGCAATTAATAATTTCTGTTGACTTTAAAGAGACTTCATCCGTAGATAACTTATGTATGGAACATACTATGGCAATTCTTCTCATTTGATATCATTATATCTCTATTATATAAGAAATTTGACTTCAAATTGCTTGAATGAGGTTTGGAAGGTAGATAGCTTTTCTTGATGAATTTCATCTGTGCTAATTTTTGTATTAAAATGATTTTGGGGAGGATGTTGTTTCATATAATTTTTCAGTTAAAGATTTAATTGGAATAAGAGCTTATCACCTCTTCCATTCTTTTGCTCTCTTGCCACGTATAAACTTTTGCATGATATCAACTTTCATCCAAAATTTTGAAGTTAGGAAGTTCGAATTCCTAGGTTCCCCATGATCTCAACGTGAAGGCAACCTTACATGAAAATGTACTTGCTCAGGATTTTGATTATGTTTAAAATTCTTTGTGACAATGAGTCTGTTAATGGTCAGAAGGATATTATTGTTATAAAAACCTACTGATTCTCAAGTTAAAGAAATGATAGTATGGAGACTTAGGCAACTAAGCACCAGGAAAGTTTGGGAGGAATAAGGGCTTATTTATGGTTTATATGAAAGTTTTGCTACTACATATAGTTAGGTCCACCTCTCTCATTTGTCTTTATTATATTTGTGAAACAGTTCCACTCTGGTCCAAAGGCAACATTATGCTTCTTAACAAGATCTGTTCTCTGCAATAAATAACCTTGTACTCTTGAAGTAAAAAGCAACCAATATATCAATTATTAAAACTCTGGTGGCCAAAAAATATATTATAGTTGCATGCCTCCTGGTGAAGTTTTAGGAAAGTAGCAAAATGTTTATGTTTCTGCTTTAAGTTTCTAATTCTGTGAAGCTAACATCAATTTTATTTTGCTTACAAGAGAGGATAGCCTTGAAATTTTCTTCTATGGCTTTGGATTTAAGAACTAGTGGATTATAGAAATTTAGTTTTTTAAGCTTAAAATATTTTTGACATATATCTGACCTCGACACCATGCTTGAACATATCACGGTATCTCCTTCAAACTACATTTTTTATTTGAGTTGTGAGATTTTGGTGTTTGACATAGGTGGTGGTGTCCTTGGGAAGTGGACCATGGGATCAGCTATTTGGTGGTGGGAACTTGCCAGCCATTGTTGTTGGGGGAATTGCAGCCTTTGCTGGTGGAATTGTAGCAATATTAGCTATTCCTCGATCTAGTGCTCAAAAGCCCAGGACCCTCACTTGAGGTATAGTGTTGGACCTATATTTTTGTGTGACCTTCTATCAACACGGATGGTAAAATGTTAACAAGTAGCGAGAGTTTGTAAATAGCTATTGTCATTTCTATTTTATATTTTTGATATAGCTATTGTCATTTCATATGATTAATAAAGTTATTTGCCTTGTTTTTTTGGTCCTGAAAAATCATTTACTTCTGATGTTTCTTTTGTGCTATATTCTTTTCATTTTCATTTTCTGCTTGCTAAAGGCTGAAGGGCATGGCAGCAGTTACGTCCTATCTTTTGGTTGTCAATGTTGAAATCGAGTTGAATCCCAGTTAAATTTACTTCTATTTGCAGATTTTGAGTTTCTATAATACATCAATCTTATGGGATCTTTCGAATTACTCGATGATTAAAATAGTGAGAGTTCCAGAAGTCAAGGCATAAAATGGCAATGGTGGAGTCACTAAGCATATAAGGAACGATGAGAAACAAGCTTTGTTTAGGATATAAAGATGTAAATTGTGATTGCTGTTACAGAATTCTGGGTATCTAAAATAGTGAAGCATTGCTTAAAGGATAATGGGTTCAGTTCTACCTCTTGGAAATGTTGATTGTCATTGAAAAGTAAACGAAGCATCAATTATAGAGATCCCAGTATTACAATCGAAAGTACTTACTTACTTACCAATCAAGATAAGTTGTTGCTGATTGGGATTTATTCCTCATGAAAACCTCATATATTTTAAAGGCATAGTTGATTGCCCATTGGTGGTCCAATAATGATGTATTGGAATCTCATGCATTTTGTGCCTGATTTTGTTGTATGAATGTTGTGAATTGTGCTTGGTGGCCAACGGTTAGTATGTGAGTTGTGTCGATTGAAACCTTGATGGTGACATGTCTTTTATGCTCTATATAATTATTTATTTATTTATTTATTTATAATAGAATTGAAAAGCTTGATTTTTTTTTTTTTTTTTTATGGAAGGCGTCCTTTATAATTTGTTCTATTTTTCTATCTTCTCCTTTTTCTTGGTTGCATCTGAACCTTGGAATAAATTCTTGTGTTTATTGCACTTATCAGTATCTATGAAAGCCTGGTTTGCTTTAAATGCTCCCATGCAATGTTTTCTACCAAGGCCTGGGAAGCATTTAACCCAGTCTGTCTCTCAATATGTCCAATATTATAGGGAAAAAAGAATTTCCATGACCAGGCTAACTAGCACCCATAAAATAGACTTTTTATCTGGTCGATGACTTCTTGCCTATGTAAGCTGATGATGATTGATCTTGAAAAGATGGTCTCTACTCTATACATGTCTCTGCATGTGCATGTATGATAGTACAGTGTGTCTTGGGAGGCATAGTAAGTTGCCATGTCAAAGGCAAGCATGTAGAGAGTAAAGAGTAGAGATGCTGATAATTAGTTCTGAAAACAAAGCATCAAGCTTTATGAGGAAAATGTAAAAGGTGTGATGGATGGAATCAGTGAATATGTTCGAGTCTGTAGAGAAGTATAATCTTTTATTAATGTCAAATCCTCAAATGTCTTGTCACTGTTTCATATCCCTTTTCTCATCCATTGAAACTTGCATTTAGACTTGTTTTGCTTTGCTTATTTTATGATGCCAAATTAAAATTCTATGTGATCTCCACTATAACAACAACTTGAGGTTGTGATCTTTTCTGATCAACTGTAGAAGCGAATGGCATCATCACCATATCGATGTGATCCTAAAACTTGTCAATTTCTATTTACTGCAATCTGGTGGGGATCTACCTTTTGGTGAGCCCCACTTCCCAATTAGGATGCTAAATTCGAAATGTCATTTTTTCTTTTTTTTTTAATTGTCTCTTGGTTTTGTTGCATGACAGATAGCTCTCATGTACAGCAACTTATTGAGCTGGAGACACATGGAATCTGACATGGGCGTATAGATTTCAGAGAAGTAATATCTTTATACTACAAGGAAACAAATGAAAACTGATACTTGAAGCTGCTCAGACTGTGAGATAGGAAAAAATTATAACTTTAAAATAAAAAAAAAATAAAAAAAAAGAGAGAGTTAAAAACTGCAGTGCTTTGTGTTTTGGAGGGTGGTGGTGAAGCCGCCTGCTGGTTGCTGCCTCACAGGCTCACAGTGACACAAACAGCCAAGGCTCTCTCCTTCAAAGAGACAGTCTCATCTCTGTAGTGAAAAAAGGGATACAAATTAAATGGTTGCAATTGGAGCACGTAATTGTCTCTCGCTAGCTGTTTCCTTTCTTCCATCTGCCGCTTCTCCGCACAGCCATCTACTGCCATCTCTCCCCCATTAACACATTTTTTTTTTTTAGTGGTCCCATTCATGACCCAACACCTACCCGGTTACCCCCACCCCCCATCAAATATTATTGTTCATTAGTTTATAAAAAAAAAAAAAATACTACTAATCAAAACCCTTTTCAAAAGATTTTGTTTGTTACACAATTAAAGAGCAAATCAAACATCCACAACACATCGATCACACACACACACACTTTATTATTATGACACTTGCAATATTTATATTGATTAGATTGAAATTCCATTACAAGTTGTGTAATTATGTAGGTTGAGCTTTGATGCCTAGACCCACATCATTTAACCCCCCCAAATTCATTGCCTAAACAAGTAAAAGAAAGTGTAAAGCACAGCAGATGGGACCTGAAACAGATTTTGTGCACAAGCTTGTCAACTCTCAAACTAGGCAAGTAGTGAAGAGAGAGAGAGAGAGAGGTGTTTCGGTTTCGGTGATGGTGTTTGTAGACAGCAAAAAGGTTCATATGCTCGGGAGTGGGTTTTGTCACATGGGTTTGTAAAAGAAAGGGAACATGCATGGCTGCCTTAGAACATGCAAACATTTTTATCTGCCTATAGCTAACATACATACAAAAGGTATATAGCAGCCATTCTCGTGATCAAGACATAATATATTATAAATCTACAACACCTGTAACCCCCTCCTCCACTCCAATCCACATATCATCATATATCCACAAAGCAGACGAATTTGCTTCTCCATGATCAACAACTCCTCCACTTGGGCAAATCAAGATATGTTTGTTTATTTGTTTGATGTAGAAATCATAATCAAAAACCTAAATTGTAGTAAGATGATTATCCACTAAAGCTAAAACAAAAAGAAGTGCTTTTTAATTAACTTTGGGATGAAAAAAAGCTAATGCCTTAAAGGTCCCCGCACAAACCATCATTAAGCCAACAAATTAGTATGTAATGTATGTCATAATACATGGACAAAACAGGCTCTGGCGGTGAAAATTTAATAAATTAACACTAATTACTTATCTGGGATTTCACTATCGATCTCATATTATATATAAAAATAGATAAGGATAGAAAAGCTGCTTCCTATCTACACACTAAAAAATGTATGGCCTTGCTCTTTTTTTTTTTTTTTTTTTTTTTAGCATGCTCCACCCAATCTAACCAGAATAATATAATATGAAATTACTAAGTTGAATAGAGAGGAGAGGACGGCCCCCCCCTACCCTCTCCAGCTTCCAAAGAATTTATATTTTTTATAATTTAATAATTTTGTTTGCAGAAGCATTTTTTTTATCAAGTCTCTCTTCTTTGATATAGCGACACGTTTCCATCGGGCCCAATATTTTCATGTATATATATATACCCACATCGATCGTCTTACTTCTCCATGTATTAGCACCTCAATCAAAACAAACAAAACGCACATATAAAAACACCAACTACGGTTTACATTATTTTTCCAACCTTATTTAAGGTCTCTTTATCCAGAAAAGAGATAGTTTTATATATATATAACTCTCTCTCTCTCTCTCTTTCTTCAGAGATATGTGTAACCCAAAGCCATCTTCACCATCCTCATTTTTCTCTTCTCCAAGAAACAACAAAACCCACTTTGTAAATCCCAACAAAACCATGGATCTCCACACTGATCACGATGATCATGAAGAACTACACAGATGGCCTACTCATTCTGAGGTAAAAAAAAGAAAAGGAAAAAAAAAAAAAAAAACCCATTTACAGTTTGCTTTTTTGAAACAGTGATATTTTATGATACCACATGTATGTCTCTCAACTGGGACTCATTTTTCTTTTTTGTTTCTTGTTTCTTGTTTCTTTGCATTCAGGCCTTGGAAGAAATCAAAGCTATAGGGAAGATCTCTGGTCCAACAGCTCTTTCTGGTCTACTTATGTATTCAAGAGCCATGATCTCCATGCTTTTTCTTGGCTATCTTGGTGAGCTTGAGCTCGCTGGTGGTTCACTTTCAATCGGCTTTGCCAACATCACTGGTTACTCTGTAATCTCTGGTTTGGCTATGGGAATGGAACCCATTTGTGGACAAGCTTATGGTGCTAAACAATGGAAACTTCTTGGCTTAACTCTTCAAAGAACTGTTCTTCTTCTTCTCTCAACCTCCATTCCTATATCTTTCATGTGGATTAACATGAACAGAATCCTCTTATGGTGTGGTCAAGACAAAGAAATATCATCTGTTGCTCACACTTTCATTGTTTTCTCAATTCCTGACCTGTTTTTTCTTTCTTTACTTCATCCACTTCGTGTCTATCTTAGAACACAAGGCATTACGTTACCATTAACATATTGTTCTGCTATCTCTGTTCTTCTTCATGTCCCTCTAAATTTCCTTCTAGTTGTTCATTTCAAGATGGGTATTGCAGGAGTGGCTATAGCTATGGTTTGGACAAATCTCAATCTCTTCCTCTTGTTGTCTTCTTTTGTTTACTTCTCTGGTGTGTTTAAAGATTCATGGGTTTCTCCGAGCATGGACTGTCTCAGAGGATGGTCTTCTCTGTTGTCACTAGCTGTACCAACATGTGTATCAGTTTGTCTTGAGTGGTGGTGGTATGAGTTTATGATAATGCTTTGTGGGCTCCTTGTAAATCCAAAAGCGACCATTGCTTCAATGGGAATTCTTATCCAAACCACTTCTCTAGTTTATGTCTTCCCTTCGTCCTTGAGTCTCGGAGTATCCACCAGAATTGGAAACGAACTAGGCGCTAATCGCCCTGCAAAAGCACGCACTTGCATGATTGTTTCACTCATTTGTGCGGTCGCGTTAGGCCTGATGGCCATGTTGTTCACAACATTGATGAGGAACCAATGGGGGAGGTTTTTCACTAGTGATGAAGAAATTCTAGAGCTGACAGCAATTGCATTGCCGATTGCTGGTCTGTGTGAGCTTGGAAACTGTCCACAAACAACTGGTTGTGGGGTTTTGAGAGGAAGTGCTAGGCCTACAATTGGAGCCAACATCAATTTAGGTTCATTTTACTTGGTGGGCATGCCAGTGGCTATCTTAATGGGATTTGTAGCCAAAATGGGGTTTTCAGGACTCTGGCTTGGCTTGCTTGCAGCTCAAGCTTCATGTGCTCTTCTCATGCTACATGTTCTGCTGAAAACAGACTGGATTGTTCAAGTAGAAAGAGCAAGAGAGCTTACGCAAACAAAGACATGTACTACTACTACTACTCCAATATTGCCACTATCATCATCTTCATCTTCATCTTCATCTTCATCAAAACCAGAAGAATCTCTAATCAACAAAGATACCAGTACTAATTACAAGAAGGATAATCTTGAAGAGATATTGTGCATTAATGACGAGCTTGTGAGGTCAGCATCATCACTTGAAACAGACCCACTTCTCATATCTACTACTGCTGCTGCAACAAACAGTACTGTGCATTGATTAGAGTTAACTTCCTCATTTTTGCCCCCTTCTGGAGGAGCTACAGATGATGTGAAAATTATTTTATTAGCAGAGTTTATATATCACTATCATGACTTGTACCTTTTCTTTTGGGTTTTTTTTTTTTAACTTTTCTTTAATTTTTATTTTTCTATGTTGTATATGTATTAATAACCTTTTGTAGAATAGAACAAATATATACTTATAATTAAAATCACACACTGAGCATATGAGAGAGAGAGAGAGAGAGAATAAAAAGGTTTAAGCTGTCGGTTGTTTTAGAGTCTTGTGAGAAGAAAAAAAAAAAAAAATCTGCCTACCTTTCTTTGTTGGTTCATTCCCTATTAGGCAAATAGGCAAAAACCTTCCACTACCTAAAATGGAAAATTAGCATATTTCTTGCTAAACTTTGCCTAAAAGTAAAACTAATCATATATAGTTATATATAATTAATCTCGTATAAGCATGCGTGTTTACTGATCAGGAATTAAGTTCCCTTTCTTGATTTTTAAAAGCTATTTACCTTTGGTTTTTCATTCCAGAATAGTCAATCTGCTAATTCTGCTCCGAGTTTTTAACCCAATTAATAATTTTTTGAACTTTGTACACTTTCACATCTTATATTAAATAATGTGTTTAATTACCACAAATTGAAAAAAGAAAATGATGAAGAGAATCTATAGAGAGAGAGCAGTAAAGAATGATAATAATTGGTAGTATGCATAGAGAAGAGAGTGGAAGAGGGAGGGCCCCTGGTTCAAACTGAAGAAACAAAATCCAGCTATTATTGCTTATGTCTACTTCTCACATGACAAAACTAGTTGCAGTACTCTCTCTGCATTTTACCAGTTTCAATTCCCCCACCATTTCTTCTCCAAAATACCCAACATCCCACATCTAATAAAATTTCATTTTTTATTTTATTTTTTCTACAAAAAAACAATTCATGGGTTCTTATCTATCACAATATTTACATATAAATTATATAACACACACACCATCAGATTGAGAAAGATGGAGATGATAACATGGGGATGGCCCATCTTACTTAATATCTCTGAGTGGTACACGTAAGGCCATCAAATTTTATGTTACTTTATTTTTTTTATTAAAAAAAATATCTTTTATATATTTTTTTTTTCAGGTTTTGTGATAGTGCTAACTTCAAAACACCTCCCAACATGTCACCTTTCCTTATCTTCTAGCCATGTAATTTGTGGCAACAAATAGCTTTTTTTTTTTTTTTTAAATAAATAAATAAAAATGGTATAGCATATTAGCATGCATAATTTTTTTTTTTTTTTTTTTTTGAAGAGAACTAATTTAGGTAATTTTGAAATTAATTATATAGTATGACCATCATAAAGTTTTGATACGATGATGTAATCATATTTGGTAATCTCACTAGAACCTAATTAATGATATGTATATAATTTTTACTTTCTTTTGAGAATTTTTTTTTAAAGAAATTTAAAACCATATAATATGTTGATTTGGTCATGAACAAGATCTCCGATCTCCATTCAATTACTAATTATGTTATGTCACAACGTGCATGAATTCTATAGCTTCATCTAATCTTATCTCCAACTTTAATATAATTAACTAATTTAGGTCATCTTGAAATTAATTATATAGTATGACCATCATGAAGTTTCGATACGATGTAATCATATTTGGTAATCTCACTAGAGCCTAATTAATGATATGTATATATAATGTTATCTACTGAAATTAGGACCACATTATCTTTTACCATTCTTTAAATTATCAAAATGTGTACCATGTAATTAATTAATACTTAATAGTAGTCAACATATAAAAATTTTATATATTTATTATGTATATATATATTATTACATGTGATCATTCAAACATTTATAATTAATTAAATCAATGTAAAAATTGTATACCTATTGATTGCCGGGTATTTTTTACCGATTGCATGGATATGGTGATTGGTGATTGATGAAGTTGAGACGAGTTAGAGGATTGTCGGATCCTACCGAAATCAAACACTACAGTGTGGTTTAAATGTATACTTTCATGATCAGAAGAAGTCGGCTCTCAACACATGGAGAAGTCTCCTACTTATTCCGATTTTATGGGCAATGGTGAACAATGATTTAAATATGTTTTGAATCGTAAAAGATGCTTGCAAGTTGAGAGGGTGTGGTCAGTGTTCGTGCACATTAGTAGTACTACTGATTCAATTCAGAGAGACTGGCCGGATAAATTAGAATGATGACCCCCACCCCCTCACAATGGTCCTACTGATCATCAAAATGATCGAGGACAATTTCTCTCCTTTCAAAAATCTCTCCCTCTTGCACTCAAAAAGCTTCTTTTTTATTTCAATAAAATAAATAAATTGTTTTTTAATAAATAAATAAAAAAGAGGCCCCTGTGGCTCTGTCTCATAAACATCATTCATGTTTCCCTGTTCAACTAGATTTAATTGAGGACCCCCCTCCTTTTTTTTGTTTTGTTTTTGAAAGCTTTCATATTCGAACCGCTGATCTGGGAATTATTTACCCAAGTCCCAAACTCGTCCATCTACCAGCTAAGTTACGCCCATGTTACCTACCAAGCTATTCCTACAATATTTAGGATTATATGACACATTTTTTCTACCATAAATAGGAAACCCTAGCTAGCTAGTTGAGCAGAAGTGAATGAATGAGGTTCACTTTATTTTAATCCCACCGATATTGAGCTCACCAATATTTTCAGGTTTCAAGAAACAATTAAAAAAAAAAAAATGAAGGACCGAGTTATGGAAGAAATTGAAATGAATTTTTAATTAAAGCTAATGTATGGCCTTGCTTAGTTTAGTTTTTTTTTTTTTTTTTTTTTTTTTTTTTTTTTGAATGAATGAGTATGGCCTAGTTGAGTTAAAAAATAAATAATTAAACAAAGTAATTACTTTTAGGCAACCATTGGTTATAAACCCTATTTATAGATCTTAGCCTTTGAAGCTCCACATTGAATGGAATTAATTAAATGTCACATTATATTTATGTTATATATATATATATATATGTACGGATTGCACATGAAAGTGCATAATAAACAAATTATTAGGTTTCCTATATCTATATATACCTAATAAAAAGAATTATTATCTTCTTTTCAAAAAAAAAAAAAAAAAAAAAAAAAAAAGATGAAGGAATTATTATCTTTTTATGAGTAAGGGAATCCCTTTGAATGCTTCCCTTTTATGGATTTATCAATCAAAACCATCATTTTCCAGCACATATTTGTTAACTTTGAATCGAATAATTTTTTGCCACGTGTCAGTGCATAACTTTTATTCGATAAGTGGCTACTGAGAATTCGACACGTGTGTCTCGCATCTCAATCCACTTTCCCTAACTCAGTAGTCCACCAATAGCACCGCCCCAAAACCCAATTGGTCGATATAGTGGTAGGGTTACTTACAATGCACTAAAAAATTCCAACCAAAAAAGAAAGCAAAAGGTACCTATAAAAAAATCATTAAACAAATGCTTCAAAAATATTAAAATGCATTTTATAAGTAATTTTTTTCCTAATACCAAATCAAAACCGGCAAAATGGCATAACTTCTTTTTTCCCCCTAAAAATGTCATATCAAAACCCAATAGCTAGTGTTTCAAAAAAATAATTTTAAAAAATAGCTAGTACATGATTAGAGTTATATTATAAAAAATAAATAAAAAATAAAAAATTCGATTATATTAAACTGATTTATAATAATTACCATATCATCAACATATTATTTCATAATTAATATAGTTGTTACAAATCAACTTGCCACATCACTATTTGAAGGGTTTGAATCTCACTATGTACATTTTACAAACATATGTGAAGAGTAGTCTCTACAGTGATGTATGAATAGATATCTCCTGACTCCTTACTCATTCGGGTATCAGAATTTATTATTATAATACTTATTAAAAAAAAAAAAACATTTAGTGAGTGAAAATGAAGCTTTCCACTAACAACGTTTTTTTTTTTTTTGGAAGAATGTCCACTTACATGTTTTACCATAACAGGTGTTGAACAATTTCTCTTATTTGCTAAGAAACTTTTATTTTAGTGTGAAAATTGAAAACCCAACTCACATTTCGATACCTCCCTTAGTCCCTTCCATGGCCGAAAGTTCTCTAACACTTATTTTAACCCTAAAAAAGCAAATAAACATAAAGTGAAGATACATGAATAATCCTACTAATTAAGTCTAGACCCCACTTTGATGCCTCCCCCCTCCTTATAAAATGTCTCCATTTACGGTCTTAATTTATTCATTATTTTTTATCATCTTCTTTTTTTTTTTTTTTTTTTTTTTGAGATTGTACGGTCCATAAATGAACATATTCTCCGGTCATTGCCACCCCACATACATGCATGATGCATCATCCTCACTGTCTTCTTTAATGCATGCTTCTTTACTTCTCTCGAGTACATATATACATACATACATGCATATGCATGATTTTACTGAGTAATGAATAGAAGTTCCATTAACGGCCAAAGACAAGCATGTAAATGTCGGAATAATCTAAGCATGTATATATTATACATTTATACGTACATGTCGTACAAGACAATGTTTTGTTGATAGTTGACGACACGACATGATAAGATTTTTAATGAGAAAGCATGTGTTTCCATTTGATCGTGAATCTGCGATAGAGAGAGAGAGAGAGATATGGTGGAAGGGTCGTGTCTAGCCACTTTAGTCATGAAATTTAGAGGTTGAAGAGCAGTGCAGTGCATGGTTGTGGTGGTGTGAGCTATAGCTATTGAAGTAGCTAGCTAGTACTAGCTAGAGTACAAAGGAACCCTATATAAATTCAAAATTGGAACATATATATATATATATGTGTGTATGTGTACCATTCAAAGATGCCAATCGTGTGGCAACAGAATAGCTAGCTAGTGATCGATCGTCAGTGCCGTAATGCCGGCCCTTTTAAAAAAGGGTCCCCAAAGCGATATTACAAGAGATATTGTTTTGCATGGAGAAAGCGCGGACCATTTTTGATATTTTTTTACAGAGCTAGGCACAAGTGCAATAAGAGGCCGACACGTTCGAGTGACTTTTATTTATAGGGGTGGGTGTCCCTTAGTGGGGGCATGGGTACCACTTAAGAGGGAACAAAATATTCTACTCATAATTTGTATGTGTGAGTTTTTTTTTTTTTTTTTTTTGTTGGGAGTCATTTTTTCAATTTATTTTTTGACAAATTAAAGGTACTTTCTTGTCTCTTATACAAACTCTCTCCTATTGTTTTTCCTCTATTGATGAGAACTGACCTCCACATTATAGAATGTCTCAAAAATACTTGGAAAATATATAATTTTAGTTGGCCCACTTTGTGTTTTCTCACTCACCCAATACTATATATAAATCTAGCGATCCATATTCTTCGTCCTGATATATTTATTATCAGTTCGAACTGATAATAGAAAATCTGTATATATATATCTTTAATATATATTGAGTTATATACAGACAAAGTCAAATTTTCTTTTCTCATAAATTTTTAAAAAAACTATTGTGTGTGTGTGTAATGAAGAAAGAAAGAAAGTCAAAATTGATAAAAGCTATATATGACAAGCACCCTCCATGATAGAAGATGAGCCACGCCTTTTGCCACTAACATAAGAGGTGACCAATTAAAAGCTGAAAGATAAACATTTTTGTTTATAGCTAAAAAGGAAGGAGAGACAAATACTAGCAATTCCTTGATATGCAATACACGTGGAGCAGAACTAATTTAGTTTTAATTTGTAATATTTGTGCTTTTTTATTTTTGAATTTTGCTTTGAAGTGAAAGCGAAGCAAACAAAAAAGATACCACTCCTGCTTAGTGGGTTTTACCTTTTTTATTGTTTTTGATATTTAGTGTTTGACCCATTTCCAATATTGCTTTGTTGTTTTGACTATATCTCATATGTATATTATATATATATATATATATATATATATATATATATATATATCTATCTAGGTTTCTTTCTTTGTTAATTGAACAACCAACTAACAAGAGAAAGACGAAAGAATTGGCAAAAAGAGTCCAATAAGCTTTGTACTCCTTTTGTATTAGAGAAAAAAAAAAGATTCCAAAAATACGTCAAAGAGTCAAAGGGACATTATTCCATTTTTGAATTTATATGGTTCAACACGTACCATGTAATTTTTTGTTTTTTTTTATAATTTTTAAGATAATATATCATGATTGTCGGTTAAAGCTATAAACTCATTGAATATATCTAAAAGCATCGCAAATTTGTGATTACTTGGTAGACCACGGATCCAAAGAGTATCTCTCTACGTATATATATATATATGCATATAGCTAGTAATTAGCAAATTGAAGTGTGGTTTACTAACAAACTTAACTAGACAATATCTACAAACAAAGGACTTTAGCACCACCAAACTCATATAATCCAAGGATTAGAAGCCTCGATTTGTCAATTCTATGTACATGTAACATGATGATAAGTTCGATCTCGAGTCAAATTAATTCCACTAAAGTTGTGTTCTTATTGGGATTGCGATGGTCAAAAACTACAGACACAAATGGAAATTGGATGAAAATGAAACTGTTGGCCAGGTTTCGCGTCAAAAAAGACTAGGGCAGAGGTTCAAAAATAGTGACAAAGATTTTGGTCCTAGCATTAGGTCGATATTCTTAGCAATCTAGGATACGGAAGCATTATGGCCTTGGTAATATTAGCATAGCTGTGTACAAGTCCAACTTGGTTGCCAATTATTACACAAAATATCTCTAAAGCAGTAATGCTACAATGACAAGAGGAATTCTCTCCATAACATTCATGAAAATATCCTTTTGTTTCTTCTAAGCAAAGTATAATGAACCAGCTCTTTTAAGGCAAATTAGTCTTGGAAATGATTGATACGGAAGCATGCCCTATCCATCAAGAATTCCACCACTCATGATTGGAGGAAGAACTAGTCCAAGTTTCTGTCTTAGAAGTCGAGAACAGGAACATAGATAGTCATATACTCATAGAGATAGATTGCATGAAGCTTCTGATCGACGTTGACAATTAAAGAAAATATGGTACTAAATGCACCATATAGTTCATTGCTTGAGCATCTCACATATCACTACATTTACGAGATTGTAGGTTTGACTTTTGAGTCACGTCTCCGGACCTCTTCTCAAATTCCAAAAATTTTAATAGTTCAAAGATCAAAAATTGTATGGCTTATATATATATATTCATTACAATGCATGCAACTAGATTAGATGAAATCAAATCAGAATAGTAAGAAGATATATATAGTTGATTTGTGATGGATATGATAATATATAGATATTGCTTGGCCAAAAATACATAATGAAGGATATAAATATCCAATAGCCATTCAACGTAGGAACAAAAAAGACCCTTTTCTCAGGAATCACGAGACTCCTTAGTCTTAAAAATAAGTGGACCCTTTCTTGACAACCTCAACTCCAATAAGCCTAAGATATATGGGAAATAATTGCGTTAGAGTTTCCTAGCTCAGTTGTAATAACTAATAGCATTTCCTGTTGCTACCATAATATCATTGTCAAAATTCTACTAAGGAACAAAAATTATTTCAAATTAAAGACAATCTCTACTTTGTATGGTTAATAAATGTTGGCGATAATGTACAACAAGGAAGGTCTTTTTATAAATTTGTATTTGTTTCGTACATATAATAGTTAGAGTCCTTAAAATTTTTAGCACTCTTTCCAAAGCCATTTATGAAAAAGTCACTAACTTAATAAATTTTGTAGAAATAGCACCAATTAAGGTGATCTGCCAAAATTGCCCCTAATATCTCTTTATCTCTCTCTTTCTTCCTCTCTCCTCTTTTTTTTTTCTTTTCAAAAACCTTCATTAGTCCATCAATGGAGATCAAAACGACCTCTGTTGAAACGACCTCTGTCGAAACGACCTCCGTCGAAACGGTCGACTCCATTAGAGGTCGTGAAAAAACACCTCCGTCATAAAAAAATTTCTGGAAATAAGTCTCGGGTATTCTGAAATAAGTCTCGGGTAGCTGGAAATAGCTTAAAATAAGTCTCGGGTGACCTACCCGAGACTTATTTCCAGATTTTTTTTTTTTTTAATCTTCTTCTTCATCGACCACCAATGGAGGTTGAGGTCATTTCGACTCCAATGGAGGTCGAAAGACCTCCATTCGACCTCCATTTTAGGTTTGTCCGTCCTCCATTGATGGATCAATGGAGTTCTTTGAAAAAAAAAACAAAGGAGAGAGGAAGAAAGAGAGAGAGAAAGAGAGAGGAAGAAAGAACAAGTGAGGGGCAATTTGGGGAGATCACATACTTTGGTGCTATTTCTACAAAACTTATTAAGTTTGTGATATTACCACAAAACCAATCCAATTTGGTGCTATTTCTCTCTATTTCCTCTAATCCTCTAATCCTCTAATAGTTGTTGCGTATAATTAATTCAGGATTAAAAGAAAGAGAACACAACTCGAACCCATAATATCAATAGTATAGATGCAGGGGTATACCCAAGATTTTTTGATAGGGTTATAAGCTAAAAAAAAGTATATACATAAAAAAATTAATAATAATAAAACTTCAACGGTACTAGAAAATTTCATTAATCTAAAAACAAAAACAAAGTAATGGAGGCAATTGGGGTATGTTCGGTAATATTTTTTGTTTTCATTTTCTATTTTATGTATTTTTATTTGAAAACGAGTAATTGATTTCATGTTTTCAGACGTTGGAAAACTTTGACAACGCATCTGGTAAGAATAATTGAAAACAATATTTAAAAAAAAAAAAAAATTGTGTAATATGTATTTAATGAAATTTGTTTTTAAAAATACTTTTTAATATATTGTAAGAATAAAAATAATATTATTTATAGTTATATTATATATATTCAAAAACAATTAAATTAAGATAAAACTATATAAAATGATATTTTTTATCTATTAAAACAATTAAATAAATATAATTGGCTATTGATAATTTATTTATATATTGTTATGAAATATAATTAAAATAATATAATTTTTTTAAATTTGAAGTGTACAAACAAAACACTTGGGAATAGAGTGAGAGAATTGGTACGGTGAGAGAGAGAGAGAGAAAGAGTTGGAGAGAATTGGGAATTTGGGATGATCAATGATGTGAAATTGTATGATTGTAACGGTATAACTCTAATCTCTATCGATTTAGTGTGTATTAATTAATTAAATACTACTAAACTAATTTATTTTTAAAAAAAATCACTAAAGGTTGACTCGGGCTATCTCTTTACCATCCCCCTATACAGACGTAAAATATATACCATTAGACAAAACTCATCTCGTTCACTTTGTAATAATTTTAAAAGTTGATATTATTGCCTTTATAAAGTTTAAATCATGTGTGAAACAGTACTAGTAAATCCATTTTTTTCAAAAATGCAAAATATTTTTCAATAATTCATGTCAGCAAGTCAATCGATGTATGCTTTTTAGATATTGCCAAATTTAGAGTCTTGACTGGGTCCAAGATAGAGAGAGCCCATCAACCGAAGAGTTGGGCCTGAAAAAGTAGAGGGTTCCACGTGATTGAGTATATACAGGTTGAAACTTTAGGTTCACAAAGGTGTGACTACCGACTAGTCGACTAACGAGTACCGTCTAATAGGCTAGTCTTTTAGGTTACATACGTGCACCAAGTCGGTGGCGCCAGATCACAAAGTTCGACCAACAATAACATATGGTAAAAATAAATAGAAAAAAAATATATATATATATCCTAAAACAGGGATACATTGGATAGTGATGAGAAACATCACCTAAATGTAGATTCCACTTTTTCCAGGCTTATATATAAGAGTCTTAAAACACACACAGGAAGTGTGCAGTAGAAAAAAAGGGGAAAAAGATTATAATGACGAAACTAGACATGACAAAAGCACCATGCATCGTGCATGCACCTGCTTACACATACAAATAATTCATATGCTTTTTTGGTCACGAAAGAACCAGTCTAACTTCAGCTCCTATGTCCTATATAATACAATTTGGCCTCCCAAGAAGGCAAGAACCGGATAATTAATGTCATATAAACAAACTAGACAGCCATTTTGAAAGTTGACATGTTGGGCCAACCAAGAAGTAGGGACTTGGGTTGGGCCCACACTAAGCTGGACTTAAACCCTGCAGTGTTGACCCATTAATAGACAAGACACAATTTCCAAAAATTGTAATACAGTCTCTAGCTAAAAAGTTTGCCTTTTTGCGAATGTTTCATCTGGTATGACGTGTTTATCTAAATTAAGGAAATGAAACTTAATTCATGATGTGTGATTACGGTGTGTACTAAAATTATTAGGAATCAAAATTATGTAAAACACACACGTAAGAAAAACGGGAATTGAGTTTCTGCCGGAAATAGAATAAGGGAATACTTGCATATACCAATTTGCAGAAAGTTGAAAAAAAATCCTCCATTCATAAACAAACGGAAAAATCTTGGATGTAGCAGGATGCACTGTATATCTTCCACTGCGATCATGTCACGTGACTGAGTATATACAGGTTGAAACTTTAGGTTCACAAAGGTGTGACTACCGACTAGTCGACTACCGAGTACCGTCTAATAGGCTAGTCTTTTAGGTTACATACGTGCACCAAGTCGGTGGCGCCAGATCACAAAGTTCGACCAACAATAACATATGGTAAAAATAAATAGAAAATATATATATATATATATATATCCTAAAACAGGGATACATTGGATAGTGATGAGAAAAATCACCTAAATGTAGACTCCACTTTTTCCAGGCTTATATATAAGAGTCTTAAAACACACACAGGAAGTGTGCAGTAGAAAAAAAGGGGAAAAAGATTATAATGACGAAACTAGACATGACAAAAGTACCATGCATCGTGCATGCACCTGCTTACACATACAAATAATTCATATGCTTTTTTGGTCACGAAAGAACCAGTCTAACTTCAGCTCCTATGTCCTGTATAATACAATTTGGCCTCCCAAGAAGGCAAGAACCAGATAATTAATGTCATATAAACAAACTAGACAGCCATTTTGAAAGTTGACATGTTGGGCCAACCAAGAAGTAGGGACTTGGGTTGGGCCCACACTAAGCTGGACTCAAACCCTGCAGTGTTGACCCATTAATAGACAAGACACAATTTCCAAAAATTGTAGTACAGTCTCTAGCTAAAAAGTTTGCCTTTTTACGAATGTTTCATCTGGTATGACGTGTTTATCTAAATTAAGGAAATGAAACTTAATTCATGATGTGTGATTACGGTGTGTACTAAAATTATTAGGAATCAAAATTATGTAAAACACACACGTAAGAAAAACGGGAATTGAGTTTCTGCCGGAAATAGAATAAGGGAATACTTGCATATACCAATTTGCAGAAAGTTGAAAAAAAATCCTCCATTCATAAACAAACGGAAAAATCTTGGATGTAGCAGGATGCACTGTATATCTTCCACTGCGATCATGTCACGTGACAAATTTCACAGTGTTCTAGAATTGGAGTTGATACAAGGATGAAGTTGTGAGAGTGGGGGCCGGTACACATGAGCAACCAGAGGACACCTCTGGATTCAAAATGAACGAAAAGGGTGGTGGGCTTCCAGTGAAGAATTCTGCAATCACCAAAAAATACTCATATCACAGAATAGAGTTGAAAAAGATAGTAGAAAGCCAAGGCAAGGCAAGGTCATCGCTTCACTGCTTTTGATGTCACAAGTTTCGGCCGTACTCTTGCAATAATTCGAGAATTTCAAGGATCTAGCAACGAAAATAAGAGACAGGAATGTAATTGTCTCTTGTCTTGGTTGTATAATGATGCAGATGGCAACTGGTCCATTCTTCTTTATGAAGAATTGTTTACCACTTAATTCAACTAGACAACTACAGGTCAGGTGAAAATATAAACATCAAACCTCGAATCAAACACCTCCACATGCCAGCAGAATAAATAATTGGATCATTGGATGCTTTGTTAGATCAAAGGCTTTTCAAACACCAATTCCGCTGAAGAATATACCATATTACCATCACAATCATTACTTTTTTCCTTACATTTATCTACATATCAAGTGCCATTTTGTAAACTAATCTTGACCACAAAAATCTACCTTATCTTCTGCATTATAAGCAGTTCTACTCAGCTCTGATTAGCACAAATTAACAATTTTCTTAAGACAATTAATATAAATCAATTTATTTCCATTTATCTATAATTGAAAACAGAGGAGAGTTTGTGGTATATTTATAAAAATTAAACTAGAATTGATGAGGGCATTCCTTTGGAATACCCCTCCAAAAATTAGCGTATGCCGCTATCTACGGCGAGCACACGGTATTCTTTAGTAAAAGGCGAAAGAATAGTTCGCTTTGTACTCACCGCACGGCTCCGTGATCTCTCTTGAACTTGAAGCGTTGTTTATATAGTTGAATGGCTTGCTGGTCCTGGCCTCTTATTTTCGATGTGGGACTATGCCATTTTTTCATTCATGTAGCAGCTCTCTAGCTCTCTCTGTTCTCTTCGCGTGGGGCGCTTCCTTCCTCTTTCTTCTCCACTTCCCTCTGTTTCTTTTCTCCTTTCCTTTTTCTGATATTTGATTTGTAGGTTTTATTATCTTTCTATAATTACAATTTACATGTTGACTTGACCCTCTTATTCAATGAAAATTTGAAGTTTAGCTCTAACTTTACAATGGGTTATTTTTATTTTTATTTTGTATAACTATGATCATATGTTAGAGTTGTGAATTTGTGATGTTCTTTGATATAACATGTTTAATTTCGCTCGTAACAAATTCTTTACCAAATGAATTAAGGGAATAAATTAAACAAGAACCGTTAACCAATCTTGTAGTCGAATATATGCCAAATTAAGATGAATAACGCGAATAAAATCTAAACATAAAACGAAAAAGTATAACAATGATATTGAAAAAATTATCGACTAGAATTTAGCACAAAACATGTGTGTTTGATTTGAGTACACTACTGTAATTCGGTATGGCTCTGTCATGAACATAAACCTATGTTCATGATAATTGAACCAAACTGTACGAAATATAGAAGAATAATGAATGATTTGTTCTTCCATTGTTCATAACATTTCAAATTTACATTTGATAATGATGATTCTGGTTTTGATTTTGAACCTAATATTAGAGTTTGCGATAGAACAAGTATATGCTATTTGTAGGGATGGCAACGGGGCGGGTCGGGGTCGGGGAATACTTTTCCATCCCCATCCATGTGCCCGGCCCTGCTTCTCTTCCCCGTCCCCGCATTAAGAGAAGCGGGGCCGGGGGCGGGGATTCCCCGTTGGAGGGGCATTTCCCATACCCGCCCCATTCCCTGTTTAATATAACTATACATTTAAAAATACAACTTAAAACAAAGAAAAAAGTATAAATTCATATATAGTCGAAAATCAAAGATTCTATAAAACAAGTCAACTTCTAAAGTTTAGTTAAAAATATATATATATATTTATGTTTAAAAAATTAATGTTAAATGATTTTAAAAATCTGAATATTATATATTATATTATAATTATTTTTTTTCTTAGCGGTGCAATTTTGGGAAGGCTTTCAAGGTAAAATTCACAATTCAATAATCCATATACATCATGTATATTTATGCTTGTATTTAAATACTGTAGACTCCCTGGGTGTGCGTTATGCATCCTTGATATTATATTATAAATAAATAAATAAATAAATATATATATATATATATATCGGGGCGGGGATGGGGCGGGGAGTGCTTCCCCTGTCCCTGCCCCGTTTTACCTTCGGGGACAAGACTTTGTCCCCATCCCCGTCCCCGTCCCCGTCCCCGAATATTATCCCCCATCCCCGCCCCATTTGGGCCCTGGGCCCTGGGCCCTAGCCCTGTGGGGAATACCGTCATCTCTAACTATTCGTATTTGATCCTTTAATCATATTCTATGTCCTTTTAAGTAATTTAATACATAGATATTTTAGTAATAAAAAAGTTAAGAGAGCTTCTCCTTACAATCCACAAATTATCTATTCACACTCCAATTTTTATTTTATTTTATTATTAATGACAATTTTAACCTAAATTAAAATTACTAAATAAGATAAAAACAATTTAAAGACACTCCAAACTAATTAAATTATTATTATTATTTAAAAAATCTCTCTCTTAATTGATCCCTAATTAATAGTTAAAGAAAAAAAAGCTTCTGAATATATATATATATTAAAAAGTCAATTTTCAAAAAAAAAAAAAAAAAAGATATATGAAAGATTAAATTGTTTCAACTAGATTCGATTAAATTTAAAAATTCTAAGACTAATGTAGGAATTAAAGTTCTCTAGGCAATTGCATACCTACAAGAGTAATAAAAAGCATTTTCATATTTCGATTTTTTTTTTTAAAAGTACCTTTTTTTATTTTATTTTAGTATATACATACACATGGTTCCTAAAAATCAAGTTTATTAGTATTTTTTTTTTCTTTAACTGTTAGTCTTACTTGAGAAAGAATGGAGATAGAAAATTATATATATGTATTGGAGGAGAAAGAGTTTAATATGGTAATTAAAAATTTATGAGAGAGTGTTTAATATGTAATAATTAATCTAATGATTTAGGAGAGATAATTTCTTTTTTTTTAATAATTTAATTCAAAAAAGATAAAAAGGATAATTTTGTAACAAAATGAAGAGTCTTTAGAACTTTTTAAAATTTAAATTTTGAGAATCGAGTGTTTTTGGAAAAGAAATGTAAAAAGAATCAATTGAATTACCAAAAGAAGCTTTCAAAAGTTAATTCAAAGAAGGGTGAGGAGAGAATATGTTTGGGTGGCAATAAAAGCACCCGATTGAATATCACTTCTTGAAACTATAATGGGCTTGGATAAGGCCCAATATTTTATTTTGGGCCTAATAGATGGACTAAGCCCACTGTCAATCTTTTATATTAATATATTATTCAAAACAAATGGAATTGTAGGAAACAGTTTTAAATGAGCTACTTCCATTTCTACAAGACTCAAGAGACAATCACCTTATTTATATGGCTTATCACTTGGGATTACTAATAATTCTTCAACATATTCAACCTTTTTTTTTTCTTTTTTTGTATCTGATCAAGATCTTTAAAATATAGGTTGACTTGACTATGAAGTCTAGATGTACTAAGATTGCGTCTCTAACATTACAAATAAGCTTTTTGGATTTATCGTACCAAAAGTCTTTCCTCTTTTTCTCTCTGAAAGTTTAGTGAGAGTAGGTAGGGGTTTTAGTCGGTTTTTATTTCCTTGCCTTTGTGGGGATCTACCTTCCGGTTAAGTTATGAGCTCAGAGGATATTACTTCGTTATGTGCTTCCTTGTCCATTAATGCTCGAGATGGTCCAGTACAATTACTTGATAATAGTCTTAAGTGTGAGGCAATAAATAGATTGTCTTTATGTCTGGTAGGTAAAGTCCTTTCCAGTAAATGGGTTAACAGAGAAGCTTTTATGCGCGTTATTGGGAAGATTTGGCAGGTTAAGAAACGATTTGATATTGAATCAGTATCCGGAAATACGTTTACATTCCATTTTAGAGATAAGTATGATCTTGATATGGTTATTTTAGGAGGGCCGTGGAGCTTTGATAATGCTCTTATTGTTTTGGAGAAGCCTGTTGGGATGGGTACTATTGAGTCGTTATGTTTTAGTCAGACAGATTTTTGGGTTCAGATTCACCAAATTCCTATCATTTGCATGACTAGGGAGATTGGAAGATTCCTGGGTGGTATGATTGGTGAAGTTTTAGATATAGATGGAGGTAACTCTAGGGATTGCGTGGGGAAGTTCATGTGAGTTAGGATTCGGATGGATATCACGAAATCATTGAAATATTGCTTGAAGGTGGATATAATGGGGGATGGTACAGAAACCATTATTATCCTTAGATATGAGAGGCTACCAAATCATTGTTTTAAGTGTGGTATGGTAAGCCACAGTACCACTGAATGCGTGGAAGACGGTCCTTATCCTATGGTGAAAGGGAAGAAAGAGTATCCATCACTTTAGGTTGTGGCTAAGAGCACCTGGAGTTATGCGTAAATCATATTATCAAACCCATAGGGGTTCTGTGGTTTCTCCGATCATAATTGGTCCCAGCGGGAAGAACGACAAGGGAAAAGATAAAGAAATTCAGGTAGTTCCGACCGATGAAGATATTCCCATGGTTTTGAAAGTAGGGGTTCAGATTGATGACATCACAGATAGGGAGAGACCCTCGATGAATGAACCAAGAAATTATCAAAAGCAGGGAGTGATAGCTGGTGATAGGGGACGTTTGGAGAAGGAAAATGTCAAGTCTCAGGAAAGTGAATTATTCCCTGTGGTATATAGCGCTTATCAACAAGAAGAGGAGGTCAACAAATTGAAGAATCAGGGGACATAGGGGGCGGATATTAATGGCATTAATGGTGAGATACAAGTGGAAAAAGATTGCAATGATGCTATGGGAAATTTTGGTTTCTGTGAAAAGGATATCAGTGCCCAAACAATATCTAATGAGAACCACCGCCCTGTTAAAGGTGATGTGTGTGAAGCCCATGACATCACTAATATGGCCAATCCGGGTTGCATTGATCCATGTCTTTTGAGTGGGGTTGGCTTGGGCTCTAAGATAAATGGGCCTTTAGGTAATATTTGTATGGCTAACCCAATTGTTGAGAGCCAAGATAACCCAAGCGGGTCAGTTAATATAAGAAGGCGGGGCACGGGTAATAAGCAAAGGCACAAATAGGTTAGAGGCGAAAATTTGGGGAAATTTGAGGATTTATCATAAGTGCGCTGTGGGAAAAGGAAGATTGAGCCGGTGGTCAAAGATGGTCTAAGAGATTGTAAAAGAGTAAGGAATGTGAGAGGAAGCCTGGATTTAGAGGCGGATATTTGTGGATCACCTGGTTAGGGAGCGCAGATAGGCATCAAAGATGATTTTGTATACGACTCTGTTGTGGAGGTTACCAATTATTCGGTTTCACCAACAGAAAAAGAAGCTTTGGAAGCAAGTTTATCGACCGGCTGATCCTCATCGGCCCGCCGATTGCAATGATAATTATGTCGTGGAATGCTCGGGGACTGGGGAGTTCCCGAGCATTCAATGCCCTGCTTTCCCAAAAGCAAGAGGTTAGTCCGGATTTGTTGTTTCTAATGGAAACAAGAGCAGACCAGGTTAGGATGGAGAAGTTGAGGGTTAAGCTTGGGTTTGTTGGAAAATTAGTGGTAAATTGTATTGGTAATTCAGGGGGTCTGTGCATGCTGTGGTATGAGAAGGTCCAAGTGGTGCTTTTGAGTTATTCATTGGCTCACATAGATGTTCGTTTGGTGTCAACAGCTAATCAATGGTGGAGGCTTACCGGTTTCTATGGTCATCTGGAGGCTAATCAAAGATCCCACTCTTGGGAGCTGCTAAGAAGGCTCGCGGGTATGCATGATTTACCTTGGGTTTGTTTGGGCGACTTTAATGAAATGTTAGATGGCACTGAGAAGTTAGGTGGGATTTCGAGGAACATTACTTCTTTGTCCAGTTTCCGTGAAGCACTAGATGACTGTGGTCTGGAGGACTTGGGTTTTGTTGGGCAGCAGTTCACTTGGTGTAACAAAAGGGAGGGAGTGGCTATGATACAGGAAAGACTTGATAGGGGTACGAGTAATCTTGCTTGGCAGAGGCTCTTTTCGAATTTCAAGGTCTCACACCTTGACTACTAGTGATCCGACCATCGTCCAATCTTTTTAGAATTTACGGAGAATCTCACAGTGCTTAAAGAAGCTTTGAGGAATAGGAGGTTTCACTTTGAGGAGTGCTGGGTGGATAATCAGGACTGCAAGGAGCTAATTTCAAACACTTGGGTTGAGAACGTTAGGTCAAATGCGGTAGAAGGGGTTCTTGGCAACATCAAGGCGTGTGGTGTTAGTTTGGATCAATGGAATAAGCAAAGTAGGCGTGAGCTTAAGGAGGGTATTAACATTATTAAGCAGCAGTTGCAAGATGCCTACAATAATATTAGTACAGGGTCTTGGAAGAGGATTCAGGTTATTAAGTCCAAGTTGGATTTTGCTTTGGAAAAAGATGAGCACTACTGGAGGCAGAGATCACGGATAGAATGGCTTAAAGGAGGAGATAGTAATACGCGGTTTTTTCATATGAGAGCCACGGTCAGGAAATCTCGAAATAATATAAAGGGCCTCTAGGACTCTGACGATCATTGGCAAGACTCGAAAGGAGGTATGGAACGTATCATTTTTGAGTACTTTGGAAATCTTTTTCAGTCTTGTAACCCTTCCTAGGTTGATCTTGATAACATTTTAGAGGGGGTTGAACCTAAGCTTGATCCTTCTTTGAATAGCTTCCTTGATTCAGCTTTCTTTGAAATAGATATCAAGAAGGTGGCTTTTGATATTGGTGCCTTGAAAGCGCCGGGGAAAGATGGGCTCCCAGGTCTTTTTTACCAGAAATTTTGGGATAAAGTTGGGCCATTTGTGATTAGGGCGTGTCTAGAGATCCTTAATGAGAGAGGTTCGATGGAGAAAATGAACGAAACTCTTATCGTTCTTATTCCTAAAAAGAAAAGTTCGGAGAGAATTACGGATTTTAGGCCTATAAGTCTTTGTAATGTCATTTATAAGATTGTGGCCAAGTCTATTGCTAATAGGTTCCGGCAGGTACTGGATGGAGTCATTTCGGAGACACAAGGGGCATTTGTTCCGGGAAGACTGATTTCAGACAATATTATTATTGGGTTTGAGTGTTTGCATAGGATTAAAAGAAGGAAGAGGAAGAATGGCTCTATGGCGGTCAAGCTGGACATGTCGAAGGTTTACGACCGGGTAGAGTGGATTTTTATCGAAAAAATGTTACAGGCGTTGGGTTTTTCAGCAAGGTGGATTAGGCTAATTTCTCAGTGCATTTCGTCTGTATCCTATTCTTTTGTTCTTAATGGCAAGGTCTACGGATTCATTAAGCCGTCATGTGGGCTACGCCAAAGGGACCCGCTCTCCCCATATCTTTTCCTTATATGTGCAAAAGGGTTCTCAACTTTGATCTACCAGGCGGTACAGAAAGGTGAGTTGCATGGGTTTAAGTGTAGTCGGAATGGTCCTTCAATATCCCACTTATTTTTTTACAGATGATAGCCTCCTAATTGGAAAGGCTACTGTCGCCAACTGTGTTGTGATTAAGCGGATTCTGGATGTATATGCTAAGGCTTCAGGTCAGGTGATTAATTTCAAAAAGTCAGCAGTTTGTTTTAGTCTCTCTCTGGCTGGTATTGATTGTGATTCTTTGGCGGCAGCTTTAGGAATTGGGGTGGTTGGTTGTCATGAAAAATATTTAGGTCTGCCTTGCTTTACTGGGAGAAGGAAGAAAGAGGTTTTTACTGACATTATTCATAGGGTTTGGGACAAAAGGAAAGGATGGAGAGATAAGTTCCTGTCTTCCGGAGGTAAGGAGGTTTTAATTAAAGCTGTTATTCAAGCCATTCCAATGTATTCAATGAATCTCTTTCAGCTTTCTAAAGGTCTAGTGGATGAGATTTACCGTTTATGTGCGAGGTTTTGGTGGGGAAGTAATGAACCCTCAAGGAAAATCCACTGGTGTAAGTGGGCTCGCCTATGCGTGGCTAAAGAAAGAGGTGGGTTGGGGTTTAAAAATTTAGAGATTTTTAACAAGGCACTCTCACGAACCAGTGTTGGAGGATTATGTCTAATGAGAAGTCCTTGGCTACCTGTGTCCTTAAAGATTGCTATTTCCAGGATGTCGAATTCATTGAGGCTAGGATGAAATCTTCGGCATCTTTTATCTGGAAAAGTTTAATATGGGGCAAGGAAATTATTATGGTTGGCACTAGATGGAGAGTGGGAAATGGTTCCAAGATTCGAATCTATACTGACAGTTGGTTGCCAAGACCTACCACTTTCAGGCCAATTTCCCCCCTTCTGTTGGGCGTAAATGCCACTGTAAACCAGCTCATTTCCCCTTTTGGCGTGTGGAATTTAGTGCTGTTAAGAAGAGTTTTTGTTGAAGAAGATGTAGCAGCTATTTTGTCTATTCTGATCGATGGCAATCAACGGCCAGACTCTATCCAATAGCACTATGATCCCAAAGGTTCATATACGGCTAAAAGTGGTTATTAGGTAGAGTATTCCCTTCAAGCTGAGCCATCATCTTCGAATTCTGGGTGCTTCTCCAACGCTTCTATTGCTTGGTGGAAATCACTGTGGAAGCTTCATATTCCTACCAAGGTAAAGATTTTTGTGTGGAAGGCTTGTAATGATATGCTCGCTTCCCTTGACAACTTGGCACGTCGTAGGATTCCGGTTGTAAAGACCTGCCTGTTATGTAAGAGTAGTAGTGAATCCATTCTCCATAGTCTGTGGTGCTACAGCCTCTTGAAGCCTCTGCGCGATTGCTGGTATGCTAAACTTTCTGGTAACCATAAACACAAATCTTTCTTTTTTGAGTTTATGCTGAGCAGTTTTTCACTTTTGGATTGTGTGGATTTAGAGCTTTTTTGTGTGTGCCTTTGGAAAGTGTGGTCCCTCCGTAATGTCGCCATTCATGATCCGAAGATGATTAGAGAGGTGGAAATTATGGAGTGGGCACGCTGTTTTTTAACTGAGTTTCATAGTGCTTGCCTTCGGTTGGAGAGGAATGATCATGTTAGCATCAGATTTTAGGTTTGAGAACCACCTGAACAAAATGTGTAAAAAATAAATTGTGATGCTGCTTTGCGTGGGGCTAGCTACTTGGCAGGTGTGGGGATTGTTATCCGTGACTCACATGGCTTGGTTATGGCAGCTAGCTCACAAAAGATTAATGCTACTTTCGCTCTACAAGTGGCTGAAGCGGTGGCTATTCTTCATGGTCTTCAGCTGGCGATTGATACCGGGCTATCCCCGTGCAAGATTGAGTCTGATGCGAAAGTGGTGGTTGGTTGGATAAATAACATAAAGCACTTGCTTTCTGAAATAGGGAGTGTCATCTCAGATATTTGGTTGTTAGTTAGTCAGGCGCGTTGTGGTTCTATTGTTTCGTCCCTAGATTGGCTAATCAGGTAGCCCATTTGTTAGCTAAAAACAGCCTCTCTTGTGTTGATGATATGTTTTGGCTAGAGGAGTTTCCTCCCTGTGTTGGTTTTCTTGTTGAGGGCGAGTGCCGTGTTTCTCTGTAATCGCTTGGTTTCTTAAAAAAAAAAACAAAAAAAACAACAACAACAAAAAAAAAAAACCCATTACAAACAAGCTTAAATCACTTTCCATGAAATATAAAGATCGAAATCGGTCAAAATCTAATTAATTTCAAATCAACTAATGAAGGACCAGTTTGGTATTACTTTTGAAAAGCTAAAATCAGTTTATTTTATAATTTTGACTGAAAATGATGCTTGGTAAAACTTACAAAAATGTAAATGATAATCTGATAAATTTTGACAGTGATTTTTAGAATTAGATGGGGGTTACTTTTTGAAAGTGATTATGGAATACTTTATTTCATCTTCAAATTAAATATTCTACTTAGATATTTGATTTGATTTACAAAATCTTTTAAAAATATTTTATTGTTCTTATGGAATTTTTTTTTTCTAATTTAAATATTATACTTAAATGTTGATTATATATATTTAATAAAAAAAAGTGAAATGAGGTTCTAAAATCATGTCTATTTTAGTTATTGTAACTAATCTCAGCACTTCTGTAATAAAATTACCAAACATATATATATATATATATATATATATATATATATATATATATATATATATATATACTGCTTTTCAGACATACATTAGTTTAAATAGTACAATTAACCAAACATCTGTTAATTAATTTCACAGCTGATTATTCATTATGCACAGCTAACACTGATTATAAGAAAAATTACAACAATACCAAACTGGTATAGACGTCTTTCCATGTTTATTTAGTTCAGGCAGAGTAGGTGAGACCTGAGAGCATCTCCAATGGTATCCTCAAAAGTAGGAGAGTAATCAAAATTTGATTATTTATCTAAAAAAACGATGTCTAACAGTGTTACTAAAATTTAGCAATATCAGTTATCAATAATCAAATTGTCTCTTCAATAATCAAATTTGAAGATTGACTTTCATTCTGATGATTGAAAGTCAATCTTCAAATACAAATTTAACTCAAAATAACTGTTGTAATTTTATTCTTTCTCTCTCTTCAGTGACCTTTTTTTTTTCTTTTTTTTTCTTTGATCACCTATGTTTCTCACCATTGTTTTGACCCCAAAAATTTCAATTAGGTAAAATTCGTCTGTTCATTACAAATGGATCAATACCCATATTATATACATTTTCTTGTCTTTGACAAATTTTTTTTTTTTAGCAAAAAATAAATAAATAATAAAAATGTACAATTACAAGTGTACCATTTTGGACTATAAAATCATCAAATTTAGCAATCCCTGAAAACAATCCTCAAATGTGTTGGGGATAATTCCGAACCGACATGCCTAATATTTGCCCATAACTCATAGCAATTAATAACGTTAATAAGCAGAAAAATAGATGAGAGAAAATAAACAACCACAACACAAGATATACGTGGAAAACCCAAATCAGATAAAAAAACCACAGACCATTTGGACGACAGAGAAAGTTCCACTATATGATAAATTGTTATAACCATATACTCTAGGATTAACTCTCTCACCTCAACCCCAAACCATACTAACAAGATCCTCACCGAGTACCCCCACAATATCCCCTAAGTCTCCTCTGAATATCATCGGTGGATCTCTAACTTGATCCACCGATATTCCCTTGGATCCTTTCCCGGATATTCCCATTAGGTCTCCCCGGATCTCACTCACACTCTCTCTGATGTTACATGGTGTTCTTTTTTCTCCACGGCCTTAAATCTAATAACATAGATATTATGTCTATTTATACTAGTTACAGAGAGTTCAAGATAAAAGGAAATTCTACTCCTAAACGTACAGGATTTACTTGTTTCACATAAATACTATTTCCTTTTATAACAAGTCTTCTTGTAAAGAGTATTCCTTTTCCTTCAAGCACAAGATCTTCCCAAAAGAACACTTTCCTTTTCCGTTGAAGATTTCCCGTTCCACGCATGCTTATGATTGATTACGATTTGGGTCACCCGCTTCCTAAACAGTTACAAGTCACCTTAAATTACATCGCTCAGAAAACCGCGATCCATACGATGAAACGAACCACTTCTTCAGTTTTTCATGATCTTTAACCTCCCTCAAACTACACCATTCTATCTTCCAAACGTATCTCACATCTTCAGGAAGCTCTACATCAGTTGAGTCTTGTTTGATTCACATTTGGTTCGCTTAGGAATACAAGTCAAAACCTAACAAAATGCTGAGGTGGCAACCATTGGAGATGCTCTAAGAGTTGAGACCGAAAGGATACACCAAAAAGAAATAAAGTGACAGTTTTTAATTTAACCCACCAATGATTAGTTGAAGTAATTATGTAATAAGAGTCTAATCCAACAAAAATGACCAAAGAGAAAACCGACACACCATGTACTCTTCTCCACATAAAGCCACGTGTCACCAAACGCGTAAATTATAATAAAATAATCGTCTGTCTAGCTGGTCCAATACCACGACCCAACCCAACACCCATCACAATTTACACACACACTCTCTCTCTCTCTCTGGATCTTATTACAGTCTTTATATAATTTCAAGAACAAATTTGGAAGTGGAGCTAAAAACGGAAAACATCATCGAAAGATTTATCATTAAATTCTGACTTAATTACACTCATTTTTCAAAATTTTGACTTGCTAAAATTAGGCACTGTTGATTAGAGTCTCTGCTGGTGATCTAGCTATTCTAGGGTTTTGATTTTTTTTGTTTTTTTTGTTTTTGTTTTTTTGTTTTTTGTTTGAATCTGGTCATGTGAATTTCACAGCCGCCAAATTAGATGGCCTCGATCCGGCGAACTCTCTCTCCGGCATATCACGACCGTTCCTATCAAAACGGAGCCAACTCTGCATTTCCAGTCACCACTTCGCCTTCTCACAAGTTGTTACCTAACGGTAAATACTCCTCCTCTTTGCCGTTACCGTCTATCAACGCCGTCGCCGTTAGTCTCCGTCGTTTCTTCTCGTCGCGGAAGATTTGGAGGAAGTCTCTTTACCGATGCCTTTTGTTTTTCGTGCTCGGACTTGTGTTAGGGATGACACCGTTTGGCCATGTCACCGACATTGATAACCGCGACGTCTTCTTCGAGATCAAGCCGCCACATGTTAATGTTCAATTGGACAGCGACAACGGCGATCGCATCAGCAAGCGCGACGAAATTGTGTTGGATTCGGTCTCTCTAGGTGTTGACCTGATAAATGAAGAGAAAATAGTTGAGAGTTTTAGGTACGATTTTGCGCCGAGGAAGCAGTTGATTGTGATCACGCCGACGTACAACCGCGCAATGCAGGCCTACTTTTTGAATAGATTAGCGCAGGTTTTGAGGCTAGTACGGCCGCCTGTACTGTGGATTGTGGTGGAGGCGAAGGCGGCGTCTTTTGAGACGGCTGAAATGCTGCGGAAAACTGGGGTTATGTATAGGCACTTGGTGTCTCAACAGAATTCGAGTAATGTGAAAGATAGAGGGGTTCATCAAAGGAACGCCGGTCTGGAGCATATCGAAAGGCATAGGCTTGATGGGATTGTGTATTTCGCTGATGATGACAATGTGTACTCGATTGAGCTCTTTGAGAGCTTGAGAGAAATCAGGTAACGATGGCTTTTTGTTCTTTACTTTTCTGAATTTCGCTTTGTTCCCTATTATATTTAGTAACTTTCATTTATTGCATTTGAAGGTGTATAACTGTAGATGAACTTTAATTTGTGAGTAATATTGTGCTACAAATATGGTGAAAATGACTAGTGTATTCGAACTTAGACTTTAATGATTCTGGTAGTTATGTGTTTGTGAGTGTTAGTGTTTGTGGTGATGTCACGTGTTGTCTGTGTAAATCAATGATATATGGAGTACTTTGATTTTGTGAGTGTTGTTTTTTTTTGTAATATTTGTTTGGATGTGCAGCTGCTGCAGCATATGTAGAAATATAACAACAGTGGCTAAAATATTATACTTTCCTGAAATATGTCTAGAATTTAAAGCTTATTGCACAGGATAGAAATTCCACAATGATGGTTTGGTTGGCTAATATATGTTAGCCACATCTATTAATTAACTATTATACCATTTTGTTCCTAATGACTACAAACGAAAGGTTGACATGTGATATAAACGTAACAAATGCATATTGATTGGTGATCAAATAATTTGTTTTATTTACTTAACTGCTTCAACAAGTACCTGCTGCTCGGTTCCTTTTTTTGTTTTTGTGGGTTAAGGATCTTGTGATAATGAAATGAGAACAGGACTGGCCCTTGGTGACTTCTTGTTCCTCATATTTTTAACTTGTCTAGCCCCAAACGTGGATTTTACATATACATATGGTTTCACAATATGCTCATTTGGGTTTTCTAAAAAGTTAATTGTTGTATCTGTCCTTGCATCTTAGCTCTGCAAGTCAAGTTATATATTACTAACTGCTGACATTTTGTGGCTTTCTTAACAGCCTTCTGATTGCATAATAGCTATGTCTGGCACACTTGGATTTTGTTTGATATTTGACATTTTACTGTCTCTCAATTCCTCCTTCCTTCCTTCCCCTGTTTCTCAGTATGTCCTTCCTCTTTCAACCATACCCGTTTTACCAATTGGATGAATTTCCTGTCTTGAGTTTTTGAATACAAATTAGATTCTGCATGTCTTCGGTCTGCCATTTGACCAGAAAATCTGTAAGTGCTGAAGTTTAAGTCATGATGAATTGTTGTATTTTTCTGCATATACCTGACGTTTCTTTCCTTTTTGGTGTAGCCGATTTGGCACTTGGCCTGTTGCCATGCTTGCACAAAGCAAAAACAAAGCAATTTTAGAAGGTCCCATATGCAATGGAAGTCATGTTATTGGGTGGCACACAAATGATAAAAGTAAAAGGCTTCGCAGATTTCACGTTGATATGTCCGGATTTGCCTTTAACAGCACTATTTTGTGGAATCCAAAGAGATGGCGACGCTCCTTCTCAAATCCAATTCGGCAGCTAGCCACAGTGAAAGAGGGTTTCCAAGTATACATCTTTCTCATTGCATTTTGTGTATACAGTTTTGCAATATAACTTCAAAGTTATGACATGCAATAATTTGTTTTGTGCATTGACATTTTTCATCTTCTTTTTCAAAATTTCTTTTTACAGGAGACCACATTTATAAAGCAAGTGGTGGAAGATGAATACCAAATGGAAGGTACCCCATCTGGTTGTTCAAGGATTCTGAACTGGCATCTCCATTTGGATAGTCACAATCTTGCTTATCCAAGAGGCTGGCTGCTTCAGAAAAACCTTGATGTTGTTCTCCCTCTCAAGTGATGTACTTCAATCCCGCAATTTTGATGCAAAGAGCCTTAGATGGGTATGGTTTATGAGTTATGCTTTCTCAGCACTTTCATTTCCACATTTTTATCGGTTGGGATTCTTTTAAGATCGAGGGAAAAGGAGAAAAAAAAAAAACAGAAACATTTTAAAAGAACAGATAAAGAGATTTTTAGTCGAAGATTTTCTGTTTCCAAGGGTGCTTCAAATTTTCTAACTAATGCTTTTTTCTACGTGATAGTTCCGTCCTTAAATTTGATTCGGTGGCCAACTTGCCAGCAAATTGATGCTTCATCTGCAACCATGAGGTTACAGGGGTCAATCAGCTGGCCGTGACAAAGAAACAGAAGATTTATAATTTTACTTGTACAATTTTTTTAGCTTGATATTCTTTCACAGGAAGAGATTTTAGTTTTGTTCTTTTTTTTTGGTTGTTGTGGGTTGTAGAGCTGCGGTGCTTGTTATTGGGGGGGTGGGGGGGCGGGGTTGGGTGGGTTGTTTTCGCATAATATTCAGAACAATATACACCCGAGTCCCTTCAAAATGGAAGGTGTTCCTTTCGGGGGTATGTTGTGACTTGTGAATCCATCGTATGTATGTTGTGATATAGGGCTGTACCAAAAATTGGACGAAAGGAAACTTGGAATTGAAGTTTTCAGATATTTCGGCCCGGCTAGGCAAGTTTTCTTCCTGCTTCGGTTCATTGTAATTGACTTGTTCAAGTGTCGTGCCATATTGCAAAGAAATGTCATCTGTGGAAGTAGAGGACCAATTCATATTATTTGTAAGAGAAAATGGCAACAATAGAAAACGTTGTAGTGTTTTTATTTGATGTTCTTCAATTAGTTGCCATTATTGCATCCATCTACTTCCATTACCCATTCAAATATGGTAGCCTGAGTGCAAATAACATCACCCTTCGTAGTTTCAACTGCTGACAACGTAAATTATATGGGTGGTAATATTGACACCTATAAAGTTTATTAGTACATTCATATTTTATAAAAAAATTTAATTATAAAAATATACCAATAGAAATTTATTAATAAGGATAAATTACTTTAATTAAAAATAAACCAAATACTATAAACACTCATTAATTACACATATATCTTCAACTATATTTCTTTATTAAAAAAAAAACTTACCTTGAAAAAAAAAAAAAACTTATAATAAACCTTAATTAAATTTTAATTTTATTTTAAGTTTCAAACTTTCTCATTATCATATGATTATCCTATTGTTTTTGTCTTTCTTTTATATATAGTTATGAACTCTATCAATAAATAAAATATTTTTTTTTAACAATAGCTATAGATATCAATTTTTTTTTTTTTTTTTTAAATAGCCATAGATATAGTAAGTTTTTTTTTTTGATAGCAGTAGATATCTTGAAAATATACGGTTCCACATATTCCCTTTTATAAGACTCATATATTTGAGATATTTCCAAAAGTAAATTGGACAATCATTAAAAGAGGATTTGATTCTAAAAATAATATGATTTTTTTTAATAAATTGGGTGTGATAATAATTTAAGAGTGTTTATAAATAATATATATTAAAATAAATATATTTATTTCAATGAGGGTACTATTGTCATTATGATAGATGTTTATAGTAATATTTATTTTTAAAATTTTAGACATAGATGTATTTATCAAAATCCGTACCCTAATTATATTTCGATCAAATTTTGATGACAACTATGCAACAGTGAGATAACTGTGGGCATTTGACGCAGTTACACACCCAAAGCTGTTATGTAACGGTGAAAATATTCGATATACAACTAAAAACTAAACGCTAAAACTATATCAAGTGACGTGATGTGATATGAAAATCACATTTAATTTGTTATTTATACGACATGATATAAGATGCATTGAAGTTTCTTCGCTGCAAACATATAACACATCATTTAATGGAGGCAGCATGCAACATGAGCACTATACATCAAAAAAATGTTAACACCAACTCAACCATTATATTGTTGCTACCGATCCCGCAGGAACTCCTAACCTAATACAATATTGACAGCACTGCAAATCCAACCTTCCCTTAATATCTCACAGGGTCATTCATCGTAACCAGGGGAACCGGATCGTTTCTTCAAGATCACAGGGTCCCCCTAAATAAAAAAATATGGGAACTGTTGGTGGGGGCTTGCAAAGCTTTTTAAGCAGCTACCAACCCACCACACTAAAGTGAATATAGAAATTCAAAGAATAAAAATTAACGAACAAGGGATCAAAAGTGTGAAATTTACAAATATGTTATATCATTCCCCGAAGGCTGTAGAGCTGTTGGTGGTGAATCTATTTTCCTCTGATGGTGGTGATCCCTCGACATAAATGCTATTCAGTGAGCACTGGACTGATTTAGAGTCGTGGGTAGTCAAAAAGTGATCAGCCGCTACAAGAGTAGCAGACTTGTATCATTCTTTCTGCAACTGGAAGTCTGGAATCATCAGATGGACTGACTTTGTGTTGATCTGTTTCTACCTTGAGGTAACAAAAGGTCAGTTTCAAACTTCCCCAAGTTTTAACTGTCACGTCGTAGTTGCTCCATGAACCGAAGAACCTGTATCTGATGGGTGCAAAGACGACATATGCTGCTGTTGCATATGTGATTCATTTACAAGACCAAGGAGTGCAAGTGTTGATCTGACAGTGTAAAATGCAAAAGTTAACCAAAACATGAGATTGAGAATAACTCCCTAACCACATTAAAATAATATAAAGAAGCGTCCTTTTAAATCTCCGTTGATTCGATGCCAATATAACTTTCCACAACAAAATCAAACTAGACGACTGAAGAAGTTTTTCTTGTTAAAAAAATTACAAAGTAGAAAAAAAAAAAAAAAAAACCGTAATACCCTTTTATTTAATGGGCATAACTAGAGAATCAGAACCTGTAACTCAACATCTAGCTAATGATTACATGATCTTATGTCAAAATATACTTAGTATCTCCACAATGACATATAAACTGAATGCAAATATTTCACTAAAAATCTTTCTAAAGGTATTAAAAAAAGAAACTTGAATAATAAACAAAAAAAGACAGACTAGTAGTTTTTGGCAGAATGTGCAATCAATCAGATCCAGAAAAATTGTACCTAGGTATTGAAGCTTTCATACTTGGTTGACTGGCATAGGCAGCTAGGGCAGCTCTGAGGTTAGCATATTTATTCAAAGCATTCTCAAGTTGTGGAGGTGGTAACTGCAATCAGCAAACAGGACATTGTTATAAGCTCAAAAGACCAACAAAAGAAGGGGAATTCTTCACACATGGACATCATAAACTACCTTTAACAATACGGGAAAGGAATGCGGTCGTGTCTGAGACACACATTTCAAGAACCCAACCCACAACTTTGGCATTCTCCACACCTGTATTTCACACAAGTAAAACACGTCAGTTGCTTCACCAATACACTATAAGCTCATTAACCAGACTAGAGTCATTATAATCCGTAAAGTATCTAATTTACAAATAACATAAGAGCTGAACTTTAATTTGAGCTGTAATACCTGTTTACTCACAAGTTTGGACAGTAATTCCATAACAAAATCAACCTGAATGCACAACAAACATGGAAGTTATAGACACTATTAATTGATCATTCTCAATGTCACTCTTTGATATCATCTATAACTAACAGCTAACACCATAAACAAACAAGCTAATATATGTGAATGCAAATTTATCACTAGAAGGTAATGATAAGCCCAGGTTTTCAGGTTAGTAAATTATATAATGCCCAACAAAAGCAATATATTAACCAAAAATTAAACATAGGCAGTTTGCTAAAATTCCGCAAAAGTAAAATCTATTCTATACTAAAACACTTAAAATTTGAACAGTTCTAAAGGGGTTCTGTCACTGAGAGTATAGGCGGCATGTTAGTTTCTTGAAGAGGATGAAGTATATAACCTGTTATTTAATTTTCTACAGTTGCATATATTTATTTACTTTTGAAGTCGACATATGATGAATAATTGAGCAAATTTACAAATTGCAATTTCCGGACTGAACTTAGTGATGATGCATTTTTCAAGGTTTATCAGTCTTGAATGGAGGGCATCTCTTATAAGTTTTTAGTTTTTAGTGAACTATTAATGTTAACAATTACTAAAAGACAAAAATAGTTTACTTGTTAGGTAAGGTGACAACTTATAAGAGAAATTATACATGAGGGTTTCTCTGATAAAGTGGCACCTTAACAAAATAATTTTTTTAGTCATGCAGTAAACTATTAACATTGACAGTTACTAAATGTCAAAAAAGCTTACTTTGTTAGGTAAGGTAGCACCGTATAAGAGAAAAATTATATAATATACAAGTCATTAATATCCCATGACAGATGGGATTGGTTTTTCCTGAGACATGCCAGAAACAAAGATGGAAAGACATAAGGTCCCAGCATCTATGTACATGAACCACATTAAATTTTTAATCTTTAACAAAAAATGATAAGCAGTCATAAAGATTAGAATTTACCAGTGTGGGAAAAGCATCAATTGCCTGAATTACTGTTCTCATGAAAAGAAGAGGCAGAGGAGTTTGATCAACCTGAAACGGAAAACCAATCACTACCAACATAAAACTACATGTTCATGTCCACAAGAGATTTAATAAAAAATTACATACCATTTGATTCAAGGCCTTTGCCAAAACCTGCTGCGTGAAAACTGTACGTTGCTCAAAACAAGCTGAACAAGCATCCGTTATCTGAAAATATTAATGGAATTTACATAACACTCTTATGGGCAGGGTGTATGAAACATTGGGTACGCAACTTAGATGCTCCTAACTATAATCTACACAGGGCATGGTCACCAGCAAATGCATCACGTAATGAAATCTTATGTATTATCAACAAGAACTCCAACTGATTAAGCCAAGAAGTTAGGGTGTGGCTTCATTGAGTTGCATAGTCTTAGGGGAGTATATTCAACCTGGATTTCGTTGGAGTTAGATGGATTTGTTTTAAGTGATGGATTTTGATGGAATTCACAAATCCCACAGATTTCATTAGATTTTGTAGGAATTGTGTAAAGAGTTTGTTGGAATTGGTAGTGTAGAATTGGATGGATTTGGATGGATTTGTAAGGATTTGTCTTAAAAAATAATTTTCAACATTTTAACCCCACAACCATTCCCACCAATCAGCCAGCAGCCCTTCCCACCACCAACCCAGCAGCCCTCCCACCCCAATCTGTCATTCCCACCACCTAAACGAACCCAACAGCACACCCCCCCCCCCCCCCCCCCCCCCCCCCCCAAATCAAACCAATTTTTCATTGCACAACGTAACTATTAGAAAACCATCAGATGACACCATAATTTTCAAACAACAAACCCAAAAAAAATAAAAAAATACACACATAGAATTCTCGTGCTCTCATGTCCAAATTATCCATAATAAAGCATCAAAATTCAAACCCAATTGAGACAACTGTTCAAGTAATCTTGACCTCAATAGTCTTGGGCTCTGGAGATTTGATTTGGTTCAAGCAATCGAACCAAATTTTCACAAGACTTGGTTTTGCTTTTCTCCAAATTTTCACAAAATCGAACCATATCGGAGATTTGATGTGGGTATAAGGAAAAATTGTATAATTTTTAGGCAGAGATTCAACAAAAGAATTGAGATTGATATGGGTTTCATGACTATTTGGTGTTAAAATATCTCAACCACAAAATCGAACCAGCCCGAAAATCGCCGCCACACCAAGCAACGGAGAGAGACGATCGTGAAAGAGAGAGAGACGGTGATGAGAGAGAGACAATCGTGAGAGAGAGAGAGAGAGACGGTTGTGAGAGAGAGGTGGTGGTGAGAGAATGGTGGAAGATAGTGAGAGGTAGTGGTGAGAGGCAGTGGTTTTTCGAAGAATGAGTGAGGAGAAGATCGAATGTGAGGGGAGAGAGAGAGGGAGTGTGAAATCTTCTCAAATCTTTGGGTTGAGGCCAAGATTTGAGAATTCCATTCCTATTTATATTTTTCACTGTAAAATCCAATCAAATCCAACCAAATCCAGATTTCCAATACACCCAGATTTCATTGGATTTATTTGAAATCCAACGAAATCTGATTTGAATATTCCCAGACTTCGTTGGATTTCAAACAAATCCAATGAAATCTGAGTTAAATACACCCTGATTTCTAAATTTCAACAAAATCCAATCAAATCCAACAAATTCCGAGTTGAATACACCCCCCTTAAGGTACACAAGATCTCATAGACTACCATGCTAAGTAACAATTCGACAGGAAAACAGTTAATACCAAAAACCAAACTGAGCATTGGGTACACAAACACAGCCAGCAAAAAGTAGCTAATATTTATAGTTGGTATGGACAAAACAGGTCCCTTCTAAAACTTAACGTATTCGTAGATACAAGATGATAGAGAAGTTGCATACACTAGTTTGATTCTCCAACAGAGTTTAACTCAATGTGTTTTGATGGAAAATTATTTTATTCAAGTTGAAAGGCACTGGGCAGGACGATTTATCATTAAATATAGCTGGTTGGTAAAGGAAAATCATGTATCTATTAGATGAGCAAAATTTGGACATTTCTTAGTGCTGCAAGTCATATCCGACATATTTCATTAAAGTCTGATGTTCTGAAAATATGTTTTGCTATTGAATAATAAACATTACAATGGAAGTAATATCTAACCAAAACTGACTCTCATCTAAAATGAGTTTGAATTGCACAACCATGGGTGGGACATGTTTGTTTGGAATTAGGCAACCTGCTCAAACCCTAGAATTGAACTTAATTACCCTACCAGCCCAACAATGTCAATTTATAATGATAGATGACATGCCTTTTTGAGTGCTAGCCCTTCTCTTTCTGGAACAATGTCGTGAATAGCAACCAACACTTCAACAGGTGTTAAAGCTGGACCTGTATGTGCTGAACCCTGCAATGGATAATTATGAACCATTTAACATAACCAAAAGCTTAATACTACTTATCCCAAATATGTTATCTAAAAACTCATTCCAAATGAGGTGGGCAGGTAAATCAAGACATAATCTGGTATAGTTACAAGTCACTTGCCACATCTTTAGGATGAGTTTTCGGCAAAACATTTGGGCTAAGTAGTATTACTTTAACCAACAACATGGTCCCACATTTTAATATGATGCTACTAAAGGTAACCGAGTGATGATAATATACAATATTGCATAACTTACAAGATGACATTTAGAACATTCATCTATACCTGTAGTATGTGATCAAGTGCCATCTGAAACTTTTCTAATGGAAGGTCAACAAGGCGAGGGAAAATAGGTAACACCTGAAGACATAAAATGATAGAAGTTGGCATTTATGAGAAATCATACATATAAAGTTAACACCAAGACTTCAATAATGCTACTTCATGCAATTAATGTGAAAATCATAAATCTGAAGAGCCATTTCATTTAAGAGAATTATGAAATTAGAGTAACATGTCATCTTGTCACAAACCAACGTTAACATGGTTATTTTTAATAAATTCTGGTTAGGGGTCTTCCTCTGACTTTATCCAATTCCAAAAACTTGTAATATAAACAGTTACAAATTTCTTGTTTATTTAGTCAGTACTAATGCAACTTGATTAGATAGTTAGGGAACTTGTTGAATATAATATTCCAAAATGGGTGACCCACCATTTGGTATGCTGGATTGGATTGGATGAGATTCGATGGGATAAAATGTAATAGCCAATATTTGGTGCACTATGGATTGGATTAAAAATAATCCTACCTTGGTATAAGAAGGAATTTGATTAAACAAGTTTTTGATGAAAATTAAAAATATAAAAAATAATTTCTAACAAAATAAAAAGTAGTTTTTTAAACAATTAAAATTAAAGCATTTTGAATTAACTTCATATAAATTTCTAATATTTTAAATGATATTTATTATATAAATCTCTCTGTGATTATTTTTTATAAACAATAATAAATATACCACTTATGAAATGAAATTGAATAAACCTAAACGAATAGTCAAATAAAAACGATGCATCCCATGATTGCAGGTCAAGTGAAACTCGCGCTATATAGGTGGGTTTATCCCCATATGGGATATGAAGCTACTGTAGGGACATGCTGAACCGGACTGTATTCCATTTTATATCCAAATGGATCCCCATTTGATCCCTGACCTCTTGGCTAGAAACTGAAAGACACCAGTCAACCCACCCCTGGGAATTTTATCAATACTACAATTTGAATTTCTTGCAAAAGCAGCACACATTATTTGGTCTGATTAACCTTTGTATGCACTAATAATATATAATCTTTATCAGCAATATCTGTTCACAATGTTGTATATTTCAATATGAAAAAGGAAGACAAACAAGAAACTGGGCAAGCAAACCTCATTCTTGGAAAGTGAAGAAAGCATTGGAATAAGAATGGTAGCATCCTGCAAAAGAATAGTGTGTGTATAAGACCTACAATGCGAAAAGTATAATTATAGGTAAGAGGCAAGAAACATTAATCTTCAGGTATGCAAAAAACCTTTAACTTAGTTTCATATAAATGTTTCACAGTAGCTATCAGATTGGAAGAAGGTGTTGTCTCTTGAGTCAATATTTGCAGCACCTATCGATAGAACAAAACCACTATCAGCATCATCCATAGGCAGATGAAAGTAAAATACTTTAAAAATGAAATAGTTCATCAGAAACTGGAAAAGATTTTTTACCAGGGTCAAAAGATGTTCACTTCCTTGTGGTGGATCAGATATTATATGAAGCAATTCAGAACAAGAAGAACCTAAGGCCCTTATAAGAATTGGGATATGGCGATGAAATGCCTGAATCATTCCAAAAGGTATTGATTAAGAATTAGCAACGTAATAATACCACTGCTAGTGTTTATAATATATTTGTACCAAAATAGAAAGTTATGCTTTTTAAAATTAAATAAAAAAGAGGAAAGTTAAGCTTATTCAAAATAAAATTCCTTTTTACTCGGTTCAGTTTTTAAATAGAGAAGATTCTACTCACATGAAGGGTACACAGCCACTACTAACAGCCATTTAGCAGGGCTCTCCATTTTTCCCCTCTATCAAAGTTTTTTTTTTTTTTTTTTTTTTGGTAAATATTTATATTATCCAAAGAAAAGGTTGTCATTAATTCCCGCTCTTTCACTAGACACTAGCTACCAAAAATAAAAGAAAGGAAGCTCTGTGCAGGCATCCTAGTCAGTTTGCCTGAAGTTCCATCTCAACCAACCTGACGTAAACTTGATCCTATAATTGCCAAACTAAAACTGATCAGGTTTTGTACTAGTTTGGATGTGCCTTCTGTTCAAAATTAATCATTTTTCAGCCCTATGTAATTTTCACATAGTATAGGCTCTTAGGATCACAATATTTCAAAGGAGTGTGTGTAAGGTTGCTGCATATATTATAGCCTCTGTGTGACAAGCACTTCTTTTCACCTTGGAAACCCGATGTCAGATACCATGACAGGAGTACGTGCATGGCTGCTGGATGATCCATCCTTAAAAAAAAAAAACTTTCCTCCTAGGGATACACATATTGGATGGCATGTGATACGCAACGCTTTACACACTCCACATAACTTAAAGAGTAATATATAATGAAAGTCTCTTAGCATTAGAAAACTGGAAAACAACCTAATGTGGACTAATAGCCTAGACTAATCTGCTATCTGCTGAGAGCTTTACATTATTGTTTAGACTTTTTCCTAACAACTTAAGATTTTGGGTAACAGTTATTAACATGGTATCATAGCTAGTTTGTCAGGAGAGTGTTGGGTCCGAGTCTCTCGATGTGATTGAATTTGTTTTTTGTTTTTTGTATTTTTCTGATTTTGTTCGATGTCTGTAGCCCGGTTCACGTGGCAAGCCTTTTAGTCTTGCATGTGGGGAGAGCTTTATAACATTATTTGACTCTTTCATAACAACATTATTTTTTCGGTATAACAGATCCTACCATTACCAACCATTATCATCAATTAATATCATAAAAACAAATAAAAACAAACCTGTTTCGCAGTTTTTGGAGCTTGCACATAATTATCAAACACGAGTTGAAGAAGACTGGGTTTCTGGAAGGAAAGAAAACTTGCATCAGCATTTTACCGGAAGAGAAGTAGGACTTCAAAATATTCAAATTAATCTGTCAAATAGAAATCATACACGAACCTTCGTACATAAAGCAAAAAACAAAGAAATGAGACGTTGTGCTTCAGAAGATGTCATAGTATGGGCAACTGATAGTGCACCCCTCTTGGAGTTGATGTCAGAGGTTACAGACTCTGAAACTTGGGAGCCACTGACGGATGTTTCCTGGCTTCCAACCTGAGACGAATTTTCATTTTCAGCAAGAAATAATAAAAGAGAATAGTTGAGTTATATTTCTTTAAAAAAGAAAAACATGTAAGATTGCAAAAGCTGTCCCCCTCCCCTCCTCCATTTGCATCATTTTCTTTGAGCTGTCCTGCAAGGTCTATTTTTCCCAAACTAGGGTGTTAGAGAAACTATGGTCTGTAGGTGCATCTAAAGTTCTTTTCCTGCACTGATAAAGGTGTTATCCGCGACATACCCACAAATGTTTCTGTGGCACACAATGACTCAAGCCTATAGGAGTAAAGCATACAAACTTGCGTACAATAATGCTTATTCAGGATATTGATACTAGCCTCTAGGGGTGAAAAAAGGTAGATTGGTAGACATGAGTGCATAACCTACAGTCCAGACCGTGACCACTAAAATTCTGGTGAATTTTGCCCAACCAGTTTCCATCACATAGACTGAAACATGTTTCATACCTCTCCTCCAGCTCTTTGATCAGCGCACCCAGACTGTGAGCGCTCAACATCTGACAAATGATGATCTACAGCAGATAGCATCATATTTTTTGCATATTGCTCAATACTTTCTGATATGTAACTTAGCTGATAGAGTTTGTTCGATACCTGTCCAGCACAAACAGAAGAAAAATGATACATTGTCAGCACACTGAGAACTGAAATATAGTCCAGTAAAAATCAACTTCTCTATCGTCTCCCCTCCAGGATGTAAATGAGCATCAAGTTTTCATACCAGACGAATTGCTTTTGCTCGAATTTCATCTTGTGAATGAACAGCACACTGCCATCAGAGAACAAACACATAAACAACAAATACAACAAAACTATAAATCATATGTATGCAGTTTTCATGCACAACACAAGAATCATTAGAATTATTAAGCGAAATTATAGGCCAACAGGAAAAGCCAGTTCAAAATGAGATTGTTTAACAAGCTAACATGTTTGACAGCTATTTCAAATGCAGGTCAAGGGTCACTTCTTCAAAGTGATTATAAAATAATCTATTAGGGGCTTTGATGAATCTTTAAAATGTCCATGTTGTCCTTATTAATTTATCATAAAGACGTTTTTATATTTCTTTTTCCTAATTTGATATCTTTCAACCCTAATTCTGTGCATAAGGAATCATATGGATAATATTATGCTATGAGATTTTCATGGCCAAGCTACCTTCAAAGCTATATCTAAGCAGGCTTGCCGGTAATTTGGACGCCCCAAAACCAAACTCCAAACTGCACCAAGGCCCTGAGTGACACGCTCACCATCACGAATCTCTTTTCCACAGACATCAGAAACATCAGAATAGCAGAGGTTGTCTAACAGTTGTAAGACAGAGTCAGGCAAAACTGGAACTTCACCAAGAAGTCTACTAAAAGACTTGTCTGAAGACGGAAAAGTGTCTAGCAAAGATTTGGCCTACATTGAAAGAAATTAGATAATTCTAAGTCTCAAACATGCGAAAATAAGATTGATAGAGCGGAAATTATGTTACCACTGCCAAGAGGAATTTTTCATACACAACAGCTGCATATGAAGAATTCTCAACTGAACCCGAAATCACAAGAGAATGGAGATGATAAAGGGCATGTAGTACAAGCTCATGACCCTGTCAAAAATAATAAAATTTAGATAAGTACTGAATACAAAATTAATAAAAATAAATCAATGAACAAACAAATCAACAATATTTAGTTCGCCATATATGTGCAGGATATCCACTCAAAAACTGGATTGACTCCATAAGCTCATCTGACCTAAGGAAATAACCTACTCACAAAGAAGTAAATTACCGGTTTAAACTAAAATTACATACAAGAAAAGCTTCATACAAAAGAAAATGAGTTGGACAAGATACAGTCCATATGATGTAGGTGTGAGACTGCACATATGTGATCAGCAATTACAAAGGCAAAACCCATGAAAGTTTGATAGTTGATAAGGAGCACCATGTGAGAATTGTAAGAGATCCAAATGGATGCACATTTTAAAAGTAAGGTTGACAAAACGAGCCAATTTTGATTAAAAATTATAGAATCTAGTAGACTAGTACTACTTTTCTAGCTGGCTGGATTTTAGTAGCAACTTCAACCCATTACACAGTTTAATAATAATATTAATATCTAGAGTTACAATTGTAGAAAGCAATTACCTTCTGCTGTTGGTAATCATCAACAACATGTTTGTGCAGCATCACAAAAATGTCATTATCCGCATCAATCTGATAAAGAAAATAAATTTAATATCAACATAATCTTGAAAAATGCCAATTTGATAGATGTTAATAACAAAGAAGTAAACAATGGTCTGCAATCCAGAGCAGCAAATATCATTTACACAGTCTAATTTTATGTCAATGACATGCTAAAAAACATGTTCATAGCACACTTTGTTTACTGTAATTAACAGAAGTAAAACAATGGTCATGTTGGAAATCAGCCTCATGATAGTAAATTTGTAAGTCAATAGCAGCAAATACTCCAACAAGATTGATAACTCGTTTATACAAAGAGTTGACCAAATGTATTATACTCACCTGAGCAATCAATCGAGAAAGCAATCCCATGCGTGTCAAGCTATACTCTGTCCCCTCAAGATTTTTGTAAGATTCAATAATCTGTTCAACAGCCAATTTTCTCACACTTCTCTGCTGCTCTTCAGTCAGCTCCACATATAACGGGAGAGGAGGTAAATCTTTACAGGTCTCCTCAATCGCAGATGCATTTGAAACAGCAGGAGAATGCTGATCAGAATCTAGCAATGATGATGAATCAGTTCCATACACCACTTCAGCTTCAGAGATCTCCACTGCAACAGAATCCTCATCAATTGCATCAGGAGAAAGTGTGTGATCTGAAGAAGCACCAACTTCTGTAATGCAGACAGTTTCTTCAGATCCAACAAGCTCATCCTCAGGTTTTGGTTGATCAATTTTAGAAACAAATGGCACTTCTAAAGTCGTATCTTCCATTCTCATGCTGGTCATCACAGGTGCTGGAGGATTTTCTACAGTTGTCACAACAGTCAGCGAAGGCGGCTTAATCACAGAAATTGGACCATCAAATTCAGGTTGTACATGACCAGCATCCTCAGCAACAGCAGATGCAACTCCAACATGTGTTGCTACACGCCGTGGATCAAGGCGACGGGGATCCTGAACAAGCCACCAGTAATTCAATTTAGAGACAAAGAAATCTAAACACCCTAAGCATTTAGCAAATTAAGATCAATATTAAAGTAGTAATAAATATAGAAAAGTAGCAACCCTTCTTGGATCACGTTTAGAATCAGCAGCGGGAGTATCAGACAACGAAGAACTGACTGCAGTAGCTGAAAGGGGAGGTACTTGCACTTGTGTTGTGAGAACTGGAGACTGCATGGTATTTGTTGGAGCCGAAGGTGCCACAACCTGTGGACTATTTAAAGAGCTAATTTGTCGAGTTACTGGCAATGTCCCCAGCCCTGTAACAGGAGGGGGATCCTTAGGGAGGTGTCTCATATTAGTTATGACAATATCAGCCAGTAGATCAGGATGAATATTTGAAATAAGTATCTCGAGTGATTCGGCCCCTCTTTCTCCTTCAGCAAGCAAAGCACCAATCATAGCAATCATTTGTTCCACGGGAGTCAAATCACCATCTAAAAGAGGAGCATTATGGGACAATCCATTAACAGAAACAGAATCCTGCCCAGAATCACTTATTTGAAATGACAAAGCTGAATGGCCATTGGGACCATAACGAATACGCTTGGAAGATGCATCAAGACCATTATTTGGCTCTTCATTTTCCTGAATCATAGACCTCTTTCTTGAGAGATCTCCAGAAACAGATAGTTGTATTGATGGCTGATCATCCTGAAAACCCAAATTTAATTAAACACAAGGCAATTCAACTTGCTGAAACATGGTGATTAGATACAAATGAGAAAAGAAAAGGAAATGACAGCCATAGAAATATACATATATGAAAAAATTTATTACCTTGCCTGACCGAGATTCACGCAAAGCACGCTCAGAATTTTTAATCATTTTATCAACTTGTCGAACAACTTGATCTGCAGCGTCTCCAGCATTCATTGCTCGTAGAGCTCTGAGCAATCTGTCTCTTGACTGCAAATGGAACAGAAAACTAACACATCAGGCACACGACTGGGTTAAAAGAACCAAAGGATTTTTTGATCTTGTGTCAAATTGTATCAACTACGTGAGCAATTGTCCACAAAGAGCCCTAGTCATACATTTTCTTCTTAGCTGTCAGGCCTTTGGGGATTCCTTCAACCAAGAGAAATGTTTATACATCTATGGAGTTTTAAAAACAGTGAGCTTGGAGAAAGATCAGCTAAATGAAATTACAAAAAGCTGAAGCGGAGATAAGGTTAATTATAATTCAATTTTAAATATCATATATTATAATTATCCAGTTGGTTTGTAAACATGAATTAGGAGTTTTGGCAAATTGATAATCTAGAATTTTGATGAGACAAAATAAGAGATGACAAATAATATCAAGTAGTCAAATTAGGAGCTCCAATGGACTACAAGGAAACAAGCTTGAGAATTACATTTCAAGGCAATATAACCTAACAGAGGCAACTCAAATTTATTTTATACAGAATTATTATTTATTCATAAATTAGAAAAAAAAATTGAAAGTTAAATTAGAAAATTTATTGCTATTAGCATCTTTATATAATTTCTCCAATTGCTGTTTGACACTCTTTACACTGCTATAAATCCCACCCATATAAAATGAACAGGGGAAGTAAAAAACAACATTAGCATATCCTATAATGGGATTCAGACAATGTAAAACGTAAAATGTCATACACTTTACCTCCATGATTGCAGGATTAGTACACCGTAGGAAACCCAAAAAGGCAGTTCTTATGGAATACTGAATACTGGCAGCATGACATCCCTTTACAGTCTCAAAGTTTGGATTAAAATTAAGCAGCGCAGAAAGAACAGTATTATAGTGAAGCGGCCTTTTTCTCGCTATAGCTGCAAGACTATCAAACAAAGAAACACCGTTAGCTGATAGTAAACAAAAATAACAGTAGTGGTTATGATAGTAAGAATAAAGAAAATAAATTTGCAATCAGACTACTCAAGAGCAAACAGCAAAACACCAAGATATAAGAGAGGAGAAAACAAGAAAGCAAATTGCTTAATCAAGTTTGATAGATCTAAAACAGAAAGAAGAAAGAAAGTGAAAATGACACGCATCTTATTATTCTTAAGTACAATGAAACATATGCATGCACACACTCGGATACAAAGAGGCAAAACCAGCACATATGAACATCTAAACATATTTTTGATACCTCTAAGTGAATAATGAATGATTACCAGGACCAAGTTCTCATCAAAGTACTTCTAGATCCTCTAGACTTTTGACTCACTTTCCTATAGAATTTATCATATAATTCACTAACATTCAGTCACCAAGCATCTGGTGTTTAGGACTTATGAGTGGTGACAACAGAAAAGATTGGGATATCGCAAGCTCTTAACTAGAGCATCTTACAATATATTTAATAGGATTGGATTAAAAAAAAAGGCACTGAAAAGTGTCACTGGTCAACCTTTACACAAGTCTACCAGGCAACAAGTTTAACATGATCATTTTAAAACCTATCCACCTTTTATACTGTGATTAATCATGCCACTAAGGCTACTTCAAAAAAAAAAAAAAAAAAAAAAAACCATGCCACCAAGGCCTCTCCGATGATCATTACAAACACTAGATATAGAACACTATTCAGTAAATGAAAATAATTCTTAGTAGGAGATCAGATTACAATTGAATATATCAGTAACAGGAGAAGAATCCTGATTAGAGAATAGAGAAATTCCTAGCAAGCAGTGATAGTGTAACAGTAAACATCTATCACAAATAGATCTTTTATCAGAAGCATAAATTTTGAAACACCTATGAGGCTATGACAGATGATTTCACAGGATGAAAATTAACCAAAATCAAACACAACAACCATTTTCAAGTTACTTCTGTAAAATTACAAATAACAGCTTGCGGGAAGATTTATAAAGCACTCCAGATCAGACATATTGTTCTTACCAGAATAAACTACCATAAATTCTGATCAAGGTCACATAAACACTAGAAATAAAAAAAAAAATTCCATTTCAAATAACTATGAATCAAAACTTCAACAATCTCAGGAGTTGAGTAATTTGGATAGTTCAAAGTTTGTGGAGTCTGTTATCAAACAACTTTTTTATGAACGGCATATTGACATTCACATATCTTAAAAATAAAAAAATAAAAAAAATTCACACATTTTGCTAATTCGTGTTTGAAAATGGAATTCCACACCAAAACTAAATGCCAGAAAACAAACAACTCCATTTTTGTCTACATTGCAGAGAAGGGTATAAACACTAACTCTCCAGATCAAAGAAAACAATTTTTTTTTTTAAATGATTATAATAAAAACAAAGTAATGCAAAGAATGCACATCCTATAAGATGGAGGAAGTACTAATCTTGGGGGTAATTAGACATCACACTTCCTCTGACATCCCAACATCTACCTTAATTTACTCTTCAAAACTGTATCCCTCTCTAAATTAAGGGGAGATTCTGCTTTCTTGTCAAGTGAAAGTAAATCACAGCAGCAAAAACCGACTTCCTGTTAATATTTACCATTGACTATACTCTCAAATTCTCCACAATCCAAGTTAGGTTCCCTAACAAATTTTCTGAGAGAGCAAACACTTCCTGAGAATCTCACTTCAAAGCAAATAATCTTATAAGTCCTTTTATCCAGAATACTGAATACCTCAAATATTTATTCCTAAATCATAAATTTTTCCAAAATTCAACATTTCAAATTGACCAAACCAACTGCAGCCTGATGATTTGATGTCCTTTTCTCCAGAATTCTTCTAATATTTACAACATTTCAAATTGACCAAAACTATCTGCACCCTGAACATACAGATTTTCTGGGCATGAGAACCTCCAATAATGTCTTTAATATTGCAAAATTCTCAGGTCCAACACTGGGCAAAAACAGTTATATCTTAAAAAAATAATTATAAAATAAATAAATAAACTATGTCTAAAGAGCATTTCACTTAGGATTGAAGGGACAATATCTTTATAGATACAAACATAAAATGGTCAATTACCCTTGATCAGAATTTTCTGGAAGAGTTCACATGAAAAAAATGACAAAATGTATGCTTGGTAAGGATTTTGTATGTTGGTTCAGAGCTCTCCTTCTTTCATAGCAAATGACAAAGATGTTTAAGGAACATGATTCACTTAGAAGTCAAAGGGGAAATATTTTTTTACAGCTATATGCATATGCACAAAAAGGTCAAATTGAGTCGAATCAAAAACCTGGCTAAACATTAATTCTACTAACTTATTACCAAAATGATAACCTCAGTTTCTAATGTTTAGCCAGGTAATCTACAAATTATTCAACTTTGAGTCTAGAAACTGCTAAATACATAAAAGTTATTCATGAAAATAGGCAGATAAGAAGTGATAGATAGATGTGTAAAGAGAATCATGCATGTAGCTATGTCTTAAAAGTGATTCTCTTCTTTGCACTCACTTCTTTAAGTCAGTCATGAAGACCAATAAAGATATCCACACATAGACTATGGAGGAATATCAAATATTTCTACATTTTATAAGCATGTAAATCTATCTTACAGGTAGTCTTGAGCCACATGCATTAAATATTCATAGCATAGATCAGTACACTGATTACAACCGCCATCAAATTTTTTCCTTTAACTCAATTCTTACCAAAATAGAAAAAAAAACAAAGAATTTCTGGAAAATGAACAATGCATCTAAGTTAAGTGGCACATATTTCGTTCAATTCTATGTGATCCCGGGACAAGTGAAACAGAAAGAAAAAAAAAAAATCAATGTTGATTTTACTTCAAGTACATGGCTACAATTGAAACTAGCATAGACATCACATTGTTCTTCATACTAGTCCCACAATTGAAAATGAACCTTTGTGTGGTATAAACAATTTATCAGATTGAAAATATTCTATGACAACCTTATTTTCTGCCAATATCGTTCCAGAATTCACTAAGAAAAAAGTAAGGGTTTTATGTTAAATCAAATCATATTCAATCTACATTTTGTACTAAAGTGACTCTTAATAAGACATTCTTCTTCTCCTCAACCACCGGTGGAAATTTTTTTGCCATGACATCAACATCACCAAATATATATATTTAATCATTTCAATATTCACAACAAAACAATGTAGAATCTTGATCATCAAGACAATACAATCCTTTTGACAAGAAGATGCAAATTCATCCTGCATATTCTGCAGTAGTGTATTTGCACCAGCTCAACATGCACAAAGATGAAATTTGAAAAACAAATGCTCAACACCCTGGCACAGTAGAAATAATTGATTATATAACAAACAAGATAATAATAGATTCGATCTATAATAAAATATGGCATGAGTAGATGCAAAAATGCTTCACAATGCAAATTGTGGTCATCATACTTCTTGCTGCATAATTCAAGTTCTAGAAATACTATGGGTTTATATATGATGCATTGCACGCATCAGTAGCTTCAGCTACATAGCATAACACAAACAAAACACATCTTTCACGATGCTCATCACTAGCTCCATGAATGATTATAACAAGTTAAGGAAAAACTAAGTGGAAACATGTCAATTTTCCATATCAAGGATTGGATTATGATTGGTAATTGAAAAGTGGGGACTTAGAATACACATTATGATCACAAAAGAAACTTTGAACTTACTATATCAAGGATTGGATGATGATTAGTTAAATTTGATGGAACAGATGCATGCAAAACAATGATAATGGACTTTATCTTTCAAAACAAATTAAAAGGACATGAATACACATTATGAGTATAGAACAACTTTACTGAAACCAATTATTTCAATCTATCTTAACAATTTCCCCTACTTAAGTGCACACACGGGCAGTAAAGGGACTTCATAGCCGATCGGCACTGACAATGATTAATAACTCCCATCCTTTTTAATTACTTTACCTGAAATGCTCAAATTTCAAAAATCAAAACAATGACAGTGATGACTTTTGAATCAAAAGTAGTGAAACCAATGTTACTTTAATGCCTTCCGTTCTAGCACCTGGGTAAACTTACCATTGTTTCAAGTTAGTTTTAAGTTTTCTGTCAAGACTGACTGAGAACTGTGTTGATAGCTGTTCACAATCTTATATCAGGACCGAATTAATCACATATGAAGTAAGAAGTAACAGAACAAAGTTTATTAGTTTATAGGTGACAACCTAAAAGGTGAGAAAGTTATGGAGAAGATAAACTTAAATTACTGTTCATTGTAAGTCAAAATATAAACAGAAGGTTTCTGAAAAGAATGTGGTGTCAGGAAAACAAGTGAATGGAAAATTGGAAACCACAATAAATAAAAGCAGAACTAGAGTAGCAGGGTGATCCCCAGTCAAAAATAACTTTTAATTATTAACAGTATTTAATGTGCATCAATTGTTATAAGATGAACAATACATTTTAAAGTAGCTCACACATAATTATCTGTACACACAGACAGCAGAAACTCAAAAATAAGTTACTTAAATGGTCTAACAGTTTACAAGGCATAAACTGTGTTGCTTGACCACCAAGATCTCTCAGCACATGAGTTGAGCAATTTATCCAACATCATTCCTATCACTGACAATGCTGCTCCTTAGTACCAAAAATGTGAACTGTCTAGCCCTGTAACTCCCAAAATCTGAACCACCAATGCAGCGGTATCCAAGGCCATTAACTCCTCAAAAGAGAGCTGATCAGCATGCTGTTATGATATCACAAAAAAGCAGTTGAACTTGTACTACAACCTGTTTCCAAGCTTCAGTGATCCCTCCAAAATTTTCAAAGATATTAAAACTGTGGGTAAAATGCAGTTTACTCCCTAAATATATAATTATATAAATCTATGAGGCTATCAGTAATTGGCATGACTGCATTCAAACATTCATGCTTTATTGTAGGATGCTAGAATTGCTATTGATCAATTACCTTCAAGAATATATTCAAATCCAACGGAGTATCATGCATTTAGACTCATCATAATAATAGATGAAAAATAAAAGACGATCAGGCTGAAAAGATTTCAACCATATTTTAAGGGACAAAGAAGTATCCACAAAACTGTATTAGATGATGTACATGACATTTATCATCATGCTTGGCAATTTGCATGTATACCAATGCATTTGCTGTATCGGCATCCATTTATGCAATAAAGCATAGATACTCTAACATAAATCTATATGCAGTGGTCCATGCAAGTACTGACCCAATCATACAGTAAATAATATTGATCATTTTACATGTAATGCACATAAAAATTTGCAAATAACTTTGTATGTGTGCACACATAGGAATCCACATACAGTGCTACTGTTCACTTTAACTTTTTTGTTCATAAAAGTAATTAAGTTCAATTTCCTCAGTCCTCGTTTTTCTATTATTTCAGTTTTTTTTTTCCATGAACTTAACACTCTATTGATGATTGTAAAAAAAAATGACAGTTGATCAGGATGTTAATTTGTCAGCTTTCCTGGACGTGCTAGACTAGGAAACTCTGAAGCATTCGAATGTTTCTTTCTCTTGGACACTTTTACATCCACCACACTACAGAAGCCAAAAATAAAAAGAAACCCTAAAATCCACAGTAAGAGTTGACTACAAAAGCAATCCCGCAACTGCACTTAAATTATATCTTAATGGGGGCCATTTACAAAACTTTATATAAACTTGCACGAATTAATGATTTTGGAACAAAACAAACAGTAATCAATGACAAAAATCATAAAGTTATGAAAGAAGCAAATTGAAATAGAACTTGTACAGCAACACCATGGATAAACTCTAGCTTAATTGGGATTGTTAGATTGAACCCGACAAACACTTACAGCCAATCTTAAAATATATATTTAAATATATATATATATATATATATATATATATATAGAGAGAGAGAGAGAGAGAGAGAGAGAGAGAGAGAGAGAGAGAGACTGGGTACATAAACAAAATTCAGAACCTACTATATTTTTAAATATAGTGCAAACTTAACGAAGACTAAAGAATTCAATTCACATGGCAATATGACAAATATGCCCCAGCTATAAGAAAAACACATACACTAAATAGTTTTTGAATTTGAATTGTTTAAACAACCTTATTGCTTGGATATTTATAATAGTAGATTTTCCAGAAAATTAGGTTTTTTCTTAGTAAATATTAAAAATTAGGTATCTCCAGGAACCTAGGATACACAAGTTTTCCTACTTCCTTTAAAGATGACATTCAACATATATAGGGAAACAATGGACAAGCTGCCCATGAGAACATTTGAGAATGAGAAACTCACACATGCATGAGTAAAATTGACAAAAATCTGCAAGCACATAGATGAAGATAATTGACTACTCACCAATTCACAACAGTAATTGTCACTAAACCAGGAAGACTACTGGCTGATAGCAACAAATCCAATAATGTGCGAAGGGTCCTATTTGCTTCTGACATGAGAGCAACTGGATCCAGAAAAGGATGCCCAACACCAAGCCATGATATATTAAATGCCCGTCTACTTCCTGTCACAGCCAAAATGACATCCAGAGATTCCAGTATGCATAGAAATTGGTTTGTAGAGAGATCAACATAGTTAAGTGAAACTCTCTAACATCTAAAGAAAGTTATAGAAAGTTTTTAAACCCTTACTAATCAAAAAGCAATACCTTCTGATGTAAACTTTTCAGAATCATTTTTGTCAGATGTGAAAAGTAACACGTATGTTTCCAAGAATTTTAGTGCCAGCAACTTTGTCCCAACAAAACCAGGCTGCATGATCAAGTTGAAAAATAAAATAAATAACACAAAGTTAGCCAAATGTGTTAAACAAATAACAAATGGCAAGCATCAATTATTTTCAATTATAGAATTGTTAGAATATTCATTATTCAACATGAAATTATTCAAACATAAGGCAAAAAAGAATTGTTAATGCAAGTGAAAACTATAATTGAGCACTGAATTCTGCCAGATCATGACATCACAAATGGCAACTAAATTATGTTTGATAAGAACTGTATAATTTTTAATTTAAAGTTTGCAAATAGTTTGCCTTAGAAATTACCAGAACTCCCAAAAGGCTCAAAACTAAAACTGACATGTAAGATGGCCGTGGGGTTAGCTAGTCACCAAAATTTGAAGGTACAGGAGTCCTTGGTATATCTTAAACACCCCCAAAAAAGAATAATAAATAAACATATAAATACTTCTTTTAGTGCAACAACCTTGAGAACCAATCTATCTTCTTTTTCTGGGATAAGGGGAACCAATCTATATCATATTAAGCAAGCAATTCATGAGCAGGCACTTTCAGTGATCGTTCAGATGTATGACTAGGTCTTTCCTGGATAAGTAACTGAAGAATGTGTGCAGTTGCACTTAAACATTTTGTCACGAATCATCCACTTCAATTATAACTAACATATAAACATAAATTATAATTTCCACCTAATAAAGTGTTGGGTCAAATATTCACTGGAAATTTCTGTTCGCTGGAATGGTTCAAATTTTTCTCAATAATGTTTCTTCTGCAGTTTTATATAGAACTAAAAGGTTGGACTTGAGGGTTCCAACTACAGACGAAAGTATCCACCTAACTTTAGTATGGCAGTGACAGAATTTATAATATATACTTGCACAATTTAAAATTATCAGAAGAATTCTTACACTCTCTGCCCGCAGAAGCAATAGATAAAAAGCAATCGGGAGTTTAAAAAATATATATTAAGATAGGGAATCAGAGATATTAGTTCATTATCACATTGTAAGAAACCAATAATATAAATCGATCATTTTTAAACTAGCGTGTAAAATTAACAATTCCGTTAAGCGTAAAAGTTAACCAGCATTTCACAATAATCCAAAGAGAGAACATTACATACCTCTAATGCAATAGCAAAGACAGCATCCTTGAACCTAAGCATCCATGTCCAAAGTTCTTCAAGCCAACGCTCAACTTTACCACGCCAATGAAACTAAAAGTGACCAAATGGCATCGAAATTCCACATTTCACAAAGAAAATCAGGAATATTAAAGAAAGTTCAGTTAAAATAACTAACAAGTGAAAATTGACTCCAAAATAAATAAATCCAACAATCAGTTATTGAAGGAAACACGTCCGCATAATCTCTGCTACTAACACCCTTTGTGTATTTTGGCTTTCACTACCATGATTCTTATTCAATACCCAAATTTGATAACATTAAATGTCTGTATGGTTGACCTTTTTACACATACAAAAATGCATAACCAAGTAACAACTTTATTCATCAAGCAACTGAAGCAAACTAAAACCTTTCCTAGACCACTAAAGCAATTTATCAGCATAAAAAAAGTCTCACAATCAATAACCTTCAGCCATCATGAAACTAACTGACTGGCATTTTTAATATTTCAAACATGCATTTTTAAGAGCTGTAATATCCTTGTGTCCAAATTTTCAACCATAATCAAATAAAATAATTATATATATGTAGAGAGAGAGAGAGAGAGAGAGAGAGAGACCTGCATGGCCATCTCCTCTAGAACACGGCAAAAGAAATCTGTTCCACTAACAATGGATCGCCTTGCAACACTTGAGTCACCATCTCTCAAAAATGCCAATAAGACAGGCATTAGTATAGAAGAATGCTCCATTGCTTTCAACCCAATGTCTTCGATTGTCCTGCCAACCATAAATAATGGGCCAAAAAAAGAAATAAAGTTTAGTATTTAAAACAGGTACCAGCACTCAACACATAAACAAGGCAAATAACAGTGACAATGATTACAATAAAGTTTGAAATACCCCATGAATATAGCTGTCAGCACAGTGCTAATAAACACGTCACTAGTTTTAGACAAAGCATGATCAACCAAAACAAAGCAGAAATATTCTGAATCATGGTGAGAAGGAGGATAGAAAACCCAAAATAATGCATACAAATAACATCATGCATGTGATGGAAAAACTACTCCCATAAAAATTTCATCAAGTGGAACACATTGCAGAGGAGACAGACCCCATCTGACCTCTTGGTAAAAAAAAAATGGAATTTTGGTATTATCGATGATCCATTTGAGCTAAAGATATTGTAATATAACTACATATGAAGCAGTTTATATCCCCGTACACTATATTCCTCACTTAATCCTTAGCAATTTTATCATATAATTCACCTAATTTAAGTATAACTACCAATCTTTTCAGTTTTTTCAGCAACTCCCAAAAGAATATATAAGGCATCAACCTAAAACTTGATTCACCACTAGACTAAGCACAAAAGTCCAAATAAAGCTGGAAAACAAAATGCACTATCTGGAGACCAACAATACAAACAAATGTCTGTGTGTGCGCGATTGACATTCACCAGACTCGGTGCTTAAGCAGATTCTTTTTCTTTTCTTTTTTTCTCATCAATTACACAACATTTAGCACAACGAATAATTCAATCAAGAACAAAACGAAACGAAGAATTTTCTCATAAAGTCTCTCCAGCCAGACTATTACAAGTTGCAATAAACAATGAATAAAAAAAATTAGGGTTTTGTGAACTCACTCAATGAGCAATTTGCGAACGAGGCTTTCGGGAGAAGACTGGAGCTCGACCAAGTAAGGGAAAAGGTCGGCGGCTACAGAAGGGTCAACAGAAGATAAGATATCTTTGACCTGCTTTAAAGAGGAGAGCTTGACGACCAAATCGCCGTGGTTGTTGGCGGCGGCGAGGAGCGAGAGTGCTTGGTCTCTAGAAGCGACGGCCATGTTTTATTAATTGTGAGAAATAATGGTGAAATTTGGGGGATTTTGGCGATTAGGGTTTTGAAGAGTAGTGTGAGGGTTTTATTAGATGGAACATGAAAATGGAGAATTACAAAACCAACAAACAAGCAGAGAAGACTTTTTTTTTCTTTTCTTTTTTTTTTTTTTTATAACCAAAAAAAAAAAAGTACAGATTTGGGGGGTGAGACCGAGACGTGAAATTAAAACCAGAGGAGATGGGTGGACGTGTGAGTTTTGAATTTGGACAGGACGAGGTTTATGGAGCTGCCATCCTACTGTTGTTAAATACCCCCCATTTATCATCCATAATTAATTAAATTAATAATTTCTTTCATTCATTTAATACAACTTCCTTTTTTTTTTTTAATACCAAATATCATATTATATATAAGCCATAAGGGTGCGTTTGGCACGGACATGGGACAAGACAAGGTAGGACGGGACAGGATGAGATGGGATAAGACAGATTGTTCTGTATTGTGTTTAGAAGGCCTGGGATAGAACTGTGGACTGTACTATTATGCGTTTGGTATGACTGGGACAGGACAGGACAGGACAGAGGTTCAAATGACCAGAGTTCCCCTCTCATATATATAACAACATATATTATAATATTATATATTAATATATAATAATATATATATAATAATATTAAATAATATAATATATATTATATTATTATATAATATATATATATATATTATTATTATTTGCAACAAACCTCATTACCAGGAAAAAGATTGGAATTAAGATTTTCTCATCCTACACTCTTTGGGTCCATGTCATTGGCACTCATCTCCCTGGTAAAGACATCCTCATTGGTTGGGATATTTTTTGTCAAAGCAGATCCATCCGGATTCTCCCCACAGGAATTAGGTTCAAAAGTAATTTTAAGGCATTTTCCGATGTTCCAAAGATTTTTTATCTCTCAGAGTTTTAGCCCTCATTTGAACAGATTCAACGCAGACTGCTTCACCTTTATGCTGACAATCATGCCACATTCTCTCATCTTTCACCTCTGTGGAAAAACCATGACTTCTTTATTAAGCTCCCTTTCAAGTTTAATGAGGATATCAATCCTACTAAGGCATCTCATTCCGGTATGTCACCCTCAGACCTCAAATTGGCCAATGAAAAGTGCAATGAGCTTCTCCGGCAAGGTCTACTTGAACACACCTCTTCCCCTTGGGCGTGCCAAGCCTTTTACGTTGAAAAACGCTCAAAATTACGCAGGGGAAAGAAAAGATTAGTTGTAGACTACAAGCCACTCAATCTCTTTCTCAGGGATGACAAGTTTCATGTTCTCATGCCTAATGTTCTGTTCTCACACTTTCCTAGTGCCAAAGTTTTTTCTAAATTTGATCTCAAATGTGCTTTCTAGCAAATTGGTATTCATCCTGATGAAAGGTATAAAACTGCCTTTTGTCTTCCCAATGCACAATACCAATGGACCGTTCAACCTTTTGGCCTAAAAACAGCTCCTTCCCTTTTCCAAAAGGCTATTACCAGGATTTTCCATCATCTTCTACATTCAGCCCTCGTCTACATAGATGACATACTCATATTCTCCCCATATGATACCACCCACAATATTCTTCTCCAACAGTTCCATGATATTGTTAATCACTATGGTATCATGCTTTCCGAAAAGAAAAGTACAATTGGCAAACCAGAAATTGAATTTCTTGGTATGAATATCTCTAACGAATAATATCGTCCTGGTCCGCATTTGGCTATCCAATTACTAGATTTCCCTGATTCTGATTTCAGTGTGAAACAAGTCCAACAGTTTCTTGGCATAGTTAATTACATCAGAGATTTCATTCCTCATGCTGGTCAATACACCTCGGTTCTCTCTGCTTTCCTTAAAAAGCATCCTCCTCCCTGGAGTTCCAGCCATACCGAGGCCGTACTCAAGTTAAAAAAGATTGCTCAATCTCCACCTGCCCTCACCATCCCGTCTATTGGCCAACTCATCCTCCAAACAGATGCCAGTGATATTTTCTGGGGTGCCATCCTCATCGAAGACAAAGATGGACAAAAAAGTTATTACGGACATGCTAGTGGAAAATTCAAAGATTCCCAACAGCATTATCACACCATCTACAAAGAAATCCTTGCTGTCAAACATGGAATCCAAAAGTTTGATTTTCACCTCAGGACAAGAAACTTTATTGTTGAAATGGACAACTCATCTTTCCTAAAGATTCTCGATTTTCGCAATAAGATTCCTCATAATCCACTACTTATGAGACTCAAAGATTGGTTTGCCAGATATGATTTCACTGTACGACACGTGAAAGGTCATCATAATGTTATTACTGATATGCTTTCCAGACCTCCACTTACCCATCTCATTACATCTACTGGTCACTATCCTCTCATATACATGACGTCCTCAGCAGGTCCCTCATCCTCAACAAGTCCCTCATCATCCTTTTCCGACCTAACAGACCCTTCACAAATGATGTTCCCACCAGAACTCTTAGCTATACTTCCACCTAACCATCAACCTTCTCTAGTCCAAATCCAGAATTTTGCTAAAACTCATCTCCCAATGTACTTAGCCCAGATCAAAAGTTAAGGTTGTCGTCATGATCTTACCAACCCTTCCAGACCCTTCCTCAATCCATTCCTGATGCCACCATTCAACTATTTTTCCCCTCAGCTTTTATGGTTCCTCTGGTGTTTATCAGTTCTATATCATCATGCCTTTGTATTTCCTCTACAGACTTTGTATGGATATCTCCATGATCCTTCCCACCAGAATTCTCTGTTATGGACTTTCCTACAATGGTTCACACCTCTAGTAAATTAGAAAAAAGAGCTCACTGAACTTATGGGAAGATACAACCTTTGGAAGCTTGACCTCGAGTCAGCCTCCTCTGTTTCCTGCATTTGGATACTCCATAGACCATACCGGTACAATCCCCACACGAAACTTCTATGGACAGTCAACACCAGCTATGAATGGTTCACCACATATGATTATCAAAAATCATACCCCAACAATCTCCAGATCTCTCTGGTCTATTTTCTCTGTGATGTCAATAATGTCTCCACCGACGAAGTATTCATCCTTCCAGACATTCCACGTGATTCCTCTCAAAACTGGAACCCTTTTCAAGACTCATACATGATTGATTCACAGGACCCAATGGATATTGCCGCCTGGCCCTGCTCCATTTGTGGAGCCCATGGTTCTGATGATGAAGATCACGCGAATTGCAATCTGTCCAGCCCGTGATCTTATCTTCTCTCTGTACACTTTTTATTTCACTTTAATTATTATGTATTGTTTGTCTGTTTTCATAATTGCGATGTAATTATTGTAGGCCACTGGCCCCCTTTTATCCTGTCTGCCACGATGATGGCTTTTCTCTGTGCTTAGTTTGGATGTATCCCCTCTCTCCCTCTATATAAGGAGAGCTCGTTCCTTGTAACAATCATAAGCATAAATCAATAAATGTTGTGTGTTGTGTTTATCTCTTATGTCTTTCTAAGCTTCTTTCTACTTCCTTCGAAAGCCCGTCTATGAGATGAATAATAGTCTGTAATAATCTTAGTATGCTTTGTGCTTGCCTCTAGTTGAGAATCCTGCACATCAGAAGATGAGATTGATCCTTTGGCTTAAGGTCCCTGTCTGTCTCTGAATGTTTAAAATGTTAGTACCCTGTTTAGGCCGTAGGAAGGCCGCCATTATGGGGAAGACATACAGACACTAGAGATACGGTTCAGGGGTACCTGCCACCCGCCAATGGTATCAGAGTCTGGTTAGATATATATAATATTAAATATTAGTACATATAGAAAATATAATATTACAATAATAAATTTGTTACAAAAAAATTACAATAATAAATACATAACAATTGTTTTGTCAATATATATATATATATATATATACAGCCTTTCTATTATCAGTTCGAACTGACAAAAAATATATCAGTTCCTTACATGTGGGTCATTGGATTTAAGGGTGCGTTTGGCACGGACATGGGACAGGATAAGGTGGGACGGGACGGGACGGGACAGGACATATTGTTCTATATTGTGTTTGGAAGGCTTGGGACAAAACTGTGGACTGTACTATTATGCATTTGGTATGGCTGGGACAGGATAGGACAAGAGGTTCAAATGACCAAAGTACCCCTCTTATATATATAACAACATATATTATAATATTATATATTAATATATAATAATATCACATAATAAAAAATATAAAAAATATAATAATATATATAATAATATTAAATAATAAAATATATAATATATAATAATATATATATATAGATATATATATATAATATTAAATATTAGTACATAGAAAATATAATATATATATAATAATATATATTATATAATGTATATAATATATATTATTATTATTATTATTATTATTATCATATATATATAATAATATAATATATATGATATATTAAATATTATTACACGTACAATAATATATATATATATATATTTGCATGGGTAATAATATTATTATATACGTAATAATATATTATTATATATAATAATAAAATACAATATATATATATATATATATACCAAAACGGAGGATCAACAAATATAACAGCACGCACAAGACAATATGCAGAAAATAATAAAACATGAAATTAAAACGAATTCCAACTTGAATAATAGAAGATAAAATAAACATAAACTTACTGTAGTCAGTATCAGTCGGACAGCAATGTAGATATACACAAATAAGTCGCACTCTTTATTAATTTCAAACTTGTTTGTACAATGGAAGGGAAGATTAAGAGAGGAAGGTTACAAGATTTAGAGAAAGATTACAGAGTAGGAAAAGAACTTCCAAACTAGGATGCCTCTTCTCAGACGGAGAAGAGATCTATATATAGACTAGACGAATTACCATGGTAATGATAACCAAGGTTAAACTTGACTATGGTTAAAGCATAATGATGATCGTCCAAGCTGGTCACATGGGTCTGAAAGAGGAGAAATTATTGCTGCTGAAGCAATGATGGTACGTGAAAGCAATGATGGTACGTGAAAGCAATGATGGTACTTGATGATTCCATAGATTTGTCACATGGGTCTGGTAGTGGAGGAATGATCGCTGCTGGAGCATAGGCACGCACGGGCGAAAGGTAATTTGTTTCTTCTGCCGACACTTTACTTTACTCCTTTTTTTTTTTTTTTTTTTTTTTTTTTTTTTTTTTTCTCTGCCGACATAGGATAATACATGATTATAATTGTTAATAAAGGATTCCATGTTCTCTAAGAATAAGTCTGGTGAGATCTGTGGGGTTAAAGCCCCTGAAACTGAGATAAGTCATGGCCGAAAGTACTCCCACAATGCTGTTGAGAATAGCTATTACCTTCGGTGGGGTCATTTTCACTAAGGAAATCATCATGATCTTCTGAATCTGAGTCTTTTTGGGAAATCGCTGCCATAGTTTTTCTCATTTCATCAGCGATGGCTAAGAGTTCTTCGGGAGTCTTGGCAGCGGCAATTCTAGCTTGATTTTGGGATTTAGCCATTAAGAACTGGGATTGGTCCTGGCTTGAGTTGCAGAAGCTAGGATTTTCATTAAACCATTTTGCCACTCTATTTCTTCCATGGTCGGTCATATTCATGCCACTCCACCATTTGATCTTTGTTTGTCTCCCAAAATAAGGAATATTGACATTGCCAATGAGTTGCTCTTGAATCTTATAATCAAGCATCAAAATCCAGGTAAGACTGAATATCCTGAAAAAGAGTAATAAGTCAGGAATAAAATCCCAATCTTTGGGTTTATCAATATGTGTGACCCAATACTGATAACCTTCTTTGATGATGGTTGGAAGGAAATCAATATTTGGTCCAAATTTGTCCCACCATTCTAGAAACCAGAATGGTATGTCAAGAGGAAAATCTTTGTCAAAATAGATAAACCAGGATAAAGAGTTTCCTGGGTTTTGACCATACAAAACATATGTCCATGCGTCAATATAATCCCAATAGGAAAATTCAGAAATGTGGAAGGGTCTTGAAAAACTTCTTTTCTTATTTGGATCATTTCCCCATTGTTCTAGGGTAATGATCTTGCAAAACTTTATTTTTCTAAAAATTAATTTCCTCGTGTCAATTTTGTCAAAAACATCTGAAATATAAACTGAATCTGTATCCACAAGAATGAATTCATAAAAAATATGTCTTTTTAAAATGTCTTCAGGAATCCTACAAAACAGTGGATCAATGATTGCATCCGCCAGTTTTTTCGGTTCCTTGAAATAAGTCTCGAGTAGTAGAGGGGTTTCTACTACAAAGAATTTGTCAAAATAGGGTTTTTCATGATAATGATAAGTCGGGTTGTTGACTCTAGGGAAGGATGATGTGGAGGGAGCATAAGTCTTTTGTTTTTCAACCATCTTATCTTGCTTTACTGAATGAGGACTGATATGAGAAGATGCTACTGTTTTAAAGGATGAAGAGTCTGATCTTAAAGGGGAGAAACTATTGGTGATTTGTAATGGAGTTGATAAGGTAGGCCTTGGTGATTGGGTTGAAATGGCCAAATGACTGGATGCAATAGAGTATTTGTCTTTATGACTGGGTTTTCTTTCTGGGCTAGACTTTTGTCCATCATAAGTCACTATAGCAGCAGTGTTGTTGCCATGATAAGTCATTAAAGCACTATTTCCACTTGATAAGTCATTTGATAAGTCGGGCCTGGAAAAGGATGGGCTCATAGTGGGCCTGAGGCCCTGTGTCTTCTTTTTGCTGCTACTCATGGGCTGCCCTGCAAAAATTCTCTGGTCAAAAAATCTGGTAAACTATTATCAGATCCTTTAATATGTTCAATAGTAAAATCAAATGCAGATAATAAGGCTTGCCATCTAGCAAATATTTGTTTGGAAGCAAGATTTTTAACATCATTTTTCAAAATGAATTTTGCTGATTGACAATCAACTTTCAAGACAAATTTTTGGTTTATTAGGTCATCTTGGAATTTTTGGATAGTTAGAACAATAGCCAGGATTTCCTTTTTTACAGTGGAGTACTTTTGTTGGGTATCGTTCCAAACACCCGAAACATATCTAACAAGACATTCTTGGTTATTGATGACTTGTTTTAAGACGCCACCATAACCAAGCTCAGAAGCATCTGTCTCAACTATTTTGGGAGCAGTGGGATGACAGATAACAAGACATTGGAGACTTTTGACCTGGGCTTTTATCTTTTGGACGGCTAAAGTGTGTTCATCGGTCCAAGGTGTTGGGTTTTTCTTTAGTCTTTGAAAAAGGGGTTTGCAGATGATACGTAGTTGTTGACAGAAGTTGGCTATATAATTGAGGCATCCTAAAAATCGTTGTAGCTGGGTTTTATCTTTGATTACATCCGGAAATTTGTCAGCAAACTCAAGACTTCTTTGGATGGGTAAAATAGTTCCTCTTTCGATGTTATGACCTAGGAATCGAATTTTTGTTTGGTATAAAACAATCTTGGGTGAGGAGACAACTAGGCCTTGGTGCTTGACTGTTTGGAGGAAAATATCTAAGTGCTTCCAGTGTTGGTCAATGTTATCAGAATAGATGAGGACATCATCTATATAGACAATAGAAAATTCGGTATAAGGATTGAAAATTTCATTCATGATAGATTGGAATTCACTAGGGGCATTTTTGAGACCAAAAGGCATAACATTCCACTCATACTGACCAAAAGGCACAGTAAAAGCAGTTTTATAGCGGTCCTTCTCATCAATCTGTATTTGCCAGAAACCTGATTTCATGTCAAACTTAGAAAAAATGTTAGAATTATAAAGTCTTTTCAATAAGTCAGATTTGTTAGGGATAGGATACCGAATCCATTGAAGAGCATCATTCAGAGATTTGTAGTTGATGACCAATCTGGGGACTCCTCTTTCGATTTCAGCATTCTTTTGTACATAGAAAGCCGGGCAACTCCAAGGGGATTTAGAAGGTCTAATCAGGCCTTTTTGCAATAAGTCGGCAATTTCTTTTTTGCAGTGTTCTAGGAGGGATGAGGACATTTGGATAGGTCTGGCTTTGGTGGGAATTCCTTTTTCGGAAAATTCTTTGTTATAAGGAAGGGAGACTATATGTCTTTTCCTGTTCCAGAAAGCATTTTGAAAAGAGGCACAAACTTCTCTTTCGAGTTTCTGTTTAAAGGTTTGGATTTTTTGTTGAAGTTTGGGATCTTCTAAGTGTTTCTTCTGTCTTTCAAAATGTAGGTCATCTTTTAGAAAAGATAGATAGTCTTGCTTTATGTTGATATTGGCAATTTGTTGTTCTAGGAAGACTGATTTGGTTTTGAGAGCATCCAGGTCTCGAATGAGAACAGGGAAGGTGAAAGGGAAAAGTATCTCTTTTTCTAGATATTCTGAAATAAGTCCTTCTGAGGTAACCTTAAAGGGAGATATAAGATGGATGAAGGGTAATCCGAGAATTACGTTTTGGGAAAGGTTTTTGACCATGAGGAAACTAGTGTTGTAGCAGACTCCGTCATTGCAGACTTTGGCATTGGTCAATTTGTATTGGATGCTAAGTTGTTGTTTGTTGGCACCATAAAGGGTCTCTGTAGTTTTCTCGAAATATTTGGTGGGAACAAGAGCTTCCCGCATGCAGTTCAGATCAGCTCCTGTATCGATCAACACATTTACCCTTAGATGGAAGTTGGAAGAAATGCGTATGTCAACTTCGGTGTACCATTTCTGGATCCTGATTTCTCTGTGAATGGAGGTTTCATGTGGTTGGATAAGGTTAGGATGGAGGAGACTGGCCAATTCATGGTTAGATTGATCCCCTCCTTGTGCTTCATCTTCCGAATCATCAGAACTCTTGAAGCTGTTTTGGGTAGATGATTTTCTTTTTGCCTTGGAAGACTGTTCTAGCAACTGTGCTTGAAGCTTCTGGGTTGTGAGCTTTAAATCTTTGATTTCTTCTTTGACCTGTCTGATTTCTGTCTGTAGGTCAGGGATGGTCACTTTTCTTTGTTTAGGGGAAAATAGTTTCATGACATTTTCTTCGAAATCTGGGATTTTTTGATTGGTTGATGGTTTATTGGTATCTTGGGTGGATATTTTTTCTTGGATTTGTTTGATGTAGTTTGCTTTAAGAATAGGGTCACTGATACTGTCAATCATGCTAATTAGCATGGAATAGTCGGATTGATCCAAGACATTGACTTGGTTGCAGAGACAAGCTTGAATGTGATCTGATTCTTGTTGTGTTGAAGTTTCTGTGCTGGATTGGCCAATGATTAGAAGCTCCTCCTCTGTACTTGAAGAATCTTCATCCGAGGTGTACTGTTGTTCGAAAATAACCTGGATAAGTCTGTCTTTAAATTCTTCTTCAATATTCAAAGACTTGATCTTATTTTTAAGCTCAGGACATTTGTTAGCAAAATGTCCCCTTTTCCCACATCCATAACAGACTCTATGGTTTTTGGTGAAGGGCCTTCGGAAAGGCTTCTTGCCTTTCTTTCCTGCTTTATCTGCTTTATCTTTGTTGTCCAGTCTATCTTTACTGGTGCGCTTCTTCTTCCTGGAGGGTTGATAGTTGGATTTGTAAGACTTCCGATGTTTTTGGCTTGGGAGCTTATCAAATCCGAACTGTTCACACCATGAGCCAAGTTCTCTTCTGGTAGTTAGCTTTTGCTGTTTGAGTTGGCTCTTCAGTCTGATATCGTTGCATAGTTGCAGGGCTACAATGTTGATGGTTGCAATGATTTCTCCGTAAGTCCATGTTTCTAAGTCGATCTGGGACCAATCTGAACTGGCCATCTGTTCTCTCATCTTGTCTCGAACTTTGTTGGCAAAAAGAGAAGGTAGTCCTGATATGAACTTTTCCTTCCAATATGTCTTGGCATTGTCTTCTCTTTGTAATACTCTGGTCAAGAATATGTCTTTGTACCATTTGAAATCACTCAGCTTCTTGCACTTCAAGTTCTGGAGTTTGGAATAGTCTTTATCTTGGAATCGGTTTGGGTTTCCAATAAAATGTAGAACAATGGTATAACAAAGCACATCTATACCATCAGGCTGAGAGGTAGTGGTAGTGGTAGTGGGCAGGAAAGATGCTGGGGTGGTAGATGTAGAGGGAACTGATATGGTTTTTGTATGGTTAATGATGTTTACTCGAGCTGCTAGAGACAGGGTATGAGTCCACCATCCGAGCAATTGGCCTTCAAAACCACCGGTTAGTGCTGTGACGGCATCAGCATGGGTCATGCTTTGTTTCTTGATGTAAATGTAGCCAACAGTGTGAATCTGTCTGACGATGGTCATAATTTGGTATTCTGATAGACCATCAATGTTAAATTGATAACAAGCATTACCACTGTATGCTCTGTAAGGAACAGTTTCTTCATATTGGAGGTCAGGTGGTGTAGGCTTTGGATAATAGGGTTTTGTGCCATGGTAAAATCGGGTATAGCTATTGTTGTCAGCTGTATTTTGGTTGGTTAATTTGTAGATCATTTGGTCAAATTCTTCGGTGGGTTCACTGATGTTGGGTTCTGAGGTGTCAATATATGTGTCCAAGGTTTGGACCTCTGGTTGGTTCTCGGGTTTAGGAATTTGTGATAACCTTTCTTCGAGAAGTTTCAAAAGTTCTTCTGTGTCAAGGAGGTTGTGGTTATCAAAACATTTCTCAATTCCTGTGGTATCAGGAAATAAGAGGACACCAGGTTGATATGAGGACTGTGGATCTTGGGACACGCTTTCGGGGACAGATCTGGTTAGAGATTGGTATTGGCTGATCTCAATTCTGTCAAGCTGGTCTCCAACAGTTTTTAAATAGGCATTTGTATAGTTGTTCTGCTTCATGATTATGCCCATTTGCTGTGAGGAAGCTGGAACAGTGTTGGATAGGGATGAGTCAATAAGGATATAAGGGGAGCAAGTCATAATTTCAGGGGCTCCCGGAACCTCTCGGTCTTCATTCTCTATCTCTATCTCACATGTTCTTGGAGGAGGATGGGGAAGTGTTTCTTCGCCTTTCCTGGTTTTATAGGTTCTGAATGTTGATCGGTCTATGACAAGGCATTGGCAATCATCTTCTATGCTTTTTCTATTGGTATACCATTCGAAGAAAGGTATGCTTCTGTCAAGTGTTTTGACGCTCTGAAGCCACCTTGTCCTGAACTGTTCTTGTTTTTTCTGGCTGTAACTGGATTCATATTTGGTCCTGGAGTTGTGGCTATGGTAATCTGCTATAAGAAGGTCATAATTGATAGGATTGGTGTCAAGGACATTTATGGTTCTAATTTGTGGTTCTGTGTCAGGTATTTCTGTGAGGACTTGTGATGGAGTAGGAGAGCTTGGTCCCTCTTGGTCATATGTATGGATAGGATGAGCAACTTGTTCTGGAGTTTTATGGACTCTGGATATGTGAGTGGGTAGTTCGGGTATTTCAATAGTAGTAGGAATAGGTGGACGTCTCTGTCTGGGTATCAAGTTTATAGGTTCAGATGATTCACTGGTGCTCGGTTTGTATCTGTTTTCAAGGCTAGGTAACTGATTTCTAGTGTTTGGATTCGGTCTATCTTGGTATTGTTCTACCAGGCTGGGAATTTGGTTTCTGATGTTAAGTCTGGATATGCTAGATAAGGAATTTCTTGCCGACTGGAGATCATCATCATGATTTGGATTTCGTAGTGAGTGTTCTCTGGATGATAGTGATCGATCTCTAAATGAAATTCGAAGAGTCCCATCTTGGTCTAATATACAATCTCTGAGATCCCTCATGGGTGGTCGATAAGTTGGCCTATCTGCATGTTCCTTCAACCAATTTTCAGGGAAGTTGATATCTTCCCATCTAACTGGTGTGGGAACCATCAGGTTAACTGTAGGACAAGCATTATAGCATATAGTTTGTCCAGTAGGAACAATAGGAGGAATATAACTAGGGATAAGTCCAGTGGTTAGTACACGATAATGAATTCTGTAAATGAGTTTATAAGGACTCGAACCTCTTAAAAATTGATAATTATGAGTCTGAATATCAATAGCAAGACATTTTTCTTTATGTTCATCTGAATTTAAAGCAATAGTGAAATTTGGATAACATTGAAAATAGATAGGTCCATAAGTCAAACTAGTTTCAGCAATTCCTAAAATAGATTCTTTATAGTTGGTAATTCTTTTGTCTCGGAGGACAACTAAAAGGGAATTATTAAGACCAATTTTGGCTAAAGGTTTCAACCCAATTTGAACACTTCCTATATGCAAGTCATTATAACCAATTTTATGAAAATGGTTTAAACTATTTTTATTTAATAAATTTGTACTAAAAGTATTATTATGGAATTTAACATTAATTTCTTTAGTCTTTATTGACTCATCCCTATCCAACACTGTTCCAGCTTCCTCACAGCAAATGGGCATAATCATGAAGCAGAACAACTATACAAATGCCTATTTAAAAACTGTTGGAGACCAGCTTGACAGAATTGAGATCAGCCAATACCAATCTCTAACCAGATCTGTCCCCGAAAGCGTGTCCCAAGATCCACAGTCCTCATATCAACCTGGTGTCCTCTTATTTCCTGATACCACAGGAATTGAGAAATGTTTTGATAACCACAACCTCCTTGACACAGAAGAACTTTTGAAACTTCTCGAAGAAAGGTTATCACAAATTCCTAAACCCGAGAACCAACCAGAGGTCCAAACCTTGGACACATATATTGACACCTCAGAACCCAACATCAGTGAACCCACCGAAGAATTTGACCAAATGATCTACAAATTAACCAACCAAAATACAGCTGACAACAATAGCTATACCCGATTTTACCATGGCACAAAACCCTATTATCCAAAGCCTACACCACCTGACTATATATATATATATATATATATATATATATATATATATATATATATTTATATATATATTACATATATATTTTATACAATATATATATATATATATATATCATTAAATATTATTATATATAATATTATATATGTAATTATAATATATATATAATATATAATATATTAGACATAATTGTAATTGTTTGAAAATTTAAAGGGTAAATTGGTCTTTTTGACACTTGTCCCATGTCATGGGACAAGTTGTCCTAAAGTTTTGGGTGGAACAATTTTTTTTTTTTTTTTTTTTTTGTCCCACATTGTCCCGTCCTGTCCCATGCTAAGGATGCACCAAACGTGGTACAAGAACAAATTGTCCCACGTTGTCCTGTCCTGTCCCGTCCCGTCCTGTCCCGCGTACCAAACGCACCCTAAAAGATGTTTTGACAAGTGCATGCAGCCAAGTCAAAATATTTAAATTAGGAATGGCAATGGGGCGGGTTTGGCAAAATCCAAACCCAAACCCACGAAATTTTGTGTCTACCAAACCCGCGAAAATAAACGGGTTCGGGTTCGGGTTTTACCTGCGGGTTTGGGGGACACCCAAACCCGCCCACGAACCCGTGAAACAAGCGGGTCCATGGGTAAAACCCACGAACCCGCGAACCCGCCAAATTTTTTTTTTTGTTGAAAATTATTTCTATATTATTTAAATATATGAAATATTATAATTTTAAAGAATAAAAACACTTAATAGATTGAAATGTTTACATTTTATTCTCTATATAATTAAAATGTTTTTATTGGAGTTTAAATTTATAATATTGATAATATTTTAAATAATAAAATATTATATAATTTTTATTGTTCGCGGGTACACGGGTTCGGGTATGGATTTTTTTTCCAAATCCATACCCAAACCCGAACCCGTGACGGGTACAATTTTCAAACCCAAACCCGCCCATAGGTACACTTATCCCAACCCAAACCCTCTTTAAGCGGGTTGGGTTCGGGCGGGTCCCACGGGTTCGGGTTTAATTGCCATCCCTAATTTAAATCCAATGGCCCACATACAAGGAACTGATATATCTTTTGTCAGTTCGAACTGATAATAGAAAAACTGTATATATATATATTGTTTTAAAGTTTTAAAAATATATATATATATAATGTTTCAAAAAAAAAAAATTAAAAAAAAAAAACAATTTTTTTTTCCCTTTTGAGTTTTGACACCGTGTTGTCGGTTCAAGATCAGTATAAAGTGAAAATTGTCATTTTTTTAAAAAATACTGTAGTCGATAATACGGAGACAATGCAAGATAAATGATTACTCTTTACTACTAAGGGCATGTTTGTTTTTTTGGCTGTTTTTTTGGCTGAAGACTTAAAGTTACTTTTTAAGATATTTTGTTTGTTTTTTTTTAAGTGAAATGAGATCTGAAAAACCATCGAAAACATCTGAGAAAAAAAAGTTTAAATTTTTGACTTTTATCTGAAGACTGGAATGCTGGATATATTTTAACATGTTGATTCCAGAAATGCCCTCAAGAAGAATTTACAATAACCTCAGATTTTTTATTTCAAAACAAAAATATGGGCACTTATTTGACCATGGAGAGTTGCCAACAACGTTGACGTTGGAGGAGAGGAGGCCGGCGGCCTCTTTAATGTCAAGTATCGTCGACCTTCGCAGGTGACCTTCGCGAAGGAGGCCGGCGAACTTTTCTTTACCATCGAAGGAGGATGTCTATGGTTTGTAGTGTTTTAGAAGACTTGAATAAAGAAATAAAGAGACCTGAAAGGGAGAAGGAGATTTGATCAAGGTCTCGCAAAAAGGAGATCTGAGAGAGATCTGGGTTTGGTCATGCTTTTGCTTCTTCTTCTTCATTTTCCTTGTTTTTGGCTGTTGTGTGTTTATTAAAAATAAAAATAAAAATAAAAAGAAAGAAGAAAGTGAATGATGACGAGAGAAGACTTCTCTTTACATACTTGTCTAATTATATATATATATATATAATGTTAAATCTTATAAATATTCATTTATTTTCTTTCAAAAAAATATTCATTTATTTTTTATAAAAAAATGAATTATACTTTTAATTTGGATGAAGCTTTCAAATATTTATTTAATTAATTTAAACTAAAAATATTATAGGACACATTAACAATAGAATTATATCAATTATATGTATTTATAATTATAAGGGTATAATTGTCATATTACTGGTTTTCAGACATTGATATTCAGACATCATAAGTAAAAAACAAAAGCATCATCAGGATTTCAGATTTCAGATTTCAGATTTGAGTCAACTTTAGACCTATTCAGACTGCAGACGAAAAAACAAACGCCACCTAAGTGGCATTGGACAGTAGTGTGGAAATTATCAATTTTGATCACATATATTTTAAATTTTTTATTTTGAATTGCAAATATAAGGTTTTTTTTTTTTTTTTTTGTTATTTAAGTATTTGAGAAAATCAAATATCTAAAATCGAAGTTTGTTATTAAAAATAAAAAATAAAAAAATCATGTACTTCACACCTACGTGAAATTATTTTTAATACCACTTGAAATCACTTTTACTCATAACATAAACTATGTGAAATCATTTTTGTTATATTATGTAAAATCTTTCAGAAAATTTGGAGAAACCACTTAACTTATGGGTAGTTAAAAACAATTACATTTGTGCATGTGGTTAAAAGCAATTTTCACCATTTATAGTGGAATATATGAAATTGTCTCATTGGAAAAAAAAAAAAAAAAAAATTCAAAGAAACAAACAAAAAATAATTAGAATCAATTTATCTCCTCGCCGTTGATATCGATATATCATTACTGTTTGTTTCTTTTAGAAGAAGAAAATAAGTCATAAAGTCTTGCCTCTCACATGAGATGCAGAAAATTTTGCATCAACAAAGAAAATTGAACACAGTATCAACAATAATATAATCCAAGTTTACACATCTTATTTAACAGTGCAAATACAAAAGGACTTAAAACATTTAGAAATAACCTAATGACAGTTGCCAATCTACAGATGGACCGAAACTTTCCATCCTTTATTGTCAATCAAACAAAAGATATTTCAGTCACCACTGACCACTGTCAAAAGCAGAAAGCTTATTCAAATACCATTAAACGTGCAATGTAAAAGGAAGGATATAAAGAAAAGAAGTAACCTACCGACAATACGATAAGAAACTTTTATCTTCAACGAGAGGAACTGCTTGCACCATCATATTGCCTGGGCTCGGTTGAACCGATGTAGATATGTGGAATGTGAGCAACTTTTGGCCAATCTTCACCTGTATATTTCTTGCAGCGGTTTTCAAGCGTTGGACATTCCCTGATAGACAGATGCTGGAGGTTAATCAGATGCTGCAGACCTTCTGGAAGTGAATTTATGTTGCAACAATCCGATATGGCTAGAGATGTAAGAGAAGCGAGGTTCCCAATCCATGCAGGCAAATCTTTTATAGCGGGACAGCTATGGATTTCCAAGTTTTGCAGTGCTGTGACATGTTGTAACTCCTCAGGCAGACATGCCAGCTGTGGACAGTTCAAAATGTACAAGCTCTTCAGCATGGAGAGGTTTCTGAAGTGAGCAGGCAGAGAAGCCAGACTTGGACAATACATTAATGTTAAATGCTCAAGTGCTGTGAGATGCTGCAGCCCCATTGGTAGAGATGTTATGTTATTGCAGTTCTCAATAGAAAGCGATCGAAGTGAAGTCAAACCTCCTAAACCTTCTGGCAGATTAATAAGGCTATGACACTCAATGATCTCCAAAGATTCCAATGAGGAGAGATTTTGAATTTCCTGTGGCAGAGAGATGAGCTCTTCACACCAACGAATTGTTAATGATTTAAGAGCAATAAGGCCTCCTAACTTTGAGGATATGGAGCATAGATTAGTGCAGGAGCTAATTGTTAAAGACATGAGATGAGGATTATTTCCAACCAAACTTTCCAAAAGAACCAAACGTCCCGTGAAAACATCAATTACAAGGCTTAAAAGTGTGGAAAGGTTTGCAGCTGACCTCAGTATCATTTCATTGCAGTTCCGCAATTCCAGATGCTTAAGAGATGGGAAACATGGCATGTTTTTCAACTTTGGACATTTATTGATGGTTAGTTTCTCCAGGGAAGGGAATTCTTCTTTCATGTACATACTCCACCAGAATTCCAAATTGGGAAAATCTACGAAGGATAGCTCTTGCAGTGACTGGAACTGTCTTCCTGAGACCCTGCCATAGAACCCGCTACCAATGCTCTTCACATTAGGCATTCCAAGCATGTAAATGACCTTCAAGAAAGGTAGTTGCCCCAGTGCAGGGAGATGTTCACATCTCTTGCAATAAATCAATACTATATTGGTTAGATTTGGGAGTTCAGGAGTGCCAATCCATCTGGGAAAGTACTTACCTGGATACCCTTCAATAGAGAGTCTTTTCAGATTCTGGTGAGGTTGGAGGTTCTCGAGCAATTCTTCATCCACTGAGCTATCATTATTATTTGTTAATATTAAATCATCGTGATCATTTCTCCATGATAGACCCAGCGAAAGAAGCTTTGGCTTCATTCTTAGGTTAGCCATTCTCGAGTCAAATCTAGTATTTGCATTCTCCAGTTGTCTGATGTTTAGTTCACCGACAAGTGGTAGGAGATGCAGCTGTTTGAGGCTTTGGTGATTTCCAGTCCCTACAATGAATGTTGGTAATGTCTGAAGCTGAATCAAATTTCCAATACAATCTGGCAAGTGAGACAATTTATCACAGCCGTTTATCATCAAATGCCGTAGGTTGATTAATCTTGCTAATCTCATAGGTAGCTCAATTAGATCATAGCAATTTGCAAGATTCAACACCTGCAAAAAATCAAGGTCGGTAATACTTTCAGGTAATGTTTCAATGAGGGTGTTTGAAATATTGAGATACCTCAAAGATATCAAGCAGGACACCGAGTTGTGTAGCCTTTTTATACCACTACCACTCAAATTTAGGGCACGCAAGTATCTAAAACTGACGCAGAACGGAAGTTCTAGGGTTTACCAGCGTAACCCCTAAAATAACAAAACTGGAATCCACCAGTAAAGAACGAATGTATGTAAACCAAAAATTGATAATATTATTGAATGAATTCTGAAACTGATAACAAAGAGCTTTAAATAGCCTCTTGAAACCCTAAAATAAGCAAAAAGACTAAAATATCCTCAAACTAAACAAAAACAACTAAAAACGGAAAAATAAGAAAAAACACAAAATCTTCGGTTGCCCGACAGCCTAACTTAAACTGCTCCGATGAGGACGCAAATGACGTCAACCGGGGAACCCTGGTTGCCATGCTATAGATCTCTGAAAACCCTTTCCGAAAACATATTATAATAGGAAATCTGACAACCGAGTCAAAAGTTATGCCCGTTTCTTTGGAGCACCTCTTTTGGACAATTTCCTGTCCATCTCTTCTTCAAACTCTAAAGCCAATTGTCCTACATCACTGGAAAACAAGTTGGGAGGAACCTCTCCAAGGTTGCCTCTGGGAAACAGGAGATTAAGGGTTCGTAACTTCTTTGCTTCATACAAGGATTCTGGAATGGTGTGTAACTCAGAACCACAAACCACAGATGAATGACGAATTTGAGCTAGGTGTCTTGTTAGACGACTGTGTTCCAGTAAGATAAATTCATCTCCAGCAATTGACTGTGCAAGATCATGAACAAGATCATGCATTTTGCATTCTGTCACACAACTGTCGCCAACTTTATTCACGTTTTGGAAGAAGAACATCCACATCAAATTGTTAAAGAAATCATTGCCTGTCTCCTCAAGTGATTGTCTTGCACTATCATTTGATTTGATCAAGCCTTCTGCAATCCAAAGTTGGACTAAACTGTCCTTCTCGATCACGTAATTTTTGGGAAACACTGAGCAGTACGTGAAGCAACATTTTAAATGTGATGGCAAATGGCTGTAGCTCAACCTCAAGGCAGGAAGCATTCCACTCTCACCTTCACATTCATTCCAAAGATCACTCTCAAGTACATCTAGCCATTCCCATTCCTCTCTTTTGAAGCGCATGAGACTTCCCAGTGCTTTTGCTGCCAACGGTACGCCTCCACACTTTTTCACCATTTCTCTCCCAATTGCAAGTAAATTTGGATGGCCTTCTCCACAAGCAAAAGCTCTTTGCTTGAACAATGCCCAACAATCATCATGGGATAAACCCTTCAAACAATAAGGCGGAATTGTTCCCACTATCAATGCAACTTTTGTATTGCGGGTAGTGATTATGACTTTGCTTCCTTTAGCACAATCACTGAGTGAGATCCTTAGTTTATCCCATTCGTCTTGATCTTCGTTCCAAACATCATCTAATACAAGCAAATACCTTTTCCCATGCAGTAAGTGTCGAAGTTGAGACTGAAGAACATCCATCCCTAAGAAATCACATTTATGCTTGGTCACAGATTCTATGATCAATTTCATGATCTTCCTGACATTGAATTCCTGATTAACACAGACCCATATCTTCAATTCAAAACTCTTTTCCACCCTCTCATCATTATAAACAAGTTGAGCAAGGGTGGTTTTACCCAGGCCTCCCAAACCAACTATGGATATAACTGAGATGTCACGTTGGACTCCACCTTCTCCATTTAATAATAGTACTATTATAGCTTGCTTATCTTCCTCTCTTCCAAAAACTTCTGATTCAATTACAAAAGAGCCTGTTTGTCGCCTCCCTTCAACATCACAATCTCTTTTAACAAACCCCTCCTTCAAATTGAAGTTAAGCCTCTGAACTGCCAACCTATCTAATCTTCCCATAATTTCTTTCAGTTCAGGGAGCGATGCAATGTAACTAGAAAATGGTTTTATTATAGGAGGAATGAAATTGGTTACCTCACTGAGGAAGTTAGTTCGTCTCCTTGTCGCTGATTTGTAGAAGAACTCATCGAATAAATTGTCTGCATCATAAACTACCTCTTTAAGTTCTGTCAACCATAGTTTCAAGGCTTTCTCCTTCACTTGTCGTTCTTCTGCATCTTCAAGAACTGCTTGAATAATCTGTAGCGTATGCTCGAGTTTGTCTATCTCCTCCTTAAGGCCACAATAATCAGCAATTTGTTTCATAACACGAGAGGTTACTTTCTCAAAAATTACTTGCAAAAGTGGGCACAAAACAATCTCTGCCATTTGAAAACAAAGAACCAGCTATCCTCAATGTTTCAGGTTGAATGATCACTAAGCACAAGAGCTCCCAAAAGCCCAATAAATGAGTTCCTCAGTTGAACCACTTTACATTATAGTTGAAGTAGTAGTATTATTATTGATTGTTGGTCTTTGTCGAACTCAAGACCCACCAATAGTCACAATCAAAACTAATTATTCTACTTGCTAAGGTCTTGGGAAATAGCAAAATGCCACGCATACCTGAATTTAACCAGGCGCGTTGTTGACAAACAACAATGTTGACTTGTGGAACACGTAGTTTGAATAACCTCATGAGATTGCCCAGTCTCCAAGCAATATGAGCCACTGGATAATCTCTCCACTTTATCAACCTACCATTCCTATACCATAACATCCACAACTACATAATATCTTTTTATGTTTTTTGTAATTGGAAGACTTGTAAATTAAAGAAGACTTCCACCAGAAATGAAGCCTTTTAACTGAGAAGCAGAGGCCGGACCAAAACTAAACTATTAGCTTGAAAAAAAAAAAAAAAAATTGAAATAGTCTTCACTTTGTGACTGGACCAAAAATATCTGATTTTCTTCACCTGTTCCAGATATCAGCAATACATTATACATTTATACATGTAAATATTTTTAAAGAAACTATAATAAAATTCAATAAATTACTTGATTTAAAAAATAAAAAAAAATTGCAACGAAAAAAAAGAAAAGAAAAAGAAGATCCACTAATAATTCCTTAGCTTTTTCTTAGATTCTCAACTCTTTTAGCATGTATAAATACCTCTTTTGTTTCTTCTAATCAGCATTGAAAGCACCATTTCGGGGCTTAGAATCCTAATATTATCTTTTACTTTTTCTTGATCTAAATCATTAATTGAGAATCAATTGATACTATAGTTCATTACGTAAATCAATCTTTTACATTTAAGAGAAGCTTTTATTGTAATGTTTGTAACCGTTTAGAACATTTATTTAGTTTTTCTAATATTTATCATTCACACAAGCTTTGCATTTCAATTTGCGTTACCGATAAACAATTTGTGTGATATAATGAACTCTAACAAAGACAAAAGCTAGACAGAAGACAGCTATTGGCATAATTTATTTAAAACATAGTTTCCTACGACCTAGATTGCACAGACACTCCTAAAAAAAACATGGGGGCCATGTCGGACACGGCTGGACATGTGTCTGACACTCTAAAACCATGTCTATTGACTTTTTTGAAAGTCAACAGAGGGAACATGGACACGAGGAGGATACGGCATGGATACGTGGAGGATACGGCCAGGCAGTTTTGCAATTATTTAAAAAAAACGGGGTCAAAATATGAATTAAAAAAATTTAGGGGACAAACTCAAATTATTTAAACAATATGGGTTAGGGTTTCTTGACTTTCTTCATTTCATTAGATGATAAATTTTTAAGTGAAGCGCTGAAGAGAAGATTGCATTTCTGTACAACACAGAGATGTGGCATATGTGACAATTCAAGTAGTTAAACCTTAAAGAGATCATGAACACTAATTATAAAACCATAAGCAAAGATTCCTGATTGCCCAAACAAACCAAAGTTCACATATCCCAACATCTAACCCAACTAAGCAGGAAAGGACTACACCAGCTTAAAGACTGGAGTAATTATTATCTCATTTCTTTGCTTTTCTCACACTCCATTTCCACTTCTGAACTTCTGACAAATCCTCAGAGGAGGGCTTCTCTTGCATGGGAATTTAAAAGTCAGGGAAGCAAGAGTTCAGGCAAAATCAAGTAATTGTAAAATACAATACAAGTTTATATACCAAGCAATAAAGATGATGTCCTGTACTGATAATCCAAGTTATACAAGCGAAAAGGAAATTGATTGAATGATCCCTAAGCTTAGAGTTCAAAAGGATTGGTGAATTGAGGAAAGGCCTAAGGTTCATATTTTTTCAAAATAAATCGAATAACCCTTTTATCACCGTTGCAGATAATCTAGCCATATTGCAGGAATTCAGGGGAAACTTTTGCATCAAAGTTTTTTGATTGAAACAATTGGTTTTGGACAATTACATTGATGAGAGAGAGGCTTCGGAGTTCAGATAGCTAGGTGATGGCAACAAGCACGAGCCAACACCTGCAATCTAGCTGCTGTCTGTGAACTGTGACAAAATGCAGGACATTAATAGTTTCTTCACGATCAACTAAGCCTCTGCAATATTGCCACCACTAGCCCAAATGCTCTCCAGCACACCAACTACTCCTTCATTTGGTGCTTCCAAATGTATCAAAGGCCTGCTCATATGTCAATCCATGACATGAAAAGAAAAATGATGTAAAACTTCAATTTATAGAGTCAAAAACATAAAATGAGTGTAAATAGCACTAGACGTTAGATCAAGAATAATGGAGATAACTAAATAAATATCAAGCTTTCAGTGACTAAAGGGGAAAGAAAAAGGGTAGACATTAACTCCGAATCCACTTAGCATATTAAACTAATAAAATATCTAGTAGCAAACTACAATCATCAAATTTGAGCAGAGTACTCTCGTACTACCAGAGCCGGCCCAGAGGGGGGCGCCAGGAGCGCACGCCCAGGGCCCAAGAAAAAAAAGGCCCAAAAAGCGGCCTATTTTGTTATTTTATTTTACTGTTTTTGTGTTTAGTGTTGAATTGAATGATTTTGGTTCATATAAAAAGGGCTCCAAATATATTTTTTTAAAAGCCCAAACATTAATAATCATAAGTGGAAATTGCCAAAACTGACCCATCTAATTATGGGATTTTCTTTTTTAACCACATGTATACTTTTAATTGTTTTTAGAGAGAAATTCATAAGTAGCCATAACACTTATCATACTTTTGTTTTTAACCACTTTTGAATTTTTAATTGTTAATAACCACTTTTTTAAAAAAAATTCAATTTAGTACCATGAATTACCAGAGTGCCCCTGAAAATAGTGTTCTTTAAACCTCGAAACAAACTTGAAATCACGACTAAATTGAAATACACAAACTTGAAATCATGCCTAAATGGAAATATCAAAACTTGAAATCATGCCTAAAATAGAAATATTAAAACTTGAAATCTGGGCTAAATTAAAATTAGGATAAGTTTTTTTTTTTTTTTTTCCTCTTTCTTCTTCCTCTTCTTCTTCCCCAAATTCGATTTAGGTTTAGGGTTCAGATCATCGCCGGCGACCTGCACGAACCACGTCCGGCGGCTCGGTGTGCTTCGCGATCGCCGGCTGCACGTTGGAACCAGCGACGGACGAACCAGCCGCCGACGATGCCGCCTGGTCGCACGTGGTTCGTGCGACGAACCAACAGTGAGCGAGGGATCGGCGACCAGCGTCGCCATCCCGTCCGGACGTCGCCCAGACGCACGCCGGAGCTCGACGACCGTCAACCCACGCCGGCGAGAGAGATATCGGCGAGAGAGAGGGAGATCGGGGAGAGAGAGAGAGGTAGATCGGGAGAGAGAGTAGAGGAGAGAGAAAGAAAAAAAGAGAAAAAGAGAGAGAGAGAGCTGATTGGGAAGTTTTTATATGGGGGCATTCCAGTAATTGCTCAAAAAGATGGTTAAAAACAATTAAAAGTATGGATGTGGTTAAAAAAGAAAATCATATAAGTAGTTGGGTCAGTTTTGGCAATTTCCACTTGTTTTTAACCATGTTTTTGAGAAATTACTCAAAAGCCCTCATATAAAAACCCCCCTTGAAAGTAATTAAATACTCGAGGTGTGTTCTATATATAAAGCTAGAGGGGGGGTGAATAGATTTTATCTAATTATTACCCAATTTTCGCGTGCATGTCAATTTTACGAAAATACCCCTAGCAAGTCAACAATACATACATACAAGTGTAATAAGATGCGGAAATAATAAATGACACTTGATGTTTACGTGGAAAACCCAACCACTGGGAAAAACCACGGGCTGTATAGTGTGCCACACTCGGAACTCGAAATCACTAATTGAAATGAAGTTTACAACCTATGTAGACCTCGTCTAACACTCCGGTCTGTAACCCCTCACTTCTACCCAGCGGGCCTTTATTAGCAACCCTATTCCAATTTGCTTGATCCTCGAAGTCACTACTTGTAATGATGTTTACAGCCTAATCCCGGTCTGTAACCCACCACTACTACCCAGCGGGCCTGTAATAGCAACCCTAGACCAAGACTTCAATCTCTCAAAAGAGATGCACAACCCTATGTGAATATTTATGAATATTCAATTAATGCAATAAGAGCTAGGGTACTCTAAATGCTTACCTAGGATTATAAGATGACAATATAATCAATCATAGATATCACATATAGCTATATGTCATGGCATATAACTTTAGCTAAGTAAAGGAGAACCAATCCTAGATACAAAGCTATCATATAAAACCCACAAACATTCAAAGGATTAACTAGTTGATTAAAAAACAATCTATCAACCTAGTTATCAATACATCACACAAGAATGTTCATGGCATAGCTTTTAGGCAATAATGACCTAATCAAATAAGCTATGAAAAATAATCTCAATCAACAAATGAGATCAATTAGCTAGATGGCATATGAACATTAAAGCCTAGCTATCAAATAATAACCCAATCAACACATAATCTCAATCTTATATGTAGAAATTAATCTAAACACATATAAGTAAAATATGAGATAAAATTGATAAGTAGAAACACTAATTATGTAAGATAAAAGTGTTCAACAAATCATACCATGTGTGTTGATTGTTGAAGAAGACCCATGCATTAGCATATGCTAGATGAACCTAGATGATGCCTAGATGATGATTTGTGCATGTGGGAATGGGTTTAGAGAATTAAAGATGTGATCTTTTAGCTTTTAGCTTTTTCTCCCAAGTCTCTCTAAATATCTCTCTAGGGTTCTTGGGATGCAAGACTTGTATTCTGAACCAGAGATAAGGATGTATTTATAGAGACCAAAAACAGGGCAGGTGAAAATACAATTTTGCTCTTGAAACGCACCGATCGGCGGTTTCAATCGGCGGCTAGGCCGCCGAATTGAACGGCCGAATGGCTCCCGAGCGGAACAGGGGAACTTCGGCGACTTCGTTCGGCGGTTTAGAAACCGTCGATCCCAACCGCTGTTTTGGACCCGAGAGATATATTTCAATCAGGTCTTAGTCGGCGGTTTCTAACGGCGGCCAGGCCGCCGAACGTAACCGTCGTTTCACCAAAAATGGTGAAACCAAGGAGAAGCCAAAGGCATCTCCACCGGCGATCATCGCGCAAAACAAAGCACATCAACGTGCACACGCAGGCGTTTTCGAATATCCTTCGGGAAACGAATTACACCACACTAAAAGCTAACATACATGAAGTGCAAGTGTGGGTATTGAATGCATCCTAATGCCTATCATGTCATGGCATTTCATAAAACAAGATGTAATCAATTTAATGCAAGAAGAGACATTGAATAAACAATAAAGCACAATGCACACAAAATATAAACACAACATTCAAGAATAAGAGTTATGCATGTTGTGTGTGTGTGTGCAACTATATCTCTTCAAGCCAAAGTAAGCACAAAATATACCTTTGGTGCTTGTCCTCTTGAGGTATTGGAAAGGGTCTTTGATCTTCAACCTTAATCACCTAGACTACCCTTACAACCAAACTCCAACATGTGGTTTGACCACGAAATAAGCCAATCTATTAATGGGAATCCTTACACCCCTCAAAACACTCTCTCTCTCTTTTCTCTCTTTTCTTTCTCTCTCCTCTCATCTCCTCTCTCTCACCGATCTCTCTCTCTCCCTCAATGCCACCGCCGGCGTGGCCGTGCGGCGTCGCCGAGGGCCGACGAAGGCGTCGCAGCGGGCCAGTGACCTTCTGGGCTGCACGACAGCGCCGTCGTCGTGCAGCTGGGTCGTGCGAGCTGCTCCTTCGCGAACGAAGGGGTTGGCCGTCGTCGTGTAGCGCCGTCATCGTGCAGGTGGGCCGGCGTCGTCGCTGCTGCTGCCGTCCTTCTGCGCGATCGCCGGCGAATGGATCTGCAAAACAAACAAAAAACCTAAACCTAATTTGAATTTGGGGAAGAAGAAGAGGAAGAAGAAAGAGGGAAAAAAAAAAAACTTATCATAATTTCAATTTAGTCCAGATTTCAAGTTTGAATATTTCTATTTTAGGCATGATTTCAAGTTTGAATATTTCCATTTAGGCATGATTTCAAATTTGTGTATTTCAATTTAGTCGTGATTTCAAGTTTGTTTCAAGGTTTAAAAAACACTATTTTCAGGGATACTCTGGTAATTTATGGTACTAAACTGAATTTTTTTTAAAAAAGTGGTTATTAACAATTAAAAATTCAAAAGTGGTTAAAAACAAAAGTATGATGTTTAGGAAGGCTAGTTTCGGTTTTCTCTCATAATAATAATAACAAATGGACCAATTATCTAGGATCAAGATCCCCTACTCAGGTAATTAAAGTTTTTTTTTTCTTTTTTGAATCGATTTAAAGTTTTTTTTTTTTGTTTTTTCTTTTTTGAATCGATTTCAAAATTTCTTTTTATTCATGTGCTGTGTATCGTGTATGCTCAATTGCTCACAAGTGGCCCGTATTTTATATTTTGCCCAGGGGACTCCGAAAAGTCAGGACCGGCTCGGCATACTACATACTAAGAAATAAAACAAAACAGAAAAGTGTAAAAAGGGTGGCTTGGTTTGGTTGATCTGAAACTCTACTACGTGCTCTCTCAAACTCCACTAAACAAATTCTCTTAAAAACTAAGACCAGAAGCCTGCCAAGACCTAAGATAAAAATGTCAAATAATGAGCATTGTAGACCAATGCCGGAAGCAGGGATCAAGTTGGCCAAACAAGAAACTAAATTGCCATCAAACACTAGAAACGGTACTCAACAAAGCAATTTTATTACTTGTTATTTCGGTATTACTCACATGACCATTTTATTCTTGACTTTTTATTTATATTTATAGTTTTCCGATTGAGTGTTCGCAGAAGCACATGTACAAGTCGATACTTATTGGCAAACTAGATATATAGTACAACCAGAAGACATAAATGATGGCAACACACGAATGTAGAATAGACTTATACACGAATGATTAGTAACCCAATGATTAAGAATATATATACATTCTTAGAAATCGGGAAAACAGAATAAAGATTTAAAGAGAAATCTCCTAGGCTAAAAAAATTCATCTAAACTTGTCACCGGTTGAAATTAAGGACAAATCAATGTTTGCAGCTCAAATTCTCCATACTTTAGTCTACGAATATGAAAAAAGAGTACCACAAGGGACGGGAGAATAAACATAATAAAATAAGCTTTACAACTATAAACAAAATCATGCAAGTCCACAATAAAATAAATAATTACTAATTAAATAATTTTTTTAAGTTGGGTTAATTAGAGGCGGGAGAGGAAATTTCTTACTCTATAAATACCGCTCCTTTAAATTTCAAATCACACATCCTCAAATTTCAAATCACACAATCACCATGTCTGATACTGCTAGGTTTTTTGCTTCCTCTTTCCTGAAACAATGTTACACTCCTGTTCATAATTCACTTCTTTCTCTTCATAATCGTCCACACTATATACATGTCTCACTCAATTCTCCACCGCCTCCGCCGCCAAACTTTATTGCCAAAGTAATGCTAGCGATAATAGCTTTACTTGAAGGCATCTCGAAGCTACGTGACTGTGCTGTAGAGCTGAAAAAAAAATCATTCCAGATCTTGAATCTATTATCGGAAACGTCGAAATCTCTCTTCCTCCTTGATATTGTCGACAATATCCATTACCTAACAACTCTGGTCAAAGACTATGGTATATATCTTATGTCTTAATAGTCTATCACGTTAAAGTTTAATATAGTACAACTAGAAGACATAAATAATGGCAATACACGAATGTAGAAGAGACTTATTTACACACTCTATTATGTCTAAATAAGCAGTGGTAACCCAATGATTATTAAGAATATATAACCATTTATTAGGAAAAATTTCAAAACTGTAATACATTCTTAAAAATTAGGAAAGCAGAATAAAGATTTAAAGAAAAATCTCCTAGGCTAAAAAAATTCATCTAAACCTGTCACCGGTTGAAATTAAGGACAAATCAATGTCCGCAGCTCAAATTCTCTCTGCTTTAGTCTACGAATATGAAAAAAGAGTACCACAAGGGATGAGAGAATAAACATAATAAAATAAGCTTTGCAACTATAAACAAAATCATGCAAGTCCACAATAAAATAAATAATTACTAATTAAATAGTTTTTTTTTAATTAAGTTAATTAGAGGTAGGAGCGGGAATCTCTTACTCTATAAATACCGCTCCTTTAAATTTCAAATCACATATCACCATTCAAATTTCAAATCACACAATCACCATGTCTGCTACCGCTAGGTTTTTTACTTCCTCCTTCCTGAAACAATGTTACACTCCTGTTCATTATTCACTTCTTTCTCTTCATAATTGTCCACACTATATACATGTCTCGCTCAATTCTCCATCGCCTCCGCCGTCGAACTTTATTGCCAAAGTAATGCTGGCGATAACAACTTTACTTGAAGGCATCCTGGAGCTACGTGACTGTGTTGTAGAGCTAAAAAAAATCATTCCAGATCTTGAATCTATTATCGGAAACGTCGAGATCTCTCTTCCTCCTTGATATTGTCGACAATATCCATTACCTAACAACTCTGGTCAAAGACTATGGTATATATCTTATGTCTTAATAGTCTATTACGTCAAAGTTTAATATAGTACAACTAGAAGACATAAATGATGGCAATACACGAATGTAGAAGAGACTTATTTACACGCTCTATTATGTCTAAATAAGCAGTAGTAACCCAATGATTATTAAGAATATATAACCATTTATTAGGGAAAATTTCAAAACTGTAATACATTCTTAAAATCCAGGAAAGCAGATTAAAGATTTAAAGAAAAATCTCCTAGGCTAAAAAAAATTCATCTAAACCTGTCACCGGTTGAAATTAAGGACAAATCAATGTCCGCAGCTCAAATTCTCTCTGCTTTGGTCTACGAATATGAAAAAAGAGTACCACAAGGGATGGGAGAATAAACATAATAAAATAAGCTTTGCAACTATAAACAAAATCATGCAAGTCCACAATAAAATAAATAATTACTAATTAAATAGTTTTTTTTAATTAGGTTAATTAGAGGCAGGAACGGGAATCTCTTACTCTATAAATACTGCTCCTTTAAATTTCAAATCACATATCATTATTCAAATTTCAAATCACACAATCACCATGTCTACTACCGCTAGGTTTTTTGTTTCCTCCTTCCTAAAACAATGTTACACTCCTGTTTATAATTCACTTCTTTCTCTTCATAATTGTCCACACTATATACATGTCTCGCTCAATTCTCCATCGCCTCCGCCGTCGAACTTTATTGCCAAAGTAATGCCGGCGATAACAGCTTTACTTGAAGGCATCCTGGAGCTATGTGACTGTGTTGTAGAGCTAAAAAAAATCATTCCAGATCTTGAATCTATTATCGGAAACGTCGAGATCTCTCTTCCTCCTTGATATTGTCGACAATATCCATTACCTAACAACTCTGGTCAAAGACTATGGTATATATCTTATGTCTTAATAGTCTATTACGTCAAAGTTTAATATAGTACAACTAGAAGACATAAAGATGTCAATACATGAATGTAGAAGAGACTATTAATGTTGAATGAGAAGAGTTGTTGTAGAACAATTGTTCTGCAGTTTTTGTATATATTTCTTATTGAAGAAACAAACCAATATATACAAGAGAAGACTTGACGTAGTCTAGTGCAAGTAAAACTAGGTAAACTGTAAGTCCTAAGTTAATTAGAAGACAGTAACCTATCAGTCCTAAGGTAGGAGTACAACAGCTAAATAAAACATTAAGATAATTACAAAGAGAACAAATAGAACTAAACTACATCATATGAAGTGATAAGATTAAATGCAGTAGTATAACATAAAACAAAGTCTTCGAATCTGAGGTGGAGTTGGACTTCAAGTTAGAGTTGGAGTTGGATTAATATCCGTAAGAGTCCTGAGAGTCCTGAAAGAGACTTATTTACACGCTCTCTTATGTCTAAATAAGTAGTAGTAACCCAATGATTATTAAGAATATATAACCATTTATTAGGGAAAATTTCAAAACTGTAATACATTCTCAGAAATCGGGAAAGCAGAATAAAGATTTAAAGAGAAATCTCCTAGACTATGGCATTTATCTTACGGCCGCTGCTTTCGTTTACTACATGCTTTCTATTGTGAAAAAGTTGTATCAGGTGTACAAATGGCTTAAAGAAAAGCTGTCTCAGGTGTGCAAATGGTGTAACAAAAAGAAGTCTCAGCTGTGCAAATGGTATAATAGAAGAGTTTAGGAGGCGGAGGTGCCGTGCGTTGCAGGTGTTGAAACTTGAAAGATTAGCAGACAGAGGAAAGTTTAGGTTTCGCGGTTAACAAGGGAAGCGTTTGTAATTGTCCTAATTTTCAATTTTAAATGTTTTTAAAGAATAATTGTAATTTTTTTTTTTTTTTTTTTTTTTTTTTTTTTTTGACAATAGAATAATTGTAATTACTAATATGATATAGACCGAATTTCAGTTACTAATATGACACAATACATCATCATTTGTATACTTCATTGCCATGTTTGCATAGATCTCCTACTAAAAACAGCTACCACTCTCTCTCTATCTTTAAAAATATCAACAATCAATTACAAGTTACAAGAATTCTTCATGTAATAATATTAATAATAATTAAAAAAATCTCTCAAGTTGCTCTTCTTCATCCGACAGTCACCCAGCAGTCTTGGTCTGACCATTCCCGCCTGCCTGCCAGATTTGTAATTCGATCCAACAAACAATTTCGAGAAGACAAAAACGATTCATCAAAATCAAACCTTGAATTCTCCGGCGATGATTGAATCGAAACCCAATCTGGGAAACTAAAACGACTTCTTGGTGATGATTCTTTACAGTCCTTCAATGTAATAGTTTCTTCATGATCTTGATCAAGTTGGTTGTCCATTGTAGCAATGAATGGGTGATTCAAAAGCATCACAGCCGTCCAACGGTGTTTAGGATCCTTGAGAAAACACTTGATCAAAAAATCTTTACCTTGTTGAGACAATTCTTCAGGAATTTAAGGCCATTCATCATCAACACCAATTCTGATCAACAAAGCAAACAAATTCTAAATTCGGCTACTTTAATATCAAGAACAGATCCATCCTCCTACCTGTTTAATAGATCATGGGAAATACGACTAGATGTAAGAAAGAATCAGATTGTGATTTTCTGATAAAAGGCGTCAAATGCAATTCACTTAAGTGGTTTACCTGTCCATCATCATACCACGCATGCCAGGGCCTCACCGTTGGAAGTTTAAGAGCATCTATGCTGTACCTACCGAGTGGAGGTAACTGGGATAACCGCATCTGTATCACCGCTGTTGTAAAGGAATATCAAACAAAACGGAGCAAATCTCAGTCGAAAAAGCTTGTTCTGAACAGAAGGTGAACTGTCATCTCCAATTTAGGAAACAAGAGATCAAAATAAGAAACATAAGAGATGATTCAGTGAGTACCGGGGCGCTCAAACTTGATACAAACTAGTTTGTTCAAGTGCTTCCTTGGATTTATGTATTCAATAAAACCACCATACAGCATACAATATTTGATTCACAAAAGCAGACTATTAAAAGATATATATATCTTTAATAAATGTCAGAAGGTTCAGTGTACAAGCAAGATACAATTTACAATAGTGACTAATCAAGTAACAAAAGTTTCCAAAATATTTTTCTTGGTAGTATCATCAACATTTGCTACATATGTGATAGCCACCTAGCCGGTAACATTGTTTACAAGTTACAGATATAAAGATGACATCACACCACACCAAACAATCTTTGTTTTTGGAGGATTAACAAAACCATAAATTCATCTGCCTAACGGATTGGCAAGAGAAATCTCAGAATGGAATCTCTCGAAAGCATATAAAATTTAATGTTCAAATTAATTAATTATTTACTTCCATAAATGAATTTCCACCAGTGGAACGGAATGCTGAGCTATTATTAATGTTTTCCCTCACTATAACATTGAAATTTGAGTGCTTCTTGGAAAAGCCATACCTGCACTTTGATGGTGCTACTGCTGGTACAACATGGAGTGCCGTTTGAACCTCAGGTCAATTGAAGTATACGACTGAGTGCTTCTCGGTGCAGAGATCATACCACCTATTAGATGACATCACATTTCAATCAGGATCTGAGAATTATCTACCAAATATTAAAGTGACATTCAAAGAAGAGTTATTCTGAAGCAATACAGAATAACTTCATTGAAGAATTCAAAAGTTTCATGGTATCTTGAATATGATATCTATGAGAGGCACAACATTACATTAGAGCTTCAATTATCGAATATACAATTACTAGCAGAGAGATTAGACTGGGTCCATGCAGTGAAGAATAACAGTTTAGATCTGTTTTGTACCAACGAATTAACAAAGGTAATTCCAAAATAATGAAGATATGGTAACATAAATTTACATAGCATGAAATTGAGAACAAGAAAAAAAATTAATTCTGAACTCAACATTGCAAAATTGATAATGGGAACTAGGATCACACTGTGAACCTAAGGGTAACTACTGACCAGATATATTGAATTTTAGGATGTTCCAATTTTATGTGTTAAATATGTTTAAGAAGAAAATCCTAGAATTATATATAAAGAAAATAGTAACATAAGAAGGATATAACAATCTAGTAAGTACATAATTTACAAAGAATCTACTTACACACATTCTCTTCAGCAGTCGATTTGACTGGATAATATTGGCAGTGCATGGAAGAGTGTAAATGCTGTATGTGTCAATATTTCCAAGTTCTTCACCAGCAATATCTAGGATCTTATCACAAGAACTTGAGGTATGGATAAATGACTGAAAATCATGTAGAATGTTTAGTAGCTTGTATGTGTCATCCGAAATCAGACCACATAAACTGGAAAAGCCCATGGTAGCCAACAGTTAGAGCATTTCCAACCTGCATTAAACATGCATGTTAGCATTTTTTAAATTTGTTCACAGGATGCTCAGTAAACCATTTTACTATTTTCGAGAAGGAACTCTAACCATGTAACCCTTCAGATTAATTGATTTTTTCACAGTTGCTTGGTTGTGCTTTACAATGACTTGACTGAATTGACAAACATAATGCCCTGGACCACATTTTGTAATATTTAGAACAATATGTAAATGAAGCTAGAATGTGATCACATAAATTAAAAATAACAATAATGAATTAAAGTGATAACATGACACAGGCATAGCTGCATGTTTTCATCTTTTGCCCAAAAAACAAATGATCCATAATAAGGCCTGCATACAGCATGGAAGAATTAAAAAGCTAGAGAAAATCATCAATTCCATTAATTTTTCCATTACATGTGTGGAAACAAAAAGAATATTTGCATTGTAGAATGGCAATCTGGCATTATGAATTATCAACTCACATACCTGCATAGCTCTCTCCAGTGGGAAGCGTTCAAACGACTTCAGCAAAAATTCAGGGAGTCCTCAGCTGCAAATTAAAGATGATACATTATAAGAGCACAAACTAGTAGCAATGAGCCATAATCTAAAGCAGAATCACCATATACAATGTGGCAGTAATAATACCGGTCCTTTTATCACCATTGTTCAATAGATCAGAGGAGGTATTTGAATATGAAAAACCAACAACAGGGGAATCAATAAACAAAAGGTTGGCAACTGCATATTGGTAGTAGTTATCAGATACAATAGCATTACTAACATATGAATAAGTTTTTAATCATTTTCATTCGAGCTAGTCTATTGGGCCTATCTGGGATCAAAAAATGAACAAGATAATAGAGATGCAAAAGAAAATATGAATATATGTTCAACAAGAAAAAATTTTGTCATCCAAATGCCTAATAAACGCAAACGAAAACCCGAAGAGGTAATTTCACCTAGATATTAGATTATACAAGCTTTATCAAGTTTGGCATGTTGAGGGGAAGATTACGGGATTCAGGTGACACCCAAATTGTTGTTTACCCTAAATATCTAGTAAACAATAAGAAAAAAAAAAATGCTGCCAAGCAAAGCAGAGTAGCAGAAAAGGAAAACATGCTGCTAAGTAACCATTTTCTAGATTTTTTTGGCAACAACCATGCATATTATGTTCTATGTTTCTTTAGAAGAAGGAAATAAGTAATAAAAAGTCTTGCCTCACATGAGAGGCTGAGAATTTTGCATCAATAAAGAAAATTGAAGACAGTATCAACAGTAATATAATCCAAGTTTACACATCTTATTTAACGGTGCAAATACACAAGGACTTGACATTTAGAAATAACCTATGACAGTTGCCAATCTACAGATTGACCAAAACTTTCCATCCTTTATTGTCAATCTAACAAAAGATATTTCAGTCAACACTATAAGCAGAAAGCATATTCAAACAACATTAAACTTGCAATGTCAAAGGAAGGATATAAAGAAAAGTAACCTACCGACAATACGATAAGAAACTTTTATCTTCAACGCGAGAAACTGCTTGCACCATCATGTTGCCTGGGCTCGGTTGAACCAATGTAGATATGCGGAATGTGAGAAACTTTTGGCCAATCTTCACCTGTATATTTCTTGCAGCAGTTTTCAAGCGTTGGACATTCCCTGATAGACAGATGTTGGAGGTTAATCAGATGCTGCAATCCTTCTGGAAGTGAAATTATGTTGCAACAATCTGATATGACTAGAGATGTAAGAGAAGAGAGGCTCCCAATCCATGCAGGCAAATCTTTTATAGCAGTGCAGCTATGGATTTCCAAGTTTTGCAGTGTCGTGACATATTGTAACTCCTCAGGCAGACATGTTAGCTCTGGACAGTTCAAAATATATAAGCTCCTCAGCGTGGAGAGGTTTCTGAAGTTAGCTGGCAGAGAGGCCAGACTTGGACAATACATTAATGTTAAATGCTCAAGCGATGTGAGATGCTGCAGCCCCATTGGTAGAGATGTTATGTTATTGCAGTTCTCAATAGAAAGCGATCGAAGTGAAGTCAAACCTCCTAAACCTTCGGGCAGATTAATAAGGCTATGACACTCAATGATCTCCAAAGACTCCAATGAGGAGAGATTTTGAATTTCCTGTGGCAGAGAGATGAGCTCTTCACACCAACGAACTGTTAATGATTTAAGAGCAATTAGGCCTCCTAACTTTGAGGATATGGAGCATAGATTAGTGCAGGAGCTAATTGTTAAAGACATGTACTTTGATTTTATGTTCTAAATTTCTTTTAGGAGAAGAAAAAAAGGTAATAAAGTCTTGCCTCTCACATGAGATGCTGAAAATTTTGCATCAATAAAGAAAATTGAACACAGTATCAACAGTAATATAATCCAAGTTCACACATCTTATTTAACAGTGCAAATACACAAGGACTTAACATTTAGAAATAACCTAATGACAATTACCAATCTACAGATGGACCAAAACTTTCCATGATTCCATCCTTTATTGTCAATCAAACAAAAGATATTTCAGTCAACACTATCAAAAGCAGAATGCATATTCAAACACCATTAAACTTGCAATGTACAAGGAAGGATATAAAGAAAAGAAGTAACCTACCGACAATACGATAAGAAACTTTTATCTTCAACGAGAGGAACTGCTTGCACCATCGTATTGCCTGGGCTCGGTTGAACCAATGTAGATATGTGGAATGTGAGCAACTTTTGGCCAATCTTCACCGGTATATTTCTTGCAGCGGTTTTCAAGCCTTGGACATTCCCTGATAGACAGATGCTGGAGGTTAATCAGATGCTGCAGGCCTTCTGGAAGTGAAATTATGTTGAAACAATCTGATATGACTAGGGATGTAAGAGAAGCGAGGTTCCCAATCCATGCAGGCAAATCTTTTATAGCGGGACAGCTATGGATTTCCAAGTTTTGCAGTGTCGTGACATATTGTAACTCCTCAGGCAGACATGCTATCTCTGGACAGTTCAAAATATATAAGCTCTTCAGCATGGAGAGGTTTCTGAAATTAGCAGGCAGAGAGGCCAGACTTGGACAATACATTAATGTTAAATGCTCAAGCAATGTGAGATGCTGCAGCCCCATTGGTAGAGATGTTATGTTATTGCAGTTCTCAATAGAAAGCGATCGAAGTGAAGTCAAACCTCCTAAACCTTCTGGCAGATTAATAAGGCTATGACACTCAATGATCTCCAAAGACTCCAATGAAGAGAGATTTTGAATTTCCTGTGGCAGAGAGATGAGCTCTTCACACCAACGAATTGTTAATGATTTAAGAGCAGTTAGGCCTCCTAACTTTAAGGATATGGAGCAAAGATTAGTACATGAGCTGATTGTCAAAGACATCAGATGAGGATTATTTCCAAGCAAACTATCCAAAAGAACCAAACGTCCCATGAAAACATCAATTACAAGGCTTAAAAGAGTGGAAAGGTTTGCAGCTGACCTCAGTATCATTTCATTGCAGTTCCGCAATTCCAGATGCTTAAGAGATGAGAAACATGGCATGTTTTTCAACTTTGGACATTTATTGATGGTTAGTTTCACCAGGGAAGGGAATTCTTCTTTCATGTTCATACTCCACCAGAATTCCAAATTGGGAAAATCTATGAAGGATAGCTCTTGCAGTGACCGGAACTGTCTTCCTGAGACCCTGCCATAGAATCCGCTACCAATGTTCTTCACATTAGGCATTCCAAGCATGTAAATGGTCTTTAAGAAAGGAAGTTGCCCCAATGCAGGGAGATGTTCACATCTTTTACAAGAAATCAATACTATGTTGGTTAGATTTGGGAGTTCAGGAGTGCCAATCCATCTGGGAAAGTACTTACCTGGGTACCCTTCAATAGACAGTCTTTTCAGATTCTGGTGAGGTTGGAGGTTCACGAGCAATTCTTCATCCAGTGTGCTATCATTATTATTTTCTGTTATCAAATCATCGTGATCATTTCTCCATGATAGACCCAGCGAACAAAGCTTTGGCTTCATTCCTAGGTTAGCCAATCTTGAGTCAAATCTAGAATTTGCATTTTCCAGTTGCCTAATGTTTAGTTCACCAACAAGTGGTAGGGAATGCAGCTGTGTGAGGCCTTGGTAATTTCCAGTCCCTACAATGAATGTTGGTAATGTCTGGAGCTGAACCAATTTTCCAATACAATCTGGCAAGTGAGACAACTTATCACAGCCGTTTATCATCAAATGCCGTAAGTTGACTAGTCTTGCTAATCTCATAGGTAGTTTAATTAGATCATAGCAATATGCAAGATTCAGCACCTGCAGATAATCAAGGTGGCTAATGCTTTCAGGTAATGTTTCAATGAGGGTGTTTGAAATATTGAGATACCTCAAAGATATCAAGCAGGACACCGAGCTGTGTAGCCTTTTGATACCACTCCCACTCAAATTTAAGGCTCGCAAGTATCTAAAACTGGTAAACAAATTGGGAGGAGCCTCTCCAAGGTTACCTCTGGGAAACAGGAGATTAAGGGTCCGTAACTTCTTTGCTTTATACAAGGATTCTGGAATACTGCGCAACTCAGAATCACAAACCACGGATGAGTGATAAGTTTGGGCTAGCTGTCTTGGTAGACGGCCGTGTTCCAGTAAGATAACTTCATCTCCAGCAATTGACTGTGCAAGATCGTGAACAAGATCATGCATTTTGCATTCTGTCACACAACCATCATCACCTTTATTCACATTTTGGAAGAAGAACATCCACATCAAATTGTTAAAGATATTATTGCCTGTCTCCTCAAGTGATTGTCTTGCACTATCATTTGATTTTATCAAGCCTTCTGCAATCCAAAGTTGGACTAAATCGTCCTTCTTGATCACGTAATTTTTGGGAAACACCGAGCAGTATGTGAAGCAACATTTTAGATGTGATGGCAAATTGCTGTAGGTCAACCTCAAGGCATGCAGTATTCCATTCTCACCTTCACATGCATTCCAAATATCACTATCAAGTACATGTAGCCATTCCCCTTCTTCTCTTTTGAAGCGCATGAGACTTCCCAATGCTTTTGCTGCCAAAGGTACGCCTCCACACTTTTTCACCATTTCTCTCCCAATTGCTAGTAAATTTGGATGGTCTTCCCCACAAGCAAAAGCTCTTTGTTTGAACAATGCCCAACAATCATCATGGGATAAACCCTTCAAACAATAAGGTGGAATTGTTCCCACTATCAGTGCAACTTTTGTATTGCGGGTAGTGATTATAACTTTGCTTCCTTTAGCACAATCACTCAGTGAGATCCTTAGTTTATCCCATTCGTCTTGATCTTCGTTCCAAACATCATCTAATACAAGCAAATACCTTTTCCCACGCAGCAAGTGTCGAAGTTGAGACTGAAGGACATCCATCCCTAAGTAATCACATTTATGCTTGGTCACAGATTCTATAATCAATTTCATGATCTTCCTGACACTGAATTCCTGATTAACACAGACCCATATCTTCAATTCAAAACTCTTTTCCGCCCTCTCATCATTATAAACAAGTTGAGCAAGGGTGGTTTTACCCAGGCCTCCCAAACCAACTATGGGAACAACAGAGATGTTTTGATGGACTCCACTTTCTCCATTTAATAATAATAGCTCTATAATTGCCTCTTTATCTTCCTCTCTCCCAAAAACCTCTGATTCAATTACATAAGAGCCCGTTCGTCTCCTCTCTTCAACATCAAACTCTCTTTTAACAAACCCCTCCCTCAAATTGAAGTTAAGCCTCTGAACTGCCAACATATCTAATCTCCCCCTAATTTCTTTCAGTTTAGGGAACAATGCAATGTAACCAGAAAATGGTTTTATCCTAGAAGGAATGAGATCGATTACCTGAATCATGAAGTTGGTTTGTCTCTTGGCCCACGTAGCTTTGGCGCAGAACTCATCGATTAAATTGTCTGCGTCATAAGCTACCTCTTTAAGTTCTGTCAACCATATTTTCAAGGCTTTCTCCTTCATTTGTCGTTCTTCTGCATCTTCAAGAACTGCTTGAATAATCTGTAGCGTTTGCCCAAGTTTGTCTATATCCTGCTTAAAGCCATGACTAATTATTGTAATTTTTTTCATAACATGAGAGGTTACTTTCTCAAAAATTACTTGCAAAAGTGGTAACAAAACAATCTCTGCCATTTGAAAACAAAGAACTAGCTATCCTTAATGTTTCAGGATGAATGATCACTCAGCACAAGAGCTCCCAAAAGCCCAATAAATGAGCTCATCAGTTCAATCACTTCACATTATAGTTGAAGTAGTATTATTGTTGATCGTTGCTCTTTGCCAAACTCAAGACCCACCAATTGTCACAATCAAATCTAACTAATCTACTTTCTAAGGTCTTGGGAAATAGAAAAATGCCACGCATACCTGAATTTAATCAGGCGCGTTGTTGACAAACAACAATGGTAATGCCGGGCACGTCAATCAGCCTTTGATGATGCACTGTGGCATGTCAATTGTCATCAGATTTTGTTGACATTTTGAAACAAGTTAACCACGGCACGCATAAGCTATGGACACGTCATCCACTTTAATGACGTTCCCACTCACGACATTGTTTCTTTAATTGTTTTCTCATTTTTGATTCTATCTCTGTTATGCAGAAAACTAACGGTGGCAACGATCGGGTGATCGATGATCAGTAATCGGTGATGCTTGATGGGGGAGTGATCGACATTCTGTGTACGAAATTGAAATCGTAAGCTGCTGAAGAAAGGAAGCGTCTTCGGAGTTTGTGGCTTATTTCAGTGGTAAAAACGCAAATGTATCCAGCAATTTGGAATAAAATTTGATTTTAACAAACATTTTCGGTACATGATAATAATGTTTTTTTTAAATAAAAAAATAAATATTCCGGTTTGTAGATCAGTATATCAATAAATTTTTCTCATTCCAGTGAGATCGATCATGAACATAACATAAATTCTTTATATACAAGGAGTCAAGGACCAGTGTTACTGCCTAATTACCCAGTCCTCAACCAACATCATTTCTACATGCTATTCCCAGATTTTGTTCTCTGACTAGGCAAAAAGCTTGATACTAATTTACTTAGCTTTAGAAAGCATTTACCTTTAATCATTTGAAATAAAACTGGTAATCCCAATGATGGAAATCTGCTGAACCATCTCCAAGAATGGACAATGTGGGGGGCGCCGGGTGGGCTTACTTGGCTTGATTCAGTGGCAATTATAAGTAGTTTGCTACCTGCAATTTTTATCAATACAGGTAAAGACTAGTTAGTTAACTTTCGTATTCGATGCATATATACTGATGGTAATAAAGGATGAGGATCTCTGTATTAGAGACATTAATTCGACTAATGGGGTTGATAAAAAGAATAAAATTACCACCAAACTCAAATGTTGTGTGCTAAGTTGAATGAAGTAATGAGAAGAAGGTAAAACCGAATTACCTCAAAGGAACCAAGGAATTGCAAGTTTCAATGAGACGAGCTGCTTGCAGACTCCCTTGAACCTATATAGATATGTGCAATGTGATGTATTTTCAGCCAGTCTTCACCTACATTCATCTTGCAGCGTTCCTCCAAATCAGGACAATCTCGAATAGACAGGTGTTGAAGGGAACTCATTGATTGCAGACCTCCAGGCAGAATAGTTAGATTATGACATTCGGATAATGCCAATGATCTGAGTGAATTAAGGTTTGCTACCCACTCTGGCAAAACTTTCAGACCAGGACAACTATGGAGTTCCAAATTTTGCAGTGTAGTGACATATTGCAATCCCTCTGGAAGAGATGCAAGCTCCGGACAGTTCAAAATGGACAAACTCTTTAGAGCAGTCAAATGTTGCAAATCCTCTGGCAAAGAAACCAATTTTGGACAATACATAATGGTTAAATGCTCAAGAGCCGTAAGAAATTGCAGATTCTTGGGCAAAGATGTAAGGTTATTGCAGTTCTCTATTGACAAAGTCCGAAGTGAACCCAGACTCTGTATATCCTCTGGGAGTGTGGTAAGGTTGTCACATTCAATTATCTCTAAAGACTCCAGAGCGGTGAGATTTTGCAATTCTTGTGGCAATGCTGGTAGTTCCTTAATCCAGCGAATCGTCAATGATTTTAGACTGGTGAGCTTTCCTAAAGTAGGAGGGATAGAGTGAAGCTTCAAGCAAGAGCTGATTGTTAAAGATATTAGAAGAGTGTTATTGTGAAGCAACTTCTCCAAGGAACCCAACTGGTCTGAAAATCCATCAAGAACAAGGGTGGTTATTGAAGCCAGGTTTAATGCTGACTGTAAAATCATGCCACTACAATAGTATAGTTGCAGATGCTGCAGACATGGAAACCGAGGCATATTTTTCAACCTAGAACATTTGGTGATGGTTAATTTAACCAGAGAAGGAAATTCATCACTGCTATAAGAATTCCACCAGTATTCTAAATGAGGGAAATCTATGAAGGTTAGCTCTTTCAATAATGGGAAACCTCCTGTCGTGCCTTTACCATAGAACTCAGGGCCAATGTTCTTCACTGCATCCATGCCTTGCAGGTAAAGGAGCTTGAGGAAGGGAAGTTCACCCAAAGTAGGGAGATATTCACATCTTCTGCAGTTAATCAATATAAGTTCAGTTATATTTGGAATTTTGGCAGCTCCAATCCACTGTGGAAATCGGGTTCCTTGGTATCCATTTATGGACAGCTTTTTCAGATATTTATGTGGTCGGAGGCAAATGAGCACTTCCCCGTGTATGTCACTATCAGCACTATTCCTGTTCAAGCCATTGTGATCATCTCCCCAGGATAGACATAATGATTGAAGGTTTTGCTTTCCTATTAAGTCAGCTTCCAATGCCTCTCTTACATTCCTCACATTCTCTAGATGTTTAATAATCAGCTCACCACCAAGGTTTAGACTTCGCAACTGATTAAGGCCTTTATCTGCTTCATTTCCCACAATAAACATTGGCAATGTTCGAAGAAAAACAAGCTTTCCAATCAAAGCCGGCATTTTGATGAGTCTACTGCAGCCACTTATTATTAAATGCCTCAGTTTAGACATGCTGGATATACAATTTGGTAAATCAATGAGATTATAGCAACCAGAAAGGTTCATCACCTGTAAATTGCAAAGGTTGCAAACACTTTCAGGTAATTCAAAAATGTGGGTGTCAGAGATGTCAAGGTACCTCAAAAATATGAAAGAGGAAATAGATTCATGCAGCTTTTTGATACCACTACCACTTAAGTCAAGGGCCCGCAAGTATCTAAAACTTGAAAACACAGCAGGAGGAACTTCTCCAAGGTCACCTTTCGGAAACACTAAGACAAGGGTTCTCAACTTCTTTGCTTCATATAAGGCTTCCGGTATTGTACGTAAGCTGAAATTACAGATGACTGATGAGTGACGAATTTGGGAAAGATTTTCTGCCACGTTACCATATTCCAGCATCATGTACTCTTCTCCCACAACAGAATGTGCAAGATCATGAATGATATCATGCATTTTGCATTCAATTATGTTGCCACTAACACTTTTTTGTACATCTTGAAAGAAAAACATCCATACTAAATCATCAAAATACTCATTTCCGATGAATTCCAGTGACTTGATTCCTTTTGGTGATTGAATTAAGCCTGCTGCAATCCATAGCTGGATTAATTTCTCCTTCTTGATTATGTAGTTTTTAGGAAATATGGAGCAGTATGCAAAACATCCTTTTAGATGTGATGGCATATGACTATAACTCAACCTTAGAGCAGGAAAGATTCCATTTTCACTTTCTAACACATTCCAAAGATCACTTTCTAGGACAAGCGACCACTCTCTTTCTTCTCTTTTGAACCGCATTAGGCTACCCAAAGTCTTTGCAGCTAAAGGTATACCTCCACACTTCTTTGCTATTTGTTTACCAATTGCAACCAGATTTGTATGCTCTCCTTCGTCACGGCAGAAAGCTCTTTGCTTGAATAAATCCCAGCAATTTTCATCCGAAAGACCTTCTAAATGATGGATGTAAGTTGAGCCCATTATTGATGCTACTTTTTCACTACGAGTGGTAACAATTATTCTACTTCCTTCCCCACCACTTCTCAACACAGCTCTTAATCTGTCCCACTCATTGTCATCTTCATTCCACACATCGTCTAACACTAGCAAATATCTCTTCCCAGACAACAATTCACATAGTCGAAATTGCAGCACATCCATTCCGAAGAGGTCACATTTGCACCTACTCGCCGATTCTATAATCGAAATCATGATTTTTTCCACATCAAAATCATCATTAACACAGACCCACATCTTCATATCAAAATGCCGAGTAACTTGCTCATCATTATAGACCAGCTGAGCCAGTGTTGTTTTACCAAGACCGCCTAAACCAACAATGGAGACAACCGAAACTTCTCCATAAGTTCTACTATCAGTTGAAAATAAAAATTGTACTATCCTCCGCTTATCATCTTCCCGTCCTAAAATTTCTGATTGAATTATATAGGATCCCGTTTTTCTTCTACTTCTACTTCTACTTCCACTACTTGTATTCAAAGCCCCCTCTCGTAAATTGAAATTAGACCTCTCTTCTGCTAAAATCTCTAACGTCTCCTTAATCTGCTTTAATTTACTAAACATTTCACTCAAATTTGCAAATGGAACAAGATTGAGTACCTGTTGAGCAAAGCCTCCGCGATTTCTAGACATCAAGGCCTCCGGAGAGAACTCATCGAACAAATCCTCCATGTCATAAGCTACTTCTTTAAGCTCTTGCAACCAAATCTTCAAAGCTCCATCTGTCAATTGCCGCTCTTCTGCTTCTTCAAGCACTGCTCGAATTACACATAGAGTACGTCGAAGCTTCTTCAGCTCCTTCCTCAAGTTAAATCTGTTGGCAATTTCTTCTAACAGAGGATTTGCCAGTTTGTCAAAAACCACCTCTAGTAGAGGTGACAGAACTATTTCTGCCATTTGTATCTGATAAAACTTTGCTGCAATGTCCCTTTTTGTGTGGTTTTCAAAATATCGACATTGGAGACGACTTGACTTTAAGTGCTTTTTAATGGTCTTCTACTTCTACCTTCTACTAGTGAAACTCGAGCTTGAAAAATCGCTCCATCTAACCACGAGGTGGTTGCCTTGGTGGTCCAAGGCTTGGGATGAAAATCTAAGTTCTTGGTTCTTCTCTTAGCAATTACATTATGGCCGGCCATCAGGTTTAGGGCGCTAACTCAGCTGGTGGAAGGACGGGTTTGGTCAGCTATTCGAATCCTACCCAGACAAAAGTGAGTTCTAATTTACCTGTTTACATCTTTGTGTGGCCAGGGGTGTAGGCCGAGATTTCCTATCTACCCTACTCCATAGTATCCAAAACAAATAGATCGTCAGAACCAATAAGTTGGCTATGAGTATGTCACGCAGTTGGGGAGGACAGGAGGATAGGTGCCCGGAAGAAATCCGGGATCCTCGATACCAAAATATATATATATGGCTCCATCTGCGACATATCATTTCTTTGACAGTAACAAACAATCTCCGGTTCAAGAATTTACAGTTCCTCCAGTACTCAATCCAATATTGCCACGTTTCTATAAACAAAGATGCAATTCCAAATATATCCTTTATCAGCTCATATAATAACCAACTTTTCGCGGCTAAAATAAAAAGAAAAAGAATCGGAACATATATATCTGACGAACACAGAAAAACGGAAGAAGCCCCAATCGATCCAATAAAAAATCAATATTCGATAATCTAGGGTTAGGGTTAGCTAGAAATGGAGGGATGGGATCCAAACACGAAGTCGACGCTGACTCAGATCCCTCTCTTGTCGACGAAAGCCGGACCCCGAGACGGCGCGGCGTGGACGCAGCGGCTTAAAGAGGAGTACAAATCTTTGATCGCGTACACGCAGATGAACAAATCCAACGACAACGATTGGTTCCGCATCTCCGCCGCCAATCCGGAGGGGACACGTTGGACTGGCAAGTGCTGGTACGTCCACAACCTCTTGAAGTACGAGTTCGATCTCCAGTTTGATATTCCGGTCACGTATCCCTCCACGGCTCCCGAACTTGAGCTACCAGAAATCGATGGAAAGACCCAGAAGGTAATTTAATTCCTTTTCACGTTTTTGAATTTATTTATTTATTTTCCTTTTAGTTTTAACTTTTTTGTTGATATTTGGTTTGTGGTGGTGTTTGTAGATGTACAGAGGAGGGAAGATTTGCTTGACCATTCATTTCAAGCCGCTTTGGGCCAAAAACTGGTAAGTGAATTGTTTTCCTTTTTTTTAGATAGAATTAAGTACTTTGGATTATTGATTTGAGTTGATAAATTGCATTTTCTGCTTTTGTGACTGATAGAAAAACAATTTGAAATTATAGGTTGTAGTGATGGAAATAACAATTACAAAGATTAGAAAATAGAAATGCCAAAAGAGTAAGATACATTTTACCTTTCCATTTTTAGAACTTTAGGTTCGTAATTTATATAATTGAACGTCGTGTTCTATATAAAACTCTTGTTCAAGTTTTATTTTAGAACTTCAGGTTAATATGTTAGATGATTCAACAAATTCATATTTTCAATCAACTTCAAACATACGCAAGATGACCTGAATGCTTGTACGCAAACTGAATACATACCCTTTGGTTCTTTTAAGTATACTGGTAGATTTTGAGTAGGTTTTAGTGGAGAATCTGAAGATAAGCAGGATGTGGATTGAGGTTTTAGTGGAGAATTTAAGGAGTAGCAGGATATGAATTGCTGTTTCAGGCTTTGAAGTTGAAGTTTCAAGTTTGTTTAACGCAAGGAAAGCGTTCATGCTTTTATTGGTCACTAATCAATTTTAATTGATGAAAGAGACTAGTCCTCAAATTTTCCACCACCCCTCAACAACCATCTATGTTGAATTCTGGAATGAAACATCTCCAAATTGATTGTTTTTATAGAGAATTTTAATTTTAGAAACATCCATAGTTGTAAACTTTTTATTAAACATAATGCCAAATCAAGAAATGTATTCACTTTCATTAATTTCAGACAGATGTGGGAATTTATATCAGTATATAAAAAATTCTTCTCCTGTTTTATTTTTCTCAATTCTCATTTAGATCACCTGCTTTTGGTGTTATTAGTTATTACCACGCCTTTCACTTGTTTGCAATACAATGTTGATTTAGTTTTCATTTCACCTCCTCATGTTGGACTCTAGCGACTGTGATTTCATATATATTTCTAACTAGTATGATTACAAAGTTACTAATAGCTTCTTTTTATATATTGTTTTCTTGTCTCTGCCCAGTCCTAGGTTTGGTATAGCGCATGCACTATGTTTGGGTCTTGCTCCATGGCTTGCCGCAGAGATTCCAATTCTTGTTGATTCTGGCATGATTAAGCACAAAGATGATGTCAGCTCAACTAGTGAGTCTTAGTTATTTAATGTAACATTTAAGGCTGTAAAACTAATGGTTGAGTTTAAGAATTCTTGGTTTGGTCAAAGAAAATAAGCATCGAGGCATTTGTGCATTTACAGGGTGTAATGTAATGTTATGCAGTTCTCCAGAAGATGTTACTCAGTAATTTATATTGTCAGATATGTGTTTTTGAAATTGCTCATTTTATTGGTTTTGGGTGCATTTATATAATGAATCATCCCAATTTTGGATGCGTTTAAGAACAGTTGCTGATGTTAACTAGAGATTTTTCGAAGCTTAAACAGTTGCTGGGTATTACTTGCATTGATAAATAATTTCCAGCCATAAATTACCGGTCGACTTATTTAAATACAACATTAAAAATGGAAATTACACATTGCATCATCACAGTTGATGAGCATTCCTCCAATAACTTGAGCAATCCAAAAAATAATGAATAACTGTGTTTGCAAAGCAGAGCAAATTTAAGTGAACTGGGGCATAAATATTAAAGCATCCTGATCAGAAAATAGGACCAGCTGCAAGAATCTCCTCAGTAAGCTGGTTATCTTCTCCAATCTGGTAGTTAACGAAGCCCTCAAAATTCTTCTTGAAAAGACCTCCTAGCTTCAAAAGGGTATCCGTGTATGCCTTCTTGTCTGACCACTGCAGTTCAATAATTACAAACATTCAAAATAAATAGGACATCAAATCATCACAAACAGATACAAAGCCAACTTACTGTGTTCTGTGGATCCAGGATTTCCGATGGCACTCCCTCAATCTCAGTTGGAATCTCTAGTCCAAACACTTCACTCTTGGTATAGTTTGCATTCAAAAGCTCTCCAGAATGTATCGAGTCTATGATTTTTCTAGTGTAAGCCAACTTAAGACGATTTCCTGATCCATAGCTGCCAAAAACAAGAGGAAATTATTGAAATTTCTGCTTGAGTAGTTGATAAATTAGACATGTAACTGGTTATATATCGTTACGCACCTTCCACCAGACCAGCCAGTGTTAACAAGCCACCCAGTAGCACCATGTTTCTGCATCTTTTCAGCCAACATAGCAGCATACTTGGTAGGATGCAACATTATAAATGCTGCTCCAAAACAGGCTGAGAATGTTGCCTGTGGCTCCTTCACTCCTTCCTCTGTACCAGCAACCTGTTTTCACATCGAAAAATTGAGAATTCATTGTCATTTCCTGAAGCATGAACAATGAAACAATGAAGGATAATGCAAAAATCCAATCAGACAAATATAGAAGGTACCGTACCAGAGCAGTGTAGCCGCTGATGAAGTGGTACATTGTCTGTGCTAAGCTCAGCTTGCTCACTGGTGGGAGCACACCAAATGCATCACATGCTAAAAGGATTACATTTCTTGGATGAGGACCAACGCATGGTATCTTTGCATTTGGTATGTACTCTATCAGATAAGCTGCTCGAGTGTTCTCTGCAGCAAGCCAGCAATAATAGCTCACTTAGCACGTTTTAATTTGCAGAAGCACAAAGAATTGAAAGAGAGACAAGTAATTCATCTTTACCTGTGACTGATTTGTCTGAATAATCTACTTCTCTAGTATGCTCATCAAACACAATGTTTTCAAGCACTGTCAAACACAAACAGTCTAATCAGCTCCAAATCAAGTGTGACTTTTTATGAGAATGGGAGTTTCTTTGAGAATTCTCTCAAAAAAACACTCAACCAATACACAAAAAATGAACATGCCCCGTATAGAAATTTATCGAATTGAAAGTATACTAGTACCTGTGCCAAACTTGATGGCATTCCAGATATCAGGCTCCTTCTCCCTTGACAGATCAATGCACTTGGCATAACACCCGCCTTCGATGTTCGATACACCATTTTCACTCCAGCAATGCTCATCATCTCCAATCAAATATCTGTTGTGATCAGTGGACAGTGTTGTCTTCCCAGTACCTAAACAAACTCAAAAAGAAGGATTCATCAGTACAGTACCAAAATTATCATACAAAATAGAGTCTCTACTCTCTCATCAAATATATCAAACATTTTACAATACCTGATAGTCCAAAGAAGAGAGCAACATCCCCATCCTTGCCCAAATTACAGCCAGAGTGCAGGGAGAGAATTTGACGTTTAGGCATGAGATAATGCATTAGACTGAACAGGCCTTTCTTCATTTCTCCGGCGTACTGTGTACCAAGGATGACCATTTCTTTCCTATCAAGATTAATGTCGATGCTAGTAGATGAAGTCATGTAGTGAGTGAAACGATTACAAGGAAATTTCCCAGCATTGTATATGGTGAAATCCGGAGTACCGAAACTCTCCAACTCTTCTGGAGTAGGCCTAATACACCTGTTATCAAGTGTCACACACAAAGGAATTGGAAACAAGCTCTGGACTTCAAACCAGTACAAGTTGTGCAGTGTAATTACTTACATGTTGTGCATGAACAAGGAATGATAAGCTCTAGCAGACACAATTCGGACTTTGATCCGGTGTTCAGGGTCCCAATTGAGAAATTGATCGTTAACGAAAACCTGTAATTATTTTAAAAGTTATAGCATTACATATCACAGCTAAAAAAACAACATACGACTCAATTGTAGCAAATAATTATTATACCTTGTCCAACGAATTCAAGTAATCAACAGCTCGTTCTCTGTTCACTAAGAAAGTTTGTTCGTCCATTTCGATATTGGGCGATCCCCTGTATATACATACACAGATTATGTTGCACAAAATCAACTACAATTTCGAAATCAATAAACAAAATTAAAGAAGGTGAGAAAGATATCAACTTACTTTCCCCACCAAAGCTCATTTTCGGTGGTTTTGTCCTTAACAACACGCTTGTCTCTGGGTGACCGGCCTGTCTTTGCACCAGACAATGTGGCTAATGCACCGGTTGATGTTATAAATGACCCCGTCTCGTATTTTATGGCTTGCTCGTAAAGTTCTGTTCCATTTATATACACAATACATATACATATGATCAGCCAGCCTTAATTGACATATATATATAATCAAAGTGTGTATATATATAAGTATACATACCAGCAGGGGAGAGATTGTAAAGAACGTGAGTGAATTTGAGTGCACTGTCACTGATATTAAGTGTTGGAGCATGATTATGATAATGTTTAACATGTGTCACTTTCCCGTTCTCTGCTTTCCTATTTGCAGGGTCACCTTTCACCAACTTCGGCCCTGTCTCTCTCGTCAGCGATGCCAATGAAGCACTAATCACAACAACAACAAACAATTAAACAATTTAGTTAATTATTGTATATATAGTTGTTATATATATCATCATGTTCATGTTGTGTGATTTATAATGATGGATGAATATGTTATATATGTAACCTTATGGACTGGAGTTTCTGCTTGTGGAGTTCTTCTTCGGAGATGGTGGGAGAAAAAGAGCTTTTAGAGCCATTGATTGGCGTAGTGGGTGCCGATTTCTTCTTCTGAAGAGAGTGAAGCTCGTCTATCGTCTGTGCCTTCACCGGAGGTCCACTGTCATCGTGGCAAACCACCGTTGGATCACCGTCCACCTTCTTCTCTGTATGGATTTTCGCCAACCTCATGATTTCTCCTTTTCAATCTTGTTAAATATTTCGATCTGCAAAAACCAATGTTACAAACATTTTACTACTGTAATGTGTATATACTCACGAGTCAGGATACAGAAATTCTGAGATTGTCCACGTCCAGATTTTAATGTATATATCCATTTCTTTCTTTGTTTGTTTTGCAATATTTAACACATGCAATATTGAGTAAAAACATGTTTTCTACAAAGCAAGCAATGCAAAATGTAAGAGAGCAAATTACATGGAAATTACTAGAGAATCTTGAAAATTAAAATAAACGTAACAAGGAAATTAATGAACCTGATTGTGTGTGATCTCGGAAGACCAGGATAAGGAAGAGAAAATTAATGAAAAGAAAGTTTCCAAGCTGTGTGTGAGTGACGATATCGTTTTGATCCATTCTTATAGGCTTCAATTCATGGTAGGCCAACCTGGCAACCTACCTATACCTCAACAACTTCATCATCATCAACTTGGGTCCATACTTACGTGGTTTCTGTTTCAAATTCCAATTTTCTTTTTTTAAAGTCCGACGATAAATTAGGTATGGTTCGTTCGGATCCAGTAAAATCAACCACCGTAAACACGGTTCAGAAAGTAATTCGTAATTACAAATTTACAACACAACCCACTTGAATTACAAGTGGATATCAAAATATTTAAGATTTAATCAAAAGTATTGTACATCTTCGATTATTGAAGCTGTACCAATCGAAAACAAGTTTATTCGTGACAAGGAGTATACATCCATGGTGTTGTTATTTTAGTGGATATGATTCCATTGTTTTCTAATATTTAGAGAAACAAATACAAACACTAAGATACGTGATCGTATGATCGTACAATATTATTTGTCTATGAGATTTATTTATACAAGAGTATAATATCATATCTAATATAATTCAAATTAATTGAATTTGTATGAATGGAATTTTAGAGTTTTTTTCTTATAAATAGTACTTATAACTCAATATATATATAATCAGACTTTAATTCTTAAAATTTTCATGAAATTATTTGGAAATATAATAATAATTCTTTATATATATATATATATATATATATATATATATGACGATCAATTTAATGTAAATGAAATGTGTATATCCTTTAATTGGCTCAAAGAGCCGTACAATATCCGTATATTGATCCATTGAGAAATTAAAAGGAAATGGGTAAGATTAGACAATTTGACAAATTATTTAATATGGTCAAGCCAGATGGCCTTTAATAATATATTCCACTCGTTTTCAACAAGGTCAAAAAAAAAATGTAGTGCCAGCACTACATTACATTATCTTCGGACGAACGAATGCACTAATTTTTAAAATGTGGAAATGGTGAGAAATGTCACATTTTTAAGTTGGTATTGTAAGAAAGTCACCGCTTTAATAACTTAAGTTTAAAAGGCACCTATTATGATGAACGGACAAAAATGCCCTTACTTTACACATTCTCTTACTTTGAATTTTTCTGAGACTTTATTCTTTCATCTTCTTCATAGAGGTTTGTTTAACAAACCTCCAATGCAGATTGAACATCAAAACAGACCTCCATTAGTTTAGTGGCACTAGCTTTTTTTTTTTTTTTTTAAATTTAAAACCTTAAGCTGGTTGTGTGAATTTTGATACTAGGTTCGAGCATTTTCATACTTGGTTCGAGCCTTTTCATACTAGATTCGAGCCTTTTCATACACTGTTGAAAAGGCTCGAATCTAGTGTAAAAAGGCTCGAAAAAAAGTTTAAAAAGGCTCAAATTTTTTTTCAAAAATGCACGATTTTTTTTTTTCAAAAAGGCACGATTACTGTACAAAAAGGCTCGATTCATGTACAAAAATGCACAATTCATGTACAAAAAGGCACGATTCATGTACAAAAAGGCACGATTCATGTACAAAAAGGCTCGGATTTTTTTTCAAAAAGGCATGATTTTTTTTCAAAAAGGCACGATTACTGTACAAAAAGGCTCGATTCATGTACAAAAAGGCACGATTCATGTACAAAAAGGCTCGATTCATGTACAAAAAAGCTCGAATTTTTTTTTAAAAAGGCATGATTTTTTTTTTTCAAAAAGGCTCGATTATTGTACAAAAATGCTTGATTCATGTACAAAAAGACACGATTCATGTACAAAAAGGCTCGATTTTTTTTTCAAAAAGGCACGATTACTGTACAAAAAGGCTCGATTTATGTACAAAAAGGCACGATTCATGTACAAAAAAGCTTGAATTTTTTTTCAAAAAGGCATGATTTTTTTTCTTTCAAAAAGGCTCGATTATTGTACAAAAAAGGCTTGATTCATGTACAAAAAGGCACGATTCATGTACAAAAAGGCTCGATTTTTTTTTCAAAAAGGCACGATTACTGTACAAAAAGGCTCGATTCATGTACAAAAAAGCTCGAATTTTTTTTCAAAAAGGCATGATTTTTTTTTTTCAAAAAGGCACGATTATTGTACAAAAAGGCTCGATTCATGTACAAAAAGGCTCGATTTTTTTTTTCAAAAAGGCATGATTTTTTTTTTTAAAAGGCACGATTACTGTACAAAAAGGCTCGATTCATGAACAAAAAGGCTCGAATTTTTTTTCAAAAAGGCATGATTTTTTTTTTCAAAAAGGCACGATTACTGTACAAAAAGGCACGATTTATGTACAAAAAGGCTCGAATTTTTTTTCAAAAAGGCATGATTTTTTTTTCAAAAAGGCACGATTACTGTACAAAAAGGCTCGATTCATGTACAAAAAGGCACGATTCATGTACAAAAAGGCTCGATTCATAAAGGTTCAAAAAGGCACGATTACTATACAAAAAGACATGATTCATGTACAAAAAGACTCGACAAAAGTTCAAAAAGGCTCGATAACAGTTCAAAAAGGCACGATAAATGTTCAAAAAGGCTCGGATAACTGTTTAAAAGGCTCGAAATATGCATTAAAAGGCTCGAACAATGTAAAAAGGCTCGAAAATTCACGAAAATGTTTAAAAAGGTTTTCTCTCAACGTTTGCAAAAGACACAAAGTGACAAAAAGGGGTATTTTTGTCTGATCACCTAAATAGGTGCCTTTTAAACTTAAATTAGTAATGTGGTGCTTGACTTACAAAAAGTGCCCCAAATAGTGACAAAAAAATTTTGAACCCTTTTTAAAATTAGGACTCGTTATTTTTTTCAATTATTAAATGGATCTAATGATAATAATTGGTTGTGCAATTCTCCCCCACATTTGTTATAAGGTTTCGAGTCTTACATTTGTCAAGTGGGAGAGGTCCCTTCCTCTGAAGTGAGAATTGTTTTTCGAACTGTAATTATAAAAGTTGATTCGCTATTATCTGACAGACCCCTAACTAGACGACCGGTATCCGAAATTAAAAAAAATAACAAAAACGAGTCAATTTTGTCTAGAGTAGGTAACAGAAAGTTAAATTGAGAACCAAGTACGTTAATTAATTAATCAAAGTAGCTGGCTTGACTTGGGAGTTGGGAAATGGATGTCGGAGAATTTGAAGAGATTGACTAAGAAGGAAGAGTGTGGTTTGGCTAAGCAAACCACGTCAGATCCACATGTTTGTTTGTTGCTTCTAATTAGTTGTGCAGGCAGGATTTTACATATTCTATTAAAAACAAAAGTCATTAATTAGTAGTGTTGTTGATTTTCAGCAGATTTAATTAGTTAACTTGTACATGTCGATAAGTTGAAAGTCATAATAGACGTGTTTCCAGATAAGGTTTCTTTGTTTTCCGGTCTAATTCTCAATAACTTATCAGCTGCCATGTAATTTGGATAGTTTCAAACCACCTAAATGTGAACTCAAGAAATGTAGAGAATTATATTATAGAAATATTATTTTTATTGAGCGTGGAGAGGTCTCTTCCCTATTATGAGATTAGTTATCTATATTTCGTTCATACCATATTATGAGATTAGCTATCTATGGGTGTACATTTTCGGTTTGGTTTAGGTTGAAGTTCAATATCAAACCAAACCAAACCAAATATGGATCGGTTTGGTTATTTTTCAATCCAAACCAAACCAATGTGATTTTTCAAATCGATTCAAACCAACCCAAAAAATGTCAAGTTGGTTTTGGGTTAATTATCGGTAAAAGCTATAAAACTTAAATTAAATAGGAAACGTAAGTGAATTTTATATTTTTAGTTTTATTTTCTAAATATGTGGTTCAGTTTGGGTTGATAAGTAATTTCACGCAACCCCAAACCGAACTAGTGGTGGCAAAATGGATGGCCCGACCTAACCGTGTCGGGCCCTTAACAGGCGAGGTCGGAAATTTTTATGCCTAAATTTTTTTTTTATATTCTATGCCTTAACCGTCAACCTCAAAAAGGGAATATATATTCTATGCAAGGAAATTTTTTTACCAAAGAACAAATAACTACATCAAAAGTGTCTACAAATAATAAGGAAAAACTTTAAATTTGATTTGAAATAAATAAACAAGATTAATAATAACTTGAATTTTTTTTTCAGAACAAAAAAAAAAAAAAAAAAACTTTTATTTGTATTTTCCAAAAACTTAATAAATATAACTGTTAATTATATAAAAAAAGATAACTTTTAAATATATGTTGGGTTGGAAATAACAGTAAGGCTCATTTGGGCCAGGCCGCACGAACCCAATCTTAGGTTATTGGACCCCTAGTCCAAATGTAAATTTGACCCAGTTCCAACAAATCAAGCTCTTTGGGCTTATATGCGACAATCTGGATTTTGAAATTAAACATACAAGTCTCAATTCGAAATAATCAAATAACACCAATTATGTGTTGGTGTGAGTGGTTCAGCACTCTCATCCCTTAAGCAAGGTTGTGGGTTCAACTCCCCTTGTGAACGGAGCTACACATATTGGGAGCACTTTACCCCTTAGTGGGCTGACCCGGTGCGAGTCCGGATTAGTCGGGGTGTGGTCTAGGCTGATTGCACCGTATGGTGGATCCGCCCCACCCGGAAACCGGATGGTGTAAACCAAAAAAAAAAAAATCAAATAACACTGTGCACTCTTCTAGACTTTGAATAATTTTGTATGAGCAGAATATCTACACACAAAAAAATATCGTGCTATCGTTGGAGAATTAACAAAATAACAAGAAGTAGTGTAGTTATCTTGGAATGCACCCCAATTAATGTACTAAAATGAAAAGAAACTAAATTGAAGCCAAAGCTATAGGTTTCCCCAAATGAAAAAAAAAACCTAATTAAACTTCCAAGTGTTTGATCAATAATGAGAATTGTGATCATAAATAGCTAGCTATTGGACATCTGTGTTAAACTCATAATTAAAAGCAACCAAGCTTATTGTAATGTGGGCAAATCCAAATTGAAGCTAAAGAATTGCCTTTCTTAATTAACTAATTTAAGGTTTGGTTTGAGTTTTATTAATTTGTAAGCATTCGTTGGTATTAAGTCAAAGACTGTCGGACTTAGATTTGCCATTCCAATTCAACCTTACTCAGAAAAACCTTAATTGCTTTGCTATTATTATATCTTTAACTTCAAAGTGACACAACTTTAAAGGGTCATTAACAAATACTTTTTCTTAGTAGATAGACGGCAGTCCACCTCCTTTCTACATTGATAGTGAGGGGTTCGAGTCCTATCATACGTATTTACTAGCATGTGTAGAGAGTTTTCTCTCGATTTGTGGGAATAGATATCCGAACCGTACATGTATTGTATGATCTTGATAGTATGTCTCATTAGTCATGTTATTGTAATAGTTGGTTTCTTTCTTTTAAATAAAATAAATAAATAAAAAATAAAAACTATATACAATGGTGCATATCTAGAAATGTGAGTATAGATGGTGTCCACGATTTGAAAATAAAGTTGTGGCGAATGGAGAGTATGAAATCTTGAAATCCAATCTCCATCACATATCGTCATATCGTCACTTGTCATCTTATCTCTTTCTATCTTTTCCACCATTTGATTCTGCTTGCCTTGATCTTTTACACACCCAATCAGATGGATCATAGACTGACACGTCACTGTTTAACACACCCCTATTAACAAAAAAATGTCAAAATCTTCACATAGTTTTTAACAACTGACTTGTAGACAAATCAAAGAATCTATGGAACATTGATGGTTTGATACTCTTCTAACTAATTTTTTTTTTTTTCTCCTCTTCTTATACCCATTATTGGGACTTTATTCAATTACAAATATCAAAATATCGAATAGTTTTTAAAATTTACTCTGTTTATTAATCGGAAATGAAATAAAAAGAAATCACAAATCGAATTTGATTTTTTAATTAAGTGGGAGGTGAATTAACTTGAGTTTCATTTTCATCACTTAATTCCTTATTTATGGGTCAAATCAAGAACTAATTTTTATTTATGTAGTTAAGCTTCCTCGTTTGTAAAGTGTAAACAAGAATTAAGAAAATAAAACCCAAATAGGAAAATTAAATTTGAAGTCGATTTCATATTTTTGCAAAATTTCAGAAGTGCCCAAAAAATTCATAAAAATTGGTATTTGATTTAGAGAGAAGGGCCCATGAAGAAGGAAAAGAGAGAAGATAGGAGAGAGTGTGGATAAAACGTGCGTTCCACCCGCCAATCAGAATCCAGGAACCAAATTGCAGAGAAATCACAAAATCACAAATTGAGAAATAATACCTTTGAAAAGTCAATAATTTTGTACCGACCAAACCCACCACCACCTTTGTCACACACCAATTCCAATCGAAGACCAAACCAAACACACGCTCTTCTATCTCTCTCTCGCCTTCTGCGAAACTTTAGATTTCGTCTAACACCCCAATAAACCTCTGTACCCTATCTCTCTCCCTCCAACTATTAATTTCAGGGTCTAGGGTTTATTTGGGCGTTTTTTTGTTTTTTTGTTTTTTTGGTTTTTTGGTTTTTTGGTTTTACCGTTTTAGAGATGGCGTTTTCAACTGGGTTTGCTACGGCTTTGGTGTCTGGTTCAAAGGTGGAGACAACATTGTTGTTCAATCCGACGTCGTGTTGCTCTTCTTCTTCTCCGTCTTCGTTTTTGAAGGGTCAACAGATAAGTTTGTTTTGCAAGCCCAATCGGAGCGACAAAAGGATTCAAAGAGGAGTTCGATGCGAAGCTGTTTCGGCTCCTGATGTCTCCAGCATCTCCGCTCTTGAACAGCTCAAGACCTCTGCCGCTGACCGTAATTTTCTTTTTTCTTTTCTCTTTCAGTTTTCAGTTTTTTTTTGTGTTCTTTTACTCAATTTTGGAATTTATTGGTTGAGAGATGCTGGCTTCGTGAATGCATTGCTTGAATCTGATAATGGGTTTTGTGTTTTTATGGGATATTGTCCTTAAAATAAATATATTATTATATTTAATTAATAATCAGCTTAATTACATTCGATCATTGTGTTAATGTGTTGTAAAAGAAGGATCAAAAAGTGCTTTTGATTACAATGTCACAGTTCAATGACCTTGATTATCTAGGGTTTGCATCTGAATTCAACAATTCAATTGTTTTCATTTCGTTATTTATACTGAGAATAGAATTACCTTTTGATAACCTGTGTTATCCTTTTGTAAATTTCTACTGTGGAATTGTATCTACTTAATATTTTCAATTAAAAGTTACATTCCTTCCATGTGATTCGGGCAAAGTAGAGTTTTAAGTGCTATTTATCCCCTTGTTATAGAGGAATAGTTTCATGTGATTGGTGTGGATGCGAGATTTTTTGTTATGCATTTGACATGGTATACCGGTACCGATTTACTGAAATGTTCATATACTGTCTCATTCAGGATATACAAAGGAAAGGAGCAGCATTGTGGTAATTGGGCTTAGTATTCACACTACACCTGTTGAGATGCGTGAAAAACTTGCCATTCCAGAAGCAGAATGGCCTCGAGCTATTGGAGAGTTGTGTGGATTGAATCACATAGAAGAGGCTGCTGTTCTTAGCACCTGCAACAGGATGGAGATATATGTTGTGGCACTTTCTCAGCATCGTGGGGTCAAAGAAGTGACTGAATGGATGTCAAAGGTGTGCTTTCATCCTCCTTCCTTATATCATAATTTGTTCGGCTTCCATAAGAAAACCATTCATTTAGCAAGTTACTGATTATCTTGGAAAAGTAAAGTTAATAATGGAACTGCAATTATACAATTTTTGCCTTTTTATTTTTGTGCGGTATAGGGGTATACATCTTTCTATCACTGGCATTTATTCTGAGAAATTAGTGTAGTATGAGAAATTTTGAAATTGTTTATAGCTGTTAGGCTAATTCATTTTCCATTTGCAGACAAGTGGGATCCCTGTTTCAGAGCTTTGTGAGCACCGTTTCTTGTTGTATAACAATGATGCTACACAACACTTATTTGAGGTCTCAGCAGGTCTTGACTCCCTTGTCTTAGGAGAAGGACAAATTCTTGCTCAAGTTAAGCAAGTTGTCAAAGTTGGACAAGGAGTTGTTGGATTTGGGAGGAACATCAGTGGACTGTTCAAGCATGCAATCACCGTTGGTAAGCGGGTTAGAACCGAGACAAATATTGCTGCCGGGGCTGTTTCTGTGAGCTCTGCTGCAGTTGAACTGGCTTTGATGAAGCTTCCTGAATCTTCACATGTCACTGCTCGTATGTTGGTAATTGGAGCAGGCAAGATGGGGAAGCTTGTCATAAAACACTTGGTAGCAAAAGGGTGCACAAAGATGGTGGTTGTTAACAGATCAGAGGAGAGAGTTGCTGCTATTCGTGAAGAGCTGAAGGGAGTTGAGATAATTTACAAACCTCTATCAGAAATGCTAACCAGTGCTGCTGAAGCCGATGTGGTGTTCACCAGCACAGCATCAGAAACTCCATTATTTTTGAAAGAGCATGTCGTGGACCTTCCCCCTGCTGATCCTGCTGTTGGAAGTTTGAGGCTATTCGTTGATATTTCTGTTCCACGTAATGTGGGCTCATGTGTCACGGATGTTGAAACTGCACGAGTTTACAATGTTGATAACCTTAAGGAGGTTGTGGCTGCTAATAAGGAGGACAGACTCCGAAAAGCAATGGAAGCTAAGGCCATTATTGGTGAGGAATCAAAACAATTTGAAGCTTGGAGGGATTCATTGGAGACTGTTCCTACCATCAAGAAATTGAGGGCATATGCGGAGAGAATTAGAACTGCAGAGCTAGAGAAATGCCTATCAAAGATGGGTGATGATATCTCAAAGAAAACAAGGAGGGCAGTGGATGACCTTAGCCGCGGCATTATGAATAAGCTTCTGCATGGTCCAATGCAACACCTAAGATGCGATGGCAGTGACAGCCGGACTCTGGATGAAACCCTTGAAAACATGCATGCTCTTAACCGAATGTTTGGCCTTGAGACAGATACAAGTCTTTTTGAACAGAAGATTCGAGCCAAAATAGAACAAACCCAAAAGTAAGGTTTGTTGACGACACTTGATTCACTTCCTCAAAGTCGAATAAGAGGAAAACAACATCCTCACCTTGTTAATCTCCGGGGCTTCTGTAATCTTCATTTGAATAGCATATAACAATGTAAGATTCATCCCTGTTTGGGATCTTTCAATTCATTTGTTGGTGTATGTAACTTTTTACTAACAGTCGTTTGGTTGGTTTCGCCTTTCGTGCTTCTACAATTGTTCTCAGTGGCCTTTCGGCTTTTGTAGGATAGAGGAGAGGTTGATTGTTGTACCGAGTCATCCATAGAATTTATGATCTGTATCAAGATACTATAATCCATGTAATTAGTTTGCATATTCTTATATAGAGATGTGGTTCCGTTACATAAGTATCTATTGGGTTTTTTTATTGTCTTCTGATCTCTGCAATGTCTCTAGGTTACTATACCAACTATAGAAGACATAACTTTTTGTTTTTTGAATCCCCCACGGATTCACTTAAATTTGGATTTTCTTCTATTCCATATACATGCACTACTTTACTTCTGCCTTCTGGTGGTTGATTCTATTTTCACCCTTTAGAACAACTTATTCTTCTCTCTTTGAATCTTTCTTTATTTTCTTTACTTTAGTCGCCATCATCGAACCTCAAATTTAGTCGCCATCATCGAACCTCAAATCCAACTGTTCCCAAATCTACTGATGAAAGAAAAACAGAATGGCCACACAAAAGCTTTTTGAAATGGGAATAGCTATGCTAATATTTCAACTGATTACGAATATGCCACAGAAATTCATAATATTTATGAAATCCACAATTATAACGTATGTCGAGCATACAACCCTTTTTATTATTATTTTAGCATACAAGTATACAACCCTTTGAAATTGAATAAAGTCATTAAAAAAACAAAAGGAACCCAAAACCCATTTCCCCCCGTTTCTTTTCAATTTCAATTCTAAATTTTCAATTTCCAATCTGAAAATCGGAATTTGAAATTTAAAATTCAGACATTTCAATCTTTAATTTGACACTGTTAAAATATTCAATCCAAAAAGTAATAAAAATATAATACAAAATACAATACAAAATAAATCTTTTATATATAAATAAAAAGAAAAATAATATATATATATATATATATATATATATATATATATATATATATATATATATATTATTTTGGGGGAAATGGGGTTTTGGGTTTGGGGGTGGCCAGGTGGGTTACCCCCACCACCTCCCCCAAAATCTATTTGAGGGCAAAGTGTGCCCCCGCCCCCACCCCCACCCCCAAAATCCATTTGGGGGCAAAATTAGCCCCCAAAACCCATGGGGGCCCGTGGGGTATAGGGTCCCATAGGGAAACGCTCATCCCTATGTATATAGCACTTTTTTAATTTTGACTTGCGCAATTATCACCCATTTAATAACTCTTGTTTTATTAGCACCAAATAGGTGGTGACACCAAAATATCTCTACTATTCTTTTACTTTTATTTTTCATTTTTCATTTTTAATTTTCTCTATTTTTCTATCTCCTTCTTCCTCTCCTTTCACAACTCACAGAAACTCCTCTCCGATTTTTTTTTTTTTTTTTCATTTTAATTCGTTCTTACTTCGTTGGTAAAATTCGAGACCAAAATCGAAGTCCACCCAGGTTATTTTTTTTCCTGCAAATTTGAGACTTATTTGCAATTTTGAGACTTATTAGGTAAAATTCGAGACTTATTGGTAAAATTCGAGACTAATTGCCTTCTTCTTCATCGCGATGGAGGTCGTTCAATGGTGAAAGTGACGAGCCAATGACGGCGTCGGTTGACTTCGAAGATAGTCAGATCTGGAAGATCGGATGACGCCGAGTTCGTTGGCGCCATTGGTTTCATCAGATTCGCGACGGATCGTCACAAATATGACGATGGTTCAGGTTTGGCTTCGTTTCTCTCTTCACACAGCTCGAAACTGAAAACGAACACTTTTGTTATAACAATTGGCACTTGACAAACGTTTACCCGGTGGTTTTGTCAATCAACTCACCGGTCGGTGGCGGAAACTCCATTGATCTGAGTAGTGGTGACCCCGGTTCGGTTTCGGTTTGGGTTTGGATGGAGCCCCAAACTGAAACCGAAACTGTAACTGTAAAATCGGTTTGGTGACCGGTTTCAAACCGTCGGTTTTTCGGTTTCGGTTTCGGTTTTTTCCAGTTTCGGTTTCGGTTTTTTTTTTTTTTTTTTTTTCAAACCTTATGCCACGTGTCAGTGGTATTTGCTTAGACGCTGCCACGTGGCAGCGTCTGATTGGCTTTATTTATTTATTTATTATTTTTTTAAGAACCGGTGGTTTACAGCGGACAAAATCGTCGGTTTAACCGCCGGTTTTATCCAGTTTTTGCCCGGTTTAGTCTATTTTTAAAAGGCGCTGCCACGTGGCAGCATCTAATTGGATATAATTTTTTTTTTTAATATCAAAAACCGGCGGTTTAACCGAAACCGAAGGTTTTGGCTGTTTTTGGCCCACCATAAACCGAAACCGAAGCCGAAACCGAAATCGAAACCGAAACCGTGTGGTCCGGTTTCCAACCGGTTTTAAAACCGTTGGTTTCGGTTTTTGATTTTCGATTTTCGGTCCAGTTTTGACCGTACGGTTCCGGTTTAACCGACGGTTAACCGGAACCGTGGCCACCACTAGATCTGAGCTCCATCAATGGAGGTTTTTGAATTAAAAAAAAAGGACTGATAAGAGAAAAGAATAGAAGAGCTAGGGTATTTTTGTCCAAATTCCATCTTTGGTGCTATTTAACCTAGAGTTATTAATTTTCCAAAAAGTGCTATATAATTTTTCAACCCTACAAAAAAAGGACAGACTGAATTTTCATGCACCCCTCTTAGAACAAGAAGCATGGATAGACCTGTGCCCACCCTGGCCCCCTTAACAAAATTAAAATAGCAAAGAAAAAAAATTGAATTAATTAAATAATTAATTTTAATTCTTAGTTAGAGTAAAAAAAAAAAAAAAAAAAAATTTCCCTTTTCTTCTTTTTATAATAACAATTATTTCTCTCTATTCTTCAAATTTGGTTCAATCTATTTATCAACATCAACATTCAGATGTGTTTGAGTGAATGTTATGGTTTTAAATATTTTATTTTGTTACTTAAAATAAAATAAATAAAATATTTTGTTTTGTTTTGAAATTCAGAACATTGTATTAGTATATTTCGAATGAATCAAACTAATATAAGAATATTATATAATTTAATTAGTGTTCGCATTTGCTTTTCAAGTTTCTCTTATAATTTAATTTGACTTTTTAAATATAAAATAAAACTTTGTAACGTTTTTATTTATAATATACATTTTAAAGGTACGCATCAATATGTCCTCAAAACTAGGTGATGTCGATGTTCAATAAAAAAAAAAAAAACAATTTATAGCCTACCCTAATCTTCAATCCTGGTTAGTGGTTACGTCCGTCAAGAAGGCTGAACAGTGACACGAAAGGGTAATTTGGGAACTAAGAAAATATATTTGTAAGAGGGTTGTTAATTGTTATCTGTTAACTGTTGAGATGTAGTTGGTGAGGTACAAATAACATCACTCTTGACAGAGCAGGCCCATCTCAACCCAAAGTGAAGTCCAAACCTGAAACCAAAAATGTGTTTTGCCTTTTCTTGTGGGGGTGCCAACAGGCCTTCCATCCATCAGTCAAAGGCTAAACCCAAATACAAATATCAACCTTGTCTAAGCATTTTTGTTTTTTAATATTTTTTTACGAAATCCGATAACGAACCGGTCATGAATCATTACGTTCATATCAAGATCAAACACTATATTTACTCCACGTACACACTTGTAAAAGCACACTATTCACTCAAACCCTCAATCCCCCACCACTATCGTGAAAGTGAAAGTGCAAACACCCGAGCTAAAAGGAGATATGTCTAAGATTTTTTACATAATCATATTCATCGTTTTTCATTTAGGAATCCCTTCCAACCCCATTATTTCGTAATGAGCTAAAGTAAGTATCATTTATTTATTAAACCGAGAGAATGGGAAATTAAAATATGGCTTGTACTTTGTACAGACACCATTATTTATCTACTATTCGAAGTACTGGGAGTAACAGTGATGGGTTTGAAGTAACAACAGGAGATTGATATGTCTCTACGACACACTACAGAGTAGGGAACCCAAAGACAGCTAGCGAGACTCACTGCACTGTTTTCGGCCACACCTCCTCTTCTCCATTTCTAGCTCACCACAAACAACAATCCGGGTCCACGACGTTGCCTCTGCTTTTACTATATCTCTCCTTCAGTCCTTCTTGTCTTCTAAAAACCCAACTTCTATATCACATTCCCAGTACATTATTTTTTGAAGATAGTTAAAATTCTAATCATTTAGATTCTTGCATTCTTGGAGTAAGGAGCATATTAATGCTACAAGTCATTTTAGCATTAAGTAAGAGATCTTCATCTTCCAAAATAATAGGACTTGCTCAAATTTGATAACAATCTCTAGGGAATATTGAAGTGGCTTGAAACAGAGAAACATCAAAAATCTTTCTTGCCCATTTTTCTCACTCTTTTTCCCTAGAAAGTCTGAAAGGAAAATCTCCTAAAAGAAACAATAGAAAGTATGGTCATTAAAAGGGCTCTCCATATTATAAGAGTAAAGATCAATCCTTGGAATATTTCAACAAAATAACGTAAAATTACTATGATGATCACATTCATATACTGTAACATATATGAAAACAGGACACAGCAAAGAGAGAACCACAAAATTCAGTAGCAACAAACAATACAAAAGGTGTTGTTAAAGTCATTGAAAACGTGGACCTGCGGCTCCCCACATGTGTGCTTTTGTTGTTCAAATACTAACTACTAACCCAGTTAGTGAAGCTAGACTAGATGGGTGGTCCCCGATTCATATCTCTACGTCTCTGTGGTCTGGTGAGCCAATGCCAGCAGGAACTCTTATTGATGGACTGCAGTGAAATGGATGGACCATATATATATATATATGCTGTAGTAGCTACCGAGACATATTGGACCAGACGATGAACTGTTCAATTACAGTCCATGCGCAGCAGATCAATAAGCCTTTGAAAGCTAAAGGTACAAAGAATGAGTTCAAATAATGGCCTCATTGAGTCGGCACGTGCAGTGCCAAAATAGTAACACCTTAAATGAGATTGTTTTGACATTTTCATTTTACATCTCCAAAAGTATCCAGACAATCATGTAAATTCTTTACTTTTATATCACAAACATATAATATACGATTGTAGAATTGCAAAGAAATTGGAAAAAAAAAAGGGATGGGTATGGTCTCAAAAACAGTGCATGGAGTGGCAAAATAATAAGCACCAAGAACATGATTGCAGTCACTGGAGATAAAAGGTTGGGTGTAAAAAGGAGATATATGTTATGAATTATGATAACAAGGAAATGATTCAGTCATCATACCCACCACAATCATTTTGTCCTTCCAAAAACCACCAACCAATCAAAACCCCAAATCAAAAAGAAAAATAAACTAGCATTAATTTACAACATTTTTAGAATTGATAAAAATCAATTGGGGGTTCTTTCTTCTTCTCTAAACATGTAATTTGAAAAGACAAGACTAAAAACAATCACCTAATGGAAATAGGTGTGTGGGCCATTTCTCTCTAATTTTGTTTCCCTGTTTTTATCCTTTCTAAATCAGAAATCAAAAAAAAAAAAAAAAAAAAAGGCCCGCGCCGTCTGCTACCAGCTTGTCCCTACTATTATATTCTTCATGTTTCAAATTTCTAAAAAACAGAGAAAACAGAGAGATTAGAATCTAGCGTTTTCGAAGCCGTGCAAGTCGCTGACTCTATTCATCGACTTCTTCATCATAGCCACTTTAGCCAGCTTCTCAGCCGCTCTCCAAGCCGACGTCGGCGTCAGTGGCTCACCATTCTCATCCGTCATTACCGTCGATTCCCTCTCGTTCCCTCTTCGCCGTTGGATCATCTGCTGCCTTTGCTCCAACAGATACTGTTTCCTCCAATGCAATTCTGCCAGCTCCACTTCCAAGTTTCTAACATATTCTTCGGCTGACTCCGAGCTGGAGTGGATCAACAATGCTCGAGCCGATGCGAGCAAATGATGCGCGCTTGTGAAATCGTTTTGCTCTATCAATCTACGTGACTCTGCTACAGCTCGTGTAGCGATGAACATGTTTCTCAGCCGTTCGATCTTAGGTGATGAAGATCTAGCGGCATGTGGGCAAGGTATCAAAAGCGCCTGATCTGCGCCGTATACAACCTCTTGAGTGGCGGGGTCTTTGTAAAGACACCTCACAGACATCACATGGTGGGACCCAACTGCTGATGTTGGCACTCTCAGCTCCACGAGTAATTCCTTTTCTTCCTCGGCGTATAGGTCGACAAGTCGTACTGAGCCGGAGCTGAGAACTGTGGGACGTCCGTTGCATGAGTAAACGGCTGAAATCTCGGCTGGCGCGGAGCCAGATGCGAAGTTGAGCTGGATTCTTAAGTCTTGTACTACAACGCTCAACAAACCACCCACGCATTTCGCGAAGGCGTCTTCTGCTGGCTCGTGGCTGTAGCCGCCGCTTTGTCCAAACCCAAACGTATGAACCGGGATCTCGATGTGAGCGAAACGAGTAGACGACGCGTGGCTTGCACCGAGCCGTTGATTTGAGTTATTTACCTGGACCCGCTCATCGTGACCGTCGGATAACAACATGATACTAGCAACAGGATTTCTCTCCCTCCGATCTTCAAGCACCTTAGTAGCTTTCCTCAAAGCATCTCCAACGCTAGTCCCTTGACCACACACGAGCCGGTCAATGATACGGCGAGCGGCGCGCTGACCTTGAGCTGTCATTCTCCGCAAAGGCAACAACCTCTTTGAAGTAGCAGAGAAAGCCACAATAGAGAGCCGATCGGCTGAGCCGAGAGAGGAAATGACTAGACGCATGGCGCGTTTTAGCATTTGCAGCTTAGATCCGGTCATGCTTCCGCTTATATCAAGTACGGTCACCAAATCAATAGGAGCTCGATGCGACGCCGTTTCACTACTGCTCTTGATAGTTGCTGACGGAGGTGGCGCTTTCACCGTTAATGCAACCGCGTATGTCTCGTAGTTTTTTCCAACCGATATAACGGCAGATTCAGGTAAAAGTCTAAGCTGGACGTTTCTTAAATCTCTGCCGTCTAATTGGACTTGATCAGATTTCAATGAAGATGAAGAGTTTGAATTTACGAAAAAACCTTGAAACTCTTCCACGTCGTCTTCGTGATCTTCTCCGACATTCTCGTTTGCTTCCGGTATGGGAATGAATCGTGAACCAGCTTTTGGAGACAATAATGGCTCATCGTCATCGTAGGATCTTGATGAATCCGACGGTGGTGCTACTTTAACAAGCCTTGGTGAAGAAGATTCAATAATCTTTTTCTCGTCGACTTTCGTCTTGACGGTGTCGTTTTGTTGGTTGTTGCTGTTAATGGTTTCTGGGGTGGGATTCTTGTGGGCGGCGAGTAAAGGAACGTCTTTCCAAGTGGTGTTGCAGACGGGACAGATGAGAGAGCCATGCTTTCGCACGTGTGAGGCTATACAAGGGAAGTGAAAAGCGTGTGAGCACTCTGCCGTGTAAATGGCAGTGCCCTGACCTGTCTTCACGCTGTTCAAGCAGATTCCACAGCTACTCTGGAAAATAATAAAAACCATAAATAACCATTAGCAAAAAAAAAAAATCAAATATATATATGCCATTTTTTTTATGAGATCTCAGAAACTGAAAATGCTTACTCTGAACTTGAAGCTGTTCTTGAAGAGAGATAGCTTGAGTGGAGATCGAGGAGAGGATGGGTTAGAAACCAGAACTGGTTTGGTAGTAGTCTTGGTTGCTGATCTGGGTGTAGTACTGGTCTTGCATTGTAGAACTCTGGGGCTCTCATTAATAGGAGGCCCTTCAAGAGACGTGTTGTTTCGACAACGCAAGCTTGGGCTTGAGACCACTGGTTGAGACTGAGACTGCAACCGTGGAGTAGAAGGGTTGCTACTACCTGTGAAAAACCCTAGCTTTGTACAGCTTCTGGGGCTTGGGCTAGCACTGGGACTCGGACAACTTTGTTGCTGCTTCTCTGAAACCGCCGTGGTCACTTCTGAGTCTCGAGGGATCGTCGTGCAAAACGCTCTTCTCCAACCAGTACCCATATTGTCAAACACAAACCAAAACTAGTACACACTCTTTTTACTCTGCTTTTTGACTAGTATATATTTCTCTATCCCCAGCTTTGTTTACCCTTTCAGAGACTTAGAAAATGATAAAGAAAGAAAAAGAAGTTTTGTTTTTGATCGATCTGGGACTGTCACAGAAGACAAAATGGTAGGATCGAGTTCAAGAGATGCGAGCATGGGATCAAACGAAAATAAAGTAAAAAAAAGACAAACAGAGCTCTTTCTCTGATTATAAAGATTAGAAAAAAAACCCAGACTTCTCTCTATTCCTTTTCTATATTGCTCTTTTCACTCTCTCACTAGATAACCCCAAAAAGATCTCTGAAACCAAAAGGTTTTTTATGATCTTCTCTTCTCTCTCTCTGTCTATCTATCTCTCGCTTTCTTCCTTATCTTTTCTTTATTTTTCTCTGCGTGAATGTGATATAAAGAGAGATCGAAGTATCGAACCTCTCTTATACAGATTATATTCTTTGGAAAAGTTAATTCAAGGAATTTAACCTTGGTAACCGGCACGTGTTGGGTGTTTATTTTTTTACATTACCGGTCAACGGCCGTGGATTTTCACTGTATAGTATAGTTTTGGAGCACGTTATGGTCACCGACCTCTAATCTCATCATCAGACATCAGTTTTGTTAGTATATATATGCTCCATGCTCTCTCTATGTGTAAACATACTCTATCTCTTCACGCGCCGCTGTATCTCTATGAATCACGGCACGTGGGTTTCACACTCACGCAATTGCAAGTGGATCCAAACAAAAAACAACTGCTTATTCATGCATGAGCCACGTATGGTAGGTGCCAGGAAGTTATTATCCTATACACCACAAAGTACTAGGAAATTTCTTGTTTCTTTAAGTAATAGCCGTTGGATCAGGTATGATCGATCAGGCTTCATCATCATGTTAAAATCTAATTTCGTTATATCAGCGTACGGATGAGATGGGAGGGGACCACAAAAAATCAAGAATTTGAAGATATATACATAGGTAGTTACCAACTTACTATATAAACAAAACAAGTTTCCATGCAGAAGCAGCTGCAGCCGTAAATTAATCCAAGTAGGAACCTAGGATGCTGCAGGCTATATAGGAAATATTTTTCAGAGTTAAAAACAAAAACAGTAAAAAAAAGGTTTTTCGAATTTTGATAATGTGAAACAGTATAATGCATATACAGCTTAGCAAATCTAGGGTGATTAATGAGGAAATCACTGTAGAAAAGTGAATTCAATATAGGGCTCAGACAACCACATGTTGGGTCGTTTCTAGGAGTGTCAGTGGTTCGGAGACCACTGCGTATAGGAGCATACACAGTACACGGAGGCCAGAGCTAGCTTTTTTTTTTTTTTTTTTTTTATATATGTTTGTGGGTTTGTGTTCTACTGTTCTACCATTTGTGTTGTTCACGCCAAATATCTTTCGCCATTTTTTGTCTTGGTTTTAAGGTCGTCCTCGTGCACTTCATGTTTCACTAGTCCATTGTAGGGTCACATGGCCTTTGGTTTTCTTACTTCAAACTCTTATTAGGGGTAAATAGTGTTAGTAGTAACTCACCTCACTCACTGTTAATTCTCAATATCTTGTATTACATTGTTTTGATGTGTACAAAAGGAATGCTTCAATATCTTGCATGCATTTCATGTTTTGATGTTAGTATGTCACATGGCATAGATCTATTCATTTGGCTGCATTGCACATATAGTTTACTGAAGTATTTCTCCTCCATTTAATGCTCTTTCAAGTTATAGAACTAACTAAACTAATACATTTATGGTTAATTTTAATCTACTCTTTCTTAAACACATGTTTAATTTGTTTGTTTTTTTATTTTATTTGGAGGAGTGGGATTTCAACTTGGAAACTCTATTTTGTTGAGAGGTATATTAATATATAGTTACCACACCAAAGTAGTATGTCTTTGACCACTCCTTAAACACGTGATAAAAGGACCTTTTAAAATCCATAAATACATTGAAAATTAATGATATTAACCAATATGTAAATAGTAATGTTACATGTATCAATTTAAAGTGAAAGTTTAATTCAACTAGTGTATATATATATACAGAGTGTCGTAACACATCTAATTTTATGAGGTTGGTCCAGTTGTATACTCCTTACACCTACACTATGAGGTCCCCTCTTATAAAAATATCGAAACATCCCCTTTATGTTATAAGGGTTTAAATCACATATTTACTCATTAAATCGTAAAGTGTGCGGATATCACTCTCTTCTAACGGGTGTTAGAGCATTTTCAAAATACTCTTCTATTTTCACTCTTCAAATGTCTATTTGCTTACCTATGTGGCAATTTGAATAGTGAAAAAAGAGAAGCCCCTCCAAAAGACTTTTCAATTATAAATATGTTTATATTATTTTAATGAAAGCACTCAAATTCCTTCCCCAACAAATCTAATTACCCTCTATTTTTTTCAAGTTAGAAATAATAATATGTTATTATTAAATATTCAATATTAGGGGGGTGTATTCAATTAGGATTCTTGAGGACATTTAAAGACATTATAAATCCTGGTGTATTCAATTTGGACATTTAAAGACTTTAAAAGAGTCCATATGAATCCAGTGGTATTCAATTAGGATTTATATGGACTTTTAAAGAATCCTTCCAAATCCAGGTGTATTGAATTGGGACTTTAAAAATGTCTACAAGAATCAAGGTGTATTCAATTAGGACTGGATTTTAAAGGATTTTCTTAAGTCATGGATTTTGATGGATTTTGGTGGACTTGATGGTGAAAGATATAAATATCAAATGTCATAACATGTCCAGCCTTCTCCCCAAAGATTTTGGTGGATTTTGCTTTCCCTCTCTCTCTCAAATTAGAAACGAAAAGCACTAATATGTAAAAATTAAAAAAACCGATGCATGTGAGAATAATAAGCTCATATCCCCAGTATATTCTGTGAATTAAAAAGGAAAAAAAAAACTGCACATAATTATATATGTGAGAATATGTTGCAGTCACATAATTATATACAGTATAACAAGTACAAAACTCACTACGTGCCAGAATTACACAAAACAACACCAAATTAATCGGTATAGCCTTCAATCAAACACCAAAATGCTCACTCTTTATTAGCTTTTTTTTTTTTTTTTTTTTTTTTTTTTTTGAAAAACTCTTTATTAGCATTTTATTTTAAAGAAAAATAATTCATCTACACTTCATGCAAGCAGTGCCTTTACGCAGATAAGCCTTAGCCAATTTTGGGTTCAATTCAATCGATTTGTTTGCATCAGCAACAACCTCAGACTATATATATACACAAATATAGATTGACTGGTGTATCAAATTTTGCTCATTCTAACTTCAAAGGTTTTTTTTTATAATTAGCTATAATTAGCTTACTATTGATAAGTCAGAGATAACAAATTCATGAAAGCCTTAGCTAATTTTGGATTCCATTCAATCACTTTGTTTTCATCAGCAACAACCTCAAAATATATATATATACGCAAATATAGATTGACTGGTGTATCAAATTTTGCTCATTCCAACTTCAAAGGTTTTTTTTTATTTTTTATAATTAGCTATAATTAGCTTACTATTGATAAATCAGAGATAATAAATCCATGAAAATCCTTGGATGTCTAAACAAATCCATAACAGTCTGAAATAGATGTCTAAACAAATCTATAAAAGTCTAAGATGAATGTCTAAACAAATCAATGAAAGTCCATGTGGATTTATAAAAGTCTGTAGAAATCCATAAAAATCTGTCACTTAAAAAATGTCTTTAAATGTCTTCAAAAATCCTAAAAAATCCTAATTAATCCTAATTGAATACACCCCCCTTAGTCTCATTTTAAAGATCTAGATGAGACCTTTCTAACCGTATAATATATATGATGATAAAATTTATAAATTAAAACTTATTATATATTAATTGAATTTAATAAAAAGATAAAATGATATAGATGTCAAATATTAATGATGATGTGATATAAAAAATAATATAATAACAATTGAAGAGGGAGAAGTTGCTTTTCAATATTGTAGAGAGAGAAACAAAATCTTATTTTAAGAATCTTATTTTAAGAATCCCATTTGAAGAGTCCCATTTGAAGAGTCTGCTAGAGCCAAATATGCTGATATGGCTCGTTTGACTTTAACAAATATCTCATTTGAAGAGCTTTTGGAGATGCTCTTACATTCTAAATTGTGATTCTAATATTTGATCCCGGTGAAAACCGGCATTAGTGGCATATTATAGCTTTCAAAAATCTAAAAACAAATTATAAGGAAATGCATTGAATAATAATATTAAGGGTAGTGTTAACCTATATTTATGGAAATACAAGCACTGTATTTATTGTAACAAAACAATAAATATAACAGTTGACATGTGCTTTTATTTCTATAAATGGGAAGAAAGTAGTTATCATGTACTTTAAGGGCACATGTTAACACTACCCTAATATTAATTAAGAAATTGTGGAGCTGCAACCTCCAAAATGAACCAGTGATAGTAAATAGCTTATTAAAGTTAGCAACACTTCCAATGTGTTAATAAATTTTGTACCTTCCCGAAAAACAGAGAGAGAGAGAGAGAGAGCATGACATTCACATTTCACCTTCACATTTTACAATTACTCTGAAACAAACAAAGCGACTTGACAGCAAGTAAGGACGTTTGTCATCAACAGTCAATAATTCCCACACTCACGTGGGTCCCCAGTCCCCACCCCCCCAAAAAACCCTAGAAATTTAACGCCGTTTACCCTTTGCTGCTGACGTGAACTTTTCAGACATGGGAAACCCCAATAACAAGTTTCGAACTGGGTGGTTCATGGTTGTATCATTTGTCAACTCCTTCCGGGAATAAAGTATGATACTCCACTTCCAGTCCAATCTTCACCTAATCATTTTTTAATGAATTACCATGTTTAATTCATTAATCCAAGTTAGGCAAAGCAAATCCACTTTTTTTACACTTTGCGTGTAGAAAACGAGAAGGTTTAATTATAATTAAATTGGCTTTTCTCTTTTTGGATAGGCTATACAAGGTAGGTTTAGTGAAATTTGTTTAACCAATTTTTCTCTTGCAGTGTGGTGCTCGTGTTTCTTGAGACAACACTCAACTTCTTCAATATATATTCATTGCACTCCGGCAATGAAAGACACAAATCTGCAGTTACTGTTGTTGCTGGTTTCGAGTTTTTTTTTACTGTTATAATTGGCTAATCAACTCGGATTTCGTCCACATTCAAAGTACTCCAATAATTTTAATAAGATAGAATTCACACGAAATTCAATGCAGTATCCGATATATATATAGTATCGATACATATAGTGTAGTGTTAACCACTTAACCTGTGTTACTACATTTATTGTAATAAAATAATAAATACAATATATATATGTTTATTTCTATTTATAGAAATAAATTGATTATTAACACTACACATATATATTACGAGATTAAAATATATACCAACTATAAAATCTGCGGACCTTTAAAAAATAAAATCTGCAGAGTTTTGATTTAAGACTTAAATTAGAGAGACGTATAGTAGAGTAGTGTATGTAGTGCATATTGTTCATCAAGTCATCAAGTTTAGTAGCTTCATACATGGGTGATGTTATGTTATGTTGTGTCACATATAAAAAGGGACAACCCGATTAGAGAAAAATGTAAACAAAGTATAAATTAAGTCGTAAGAAAATATTGTTTATCTTTTATTCATTATGAAAATGATAAATATACTCTTAAATTTTACTGGTTAGTAAGTGCACATGTTGATACGTCTACTTGTGATTTTAATTACAATAATACCACATAATTGACGTATTTTTTTCTATTATTTACCATATTGCTATCAATAATGCTAAACATCTCACATTTTTCATCTCACATTTTTCATCCCACTACATGTGGTATGTGAGGTGTCAAATTGTGAATGGATACACATTTATCTCACCTACCCCATGTATCCACTCACAATTTGACACCTCACATGCCACATGTAGTGGGATGAAAAATGTGGGATTTTAGGTGGGATATATAACATTACTGTATTACTATTCAATAATTCAAATATACACTTATCCATCAGAAAGGCAGCAATCAATACACTCCCCGATGATTGTATCAACCATTGTTCTTACTCGTTATTATGAAATTTATTAAAAAGAAACAAGAAAGGTATAAGTTTAAAATCTCTACGAAAAAGTGTCCAAGGAAATTACCTTATTTATTATAAGGATGAAAGAAGAATGAGTCACATTAGCATACAAAATTGAATGGAAGTGGTATTTATGGCCTCATATCGGAGAAAGGATGCTGGTGCATCCAATAAACAGTACATTTTACTTTCAAATTATATCATATTGCATATAGATAGATCTGATTAACTATCCATACCACATCTACCGTATATATATCCAAATGAACATGCAATCCAAATGAAAAATGCATGTTCTATTGGATGCATATCTTATATCTACTATCTTATACTTCTCTCCTTGTGGTGGTGTACGTCGTTTTTATTATATTGTTTTTGAAGGATATGTTGAGACCTTCGAAATCAAACGCTATATACGAGACATATATATCTACTTCTATAATTAACGAGAAAACTCTTTACAAATTTTCATAAAAATAAACATGAAGAAACTCAAACTCCAAACAATAACGTGGAAGAAGAGATGTATACCTCTATCGAGAGATGATGTGCTGGAGGGGTCATTTTTAGACTTCAAAATAATACGATACGTACAAGATATTGAAGCCTAATTGTATCTTACATTACATGTCTACTCAATAATAAGAATCCACTCAATAATAGGACGTTAACTTTTCATTTTAGGTATTTATGTTAAAGAAGATCAATTGGAAGAAATAATTAAGATGCTAATCAAGGAATATTAAATGCATAGAGTGGTGGTTAGGTTTGCTGCATGGTCCAATTATGCTTTTGTGTTTTTACATGTCTAAGATCATTAATAATTTTAATATCACCCAAAAAAATAATAATTGGTTCGATCGATGTCGACGTAAATGGTATCTCAATGAAAGTGGGCACTTACGACTTTTAAATACCCTTTTTAATTTTTAATTATCATTTTTCTTCTTCTTCTTCTTTTAAAATAAATAAATAAATATTTTAATTAATTTATTAATTTTTTTAAGTTTGAATACGTCAACAACATTAATGCATGCAAACTTGCAAAGTGAGTATTTACGAGTTCCAACATTAATAGAAGTATTTAACTCTCTCCGTGTGGGCCCCGAATACGTTATGACGTGGCTTTGGCATACCATGTGGGCTGCCCATGTCATCACCATGTCTCTTGTTCTATCTCCACGTGGCATCATCCTTACTTGTTCGGTCAAACTTGTTGACTGAAAAAAATTTAATGAAAACAATAGTGATACTTTAACTGAAATCATGACACCATCTCTGTTTTTTTTTCAAAAGAACCTTCTTAACTTTCCATTTTTTTCATTGCGATAAAAAATAAAAAAATAAAAAAAAAAAATCCATTTTTTCTTTCTTTCTTTAAATTTGAAGTTCAATAAATATACATACTCTTATAAATAAATAAACAAGCTATTAGTACAGTCATTAAATGCATTTAAATTCATTTATACAGAGTTTTCTCACTGTATTTATGGATTATATATTTTCAATTCATATAAATAAATATTTAGACCGTTCATTTGGTCATTTAATTTCAATAAATCCTAATACTGTACACCCTATATCAGATTTCAAAAAAAGTTTTTTGTTTTAATATGAGAGTAATATTTATTTATTTATTTATTTTTATGGGGATAATTGTAATGTCATTTCTTGTGATACGGGCCGGACCCCACCCACCTCCGGGTCCTACCATTTGGTGCTCTAACCAAATGGTTGGGATGGCCAAAACTCTCATAATTCATAGACCATACCGTATTATGTTATAAAGAGATCAATTAAATACTTTTAAAATAATAATAAATAAACAAATAATAATAAGGTTCAACTTTTAGAACAGGACAATAAATAATGATTGATCCAAAATCACAAATTTCATTTTATTTTTTTTATTTTTTTGGCCTTGCGAAGAAATTCCAAAGTTTTAATTTTATTTTGGTCTGACCTGTAGTTTGGATTTACACAAAATTATCATTATTTTATAAGTTTTATTGAAAAGAAAAAAAAAAAAAAAAATTTAATTTAGGTCTACAAGGGACAGATTCATCTGTTTTTGGACAACTTGCATATCATCATGTAGTTACCAATTAAATGTTTTTATAATAAGTTAACATTATTTAATATAAAAAATGAACTATATATAGATATATTCTTTGGCTACTAATTATTCTAATAATAACCAATAAAGAAAAAAAAAAATCAACTAACCTGACCAAACCCCACATAAATTCATGACCAACAACAATAATAAATTTGATGAAGCACCTGGTTCTTAATTATTATTATAAATAGGATTAATTAGTTAATGTTGCTATTAAAGATTTATAATTTAGGAAAATGCCCATAAATCACATGACATTAACTGGACACCCCATATGGGATGAGATCCCATCATCTCACAAACTCCCAAGTTGCTTTTACTTAATTAATGCCTTCAATTTGGCCATTATTTAATTAAGGTTTGTATTAATTCCAGTTATATAATATTAAATGATGTAAATATATATATAAAAAATCACTTTACATAGTTAGGTGGTATTTCATAATCACTTAATATATGTTTTTAGGATACCATTTTAATAAAATCCTATTATTAATTGAAGAAAAAAAAGAAGAAGCACAAAATCACTGTCATAGAAGAACCTTTTTGTATTTTTTGTATATTTTTTTTTCTGGATTAAGAAGTACCATTTATTATGCAATGGCCATGTGTGAATTGTGATAGAGAAACAATGATCAGATCCTTAAGTGTAAGATAGTTGAGAATTAATTGTTTAAACTGTTTATAGTTAATTAATTATTAGTCGTGGGATCCCAAATCGCATAAGGGGATGAATAGATAATTAAGATTACTTAGATTTGATTATGTAATTAATTAGGATTATAATTAAAAATGTGACATTAATATTCTTCTTTCTCCACTTACCTTTCTTAAACCTAATGTTGCATATGCGCTGGCGACGGCATGGCCTTGTCATAAGGATTTTGGAATCTTAGTATTATTATTTTCATTTATGTTTTCTTCACCTTCTATCATAGTACAGAAGGAAATAAAATAAATTTCAGTAAGGAGAGAATTACAGTTTTTTTTTTTTTTCTTGAGAGTTTTGGTATTATTATTTATTAAAAACAATTTTGAACGTTTTTTCTAAAAAAAATAAAAAAAAGTAATGACAAGAAGAGATTGGTTTAATAATAATCTTTTCGTCCCCACCGACATAGTTCAGTTGGCAGATAGACGAGTTTGGGACTTGGGTAGAGTTGGACATTTGGGCGAGGTGGGGGAACCTACCCCAACCCTATTTCCCCATTCCCCCATTCCCCCATTTCTTTGAAAGGGGGGTGGGGCCCCATTTCCCCATATACATTTATATATTTTTACTTTTCTTTTCTTAAAAAAAAAAAAAAAAAAACTTTAGCTTTAAATTTGTTTAGACTTTTATGTGTAATACTATGTTACTATAGTTATTTGTATTAATTTTGGATTAAATTAAATCAATTATATATTTTAGATTATTTATTGGATTGGATATCAAAACAGAGTGAATCGAACAATTGGAATAATTGAATTTCGAATCTCGAATTCTAAATTTCGGATTTCGAATTGAAAAATATTAAGATTAAAAATGGAGGACGAGTGTGGGGGCAGGGGAACTTTCCCCCAAACACCCCCATCCCCACTTTCCCCAAATGGGGTTTGGGGGCGGGGGTGGGGGGACCCTCCCCTTCCCAAATGGGCCCCCACGCCCATCCCTAGACTTGGGTAAATGATTTCCAAGTCAACGGCTCGAATCCTATCAATAACAAAAAGCTTAAAAAAAAATAAAAAATACCTGGTCTAAAAATCTCGCACCTAATAATAATAATAATTATTATTATATATGTATATATTTAAATAGAATATCTTGTGAAAAAATATTGATTGTTTTGATAACTTACATTAATTGGCTAGTGAAGTCACATGGATCACAAGTTTAATAACAAAATAGAAAATGGTGTGTAAGAGAATATCCTTCGAAGTTGAAATAAGTAAAGAATAATAGGCAATAGTCTTAAGAGGTGTAGATCAATTGGTAGATGGACGAGCTTGAGGTTTGGGTAAATAACTCTCAAGTCAACGACTTGAATCCTACAAATGGTAAAAAACTTCAAAAAAAAATACCCGGTTTAGATAGGTGGATAGATAGAAACCGTTAAAAAAACTAAAAAAATAGGCAAAGTAAATTAATGAAAATGAAAGATTAAATTTTTATTTTTTATTTTGAAATAAAAATGAAAGATTAATTGGTTGTTTAGATGTTGACACTTGCCATTAATGGGGCACATGTCATGAGCTTATAAATAACTACTAGAATCTCTAACTACCTTATAAGTTATATATATTTAATTTATATATTTAATATTACCATCCCCAACATCAACCTTTAATTTATATTTAGTCTAAATGTATAATTTAATTTGTCCATACCACCAAGCCCCTACTTGCCATTTTTAAAAATAATCATGTACATCTCTTGAGTCTTGAATGAACAACTAAACAAAAATATAAAGTTTCGATTAATTAAGGCGATTTTTGTTAATTTGTGATCTTTGTAAAAAAGATTGTCAAACATTTACACTATTTTCCAATATATATATATATATTTTAAATAATTTTTTGTTGTTGTATTTCTTAAAATAAAATGAAATAGTATAATGAATTATACAGTTTTTCTATTATCAGTTCGAACTGATATATCAGTTCCTTGCATGTGGGTTATTGGATTTAAAAGATGTTTTGACAAATGTATGCAGTCAAGTCAAAGTATTTAAATCCAATGGCTCACATGCAAGGAACTGATATATCTTTTGTCAGTTCTAACTGATAATAGAAAAATTGATGAATTATATGAGTTACTTTTTTAGTGATATTTATGGATTGTCAATCAAATTTTAATACTTAAAAATTTAAATATCCTTAAACAAAATAAATTGGGATTCTTTGTTCAAATATGTTCATTTGAATCGTATATAATATGTTTTATATATATACCACACATTTGGTGATTGTGAATCAATGATACATGTTATCTTAATTAGTAGCTGTTCTTAATTTCATTAATCTCTAAAATTTATTTATTTATTGACAATTTCTATATTTTGATAAATTGTAGACAATTTCAACAATTTATTCAATTTCAATAAATTATTGACAATTTCTACGTAAGTCAATTGTTGACTTACGTAGGATAGTTCATATCTGTTATCTTCTTCAAGTATTCTTGATCATTATTAATTCCTACTTAAGATACACCAAAATTAATAGAATCAAATGCATAAACAATGTGAGTTCAAACAAGATTTAATTGGCTTGATCAACCAAGACCAATGATGAAATTTCGGTAGATATCAACAATTTTGTCATCTAATTGTTGCAAATGTTATGATGATTATGATACAATCCAAATATCCAATATTGTTCTATATTTTGAACCATTAAAAGAATAAATCTGAATTGAATCAAAACCGACTTTAAAGTTGGATATAGACTTGGCATCTTTCATGATAATGTTTCAATTGAATTGAAATTGCTCAATGAGATCATATTTTGAGTTGTAAATCAACTCGATTGTCAAATCAAATCAATCGAGTTGATTTGACAATTGAGTTGATTATGCAATAGGGTTTCCGGTCTTACTTTTGCATATTAAATTGTAAAATGTGAGGAGACCATGCTTGTTGTAGTTGAGCTCGTCATGGGATCCTGGCTGACTACTAATCAACAATATTGTTTCCTTCGAGTTTTTCTCACTCAAGCTAACAGCCCAAATTCCTTGTTTTGTGTCTAATAATAATATTAGCATTTACATAATCCAAACCAAACATATTAGAAAGAAAAGTGAAAAGGAATCTGATAATCCAATAATAGGTTTTGATTTATCAAAATTCAAAACAAGAAGACGCCAGTTTGAACAACTGGCACAATGTTATCCTGGTCATTTTCATCTGGGTTGCATGCCCCACTCAGATTCTTGCATGTGGACCCTGCATCAACTTTGTGGTTAATAATAATAATAATAATAATAATAATAATATTAGACTTAAATCATAATGCAAACATTTCTGTTTTCAGCACGTACAATTGTGATCAGTAATTAATTATCGACTCAGGAATTGGCTTCAATTAATGATTGTTTTCAAAGAGGTGGGGGAGACTCGAATCAGACTGAATGAGCGTTTTTCACCACCAAACCACGTCTGGATGCTCGAAAAGAGTAAAGACATCACCACAATCCGTTGTATGCTTCATGGCTTCAAGGGAAAAGAAGAAGAAGAAGAAGAAAAGAGACCAAACCCAATTGCAAACTAACATATAATGCCTCAACTTTTGGCCTACTTGATTTCCCCATTTCAGAAAATTCTTGAAATTTGACTGTTATCAGAGCCATTGTCTTTATCTTCTAGACTTGAAAAAGTGACACACAAAAAGAAGAAGCAGAGAATTAATCTTAATCTAAATTATGTTAGATACAGAGAATATGAAAAAGGGAAGGTTTAATTAGAAATAATATATATTTACCTTAAACAGATAGAGATTAGCATTCAAAAAGGAACTAAGGTTTGTATTATATAGCAAGTGCTTTTTACAAAAAGGCAGAATCACAACAAAAAATAAATTATTTTCCTTTCTTTTCAATGAATCCATTTACTTTATTCTTGCTTTTGTTGTTGAGTCTTCAATCTACTAACAGTTTTATTTGGACTTGGCTGGCAGGCACACCATCTTCCTTTTTTCTTCATGCGCAGAAGAATTGGCAGGCATGAGATGGAGAGATCATCAGTTTCACAACACAAACCACTTTGTGAAAAAAGAGAACAAAAACTATAAACAACAAAGTCATGTGGAATGTTTTCATTGACTTGTTACATCTTCTGATTACGACATCAATAATCAAATTATTAATCCAATACTACTATACAAACTAAAAAAAAACTTGTATGATTAGTTTTTATTTTAGTCTCATTATTAAAAAAAAAGAAGAAGGGGTGATTGCATTTGTCAAAGCACCCATTATAGAAATGGTTAGTGGGAATTGAACAACCATTATTATTATTATAATCATACCTATAATTTTATGAGTTTTGATTTCAAAGTTCCAACTAACACAATTAATTAAAAACTCCTAATTCTCTTCTAAGTTCTAATGATATATAGATTATATATTGAAGAAGAAGAGCAGAGGACAAATGAAATGATTAGATATCTAACTATCTGACTAATATGTGGTTGCTGTTCACATGCATGCTTCCTCCCATCTCATATTCATTTGTTTAATAACAAGTATATCATATAGTACATTTTGTTTAATTTGGTGACTTCTGACAATCAAAATCAAAATCGAATCTCATAGATAAAATTTTGTAACTCTTGTTGTTGTTGTTGACTGGGGAGTTTTTAACTTTGCCATTCCTTGCTTTCTAAATTTGGTGCCATTTTTGATCAATGAGTGATCGAAGGAATGGGCACTCATTGGATTCTCCATAGGATTAAAATCCATATTCATTCGATGTAAGGTCTGTGAACCTGACTTTACATTTACCGTTAGATATGACCGTGAGCTACTGAACTCTAAAACTTACATGATTGAAACTAAGGTCAAGTCAAAAAGCTATTATATTATATTGTATGTATATCCTAAAAACTGATCACATTTACTAATGAATATGAGAAATGGAATGAGGGACCCAAAATGTTGAATTAATGTGGGAAATGAGGCAGAGGCCTTGACAATTTGACATGCTATTTGATGACTACATGCATTTCTCCTTGGGTTTGACTTAATTGGTTTTAGACCAAAATTCAATGCAATTAATATTTGATTCTATACTTGCTAACATCTCACCTTAGTATATATATTCACTCTTCACAAATTTTCTCCAAATTTGGATAGAAATTATGGAAGTGGAACCACAAACAAAGATTCAAGGCCCAATAATATCAAACAAAGATTGACAATGTTGGACTTCACTTAATAACTAATTTATCTTCACACCTTTGTTTCTTAATTCTTACCAATGAATTATATTATTGAGATCATTTGGGCTTATAACATGTCACAAGTTGTGTATACAAACAACAAAAACAAAATACCATAAAAGAATACAAAGTGGTTGTGTACTGTCTGTCCGTTCACTTTCTTCTCTTATAAAGGCTCCAGTTCGATATTTACCTATTAAATTGTAAAATGTGGATATTTACCTATTAAATTGTAAAATGTGAAAAAACCCCGTATTTACAATGAGAATTGCATTCCAAACTGTACTTTCCTATAAATAGGTTTACTAGATAATTGATTTTGAAAAATTAGAAGAAATGAAATATCAATCCTCCTAAATAGTTCACACTTCACACCCCCAAGTTGAAAGATGATCTTTTTTTCCTTTCTTTGTTTTGTAGTTGGGAATTGAAGAGTTGAAGTTCGTTTATCACTCTGCATTTAATAAAATTTGGCTTTTTCTTGCCAACACTCACATACACATATATAACTCGACGAGAATCACATTTAAAAAAAAAAAATCTAAAAAATCTCTGTATTGTAAATTTGTAACTGGCCCTCTTCAGTTGACAATAGTGGTTAAAATCTACAGAGTACAACATGGTGTTCGGCCTTTCAAAGGCCATAACGCCAAGAAATCTCACACCTAATAATTTCAATAATCAATAAAAATTGACAAGACATAACAGGCAATGAATTATGAAGTGCAGCAATGGGTTACATTTTTTTTTTTTCCTTAGATCCCTGAGAATCCAATGCATTATTTATAGAATTATTAAGAGCAAATTGCACATCAATAATGCAACACATTACAAACAGCCGACAAGCAAATCTACAGGACCTGCCAATATCCATATACTTTATATATCACCACGAAACCCAGCACATGATTTATGCTATTATTCTTCACTTCTTCAGCCTCAACAACTTGTTTGATTTCCTGCTTTGATTTTATGATTGTATATTCTGCTATCAAATTATGTAAATCAGTATATAACAGTAGTCTCAGACAAACTTACAATTGTGGGTGGCAGCCGGAGAGACACGAATCAAATACACAAGGGGGTTACAGATAACTTGGATTTAATTAAGTCTTTTCACCATACAAAACACACACACATAACAAAGACGTTCGTTCGAAAAACAATGCACTTTACAAGCTACGATTACCTGTATGGGAACAGGATTTTGTCCGGACGGATACACTCCCCAAATACAAGGTCTAGGAGGATTTAAATTTTAATAAACTAGAAACATAGCTTATGGAACTTGAAATTCATCACAATGAGAACGTAAACAAAATACCATAGTAAAGCGGCTGCCCATGATATATCTCCTACCCGTTCCAACGCCCTCTCATTCTTCAGTTTTGACAGGAATCTGGTTTGTGTGCTTTTTTTTTTTTTTTTTTCTGTTTCTCCTGGACTTCATCATCTCGAGGACTGCTGGATGGATAGCAACAATCATGTGTAATGGTAGCTAGTTCCTGTTCTTGCATTTCTCCATTGCCCTTGGGGCTACACAAACCAAAATTCGTAAGAAAAACGAACCAAATCCAAGTTATCACAATGGTGCAATTTAAAATCAATTCATGTACATGTATATGCAACAGCTAAAATTTGAGACATGTGCCAAATAAATCTGTCTTGAGGCAAGTCATCGGTGGCAAATATCTAGCATTGATAAAACTGGAGTTGAAAAAATTCTTAACTGCTACATTCTTTGGTGTTAATTAAAAAAAAGTACATTAATTGATCGATAACGGTGATATCACCTATGCATTACTAATTTACAATTCCATAGAGATTTTCCCAATGAATAATAAACATCATTTTATTAATGTCAATACCTCAGAATCCGGCCATAAAGTGGTGACAAAAAAAAAAAAAACCCACTCCTGAGCAAGTTAAAAGAGTTGGATTTGTACTGTTTGTTTCGGCATATAAAGACTGGTGTAACATTCATCATTTGTGATTCTGCTCAACACAAAAACTACGAACTGATTAAGACACGGTGCACCATAACATCTATCCATATGGCATACGTTCGAAAAGATAACCAGTCCTGTTATCTAAGATTGAAGATGGGATTTAATTTCTTTTACTCATAAGTTATGACTACTACTACTTATCAAAGCATTGGTTGACAATCTTCATGGGTGTAAATGCTGAGAAGTCGATAATCTTGTTTGTGATGCAAATAGGGCTGAGGCATGTTTCTTATAAAAACGAAGTCATTTTGAGGGTTTCAACACTTGAATAGCTTTTGAGGGGCCATGTTTGGTTAAGTTGAAAATAAATTAATATACATACCTAGGCCAATGGCATCGGAGCTCTTCATGATCCTCATCCTCTTGCACGTGTCAATAAACATCCTGAAATGAGTCCAAAAATAGAATTAAACTTCAGTATTCCTGCTCGAGGATCATTCTAAGATCGAAATGTTGTGATGCATGGACAGAGACTTGAAGCATATATCAAAATTCATTGTAAAACTCTCAAAAACTCTGCTTAAATAACTAATAAAAGCATATTTAACTTTGCAGTTCACATCAATAATAAGTAATTTCTCACAAGTTTGTTAAATACTTGCATTCCTTTTTTGTCCCTAGAAGCAGATCATGTTAATACAACTGTTGTCTCTATATTGATCTAAGCCAATACAGGGATTACATAAAATTAATAAACACACTATATACTTCCATATATAAAAGTTGATAAAAAAGGAAAAAGAGCATCCATATGGAAATGTCCAAATAATATATATGACAACTCATCTTATATTAAGACACGGTGCTTCCTTAAGGTTCACCTTTTCAGCTTTTCTATTAAACTACTTAAAAGATCTTCATCTTATATGATAACTCAAGATCTCAGATGGGGTTGAAATCAATGGCAAGGTTAGTTATTCACGAATGGTCAAGATGGCATCAACCAACAAGCAAAATGTAAGTGAAATAGAACTTACTCCCAAGGGACATCACCCACAAGCATCCAGTCCCCATCTTTGTCTTCGTAAGTAAGAACAAATTCCGAGCCATGCAGCAGATCCTTCAGCTTACTCTCACTAAGCATCTCCCTGCCCAGAGCTCCATGAGAACCATATTGACCTGACATCACATGAAAACAGTAGTAACTGGATCCCCTGCGGATCAATGTGCAGCTTTAAAGAATATCACCCAACATGCATTACATAAATATAAAATCTACAGACCAAAATCTCAATTCAAAGAGAAAGTTTGAAAGAGCTAACCAATGGTAAAACAGCTGAACATCTTCTCAAGAGCAGAAGACAGTTCCTGATACTTAGAGTAATTTTTCAAATCCACTTTTCTCAAATAAGGAGCACCATCCATGCTGACCTTGACAAATAGAGCACCAGGCGCAGCTTTTCCATCTACTTCATCATTGTTCTTCGAAGTGGTTGCCAATGAGTTCTTCCGAAATGATCTAATTGGTGGCCAACCCACAACCTGTGCCCTGCCAAATGACAAAGATTTTTCGATTTTATCCTGCTGTAACGTAATTAAGCTCAGACTTGAGACAAAAGATACTTTGCACTTACTTGGTAGCAGGTGCACTGCTAGTGTTGTTTGCAGAACCATTTTGATTTGATCTGGTCTCATTGGCAGCGTGGGGCCTTTCCTGTGTTGCCTTCTGGGTTGCAGGCTCTTTTGTTTTGGCCGGTTGAGCTCCAAGGTTCTCAAGCACAGAACCTGACTTCAATCCCAAGTTTGGAGCCGGCCTGGGTGACAGCAGCTCAGAATTAGAAAGATATTTACCCTGCATCACAGATTATGCAATTTTCCAAGTTAGATCACACCAGCAAATAAAAAAAAAAAAAGATTTCAATTCACTTCAGTATATGGAGAGGTTTTCACCTCTGAAAATCCATCCATAGCATCAGAGAACACTCTTTTGTTGTTCTTTTGCAACGGGTAGTGACTATCATTTGTGGGATGCAGAGGGAAAAGGGGCTTCTCGTCGAGTTTTGCGGAACTTAATAGGCAAATATCTGGATTCCTCTCAGGAGATTGAGACCCAGGAAGTCCAAGCCTCAGCTCTGTAGCTTTCAGATTCAGACTAGCTTTGTTCTCATTGGAAACTTTGGTGACGACTGAGCTGTCCTCTGAAGAACAGTCTGATAATCCCATGTAATTACGCTCTTTTAATTCCGAGTTGTTTTGGCATATGCTGTCCATGGAGGACGAAGAAGCCAACAACGATACATTGTTCGGAGGCCCCTCCTCCTCCCCAACACCAAGCAGCGGTGGAGACATCGAAATTCAATAATAGCAGCACTCAATTCTATATCACCTGCTTAGTTACAACAAAGAATAATGTCCCTGTAAGCCAATTATTCAAAGAGGAATATCCAAATGAATCTTAAAACGAACAGCGGGGAAATAAAGACATATAAATCAAAGAACAACACATTCAATCACAGCTGGCTATCCTTGTTAAACAAACTATTGAACATTGATTAAACGAATGATTAATCTTGAAATTTTCCTAAAATAATCAAACATCCCTTAGATGACAAGCCAATTCTGTGTCTTGAGCCAAGAAGAATTTGCTAAAAAGCAACAAGGTCAAAAAAAACAGATCCATGGGCACAACACACAAACAGTAAATGAAGGGGATGCCATGTAAAGTCTTACTTACACCTACTTTGCTTTAAAATACATCAAAGTCTAGCAAATATGTAATTGTAGAGTTGAAAATGATCAATTTAGCTTATCAATTTCAAAGAGAAATACTAAAATATACATCTGTACACACATAAACCATGAAGCTTTGGAAGTCAAATACCATTGCTTGAAATTTAGTGCCATGACAATATTAAGCAGCATATATACCTGTTTACACTCTTAGAGAGATCCAAATCAAATTTGGTTAACTAAGATAAATATAGTATTAAAAATATCAACAGAATTTAATTTTAGCAAAACCAAAATCAGTAACAGGGTCTAACTAGAATCAATTTGCAAAAAGTAATGCTAAAAAAAAAAAATAGGCATGCAAAAAATACAACAACAAACAAGTGGATGGAAACCCAAATAATAGTAATTATAATAATTAAAAAAAAAAAAAGATATGCAAGGTGTGTTTGGTAGCTGAGAAAGTGAGGTAAGATTTTGAAAAAAAGAAATAGGGGAACAAGATTGTTTAATCTGAGTTATGTTTTCATGAAAAGTTGATATTTTGATATGATAAAAGTGAAAAGCCTGAACCCATGCCGCCTTATGGTATATAGAATATAGTCAAGCTGAACCCTTTCAGTGTACGGACAACCAAAATCTATGGTAAAACTCATTAAAATATATATGCATTTTCTTTCCTGTTTATATTTTCTCAGCAACCAAACAGAAACTCTCCAAAAAAACAAAGCATGAAGTAAGAACATGAAAGAACACAACCAGCAACAACCCATTAACGAGCAGAGTGAAGAAAATAAATAAAAATTAAAAATTAAAACAAAATCAAGAACAAATCACACACTGATAGAGTAAGAAATCTACAAGCATAGCTAAAAAAGGGAAGTGAAAAGTTCTTACCTTGTTAACTATATGGATCACGAGCTGGAGAAGAATAAGAAAAGAATCGATTTTTTTTTGCAGAGAAGAGAAGAGTTTTTCTTCAGAGAGAGAGAGAGAGAGAGACTGTGTTAGAGCTAAGGACCCTCCATTTGGCACAAAGTAACAAAAGCTTATTTGCTGTCCGATGTGAAACTCAATGAATTAAAATATATCACTTTAAAAAAATGTGTCTTTTCTTATAAAAACACTCTTCTTTTTTCTAATTTTCTCTCTTTTCTTTTCTTTTTTTCCTCTGTTTATTTATTTATTCCCTTTCTGCTTAATCTTTTTATAATCCGCCGAACAACAGAAAGATACCCTCTTCAATGGCTGCTGATGGTTTCTGATTATCCAATCCTAGCCGTTGATATTTTTTGTCACTGAAAATTATCATTATTGAGGTTAAAAATTTACAGGTTATTTGATAGGACAAGGATCCTCACCTCACCTCACCTCACTTCACTTAATCTTATGACATATAAGCATTGCAATGAATGAATGGTTAAGATGCAATTGACACTTTATTAACAACCAATCACATGCTTTAAAAAGGTGAGTAAAAAGTGAGAATGATGTGAGGTGAATAGAGGATCCTGGTCATATTTGATATCATGTACATGAAAGTTGCATGCTTCAAACCCTGTAAATCTGTAAGCATGAAAAATGTCAGTCAGAATCCGATAAGATTCAACTCTACAAGCACAGTCTCGAAATAATCTTCTAGTCCCTCTCTTACAAGTTGATTTCAAAACTCTAATGTATTTTGTAGACCAAAAGCTTGGTCCAAATAAATTGACCCATCTGATATTATATATGGTCACTGTCAAAATGTACTTGCAGTAGTTATCGGATTAGCTCTAGAAGAGTAGGTTAGGAAAAATCTTCTATAATTGACACTCTTTTAATAAAAACCAAGTTTATTTTTTTCATTTTGTGTGCTTGATTTAGTTTGGGAAATTTTTAAACAAAGTGTTTATTGTTTAACATACCTACTCTTCCTACTCTTCCAATTTTAGAGAAGACTTCAATACAGTACCTAATGTTTATATATATATAACTTATTTTTCCATTATAGATTTATAGGTTAGTGGGTCCCTAAATTATAAAAATTAACTTAATTTGATTAAATTTTCCTTTGAATTTGAATTGAACTAATAAAATTACGAATTTAGCTTCAAATTATGAAATACATTAAAAATAATATTAAAATAAATTATAAACAACTAAAAAATGTATAAAATGTTAAAAAAAAAATCAAATTTATTTATTCTATTCAATTAAATAAATTAACATTTAAAAAATAAAAAATGTGAAAAATAAGGAATGGTGTTAAAAAAAACATTAAAAAAAATAATTAATGTTGACTTTTAAACATTTTTAAGTTTGTCTTAGTATAAATTATTTTATTTGTTTTTTTTTAATATTTATTTAATTTTTTTTAATCCGGACTTTTTTTATTTATTTTTTACAATTTTAATGTGGACATATGACTTTAAAAAGTTTCGACAAGATAAAAATATAATAGCATCGAAACTGTTAACTTTGATTAATGTTTGACGGATAGAAAGAACCGATTGAATTATTTTTAATAATTTAGTGACCCTATGATTTAATTTTAATATTAGTTTGTGTCTTTGTGAGTTATTTTCGTCAGGTGATTTTCCAATCTACAAAGTGAGTGGGCCACGCTATCATGTCATGGCTAATGACCAATGAGCACGGGTTACATGTACGGCCTGAATCATGTGTGTGCCTGTGCACTGTACCAGCATTTTACAGTGGCAAACTTGTAATTATAACTGCCCATTCCCATCTATCAGAACTGGGGACGTGTCCAAATCACTGCCCTTCGATGTCGTTTTCACAACTAAGTTTATGATAAGCAGATGAGATTGTCCTAAACTTTTTGGGCAGCGATTCTAATTTTCATTTTCTCCCTCAAAAGAATGTGTGAGAAAAGACTAAATTACCTCTAATTAAATCATGTTTTGACTTTATTAGATAATATTATCATATCTTAATAATCATTATGCTTCCCAATTTCCAAATACCATATAATTTTAATTTTTTTTTTCTCTCTCTACACAATTAGAAGACACTTGCCATGAAAGGGATGATAACAAGTTATAAAGAAAATTGGTCCAAAAATAACAAATTCAACCACTCCACTCATTACACTTGTATTTTTAACATTAAGATTCCTTTATTAAAATTCCCTAATTTAATGTCACAAATACCCTCCACTCACATGAAATGACCCCATTGAATGGATCCCACCAACTGCTGCACATGCTTGTGTAGGCCCCATCAAAAATTGGGCTCCACAAAATAGGCACTCAAAAGGGCAAATTAGTAATTATGCTCAACATAATTTGCTCCAAATAGTACCCTACCCACCCATTATTTGATGTCGAAGGTACTTTGACACATAATTATATACATACAAAATATTCACATGTATAAATAAAAAAACAATTAGGAAAAGATAAGACATTCCCGCTCAATTCATGTGATATGCATTTCCCTGGAGGAGGTTCGAAGCCTACTATCCACATTTTATATGTATGAATCGGTAATTTTCTTTCTAATATTATGGAAGTAAATATTTGGACCATGTATATATACAATAATTAATTTCGACGATTCTGAGGCCTTCTCCAACCATCCTTCATTTCTTCAAAATAAAGAAAATATTAACTCCAACCATTCTTCAAAATGAAGATGACTTCAGATTCTTCAAAATTGAAGATCCAGAATTGGATCTTCATTTCACTATTTGATTAAAATATCATTATTTTCTTTTTACATTTTCTTTTTCACTTTTTTAATTAAACTCAATTAATCATATATAATTTTTTATTTATAAATGTAATTAGTATAAAAATTATATCATTAGAAATATTTTGTTGAGATCTTTTAACCGAGTATAATATTAACTATATTTTAATTATTATCTAATAAGACAATGTAGAGAAAACAATTTTATTAAATAAAGTTTGAAATATTATTTATAAAGTAAAATAATAATATTTTATTGTTTAGAGATTGTAAAATAAAGAATGATTGAAGTAGTAAAATTATGAAGACGGAATATTTTTAGAATATTTCATTTTCAGTTTTCAAATTGAAGAAAAAATTGAAGATCGGTCGGAGATAGTCTTACGAGACAGACTCCTTGTTGGATTGGTGTTATGTTTGAAATAAAATAAAATAATAATAATAATAATAATAATTAGGAGAAGATAGAGTGTAAGTTACGTAGAGAGCATTAAGTGTGGGGTGGGATAGAAAGGGGACAAAGAAAAACAGAGTGAAGAGATATGATGTGTTGGCAGACAAGAAAGCGGCTTTTTTTTTTGGATTGCCGGCTACAGAACAAGACATTAAACTCCTCTTCACTTCCTCTTTTTTCATACTCCCTCTTCTCACGCGTCCTGTCAGCGAATGCATCTAACGCGACACACTGATCGTGTCGCGGGGAGAGAGTCTGATGCACGTGCATCGATGTAGGGGAGTATTTAGCAAGCATCATTAACTGCCACCACCATCGCACGCTTTGCCGTTAATCCATGCATACATATTCTACATGTATATGTAACATGTTTACTCATTATGTTTACTTTGCTATAATACGCCACCATCATCATCCTGAATCCTCCATCTCCGATCTGCTTACGTCATTAACACCTCATCATTCCTTTTAATTGGGCCGCCTAATGGGCCGGGCCTGTAATTTTTAGTTTTAAAACTCTTATAGTAAATTTTGAGTTTAGAAAAAAGGATACGTGACTCGAACCCGTAATTTTATTTATAGACGTTGGTGGCGAAGCTATGAAGAGACCTAGAGGGGCTAGAGCCTCTGTAGCCTCTTGGAAATTTTCGTCTAAATCCTTATAATTATTTTTTCTTCTGTTTGTTCCCTATAAAATGAAAATTTTATAGATTGGTGCCCCAACTGCATTAATGTGAAATTATGGCTTCACCCCTAGGAGAAGCTAGCTTCGTTGTGGGTAGGGATCAAAATGAAAAAATGTTTAAAATTAATTAATAATTTTTTAAGAGAATTTTTTTATAAAATATATATATATATATATTGAGGGAAGGGAGCCATCTCCGCCCCTGTCTGGAGCCATGGCCTCTCATGGTCTAACAACCATGGTGTAGGTGCGAGGGGCATAGCACTTGACCGAAAGCATACCCCTCGACCAACTTTATCTTATCTCGATGATATTGCCAATAATAATATGGATTTTTTTTTGGAATTGGAACAGATATTGCGGGATTATGTTAAGGAAACTCTGGTTTTAATAAAAAATCAGAATCTTAACAATAGTGACTGTCTACTTGTCTAGCCGTCTGGGTCTTGGTTTTTTTTTTTTTTTTTTGAAAAATATAGTCAAAGAGTGGGCCAAGTGAGAGGGCAGTTGGGTCCAAGTCTAGAAGGGGCCTCCTTAATTGGAAATTGACGTTGCGAGACTTTTGAATTTTGACTGATCCAAAAAATCCCAGCGTGTGTGTGTTGTGTAATTTTCATTATTTAATGACTTGTTTGAACAATAATCAGAATTTAGTTTTAATAGAATGTGACTTGCCTATGGATTACAGCGATAAGGTCATGGACCGTGGACGGGTCGTAATCACAAGACAACCCAAATTATGCACACGAATGAATTATATGAGGGACCTGAAAGCTACACTCTACCACACTAATTGACCTCAATATTTAGCTGCTCTCTACAACTTTGACAACCGACTAGTATTATACTATTATATCCACAGTCTTGGGCCTAGATTAAATGTTTTGGGTCGTGTTGGTGGTGTAAACGGGTCCAGTGGATCTGGACATATAAATGTGTGTTAGGATTGGTCCATTGGCTGGTATTACGATCATGTAGAATCGTAACGGTATCCGATAGGTTAATCTTTTGGTTTGTACATTCGTAGCGTTTTGCTAGACACATAGAACTCGGAGAATTTTCAAAATAGTTTAACCGGCTAAACGTTACAAGTAACGATTGCTTAATTGAGATTGAATTTGTTGCAATTAAATGTCACAATTTTTGTGGAGATCGACCTGACCAAAGGGGGAAATGACAATCCAATTCAACTTTATAAATCTTCATTAATTTGTATAATTATTACACACTAATTAAGGTAGGAGCCTTGTGCACTGTAGTAGTGACTATAACCCTGTCTAGTATAGGAATAAGAGGCTCACAAGGACGGCATCTCATTGCTACAAACTTTGGAACCCGATCCCCAGGCATAGACACCAGTAGGCTTTCAGGTTGATTTTCCTTCGACATCTGTTATATAAATATAAAGCGATCAATACGTTAAATATTATTATTTTTGAACTATTACAACAAATTTGAAATGAGGGGAAGATAGACTCAAACGCATATACCAATTTTGGTAAATCCAATATATATATAGTTTTTCTATTGTCAGTTCGATATATCAGGACGAAAAATATGGACTATTGGATTTACATACTTTGACTCAAAGTGTATGCACTTAACAAAACTTCTCAATAATCTATGGTTCACATTCTTCGTCCTGATATAACAATAGGAAGATTATATATATATATATATATATATATATATATATATATATAGTCTTTCTATTATCAGTTCGAACTGACAAAAGTTATATCAGTTCCTTGTATGTGGGCCACTGGATTTAAATACTTTGACTGACAAGTGCATACAGCCAAGTCAAAGTATTTAAATCCAGTGGCCCACATATAAGGAACTGATATAACTTATATCGGTTCGAACTGATAATAGAATTTCTGTATATATATATATAGTCTTTCTATTATCAGTTCGAACTGACAAAAGATATATCAGTTCCTTGCATGTGGGTCATTGGATTTAAAAGATGCTTTGACAAGTGCATGCAGCCAAATCAAAATATTTAAATCCAATGGCCCACATGTAACGAACTGATATATCTTTTGTCAGTTCGAACTAATAACAGAAAAAATTGTATATATATATAGTCTTTCTATTGTCAGTTTGTCCTGATAATAAATATATTAGGACGAAGAATGTGGACTATAGATTATGGAGAAGTTTTGACAATTACATACACTTTGAGTCAAAGTATGTAAATATAGTGGTCCACATTCTTGGTCTTGATATATTTATTATCAAGACGAACTAATAATAGAAAATCTGTATATATATATATATATATTTAAATGAGGACGTCCGCATATAACTTTATGAGGATATTGAATGTGAGTCACTAGTTTTACATGCTTTGACTCAAGTGTGTATACACTTGTCAAAACTAGTGGCTCACATTTAATATCCTCATTAAATTATATACGGACGTCTGCATAATAACGAGACTATATATATAGTAACAATCAATAATCTTCCTACGTAGAGTTATGCAAAATTTGAAAAGAAAAATCACACTTGTTGGGTTCAAAGCTCGTGCATGTTAAATATATGCTTAAAGAATCTGAAGTAAATATAAGCAAAAAGTGGAACTAGACAACAAGAGAGCTGTGAGAGATATATATACCATGTGAAGAGAGGCAGGTTTGATCTGGTGCAATTGATTGATATTAATTTGAGCGCTGTCAGCGATACTAACAGTATCATCGTCCCTAAAACCTCGAAAGAGGGATCGAATTTTGTTCCAATGGAGGCAACAACAGAGAAAACTGCTCATGCAGAATAACAGGACCAAAAGAAGAGCTAAACCGAGAGGAAAACCTACGCATGGCCTTGCTGCTGCTTCTTCATTATTCTCCATAATTATCATATATATTCTCTTCTGAGGTTTCTGACCATGAAAAAGAACCAAGCTTTAATTTGGTGTTGCTGCTCGCTGTGAGTGGCAATTTATGTGGGTTGAGAGAGCACTGACGACACGTACAACACTTGTCTTGTGTAGTACGGAATTGCCACTTTGATGACCATTTAACCGATTGCAGTACTTGTTGGATCTTTCTACAGTGTTTAAAACTTTAAATTGAGGAGAGAAGTTTATAAGAGCATCTCCAACCGAATACACTAAATATTAGACCAAAAACACCAAAAACACCAAAAAATAGCATTTTTCTTATACTAAATTTTTTTCATTTCCAATGTATCACACCAAAAGAGTATCTTTGAAGGATATTCTCCTAATAAATATTTATACAATACCAATTAATTTATATTAGTTAATTTATACAATATTCAATAATTTTAATAACGTAATATATATATATATATCAAAGCAGGGGCGGACCCACGCGAAAACATATCTAGTAATATTTATTAATAAATATTTTTGTATAATTTAAATTGAATTCATTATAAATGCAAAAAAAAAAAAAAAAAAAAAAATTTATTATTATAAAATTAGATTGTAATTTAATCTTTTAATTTTTTTTCATTATTTATGTTGTTTTTCTTGTTATTATTTATTTTTTAACATTTTTTCTTGGTTTTATTTCTTTTTGAATGTAAGATTATTTAATTCATATGAGTAAGTGTTCTATTTATTCTATTTTATCTAACAAAAACTCATTTTTGTTTTAAAAAAAAAAAAACTCATTTTACTATGATTTTAATTTTTCAGTATTTTTTTTATATATATATTCAAGTGCCCTACCTGGTTAAAATTCCTAGGTCCGCCACTGTATCAAAGTGTGTATCATTTTAAAGATCTCAACGAGATCTTTCTACCGATATATTTTTTGGGAATCCATATTGTTAAAATTAAGTGTAAAGGGTTAAATTAGTAAATTTTTGTAAAAAGTAAATGATGATTTGACATATTTACAGGAAAAAAAAAAAAAATTGGTGCCTAGCGAGCACTGTTCATCCACCAAATATTATTTGGTGTGCGTGGATGGTGTATTGGTTGGAGATGTTTTTTGGGTGTATTTGGTGTGTTTGGTGTGTACATTGGAGATGCTCTAATTAGAAATCACAAAATTAAATTATGAAAATGGTATCACATTTCTAAAGATAATATAAATTAACAATGATACTATCTTGTTTATGTACACCTATCCTTTGTGCACATTCGCACTCTAAACATTTGAATTACTATTAGAGAACAGAAATATGGAAATTGAAGGTTTGAATCTAGACAAAAGAAAATTAGTCAATATATATAATTAATCAGTTCATGTCATCAACTCTTGACTTAATTTTTGTGTAGATTAATTGATGGTTGGCCCCCACCGGCCACCAGAACCAGTAAAAAAAATATTGCAGTCCAATGATGTTGTGACTTGTGACTTTTACAGACGTAATCTCTCACCTTTCAGCCGTTCTTCTTCTTCTTCTTCAAACATTAATCATGGTATTATGCACGGGTACTTTTAATTTTAAAGTTGTTTACGGAACTCATCAACTCATCCACCTTGTCTCATTAATTATTATCAAACCCCGCACTGAATTTTATCGTATGATACATATTGTATAGACTGATTCTATAATGTTGGAAAAACAAATGCCCTAATTTTTTTTTTTTTTTTTTTTTCCAAGTATATTAATTATCAACACATGATACAAGAATCAAATTTTGGGTAGCTTGTTAATTAATTTCAAATTTTAATATAGACCTTAATTATTCTTTGTTTATGATTTGGTAAATGTACTATTGAGTTGTGATGCCTAAATGACCAGTAAAACAACATTACTCTGATGCATCAGTGGTTGAGTTGCCCCTAAGTAAAATTTTAGTTTTCTTTCTTATTCAGGGTAGTTTTTTCTTTTATTTTGGAGTGACAGTTTTAAACTTAAGGTTATTATTATTTATACTCTGGTAATTATATATAGGGTTTTAGAATGTAAAAGAGAAAAAGAAAGAGCCGGATTGAGAGAGAGTGACAGAGTGTGTGTGTGTTTCACAATTGTAAATGCCGATTTGATAGTCCAGGATGAATGTTTGTGCGAATCACATAAAAATCATGTCTCTCTTTATTGTTGTTGTTACCTTCGATAGTGTGATTGTTTGATTGATTTTGAATTTGTATATTTCATAACATGTACATAAATCAAATGTCTAATATATCCCTGAAGAAGGTTTTGAATTTCGGGTCATTTGAGCGGATTATATATATATATATATATATATATATATATATATATATATATATATATATACATAGTTTCTCACCTACAAACCCCCTGATATAACATTATATACAAACCTATTTATTAGTCTTTGGATTAAGATCCATATTGTGTATTTTCTCTCCTGATCCACAAAGGCTAATAAATAGGTTTGTATGTAAGTTATATAAAGAGTTTATATGTGAGAAGCTCTCTCTCTCTCTCTCTCTCTCTCTCTCTCTCTCTCTCTCTCTCTCTCTCTCTCTCTATATATATATATACATAAATATTTAAGTCAGTGCGTACTGATATAATTTCATCAGTGCGTTAGATGTGGACCAGTGGCAGACCCAGGAATTTTAATCAGGTAGGGCACTAGAAGAAATTAAAATCGTAATTATATGAAAAACTATTGGAAAATTAAGATCATAGTAAAGTAGTTTTTTTATTTTTTAATTTTTAATTTTTTATTTTTATAGATAAAATAAAATAAATAGAACACTTACTCAGATGAATTAAATAATCTTACATTCACAAAGAAATAAAAACAAGAAAAAATATTTAAAAATAAATAATAACAAGAAAAACAACATAAATAATGAAAAAAATTAAAAGAATAAAATTTGAAATTTTGTTTTGCATTTATAATGAATTAAATTTAAATTTATACAAAAATAATTTATTAATAACTATTACTAGACATGTTTTTAAATTTTTTATTCTTCAAATTATTGGTAAATTATTGATTTATTGATTTTAAATAAATTAAAACTATAAAATAAAGAAAAATACTGAGGATAAAATAAAATGAATCATAGTAATAGATTAAATATTTTAATCCAATAAAGTAAAATATGAGATTTTAAGGTTTATTGATTGGACGTGTTAGGTATATCAAATTAAAACTATTGGAAATAATAAAAATCCAAAATAGTATTATATAATTTAATATAAAATAAAATTGAATTAAGTAAACACAAAGTAATAGTAGTTAAGAAATTGACAATGACGGAATAAATAAAATGAATCGAAAAAAAATGGTAAAATAAATAATACATAAAAAATTAGAAGATAAAATTGAATTAAAAAAGACACATAAAAAATTAGAAGATAAAATTGGATTAAAGAAGTACCTATTTGCTTGAGATAGGACTTGAACCCAGCACCCTAAGTCCAAAAAGGAAGATACACTACTCGCCATACTATAACAACTTGTTGTTAATAGTTCAAAATAAGCAGTCTTTCTATTATCAATTCGAACTGACAATAAATATATCAGGACGAAGAATGTGGACCACAGATTATGGAGAAGTTTTGACAAGTGCATACACTTTGAGTCAAAGTATATAAATCTAGTGGTCCACATTCTTCGTCCTGATATATTTATTGTCAGTTTGAACTGATAATAGAAAATCTGTCAAAATAAGTATCTATATATACAATATACATAGAATCAATTTTTTTTAAAAAAATTGAGGTAGGGCACGGGTCCTACCTGGTCTCCACGTGGGTCTGCCCTTGATGTTGACCATTAGATTTACATACTTTGACTCAAAGTGTATACATTTGTCAAAACTTCTCCATAATTAATGGTCCACATGCATTGGTATTGATGTAATTACATCAATACACACTAACCATAACGGGACCGTATAAATATATATATATATATAGTTTTTCTATTGTCAATTCGTCCTGATATAAAATATATCAGGACAAAAAATGTTGACTATTAAATTTACATATTTTGACTCAAAGTGTATACAGTCGATTTAGGTCGGAGATGGTTCCATCATTGTGATTAAACATTAGTGTTTCCATTATAATTAAGTGGATAGTTGATTCCGAGTGTATATTAGGTGGTGGTCATTTCAAATATCAAATTAGTCGGTCACTCTGTCAGTTCAAGACTCAATGACTCATAGTCATAGCTAGCATTCTGCTTGATCCGATTCCATACATTCTAAAAAAAGTGGCGAACACTATGATTAATTTGGTACCTACCAGTGGATGTGGCCAATAGTAGTGGAGTTATCTTCTTCCCGTAATGCTAGCTTATCTAGATACGAAGAAAGTTGATTTCTTGTGAAATATGAAATTCCTTTTGAAATATCCATATTTAATTTCCTTTCTGGAATAATTGTTTCAAAAAGCCAAAGTTGTCATTTTCATTTTAAGGAAAGGATAAATTAGAACACATGCATGGCACATGGATTGTTGTTCATAATCAGTCATGTTGAAAGAGTAACTTTTAAAAAAAATATAATAATAATTCGAAGTTTAAGGAGGGAGAAAGACTCGAACCTATAAACTCATAGCGTGGGTGTAAGGAGCATATACCTAAATGAAGCGCTCTTACAGTGAACTTTTGCAAAATTAAACTAGAAATATTTAAAAATATTATGGGTCTGGGCCTGGGGTTACGGCTCATCCAAGGAAATTTATTTTTCTTTCATTTTTGAATGTTTTGAGAGAGCTAAGTCCAACTTAGGTCCGAGCTACTCTTATATTTTTGGGTCCATTGGGCCAATTTTCACAGCCACCTACTTGCTTCGTCACATCCAATCATTTCTTCATCTTATTCTTATTATATATTCGACCTTCAAAACATCCTTTGAAGTGGTTTCGAATTTCTATCCACAAATCTACGATGTATGGTACGGATTTTTTTTAGTCTATAGATATTTAATTACAAATAAAATTAATTTAGGGTAAATCAAATCAAAAGTATATATATATATATATATATATATATATATTAAGGGGAGACCTGATCTGCTGATGTTTCACAGACTTGCAACAAACAGGCAATCAATGTTTTTTTTTGTTCATATGTAAAACAGCAATAAGAATTAAAGTCAGATCATAATTTATGATGATCATTTTTATGCTTACACAAACACAGTGCTTGCAAGCAAAGACATGTCTGCATTTACGGGGGGGAAAGATCCAAGCATCTTCCTAGAAGAACTATGTGGAAATGTCTCAGCATCTTCCTGCTATTGAAAAAAAGAAAAAAGAAAAAGAAAAATGATCAGTTAGGTCCCTAGCATGTTGGCGTCATATCAAAAGATTCTCAGTAGTGAATTAAAAGAGTTCACAAAGTGAGTTCAGGATCATGTCAAAGCCAATCAAACTTCACAATAACAGCATGAATACACAACCCTAAAGCATTGCAAGATAAGACACTGATTTAACAACTAGTGCAAAAAAGTCACTGCTATAGTTTTTATATAGATTGCTTTTGTTTCTTTTGATATTACATCAATTTTTTTTTGTAGATTTTTTTGGTTGGCCTAGTATATGTATGTAAAGATTTTTATTCCTCGACAAAACAAAATGAGCCAATTTGTCTTTATGGATAGGATTTTTTTTTTTTTTTTTTAGAACCACATCAGCCATGACTGGGAAGGAAGAGCAGGGACAAAACTACGCAAACTCAAAAGGCACTAACCTTTGAGGAGGGCAAGGGTCTTATATGCTTTTGTAACCTAGGTTAACATGCGATGTGGGATGTTGTGAAGTAAGAGCAGCTATGGATACTTAACCAATCACACAAGACATGGACTAAGTCAGTTTATTTATTTTTTTTTTTTTTTAAGGTAAACAAATAAACACACACACACAACACAACACAACCACATCAGCCATGAGGCATTAACCTTTGAGGAGGGCAAAGGTCTTATATGCTCTTGTAACCCAGGGTAATAGGCAATGTGGGATGCACAACCACATCAGCCATGACTAAGAAGGAAGAGTAGAGACAAGTCTACCCAAACTCAAAAGGCACTAACCTTTGAGGAGGGTAAAGGTCTTATATGCTTTTGTAACCCAGGGTAACAGGTGATGTGGGATGTTGTGCAGTAAGAGCAGTTATGGATGCTCAGCCAATCACACAAGACATGGACTAAGCCAGTGCTTTTTTTGATGGGACACACACACACACACACACACACACACACACACACATTTTCAGGCTACCCAAACTCAAAAGGTGCTAACCTTTGAGGAGGGCAAAGGTTTTATATACTCTTGTAACCCAGGGTAACAGGCGATGTGGGATGCTGTGAAGTAAGAGCAAGTATGGATGTTCCGCCAATCACACAAGACATGGACTAAGTCGGTGTTTTTTTTTTATGGGACACACACACACACACACACACACACATTCAACATAGCAAGAACCACATCAGCCATGACTGGGAAGAAAGAGCAGGGACAAGACTACCCAAACTCAAAAGGCGTTAACCTTTGAGGAGGGCAAGGGTTATATATGCTCTTGTAACCTAGGGTAACATGCGATATGGGATGCTGTGAAGTAAGAGCAGCTATGGATGCTCAGTCAATCACACAAGACATGGACTAACCTTTATGGACAGAATCTACATGTTATTGGGAGCATTAGCATGCGCTCTTGTTATCTTTTGCTTAGTAAAGACATAAAAATCAAGCTCATACCACATGACATTATATGAGTGGATAAGAGCATTAAGATTTTAGTCTCTAACTGAAACCTATTGGGATATGTGAAGCCAAAAATAGTTGAAGAAGTGCAAGTCCACATGATACTGTAGGGCACCAACCGCGTTGCAGACTGCGGTCAATTCTAGGGGTGTTACCATTACTAAAGCATGGTACACAAACCGTGGTACATACTGCGATGGATTTTAGAGGTTGTACCACGGCGTGAGCGCGACGCACACATACCACAGTTTTCTAAGCTGTGGAAAACAGAAGAAGACCGCGGTTTGGGTGTGGGATGCTGGTTTATAACACCAATCAAATCTGAAATTTTTCAGACCAAAATTGATCAGAATTTAAAATTTTAAAATTTTTAAAAAAATCGAATCTGATCTGATTGACACCTCTACATATAGGTGATCATGCAAGTAGCAAGTTGGACGCCAAATCAGTGAAATGCACCTTGGTGGGTTATGGTGAAGAATAGTTTGGATATAAAGTTTGGGACGACCAAAACCGCAAGATGATCAGGTGCAGAGATGTTGTCTTCAGCGAGAAGGTCATGTACAAGGAAAGGAACACACAGACGTATAAGTAGAGGGAGCCAGACTATTTTTGGTTAGAGGATGTATTGGGTGGTAGGATTATGGAACATGGTAATTAGAAAGATGAAGAGCAAGGTGTGCAGCTCCAGTTTGAAGAACCTGTACCACATGATGAAGTTTTGAGTACCACAGAGTCTGATCGGTCAGAGAGTAATGATTCCGCAGGTTGAGTATGCTTTGAGAAGATCTCTATAGGCTCGGAGTACATTGTGAATATCCACTCGCCCATATGTATCGAATATGAGGTACTTGCAATACCTATTGTTGACAGATGTGGGAGAACCTGAATGTTGTGATGAGGCATGTCAAGGTGAAGATGCAAGAAAGTGGGATCTTTTTATGAAGGATGAGATGAAGCCGCTTATATCCAATCAGACTTGGGAGTTAGCCGAGTTTCTTGAAGGAAATACGGCTCTACAGAATAAATTAGTGTTTCGAATAAAGGAGGAGTATGCTGGTTCCAAGAGATACAAGGCGAGACTGGTGGTCAAAGACTTTCAACTGAAGGAAGGTATTGACTACACTGACATATTTTCTCATATTGTTAAACTAACTACAATCCGGTTAATGTTAAGCATTGTCGCAGCAAAGGGGTTATATCTTGAGCAGTACCTTTCTTCATGATGATTTGGAGGAAGAGATATACATGCAGCAATTGGAATGGTTTACAAAACAAGGCAAGAAGGAGTTGGTTTACAGGTTGACGAAGAGCTTGTATGGTTTGAAACAAGCTCTCCGACAGTGAAACATGAAGTTCGATGGGTTTATGCAACGTAATAGGTGCTTCAGATGTAATGCTGACCACTGCTGTTACTTCAAGAAGGTGAAGTTGAGTTTCATTATTTTGTTGCTTTATATTGATGACATGTTAGTAGTCGGTATAGATTTGGAAGATATTAACAACTTGAAGAAGCAACTCTAAAGTGAGTTCAAAATGAATGACTTAGGTGCAGCAAAGCAGATACTCGGAATGAGGATTAGCAGAAACAAATAGATGGGTACTTTGCAATTAGGGGTGGGCACCAAAACCGGAACCGACTCGAACCGAACCGAACCGAACCGAAATTGGGTGTTTGGTTCGGTTTTGATGGTGAGTTCGGTTCAATTCGGTTCGAACCGAATGAACCGAATTGAATACGGTTCGGTTTCGGTTTTGAAGATTCAAAACCGAACCGAACCGAATGAACCGACATATAAATAAATTTGTAATTAGTTTTATTTTTTTAATTCATTAATTTTTGTTTTAATAAATCATTTATGTTTATTTTTTATTTCTCTCTTTTTACCCTTGCAAAGTAATTCCATTATGTGAAGAGATATGAAGCCCAATAGGCCCAATTACAATTGCAGTTGTTAAAAGGTTAAAAAGAAATGAAGAAATATAAAAAAAAAAAAAAAATTAACCGGAGGCCCAATAGGCCCAAAACCGAATTGAACCGAACCGAACCGAACCGAGAAAAGAGTGTTCGGTTCAATTCGGTTTTGGCCTTCAATACGGTTCGAACCGAACAAGAGAAAAGGGTGTTCGGTTCAATACGGTTTTGGCCAAAACCGAACCGAACCGAACCGCGCCCACCCCTATTTGCAATTATCTCATACAAAGTACATTTGCAAGGTGTTACAGTGGTTCAACGTGGGCGAAGCCAGTCAAAATACTGTTGACTAGTCATTTCAGGTTGTCTAAGGAGTAGAGTCTAAAAACAGACGAAGAGAATGACTTCATGGCTAAAGTACTGTATACCTCAACCATTGGAAGCTTAATGTACGCTATAGTTTGCACAAGACCAGATATTGCCTATGCAGTGGAAGTTGTGAACAGTTACATGTCTAATCCAGGCAAGCAACACTAGGAAGTAGTGAAATGGATCTTAAAGTACCTGCGGGGTACGACAAAGAGATGTCTGACTTTCAAAAGAAAAGAGCTCATTATGGAAGGTTATGTGGATTTCGATTTTACTCTGGAGGTGGATCACATGAGGAGTACCACCAGATGTGTTCATGATAGGCAGTACCGCTATTATTTGGGTTTATCAATTGTAGACGATAGTGACAATATCTACAACTGAAGCAGAGTATGTGTTTACAACGAAAACTAGCAATAAGCTGATATGGTTACAGGTTTTGTTGGTAGAGTTGGGATTCGAGCAGGTGATGAATGTGTTGCATAGTGATAGTTAGAGTGTGATACACTAGGCCAAGAATTCGGCGTTCCATTCTTGGACCAAGCATATAGATCCACGCTACTACTTCATTTGGTTGTTAATCGAAGATTGGGTGTTGAAGCTTGTAAAGATAGTAGGGAGCAAGAATCCTGCTGACATTTTAACCAAGCCAATCACAACGGAGAAACTGGAGCCATGCGCAGCTTCAGTGGGTCTTCAAGGATGAAGACAGAAGGGATAAGCACATCTTAACTATCCACTAGTCATTAAGGAAGAAGGAAGAATGCATATTCGAGTTTCAGTCTTCAATTGGGAGATTGTTGGGATATGTCATATGTGAAGCCAGAAATAGCCGAAGAAGTGCAAGTCCACAGGATACCGCGGGGCACCAACAGCGATGCAAACTGTAGTCAATTCCAAAGGTGTTACCACTGCTGAAGTGCGGTATATACCGCGATGGATTCCAAAGGTTGTACCGCGGCGTGAGCGCAACACACACACACCGTAGTTTTCTAAACGGTGGAAAACAGAAGAAGACCGCAATTCGGGTGCGGGATACATACCGCTGCCAAACCGAGATGACGACAAAAATTGTGCGAAACATAAAATCTTGCGTGGAAAGAAAATGACTCATTTAGGGTTTTGGCTTATCATAGTGCTCCTATATAAATACTATTATTTCTCTATACTTATGGGTGTGTAGAAAATAACAAATGAGGCTGAGAGCAACTTGTAGAGAGACTGAAAGAGAGAGGCAAAGAGATTATAAATTGCAATCAACTTTGATAGCAGATTGAGTGCATATGCGCTCTGTGAACGTAGGTATATTGTTGAATCAAGTAAAAATCTTTTGTATCTTTTTCTTTTCTTATTGCTTTCATATTATTTACGCATGTGATTGTGATTTGAGTGGATGTGGATTACGAATTTTCTACAACAAAATCTAGTTAAAATAATGAGGCGCGTTAAAGGTTACTCTTCTTGACTTTCAGCAACTTGTGTCTGCTAATTATAGCTGGGTGCCAAATTACTGGATTTCAGGGGACAAATGTCTTGTGTACTCTGTATCTGGTATGAACCTTACTTACAAGTCAAAATTTATCAGAAACACAACAACAATTTGATCAGTTATATGATGGTGACTATTGGCCTTGCCAATGCCAGGCCTAGTTGATATATGAAATTCAGTGAGATATATTTGTGACCAGTAGTGCCTTTTTTTTTTTTTATAAGAATGTGATCATCTCCTCTATCTTGCACATAGTTGTGAATTTTTTTTCTATCTCTAAGTATGAGAATGAAAAAATTGACTATAAACAAATAAAAATATGAAATCATGATTTTTGATTTTTTGTTGTTGTTACATCTGTCCAGTCCATGAATAATTTTGTAGTTTTAGTAAGTTACAAGAATCATACTCGGTGCTGTTCTGTCCTATGTGAACAGTGTTTTGTGCATGTTGATGTTGATGAGTTCTCAATATATAATTATGAAATTTAATTTGTTGTTTACTGTATATAATGATAACTTTACTGCAAATAGTAAAAACGTGAATAAACAGAAGAAAAAAAGTTGATGGAAAGTAAAATGATTATCTTTTAACCTTGGTGTGACATTTTTCTCTTTCTATTTTTTTTTTTATGTAAATATAAATATATATCTATTATAAAATCGCTTATCAGATACCGGATTCCACACTTTTTTTCGTGCTGGATTCTAGATACACATCGGTAATAATTGAAAAGAAAGAGTTTTAATTAACATCGATATCTATTGGAATCCTGCGACTTTCTTAAAAGATTCGGGAACTGCAACTTTCTATTTCAATATTCTACTGTAATCTCTGTAGCTTGTGAGAAAACAAATCCTTTTAGCATTCATGAACATCTCCAGTTAAAACAGAGATACTCTGCTCTGATGAGTGGCAGTAACATTATTTTGGAGTAAAAATTAGGAAGAAAAAGAAAGAAAAAAAAAAAAAATCAATACAAGCTCTCCTTTAAAATTTCAATGAAATGACAAGATAAGGAAAATCTCTCTCTGAAAACTTGACCACATATATATGTGTTGCAGCTGCTCCTCTTTTTTTTTTTCTACTAATAAATTTAATTCTTATAAACATCTTCCTCCATAACCTGCATTTCTAAACAATGCCTGCTTTATGTCTTCAGGACTTAATAGAGCTCTCTGTTCAGTTTCCTGCAAACATACATGAACAATAATGGATACAAATCAAACATTGCTTCAATTTGGATTAAAAGAAAAAAGAAAAAGAGAGAGAGAGAGTAGACAAACAAAAGGAAAACAAAAAAACAAAAAAAAAACTGTAAAAAAAAGATATTGAAAAAATTGTACCTCTGAGCAAGAAGCTTGGACTGAAAAGTCATTGAAACAGCTAAAAACACATTGTTGAATTTCAAGGCCAAGTGCTTCCAGTGTTGTTACTGTTGAAAGCAACAATCCTGGTTTCCCAGCACAGCAAATCTCAATCCTGGTATCTTTATCTCTTCTTTCCACTTCAAACTGCACAAAAACACAACACCACAACATTTTATGAGTATCCAAATCCAACCCAGAATTCTAAATGATATTGTTAAAGACTTAAGACCCCATCATACCTTTGGTGTATTTCTGACTAAATTTTCATTTGGCTTTACTTCTTTAAAAATGCTAACAGTGTCCAAATGATTTGAATCTGCTTCAATTTCTTGTTGCAAGCTATTGATTTTGTCTAAGAGCTCTTTCATGTAGTCTATAGTATCTCCAAGTATTGATGTTCTGTCCATCTATCAAAAAAAGACAAGTCAATCAAAACCAAATTAGCTCAAAAATTGTAAATTTCAATTGAGAAAATGAAAATTCACAGTACTTACCTTGCTTATCTTGGGAACTATTGATCTTAACATCGAAAGGCGGTCATTCAATCGCTTCCTTCTCCTTCTCTCAGCCATTAGATTCTTAGATGGCTGACCCTCCAATTTCTTACTTCTATTTTTTCTTTCAAGACAAGTACTCCCAATATTGAAAACTGGGACTACTTCAGGAGAATCCTGAATCAGCTCCAATTTACAAGCATTTTGCATCTCCAAATTCTGAAAATCATCTGCTAGTAGATTAGTAGGCTCTTGATCATCCTCCATCATATACAATGGAAATTCTTCTTGAATTTGAAATGGGGGTGTGTCAATTAGTGTATTCATCGATGAATCTGTAAGCTGTGGAGCTGCTGATGAGAATTCTTCACCGAAAGGACAGTAGACTTCATTGAAGTTGTTGTTGTAGCTGTTGAAGTCATGTTGTTCAAGAGGCGCAGAGAAACCTTCATACAAAGAATTTGGAAAGAAGGTTTCTGGGTTCTCACCAAAGCAGTCATAGCTCCAATTACCACCAGAGAAAAGCTCACTCATTTGAGTCATTTCTGTAGGAACATTTGTGTCCCAAGTTTCCCTTCTCAGAGCTAATAACTCCTCTAAGAAACCTTGTTCACTACTATACTCCATATTTCTCTCTCTCTCTCTCTCTCTCTCTTTTTCTCTCACTTTGGCTAGTTCTAGGCAATGCCTTGAGAAGAAGGAGTTGGAGCAAGTTGAAGAATATATAGGTACAGAAATGAATGCCCCAGGTGCATATATACTAATATAATAATAATAAATAATAATAATAATTTGGATTATAGAATATATTGTGTTGTACAGATTGCTAAAATGAGGTTGGTTTAATTATAAGCCCCTCACACCTACATCAATGAGTTTGAGGGTTCGAGTTATGTCTCCTCCCTAACCAATTCCGAAATATTGTATTAGTTTAAAATAATATATATTGGTTTTCTGATCGGGACGGTAACTTTTTTTATAATATTATAAAGTCAGCTTTGTATTGAAATTTAAGACCGACTTAACCAGAAAATTATTAATGTTGTATGTATTAACATTTAGAGCCTAATCAAGATCAAATTGAATTCTGATTAAATTTTTTTTTTTTTCTTTACTCTTTAATTTTGGGAGGGAGATTTCGTGTCTTTTTCACCGAAATCTCAGCAATCAAACAAAATTATTATTATATTGTCATTCACTCTGGAAAAATTTGACCCACAGCTCTGGTATCTGAAATGATACAAAAAAAAAAAGGGTGTGGTAGCATCATAGACCCTGTCAGGTTCTGTGTACATATAGATACATACTGCTTGTAAATATTATTTGGTGATCATCAACAAACACAACAGAAACAAAAGCAAGCCCCAGCTCTGCTGCTGTTGCTGACTTGCTGTTGTAGCTGTCGTTGTTCTTTCTCTCTCACTGAAAAAATTGCTCATATGTCATGCATAGTTTGGTCCCATTTCTCGCTCTCTCTAGAATTTTGGTTTCTGTAGCTTAATTAGCTCACAGATTTCAAATCAGCTGGTGGGCCTCTTTTTTTCCTTATTAATATTGAACTTGGAATTTTCTGTCTAATTAATTTTGCATTTTAGAATTAAAACCAGAAAGAATCTATCACCTCACCTGGGCTTAATTAACAAAGAGAAAATATATAGGCAGATTTTATAGGGACAAATAATCATGACATGAAATACCTTAATATACTCTTTTTTTAGGAACCCAATACATGAAAATCTATGTATTATAGTGATATTAATTAGGTTTCTGTGATCTATAAGCATTTATATATATTGCCGATTGTGGTCGGATCGACTTGCATGATTTACCAAAACAACAAAAGTTTTGTTTTATCGATTCTGTCATTTTGGCTGGTGGGTATTCTCGGAATTATAGTGGAAAAAACCATGGATTCGAGTTTGCATAGCTTTGACGACTCAGGTTTCATGATTAATATGGGTATCATATTATATTATAATATTATATATTAATGGACATGACACAAAGACTTTACACGTCAAATAATTGTTTCAGTTCATGTAAAAGTAATGTCTTGTCTGCAGAAGGAAAAAAACAGAAAAAAAAAAAAGAAAAAAAAAAGGAAAGTGCATTGGATAATATGTAAATTTCGAATGTGAGTCATATCCAACTAAAATCATGATTTCTAGATGTATTATATATGATAGGAAATTAATTAATAATGATATGATTGGCTATATACACTGCTAATATTATCCAATAAAAAAGAATATTCTTGATGGAAAAAGACATTTTAAACATGAATAACTAATTAACTACCCATAAATCATACATGATACATATATATATCGATCAAACATTTTTATATTTAATAATTCAACTTATAATTATTGAATCTAATTATCTCTTGAAAATTAATACAATAAAGTGCGAATTCATAAAGTGGTAAATTATTAGGGTACGACATGCACCGTGGTCATTTGATAAGAATCCAAACCTAATAAGAATCCGAGTTACGTGTTAGCTACGATTTTACAAAATGATTAACCTCAAGAAAAAAACATGGAAAATTTCCAGACACATGGTTTCCATCTACTTAATTTGATCTAGTTATATGAGTCTAGACCCAGAAACATTATAATTTAAAATTACCGTTTGATATTAAAAATCAAAGAAAGAAAGAAAGGAATGGACGCATAACCCTTTTTACTTGGATAGCCGGTAGTGTATATCTTCTTTTTACGTTAATAATGGTAGGAATTTTAAATCTCATTATATATATTTTATAACTATATGTAAAGATTTTAAAAAAACATTTTTCGGTTATAGGAATAGACATACTTAATCTTGATAAGTCTCAACAGATGTATGATTCAATGTCGGATTTAAAGAAAGAAAGAAGAAAGGGATTGATCATTTGGAATAACTTGAAAAGGTAATGATTTGGTGTAATTTTCAAACAAAAAGTTCTTTGATTATTCTAAAGAGGAAATGATTTGGTGCAAACTTCAAAGGTGAAAAAAAGTGTTTTGGAAATTCTGCAAATCTTATTCTTGGTATTTGATTGCCATCGTTTCGTCGCAGTTGGTGGCTCCTTTTTCTTTTACCAAATGATTAAACAAGAACATTAATGATTAACATTTATGCTTAAAATATCCAACAGAAAACAATGGAATAATTATAACTAAGAAAATCAATGATTTGAAATTGTTTTTTAAGTTTCTCTAATTATTTAAAACTTCTTATGTCTAATTACCTAAAAACATTATTATTGTAAATCGGAATCCTTTTGAACAGAATGGAAAATTACATTAATCTCCTTTGAAATTTGGTCAAAATAAAGGACACAATACATTATTGATATTTTTTTTGGTTGAAATCCGACATCAATTGAGTTGATATTCTATCGGAACCTGATAAAGATCAATAACTACTAAATATAAGTGATTTTCCTACACTTTATTGATTTTATAGAAAAGGTAAAAAAAACTTTATTACATTTTATAGAGTTTATCAAAAGTTTGTTTTCTAAAAAAAGTTCTTATTTATTTTTTATTTTAAAGTATTATAAATTTAGTATTTAATGGAGAGGGACATAACTTAAACCAATAATCTTCATCTATATGTGGATAAAGGACTTATAGCACCAAAATCCGTTTAACTTGGACTTCTATCATACATTAATCTTCATCTATATGCCAATTTTTGACTTTTGAGACATGGGAAGCAGTTGCATTAATTGCTAAAAGATCTTTAAATTCTTGTAAGCCCCTTCAAGAGAAGCAAACCCATCTAGCTTTCTCTCGAAAACTCTTTCAAACATCTTGAGAGAGTTTTCAAACAAAACACGGCAATCACATTTCCCCTTTAATTTAATGAAACATTTATATATATAAATTCTATTATCAGTTTGAACTGATAAAAGTTATATCAGTTCCTTGTATGTGGGTCACTGGATTTAAATACTTTGACTTGGGTGTATGTACTTATCAATCAAAGTATACAAGAAACTGATATAACTTTTGTCAGTTCGAACTGACAATAGAAATACTATATAAATATATATATATATTTGAAGTTGAAACATTTATATTTTCAATTTCATCATTTCATCATTTAATAACATAAAACATAAATTTCAGTAATTGTCACATATTTATCCCTTCTCTCTGTTGACCCAAATTCCATCCATCACCTCCACCCAAATTCTAGCCAAGTTTCAACCACCAACTCCACCCAAATTGAGCAAAACAAAGCAATGTGAGCAAGAAATTGTAGAAGAGAGAATTGGGAGTTGACGGGTTCACACTTCACACTTCACAGAGATCCGAGATAGAGAGATCACGCTAAAAGGTCAAAGAGAAATCGAATTTTCCCAATAAACGGAAAAAGGAGGAGACCATATGTATAATGATGAGGAACAACTGAGAGCAAATATAATTAAGAGAAGAAAAACCGGGTAGGTCTTTTGTTATATGCCGATTGTGTGTAGTATTGGTAGGGTAGGGCTGCTGGATAGTAAAAAGTCTTTTAACTTTTAAGGTATCTTATTTTACCTTTTTTTTTTTTGTCAACATTTTGAGTCTTTCATCACTTTTTACTATTATTAGACTTTCATTTGTTGAGTTTATTTATTTTAAATTTTTTTTTTTTTTTTTAAAGCCTTACATTTATTTTTTATTAAAATATTATTATGATTTTATTTAATTAAACATCATTAAAATATAAAAATATATATACCTTTATAATTTATTCTCATTATGCATAATTGTCATATTATAATTAGAAAAAGATTTTAAAGTATTGAAACCGATTAATGGTCTTAAAAATTCTTTAATTATGATAAAAAAAAGCTCTTCCAAATAAAAAGTAGTTGTAAAATATATTATCCCAATTTATAAAAAGCTCAAACTTTGCTCCCAATAGCCAAGATTAAAAATCATGCCAATTAAATACTTATTTATTTATTTTAAACTATAGAGAGATGATAATTTTGATTTAGTGAACAAATGATAGGCATATTACTTTGTCTGTAATATAATATAATTTAAACTTGAAAGGCAATGACGTGAGGACACAGTGTGTTTTGATTGGTAAAGGTTGTTCCCTTGAAGAACAAACAAAAGGCCCAAAAGAGAAGAAAATAAGACATGGAAATGATTTAAATGAGAAGATTAGTAGATTACACTAATTAATTGGTGGAGATTTTTTTACGAATTTCGAGGAGAATATATAAAGTTCAATGCAAAGGGACATTTTCTTCAATTTGGACATGTGAATTTCTTCATCAGTACACGTGTCAACTGAACATAATCTATTTAGAAGTTGCCACCTCAGCACTCCCTACTCATGCACACAGATTTCTTTTTTATTTTGGTACTTACCCAAATTAGTGTTAACACGGCAATCACACAAGCCATTAGCCACCAACCAATCAAGGGAATTAATTACTATTTTAATTAATTTCTTTGCCTGCATTAATTATATCATCAAATATCTTTAAGTTGAATTTATCAATAATTTACTGTTCTATTACGTATAATCTCAATTGTCATAATAATATATTAATTTTAAATTTCGAATATTATAATGATCATATACCAATCCAGCTAATACTACGACAATCATAAGTTCAAATTAATTGATAACTTATTTATTGTCAAATTAACTGATAACTTACTTATTGTCAAAAAAAAAACAAAAAAAAACAAAAAAAAAAACTGATAACTCACTGTCATATTACGTATCGATCATCTCAACCTACATTATTAATATTTAATCACTACACAACTTGTATATCAATCCAGCTAATACTACGACAATCATAAATTCAAATTAACTGATAACTTATTTATTGTCAAATTAACTGATAACTTACTTATTGTCAAATAAAAAAACAAAAATAAAAAAACTAATAACTTACTGTCATATTACGTATCGATCATCTCAACCTACATTATTAATATTTAATCACTACACAACTTGTATACCAATCCAGCTAATACTACGACAATCATAAGTTCAAATTAATTGATAACTTATTTATTGTCAAATTAACTGATAACTTACTTATTGTCAAAAAAAAAACAAAAAAAAACAAAAAAAAAAACTGATAACTCACTGTCATATTACGTATCGATCATCTCAACCTACATTATTAATATTTAATCACTACACAACTTGTATATCAATCCAGCTAATACTACGACAATCATAAATTCAAATTAACTGATAACTTATTTATTGTCAAATTAACTGATAACTTACTTATTGTCAAAAAAAAAAAAAAAAAAAAAAAAAAAAAACTGATAACTTATTGTCATATTACATATTGATCATCTCAACCTATATTATTAATATTTAATCACTACGCAACTTGTATACCAATCCAGCTAATACTACGACAATCATAAGTTCAAATTAACTGATAACTTATTTATTGTCAAATTAACTGATAACTTACTTATTATCAAATAAAAAAACAAAAATAAAAAAACTAATAACTTACTGTCATATTACGTATCGATCATCTCAACCTACATTATTAATATTTAATCACTACGCAACTTGTACACAGAAATGGACATAAATATTTAACGGATACACAATTTTGTACCAAGAAACAGACAGAAAATCAAAATTAAGAAGAAGAAATTATATAATTTTGTAATATCAAAAGAAGAGATTAGCTAGCTAGTAGAGGGTTATTAAAAGACAATTAATTGAGAAAATACATATATTTTTATGACATTGACACAACCACCACGAGAACCACAGGCACAGTAGTGCAAATGGTGGTGTGAGAAAACAACGGGCTGTTTCTCCCCACCACCCCGACAGAGAGCGGTTTTGCAAATAAAACCCTATATTTTCTCTCTCTCACACACACACACAAAAAATACAACTTGACAGCCCACAATATCTTTATTAGGGTTTTCGGTCCTCCACCTCAAAACCACTCTTGAGTGTCGTTTGATCTCTCTCTATCTATCTATGTATCTATCTATCTAGCTAGTTTTGTCTTGTAATGTCTTGTTTGTTAGTGACATCAAAGGGTGGTAGTAGTGGGGGTCCAATGTACAGTGTCGAAAACAGACTTTATTGTTGAAGAGTAGATAGCTTATTTTGCCTCATTAAGACATGATTTCCTCATCACTTGCATGTCCCTGTACCGTACTGGATGATTTTTATTTATTTATTTTGGTGAATTGAATCTGTAACAAAAGAAAGTAAAACTACTTTCTTAGTTTCTTCTACGTACTTCTACAGTTCTCTTGAAATCTTTGTGAATTGTATAATTGGCATTTTCTATACGTCTTTAGCTGCAGATGTCCATATGTATATATATTAATTATCAGGGGCTTCAAAATTAAACAAATATATATAAACAGATGTCCCTCACGAGTCTTTTCTTCGCAAGAAAACGAGGCCAAAACCAAACCCCACAAATCACAACACACAAAACACAATCATATATCAAAAGATGTGTTAATCAGATCCATTTTTGTTGTGTGTGTCAATTATAATTGTTGCACCAGTAGAGTCCTGACATTATATGGATCATTGAATATATAAACAAGTTGCTATATATTGGATTGCATGCAAGAAATACAAATTAGTCAAAGTTATTGGGGTTGAATAACTCGTCATGTTGTTGTATATATGGTGAATTTTGTCTTTGTTTTTCTAACAAGACATATATCAACTGGGTTTTTTTTTTTTTTTTTTTTTCTTAAATATTATTTTAATTATTTCCCAGTTTGTCATATTGATCCATGACAAAATGTATATGTGTGGGGGAGTTCTCTGGTTATGATTCTTTTCAAACAAAATGTGTGTCCTGTCCACTTCCTTGTCCTGTAGGGCACTCTTGATATTCTGAATTTTGCACAATTTTTGTGGGGGCAGAGTCGGCTGACCAATGCAGAAAGATGCAATATAATGGCAAGCTCCATTTTGTACGTCGGATTTTTATTTTTTGTTTTGTTTTATATTATATACTACAGTTGAGTTGAATTGGGTAGATATGTAATCAATGCAATATAATTACTATGATATCAAAAATATACCTCACAGAGGGTGAAGACATTAGGGGAATGGGGATGGATATAGGTTCCCCCATCCCTATCCCCACTTTCAAAACACACACACCCCCCACCCGATGGGGAGGTTTTTGGGGGAAGTCCCCCCATCCCCATCCTCATCCTCATTTTAATTTGGGAATAAAAAATCATCCCCATCCCTTCTCATTTGCCCAATTTTCTCAAAATTCTCCCCCAAATGGGGATAGAGATGTGGGAATTTGGGTCCCCAGGGATAAATGCTTATCCCTAAAAGACATACAGTGAGTACAAATGCAAGTTCCAATAACATTTATGTTACATTAATGCCTCGTTTGTTTGACCGTATTGTATTGTATTAGACAATTAAAATGTATTAACACTATATTGTATTGTAAACATTGTATTGTATTATTTTAGTACATTTTAATTGCCTAATACAGCAAACACCGTATTAACTAATACATTATATTTGGTGGTATTATGTTGTATTGTATTAGAAAAAACTTTTTTTTTCTTTTTTCCAATAAATATGGAATATTGATAAAATATGTGTTATATTGTTAATATGTTTTTTTTTTTTATAATTTCAAAATAAATAGGAAAATTTTATTTAAATTTTTTGTTTGAATTAAAATAAATATTCATTGATTTTTTTATATAAAAATATCTATTGATTTATTCATGGTAAGGATATTTAAAATTAATTATTAAGTATTTAAAAAAAATATTATATTTTTATAATATAATAAAATACAATAAAATCATATAGGAATGATCTAAAACGATATAATACAGTGCATCACCAAACACATGTTTGTATTAATGATAATACAGTCCAATATAATACAATCCAATACAGTCAAATACAATCCAATACGGTGTGCCAAACGAGCCATAAGGGATTGAGATCTACATAAATAAAAGAAGAACTTGGGTGCACCTAGATGCACATCCATTTCCCGTTGCGATCCATAATTTTTTTTTCGTGTATCCAACAACTGAATAGCTAACACATCAACAAATATCAGCTTTTTGTCTTGATTTTTACACATTTCTTTCTATGATTTCTCTTTTTCTCATTTATTTCACGGTGTAAAACTGACGTGTCAACATTTCAATGATCGGATGCATCATTCGACTAGCGCATGCACCAGAGATTTTCATCGCTGTGATACTGTAATGTGACAAATTTTACCGCATGATAAGTCGCGCGCGGAGAGAGGTGCATGTGCATCCTGCTGCTGTGTTTTAATTTTTTCTTTAAAATAAAATTCACAATTTTAATGGCCATCACAACTAGAAGTCTGGAACAATGTATGAAATTAAATAAAGCTTAGGAATTGACTTTGGGTGTGGGATTTAAATTGACAAATTAATTCATGATTGGGTTTTAGGTGCAATTAAGTACTAAGAAATTGACTTTGGGCATGGGAATTTACAGGAACCGATAGATAAGAACATATTCAACCCAAAATCATATAGGATTTGAAGCATAATCCAGAAGAGATTAAAATTGATGTATCTAGTCACATTACATTAGTTATATATTATAATTAAATTAAAGCACACACAAACTTATCACAGTCAATATTTTATTAATCTCTCATTATGGCGAGGCATTTCATGAGGGCATACTCATCAATTAACAATGTAATTATATGGCGGCACCAATTAATTACAGGCTCTACATTTTAATAAATTTTAAACATTTCATGGGTTGTATACTTGTATGTATAAGAATCATTTACGTTAATCCAAAAAATATTATTTCTTTGAAAGGAAAAAAAAAAAAAAAACCTTCTGATTTTTTGTTGTTAATAAAACATTACATTATATTGTGTAGAAATAAATTTTAAACTACTATGATAAATAGCGTCGATGTGTCAGAATATTATATTTTTATTAAGAATTTTGATGGGCTACATTGACAATATCTATCTAACTACTTATCCAAGTATTTATTTATTTATTTGTTTATTTTTTTTGAAGCTTTTTGCTATTGGTAGGATTTGAGCTGTTCGACCATCCACCAGAGCTACGCCCTTTTTGGCAAAACAAAATTTTGTTTTATTGACAATATCTATTTATCCGGACCATGTATTTTTTTTTTAAGGTATTCCCATCGATAGGATTCAAGCCGCTGATGTGGAAGTTATTTGTCCAAGCCCTAAGCTCGTCCATCTACTAGCTGAGCTATACCCTTTTAAAACTCAATTTTGCTCATAAACAATTGATCACAAGGGTTTTTCTTGCTCTTGTGATGGCAATTGAATGACTTGTATACATTTTATACGCAGCGGGCAGCTTGTTGGTGCGTAATTACGTTTCAAGTTAGCCCATAAGGTACTTTCGCTGCATGAGCTTCATTAACGACATATATGATATTTACATGATAAGTAACTTCTCTTATTTTTAAAATTAAATTTTTGTAAAAAAAAATTGGAGAGAAATCATTTGGAACATCTCCTAAGTTACCAAAATTGACACGGTCCACACGGACATATAATGATCATCACAATACACTATTCCGATCTATCGTCAAATCTTGATTATATAAAATCATGATTACACAAGTTAGAAAATTATTGAAGGGAAACCATCATCATTTAGCTCGATCTTCCTCACTTTTACCTTTCCCGTGTTGCATTGACTACTTCAGTTTTTCAATATAATATATCATATCAAGCCCACAAAAATACAAAATTAGTTCAAGATCGATTACCCAATATATATTGATATCCTTCTACGTTGACTCCTATTTTATAATCTAATTAAAACTCAAAACGGTGGGTCCTCAACTTTACATGCTCATTGCGTGATTAATCAGACATCCATAATCTTGCCACCATTTTTTTTTTTAATATATAATACAACTGTGATACAACGATTCGAATCCAAAATATTACCGAACTGAATTAACTTTTTTAAAAAGTCTGAATTAACATACTTTACCGTTAAACAAGTTAGCAAGCCACATTAGGCGGTGGTTAAAATAATATTAATGTATTACTTTATTATATATATACTTTATAAATAATAATTTATAGCCCACGTATCTGGGGCACAACATTACATGTATGATCTCTTCAAACTACATAATCAAGATCTTTCATGCCACGACAAACTAAATAATCTATGCGTTTTGCCGCAACAAACCAAATTATATTTATATCTTTCCAACGTGGTCCTCTCTAACAACATTTTTAGAAATTCATGTGGTTGTTATATATAATTACTTTCCATGACACCTAAGATTCTTAGAAGACCGGTCATGGTATTCTAAAAAATATATATCAATGACAAACTACAATTATGTGAAGAGAAATTAATTCGATTGCAATCTAACTATGTATTGTGTCCCCAAAGGATCTTCTTCGTGAAAATCTTAACAATTTAAATTGAATATTTTTCATGTATGGTAGTCACACTACATTCAAATCTAAGCTTTGTCTTTTCAAAGATTGAGAATATTGCCAATACTGATGTTTAAAATGAAAGACATATAAGCAATCTTGAATATAACTTTGTATAATCATCTTAAAGATTTGTTGTTTCTTTTTTCTTATACACAGAGTACAGCAAAGTAGCAAACTTAATTCTTTTATACATAAATTATTGGCATTTTCATATACATAATATCATTTCTATATATACTTGCTAGTTGTACTTCCACTTGTTTTTATAAATTAAATTCTAAGTAAAATGTTTGACATATATAAATTATTGCTAGTTGTACTTCTCAGTTAATTTTTTTATTTTTTATTTTTAAAGTTAAGTTGTTGATAATAACAAAAAAAATTGAAAATCTAATTGCAGAACTGGGTATGGTTTTCAAAAGCTACCCTACATAATAAAAGGTTTGTTGAAATAGTTGCATTTGGTGGCTGAATATCTCTCCAAAAAAAAAAAAAAAACACTACACAATCAATTAAGATCATATACAGGTTGATTATTGATTAAGGATCCATATTTTAGTTTTAAGGAGCTGCAGAAGTATAAATGCATGGTTGTTCATTCTTCTGACCAACCTGTGGACAGCAACTTAATGTTCTAAGGTTTAAGCATATATATATATACAAATATAATAATTCATGATCATCTGATGATTCTTGTGTTTACTGGGTCTTCTTTGGAGCGATTAAAGAGCATTTAATTTCCTAATCAGTTGAGAGATCGAGCAGTACTCAAGTTGCAGCTGATAATAGAAATTGTTTGACTGGTGGAGGATTTTGTTTAGCAATAGAGGACATTAGTGGAAGATTTGGGTGTTTGTGCTATTTTAATGACAAAAGATTATGGTATCTTTCTACTGTTTCAGCTGACTGATCTCGACAACATATGTAGATTTAACCAATCTAAAACCAAACTGCTGGCTTGGCTGGGAATCAAATCTTTGAAAATTGAAACTCATGATCAAATAAACTGATTCTCATGTTTTGTCTTATTTTGTGTTTTGCATTTTTTCTGTCATTTAGGTTTTTTTTTTTTCTTCTTTTGAAACCTTGTCATTTAGTTATTCTTAACTAATATTTGCTAACAACCAATCACATATTTTAAAGAATATAATTGATGTTTTATTATTTATATGAATGCAATAATTAACCATATTTTACTATTTTATTTTACCACTTGGCCTTACGGTTCACATTTTAAAGATATATAACATACACATGTTTATCGTTAATTATCCTTTCAAGTATCAATAAAAACTCTGTTGGTAAATATATATATACTCTAAAAGTTTTATTTGAAAAGTCAATCTAAACACAAACTACGGTGGTTATCATGAGAAATGATAAGTATTAGCGACCTTAAGTGCTCAAATTTATTGTTTAAACTTTTCAATATATAGGATTTTGACTTTTTATATTTTAACTCTTAATTGAGTGATCATGTATCCCTCCTTTCGTATTTATAATAGAAGCAGAGACGTACCATAACAAGGGCTAGGGTGAGCTCCCTTAAAAAAAATAGATATATTAAAAAATAAAAAAAACCATATGTAAATTTTCCAAAACATCACGTATAATTTCAATTATTATTATTTTTGTGCATCAGAATCACTAACTAATAGAGGCTTTTATACCAACTTCTCCCAATTCTCCAAATTTGATTTAGGGTCAGTTTGATATTGCTGTAACTTTTATAATAATCACTGTTAGTTGTGCTGAAGGAATAATCAGCTGTGAAGTTAATCAGCCGATGTTTGGTTGATTATACTTTTAAAACTACTGTATAGCTCAAAAACACTATATGTATGTTTGGTAATTTTATTTTAAAAGTGCTGAAATTAGTTACAATGACTAAAATATACATGATTTTAGAATCTTATTTTATTTTTTTCATTAATTATATTTATTAAATCAATATTTAAGTAGAATATTTAAATTAGAAAAAAAAGACACAATAAGAATAATAAAAATATTTTTAAAAGGTTTTATAAATCAAATCAATATTTAATTAGAATCTTTAATTTTAAGATGAAATAAGGTGTTGTATGCATAAATTCGCCAACCCGACACATCATCAAAAAGAGTCAATAAAGATTGCCACGTCACCCATTGACCGGGTCAATAAAGGAAACGCGACAAGTCAATGTCAAAGTACCTCGAAACCAAAAAAGTCAGAAACACGCTCGCCGAAACTGGATATGTACTCGCCAAATTTAGATATATGGTCGCCGAAGAAACGAAACCCAGAAATAAATGTACTCGCTGCACCAGCATACTGGGCCTAAACCGACTCGGCAGAAACACGGAAATAAACCCTACACTTTAGAAAACCCATAAACAAAAAGGAATCAAGGAAGGAAAAGGGGAAGACCTATCTGTATCCGGAACAACGTGAGATTCCCAGTACGAATCTGAAAGGAGATCCTACTACAAGTAGGACTAAAATCAAGGGAAAAACCCTAAATATCATGTATAAATAGAACCACCTATCCCTCGAGAAAGGGGGGAAAAAAAGAGAGCAATTGTAAGAGAGATCTAAGCGTGTAATAAGGCAACAAAAACCTAGTATTATTTTTCTGCCCTCAGGGGCGCCGTGGTTTTTTCCCGTTCAAGGGTTTTCCACGTAAAATCTGTCTTTTGCATGCGTTCTTAATTTCCTTGTTTTATATTAAATTGATATAATTGTTGAGTGTGTGGCAATCCAAAAATCACCGTCAACATAAGGTATATAAATGTTTTTAATTTGATTTCATAAGAATAATAATGATATTTTAAAATATTCATTAAATGCTGAAATAGATTATTCCATAATTACTTTAAAAAAGTAACCTTCCACATACTTCTCAAAATCACTGTTAAAACTTGCCAGATTATGAATTAATCACTTTTGGAAGTTTTACTAAACATAATTTTATGTCAAAATTATAAAATAAGCTGATTTTAACTTCTCAAAAATAATACCAAACTGGCCTTTAACCTCTTTCTCAACTTCTAAAAATTATGTCCTTAAACATGGTATGTTTTTAGGAATAATATGTGTTAAATTATTTTATTTTATTTTGAAATTTTAGAGTTAGTATATTTTTTGTTTATGAATTTTATATTAACATATTTGACTGAATCTCTTCATGTTTCCACACAAGGTTTTTGAACTATGAAAATGATCAAGACATCACGAATAATGAATTTCTAACAAAGTCTATGGTTATCTAAATTGAAAGAGAAATCGTTGATTCTATTCATCCATATATTATAATTAATTGATAAAATTTAATATTTTTGAAAATCATAGGATACTGCTTAATTAGTGTTTGATTGTATTTGCATTTCGTTTTTTTATTCATGAATTTTGTTTTTTTAATGTTATTTTTTATTGATTATAATGTACGTATTATTTTTAGAATATGCATTTTACATAGTATCCCTCTTACTAGGTGTATCTTTGTTTTCCAATCAATAAAATTTCCTTGTATCATTGAGGTTCACCCAAGAAAATGTATTATTGTCCATCCTGGTGTTAAATCTTGGTTACATCCCTGAATAGAAGTTCAAGTCTTATGTTTGCTTATACAATCTCAAAGTGTAGAAAGACCTAATTATGTGTTATGAACCTAGTTTTTTCATGTCGTGCTTGCTGTGGTTGTTCTTGTTAGGTTTATATGAGATCCCGTAGGTCTCAGTATACACCTCTTACCCATCCGGACACCGGTGTTAGATTAAAAAAAAGATATATAATACTGAATTACTGGGCTGGTAGGCCCATAAATATAGTTATTGGTTCATTTGAACCCTGTTCTGTGCAAACTACGGGCCAAACTCCAAATTCTTATAGGCCCAAACTGCTCAAAGTCGAAGGGCCTTCAATGCTTTCATCATTATTAGATTAAATTAATATCGATTTTAGAATATTGAAATTGTGTGAAAAATAATGAATAAAAATATTGATTTTTTTTTTAAAGCTATACTTTATCGAAAAAAAATTAAGAGCAACAAATCATACATTTTCCGTTGCAATTGTGTTAACATACACAGAACACATCTATTGTACTTAAAACTCTCTACTTGGTTGAGTAATTAAAAGTTCCATTTAATCGGAATTAACTTACGGCACTAAAAGGAGTTTGAGAGGAATGATATGACTCGTAATTATTATTTTATTAATAAACGTGAGAAATTTACCATGAAAAGAATTAAACTTCTATTAATTAAGAAGTGAAGGCATGAAATCAAAATTTTTAAGAAAAGCAAATTCACATTTTGACTAAACTTTAGTAGTTAACAACCTTTGATAGAATCATATAGTTCAATGAACCTTAAGCCGACACTTTTGAATGGTAATGAACAGACAGAAGAGGACAAGTACGTGACGCAATCAAATACTGTGGACACGTGGGAATTGTTGTTTGGTCGAAAACCCACTAGTCACGAGTTGCCTGTCATTCATCATGACTAGTACAAGTCTACAACTCTTGTCCTAAAAGCGTGGCATATGCTTAGGATATCATCAACAACCTATCAGACCCCTTCACGCTTTTTCAGGGACCGACCAGGCTTCATTTCACGTACAACCAATTAAAATTAGGGGGAATTGCACAAACATCCCTCGAGATTTGATAAAATTGCACAAATATGGCAGTTTTGGCCATATACACACAAACTTCCCTTAACATTTGAAAATTGTTGCACAAATATCCCCTACCGTTAAATAAATCCGTTAGTCAATGGTCAACAGTGTAAAAAGTCTAAAATACCCTTTATTTTTATTTTAAATAAACTAAAAAAATTAAAAAATAAGATATATATATATTTTTTTACATCGATAACATGAATGTATCTTAAATCTGAAACTTGGAAAAAAAAAATCATCTTTACAAATAAAAAAATAGTTTTTTAAACAATTTAATAATAAATAATTTTTAAATTTTAAATTTATTTAAAATCAAGGGGGAATTGCACAAACAAATTTTTTTTTTTTTAAGATGAATTTTCTTTCCAACTTTCGAATTTAAGATACATTCATATTTTCTAAAAGATTTTTTAATATTTTTTTATCTTATTTTTGAATTTTTAATAATGTTTAAAATAAAAATATAGGGTATTTTGGACTTTTTACACATTTGACCATTAACTAACGGATCCATCTAACGGTAGGGGATGTTTGTGCAACAATTTTCAAATATTGAGGGAAGTTTGTGCGTATATGGTCAAAACTGCCATATTCGTGCAATTTTATCAAATCTCAGGGGATGTTTGTGCAATTCCCCCTTAAAATTAAAACATGAGCCTTCCGTTGTTTTATAACAACACTGCTACTCTTTCTATTTTACCCGATTCCTCATTTGTCCCCTTCACTTCCATTTCAACCAAAACAAAAACTCAACCGCTAACTTGTGTTAGACATTCTCGTCTTCCTGTTCTTTGTCTCTCTTCTTTCTCAGGTAATACAATCTTTATATTCCCAGATATATGTCTCTTTCTTTCTTTGATTTTGTCAGCTGTTTTGTTGGCTACTTGGTTTAATGTTGATGTAAGAGCAATTCCCATGTTGTTGTTTCTGGTTATTTAGTGTTTATATGTTTTTGTTTCATATGGGATGAGATGATTTTAATTGTTGATGATTTGATTGTATATGTGTGTGTATCTGCATTGATTTGGATATGTGTGACAATGATCTGGTTATTTCCCCAGATGGGGATCTAGTATTGAACGCTTAATCGCGCTTATCAATCTTGTGCTGTTGCGTTGGTGTAATTTTGAATCTCCATTATGTTTTTGTGCAGACAATATGGACTCCCCAGCCGGTCCTACTCTGTACCCATCGCACCGATGTAAAACTGTTCACCTGGTCTGTGTCAACTTTTCACTTCTTTTAATTTTGTACAATTTTGAATTTGGAAACCATAATGGATGGTTTTGTTAAATCTTGATTTGCAGGTGAGGCATGCTCAGGGTATTCACAATGTGGCAGGGGAAAAAAACCATGATGCATACTTATCTTATGATTATTTTGATGCACATCTCACCCCACTTGGCTGGCAACAGGTAATCACTCAATAAATGTTGTATGATTATTGGTATTTCGCTTTATGATCTGTTAAGTATTTTCATGGTATAATTCGGGAATATTTTTTGGTACTGCCATTGTTCTTAGCGTGGGAATTATGAGTTTATTTGATTTAGAATCTATTCTCTCTTATTATTATCATTTTCGATTGGGTATTTTGTTTTTAATAAAAGGACAATGCTTAGAATGATTCTATGGTACAATAACAGGTTGATAATCTTCACAAGCATGTTCAAGAAACTGGACTTTCGAAGAGGGTTGAGTTGGTCATCACTTCTCCGTTGTTAAGGTATTACTTTTCAAGAAATCAAATTCTCACTCAAGCTTTTATGATTTGGCCTATTTTTTATCATCACTTAGTAAGTTAACATAGCGTTACTAACGTAAATTCTTTCATACATTCCATTGTCATTTAGTATATTCTTGTATTTTTGGTTATGACCTCCATTGTTTGCATTGTAGGACCATACAAACAGCAGTTGGAGTCTTTGGTGGTGGAGGGTATGCAGATGGGATTGATGCACCTCCACTCATGGTGGCAAATGCAGGGAACAGTGAACGCCCTGCCATCTCAAGTTTAAATTGCCCGCCATTTATAGCAGTGGAGCTTTGTCGAGAACATTTGGTATGTTGTACTGCAACACATTAGATTAGTCATGCAGTATAAAACTTACTTTCTTCATAGAATCGGCTGTGATATTGCATGCTGTGTTGTATCTGTACCTTGCCTGTGCATTAATGATGTAAATGAACTTCATGATCTGCACCATGACAACAAACTGTGTTTTGTTCCTATGTAACATTAGCCTATCATTTTGGAATACTTTGTTGTATATTAATCTGATTTAATTATCTGTTTGTTGTGCTTGCTACGTAAAATAAAGCATTGGTGTGTTTACCTTTCTATGTTAATTTTTTTTTCACTACAGGGAGTTCATCCGTGTGATAAGAGAAGCAGCATTAGTGAATATCAATCTCTTTTTCCTGCTATTGATTTTTCACTGGCAAGTAACTTGTCATAATTGGTTTTAAGTTTTTTGGATTAGCAGTTACTAATGCCATTTTTTGGCCTACTGTTGTCCACAACTTTATTCTCAATTCAACTTACTGTGATTTTTCTGTTGCTTAGATAGAGAGCAATGACGACATTTTGTGGGAACCTGAAATTAGAGAGACAAATGAAGCAGTTGCAAAGAGGGGAATGGAGTTTTTAAACTGGTGAACCATTTTTGCCTATATATATTTTCAATTACGACGTTTGGGTCCCTTTGAAAATTACAAGTATGCATTAGTAGGGGAGATATATTACTAGTGAGATTTGCCATGGAGTTTTCTTCCACCAGTTTGATTAATGTAATGCACATTGTTTAGTAGCTGCCGGTCCTGACAACTTCCTTGCCTTTTCCTGTTATTGAATCGGTTCAGGTTGTGGACGCGGAAAGAAAAGGAGATTGCAGTTGTTACTCACAGTGGATTCTTGTACCATACCCTAAGTGCTTTTGGAAATGATTGTCATCCATCTATAAAGAATGAAATATGCAAACAGTAAGTTTCACCATTGTTGACTGTCACTTGGTGGTAGGGAAAACATATTAGTTTTGAGAACACGAATAACATGCTGATAATATGTTTTCTGCAATCTGTGTCTGCAGCTTTGCTAATTGTGAGCTTCGTTCAATGGTTATTGTCGATAGAAGGTAAGCATTATCAGATTTAATTTAAAAGGGTGCTCAATTATCTTGCTTATGAACATTGTGTCACCATCTATCCCTCTGTTTTGCAGTACGGCGAGCTCAGATCCTGCAACAACAAACTACCCTGGAAAGATTCCTAATGGTCTTGATCTTCCCAGTGACGTTGCTGCTGAGAAGCATCTGAATTAGTCATAGCCCGGAATGGTACAATCGAACTGGAACTTGAATGTGATATCAATAATGTCAAAAGTGAATCATTTTATGATAGTTATTATACCTTAATTTCAAGGTTCATTCTTGGAGTAGGTAAAGATCCAAAGACTACAAGATACTTATAGGCGCTAATTTTTATTAGCATAACAATTATGTGTTTACATGAACAAACAGTTGGGAGATATATATATATATATATATATAGCTTCTTCTGATGTTAGTGGATGATTATTGATAATACATGTAATATTTTTAGGGGATATTATCATTTCCCTATCATTTCTTCTTTGTGGTTTCAAAATATGATGTGCTATTTTCCCTTTTATGTTATATTTTTATTATTTGAAAAAAAGAAGTTTACTTTGCATTCATATAGAAGCAAAAATTATTATCTTACATTCTTACCTTAAGATAGTTATAAAATAATAAAAATATTAAACTATAAGAACTTCAAAATAAATAGGAAAATTAAAATAAAATAGGAGGCCACCTTCTCTTCTATGAGGAAATATCCGATGGAAAGGTCTCCTCCTAGTAGGATATCCAAAGCTGATATAGGACTTTATGTTGAATCTCCTCTATAGGTCTCCTTCTGATATATAAATAAAGTCGGTCTGTTATTTGGAGAGAAAGACTGAACTCTTAAAATTAAGATGAGACATGTGAGTTGTTGAATAAGCAAAAGATTTTTAACTAAATTAGGACGAGACTTGTAAGTCATTGATTAAGTAGAAGACTTTAACTAAGTTGAAGTAGGTAAATTTAATGGTCGATAGTTGTGGAACTGATTTAAATAAAGTCGGTTTGTCCTAAAGAGAGAAAAACTATATATAGGTTTGATTTGGTGTGAAATATCACATGTTTTTTCGTGCAGGAATTAACTCTGAAACGTTACCAAGTCGGGATGTCAACTATTTTCGACTTGATAACGTTACAGAATCACTCTAGTATATGCTTTTTATGTATGTTGTAAACACTAGCCTTTACGAGAGTGGTATTGAAGCGAGCCTCAACTCTTATCAGTTGTTCGGCCTCACATTCGGCCCAAATAGGATCCACAAGGAGATGGATTGGACCAAGGGTAGAGCCCCTCTTCCATTCTGTATAAATATTTGTTAAGACAGAAAGAAGGATATCAAATTCTTATCAAGATAACTAGAAATTTCAACCAATAAGAATCCTAATGAACCTAAAAAAAGGATAAACGCCCAATAGAAATTACTTGTTTTGCGAGATCCTACTATAAATTCTATCCATATATATTCTGATTGCCAACTCATACATAGTAGATCCAGTTGCATTTTATGGAACAACAAAAAAAAACCCATCAAACCAATAGGTAGAGACCTAACTCGTGGGGGACCAAAGGTTAGAACCCCAATAGGCTACGGGTGGGAGCCTGAACATGACCACGACATGTGATTAGGTCAAAGAGAATGTCACAATCCCACGATTGAATAAATATAGATTGCTGCATAGTTTCATAAGAGATGGTATGAGCACCAATAGGGGTGGGTTGTAATTGTAACACTCGCCCCGTGACAACTAACAACAAGGAATTCAATCAAGTCCAGTTTGATTTCATCTAGGGATGGCAAAAATTCCCGACCCGTCCTAAACCGGTGGGGATCCGATCTATTTGTGGTGGGTTTGGAGCGCTCGGGTCGGGTATGGGGTTAACGTTGTTGACCCAGTTTGTAATCGGATCGGGTATGGGTCGAACAACTATGATCCGACTCACCTTGGTTGACCTAGCATTTGTATATTATTTTTTAAAATATTACAACTGCAAAAGGAAAAACAAACTTTAAATTTAATATTTATATTTAGATTTAGGATTTAGATCTTCTGCTGATCTGATCTCAATAAATAAACTTTAAATTTAATATTTATGTTTAAATTTAAATGAGATGGGGGCAACCCTGTCTCATTCGGGTCGGGGTTGAGCTAGAAATCAAAAACCTGTTCGAATCATGGATCAGGTTTGGAATAACTTGCTAAAATCAGGTTTCGGGTTTAGGATATACTGATCCAACCCATTGCCATCCCTAATTTCATCTCTATCAACGTACCCGTACCCGTACCCGTGCCCTTGTCCCTTCACTAGTGTCCGATAATAATTTCCTACGACAATCTATTTCTTTCATTTACAATTCTTCAATTGACCCGGTAGTACTTGAACGTTTTTCAACTGATCATTTCATAGACTGATGGTCTACGTAATTGCATGGAATAATCATTTCAATAACTTTTAATTGGGTTCATATTCAAACTTCAAAGTCCAGATCAGATCAAAGTTTAGTCATACAAGTACTGTTGCTTCCAGGGAAACTTCTTTAACTTTCCTTCCATTTTCATTCAAACTTGAAAACTTCAAACCCAAATCGAACATCATAGTGTAAACAGGCTGGATTGTAGTAAACAAAAACAAAAAAAAAAAGATATATCAAACAATTTATATATAATAATATTTATGTTACGTGAGTAATGTGATGATTTTGACCAGTCATTGCATGAAGGAAATTAAACATGAAATTCACGACACTTCAACAATAAACAAGTTTTCAGACTTTTTGTGTACGTTAGTTAAGTACTCCGTCAAATTACCAATAATTTTTTTTTTTTTTTGAAAAATCCGTCAAATTACCAATAAAAAACCAATTCTATGCCTATATATACTTCATTTTTGTTCTCTAATATCTACTCTCCAAATTACTCTCAACATTAATTGTGTCTTCAACAACCGATTCCAATATTTTTCAATTACACTACTACTTTTTTTGCTAGCTCTTGATCATCAGTTTCCAGCCAATACCCACATCACAAGTTCTTTTTTTTTTTCCTCTCTGTTTTCTCTGGTATATATACTCATGACAAAGCTATATATTTTCATCGACTTTTTCTTTCATGCATGCTCTCTGTCATTATATTTTTAGAGAATTTAGAGTGCATGTATTAATTTACTGTTTAAAAGTTCTTTATGATCTCTCTTATTTTCAAAAATAAAGAATTGCACTTGCTTGTTTGTATTTTATTTTGTCAGTATATGGTTGTTAAAACAATTATTCATATTTGACCATAGTTTTTTAAAGTTAAAAGGTCGAATTACTACTTCTGATTTTGGTTTTAAAAGAGTCAACACTCATATATATATATATATATATATTTATAGGTTTTTGACTGATAATCAATAATTATGACTATTAATTATATGTACGTATTGCATGCTTATTCTATGTATATATTTGGGTTAATTGCACTAACTTTCCCTTAGTTTATTACATATAGCAATATTTTAAAAAGATGCCCTAAATTAACACAAACACCTCTTTCTATCAAGTCAATCTGTTAACTATAACGGTTGACTAACCTTGACCCTTGAAAATCCAAATATACCCTTGCCATATCATTTCAAACATAAATGATTTTTTAATTAAAATTGAAAAATCATTTTTTTTAAAAGATAATCTACTAAGGAAACAAGAGATCTTTGATGATCTCTTACTTACTGGAAGAGATCTTCACCGATCTCAGACATCGACTTCCTACAATTTGCAGAGGAGGCTCCTCCCCGAATAGAGGATATTTCCGCATATGATCGATATATTATCTTTTTTTATAATTAAAAATATTTTATGTTTGAGATAATGTGGCAGTGGTATATTTGGTTTTCCATAGGTCAAGGTTAGTCAACCGTTAAAGTTAACGGATTGACTTGATGACAAAGGGTGTTTGTATTAATTTAGGACATCTTTTTAAAATCTTGCTAAATTCAATAAATTAAGGGTAAGTTAGTGCAATTAACCCTACATAATTTTACTACTCTCTATATTAATTTGACATTTTAGATTGATTTTTCTCTCTACTAGCAGATTTTAATCCGTTTCACAACATATGATATAATAATTCTCATTTTCCATGAGCAAATTTCATTTCCTAATTGCATTTTATTTTCCATGCCGGATTCGCTTTGTTTTATAATCCATTATTTTCGTGTTATATGTAGGAATTAATGGATACCACAACAACTCAATTTCTGTACTCACCCCATCACTGTAAAATTCTTCACATGGTAATTTGTACCACTTGATCTCTGTCCTTGTTTTTCTTATTTTTCCATTACAAATTTATGTATTGATCATGTATATATAAATTAATGACAGGTGAGACATGGACAAGGAGTTCACAACGTAGAAGCAGAGAAGAATATCGATGCATTATTGTCTCATGATCTCTTTGATGCACCTATGTCTTCTCTCGGATGGCAACAGGTAAATTAATTAATTGATCCCATATATATTATCAGGCGCGGACTGATCAGTTTCAATTCCATGATTTTCTTCCAGTACTCCTACGATCACAATGCAAATATTCGTAAGGATCAGACTAATTAATTCGGATTCCCTCTGAACTTGATTACAGGTTTTTGAGCTGCGCAAGCTTGTACATGGAAGCAGACTGTTAGACAGGGTTGAGTTGGTCGTAACCTCCCCATTGTTAAGGTATTCACATTATGTCTAGCATATATGGAGATTTTGACTTCACAAATTAATGATTATATATAAGGTGTATCATGTATGGATATTGACAAGCAATAATATTTGTGTACGTTTTATGCAGGACAATGCAAACGGCAGTTGGAGTTTTTGGCAATGAAGGGGAGATATATGGGTCAGATGTGGATTCTGTGATTGCACCAAAAAACGAAATCTCAACTCTCAATAATTACCCACCCATTTTTGCATCGGAGCTTTGTCGAGACCGTTTGGTATGTTTAATTTGCTATATCACATTTAACATATATGATTGGCTAATATATCAAATCAAAATGGATATAAAAGATATAAGTGTAATGTGATTTATGTTTAGACAGGAAGAGTTATTTTATCGTTTTGATAGAAGGTTTTTGCATACTAATTTATTTCATCAATGGGCTGAATTACGTCAATAAACACTCCTAACATATGAATTTCAACGTTAATCTCTCAAACTCAAAAAATCATGTAATTGTATTGCATGAGTATATCTCCTCCTAGATTAAATGGTATACTACTCTCTTTCCATGTCAGTGGTGGAAGTTCAAATCCTCTATTACCAGAATTGCGTGGGGACATCGAAGTTGTCGAATTAAAAAAAGAATAATAAAAATAATACACAGAAGAAACCATGTATTGAGTACTCTGGCTACTATATGCCCATGTGGGTATGGTAGAACCAAAAATTGGAAACTACTTTTTGGTTGATTTTAACGTAACAGTGGTTCCCAAAATTTAAAGTGATTTCTAAATTGAACCTATATGGATATAGTAGCCAAACCCTCACTATTGACCTATGATTGACTATATATTGTTTTGATTTTATAAATTCTGATTGCATTTGTTTTACAATTTAGGGATTACGTCCATGTGACAAGAGGAGAAACGTCAGCGAATGTCAATCTCTTTTCCCAGAAATTGACTTCTCTTTGGCAAGTGTTTGCGTCACTCTATCTTACCTCATTCTCATTTACATAAATTACCTTCTAAGTTCTAATTTTATTATTATCTTTATAATTAAAAAAAAAAATCTAAACCTTTTTTATTTTTTTGTTGGTTCAGATGGAAAGTGAAGAAGATGATCTGTGGTACCCTGAAGCTAGAGAGCCTTATGAGGAAATTGCTGCCAGGGGAATCCAATTTTTGAATTGGTCATAATTCTATAATTAACTTTTCTTTAAAATAAAAAACCCAAGTTCCTCTAATTTTTATTTAATTTTATTAATTGTTGTGTTACCTTAATTTGATATATAGGTTGTGGACTCGGCCAGAAAAGGAGATAGTAGTTGTTAGCCATGGAGTAGTGTTGCAACACATACTTTATGTTTTAGAAAATGACTGCCATCCCTCAATCAAAACTGATTTATGCAAACGGTGAGTACTACCATCTTCATCATATGTTTTCGTATAGGGATCGTATATGTTTTTTTGTGCAAAGTTATATATCTGGCCATAATAGCATAATGTACCTAATTTAATTGTCTAATGTTCTCTATTTCTATTCTGTTTTCTTTTTGACTAAAAATGTTATTCTCGTCGTATGTTTATAATTCTTTACTTTAATTGGTTTCTAGATTGAAGAGTCATAATATATAACTCTAAATACAGTGATAACATATAGTTCATATACTCTTAAAAATAAGAATTCTGCGGCTGCTTTATAGTCTATAGAGATTTTTATTCTATCTATTTGTTTTTTTTCAGCTTTAACAACTGTGAACTACGTTCGGTGGTCATCATCAATAAAAGGTGAGAATTTCGTTTTCATTATTAATAATTGATCAAGCAGAAATAATAACATGTATAATTTTTAAATATTATTCGTATTCCAAATGCTTGATTAATTAACTTTTACTTTATTTACAATCAATTTTGCAGAATGATGGATTCGGATTCCTCTGCAACTAGCTTCTGATGATAATAAATTTCTCAAGGATTTTATGTCACTGATAATTGTTTCATATTTTTTCTTCTGAAAATTAATTGTTTAATTGTAATTCTTATATTGTTTCATTTTTTATTTCGTTTAAATTCTTTTTCCACAAGGATTTTGTATCCATATGAATACTTAATAAAATTTATAATTTATAAACCAGTTCTATTCACACTTTTGTTCTCTCTCCCAAAAAAATTTGGTACGTAAATATTTAGTATATAATCTCCAGCCGGGGCAAGTATGGGTTGTTCATTCAAATTTAAAGAAGTTATATATCAGTTCTTCTTTTAAGAATACAATTAGGGAAGAAGATCCGGCAGCAAAATCAAGCAATTAATTTGTTTTTAATGAGACAATCAGTAGAGTCAACTGTATGATCTTTGGTGTTATTGCTCGATTCTATTCATTATATTCTTTCGTGCAAATCTCTTAATTTTGGGAAATTAGTTTACTTTCTTTTTTATTCTTCCTATGCAATTGTATATATATATTTACCAACACTATTGTTAATAAAACGTGTTAAAAATTATTCTCACAAAACCATGTTGCCTCCTCTTTATACTATCTATTTTACCGCCTTTTTATGGTATCAAAGCCTACTCGGTGAAAGTCAACAGTACAACCATTAAACATTCTTGATTTTAGCATTAGATCAAGGAAAATCAATCACACTTTATTGCTAATTGATTTACATTATTGTTGAATATTTTCTTTCCATGCCGAAAAATTTACCCCAATTAGTTTAAGTGGTAACTGGACAGTAGCATAGAAAGAAATGATATCTGCCTTGGACAATAGTTGCTGGTTGGCAGGGGTTACAATTTGGCTTGGAGAACTTTTAGAAATTTCTTTGTTGGCCATTTGTGACAGGATTGAAGAATGGGTAGTATGTTATCTCGTTGGAGATTTGTGATAGCTCTGATACCATATAATGACAATAGATTTGTGAAAGTTTTTCTCAATTGTATTGATCACTGTATAAGGCTTATATACATCATTTGATACAGTAAAGATGGAAAGAAAATATTCAACAATAATGTAAATCAATCACCATGGTTTATTCATCCGCCGTCATTCTCCTCTCAAACTACATGCTTTTTCAGATGCGGATTGGGCCGGGAATCAAGATGATCGCTCCTCCACCTCTGCCTATGTCGTTTTTCTGGGCTCAAATCCTATCAACTGGAGTTCTAAAAAACAAAGAACTATTGCTCGATCATCAACTGAGGCTGAATATCGAGCCGTAGCTTCCACCACTGCAGAGGTTAATTAGCTTTAAAATTTGCTTCGTGAGTTACATGTCTTCATCCCAACACCTACAATTTTTTGTGATAATATTGGAGCCACATACCTTTGCTCCAATCCAGTCTTCCATTCCAGAATGAAACATATTGCCATTGATTACCATTTGTTCGTTATAAAGTTTCCAAGCAGCTCATTCGGGTGCCTCATGTTCATTCTTGAGATCAGCTGGCCGACTCTCTCACAAAACCTTTAGCACGATAAGCTCATCAACTTCAACGATCCAAGATTGGCGTTCTCGATCGAGCGTCCATCTTGTGGGGGCATGAAAGTCAACAGTCCAGCCATTAAATATTCTTGATTTTAGCATTAGATTAAGGAAAATCAATCACGCTTTATTGCTGATTGATTTACATTATTGTTGAATATTTTCTTTCCATCTTCACTGTATCAAATGATGTATATAAGCCTTATACAGTGATCAATACAATTGAGAAAAACTTTCACAAATCTATTGTCATTATACTCGGCTCTAACGAGTTCTATCGATCATAAACTCTCAATCATTCCCTCAAGGCTAAAGATAGCACAGCCACTTCAAGCCCCAACCAAACCAACCCTAGTTTTGTGCTTGTTCCTTCAACCAAAACAACGTACTAGAACAACATTTTAAAACCAAAATCCATCTTTCTCACCACCAAACATCCATTATCGCCAACTGTTGAACCTAAAACTGTTTCACAGGCTCTTAAGGAATCAAAATGGAGAGTACTTGCCACGTGTGAGGAACTTACTGCCCTTCTCAAGAATGGGACATGTGAATTGGTCCCTTGTTATCCATCTCAGAATATTGTAGGATGCAAGTGGGTTTACCGTGTCAAAAGGAATTCGGATGGCAGTGTCTCTTGTTACATGGCCAGACTTGTTGCCAAAAGCTTTCACCAACGACTCGGAGTTGACTTCCATGAAACCTTTGGTCTGATTGTCAAACCCACGACAATTTGCTTGGTGCTTTCAATCGCGATTACTTGTGGGTGGCTGGTGCATCAACTTGATGTAAACAATGTCTTCTTTCATAGGCATCTCACTAAAAAAGTTTACATGTCACAACCTCTCGGTTTCGTTAACACTACCAAGCCCAATAACGTTTTTCGCTTGTGAAAATCCCTTTATGGATTAAAGCAAGCTTCATGAGCTTGGTTCCATGAATTGAAGCAGTTCATTATGTCACTTGGATTTATCAATCCTTGCTCTGATACTTCTCTTTTTATCTATTCTGCTAGCGGAGTAACACCTTATATTTTGGTTTATGTTGATGACTTATTGCTCACAGGCAGTTCATCCACATTCATTTGAGGTGTTATTGCTGCACTTGCTAAATGTTTCTCCATCAAGGATCTTGGTCATCTTCATTACTTTTTAGGTGTGAAAGTTTTACCTACCTCTCAAGGAATGTTTCTCTCTCAACAAAAATATGTTCGGGACCTTCTTGAACGTTTCAAGATGGATGGAATTAAAGAAGTCACAACCCTAAACAGCCTTGGTACCAAACTTTCTCTTGCAGATGGCTCCACCTGCAGATGCCACACAATTTCGCAGTCTCATTGGTGGTTTGCAATATCTTTCCATATCTCGACCTGACATTGCCTACACCGTCAACAAGTTAGCTCAATACATGCACTCCTTTACTCAGTTACATTGGGCTGCTGCTAAAAGGCTCATGTGTTACCTCAAACAGATTATTAATCATGGCATCCTACTTCGGCGCTCCTCCCTTCTCACACTTACAGCATACTTAAACGTCGATTGGGCTGGGGATTGTGATGATTTCACCTATATTTCTGCATTTGTCATTTTCTTTGGCTGCAATCCTGTTTCATGGTGTTCTAAAAAGCAAGCACAGATGCTTAGTCTTCCACCGAAGCCAAGTATAGGTTTGTTACCTCTACTACTTTTGAGCTTTCGTGAATTGTCAACCTGCTTACTGAACCATGTATCTTCCTTCCTCAGCCTCATCGCTTACTATATGATAACCTTAGAGCTACGTACTTATGTGTCAACCTAGTTTTTCACTCTCGAATGAAACATATAAAGATCAACTACTATTTCGTTCAGGAGAAAGTTGCAAATGAAACGAACTTATTAAGGCTAGAGAGAGAAACCCATCATCACCCGTCGTCCCCGTCTCCTTTATCACTCTCTATCTCTCTGTTTTTAAGGTTTGTAAATGGTTTTTGGAATCGGTTCAGTTGAAAAGAGTTGAGAAGGAGTTTATTCAGAATAGGAGGAATAAGAAGAGATGAAAGAATCAAGAATCTAAAAATGCAGTTGAAGAAGGGATGAAACAAAGTTGGGGAAGAAGGGAAGAAGAAGAGATGATAGGGGCAACTGTGTTTAGAAAGGAAAGTTGTGGAGGGAATTCAATTCTCGTGGAAAGAAGGAGGGAAGGGAAGGGAAGGGAAGGGAAGGGAAGGGTATTTTCAGGAAACAGAAATGTGTATGGGTATTTTTGACATTATGCCCCCCCTTTTTGTGGGAATGGTAATTTAGTCCAATAGGGGACATTTCATGCAAAGTAAACTTCAATACAAGACATTTTTGTAAGAAAAACAAAGTGGGGACATTTTTGCCCTTTCAAACATAAAAAGAGACATTTTTGAAAGGGCCCTTTTTTATTTTATTTTTTATTTTTAAATATATATAGTCTTTTTATTGTCAGTTCGTCCTGACAATAAATATATCAGGACGAAGAATGTGGACCACAGATTATGGAGAAGTTTTGACAAGTGCATACACTTTGAGTCAAAGTATGTAAATCTAGTGGTCCACATTCTTCGTCCTGATATATTTATTGTCAAGACGAACTGATAATATAAAATTTATATATATATATACACAAGTATACAACTGTGATATAACGATTCGAATCCAAAACATTACCAGACTGAATTAACTTTTTTTGTTTTTTTTTTTTTAAGAAAAAGGAGTCTGAATTAACATACTTTACCATCTGGTAAGTTAACAAGCCACATTAGACGGTGGTGGTGGTTGCAACAGTTTTCCTCAACTGGAAATAATATCAATGCATTACTTTATTATATATAGTTTATAAATAATAATTTATAGCCCACGCATCTGGGGCACAACATTACATGTATGATCTCTTCAATTAAGCTACATAATCAAGATCTTTCATGGCACGACAAACCAAATAATCTATGCGTTTTGCCGCAACAAACCAAATTATATTTATATCTTCCAACACCAAAGCACTAATTATTATTATTATTAATTTTTTTTTTGAATCAAACAAGAACGCAAATAGAAACACATAAGGTAGAGCAGACCAATGGGGTCTAAACAGGGACATCCATTTGAACTGCTCTCCTTACACAAGGAGGATACTCCTCCATCCAATAAAGATCCTCATCAACCATTAAGGCGTTCTTAGCCAGGCCGTGAGCGACTTTGTTAGCCAATCTGGGGATATGACTATCCGAAATAATCCGAAGACTGATAATAAGAGACGAGATTTCCTCCAAGATACTGCCACTGATTGAATCTCGATGACTACCATCCTTGATCCATTTAACCACCACAGCTGCATCAGATTCTACCAAACACGGAGAAAGACCGCAATCTCTACTAAAGATTAAGCTCCTATAAATAGTCATAATCTCAGCCACCTGTGTGCCAAAACACGCAACTAAAGGTAAAGAACTAGAAGCCATAACATAACCTGAGCTATCTCTGATAACTATCCCCAATCCAACCCGACCATCCATCTCATTAATAGCCGCATCACAATTGATTTTGTAGCAATCCGAGTCCGGCGGCCGCCAAGAATTATTCACCTGACTTAAACATCGAGAAGGGAGATTCAAAACATAGTGGTCCTCTCTAACAACATTTTTAGAAATTCATGTGGTTGTTATATATAATTACTTTCCATGACACCTAAGATTCTTAGAAGACCGGTCATGGTATTCTCAAAAATATATATCAATGACAAACTACAATTATGTGAAGAGAAATTAATTCGATTGCAATCTAACTATGTATTGTGTCCCCAAAGGATTTTCTTCGTGAAAATTTTAACAATTTAAATTGATTTTTCATTACATTCAAATCTAAGCTTTGTCATTTCAAAGATTGAGAATATTGCCAATACTGATGTTTAAAATGAAAGACATATAAGCAATCTTGAATATAACTTTGTATAATCATCTTAAAGATTTGTTGTTTCTTTTTCTTATACAAAGAGTACAGCAAACTTAATTCTTTTATACATTGTTTTTTTTTCCTGACAAATAAATTATTATGTTGATCATTTTCATATACATAATATCAGTGCAATTTGAAAAGATCGAAATACATACATATATATATATATATATATATATACAGATTTTCTATTTTCTAGATTTACATACTTTGACTATAAGTGTATACACTTGTCAAAACTTCTCCATAATCTATGGTCCACATTCTTCGTCCTGATATATTTATTGTCAGGACGAACTAACAATAGAAAGACTATATATATATATATATATATATATATATATCAGTCTTTCTATTATCAGTTCGAACTGACAATAAATATATCAGGACGAAGAATGTGGACCACAGATTATGGAGAAGTTTTGACAAGTGCATACACTTTGAGTCAAAGTATGTAAATCTAGTGGTCCATATTCTTCGTCCTGATATATTTATTGTCAGTTCGAACTGATAATAGAAAATCCGTATATATATATATATATATATATACTTGCTAGTTGTACTTGTAAGTTTTTTATAAAATTGTTAACAACATATGACATTATATTTTGAGTTTATGAAAATCGAATTGATTGGAATGTTTAAGTAAGAGAGAGTTGACCGGATAGAACCCGTTTGGTTGTGATCAATATTTGTTGGGCTTGGTGCACCTTAACTACATTATATATATGTAGGATATGGTATGGGCTATTGTATATGTTTAAGCCTAGTATTCCTTTTGGGACTAGCCATCCTATTAGGGTTGAGAATCCTCTATGGGTTAGGATTCTAGTAAGTTATACTATTTATAGGGGGTCCCTACTCTCGCTCACGGGTGTTACAGAACTGTCTCCCCATTAGGCAATTTGAGTAAGGTGAGAAGAGAGTAGACGATTTCCTATTGACTCCCTATTCTTTTCTTGTGTTTTCTTTTCAGGTGATTGTGCTTGTGCTATCATGGATTTTAGAAATTAAGGTACGCTTTCATGCTTATGTATTTAATATGAGTTGTACATATACATTATTTGTATAATGACAGTACTTCCACTTGTTTTTATAAATTAAATTCCAAGTAAAATGTTTGACAAATAAATGATTGTATGTTGATGATATTCATATACATAATATCGGTGCAATTCGAAAAGATCAAAATACAAACATGCATATATATAAATTATTGCTAGTTGTACTTCTCATTATTTTTTTTTTTTGAAAGTTAAGTTGTTGATAATTATAACAAAAAAATTGAAATTCTAATTGCAGAACTGGGTATGGTTTTCAAAAGCTACCCTACATAATAAAAGGTTTGTTGAAATAGTTGCATTTGGTGGGTGAATATCTCTATTAAAAAAACAAAGCTACAAAATCAGTTAAGATCATATATAGGTTGATTATTGATTAAGGATCCATATTTTAGTTTTAAGGAGCCGCAGAAGTATAAATGCATGGTTGTTCATTCTGCTGACCAACCTGTGGACAGCAACTTAATGTTCTAGGGTTTAAGCATATATATATACACAAATATAATAATTCATGATCATCTGATGATTCTTGTGTTTACTGGGTGTTCTTTGGAGAGATTAAAGGGCATTTAATTTCCTAATCAGTTGGAGATCGAGCAGTACTCAAGTTGCAGTTGATAATAGAAATTGTTTGACCGGTGGAGGATTTTGCTCAGCAATAGAGGACATTAGTGGAAGATTTGGGTGTTTGTGTTATTAATGCAGCTAGCACTTGTAGGCCGTAGGTGTGATCAAGTCCTGTTGATTCTGGGAATACTCATGACTATGAACACATTGCTAACTCGTTGATTCACATGAATACAGAGAGTGTAAACATAAGAAATTTCATAACTGAAATTTTATTAATCAACTTAACTTTGCTATCAAATGGCTACAAAGCTCCAATATATAGGAGCAGAAAAATTACATAAAAGGAAACAAATAAAAATCATAACTTGAATCCTAAAAATATGCCTCCATCACCAATTCCCATAAATTAAGCAAATGCCTTCATCATCTCCATGATTAATCAAATTGCATAACTCAAGGTGCTATCAACACCGTGATTTTTGCAAATCTTACACCACTTGATCTCCATCATTCCCGCTATGGTTGAAAGAATCCGTCATCGAATTTGTATGATGAGGAACAAATGGATCATAAAAACAACACATAAAACTGAAATTACTAATACATCGGGAAAAGAACGCTAAAAAAAATTGAAATACAAAACGGGGATAATTATTTCGAATCCGTTGATTCTTGGAATGCCGGAAACAATCCGTTGATTCTTGGAATGCCGGAAAGTAGATCCGTTGATTCTCGAGAATACCGAAAGCGAAATAAGAACTAGATGCTATTGATTCGCAACGAATTCCAACGAATAGCTAAATTGATGCTGAATCGATTTGGCTCTGATACCAAAAATGATGTAGTGCCGGTAGGTGTGATCAAGTCCTGTTGATTCTGGGAATACCCAAGACTATGCACACATTGTTAACTCGTTGATTCATATGAATACCGAGAGAGCAAACATAAAAAATTTCATAACTGAAATTTCATACTGAGTTGCAGTGTTTCGTTCGTTGGTTGGTTGGCAGCGTTTTTTTGTTTTCAAAGGCAGCGTTTTGTTTTTTGGGATTTTCTTGTGGCTTGGTGTTTGGGTTCCCAGGTTGCTTGTTGGGTGATCGTTTGTTCTTCTTTGTTTGGTTGTAGGGCCTCGCCCGCTTTTCCTTTCTAATAAATTTTGCCATTCAAAAAAAAAAAAAAAAATTTATTAATCAACTCAACTCTGTCATCAAATGGCTGCAAAGCTCAAATATATAGGAGCAGAAAAATTACATAAAAGGAAACAAATAAAAATCATAATTTGAATCCTACAACTATGCCTCCATCACCAAATCCTATAAATTAAGCAAATGCCTTCATCATCTCCATGATTAATCAAATTGCATAAATCAAGGTGCTATCAACACCATGATTTTTGCAAATCTTTCACCACTTGATCTCCATCGATTATCTTGATGACTAGATTATGGTATCTTTCTACTGTTTCAGCTGTGACTGATCTCGACAATATTTGTAGATTTAACCAATCTAGAACCAAACTGCTGGCTTGGCTGGGAATCAAATCTTTGAAAATTGAAACTCATCAAATAAACTGATTCTCATGTTTTGTCTTCTTTTGTGTTTTGCATTTTTTCTGTCATTTAGGTTTATTTTTTTATTTTTATTTTTTTGAAACCATGTCATTTAGGGGAGTGTATTCAATTAGGATTCGAAAAACTTTTAATGACTTTTTTTAAGTGGATGACTTTTGCAGATTTTATGGATTTTTATAGACTTTACAAGATTATAAAAAACTTTCATAGACTTTTATTTAAAAGACTTTCATAAACTTTCATTTTAAAAGACTTTATAGACTTTCATTTTAAAAGACTTTTAGACATTTATAGACTTTCATTGACTTCTAAATATAATGTATAATTTGTTTTAGCAAAATTATATATATTTATCATGTCAATAAAAATAATTTTTCAAATGAATAAAAAAAAACCATCATTAATTAAACTTGATAAAAGCATTCATGTCTATATATGTGATTAATTTATTTTTTTTAATTTTAATTATATTTTGCATTATAAAGACATTATGCTCCTTTTTTTTTTTTTTTTAATAATTAGTCAAAATTTTATATGTTTTTTATAATTAGTCAAAATATTATAAATTTTCTTTTAGAATAAATGTAGCAAACCGACAATAATATTAACGTTTACATGTCTCTACGAAAGTATGATAATGAGTATAAAAAATCAACCAAAAGTTCATTCAAGTTCCTAAAGATAATACATAAAAACCGCACCTAATTATTGAATAAGATCCATGCCTAAAAGTGGGTAGTTTGATATTGATCATAATTACATGGAGTAACGCTCATATGCGACTTTGATTATGGCATATTGGTATGGTTAAGTAGTGGTTTTTGTCTTTTATTATTTTTATTTTACATAAATGAAGTTCATTTGATTTGTTTTGGTGTTGTTTAGTTGCTTTAAAAATATAGGTAAAAAAAATATGAAATCTCTCGTCCTTAATTGCATAGCCGATGAAGAGTTGTTTTATATTTATTTATTTATTTATTTTTGTTATAGATCGTTAATGTTTGTATGTTTATATATATATAATGTTTATTCATTTTAAAGTTATTCGTTCTATTTTATTTATAAAATTTGTTAAGAATGAGTGTGTTTTTATTTGAAAATAGAACATATATTTGGTGGTTGATGTTTTTTTAAAGAGTTTTATAATTTTCTTTTAAAGTGAAATTCATTCTATTTATTTAAAAAAAAAAAAAAAAGTCATTCAAAGTCTTTGGTAGTCATGGAAGACAAATTGTGAGATTTGTTATAACTAAAAATCATTAAAAGTCATTGATATTTTAAAGTCGTTAAAAGTCATTGAAATTTTGAATACCTCATAACTTTCATAGACTGTTAAAAAGTCTTGATTGAATACCACATGACTTTTAAAGACTTTTTAAAAGTCTATAAAAGTCTGTATTGAATACCTCATAACTTTTATAGAATCGTTAAAAGTTTAGATTAAATACACCTAAACTTTTTAATTTCATAAAAGTCATTAAAAGTCTTTTAAAATCTTAATTGAATACACCCTCCTTAGTTATTCTTAATTAATATTGCTAACAACCAATCACATATTTTAAAGACTATAATTGATGTTTTATTATTTATATGAATGCAATAATTAACCATATTTTACTATTTACTAATTTTATTTTACCACTTAGCCTTACGGTTCATATGTAACACATGTTTATTGTTAATTATCCTTTCAAGTGTCAATAAAAACTCTGTTGGTATGTATATATATACACTCTCTAAAAGTTCTAGCTAATACAGTAGAACCCCTGTAAATTAATCTTCTATAAATTAATATCCTCTCTAAATTAATAAAAAATCTCGGTCCCAACTTGAGCTAGTGTAAAAAATTAATAAACCTCTCTCTATCGTAATAATTAATAATTTATTTTTGAAACCCAGTGTAAAATTTTGATTCTGACTGTCACATAAATTAATAATTCCATTAAAGTACAAAATATATTACATAATAATCAAGAACTATAAAAGTGCTTCAAGATGCTAGTTTGCTCAAGGCCACCATATTTGATATTTTTGACTTCATCATTCATCTTTTTAATTGTCCTCTTGTTAAAACAAAGAAGATAGAAAAGAGAGAATTTTTAGGAGCTATTAGGAATAGAATTTTGTAGGTATATCTTGAGATCTCTCTTGTTATATACAACCAAAGAATAAGCCTCACTATATATCATTGGTCTCTAAGTAATCACATTCCCAAAAAGAATTGAAAATTTTCTTAATAAATCTTTCTAATTAAGGAATCCTAAAAGAAAAAAAGGAAATTTCTCTGAAGAAAAAAACTGACTAAATAGTAAATCCCGAAAAAAAACCTTCCCTAAATAAGAAAACCGACTTCCACACATTTTTCTAAGATAAAATAACACTTTACAATATAAAACCTTTCAAATTAATAACCCATTTAAATTGATACTCAAAGTTGGATCCCAAGAATATTAATTTAAAGGGATTCTACTGTATTTGAAAAGTTAATCTAAACACAAACAACAGTAGTTATCATGAAAAAACGATAAGTATCAACCTATTCAACTACAAAGAAATCACAATTCGCGACCTTAAGTACTTAGATTTATTGGTTAAATTTTTTAATATATAGGATTTTGATTTTTTATATTTGAACTCTTAGTTGAGTGGTCATGTATCTCTCCTTTCGTATTTATAATAGAAGCAGGGACATACCATGACAAGGGCTAGGGTGAGCTCCCTTAAAAAAAAATAGATATATTAAAAAAAAAAAAAACCATATGTAAATTTACCAAAACATCGTGTATAATTTCAATTATTATTATTTTTGTGCATCACAATCACAAACTAATAGAGGCTTTTATACCAACTTCTCCCGGTTCTCCAAATTTGATTTAACCTCTTTCTCAACTTTGAAAAATTATGTTCTTAAAAAATGTTATGTTTTTAGGAATAGTATGTGTTAAATTATTTTATTTTATTTTGAAACTTTAGAGTTAGTATAATTTTTGTTTATGAACTTCATATTTAACATATTTGAATGAATCTCTTCATATTTCCACAACAAGGTCTTTGAACTATGAAAATGATCAAGACATCGTAAATAATGAATTTCTAACAAAGTTTATGGTTATCTACATTGAAAGAGAAATTGTTGATTCTATTCATCCATATATTATAATTAATTAATAAAATTTAATATTTTTGAAAATCATATGATATTGCTTAATTAGTGTTTGATTGTATTTGTATTTCGTTTTATTTATTTATTTATTTATGAATTTTGTTATTTTTTTAATGTTATTTTTTTAGAGTAATTGGCACCAATGCCACATGGAGTGTACATGAATTCGTATGTTGCCCCCTAAACTTTTTTTAGGCCTCTCGAACTATCGTTTATTGGCAAAACACGACTATAGATGCCCATTCTCAGGGTGAAATAAACCCAACTATTTGCCAATAAACGATAGTTCGGAGGGTTTAATGCTTAAAAAAAAGGTTATGGGGCAACATGCGAATTCACGTACACTCCAGGGGGCATTGGTGCCAATTACTCAATTTTTTATTGATTACAATGTACGTATTATTGTTAGAATATGCATTTTACATAGTATATCCCTCTTACTAGGTTTATCTTTGTTTTCCAATCAATAAAATTTCCTTGTATCATTGAGGTTCACCCAAGAAAATTTATTCCGGCCCATCCTGATGTTAAATCTTGGTTATGTCCCTGAATAAAAGTTCAAGTCTTATATTTGCTCATACAATCTCAAATTGTAGAAAGACCTATTTATGTGTTATGAACCTAGTTTTTTCATGTCGTGCTTGCTGTGGTTGTTCTTGTTAGGTTTATATGAGATCTTGTAGGTCTCAATATACACCTCTTACCCATCCGGACATTGGTGTTAGATTAAAAAAAAAATAGAAAATTCTGAATTACTGGACTGGTAGGCCCATAAATATAGTTATTGGTTCATTCGGATCCTGTTCTGTGCAAACTACGGGCCAAACTCCAAATTCTTATAGGCCCAATTTGGTTTTATCACTGCTCAAAGTCGAAGGGTTGCTTTGCTTCAAGCCTTCAATGCTCTCATCATTATTGTGGTAGCAAAAAAAGGCTCACTGGCCCAGCCCAACAAAGTGTAAACCTATTTTCATAATAGGTCCCATTTGAGCCCACTGTATTGGGTCGACCCAAGCCCATTGTGTTAGGTCGACCCAACACAGATGCTAGCAAAAACTACCGTTAGAAGACTTATTCAAAAACTTCAGTTACAAAAGCTAGTAACCGCCCATTTAAGAGCAAATATCTCCAAGAATCACGCCCACTATCAAAGACTAATAGTGAACGTTGGAGCTAAGGCCTCTAGTATAAATAAGAGGGTCCTTTCACTAAAGAGCTCTCTCAATTCTCTATTAACCAAAGCTCATAAGAGGAGTACTGAAACTCTGCCTCAAAAAAGATATTCCAGTCATCGAAAATCAACATCGCTCAGCCCAAGCGCATATAAGGCTATAATCTCCAGTCACCACCATCCTGCTATTTCCTACTTTATATTTCTATTTAAAGTTCTTTTGCAGGTACATCGAAGCTCAGACGACCATTTGCAAACAACAGTCGACGTCAACCAGACAATTTCCAGCCTAGTTGCTTTGGGCCTGATATAACCCAACCCATTTGACGTACCAAATCGTTCGACCACCTACAGTTTGGCGCCCACTGTGGGGCCTATTGCAACTACCTTCAAATTCAATCAATCTACCCCAACTACAACTCAACATGTTTAGAAGCGGATCAGTTCCCACCGTCGAGGAGCAAATTGCTGCATTGACCGCTCAGATGACAGCGAGCGCTGAGAGGATGCAGGCGCTCGAAGCAGAAAATGCAGCAATCCAAGCGGCAAATGAAGAGTTGAGAACGCTGGTCGACAGAGTGGTGCCTGATTCAGCAACATCGGAGCATCCAATATCGGCACCAAACGGTGAACCATTTATCGACCGACCTGCTCTAAGAGCACCAGGCAACCCAGTCGGACCCGAGATGAACCCAGTCGACTATCAGAATCGACCAACACTTCAGACCTCAAGGGTTGATATCGACCTCAACGATATGCCTGCCCGGAACGATGTGATGAACGAACGAGATCCAGCAATGGACCAACAGCCGGACAATGTCAACAAGACAACCATGTCGCTTCAGTCGACACCCGGATTGGTAAAACCCGGGCGTATACATTTAAATACTAACTTGGAATTCTCTCGCAGGTTTGTAGAAATGGAGGCTCTCATCCAACGAATTCCAGGAGTCCCAGCTCTGATAAAGAAGAGCACTGCCAACAGCTTCGCCGACTCGCCATTCGTCGACGTAATTGCTCTCACTGAGATGCCTAAGAAGTTCAGCTTCCCAAACATGAAGCAGTATGAGGGGACGACAGATCCAGACGACAGATCCAGACGACCACATTGCATAGTACAAGCAGAGGATGTTCACCGCTGTAATTCCGCGCGACCTGAGAGAGGCGTGCATTTGCAAAGCTTTCGGATCTAGCCTTAGCGGCCCCGCTTTACAATGGTATACCAATTTGCCTAATAACTCAATTGATTCTTTTGCGCAGTTGACGGATACTTTCGTGGAGCAATTCGTAAGCAGCCGTAAGCTGAAAAAACAGTCGGATGACCTCTATATGATAGCTCAACGACCTGGCAAAAATTTAAGGACATATGCCGGACGCTTTAACAGAGAGAAAGTATAAATCCCACACTGCAATCAAGCGACCGCCATCTACGCCTTTAGAAAAGGCCTCAGGTTTGATTCCGACCTGTATAAAGAACTCACTAAATACCCATGCAGGACTATGGAAGATGTACTAGCAAAAGCGTGGGCTCAAATCAAATGGGAAGAAGATGAGGCAAACTTTGTTGGAAAAGCCAACAGCAGCTATTATGGAGGTCGACGAAATGATCGAGTAGACAGGAGGTCTAACGACAAAAGGCCAGAACCATACCCAACGAACGACAGGAGAAGTACCCAATCATGACATGAGGGATCCAACGCAAAAAATTCATACGGGCACGGTAATGCAAAGTCAAGTCGACCACGAGTCGAAGCACCAGAATATAGTCTCAGCATCGAACCAGTCGACGTTGTTGCAGTAATGAAAGAAATGGGTAAAACTGTTAAGTGGCCACGAAAGATGAACGCATTCCCTGAACATCGAGACCCCAAGCTTCGATGCGAATTTCATGGAGATCATGGCCATCGCACAGAAGATTATATCGCCCTCAAATACGAAGTTGTAGAACTCCTAAAACGGGGACACCTTCGCGAGTTCTTGATAGATAAGGGAAAACAAATTTACGCGAGACGTGACGACCAAAGACAGTCTGATCCCGTCGACAGCCCTCCAGAACCACCCATGCAAGACAGAGTGATCAACTACATTGCAGGTGGATCTGAAGTTAGCGGCTTAAGCCACTCGGCGGCCAAGAGACATACTCGACAAGTGTCGAACGCAGAAATTCAACCGAGGGAACATTCGTCGAAAGTCGACGAGACTGTCATCTTCAAGTCGACGAGACTGTCATCTTCAAGTCGACAGATAAATCAGATTTATTTTCTCCTCACCATGACGCTTTAGTTATTTCTTTATATATTGTAAATTGTCTAACAAAACGAATCTTAGTCGATAATGGTAGTTCCTGTAACATCTTGTTTAACAGCGTTTTACAAGAAATGCAGGTTGACGAATCCAAACTAAGTCGTCGCACGACCATGCTAACAGGATTCAGCGGAGAACAGAAGAGTACTTTGGGAGAAATTGTATTGCCTATCTACGCCGAAGGAGTCAACTTGTATATCAATTTCCTCGTGCTCGACTGCCAATCTCCTTACAACGCCATACTGGACAGACCCTGGATACACAAGTTGAAGGCCATCCCATCGACTTACCATCAGATGATCAAATTTCCTACCAAGTGGGGGGTAAAAGAGATCAAAGGGGAATAACGAGCAGCCAGAGAATGTTATCAGAATGCCATGAAAAAGAAGAAACAAGATTTATAGCAATTACAGGAAGCCAAGGTCGAGTCGACTCAAAACAAGCCACACATGGAGGAACTCGACGAGGTGTCGATCGATCCAAATCACCCCAATAATAAAGTCTACATCGGGTCCAGGTTACCGGACGACATCCGAGAGCAGTTGATCACATTTCTCAAGGAACGTCGCAGCAGTTTCGCTTAGTCACACGAAGATATGGTCGACATCGACCCTGAAGTAATAGTACACCAATTACAGGTCAACCCAGATCATCAACCAGTAAAACAAAAACAAAGAAAGTTCACTCTAGAAAGGAACAAGGTGATCAACGACGAAATCCAAAAACTGATCGACATCGAATCGGTGAGAGAAGTAAAATACCCCGACTAGCTAGCAAACGTCGTAGTAGTTAAAAAGAAAAATGGAAAGTGGAGAGTCTGCATCGACTTCACAGACCTCAACAAAGCCTGCCCCAAAGACTCTTTCCCACTACCTCACATCGACATGTTAGTCGATGCAACTGCGGGACATGACTTATTAAGCTTCATGGATGCATACTTCGCCTACAACCAGATACTGATGCACCCCGACGACCAAGAGAAAACGGCATTTGTCACGGAGCGAGGTACATTTTGCTATAAGGTAATGCCTTTTGGTTTAAAAAATGCAGGTGTAACCTACCAAAGGCTGGTCAACAAAATGTTCGCAAAGATGCTTGGATCGACAATGGAAGTCTACATCGACGATATGCTGGTCAAATCCTTAGTCGCACAACAACACATCGACCATTTGAGACAGTCGTTCGACGTTCTCAACGAATATGGTATGAAACTAAACCCCACTAAATGATCTTTTGGTGTGTCTTCAGGAAAGTTTCTAGGCTATCTGGTTACCCATAGAGGAGTCGAAGCAAATCCAGACCAAATACGGTTGATCGAGAACATCGAGTCACCTAGATGCATCAAAGACATGCAGAAACTTACCGGTCGTGTAGCAGCACTGAACCGCTTCATCTCCAAGTCGTCTGAACGATGTCTACCATTTTTCAATACCCTCAGAAAAAATAAGTCATTCGAATAGAACGACGACTGTGAGAGGGCACTGTAAGACTTGAAGACATAGTTGAAGTCGCCACCACTACTGTCGAAGCCAAAGGACAACGAAACACTGTTCGTATATCTGGCAGTATCGGACACTGCTGTAAGCGCAATCCTCGTCAAAGAAAAAGAAAACAACCAACATCCAGTCTACTACGTAAGTAAAACCTTACTCGACGTAGAAACCAGGTATAGTCGACTGGAGAAACTTACGCTAGCCCTTGTCGTCGCAGCACACAAATTGAGGCCATACTTCCAATCCCATTCCATCAAGGTACTAACCACTTACCCTCTTAATTTTTTTTTTACATAAACCTGAGCTTTCAGGTCGATTGACGAAGTGGGCAGTAGAACTCAGAGAGTACGACATCAGTTTCCATCCACGATCGGCGATGAAATCACAGGTACTAGCTGATTTTATTATGGACTTTACCCCTGGTGAAAGTGTGCAGGCCGAACAAGAACTGATAGCACTCACAAAAACACCTACACCCGAAAAATGGATCTTGTCGGTCGACTGATCCAGTAACATCAAAGGGAGCGGGTTAGGGTTGGTACTCAAATCCCCATAGGGAGACATATTAGAGCAATCGATCCACTGTGGATTTCGGGCGACAAACAACGAAGCTGAATACAAAGCCTTGATCGCCGGGCTTGACCTCGCAAATGGCCTAGGTGTGAAAAACATCAAAGTACTAAGCGACTTCTAACTAGTCGTTCGACAGATGAATGACACGTATGAGGCAAGGGATCAAAGAATGTTAGCCTACCTAGTCAAAGCCAAATAGCTTCAGTCGACCTTTGATGAGTTTTCGATCGAACAAATACCCAGATCCGAAAATGCACGAGCAGACGCACTAGCAAGCCTTGGGTCAACGACAACAAACGGTTCAAAGTTGGTCCCTATAGTCCATCTCATGTCACCATCAATTCAAGAAACAGAAATATTGGCACCCGTCGACAACGGAAGAAACTGGATAGAGCCAAATTTCAATTACCTCCAAGCTGACATTCTACTAGACGACAGAGCAGAAGCAAGGAAAATCAAGGCAAAAGCAGCTAAATTTTGCATCTTATACGGTAAAGTCTACAAAAAGTCCTTCACCAGACCCTACTTGAGGTGTGTGACGAAACGAGAGGCGTACGACGTCCTAAAGAGTTTACACTATGAGGAATGCGGAAACCATTCTGGCGCCCATAGTTTGTCGAACAGAGCCATCACTGCAGGATACTATTAGCCGACCATGCGAACAGATTCCCAAAATCACGTCAAGTCGTGCGACAAGTGCCAACGTTTCGCACCAATATCACATCTCCCCCCAGGTATGTTGAATTCAATTTTGGCCCCTTGGCCTTTTATGAAATGGGGGATGGACATTGTAGGTAAACTTTCGGCTGCACCTGGAGGCATCGTCTACATGCTTGTCATGACGGACTACTTCACCAAATGGGTCGAGGTCGGAGCATATCAACAAGTGCGCGACATTGAGGTACGCGATTTCGTATAGAAAAATATTATCTGCAGGTTTGGAGTGCCCAAGGAAATAGTGACCGACAACGGGTCCCGGTTCATCTCGTACGACTTCAAGAATTTCTGCGACAAGTATGGAATCAAGCTAAGTTTCTCAACTCCGCGATATCCTCAAGCAAATGGACAAGCAGAGTCGATAAACAAAACAATCATCAACACATTGAAAAAATGACTTGAAGCTGAAAAAAGCCAGTGGGCAGAGAAACTTCCAGAAATCTTATGGTCGTACAGAACTACCCCGCGATGGTCGACCGGAGAAACTCCTTTTTCACTCGTCTACGGCTCAGAAGCAGTCATCCCAATAGAGACCAGGCTGGCGACCGCCCGTAGCGAGAACCCGATTGAAGAACAAAACAACTTGGAGCTCAGTTTTGAACTTGACCACCTCAACGAGCGTCGAGATTATGCTACCCTAAGAATCCAGTCGTACCAGTAGCAAGTCGCTCGACACTACAACAAAAAAGTTCGAGCCATAGTCTTTAAACTCCACGACTGGGTACTACGACGAGTCTTCCAAAATACAAGGGAAGAAGGCGCCGGAAAGTTGGGACCAACATGGGAATGACCATATCAAATAACGGATGTCGTCGGACGAGGGGCATACAAACTTAGAGGACTTGACGGTCGAGAAATACATAATAGTTGGAACGCCCTACATCTAAAACAGTACCATTTCTGAACTTTATTTTAATTCTTGATTTTATTATTATTTTTTTTATTCTATCGACTTGTCGCTACTAACATCGACCCCAGAAGAGCAATGATGATAACTTAGTACAACCAAGTGCAAAACTGAGCTCAGAAATTTATCATCTCACAAACGCTGTCGACTTCGACAAAAAAGTTTTCTATTACAGATATATGTTCTGACGACCACAAGCCTTTCGACGTCGACATCCAACTCCTAATATCCTCCTTCGACAATCGCATATTATGAGTAGGGAAATAATACTGGGGACAGACGTCAACCTAATTGACAAGTGTAACAGACAACGCATGTACGCGATTCAATGTAAAAAAGGTCTTGTCGACCATCAAACGCATGTACGCGATTCAATGTAAAAAAGGTCTTGTCAACCATATATAACGCATGTACGCGATTCAATGTAAAAAAGGTCTTATCGACCATCAAATGCATGAACGCGATTCAATGTAAAAGAGGTCTTGTCGACCATCAAACGCATGTACGCGATTCAATGTAAAAGAGATCCTATCGACCTTCAAACGTATGTACACGAAATTTTTATCGACATTATATAACGCTTGTACGCGAATTTTCCTAAGTAAAAAATTCTTGTCTCTTGTTGACTATATACAACGCATGTACGTGGATTTTTCTAAGCAAAAATAAAAAATATCTTGTCGACCATTTCTCACTTATATACAAAATTTTTAGGTCTTAGCGACCCTTCGCGAATACTACAGCTTACAATCAAAGCAATTCTCAAATAGAAGTCGACGACCCTCAATAAACGCATGTAAGCGATTTCCATACGACATTCGACGTTGTTCGACTTATGAATGAGCATGAGTTTACAGGCTTATTTCGTTCAAATTAAAACTTTTAACGTCGTTCGACCTACGAACGGGCATAAGTTTACAGGCTTTATCTCGTTCAAACTATAAATTATCATTGTGTAAATCCCATCATACAATGGTCGTTCGTTTTCACAAAATCAAATCAATATAAATAAAAGAAGGTCAATTCAAATAGACAAACATTCATTAACAGCAAGTATTCATAAATAGGTCGAGTCGACCAAATTATCCAACATTACAAAATATGAAATAAAAGATAGAAAAATTTCAGGGAGCATCATGCGGAGCATCAGTCGAATCGACATTAGTAGCAGCAGCATCTTTTTCAACATCATCGACCTTTTCATTATCTTTTGGGCTCTTATAGACATCTTCAACATCTCCTCCGACGCCCACCCCTCATTGGGATTCGTCAAGTTTGAGACGCTCCATCTCGTCATAAGTATCAATTTCGTCCTTCATTTCTTGATGATTCCAGTTCGAGTGGGCGCCCGACAAGTACTCTTTGAAAAATTCTGCCCTGGCCTTACACATGGCCTCCACAGCAATCGACAGCGCCCATTCCTTCAAAGCATCGACAATCTTTTCATGCTGATCAGCTGCTTCCTTAATCTCCGCCCGGTGTCGATCCCTCTCTTTCTTCAACTCCTCCTCCAAAGCCATTTTTTATTGCTCCATCGCATCCTTCTCCTTGGCGAGCTTGGCATTTTCTGCCTTTAGAGCTTCGCCCGCCTTGCAAAGCGCTGCACCCTTATCGTTAACGGCCTTGTACCGACCATGCAGGTGTAGTGTCGCTTGGTAGGCCTGCACAAAGGGGATATCAATACATCAAAGAATACTATCAAAAAAAAAAAAAAAATTCTACCTGAAAATTCGATAGGAGCAGTGTATTGAAGACTTCCTCCGTCTTGACATTCTTTAGATGGAGGTCATCAGCCAGGAGAATGAAGTCGTCCGACCTTTTCAAGAACCCCTCCGGATCCCTGAACGACGAAAGCCCAGAAGCAAGGAGCTTCATTGGCGAATCCGGTTTAAAAGCGACCTCGGCTGACTTCTCCTTCGAACTAGACGCGACTTTCTTCTGTCGACTCACAGTAGAGGCCTTCTTCTATCTTTTTCTGGATGGACTCTCCTCTGGAGACGATTCCAAATTTTGCCCTGCAGCGTCGTCTGTCAACTTTCTAGCTGCCTGCCTCTTTTTGGCATGCGCTGCTGCCCGCTTCTTTGTGACTTCTTCCCTTTAACGCCTCACAGAGTCGATGTTCTCAGGAACGTTGATTTCTGCGCTCGCCATCGACGACACTGCGAAACGACGTTCAACATCAATTAGAGGTGGTAAAAAAAAGCAAATTGTACTGGAGAATTTCAAAACCCCTCCTAATCCATATATACGACAGGAAGTCCTTCACGAGGGGATAGGGAGCGCGCGTTTTGTTCAATGTCGACCCACTCCATAGTCGACTGGGCCTAAGATTACCTTTCGTAAGCAAGGCTCTTATACTCCTTTGTTTATGAGGAATCTCTAACAAACGTTTGGTGTAAGGATTCCCGTTGTTTTTAATTGGCTTATTTCGTGATTAAACCATATGTGGGGGTTCTTTGTAAGGGTAGCCTAAGTATCGGTCTTATTGTTCGAAGCCCTTTGAAGACCTCGTGTTGATAAGCACCGAAGGTAAATTTCTATGTGCTTACTTTTCTTTGAAGAGATTAGTTGCACACACACACTTAACATTCATTGCATATGTGTGCATTCTCTTCATTTGTCACATTTCACACTTGCACTTATTTATTATATTTTGTTTTGTGTAATTGTGTCATGTTGTTGTGTAATTCGTTTCCCGATAACTTTCGAAAACGTCCGCGCATGCACGAGAATGTGCTTGGTTTAGCGCGAGGACCGCCTATGGAGAATGCCCTTGGCTTCACCTTGGTTTTCACCTATCTAGGTGATCGGCGGTTATGATCGGCGGCCTGGCCGCCGAATGAAACCGCCGTTTCAGTCCAGATTGGTCTGAAGCATTTTCTACGGTTAAGATCGACGGTCACGACCGCCGTTCGAAACCGCCGTTTCAAGACCTGATTGATTTATCTCTTAGTCTAATTCGGCAGTTGAATCGGCGGTCGCGAAATCGTCGTTCGAAACCGCCGTTCATACCTGATTGATTTTGATCTCTTTGTTTTGATTCGGCAGTTGGAATCGGCGGTCACGAAACCGCCGAATGAACCGCCGTTTTTGCTCTGTTCTTCATGAGCTCATTTCGGCGGTCATGAACGGCAGCCTGGCCGCCGAATGAAACCGCCGATTGGCGCGTTTCTTTGAAACTTACTTAAACGACCTCACTTTGATTTGGCCCCCTATATATATGCCACTTTGACTTTAGGTCAATTAAGAGAGTTCATATTCAGAATTCATACTTAGGATATTTTTCAAAGAGAAGAAAAATTCCAAGAACTCAATTATTGATTCTCAAACACTTTTTCATGATCATCAATCATCATCTAGCATCATCTTAGATCATCTAGATGTCATCTAGCATGGAATCTTCATCATACTTTGCTTGGTAAGCTTTTCACTAATATCTTACATGTTTTGTGTTTCTCTTATCTAGCAATCTCAATTAATTACTTGTTTGTTATTTTGTATGCTTTGGATACAATATTGAGATGAGTATGATGTATGTTTGAGAAGTTATATTGTGCTTGCATATTAGGTTTTGTGCTTAATATTGATTAGCTAAACTAATTGACATGTCATTTAGTTTTGATATCTAGGATTGTTCTTAATTGCATATTAATCATCTTAGATAAGCATATAGGGTTTCCCTTGCTCTATGTTGCATTTTGGATATTCACATATATTCACTTAGGGTTGTATTCTCTTCATAGAGAAAGTAAGTCTTGTGTGTAGCATCCGGGATTAGGTTGCTTAGAACGCAAGCAAATTGGACTAGGTTCACTCATACCGGGATTAGGTAGGTGTGTGATTACTTCCGGGATTAGGTTGTAATCGTTTGCACATTTAGTGGATTCGAGGTTCGAGTGTGGCTTACTTACATAGCCCGTGGTTTTTCCCGTGAGGGTTTCCACGTTAAAACCAAGTGTTGTTTTAATTTCCGCATCATATTACACTTGCTTGTTTATATTATCTTGAGGGCATTTTCGTAATTTTGACTAACACGAAAAATTGGGTAAAAAGCGTAAAATCTACTCACCCCCCCTCTAGATAGCTTTATACACACCGTGCTATAATTTGTTTCATTTGGTAATGTCAGGAGCGATGTCGCTCTTTGGAGCCTTACCAGCTCCTTTTATTTCTGCAAAAGAAATATTTAAATGAGATTCATATAAACTACACATATGTGGAACTACCAATCGACAATCGATAAAAACTCACCATATCGGTTCCAGATCCACCGAACTCCATACAGTTGCTCCCCCACCCTCCACGGGCCATCGACTGGGGGACCCTTCACGAAAAAATAGGTATCTTTCCAAAGACGGTCATTCGACGTAGTGTCGACTATGAGCTCATCCTTTTTAACCCTTGGAATCAACGAGTAGCGACCTGGCTCGCTCAAATGTTCCTTCAAATAATAATTGTGCAGAAGGCACCCCAACCCAAATTGCACATTGTGCTTCTCACTTAATATTCCCAAGCTCAGCAATATTCTCCATGTATTTGGCATCAATTGACCTGGGGCAAGGTCGTAGTATACCAACATACGTCGAACGAGTTGGGGGATAGGAAATCTAAACCCTAAACGGAGGGTGTATTCATAGTAGCACGTCCAACCCGGAACATCCCAGTCGGCACGCTCATCTTCCCCCGGCACGCGTAACTCAACGTCATCCGGAATACCATAAATCGTCCGTATGCCAGGCAACATATCCTCTGAGATTAAGCTAGTCGGACTGTCCCTGAGAATACCCAATGGACGACCTGATGTTGACGCCTCAGCAACCTCAACATACTCAGGGTGCTTGACAGCCGTCTCCACACGAACGGCTCCCTGTTCTAGGATACCCCTAACATCTATAGCAACAACTGACGACGGAGCCTCCACTGTGACCTGTCTATCGACTTCATACGACCTACTGTCGGCTCCTTTGTCATCACCACTATCAGACCAGTCAATACTCAGATCTGAGATCGTTTTGTTGTCCGACATCGTATCTCCAAAGGCTGACAAATGCAAAAAATGCACAAGTCAGAAACTAAAACTCTACAATCACAACCTAGGGATTTTCGATCAAAATCTAAGATTTTTCGCCACACGAAAAACCCCTCCTAAAGTTCAACCTTGTTCTTAAGAAGTGTTTTTCTACCTAAGGTCGAAGCATCCACTCGACTCTTAGCAACAACTTATCATGATAATATACAAGTAAGAAACAGTTTATACAAGCAAAATAACTCCAAGCAAAATCAACAATGGCGAAGTAATCAAAAAATAATCAAAAACATCGAAAAACACCAAGAACAGTCAAGAACATGTTGAAGAATACCAGAAGAAATGAAAAACGGAGCATTTCGTGCTACAAATTCGTACGAATAAATGTATATAAACAAAAAAGAGAAAGAAAAAAAACCAACTCTCTACTAACCTTAGGAAACTCGAATGGAAATTACGAAGGGATACTGCGAAGATGAGTAGCACCAACACTTTCTTTTCTTTGAGAGTGAGGAAAGTTGAAGAAGTTAAGACGCGAAAGAGATGGTTCAAAGTGAATAGAAGTATTTATAAACCAACACTTTTAACCCTAATTGCCACGTGTCGACGCCCCTCCGATTGCCGGTTAACGCAAGTAAACTGCATCGGTTAAACCCAAGTAAACCACCTGGTTTGAATTTCAAATTTTTTTCGATAATCATGCTAAAATTAATTGCATCTGACGTCAGCATGGGAATCTGTATCGCTACAATCTTATCGATTGGACTCCAAAATCTCGTGATTGGACGTTTTTGTAAGCAGCTAAGTTCCTTTGATCCCCATGTTCAGTCGATCGACTGCTAAAATATACGGGTTATCGATCCGATTCGACAGCATGGCATCGACGAAGTAGACAGTCGACTCAATGGAATTCGTAGACAGTCGACTCACAGAAAATCACTCTCCAAATCAGTGAACTTCTTTAGAGAGTGGGGGACAAACTGTGGTAGCCAAAAAAGGCTCACTGGCCCAGCCCAACAAAGTGTAAACCTATTTTCATAATAGGTCCCATTTGAGCCCACTGTATTGGGTCGACCCAAGCCCATTGTGTTGGGTTGACCCAACACAGATGTCAGCAAAAACTACCGTTAGAAGACTTATTCAAAAACTTCAATTACAAAAGCTAGTAACTACCCATTTAAGAGCAAATATCTCCAAGAATCATGCCCACTATCAAAGACTGATAGTGAACGTTGGAGCTAAGGCCTCCAATATAAATAAGAGGGTCCTTTCACTAAAGAGCTCTCTCAATTCTCTGTCAACCAAAGCTCATAAGAGGCGTACTGAAACTCTGCCTCAAAAAAGATATTCCGGTCATCGGAAATCAACATCGCTCAACCCAAGCGCATATAAGGCTATAATCTCCAGCCACCACCATCCTGCTATTTCCTACTTTATATTTCTATTTAAAGTTCTTTTGCAGGTACATCGAAGCTCGGACGACCATTTGCAAACAACATTCGACGTCGACCAGACAATTTTCAGCCTAGTTGCTTTGGGCCTGATATAACCCGACCCATTTGACGTACCAAATCGTTTGACCACCTACAATTATTAGTTGATTTAAAATCAACACTTATCAATTCAGGAATATCACAAAACATAAGATTAAATTAATATCGATTTTAGAATATTGAAATTTTGTGAAAAATAATGAATAAAATTCTTGCAGAATCTGAAGGACATGCGAAATAAAACCATCACAAAGTTCTAAAAAGAAAAAACCCTTTAAAATAAACGCAATACTTTTTTTGAAGCTCTACTTTATCGAAAAGAAAATCAAGAGTAAAATATAAATCATATTATAAATTGGATGGCTTTCCCCACTTCTCAATTTCTTACACACCAATTAATGTCAAAGACTTACCCACTAAGTAAGATCCATGCAAGTGGAAGATATTTGCTTAACCTCATCATTCTCTACATACAAAGCAAGTGGCCTGTTGCCGTCTCTTTAGATATTTTCAATAGTGAATTGTATTTCAAAGTCTATATATAATAGATCTTTATCTCATTTGTAACCCCCTAGCTGAAGCTTCAGAAAATCAATAAATGACAATTTGTTCTCTCTCTTGTCCCACTCTTCATTTTCTCATTTATTTCTTTCTCTGATCTGTCGCATCTCTCTTCTCTGATCTCTCTCATCTTTATTTCATTCATTATTTGCTTTATTAATTACAAAACGTTATAAGCACGATTGTATGTAAGTAAAAAGTATCTTTAGGTGAGTGATTTACTTACAGCTCCATATTCGTGTATGTAAGTAAAAGGGATCCTCTAATGGATGATTTACTTATATCTCAATATTCTGGATCTATATATATTTCCTTATACAATATGGCTTATGCCGTCAACGGATCCTCTATATATAGTTATGGATTTATTTACATTGTTTAAATATTTGAATTTATTTTTATGCACATAACAGGTGAGCTCAGCCTCCTGGAATTATTTAAATATCCACATTTAATTATTTGCAATATATGAGACTGGCTTATACTGTGTCTTATCACTGGCTTTATGTTGTGTCTCCAGATAAACTGTTTAAATATTAAGTATTTATTTTTATGCAATATATGAGACTGGCTTATGCTGTGTCTCAGGATTGGCTTATGCTGTGTCTTAGGACTGGCTTTATGCTGTGTCTCCAGATAAACTGTTTAAATATTCAGTATTTATTTTTATGCAATATATGAGACTGGCTTATGCTGTATCTCGGGACTAGCTTATGCTGTGTCTTAGGACTGGCTTTATGCCGTGTCTCCAGATAAATTGTTTAAATATTCAGTATTTATTTTTATGCAATATATGAAATTGGCTAGACCGACTAACCAGAACTTAAAGTTTCTGGAATTATGATATTTAAGTCGGTACGGTTTTGAAAACCTATGAGAACCTGGAGTTCTAAATCTAGTGTTATATACAGGAATTCCATAATTTATTATTTGGAACCTGGGGTTTCAAATTCATTTAGAATCTGAAGTTTTCTGAATTTTATACATGAACTTACAGTTCATGGTCGAACCGAGAGTTCAAAAAATCAATATGATCCATGGTTTTATTTTATCTCATATATATGAAGTGATATATTTACATATCATTCATTTGAGAAAAGGGATTTACACATCCAACATGATGTTGTGAGTATCATAAAAATGATTTAAGATCCTAATTTTTAATGAAATTGGAAATAAAATTTTATCCATTTTATTCATGTTTGATGCTCATGAAGAGCAATATTCAAAGAAGGATCTACACATCCAATGGGATGTTGTGAGTATCACAAAAGGGATTTAAGATCCTAACGTATAATGAAACTGAAAATAATATTATCTATTTCATTCATGTTTAATGCTCATGAAGAGCAATATTCAAAGAAAGATTTACACATCCAACAGGATGTTGTGAGTATCATAAAATTGATTTAAAATCCTAATATCATGTATAATGAATTTGGAAATATTTTACTAGAAAAGAGAGAAGAAAAATGAGGTGTGTGTGCAGGAATTGTGTGAAGAACATCACTGTGCAATATTGATCAAACTATTATATCTCCCTCGTCTAAGATCGGTTTGAGCTGAAACTTAGTCAGCATATTCTACTCTTGTAGTTCTTGAATATGTAAAGTGGGATTGTCAATCAGAAGTCCCTATGGTGAGTTCTACAGCTCCATACAAGGCTGGGCAGAAAACAGGGGAGAAAATTCCAGTATTGTGCAGGTTTCATCGAAGAGTGATATCTTTTTGATCTATGGTCCGATCGGGTTGAAATTTTGTCAGAACGTTCCTCACTCATGTTTCTATAATTTGATCGGTTGGATTGATTATCGGAACTTTCCGTAGAGAGATATACACCTCGAACTGAGCATCCAAGTTTGTACTATTCTCTCTATTATTCCACTTATTGATATTCCATATTTGTATTAATGGTGTTATGTATATATATTTGTTGCAAAATTAAAAGTATGGATCCAGGCCATGATTACTATATGGATGGGATAATTAAAAATATCCATGCAATGATGATAGTGCAACGATTCATGCAATTATGCGGAATTATTATCATTTTAAATGAGATATAAAATGACATTACAAATAATGTTCATAAAATTCCCAGAAGGGAAAATATACGTCTTGCCGCTAGTGTAACAGCTCATACAATTATGCGGAATCAGAAATATTTTATGGATATGACTTTGCTGAGAGCAAATTTTAATAATGTATTAGGTCCAACGGATCTGATAGAAAGCTCTAGAAGAGCCACGATGTTGTTATCAAACAATACTCAATTATATATCAATGATACTTGATATTATTCAAGCAGACCATAAAAAAATATGTTTAGTTCAAAAGCATATAAGGTTAATATCAGATCATATCCAGTGGATCTGATTAAAGGCTCTAGAAGAGCCACAATCTTATTACCTTATGATATTAAATTGTATATCAATGATACTTTATATTTTTCAAGCAGAACATAAAGAAATCTGCTTAGATCAAAGGCATATAACTTTATTAATGCCATATTAAAACTATGAATAATAAAGAGTGTTGAATATCTGTGCATAATTCAGGCCAGAAACTCATTATAGAAAAGTTGTGTGATTTATCATCTGGATTATATCATTGATCAAAAACGGGTTGTATGTGGACATATTCATCCACCAAAAAAACCCTTTCATTATTTTATGGTTCTAATTGATGCATCTACGAGATGATCACATGTTTATGTATTGTCAAACATCTCCAGTTGAGATCGATGTTCAACATCTAGTTTTCGCATATACTCATAATCAGAATGGATCAGTGGAATCATTTATCAAACGTCTCCAGGTAATTACGAGAACTTTATTATTTCAATACAATTACCGATTTCTATATGAGACATTCTATATTACATGTTGATGCATTCATCTATGACTCACTACCTATCATCGGTATTTACCATTACAACTTGTAATTGGTCATTGAATTGCTCACATTTTAAGATATTTGATTGTGTAGTATATATTCTTATTTCAACTCTAGCATGATATAAGAAAAGAATTCAATATTACTATGAGATTAATGTTGATTTTGATTAATCTTCTACTAGATCCTTTAAACTTCTGAGAGTTTATATTTTTACGCACAATCTGTATATTATTGTATTGATTAATTTCCAAAAGGAAAGTTTCTCTAGAAAGAGTAAATGAAAGGTTACTCTTATACAAAATAGAGATACTAGTTCGGTTCTTTATATATAAATGTGTCTCATTTCAATCTTTGTATCATTCAAATACGAAAGATAATTATTAATCTGTTACTTGGTATATTAAAAGTAACAAGATTTTATAAGTTGTCATCTCATAAACCCCGGCTGGGTGATTGTTTTTAAAGAATGATCAGAGTAAATGACAACAAATAAATCATCTGATGCATATCATAAGCTTATAAACCTTTTTGAAAGGTATTATTATCAAAATCCAAAAGTAAACAAAACTCGAGTTATAAATAAATCCACTTTCTCTAAATCAACTCTATAAGAGTCTGATATATCTAAAGAGACACGAGTCTATGAAATGACTAAAACTATTGAAATGGAAGAAATCTCAACAGAGATACAAGTATATTGAAATTGAGGAAATTTCTATACGAGTCTATGAAATGACTAAATCCGTTGAAATGGAAAGAATCTCAACAGAGATACAACTGTATTGAAATTAAGAAAATTTCTATAAAGTCCATATAATAACTAAATCCATTGAAATGGAAGAAATCTCAACAGAGATTCAAGTATATTGAAAATGCGAAAATTTCTATAAATCATATAAGAGAAATGTGGAATCATAAAGAAACAATCATTGACGATGTATTTTTATACACAGTAGCGCTACTAAAATTATAAATGATAATTATGATATTCATAATATCAATGATTGTATACAAAAGGCATGATTGACCTAAGTGAAAAGAAGCAATTCAAGAAGAATTGACTTCATATGCCAAACATAAAGTATTTACACCAATAATACTTCAGACACTTGGAGATGTCAAACTAGTTGGATACTAATGGGTCTTTATACGGAAACGTAATGAGAAAAACGAGATCGTGAGATATGAGGCACGACTCGTAGTACAAGGTTTCTCACAGAAACTTGGTATTCAAGAGTGACGAATACAATTACGTTTCAAATTTTTGATAAATTTGGCTGCCTTTACAAGGCTTGAAATACGTCCTCTAGACGTAGTAATCATTTATCTATATGATTCACTCAATGCAGATATTTATAATCTTGGAAGGATTTAAAATGCTAAAAGCATGTAAATCGAGATCTCGTAATCTGTATTTGATGAACATACAAAAATCCTTATATGGATTAAAAACAATCTAGACGGATGTGGTATAATCGTCTCAGTGAATATCTGATAAAATAAGGGTATAATAATTATGTTATATACCCAAGTGTCTTCGCAAAGAAATCAGAATCCGAATTTACTATATTCACAATATATGTTGATGATATGAATTTAATTGGAGCTACTGTAGAGCTCTTGAAAACTCTTGAATTTTTGGTAAATGAGTTTAAAAATGAAAGACATAGGAAAAGAAATATTGTCTCGACCTGAAGGTCGAGCATAGATCAAATGGAATGTTTGTCCATCAATCAGAATATGTTGAAAAGATTCTGAAAAGATCCTATATGGATATTATTCTATAAAGCAAGTCTTTGCTTATACTCCCTCTAATCATTTATGATGTTATTTCATTTCATGTCATGAAATAAACATCTGTATACCCCAGTTTAGCAATCTAGAAAATTGCTTTAAAATAACTTTTATCAAGGGGAGCGTCCCATCAGGGGGAGCATATCAAATGAAGTATATTAATCATATTGGGGAATATGTACATTGTACTCTTTTCCCTTTCAAATCAGGTTTTTCGTCCCATTGGGTTTTCCTGATAAAGGTTTTTAATGAGGCAATTCTCTATGCACACCTAAAAATCATTTGATCCATAAAATCATCATAAATATTACATTGATTTAAATATCATCGTATATATGTTATCTTGATCAAAAATATCATTGTAAATATTACTTTGATCTTGCTAATCATCGTATATATATTACCTTGATCCAAAAGATCATCATAAATATTACTTTGATTCGACAGATCAATGAATATCTTTGCTCAGATTTTTATCCCACTAGGTTTTTCCCTAGCAAAGTATAAATGTTAGTAAAGTTTTGAAGAAAACATTAACTATGGACATACTTGCATTGTATTATTTTTCCTTTCGATCAGGTTTTATCCCACTGGGTTTTCCTGACAAGGTTTTTTAACGAGATAGTTTTGAGTATGTCTAACACCATAAAATCCAAAAGATCATCATATATATTGTTATCGAGGTTTTTATCCCACTGGGTTTTTTCTAGCAAATTATAATACAAGTGATGAAAATCCAAGGGGGAGTATTATAAATTGGATGGCTTTCCCCACTTGTCAATTTCTTACCTACCAATTAATGTCAAAGACTTACCCACTAAGTAAGATCCATGCAAGTGGAAGATATTTGCTTAACCTCATCATTCTCTGCATACAAAGCAAGTGGCCTGTTGCCGTCTCTTTAGATATTTTCAATAGTGAATTGTATTTCAAAGTCTATATATAATAGATCATTATCTCATTTGTAACCCCCTAGCTGAAGCTTCAGAAAATCAATAAAAGACAATTTGTTCTCTCTCTGGTCCCACTCTTCATTTTCTCATTTATTTCTTTCTCTGATCTCTCGCATGATTCGCATCTCTCTTCTCTGATGTCTCTCATCTTTATTTCATTCATTATTTGCTTTATTAATTACAACAAATCATATATTTTCCATTGCAATCGTGTTAACATACACAGATCTACTAACTAAAAATTACAACACATCTATTGCACTTAAAACTCTCTACTTGGTTGAGTTGTCAAAGGTTCCATTTAATCGGAATTAGTTTACGGCACTAAAAGGAGTTTGAGAGGTATGATATGACTCGTAATTATTATTTTATTAATAAACGTGAGAAATTTACCAAGAAAAGAGTTCAACTTCTATTAATTAAGAAGTGAAGGCATGAAATCAAAACTTTTAAGAAAAGCAAATTCACATTTTGACTAAACTTTAATCGTTAACAACCTTTGATAACACTTGGCCTCTTGCCAATGTGGCTGGACACTCCCTAGGAGCCTCCACCACCACCAGGGGCGAAGCCAAGATTTTGGTTTTTTGGGGGCCAAAACAAAAGTTAATATTGTAGATCACGCAATCTTAAAATAATATCAGTAGGAATCCTGCATAAGAAAAAGTGTGATATCCCACGCCCGATACTTTTCAACAAAATGTGATATCGTTCGGTGTTAAAAATAATGATACAAATATAAAAATAAAATAAACATTAACTAATTAAAATGTAACATTTCTATTTTATATCTAGAAAATAGAAACTTATTTATAACCAATTTCTTCCTAATTTTCATTTCAATTACATAATTAAAGAGCGTATGATAAAACATCTTTTATTTTGTTGCAAAACCTATGCCTATTCTTAACGGTATGCATAACTGAAAATAATATTTTAATAGTTCCTGGCATATAAAATATAAATTTCAATAGCTTAATTAAAATATCATTATACCATTGATATATTTAAATCACAATTATTTATATACTTGTAACTTAATTTTATAATATTCATATCAAACCAAATTAACTTATAATAATTTTGAACAAAATTTAAATAATAAACTAATAAAATAAATTTATCAAAATCATATTAATAACCTAACAAAATAAATAATATAGGTAGTAGATGTACGAGTTCAATATTTACTTAGTTTGTTCTAGTGAAATCTAAAAAAATATAGATATTATATATAATACACACTAGATTAGATAATAATACATGAAATAATAGAAAATTAAAATATTAAAATGGATTGATTTTGTTTCTTATTTTCATGGCCAATAGAATTATGGAAACAAAAATTATTAGTTAATTTATATTATAAAAATAATAAAGGGACAAGATAATATTATCACCTATTTTGTATATATATAACAATTTATGTACAATAGTTTTTTTTTTTTTTTTTTAATTGGTTTACAGTTTAATGCTATGTATAATAGATTTTTTTTTTTTTTTTTTAATTGGTTGGGGGGGCCATGGCCCCTATGGCTTCCCCTTACATTCGCCGCTGACCACCACGGTTCAAAGCCAAGTGTGTGCATATACTTGTATATATATTATTTGTCTCACCTTGGCCTATAAATCCCAAGTATGGGTTACCTTCTCCCGGTTCTAAGAGCATTCCTCTCTCTCCATTTGTGAGAAAAGCTGTATTCTATCTGTATCCTCTCCCCGATAGTGGGAGTAGTATTCTGGGCTGTACTTGTAGAGTCTATTCTCACGGGGTCCCGGTAGTGGTTATACCTAAAAAAATAAAAAATTAAAAATTAAAAAAAAATTAAAAAAAAATAAAAACCTTTGATAGAATCATATGGTTCAAATGTTCAATGAACCTTGACTCTTTTGAATGGTATGACCAAAGACAGAAGAGGACAAGTACGTGACGCAATCAAATACCGTGGACACGTGGGAATTATTGTAAGAGCAATAATTCTTATTCGTTCTTGTCCTTGAAGTGTGGCATATGTTCCCTTTTTTTTTTTTTATCCTTCCAAGGATCGTGGACTTTGTGACACTCGCTTGACTTGTATGTTGGGAGCGTGACTCCAATTGCGTGGCCCACTTTGGCATGTATATTGGATGTGGCGTAGGATAGATAAGAAACCTCGGTCCGTACCACTAACCCCACAGTGATGCAAACGGGTAAACAAGGACTCGTCCTCACCTGAGTAGGATTCGAACCGCTGACGTTAGTCCCATATCCGTCCTTCCACCAACAGGGCTAAGCGCCTTGAAGGCCGGCCACAATGTGACCCTTCCTTTGTTATATAACAACACTACTCCTCTTCCAATTTTACTCAATTCCTCATTTGTCCCCTTCACTTCATTTCAACCAAAACAAAAACTCAACCGCTCATTTGTGTTAGACATCCCCGTCTTTCTGTTCTCTGTCTCTCTTCTTTCTCAGGTAATACAATCTTTATATTCCCAGATATAAGTCTCTTTCTTTCTTTGATTTTGTCAGCTGTTTTGTTGGCTACTTGGTTTAATGTTGATGTAAGAGCAATTCCTTTGTTGTTTCTGGTTATTTGGTGTTTATATGTTTTTGTTTCATATGGGATGATATGTTTTGATTATATATGTGTGTGTATCTGCATTGATTTGGATATGCGTGACAATGATCTGGTGATTTCCCCAGATGGGGATCTAGTATTGAACACTTAATCGTGCTTATCAATCTTGTGCTGTTGCGTTGGTGTAATTTTGAATCTCCATTATGTTTTTGTGCAGACAATATGGACTCCCCAGCTGGTCCTACTCTGTACCCATCGCACCGATGTAAAACTGTTCACCTGGTTTGTGTTAAATTTGCATTGCTTTTAATTTCATACAATTTTGAATTTGGAAACCATAATGGATTGTTTTGTTAAATCTTGATTTGCAGGTGAGGCATGCTCAGGGTATTCACAACGTGGCAGGGGAAAAAAACCATGATGCATACTCATCTTATGATTATTTTGATGCACATCTCTCCCCACTTGGCTGGCAACAGGTAATCACTCATTAAGGGATTGTTTGGTTGGGCTTTTGAAAAACTTCTATTCGTAAAAGGTAGTAGATCTAATTGAAATAAAATTTTTGAAAAATAAATTATAGTTGTTTGGTTGGTAATTAAAAAAGCACTTTTATAGCAGTAGACCGTTTGGTTATAAAATCTCAAAAAGTCTACTGAGATATTAAATTACTAAAAAGGACATATTATTTATTCACTCTATAAAAAATTGAACTTGAAAGATTTTCTACATGTTAACTACATTTTCTATTGCACAATAATAATAAAATTCAAAACTTTCACCATATAAACTTAAAAGATTAAAAAAATTACCAGAAAATATTATATTTTTAACAAAGTAGAAGCATTGTCAAAGATTAAACAAAAGGAAAATGATCAAGATCTCATACAAAGGTAAAAAGTTAAATGCAAAAAAATTCAAAATTAAATAAGTTATTATTGAAGTATGAGAAGAGTCATAAAACTATCACGTTCTTTGTCAATTTCATGATTAGTATTGGAAAGCATTAAAAAGAAGAAAAAAAATTAAATCAAAGCCAGTAGAACAAATATAAAGATAAACAAATAAACAATAAAAATAATAATGAAGAAAAATTATACATACCATTCTTCTGATATGTGTAGAGCAAAAAAATAGCCTATTTGTAGAGAGCAAAGAATAAATAATATAAAGAGGTTCCAGGGTTTTATTTTAATAAGAGTATTCCATGTCAATAATAATAAATTAGGGATATATAGGTCATATACTTCTTTTTTTAGTCTATTTCGAAAAGCTTCTAGGGATGAGCTTTTGCCTAGTAGAAGTTTAAACTCTACTGAATTTAAAATAGACAATTTCAAAAGCCCAACCAAACAACTCAAAAAAACTTAAGTAGAGGTTCGTAGACTTTTTGAACCGGTAGAAAACCCAACCAAACGAGCACTAAATGTTGTATGATGATGTAAACTCATTGGGTAGAACTCATCCTTAAAAACTGGCTTGTAAGGAGAGAGTGCCCAATGAGTTATATACTCTCCCAGCTGGGTGACTTCACGGATCCTGCTCTCTCGGGTAGCATGAACCCACTGCTCGGCATGATGCCGGCTCTGATACCACTTCATATGAACTCATTGGGTAGAACTCATTCTTAAAAACCGGCTTGTAAGGAGAGGCTGCCCAATGAGTTATATACCATTGATTAATCTCATACTTAATCAATGTGGGATCATAACATATGATTATTGGTATTTCGCTTTATGAATTATGATCTGTTAAGTATTCTTATTCGGGAATATTTTTTGGTACTGCCACTGTATTTAGCGTGGGAATTGTGAGTTTATTTGATTTAGAATCTATTCCCTCTTATTATTATCTTTTTCGATTGGGTATTTTGTTTTAAATGAAAGGACAATGCTTAGAATTATTCTATGGTACAATAAAACAGGTTGATAATCTTCACAAGCATGTTCAAGAAACTGGACTTTCGAAGAGGATTGAGTTGGTCATCACTTCTCCGTTGTTAAGGTATTACTTTTCAAGAAATCAGATTCTCGCTCAAGCTTTTATGATTTGGCCTATTTTTTTTATCATCGCTTAGTAAGTTAACATAGCGTAACTAACGTAAATTCTTTCATACATTCCATTGTCATTTAGTATATTCTTGTATTTTTGGTTATGACCTCCAATATTGTTTGCATTGTAGGACCATACAAACAGCAGTTGGTGTCTTTGGTGCTGAAGGGTATGCAGATAGGATTGATGTACCTCCACTTATGGTGGAAAATGCAGGGAACAGTGAACGCTCTGCCATCTCAAGTTTAAATTGCCCGCCATTTATAGCAGTGGAGCTTTGTCGAGAACGTTTGGTATGTTGTACTGCAACACAATAGATTAGTCATGCACTATAAAACTTACTTTCTTCATGGAATTGGCTATGATATGGCATGTTGAGCTGTGTTGTATCTGTACCTTGCCTGTGCATTAATGATGTAAATGATCTGATTTAATTATCTCTTTGTTGTGCCTGCTACGTAAAATAAAGCATTGGTGTGTTTACCTTTTTATGTTAATTTTTTTCACTACAGGGAGTTCATCCGTGTGATAAGAGAAGCAGCATTAGTGAATATCAAGCTCTTTTTCCTGCTATTGATTTTTCACTGGCAAGTAACTTGTCATAATTGGTTTTAAGTTTTTTGGATTAGCAGTTACTAATGCCATTTTTTGGCTGACTGTTGGCCACGACTTTATTCTCAATTCAACTTACTGTGATTTTTCTGTTGCCTAGATAGAGAGCAATGACGACATTTTGTGGGAACGTGAAATCAGAGAGACAAATGAAGCAGTTGCAAAGAGGGGAATGGAGTTTTTAAACTGGTGAACCATTTTTGCCTATATATATATTTTTTCAATTACGACGTTTGGGTCCCTTTGAAAATTACAAGTATGCATTAGTATGGGAGATATATAATATATCACCAGTGAGATTAGCCATGGAGTTTTCTTCCACCAGTTTGATTAATGTAATGCACATGTTAATGAATCGGTTCAGGTTGTGGATGCGGAAAGAAAAGGAGATTGCAGTTGTTACTCACAGTGGATACTTGCACCACACCCTAAGTGCTTTTGGAAATGATTGTCATCCATCTATAAAGAATGAAATATGCAAAAAGTAAGTTTCACCATTGTTGACTGTCACTTGGTGGTAGGGAAAACATATTAGTTTTGAGAACACGAATAACATGCTGATAATATGTTTTCTGCAATCTGTGTCTGCAGCTTTGCTAATTGTGAGCTTCGTTCGATGGTTATTGTCGATAGAAGGTAAGCATTATCAGATTTAACTTAAAAGGGTGCTCAATTATCTTGTCACCATCTATCTCTCTGTTTTGCAGTACGGCGAGCTCAGATCCTGCAACAACAAACTACCCTGGAAAGATTCCTAATGGTCTTGATCTTCCCAGTGACGTTGTGGCTGAGAAGCATCTGAATTAGTCATAGCCCGGGATGGTACAATCGAACTGGAACTTGAATGTGATATCAATAATGTCAAAAGTGAATCATTTTATGATAGTTATTATACCTTAATTTCAAGGTTCATTCTTGGAGTAGGTAAAGATCCAAAGACTACAAGAGACTTGTAGGCGCTAATTTTTATTAGCATAACAATTATTTGTTTACATGAACAAACAGTTGGGAGATATATATAGCTTCTTCTGATGTTAGTGGATGATTATTGATAATACATGTAATATTTTTAGGGGATATTATCATTTCTTCTTTGTGGTTTCAAAATATGATGTGCTATTTTCCCTTTTATGTTATTTTTTTTATTTGAAAAAAAGAAGTTTACTTTGCATTCATATAGAAGCAAAAATTATTAAGTAATGCTGCATTGTCTAAATTTGGTGTCCAAATGATGTGGCAACACCGTAGACCATTAATCTAAATTGTATTAGATTTGCATGATTTAAATGAATGGACTAGAGTGTTGGCACATCATTTGGGTACCAAATTTGAGCAATGTAGCATTACTCAAAATGAGATGGATTGGACTAGGAGTAGATAGGTAGAGTTCGTACTTAACTCATGGGGAACCAAAGGTTAGAACCCAATAGGCTACGGGTGGGAGCCCAAACATGACCACGACATGAGATTAGGTCAAGAGTAACGATATTTATACCCCTGAAAAACTGTATGTGCACCCCTTTTGTATGTACACCCCGTTGAAATTAAAATATATATATATATACTTTTGTATGTACACCCCGTTGAAATTAAAAATATATATATATATATATATTGTAAGTACACTCCGCACATTACCGAATATACCCTTTTAAAAGTATTATAAATAAAACAATTATATATATATATATATGGATCTTTTCTTGGCCGTTGGATCAAGGTTTTAGACCCTCTCATCTTTTTTTTGTTGTTTCCTTGGAAGATTTAAGATTTATGGTCATTAATGAAGCTTTTATTATACACACCAAACATGCTTTTATTCCGGTAATTCAATGCCATAAGCTTGGAGATGAAGTCAAGATAAGCTTGAGAGAGAAACAATGGTGTCTTGTTTTTTTTACATTGATTTTTTGTTAAAAAATCTGAATTTTTTTTTTGGGTTTTTGCCCTCCCTTTCACCAAAAAAAAAAAAAAAAAATTTAAATAATGGTATCTTCTCTTTACTTTTTGAATTTGGGAAGAGCCACACTCCTCCCAAATGCCGCCTCCATTTTTTTTTTTAGAAGACTACTGAGTTCTAATTTTTTTTTTTAGAAGGCGGCTGAGTTCTCCCTTATGATTTGGGTTTTTGATTTTTTTTAGTTAAAAATTGGAAAAAGTAAAGTAGTTATAAAAATTATTATATATTTGAATTAAAATATTAGTAATTTATTTTAAGGGTAATGATGTAATTTTAAAAATATATAAATGTAGAGGTGTACATACAATTTTTGAGTGGTACAAATATCGCCACTCTTAGGTCAAAGAGAATGTCACAATCCCACGATGGAATAAATATAGATTGATGCATGGTTTCATAAGAGATGGTGTGAGCACCAATAGGGGTGGGTTGTAATTGTAAACACTCGCCCCGTGACAACCGACAACAAGGAATTCAAGTCCAGTTTGATTTCATCCAGGGATGGCAAAAATCCGTGATCTATCCCAAACCGGTGGGGATCCGATCTATTTGGGGCGGGCTTGGAGCATTTGAAAAAGGGCTTAGGTCGGGTATGAGGTAAACATTGTTTACCCAGTTTGTAATTGGGTCGGGTATGGGTCGAACGACTATGATCAGACTCGTCCCGGTTGACCCGGTATTTATATAATTATTTTTTAAAATATTACAAATACAAAAGGAAAAACAAACATTAAATTTAATATTTATATTTAAATTTAGGATTTGGATCCATCCGATCTCTAAAAACAAACTTTAAATTTAATATTTATGTTTAAATTTAAATGAGATAGGTCATTCGGGTCGGGTTTGGGGTAGAAATCAAAAACCCGTTCGAATCACGGATCAAGTTTGGGACAACTTACTAAAATCGGATTTCGGGTTTAGGACATACCGATCCGACCCGTTATCATCCCTACTTTCATCTCTATCAACGTACCCGTACCCTTGCCCTTGCCGCTTCACTAGTGTCCAAAAATAATTTCCTACGATAATCTATTTCTTTCATTTACAATTCTTCAATTGACCCAGTAGTACCTGAACGTTTTTCAACTGATCATTCAAACAATATATGGTTTCCATAAACTGATGGTCTACGTAATTGCATGGAATAATCATTTCAATAACTTTTAATTGGGTACATTTTCAAAGTTCAAAGTCCAGATCTGATCAAAGTGTAGTCATACAAGAACTGTTGCTTCCAGGGAAACTTCTTTAACTTTCCTTCCATTTTCATTCAAACTTCAAACTTCAAACCCAAATCGAACATCATAGTGTAAAAAGGCTGGATTGGAGTAAACAAAAACCAAAAAACATGATATATCAAACAATTTATATATAATAATATTTATGTTACGTGAGTAACGTGATGATTTACCAGTCATTGCATGCAGGAAATTAGACATGAAATTCTCAACCCTTCGTTAATAAACAAGTCTCTAGACTTTTTGATCCTTCGTGTACGTTAACTCCGTCAAATAACCAACCAAAACCAAATCTATGCCTATATATAAACCTCATTTTATGTTCTCTAATATCTACTCTCTCAATTACTCTCAACATTAATTGTGTCTTCAACAACCGATTCCAATAGTTTACACTACTACTTTTTTGCTAGCTTTTGATCATCAGTTTCCAGCCAATACCCACATCACAAGTTCTTTTTTTTTCCTCTCTGTTTTCTCTGGTATATATACTCATGACAAAAGCTGTATATTTTCATCGACTTTTTCTTTCATGCATGCTCTCTGTCATTATATTTTTAGAGAATTTAGAGTGCATGTGTTTGAAAAAGACAGTAAAACAAGTTTTTTTTATTTCTACAATTAAAGCTATATTAATTTACTGTTTAGAAGTTCTTTATGATCTCTCTTATTTTCAAAAATAAAGAATTGCATTTGCATCTATAGATAGATCCAAACATTGTATTTTATTTTTTCATTATCTGGTTGTTAAAGCAATTATTCATATTTGAACATAGTTTTTTGAAGTTAAAAGGTCGAATTACTACTTCTGATTTTGGTTTTAAAAGAGTCAACACTCATTTAATTATATGTACGTATTGCATGCTTATTCATGTATATATTTTAATACTCTCTATATTAATTTGACATTTTAGATTGATTTTTTTTCTCTACTAGCAGATTTTAATCCGTTTCACAACATATGATATAATAATTCTCATTTTCCATGAGCAAATTTCATTTCCCAATTGCATTTTATTTTCCATGCCGGATTCGCTTTGTTTTATAATCCATTATTTTCGTGTTATATGCAGGAATTAATGGATACCACAACTACTCAATTTCTTTACTCACCCCATCATTGTAAAATTCTTCACATGGTAATTTGTACCACTTGATCTCTGTCCTTGTTTTTCTTATTTTTCCATTACAAATTTAGTAATTATATTACATGAATTGATATGTGTATGATCTGCACACACAGTTAGATATATGTATTGATCATGCAGTATATATAAATTAATGACAGGTGAGACATGGACAAGGAGTTCACAACGTAGAAGCAGAGAAGAATATCGATGCATTATTGTCTCATGATCTCTTTGATGCACCTATGTCTTCTCTCGGATGGCAACAGGTAAATTAATTAATTGATCCCATATATATTAACAGGCGCGGATTGATCAGTTTCCATGATTTTCTTCTAATTCTCCTACGATCACAATGCGAATATTCGTACGGATCGGACTAATTAATTCGGATTCCCTCTGAACTTGATTACAGGTTTTTGAGCTGCGAAAGCTTGTACATGGAAGCAGACTGTTAGACAGGGTTGAGTTGGTCGTAACCTCCCCATTGTTAAGGTATGCCGTATGCACATATGGAGATTTTGACTTCACAAACTAATGATAATATATAAGGTGCATCATGTATGGATATTGACAAGCAATAATATTTGTGTACGTTTTATGCAGGACAATGCAAACAGCAGTTGGAGTTTTTGGCAATGAAGGGGAGATATATGGGTCAGATGTGGATTCTGTGATTGCACCAAAAAATGAAATCTCAACTCTCAATAATTACCCACCCATTGTTGCATCGGAGCTTTGTCGAGACCGTTTGGTATGTTTTATTTGCTATATCACATTTAACATATATGATTGGCTAATATATCAAATCAAAATGGATATAAGTGTAATGTGATTTATGTTTAGACAGGAAGAGTTATTTTATGGTTTTGATAGAAGGTTTTTGCATACTAATTTATTTCATCGATGGGCTGAATTACGTCAATAAACAAATTAATACCAAGTCAAAAAATCATGTAATTGTATTGCATGAGTATATCTCCTCTTAGATTAAGTGGTATACTACTTTCTTTCCATGTCAATGGTGGAAGTTTGAATCCTCTACTACCGGAATTGCGTGGGGACAGCGAAGGTGTCGGATTAAAAAAAGAATAATAAAAATAATACACAGAAGAAACTATGTATTGAGTACTTTGGCTACTATACCCATATGGGTATGGTACCATCAAAAATTGAAAACCACTTTTTGGTTGATTTTAATGTAACAGTGGTTCCCAAAATTTAAAGTGGTTTCTAAGCCAAACCCTCACTATTGAACCATGATTGACTATTTGTTGTTGTGATTTTATAAATTCTGATTGCATTTGTTTTACAATCTAGGGATTACGTCCATGCGACAAGAGGAGAAACGTCAGCGAATGTCAATCTCTTTTCCCAGAAATTGACTTCTCTTTGGCAAGTGTTTGCGTCACTCTATCTTACCTCATTCTCATTTACATAAATTACCTTCTAAGTTCTAATTTTATTATTATCTTTATAATTTAAAAAAAAAATCTAAACCTTTTTTATTTTTTTGTTGGTTCAGATGGAAAGTGAAGAAGATGATCTGTGGTACCCTGAAGCTAGAGAGCCTTATGAGGAAATTGCTGCCAGGGGAATCCAATTTTTGAATTGGTCATAATTCTATAATTAACTTTTCTTTAAAATAAAAACCCAAGTTCCTCTAATTTTTATTTAATTTTATTAATTGTTGTGTTACCTTAATTTGATATATAGGTTGTGGACTCGGCCAGAAAAGGAGATAGTAGTTGTTAGCCATGGAGTAGTGTTGCAACACATACTTTATGTTTTAGAAAATGACTGCCATCCCTCAATCAAAACTGATTTATGCAAACGGTGAGTACTACCATCTTCATCATATGTTTTCGTATAGGGATCGTATATGTTTTTTTGTGCAAAGTTATATATCTGGCCATAATAGCATAATGTACCTAATTTAATTGTCTAATGTTCTCTATTTCTATTCTGTTTTCTTTTTGACTAAAAATGTTATTCTCGTCGTATGTTTATAATTCTTTACTTTAATTGGTTTCTAGATTGAAGAGTCATAATATATAACTCTAAATACAGTGATAACATATAGTTCATATACTCTTAAAAATAAGAATTCTGCGGCTGCTTTATAGTCTATAGAGATTTTTATTCTATCTATTTGTTTTTTTTCAGCTTTAACAACTGTGAACTACGTTCGGTGGTCATCATCAATAAAAGGTGAGAATTTCGTTTTCATTATTAATAATTGATCAAGCAGAAATAATAACATGTATAATTTTTAAATATTATTCGTATTCCAAATGCTTGATTAATTAACTTTTACTTTATTTACAATCAATTTTGCAGAATGATGGATTCGGATTCCTCTGCAACTAGCTTCTGATGATAATAAATTTCTCAAGGATTTTATGTCACTGATAATTGTTTCATATTTTTTTTCTAAAAATTAATTGTTTAATTGTTATTCTTATATTGTTTCATTTTTTATTTCGTTTAAATTCTTTTTCCACAAGGATTTTGTATCCATATGAATACTTAATAAAATTTATAATTTATAATTTATAAACCAGTTCTATTCACACTTTTGTTCTCTCTCTCAAATAAATTTGGTACGTAAATATTTGGTATATAATCTCCAGACGGGGCAAGTATGTGTTGTTTGTTGTTACTTCAAAGTTAAAGAAGTTATATATCAGTTCTTCTTTTGATCGAGAATATTAGGGAAGAAGATCCGGCAACAAAATCAAACAATTAATTTGTTTTTAATGAAACAATCGGTAGCAGTCAACTGTATGATCTTTGGTGTTATTGCTCGATTCTATTCATTATATTCTTTCATGCAAATCTCTTAATTTTGGGAAATTAGTTTACTTTCCTTTATTTTTCCTATGCAATGATATATATATTTACCGACACTGTTGTTAATAAAACGTGTTAAAAATTATTCTCACAAAACCTTGTTGCCTCCTCTTTATACTATCTGTTTTACCGCCTTTTTATGGTATCAAAGCCTACTCGGCTCTAACGAGTTCTACCAATCCTAAACTCTCAATCATTCCCTCATGGCTGAAGATAGCACAGACACTTCAAGCCCCAACCAAACAAACCCTGATGTTCCTTCAACCAAACCGACGTACCAGAAAAACATTTTAAAACCAAAATCCATCTTTCTCACCACCAAACATCCACTACCGCCAACTGTTGAACCTCGAACGGTTTCACAGGCCCTTAAGAAATTGAAATGGAGAGTACGTACTTGCCATGTGTGAGGAACTTACTGCCCTTCTCAAGAATGGGACATGTGAATTGGTCCCTTGTTATCCATATATTGTAGGATGCAAGTGGGTTAACCGTGCCAAAAGGAATCCGGATGGCAGTGTCTCTCGTTACATGGCCAGACTTGTTGCCAAAAGCTTTCACCAACGACCCGGAGTTGACTTCCATGAAACCTTTAGTCCGATTGTCAAACCCACAACAATCCGCTTGATGCTTTCAATCGTGATTACCTCATGGGTGGATGATGCATCAACTTGATGTAAACAATGTCTTCCTTCATAGGTATCTCACTAAAGAAGTTTACATGTCACAACCTCCCGATTTCGTTAACACTACCAGGCCCAATAAAGTTTGTCGCTTGCAAAAATCCCTTTTATGGATTAAAGCAAGCTCTATGAGCTTGGTTCCATGAATTGAAGCAGTTCATTATGTCACTTGGATTTATCAATCCTCAATCTGATACTTCTCTTTTTATCTATTCTGCTAACGGAGTATGTAACACCTTATTTTTTGGTTTATGTTGATGACTTATTGCTAACAGGCAGTTCATCCACATTCATTTGGGGTGGTATTGTTGCACTTGCTAAACGTTTCTCCATCAAGGATCTTCCTCATCTTTATTACTTTTTAGGTGTGGAAGTTTTGCCTACCTCTCAAGGAATGTTTCTCTCTCAACAAAAATATGTTCGAGATCTTCTTGAACGTTTCAAGATGGATGGAATTAAAGAAGTCACAGCCCTAATCAGCCTTGGTACCAAACTTTCCCCTGCAGATGGCTCTTCACCTGCAAATGCCACACAATTTCGTAGTCTCGTTGGTGGTATGCAATATCTTTCCATAAGCTACCTCAAACACACTATTAATCATGGCATCCTACTTCGACACTCCTCCCCTCTCACACTTACATCATACTTAAACGCCAATTAGGTTGGGGATCGTGATGATTTCACCTCTATTTTTGCATTTGTCATTTTCTTTGGCTGCAATCCTGTTTCATGGTGTTCTAAAAAGCAACGCACAGTTGCCTAGTCTTCCACCGAAGACGAGTATAGGTTTGTTACCTCTACTGTTTTTGAGCTTTCGTGGATTGTCAACCTGCTTACTGAACCATGTATCTTCCTTCCTTAGTCTCATCGCTTACTATATGATTACCTTAGAGCTACGTACTTATGTGTCAACCCAATTTTTCACTCTAGAATGAAACATATAAAGATCGACTACCATTTTATTCGGGAGAAAGTTGCAAATGGCTCTCTTCAAGTTGCTCACGTTTCCACTCATGATCAGCTTGCAAATATTCTCACCAAACCATTGAGCAAGGCTCAATTTGCCTTCTTACGTTGAAAGATTGGTGTCTCTGATGGGAGCACCATCTTGATATGGCATATTAGGGAAGAAGATCAAGCAACAAAATAAAGCAATTAATTTGTTTTTAATGAGACAATTAGTAGCAGTCAACTGTACGATCTTTGATGTTATTACTCGATTCTATTCATTCTATTCTTTCCTGTAAATCTCTCAATTTTGGGAAATTAGTTTACTTTCCTTTATTCTTCCTAAGCAGTTGTATATATATTTACCAACACTGTTGTTAATAAAACATGTTAAAAATTATTCTCACAAAACCTTGTTGCCTCTTTTTTATACAATATGCTTTATTGCCTTTTTAGAGAAAATTGATAAAAAAGCGTTTTTATTTTGTCAATTTTGTTGTAGAAAATTCGCGAACCACAGTTACGCAAATCACAATCACACACGTATATAATATGAAAACAATAAGGAGAAGAAGAAGACACAAAAGATTTGTACTTGGTTCAGTAAAAACCTACATCCACAGAGCACACCTACACTCAATCCACTATCAGTGTTTGATTACAATCTCTGTCTCTCTCTTTAAGTCTCTCATATAAGTTACTCTCTGCCTCTCTTGCTATTTTCTACACACATCTATTTAGGTTACGTTAGAGTTCTTCTAGGTGTTACAATAATGTGGAGAAACATTAGTATTTATATGGGAGCACTAAGGTAAGCCAAAACCTACTAAGAGTCATTTTCTTCCCCATAAGATTTTTTGTTTCGCACAAAATCCATCATTACCGCGGTTTAAGCCGCGACCTACAACTTATGTACTATACCGCAGTATTCCTCTATTTTTCACTGCTCATAAAATCGCGGTGTGTGTGTTGTGCTCTATGTCGCGGTAAACCTTTGGAATTCTTCACGATCTATACCACGGTATGTGTGTCGCACTTCACGCAGTAGTAACATCTCTAAAATTGACCACGGTCTGCACCGTAGTTAGTGCCTCACGGTAACCTCTGGAGTTGCACTTCTTTGACGGTTTATGGCTTTATATATCCCAATAATCTCCCACTTTAAGATTGAAACTTGAATGGACTTCTTCCCCATTCCTCGATGACTAGTTGATAGTTACGATGCACTCATCCCCTCTGTCTTCAATCTTGAAGATCCATTAAAGTTACGCACAGCACCAGTTCGTGCCCTGTACCTCCGTATTCCTTTGTTTTTCACTGCTTAGAAAATCGCGGTGTGTGCACCGCGCTTTATGCTGCGGTAAACCTCTAAAATTCATCGCGGTCTGTAACACATTATGTGTATCGCACTTCACGCTACGGTAACATCTTTGGAATTGACCGCGGTCTGCTCCGTGGTTGGTACCCCGCAGTTTATGTCATGGTATCTTGCCGACTTGAACTTCTTCGATTGTTTCTGGCTTCATATATATCCCAATAATCTTCCACTTGAAGATTGAAAATCGAATGGACTTCTTTCTCCTACCTTGATGACTAGTGGATACTTACGATGCGCTCATCCCCTCTATCTTCAATCTTGAAGACCCACTGAAGCTGCGCACAACTCTAGTTTCTCTGTCATGACTGGCTTGGTTAACATGTCGGCCATATTCTTTCTCCCTTCTATCTTCACAAGCTTCAACACTCTATCGTTGATTAACAATTGAATGAAGTAGTAGCACAGGTCTGTACGGTGGCATTGAAGGACTAATGGTTTCCTTACTCATTCGTCAGGCCTAATGGTGGCATTGAAGGACTGATGGTTTTCTAGAGACGCAAGTATTTAATGTGAAGTGATATGTGGCTTACATGTCACACATCCATCCCCTAGGACATGGTAATAGTTGTTACTTGAAACGACATACACATTATCAGTGGAATCCAGAGACGTTAGATCTCACCTCTTCTTTTCAACGGCTAAGATGAGAAAATTTATTTATTTATTGGGAAAAGATCATTTTTCCCTCTGTCCTTTACCCTATTAGAAAAGTAAGGACATATGGTTTGCTTATATTGGCCGATTTTCTCCCTTAAATGGAACTAATGTATAATATAGCCCTTTTGTCTCCTTTTCCGTCCAAATAAAGGTTGACCCTTAAATTTAAAAGGGTAATATGGTAAAAAAAAATTCTTAATTGATTTCCACCATCCATCTGAAAGATGGAGGGTGGAGATTAAAAGATAATTTACAATTTTTTTTTTGAAATAGATAATTTACATTTCACAAAAATAAAAAATAAAAAACAAAAACAAAACATAAAAAAAATAAATAAATAAATAAAAAATGAGTGAGAGATCAAGAGATCCATCTCTCTCTCTCTCTCTCTCTCTCTCTCTCTCTCTCTCTCTCTCTCTCTCTGATCCACAAACCCTAGCCATCTTCTAACCACAACCATCACCAACCCACTTTTTCTTCTTCTTCAACTTCTACTTCTCATCACCACCACCACAACAACCACTTCTGCCGCTCAATCTCTTACCGCCATCGATCCCTTTTCTATCTTCCTATCTCTTCTCTCTCTCTAGTGACCGATCTCAATTTTGGGGTTTCTGACTTGGGTTTGGTTTGGGGTTCGATTCGGATCCGAATCTGGGTTTGGTGTTTGTGTGGTGTTTTATGGCTGGTGAATGATGGTGGTTTGGTGATGATGTTGATGGTGGTGGTGGTTTGGTGTTGGAATTGGGTTTTTTTTTTATTATTCGTTTTTGATTTGTTGGAATTGTTTGAACCAAAATGAACCCATTTGTTTGTGCGTGTGAGAGAGCTGGTGGTTTGGTGGTGGTGGTGATAATGATGATTGTTTGATTCTAGGTTTTGTGATGGTGTTGGTTCTAGGTTTGATGATGATGAGGTTTGTGGTGGTGATGTGGTTCGGTTGATGATGTTGGTCCGATTTTGGTGGTGGTCTAGGTTTGATTTTTAATTGATTTTGGTTTGATTTTGCATTTTTTTTTTCCTATAAAGATATAGATCTGGTATCTCATGATAAAGATATGAAATGGATTTTGGTTTGAATTGAAACTGATTTTGGTTTAATTTTGTTTTATTGCTAAAGATATGCATCTGATTGGATCTCTACCAGATCCACAAATTTTGGTTTAATTTTTTTTAATATATATATTACTAAAGAGATCTAGTGATGTATCTCCACCATATCTAATTATTTTTTTAAACAAATTTGTTTTTAATCTCCGTTTTTAAAATTCAATAAAAAATAAAAAAAAAATATATCTCCACCATCCATCTAAAAGATTGACGGTGGAGATCCATTTTTTTTTTCAATTATGTTTTTTTTTTCAGCTTTTTAAATATATTTTTTATTTAATAAATATATTGGGGTTAAATGGTCATTTCCTGATTATATTGAAGGATAAAACGGTAATTTGACTGTGAGGATTGACGGTCAATGCATTTTTTGAACGAAAATTCTAATAGAAGGGGGGAGATTTACAATATTTTTATTTTAGGGGGAAAACCGGCCATTATGGACAAACCATGTCCTCGTCTTTCTAATAGGGTAAAGGTTTATTTTTTTATATTTTTTTTTACTAAATAGTAGAGGCTCTTCTCATTTTTTTTTTTCTTCCCATTTTTACCTAGTCATGACTCTTAACTTCTAGAGACCTAAAAACTTTTCTTTTTCAAAATCAAGAAGATCCCTTAAAATCTAGGTTTCCTTCGTTCTTGCTAGAAAAAAACTTCGACTACCTCTCTTCTACTCGTGGGTTTCGACTTTCGATAGTTTCTCTAGTAAGTTTTCATTTTTATTTTCTTGATAATTTTTCGTTGATTCCTTGGACGATTTGGAGAGAAATGGTTTTGGGTTTTCAAAAGATGAGATTTTTTTCGTGATTCTTCAAACCTCTTGTGGTCGATTTTTCTAATCGAGTTTTTTTTTTTTCCAGATCCCTTCACTCTTTTGACCACAGATTCATCACTTGATATGGCACCCAAAAATCCAAAAGTTACCAAGGGTCGACACATGATAAAGCCTCAGGTATCCGAAGCATCCGATGACGACGTTAATGAGAAGAACCAATGGAAATTTTTGTTTAACGATCCTTCATTCGTAGATTTCGTAAAAAGCCAAGTTTGTCAAGAACACTTGGAGGAATATCTTGAATATTTCTAGATCTCGATGAATGTTGACTTTGTTCACCTAGGTGATCGGGTTGCTTGGAACCCTCCTTAGGGTTGTGTAGCCATTTATAGGTATATGCTTGCCTGTGGGGTCTCTCTTCCCCTTCCACCCTTTATTGTGAAATTTCTTGCATCGGTAAAATTGGCTCATATACAGCTATCACCTAATGGGTATCGCTCTTTACTCGGCACGTATTGCCTTTAGAAAGAAGTTAATTGAACCGAACCAATGGTGAATGAGCTAAATATATTGTTGTTTGGCAAGACGTATCTCCAATGAGCCGGGATTTTTCTTCTTGACCTCTCCAATACCCAACATGTAGACTTTCTTAGATGATACTCTCTTTGATTCAAACTCGTTTTGATTCTAATGAATTTGTTTCACCCCCTATCCCCCCGCCCTTTTTTTTTATAGTATCATATAAGGATTTTACGAATTTGTCTAATGATGAAAAGAATAGGGTGGCCAAGGCTATGAAAACTAAGATGCTGACCCGTCAGTACGCTTTTCTTGTCACAGAGGAAAAACTGCAGGAACACAACTTGATCCCGACTTTGGACCCTCCATATGCTCACCGTAAGTTTCCAGTCATTTTGTTCTTCTTGCTTCCTCCTTTTTATTTTTCCTCATTTTGGGTTCTTTTTTAGTGATTAGTGTAGATCTCATTTATGGATACTTGGTTAAGCAAGAACATACTTCAAGTAAAGCTGGATCATATATCGAGGTTTTGAAAAAAAGAAAAATGAAGAATGTTGCCGTCAGGATAGTTCCTTGTAGGGGAAAAGGGAAAGCCCCTCGGGTCTTTTCAGATGACTCTTCTCCTATTCGCGAGCCTGATCCTCCTTTGGTTAGGAAACAAACTTCTCAGGCTGTTCGCACCGAGAAATCTTCTGCAAAGATTCTTTCTGAGAAATTTTCAAACTCGGGTAATAAAGTCGGGACCAGGACGGATCATGATCCCAATCGTGACTTAGGTAAGAAATCCCTAGTTGGTCCTGAAAATTTGATCGAAATCTCCTCCGTTGTAAAAGGGACTATTGTTGACGTGTATGTAGGTCCCATCAGGTCGATTCAAGCTCAAAATCCGAACCCTTTTAAATGTATGGATATTTTTTTCTCCTGCTGCAATGACTAGCTTATTCCCTATTGGCCCTCAAAAACTTTATTTTCTCATTAGTCTACAGAGTTTTAAAAGACTGACCTTGACTGAGCAGACGAGGACAAGTGCTTGTTTTTACGTCATAGTAGTATCTGTTTCTTATGCTTGAGTGATTTTTTTTTAATCAATGCCTTTGTTTTTTTTTTTTTTGCTAACTAATGCAGAAATGTGCTCAATTGGCTCGCGAAATGGATGACCTATCTGACCAGGTGATCAGTCTTACAGTTGAGAAGGATTGCATTGCGGCCGAACAAGACAAATTACATGGGGAGTTGGAATATATAAAAGGCGAGCTTCAAGTGGTCTCTAGGGAATAGGGATCGAGATACAGCTCGCGAAGAATCCTTCGCCATCCAGAAAAAGGGTAGGGATCATGGAAGAGAAATTCAAAGAATACACTAAAAATATGTCGTGGGTCAGAAAAGAGGTGCAAATCCAGGTTGTGGACCTTTTTAAACAGTCTCCCGCTTTTGATGCTTATACCTATGTGAATTTTTCTAGATGGTGCTTCTGGTTGTCGAGACTTATTGAGGCGCCGAGGCTATAAAGAGGTTATGGAGGCAATTGAGAAATCTCTTAAGAATACCATCGAGGAGGGGAACTGACGATTCCAAAAGCAAATCGCATATTGGAAAGCCGACCGGAAACACAAAGGTTTGGAGGTGTTGCCCATGCATGTGGATTTAGATGTTGATCTGCACAAGGTGTTTGGTACCCATTAAACCGATTCTCCTTGGCTTGACCCAATCGAAGACCTCGGGCCTGACCCTTTATCGCCGAGTGATGAAGATGGTGATGATAGTGATGATGCTAAGGATGTTCAAGAGGAAAAGGAAGAAGTGGATGAGGAAGAAGATAAAGAGGGTTAACTCCTAGGTCACGTCTTTTGTTCTGAGAGAGATAATATTTCTCTCTTGGTTTGCTCATGTACTGAGGCATTAGTGTGCATTCTTTTGTTGTGTGCTTTTTTTGTCAAAAAATATGAAAAAATATTACAAATAAAATAGTACCCAATGACATGTTTATATTCTTTGTGTTTTTAGGAATAACTTTGCCGGACCAAGGGTTGTCTCTCATCTTCCATTTTGTGATAGATGATTTTTTTTTTTAGACTTTGCCTTACAATCAATCTTTTATCTTTATACTTAGACTGTGCATTGAATGCGGTATTTTATTTTCCATTTTTATGATTGATGATTTTTATACTTAGACGGTGCCTTGAAGGCGGTCTTTTATCTTCCATTTTCATGATGGATGATTTTTTGTACTTAGACCGTGGCTTGAAGACGGTCTTTTATCTTCCATTTTTATGATAGATGATTTTTTTTTACTTAGACTAAGATACGAAATTCTACTAACTTCGTACTTTAATTTATCACTCTCGTGTGTTTATAAAAAAAGATTTATAATTTGATCATTAATACTTTTGTCTACAAAAAGGGGGGAACTCATGGTCAGCCTCGAAACAACCCCTCTATGGATAATAAAGCTTCAAATATTATGCATTGCATTGTCAGATCACGTGGCCACCCACGGGTCGTGCGAGGTGGTAGGTTCCGTGTCTTGCAATCCCTACCATTTGGTCGGGTCCTTACTACTTGTCTCTGAGTATCCATACGGTCTGATCCTTGGTTTTTGGCAAAACCCCTTCGTAAGACTAAGTCGTTTATCCGGAATCTCCTCTCTCGAACTTTGCTGTTATAGTGGCGTACGACCCTCTGTTGGTACGCTGCAACTCTAATTTGTGCTTGATAACATTTGTCCTCTAACTCTTCAAGGCTGGCGATCATCAACTCCGCGTTTAATTCGAGATCATAAAACTGTACCCAAGGCGAGCTAATTTGTGTCTCGACAGGGATTACAGCTTCGGCTCCGAAAGCCATTACAAATGGGGTCTCACAGGTCGACCCCCGAGTCGTTGTTCGGTAGACTTCCTTTATTTATAAGTGGGATTGCGTGAATCCTCTTTTACACTTGAGTGGTAATGCTATTTTCTTTTTTATTGGTTCTAATTATAATGACCTCAGCCTTGGGCGGCGGGTTGGTTCAGGTTCAATTTCCTTTGGAGTGTTGAGCTGGATTACTTCATACACCGTACACATGTCCCCCCTGAGACCTAAAAAGGCTAACAACCTTGATAGGCATGGTTTTTGGGTGAGAGGTGACGATTGAGGGTTAAAAATACTTACTTAGCGAAACTATTGTTGGGCCCTTTCTTTTGGATTGTCTAAGCGAGGTGGGCCTTCTGCTTTTTGATAACCAGATTTCTTCTGGACTCGTCTCTTGGGCTTTATCCTTTGTAGTTTACGGAAACCACACAAAGTGATGGCCCAATCTCTTCCGAAACCTGAGAAAATGAGACTTTTGACTATAGATGCACATTTTTCCCCAGGGCCCCAATTCCCCGTGTCGCCATCACCATTTGGAGATTTTTTTTATTTTTATTATTTTTTTTTAGGGGGGGGGGGGGGTGGGGATGGGGACGGGGGGGACCCCTCCCCATCCCCATTTCCCCCAAACATATATAAATATAATTATAATATATAGTTTTTTTTTTTTTTTTTTTTATTCTTTGAAAACCCTAACTCCCTAAGTATATATACACATTTACTCTTTAATTTGGTTTATATATAAATATATTGAAATGTTTGTTTTTTTAGTTTAATTTATAATTTTTAGTCAAATGAGGAACGGGAGAAATGCGGAAATAGGAAAAAACTGGAAAAAACTGGAAAAATGGGGAATTGAGAATGGGGATGGATATAGGTCCCCCCCCCAAAATTCCCCATCCCCATTTTCCCCAAATGGGGAAATGTGAGGGGATAGGGGAAGGGTCTAGGAAATGGGGATGGGGATGGGGATGGGGATAGGGATGGGGGTAGGGGAACCTATATCCATCCTTATTCCCCAAACACGCATCTCTACTTTTGACTAGCTAATAATTCCATGATGTGGAGTGGGATGAGCTTTTGACTTGTCAACACTACTGATATAGCGTTTTAACATGCAAAATTTCCTTATAACATAATTCAAGTCCGGTTTGATTTCATCTCTATCAACATGCCCGTACCCTTGCCGCTTCACTAGTGTCCAAAAATTTCCTTCGATACTCTATAGGTTTCTTTTCTAATTCTTCAATTGACCCGGTAGTACTTGATCGTTTTTCAACTGATCATTCAAACAATATATGGTTTTCATAGACTGATGGTCTACGTAATTACATGGAATAATCATTTCAATAACTTTTAATTGGGTACATTTTCAAAGTTCAAAGTTCAGATCAGATCCAAGTGTAGTCATACTAGTACTGTTGCTTCCAGGGAAATTTCTTTAACTTTCCTTCCATTTTCATTCAAACTTCAAACCCAAATCGAACATCATAGTGTGAACAGGCTGGATTGGAGTAAACAAAAACCAAAAAACATGATATATCAAACAATTTATATATAATAATATTTATGTTACGTGAGTAACGTGATGATTTACCAGTCATTGCATGAAGGAAATTAAACGTGAAATTCTCAACACTTCATTAATAAACAAGTCTCTAGACTTTTTGATCCTTTGTGTACGTTAACTCCATCAAATAACCAACCAAAACCAAATATATGCCTATATATAAACCTCATTTTATGTTCTCTAATATCTACTCTCTCAATTACTCTCAACAGTAATTGTGTCTTCAACAACCGATTCCAATATTTTACAACTACACTACTACTTTTTTTGCTAGCTTTTGATCATCAGTTTCCAGCCAATACCCACATCACAAGTTCCTTTTTTTTTCTCTCTGTTTTCTCTGGTATATATACTCACAAAAGCAATATATTTTCATTTGACCTTTTCTTTCGTGCATGCTCTCTGTAATTATATTTTTAGGCAATTTAGAGTGCATGTGTTTGAAAAATACAATAAAACAAGGTTTTTTTTTTCTACAATTAAAGCTATATTAATTTACTGTTTAGAAGTTCTTTATGATCTCTCTTATTTTCAAAATTAAAGAATTGCATTTGCATCTTTAGATAGATCCAAACATTGTATTTTAGTTTGTCATTATCTTGTTGTTCAAGCAATTGTTCGTATCTGACCATAATGTTTTAGAGTTAAAAATTCGAATTACTACTTCTGATTTTGGTTAATTTTAAATGAGTTAAACACTCATTTATAGATAGGTTTTTAACTAATAATCAATAATAATAGTGTAATCAATAATTCTGACTATTAATTATATGTATTTATTGCATGCTTATTCATGTATATATTTTACTACTCTCTATATTACTTTGACATTTTAGATTTATTTTTCTCTCTGCTAGCAAATTTTAATCCGTTTCGCAATATATGATATAATATTTCTTATTTTCCATGGGCAAATTTCATTTCCTAATTGCATTTTATTTTTTATACCGGATTCGCTTTGTTTTATAATCCATTATTTTCGTGTTATATATATGCAGGAATTAATGGATACCACAACAACTCAATTTCTGTACTCACCCCATCATTGTAAAATTCTTCACATGGTAATTTGTACCACTTGATCTCTGTCCTTGTTTTTCTTATTTTTCCATTACAAATTTAGTAATTATATTACATGAATTGATATGTGTATGATCTGCACACACAGTTAGATATATGTATTGATCATGTATATATAAATTAATGACAGGTGAGAGATGGACAAGGAGTTCACAACGTAGAAGCAGAGAAGAATATCGATGCATTATTGTCTCATGATCTCTTTGATGCACCTATGTCTTCTCTCGGATGGCAACAGGTAAATTAATTAATTGATCCAATATATATTATCAGGCGCAGACTGATCAGTTTCAATTCCATGATTTTCTTCCAGTACTCGTACGATCACAAAGCGAATATTCATACGGATCGGACTAATTAATTTGGATTCCCTCTGAACTTGATTACAGGTTTTTGAGCTGCGCAAGCTTGTGCATGGAAGCAGACTGTTAGACAGGGTTGAGTTGGTCGTAACTTCCCCATTGTTAAGGTATGCACATTATGTCTAGCATATATGGAGATGTTGACTTCACAAATTAATGATAATATATAAGGTGTATCATGGATGGATATTGACAAGCAATAATATTTGTGTACGTTTTATGCAGGACAATGCAAACAGCAGTTGGAGTTTTTGGCAATGAAGGGGAGATATATGGGTCAGATGTGGATTCTGTGATTGCACCAAAAAATGAAATCTCAACTCTCAATAATTACCCACCCATTTTTGCATCGGAGCTTTGTCGAGACCGTTTGGTATGTTTTATTTGCTATATCACATTTAACATATATGATTGGCTAATATATCAAATCAAAATGGATATAAAAGTTATCACTTCAATTAAATTATTGGTGTCTATTTATTACAACAACTAAACATAAACCAAACCCTTTCGAATTATTTATTTGATCCCTAAATAATAGGAACATTATCATTTCCCCCCTGAGGTTTTCCATATTAGATAAACTAGTCCATTTAGTTTTAATAATAGACAGTCAACCCCCTGAAACCCAAATTATTGGTCATTTTGCCCCCCCTCTATCCGAAAAAATTAAAACATCTCCAATAGGGATTGAACTTTGGACCTTGTGGTTAAAAGCCATAGAGCCCTAACCAGCTGAGCTACTCAAGCTAATTGTTGAAGATTTGTTGATTTAAATGTAAATATATAGTTATATAATTTGTTTAAAATAATTTTAATTTGTTTATATAATTTAAAATAAACTCATATTTAATAATAATATATATAAACATATTTATGAAAAAGAAAAAAGAAAATAAGAAAACAAAAGGAAACCTAGAAAATCCAGAAAATCAAAGCCCGTATTTTTATTTTTATTTTTTGAAGTTTTTTTCTTTTCAAAAAATATATTATTTTAATTTGATAAAAAAAAAATCCAAAAAATCAAAGCCCATAAATTGAAAAGGGGAAAAATTTAAAAAAAAAATAATAATAATAATTTCCTTTTTTTGATTTTTTTTTTCCTTTTGTTTTCTTATTTTCATTTTCATAAATCTGTTTTTATATATTATTATGAGGGAATGGGGCAAAATAGAACTTTTAAAACTTGGACTTGTGCAAGTATCACCACATTAATAAGTCTAGTTTTAATAGCACCAAAAAGAGAATCCAGACCAAAATGCCCCCACTTTTACTGTTGTCCACTTTCATTACTTTTGTCCACTATTCATTTTCATTTTCAATTTTTGTTTTCCCTCACTTTGCCAAACAGTGAACTCCTTTCTTCCAAGACACAGTGCATTCTTCCATCTTCACTTTTCAACCACCATTCTTGACCAAAGTCGACCAAGGTTTCAGCTCAATCTTCCATTTTCAGTTTTCAACCAAAGTTGACCCAGGTTCTTCCTCTCCTTTCTTCCATTTGACAGCCCATTCTTCCACCTAGGTCTGAAGAGTAATTTCGTGCAGTAATTTCAGATTCAGACAAGCTAATTCGATTTTTGGAAGGTAAATTTGAAGAAACTCGTTCATTTGTTAGACAATTTTTTCAGTTTTGCAGTTTTGGTCTTCAAGGTTGCAATTTGAATTTGTTAGATGTTTATGTTGAACTAATGCAATTTCTCCATTTTTAATTTCAGATCTTGACAAGCTATTTGGATTATTGAAAGAGTTGATAAGGTACATTTCCTCCATAAAGTATGGGATTAACTCGTGAATGACATTTTTTTTAGTTCTGGTTTGGAAACTTGCACTTTCAATTTGTTAGATGTTTATGCTGAACTGAAACTAATTCTCCATTTCGATCTGATTTGCTGGAATAGTGTATGTTTTTCGAGACTTATTTTATGTTTTCGAGACTTAACGTTGTTATTTTCGGGACATATTTTTATGCTATAATCGAGACTTATAATGTTGGATACCTATGTATATATTATCGAGACTTATTTATATATTATCGAGACTTGTTATACCTTTTTCGAGACTTATTTTTATCTATTTCGAGATTTAAATGGAAAAATTCGAGACTTATTGGGATGAATTAGTTTGACAGTAATTTTTTGACTAGTTTTCATATGGTTTTTTGATAGTGTTATTTTTTTCCAGGACGATGGATCGTGTTAGAATATTGATATCATATAATGGACGATGGAATGAACTACCCGATGGAAGCCAGAGATATGTCGGCGCCGTTAATAAAGGTGTATATGTCCGGAAGAATTTGACATATGAAGAACTGTTGGGGGTTGTAAAGGCCATCGTGAAATATGATCCGAATAGGTATGAAATTGACATACAATCAATATCCGTTGGTCCAGACAGTACATGTCGCACTATGATAGCGGATGATGATGACGTTCAGTTTCTACTAGGGGAAGAGAAGGTAATTCCGAAAGTGTGTGTTACACTTGTTGAAAGAAGATGTGAGGAACATGTCATAGGTGATGACATTGAAATGAATCAAAATCCCATAGAAACACGGCAATCTGATAATGTTGTCCATGATTTGTACGAGACAGTTGACCGTGATGGACCTCATACCGTACCTTGTGTTGATTGTGAGTTGGAACAGCCGTTAGATGACCGTTTTGACATTGGTGATGGTCCTGAACAATATCATACATCAGGAAGATGTGTGGAAGGAGAGTTCATTTCTAGTTCGAACAATACAACAACGTGGGTTATTCCTGGATCAGAGTCATTTTCGTTTGGCGACATGAGCACCATGGGTCCAAGAACACCTAACAGTTTGATTTACAAGGGACAATTTTTCCCAAGGAAGAAGGATTTAAAACGGTTAGTAGGCATGCATGCATTGAGAGAGAATTATGAATGGAAGGTGAAACGGTCGAACAAATCCGTTTTACATTTGCATTTGGATATGGGGATTCGGAAAATAATAGTTCATGGGAGTGGTTTCTACAGACATTGAAGGATGCACTTGGCCACATTGATGATTTGGTTTTTGTATCCGATCGTCATGCAAGCATTGAAGTTGGGATACAAAATGTCTTCCCAAATGCAACCCATGTATTTTGTATTTGGCACATTTCCGAGAATACAAGGAAAAGGTTCCACAGAAAGGATGTTGCAGACATATTTCAACAGGCTGCTAGAGCATACAGGCAACTGGATTATGAACGGGAGATGGAAGAGTTAAAGAAGCTGCATAAGAACGCATATGAATATGTTATGGAAATCGGACCTCAGAAATGGTCACGTGTCTATTGTCCACAGTGGAGATTTTCCATGATGACAAGCAATGTTGCTGAATGTCTTAATTCATGCTTAAGATTTGCTCGTAAATTACCAGTGATGACATTGGCGGAGTTCATTAGGAACATGCTCCAAAAATGGTTTTATAATCGTCACTAAAACGCGTTAAACATGCGTTCTCAACTCACCGACGCTGCACATGAGGAGATTGCGGAACAAATAGCTGAATGTAATCATATGACTGCGACTCATGTTGATTGGAACATATTTCTAGTGAAGCTACGAGGAGACCAATGGACAGTTAACTTGTTGGAAAAGACATGCACATGCAAGGTTTTTGATCTTGATCAACTACCTTGTGCTCATGCACTTGCAGCTGCTAGGTATATATTTATTTATTTTTATTTTTTTGTTCTGCTCTTCAATAACAATTATTCTATGATTGCAATTACGGTGAATGTTATTTGTTGTTAAATTCACAGGGATCGAAACTTGGATTACACTTCCTTATATGCGGATTACTACAAAAAGGAAGTCCTTGCCGATGCATATTCTATACCTATCATGCCGGTGGGTCATCCAAATACTTGGGTAGTTCCAGAAGACATCAGAGATCGGGTCGTGTTAACGCCTGATATCCATACACAATCTGGTCAGCCCCGAAGAACTCGATTTGCCTTCGCCTCCAAGAGGCCCAGTAAACAAAAATGTAAAAAATGCGGAACACATGGTCACAATTCATGACGGTGTACGAATCCGGGCCCCAGTTCCAGCAGTACCATTCCAGATGCATACCGTTGGAAATGTAGTTTGTGCCATGAAGTCGGGCACAACAAAAAAACTTGCCCAAAGAAGGACGAAATCCTTGGATGACTCTAATGAATTTATTTTACTTTATCTCACTTTCTGGATGACTGTAATGCTTCCATTGTCATTAAGCGTACTTTCTAGATGATATGTATGGACATCCACTTTATTATTTGTAAAAGCTAAGTGACATTTCTTGGTTTGTAATTTGCATGTGGATGGTTAGTAGGTGTTATGTTGCATTATAAAATTCATTATTGTAGGTGTAAAGATTTGTAATACAAAATATCATTTGTACCCAGTATGTCTCAAAATAACCAAATAAGTCCCGAATATATTGTAATAAGTCTCGAAAGTATCTATTAAGTCTCGAAATAATTGTAATAAGTCTCGAAATAATTGTAATAAGTCTCGAATAATCCGAATAAGTCTCGAATATTGGATATCAAGTCCCGAATATAATAAATTCGAGACTTACTGACAACAAAACCATCCATAAAATAAATAAATAAACCCCTTTCCATTGATAATGGACCATTCAATTCCATTGATAATGGACCATTCAATTCCATTCATTCAAAAATATTCATTATAAACACAGTCAATCTATAGATGTCTATGTCAATTCTATCCAACATAACCATTCAAAAGTAATCTACATAATTGATTAACATCCGTCCGTAACCAAAAAATCCATCCGTTGTTAATAAACATGATAAATACATTCATACATCTGTCCGTAATAAACAAAATATCCATCCATTGTAATCGCATTCACTAGACCGAAACAATGGAGTTTGAAAAAACTTCCACAGCCATTTTTAGTCGCATATGAGGCATTTGCTCATCAGTCCAATTCAACTTCTTTCTCTTTGCCACAGTATGCTCAATCAATGCTAATGTGAGTGCTCCACAATTGCCACTGTAAAAACTTTTACAAGAAGTTAATTTCCTTATAAATAGAATAAAGATTTCAAATCTATGTAAGCATTATAGTTGTGTTACTTACCCAGTTTTTTGTTGGGGAAAGTTATGTGGTGGTACTAATTCCATATGAAATGGGTCCGGATTCATATTTGTGCCCTTCCGTTTCTTTTTGTAAAAACAAATTTGATTAAGCATTGAAGGCAGAAACCACCGTAAACATGCAAGTTGTTGATTGCGGACTTGGTACTCAACTGGCTGCCCCACTGGATCATATAGACGAATGGATCGCAGTGTTAGTCCCACTTTAGCCATTAACCAATGACCACCTCCAACATTCACCGGAATTAATAAGTATCGAAGCTTTCAGTAGCCTCTTCGAATTAATAAGTATTCCAATCCGCCTCAGAAGCTTTCAGTAGCCTCTTCAGATTCACCATCTGCAAACAAAACATATACACATCACACAATAAGTATTGAACAGAAACAATTAAGTCTCAAATATACACCTGTAAGTCTTGAATACAAATGAATAAGTCTCGAATACATATTAATAAGTCCCGATTATAATGAAATAAGTACCGATTATTCCTGAATAAGTCTCGAAACGTATGATAAGTCCCAAAACTAACACAAATCATGCATTTTCTTCACTCACAGCATGTTTAAACTTTAAAGTTGACTACTTGATTGAATCAATGCCACACTAATACACACTCGGGAGAATCCAGACTTTTCCTAATTTGAATCCCCTCTGTCAAATGCTTTGATCACCATTTATTCTCAAAATTAACACAAATCAGCTCTACTAAATCACAGATTTCAACCCACAGAAACCCAAAATTAAATGCAAATAAGGAATCAAACACTAAACCCAAATGAATAAAATTTGTGAGTATTTGATAGAAGCTTTAAATAAAAAGACATTAATCAGTTATAAAGCACAAATATCAGCATAAGTTTTCAACTGGGTTTAAATGTATATATAACAATAAGTCTCGAATATATATGTTTAGTCTCGAAAATATAAAATAAGTCTCGAATATAATGATATAAGTCTCGATAATTATTAAAATATTAAAGTACCAAAAAAACATATGTTAAATAAATAAACATGAGGCGGTAACTTGTGATTTTAAAACATAAACATCCCTGATTTTTGTTCACCGTCGTTAGACTTAATTGGTAACCGTTGATTTACCAAAATTAGGAAAGTCGATTCGGTCAAAGAGTCGATATGCTGCATCAATGTCGAAAAGTCTAACGTTTATTACGTCAAAAGAAAGAGTTATTTAATAGGTAGATTGTAGCTTGTAAGTGATGAATCGATAAGATATTAAATTGACAACTCCTAATGTAACGTCACGTGACGAAATAGAGAATGTGTGGAAACTATCAAAAGGTAAGTATGCGTAACTAAGTAATGGAGAGGTGGAAATTATGCTCGACAAGTTATTCATCCACGATAAATAATGGAGACATGGAAATTATGTACACACAAATCATTTATCCACTACGATGAATGAAAACATGGAGATTGAGCTCCACATTTACTCATCCACCACCACCAGCAGAAAACTAGTATAAATACAGCATGAAATTCAACAAAGAAGTATACAATTATTTTTTTCGGCTAATTAATTACTGAGCACTATTTTTCCCCAACTTAAATATAATTTCAGCTTGAGCATCAACGAATGTCACGTTGGCAACATTGTGGTCACCTTTCACGATAGCTTTCACTATGCTGTTGCAGACTCAATCCTTGTAGTTTGGAAACAGATTTCCAAATTAGGCTCCAATTTTAAATGCCAACATTTAGTGTTAAAAGAAGGCCCCCTTGCAACCTTGTGATAACTAGTCCAATTTTCATATAGACAAATCATATGGAAATTCCACAACCTAGCAAACTAAACAGCCCTGCCAACCTTGATGTAGATCTGGTCACCGCAAGAAAAAGAGGTCCAACCACCCTAATTACATTAATGCATGCGATAATGAACCCTCGAGAGGTTTCTAGGATTAAGGACAAGTTAGGCAAGTTCCATAAGATGAAGCAATTCGAACAACTTGTGGGAGGCTTATCTAGAAGGTTTTGCTCCTTCAACAAACATATGTAACTATTTATTTCATTTTTCCTTCTATGTGTATTGTTCACAATAAACAAACATATGTAACTCTATCAATAAACAAACAGTTGTATTGAAAAAAAGATATCATCAACTCTATCAATAGCTCTGCTATATATGCTAAATAAGTCTTGGCAATCCTTAAATAAGTCCTGAATATATATAAATAAGTCTTGACAATACTAAAATAAGTCTTGAATATATCACAAAAAGTCTCAAAAAGTATGATATAAGTCCCAAAACAAAATTGAAACCCAAAAAATATAAACTAAATTGAAATCAAAATTGAAATTAAACCTTCTCCAAACAGACGAACAAAGTTTTGATGTACAAAAAATGCAAAGAGGGAATTTTAGATGTAGATCAATATGTTTTTAAAGTCTGAGAAGATGAAAAAGAAGGCCTTGATAGATCTGTAAATATAAATGTAAATCCACTGAAACTCCAACTCTGTCATATTGGTTGTTTGTGATTCGAATTTTAGTTCATTTTTTTTTAAAAAAAACAGCATTTTATTAGGCCACAGGCAAGAGGACGACAACCAATCGTCAAGAACAGATACACAAACAACAAAAGCAGGGAACGAAACCCCAAATCAAAACAGAAAGAAGAGGATAGCAACCACAACCAACAAAAACTAATAAGAGAAAGCAAGAAACGGGACCACCACCAAACTCTACAGCACAATTTGATTAGAAAAAAATAACACCTTCAACCACAATAACACCCTAGAAATAGAGGATCCATTTAGAATAAAAACTAAATGGAAATCAATCAATAAATGTTTAATTTCTATAATCAACAACTTCAAATTTGAAATCAAAACCCAAATGAACATACCTCAAACCGTGATTGAAGGGAACTGTTGGAGGTGTCGCTGATCAGACGTGCAGCTACCGTCGAAGTCGTCGCGGATGTCGTCGGTGTCGTCGCTGTTGTCGCCGGTGCCGTCGAAGACCTCGCGGTGTCGCCGTCGGTGGATGTCGCTATTGCTTCTCTCTCCTCTTTCCTTCAGTCAACGGGATGAAAGCAATGTGGTGGGGACAGTAAATTAAAGTGGGATGAAAGATGTCTGATGCCTAATATGAGGGTATTTTTGTCCGAGCACATACTTTAGTGCTATTTAAACTAGACTTATTAATGTGGTGCTATTTGCACCAGACCACCTCAAAAAAGTGCTATTTAATTTTTTAACCCTATTATTATTAAATATGAGTTTATTTTAAATTAGAGTAATGCTAGGCTTCCCAAATTTTTTCTCAAATTCCTTCATAAATGGTGTTGGCACGTGAGGTGTCAACATCACATAACTCACTACATAATCTCATAATTTACAAAATGTTGACACCTCACTTGCCAACACCATTTGTAAAGAAATTTAGGAAAAAAATTGGGAAGCATAGCATTACTCTTTAAATTATATATATAAGTTTATTTTAAATTATATACACAGATTTAAATTATTTAAACAAATTATATAACTATATATATATATACATTTAAATCAACAAACTTTTAACAATGAATTGGAGTAGCTCAGCTTGTTACTATTGTGGCTTTTAACCTTAAGGTCTAAGGTTTAATCCCTGATAGAGGTGTTTTAATTTTTTAATTAATGGTCAAAAGGATTTTGGATGAAAAACTTGACAGAAGGGACAAAATGATAAATAGTTTAGGTTTTAGGGGGTTGACCGGCTATTATTGAAACTAGATGGACTAGTTTATCTAATATGGGAAACCTCGAGAGGGAAATGATAATTTCCCTAAATAATATCAACATTTGGGGCCCGGCCTTTATAAACCTGTTTTAGTTTTATAATTAATTATCTAACCTTGGTTCCAAAGTTTTTTCAAAGTACAAAAAGATTTATCAAAAACAATGTTTTGATGGAGTGCATCTTCTTCATGGTGGCGTCGTGTATTGTGTGTTACAATCATCCCTTGTAAGTGTAATGTGATTTATGTTTAGACTTTAGACAGGAAGAGTTATTTTATGGTTTTGATAGAAGGTTTTTGTATACTAATTTATTTCATATATCAATGGGCTGAATTACGTTAATAAACACTCAAAACATATGAATTTCAACGTAAATCTCTCAAACTTAAATTAATACAAATCAAGAAATCGTGTATTGCATATTCATTCTTAGACTAGTGGTGTATTTCCATATTTGTGGTGGAAGTTCGAATCATCCATCACCGGTATTACGTTCGGACTCTATCAATCATCAATGTTAGATTAAAAAAAAAAAAAATACACATAAGAAACTTGAGTACTATTAGGGTCTAGCTACTATACCCATATGAGTATGGTAGCACCAAAAATTGAAAACCACTTTTTGTTTGATTTTAACATATCCAAATTGAACCTTCAATGATTTCTTGATTTTAGTTCTACTATACCCACGTGAGTATAGTAACGAAGGGCCCAAGACTATTGACCTATGATTGACTATATATTGTTGTGATTTTATAAATTCTGATTGCATGTGTTTTACAATTTAGGGATTACGTCCATGTGACAAGAGGAGAAACGTCAGCGAGTGTCAATCTCTGTTCCCAGAAATTGACTTCTCCTTAGCAAGTGTTTGCGTCACTCTGTCTTACCTCATTCTCCTTTACATCAATTACGTTTCTATGACTTCTAAAAAAAAATCTGAACTTTTTTTTTGTGTGTGTGTGTGTGTGAATCAGATGGAAAGTGAAGAAGATGATCTGTGGTACCCTGAAGCTAGAGAGCCTTACGAGGAAATTGCTGCCAGGGGAATCCAATTTTTGAATTGGTCATAATTCTATAATTAATTTTTCTTTAAAGAAGATAAAAAACCTAAGTTCCTCTAATTTTTATTTAATTTTATTAATTGTTGTGTTACCTTAATTTGATATATAGGTTGTGGACTCGGCCAGAAAAGGAGATAGTAGTTGTTAGCCATGGAGTAGTGTTACAACACATACTTTATGTTTTAGAAAATGACTGTCATCCCTCGATCAAAACTGATTTATGCAAACGGTGAGTACTACCATCTTCATTATATGTTTTCGTATAGGGATTATTTTATTTTTTATTTTCGTACGGAATTATATATCTAACAAATGTAATCTGACGCTATAATGGGCCCGTCCTGCAAGCTATTTTCTGTTTTTGTTTTTTGAAAATAAAAATGAAAATGAAAATGAAAATAGTGTTTTTGGTTTTATTTTTGAATTCCGAAATCGCGTCTAGTAGCATTTACTGGAATCCGTATTTTGAAAATAAAAATTGAAAAAGCGCGTCTGGTAGGATAACCGAAAACTTTCGAAAATTGAAATATCAATTTTTACATTTTGTTTAATATTATAACAATTATAAACAAATTGATTAAATAATTAACCAATATAATTTTTGTAGTGTAATTTATAAATTAAACACAAGTTCACAAATTACTTCCAAAAAAAATCAATTAATCAATTAATCAAAACTAAACTCTTAAATTATACATAAGTATTATTTTAATAAATATAAATAACAATAAATATATATATAAAAAAAATAAAAAGAAAAAGAAAAAGAAAGGAAACCAGATCGGAGAAGAAGAAAGGAAGAAGATCGGAGATGAAGAAGAGGAAGATGATCGGAGAAGAAGAAGAAGCAGCGGATCAGAAGAAGAAGATCGGAGAAGGAGAAGAAAAGGATCGGAGAAGGAGAAGAAGAAGATCGGAGAAGAGGAGATCGTGGGTCAATCCGCGTTTGGAGGAGCAAATCGACGACGAAAAATAGTTCGGAAGAAGAAGAGATCGGCGGCAAGAAGACGAAGAAGACGAAGAGAAGAAGAAGAGAAAAAAATGGAGAAGATCAGTTGAAGGAAGAAGAAGAAGAAAGAAGGTGAATCACGTTGGAGATGAGGTCTGGTGGTAGAAAAAAAAGAAATTTTTTTTTTAATGATATGGTACCCACTTATATGAAAAACAAAAACGAATTCAAGAAAAACAATTTATTTTTTTTGTTTTTCAAAATTTTCATTTTTAACACTAGTTTTGTTTTTCATTTTGTTTTTATATTTTGAAAATAAAATGAAAAACTGTTACAGAACACGAATTCGAAAACACTTTTAAAAACAAAAATGAAAATAGGCTGAAAACAGCCTGCAGGACAGTCCCTTAATTGTCAATGTTATCTATTCCTATTCTGTTTTCTTTTTGACTAAAAAAAGTTATTCTCATCTTATGTATATAATTCTTTACTTTAATTAGTTTCTAGATTGAAGAGTCATAATATATATAAAGTGATAACATATAATATAATATACTTTTAGATGTTTATTCTATCATCAAAAAGGTGTGTTTTTTTTCTTTTGTTTTTTCAGCTTTAACAATTGTGACCTACGTTCAGTGGTCATCATCAATAAAAGGTGAGAATTTCATTATTAATAATTACATAAATTTAGGGTTTTTCGGGGAAGGAAGAACTCGAATCCACAACCTCATGTCGTAGACGTGAGGGGTTTACTACTGACCAACCTCATCTCGTCAATTTCATTATTAATAATTGATCATGCAGAAATAATATGTTTAATTTTTAAATATTCGTATTCCAAATGCTTGATTAATTAACTTTTACTTTATTTACAATCAATTTTGCAGAATGATGGATTCGGATTCCTCTGCAACTAGCTTCTGAGCATAAAATTTCTCAAGGATTTTCTGTCACTGATAATTGTTTCATTCTTTTTCTGAAAATAAATTGTTTAATTGTTATTCTTATATTGTTTCATTTTTTTATTTCATTCAAATTCTTTTTCCACAAGGATTTTGTATCCATATGAATACTTAATGAATTTTAAAATTTATAAATCAGTTATGTTCGCACTTTGGGCACGTAAATATTTAAAAATTTTGACACGTAAATATTTAATATATAATCCATGGCCCTGGTAATCGGCCTACCGCAAGGAAGGCCTAGGCTTTCCTAGGCGGTCAGGATCCTAAGTGGCCTAGGCACCCATCTAGGCAGTTTAGGCAAAGTCAACACCGTTGACTCCATCTAGTAACTATTTTTTTTAATAAATCCTTTTTTTTTTTTTTTTTTTCTAAAATGGCTTCGTTTTAGTTTATTCGGTTTCACCGTCTAGACAGTCTTGGCGCTAGGCACCAATCTACTGTATAATTGGCGCCTAGCATCTACTAGAACATTGATTTAATCTCCAACCGGGCAAGTATGGGTTGTTACTTCAAATATAAATAAGTTATATATCAATTTTTCTTGAGAAAATCTTGTGTGAGAGGTGAGATCGTCCAATCATGTTTCTTAAATTTGTACAAGTTTAATATTTTAAATTCTATTTTTATACTTCCAATAAAAATTGGACGACTTGATTGGACGGTCTCACCATCTGGAGATGAGACCATCCCACAAAAGTTTTCTCGTTCTTCTTTTGAGAAAATCGATAAAAACTAAAAGTGTTTTTTCTTTTCTGGTCAATTTGTATTTGAAGACATTAATAGAAGGATTACATTTCTTAGACCACATATTAATAATAATTACAAAAAGCCAATGACAAATTCTTATTTATTTTCGTTTTTGATGAGATGCAGTTAACCTTGTAATATATGTTTCATATCATAAATGTCATTGGGTATCTGAGTCCCGTCGTCAGCAGCTTGAATCATATCAATGGCGAAAGCTTTCAAAAAAATACCTGGTTCCGGATTAATAGATATTGTAAAAAAAATAAAAATAAATAAAAAAAGGTATTTGAGTCCTATCCCCAAACTTAGAAGTCATGGCAATAGTTTTATTTTTTTAAAATAAAATTTTATTTATGTTTTAAGACCTAAACCTAGATATTGGCAGGCCGAATGAGTATAAAAATGATTTATTTATTTATTTTTACTTTTAAAAAAATAAGGGTTAATTGCACAAACATACCCTTTATTTATCTAATAAAGCAAATTTTCAAACAAATGTCATATTTAAATACAAACATCTCAATTGGAATGTGTTTGAGGTATGGAAAGTCAATAGTACCATTGGGTAAAAGGGAGAAGTTATTTTGGTGGGTAAATTTCACAAACAACCCTGAATTTAGGTGTAATTGTATAAATATTCATTTTTTTCTAATAATTACATAAATATACCCTACCGTCATTTAACTTTTGTTAACTTTAACCTTTAACCACATTTGTATCCTGAAATGACTAAACTACCCTTGAAAACTTATTTATCTTTTCTTTTATTATTTAAAAATATTAAAAAAAATTACTTAAAAATTTTTAAAAATCAGTACATTTTTTTTTGTTGCTTTTATTTTCTTTTTCTTTCTATCATTTTTTTTTTTTTTTTACATTTTCCATGTCCCCAAACACCAAATTTTCAGATTTCAAAAGCCAACTTTATCACCAAAACATTCAATTTCATATTCATCAACCCACAAACAATTTCATTTCATCAACACAATCAAAACTCACCAACAATTACATTTAATCAACAGAATCAAAACCCACAAAACACACAAAACACAATCAAAAGCCACTAAATTAAACACAGCCATTTTTTCAGTTTTGTGGGTTCTTATTGTGTTGAAAAAAATGATAGAAAGAAAACAAAAAAAAAAAATTGTACTGATTTTTTCAATTTTTAAGTAAGTATTTTTTAATATATTTAAATAATAAAAGAAAAGATAAATAAGTTGTCAATGGTAGTTTAGTCATTTCAGGATACAAATGTAGTTAACGGTTAAAGTTAACAAAAGTCAACTAACGATAAGGTATATTTATGTAATTATTAGAAACAAAAATGAATATTTATACAATTACACCTAAATTCAATGTTGTTTTTGAAATTTACCCACCAAAATAACCTTTCCCTTTTACCCAATGGCACTATTGACTTTCTATACCCCAAGCACATTCCAATTGGGATGTCTGTGTTTGAATATGGTATTTGTTTGAAAACTTGCTTTATTAGATAAATAGAAGGTATATTTGTGAAATTAACCCAAAAAATAAAAATAAAATTATAAACAAACACACAATTCTGGAAAGTTATCTAAAATCACAAGAGGACTTTTTTTTTTTTGGTATCAAGAATCCCGGACTTCATCCAGACACCCATCCACTAACCTGGGAGTTACCCATGCCCAAAGCACGTCCTTCCACCAACTGAACTAGCACTCTGATGGCTGACCATAATGTAATTGCCAAGAGTAGAACCAAGGACTTGAGATTTTTATCCTAAGCCTTGGACCACCAAAGCAATCACCTCGTGGTTATCACAAAATGACTTTGACATGTGATTAACACCGAAATACCCAAAGAAGACTTTTAAGTTATGTCCCTCTTCTAGTCTTGTTGACTTTGTTTGTTTTTGTTTACTTTTGTCTTTTGGTCTAGGTCAAGACAAAAATGTAGGCACCTAAAAACACTTAATTTGTAAGCTCACGGGTCACGACCTACTGCTGAGCAATTACAATTTACTAGTCTCTTTCTTTAATTCGGAAAAAATTTAAATCTCACAGTAAATTATTTTGATTAATAATAATACTTCACCGTTCAAAAAATAAGTTAGAAAATCGACATAAATAATGTGACCAATATCATTGGTCCATTACTTTAATGGTTAAAGACTTTAAAATAAAGCTCCACCAATCCCCGTATTATAGATATAAGTCCATTTTTAGCTATTAAGTTGTACATATAATAGAGTCTAATCTTGTCAGGTTCCACCGTCTCGACAAACCCAAAACCAAAATGATGTCATGATTGGATTGGAATTTATGTGCTTCCACGGTAATGCACAACTGGATGTTGATTTCTTCTCACTCCTGAGAAGATTACATCTATTAATCAACGTGTACCAACTTTCACTCTCAATATAAATAGGACCAATGGAACCACTTCCCTCTGAAGTTTATTATTTATATATGAGTAATGCTATTTTATTCAAATTTGGTGTCCAAATGACGTGACAACACTCCTATCTATTCATTTATATATTTTAATTTTTCATTATTTATTCTTAGTCACGTTCCTAAATTTTTAGATTTTAGATTTTTGTTTCTATTTTATTTTTTATAATTTTGCTATACAAATACATAATTAGTATTCCTCTACGGCTCTACAATTAATATTGTTTTTAAATACCTGCCAAGTGCCAACTAAATATAGGAATGTATTTATGTGTAAGATATATATCAAACAAACTTTTATAATTTTTAAAAATTAAAATCGTTTTTTTTTTTATATAAATTATAATCGGTTTTGAATATTATATTAAAAATATTTTTTATTACTAGAAATACAACTTAAATTCATAATTTTCTTTCTAAGTCTTGAATACTATTTTGGATAATAAAAAATTAATAACCCATAAGTTTTTTTATATATTGTTTTTAGGGAAAAGATCGTTTTCCCCCCTACTGTTCACTATATTGTTAAAGTGAGGACAAGGTTTCCCCATATTGGCCGATATCCCCCCTGAAATGAATCTAATGTTCAAAGACCCTCTTCTGTTAACTATTCCATCCAAATCAACGTTGACCATGGTCAAATGACCGTTTTACCCTCTAATTTTCATTCAAATAACCATTCAACCCTCTAATATATTCATTAAATAAAAATTAAATAATTTTTTTTTTAAAAAAAAAGATAGATCTCCACCGTTCATCTAAAAAATGAATGATGGATATATATATATTTTTTATTTTTATTTAAATTTAAATATTTATTAAATAAAAAATATATTAACAAATTAGAAAAAAATAATAATTGGTGATCTGGTGATCTCCACCAGATCATTAATAATAATATATAAAAAAAATCTTTACTTAAATATAACTAATTAAAAAAAAAGTTGAATAAAAAATAATGAAATGAATAAAAAAATTAAAAACAAAACAGATCTTCTTCATCAAAGAGATCCATCATCTCGTCTTCGTTAAAAAAAAAAAAAAAAAATTGTTCTTCCTTCAAGCGATTTTCTTCTTCATCAAAGAGATCCATCCATAATTGAACACTAGATCCACCACCACCAAGCGATTTTCTTCTTCTTCATCAAAGAGATCCATCATCTTCTTCATCATTCAAAAAAAAAAAAAAATCAGAAACAAACCCTAGCCGCCACCCTACAACAGCTGATCGGCGTTCGATCTCCGCCTTGACGCGGAGATCGGCACTTATCTCCTTTCGCCGCCGATCGTCTTTTTTTTTTCTCCTCCTCTTCTCCATTTGATTTCCTTTGACAGAGGTTTGATTTCTTCTTCGGTGTCCAACAACTATGCCTCCAAATCCATACGCACTTGACAGATTCCTCAGACGAACCCAGTTCTTGATTTCGGTTTGATTTGAACTGATTTCGAGTTGATTTTGGTTTGATTTTAAATCGATTTTGGTTTGATTTTGGCATCTGGTTTGATTTGAATTTCGGTTTGATTTGAACTGATTTCAAGTTGATTTTGGTTTGATTTTAAATCGATTTTGGTTTGATTTTGGCATCTGGTTTGATTTGATTTGAATTGACTTCGGTTTTGAGAAATGTGGATGGTGTGATGAAGATTGAAGATGAATATTGTTGGTGTGTGAGAGATCTGGTATAGACCAGATGTTCTATAGTGTTGTCGGTGGTGGGAGGGTTTGGTGGTGTTGACGAAGAATTTTCGATCCAGGTTTGGTGGTGTTGATGATGAAATTTCTGGGTTTGGGTTTGGGTTTGGGTTTGATGTTGATGATAGTGTTGAAGATGAGTTCTGATATGGGTTTAGGTTGAAGATGGTGTTTTGAAGATGATCACGATGATCATGGTGATGGATTTTGTTTTGTTTGTATTTTTTTTATTTGTTTAATTGTTTAATTATTGCTTTTACAATATTGCCCCTATAATTTTAATGGTCAACGTTTATTTGGATGGAATAGTTAACAGAAGGGGGTGTTTGGACATTATAATCGTTTCAGGGGGGAGATCAGCCAATTTCGGAAAATCCTGTCCTCACTTTAACAATATAGTGAACAGTAGGGGGGAAAACGATCTTTTCCCTTGTTTTTATTATTTTTCATTATTTTCAACATATCAGTAAACAAATTTTCATATTTTAAATATGATTAACAACTCTTTTCTTAACATGCATCCAAAAAAATATATGTTGATATCAATATTCCATAGTGCCCTCATTAAAAAATATTTATGGCTCCTCCGTCTTGTATAAACCCATAAAATTTTGTTGTTGTATGTTTTAAATTTAGAAATGAGCTCTTCCATAAAAATATTAAGAAAAAAAACAAACAAACAAACAAATAAATGAGAGAATTTTTTGGTTAAGAAACCATTAGAAATAAAATATTAAAATTGTTCAATTATGACATCATACTGATGTCGATTGCATCTAATATTTTGAAAGAGTATTTAGAAATTTTCTTTTAAAAAAAAAAAAATTGAGGAAAAAAATTCCAAATTCAAATAACTCTATAGAAGTATATGAAGTTGGATAATAATTATGGATTTTATTAGGTTAAGGTCCATCATTAGTAATAATAATTTATATAAAAACTAAATTTTATAACATACTTTTATTTTTCTGAATCCTAAAGGACCAAACCAATAAAAATCCAAATAAAGAATGAATGAATAAAATACTTTTATTGTCAAGAAAAATCCTCCGTAACTTACCTGTTGACTGTGAAGCCTTAATAGGATAAGGTCTCTTTAGAATATTTCCTCCATCATCTAGTAAGTCTTCATATTTAAATAATATTAAATGTTTGACCCAGTCATTGACAATTTTTATTTGCCTTCTCAAAATTCCACTACTGTGTCTGTATAATTCTACTTTTGAAATGGCCAACTAAATATATATTTAAGTTTAAGTAGAAATTATCAACTCTGAACCATTCTAATTTTAATACAAAAGGAAAAAAAAAATTCAATTTTATACTTATTTTGACGAAAGTGTTAGATCAAAACTTTCAACAACTTTTAAGACTTTAAAAGGAACAAAATATGATATTCAAATATATAGGTTAACAAAAACGAAAAATTCATGTAGTAAATGTTTGATCTTCTCCTTCACTTATGTGATAGATCCTTTATTTATATAATAGGGGTTCGAGTTTCACTTTTACTACCCTGTAGCAAGAGACATACTTATAATAGTAGTTGCGTTTCACATCATATTTGTAGCGGTTGATTCGGTCCGATCTTAACATACATATATATATATATATTGATTCGAGTTTCACTTCCACTACCCTGTAGCAAGAGACATACTCTATTCTCTATATGAATGGTTCTCTCCTAATGAATCCCTTATTTTCATTTCGGTAAGGATCTTGATGAAATCATATATATTTTAATGAATTTCAATCTGAATTTTTTTTATACATGATAAATTCAATGAAATCTACCTATTTTTAAAATTTGAGAATTTTTCAAACACTAGAACTATTTATCCGAATTTTGTTAAGTATGAAGGCATCGAAAAAATGGACGAAATATTGAAAAATTCAAGAAAAATAGTTCTAGTGTTAAAAAAAATCTCAAAATTTGTTCATAACTAGAATTTGTTAAACTTATCATGTATAAAAAAATTCAAATCGAAATTTTTTCATAAAAATCGATGTGATTTTATCAAGGTCCTTACTAAAATTAAAATAAAAAATCCCTTATGAGAGAACTAATATATATATATATATATATAAATGATCTTCTCCGGCAAGTGGCATGCATGTTCATGGAAGGAAGTGGACACTTTCATGAGGAGTTTCTGTAAAGCTGACCATGGAAACCAACAACCGTTTGTCGTCTTAATGCATTTAACATATGGACCAATCTGCATATATATACACAGATAAGTCAACCGATTGATTAATTTGCATATGAAAAATCAAACTAAAAAAAATAAAAACAAAGGAATACTGCGCCCACCACAAGGTCTGGTTGGGTACCTAACAATTTACTTCAGAAATCTTCAATCTATGTCTATCTATCTACTATAAATATATATAATTCCTTATCTTTCTCTCCCGCCCATTACTTACGCCTTCACTTGTTTTGTGTTCAAATGAATGTTCTTGCTCCTTTGTTTCTCACCAAGTCTCTCTCACTTTCTCCTCTAATTTCCTGTACGTTTTCTCCGCTCCATTTATTTCCTACAAGTCTTCTTCCTCTCTCTCACGAATTGTTATTTTCTGGGTATTTTCTCGTTTAATTCTATATTACTTACTTCCCTTGTAGGGAAAACTACTGTTTAATTACTTTCCCAATTGTTAGTTGCTTCCTTGTTTGATCACTAATTACAATCATTTTTGAAATATTTAATGGTTGAGATTACATTTAACCTGCACGTGTACCCTTCAATTTATAATATTAAAAAAAAAATTGATGGTTGAGTTTTTTTTTTTAAATATATAGAGGTTGATGTTATATCGATATAGACGTGAGCTAAAAAACATAGTAAATACGATCTAAAATCGTTCATTTTAAAACTTACATCATAAGTTATCTAAAGCGTTCTGTTTAAAACTTACGTCATAAGTTGCGTGAAAAAGTGAAACTATCTTAATGTCCTTTTGTTAATATTTTAGCCCTTTCTTCAAGTAGTGTGTGGCACGTTTGATTCCCATAAACTGAATTTATTCTGAAATTTCAAATTCCTTTTTGGTTTTGTATATATATATAGTCATCGCCACTAGTGTAGTCATTCCATTTTTATAATCTATCTATGCATTCTTTCTCAGTTTTTTCATTTGCAGATATGGATGCCACTACAGCCTACTCATTGCATCGTTGTAAAGTCCTTCACCTGGTATTTTCACCAACTTCTTCTCTGATTGATTATAATTTGAAGCATCAAAAGTGTTAGAATTTATCTTTTACTTGTTTTGGGTTGCACTCTCACTCATATAATAACATCAATTACATGCCAGGTGAGGCATGGACAAGGAATACACAATGTAGAAGGAGAGAAGGGCAATCATGTATTGCTATCTGATGAATTCTTTGATGCACATCTCTCTCCTCTAGGCAGGCAACAGGTTGATAATTTGCGGAAGCAAGTTCAATCATGTGGACTGGCAAAAAAAATTGATTTGGTCATCACTTCTCCTATGTCAAGGTACTGTTGATGATGCCGTCCGAAATTGTTATTGTATATATTGTGTTTTTAATTTATTTATTTTTATGCTTAAAAACAAAACAAGTAGCATTGTAGTTTTCTGTGTGGCATTTGGCAGTGTCTTATTGTTTGTATGATCTTATCAGTAGGTGGAATGTTGTTTTCAAGCTCTTGAAAATACCTGAAATTACATCTACTTCACCGACGTAGGGGATGTTTTGTTTTTTTTTTATCATAAGTCTTATAAAATCTTAATTTATTAGACATATGGATAAGTCTTACAAATTAAGATACTATAATATTATTATGTTTGTTTTTTTTCATTTTGGATGACTTATTACAAATGTAAAATTTTTAACTTTTTCTATTTATAACCTTTCAATATCCTTTGATATTTGTAACAAAATAATTTTTATTTTTTAAATTGATAATAAAAAATAAATGAATGGGAGGATGGTGGTCGGCCTCCTCCGGTCCCAAGAGGCGGCGCCGCCGTCACCCCCTTGAGTTGGTTAGGTTGTGTTAGGGTTTCTTCAAAATTAGGAATTTTAGGAAAATTGATTTTTAGGGTTTTATTATGTGTGGATAAAATTGTAAAGGTATGAATTGTTATAAGACTTGTGTGGAAATTTATTAAAAACAAAACTCTAGTAGCACATTTTTAATAAAATAAAAGTCAATTTTTTTTTAAATAAGATATAAATTAGAAAAACAAACAAACTGATTTATCTTAATTTAAAATATAAGAGACGGTAATTGACATATTCAGATAATTATATAAAATTTGGCAATTAGTAAATATTAGACTTGGGTAAATTTTGATATCGCGTGTTAATGATCATTATCATGTGTCACAAGATCGTTCAAACCGGAGATTTATGATCGTTTGCACTTTACATTAGTAGTCAAAAGTTTTAGTAGTGTAACTCATGTGGCTTATGATTGTTAACGGTTGCATTGCAGAACTTTGCAGACAGCAGTAGGAGTTTTTGGTAGCGAAGGACACTCAATGACAGTGAAAGAGGAGAACGGTGCAAAATCAACGCTCAATAGTCCACCAATCGTAGCTGTTGAGCTTTGTCGAGAACGTATGGTATGTTGTTAGATGATTTTTTTCCTGCACAGATTGTTGTCATAGATACAAATTGGCATAATATAAGGTTGCAAAACAAATTTTTTTTTTTTTTTGCTTTTTGTTTCTCATAGTTCTGTCTTTCTCTGCAGGGTTTGCATCCATGTGATAAGAGAGGAAGCATCAGTGAATATCAATCTAATTTCCCTGCAATTGACTTTAAATTGGCAAGTACTCAAGTCCTTATCCAATCTTGAAAGTACAATTGACTTTTAATAACTTAGTTGATACAAGCAAGTCTCTCTTCTCATTAGTCTAAATTATTGTTCAGGTAGAAAGTGAAGATGACATTTTGTGGAAAGCAGACACTAGAGAGACCATGAAAGAAGTTACAGACAGAGGAAAGAAGTTCATCGAATGGTGAATTAATTTTCTTTTCTTTTTCAATAAATAACAATCTGGGTATGTAAAATTACAAGTATTTAATGGAAATTCATGAGCATTAAATCGGGACGATTTCGGTTTTATAGGTTGTGGACTAGACAAGAGAAGGAGATTGCAGTAGTTAGTCATGGTATATTTTTGCAGGAAATTCTGCATACCCTTGTAAATGATCCATCAATGAATACAACAAGGTCAGTACTATAATAATTCTTACACTAGTTCATTTTGTTTTCATTGCTGGTGAACTAAGCATGGTAATATGTATGCGTTTAGGTTTCAAAACTGTGAAATTCGTTCGGTGGTCATTGTCGATAGAAGGTAAGCTGAGTTGTTTGATAGCATGCTCTATTCGAGTAGTCTTCTTCGAAGATACTTTTTTTCGTCTAGTCGCTCACCTTGTCAATTTATTTTTTCAAATCAGCAGCACGATGGGGTCATGTCATCTGCCAAGCGATGTTTCGAAGGAAAGTGTTCCAAGGGAGGAAGTGTCCAAGTAATTGGCCTTTTTTTCCACAAGAAATAATATCGCTGCAGTTACATGGGGAGCTTCTCAACATTTTATTCTTCACAATGTACTCTTTTTATTCCCCAATTAATGTGTTTCTCTCGGTTGCAAAAAAAATAAAATCAAGTTTAACTGTACACAGTACACGTGCTCCCTACTTTATAGATAATTTTTAAAATGACAAATGTATGCCACTTTGTTGTACCAAGCTATGTTCTCTTGACTGTAAGCACTAATCCTACCAAAATAGAGAGAAGAAGGAATAGAACAGCAACCGTGATGTTGAAATTAGTTGTCTTCACGGTATTTTTGCTGTTATCCGACTGTGTCTCGATTCCTTTGTTCTCCGAGGACGAGATAGATTCTGAACGAAAGGAGAGTGCTACATCCCAAAAGGATTCAGTGGTTATTGAAGGGGCTTCTACTTCGGCTTCCAAGATTGTTGAGGCATCAGGTAGTGCTTCCATTGACATCAACTCAACACAATGATCTTTAAGAACCTACCAGAGTATAAATCATAGCAAGCAATGAATGAATGCAACAAGATTAATAATGTTTTGTTCATCCATCCAAAAGAAAATTCATAATTTCCTTCATAATATAGAACATAACAAACCAAGTTGCTAAAGATATAGGTGCATGAACCAAATGAACCAAATCAAAGGACACAGATTTTGGGATCGTGGGATGTCCTTTAAAAGCAACAAAAATAAGTTGCAGCATAAACTTACAATTTTCGACGTCTTGTTTCTATACAACTTTATGATACCAGTACAAGATGTTCCTTTTTTCTTACAGTTGTGCTATGCTCATGCAAAAGTTTGTATAATTGACTATACAATCTTAAAATTTAAGTATTGATCTACATGATCTATATGTTACAAGCAATCAGAGGCTTAAGAGCCAAACAAAAATTAAATAAAATACCAGAAACAATTTCTAGTTATATACTTATATCCTAAACCTTTAAACTGAGAAAGAAAATCATATCTTTTAGAAACCCTAATGATAAAAAATTTTCCTTTGCTATGTAGGGAGCAAGCAATGGTAGATTATGCATAAAAAAGATGGCATGCACTAAAGCCTAAGTTCTTCTACAGTTCTACCATGTAAGAAACTGAAAAACAAGGAGTTTTGTTCATCAATCAAGTACAAACCTCAAGTCTTTCAGATGGTTCTAGATAGTCGCAGATAAATGTTCCCACCAACCACGGAACAAAGACTCTTCGAGGAAATGCAAGACCACATGTTTCCCTGATTTCAATTGATTAGTTAAAAAGGGGTCAGTATTGATGATCATGTTTAAAGGCATACAATCGGAAAAAAAGTCCAAGAAGCTAGAGAACAGCAATCTTAAGTTTCTTTGATTCAAAAAGACTGAGCACAATCAAGAAATTAAAAATCAAAATGCTACACTCAATGCCAATCTTAACACCAGGCTCAATCGGGAAACAGCCCATGGGAATCATACTTCTCACTTCTGAGCAACTAACAGCAGTAAGGATATTCTACGACGTAAAAAGACATTGTGAAAATTACAAGACAGTGATAACAAAATAGTTTGCTACAACATTAGGACCAATATCATATGGGCAACAGAACTGTCAACAGATTAACAGTAGAGAATCAATAATGTTTACCATTAAGTTTTCAAGCAGATTGACAGAGCCACTAGAAGATAGCAGTTAATAGCGCAAAATAACCAGCAAACAATGAGTTTGTTCCTATGCATTCTTCTAAAGCAAATAACAGAGTGACATTATCAACAGACATCTAATCATTTGTTATGATCTCATTTAAACCAAACAACAATAAACTAGCATTACAGATAAAACTGTTAAACACCTCACTACCTCTGTGAGTGTAGGACAAGTCTGGAAACAGGTTTCCCAGCCCTTGCTTCCCTGGCATCATCGTCAATTGGAACCAAATCTTCATCAGCCTCATCACAGATAATATCCAATCTGCTTTGCAGACTCCCGATGATATCCCCCTGAACACAGAAAATGAGACCATGATTAAACAGGACATAGAAAAATAACCATGAGAGTTACAAAAACGAAAGGCAAGTAGAGACTTACTTTAGTTCTCTCTGAACATAAACAACATGCTAATTTTTTGTTAATAGGAAGAAAAAAAAAGCATGCTAAACAACATGCTAGTTTTTGCTAAAAATGTGGTTATATCAATCGGCAAACTGAACTCATCTTTCATGACTACTTATTTGAAACAGACAAATTCAATGTGAAGTTGGGAGATCAATGCTTGCATTTTTGCATTATAAAACCAGTGCATGCATCCATCAGTAAAGCTTTTCCAAATACATGTAAAATACTACAGCGGGATCCATCAGTACAAGCTTTTTCAAATGCTTAAGAAATACTATAATGAGAATAAGTTTTATTTTAAAGTAACAGTAAAGATAAGTGGAAACTATTGAATACCTTTATTTCAGAAACCGCCTGTGAAATTGGCTCTTTTGAATTCAAGTATGCAAAAGAACACACAGAGCCACTAAAGACAAGAAGACCAACAACGTCTTTTTGGCTGCATGCTTTACAAAATATAAAGATTTATATAACTGTCAGAATTAATAATTTCAAAACAGTTTGTACAATAAAAGGAACAAAAAAAATTCCAAATTGCTACACACCTTTTGTAGAAGTATCATTGAAGAGTGGAAGAAGCAATTCAACTTCATGCAAACCCTCTGTTGTGCATGACTCGTCATTAACAACCTAAAAATGAAAAAAAAAAATCCTCATTCTAAGTTAATATAAAAAAATGAACTATAAACTAATCCTCGTAATTTTTGGGAATTATTAGTTGATTAGAGTATAAACTACGTTGGGGTCTGGTACATGAACACTTCATGTAGGATTGAATTTGAGTTTGTAGTAGACGATTACAGTAACTAAAACCAAATAGATTTTGCAAACTGACAAATTATCTTCCACTGAAATGAATTAACTGGGGTTTTAATATAACCGGATAATGTAAATAGCCCAAAATTGGAGTGCTTACCAAATTTCCATCTACCATAGCTTTTGCAACTCTCAATTCATTTGCATGAACAGAAATTCCCTGTCGAAGAATGTCACTCAGGGTTTGGGCATTTGATGCACCCTCATGATATATTGGCAACCTGGGAAATGCAGCTTCATAAATAAGAATTGACAACCCAAAGGAGCATCTTAATGCATCAGTCCAAGACTCAATTAACAAAACCTACAATATCTGTAAGAAAAGAATACAATATAAAATTGCCATACATTCGTCTGATATGTCTGGTCAAAATTTTCAAACCAAAACCCAACTCGACTATCAGAACACGGGGAGAACAGGTTACATGTGGATTGTGGATAGTGGTGGGCATTCACTCCAACGTTAATCTAGAATATGACTAATTTAAAATATATTGTTGACATGCCTCTCAGAAGTCAGAACAGGTTATAAGTTTTTCCAAACTGAATTTTGATCAAATCATCTTCAAATTAGGAATTGGCAAAGATTGTTGGGTACTAATCAAATTATGCATTATGTTAGAATTGATTATGTTCTCATTCCTTCTAAATACGTTCATCAAGGCAAAATGGATGTGGTTATAACTAAGAAAAAGCATGTGATAGTGTGATACTCTTGCTCCCAGATAGTGGATTCCATTTGTGCTTTACTTAACGTCAGAAAATTAAATCCGGAGATAAGAATGTGCAGGAGGCATCATATTAGGCAGAAGAATTGGGCTTTAGAATAAAAAATGGTAGTATGAATCATCAAACTACTGTTGGTCTAAGCATGCATGTTTTCACAAGACTCAAATAGTGCACCAAACATGAGGAATGACACTTACAACTGTTACAATCAAAACTCTTAACAACCAATGTAAAAATGTCTTTGACATGCATAAACAAAACAACTTATCAAAGAAGATGTGCTAATATTGGAATAAGCACAGATACAGAAAGTAACTTGCCAATAACAAAGATAGACAGTTAACTTAGATACACAAGATAAATAACCAATGTAATTACCTAAGACTGAAGTTGTACATGCACTTATAAGTTTGAAGGGAATTGAAAACCCTTCCCATTTTAAAATCACAAGGTCTTAAGCTGCTTGATGTAATATTTGAAGCTAGTGAGCAATTCCGACATGTCCACCTATACAAGTCAACTCTCTAATCAGTGTTCCAAGTAACACAATATATCTATCATGACAGCACAAACAGGAATGCAATAGGATCTACAAATTCAGACAAGTGAATACCTCCTAGGACTATAACAAATGTGAATAAGCAGCCTTTCAATTGAATCATTCTCTGAAAAAGGAGCTGCTTCCGCGACTCCATGCACTGTCTGCAAGTTAAAAGATAAGCAAGCAAATCGCAATAGTTGTCAACTAATCCCAGTAGTCATATTAAGCATAATTCCGTAGAGCATCATAGAAAACGTAACATTCTAAACTTGTAAACGAAGATTTTCGATTGTCTATTACTGAGCATCACTTCCCTCAACAGCATAACATAGCAAACAAATTATACAATGTCACTGATACCTGGCAAAGCGCAATGGTAGAATTCTTGAACGTGTTTTCGCTAGCCCATACATAAATACCAATCACCTTCATGCCTCCCAAGAGCATTCTCGAAACCTAAGACAAGCAATTTATCATAATTTACAGACATTCAAGTTGATTTGGACAATACAATCGAAAATTTGGTGAAATGCGAGTAACCTGACGCGCATGTTCGGCGACCCAGTCCTTGTCGACGAGGAGAGACGAAGAATCGGACGATTGAGGTTTTGATTTGGACTGCTTCTTCTTATCATCTCTGGAGGTAGTTTCGGTGAGCGAGCAAGCAGCCTCTCCGGCGTCGATTTGAGGGGTGGGGATCAAATCGAAGACAAAACCTCGGTCTAGATTGGAGCTGAGCCTACCTATCACTAAACCTACCTGCCAATTGACAGATCAATAAAAAGTAAAAACCCGCGAAATTGAGAAACCTATGTATATAAATTATATATATATATATAGTGATCGAGAGGAGAAAAAAAAAGGACCTGTACAGTGATGGTGGAGTGAGAGAGACGATCCTCCGCTAATTTGAGTTGAGTTTCCTCTCCAACCACAGCTTTCACCATTCTTAATCGGCTCGTGTTTCCACACACTCTCCAATCTCGATCTCGGGGTTTTGGAGGTTGAAGAAACTGAAAAATAACAATAAAACAAGGATAAATTATAAACGGTCCCTAAGGTAAGCCTTAATGCCCAATCAATTTTCATTGTTTTGGAAATACACAAAAACAGCCCTACTATTAGTTTGACGTGGAAACATAACGAAACGTGGGTAAATGGATCATTTGATTTTCTTGAATACAGATTTTTTTAAAAATAGAGATGAAAAATGTCTAGAGAGTTCAAAAGGCTTAAAAGAAAATAAAATAAAATAATACATAAATTTTATAATAAATTTAATTATTGTTTGAAAAGCAAAAAATAAAAAAAAAAGGAGGCACACCACCTCTACTGAAGAAGAGCACATTTCCTCCCTATTCATTATTTAGTGCGGCTAGATGTACTGTGTTTGGAATGGTTTTTCTAGCGATTAAAAGTGATTTTTTAATGTTAAAAGCTATTTTGATAGTTTTTTGGATTGTTTGGTAAAACTAAAAAAAAAAAAAAAATTCTAATATTAAAAAAACTATTTTATATTTTTGGGAGAAGCTTAAATTTTGAGCTTCTCCGAATAAGCTCTTTTTGAGCTTTTTTAAGAAGAGATAAATAGTTTCAACTTTTAATTACCTTCTATAAACTTTATATTTCACCATATACTTTTCTATTACAAATACTGTGTTAATGTCCTTTTTTGTACATTTTAACAACAAAATCTCTTTAAGAGATATTTTACCAAACAATCTACTAACTTAAAAACGCTTTATTTTTTTAAGTGAATGCCAAACAACTTACATCTTTTTATTAAAATATCTACTTCAGAAGCTCTACTTGAAAAGTTATCTCAAACACACCCGTATTATAGAAGAGGAGCTATGTAATAACTAATACGATATTAAGTGGTTGTCAAACATTGGATTGTATTATTTTAATACATTTTAAAGTTTTTATACGGTGCAATGCAGATAATAATAATGCCCTAATGGCCAACTACCAAAATTTTAAAGTTTAGTTAATATCGCACACAATGATAACCTTTACCAAAATTTCACTGACTTCCCCATAATATGGTTCATTGAAGCATGACATGCAATAGGTCCCAATTCCACTCAAGGAATCTTACATATATGAGTATCTTTCATATAAAATCAATAGTCTTTATCCTCTGTTATGATCCAAAACACAATTTAGATATAAAAATCGTGAACATATTAATTTTTAAAAAAATTAACAATCAAAAGTTTCAGATATATAAGACAAATTATTAAGCATTTTAACGAGACTATCAATGTACATTGAGCTGAGGAAGGTGATTGCAAATCGCAAAATCACGTTGAAGTAATGATATGATTGCACCTCAATATTATTAAAATAAAAAATAAAATGTGCAAAATATGAAATCGATCTAGATTTGATCTGAATTTGAAAACTTCTGATCCAATCTGATCCGAAAGTTTGGTTTAGTAAGTGAAAGTTACATTTGAAAAAATTACAATACATATACAAAAAATCGAAAAGATCGAACTTAAGTAATTCGAATCCGATCAGATTTTAGTTTTTTTTTTTTTTTTTTTTTTTTTAAGTATTAGATTATTACAATAATTTGGAGTTTTTTATTTTACTTTTTTTGAGAGGGAGGATTCGAACCTGCAACCTCGTGGCACAAGTGTGAGATGTTTACCACCGGACCAATCTCATCTCATCGATTTACATCATTAGTTAAAAACCACAAACTTGTTAAGAACATCAACATGATTATATAATCTAAATTATACAAATGTCTTTCTCGTTTCTTCTTTTAGCTTTCTTGATATGCAATAATGCGAAGATAGACCTGGCACGGTTCCGGTTGGAACCGCCGGAACCGGATTTCCGGTTCCGGTTCTATGATTTGGTCGAACCGGCGGTTCGAACCGGATTGGAACCGGCGGTTCCGGTTCCGGTTCGAACCGCCGGTTCGCACAATAATTTTTTTTTTTTTTTTCTATAAATACCATCCCCCTTTCACTTTTCCTCACACCAATTTCTTCTCAATTCTCTAATTCTAATTTCTCTCCAATGAGAGAATAGAAAAAAATTGCCTTAAAAAAAAAAAAATTTGCGGTAAAAAAAAATTTATATATGCCTTAAACTTTGAAATGCCATAACTTTGTGCTCGGATGTCCGAATCAGGTAATTTTTTTTTTGAAATCGCATAGAATGATGCAAGGAATGGGATGGGAGCAAGCCAAAGGGCTTGTGGCCACTTTTCGAGCCCTAAAAACCCCTTTTTCATAAAAAAAAAAGTGTTTTTAAGTGTTGTGTCTATTTCGAACCTCGTTTAAACCTAATAAGAAACCTTTTCCTCCCGATCCCACACCACATCTGTGCCCGTCTTGGTCCGGAGAATTACTTTAACATCAGGCCTTGTGTAAATGGACACATTTTTAAAAAATCCTTTATACTACATATAGTTTTTGTTTGAAATATTATACAAGTATTGAATGTGGCTTTAGTGGCTAGTTTAGTTTGTGTTTTTCTTTTGCAACCATGGTTCAAGCATCCATAAGAACCCATAAATTGTCATTTGTAATTTTATTTTATAATTTAATTTAATTTTATAATTTGTCATTTATATATTTTATTTTATTAGAGAAGTCATTTTTTTTTTTTTTTGTAAAAACAAAAAAAAAAAAAAAAAAAAAAAAAAAAAAAAAAAAAACAAGGTTCAAAACCCCCGGTTCCAGTTCCGGTTCCATCAAACCGCGGAACCGGACCCGAACCGGAACCGTGTCAGGTCTTATTTGTGTGCGATATTAACTAAACTGGGATGTAACCGAGAGACAAAAATAAGATGTTTAATATTATTTTTTATGAGTAAAATCAGTAAATGCCAGGTATCCTGCCTTTATATCCCAATAGTGATGTAGCTATTGGATTTGTATGACATGTGAGTTAAATAATTATTAATATATATCAATTTGCAAATTGACACATCGGTTAAGATCCCCTTGTTCTCAAAAAAAAATTTTAATCCAGCTGATTTCCCTTAATGGAATAAGAGTATCCACAATGGTAAGATCCAAACACAAGACTCATTCGTTGTCATATCATCAAAAATGAGTATTTCCATTTGGATCTACTTTAAATAGGTCTCTTTTCCCTATAATGGGGCTAAATTGGAAAAGTGAAATTGGATCCACTTTTTTTTTTTTTTTTTTTTTTTTTTTTTTTTTAAACAATCATTACTCTTCTTTAAAACTATATATATACAGATTTTCTATTATCAGTTCGAACTGACAATAAATATATCAGGACGAAGAATGTGGACCACTAGATTTACATACTTTAACTCAAAGTGTATGTATTTGTCAAAACTTCTCCATAATCTGTGATCCACATTCTTCGTCCTGATATATTTATTGTTAGTTTGAACCGATAATAGAAAGACTGTATATATATATATATATATATATATATTGAGTCTCTCATGAGAGATCCCTTATTTTAATTTCGATAAGGATCTTGATGGAAATACATCGATTTTAATTAATTTTAATCTAATTTTTTTTGTGGATGATGAGTTCATTGAAATCTATCTATGAGCAAAATTTGAGAATTTTTCGAATAATAGAACTATATATCAAAATTCATTGAACTCATCATCCACAATTTTGTTTATAGTTCTAGTACACGCATTTTTTTTGTGGATGATGAGTTCAATGAAATCTACATATAAACAAAATTTGAAAATTTTCCGAGTACATAAACTATTTATCCAATTTGTTGTTAAATATGAAGGCATCGAAAAATATGTAAAATATAGGAAAATTCAAGAAAAATAGTTCTATTATTCGAAAAATTCTCAAATTTTGTTCATAGGTAGATTTAAATGAACTCATCATCCACAAAAAAAATTAGATCAAAATTCATTAAAATCAATGTATTTCCATCAAGGTCCTTACCGAAATTAAAATAAAGGATCTCTCATGAGAGACTCACTATATATATATATATATATATATATATATATATTAAAAAACAAATTATATAATATATTTTAAATATCAACACTATCAATAATTATTTAACAAATTATAATTAATTTAAAATAAAGAATTTATTAATTTAAAATTATCACAACCGAATTACATCAACAATAAATATTCAAAACAAAATATTGTCTACGATTAGACATGGCGCCGGTTCCGGTTCTGTTTCGAAACCGGCGATTTCGGTTCCGGGGCAACCGGAACCTCCCTTAGAGAGGTTTCGGTTCCCCGGTTCTTTGGTTCCGGTCCGGTTCGGTTTCGGTTTTGGTTTTGATTCTGATCTAGCTTCGACGGTTCGGTTTCGGTTCACGGTTCGGTTTCGATTCCAAACCTTCAAAACTGGAAACCATAACCGGTTTTGAAGGTTTAGTTCCGGTTCTGATTTTGAAGGTTCGGTTCCAATTTCAGTTTTGAAGGTTTAGTTTCGATTATGGTTTCAAACCTTAAAAAAATTAATGTTTTCATTAAAATTATTTTAATTTCATTAAAATTAAATTATTATTTTTTCATTATATATATATAATTATTGAAATTAATAATTATATATTGAAATTTAAATAATATTTATAGCTCAACCCAACGATTGAGAGGTATTAGGAACCCAATTCTATTCATTGGACAAGACCCAAAGGAGTTCCACATTTAGAACCCAATTTGGGTCTAGTGTGGTGGGGCCCACATTTGGGGCTTCTTTTTTGGATCTCATTTTATGCCATTGTGTCCTCCACAAGACCCAAATAAAAGTGGGTCTCCTCAAATGGGTTTCTTTTGAGCCCCATTGTGAAGTGTTCTTATAATCGCACTAGTATTTGTAGTGTAAACTACGAATGAATCAAATTTCCATAAAAAAAATAAAATAAAATAAAATAAAATAAAATTGTCAAAATGCCAACTTACTTTTGATACATGAGTACATGACTGTGCAAGTAACAAATATGTAATAAATAATAGAGATAGTACATTTCATAGTTCATATAATTGAAATGTCACATGGAACATGGAATTTACTTACTGTGGGCGTTGTTGGAGTATTCAACGCTGAGAATAAACGAAACCTACTCTGTTCCCAGTTGGCATTTTAGATTATATATTACCATATACAGAAACTGTACGACCAATTACGAATTAATTACCAGCTCACAGCCTCACACACAGCCGTAAAATCACTGTTTGACTCCTTTTTTTTGTTTTCATTACATTTTACGAGAGATTCTCATTTCTCTCCTCTGCATTTTCACTCTTGACATGCTAGCTGTTATTCTTACAAAGTGAAGTGGTTTGACCAGCACATTTACGGTTTATAAATGTTGTTAACATTGGTAAATAGTAATTAATTATAGTTTATGAGACGAGACATCTTGAGATTAAATACTCCTAACATTGTTTTTTTTTTTTTTTTTTTGACGAAATACTCCTAACATTGTTACAACATACACAACCACTCAAATACTCAAATCAAAATTTAAATATTTGCAAATCTGAACAGTAAAGTGTGGACGTGATAACGGTCAAAAGCCATCTGCGACCGGTGGTGGGGTTGTAGACTTGTAGTTAGGTGGGATGGATTGGAAGAGAAGCATATGCCTGTTTTTATACTTTTTCAGGGGGGGGCGGCTGGGCTTTAATAAGAGAGCACACAAGAACCAAACCTATTGTGAGAGCATATATATTTCGACTATGCTCCAAGGGCATAGTTCAGCTGGTAAATGAACGAGTTTGAGATTTAAATTAATGACTCCCAAGTCAACAATTTAAATCCTGCCAATTGTAAAAAACTTCAAAAAAAAAATACCTGGTCTAAATAGTTGGATAAATAGATGATTAAATACTAAATATAATTATTCGTTTAAAAGAAAAATTGATTTCTAAAAAATATCTAAAATAAATTAATGTTTTCTCCTTATTTACCAAAATGTCACTCATTGGATGGAATTTGATGTAATGACCATTAGTGTAACAGTATTCGTAAAAAATGACCATTTTAAGTGTCCGTTTGGAAGAGTTTCTTTATTGGCGAAAAAAGCTTTTTTAATCAAAAAAAATTGTGTCGTTTGGTTGTCACTCAGGAGAGCTTTTGTATGATTAAAAAATTGTTTTACGTCTACTTTGAGATTTGGAGGAACTTAGCTTTTCCAAGTTGATCTTTTTGAGTTTTTTTAATAACATTAAAATGTCTAACATAACCCTGTCATTTAAAATAGTTTTTGAATATTTTGGTAATCCTACCATTTAAAAAAAGTTTTTTCTGATTGACAATCAAACGACTAATAACTTCCCATTAAAAGCTCTATTTGTAAAAAGCCTACTTTAAAAGATCTACTTCCAAAAGATCTACTTGAAGAAGCTCTTCCAAACAGAGCCGGCATAAAACCAATTCCCCATCTAATTATTATTTTGATAGTGATGACCCAAATTGATGGGTCATCCCTAAAAATAATTTATGTTCTTAAAATGTTTTATAAAATATTACAACAACACCGCTTCAATCTATAATTTATGTAGTTTTATTTAACAAAATATTTGATTAAAAACTATAGATAATATAATATTTTTTGAATTAATAATATAATATTATTGTTTTATATTATACTACACAAGTGGATTATTTAAATGGTCACAAATATGCTCACAGCAATGGCACATTTTCGATTAGTAGTATATACACAAAACATACAATATGTTATCCTATTTCTCCAAATAAAATAAAAAAAGCCCAGAAAATAAAAGTGAGAGCGTCTCACTGTCAAAAGTCTTCCTTCACAGGTCACAGGCGGCTCACAGCGCATATAAAATGGTGTGCAATAAGTGGTGGGGGGTTCGGTCTTACCCGTACACATTTATTTACTTATTTTTGACAATATTTATTTATTCGGTCCATGTATTTTTTTGAAAGGTTTCGTCATTGATAGGATTCGAATCGTTAATTTAAAAGTCATTTACCTAAATCTTAAACTTATTCATCTACCAGTTAAGCTACGCCCTCATTAACATATATCTCCCCCGATTATCACCGGTACCTTTCATATTATGCAAGTAGATATCTACAGATTCAGAAAAGATATACATCAGAATTGTGATAGTAGATCAAGAGATTTGAAGAATTCTAGAATAATCTATTTCTGTGTAAAATAGACCGTACAAATACTAAGCTCTGGGAGGAGCTTTTATATTATAGGAAAAAGGAATTTTCTATTTTGTATTTACAATTACAATTATCTACTCAGCTTCCATGTCATTCTTTTGACTTGTTGACTGACCAATAGCTTCAATATACTCCCCCTCAAACCAACAGTAGCTCTTGAAGCTACTTTGACTTTGCCTTTTAATCTTTCGAAAAGAGACAAGGATAAGGCCTTTGTTAGAATATCAGCTGTTTGGTCTAAAGCTGGAACATGTTGCACTGAAACCTGTTTTGCTTCAACTTTTTCCCTGACAAAATACAAATCAAGTTCTATATGCTTTGCCTTTGAATGTAAAACTGGATTTGCTGCTAAACTAACAGTGCTGAGATTATCACACCATATCACTGGTGTTCTTGTTATTGAGATTCGAAGTTCTCTCAACAAATGTTGTAACCAAATCATTTCAGCTGTTGCACTGGCAAGGCTTCTGTACTCTGCCTCTGTGCTTGATCTAGAAACCGTTTGCTGTTTCTTAGAGCTCCAAGTCACCAAGTTTCCTCCCAAATAAATGCAGAACCCTGAGATTGATCTCCTATCATTAGGGTCTGTTGACCAATCAGCATCAGAAAACCCATTTAGGATGAGATTAGTTGGTCTGTTTAACACCAAACCATGATCCAAAGTTCCCTTCAAGTACCTCAAGATCCTCTTCACCGCCTGCAAGTGAGTATCAAGAGGGAATTGCATGAATTGACACACTTTATTGACTGAAAATGCAATTTCTGGCCTTGTAATAGTCACATAGTGTAAAGCACCAACTATACTTCTATAGAGAGTAGGATTTTCAATTGGATCTCCCTTTCTCGAAGATAATTGATTACTACTAATCATTGGAGTAGGCAATGGTTTTGCTTCAAGCATTTTTGCTTTCTCCAATAGTTCAGTAATATATTTTGTCTGTGACAAATGCAGCCCTCCATCCTTCATTTCTTTAACTTCAATACCCAAGAAATAATTAAGTAAACCAAGGTCTTTGAGTGCAAATTGATTGTTTAACAATAAAACAAGTTGTTGAATCTCACTTCTATCACTGCCGGTAATGATTATGTCATCTACATAAACTAATATATAAAGTGTAGTTTGCATGTTGTACCTCATAAAAGGTGAATTGTCTGCCTTTGAGTTAGTAAATCCAAGTTGTTGAAGAGATTTTCTGAGCTTTTCAAATCAAGCTCTAGGTGCTTGCTTTAGGCCATAGAGAGCTTTATTCAGCTTACATACAAATGATAGTTTTCCTTCAACTTCAAAACCTGGGGGCTGTGTCATGTATACCTGCTTTTGCAAGACTCCATTTAGAAAAGTGTTGTTTACATCTAACTGTCTTATCTCCCAACCTCTAGCCAAAGCAACTGTAAGCATCACCCTTACTGTAACTGGTTTTACCACTGGACTGAACGTATCTGTGTAGTTGAAACCTGCCAATTGATGATACCCTTTAGCTACAAGCCTAGCCTTGTATCTTGCAATAGTTCCATCTGCATTTCTTTTAACCTTATACACCCATTTGCAACCAACAAGAGATCTATCAAGAGGATGAGGTACTAAGGTCCAAGTTTGATTCTTCAACAAGGCATCATATTCTTCTTCCATTGCTGTTTTCCAATGCTCATGTGAGAGGGCTTGCTGTAAAGTTGTTGGCTCTTTATCGGTTTCAACGGTAACAGTAAGGGATTCTATAATTCTTGGTTTGAAAATCCCTGCTTTGGATCTAGTTATCATCTTGTGATGGTTTTCCACTGGTTCTGATACTCTTCTCATTGTCCCCCCTCTCAACTTGTGATTCACCTTGTTGAAAATTTGTAACACCTGCAATTCTATTAGACAAATCTGCAGAATCTATATTATGATCATTTATAACATTATGACTAATATTACTAGAACTCAACTGTGTGTTGATATGAGAAGTGCCATGAGTGGGAGATGAGGTTGGAGATTCATTTTGAGAATGAAGAGTATGTGAAGTAGGATTTTCTGCTGTTGGAACTAAGAGTGGAGAGGATTTGTATACTATGTTTTGAAGGATTGAGTAATTTGGGACTTGAACATTTCGTTGAGCAAATGGAAAGGTTGATTCATCAAATTTGACATGCCTAGATATATACACTCTTCCATCATTAGCTAGACATTTATACCCTTTATGTCTAAGACTATAACCCAAAAAAGTGCAGGGTTTGGACCTATATTCTAGTTTATGGCTGTTATAAGGTCTTAAGCATGGAAAACAAGTGCACCCAAAAACTTTAAGGCTTGTGAAATCAGGTTTCACATTAAATAGCTTTTCAAGAGGACTAATGCCTTTGAGAACAGATGTAGGAAGCCTATTAAACAGAAAAATTGAAGTAGAAAAGGCATCATCCCAGTATGAAGTTGGAAGAGATGCTTGAGCAAGCATAGTGAGACCATGATCAACAATATCTCTGTGTTTTCGCTCAGCAACACCATTTTGTTCAGGTGTATGAGGACAAGACAATTCATGATGAACTCCAAATTTCTCAAGAAAGGAAGTAATAGGTCTATATTCCCCTCCTCAGTCAGTTCTAAGAATCTTAAGTTTTGTGTTAAATTGTAGCTCAACTTGACTCTTAAATTGGGTAAAAATTTGAAAAACTTCAGATTTCTTTTTCATAAAGTATATCCAGGTATATCGGGAATATGCATCAACAAAAGAAACATAGTACTTATACCCATTATTAGATACAACTGGAGAGGACCACACATCAGAGTGAACTAATTGAAAAGGAGCATTGTATGTAGTGGTGGAATGAGGAAAAGGTAATTTCTGGCTTTTGCCAAGTTGACAAGCATGACAAAATGTGAAATCTTCATTAATTGTAATTGAAGGATTACATTTGTTAAGAACTGCTCTAACAGTCCTTTGCATAGGATGACCTAGTCTTTGGTGCCAAATATCCAAAGTATTGGCTTTAGGGAAATTACAAACAGCTGCAATAGAGTTGAAACAATTTGGATTGTCAATTTTGATGACATTACTACTTAAAAATTGACTAAAGCTTGGTGTGTCTGAAACTGAGCTGGTATGAACTTGTGGAGAGACTGGTTGGTGGTAGTTATGTGAAGGAATTCTTGAGTGTTTGGATAGGTGGAACTGATAAAGACCTTGATTAAGAGTCCCTTGAAGAAGAACCTTCCCCGAAACTTGATCATTGACAAGACAAGAAAATGGGTGAAACTCAAAATAGACATTGTTGTCTTGAGCAAACTGTGATACACTAATCAAGTTCTTTGTAATATTAGGCACATGTAATAAATTATTCAAAACAAAGGTTCTGTTAGAATTTGTAAATAAAGAATGACCAATATGGTGAATGTCCAAACCTGCCCCATTGCCCATCTGTAGCTTTGAATTTCCATGATATGTTGAGCCAACATTGAGATTGCTAAAGGCACTTGTAACATGATTGGTTGCACCTGAGTCTGGAAACCATGTATTGTTGTCATTCATGCTATCTTGAGCAGCAACATTCGCAGATGGATAGAAACCTTGACTTCCAGAATTACCAGAACTCCCACCAGAATTTCCACCAAAATTCCCAAAGCTTCCACTAGAACTTCCACTAGAATTCGATTCACTTGGAAAACCAGTATAGAAAGGATCAAACCTATGGTAGCATTTTTGCACGATATGTCCAAATTTTCCACACAATTGACATTGAGGCTTGTTGTTGGACCAACCTCTACCACCATTACCATGACCTCTGCCTCTGCCTTTACCTCTATTTCCTTGGAATTGTTGATTGTATGTATATTGATTGGGTTTGAAATTCTGAGAACCAGTAATATTTTGTTTCTTCTGACCATTATTGAAGGCCAAATTAGCAGATGGTGTTGAGCCATCTGGATTTAGGGAATAACTTTCTATTCTCTTTTCATGAGCAAGTAAGAGAGCAGTAACTTCACTAACAGTAAAAGGCTCAACTCTTGAAGTGACAGATACAATCACAGATTCATATTCAGCACCCAATCCATTAGTAATGTTGGATACTTGATCCTCTTGAGAGAGAGAGTGACCAACAGATGCTAGTGCATCAGATAATGACTTCATTTTAGATAGATATTCTCTCATTGTAAGGTTGTTCTTCTTTAACCTCCCAATATCCTGTTTATACTGAGAAACTCTTGCACAGGTTTGAGAGACAAACAAATCCATCAATGTTGACCAAATGGCACTAGCAGTATTACAACCAACTAGATCTAGTAAATAAGCATCAGAAATACTCCCCAATAGCCATGACACAATCAATTGATCTTGACGATTCCAGAAATCATGAGTAGGATTTGTTACCTCGTTTCCATCGGAGTTCATAGTTGTCTCTGGAGGACATATCGACTTTCCGTCGAGGAATCCCTGAAGTCCAAGGCCTCGGATTGCAGCGGTGATTTGTTGTTTCCACAATAAGAAGTTATTGTCGTTAAGCTTAACCCCTATTGGCTGTTTGACTATGACCCATTGTTGCGCTGAAACAGAGGATTGTTGATCGGTGATGACTGGTGTTGGTGTGACCGGAGATGTCGTCATTTCTCTCGTCGGAGTAGAGGATGCCTGATCTTCAAGCTCTGATACCATCAAGAGATTTGAAGAATTCTAGAATAATCTATTTCTGTGTAAAATAGACCGTACAAATACTAAGCTCTGGGAGGAGCTTTTATATTATAGGAAAAAGGAATTTTCTATTTTGTATTTACAATTACAATTATCTACTCAGCTTCCATGTCATTCTTTTTGACTTGTTGACTGACCAATAGCTTCAATAGTAGGTCAGCTCGGTCTGTAGGAACATTGGTTGATCACGACAAATTTTGATAAATCCATCCACGGGACCACGGGTGTTGTCACATTTTTGAAAAAAAAAAAAAAAAAAAAAATTCCTTCACGCCTCATCATTATGCCTCATCATTATTTCTCTTGTTAATTACTATACCAAACTAGACCCCACGCAAACACACCATTCACGTTACATTACATAAAGCACACAACACAACACAACTCTCTCTCTCTCTCTCTCTCTCTCCCTACTGCGCCGTTTTTCCTTCAAAATGACTTCTCTCTCCTAACCCTAAACAGCTAAACTGCTCTCTCCAGTTCCCACACTCTCCGGTTCCTACAATGGAAAACTACTCCTACTCTTCCTACCCGGACTCCGGCGACTCCTCGCCGCGTTCTCGCGAAATCGACAGCGAGAATCAGTCATGGGACGAGCCTCTCGCCAACTACAAGGTCAAGTTCATGTGCAGTTACGGCGGCAAAATTCAGCCCAGACAACACGATAACCAGCTCGCTTACGTCGGCGGCGATACCAAAATCTTGGCCGTTGATCGGAATATCAAGTTTAATGCTATCATGAACAAACTCTCCGCTCTCTACGGTGACGATAACGTCTGCTTCAAGTATCAGCTCCCCGGCGAAGACCTTGACGCCTTGATTTCGGTCACCAATGACGAGGATCTCGAGCATATGATGTTGGAGTACGATCGGCTGTATCGTGCCTCCACCAAACCGGCCAGATTGAGACTGTTTTTGTTCCCGCTGAATCCGAAAATATCGGCGGTTTTTGCAGCTGTTGAACCGAAATCCGAGCGCCAGTGGTTCGTCGACGCGTTGAATTCGGTCCAGATCCAAACTCTGGACGGTTCTTCACCTCCAGCAGCTGCTGTTTCGGCCGCAAATCCGGACTTTTTGTTTGGATTGGATAAGCCTAAACTGCCGGAGGCAGTGACTTCGCCGAAGATTCCGGAAGTAGTCGGGAAGGATGTGACGGCTGGATCTGATTGCGGATCGGAGGATCGCCACATGATCTCCGATCACGTGGCGGAGATGCAGAGATTGAACATTAGTGGTGTTAGTGCTCACGACCAAATTAACCAAAATGCCAGGGCTAGTTACGTTGGACAGAACATTGTTGTAGATAAGATTGCGCCGCCGCCTGGTCAGCTCCCGATGCCAATGCAAATGACGATGCCTCCAACGTATTTAACAGAGCGGAATATGACGGCGGGAAGTTATCAAACGGAGCAGCCGGTTTATTTCATTTCAGCTGCCCCATCAGCTGGCATGTATTCGGCTCCAGCATTGCGGCAAATGACCGGACCTGGTGGCCAGGCATATTATGGAATGCAGAGGGTTGTGACGGAGCAGCCAATGTACAATATGGTGTCGGCACCGGCACCGCCACCAGCTTCTATACAGCAGCAGCAGCAACCTAAAGTTGGGGGTTATAATGAAGGGATTGGAATGATGCAGCAACAGCAGCAGCAGCAACTTCAGGTGGGATATGATGGTGCAGGGAGGCAAGTGTACTACACCACGGCAGCGCCACCGGCACAGGGAGGGATGGTGGGGCAGTACCAGGCTGTGGCGATGGATGGGAGGCAAGGTGGTGGTGGAGCGTTGAATCAGGAAGGTAAGGTTGTGGTCAATAGCATGGCTCCCCAAACTAGTTCTGTGTGATTTCAGTCATTAAATTATTAATTGTTAAATAATAAAAAAATGAAAGATTTATATAGGTTTTGGTAAATGTTTCATTTGTTATGTTGTTTGTTTGACATTATTTGCTGTGTAAATGATTGTTTAAAAATTGTAAATTGGATAATCATTTTGATTAGTTTATTCCAAATTGGAGGTTTGTTAACTCTGTTGCAAGCATAGCAAACACATGCTGCTCCCAAATTCTGCAGTGGAGAGAGATTTTGATGGATGTATCATGTGTCATTGTTTATTTTTTCTTTTTTCTTTTATAAGCTGACACCATTAGTAACTGTCTAGACCCGACGAGATTAAACTCTACAAGCTTATTATTTAGTAAAGTAGAAAGAGGCTGCCTGGGATTCGGATAGCGAAAAGCGAATTAGCGATTGCATGCTTTTCCCACTGTCTTTAATATTTGTGATATTTGCACATGCTTAGGCATGCCTTTGGAAAACTTTCTGGGGTTATTTTGAATTTCTCATTCTCTAGTGTCTATGGAAAACATCAGTTGCTGACTTGTTTTGATATTCCATTTTAGTGGTCAAGTAAAAGAAATTTATTGTGGAAGTAGGACATTTTGTTTTATTATATTGAGTGATTAATCCAATGGAAGCAAGTAATTTATTTAACTATTCTTGCTTATAATAATAATACTAAGAGCTTCTTTGTAGTATAATAATCTTATGCTGCAACTGCTTCATTTGTTGCTTCTGCTCTACATCCACCACCACCACAGTTGCTACAGCTACTACAGCCACCATATCCACCACAGGGACCATAGCAACCACTGCTATTCACCATTTTTTCATGGTCATAGTTTCCAACACATTCTTCTGCTTCTGCGCCACATCCACCACCACAGCTGCTACAGCTACTGCAACCACCATGTCCACCACAAGAACCAAAGCAACCACTACTCTTCACCATTTTTTCGTGGTCATAGTCTCCTACACATCCACCACCACCACAGTTGCCACAGCTACTACAACCACCGTGTCCACCACAAGAACTATAGCAACCACTACTCTTCACCATTTTTTCATCGTCATAGTTTCCTTTTTTATTATGATCCTCCGCAAGCTCACCTACTCCATTTACAGTACCACCGAAGCCCTTCTCTCTCAATGATCCATCGGAGGAAAGTATAAAAGCCAATAAAATTCCAGGAAGCAGTAGCCATTTCTCATTGACCTGGTCATCATCAAGTGTTAAAATGAAGTTAGTGTCATTGTATTATTCAAAATATTTTTTGGTCAACAAAATGATATACCTTAAGAGAGCCGGACGTCAAGTTCAGCAAAGCCACGGCTTTCCCATGAGGATTCTCTGTGGAGAATTCAACAGCCGTCATGAAGTTGTGTTCAACTTTCTGATTCTCACAGTTGTTTAATTCAAACTCCAGTTTTCTACCAGGAAAAATAATCACCTGCAGCAAAATAGAAAAAAATTATTTGAAATCCAAAACCTACACAACATCTAGCAAAACTTCAAGGAATTTGCAAATATATAAAATTATCCCAGGGTTGGTCTCTATGCTCACCTTTCGGCTACCCGTGAGCTCATAGATGTCCTCTGTTTCACTAAATTTGTTTTGAAGCTGAAACAACCAGTTAGAGTTCATCAATGACCACCCTGCTCCAGAAAACTCTGCTAGCACACATGTTTCACCAGATGGAGTAATGCCAATCACTTCCTTTCTTGCAAGGCAAGTCTTTGTTTCCTCTGCATATGTTAAATCCCTGCGTGATGGAGCAAAGAATCAGAAAAGTGAATGCAAAACTATTGCAATTGCTGTGATTCTGAAATTTAAAGAAATTCTTAAAAATGAAGCACTGGTGTCTGTTGCTTGTCCAGGTTTCATGTTTTGAGTTTTCTTCACCTCATCTGAATCTTGATGACCTCATTTCCAGCTTCATCAACAACGTACGTCCAACCCTTAGCTTGCCGAAACCTTTCAGGTGGTGCCAGTTGTAGCACATATGGTGCTGGAATTGGCGAAGTGAAAGAGAGGGCGATACGCAAATCAATAGGCTTCGAACAAACAACTCCAGAATTTGGCACCAACTGGAACCACTTCTCTATCCAGAGTTCAGAAATTGAGTTCATGAAATCCTGTAGAGAGATCGAGACTGTCCCCAACAACTCCGATTTTGAAGGTAAATACGACAGGAGTTCAAAGACAAGCTCTCCCGTAGGTTCACATTGGAAAAGAGCAACCTTTTGCCTCCCCGTCTCAGACGAAATGCTTAACTTTCTTTTGGCATTGAAGAGGGGATCCGACTGTTTCTTACTACACGTGACAAAGAGGCTCTCCTTATGTCCGGATGGTAAGTTCTTCACCGCCACAATCTCCACCTTTACCTGAATCAGGAAACGCCTTTTGCGGGTTAGATGCTTGAAATAAACTATAAATAATAGAGAAGGATGTTTGAGGCTACCTCCACAAACATTTTCTCTGGAAGCTTAATCATATCATCATAGTCATTAGATGGAGCTACTTTTCTGCTCACGGTACCAAGTTGGCTCAAATTGATTGTGAGAGGAGATGGAGCATTGCCTCTATACATTGCCCCTGCCCTCCAGTACTTAAAACCAAACGTCTCTTCCCACTGCTTGGTGGTATCACAGTACCCGGTATCAAGTTTCTTACCTTTGGTTCTATCAGAATCTTTATCATCATGCTCCAACACTTTGCCTAGTAGTGTCACAAGATCTTTACTGTAAGAAACAGGCTGCAGTTGATGAGAGTGCCAGATTAGGTCTATATCGTAAGTCGGAACACAGAATCGCCTAATGCCCCTCTCCATGTTCCTCCTGATTAAATGTAGAAAACCCTTGTATCTGGCCAGAGCTCCTTCAAGAAAGAGATCATCTTTCATGTGGGGTCTTGACACCTGTCACATATATTGGTGCCAAAATCAGCCTGTCAAGCCTCATATTCATTAACATTTGCTTTCTTTTGCCAAATTATTTCCTTTGATATCTTCATTACCTGGTAAAAGAAGGAACTTTGCCTTTTGACAGCTGAGTGTAGATCATACTTGGTGGTTTCCGGTGTTCCTGAAACAATTTTTGCAACATTGTCTGCAAATTGGGTGCTCATATCGAGTTCATACGGTTCATTCGGATACATTTGTTTCCAAATTTCTTCGGTTTGCTTCTTGGAGACACCTTGAACAGAGGATACAACATCCTGGTTGCCAAGGATTTTGCCATAAAATTCCTCACAATCAGCCTTGTAGCGCACCTGACAAAAAAAACAACAACAATAGATGCCATTAATTAGGCAAGCAAAGCAATCCAAGTTGTGTTATGTGTGTGAGTTGCTAATCCAGAAGCTTACAGGATTCAGCCTATGACAATGCCAAATCCATTCACAATCAAGAGGCGCGACTAAAGGGCCTTCTGTAACGTTAGACTTGGTATACTTTGCTACCAATGGAAGCCAACAGTTTTTGTACCTGAAATTATCAAATTCTCATGAGTAATTCATTCATACATTGACACGTGCTGCATACACACACACTGACACACATATAACTCATTAGACTGCGCACCTGTAAATGGCGCGGTCTAAGATAGGACCATCATAGAGGCAGCGATTCTTATCAACCTCTGCAAGAAGCCTTAACTGGTGTTTGGCTGCAGCCACCAGGTCTTCACTTATCACAATCTTCTGTGCCTTGTCCCACTCTATTTTTTGCTTCCTTTCCATTCTAAACATTGACACAACAATAAAATTTGTATATCAAAAGCCTTGTATTTAAACAAATGTATACAGAAATAGAGACTATATATTGGTGGTACCTACATATAAGATGAAAACTTTGTTTGAGAGATGATCAAATGTGAACTTTGGCTTGATTTTCCCACTCTTGCTGCACATTTATAGAGTCTGTTTAAACTACCAATTTGTCCTTCGAAAGCAACGTCGTTCAATGAGGGAAAGATCAAAATTTTAGGTTTGATAAAGATGGAAATTATTGGAAAACCATAACAACCCTTGTTTGTTTGTCACGCCTTAAGCACCTGGAGAGATTGGAAAGTTTTTTTTAACATCAGCAAGAGAGCATGCATTCAGCATTTATCATTTCCTTATATCAATTTGCTTGGTTTTGGTATTTCATGAAATGCTTGTGATTGTAAGCCTGTTGCCCCATTTCATTCAATGCCTTGGACACACATACCCCACAATCTTAAAAACATATTATATATGTTCTCGGGAAGTAGATTTTTACTTCAATGTATCGAGTATACAATCTAACAACTTAAATTATATCATATGGTTTAAAACTCACGTATGATTGAATATTCATATCACGTTGCATGATGTTATCATATTTAACATATACACGTTAGGTGTTAGATGTATTGTCTTATAGATAAGATGTACTCGACAACAACGAATGGTGTAGGCTATTCTTATTTTCAAATGTTTTCAAGCAAGATTGGGTGGAGAATGTCTACACATACTAAGACAATAATAGACTTCATGCTAAAACTAAGCTGATAATGCTGATTTCTTAATACCCAACAATTGAAAATTAGAAGTGATTTGTGGGCATGATTCAATTATAAACCACAATTTCCTATTTAATTAGGCATACTATGCCCCTAATTAGGGGTTAAAAGTTGAAACCTAAGCAAGCTATAATTTAGTCAAGAGTGGAAAGTTAAGTGGGCCTGCTAGCTCCAGCACCACTATGTTTTTGAGAGAGAGAGAGAAATAGTAATTATTGGATTGACACTAAGGAAACATTCAAATTTTATCTATCTTTCTGATAAGCCTTAAAAGGAAATTTATGCTTGACACCTCAACTCCTAATAATTAATTCCATGTTTGATGATGATGCTTATCTTCATCAAACTAACATCACTTTTGATCAAAACTATTGCTTATTTATTTTCACCAATTACGCAAACAGTAGCGAAGCCAAGATTTTGATTTTGGGGTCCGAGATAAAAAAAAAAAAAATTCAAATTTATGCAAAACAAATATATTAATATTTGAAAACTAAATTATTAAAAAAAAAAAAAACAAAATATAATACCATTTAGTCTCATAAATTAATAAATAAAATAAACACAAACTTTATGAATGAAAATGGAATTCGCCATTCTTTAAAATCTGAAAAATCATCTATATATATATATATCCATATTTAATTTTTATAATTGATAATCAATTGCAACATAAAATATATCTACCTAATAACACGGTTCGATCGTATAATTCTCATGTTGATCTCGTATTGCAATGTAACGAACATTCATATCTGGAACATTTATGTTGCATGTCTCACAAAATGAACGTATTTTAGTAAATAATCTATTACATCCGATATATCTTAATTGTTAAATGTCTTGAGATTTGTGTTGTAGAACTTGACATAATAGATTAGAGATCATGGTTAGATACTCTATGAAATCTGCTCATTAAATACATTATTAAATATGAACAAATGAATAATTTCCTCCTAAAACAATTATGGTTATAGACTCATACTGCTGATGTTGAACTTTCTTATATATATTGGTTTGGGTTAGACTTTAAAGGATAATAATAATTTTTTTAATTAAAAAATAAAAATGGGATGGGTTAGAGATATCATTGTCTATATAAAGTATATTATGACAATTTTATACATGAAATATTTGTTAAAAATATTTTGGTTGGGGAGGCTATGGGCCTATGGCCCCTGTCGGCCACGTCTATCTCCTCCCTTGTATGCAAAATTGACTATTATTCTTGAATCACAATAAAGATTTCTAAAATCCCCAAATGACCCATCTTTACGGTTCCAAAATCATATGAATAATCAGGAACATAACCAGGATTGAAGACTAGGGTATGTTAGAATTTTTTTTTTACTAAACATTGACATCACCTAGTTAGAAGGACACTAAATGTATATTCTAAATAAATACTTTACAAAATTTTATTTTATTTTTAAAAAATCAAATTAAATTATAAGAGAAACATGAAATGCAAATGGGAACACTAATTAAACTTTACAATATTCATATATTAGTTTGATCCGTTCTAAATATACTAATACAATATTTTGAGAAATTTAATGAAATCCATTTAACAATATCGTTACTTTGTAAATTTAAAATTGAATTAAATAATAATTGGGTTACTCCTAAAATCTCATTATCTATATTTAATAATAACCCTAAAATTTCTAAACAAAATAAAATATATATTTTTAGAGTAAAAAAATAAAATATTTAAAGCCATAATATTCATTTAAACATATCTAAATGTTGATGTTGATAAATAGATTGAACCAAGTTTGAAGAATCGGGAGAAATAATTGTTATTATAGAAAGAAGAAAAAGGAAAAAAAGATTATATGTTTTATTCTGATTAGGCATTAAAAGTAATTATTTGATTAATTCAATTTTTTATTTTTATTAATCTAGTTTTTTTAAGGGGGCAGCCCACCCTAACCCCCACACAGGTCCATCCCTGCATATGATCATTCACAGCTAATTGATGACTGTCAAAATTGTTTTTTTTTTGTTTTTTTGTTTTTTTTAATGTATAACCACTACCGGGACCAGCGAGAATAGACCGTCAAAATTGTTAAATATATAAAACAATTAACATGAAGCACACAATTTCTTAATTGTTGATCAGATACACAAGGATTTAGAATGCCAGCTAGTGAATGCAACATACCTGGTTGGCTTTCACATCTTTATCACAATTGCTTAAATGACTGTGATCTCTTTAAGATTTATGGAGTCATGCATGCGTATGGTGAGATTGCAAAATCGTAGACCGGAGAATGGTGATCACCGATCAGTATTCGTACCACAAAATAGAAAGATAAAAAAAAAAGAAAAAAAAATCTGAATGACGTGACACCAATAAATAAAGGGTAAATTACACTCACACCCTTAAGGTTTGAGGCAAAGACACTTAGATGGAAAATTTTAGTTATTCTACACTCACACCCCTATTTGACCATTGTAAGGTCCAAAATGCCCTTGGGTGTTAGTGTAAAAAAACTTTTATTTTTTATTATTATACAAGGGCATTTTCGACAATACAGGGGTGTTAGTGTAGAATAACCAAACTTTTCCATCTAAGTGTCTTTGCCTCAAACCTTAAGGGTGTGAGTGTAATTTACCCATAAATAAAAAATCTTAATAGAGTCAATGGCATACTAAACCTGTTTATTTGTCAACTAATTACTTACATTTTCTCAATTTAATGTCATCCCACTTAACCAAATCCCTCCAAATTAAAAGAACCCAATCAAACTCTCTTTTTCACTTTTCTTTGCACATATTCAAAAGAAACATGTTTGATCTACATTTGACCAACTCAGTTCATCATCAATTTTAATCTCAGTTTTTACAAATATTATGCTATGTACAGTTGAGCAACTGCATCAATCCAGTCCCCAATTTTAATATCATATTTTTACAGTGAAATGAAAAAAACATGTGTAAAGCTATCAGATTCATTCACTATTTCACTGTATTTTTAATTTTCTTATAAATAAAATAAAATAGAAACTCAGAAAGAAGAAAGAAATGTTTTTTTTTATTTATTTATTAAAAAACAAAAAAATCTCTGTCTGCTTTTGCTTTTCCTAATTATCTTAAATTAAGACCAAAACCAAGTTGTCTGAAAAGAATTAAATTACTGACCAACTAACTGTCTCCATTCTGCTTTAAAGTAGAAGCAGCCTTGAAAAAAAAAATATTTTGCTTTATAATTCTTGTATTCTTCACTGTTAAATAAAAAAAAATAAAAAATAAAAAAAACCTAATCAAATTTCATCCAACATATATAATTGCAATCTTTAGTATTTTATACAAAACCCAAAAAAGGCTTCTTCCCACTAACGCTTGCTGATATGGGCTGTCAATAATGGTGAGATTTGAGCTTCGAAGAAAAAGAAAGTGAATATTAGCTGCAGAGAAGATAAGAGAAGAAAAGGAGAAGCCAAAATGGTGGTCAGAAAAGTTGGCAAATATGAAGTTGGAAGGACAATTGGAGAAGGAACTTTTGCCAAAGTTAAATTTGCGCAAAACACAGAGACCGGTGAGAGCGTTGCCATGAAAGTTCTTGACCGAAGCACAATAATCAAGCACAAAATGGCCGATCAGGTTTGTCTTTTGTCTTTCTACTTGTAAAGTTTCAATTTTTTCAACAAGAAATTTGATATTTTTGGGGTTGTTAATTAATGCTGCAAATGTTTGTATTGAGCTAGATTAGAGTTAAAGATAGCATCATAATTGAGTATCAAATAAAGGGTATTTGAATTTGTTTGTTAATAAGGGTTGCTTTTTTTGTTAGTTGTTATTCAAAGTTAATGATTATCAGCTTGCTTAGGTTGTAGAGTATGTCAAGAAGTTGTATCAGTGACTTATGATTGAATTGATATAGTGGATTCCACACACAACACATAATGCAAGTGCTATTCTTGGAAATGCTCTATAATCATATGTTGCTTTTAGTATGAAATTCGGTTTGCAGCTACAGAAATTGAGTAGCTAGATCCTTGTGGTATCGGTTCACTCTTGAGGACCTTATGCGCTTAAAAGCAACTACAAGAATTGTCCGGATGTGATAGTGGTAACTCTTAATTGGTCACAATCATGGTAAACAGTAATAATTAACACTTTGATCTGATTGGTTCCATCAATATGGTGCTATGAGTTAGAATAATCTTACAATTCCATGGATCCGCTTTCTTGATAAGGTATCTTAGATCTTCATTTATGACATTTTAAAATTCTTGTGTATAATCTTAAATTGTGGTCATACTGAATTGGTATGATCTGATTTTTCATTGTTTATGCAGCTTTCTTTCTGATTATCTCTTAAAATGAATTATTATTTTTGTTTACAGATCAAGAGGGAGATATCTATAATGAAGCTTGTTAGACATCCTTATGTTGTTCGTCTGCATGAGGCATGGATCTATATTTGTATTTGGAGTATAATTTCGGCGGCAGAAATTTTTCTTTTGCAGTCACTCTACAACTTTTATGGGCATGAGTTTGTTTTCTCATCTGTCAGTTGGGTTCCTTTCTAAGTTTAAATTGTTTCGCAGGTTATTGCTAGTCGTACTAAGATTTATATAATCTTGGAGTTCATCACAGGCGGTGAATTGTTTGATAAAATTGTGAGTAGTCTAATTTCAGATCCAACAGCTTAAGATGTTACAGTATTGACATTATTGCTTTTGTCCATGATTAATAAACGGTTGATGTAAACCATGATTATGTAGGTTCAGCATGGACGTCTTAGCGAGGCTGAATCTAGGAGATACTTCCAACAACTTGTTGATGGTGTAGATTATTGCCACAGTAAAGGTGTCTACCACAGAGATTTGAAGGTGTTCTTCCGGTGGCATCTGGAAAGCTGTTGTACTTTTTTTGTTTCATGTGATTCTCACAATTTTTTTCCTTTTGTGTACAGCCTGAAAATCTTTTACTTGATTCCCTAGGAAATTTAAAGATATCAGATTTTGGTCTAAGTGCGTTGCCAGAACAAGTAAGATAATTACAACAATAATAACTATTTTTACTATTATCATTGTTGACAGAAATAATGACTTATGGGCTGTTACTTGGTGATTTTATGTGCTTAGGGGGTTAGCCTACTGCGGACAACATGTGGGACTCCGAACTATGTCGCACCTGAGGTAATTGTGGACATAGTAGTTTTGTGTCTAAATTCAACTTAATGTGAATTACAGACTTTTAAATTGAAGGACATCTCTTTCTTAATATTTTCATTCTTGGCTCTAGGTACTTAGTCACAAGGGTTATAACGGTGCTGTGGCAGATGTATGGTCCTGTGGGGTCATCCTTTATGTTCTGATGGCAGGATATCTTCCATTTGATGAGCTGGATCTAACCACACTATACAGTAAGGCATGGATTTCAATATTTCCGACTTATTTGTCATTATTTTGAAGATTATTAATTTTCTTGGTTGCATTTCCTAACTTCTTTAATAAATGCTGATTTTCAATAGACACTTTGTCGTATGCCACTAAAAGAAGGAATGTGAAACTTTGTCATATGCTAGTATCCTCCTCAAACATTTTCAATAGACACTCTTCCTTGCTGTGGTATTGATCATCATATTCATCCTTAGTTGTTAGTCTAGGAATTAGATAAGCCGTGCTGGATTACTTTAATTGTTCTGATGTTTGCATAATCAAATTTAAAGTGGGCCGTCACATCGGTGTTAGAAAAAAGTTTAAAGTTGATTGCAATCAATTTATATCAATTATTTTTCTGCAGGTTGAGAAAGCTGAGTTCTCTTGCCCATCTTGGTTTCCAGTGGGAGCAAAATCTTTGATTTACAGAATTTTAGACCCAAACCCTGAAACAGTAAGTATCAGGTCTCTGACTAATTGACTATTGCTTGTATAGTTGTATGTATTACATGATGATACTTTGGTTGCACTTGATATCATCCTCATTCTTTTCAATGGCTTAAGTGAACCATTTTTTCTAACTCTCATTGCATTTTTTTTTTTTTTTTGGTAATACAAAGTTAAATCAGAGAATTCATGGAACTTTTTTTAATGGCTAAAGATAAGCCACTATTTGATACTCATGATTCTGACTGGACTGGTTCTTGCAACTTCTGGTTTGAATTTCCTTTGTTACCTTATAATTCTGATTCCTGGTCCTTGTAGAAAATGATCATGTTTCATATGTGAAGTTGGTGCATAGTTTCCTTCTAGTTGGTATAGCATCATGTATTATATGATAACTCATAACTGTGATACTATAAAAAAAAATGTTTCTCTGGTTATGATTATTTCTGAGAAGTTCTCTCTATATTTCCGTTTGTGTATACAGCGTATTACCATTGAACAAATTAGAGATGATGAGTGGTTTAAGAAGGGTCATGCTCCTGTTAGATTTCCTGAATACGAAGATGTGAACCTGGATGATATGAATGCCGTTTTTGATGATCCTGAGGTTGGTAAGGCTTTCTCACGGTACAATTTAATTCATAATTGTTCTTGAAAATTAAATCATTTAGTTAAGGCTCTTGGTTTAATAATTTATAACCGTTGAGATTCTCCTGACTAAATGTGTCACATTCTTGATCTTAATATAGTGTTGTGGTTTAATCATTTAGTAAGGAGAAATTTAGAAGATAATGAACCGAAATATAGTGTCACATTCTTGATCTTAATCCACAAAATAGCTTCATTGAGGTTAATTTTATACATCACACACATTAATTTCGGTTCATTATCTTCTAAATTTCTTGAACTGAAATGGGCTACTATATTTCTAGTCAATTATCTCTAACACATTACTGCATAGGTTAACAGTGAAAACACAGCCAGATCATACTCCATAATATAGAAAAGAACTTATCTTTTAGGGATGTCCTCTTGAACTTGTAGAAGTGGTGACCTGATCTGGTCCTTCTGTTCAAATGCATTGTTCAGGTTATTTTCTATTCTAATTTCTTAGCATTCTTGTAGGAAGGGCAGGCTACTGGGCAATGTAGTGTTGAGGACATGGGTCCTTTGAATCTCAATGCCTTCGACTTAATAATTTTATCTCAAGGCTTGAATCTTTCATCGTTGTTTGACCGCGGAGAGGTATGAATTCCTCAATGTACTTCTTAACTGAACTCCTTAAATGTACTAATTGAATTACTTCAACTTTTCCGATGCTTGAGCTTTCCTATTCCAGAGACACCAAAATAAGAAGATGCATTTCATTGTTACTGACATTAAAAAAACTGCCTTTGCCTGTCATAGACTAGTAGCTGCTATACTCTTGTATCTTTCTAATTCTTGATATCATGAAGCTGTTGAAATTTGTATTAATGAATGATTCTGACGTTTCTCAAAATCATACCTCAAGTTTATACTCAACATATGGATGATCTACTTCCATTATGATGTTCGTGTTTCTTACCTTTTTATGCAGGACTCTGTCAAGCATCAGACACGTTTTGTTTCACAAAAGCCGGCAAAGGTTGTTTTATCAAGCATGGAAGTTGTTGCACAATCAATGGGTTTTAAGACACATATTCGCAATTTTAAGGTAGAGTGTCGCCATGTCGGGATCACTTGGGATTTGCATACCACATACTACTACAATAATACAAGAGTAACACATTTGTATCTAGTTCCTCTTAAGTTATTATTCTATTTCTTTTAAACATTTACCTCTATATTTATGTATCTAGTACTTACTTTGAACTGAGAATGATCCTGGGTAGTCTGTCCAGAATCGTAATAACTGAGATTGTTAATATTTCAGATGAGAGTGGAAGGTCTTGCTGCGAACAAGACAGCACATTTCTCGGTCATCCTGGAAGTAGGTTTCCGACCCCCAACTTTGGACTAGATTTCAGTTTTCCCCATATTTTGGTCTACTGAATTTCATTTTTTTTTACTAATTTGTTTGCTCGGAAGGTTTTTGAAGTGGCTCCCACGTTTTTTATGGTAGACATTCAGAAAGCAGCTGGAGATGTTGCTGAATACCTCAAGGTCAGTTATATAGTGTTTAGCTATAAATTTATATATTAGATTAGTCATTCTTTGGTTTGGAAGTCCACTATTTTTTACTCTTTTTTTCCGCATGTGGACGGACAAGAACTAAATGTTAAGTTCATTTGAATTTCATGTTTTTCAAGAAAATGCAAAGGAACTTAGTGTTGAGATCTGTTAATTTGTGTCACGAGGCAGTCCAAATATGATTAGAATTTACGAATGTCAGGTCGCCTAAGATGATCCTCCACAGACTTGGAAGAAAATTCTCTTTTCCTCCCTAGTTCTCTTTTATTAATTTCGATTAAAAAGGATGAACTTCTCTGTATTTTCAGTTTTACAAGAACTTCTGTGGCAATCTTGAGGATATTATCTGGAAACCGCCTAATGAATCAAGCAGAACAAGGGTCACGGTCACCAAGTCAAAGAATAAAAAGTGTTGATTTGTTTGTTTTCCTGCAACACACATTACCTGAAATCGGATACTCTGTAACACTCAGGTCAGGTTGTTCCCAAGCGAGAATTTTGTAACTGATGGTTGCTTTAATTAAGAATTAGCCACTGTTATATAACTTATATGTATCCACACCCACCAACGAGTGCGTATGCAAGCGTTCATTCCATGTTAATTTGTTTGAGTAATAGCGATGAGATTTCTCAATATTCATATAACATTGTCAGTGTAAGCTAGTGAAAATTTTGTGGGAATATGATATACTCATACTTGAAAAATATCAGGGTTCAAAGACCAAAACCGAAATCCCCACATGAACAATGTCCATCGACAAATCTATGTAGCCGCTTACTATCTCTAATGATGATTTCCCTACCAGTTACTGATGAAATAACCTTGATAAAATTGTGACAATCTCTGCGCATAGTAGTATTCTTGATAACAAGTATTGGTGCAGCATTTAGTGTTCTCAACATCCCAAATGCTACAGCCAGTTTTTCGCTGTGATAAACAGCGGAAGAGAATGTTTTTATCTCATCATCTTCATCGATTAGCTCTAAGCATTCTCGTGACTTGTATCCGAGACTCTCTGCTTTATCGAGCAGTTCATCCAATAACTTGTACATCTCTGCACTTTGAGGATGCAATCGATCGTTGGGTTTGAATGAATGTACCTTGTCTTTGATGCTAATCCAGCTCCAATCTTGTATTTTACTAAGTTTCTCCTCTTCCATTAGACTTTTCACTCTGAAAACATCATCCCACCTCTTTGCAGATAGGTACATATCCAACAACATGAGGTAAGTCTCAGGATTTTTCGGCTTGAGTTTGAGTAACTGTTCAGCAGCATAGAATCCTAATTCCATATTCCCGTGACGCCTGCATCCTTCAACGAAGCGTGACCATATAACTTCGTTGGGATCGAATTCCATTCTCTTGATGAAATCAAGAACTTCCTCTAAGCGACCTAACCTGACAAACATATCGGTTAGACATACAAAATGATCCGGCACAGGTCTGATTTTGTAGTCCTTCTGCATCATGTCAAAGTAATTTAGAGCTTCATGAACCATTCCAGCATTGCTACAAGCTGATAAAACACCCACAAATGTAATCTGGTTCGGTCTAACTCCAACGAGTAACATATCCTCGAAGAGATGCAGTGCTTGCTGACTATGGCCGTGATTTGCAAAACCAGTAATCATAGAAGTCCACGATATCAACGTTCTCGTAGACATCTCCACGAAAGCTTTGCTTGCTCTTTCAATGCTTCCGCATTTGTTATACATGTTAACTAGTGCAGTTCCGACAACCACGTCTGACAAAAACCCAGTTTTAAGTATCTGAGCATGAACTTGTTCCCCTTGTTGTAAAGCAACCAACTTGCTACATACAGTCAAGACACTTGAAAATGTGTATATATCAGGTTTCATCCCTGATCGATTCAATTTCGAAAACATGTTCAGTGCCTCTGCTCCGCTATGGTGAGCCGAAAGATCATCCTTGGCAATTTCTATCATTTGGGCATGGCCTGCAATCATAGCATTCCACGTAACCAAGCTGACGCGCTGCGTGCCATCAAATAGCTTCCTGGCCTCATAAACCAATCCACATCTGATGTACAAATACATGACAGAGTTTCTTATGCGCAGATTCGATTCGTAGCCTAGTTTGATGATCAATGAGTGAACCTGCACCCCAACACACAAAGACAACATTGTAGAACACATGCTCAAGATGCTAGTTAATGTGAATTCATTAAATTCAATGCCTTCAGAGAGCATCTGAACAAAAAATTTCAACCCCTGAAAAGCTTCACCATTTTCACCACAAGCACATATAACTGTAGTCCATGAAATCACATTCTTTTCTCTAATTCTTCTAAAGGCTTTAATAGCAGAAACCAAGCTGCCACAGTTCGAATATAAGCTACAAAGCGAATTTCCAACACTAGTGTCATCTTCAATGCAGTACTTAACAATATAGGCATGGATTTGGTTCCCCAATTTGATAGATTTCATTGAAGAACAAGCATTTAAGATAGTTCCTAGAGTAATATGTGTAGGATAATCCCCTGCTTCCAACATATCTAGAAAAACACGAATCGCAAGCTCCGGCTGTGAATTCTGAACATAACCTGTCATCAAGGTTGTCCAAGCAGCTACATAGATTCTAGGAAGATTGTTGAAAACTCTTTCAGCTTCTTCCATAGTTCCACATTTCGCGTAAACATTTACAAGGAATGTCATTACAAAAGGGTCTTGATGAGTTCCAGTCTTTATGATGTGAGCGTGGAGAATTTGCACTTCTGAGAGTGAATTCCTGTGTATGCATTCTTGTAATAAAGGAACATAGCAAGATGTTTCAATCTTTGTACCTTCTTTTACAGCTTCTAGAAAGTCCAGGGACTTAACTGGTCCTGAATTTCCATTCAAGTGGGTGGTGATTGTATGACTTCTCTTGTATGAAATGTTTGTAATCTGAGATATATATATCAGTTGCAGTTTGGAATCAGAAACAACGATTGTTCTTGATAAAAAATATGGTTTGTAGACAAATTCATAATATACAAAATGGAAGAAGAAAAAGAGAGAGAGAGAGAGAGAGAAAGTGAAAATGGAGTACCTTTTGGGTGAGGAGAGAGCAGTTGGGGCGTTTACTGGAGTGTGGTTGGAGTTGAAGGGTGCAATAATTGACAGAAAAAGTAGGCAAAGAAGCCATGGATAGATTGGAAGAAGAAAAAGAGTTGCTGATTATAGATATAGAGAATTACATAATGGGGTGTTTTTTGGGGAGGGAGAAGATAATCCTGAGTTTTCTGTTTGGATAAATATAATTCTGGGGAAAAGGAATGGACCAAAGTCAGTTATCAGTTGACAGTTAAACCCTCCTCCAAAATATACAGTAATTTTTTTAATTTTTTAATTTTCTATTTTTGCATACAAACGTCCTTAAAAAATCGCAAATAGAGTACTTGGACTAGGCCTTGTAAATTGTAATGCGAATCAGAAAAGAGTGACGATATTTACACTCCTCTAAAACTGTATCTGCACCCCAATTTGTAATTTTCTCATAATTCCAGCATTGCCCTTAATGACATAAAATTATTTAGTTTAATTAAAAATAAAAGGAGCTCCCTATGTTGCTGTTGCTTTGATTTGTATGGGATGGATTGAAGTGGAAACAATCAAAAGTCATCTTGGAAGGAATTAAATTCGCTTATGTGAAAAACTTCTTCCCTCTAAGATTGAATCAGAATATTAGAATACCAGATGCTTTGAAAGCTCTGTGGTCAAGGCAAAAAAAAAAAAAAAAAGGCTCTAAAACAAGAACTGAATACCAGATGCTTACAGCTATGTAATTAATTATTTCTCTTATATTCCTAGTTTCAGTTTTGATCCGTTTTGGAGCAGCTCTTTTTCAAATTAGTTGTTGAAACTTGAAACTGATTCTAAGTGATGCTCAGTTTTGTATTTCCAGTTGTTTGAGTTAATGAAATTTTCTTTTAACAAAATAAGTTAGAATAAAAATTAAATTATAAAAAAAAAAAAAAAAAAAAAAAAAACAATACAATGAGGCATGCTCTGGGAGCCTCCTCCTGTGCTTTTTTTTTTTTATTTTTTTATTTTTTTATAATTATTTTGTAATTTATTAGATTACCATAGTTGATCAAAAATTAAAAGAAATTTTTTCTTTAAAAAAAACACCAGAAAAAAATGGATATTTTTGGTAATATGTGGTGTGTACTTACAAAATATAACATTTAAATTTTTTTAATGGGGTTTTCATACAAAAAGGGGTACACATACGGTTTTTCAGGGGTGCAAATATCGTAACTCATCAGAAAAACCTTTTTCAATTGTGTGAGTATGAATTAAATCATTTCATGATAATTAAATAATATAATAATCTCATTGATTAAGTTTAGTTTAAACTTTAAATACTGATAATTGGTTATCCAGGGGTGGAAGGAGAAATTTAGAATTGGGGGCCAAACCACATTTATACAGTATTAAACTTAAATACAGATAATACTATATGGGCTCGTTTGGTGCGCGGGATAGAATATGATTATTTTCATGGGATTGGATAAAATATAATTTTATCATATATTTAATACAATGTGAAATTGATTAATATAAAATTAAATTAAATTAATTTTAAATAAATAAATTATTTAATTTTTTAAAACAAAATATTTAAAATTAATATTAAAGAAAATAACATTTTTAAATTAATATTTAATATTTTAAAAATATTTTTGAAATATTATAATAAGATATATTAAATAAATATAAAATTTTATAATTAAATAAAAAAAAAGAAGAAGAAATTTTTTAAAACCAATTTTTGACGAAATAATTTTTATTTTTATCTTTAAAATTGAAAATAATTATTTTTAAAATGTTTAAAATAAAATATTTTATTAATTATTAAAATATATTTATATTTTAGTCACACAAAAAAATTGAAAAGAGAAAAAAAAAATAATAATAAATAAGGTTTAAAGTAGTGGGGCTAATTAGTCCCATATTAGCATGATAAATTGTTTGTATGAGATTAAATAATCTCATCCTATACAAGCAACAAACATGGGAGATGTGAGTATATAACTAAAATTAGTCATATCCCATCGTATGCCATGCACCAAACATGCCCTAATAGCCTACTGCCTAGTCGGTTTATCCAGGGATGAAGGGAGAAATTTAGAATTTGAGGGCCGAATCATAAAATTCTAAAATTACTAGGACCAAAACATGAAATACATTTTTTATAATTTTTTAATTATAATTTTATAACAAAATTCTGTTGGAGGGGGGCTATAGTTAGTTCCTTGCCTCCACCAAGTGCAACTTGTGTGCAGCGGAAGCACCCTGCATCTAACGTTGAAATAATGCCACATGGCATTGCACATAAGATTTTTACCCACTAAGTTCCACCCGGAGTTTATGAAAGACTTGGAATTGCATAAAAGTCGTCGGAGCTTGTTGAGGTGTTCGTAAATCTAAAGCATAACGGAGCCATAATCTTATAAACAATAAAGTTAATATAATCAAGGATGTAAATATGAATTCGGTGAAAGTATTGAGATGTAAATTTTAAAAAAATATTGATAGAAATATCAACAATATTCTTAAAATATTGGAGATATTTAAGAATATTTTTAATATCCAGTTTTCAAATCAAAGTATTGGCCTTGAGTACAACAAAAACAAGTCATACCCAATCTAAGAATCAGCAATTTAGCTTGTAGTCTACAAACAAGTTGTTTAACCAACTTGTCCACAACTTGTTTTTAGATACACCTAAAAAATTAAAATAATAATAATAAATAAAATAAAAAACTGATATTTATTCTTTAACAGTTTAAGGATAAATACAATTATTATTATTATTATTTATTTTTACTATAAAGTTTAAACAATTCAGTCTATGTTACAAGGATCCACAAAAAAAAATGCAAAAATAATGTGTCTGCTGTAATTTGTCAACAAACTAATAAAAATCTTCCATATGATTGATTACTGGGAATTTAACTAGAACACGCGTATTTTCACATTCATACACTGCAATGAAACAAATAATTTAATAAATATTTATTGGAATATGAGCTTCAATACGGTAACGATGTTTATACATTGCAAGGAGTTCCAAATAAAAATTTACAGCTGATTGAAGGTTCTCAAATGATCAGGATTTTGGAGATGGAAGTCCAACACGCTCACATGTAGACGATTTTTAACCCTAAAATTTCTACTTTCATTATTTGAGATTAAGGTATTCGTGGCGGACTCTATTAGCTTCTATGGCAACAGATGTACCTGCAGAAGCTGTTCAATGAAGAAAAGGTTTAAATTAAGACCAATAGTCTCATATACATGAGTTCTATAAGTTTAACACTGACGGTAAATCCAAATGCAAAAAGAGGATGGAACTGTCAATGGTATTGAAAATAAATGCTTGAATGTTGATTGTACCGACAACATTGTGGACAATATCAATGTGTGAAGATATATCCGCATATATCACATCTTTCGAATTACCATCTGACATTTTGATATAGATTAAAACCACCTAGCAAGGCAGTGATTATCTGTGTTCCATCCGACAATTATATGACGAGTTAAGTGATATCTAACTTAAACAGCGCACAAGATCAGAATTTGGCATACCTTGCACCCGAAAGAGCATTCTTCAGTTCTTGTATTTCATTGTCTCTTTCTCGAAACCAACTGTAGGAAATTGTTTTGCATACTCCTCAACCTTGTGACGGAGCTTTGAAATCTCAGACTGAATGGCATCTGATTGCATTGTTGCTACAAAATCCTTCAACTTTGTTCCTGGATTAATTATAATAAAAGATGTTTTCTATGAGAGCTAAGTAGTAAGTACGATATATTTTTTGACAAATGAGATACTGGCAGAGTAAATAACCTTTACTATCAGCCTTGATCTTCAATGCCAACTTCGCAGCTGCATCGAAGAATTCAGCTACTTTTTCAAAATCTTCCTCAACAAAACCCCTTGATGTGAGAGCAGGGGTTCCTGAAACACCAGAGAACAATAAATTGTAAAATAGGAATACTTGGACAACCATCAACAGATACAAGATTAGGAAAGGAGAAAAAGCATACCCATACGGATGCCACCAGGAACCATGGCAGACACATCGCCAGGGACAGTGTTCTTATTGGCTGCAATATGAACTGATTCCAAAACCTTTTCAACTCTTGATCCATCAATACCCTGACAAATAAAATTTCAAAACTAAGTACTGATTCCTTTTCACATGATATAAGGTTATTTACAGCTCAACTCATGTAAATTGAGTCAATCCCAAGATCAATAATTCAAAGTATTTTATTATTTTACATGTTAATTTTTTTTTCTAAACATTTAAAATTGTTTGAAGTCAATGTGGTCCAATGGTAGACCACTTTCAACAATAGGCTTGAGAAGAATTTCTTGTAAAATGATCATTGAAGGTTGTTATGGTAGTTGTTTCCCAAATAAAGTAAATCATCAGCATAGTCGTATAGAAATTTTCACAAAAGAGAAATCAACTTATCAAGTAAAGCAGTAGAATAGGAGGATGGAATTTTTTTCTTCTACCTTGTTTCTCAAGTTGACCAAAACTAAATGGTTCTCAGTTCCTCCAGATACCAGTTCATAACCCCTCTGTAGCAAACTCTGCAAATATAGTGGACTTATAAATTTATGTAATGAGACAAACTACTCAAATGTATATGATGATGGAACAAAACTGCTTGTTCAAATTGGAAAAGATATATAAACAAGCAAAGTAGCTGATATTTATCAATAGTTTAACACAATGAAGTAATGAACATGAGTATACCTCAGCAAATTTTGAACAATTGCTAAGAACTTGCTCTTGGTAGGCCTTGTACTCAGGAGTCTTGACCTGTTATCATGTAATAGCAAATACTGAATCAACAGAGACTAGGCTAAACTGAGTTAAAAAATTGCTTGATCTGGCATCCGTTCAAGCATGAATTTGAACCGGGCTTCCAATTTTTTCTTTAGGCTAAATACATATAACTTGAATATATAAATAGACAAACCTGCTTCAGTGCAACTGCTAATCCGGCTATGGTGTGGTTGTGTGGACCACCTTGAAGTCCCGGGAAGACCGCCTGATTAATTTTGTCTTCATAGTCATACATCACCTGCAGGATGCAACTCAACAGTTAATAAACTTATTCCAGGCACTTCACACCGCAACTTCTATTTCTGTATTATAGAAGCTAGAATTGTAATGAGACCACAAGTTACTTTTTACTTATTTCAGTAGTATCAGCTTTTTCTTGTTTTTCTATCCTCTTTTGGGTTTTAATTTGGACTTACTTCTTGTCCTTGTTTATTAATTTCTTTAACCCCCTTCCTAAAGAAGATCATGGCCCCACGTGGACCACGGAGAGATTTGTGTGTTGTGGTCGTCACAACATCTGCATATTCAAATGGAGAGGGAATAACACCTGCAGCAACCAATCCACTAATGTGTGCCATATCAGCCAACATAACTGCTTTCTGTTTGTTACAGACCTGCCAAATCCATAAGAAATGAACTCTATAACTATCAAATATTATATATCATGAAATTCTACTGAACAAACGCATGTTTATCACAATTGTGTCATTCAAACAAAGGAAGTTTACCTTGCGAATACGTGCATAGTCATAAAGGCGTGCATAGGCACTTGCACCGGCAACTATAAGTTTAGGTCTGAAAAGTGTGGCACTTTTCTCCATCTGTGAATACAAGAAACAGTACAAAACAATGTAACTAGTCAACTACAAATATCATCCAAGAAGTATATAACAAATGGCACACCAACTGATACATCCTATTTCTAGGGACGGACAACCATAGATGATAGAACATAATATATGGGCAAATGTTTGGACCTTAACTTAGAACTTAGATTCACAAGTATCATCCCAGAATCATATAATAAACAACACTTTGATTGATACATCCTATTTCTAAGGATGAACACCTTTGGAAAAAAAAGAAAAAAAAGATGAAGGTTCAGACCTTAACTAAAACTAGTAGCGGTGATTTTGTTCCAACTGAAATGAGAAATTCATCAAGATAGAAATGAAAGGCTACCTGATCATAGTCAATATATCCCGTACTCTCATCTAATCTGTATGGCATTGTCTCAAAGAATATGGACACAGCAGATATTTTCTTGGTGTCGGTCTACACGAGCAAAAACAGAATAAAAACCTGTCTGTTATTCATCACAAGAACAAAGTTTATGGCCTTTGAAAATAACAGTATTTACAGAAATATTTTTTCTTCCTATCCATGGACAGTAAAAGCACTTCAAACAACAAGAACAAACTCAAATTAAACACTTGCAACAGTTGCAAAGTTTCCAGATCACTCCCTATAGCTATCGTAAGTTCCTATAAAAGAGAAGAGTTGTCTACATATAGAATTGAATAAAGTAGCACTATTGTACAATGCAGTCGAGTTGTTAAAAATATTTTCAGAACAATTAAAGCAATCAATATAAAAGAAAATAGGCTGTTGATTGGAGAAGAAAAATTAGTACGATGGCTGTTAGAATTAATAAGCCGTAACTGAAAACTAATAAAAGTTTGTTTGTTAATTACCAACAACAGAACAAATGAAATCAATTTCAGTGTATAAACTTTTAGCAAATGGAATTTATAAGCACCTGATAACCATGTGAAAGATGCCCACCATGAGGTAGATCAAGGGCCATAATTCTCTCGTGAGGTTTCAACAATGCAGTGTAAACTTGAAAGTTAGAAGGGGAACCAGATAATGACTGCACATTGACTGCACAAAATAAGGTAAGTGAAAACTTTAACAAATCTGATATAGCTATCGTATCAGTCATTCAATTGTACTTAGATATTCAAAGTCATAAAATGAAACTTTAGCTAAGGTTTGAGTAATATCTACATAAAAAAGATAAGCAAAATACATAGCACCAACAAATTATGTAATTAAAATTTAGTAAGTCATATGCATAACTCATTTACCTCCCCATTTTGCAGGATCCAACTGAAAAGCTTCTAATGCACGCTTCTGACATAATGACTCGGCCATGTCAATGTACCTAATGAGATAAAAGCTCAAATTTCACTACATCATAGTTTTAAAAAGAAAAATTAACATGAAATCTGCTTTACAAACTAACAAGTTATAGTAATATATGATGCTGGTCTCATTTCTTTTTTCTTTTTCAATTCTTGTGTCTCATTAATCCATTTTCGAATTGGAATTGCACTTAACATAAAAATTATAAAAAATGGGAAAACAAAATGTGTTTTTCATACTCATTTCCTCCATAATATCTAGCACCAGGATACCCTTCGCTGTATTTGTTGGTCATGACAGACCCAACAGCTTGCATTACAGACAGCGATGTAAAATTCTCTGATGGTATAAGTTCAAGTCCCTACACATTCAACATTTGAATTTCCCAATCATCACCTTCACAACTTGAAATATATATATATATATATATATATGAAGCCTATCATGAACTCTCTAACCGAATCACACGAAAAACAAACAAGTTTTGAATTGATTGAACATATACCTTCCATTGCCTAGCTTTCTCTAGTTCAATGATGTCAGCGATCTCGGGATCGATTTCCTCAAGTGAAGCATTCAATTGCTTAATCCACTGAAATGAATATTTTTGAAATTAGACACGCCAAAAACAGAAGAAAACAATGGATCTGCTAAAGTCTAGCAATGAATTCTAATAATCACAGATCCAAACACAACCAAAATGCGATAACGAATGCAGAAAATTATATCCTTACAGTGGCACGAGCTTTATCTTTATCATGCACAGCTTGATTGGGCAAAGAAGACTGCAAAAACGATCAAACGAAACGTAACAGATTTATAAAACGAACAAAAAATTGCGATATAACAAAAAAGAAAGAAAGAAAGAAAGTTGAATAATGATGATAAATACCATGTAATAGAGGGAACCGCCATTAACGTTACGCTTGATTGGGTTGTTGAGGGAGGAGGAGAGTCTGCGAAGAGCCATTGAAGTTGCCATATCTCTCTCTCTCTCTCTCTTGCAAGTGTTTTGTATTTTTATTTTGGTTGGCCAAGACGTGACAACTGACCTGTGATTGTCCGAGTATTATTGAGTGGGGTTGGTGGTGAAGACTGAAGAGGTTGATTTATAAAATTGCGGGCACTGCAAATCGACCAAAAAGTTTGTTTGTAGTGGTATTACGTCACATCGGCTTTCTCTTAAACGATGTCGTTTTTTAAGCTAAGTAGTCTGGGCCTCTGGGGTAGGTGGTAAGTGGTTAGTGTAGTAGACACAGAAATATAGATATATAGTGGCGATAATGGCACCCCTCAAAAACTGTATCTACACCTCTTTCGTAATCACACCCATCAAATTAAAAAAAAAAATCACTAATTTGTAAATAAGCCCCACTTAATACCAAAAATACCCTTTCTTTAATTATACTTATTGTATTTTTGTATGTACACACCACCTATGACTATTATTATGTTATTTAATTAACTTAATTATTATTTCAAAAAAAAATTGTTACCTTTAATTATTCTTTCTCTTCCCTACTTTTTTTTTTCTCTTCTTGATTTTTTCAAAATCAAACTCCATTTTTTATTAAAAATCCATTTAAAGATTTTTATTTTATTTTATTGGAGAACCACTTTCTGTTTGAGAGAGTTGTCGGAATGTAAGATTTGTATCATATCCCAATTAATGTGGAAGTACATATGTGTTAAATGATATTTAAAAAAAAAAAAAAAAAGATAGGTGTTCATGAACTTGAAGAACATATAATTTTTTTTTTAACAAGAAAGAACATATAATATTGATAAAAAAAAAGTCTAAAGTGTGTTTGAAAGAAATAAAAATAATATAGATAATATAGTTAATTTAAAAGTATGTTTATATACATAATGATTTTATTCTTCTAATAAAAAATAATTTAAAACTTTACTTTTTCACATCCAAATTTGTCTCATGATTTTAATTCATTTTCCATACTTAGCAATCAATTTGTATTTTCTTAAAAGAGATTGAAAATATATTTAAAAGAGAATCTATGGTTTATTAAAATGGAAAGAGTTTTTATGATATATGTTAATAATATCATACCATTAATAGGAAAAAAAATACAAAAGATTAAAATGGGAAACTAATTAATAATTATTGGTGGGTGTACTAACAAACAATTAGTCATCTTAGTAATTTTACTTAAGGGTATTATTGGATTTTTAAAAATATACTAATTTGGGGTGTACATACGATTTTTAAGGGGTGCAAATATCGTCACTCATAGATATATCTAATGGGATTGAGGGGTACTGTACTGGGCCTGTGGCCTCTGGGCTGAGAAAAGTTGAATGAATTATCATTTGTGCTAAATTAGCCCACAACATGTTACCGTCGTTGCAACGAAATTACTTTAGTAATGAAAATTAAAAGGAATAAGTTTAAATGGAAAGAGTAAAAAAAAGAGCAATTAGACTTTGACACTTTGACACCTTTATATATTATAGGGAGACGTCTCTCGGTGTTGGGAGACGTCATCCGACTTCTTCCGATTATAGAAGTATGGGAGTTCCAGAGGAAAAAAATGATATACATTTTCGTCACTCCAATACTTCAAAGACCAATATTTTGTCTTTCATCACTATCCAATGTGATTTAGTATTATAAGCATTCATTCAGTCTAGTCACATGTTCGAGTTACTACTATTGTAAATGATATATAATATATATATATTTGTTTGGACAAAGATCCATATGTTGTCAAGTAGTAACCAAATTCAACCTAAAAACAGTAGTTGACCGATATAACAAAGTTCACATAATAGTAATGAATAAAATTCAATGTCGGCAAACATAACAATGCTACTAAATTCCAATAACAATGCTTCTAAATTCCAACACAATGTTCAAAAGAAATCAATATTATAAACAAAAAAAATTAATGAAATGGACTACAAATACTAAGCAAAATCCTCACATCCTACGTATTAAGCACTAAACACACCACCTCTGAATGGGAACCGTAGAGATGGAGGCACCACCACCAACAATAGACGAAGAAGACGAGGTCTCTCCGGTAGAACAAGTACGGTTAACCGTACTGAACACGGACGACCCTTCGCTTCCGGTATGGACCTTCCGTATGTGGTGTCTCGGTCTCTTATCATGCGCACTTCTTTCTTTCATCAACCAGTTCTTCTCTTACCAGAAGGAGCCTCTAGTGATCACCCAGATCACCGTTCAGGTGGCCACTCTCCCCATCGGACGGTTCATGGCGTCCACTCTTCCCACCACCAAGTTTCGAATTCCTGGATTGGGGTCCAGAGAATTCTCTCTCAATCCTGGACCGTTTAACATGAAGGAACATGTGCTGATTACGATATTCGCAAATGCTGGAAGCGCTTTCGGCAACGGCGCAGCTTATGCGGTTGGGATTGTGAATATAATAAAGGCTTTTTATTTTAAGAATATCTCTTTCTTCTCTGCTTGGATTCTCATCATCACTACACAGGTCTCGATCTCTTCTAGCTACTACTAGTGTTGTGTCAGATTTATGGGTCTAGCTATAATACTCTATTATTGTTAATAGAGTCAATAGTCTACAAAATTTAGAAGTTTGAAAAAAAAAAACTAAAAAATAATATTTCCTTACGTATTGCAGGTACGGGTGGCATGGTTCGGTTCGGTTCGGTTCGATTTTGGACAAAACTATATTGAACCGACATATATTCGGTTTTTGAAAATGTGATTCGGTTTGAACCGTTTGAACTTGAAAACCGAATTGAACCGAACACCTTTATCTCGGTTCGATTCAATTTGGTTTATCTCGGTTCGATTCAATTCGGTTTTAGGCCTATTAGGCTTTGAAGGTTTTTGTAATATGTTTTTTAATTTTTTTGGTCTTTAAGTTGTATTTTTGGCATTTAGGCTTAAACTTTTTTAAGAAAACATAATATGTAAAAAATAATTTAATCAAAATACAACCCAATTTTCAATCCAAATCTAAAATTTAATTCATATTAAGTCTACATACTCAATCAAAATATAAAATCTTCATAACTTCTATGAAATAGAAGTCAAAAAAATGTAGTACATAATATAGTCTTAAATAAAACATCATCAACAAACATTCCATAATAAAATTGAATCTTACAAAATAATTAATTAAGATAATTCGGTTTATTCGGTTCGGTTCGGTTTTGTATATCCAAAACTAAAACCGAACCAAATTCAATTCGGTTTTCAAATTTCAAATCGGTTTGAACCGAATAGAAGCTATGAACCGAACCAAACACCCTTTTTCGGTTCGGTTCGGTTCGGTTTAATTCGGTTTCGGTTTTTATACCCACCCCTAATTGCAGCTAAATCTCGGTTTTATGAGAAAATCTTGTGTGGGACTAGTGAGACCGTCCAATATCAAGTTGTCTAATTTTTTACAATTTTGATATTTTAAATTTTATTTTTACATTTCCAATATAAAATAGACAATATGATTGGACAGTCTCACCAGCTCCCACACAAGATTTTCTCCGGTTTTATATAGTAATTTTTTCTTCAATGCATACATGCAGGTTTTGGGGTACGGTTGGGCGGGGCTGCTAAGGAAGTACGTGGTGGAGCCAGCGCATATGTGGTGGCCGAGTACTCTTGTTCAGATCTCTCTATTCCGGTAATTATATATCTTAAATTTTGGACATTGAGATCATCCCAAATTAATGATCTTTAATCCTTTTTCCTCATGTAATTATATGAAAAAATGAATAAGTTAGCCTTAATTTTTCAAGTAAGGATACTGTGAGCCTGTGACCAATGAATCTTCAAGGGGGGTGGTGGTGATTTTCCCTAGGATCACTAGTCTTCGATCTGCAATTCATAACCATTGTATATAGAAATAGCATAGTTGGCCAAGTCATAAACAAAATATAAATTGCCCAAAATCAAAGACAAACTAATAACATGCATCATTAACAAAAGGGCCAACAGCAGCAAAAGGAGAGGAATTGTTGATACTACCTGCAATTTTCAAACCAGTGCAAAGTTTTAGCCAATCCCCCATTTTCTGTGACCAATTAACTCACGGACATCCTGTCCTTATTCTAACAAGAGAGAAAATCTTGAGTCAGACTACCACGTGGTGAGACCATGAGGCCGTTAGCATGTCCTTATTCTATTTTGGCTGCATTCATTTGTCTGATAAATGTCTTAGCAAAAATGACTTTTTTTTTAAGCAAAACAGGACCCCATTAAATTTTCATAATAGATAATTAAGAGTACTTTCCATGTGATATTTTTATCTTTTAGTGATCGCAAAATCATAATCATTTTTTTGTAACTAATTATAAAATGATGTGAGAAATGATATAATCTTCGTCATCTTTAATAACATGGGTATATTCCTTATGAACTTTCAGGACATTGCACGAAAATGAAGAGACGGAGGATGGAAAGCATCGTCTATCACGAGTGAAATTCTTTGTGATAGCACTAGTTTGTAGCTTCTCCTGGAAGTTATTCCCCGGTTATCTCTTCCAAACCTTACAAAGCATAGCATGGGTCTGCTGGGCTTATCCAAAGTCAGTCACAGCCCAACAACTCGGGTCAGGTCTGAGCGGCCTAGGGCTCGGTGCCATAACTCTTGACTGGACAGCAGTTGCTTCTTTCCTGTTCAGCCCTCTCATATGTCCCTTCTTCGCCATCGCAAATGTCTTCGTTGGATATGTGCTCATTATGTACCTAGTCACACCAATGGCTTATTGGGGGCTGAATTTATACAATGCTACAACATTTCCCATATTTTCATCGCATTTGTATACTGCACAAGGTCCAGAGTATAACGTTAGTTTGATTGTTAATGAAAAGTTTGAGTTGGATTTGGCAGCGTATGAGAAGCATGGGAGGATCCATTTGAGCACCTTCTTTGCTGTCACGTACGGGATTGGCTTTGCCACAATTGCATCTACACTCACTCATGTGGCCTTGTTCTATGGAAGGTAATGTTTTCTTCACATAATTGATCAGGTGAGGGATCTCATACGTTTTTTCATACAGAATTATAATGTTCCAGGGAGATTTTAGATCGTTACCGGGCTTCTTCCAAGGGAAAGCAGGACATTCACACAAGACTGATGAAGAATTACAAGGATATACCTTCATGGTGGTTTTACGTGCTTCTTGCTGTCACAATTGCAATCTCGCTCGCACTCTGCATCTTCTTGAAAAAGGATGTTCAGATGCCGTGGTGGGGACTAATATTTGCAGCCGCCATCGCCTTCATTTTCACCCTTCCAGTCAGCATCATCACTGCCACAACAAATCAAGTAATTAATTACCTAGCTAAGAATCTATTTTAGTAGTTATTAATCTCTATTTATTATGCTTATAATTATATATGATAATTTTTACACAGACACCGGGACTGAATATCATCACGGAGTACATAATGGGAATGATATATCCAGGAAAACCTATAGCAAATGTCTGCTTCAAAACCTATGGCTATATGAGCATGACTCAAGCAATTTCTTTCCTTAGTGATTTCAAGTTGGGCCACTACATGAAAATCCCTCCAAGATCAATGTTCCTAGTTCAGGTATTTTCGCTTCTCTCTATAGTCCTATCAACCGTCACAATCGTCATTTTGTAACATTATAGGACTATTTTATAATATTATAAAGTAAGGCAAAAAGGTTCAGAATTTATTTTTTCAGGATCGTCCTGACCCCTACTTTATATGCCATTTAACTGCTATATTATTGGCATTTCAGTTTCTGGGAACCATCATTGCAGGAACAGTCAACCTGATTGTAGCATGGTGGCTTCTATCTTCAGTTGAGAACATATGCCAACCAAATTTCCTCCCACTAAACAGTCTCTGGACATGTCCCAACGACCGTGTCTTCTTCGACGCTTCTGTTATCTGGGGTTTGGTTTCGCCCATGAGAATCTTCGGTTCCGAAGGAAACTACTCAGCTCTCAATTGGTTTTTCCTAGGAGGACTAATAGGACCCTTCGTGGTATGGCTCTTACACAAAGCATTCCCCAACCAGTCCTGGATTCGTCTCATCAACCTTCCAGTGCTCCTCGGTGCAACGGCTTCGATGCCTCCCGCGACAGCGCTGAACTACAACTCCTGGATTTTGGTTGGAACCATTTTCAACTTGTTCGTGTACAGGTATAGGAAGAAATGGTGGCAGAGGTACAACTATATCATGTCAGCTGCCCTGGATGCTGGGACGGCGTTCATGGCGGTTCTGATTTATGTTTCTCTAGGGATGGAGAATGTGAATCTGCACTGGTGGGGTTCCAACCCTGACATTGATCCCGAGCACTGTGAGCTCGCTAAGTGCCCCACCGCCAAGGGTATTTCAGTTGATGGGTGCCCCATATTTTAACTACTCTCACATTTCCTTCAGTTATGTGTACATGTATATGTAATGAAACCATCTCTTATAAGAAATCATCATGTAACTAGTCAGAGTACTAGTGCAACCAAAAAAAAAAATTATCAATGAATATATATATATTGTTTTCTTACCAATTTTTCATAATATTACGGCTAGCAATACCAAATTAAGTTGATTAACCTCATAATTCTTTAATCCTTCAATACAATCGATAAGAATGATTATTTTAATTTATTGTAAAAGAAAACCCTTATACAATGAGAGGTGTTGTCCAAATATTGGTTCCCACTAAATAATAATATGATACAGTCATACATTCATGTTAGTAAACATTAAACTCAAAAGTTTGAGCCGATAGAAAATGACTCAATAACATTATTAAAACAATCTAATACACCACCTCACATGTCAGACCGACAGGGCGATGGGTTTGGCACTAAAAATAGTATTTAAGAACTCTGTCAGACCCTTTCACGTACCAAACTGACAGGCTTAACCTTAATAATAGTATTTAAGCATTCTAAACCAACATGCTTAACATGTGAACCAATCTCAAATAGAGATGTTGATTGCAGTATAAATACATAAACAAATGCATGTGAGAGGACTCAAACCTAGACTCCTAGGTCATACCAATGCCTTGATACCGTGATAGAGAAATTGGCCAGTAAACTCTATTTCACATTATTATTATTATTATTATTATTATTATTATTGAAGTATTATATAAATTCGGGATTTTAGAGGAAGATGGAGAACTCGAACCCACATGCCACAACCTCGTCTTTTTTTTTTTTTTCTACTTTTATTTCATATTATTGAATAGATATAATATGAAACTTATAAATCAACAACACTTATCAGGTTAGGTATACCTAAGAATATTATCGTATAGTTTCCCTAATTATCGTTACCGAGAATTAGTTTTAAAAAAATTTACACTATTTCTCGGTAGCGAAAATTAATGAAACCATACAATAATATCCTCATGTCTCGACCTAATAATTTTTGTATAAATCAAATCATCTATACATAGTTACTAAATCATGAAAATACTCAAATCATATCAAATAATATAAAATCATACCATAATTGATATAGTAACAAACTAACAAATAATTCTTTTAAATAAAAAAATAAACTAACAAATAATAATAAAACTTTTATATATACCATTTTTATGAGCCAGCTGTAACATAATTGGTCATATAAGGATTTTTAAATAGTTCAAAAAAGGACCAAAACAAATTAATATGGAAGCTTCTTTTGTTGACACACATAATTACTGTAATAATTAATTAGCAGTTGACACGAGAATTGAGAACCAAATCTCAGTATCATTCTCGTAACAGAAAAAAACAAACGCGTCACAGATAGAAAGTAGAAACCCCCACCCCAAGTAAAACAGAATCCGCCTAATTTTACTCTTCACGTATATTCATTCCTATTCACTCCCCATCACTGCTCTCACACTCACCAATGGCCTCTCACGAAATGGAAATTGAAATCACTCCGCCAAACGCATCAAAATCCAACTCGGCAACGGGAAACCAAGAAGACGACGACGACAATGTCGACGAAAACGACGACGTTTCTCCAGTCGAACAGGTTCGTCTGACGGTGTCGAATCACGACGACCCAACCCTACCGGTTTACACCTTCAGGATGTGGTTCCTAGGCCTCTTCTCGTGCGTCGTCCTCTCGTTCCTCAACACCTTCTTCGCTTACCGTACGGAGCCGCTGGTCATCTCCATGATCTCCGTCCAAGTCGCGACTCTCCCGGTCGGACGGTTCATGGCAAAGGTCCTCACAAAGACCAAGTTCAGGATTCCTGGATTCGGAGAGCGAGAGTTTTCGCTGAATCCGGGACCGTTTAACATGAAGGAGCATGTGCTGATCTCTATCTTCGCCAATGCCGGTGCGGGATTCGGAAGCGGCGCGGCGTATGCGATCAGTATCGTTGATATTATAAAAGCGTTTTATCATCGGAAAATAAGCTTTTTGGCCAGCTGGATTCTTGTTATCACTACACAGGTCGGTGTTGGTTTTGTCGATTGTTATTATTTTTTTTTATCGATCGACTCTGTCTCTCTCTCTCTCGATTTTGTCTTTTTTTGTTCGTGTGTTGTGGCTAATGCGAGTGATGATGAGTAGGTTTTGGGGTATGGTTGGGCAGGAATACTGAGGAAGTTCGTGGTGGACCCGGCGGAGATGTGGTGGCCGAGTAGTTTGGTTCAGGTTTCTCTCTTCAGGTAATGCACTAATGCTTGTGTTGTTGCATTGTGCTTGGCTTTGTGCATTAAACGGTGTCGTTTTTGCATGAATTGAATTGCATGTAAAACATTCACGTGGGAAATTTTCTATTCCTGTGTAAGATGTTGAGATTTGCAAGGGCAAAATGGGAAAGTTTCTTTCGGTGAAAATATTCAAAAAGCATGGAACTTGTGATAGTGGAATTGAGATGCTACTCTTTCCTATAAATCTTTTCTTGTGAAGGAAATTTTCCACTTTTAGCTGCAGGACTTTAGAAATTATTGCAGTTAATTCATGGAAACTCATAGCTGTATTATATATATATAAATAAATGTTATATCAGTTGAAATATATATAATTTAGTCACATAAAAAATTCTCGAAAAAAATATGGAACTTCTTGATGAATAATGGAATAGAAAGTCTAGAATACATCATATAATCTTATCAAATTATATATAAATGTGTAGAGTGAAAATGAAAAAGGTATATTAAAATTACATGCTTTAATTCTACATTTGAACTAACTTTATTAAATTCTAAATTTGTGTTTTGGTAGTGGAAGTACGAAGTTGATGAAAAACCCATGTTACTTCAATTTACATTTTAACAGGGCTATGCATGAGAAGGATAACACTCGCATGTCAAGAGGGAAGTTTTTCTTGATTGCGCTTATCAGCAGTTTCTCTTGGTATGTGTTCCCAGGCTACCTTTTCCCCACTTTGTCTACCATTTCTTGGGTCTGCTGGGCATTCCCAAACTCAGTAACAGCCCAGCAGATAGGCTCAGGCATGCATGGACTCGGTCTTGGGTCTTTTGGTCTTGACTGGTCAGTCATAGCTTCGTACCTTGGCAGCCCTCTCATCACCCCCTTTTTCGCCATTGTCAATGTCTTTGTTGGCTATTTCTTGTTGATGTATGTCTTGATGCCAATTTCCTATTGGGGATACAATGTCTATGATGCCAAAACGTTCCCAATCTTCTCCTCACATTTGTTCAATTCACAAGGACAGATATATAACGTATCGGGCATTGTTAATGACAAGTTTGAATTAGACATCCCAACATACGAGCAGCAGGGACGCATATACCTGAGCATGTTCTTTTCTGTTTCATACGGCATAGGTTTCGCGGCCATTATATCTACCCTCACACATGTGGCCTTGTTTAATGGAAGGTAATATAATTAATTAGAAACTTTGAATTCATAAGTAGTTTTGTTTCGTTTACATACTGTTCAATTCTTGGTGGTTACATGATCAGAGTTATTGTACAAATGGATTTTTTAACAGGGATATATATCAACAAATCCAAGCTTCTACAAAGGGAAAGCAAGACATCCACACTAGGTTAATGCATAAGTACAAGGCCATACCAAACTGGTGGTTTCACCTGATGTTAGCTGGATCTCTGATACTCTCTCTTGTGCTATGCATTTTCATGAAAGATCAGGTCCAAATGCCTTGGTGGGGACTTATCTTTGCAGCATTCCTTGCATTGATTTTCACCCTTCCAATCAGCATCATAACTGCCACAACCAATGTGGTAAAAATATTGAACTTGAACTCATACTTTTCTCGCCCCCTTAAATTAAAACTATGTTCTGCAGAAGAATCACAAGCTGTCCGGTTTTCAATCAATTGTTTATATTTCATTATGATCTTCTTTGTTTACTTTTTTATATGTTTTATGTATCGCTGCCTCTGCCAGTCACCAGGATTAAACATTATCACAGAGTACATCATGGGTGTCATATATCCAGGTAGACCAATAGCCAATGTCTGCTTCAAGACTTATGGATATATAAGCATGAGCCAGGCAGTTTCCTTCCTCAGTGATTTCAAGCTAGGCCATTACATGAAGATTCCAACAAGGGCCATGTTTGTTGTCCAGGTATATACATTCTTACCAAGACATTTCCCTTCAAGAACACATTGCAAAATAAGTAAATCCATAAAATCATATGACCGAGAAGGACATTAATGCTCAACTGGAATCTTCAATGTCTTAATTCCCTATATATACTTTCTTTTTTTTCTGCTCAAAAAGTTCATAGGAACTATAATAGCTGGAACGGTCAATATTGGAGTGGCATGGTGGCTGCTGACAACCATTGAGAACATATGCCAAGATCAACTCCTCCCTCCTAATAGCCCTTGGACATGTCCTGGAGACCGTGTATTCTACGATGCATCTGTGATCTGGGGTTTGGTTGGACCAAAGCGTATCTTTGGCACTATGGGAAACTACTCAGCTCTCAATTGGTTCTTCCTTGGAGGAGCATTGGGACCTTTCTTGGTATGGGGTCTGCACAAAGCATTCCCTAACCAGAAATGGATTCCATTGATCAACCTTCCAGTGCTTTTAGGAGCAACAGCTGCAATGCCACCGGCTACAGCTGTGAACTTCAATTGCTGGATTGTGTTTGGAACTGTATTCAATTACTTCATTTTCAAGTACCGAAAGAATTGGTGGCAGAGATACAATTATGTTCTATCCGCGGCCTTAGATGCAGGGTTGGCTTTCATGGGTGTTCTTCTCTACTTCACACTAACCATGGAAGAAAGAACCATAGACTGGTGGGGCACAGCAGGCGAGCATTGCGACTTAGCTTCTTGCCCAACTGCTCCAGGTATAACTGCTGATGGATGTCCTGCATACTAGTACTAGATTAAGCTATTTTTAGTTTGTTCGCGTCATTAAAACGGAAAAGAAGGGAAAAAAAAAAAAAAAAAAAACTCTGTGATTTGATCAAGATTCGTAGACAAATCATCTATGGTTATTCTTTTTGTTTCTGTTTGTGTCTTGTATATATTTGGGAACTGCTACACATGATTGACAATTGGAATTAGATGAAAGTGCAGCTGTTAATTTACTGAGCTGGCAATTCTGCATATCAAAATTGAACAGATTCAAATTCAAACCATACTTCCTTTGATAGAAGATAATTCAAGATATTAAAGAAAATTGTAACTCGAACATGGAAAGACCTATAAACTGTGTATATAATATATTTCGAATACAAATTCAAGATATATACAGCAAGGAGGAGATTGTATGATGATAATAATCATAATTGTGTATTATGATCATTTCTTTGAGCCTGTAAGATGATATACAAATGATTCCCTCCCCTTCAACTCTCAATGGAACAAAACGAAAAAAATTAGTTATTTATCTTCAAGCGATTTGGATGAACTAGGAGCAGCATATCTAGAAGAGAAACCGTGAGACAAACAATACTCATCATCAACATCCCAACAGCCTTCATCAAAGTTTTGAGCATAGCTTAAAGGGTCATATCGAAACTTACCAACCAGTTTCGGCTGTTTGGCCCTGAAAACTGCTGCTATATTACAACCTTCACTTTCCTGTCTTGCTCTACTTGTGTCACTCCATACTCTTCTCTTGGTCCATGGCAGCTTCAACTTGAGCCGTCCCCAGCACGAAAGCAGCCCTGCTCCATCTGTGTTGTTAGAAGATGAAGATGGAGCTCTCTCCATGACTTGAGAGCTTGCTTTTTCCGAGAGAAACTCTCAGGCTTGGAAATGGAAAGAAGAATTGTTTGCTAATTTGGAGAATTTGTGGGGTCTTAACTCTTAACTCTTCTTTCTCTGTTTCACTCCCTCCTTTTGTTGAGGATTTTGAGTGTGTGGACTGTGGTAGATAAGATTTGCATAAGCTGATATGGAAAACAAAACAAAGTTGTTTTTAAAATTTAAGGAGAGATTCGAAAAAGGTTAAAACTTAAAAAGAAACCAGAGAAGGAACAAGGAATGATTTGTCATTTGGCTTTTGCCATACAGAATCTGTCTCTGTATTGCATGATTACCCAAAAATAAAAAAAAATAAAAAATTTACTCACTTCTCATTTGTTAGCTTAACTGGCTAGTAGACAAAGGACTTGACTACTATACCCACATGGGCATAATAGAAACAAATTTTAGGAACAACTTATGGTTAATTCAAGATTAATTTTGGGAACAACTTTCATATTTAGGAACCACTCTAACGTTAAAGTTAACGATGAGTTATTTCCAAAAGGATGTTGGTATCATACCAGCACTTTTTTGTGAGTACCGTAACCAGTCTTGTAGACAAAATGTATGTTTAACCCAGTAACTGTGGTATTTCAAGCTTCAACATTTGCAAAAGAACAGGAAAATCAAAACTAAATCATCATAGATACAATATTCTCATTAAAAAAATACTGTTTTAATTAGCATTTTGGTCTATAGTCCCCTTCAATGGCATTTTTCCGCGTATAATTGTTGCCAGGGACAGTCAAAAGAGCGAAGTGTTTTGGCAAGCCACATATAGCTTGTGTTTTACGTCTATCTGTAAGGATATTTTCAGAAGCAATTTAAGGAAAGAGACATACTTGTTTGTCCTTGCACAATTATTGGAACTTGGAAGCATGTACAAAACGAATATCCATGTGTACATCATTGATGCCATTCAAAAACCTTAGGTATACAAATCACTTGATTTGATATTTTTTTGCTTTATTGCTTTACCCCGTAGTGTAGTGTTGATCTTTTCCGATTCATGTGACATATCAGGCTTATAGTACACCACAGTTGACTGCTTAACTCTTCCTTTTGCCGACCACTTTTCTTCTTCTTCTTCTTCTTCTTCTCAGTTTCTCTTGAATTTTTTCAAAAAAATTCTGGAAAACATTTATGCCTCTTTATAACACCTGAAATGAAGTGGAAAGCTAGTGACAAAATGGCCAGAACATGGATATCTGCAGCTAATCATGGACAGCTATAATTGGCTACACATGTATAGTACAAGTTTTGAGGGTTACTGAGGTCCAACCATATCTATGTTGGTGACTCTGTATAGTATATAGCATTGTTGATTGAGCATACCATACTACTAACATATAATTTGAGATTAAGCATAACATCAGTTCTAGTTCGACGTAAGAAATAGCATAAATTCCTCAATGTATCCGGTCATGAACTGATCGAATACCTTCCCTTGAAGGAAGGGAAAGTAAAGCATGAACAAGAATCCTTCTATCAAAGATAAACACAATAGCGATGAGAAGCAACAAAGTGTTCCACTGATGATCATCTAACATATAAACAAACCAACCAAACAACAGTAAAGCTAACATATTTGCTTTAATAACGAAAAAAAAGCAAAGTTACGAATTTCGTTAAGTACAAAGTACAACACTACATCGCAAGCAAAGATAGAATGAGGATAAGCCTACATGAACTATCTACCAAAATTGAACTTTACTTTCACTCTTAACAAAGAGGAAACTAGTATGAGGGCACAATTTACCGGTTATTAGTCCTCTGAGACCATAAGATGGCACATACCGCAAGCTACATCTTGACCGCCACCTGTTCTGCCGAGCTTTGCTTCACAACTCCTTTGGTGCACAACTGATTTAATAGCTCCAAAGCCTCCTTAGCTAAACCTTCATAAGCGATGCCTTCTATTAGAATGGTGTATGTAGCTTCAGTGGGTTTACAACCCCTCATTATCATGTCTGCCAGGAAGTCAATTGCACGATCTGTCTGCCGAGCCTTACAAAGTCCTAACATGATAGAATTGTAGGTGATAACATTAGGCCTGACACCCAATCTTCCAAAGTCGCGGAAAAGCTTAATTGCTTCGTCAACTCTTCCTTCTCTACTAAGCCCACCAACAAGTGAAGAGTAAGTAATTGTGTCAGGCTTGAGACCCTTTCCACGCATCTCGTGCAAAAGTTTCATAGCTTGTTCTGTTTGCCCCACCTTTGAGAGGCCGTCAATGACAGTATTGTAAGTGATCAAAACAGGTGAGCAAGATTTGCTACTTAGCTGGTTAAGTAACTCGACAGCAACATCAACTTTCCCATCTTTGCATAACGCGGTGAGCAGAGTGTTATAGGTCACAATATCAGGGTAACAACCCCTCGATACCATGATTTCCAAATACTCAATCGCTCTATCCATCTTCTTTTCTTTGCAAAACCCATGAAGCAACGGATTGTAACTTAAGGAATTTGGAGGACATCCATGCTTCGGCATCTTCTCCAATATGTCAATTGCTCGACCCAATAAACCCTTTCGGCACAAGAAATTAATCAAAATATTGAAAGTGACAACACTAGGAGAGCATCCTTTGCGAACCATGTCAGCTAATAGTTTCTCTGCATCCATCCACCTCCCAGTGCTACACATGCTACGCAAAATAATATTATGTGTAATCACATTAGGTTGGCATCCATATGAAGGCATGTCATTCAAGAACTTGATTGCTTCATGTAACCTTCCTTCCTTACAAATTCCATTGACAAGAACATTATAAGTAACCACATCAGGTTTACATCCCCTGCTCCTCATTTCATCTAAGAGCTTCATCGCCTGGTCAACCCCACTTTCTTTGCACGTTGCCTCAATCAATATGGTATATGTAATTACATCTGGGTAACACTCCTTCTCCATCTGCCTATTAAGAACTTTCATAGCTAGATTTAATTTCCCACTATCACACAAAGTACGTAAAATGGTATTATATGTAACAACATCCGCAGCAATGCTCATTCGTTCCAAAAGCCGTAAAGCATTATCAATCTCCCCTGACTTGCAATACCCACTAATCAGAACATTGTAGGTTATAATATCAGGAACTGCTCCAGAATCTTCTATAATCTCCATAACCCTAGTCGCCTTCCTAGTCTTACCGAGCTTGCAAAATCCACGAATTAAACTCGTGCAAGGGATAACATCAGGAATATCACCATGATAAATCATGTTCTCAAGAAACTTAAACCCTTCTTCTAATTCCCCATTTCTAACCAATCGACGAAGATGATAATTACTCTCAAAATCCTCTATGTTTTGAGAAGAATTCACATGGTTCGACGAAATATGACCATTACCTAAATGCCCATGAGGGGGTTTCTTATTGTCTTTCAATTTACCATTCAAACTAAGTAATTCAGCCTTTGAAACAGCAAAAACCCGGTTACGCTTTCGCTTAAGAAGAAACCGAGCTTTGCAGCTGCCCACATGGAGTCTCGTTGGACCTAAGTTGAAACCAACTTTATCAACCCTAACAGGAAAAGAACCAGTGTTGTTTCTAGTTGTCTCTCTATGAAGGTGTTGAAACGAACAAAACCCTTCATGGACATGATTTGTAGGTACTATCAAATCCATATTTTCACCTACTTGTGCGTTGAAAATGATAATAATGCTCAGAAATTCATGCTTCAAAAAAGAATAAACATAGTTACAGAGAATGGTTTTTGGAGGGGTTTTTGTAACGGAATATAAATATGAAGTCCTCAAACGTGTTAAAGAAAGTAGTATTAAAAAAGAAAATAAAGAGAGAGGGAGCTTACTGAGTCGGTTATTGAGAAATGATAATGGAGATTGGAGAAGCTATAGAGACAAAGTATTGCCGCCCTTGTTTGTTGCTTATCCAGTTTTGTGTCTTCAACGGTGGGGGTCTCTCAGGTCTAGCCAACAAGAAGACACAATACAAGTAAGGCCAATTGAACCTTGTCCTTGTGAATGGGCTGGACCGGGTCGGCCTGAATTGATATCTCTCTGGAGAGGCCATATTTGGCTATTTGCAACCCCATAGGCCATATATGTACAACATTTTGTAAGCACATTTAAAACTTTTTTTACTATTTACCTAACAGTTTTTTCTTTTCTTTTTTTTTTTTCACTTGAACATTTTTTATTTTTATTTTTGATAATATCTATTAATTCGGGACCAATTTTTTTTTTTTTTAAAGCTTTTGCTATTGGTAGGATTCCAGCCGTTGACATGGAAGTTATTTGCCTAAGCTCCAAGCTCGTCCATCTACCAGCTGAGCTACGCCCATGTTGGCTTTTTTCACTAGACATTTATTATTATTTCATAGTTTTATATTGGCTTTTATCTTTTAAATAGGGGCAAAACCATGATTTTGGCTTTGGGGGGCCGAGACACAACAAAAAAAAAGAAAAATCAAGTTTATACAAAACAAATATATTAATGTATAAAAAACCAAAATGTAATACTACTTAGTCTCATAAATTAATAAATAAAATAAACACAAGCTTTATGAATTAAAATGGAACTCGCTACTCTTTAAAATCTAAAAAATCATTTATAATCGAATCTATAGTCATATTTAATTCTTGTAATTGAGAATCAATTGCAACATAAATATATATATACCGAGTAATACTCCTTAATTGTATAATTATATTGTTGATGGTGAGTTCGACCTCGTATTGCAATGTAACGAGCATTCATATGTTGAACATCTATGTTGCATGTCTCACAACATATAATTTCTTAATTGTTAATATTCATGATATCCGTTCATTATATACATTATTAAATAGAAACAGATGAATAATTTCTTCCTAAAACTGTTATGATCATCATAACTGATGATGCTGCCTCACATCAAACTTTATTAGATATATTGGTTGGGCTAAACTTTAAAGGATAATAATTATGTTTATAATTAAAAAACAATGGGATATGCCAGAGATATCATTGTCTATATAACACATTATAACAATATTATACATGAAAAAATTGTGGAAAATATTATGGTTGGTGGAGCCATGACCTCTATCAGCCTCCACCTATCTCTGCCCCTTCTTTTAAAAGTTTTAAGTTTTTTTTTTTTTTTTCCAAACCATAACATGAAAATAAATTCTAATCAAAACACCAAAACCATCTCTACTTTTCGGAAAATTGTAAAAAATAAAATAAAATAAAATAAAATAAAAAAAAAAAAAATTTGTAACACCAAGCCATAAAGGGTCTACCAGTTTCTATTGAGATCAAATACTATATATACGGTCCAAATATTTACTTCCAAAATCGAGAGATATCTACTCCCACAACACTGAGGAGAAAACTCTCACAAATGCTTGTAAAATATGGATGATGAAACTTGAATCCCCCACTACTAACTTGGAAGGGGAGCTGAAAAATTATAAATTTAGTTCAAGAATTTGAAGAATTAAATAATTTTATCCTTATTATTTCATTTACTATCAAATTAGGCAATTCTAATATAAATTGTTATTAATTGGCTAATTGCTACCTTCTGAAAACCAAATTACTTTGAACTGCAAGATGTCTTTAGGTCCAACAATCATCACTTCACATTCTTGTTAGAAGTAACAACCATTTCTATAATACAGGAGAACCCTTCTAAATTAATATTTTTGGGATCCACCATTAGGTATTAATTTAGAGGGGTTATTAATTCGAAGGGTTTTACCTTATAAAGTGTTAATTTGTTTTAGAAAACGTGTGGAGTCGGTTTTCATGTTTATGGAAGATTCATTGTTTAATTGGTTTTCTTTTTTAGGGAATTTTTTTTTTTCTTTCTTTTTTTTGGTTGCAGGATTCCTTGTATAGGAAAAATTTGTTAAGTAAATTTCTTATTGAAATGTTAAATTTAATTGAAACCTTTTGGCTACAATAAGAAGGTGACCACAATAACTTGAGGACAATTCAAAATATGAAAGATGAAGTCAAAAATATCAAACGTGATGGCCTTGTACAAACTAGCATCTTGAAGTACTTTTATAGTTCTTGAATATCAGTAATATAATTTGTATTTTTATGAAATTATTAATTGATACGACAGTCAGGACCGAAATTTTACACTAGGTTTTAAAAAGAAATTATTAATTATTACGATAGAAGGGTTTATTAATTTTTTACACTGACCCGAGTCGGGACCGAGATTTTTTATTAATATAAAGAGGTTATTAATTTATAGAAGATTAATTTACAGGGATTCTACTGTATGTCCATGATTGTCATCATAAAACTCAATTACAGTTCCATTTCTCTTGACACAATCTCTCAAGCATCGATTGTTATCAGAGCCGAGCAATGAAAATGGACCTTGAGCAACGGTTAGAGAGGTCAGAGAAAGCAATGGAGTTTCTTTTAACTAGGTAAAAGGAGATCATCAATAACACAGACAAACAACCAAGATATTGTGTATTAATCCATACAATTCACCCTCTCTATATATATCACAATCATATAATTGTAACTTGTAATCATGTGCTGTAATCAATTGGCTATTTAAGTAATTCAATCGGATAAGAATAAAAATAATATTAAAAATTGGAAAATGACAGAAGAACAGACACGTAAACAAAAAAAAAATTGCACGTTGTTAAAATTAACTTAAAAGAGGTAGGTAATTGTTGGGTGAAGATGGAGAATGTTGCAAGATTACCAACATGGATTTGATTAGTGCCAAGTGCCAACCGGACAACAATAATCTAACTTCTCTTTTGTGTTCCAATACAATATAAGTAGGTTTGTGTGTTTGATAGATAGTCAATGGAGACAGAAGAAAAAAACCTGAAACTTCTCACCAATCCCATGTTGCCATTTGCCACCAAGCTTTCAACAAAAGGTTAAAAGCCTACCTCATTCATCGAAGCACTTTTACACGTGGTCATCTTTGGGTCTGGTTTTTTAATATTTAATGTTAATTTTGTAATTACGGGAGACTTGGTGTTTGACAAACTAGAAAATTCTGTGAATTATAAGATTACTACTGTGCTGTTAGATGTTTTGTTGTCGCATTAATTAGGTGTCGGTCATTAAGATTTTTCTATATTTTAACGTTTGAAAATTTTGCCGGATATTGTTGTGTTGCGTTGGATGATGCATTGTGAAGGAGCGATTAGATCACCATGTTCATTGACGAAAGACATTGATTTTCTCTCAACTGTTTAACTCTACCTATCTTAGTTGATGAAGACTAAGGTGGAGTTTGTTTTTTGTTCTGAAAACTTAAAGTTCTGAAATGGGTCTGAAGTCCGAGTAATATGTTTGTTTTTTATTTTCTGAAGTCTGAATTGAGTGTTAAGCTGTTTGTTTTAAACACATCTGAAAACCTGTAATTTGACATTTATACCCTTACCTCATTGATTGTTATATATTATTGTATTTATTTATTATGTACTTATATCTTATTAATCCAAAAATAATAAATCCCTATTTAAATAAAATTATAGTTCCTTTTTATTAATATTCCAACAAAATATTATTTTTATATTAAATAAAATTATATATATTATAATTAAAGTTTGTGAAGAACTATAGTAACCAAATTAAAAAAAAAACACAGCAAACAGGGGAGCCACATCTCAACCTTAGACAAGGCGAGGGGACCACCTACACCAAAAGGGCCAAAAAAAACAAACAAATTAAAAGCACACAAAACATAACAAGGAAATAATATATTTTGTAAAGGGCAATTTGGACAAAAGAAAATTAAAGTAAGGTGAAGTATATCAGACTTCAGATAAAAGTCCAAAAATTGAGCTTTTTTTCCTCAGACAAATTTCGCCCATTCTCAGACTTAAGTTGTCAAAAAAAACAAACAACAATGTCTTCAAAGTTAACTTTAAGTTCTCAGAGGAAAAAACAAACAAACTCTAAATCGACGAAGTTTATAACATTAAAAGAAAGTAGGGTGATTGAATAATTTTGTGTATATTTCTTTGTACAATGAGTAATTTTTTCTCAAATTTCTTCCCAAATGGCATTGGCACGTGAGGTGTCAGCATCTTGTAAATTATGAGATTATATGGTGAGTGATGTGATGTTAACATTTCACGTGCCAACAACATTTAGGAAAATTGTTGGGAAGTTTAGCATTACTCTACATTTATATAATAGCTTGGTAACTAAGTCTAAGAAATTTACAATAAGAAAAAAATTAATGTCTAGATCCTACGTCAACAATAATTACATATAAAGAGGCAAAGAATAGTCAACGGTGTAATCAAAGCAAATCAACTCCTTATGTAAGGTAATAACAATAATAATTCTGCAATCAATCTTTATCAAAGTCTTCTTAGAAAGCGACTCCTTATGGAAGGTAATCATGATAATAATTCTACAATTAATCTTTATCAAAGTCTTCTTAGAAAGCGACTCCTTATAGAAGGTAATCATTATAATAATTATGCAACCAGTCTTTATGGAAGATAATCATGATAATAATTCTGCAATCAATCTTGGTCAACGTTTCCTTGTATCATGGTTATAATGTTATTTCTAACGTATAATATCTAGACATGACAAGGTAACTAATATTTTGATTAATGCAATTTAAAATTTACGTATCTTTCATTACTGGGAGTACAAATGGACATTAAAACAAAAAATTTGAGAGGAACCAAACTGAAATCGCAATATTTATAAGTAGTTTTTAGAAATTCAAGGCCGTGTAGGTCTCATCCCTTCACTACCATTGGATATAACTCCACACTAGCATACTGGAAATTGAACCCACAACAATTGTACATAATAATTTGTGAGACTTGAACCCGTCACTATAAGTATCGAAGGGAAATTGTATGCCATTTGAACTAATATGAGATGTAATGTTAAAAAAAAAATAAAAAATAAAAAATAAAACCTATTTTTTATATAAAAATACTTTCAAATGCATCATAATTCATAAATCAATTATAAGTGTAAGAATGTTGGGTATAAGAAGATACGTAGGCTGTGCTATCATACCTTTGATGCCTTTCATTATTATTCACTTTAAAAAAATATCATAATATTAGTGAATCTTCACATAAAAAAACGTGTCACTTTACAATGTTCATCCCACAAAAAAATCTATGCCATGTGGCACATGAACACAAAATATCTTCGTCCTTGCACAGTAATTAAATCAGACAATTATTATAAACGTAAAAACTAAAAACTTATCAAATTAATATTAAAAAAAAGTGGACACGTGTCCGCGACAGGTAGGTAGCGCACCTTTGTTTTGTACTGTTTTTTATTTTTTATTTCTGTTATCGCTTTAGATTATTTAATTTCTGTGTATAGAACTTTCTTTTTGATTAGAAAAATGAGCCTATAATAAGGTTGAGATTTTAAGGATATCAACTACGTGTTCGATTTATATTCGTTCAAAAAAGACACGTTACGAGACCTAATATTTGAGTCGTTGTAGGTGATTCTGCGTGGTCAAATGGTAGGCCGATACGTGTCCCAGTAGGTTCGTCCTAGAAAAGATTTTCCGCTTGGCGCCGTTAGTTTGCCAAACCGGGGAGCGGAGCCTCACGTCTTTTTCAATCTTGGCGTGGAAATGGCTGCGGCTTGGCTTGAGCTGATCGCCTGGTCGGTGCTTCTAGAATGCTCAGCAGTCGGCAGTGACGCGCTGTTCACTTGAACCAATCATTAAAAGGTCATTTGATTTTTTTCTTTAAATATGACTTTTTTTTTTCTTTTTTTTTTTTGATATTATTATTTTCTCCCTTGACTTATGAGGTATTAGTCATTTTACACCCTCTAGTTTTAGTAATGACCATTTTACACCTTCCGTTAACTTCTTAATAAAAATACTATTATACCCTTCTATCTCTCTTTTTCAATTTTTCATTTAATAATAATAATAATAATTCAACACCAAGTCATAAGTCGTAACATCATCCCCAGATTCAATATTTTCATATTCCAAACCTGCAAAAAGCCACGTTCAACACACCACACCAGAAAAGCAACATCAATTTGGAAACTTGAAACCCAAAATACAAATCAAACCCAAAAAAAAGAAACAAATCAAACCCAGATAAAATACTATTTTGGAAACCTAAAAAAAAAAATCAAACCGCCTAAAACATACTATTCTGGAATCGAACCCACCCAACCCCACACTGCTCTCTCAGCGCAGACCATTTCCGCACAGCCATGACCTCTAGGAAAAACACCCCAACAAACCATAAGCAACACAAAAATCACCACCCCCTATCGAAATCAACCACAACCATTGCCTTAAATCGAAATCAACCAACCACTGCCCACACCCTAAATCAAAATCACCTAACCACAACCACCACCCCCAATTGAAATTGACCACAACCACCACCCCTAATCCAATCCCAGAAACCAAATCCCTCACTAATCACCCATACCTAGAGAAAGAGATGAATAGAGTAGTAGGGAGAGAGAAAAAGAAGAAGAGAGTGGTGGGAGAGGAAGAGAAAGAAGAGAAACGGGGAGAGAGAGAGAGAGAGCGCACGTCAGGGAGAGAGTAATAGAAGAGAGTAGTGGGAAGAGAAATAAGAGTGTAGGCCTGTCGAGGAGAGAGAAAGAAATTAGGTTTGAATTGATTTTTTATTTTATTTTTTATTTTATTTTTATTATTTTTAATAATATTTAACTATACCCCATTAAGTTACGATTATACCCTTACCTACATAACATAATATTTTATTTTATTAACAGAACAATAACGGCAGGGTGTATTTTGACTATTAACTGAAATTAAAGGGTGGATTCTAATCATTACTAAAACTAGAGGGTGCATTTTGACCAATGCCTCATAACTCGATGGAATATAATAATGTACCTTTTTTTTTTTTTTTTTAAATATTACAAGAGGTTTTTTTTTATTATTTTTTTTTATTATTTTTTTTTTTTAAGGGAGGACTTGAATCTACGATCTTGTAGTGTATGTGTGAGGAGTTTACCACCGGACCAATCTCATCTTGTCAAATATGACTTCTTTGTGTTGTAATAATTTGTCAATTACAAAATGAAAATTTCAATTGGATTTTTTTTTTTTTAATGTTTAAATAAAGTTATGAACATAATAAATTTTGAATATCTTTTATCATGAATTTTACCTTTTGTCAATGGTTGCACTTAATTTGTTTTCAGTTCTTTAAATCATTTTCTATTTAAGTTTTTAAAATCATTTTTTACTTTATTCGATTTATTAACTTTTTTTAGCAGATTGGAATATAAATTAAATTTATATTTCCTCATTCTCAAGTTAATGTTAGTATACAATAGCTCAATATGGTTTTATAGTAAATGACACTTATTTAATATGACAATGTTATAAGTTCAATTGCCGAACCAAAAGTAGTATATTAAAAAAAGAAAAAAACGTTAAAGTTTATAAATTTGTTATCTTGAATAATTAATTCCTTAAATCATTGTTTGGATTTATATTCTTTTTTCTTTTCTACTCCATGCATTAAGAATATTGATTTTTAATGAAATTTTAAATTTATGCTTAATTGCTTGTATGCATAATGCGTTGGTTACCACATATCCTAACTAATATTGTGGTTTTAATCCCCTTTATATTATATGATCACATTGAGTTATAAATTTATAACATATATATACCGAGAGACAATTTAATTTAAGTCATGTGATCTCTTAGGAGCGTAGTTCAGCTGGTAGATGGACGAGTTTAGAGCTTGGATAAATGACTCTTAAGTCAACGGTTCGAATCTTACCAATAGCAAAAATCTTTAAAAAAAAAAAAAAAAAAAAAAAAGAAGTCGTGTGTTCCCTAAAAAAAATAAATAAGAAGTCATGTGATTCCCATTCCCCGTTTATTATAAATATATGCATTATCATTTTATTAAAGGAATATTACTATAAAATAAATTTAAAAACTAAACACAAATTAAAATAGTAAACATCCTATGATTATTAAAGACTTAGATGTCAATTAATTATGATAACTTATATCATATTTTGTGCTTAATAATATGATTATCAAATTATGTTATTATATTAGAATAACAAAATTCTATCTTTTGATAATTTACATAATATTATTATATATATATAGTCTTTCTACTATCAGTTTGTTATGATATATTACTGATATAAAATATATCAGGATGAAGAATATGGACCATGGATTATGAAGAAGTTTTGACAAGTGTATACACTTTGAGTCAAAGTATGTAAATCTAATGGTACACATTTCTTCGTCCTGATATATTTTATATCATGACGAACTGACAATAGAAAAATTATATATATATATATATATATATATATATATATATATATATTAATATACATATTATCTATTATCAGTTCGAACTGACAATAAATATATCAGGACGAAGAATGTGGACCACTAGATTTACATACTTTGACTCAAAGTGTATGCATTTGTCAAAACTTCTCCATAATCTGTGGTCCACATTCTTCGTCCTGATATATTTATTGTCAATTCGAACTGATAATAGAAAGACTATATATATATATTATATAATGGGTTAGAGTATATCAACTCAAAATTTGATTCAATTGTTTGATTTCAATATTACCTCAACCACTAGATTAAAGAGAAAATGAGTAAATGAATGATTGAGATATTGAAGTCAAAAAATTGAGTTAATATAATATAACCCCTAAATAATATACCAATGAATCATTTCTTTGAAATATATTTATTCTCATAAAAAATTATCTAACACGGATTTATTTGTCGAGGAAAAAAAAAAATCTTTAATCATTTATTTCGAAATTTCTGTTATTTATTATTATTTTTTATTTCACTTGCCATCAAAAAAACCAGAAAAAAAAATTATTCCAAGCCAGTCTCGCGCCAAGTGGAAAAGCTGGAGTCAAAGGCTTTGAAACCGACTCAAATTATTTAAAGAAATAATGCCTGCTTGCTCCGCTGAAACATTAGCTGTCCCAAAAACTCAGAAAAGCGATTTAGGAGAATCCGAAACCCTAGGTATTCAAAAATAAAAATTAAAAAACAAAAAAACTAATTACACAAACCCCCCTGATTTTAGGTCTAATTACAGCTAAATGGATCTGTTGCTTGAAATTACACAAACCTCCCCTACCATACGTTGATTTGCATTAAACTTAACAATTGACCAAACTTTTAGGATCAAATGACTTGAATGCCCTAATTTGTATTATTTTATTACCTAAAATAAATAATTAAACAAATATGATCTAATATATAATAAAAATTTAAAAATTTAATAAAAAGAGAGGATAATGTTGTATTTTTTTTTTCGATATTTATAAAAAAAAATGGCCAATATTTTTTTTTCGACATCTATCACCACCCATTTTCAACTAAAGAGAAAATCATAATCATCCGAGTTTTTATTTTTTATTTTATTTTTTTTTAAGGTTCAACACCTATTTTCAACAAAAGAAAAAAAACATTCACAATTGAGCTTATTTTTTTTTTTCGAGGTTCATCACCCATTAAAAAAAAAAGGGATCCATGAAGGATTTTTATAAAAAATGGGTGATAAATATCGAAAAAAATAACAATATTATCCTCATCATTTTTATTAAAATTTTAAATTTTTATTATATATTAAATAATATTTATTTAATTATTTATTTTAGGTAATAAAATAATACAAATGGGGGCATTCAAGTTATTTAACCCTAAAAGTTTGGTCAATTGTTAAGGGCCAGTTTGGTATTGCTGTAACTTTTATAATAATCACTGTTAGCTGTGATGAAAGAATAATCAGTTGTGAAGTTAATCAGCAGATGTTTGGATAATTAAACTTTTAAAATTACTGTATAACTCAAAAGCAGTATACATATGTTTGGTAATTTTATTTTAAAAGTACTGAAATTAGTTACAATGACTAAAATAAACATGATTTTAGAACTTTATTTCATTTTTTTCATTAATTATATTATATTAAATCAATATTATTTCCAATATTTAAATTGGAATTTTTTTTTCATAAGAACAATAAAAATATTTTTAAGAGATTTTATAAATCAAATCAATATTTAATTAGAATCTTTAATTCTTAGATGAAATAAGGTATGTAAATGATTTTAATTTGATTTCATAAGGATAATAATGATATTTTAAATGATTCATTAAATATTGAAATAGATTATTCTATAATCACTTTTAAAAAGTAACCATCCACCTACTACTCAAAATCACTGTCAAAATTTGTCAGATTATCAATTAATCACTTTTGGAAGTTTTACCAAACATCATTTTATGCCAAAATTATAAAATAAGCTGATTTTAACTTCTCAAAAGCAATACCAAACTGGCCCTAAGTTTAATGGAAGTCAACTTATGGTAGGGGAGGTTTGTATAGTTTTGAGTAAAGGTCCATCTACCTGTAATTAGACCTAAAGTCAGTGGGGGTTTGTACAATTAGTCCAAAACAAAAAACAGAAAAAAAAGAAAAAAAAAAGAAAAAAGCGAAGAAACGCAAAATTACACAGTTTGATTACGTGTAATAGTGTATAGATCAGGTGGGGGCATCCCCAGTGTTTTTATATATACCCTTTCAAATTGTTCTCCCAGATATTTTCCATCTCTCTACACCTCTCTCTCTCTCTCTCTCTCTCTCTCTCTATTCCTTCTACGATTTCACTCTCCTTTAAACGAGCAGATCTCCGATCATCCCTTTCACGTTTTGTTTTCTCATCGGACTTCAATTTTTTCTTAGATTTCGGTCATTTGTTTTCGCTAGGGATTTGCATTTTTATGAATTTACGTTTATGCAATCGCATTTCCAGCTCAGTTTCAAGCTTAATGCTGCCTCCTTCGCTGTAATTCGTTTCTCCAATCTGTTATGAGTTTTGGTTTTGAGGTAATTTTACCTTATTTTTAATGAATCCGTGCGTTTTCATCAAAATGAAATGCGTTTCTGCAATCTGTTCTAAGTTTTGTCTAAGATTTGTTTGGCTTCTGAGAACCTTTGAAGGAAAATAAAAGCACGAAGCAAACTGAGAACTGATTGCTTCGTTGCAGATGTTTTGGAAACCCTAGCTGTTTGTAGATTTAAAGTTTTCGATTAACAATATGTATTTTCTCATAATCTGACCGAGTGTTGCGGTTTATATTTTGTGTTGATGAATTTAGTAGCACTATTTTGTTGTAATTGATTATTTTTTGTAGTGTATTTCTTTGTTCAGCTGATATTTATTTCATTTTTGAATATTTTCAGGTATTAAGTAGAGGAAGAGTGGACTTTAATTGGAGGAAGATTTGCGTTTGGTTTTCAGGTCAGTCATGATTCTCTTCTCTTCTTTTAAGTATCTTTTTTATTTTCTTTTGTTGGTTATGCATAGTGTTTAGTAGTTAGTACAAGTTGCTTTTTAACTTGTTGGGACTGTTTTGAACTTTAATTGAAAGCACTCAATTGTTTTTCTGCTGAGATGTGAAATATATGTCAGATTATACTCGTTTTGGGCACAGTTATTAACTTTTACTAGGCTGACATTCCATTAGAATTGTACTACTACCATATTTTATGGCTTTATTGCTGGAGAATCATCATGGTTGTGACTGATTAGTCTCATAAGTTAATCCACGGTTTTCTCAATCAAGGCTGTCACTAAAAATCACATAAAATATTGAGAGGACCATCATTTTTTTTTGGATATACTTAATTTGTGAAAAATTAGATATTAGTAAGTTATTAACTTGCAGCATTGGATGGGTGAAATAAAGTTTTGTTCAGGCCTAACCCGTAGCTGTTATAGTTCAGTAAAAAAAGAAACATATCACATGTTCACTGTTTCAGTATGCACCAATGTGATTATGTAAATTCAACATATATTTAATTAATCCATTACCATTTCTTTGATGGAAAATTAATAGTAAGAAATCTTCCCAATCTTTATTGTCTCTTTGTTTTGCTTCTTGCCTTCTTCTTTGGTTTGGGGGTGGGGACTGGGGAGGTTATTGAAACTTCTCCCAATGTTGGTGTGTTTATGTTTTCAATATTTCAAAGATCTTGTTATTGATGATGATTAATTATGGTGAATGTGTTGGTGTGGCAGTAATATTTTTATAACATATCATAATGAAAAGCACAGTAATGCATGTTTATATTTTCAAGTTTGTAATGTTTTGTGCTCTTTATGGCCTTTCCCTTTGCAACCAAGTATAGTTTCACTTTACTCAGCCTGAAGAATTGGATTTAAGAATTGTGTATCTTTTGGTGTTCACTATGTAATTTTAATTAGATTACTGTTGGTAGCTACTGAAAGAATGATTATTTAAAGCTGTGCGATAGTACGCTGTCGTGGAAAATTTTGATTTTATTTGGCGGTAGGTGACAGTGGGTTTTGGTAATGTCGTGAAAAAAAGAGATTGTTTTGATCTTGAATTCATAAGATATTGTAGCGGTATGGAAACTTTGTGAAGATATGCTAGAGACTCGAGATATGAGAAGAGCGAAAACCAATTTTTTTTTTTTTTTTTTTTTTTTTAATCTCAAATTTAGTGTTCAAAAAAGCGTTAGGTGCTAGTCGGGCGGTGGCCCAGCACCAAGCGCCTAGGTAATTCCTCTGCGGCTTGCTGACAACGGCGACGACAAGACGAGGAGTTGCTGGTTGGAGGAGTTGTGGAGGCGAGAGTGAGTGTAGACTGTTGAGCGAACAAATAAGAGAAGAGAAGAGAAGAGAAGAAGAAAAAGGTTTTTTAAATGAATCCCAAAATGACGTCATTTTGGGATTGATTAAAAAAAATCTGCAAAACAATGTCATTTTGGCCTCTCTTTTTTCGAAAAAAAAAAATTGCCTAGGCGGTCATCATCGCCGCCCAGGCCACTTCGTCTCCGCCTAGGACGCTTGGCGCCAATTAAGCACCAGATCGCCTAGGCTCGCCGATTAGGCCATAATCAACACGGTCAATGGCTGCCTAGCGTGTAGGCAGTGCCTAGTCTACGTTTTAGAACACTATGCAAATTATATGTAAAATAACTACTTTCTCCATGGTAAAATGGTTATAGAATTTTTGCCCAAACAAGTATTGATGCCAATAAAGAAAATTCTATATTTATAAAAAATAAGAACAATAGAATTGAACGTGAATAATGAATGAAAGTAAAAGGATTAGATGGAGAATGTTGAAAAGCATAATCAAGTAGTACTTCACAGTTTATCAAGTCACGTTCTAGGAGATCATTTAAGCCTATAAAGTGTTCTCTATTTTTTCATGATTTTCAAGTACCATTATGACTTGATGATTTCTCCATATTGACTTTGGAAGATCCCTTAACAAGAACATATACTAATACAAAGACCAATCATATCTTGCTGCAATAGAGGAAAGAGTTCTACCAAAATTGGTTCTAGCTATTAGAGATAAATTGGTGCACACTATATATCTAACTAGACCGTTTTACTACGATTCGTGCCCTCAGGTGTTCAATTGAACCATAAGGGATGGTATATATATGTTGACTGTTGTGTTTTTGACTCATCAAAACCCAAGTCAAGGCTTAAGAAGGAATCCTATTTGGATTAGGAGAAAATAAAGTGTGCACATAATTTCCTATTGGGATTAGGAGATTATATTTTCTCAAGAGTCCCAAATCAACTAGGATTAGGAAATAAGTTAGCTTTTCCTATTCTAAAAGGATTTAGGAGTCCTATTCTAGCAAGGAATGTAACCCAAGTCCTATATCTATAAATAGGGCTGTTGGGAGCTTATTTTTAACATAGAAAAACAGCAAGCATACAAGGGGTAGAGAGCAAGAGTGATAGAGAGGTTCTAGCAAGGTTTTGGGGAATTAGCTAAGGGGTTTCAATAAGTATCTTGTAGCCAAGCGTTTTTCTTCATAGTGCTAGTGATTTCTCTAGAGAGATCACACGAGGACATAGGCAAAGCTAGCCGAACCTCGGTAAATTCTTGTGTTTGTGTGGTGTGTTTTCTTTATTGTTCATACTTTATTCCGCATATTCGCATATCATTATCCTATAAGTTTATCACTGTAGTCTATCGAGAAAACACGATCAATAAGGGAGGCTAAAATCAACATTGACAACTGACCATTTGTCTTTTTAGTGGTTGACGAGTAAGCTCTTATGTCTAGTTTGGACAAAGAGAAGGCGGATTATGAAAGTAAAGGAGCAACACAGCGATAAGAAACAAAGAAGAATTAAGACATCGAGTACAAGAGCATGTATCCTTTCATAATGAATGTGGCCATGTGCAAAGCACATGGTAATGGGACATTAATGAGATGTTGGAGATAGAGTGCAAGGAACAACATGTCTTGTTTTAGATCTTTGGTGACTTGTAATGGAGGAGAGTACATAATCCACTATTACTACAATACACTTAGCAACGCAAGAGGGCAAGCAAAGGCAAAGAAGGATGAATGTCCTCGCTTCATTCAAATAATAAAGTCTAAACCAACAATTTCTTTGTTGGAAAAGAAAAGGAATTCACATTAAGTCCAAATTGATACCATATTCATTGAAGAACAAATGATTTTACACATTTCAACATCGTTACTCATGAAGAATGATATTAAGTGGAATAGTTAGACTTTAGAAGTCTTGGAGAATGAAGTGGCAGAGGATTATCGGCCGAGGATAAAACAAGGGTATTATCTTCAAAACTGATTTCAAGCTTATTTTGGGATTTTTTGCTTCATGGTACGATGTTGGGATTAAAAAGAGGTTATGAATCATAGACGACTTTGGGCTTCTAGGTGAACTTGGGCATGGGATCTTGTATCTTATTTTTTCTCTTTATTTTGGTGGTGGATGGATCGAGTAAAATCATGGAAGAGGCAAAAATGATCAACTTGGTGGGTAATCTTTGCATAGATTGAGAAAGTTTAATAGTTTATCATATTTAATTTGAAGACAACATGATCATCTTCTAATTTGGGATGAAGGAAAATATCCAACCTTAGAATGAATGAGGTATGATCATTCATTCCTTTGATTGGATTTAGCAATTAAAAATTTACTCGATTAGAAGCTTGTTAATTAGTATCAATTTTATTAAAGTAAGTTGAGTTCTTTGGTTATTTCCCTTGCTCATGGTGTGACTTATTGTGAATTGAAATATGTAGGTCTTTCAATGAGGTTAATTCTATATCTTTGAAGTTCTGACTTTTGGTTTTGGGGTAGAATTGGGAAAATGTTGGATGATTGAAAATAACCTTTCATCCGAAGGGTGTTAGTAACCATCCGACCCAAAAGCTTAAGCTAATAGGAAAGAGGTTCAGAATAGTATATAAGCACTCTAATAGTGGGGATAATCAGCTTATTGAGGGTTTTAGAAAGTGCGGTTAAAAGAATTGAAAAGATCACGTGGGATTTACCATTGGGGGCAGTGTTCTAAAAAGCACTAGGCGATAGTCAGGCGGTGGCCCGACACTTAGGTAATGGTTTTGGGGTAGAATTGGGAAAATGTTGGATGATTGAAAATAACCTTTCATCCGAAGGGTGTTAGTAACCATCCGACCCAAAAGCTTAAGCTAATAGGAAAGGGGTTCAGAATAGTATATAAGTACTCTAATAGTGGGGATAATCAGCTTATTGAGGGTTTTAGAAAGTGCGGTTAAAAGAATTGAAAAGATCACGTGGGATTTACCATTGGGGGTAGTGTTCTAAAAAGCACTAGGCGATAGTCGGGCGGTGGGCCGACACTTAGGTAATTCCTCGGCGGAGTTGTGGAGGCCTAGGAAGAGAATAGAAAAGGAGAAAAGAGGAGGAAGAAAAAGATTTTAGGGTTTTTAAAATAAATCTCAAAACGACGTCATTTTCTCAAATGAAAACACAACTGCCTATGCTGCCTCGTCTCCACCTAGGACACCTAGCCTCACCGATTACCCCTTAATTGGCATGGCCGGTGGCCTCCTAGTGCCTAGGCGGGCGTTTAGGGTGAGTTGCAGAATAGTTTGGGGGTGCTTGGGTGAATGGGAAAAAAGCCATCTAGTTAATTGGGAGATTGGGACTAGGTTTGGAGCTAAAGGTGGTCTTGGGTATTATTGGAGGAAGCTTGGCATTTCTTGGTAAATGGTTGTGGAGGTTTTAAATAGTTTGGGGGTGCTTGGGTGAATGGGAAAAAAAGCCATCTAGTTAATTGGAAGATTGGGACTAGGTTTGGAGATAAAAGTGGTCTTGGGTGTTATTGGAGGAAGCTTGGCATTTCTTGGTAAATGGTTGTGGAGGTTTTAAAGTTCTTAGCCTCCATGTTTTCATGGCTTACTTTTCTCGAATCACATTTTTCATCTCGAAGTTATGTTTACTATACCTCTTCTCCAAAAGGTTAGATTTTGAGCTTTAGAAAGCATTTGAATGATAGAATTGTTTCGATAAAGGATTCTCTGGGAGGGGGTGTTCACGTGTAAAACATATTTTAAATGGCTTGTGAATGATTCCTCTATCCAAAATTTTGAGCTTTACAAAGGTTATTTGGAAACCCAGTTGCTTGGCAAGGTTAAGATATTGGTTTGGTTGGCACATGGAAAAGTTATTACTAAGTATATATTTTCTTTTATTATTGTGTGATGTTCAAGAATTGTTCGAAGCATATTGATATGGGTGGCAATTCATTTTATTGTGTTAGAATCCACACCCTATCTTGTTAAAGTCGCTTTGTGTTCAAGGAGAGGCAAAAATTTTGTCACCTAGTCATGTTTGTATTAATTAGAGGTTTTAGCCGCTGGCCCGGGAAATATATAATGCAAGGATTTTATGATTTATCTAGTAATTTGAAGTTTCTAGTTGAAATGGTGCTCGGATCCCCTTTTGGGATATTGTTGGATTGATTCTTTATGCTTGAGGTTTCCAAGATAATATATGTTTTGCTTCACACGAAGTGCTTTAATTCAAAGTAGATTGGAAAGGTCATCTTAATTTAAACGATTTGATTTTAGGAGAAACTTCAATGATAAAAGCCTTCACCTCCCAAAACTAAAGATAATTTTTTCCAGTTTATCAACTATTTCCACTATTTTCAGCATTTTTGTTTTATTCAATCTTATCAATGTTCTTAAATTTGGAGAGAGAGAAAGAAAGGGTAACAAATTCTTAAGGAGATATAAAAGACACCTCTCATTTTCTTTAGAAATTACGGAGGGAAATGAAAGGAGAGGAGTAGTTAATGCTTTTGGGATAAAAAATATACAAAATGGAAACTGTTTGTTGTTTATATAAAAAATATCCATACGATGTCAAATCGTTTAAATTTCTTTGCAATTTAAATAAAACCCATAGTTTTAATACTTGGGTTCATTTCAATTGTGTGATAAATTTAATTAAATAATTAATTTGAATTAAGTCAATATTTAAAATCCTATTGTCATACTAAATTATGGTGAAAAGATGTTGGATTTCAATGGAACTTTGTATTTAACATTTAAAAATCTGGAGCCATTACTTATTTCTATAAGATATTATTTAAATTCATTTTTCTTCAAACATGTAAGGCCTCTATAGTTATTTTATTTTAATTAATTTTCATATAGTTGTAAAGATGAAATCTCTTTTTCTTTTTGTGTACCAGATTTGAAATCATTTTTACCAAAAATTTGCTTCCAAACAAAATATTAAAGTCTTGCTATGGTGAAGAAATAAGCATACATAAAAATGTTCTATAGGTACTGTTGGGGCAATGAATTTATGGAATATTATTGAAAGGCTTTATTTGCTCATTTTTAAATATTTTTCTTCTTCCCCCTATACTGAGTTTGAGGATTTCATTCTCTTTCTTTTTTCCTCATATTATGTCTTTCACTTATTTTGAACCTATCTTGGTTCATGTTAAATTTGCTATTTCCTGAATGACATTTGAAGGAGCAAGTCAAATTTATCAGGTTGTTTCTATAATTCAAAAAGTCTGAATAACAAATTTGGTGTTCTTCTTTTAAATTGATGGTGTAAGGACCTTCCATAGCAACAAAGGCGTCTCAACTCAATCTAGTTGAGTATATCAGTTAATTCGACTAAGTTATATACTTATATGTAATCTTTGTTCTAGGATCATGTTGTTGGGATGCATTAAATTGTTAGACATTACCTGTTTAGTGCAACCCTCCTCCTTTATCCGGGCTTGGGACCGGCTGTGTATGCAGGGCTAGAAAACAAACACAGGCGGAGTTATTGCAGCATGAATTATGCTGTTTTTCCTACATAGGGGATTTTTATCCAGACCATATACTTCTGTTATTATTTTGTGTATGATACTTTTTTGTTGGTCTGATCTTTTCAAAAAATTTCTTTTATTAATCAATCTCAATATTCTTGCAAGTCTGTCACTTTCTTTCTTTCTTTCCTTGTTTATTTCTTATAAAAAGATAGTCACATTCAAAAACTTAATTATGCATCAACGACTTTAAATTCTCTGTAGCATATGTCTAAACTCATTGTATGTGTTTGTAGCATTCTAATCAAACACAACATGGATTTTTATTCTGAAGATTGATCATGAGATAAGTTAAAACCTATTGGAAATTGTGTAGAGGTTTTAGTTCTTAATATTCAGGTATGATGGCTTCTGTCTCAATTATTCTTTAGTTTTTCTAATGCTGAAATCCAGTTGTTTCCATTATTCCTCCCAAGTGTGTGTGTGACTATGCTAAACGACCTTGCTTCTTTTGAAAAGATCCTGTCTTGTAAACCTCATATAAAATTTTATTTCCAAAATGCATACTTCAGTTTCTAACCATATGTATGTGGATGATTTTGTCCTACAATGAATGGTGGATTAGATAATCCAAATTCTGTATCAGAGTCCAATGTTTGTGTCACTCGGGAGTCTTGCTTCTGCAGGGCTACTCATATGTAGGTTACTGCAGTTTTTGTTTGATTGAGGGGAATCTCCAAGTAGTTCCAGGTCCTTACCGCTATGGGACTACATTTAATCATATTTTTGTGATAAATTATTCTACTAATAAACTGGAACAGCAGTTATAAAACATGCAAGCAATGCTATAAATTTGACTTACTTCTGTCTTTCTTCCCATAGCTCAGTCATGTAACCGTCTGGATCCTGTAATCTGATTATTTTGTGTAGATTCGATGTATGGATTATTGTCCTGGATAAGTGTGCTTAGACCTTGATTGTTGCTGTACAAATTATAAGTTTTGATGTTGTTTTCAAAAAGTCAAATACGGGAGCATAAGGAGTTAGACAATGTGAACTTCATATTTGTAAGGTGAGTTCCAGTTTAATTTAATTACGTTTGTCTAAATTTGAGATGCTGTATAGTTTTGATGTTGTTTTCAAAAAGTCAAATACAGGAACATAGGAGTTAGACAATGTGAACTTCATATTTGTAAGGTGAGTTCCAGTTTAACTTCTTTATTTTTGGAACAAAAGTGGTTGTGTTGAAATTTAATTACGTTTTCAAACTACTAAATTTGAGATGCTTTATAGTTTTGTGATTGTCTATATAACATCTTTTCTGCTGCATAAATGGTCATTGGTATCTTTTTATTAGACCAGACAACCAAATGTGTGATCTTTTTGTCTAATTTTTTTTTTTGAACGAAACATGTATAAAATAATGCATTGCACAGGCAGTGCAATTTCAGTTCTCTTTATTACAGTTAATCTTATCTTTACATATGTAGCTGGTTTCCGCCATCATCACACACATGCTAAAGTTGATCTTTTTATCATTTTCAAACCAAATTTTTAACTGAATGGTCTGTGGTTTACATACCACATTTCACTAATAGAAGCGTAACCTTGCAATGTTGACTGGAATCAAATAACTGCAATCCCACGTTGTTGCTTTTACTTTCACTAATGCAGTTGCAGTCTGCTGCATTTATTGTCGAAACAATTTGGGATCAAAATTGTGGTAAAGTAATTAGAATTCATAAATAAAATACCTGTTAATGATGGAACTTTACCCCAATTTTGTTGCTCTTGCTGGAGTCTCGTAACTCTGCTGTTCTGGCTGGCTAAGCTGGAGGTGAACAGGTACATGCGAGTCCTCTTCAACTCCTAGACCGTTTGCAAGAAAAGTGTTTCTATTTGGTCCATTTGCATCCCTCGTTCCATAAACCTGGGATGTGAAACTTCTTCGTTGAGGATGGCTTGAAAACATCTTTTACAATCTAAGAAAGGTTTTGTGATTGAATCATACTAGTCTTTCATGGTCGATTAATTATACTTCAGTTATTTAGACCTATACCTTCTTATACAATTCCATGTTTTCTTGACGAATTAGGTTTACCTTCTTATAGAGTTCCACATTTTCTTGATGAATGAGGTTCCCCTGCAACAAAGACAGAACTTAGCTACTTGAATTGAAATTTTATGGTAAAAGCTCAGTAGCCATTGCTTCTAGGAGTTCACCTTTCGGTTTAGTTCTTGTATTTCATCCATTAAGATTTGTTCCTGCAAAAGAAAAAAAAATTAAGTAACATTTGTGTGTTTTATAGGCCAAATAATTGGAGTTATAAAGTATAAGTACTGCATGAGGGATGAGTCTTTTAAACCTTTTTCATACGGACACCTCGGAGACTCATTTCCAATTGGTTCTCCAAATTCTGCAAATCTTTTACACTCAAACCAGAAAGCTCTTCACCCATCATTTGCCTGTTATTGTTATATTGACATATATAGAGTAGGCCTTCAAATTTTTATCTTTGAATTTGAATTATGTTTATGAGATGCAAATTACTGCTTTGCCTACAATAACCTATTATTCATTGAATAGTTTTGCTTTAGAAAAATGCTAAGCTTTAACTACTTATTTTTGGATCCCAATTTCTCAAGTTTTAGTTTTCTTCTACTTATAAAGTTGGTTCATCTTTCAAAAGCACATAAAGTTCAGTTCCTCATTTTCTTCTCTGAGAATTATGTAACTAGGGCTTGTGCAAGGTTGATGCAATTGTTTTGCTCTTTTGCATCTTCATGTCATGGTAGATTGATATTCTAACTGTCCACCGTGCAGCCATCACTTTATACATTATAATATGTTCTAGCTCGATTATTTAATGTGAGATGTCTATCTTGGCTCTAGCATGAAACCATGGCTCAGCATATTCACCCTGAAGAATGATTCTAGGATTTATTCAATGATTCTGAGAGTATTTATTTACTTTCTGGATATTGTGCATGTTACTACTGGTGTTTTTGTGGTGTTTCTGTGTGATAGTGATTTTCAGAAAGTGTTCTAGGTTAATATGCCTAGGATTTGTTTAATGTAAACAGTAAACTTTAAAGAGCTTTTAAGAGCACTATTGGAGGTAGAATATCTTTAGGTTTGAAACTTGAATGTTTTAAATTTGATACAATTACTTATGTTAGTCTAGGTTAAGTAATTTCATATAACTTCGAGAATATTTAATTGTTGATTGATGTAAAAAGTTCTAAAAACATAAAAAAAAAAAATTGTTGGCATGCATTACAAACAGATATCAGGTAAGTAACATAATTTTTAGTTCTTTACTTTTGCGGTTTTCTTCCATACAAAGTATTTTCAGAGCAATTTGTAGCTAGGTACATGTTTTAGCCAAGTAATGACAAACCAAAGTTTTGTGAACCCATAATGCTTCTAGGCTTTATAGACTGTTGCTAAACTACAAATGAAGATTAAGAGTCACAAATTCGTCAACATAAGAAGAAAATTTTAGTTGTGGTATTAGGGGTAGTGCCCTAAAATGTAGAGACAAAGACCATATAAAGTGCTTGTCACAGGCACCATGTACATACATGTTTACAAACTTTTAACAGTGCATATTCTAGAATAAAAGATTGTTTTAGCTACTGATGTCATTATAGAATAACCATCATACAACCAACATAACACATGCCCCTGAGCATTAGTGCATTCTAAACAAAACTATAGGAGTGATGATATGCTAATGGATATGGAAAATGATAAAGCTGATATCCATGGTCTTTGAGGTTAAAAAGTTAAATGTCTTATTTGTGTATGAAGTCAAACATATCGACATAGTTATCATGTCTGCAAATGTTCCACCCATTAACATCATCACAGATTGTTTTCCAAGTCCAATAAAATTTGCTATAATAAAAATCATACCGATGATTCTCTTGCAAATTTTGCAGTTGTTGCCTTAATATTGCTGCCTCCCGCTGCCAGAACTAGCAATAAGATGCACAATGTGGTTAGATTTTAGGAATTTGCAGACTAGTGTGACTGCATTGTTATAAATTGATGATAAATTAAACCAAACATATTTCAATGAACACATTTGATAAGAAATTGTTTCTAACAGACATTTTCAAGGTTTCAAAAAGCTTACAATTGTTAACATTTTAAAGTAAACTATCCAAATTAACCTAACCCCATTTGATGGATTGAGTTGTAACTGGTAAGACCTTTGGTTTCCAACAAGGGTCCATGGGTTCAAATCCGCTTGCCACACCTACTTGAGATATTATATCCCATGAGCTTGTGACTATCAAGGTTGTAGGGTCTGACAATAGACCTTAGTTTAGATCCCAATAGGCATAGACAAGTAGGGTGATTTTTTGGTATCAAAAAAATTAAAATCTGAGCAAACCAAGATAGCAGTTTTATTTCATGGCAGTGTGCATATATACTTGTTTTTATGGCAGTGTGCGTAATTATTAAACTTTTATACACATCTCATCATCAAACTCAGGATGCTTGTTATGTAGGATTTTGCTGTCCGAAAAGAACAACTGTTTTGGTTTTATTTGTATGTTTGTGGAAGAATATTATGGCCAGTGACACGAGTTGGGTGTAGCTTTTTAATTCTTTTGGTCCTTGGTTTATGTCACATCTGTATAGAGTTCTTAATTTTTCTTGTCTGGGGGAATTAATCTGTATTACTGCATCCTAGATTGGGTATACATAGGCAAACTTCGGCAGTTAATTCTGCACACAAATAATTGCTTTTATTGGGAATTGCTACTTTCTCCTAACTTCTTTATCTTGTCCCCTTCTGTCCACTTCGGAGTTGGGCATATTGCAGTTACTTTGCCTGTTTGTATTCTCATCTTTTTATCTTATCAAAATCATTTTTTTTTGTTGGTAAAATTGAGGATTGTCTCATAAAATTTAACACCACAATAATGAAACATTAGTAATTCTATGAACACAAGTATTTAGTTCGGATTTTTGAGAAATGAATAGTTTTTTTTTTCTCTAAGGCCCTTGGAAATTTCACTCACCCCCTATGTGTAGAACTTACACATGGTTAAATTTGTGGGAAACTCACATTGCACCATTTCCTTTTAAAAAGAGTTCATCTTTCAGGGTCTGGTATTCGAGCATGGAGGAAGCTGTTTTGTTTCTACAATATGTGGCTGAATAGAAACGCAAGAAATCTTTTAGGTTCATCTTGGTCAAGTAATCAATAACACTAAAGGAGGTCAAGGGATGGATTAAGACAAGGGTGGATTAGGAAAAAAAGAAGTCTGAAAAATTTATAATTGGACATCAACAAATTCAGAGAGTTATTGTCTAGGATGGTTACCTGGTGGAGAAGTCTGCTGAAGAGAATTAAGAGGCCAGACTCTTGAGAGAAGGGAAGTGAGAGATGGAGACTAAAATAGTAAAATTTCTTACGTTTCAGTTTAGGGAACCCTGTTTCTTTATAAAGCGGAAAATTTGCAAATAGGATTACATGGTAAAATTAGAAGTGAATAGGGTTCTATATGCTATATAACCAAATGGTTGATGGTAACTCTCGTGTCTTGTACAATGCCTTATTTTTATCTAGCTGGTCCCAAAACTGATAAAGGATTAGGGCTTTGAATGGTAGTGAATTTTTTATTTTGTTAGGTTGAGTATTTCTATATTATATGTTATTGTGTCTTGAACAAGATGTACAGACAGTGAGACAGGAATTATTACTGAGGCTAGAACTTTCTCTGAGTTTGAATGTGCCACAACCTGTTCAGTTATTCTTGCAATTTCTTTAATTAGATGCTACTTGTTGATATGGCACAAATCCTTCCCATAACAACTGAGGGAACCTTTTATTTCTGTTATTATTGAAGAAAAAAGGTTTATTATGCTGTTATGAATTTTTTTGTGTTATAAGGAATAGTAAGATTATTTTAAACTTGTTACTTCCAACCGATCAAAGTATCAAACATAAACCGGGTACTTCTAACCTCAGTTAGGTTGTAAACTGGATAGGCTTCCACTTGTTAAAGTACTCTTCTTTCTTATTTTTAGAAAATTTGAATCATCTTTTTCTCCATTGTTCGGTGGCTGTAAAGTTATGGAGTTAGTTGTTTTTAGTGGGGGATTTGAAGTGTGCTACCCCTTGGACTGTGGTGTCTTTCTTTTTGGAAGATCTTAAAGCTTTTGGGGTAGGAAAGAAAGCTATTGTCCTTTGGTACTGTGGAATTTTGCTGTTTTGTGGGTTATTTGGTTATGGGATAAATATTTGAGGAAGCAAAAGAAGACAACTTTTTTATGGGATAAAGCTCATTTAGCTTCTATATCGGCATCTACCTTACTTGTGTCCAAGTAACCTTTATCTTTATGACTTTAACTTATGCTCTAACTATCCTATTGGCACTATGTGTCAAAGCAAAATATCAAAGTTGAAATAATCAAATTGATTCTGATTTGTCTACATCCTAAATTGTACATTTTGAATAGTCTAATGGTTTTTGGGTGTTAGTACCCTGATTTGCTGTTTGTTCGTGTTTCCTACTCTCACATCCTACATTCTGTACATTAACCTTTTTTTGATAGGACAGTTATGTATTTTAATTTAATATTCACATTTAGACTTCTTTGGTTCTTTTTCATCTAAATGCAAAGTCCTAAGTATGGGTTAATTTCGAAGCCACGTTATCTATTTATGTCAAATACTTCCTCAAGTGGAATTTTTGGTTTCAGGCTATGAAGCAAGGTTCCTCTGCTAACATTATGGAGACAACCACCTAGCCAAACATTTGGTATTCTATATCAACTTTTTCAGGGCATCAATCTTTTAAGTTCATACGATGTAAAACATGCTTTTCCACTATCTTACATGTGTTATCCCCAATTTCAATCTCCATATTCCTCAATATCCATATCTTCTAGTCGCAAACACTGGCGTATTTAAAAGGTACTCGTTATTGTTCTTGCTGCTAGAAACATATTTTTGGGGATGCGACAAAATCAAGGGGGACCAAATTTATTTTTTCTTATTACCAGCATAAGCTAAGTATTTGTATGTGTACTGACACAAAAACCATATCTCAAGCATGCCCTGAATGTCCAGAACTGAATTAAGAATACCTTGACTTCAGAGGCCGAGTTCCCTTGTTGATGGTGCTCCTCCTTTGATTTGTTGTACCGCTCTATTACTGATTTCATGCTGTACAAAGACCCAAAATGTATCAGAGATGTAATCTATGCTGTTTAAATTCTTAGTAGAGAAATATATATGACAAAAAGTCAGGAATCACCAGAAGGAGAATTCAAACAAAGTAAATTTATATGATCTATTAACTTTTTTTCATTAATATCCTTTTCTTTTGCCTTTCCCTTTCTTCAGATCTAATCTATGCTGCTCAAAGCTCATGAAGTTGAGATGATGATACTTATGGCCACAGGTTGAGGACATTTTCAAGGAACTTAAATCTGCAAGAGCTTGTAATGATTTGACTACATACTTGAGATAAGTTCAATCACAAGGGCATTTTATTTTGCATTGTTTCCATTTTCGTTTCCAACATACTACATACTCTTCTTTATTTTATTAGATGCCTTCTAATCTTTTGTGCACTGAAGAAATCTAGTCTAATTGGCTGATAGTTGACAGTCTTTGAGCAAATCATCGTTTATTACAATTCGTATGACTATGCAGAATCTGTACATATTGGCATTTTAGAAATTGTATGTAACAAATCTTAGTCTCTATCACATGAAATTAACTGGCCTTAATTCTATCTTTCTAATATTTGAGTTTACCTGTACATTATAGACGCACATAAATACGTTGATGATACCTTTTATGAAAGAACCAAAATTCTTCTACATTTTATTCGCTGCAACATCATCATTGTTTTGTGGTGTTCATATTCATTTCAAAAGCAGTCCTTTGTAAAGTTCAAAAATTTTGGGGTAAGCATGCAGTGTGAACTGATTAGAAGCAGAGGACAAAAGCAAAGACATTCTTGAACAGAAATGGATTAAAAAACCTGATGGCATTTATTCAGGCATATTGAAATCTATAAAACCTAATCAAGAAATGACAAGAGTGGAGGATCTTCACTGCTGATATTTCCCAATTGAAACTTGTATTTTCTGCAACATAGATCCATTTTCAATGTGGGTACTTGGGAAATGAGTCAGAAAAGGAAGAAAACAGTATGCATGTCAAAATGTATATATGATGATCAATACTGATCCAGTGACTACCTCATCTTTTTTGTATGTATAACCAGGAACAAATAGGCTTAATGCTAGGTTATCTTGTTGAAGATGTGGGTATAGGGAAAGTTTCATGCATTTGAGCCAAATATTTATGGATGAAACTTGGATTAGAAAAGTGCTAATGACAAGGCAGGAACTTTATCAGGGTACAAGTGTACAACCTGTTCTTGAGAAAGATGACTTCTATGATGAGGAAGTTTTGAAGCAAATACATTCATCTTTTCTATCATAATAAGTTAGATACATACCTAGTCAAATTTCTCCTTTACAGACCTCCACCCCTTTCTGATATAGTGATTTCTTGAAGATAATAGTGAAAATTGCCAAGAGTATCATTAAGGTTTCTATGTTGCAATGGTACTTTGGTTTCTTGGTGCTAGAGCTTCTTATAATTTCTTCAGAAATTCCATATTTGAGAGAAGTATTTCATTAAGGATCAAATAATGTCAAGAGCAGCTTCCATAAACATGGGATTTTGTTCATCGTTGAAAGAGTGAGATTGTGTGAGAATTTTACAAAGAATTACGTATTTATTATTTTGGTTTTCTGGATAATTCTTTCTTCTTTCTTATTCTTTTTCCTTTTCCTTTTATTCTCTCTGAATATCTTCACCTTTTTACTGCATAAAGGTCTATATAGCATAACGGTGCATATCCATTCCAATTCAACACCGGAGCTCAAAACCTGTTAGTTTGGGATTTTAACTTAGAATTAAGTAACTTGTTAGTTATGCCACTAGGCCACCTGGCCACTGGTAGTTCTATTAAATAACAAATATTTAGGTTTTACTACCAAGAGCAACTGTCTTGAGACTAGGACTGGTTTGACATAGCATATTTGGTCGGTTCATTGAAATAAGTAACTCTACTTATTACTTTTATAAATTTCATTCTATTGTCTTCGGTTTAACTTATTTGGAATTCTTGGAATATGATAAAACAATTCTGGCTATCTTGTAAGATCTAGGATTTTAAGCTGCATTTTGTCCTTCATTGAAAGCAAATAGCATATCCGTTTACCATTTCAATTGATTTCTTTATTCACCCTATTCACAACAGCTGCTACCTTGAACTTCCTACAAATTGTTTTGACTTGCATCCATCTTGTTAAAGTGCTAAAATACTACTGTTAGGTACTTTCCTATTAGCTTAAGATTTTGAGTCTATTGATACTAACATGGTATTATAGGCTTGTTATACTAGGAGTCCTAAGTTCAGGGGCGGAACTTGGAGTTCGAAGTTGGGGGGCCAAGTTATAAGAACTTCAAATTAATGGTAATAAATTGTAAATTTACAATTTTTGAAACAAATTTATATTTTGAACTTGTTTTTTTTTTTTGTGGGCCAAGGCCCCCCCCCCCATGTGATTGAAATTGTTTTTGTTTTTTAATTTGTTTTATGTTTGAATATGTGTTTGAGCTTAAACAACATGACAAACCTATTCCCAACAGCTGCTACCTTGAACTTCTACAAATTGTTTTGGCTTGCATCCATCTTGTTAAAGTGATTAAATACAACGGTGGCCTTTTTATATTAGTTTAAGCTTTTAGATCTGTTAGTTACTATGACTTTAATCTCATGCGTTGGGTGCACATTACTTTACTTAATGTACCTAGATCGAATCCAAGGATGAAGGGTCGATCCAAGGCCTGATCAATCCAGGTTATCTCCTCTCAACGAATGCTTGACCAAGTCAGTTATCTGATAGTGATAAGTGCACAGTTGAAGTTTGACTTGGCGAAGGTTATCAGAGCCCATATAATCCGGGCATGATTCGTTGGATCTTGATACTCAACGAACCATGCAACCAACTTGCTTCAAGGCTACAAAGAGGACCCCCTCTTTAGAGAGAAGGAATTCTAGATTCTCTCCAATATAATAAGCTTATTTACGTCCCAAAACTCATCACGAATTTGTACTCCAGCCACCAGAATCGTCCAACCATCTTACTTTAATCATCCCAATTGTTTGATACATCAATATATACCAGTTTCACCACATCTGAGAGAATATCAAACTCCACGCGCTTGTCATTAAATTGTAGTCCCTAGTGTTACTCAAACCAGCGCATAACAAGCTCTAAGTGACCCTAATGGTTTGGCATATCTATAATTATATTGTATTAATTTGCAGTGTAACAGTTAATTCTAGCGCTTTACATTTCGTTTTGCATTGTCAAAACATTACAAACGCTCCATTGACGCGTGAGCGTTGAAGAGTCCCCTAAGGGACCCCCTTCCTTTCGCTCCTTTCTCTTTATTTCTATTTTTCAAGTTATTAAAGCGATCGACGATTCTCAGTCCATCGAACGTGCTAGTTACATGTGCCTAGAGATCTACAACCGTAGAGAGATCCCCAACAATTACCAACACATCTCAACTGTCCCATTGTCATTTCTTCCTAGTTTAGTATGCATCAAATCTATGTTGTCAATCTTGTTGAAGCTTTATTGTGTCAGCTCAACTACATGGTTTTCTTGAAATTTGTACATAACTTAAGCAAACTTCATCTTAAAATTAAGTTGTTTTTCCTATTGTATCCAAAGATGCACTAATGAACAGTAATGGTTAAGCAATAATTGTGAATCAAATATTTTTTTTTTTTTTTTTTTTTATCATAAAAATCATGTTGGGAATGTATGAATAAAACCAAAGCTAGCCAATTTCCCATTGACTACTCAACATTGGCAAAAATGCAGTGTTCTAGTAATCGGGCTAGGCGCCCGACTAATCGGTCAACTATGCCCTAGGCGGTTGGGTAGCTAGTTGGTGACTAGCGCTGACTAGTCGACGGTCTAACCTGATTTATTATGTCGATTAAATGGCTTATGCGTTTAAAAAAAATTCATTAAAGCCGTTTAGGTTAGTCTTCATTCAATGACTTGTGTTGAACTAGAAATTCTCAATTTCCCAATTCGAAACCAGACCACTCGATCAAAGGTTTGAAACAGAGCCTCTCGTCTTCACCTCGCCACGTCTCGTTATCGCAGCCGTTGTCGTCTGGTTGTCCTCGTCAATCTCTTCGGCAGTCGTCTAGGGTTGGTTTTCTTAGTTTAGAGAAAAAGAAAAAAAAAAAATAAGAAACAAAGAAAAAAAAGCAGAAAAAGAAGATTAAGAAGAAGATGATGAAAATGAGTAATGAGTTGCACAGAGAGATGGAGAAAGAGAGAGTCTGTAGAAATGGGGATTGATCGAGACGAAGAGTTTATAAGACCAATGATGAGTAAAAAGAATAAAAATAATTGAAGAAACAAAGTCGGATGGTGTGAGGCTGTGAGCCACAAATGATGGTGATTGATGAGAGGATGGGTCACAAAATGGGACAAGGATCCTCTCCTCATCTCACCTCATCTTCACCTCACTTAATCTTATGACACATAAGCATTGCACTAAATGAATGGTTAAGATGTGATTGACACTTTATTAACAACCAATTACATGCTTTAAAAAGGTGAGGATGAGATGAGATGAGGTGAGGTGAGGATCGGATCCTGGTCGCACAAAATGATGGTGGGTGTTTTGTGATGTGCACCACGACACCAAAACAAAAAGAAAATTAAAAAAATATAAAAGAGAAAAACACAAACATAACAAAGTACAAATAGAAGAAGAAAAAAAAAATTCTCCACCTAGGCATTAGGCGTTGCTCTACTGTACGACTAGCATCTAGCGCCTACTAGAACATTGTAAAAATGATACTGCACCACTCTTAACACGTTTGGTAGGACTGCTGGTAGTTGTGTTTAAGTTATGATTTGGGTAAATTGGAGGGCAATGTTCTATTGCTTATATATTATTGTTGAGCTATTTCCTATAAACTTTATCTTTTAGGTCTAATGGTTTCAAACAGGGTATTGGAGATTGGTTTTACCTAGGAATCCTGTGTTTTAGTTCTTGCACGTGATTGCATTAGTATTTGTTTCTGAATTTGTTTTGAGTTTGAATGTGTTTGGGCTTGAGCCATGTGGCAAGCCTATTGGTCTTGTCCATGAGGGGGTGTATTAGAATACTTGTATACTATTTGTTGATATCTCCTATCAATTTTAGCTTTTAAGTGGTTACAAAAATTGTTTATTTGTCAATTTCGTTTTCTCTAACACCGTTTGATTTGATGGAATATGAGAGAAAGGAAAGGAAAAAAATTGGATGGATTTCTAATATCTTGTTTTGATTGTTAAATGAGAGAGAAAGGAAAGGAAATGGAAGGAAAATGAGGGAATAATTTCTTCTTGTTTCACCCATTTTGGTTTCCACCCAAATTTGGGAGGAAAATTAGGGAAAAGAATCTAAAATTAATGATTTTTTCAATATCCCAAAACTAACCCAATTAATATTGGGTATTCATATTGCTAAAAGAATGGTATTTTCGTAAATATAATAAAATGAATTTATTTATTTCTTCCTTCCAATTAAGATTGATTTCCTTTCTTTTCTTTTATATTTATAACCATCCAAACAAAAATCATTAAAAATACTTTTTTTTCCTTTCCTTTCCTTTCCTCATTTACCTTTCCTCATATTCCATCAATACAAACATAGTGTAAAAGAATTAGGTATAAATACCTAGAAAAAGAGAAATCATAGAAGTATCATTTTTGTCCTGAGAGGATGGAAAATTGGATAGCTTTGGTTTTATTCAAACAATCTCAACTGGATTTTTTTTTAGGAAAAAAAAAAGGATTAACAATTGTAGGTCATTGAGATAATGAACCAAACCGATGCTTTTGACTAATGATGTCAATATGATATGCATGCGACTTGTTACCTTTAGAATTAGGGATTTCAATTTTTGTTGCATTTGTGCTTGGTGGACTAAAGGTGAATTTTGAGAAGATTTGGTGTATACAATTCATTAGGTCTCAAATTTATAACTCAGATCTAAGTTTTCAACTCCATAACATTTTAAAAGCAGATCATCAACTCAAATCCAAGTTTTTAACATCAATATCATAAAATTGAAAGATATGTAGATTAAAAGGGTTATTTGAATAAAAACTAACCTTTTTCATGTATTTTCAATTTTTGTTGCATTTGTGCTTGGTGGACTAAAGGTGAATTTTGAGAAGATTTGGTGTATACAATTCATTAGGTCTCAAATTTATAACTCAGATCTAAGTTTTCAACTCCATAACATTTTAAAAGCAGATCATCAACTCAAATCCAAGTTTTTAACATCAATATCATAAAATTGAAAGATATGTAGATTAAAAGGGTTATTTGAATAAAAACTAACCTTTTTCATGTATTTTCCAAAACAAATGGAGGCATGTTAAAATTTCCATACTTGGATTTTGTTTTGTGTTTATAAGAAGTATATATATTGTTGGATTACCTTACAATTTAAAAGACAAGACTATTGAGTTGTGGCATATACTTTTCACTTTTTAGTTTCAATGTGGGATTGGATCCCATCTTTACTAGTTTCACATGTGGGTTCTCTAACATTCTCCCACATATGTAAGCTCAGGTTGGCTTTCATTTGCAACTCATTTTATTTGTTGAAGGTGGCATAACAAAGTGGCATCCATTCTAAGCCAGCCTTGATTTTTTTCTTAAAAAAGTTGAAAGTTATTACTAATTACTAATTACCAATGTTTTACAATTATATTTACGAAGTTATTCTAATTAAAACAAAATACTTCAGAGACAAAACAAACATATAAAATAAAACCATTGAATGCTCAAACACACCTTCCAAGCAGTGAGTCACCAACTAAATTTTACCTCTTCATTCTCTCAAAATGTCTCACTTTCAAGAGTTAAGTTTTGATATTATGAGGATTTTTGGATTTTTTTTTTGTTGATATTTTATAATGTGCTAGTAGCCGGTGAGATCAGCATATAAATACTAATGTTAATCTAAACATGTTATTTTCTTCGAATTTATTCAAACATGATTCGTTTATAATATTGATCGTTAACCTAAAAGTAATCATAAAAAGTAAATAAATTTTCTTTGAAAATAAATAAATTTTATTGATATGCCTAAATAGGTATTTTTTTTTTCATATCTTGACAATCAAATTAATATCGTAGGTTGTAATATCAAACAACAAGATGAGGTTAACCCAGTGGTATGTCTCTCACACCTACACTGAGGTTGTCGGTTTGAGTCTCTCCCTCTCCCAAAATCATGAATTATTGTTATATATAAGTCAAGAAAAAAAAAATCGATTAATAATTTTTTTTCATATAATTTAGATTCCTTAAAAAAAAAAAAAAAAAAAAAAAAAGGTTTAGCCTACCCTACTACTTTATCCTGGCTTCGCCCTTGCATTCTTCACCTTTATGTTTTTCAATGTGGGATTGAATCTCATTCTTTACTAGCTTCATACGTGGGTTCTTTAACAAGACAAAACTCTTTAATAACTTTGGTAAACCAAAGTGAGAATGATAATGGATGAGATGTGTTTAAGGATATATGAGGAAGTAAACTCATGCAATGTTTGTATAAGGAAGACAAAAACAAAGTTTAGAGAGAAATTAGCCCACCAATATTTGAAATATGGTAGTGTTAACATGTGCCAAGTGTTAAAACACTAATAAATGAAAGTCAATCTGTATTTATTGTCTTGTTTCTGTATTTATTGTGATTAAAATCAATAAATATAGTGTACATTCCTTTTATTGTTTTTTAACCTGTGCCCTTAAAATAACGAAAACTTTTGAAAATGTATTTGATAGAGAAATGAAACTACTTCTAGACTTGATAATTGTGTTTCCAAGGGGTTTTTTTTTTCTTTGAAATAAGACACCATGGTGGGTTAAGGGTCTATCGGAAACTAACGAGATTAGACTCTATAAGCATGATTCGGAATGTAGCTCCCATTTAAGGGGAGGGGTCTTCCCATTAATGGTAAATGTGACATATATTTACAGATACCAGGATTTGAATCCTGGTGGTAAAGTTCCATTTTGAAGTCTCCAACCATCACGATAATGGACCCTTGGTTGTTTTCAAGAGATTTGATCCTTGGTTGTTTTCAAGAGATTTGATGATGAAAAGTGAGTTGGTTTAGTTTGGTTTAAAGATATAGATGGAATAAGTGTAAAACAGATGATAAAGTGTTGGAAAAACGATGAGAGATGAGAGTGTTAGGTGTATTTTGGTCCTTTTAAGCTATTAGTTGCAAGTATCAAAAGTTATTTTACTACAAATGATCTTTTTACTATACACGTGTGTGTATATGTATATGCATACATATATGTATGTATGTATATAGTAGAGGTTATGAGATCAAAATCTATCTACATAGAGAGGTCTAAGGTAGGTTTGATTTTAATATAAATTGTATTGTTTTATACTTTTTGAAAAAAGAACTAATATTGTAATTATGGGTTAGGTTATATCAACTCAAATTTATGACTCAATTTTTTAATTTTAATATCTCAACCACTTATTTGCTCGTATGCCCCTTAATCCAATGGTTGATAGGGTTAAGTAAAAAAATTGAATCATAAATTTGAGTTGATATAGCCTAATCTTTTAATTATATTAGAATTATAAAATCCAAAAATCTATGGAATATTATATATCATGGGCAAATTGCAAAAACGAGCCTCAATTTTAGGCCTAATTGCACAAACCTTTTGTCATTAGTTGACTAATGTTGACTCGATTTTTAGTTAGAAATGTATAAAATGCCCTTATTTAATAATTTTGTACTTATTTAATTACTCAAAAATAAATATTATATTATAATTAATTTTAAAAAAAAAAGACTAGAGAAAACTTCATCATTTGTTCAATTAAAGAGAACAAGTTCAAATCTCATCCCTCGAAATCAGGAGATCAAGAATGATAAAGAGGAAGAGCAACAAAATCTATGGGATTGGAGGTTCATACATGTGATTGAGATAAAGGAAAAGAGCAACAAGTCTGGATTGGAAGTTTATACATGTGATTGAGGTTGCCACATGCATTTTCTCTTGTTAAGGGCGTTATTTTGTATTATAAATGTGATTGAGTTTTCTTTTCCAAATATTGTATTATAAAGTTTTGGTTTGTTTAATTTCTTGTTAAGGGTGATGTTTTGGGGTCTTTAGTGGAATTTGACAAGGTTATAGAATTGGATCTCAACAAAAGACGTGTATATTTGAAATTTATGTGATTTTTATGGTTTAAAAGTTTTGATTTTTATGTATAAATGATGTTGGAATGTAATAGCTGTTTAGGTCTTTGGAAATGAGGGTTGTCACTTGCTTTATTTATTTATTCTCCCTTTTTGTCTTGTTTGGCAGTTTGGAAAATGTTGGAGAGGACAAGGATTTGACAGACAGCAGGGTTGCTGAAGTTAATGGTGAGAGGTGAAAAGTGGAGTGGTAGTGCATCAAAGTTTCAACTTTAAATGGACATATGGTTAATTTTTTAATTTTTTTATTTAAATAATTCGTTATAAAACATTTTTACTCTGGAAAAATTAAAGGCCAACTATTAACCACAGGGGATATTTGTCCTATTTTGAGCATAACTTTTAAACATGTGCAATTAAGTTTAAACTCGGGGTGTTTATGCAATATGTTATAGATTTGGATCATTTCCTCGTCTTAATAGCCCTCATCTCCATAATCTAGTGCCACGTGTATAATATAGCAAATCAATGGTCTAGATTAGGTGAGGATAATGTGAGTTGAAGAGATTCAAATCCGTTATAGATATGAAATATATCAAATCAATTGATATATCAATAATGCTACTTTGTTCAAATCTGGTGCTCAAATGATGTGGCAATATTATAATCCATTCATTTAGATTGTATTAGATTTGTATGATTTAAATGAATGGATTAAAGTGTTGCCACATCATTTGGACACCAGATTTAGACAAAACAGCATTACTCTTGATATATTTGTAGAATGATATAACTAATTTCACTTCTTAGGACGATTTATACTTCAATAAAAAAAAGATTTTTTTTTTTACATAATAAAAAAGAGAAGGTTTTTTATTTCACGTTAAAAAATAAAACAATACTTATCAAATATCAACAAAATAAAAGGTTGCTTAACATATTGACAAAGTCAAGTACAGCCAATAAAATTGATGGAATGGTTGGAATTAATGTAGGATTAGACACAGGTGATTATTAGCTCCACAATTAAAAGTGTTCATGATTCATGAACACTTCTATTAAACCACCCATTCTGATTAAATTATTTCAACTAAATCTTCCTTTGTAGGCCCGCTTGATAAAACGACAACGAAGAGCTACCGTATCATAGAACAATCCATATGGGGAATGGAAAGCAACACATGCTATTAACAGTACTTTCAAAAAGCATATATTGATTGCCATATCTGTATAAAAGATATAAAACAAGGGACAAAAGTGTGAACAAAATACATTAAATAAGGTCAAGTGGTAATTGTTTAAAGATTAGACCCGTTTGTGTCAGCTTCAACTTGAGGCTGTTAAACTGTATATTTCGAATTTTCAATTACTTATAAAATTATTTAGAAGAATAATTTAATTTTGTTAGTGGTTTCATGAATCAGCCGGCGCATGCATTCTATAAGTAGTAGTTTCCATGTATGATAAGTATGGACTAAACTTTCACATTGTCAATGTCACTATCTCCCTCATCAATATTGTTTATTTTCCTCTTCTAGAAAAGATCCTGACTTCATTTTTTATATTGATCTAAAAGAGCGTGGCCTATTCTCAATAGAAGAAACAGTCCCCAAGTGCAACTATCTCTACTTAAATTACTTCCCAATATGATATTATTTTCCACCAAAAAAATATCATGAGCAATACTAGATATCCCAACTTATCTTATTAGTTGTTAATTTTATTTACTTGACATGTGGCAAGTGGTATATATCCAACGTTATATACCAATTGATAAAAATGACACATCACATATTAAAATGCTAAATGAGATATAAGTTGAAATACCTAATATTGTAATCTATATAGCCTTGGTTGCTTTAAATAACGAAAGGAAAGAGTTATTTTTTATTTTTATTTTTTATTTGAACCTACACTTAAATTTTAAATTTAGTTTAAAAATGACTAGACGTTGTTTTAACCCTTAGATCAGAATAGACGGATCCCTTCACTAAATGAGGTAGAACTTAAACACTAATGTAAGATGCAGATCATGGAAACACGAAAAACATATAAGATGAGATTGCAGGTTGCAAGTTGCGAGATGCAAGATGAGAAGCAAAAGAAAAAAATTTCAATTAATTATAATGGTTAAAAATGAATTTTCTGGGAGGCTACGGGTACCATTGCCCTCGCAGGCCCCCTCATAGCTTCATCCCTACGAGTAAGGGAGATGGAGCTCTGCGTATTACTCGTCCACCACCGCTAGAAAGTCATTATAAGAAACAGCCTCACACTTACCAAGGAGGTAAGAATTTTTTTTTTTTTTGCTAGTTAATTACTCAATACTCCTTTTCTCCAACTCATATAATTCTAACTTGAGTGTTGGAGAGGTCATACCGGCAACACCATCGACGCTCTTCCCGATAGCTTTGGTTCTAGGTGATATGAGATTCCAATACTTAATTTCATCTCATCCATGCTAGTTACTTCAAATTATCTTAGGAGGTTTTGATGTTAGGTCTCTGTCACTACAATCTATTCCCTTGAAGGACAAATATCCTTTCATGAAACTTCATGAGTTTAAAAAATATGTTCCTACCAAGTGTTCATGAGTTTAAATCTCCTTAATTAGGTCACATATTAGAATATATAATACTTTATGAACTTGTCTACGGGTTATAGGTTCTAACGAAATTCTCCAATTTAGATCCCAATGAAAAAAAGAATCTTTGTGGAACTTTTCTACCATGTAGAGATATAAGGCAACGTTTACTAATCGGAAATCCTAACGAATGAAAAGACAACTCAATTTCTGACTTGAGATTACAGTGTTTATTAAAAAAAGTGTAGGAATAAATCAGGAATTAAGTTCCATTCATGATTATCTTTCCAATAAAATTTGATTCATTTTAATTTTCATCATCGATTAGTAAATGCGCTCTAAATTCACTTTTGATACCATTGCAATTATGGTCCATTAAGGAAAAGACTTCATATTAATATGGGAAGAGGATATGCTTATAGTTTAGTGACTATTGTAATAGAATCGCGAGAGAATGGGATGGCCACAAGTTAGGTGTAATGAAGGTTTTTGAGGTTCTTCGGATTGGTGTCCTAAAGTCTAGAGATTATTAAGGTGGACAAGGATGAAGTGATTACAATCTAGAAGGTATATATAAAAAAAATAATAATAATAATAATAAAAATCAATGGATATTGTGAGTTTTCTTGTAATTGTGTACGTTATTCTAAATTTAGTTATCCATAATCTCGTGTGGTGAACCATGAAAAATTACTTGTTTGATCTTGATTGTGGTTGTGTTATATCTAATCTCCTTAATATTACAAACTAGTTTGTTGAAGATGTCTCGATAGATTCAATTTAACAAAACACAAAAGAATGTTATAAACACAACAAACACAAGCTCAAGGAGGGAATGGCCTCTCTAGCTCTCACTTTTTCTAGAAGTAGTAGTAGCCATGCCCTAAATGTTTGCATATATTCTGCTGGAGCTTAGCATGCTAGTCTAGGCTCTAATCAAATGCCATACATACTTGCGTTGCATTATATTTAACTATTAAATCTATAATATTCAATGTGCATGGCTGCAGGTTGATTCTCTAATGGTATTCTTCCTCAATTGCGACACCTTACTACACTCGAGTTTGTGACTGTAAACGCTTTCTAGCATGGTAGAAGAATATTCAATCCGATACATCTAATCCTTGGATCACTGAGAAGGAGTTTCATTGTCTTAATTAACCCCTCATTTTAGAGCATTATCAAAAATTTAATCTTGAGAAAGAGTCAAGTTCTTCTTCTTAGCTGTACGTCCTTAATTATTAGCCTAAATATGTCTGTCACTAGCTATATGATCTTCAGATATTCTAGTTGACATTGGATATAAAGAAGAAAATTTGATCCAAACACCAACAAATGCTTCTCGAACCATGCCTTCCAATCCAAACAAGCTTGATCTGAAAATTAAGTTGCCTTCATCGTTTATATATATAGTACTCCATAGATGCCAATCCATGGTTGTCAAACTAAAATCCACTATCATCTTCATAGATCCCTCTAACAAAAGCTCTTATCGAAATTCGAAACCATAGAATGTTATCCATTCTATTATGAAACTTTATGATGCTTCATCATTCATATCATAATTTTCCACATTTTCAACTCCGTAAATATATATATGAAGATCAAAACTTATCTTTTCTTCCAATATTCCATCCCCATTTTCATTTTCTCCCTACATTGTTCGTATATACTCGAATTCAAGATCTCGTGCCATCTTTTGAGAATTAATATCAGCAACGGAGATCAAAAGTACCAGTAGTAGACTAGCAGTGACACTTAACAACTACCCAAACACCTCTATAATTAAAACCTTGGATGGCATCACTAAAAGTGTAATCAGCTCACCTATATATAACAGTCTGGGACTACTTAATTGAGTCAAGTAATTGAATTAAAGCGTTAAAAACTTAGAACTCTAAGCAATGCATTCTAATAATTATTGTCTCGATCAAGAACTCTATGCCAATATCAGTATATGCCATGAAATTCTTAGAGCTCTAAACAAACAAATTCTTGAAATAATTAATTAATTAATTACCTGAAAACTATATATTCTAATTCAATTGTTTTTTTTTTTTTTTTTTTTTTTTTTGAATATATACCGGTAGCAAGATAATGTAGAGCATTATTGCACTATATTTCCTCTAATTATTATGAAGTTTCATCTTCGTTGATTAAAAAAAAAAAAAACAATTTAAAAAAATGTTTCGTTTGATTAAATCTTTAGTACAGATCGCAAGCTTTATACGTCATTATCCAGACAATCAATCCATTTAAAAAAAAAAAAAAAAACTGATATAGAATAATAGAAAGGACTCATAAAATTATAATCCAAAGTAAATGAAATAAAGAGAGAAAATGATGATTGAGAGTTGAGATCTAGAAAGACCTGTTGCTAGCGAAATCGTAGAGCTTGCCGGTGCTGGAGAAGATCATGACTCCGACTTCCGCGTCGCACAGGATCGCTAACTCCTTCGCCTTCTTCAACAATCCATTCCTTCTCTTCGAGAACGTCACTTGCCTGCTCGTCGAATTATCAATCCTCCTTATCACTATCTTCCCTCTCCCCATACCTATAATTTTTTTTCTGAAGAAGAAATCCAAAATTCGAATTCAAAAATCAAGACAAACACAAACAAAATTTATTCCAAAAAAATAAAAGAATAGAGAGAAGAGACTTACTTGGCTGGAAAGTTATGACAGTAGAGACAAAAAAGAGAAAAAAGGACTGAGGATTTGATTTGATTTTTTTTTTTTTTTTTTGGTTTTCTGAGACGTCGTTTTGGTCCGCAGTGATTCACATCATCAACCGAAGAACCTAGCTATATAAGGAAAGTGTTGTATATATAACAGAACAGGTAGCGAAACCATTAGATTCGACGTACAAAACCACTAGTGGTTTTTTTGTAGTCAGGACACGTGTTCCAATCACAAGCTGAGAGAATTTAAAAAACCGTTTTTGTTTCTTAAAAGAGAGCGCCGTCCACCGTATAGATCGTTGACGCGTGGGACTACGGATTCGTAGACCGTAGTCCCTATTTTGGGAATTCGGAGGTTTTATTTTATTTATTATTATTATTTTTTAAATAAAAATATGAAAGGAAACAAACCGATGTGGTGAAGGATGGGTGGATAGATGAGAAAATAAAAAAATAAAAAAATAAAAAAATAAAAAAAATAAAAATGAGAGAGGGTTCAGTGACTCTTCCTAGGAAAATGTTAATTTTTTTGTCTTTTTGGCCCTTCAAAATGTGGAATGGCCATTGTGTCCCTCGATTTTTGTTAAAAGAGTTTGTGCTAACGTTACAGGAAGATGTCGTTTTCGAGAAGGACCACCAATACTTTACCCCATTTTGACCAGCCACGTTCACTGGTATCATTAGTCGTTACATTTTAGATTTCACCTTTGTCGTTTTATAGCAAGACTTAAACGGGTCAATATTTTTTAATTACTTTCCTTTTCTATTTGATTTAAATATATACGGTCCTTTTTAACGATAGTTCATCCTGATATATTTTATATTATGACGAATAATGTGAACCACAGATTATGGAGAAGTTTTGACAAGTGCATATACTTTGAGTCAAAGTATGTAAATCTAATGGTTCACGTTTTTCGTTCTGATATATTTTATATCAGGACGAACTGACAATAAAAAAAATTGTATATATATATATATATATATACAGAAATTCTATTATCAGTTCGAATTGACAAAAGTTATATCAGTTCCTTGCATGTGGGTCACTGGATTTAAATACTGTACAGTCAAAGTATTTAAATCCAGTGGCCCACATACAATGAACTGATATAACTTTTGTCAGTTCGAACTGATAATAGAAAGACTGTATATATATATATATATTAAGGGAAATCATCCATTTTAAGAAATTTCTAAGTTTTTTTTTTATTTTTTTATTATTATTTTTTTGACAGAGGAGATTTCTAAGTTGAAGATAGGATGATCTTGATTTTTTTTATTTTTTTTATCCAAATTGAATTATTAAAAAGTTCATGTTAACATATACATCTAAAGCTTAAATAAACAAATCAAATTGAAGGAATGATTTAGAGAATATCGTTGTTCGTCGCATGGCTAGGCTTGAGTCTTTTAATATATGATCGTATATGATGTTTTTTCCTCTCCGGATCAAACTGATTTTACCTAAAAACAAGTCATACAATATTTATTTCATTAATAAAGAAAGCTAAAATTTATTTATTCTGTTTTAATTTAAGGGGAATGTTATCTACCTTTCTCATTTATTTTTTCCACTCATTGATTTACACTTTTTCATTTAATAAAAAACTCTCACATTTTGTTACAAAAGCTTGTTTACGTCTTCACCCCTTATTAATGAAATGATAGAAGCAGCCATCAGGGGTAAAAACGTAAATAAGCTTTGTAGCAAAAAGTGGGAGCTTTATATTAAATGAAAAAGTGTATACGTATCAATCAATGAATGTGAAAGGTAGATAGCATTCCTCTTAATTTAAAATATTTTTCATACCAAATTAGAATTGTGCGTTGGTGGCCCCACACAGTGAAAAATTATGATTCTTTGTATTATTATTTTGGGGTAATTGCACAAACATCCCATGACGTTTGATATAATTACACACATATGGCAGTTTTGGTCATATTAACACAAACATCCCCTGATCTTTGTGAAATATTGCACTAACATCCCCTACCGTTAACTTTTTACTGTTAAACAATGGTCAAAGGGGCGAAATGACTAAAATGCCCCTATTTTGCATTTTAAAATTAAAATATTAATAAAATCAAGTCTCCATCTTCCTCATCTTCCTCATATTCAAATAATCAAATAACAGATCTCTAAATCATCAAACAAAAAATTCTTCATATTATTATTATTATTATTTTTAAATTAAAATATTTTTAGTGAAAATGACCATATTACCCCTAACCATTAAGTGCTAACTGCAGAAAATTAACGGTAAGGGATGTTAGTGTAATATTTTTCAAAGGTCAGGGGATGTTTGTGTTAATATAGCCAAAACTGCCATATGTGTGTAATTATATCAAACGTCAGGGGATGTTTGTGCAATTACCCCTATTATTTTTTATAACAAATGTTAATTTTATAAATTTTATATAAAAATAAATGACTTAATTTAGAAAGTGCTGTATTGTAGTTATAAGTCAAATCAAGCATGCCCATGTAAGAAAAGCAGGTGGTAACTAAATAATGCTATTTCACCTGAAATGGCTATGTAGATCAACGATTATTATTGGTCATGATTATGGCTGTCATTTACAACCATGATGTCTCCCGTAATCATGACATCTTCATCACTTAATTGGACAAATTTGTCATTTCAACAAAAGAATAAGGGTATTCCTGTCAAAAAGAAAGAGGGAGGAGGGGCCTTCCCATTACCTGGAGTGCGACACCGACACGTGAAAACGGAGCGTGGAAAATGGAAAGTGAAGTTGCTTTCCTTTTTCCAATTTTTAAGGTTTCCAAATATGGAAATTTGAGAAACCATAAATATCTCAAACTTTGATGTTGTTTCTCCAAGTTAACCTGAAAATCTCCACATCCCTTTTTTGGCAAGAACAATAACTCAATAAGGCATCAACTTGTGTTCTCTCTCTCTCTCTCTGTGTTAATTGTTAATTTGTTTGATAATCTGTCTCTCTTCTTCTGTTCTGTTCTGTGTTTTCTGACAAAGCAAGTTCCAAGTTGCATGGGGAGCTGTCAATTACCAGATCACTTCACCTGAAACCCACCAAGATTTCTATATTATATTTCTATAGTCGTACGCTTTTTTTCTTTTTCTTTTTTTCTTTATTATTGTGTATATTTAATTTCAGTAGTGCAAATTGGGTGCACAGATTTTGCATCTTTTGAACATCCCACCATCCATATTATATAATCCTTATCTGAGAATATTATTACGTGACGTATTCATGAATCATGGTATGATCTATGATGCTATATACTAATATACATGTCCCATACTCCCATAAAAATGATTTTTTTTTTTAAATATTTGTCTTTCTTTTTTCAGAATTTAGTTTTAAAATAAAAATACAATTAATATGTTGTTTAGAATTCTAGGCCTCTTATGTACCCTGCCATGTATATATAATAACCCCAATTGTGCAAGGGTCAATAACTAGGAAACATGGGGCGGTGACTTAAACCCGAGTCCCAAGAGCCCATGCCTTCAATAATTTATTATAAATGATCTAATCTAAAAACTTAAATCGTATTAAAAAGATCAATAATAGTATTAAAAGCATGAGATTTGTAATGTTACTCATGTTAAAAGTGATTAATCGAGATTTTATCAATATTCGTATCATAAAACTCATACATGATTTAACAAGATAATATTGGTTTAATGGTAAACTCATCACACATGTATCTATGAGGTTGCGAGTTTGAGTCATACCCCTCCCTCAATCTTAAAATATTATAATAGTTAAAAAAAAACAAAACAAAACAACGCTCATACATAACTTATTGATATTTTACATTTGTACATAAGACTTAAAAACAATTTTTTTTTGGTTAGTTCTTAAGATTTTATTGAGAGCAAGTAGGTTAGCTCCCTTAATTAATATTTAATGACTACAAGTCATATATTCATTAATTTTTATTATTATTATAACAGTAAGTTAACACGTTATTCCTTTGGTTATCAATGATTTATAATTAATGACAGAGCTTATTGCTTTAAATAATATAAAATAGACAAATTATTTGTCAAGTTGTAGGAGAGTTTAAAACACAAACAAAATGTTAGATGAACCAATCAATCTACATGTCAAATTACGTATTAAAAAAAAAAAAAAAACAAGTAAATAAATATATACATTATATATGCACATCCCTTTTTAGCATATGTAAACAAGTAAACTTCATTGTCTTTTTAGTTGCAAACAAATCTATAACTATATATACATTATACATGAACATCCCTTTTTAGCATATGTGATATAAACATCTCCTTTCTCCTACCACGTTAGGGTTTGGGGATTTGAGTCCCACCATACACATTTTATAAATATATGTACTTGTGAATTTTCTACAAAGTATCGTGGAAGTAGGTGTCTCTTGATTATGAGAGTAGTTATCCGGATCAACATATATATATAGCTTTTGATCTCGGTATGTCTTGACATGCACCAAACTCGTTCTTTGTTATATTTCAATATATATACATATGCAACATATATACATCGCACATGACATCAATTGCTAAAGGTAACACAAATTAAATGACATCTTTGATGTCCGGACAGTCATGAAATCTTCAAATTATTCCTCTTGGATGCTACCTAATGCAATTAAAAATTACTTCAAATTTACCAAATATGGGAAAAATAATTTGTTAACTTGCATTTCGGTCAATGACTTTACAGTGTCCAATTCGATATCCATCATTATAACTTGTAAGGTTTGTGATGTAGTTAGCAATAGGTCCAACTTTATTAATTTTAAAATGACTAAAATAATGAGAAGATGTCCTTGATTTAATTAGGCCAATTATAGTGGCAAAGCGATAACCAACAACAATTATATTAATTCACTTGTGAATCATTTGATGATTTTAATTTCTTGACTTGTTTATTTTGCCTACAGAGGTTAAGTTATTTGTCCAGCTGTTAAGAAAATTATTAATTATGTGATAATTCGTTCACATTCAGATACAAATAATATAACAAATAAAGTGTTGGTTAAGTTTGAATATCATTTTTCTTTTTTGATCAAAGGTTAAGTTAATTTGAATTTCGATATTCAAAATATATCACCATATATTCTTTTTACACTAATGCTAAACAACTCAAAATTTTAACCCAAATTTCAACCCAAATGATATGACAAGTGGTTTTTTTCATTAACCACATCATCCCATGTTGTGTGTGGTGATGGCAACTCACTTGCCACATCATTTGAATTAAAATTTGGGTTATATAGTATTACTCATTCTTTTTAACAAGCCTCAAAGTCGCGGCTATGTCTTATATTTATCCTACCGTTGCTATTAATTCAATTGTTCGAAAACCTTAGCGTGTCTTTAAAAAAAAATAGCTAATTTAGTACCTAGGTGATTTCTAATGATGCAATGTGTTTGGATACTAAAAGTATTATTGGATGTACTGCTGAATGGCACACCCAGCTATTAAAAGTGTGATATGTACGTATTAGCCACATGTCACACGTTCAAAGGCTGGATGCACCAGTACTCAACAGTACACTTGATGCAATGAAGTTTTTCATGAAATTTTACCAAACACCATTGAGTACTGGTGCTTACAATTTTCAATGAAGTACATGTATAAAATTTTCCTAAACACTGTTGATCGAAGACAACAATGCAATGAAGTATACGGGTATAAAATTTTACAAAACACCCTACAATCTATTCATATTTAGAACGTTGTATTGTTGTCTTATTCGATATGTTATATTAAACAAGTCCTAAAGTATTATAATTTCTCAATTACCGCATTTATAATTAAGTACTAGGTGTCATGCAATGAGACGAGATTAGCCTTAGTGGTTTACCCCTCATAAGTCATACATATATCATGAGGTTATGAGTTCGAGTTTATCTTTCTCAACTCCCTTGAATCTCGAATTATTGTAATAATTCATAAAATAAAATTAAAATACTAGTAGTCATGCTGTAATAGTTCAATATAGTTATATAATAAATGAGAGTAACTAAAATGAAACTCCAACTGCGGGTTACATTTTATCTTGACAGAATTGATCATGACATGTACGTATTGGTATTGACAATAGACTTGGTGATATGGGTAATTTTATTATGTGATCCGTATGTTTATAAGCGCTTATATATTTAAGATATGCACAAAACACGATTGTAGGATTCTCCTCAATATACAATGACTTGAATAATTTTTTTTTTATGAAATTTAATTGCTCGATGTTGATGATATCCAACAACTACTTTTCTAGTTTTCTTTATACAATGACTTGGATAATTTTATATAATTAAATCTGCAATCTTGTTTTAAAGCCTCAAAACGCATGGGAGCTCAGCTGCACCTGCACATGCGAAGATTTGATCCACTACTGCCACGCACGTGAAGCCAACATCCTCATTACCCAATCGAGGTTGCTCCTCGATCGCATGATTTTATTTTTCGAGTTCACATTACATTAATGACCAACATCTCTGAGTTGGACTTGTTAGTAGAGTTTAATCTTGCCGGATCATGACAAACTTCAAACCACAATGGTGCTGTCATTTTTATTTTTATTTGAAAAAAAAAAAAAAAAACAGCTCTGAAACCTGAACCAAATTCAATGCCCCAACTTTCACCATCACGTAGCAGAGATTTATAGAACCATGCTCTCCCGAATTTTGAAAATTTTTGTCCTGAGTTATTTAAAATTTTAAAGTTACTAATTTGAAGTCGTCTTGATACAAATTCAGATCATGCATGAAACGATCCTTATTAGAAATATAGATTTACATTCACATATCTAGCTATTCTAACAGACATTTTAATTTCATTAAATATATTTCTAACTTTGAATTTTCATGATTCCCATTCAGATAAGAAGTTTCATAAATTGAGCTTTTTTTTTTTTTTTTTTTTTTGGAATTCATGTTTTTTAATTCTCTTTCCATTTACCCGGATCTATTCCATTTCCACGATTTTGTCCTGGATCTTCATTTTCTTAAAAAAAATATATAAAAAATAAAAAATAAAACTTCAGTGTTACCTCCTCTTGTTACTGTTTAGTCCCGCTTGTTTAGAAAGTAATAAAGTATTTTTTTTTAATAATTATTTTTAGAAAGTAATAAAGTTGATTCTGTTTATTATAGGGTTAACAATTTTATTACGTGGACAATAATGTCATGTAAGAGGAATGTGGATATCCGCTATTTATATGCATAAAAGCTTTTTAAAAATCTGAGAAACGATAAAGTAGTTGTGTGCAGTGTCAAAGCCAAACACACTATCTAGGGTTCAGGCGAGTTATGTTGGGGAGGTTAAATTTCAATTGGCTGAACCCACGTGAAGAGCTAATGCGTGGACCAATAAGATTCGAAGAGATATATATATATTACATAGTGGTCAGGTCAACCACTAAATCGAGGGCCCAAAATTCTTACAAAAATATTACATTCTTCAAAGCCTCCATAAAAAGTAAGGACAAGTGTCAATCATCAGCGAAATGATAAAAAAAAAAAAGGAAAAAAGAAACCCAGCTCCCATATCCAGTAATTTAAAATCTGGTATATATCTGATCAGTGGATGCATATTGTATAGTAAAGAGAGAACCCAATTAAAAAAGTTTTCTTTCAACATGGTATGCACTTATTGGCTGGAATGCAAATGCAATTTTTTCTTTGGAATTGATGTATCTTTGAGTCTTAACTTGTTAATCATTGTGATTCTTAGAAGTGCTTTTTCGCTGCTTTTGATGTTTATATATATATATAGTTGGATATACATTATAATACATATAGAATAGAATGATACTAGGAGATTCGAGCAAATAAAGTTTATCAGGGAGGAGTTTCGGCTTTTTAGAAGGAAGATTAGAACAGCTTTTGATTCGACTCCACTTAATTATAATTATTAGCTTGCTTTTTTTTTTTTTTTTCTGGTGAATATACCATATATAATAGGTCCTCCAACCCAACCACCTTAGCTGGAAATGAAGTACTTTTTACGTTATAACTTATAAGAGAATATAATGCAAATAGCCAAATAGATTAATACTACTACTACTACTACTACTACCACCGCCACTAAAACGATTGTTGCTTGCATGGTTTTTCACATGACAAGAAAGATGATGACTTCCTCCTCCTTTGGCTACCCCTCTATCTCAAATCAAGGCCAAAAAGACCCGGTTATCATTTCTTTTCTTTTCTTTTTGAAAACTACCTAGTTATCATTTCTAAATTAAAGTTCTAATATTTCCAATATATTTCATTTTCAACGTCTCTTAAGAGACTAGTTTTCGAATAAAAATTCTTTTTATAAAAGTAAAAAGTATTTAGAAGAATTTTTTAATCAAAGCATGGACTTTAAAAAATATATTGTCTCTTGTATATATATATATATTGATTGAAATATTACATAAATTCGGATTTTTTTAGGGAAGGGGGACTCGAACCCACAACTTGACATATTTGTGAAGGATTTACCACCGTACCAACCTTATCTCATCGTTTCTATTATATATTGTTATTTTTAACTTGTACAATTAATAAGGTTTGATGAGTGGAGAACAAACTCAACATGTCTATTTATTACTATTAAACGAAAAAAAAAAAAAAAAACTGTTAAAGGTAGATATAAAAATAGTGTAATGCTAGTGCATTTAGAAGTGTACAAGTTTCCTTGACTTTAACTTCTTTTTTTTTCTCTAAATGTTTTTTTTTTCGGTGTTTGCAATATTGAACTAGATAAAAGCATATTTTTTAATCAGAAGAAAAGACTTTCAAATAAATACTTCATAAGTACTTATTATAAAGTGTTTTCTAAATAGAAAAGAAAAGAAAAGAAAAGAAAGTGGTGTGTCTTTAATCAAATGGTATATAGAGTAGGCGACCAGACTTTAATTTGGTGTAATGCTAGCTTCTAAAATTTCTTTTTAAAATTCATTCCAAATAATGTGGTAGATAAATAATGATTTTTATACCGATGTTATCCGAATCCCGCATGTCCGATATTAATTGAAATCTCACATGAAAAAAATATACAGCATCACACACGTTTAAAAAAATTAATTATTATGAGAGAAACTGCAAGAGCATTCTGGTATAACTAACATAGAGTTTGAATTTGCATAATTTGTTGTACTGTTGAAAAATAATAATCAATGCAATCATACAATGAGTTTTTTTTAATCTTTTTGTCTAACTGTATTTTATATTTGAATTTAAGGTTTCTATTAAATTTAAGTTTATATATGAATTTTAAGTATACAGTAAATTTTAAATTTTTATATTTATTTATCGTTTATGTTTAAATTTAAGTGTGTGCATATTTAAATTTAAATGTATTTTTAAATTTGATTGCATATTTAAATTTAAGTTCCTGCCATAAAATTCAAATATGTATGGTAAAATTTGTATATTTAATTGTTTGAATATATATATATTTTAATAAAACGGATAAGTTCGGGTCGGGTTTAGGACACCCCGTCCCATTTAGATTGAGTTTGGGGTGGATATCAAAAACCCGTTCAGGTCACGGGTTAGGTTTGTGGCAACTTGCCAAAATTTGGTTTTGGGTTTGGGGCATGCCAATCCGACCCGTTGCCATCTCTAATCATGAGGTTATAAGTTCGAGTCGTGTCACCTCTCAAAACCCCGAGTTATTATAATATATTTTTTTAAAGTTGGAATGCTTTTTTTTTTTTTTTTTTTTTTTTTTTTTTTTTTTTTTTTTTTAAGTCTAAGTTTTAATTATAAAATCCCAATATCGAATTATAAAAATTGCTATTCTACTCGCAACAATTAAAAACGTAAAACATTTCAATTGTTATTTACATTCAAATATGGGTTCAAAAAATTTTTGTCACTATTTGGGGCGCTTTTTGTAAGATAGGCACCACATTACTGATTTAAGTTTAAAAGACACCTATTTAGGTGACCAGACAAAAATACCCCTTTTTGTCACTTTGAGTCTTTTTCAAACGTTGGGAGAAAACCTTTTTGAATTTTTTTCCGAGCCTTTTGTAATAGTCCCCGAGCTTTTTAAAATGTTATCCGAGCCTTTTCAAGGAAAATTCATAGGTTAATCGATTTAGAATCTCTGAGTCTTTTTACACTTGATCCGAGCCTTTTCGTGCGTTTTCGAGCCTTTTTACACTAGATCCGAGTCTTTTCGTGCGTTTTCGAGCCTTTTTACGCTAGATCCAAGCCTTTTCATACACTACCCGAGCATTTTAATGAAGTGTTCAAGCCTTTTCATACACTACCCGAGCCTTTTAATGAAGTGTTTGAGCCTTTTCATACACTGCCCATATCTTTTCATACACTACCCGAGCCTTTTAATGAAGAATTCGAGCCTTTTCATACACTGCTTGAGCCTTTTTATACACTACCCGAGCCTTTTAATGAAGTGTTCGAGCCTTTTCATACACTGCTTGAGCCTTTTTATACACTACCCGAGCCTTTTAATGAAGTGTTCGAGTCTTTTCATACATTGCCCGTGCCTTTTCATACACTGCCTTTTAATGAAGTGCCCGAGCCTTTTCATACACTACCCAAGCCTTTTAATAAAGTGTTCGAGCCTTTTCATACACTGCCCGAGCCTTTTCATACACTACTCAAGCCTTTTAATGAAGTGTTCGAGCTTTTTCATACACTGCCCGTGCCTTTTCATATACTTCCCGAGCCTTTTAATGAAGTGTTCGAGCATTTTCATTTGTTATCCGAGACGTACTTTTCATTTGTTCTCCGAGCCTTTTCAATTAGATTCAAAATTCACACAACCAGCTTAAGGTTTACAAAAGGCTCGGAGAGTGTTTCAAAAGGCTCGGAAAAAGCATTTAAAGGCTCGAAAACCCAGATCTTCATCGTATCCTACATAAATTTTCATAAATTAAAACCCTAACCATACCCACAACTATACTCAGATCGACAAATCAAACCAAAACCGACCCCCGAATGCGTCTGCGTAGCACTACAAAACTAATTGTCCAATGAAGATGCATTGATAATGTTATGATGTTTAACCTTCATTGAAGGTCTGTTATAGAGGAACATGAAAGAATAAAATCTCATAAAACTTCAAAGTAAAAAAGAGAATATGTAAAGTAAGGGCATTTTTGTCCGCTCACCATAATAGGTGTCATTTAAACTTAAGTTATTAAAGTGGTGACTTTCTTACAAAAACCGATCAAAAAGGTGACATTTCCCACTATTTCCACTTCAGAATATTCAATAACTTTGATTTAACATTCAAAGTTTTATTAAGTTCTAGATACGCATCACGTATAGATAAGAACAGACTCTGCTTTTATATATATATATATATATATATATATATATATATAAGTTACATTTAGTGGTGCGGATGGAATTAATAAATGATCTGTCGGCTAGGTCTTGACTGACGGAGAAGTTGGGGATATTAAATATGGAAGGAAACTATAAGGTAGTAGAGTCTGTATATATCATATCCTTTCGTGGGTCTGGAAATGGAGAAAATCATCAGTAGCACATTATTGGCGCATTGATGACCGGTGGAGGTGCATTCGGTCATTGAAGAACTGATATGTGTATTTTCTTATGATACATATACATTTCTTGTCACATGTCACATTTACTGTTGTTAGATGTACCAGATATACCCAAAAGACTTTCTTTGGAAATGACAAAAAGGAGATCAGATCATATAAGAGAAACTTTCATAAATAGTTAATTAAACACGTGATAAATTAAATCAATCACAATTTTCTCCTCCTTGTCCTTTCAAAATTTGAGAAGATATAAAAACTCATGTTACATGATAAATCCAAAAACCTTTTTCCTCACTTTTCTTCTCTTCTCTTCTCAGTGGAGCCTTAATTAAAGTTATATATAATTGAGTTTTGGCCTATAGATATTGTTAATTAATCACATTTTCTTTCTTCTGAAAAGATGTAATTAATGTGATGGCATATTCTTATAACTTTATAAGTATATATATTTTAAAAAAATAAAAAAATTATAAGTATATATATTATCAGATCTGGAATAAATGCATATGTGGGCCGAATTGTAAAGGAATCTCCGAACCAGTTTCATTATTCCATACTCCATAGTTTGTTTCTTTTATGTGCATGTTTATTTTAATTAATACGTACAATCTTTCACATCAACTTTTCTTTTTTTAAAGAAAAAAAATACCATTATAAAAATAATTGAAACATTCATTGACAATATATATTTAATGTTAAAAGAAAGAAAAGCACTCACCAAAATAATATATATATATTCATATTTTCGTTAATTTATTAATTAAACACCGGTCTAAAAGATAATGTGTAAGCCACGATAATTGTTGGGCTTCGATTTGATTTGCTACCTGATACGGTGCGGTTTAATTTATACAGTGTTGGGGTTGGGGATCTAAAAACTAGCAAAAAAGAAGCTTTAATTGTTTCTGATGTGGTGTTCACTGTTCTTCGATGTGCATGCATGCATGCACAAACACATACAATCAACATGATCAATATATATTATACTAATTTAATTACTTCTATTTGTTTGTGAAAACGAAAGTTAGGTTCGTTTATTTAAATGGGAAATTATTCTAATTAATTAGTAATTATAATTAGGTTCACATTCGGTGGTTTCTATTGGAAGCTATGATAGGGTTTCAATCATGCAAGACAAAGCCTGGAAATTAATTAATATTAATTACTATGTTTATATATTTTCGTTGCCAGGAAAAGTGCACACATGCATGATTGTTGAAACGTATTAGTTTATTTATTTATTTCAATGATAATTATTAGATAATCTATTAAACAAAACCCCCACATATATATCAAAAGCAAATCGGCTGCATTGTTAGGTAGATAATTCAGTCTTAGATACGACCTCGATCAATATGTCTACTTTAAGTTTCTATTTGTTTAGCAAACACTTCTATTTTATAATATATATATATTTTAAGAAAAAAGAGAGGCTTTTGTAGTACTATAATGAAAATACAAATAAAAAAAAGAAAACACCAAAATTAGAAGGAAAAAGAAAGAAAGATGTAATGTTGCCAACATGGGTGTAGCTCAGCTGGTAGATGGACGAGTTTGAGGTTTGGGCAAATGACTCCCAGGTCAATGGCTCGAATCCTACCAATGACGAAAGCTTTCAAAAAAAATATCTGGTTTCGAATTAATAGATATTGTCAAAAAACAAAGAAAGATGTAAAGTGAATATATTCAGAAATGGGACCACACAGTACGCAAAACGTTATTAAAATACCATGTGTGTATATTTTTATATATATCTATCAATTTTGTCGGTGATTACATTCCGGGCTGTTGTTTAATTGGGCTGGATCAAGTTGAAATCATTCCACTATCAATAGATGGGCCTGGTTTGGGCTGGTCCATGTTATATTCTAAGTGTTCAATATAAAATCAATGTTTTTTATTTATATTACTTTTAATCGATGAAATCAATGTCAGAAGATGGTGTTCTTGATTATATTTTTTATTTAGTCATTCATTGTTCTAGTGGTTTATTTAAAAGGCGTTTAGTAAGGAATTGCTAAAAACAAATCCGGTGTTCGAAATATAGACAATTTCTCCGATAACTCAATTTATATTTTTGTATTTTAGGAGTATCGATATCATTATGGGGGTTTAATATATTTTCCATAAAATAATTTTAATATTTTTGTAAAATGTCGATACTAGTGAACATGTAATGTACTTTTATATAATATTGTGGAAATTTCCGTAAATTATCGAGGAAACTTTTGTGAAATATTAGAGATATTTTTGTCAATGTAAAATGAGAAATTGATAATATTGTCTAATTCTTTTATTTACCTTATTTATTTATTTATTTAATTTGATGTAATATATTTTTATGTATGAACCTCTTAGGTTTTCCTTTTGATAATAAATTTTATATGATTGGTTTGATGCAAACTATTAAAGAATGAAATTGTAATGAAAGTTTTTCAATATTATTTATTTTGTATGTACATTATATTACCACATAGTTATTAGATATTATATATTTTTTTTTATATGAGGTTGTTGGGGATCGGAATCAACCCCATCCCAACATTTTATTAAAGAAAAAAAAAAGAGAATAAAAGAGAAAAGAAAACAAAAGAAGAAAATAGATCAACAGAATCTAAAAGAAGGTCTTCTACAAAAATCATTGAAAATAAAATAGTTGCAAAAATTCGGAGCGGTCCACCACCAAATAAGAGAGACGATACTGGGGCTCCTGGATACTAAACTATCTGCAACTTGGTTACCTTCTCGGTAAATATGAGTGATAGAAAAATCCATTTTAGAGATTAAGCTCAAACACCTATCTCAAGCGGGGTGCCAATACCAAAGAACTTGATGAGACCTGGAACGAAGAATATCCATTACAAAAGTTGAATCACTCTCCAAACATAACCTACGCCAACCAAAAGTCTAAGCATAGTCAATAACGTGGATGGCAGCGGCCAATTTAGTCTCAAACTTAACGAAGGAACCCGACGAGACCTATAACGAAGGATATCCACTACAAAAGTCGAATCACTCTCCAAACATAACCTATGCCAGCCAAAAGTCTAAGCATAGTCAATAGCGTGGATGACAGCTGCTAATTCAACCTCAAAAGCAAAGCAAACATCAAGAGAAATAAAAAAGCAACCTTTAACGAAACCCCTAAAAGTTGATGAACTCGAATAGGTATTAGATATTATATATATATATATTTAAAAAATTATAGATTATTTTAACATTTTTTTTTCAAAGTTTCATAAAAAATTTCAATGGTATTAAAATTTTAGCAAAATTTCCTGTTGTAAATTTTACATTAATTTCCGTTAATATAAATATTTACATTGGAATTTCTACCGAATCGTAAAACCGATATCAATATTTTTATTCTTGAATAAATTCAGAATTTTTATTTTTTTAAAGTCAAAAGCAGATATAGAGAAGTCAGAGGTGTGCGGTGCACGCTACTGCAGTGGAAGCGCGTGGGGATTAAACAATAACATAAATACATAATCTAAAAGATCAATCAATGTGGACTCAAAAGGGTCCCAAAGTTGTTGCAACAAAGTCATAAAAAACCTCTTCGAGTTCGAGCTTTCTTTATTTTATTTATTTTTCATATTTCTGTATTTTCTTTTCCTTATTTTTATCAGAAATCCAAAAATCCGCATCTAACAAATTCCAAATTCAACTACTTTTTGTTTCAAAACATAAGGTAAATTCTTGACTTTTCACTCGATATTGTGTCATCAATTTGATTTATTATTGTTTTTTTGCTCACACTTGTTTTCTCTCTTGATCGAAGATTGACGTCGTGTGGATTCCTTTGTTATCGCGATGGCTGCAATTGCATCTGATGAAAACACCAAAATATGCAGTCACTGGTAATCTTTTTGCCCTTTTCAATTGTTAATTACATGAGAATTGGTGATTTTTTTTATAATTATTTTGAGTTAATTGATTTTATTTTCCTGGTCGCACTTGTTTCTTTAGTGTGTTAGTGATTTTTTTTTTAAGCTTTTGATATCTGATTAAATTTGGGTTTTACGCAATTTAATTTGTTTACGATTTTAAATTGTTTTGTAGAATCTCTTGTATATGATTTAGCTCAAATGTTTTGTAAATTTCACTATGGTAAATTCTTGGAATGATTACTACTCTTTGAGTCAACTCAATAAAGCTTGACCCGCTCAGTTTCTTGTGTTTTTCTCCGACTATCGTTTCTTGTCTAAATTGGATTATTCTTTTTGTTAAGTTGCATGATCTAGATATATAATTAGGAGGCCTATTCATAATTGAAATTGATATTGGTTCATTTGAAGTTGTTGGATTTATCTGTGATTCGAAACTTTTGGCTTTGACACCATTAGTTTTGTTTAGCTTTTATACAGTAACTAATGTTGAGTCTTTTAACATTAATGATGTCAAAGGATGGTTACTTGATATTGGTTCTTTTCCAATTGTGATTAGCATTAGGATCGGTATTAATTTTTTCTTTTTCGTCTCTGGGTAATATGCTGGCATTCTGTTATCCTTTTCTTTCCAATTCTCATATTTGCACCTGAAACCGATAGCAAACTTGAAAATCACTAATCTGATGGGATGACTGTGGACTGAGCTGAATAACACCTCTATGGTTCCCCTTTTCATTATGAGCAAATGGGGTGGCACTAGAGACCTCGTATGACTGTTTATGATGTTTTGTTCAAGATTTCTTTATTTATTTTTTCCCTGAAAAAAGGAAGTATATTATGAATATGAAATATGTAGTTATACTTGTGGATTGTTAGAGTTAATTGCTTGACTTCGTAATGCGATCGTTTTTTACGATGATAATCATCTTTGTCCTTTTTTTAACTTGTTCCGAATATAGATGTTTGTTTCAAAGTCATGCATCTTGGTCTTCCTTTTCTTGCGATTGTCGTGAGATATTATTGTTTTCCTGTTTGTGAGATATTATTTGGCATTAAATATATATTCTCATGTTACCATTAGCCCATGATTGTTTAATAAGTTCTGATGTTTTACTGATTTAGTTCAAGAGTTTGCTGGCGAATAATTGTTTCTTTTTATTTTCTTTTTTAGTAACAGAGATATCCCGTCTTCAAACATTGATTTGCATTATGCCCATTGCTCTCGGAATCTAGAAAAATGTAAAGTATGCGGTGATATGGTTCCAACGAAACATGCTGAAGAACATTTCTTTAACACCCATGCTCCGGTATGTGAGTTTAGGCCTTTTTTTTTTATTTCTCTTATGGAAGAACTTTGACTATTATTGGAGCTGGAAGAGTAAAACTACATGGTCATGTATGAATGTATATGCTGAACGATAAAATACTGAAACTGCTTAACACCAAATTTTCTGCTTAATGAGACTTCAACTAGGCAACAGGGAATCTATTGATGTCTTGTCTGGACCATAGAGTAGGGCAGTCAAGAGGAGGGAATATGAGTTGGGGGATGGGGGAATTCTTAGTGTCATACTTGTGCCATGAATGATGATTACATAATCCATTTGCACACACAGGAGTTTATAATAAGCAAAGTTGAATTTGCTATAAAGAAATTGCATACATGACAACAGGGAATCTATTGATGCCTTGTCTGGACTCTGGACCATAGAGTAGGGCAGTCAAGAGGAGGGAATATGAGTTGGGGGATGGGGGAATTCTTAGTGTCATACTTGTGCCATGAATGATGATTACATAATCCATTTGCACACACAGGAGTCTATAATAAGCGAAGTTGAATTTGCTATAAAGAAATTGCATTTATGATGGTTAAGATAATAACGTGGAGCATGTGCTAGGAGAAAATGGCCCTCTCCAATGAGTTTCTGATGATCTGTGTTATCTAGTTTTTTTCTAACTACCAAGCTATAACTGTCAAGTCCATTCCTTGCTTGAACCTTTGGCTATGGTGGGGCTTACTTTCAATGAATCACAAATTCTTTCGTTTACTCTCTTCCTGTTTTCCATAGGAATGAACTATAAATTCTTGATCGTTACCTTGATCTTGCTTGCAATACTATCCGAGGCGTGCCCCGTGGTGAACATCCTTAGAAATGCAGGCCATCTCTTCCATTAGTTGATGTGCCCTGGCTTGAGTGCTTAGAGCTGTTAAGCGCAATAGTTATGACAAGTAATGGAGATTGTGCTTAAAGATCATCTGATTTTGACTTTAGGTTTTGTGTTTAGGGAAACTGCTCTACATCATTATTGAACTTTTTAGAAGTACTTATTTGGCAGGTTTTCTTGGTGATGACTAGCCTCTTATTGACTGACAATATTGATCAGTACAACCAGACCATTTTGTTTCTTTAATGTTATTAAGAGCAGGTATATAATGTTTGTGCTGATTTGGCTATTGAACTTATGCATTTGAGCAGGTGGCATGTTCACAGTGCAGTGAGACAATGGAACGTGAAATTTTAGCTATCCATAAAGGTGAAAATTGCCCTCAAAGGATTGTCACGTGCCAGTTCTGTGAGTTTCCATTGCCTGCCATAGATTTGGCTGAGCATCAGGTACTAGTTGTCAATAAATTTTAAATTGAAAAAAATGGTATATAGTAATACTATATCTTGAGTAGCAGGTGTAATTCTATCTTGTTTTGTGATTGTAGGAAGTCTGTGGGAATCGTACAGAACTTTGTCATCTGTGTAACAAATATATCAGATTGCGAGAAAGATATAACCATGAAACTAGGTGCACAGGTCTCCCAGATAGCACTGTGGGTTCTTCCAGGTACTCATGCTATCCCTTATCCGTGTGCAATCTGAATGGATTTGTTATAGTCACTTATCATGATTTAGAGCTGGCAAGAAAATTTTCTCGTTTTAGTTTGTAGGCTGTTGGTAGTCTCAAGTTATGTCTTATCTTGTCAATTCTCTTAGAAACTAAACCGAAGATATTCTTATTTTGTGGCAAAATATATAATATAATATAAGATTTTGAATTTTATGGAAACAATTCATAATGACCCACATTGATTTAATATTCTGGATGATGGTCTAGACAAAGCAATTTGTTTGTTTTTCGGTTTGTCATGGATGTAATTTTTCTTTTCAATTTTATCTGAAGGGATGTGAGGCCAGTGGAAAGAGACCGAGGCCCTCAAAGACGGGAACCGAACGAGTTTTCAAGGAAACGGCTTTTCTTTACCATAGCAATAACAGGCATTGCAGTTCTATTAGGATCTCTTTTTTTCCAAAGAAAGACAGAGAGTGGTCAAGTGCATTAGGAGAATAGAGGATAATACAAATCAGAAGTATGTAAATCAGCTTTAAAAGCACAATGTATTCCATTTATCTGTAACTAAATTTGTCGGAGAGCATATACTTTGCAATGACTGTATCAAACTAATTTGGATGGTGATGATATGTCGAACGGCTATGCAATCTTTGTTTCCTGTTTTATGATGAGTTCCGTTACTCCCGCAGATCTGAATGAGTGTATTTAGTAATTCTCTTAGCGATAACTGGGCATGTTATTGTTTACAATTAAACGGTAATATTTGAAGTTACAATGAAGAGAGTCCAACTTTGTCTCTTGATCTCTCATCTTATATGTTTGATTGAAATTGTGAATGACAGGGATATAGGTTTGGCTGTTGGTGTCTTTGCAGCTTTGATCAAGTATTTAATGGCAGTTAATTGTGTAGTTTGATGTAGCTGTCCATGTTGTTAGTGCTTTGCTCTAACATCTATTGTTTCTTATTACTTAAGTTACCCCGCCACATAGCTCTAAAATAGTATTATTTTCCTAGCTGTCATTTGATGTTGATACCAATTTTGCAGTAGCTTTTAGGAGCGGATGCAAATCTGGATTCCGTACAAAATATTATACGGATTCCGTGCTCAATAATTATTAATTAAATTAACTCTTTTAACAACTTTCATGTGAAAAAGGCATATTTATATTTATGAGAGAATTTTCAGTGCCAATTTAATCAACCACTCTCTTCAACTTTCTTTCTTTTCAAACTAAAAATAAAAAATCCCATAAAATCAAACAATAAAATGAAAACGCGAAACTAGTAAAAATCTGCACCAACAAAGATTTTCTATTATCTGGAGAATTGGAGTGGGAACTCAAATTCTGAATAGTGAATACTGTGGCAACTGTTTTAAGGATATTTTTTTTTGTTTGTTTAGAAGGTCCTCAAACCCATGACTCATCACTCGAATAATATTTTATTTTTGCTTCAAAAATAATGACAGAATAATTTTGTTTAAAAAAAAAAAACTGATTTTAAACGGTTAATCCTTGCCGCCACTCCGATCCATCAATTCGCCACCGCCAAGATCCTGGCTACGATCGCATGCGACCGCGTCCACCGTTGCTGTCACTGTTGTCGCTGCCGGTCCATTGAGAGCCTATGAGGAGGACATTACAGAGCATCGCCGGTTGTTTGGGAGGTTGTGGATGCGCCGCGTGTACCCGTGATGTCACCGATAGTATCTCCGATTGTCTGAAACCCAGAGGCATGTCTTAATTCTCAGATGTCTTAATTTTACATGCCCAAGATATTTTTCTCATTGAAATGGAGTGATTAGGATTGATTTCAATTTTATATTTATCACATATTAAGTTGATGTCTTTCATGATATTGTCGAACAAGGACATTTTTCTTTCACTCGTTTCATGATCTTTAATTGTGTGCTTTCAATCGTTATATTATGTTGCTTTTGTGTGCATCTTTATATCAAAAACCATTTAAAGAGAAAGTTGAGCAGGATTGCTGTCTCTAAGTAACCAAACAGTGTGAGAAGAGATGATCATTATGTTATTTTTGGAATCTTAATGAGTTTTGGCAATATCTTTAGTCTAGTTTTACTACTATTTTTCTACGTTTTGACAGATATCCGGAAAATGGATGCAGGTACTCATTGTGGTCAACAAGTTCTGCAAAATAATACTTGCCCCGCCATGCCACATCAAGCGGTTCGATTGTATATTCAAGATCATCATGTAATTCATTTTGTACCATTTTTCTTATGTCTTTCATTTTAATGCATGTAATCTAGGCTAGAAGAATTAGATATGCCCATTAAATGAGATCTTATAGGTTTAATTATTTGAAAATTTTCGGGTTGAGTTTTAGTATCATGTTTCGGTTTTAACTTGAATAATTATGGTCAGGTGATCTTGGATAACGGCATAGTCCAAGTCACGTTGTCAAAACCAGGTGGGATTGTTACTGGGTTACGGTATAATGGCATCGACAATTTGCTTGAATATCGTAACAAGGAAGATAATAGAGGGTACAGGGTGTTACAACTGCTTTCAGTTTCTTTTCTATATCTTTTGTTACTTGATGAGAAAATATCTATTATAGTAGAAAATACACATTAGACGGCTTGTTAGAGAATTTTGATTCTACTATTTTTTACTTTATTGTGCAGTTATTGGGACCTTGATTGGAGTCCACCAGGCGGCCATGGAATATTTGATGTGTAAGTTTTATTCTAATTTCAAGTTCTATACATCTCAACTCATTTTCAGCTTCTTTACCTGGAAGACACCGAGTTTTTGTCATCTAAAGACCTTCATTTTTCTTTATGATCAGTTACTCTAAGAGTCTGAGTCATTTGTTTTCAAAGTCACAATATTGTAAAATACGAATGGTAGTAATTCCATTCTTGTCTTGTGTACTGAAAGCAGTAATTATAGTTATTCTAATTTGTGAAGCAATAACTGATTGCTATGCAGGATTAGAGGAACAAGTTTTAGGGTTGTAGTGGAAAATGAGGAACAGATCGAGCTCTCATTCTTAAGGATGTGGGATTTCTCACTTGAGGGAAAGTATATTCCCTTAAACATAGATAAAAGGTCCTTGCTCAACTTTCACATATATTTACTATAATGAGACTTTGTCTAGAAACATAATGATGGTGACCGTTTACTTGTAGGTTTATATTGCTTCGTGGTTCATCCGGGTTTTACTCTTATGCCATTTACGAGCACTTACAGGAATGGCCCGAGTTTTCTCTTGGACAAACCAGATTTACTTTCAAGCTGAGAAAAGAGATGTATACAAATCTATAACCTCTTCTTTTGTTATCAGACAGATTGCTCTTTCTCTTTGATTAGTAGAAACTACCTTTAATGAATGGATGAATATGAACTGAAAATTAAATTTTTTCTTGATTTTATGATTTATACAAAGACTAACAAACCAATTTAAACTATCATTTCAAGGTTATAATATATGTGGTAGATGAAAGTGAGGTCTTGTGACTGTATTTCTTATTAGGTAACTATCCTAACTGTAATCTTCCTATAATTGATGAGTTGTCACCTTTGAAGATATGAGAGAGTTTTATGTTTTCTTCTCTGCTTTGCTTATAGCAAATGAATGATAATTGCTTATGTGTGAAGAAGAATTAGCTCACTTCGGTGTTAAGGGATGATGGAATAGGTAATGATCACTACTGTTAAGGAGGCTATGAATTGAATTGCAGATTAACCTGGCAGTATCTAGCTACCTACATATAGTTTTAGAAGAAATGGAAGTAGTGAAAACTTTAATCTATAAAGATAACTATCACGAGATGATGTCATCAAACATACAAAATAATTATTTCATTTAATTAAAATTAGAACTTTGCTTGAGGTTGGATACTTACCATTTACCAGAGGAAAAAGTAGTCCTTGGTGTAATAGAAGTAAAGCAGTTAATTTTTTTTTTTTTTTTTTTTTTTTTTTTTTTTTTCTCATGGGTAAATTGCTGAACATATAAATGTTGGGAATTATTGGATTTATAGGTTTCGCTACATGGCCATGGCAGACAACAGGCAAAGACATATGCCTCTTCCTGAGGACCGGTCAACAGGAAGAGGCCAACCCCTGGCCTACCCGGAAGCTGCCCTCCTTGTCAATCCCACAGATTCTGTGCTCAGTGGAGAGGTACTCTTCACACAACTATATCCTTCTGTGTATTCTTGGTATGCCATTCCTTCAGCAGCATGATAGTTATGATTCTGATTGTTGTTTTAAGTTGATGTGACAAAAAAAACCTAATAAAACATACATTCTGAGCCTAGTTCATTGTATAGAGGTCAATCTGGTTTCCTTCTGTACATCAGTAGGAATATATTAACTACTATCCTGTTATTTTTGATGTCTTAATTTGCAGGTGGATGACAAATACCAATATTCATGTGAGAATAAAGATCTTAAGGTTCATGGGTGGCTATGTTATGGCCCCCCAGTAGGGTTCTGGCTAATCATACCTAGTGATGAGTTCCGATCTTGTGGACCTGTCAAACAGAACCTAACTTCTCATGTTGGCCCCACCACACTTGCTGTGAGTGACTGATCTTGATATATAGTTTTTAAGAATCATTTTCTCCTTGGGTAGCATGTACATTATTAATGTTAACTACATCTGGTACTTATGACTATGGTTTGGCCTCTAATTGCATTAATTTCATGAAAATGGTTCTATCAGGTGTTTCTTAGCAATCACTATGCAGGGAAAGATATAAACACATATGTTGGACCCAATGAGCCATGGAAGAAAGTCTTTGGTCCTGTGTTTATCTATCTTAATTCTGCTACTAATGGCAATGACCCACTTTGGCTATGGGAGGATGCTAAAATACAGGTTTTACATCATAGATGGTCCATTTTTTATTTCCTGTAACATAGCTCTTGTAGTTGGTAGGACCTTTGATGGGCAAACCGTATCCAAGTTGATCTGATCTGCAGATGACGTCTGAAGTTCAAAGCTGGCCTTACAGTTTTCCTGCCTCTGAGGATTTCCAGAAGGCAGAACACCGGGGTAGAGTGAGTGGTAGACTACTGGTTCGAGACAGGTAGGAATGCATGATACAGCTAAGGTTTTAGGAAACTAATATTTTTTTTGTAACTAAGGGATTTACTCAGATGTGCGAAGGGCCAAATCTAAATAAACAAGATATATGTACAATATATATATATTTTAAAGAAACTAATGTAGAAGAAATTCTCTGGGATTTATTGGTATTGGTTGTTATAACGTTTATGGTAGTTGTCACTGTAGTAGTTAGTATGCAAGAATGTGAGAAGCATGTTGTAAAAGGATAAAATGGAAAAGGTTATTTTTTTTGTTTCTTTTGCTTTGAGTTTTATATCTATATAATTTTGTAGTAGTTCTCTTTCTTTTTTGTTCTGTGACTTATATCTTGTTAATATACATATGTGAATGATCGGTCAATATGAATCAACTCAAATGCCAAGAGCTGAAATATTGTCCTCGTGTTAATTGTTCTCCGTTGATATTATGGTATAGGTAATGTGATCAAAGTTTTTGTGATTGCTATGATTAGGTATGTCAGCAATGACTGCATATCAGCAAATGGTGCTTATGTTGGGTTGGCTCCACCTGGAGATGTAGGATCATGGCAAACAGAATGGAAGGTAATTTTGCTTTATGTCATTATTCTGCTACCATTTAGGACCACATTTCAAGCACTGATAACTTGGTCTTTCTTTTTCTTTTTTGTTTTCTGCAACATGCATAACTTTGTATGCCACAACAGTGATTTTTTTTCTTTCTGTTTTCTTTGAAATAAGGATGTGGTAGTTTTTGTAACTAGTTATAGCGTATTTTGGTTTGTTCTGAGGATAAAAATGGCGAATGAGAGGCCTAGCAATGAACTTCATATATCTTTTTTGACTTACCATTTTGATTGACTCTGCTGTTATGTTCTACTTCCGGATATCTTTTTTCTTTAATGCTTTATTATTGAATCTAGTTTTAGACACAGTTTAAGAAGTGTTGTTACCAACTGTTGCACCTTGCTGAAGCAGGGTCCAATGGAGAGGTATTTTGGATCCAATTTTCTGGCAGTTTGCATAAATAGGCTATGTATATTTGTTAAAGAAAATGGTAAAGTATACCCTGGTTTACATACACAGAAAAGACAAAAATCAAATGGGTATCCAGTTATGTATTTTTTCTTTTCTTTTTCTGGCTTCTCTTGGAAATAAAACTCACATCTGTAACATCTGGTAATTCGACATGCCTTAGATAAGGTGATTATAGAATGCATGATAAAATCCTAAAACTTTAGCAAGCTTGGAGCATATTAAAGCTGAAAAAAGGAAAAAAAAAAGAAAGAAAGAAAAGAAGTGACATCATTGATGATCTATATAGTTTTCCAGCAAGCTCTCAAGGCATACGAAGAGGTCATTTCAGCATTTTAAGCCTTAATGGTGTTTATGTCGGATTTTCAGATAGTGATTTTACTTGTTACTTTGCTAGGACTATCAATTCTGGACCACAGCAGACGAGGATGGCTATTTCTCTATAAAACATATTCGTACTGGCAATTATAATCTTTATGCATGGGTCCCTGGTTTTATTGGAGATTACCGATATGATGCTGTTGTTACCATAACTTCAGGTATTATTCCTTCAACTTCAATGCAATTACTTCAGGTTTTATTATATAATGAAAACTAACTGATCTGAATAACATGTTATACAGGTTGTGATATTGAAATGGGTGATCTAGTATACGAGCCTCCAAGAGATGGACCGACATTGTGGGAAATAGGCATTCCTGATCGTTCTGCTGCAGAGTTCTATATTCCCGATCCTGATCCAATGTACATCAATAAACTTCTTGTCAATCATCCTGACAGGCAAGCCCCTCCTTTCACAATATTTGGGAGTTAACTATCACTGCACGCCAATGTTAGGGTGTCTGAACCACTCTTCTATATGTTGTCACTTAAAATTTAAATATTTTCAGCTATTTTTTGTATATAGAGTCCACATTATTATACAATATGCTCTAGTCATTTATTATCAAGTCAATGTCCTCCTTATAGCCTTTTTCTGTGGGTAGTCTTTGTTACATGTGCCCTGTGCTCAGTTTTAAGTGTTCAAGGACCTATAACTATGTTTCCTCATGATGTCTAGGGACATTGATCACACAAGTTAGCCTGATATAGTTGATAACTGCCTTCTACTTGCAGATATAGGCAGTATGGGTTGTGGAGTAGATATGCAGAAATGTTTCCCAATGAAGACCTGGTTTACACCATTGGTGCTAGTGACTACAGCAAAGATTGGTTCTTTGCTCATGTTGTCAGGTAATTCTTTTAAGACTGGTTTACTTGATCAAAGTGTTGTTCGCTTTCTAAGTTGGATGCGATAGATTGTTCGAGTATTTCCTGGGTGTCTGTAAGCATTACCATTAGCATTGTTGTTGGATCTTAAAATCAATTTTTGTGAGAAGCATTCTAGTAAATGCATCTAATCAATTTGTGATCAGTTATACAGAATATGGATGATTTCTACAGTTCTAAACATGATAACTAATCATAGTGTTCACTAATGGTCCTTCCGGTTGATACAAAAACATAACTAATATATACGCCTGAATTTACAAATTTTTTTTAATGTTTCAGGAAGATAGATAGTAACACGTATCAAGGAACCACTTGGCAAATTAAATTCCAACTCGGCAAGGTGGATAAGAGCGGTACCTGCAAATTACGAGTGGCAATTGCATCCGCAACCCTAGCTGAGTTGCAGGTAAAGAATCTCATGGTTGATTTTTCCTTTTTTTCGTTTTATCTTTATGAAAAATATTCACTGCAATTTGATGTGGACTCCATTATGCATGTAATTTATCGACATTTTCCCTCGTTCTAGATCCGGGTAAATGATCCACATGCAAATCGTCCTCTGTTTACTACCGGACTGATAGGGAGGGACAACGCGATTGCAAGACTTGGAATTCATGGGCTCTACCGGCTATACCACGTGAACATACCAGGTACTCGGATTATCGAAGGGGAGAATACTATCTTCCTGAAACAGCCAAGATGCACCAGCCCTTTCCAAGGGTTTATGTATGATTATATTCGCTTAGAAGGTCCCCCGGAAGGCTTATGTTCATCTTAAACAGAAATTCAGTACTCATTACAGCATCTTAAAATGTTTATTAGTCGTGCCGCATGAATCACATTGCTGTTTGTTACTTGTATAGTTGTATTAAAATAAACATATGTTACAAAAAAGAAATAATAATAATAATAATAATAGTAAATAAAGCTTGTAATGCAGTATTACTTCTTCAATTTTATTGTTTTTAAATAATGAACCCCCAAAAATACTGTTTTTTTGACGGTATCTACTTATCTAAACCATATATTTTTTTGAAGCTTTTGCCATTGGTAAGATTCAAGCTGACTTGAGAGCCATTTACCCAAATTTCAAGCTCGTCCATCTACTAGTTGAGCTATGCCCCAAAAATACTAGCTCTTGTTACTTGACAAGTTGTTTATAAATCAGTTTCAGAACTTGAAAGATACAAATATTGCAATATAATCAAAGTCTGCAATGCAATTTTCTTACCATATCTTTAGATTTTAGTTGCTTTCAATTTTATGCATCTTTCCATTAATTTAATGACAAGACGATAAACTTGTGCTGCTAACCCAAAGCTTTTAATGTATATTAACCATGCAATTTTTGATCATATAGCTAGGTCTTTTTCAAGTCACTTCAAAAGACATTCAAAAGGATGAGAGGAGGAGGTTGGCCCTCTCACACGTACAATATTGAGATTGTGCGTTCAAGTCGGTTCCTTTCCCCGTAAATTCTGAAATATTATATATTATACATCTGAAGGATTGTTGATATGATGGGTACATTGGATTAATTACGGTGCTCCACTAGACATAGCGACTCTTGCACGCCTTTCTCTGATAATATTGCACCAAACTTTGTTGGCGACAAAGTAAAGTGAGTCTATATAATATATATATATATATATATATATATATAAAAGATACATAGTGGGAAAATAATTAGAATGCTTCATTGCTTCGTCTCCGGTTCAAGCTAATGAAAATGGACCATACAAAATTCCTATACACCTCCACTTTCCCAAATCTTTTATATCTCTACATATTGCACAAAAATTAAGTAATAATGCTTTTATATTAACTTGCCCACCACTTTTCTCCTTATAAAAAGCCAAATAATTCCTCAGAAATATATATTCCATCGTTGTGATCAGTTCCTGATCAGAGCCTCACCAATATGTCACCTATAGGAGTGCAGTTGCATGTTCAGGATACTCATGTAATTCAATTATATATCTTCACTGATATACTTATAATCTGTTGTTATTATCTTTAATGTGTGTATTTGTTATGGAGAATTGCATGGACCACCAAGGAGTTCTTCATCAGGAAAAAGTTTACGTTAATTAATTATTGAATCGGTTTAATTAGTTGATATGATGCAGTATCTGCTTGATATGCTGTGCAGGTGGTGATGGATAACGGCTTACTACAAGTCACGTTATCGAATCCAGAAGGAATTGTGACTGGAATTCGGTATAATGACATCGACAACATGCTTGAAGTTTTAAACGACGAATCAAATAGAGGGTACATATATATATATATATATATATAGCTTTTACTTGTGCTTTTTCATATTCTTCAATTATTCTCTTTTTCACTTGTTCTTCGGGAGATTTCTTCTTTTACTAGAATGACCTGGCAATGCAATCCGGTTATATATGCTTTTTACATGGAAAAATAACTGAATAGTTCTTAAATATCTGATGAGGTAATATAGCTAGTGTAGCACCATATCTGATGAGGACATGAGGTAATAATGTAGTTAATTTTTTTTTTTTTTTTTTTTTTTTTGAAAAGTAATAGTGTAAGTTAATTAGAAGGTAATTGATGTTCATTTGATTAACATTCAATAATTGAAAAAAGTCAATATTTAACAATAAAGATAATAAACAAGATGAGAAGGGTTCAAGTCTTAACTGTTTTCCAAACACCAAATTATTGTAATGTTTCAAAAAAAAAAAAAAAAAAATATCCACAATGCATGTACAGTATTAAGTTTCAAAAACTTCATAACAATGACAAGATGAGAACTGGCTCAATGTTAAGTCCCTCGTACCTACACCAATGAAATTGTGGTTCAAGTCATATCCTGATCATTCTCCAAATCCCTTAATTGTAATAGTTTAAAAAAAAAATTGTAGAGAAATTAATCAAACTCTAAATCATGAGCAGAAATTACAAACATTGATTTATAATTATTAGGAACATAATAATTTACTTATTTAACAGTTTTTGGTCACTGACTGATGAAAATTATTGAAAACAGTCATTAATATATATGGGAAGTCTGCAAACTAAGTCTAATAGTCTAATCTGTAAATAATTGCAATGTGAAAGGTACTGGGACCTTGTTTGGAGTACACCGACAAGTACAGGAACATTTGATGTGTAAGCCCCTCTAAATTTCCTTTATATAATTATATATATAAAAAAGGTGCTAGAGCTACCCCATTAATAAGCCAATTTTTTCTTATTCATTTGAATCATTTTTTTGTCTATGTATGCAGAATAAAAGGAACAGGTTTTAATGTAATAGTGGAAAATGATGATCAAGTAGAAATCTCATTCACAAGGAGTTGGGATTCCTCTCAGGAGGGCAAGCTTGTTCCTTTAAATATTGACAAAAGGTCCTTGTAATTTCTCATGATCAAATCCTCTCCACTATATTATCTACTACTACAAGCTGTTAAAATTAATATGCTAATAATATTGAATAATAATAATATATGAAGAGTACATACTAATTAAAAAGTTGATAAATATTGGTTATTAGGTTTGTTATGCTTCGTGGTTCTTCAGGCTTCTACTCGTATGCCATTTATGAGCATTTAGAGGAATGGCCTGCTTTCAATCTCGCCGAAACAAGAATCGCATTCAAGCTCCGAAAAGACAAGTATACTAATTTCTCCTACTTTTAATTTTTTCCAACTTTTAAACATTTAATATTTATATGTTGTTATTTATAAATTATTAGAATGCTTAAATACTATTGTTAAACAATTTTTTTCTTTTTTTTATAGATATGTTGATTAGTAATTAATAACATGGTAGTCTTGTTAGTGCATACACTTTTATAATTACAGTAATAATCAAAGAGTTTGAAATGTCTAAATTGTATAGCTTAATTACCTTGCTTGGTTGCTTCCATTCAAATTTTCTTTTCATTCAATATTTAACAACATTTACATAAATTTTTTGAAGCTATATATCATTGATTTCTCTATGATCATAAAATCAAATTAATTTAGTAGAATTCTATTGGGCCAAATAGTAAAATTAATTAAGATTTTTAATATGGAGTGGACAGATTTCATTACATGGCAATAGCAGATAACAGGCAACGATACATGCCATTGCCTGACGACAGGTTGCCTCCAAGAGGTCAACCCTTGGCTTATCCGGAAGCTGTTCTTATTGTCAATCCAGTCGACTCCAAACTCAAAGGAGAAGTACAACTTTTTTCTCTTTTTTTTTTTTTTTCACCCTTTCAAATATTATACATATATAATACATTTAATTTGAAATGAAATTTTGATATACAGTGATGATTCATTGATTCCTTTGGTGTATGTGCATGCAGGTGGATGACAAATATCAGTACTCTTGTGATAACAAAGATATTCAGGTCCATGGGTGGATTTGCACCGACCCGGGTGTTGGATTCTGGCTAATCACACCCAGTGATGAATTTAAATCTGGTGGACCCCACAAACAGAACCTTACTTCTCATGTGGGCCCTACCACCCTTTCTGTAAGTCTTTTTATTTTTATTTTTTTAATATAATAACTCTTATGATAAAATAGTGTTTTATTATATATGAACAGGTGTTTCTAAGTCCACATTATTCAGGAGAAGATCTGGTGCCCAAGTTCAATGTAGGTGAGAAATGGAAGAAAGTTTTCGGCCCAGTGTTTATGTACTGTAATTCTTCATTTCTTGGAGAAGATCCGCTTAATTTGCTTTGGGACGATGCTAAACAGCAGGTTAATTCATTTCCATGGACAATTTTTTTTTTTTTTTTTTAACAAAAATAAATAAATGCAATTTAATGCAAAATTAATATTATCATTTACAATACAAATATCTACTGTACGTACTTGTTGATGAACAAGAACTAATGCATGCAAATTGATGTTCAGATGATTACTGAAGTTCAAAGCTGGCCTTACAGATTTCCAGCTTCCGAGGATTTTCCAAAGTCGGACCAACGGGGTAACGTTAACGGCAGATTATTAGTCCTAGACAAGTAAGCATATGAAAACACTCCTAATTAAATTCTACTTAAAACAAAACCCTAGACTTTTGACATGTAATTTGATCGAGTTAATTTGCATTTGTTTAATGAAGTGGATATATATATGATCGAACTTTGAAATGTGTAGGTACGTTAGTGATGATTGTATATCAGCAAATGAAGCTTTTGTTGGTTTAGCTCCTCAAGGAGATGTTGGATCTTGGCAAAGAGAATGCAAGGTCATTTCACTTTACTTATATTCATTTCCTTCTTTTTTTCTTCCTCAATTTAATTTATGACTAGTGTCAGCAGGTTTCAGATGTGGGATCGTCCTGCATGTTTTTCGTGCAAGATATATGGGATTCTATCTAAATACATATGACTATATGAGCGAATTATTATAAATATTACGTTATTTATAAGTTGCATGTTAAATCTTAATAGGACTACCAATTTTGGAGTAGAGCAGACCAAAATGGCTATTTTTCCATAAATGGCATACACATTGGTGACTACAACCTTTTCGCATGGGTTCCTGGATTCATTGGAGATTATAAATATGACACCGTAGTTAACATATCTCCAGGTACTGTCTTCTCATCAATTTGTTCATGCAGGTAATATATATCATATTTCTGTTACTTGTTAAAACATATTATATATGGTACTTAATTAATATTGTAACAAATTAATAAACCTGATCATACAGGTTGTGACATTGATATGGGTGATATTGTTTACAAGCCTCCAAGAAACGGACCCACATTGTGGGAAATAGGCGTTCCAGATCGTTCGGCTGCAGAATTCTACGTTCCTGATCCTAATCCAAAGTATATTAATAATCTTTATGTTAATCACCCCGATAGGTTAGCTCTCCGATCTTTCTTTGCAGCTTAAAGAATTGACGTACAAGTCTCTCTTTAAAACCAAAGATATATAAATTTACAATTGCAAAATTAAATTGTAGATTAATAATTTTAATTATATTCTTTCAATGGCAGGTTTAGGCAATACGGATTGTGGGAGAGATATGCAGAATTATATCCTGATGGAGACTTAGTTTACACAGTTGGCACTAGTGACTATACTAAAGATTGGTTCTTCGTTCAAGTTACCAGGTGCATATATGCCCCCATATTTCCAGCATATGTTTTGCTTAATCAAATAGTCAATCACTTTCTTCTTAATTAGCTGTTGAAATTAATTGATTAACTCTTTAACAATCACTCCTTGCACCAATAATCACTTGAACTATTTTCTTCTACTATTATCACTTTAAACTAGATTCCTCAGAGGGTTTTTTCTTTTATATAGACTCGGATATAGTTAAGCAAGGACGAAACCAAAAAATTCAAGTTTGGGTACGGTGGCCATTATACAAAAACAAAAAAAATTAGGGGGACCAAAGTGAAAATGATTTAAAATTTAGTAATATTTCTATAGTTAACGGTGTTTTTTTTTATAGAGCCTACCAGACTTTCTCTAATTTTTCTTTTTATTTTTTTAATTGTAAATTATTAATTTCTCTAAATCATTGTATAAGTACGATCCTCAATCGGATATTAAGTTTTTAACGATTTAAAAATGTTTCTAATTCTAGCATGACCACCATCGTTGAATGTGGTTTTGTGCAACAAAAAAAAAAAAAAAAAACATTCATTCAATTTGATAATAACTCAGGTTCAAGGCATCGTTAGTACAAGCGGCCAGAGGCATATAAAAAAAATTAAAAATTCAACTTATACTTTGCATATATTTCAGGAAGAAAGACAATGCATATCAAGGGACTACTTGGCAAATTAAATTTAAACTCGACAGTGTGGATCAAAGCAGTACCTATAAATTGCGCGTGGCAATTGCGTCTGCAACTTTTTCTGAATTACAGGTACACATAAAACTTCAATATTAAGCACAATATAATCCATTGATTTCTAATTAGGACAAATTGCACTGCACTCCTTGAGGTTTGGGCAAGGTACACTTAGTTAGAAAAGTTTTGGTATTATACACTAACACCCCCAAGACTTAAATTTGACTCTAAAAATGCTTAAAATGCCCCTAATTGCATTATTTTATACTTTATTTTTTTTACCTTTTAACCAAAAAATTTATAAACTTTAATAAAAGATATGATTCATTAAATAAATAAATAGTTTTAAAAAATAAAAATAAATAGTTTTTAAATAAATAAATAAGTAGTTTGGATATTTAGAGCTTTTCTTGTCCCTATTAATGGATATCCTTAAAAAATTAATGTTTTTAATTTTTTTCATTTATTTTTAAAAAATATTTATTTATTTATTTTTAAAACTATTTATTTATTTAATTTTTTTAAAACTATTTATTTATTTAATGAATCATATCTTTTATTTGATTTTTTTTATTTTATTAAAATTTATAAAGTTTTTGGTTAAAAGGTAAAAAAATAAAGTATAAAATAATATAACTAGGGACATTTTAGGCATTTTAAAAGTCGAATTTAATTCATGGGGTATTAGTGTATAATACCAAAATATTTCCAACTAAGTGTACCTTGTCCAAACCTCAAGGGGTGCAGTGCAATCTGCCCTTTCCAATTAATACACATTTTACACGATCCACTAAATTACTAAACAGTTTTGCTGTGTTTTATTTAAAATTAGGTTCGAATTAACGATCCAAAAGCAAATCGACCCCTCTTTTCAAGTGGATTGATAGGGAGAGACAATTCAATTGCAAGGCATGGAATTCACGGGCTTTATTGGCTGTTCAATGTTGATGTGCCTGCCTCTCGACTTGTTGTTGGCGATAACACTATCTTTTTCACACAACCACGAAGCACCAGCCCTTTCCAAGGGATCATGTATGATTATATTCGTTTTGAAGCTCCTCCCTCTTCATCTAATTCTAATTAAACAAAAAAAATTCATTAACTTTTAAGTACTTTTGTTAATTTGTAGTGCAAAATACAAGTGGCAATTTATTCGAGGGCAATTGAAATTTTTATTCATACACGTGTGTGTTTTGCCCTTATCTTTTTAATGTTTCATTCGAAGGTGATTATATTTGTTTCACAAAAATATTATTTAAAGAAGAGATAACAAAATAGGTAATTTAGAGCAATTTGGATATTTTGTTGTGTTTGACCGGTCAATGATTAAGTTAGAGGTTTATCCACAATTTCACCTATAAGTGAGAGTATTTTTAAGGGGGTGCAAGTACCGTGCAACCTGAGAACTTTTCTGAAGATCACCTATTCTAACACTGTTCTGACCCAAATATGTTGAAAGTATCTTATTGCAAGCTAAAATATTTGAAATTAAATAAAATTTAGAGACTTATTTGATAATTACCCTTAATTTAATTATACGGTATATATATATTTGCATATCCTTGGTTTTGTTGAAATTTGAAACTATCTTCAGCCGTTGGACAATATTTTTTTTTTTCGGCCAAAAAAAGCTAGTTTGAGCACATGCGGAAAAAATGACAAAAAAACTTAGAAATCTGGAAAAGTGTGAGATCCGGATAAATTCACAATCAAAACAAGTGTCAAATGCACCACAAAATTAATTGCATAAACTTTCCACGAGTTTAGGCAATATTGCACTGAATGGCAACGTTTGCTATAATTGCACAAACGTCTTTTGGATTCCGTTGACCAACATTAAAGTTGACATTTGATTGATCTTAACCCGTGAAATGACCTAAATGCCCCTACCTAGTTATTTTACTATTTATTTTCAAAAATTAAATACTCCACTGGCGGTGGCCGGTGGAGGGAGTTCCGCTGCCGGAAGAAGGAGGAAATCACACATATCTCCTTTGATTTGGAGGAGATCTACGCAATCTCCTCCGGATTAGAGGATTTTGGCGATCTACTCCATGGTGAGGAGATGTCAGTCTCCTCCCAATCCCCTCCACCATCGGTGGAGTTCTTTAACTTTTTATTAATTATTTTCAGTTTTCAATTTTCAATAGTTTTGGAACTCTTTTTTAATTTTTATTTCAATATGTTGGCAATTTTATAAATTTTGTGGTAGTTTTATAATTTTATAAAGTTTGAATTATTAATTTCTATTTAAAAGACAATTTTACCCTTGAATTAGTGAGTTAACAGTTAACCAACAGATTATAGGGGATGTTTGTGTAATTATGGTAAAAGTTTCCACTCAATGCAATATTGCCTAAACTCATGAAAAGTTTGTGCAATTTTCCCTTGATTAAATAATTTATAAAATAAGTTTGATAAGGCCATTAAGAAAAGAAAAGAAAAGAAACATAATTTGACACGATTTTCTACAATTTAAATCCTACTAAAACACATATATATTTCCCTTTCAAGAAAAAAAAAAACACATATATTTCCTAAAACAAATAAAACCTACTAAAAGAGAGGAAAACAAAAATAGAAATTAGATCTATCTAGAAGAAGAAAAAGGAAAAAGAATCAAAATACATATAAAATATATTTTCCAAAATCAAATGTGTCCTACTCACATAATTTGACTATTGCCACTTAACTTATAATATATTTATTTTTATTGCGCATTTAATAAATGGAGAATAACGGAAAATGAAATTTAAATTTAAATTTGTGATATTTACTAAAAATAGTGGGAATTAAGTTACAGGTGCAGATATTACCACCCAGAAAAATGATTTACACACCCATATTTTATTAAAAATTTATTTACAAAAATATCCCAATACAAATAGACCAATAAGGATAATTTTTTTTAATTAAAAACTAAATTTAATATTATATACACCAATTATTTACACCAATCACATCTTCAACTACATTAAATTCTTTATTTTTAAAAAAGAAACAAATAAATGAATTATAAAAGCTTATGATAAACCCTATTTTTTTTTTTTTTTCACAAAAGAAATAAGAACATGCATTGCATTGACAAGAAAAAATGGTAAGGAATCGAGATTGATTGGAAGCCGGCAACTGATTTGAGGCAAGTTCACTTCCAAAATAACATAATGTAAGAAGCTCCAAATGATTTTTATCATAAGCCTTCTCCAAATCAATCTTGATGGCCATTTGCGCACATTTTTTTTTTTTTGGATAGAAATTTCTCCGTTTTGTGTGTAGAGGCATCTAACATTCAAACACTCAAATAAATCATAAAAAGAAAGAAACATCTATAAACAACCAATAAATAAGATTGTTTGTCAAAATTGATCGATTCAATTCCTCTAAGCATTATGTTTTTTATTTATTGGATGTGTTAATAATTTAAAAGGGTTTATAAATAAAATTAATTAAAATGATTACATTCATTTAATAAGGGCACTATTGGCATTAGGATGTGTGCTTATAGTAATGACATAATTTTAAAGAGAGCTTCTCCTTACAATCCATAAATTATCTATTCATACTCCAATTTAATTTTTTTTTTTATTAATGACAATTTTAACCTAAATTAAAATTACTAAAGAAGACAAAAAAATTTAAAGACACTCCAAACTAATTAAATTATTAAAAAAAAAATTTCTCTCCTAAATCATTAGATTAAATATTATGTATTAAACTCTCTCTCTCCTAAATCTGTTATTACCATATTAAACACTCTCTCATAATTAATCTTTCTCCATTTTTCAAAAAAAAAAAAAAAAAAAAAAAAATCATATTTCCATACTTTCTAATCAATCTCTGATTAATAGTTAAAGAAAAAAAAATTATGAATATTTTTGTTTTTTACTAATAGTAATATATATATATATATATATATTAAAAAGTCAATTTTCAAAAAAAAAAAAAAAAGATATATGAAAGCTTGAATTGTTTCAACTATATTCGATTAAACTTAGAATTTCTAAGACTAATGAAATAATTAAAGTTCTCTAGTCAATCACATATCTACAAGAGTAACAAAAAACATTTTCATATTTTGATTTTAAAAAAACAAAAAAAAAACAAGGTATTTGTTTTTTGAGTTTTTTTTCTTTAGTATATACATACATATGGTTCTTAAAAATCAAGCTTATCAGTAAGTTTTTTTTTTTTTTTTTTCTTAACTATTAGTCTTGCTTGAGCAAGAATGGAGATAGTAAATTAGAGATATGTATTAGAGTAGAAAGAGTTTAATATGGTAATTAAAAATTTAGGAGAGAGTATTTAATATGTAATAATTAATCTAATGATTTATGAGAGATAATTTCTTTTTTTTTAATAATTTAATTCAAAAAAGATAAAAAGGATAATCTTGTAACAAAATGAAGTGTCTTTAGAATTTCTTAAAATTTAAATTTTGATAATTGAGTGTTTTTAGAAAGGAAGTGAAAAAAAAAATTTGGATTGTCAAAAGAAGCTCTCAATTTTAAATTTTAATTTTGGCATGGGTGTACTTATAAATATGGGTGTGTAAATCATATTTATGGGTGATAATATTTGTACCCTTAAGTTATATAGATACACAAATTACGAATTAAGTTTAGAATAATAATAATAATTTCCTACTCCCATCCAAGAAATTAATTTCTTGATTTCCTTCAATTTACTTTTGATTCCTGATAAATATATATTTGGAATTGGTGTTTAAGAGAAATAATAATATCACTAATACATACCATAAATGGTGTAGATATGCATGTGAAATATTACTGATGAGGTAATATAGTATGAGTGGATGCAATATTAATTTAGAGTAATACTACATTGCCCAAATTTGGTATCCAAATCTGGTGCCAAAATGATGTGGCAACACTATAGACCATTTATTCAAATTGTATTAGATTTGCATAATTTAAATGAATAGACTAGAGTGTTGCCACATCATTTGGGCACCAGATTTGGGCAATGTACGTAGTATTTGCTATATTTGGTTTGATATTAGTGATCACAATAAGTGCCCATATTCACTGTAATAATAATTGTTATTTATTGTTGTAAATAAGATTGTGAATATCTGATCAGTGATGACAATGTCAATCATTCTTTCATCTATCTCAAAGAATCAATAGTGAATAACTGAATATAGATCTCAAATCATTTCATGTTGCGGCATTCAAATATTCAAATAGTATATATACTTTGATTGTTTCATTTTCTTAATTTTTTATCCATCAAAAAAAAAAAAAAAAAAAAAAAATCAAGAATCCATAATTCCATTGAAGATAGAAAGAGACCATATGTGTTCTCTTCTTGTTCTTTTTCTGATCTCTCTCCAATGGCTTCTTATTCTACCCTTGTCATCTCTAGGGTTGCAACTGCATATTCAAGATAAGCATGTAAAGATTTATTTACTGATTGCATGCAAATTTATGATTTTTTCATATGATGTTTAATTAATTTTCATGAATGATAATTATTAATGCAGGTGATAATGGAGAATGGCATAGTCGATGTGACGATATCTAATCCACAGGGCATGGTCACTGGAATACGATTTAATGGTATCGATAACTTGCTTGAAGTTCGTAAAAAAGAATCCGATAGAGGGTATATAATACATATTATTTTACTCATCACAAATGTCAAATTTGTAGGGTGTATTAATTAATTTGAAATTGTTTTCGGGTACACATTATTTTAGTGAAAATATATAGTTTTGCAAAAATCATTTGTATCTTTTAACATAAAAACTATTCTCCCGATTTTTTTTTTAATGCTTTTTAGTATGAGATCTTAGATTAAATATCTTTGTGAAAATGCTGTAGTTATTGGGACCTGGTATGGGAGGGGGAAGGAAGTCAAGGAAAAAAAGGTACATTGGACAGGTAATATATACATACGTACATATATATTAACTTCTTTTTTATTCTTCAAATGAAAAATATGATTTGATCACAAAAGTCCATTCATATTTTCAACGGTTGAGATCATACCAATATATATATATATATATATATATATGGTGATGATGAATTTGATGATGTTGGTGAATTTGAAGGATTGAAACAACAAATATGACAGTAATTACACAAAATGAGGAGCAGGTAGAGCTCTCATTTACCAGGATGTGGGATCCCTCTCTGAAAGGAAAAGTTGTTCCCATGAAGTTTGACAAAAGGTTTTATATATAATTTCATTTCTTGATTTAATTTAATTTGTTATTAATATAATCAATGAGAGTTTTAATTACTAATTAATTTATTTTTATTTTCAGATTTATAATGCGTAAAGGTTCATCAGGCTTGTATATCTATGCTATTTATGAGCGCTTAGAGGGGTGGCCTGCCGTCAATGTTGCTAACATCAGGCTTGCCTTCAAGCTCAATAAAGACAAGTATATCATCAACTTCCCCAAACTTTTTTATTTTCTTTAAATCTTTTTTTTAATTTTTAAATTACACCGATACGACTAAATAATAAAAGCGCTCATTCAGTTTAGTAATATAAACTTGGACAAATAATAACTTCCCTAACTTTTTTGTTTTCTTATATCTTTTTTATTTTTAAAATTACACCGATACGACTAAATGATAAGAGCGCTTATTCAATTTGGTAATGTAAACTTGGACAAATGATAACTTCCCTAACTTTTTTATTTTCTTTATATATATATATTTTTTAAATTACACCGATGCGACTAAATGATAAGAGTGCTCATTCAGTTTGGTAATGTAAACTTGGACAAATGATAAGAGCGCTTATTCAGTATGGTAATGTAAAATTGGACAGGTTTCACTATATGGCGGTAGCAGAGAATAGGAAGAGAGAGATGCCGCTACCTGACGACAGGTTAAGCAACAGGAGCCAAACGTTGGCCTACCCAGAAGCTGTTTTGCTTGTGAATCCAATCGAGCCCCAATTCAAAGGAGAGGTTGATGACAAGTACCAATACACTTGTGACTCCAAGGATGCTATCCTCCATGGCTGGATCTCCTCCTCTTCCTCTGACCCACCTACTGGATTCTGGCAAATCACACCTTCCAACGAGTTTCGATCTGCTGGACCCACTAAACAATACATGACCTCCCATGTTGGCCCCATTTCTCTCACTGTACGTACGCTTGTTTGTTTATTTATTAAGTTTTTTGTAGTTATCGGTAAGATTCGAACCGTTGACTTAGGAATTATTTACCTAAACCCCAAACTTGTCCACTTACCAGCTAAGCTACGCCTCTGGGGCACGCTTTTCTTCTTTTTAATTTTCTCAGTTTCATATTAATTAACAAATTGGTCTAATTTTGCTATAAAATAAAACGAACAAACAAATTGGTTTTATTAAATGGGGAAACTTTAATTTAGTCCCTTATGTTTGAGGAAACTTCACTACTTTATTAATCTTTCTGTGTTTTGATCTTGAGGTCCCTAAATTATCCAAAATAGCTCAATTTGATCCATCCGTTAGTCAGCCATTGCTGATTGCCCGTTTTTTTTTGTTGTTGTTTTTTTTAAAATATTACAATAATTCGGGGTTTGGAGATGGGGAGAGACTTGAACCCACAAAACTTCATTGCCCCTCAAGTCGTTAAGTTTAACTAACGGCTGACTGACGAAGGAATCAAATTAAGCTATTTTGGATCATTTATGGACCTCACCAAAATGGAAAGATGAGTAAAACAGTGACTTTTCCCCAAACATTGGAATCATACTTTTTAGGGGGAATTACAGTTTAGTCCTTATCTTTTAAGGAAATGTCACTTTTTTAGCCGACTTATGCGTATTAGGGTCTTTGGTCCTTATCTTTTTGGAAATATATCAAAAAAGTCTCTATGACCAAAAAGTTGACAATCAATATTAATTTAAGTGTCAAAAAGACGGTTTTACCCCTAAACAATGCGAAATAACTGAAATGCCCCGCTAACAATTGAAAACAATTAAAAACCCATTTAATATTGGGAAATTACAAACACCTCTATCAAGGATTGAACCTTCAACCTTGAGGTTAAAAGCAACAGGCTCTAACCAAGCTGAGCTACTCTAACTCATTATTGGAGGTTCATTGATTTAAATATATATATATATATATATATATATAATTTGAAATAAACTCATATTTAATAATAATATATCAAAACAGATATATAAAAAAGAAAAAGAAAATAAGAAAACAAAAGGAAAAAAAATTCAAAAAAAAAGGAGATTTTTTCTTTCTTTCTTTCTTTTTCTTTTTTGAATTTTTTCCCTTTTCAATTATGGGTTTTGATTTTTTTGGGGTTTTTTATCAAATTGAAATAAAATATTTTTTGAAAAGGAAAAAAAATTAAAAAAAAATTTACGGGCTTTGATTTTCTGGGTTTCCTTTTGTTTTCTTATTTCAATTTGATAAAAAAAAAAAACCCAGAAAATCAAAGCTCATAAATTGAAAAGGGAAAAAATCCAAAAAAGAAAAAGAAAGAAAGAAAATAAATTTCTTTTTTTTTTTTTTGAATTTTTTTCCTTTTATTTTCTTATTTTCTTTTTCATAAATCCGTTTTGATATATTATTATTAAATATGAGTTTATTTTAAATTATATAAACATATTTAAATTATTTTAAACAAATTATATAACTATATATACATTTAAATCAACAAACCTCAAAAAATGAGTTGGAGTAGCTCAACTGGTTAGAGCATGTTGCTTTTAACCACAAGGTCGAAGGTTTAATCCCTAATGGGGGCGTTTTAATTTCCCAAATATTTAATGGGGTTTAAGAGTAATTGTTAGAGGGGCATTTCAGTTTTTTCGTATCTTTAGGGGTAAAACCATCTTTTTGACACTTCCACTACTAAAAGTACCGTTTTATCCCTGAACCAGTTAACTTTGACTAACCATTGACTTACGGAGGGACCTTTTTGATGCATTTCCAAAAAGATTAGGACTAAAGACCCTAATATACGTAAGTCGGGTAAAAAAGTGACGTTTCCTTAAAAGATAAGGACTCAACTGTAATCCCTCTACTTTTTAAAAGTGATTATGGAATAAGTGGAATTGGTGAGAAATGTCACCTTTTTAAACTGATTTGGTGACAATGTCACTGCTTTAATAAGTTAAGTTTAAAAGGCACCTATTATGGTGAACAGACAAAAATACCCTTACTTTACACATTCTTTTCTTACTTTGAAGTTTTCTGAGATTTAAAACAGACCTCCAATGGATAATTAGTTTTGTGGCTCTACACAAACGCATTCGGGGGTCGAGCTCCCCGCTAAGCTCGCGGTGGTCGAGCTGCCCGGTCAGCTCGTGGGGGTGTGGAGATTTTTTTTGGTTTTGAATCTTCCATTGAAAAGGCTCGAAATGAAGTGTTCGAGCCTTTTCATACACCAATCGTGCCTTTTCATTAGTGTATGAAAAGGCTCGAACACTTAATGAAAAGGCACGATTACTGTACCATCGTGCCTTTTCATACACCAATCGTGCCTTTTCATGTATAAAAAGGCACGATTACTGTACAAAAAGGCTGGAAACTTTGTTCAAAAAGGCTCGAAATATTTTTTAATTTTTTAATCGAGCCTTGGAAAAGTTATCGAGCCTTTTGGAAAGGTTATCGAGCCTTTTAGAAAGGTTATCGAGCCTTTTCCAAAAAGGCTCGATAACCTTTCTAAAAGGCTCGATAACTTTTCCAAAAGGCTCGATAACCTTTCTAAAAGGCTCGAAATGATTTCGTGCCTTTTTGAAATATTTTCGTGCCTTTTTACACTGTCATCGTGCCTTTTGAAGTTGTTATCGAGCCTTTTGGAAAAGTTATCGAGCTTTTTAGAAAGGTTATCGAGCCTTTTCCAAAAAGGCTCGATAACCTTTCTAAAAGGCTCGATAACTTTTCCAAAAGGCTCGATAACCTTTCTAAAAGGCTCGAAATGATTTCGTGCCTTTTTGAAATATTTTCGTGCCTTTTTACACTGTCATCGTGCCTTTTGAAGTTGTTATCGAGCCTTTTGGAAAAGTTATCGAGCCTTTTAGAAAGGTTATCGAGCCTTTTGGAAAAGTTATCGAGACTTTTCCAAAAAGGCTCGATAACCTTTCTAAAAGGCTCGATAACTTTTCCAAAAGGCTCGATAACAACTTCAAAAGGCACGATGACAGTGTAAAAATGCACGAAAATATTTCAAAAAGGCACGAAATCATTTCGAGCCTTTTCCGAACTTTTTTCGAACCTTTTTCGAGCCTTTTGGTGAAGAAGGTTACTGTGGGGGGCAATTTTGTCCGTTCACCATAAATGGTGCCTTTTAAACTTAAGTTAGTAAGTTGGTGCCTGTTCCCAAAAAAGAGCCTCAAATAGTGCTATTTAATTTTTTAACCCTATGGAATAATCTATTTCAACATTTAATGAATATTTTAAAATATCATTTTTATCCATATGAAATCAAGTTAAAATCATTTATATATCTTATTTCATCATAAAATTAAATATTTTCTCCATAAATATTGATTTGATTTATAAAATCTTTTTAAAATATTTTTATTGTTCTTATGATTTTTTTTTCTAATTTAAATGTTGTACACTTGTACTTAAATATTGATTATATATATAATTAATAAAAAAAATGAAGTAGAGTACTAAAATAATGTTTATTTTAGTTATTATAATTAATCTCAGCACTTTTGCAATAAAATTAGAATAATAACGTAGTTTTAAAATACAGTTGATTATTCCTTCAGCACAACCAAAGGTAATTATAATAAAATTTACAGGAATACCAAAATGGCCCGAAGACTAATTTGAAATTTCCCCTAATTAAATTAATTTTTTTTAAAGCCCTAATTAATTTAACTTTAAATAGTTTTTTTTTTTAAAAAAAAGTTTTTTTTAAAGCCCTAATTAATTTAACTTTGATGATTACAATGTCATTCAACAGATAATGCATAGCACCCACTATGCGGGATCGGATTTGATTATGAATTTTGGTAGTGGAGAGCCATGGAAGAAAGTTTTTGGCCCAGTTTTTGTTTATGTTAATTCTCTGACAAAGGGAAGTGATGGTGATCCACAGAAGAAGCTCTGGGAGGACGCTAACAAACAGGTTTCATTTTTTGATAAAATGATGAAGCAAAGTTTTGATGTGAAAGGAATAACACAAAATTCCATTTTGTTCTCTTTAATTTAATCAGAAGGTGAAGGAAGTTCAGAACTGGCCATACAATTTCATAGCTTCAAAAGATTTTCCACCGTCCGATCAACGGGGTAGTATCAACGGCAGATTAATGCTTCAGGATGGGTAACTTAATTTCAATTGTTTTTATCAGTAAATAATATCCTTTCAAATTCAGTTTTGCTGGGGAATTATTGATTCCTTGCTTTTGTTTCAAATGTTTTTGAATCAAATTTTTTAGTTCTGATAAATATACTTATCTGTGTATGTTAATTAGTGATAAGAAAATCCCAGCAAACGGTGCTTATGTTGGAGTGGCACCACCAGGAGATGTTGGATCCTGGCAAACAGAATGCAAGGTATCTGTTTAATTTATCAGGTGCAAACCCCAGACGTAATTTTCGCAAAGGATCATTTGTCACGTACTCACATGTGACAATCAGTTTTGTAAGAGTACAAAAAGTGATCCCCTCACGGGATATTGAAATAATGAATTCTTGTTATACAATTATTATGTGACTATAGATGCACATTTCCCCCCGCATTCCCAAATCCTCACATCCCCATCCATATTTGGAGAAATTTTTTTGGAGGAAAATGGAGAAATGGGTGGTGATAGGAATCATCCCCAAATTGAAATGGGGATAGAGATGGGGAGACCACCCCCCATTTCCCCATTTCCCCACAATATATTAAAATGAGGATGGCAAAACATACCTACATACATATATATATATATATATTAAGTTTTTTTTTTATTCTTTGAAAACCCTAACTATATAAACTCATTTGTTCTTTTAACTTCAGAACCTAAAACCTAAATCTAATGTTTGTGTTACTTCATATGTGAAGTTGGCTTAGTTTGAAACTTAGAATTATTTGAAACATTTTATTTTGTATTTGTAATGGAATTTTTTTTTTTTTTTTTTTTTAATTTGTAATTTTTAGTCAAATGAGGAAATGGAGGAACGGGGGAATGGGGGAAACGGGGAAAAACGAGAAAAATAGGGAACTTGGGTTGGAGATAGAGATACCTCCTACCAAAATTCCTCATTCCCATTTTCTCTAAATGGGGAAATGGGTGGAGATGGGAGAAGGGTCTGGGAAGTGGGGATGAGGATGGGGTGACATAGCCATTCCCATTTGCGCAATGTGCATCCCTGACTAGTGAGTAGTGACTACTCTGTTTTTTTTATTTTATTTATTTATTTATTATTTTTATTTATTATATTAGAGTTATCAATTCTGGAGCAGAGCAAATGCAGATGGTTCCTTCTCAATCAACAATATACGAACCGGAAACTATAATCTTTATGCTTGGATCCCTGGTTTTATTGGTGACTACAAATATGATGGTGCTATTAACATTAGTCCAGGTCTTATTTTCTCACCATTTTTTAATTTCTAATGAAAATTTAAAGTTGTTGTTCTGTGCTAATAGCATTTTAATGTTGTTTTAACGAATATGAAAATCAGGTTCTCATGCTAACATGGACAATCTTGTGTATAAACCACCGAGGGACGGTCCCACATTATGGGAAATAGGTATCCCTGATCGTTCAGCAGCAGAATTTTATGTTCCTGATCCTAATCCAAAGTATATCAACAAATTATATGTCAATCATCCTGATAGGTCGGTTCTCAATCGATCATTATTCAGAACTTACGATACCAAATTTATTTATTTATTTTTCCGGGAAGATCATTGCCATATAATGTGATCCATTGGTTGTTTTGCTTCTATTGACAGGTTTAGGCAGTATGGATTATGGGAAAGATATTCAGAGCTATATCCTGAAGGGGACCTGGTTTACACAGTTGGTGTTAGCAACTATCGAAAAGATTGGTTTTTCGCTCAGGTCACCAGGTTTAATTCTTCCAAACTTGGCTTTGTAATCAGCTGTTTATATATTCATGTACATATGTTTACAGCTTTATTTCAATTTTTCTGTTACTGATCTTGTCAATTGGATTTTCAGGCCAAATGCTAATAATTTGTCTGCTTTGAACAAAAAAAATGTTGCATATTTCAGGAAGAAACCTGATAACACATATCAAGGGACCACATGGCAAGTTAAGTTCAAACTTAATAAGATAAACAAGAGTGGAATATATAAACTACGATTGGCGCTGGCTACTGCGAATGATGCTCAATTGCAGGTATATATGTAAAGATCATTTTGATCTCCATATATGTCTCTGTAACATTTCACATTTGCATTTGGATTTACAGTACTCAAAAACTTTATTTTATTTTTTTTCTATAAAGGTTCGGGTTAATAATCCTTCGCGAGCATCTCCTCTCTTTTCTACCGGACAAATTGGGCACGACAACACAATTGCTAGACATGGAATCCATGGGCTATACAGGCTCTTCAATGTGGATGTGCAAGGCAGCTTGCTTGTGGAAGGTGATAATACCATTTTTCTCACACAAACAGAAAGTGTAAGCCCTTTCCAAGGGATCATGTATGACTATATTCGTTTAGAAGGTCCTCCATCTTCAGAATCCTGAAAAGAAACTTTGGTTTTTAATTCTTGTTTCTGCTGTGTAGAGTCAATCTGATTGATTGGTGCGGTAAAAACAAAAACAAAGGCTTTATATATGTTCGTATTTTATTTCTAAGTAGATATCAATTTTCAGTAGTTGAACGTAGTAATCTAACGATTGTAAGAAAAATAAGTTATTTTATTTTTCATTAAATTGTTTACTTAAATGAATAATATCAACACTTTGATTATGTTTATACTTGATAATACTCTTTTTTGTTTTTTCTTTATTAGATGCTATTATTATTATTAGTCTTGCAACCCCACATCACATCAAATTTCAAACCTAAACCACCCAATTGTGCCCAACCCATTCTTGAGAGGAAAAGAGTGTAGTAGTAGTAGTAGTTTGACATAATCTTAGCTAAATGATTTTTCTTCTTTGATTCTGCTTAAGGGGTCATGCAATATGTTACCTTGAAGAAGAAGACAAAGAAAAAAGAAATGACAATGCATTAGTGGTGATGTGAATGAAATTAATTATCAAACCACCACACCAAACCAATGAAGAAGACAAAGAAAAAAGAAATGACCATGCATTAGTTGTGATGTGAATGAAATTAATTATCAAACCACCACACCAAACCAATGACAAAGATGATCAAGTTGTACATTTTTAATTTGTATATATGGAGAAGCCTAATTAGCTAGTGTGGATTTGTTGTAATAGTCCACAAAACTCGGTAACTTTTCATTGGCTTAAATATTATATGAAATATATTGAGAGGACTTTAACAGGAGGAAGTCATCTTCAAAGTAGACGCAGTGATCTTCAAACTAAGTTTGTGGCATTTATCCACACACAAGGACCAATCTTTTTCATTCGCACAACTTTTCTGACTAATGTACATTAATTATACTTTATGCTTCAGTTTGTTTGTTTTTTTATTTTTTTATTTTTTATTTTTAATGATTATAAGAGAAAAAATAAATATTATTCTGATGTAAATTTTTATCTTTTATTCTATATACAAATAAATGTATTAAAGACAAAAATCTAGAATATTAAAACATATATGATTTTATTTGACGGATGTAATTCTGTGTATCCTCCTCATCCAGCTTCTCAACCAATGGAAGGAAACACCCATCTTTTTCTCTCCGTTGCTAATTTTATACTTGTCATGATAATACAGCCCTCTAGATCTCAGCTGGTAGATAGACGGGCTTGGGACTTAAGCAAATGACTTCTAAGTCAGTGGCTCGAATCAAAAGCTTAAAAAAAAAAAAAAAAAAAAAAAAAAACTCAACATTTCTATAAGATTTTTACATTAATGAGGTTTCAACACCTGTAACTTAACGGTGTAACTTAACGGTAACTGACCCATGTGCAACACTAATTGTTGGTAACAGAGTGGACAACCTTATGATTCCTAGCTCACATCACAATTTGACTTAGAAATTTTTTTTTTTCCACAAAATGGGATTTTTTTTCTTCTTATTAACATGGGTTTATGAGATATTAAAAGAGAGGTTGATGATGAAGAGATTAGGTGATGTGAAGACTTGGTCAGTCATGCACCAAACAGTAGTGACGACAAAACAAATCAGAGATCACGAGAGGATCAAAAAGCTGATAAAAAAAAAAAATATGCTTTCTCTCTTCTTGAAGAAATCTAACCCAACAGCACACCAAGAATAAACATGACATCCTTGTAAAGCTTTATCAAACACCTTCACATGCTCTCATACTTTGCGTGCCTAAATATTCTCCACAACCTCACGTCTGTCTCTCCACTGCAAATTAAAGATAAAGGTAAGAGATCATCAACTCACTTTTTAATTTCTTCTCTGAATTTTGAAATATATATATATGTATAGTAATATCATCCTTCTCTTTGATTGATTTCCAGAAAACAATGCCAAACAAGTTTCTCAAGATACATACTAGTAATGGGCCTTCCTCTGTTTTTTATCTTCTTTTGTTTTCTTTTTGTGTGTGTGTCATCTCTTGGTGTGCAATTGCAAATTCAAGATAAATATGTAAGTTGATTTTTTTACATTAATGTTTTGTTTAATTTTCCTGTTAAAAAAGTTATATATGTTTGGAAAATGAGAAAAAATAAAAAATTGAGTGCAGGTGGTGATGGAAAATGAGATGCTCCAAGTGACTTTATCAAATCCAGATGGGATTGTCACCGGAATCTGTTTTCACGACATTGAAAATTTGCTTGAAGTTGGTAACGATGAATTTAATAGAGGGTAATTTCGTCATAAACCTTTTGACTTTATATTTTATTTTTTTCCTTCTGTCCTTTTCGTTTCTTTTTCAGTGATTGTCCTGTTCTGTGTCTTTTTGTCTTCTTATTTCTTTCATTCACACATTTTGGTTGGTATAGATTACTTTTTAGGTGACTAATCTAATGACAAACACTTTTTTTTTTTTTTGAAAGAATCTAATGACAAACACTTGGTTGCATTGCATGTGAACCTTTTGAGACATTCCACTTTTAAAACCATTTACAGGTAATTTAAAATCACTAATACTATATGACTCAAAAAAATTAACTCAAAAATCAACCTAAATATCGCCAACAGGGGCATAGCTTAGCTGGTAGATGGACGAGTTTGAGGATTGGACAAATGACTTTCAGGTCAGCAGCTCGAATCCTACTAATGGCAAAGGCTTTCAAAAAATACCTAGTCCCGAATTAATAAATATTGTCAAAAAAAAAAAAAAAAAATCAACCTAAATATCAAGCGAGTTGGTATCACCGTCTCATTCAATACGTCATCCCATATGACATTAATTTCATTTTTTTTTTCTTGCTTTGTGGTTACAACAATTGTGTAGTTACTGGGACCTGGTTTGGAGCAAGGCAGGAAGTCCTGGTACAAAAGGCACACTTGACAGGTACTTTTCTCTGTCCCCACCAGATAGGAATTATTATCAAGCAAATTTGAAATGGATAAAATAAATTGATTGTAACTATTCAGGATTGAAGCCACAAATTTTACAGTGATAGAGGAAAATGAAGAGAAGGTGGAGCTCTCATTCACCAGGCTCTGGAATTCAACCCTGGAAGGCAAGCAGGTTCCTTTGAATATCGATAAAAGGTCTTTCTTCGGCTCAAATTCCTTATGTATATTTGTTGAAATCAATTCATTTTCAAAGCATTTTCAATTCATTTTCCAGGTTTATAATGCTTAGAGGTTCCTCAGGATTCTACACTTATGCCATTTTCGAACGCTTAGCTGAATGGCCTGCTTTCAACATTGACAATATCAGGATGGCTTTCAAGCTCAATAAAGACAAGTACATGACATAAACTTCTGTCACACATTTCTCTCTTTTTATTTTGGGACTAATTACAATAACAATAGCAATGTTTGATTGGATGCACAGGTTTCATTACATGGCGATAGCCGATGATAGGCAAAGATTTATGCCACTACCAGATGATCGGTTACACGGAAGAGGCCAAGCCCTGGCCTATCCAGAGGCAGTTTTGCTTGTCAATCCTGTCGAGCCAGAGTTTAAAGGCGAGGTACTTACTTACATTTTCAAAAGTCTTTTTTTTTTTTTTTTTTTTTTTGAAGTATTATATAAATTTGGGATTTTCTTTTGGAGGGACTCGAACTCACAACCTTGTGGTGTATGTGTGAGGGGTATGCCACTAGACCCACCTCATTTTGTCACATTTTTCATAGTCTTATTCAAGAACGAAGCCAGCTTCATCAAATTTGGAGGGTCTGGGAGGCCAATTTAAAAAAATAATAAAATTTAATAGAAAAATGTATGGTAAAATCTAAATAAACTTTTAAATTATTATTTTTTTGGTCATGTGACATGTCTTTTAGTTTCCTGATCCTGTAATAAACTTTTTTTTGACAAATCAAATGAAAATCTTTGAAAATGTACAGGTGGACGACAAGTACCAGTACTCGTGTAAGAGCGAAGATATTAGGGTCCACGGGTGGATATCCACCGACGGCCCGCCGGTGGGGTTCTGGCAAATCACACCAAGTATTGAGTTCCGATCGGCTGGACCGCTCAAACAGTATCTAACCTCCCACGTCGGCCCCACAACTCTTGCGGTAATTAGTCTAATTGTTGTTTTGTACAAGTTTATAGTGAAATTTGTGATCCTCTGATTTATTAATTTTTGATTAAATTGGTTTCATCAGCTTTTTCACAGTGTTCATTATTCAGGAGCGGATCTGATACTAAGATTTCAACAAGGTGAACCATGGAAGAAAGTTTTTGGCCCCATTTTTATTTACATTAACTCTCTGTTGGATGGAGATGACCCACTTTTGCTTTGGGAGGACGCTAAACAGCAGGTTAGACATATAAAGCTAAGGTTTCAAGTCCGGGATTCCTGCACTTTTTTTCGCTGCAGGATCGACTCTGTAACGTTATTGAGTGACATTGTCATTGTGTAGGTCACTATGTAATATTACAAGGTCGATCCTATATGAAAAATCGTATAGAAATCTCCCACCTGATAATTATTAGACATAAATACCAAAAAAATTCCAACCTTTTACAGCATATATATAAACTAGTAACTGTTCAATATAATCTGCGATTAGATGATGATGGAAGTTGAAAGCTGGCCTTACGATTTCCCAGCTTCAGAAGATTTTCCGTCGTTGGATCAACGTGGTTCTGTCAGTGGTAGATTACTAGTCCAAGATAGGTACTGCAAATTTTATTATTCTGGAGAAAGTATGTTTTTTCAAGAATGTTAAACATTCAATCAAGATTTTAATTAGTAAATTACACTTGTCTAGGTACGTTAGTAACGGTCAGTACATATCTGCAAATGCTGCTTATGTGGGCTTGGCGGCTCCGGGAGATGCAGGATCCTGGCAGAGAGAATGCAAGGTAGTCTCTGATTTCTTTACTGCTTTAACATTCCAGGGCACGGAATTGGTTTTTGTTGCTACTTGATTACTTCAACAAATTGTTATGTAATATTCCTGACCAGGGTTATCAATTCTGGACTCGAGCGGATGCAGATGGCTATTTCTCCATTTCGAACATCAGGACTGGCAATTACAGTCTTTACGCATGGGTTCCAGGATTTATCGGAGATTATAGATATGATTTCAACATAACACTAACCGAAAGTTGTGACATTGACATTGGTGATCTTGTGTATGAGCCCCCAAGACACGGTCCAACATTGTGGGAAATAGGCATTCCTGACCGTTCTGCTGCAGAATTTTATGTTCCTGATCCTGATCCAGGATATATCAACAAACTATATGTCAATCATTCTGACAGGTTTTTTCTCATTAGTGTAATTTTAAAGAATTCTCGAGTTTTATTGTAATCCAAGTATCCAACCTCAAATTTTTATCTTTTGTATGACAGGTATAGGCAATATGGATTATGGGACAGATATGCAGAGCAATACCCAGAAGGAGATTTGATCTACACAGTTAACATAGATAACTATACTAAAGATTGGTTTTTTACACAGGTTACAAGGTCCGATTCTGTACAAGATGTTTAGCATTGATAAATTTCCAATATTAGCCGATTTACGCAGCCAATTTTCAGTGACAAACATTTCGGATAATGAGTTAAAACCAAGCCTCTGTGTGTGTTTTCATTGCAGGAAAAAAGACAATAAAACATACGAAGGAACCACATGGCAAATCAAATTCGAACTCAAAAATGTAAACGAGAGTGCAATATATAAACTGCGACTGGCCCTAGCTACCGCTCATGTTTCTGAACTACAAGTACGATTTTCCAACTCAAAAGGAGCTTTTAAATTTCTTCATTTCGTTTACATCATCAACATTTATATATAAATACTTTGTTTCGTTTATTTTCTCTTAAAGGTCCGGATTAACGATCCTTCGACGAAACTTGCTCTGTTCTCAACCGGACAAATTGGAAAGGAGAATACAATTGCAAGGCATGGAATCTATGGGTTGTATTGGTTGTTCAATGTGGAAGTACCAGGAACTCTGTTTTTTGAAGGGAACAATACTATATATCTTACACAAACATTGAGCATTAGCCCTTTTCAAGGGGTCATGTATGACTATATTAGATTAGAAGCCCCCCCTCATTGTGATTCTACCAAGAAAAGTTTGTTTTGTATTTCTTAGGAAAAATTAGTGCAAATTATACCACCATCAATCATCATCTTCAATTGTTTATTTATTCATCAAATTTAATAATATATCAATAGAATAATCTTGCACTAAGGATTTAAATTATTGGGGTTTGGTTCAAATAATGATAAATATAAAAAGAAATTTAGTAAAAATAACACACACAAAAAAAAAAAAAAAAAAAAAAAAAAAAAATTGATGTTCATCAGTAGTTGTCAATACAATCAAGTTATCCTCAATTTGCTTTTATATTTTGAAAACATTGTACCAAATTTTTAACCTTGGGTTTGGGGTTTGAACCAAATTTAAGTAGAATTTACACCAAATTTAAGAGGCATTTGGGTTCGAGTCTATTTCCTTCCCCAAATTCTGAATTATTGTAATATTTTAAAAAAGAAGATGCACTTTTAACTGATAGCACCGGTAGACTCGGCTACCTAATTCAAAAAAAAATATTATATATTTCATTATATAAATAAATTTATTTATTTTTTCTTTGTTCTTTCTCACCTAGTATCAGTTTTTTTGTGTTAACATTTTTACAATACATGGTAACTTCTTTTTCTATATTAAATTACCATCATTCTTTTGAAATTTTTTATTATGATAATAATTTTAATTTGACCTAAGTTTAATTTATGAATCATAAAATCTCAAATTCAAATTGTTGTATCTATTGTACACCTATAATATGATTTTTTTTTAAATTAAAAAAAATAAAAAAAAAATAAAAAAAAATAAAAAACCCTCAAAAGGAAACACAACTATATTGTGTGATTCTTCAACTTTTTGTGGCATCTTTGTTAAGTTTAGTAATCAATTTTATTCTATGGACACATAGAAGGTGGAAGTTTTTATTATTTATTTTATTTTTTATGATTTCTTACTATTTGATCACCGTTTAAAAGTAGCAAACTAGTTATATATATAAAATCTGAACTTATTTGGTAATTTTTCTAAATAAAGTTGTTGCCAAATCTGTTTAGATTCAAAAAAAATTATTTTTGAAAAGTTTTACCTTTATTCCAAATTTATAAAATAACCTAATCATAACTTCAATACCAAATCTATCACTAAGAAGGTAATATATGAAATGAACCATTTTTTTTTTCTTTTAATTATTTACAATAGCTCAAGATTTAGGGAGAGGAATTTGGATCCTCCTAATCTCATGACACATAAGCATTGCAATGAATGAATGGTTAACATGTGATTGGTTTTCACAACTACTTTATCAACAACTAATTACATGCTTTAAAAATGTCACGAAAAAGATCAGATCAGTAAGGAATCCAAATCCGAGGGAGAGAGCATGACTCAAACCCACAACATCTTAAATGTAGATGTGAAAGGCTTATCACTTAGCCAACTTCATCTTGTCATACACGAAATGAACCTTATTGGTTTCTTTATAAACCTAAAAAGTGGTTAATGATTTCATGTTGCCAAATAAACATCCAAACATCCAATAAGCTACCATTATATATATATATATATATGATCACTTGCTACATCTATATACCTTAAGGTCTGTGAGTCACTAGTTAAACATAAATGAATATCGATCAAGTTAAGGTAATGAATTTTATGGCTGACGGTTGAGAATGTGAATTTATTATGTCGATGCCCACTTAAAAGAAAATGACTATATATATGTATAATATTTTCATGGCTTTGTAGCTCAGGTCACCCAAGACTCTGTTCTCACTCACGTTGAAGATACGAGAGAAAAGAGAAGATGCTCATCAACATATCATACACGTCTTCTTTTCTTCTTCTCTTTTTTCTGGTCCAATGCTTTGGAGGACTCAAACTGTGCCTCTCCATCTCATCTCCAGCCGTCCATTTGCTTGTTGAAAAAAAACATGTAAATTTACTTGTCATTTCTTTATTTTATATGATGTTCTCATGTTCATATCTCACTTGACAGGAAAATGAAGAAACTTCTGGTGTTAATTATTTGTTATCAAAAACTTTTTTTCTTTTGTTGTTGAAAGAAACAGCTTGTTTTGGGGTTGTTTTTATTAACTTGATTTGAAATGTCATGTGGTGTTTTAGGTGGTGATGGACAATGGCATACTCCAAGTCACTCTATCGAAACCAGACGGCATTGTTACTGGAATACAATACAAAGGAATCGATAACTTACTCGAGTTCAATAATAAAGAAGAAGATAGAGGGTATTTCCAAATCATTTTCTTTTCTCGTTTTCAAAGAAAAAACTTTGATGCATCCTGGTGCACCTTTGCACTTATTACTCATATCACGCTATGTAACTTGAATATTAAATCACATCAGATTTTTACATTTATTTTATTTATGATGATTGTAGTGGGTCTTCTTTTAGTTCTGTTGACCACTTGTTTTGTATAGACTCTTTTTTTAATTAATTTAATAAAAAATAAATAAACCAAATTTATTCCCACATAATGTGAGCTGAAGATGGACCGTATGCAAGACAAAGCTTCTTATATAGTTTAAAAGTTAGCACAAAAAGTTTTCCTTTGATATTATATATTTAAAAAAAAAAAGGAAAATAGAAACAAATTGAAATTGTGCTACATTTATACAAATTAATTGGACTAATTAAGTTTTACCATATATGATTTGAATTTGGATTCTGCTGATCTAAATAGATATTGTGACACGTGTAATCAATGTCTGAGATTTATTTCTCATTATTTTAAAATTAATTATCTTTAAATGCAAAGTATCCAAATCCATATACATTCAAATTTTGTTAGAAATATGTATTAACCTTTCTATTTTCTTTTTCTCTTTAATTTCCAAAATGCAGTTACTGGGATCATGATTGGAATTACGAAAATAGTCCCGGAGGTCATGATAGGTATATGTTCAGAATCTGCCTCTTCATAGCTTGTACATTCCATGTAAAGAAATTCTTTTTTTTTTCTTTTATTTATTTATTTATTTTTTATTAACGTTAGTTCCAAATCAATATTCGGTTACCAACCTACAATCTTAACAAATGGAATCATTTTAAAGTCCGATATTCTCAGACAGTGAACTTATATAATTCATGATTTATGATGCGGACCGGTTGGCGAGCTCTTACTTGGGTCGCTTAGAGCACCCAAAACGGGACTGACTTTGTAGACTCATAACTTTTGTATACGGGTTTTAAATGACTATTATAATATGTTTACGGAAAGCCCGGGACCAGCCCTACGTTTTGTCACGGTAACTACGTTTCCCGTGACCAGGCCTAGAAGGGGCCCAAAAAATGTCGTTTAATTTGTTGTCCGAAGACTTTTAGTTTCTTGCGCATAAATTAGGATTTTTTTTCCTTTTTCGTTTAGTATTTGTTTTAGCTTTCAATCCGTGATTATTTCCCAATTTAGTTGAGGTGTTTTAGGAGTCAATGAAATTTCGTATCTCTACTTATTGGATTGTAATTGGTTTGAAGTTTTTTAGTGTTGAATAAAATTAAAATTTCTTGAGTTTTCAACTCAAACTATCTCTCTTTTTCTGGAATACTGCGGGCTTACAGAAAAATAGAAACCCTTGTGTGTTGAACGCGTTTGAGTTCCGTTCCGGTCTACATCAATTTATAATTACAATGTTTATTAAAAAATTTAGGAATTGAATATGTGAACTCCACACACAAATCACGAATTAAGTTCATGTTTCCCTCCCGCCTAAGAATTCCAATGAAACTTGATTCTCTTTCATTTTCATTCTGGATTAGTATACACACCCGGAAAGCAAAACAAAAATTCTTCTTCTTTTTTACTATATATATTGTATGACTTGAGGCTAAAGTTGGAAGCCGAAATTGGTTGGCATATATGCAGGATTATATCAACAAATTATAGTGTAATAGTGCAAACAGCAGAACAAGTAGAGCTCTCATTCACCAGGATGTGGTATCCCTCCTCCAAAAGCAGAGTCATTCCCTTGAATATCGACAAGAGGTACGTATTTGATGATCATCAAATTTTAATGTGATTTTGTTGATAGTATTGAAATGATCAAATATATATGATTCATGAATTGATTGGCATTTGATGTTTCAGGTTCGTGATGCTACGTGGTTCCTCTGGGTTTTACTCTTATGCCATTCACGAACACTTTAAAGGATGGCCTGCTTTAAATATTGCTAATGTCAGGATGGCGTTCAAGCTCTCTCAAGACAAGTATGTGAAGTTTAGTCATAGTCCTGCATGATTATCGGATTACATTTCCTTTTGGCTTCCAACATTTCGGATTATAGTACTAAATTTGAAAAATATGGTGCAAACAAAGACAATATTACAAACCTGTCTGTTGTGGAATGTGGGAGTAGACATATGGGTTGCGCATTTACTACTTGATATCTGCAGGTTTTTCTTCCATTGTTGGATTTCAAAAAAAAAAAAAAAAAAACAATATTCAATTTTACCTGTGCAGGTTTCAGTACATGGCTATAGCGGATAACAAGCAAAGAGACATGCCCTCGGCAGAGGACCGTTTAAAAGGTCAAAAGCTGGCCTATCCAGAGGCGGTTTTACTTGTCAATCCCAAAAAGGCCAAGTTTAAAGGAGAAGTAAGTACTTCCTCTACATATTGTCTTTATAGCCTTTACACGTGTGAATTAGATTGGAAATGAAGAAGAAATTTCAAAGTAATAATTATTGATGAAAAATACCACCGCCCAATGTGGCTCAACAGTAAGAATGCTCATTCAACTTAGCAATGATCAGGCTCGAGTCGCCGTCATTGAAGTGGTATATCAGGAAAAAATATATATTGATGAAATGCATGCAGGTGGATGACAAGTACCAATACTCAATGGAGAGCAGAGATATTAATGTCCATGGATGGATTTCGAATGACCCGGCTGCTGTTGGATTCTGGCAAATCACACCCAGTTCTGAGTCCACATCGTTTGGACCCTTCAAACAATTACTAACATCTCACGTCGGCCCCACCAGCTTGACTGTAATAACTTGTTTTTCCAGGATATTTTTTTTCTTTAATTAATCCATTAATATATATTGATCAATTAATGTAATTATAAAATGTTATGATGATCAGACATTTCACAGCTCGCATTATGTGGGAAGGCATTTTGAAATGAAAATTAAAAAGGATGAGGCATGGAAGAAAGTTTATGGCCCATTTTTCGTGTATGTCAATTCTTTACCAGGTCGAGGCAACAAGCACAGGCTATGGGAGGATGCCAAAAAACAGGTTTCACAACTTAATATATAGCTAGTCATCTGAAAAAATACATAATATTTACTTGTGATGGACATGGACTAACTTGAGACTTTGATTCTCTGCAAGTACAATGTTGAAGTTAAAAGCTGGCCTTACAAGTTCCCAGCTTCAAAAGACTTTCCCCAGTCAGATCAACGCGGTAGTATCAGCGGTAGATTAATAGTCCTAGACAGGTTTAATTTCTATTTACTTGTTCTTAATTGCAGTAGAGTATCAGAATTATTTCTTAATTATCAGCATTATCATCCTATATATATATTATTACTTGGTGATTTAGTTATTATTATTCATCTCTAGGTATGTCAGTCGTATGGTCATATCTGCAAAAGGTGCTTATGTGGGATTGGCAAACCCAGGATCTGATGGAACTTGGCAGACAGAATCCAAGGTAATTGTAATTTTCAGTTAAGCGTTCTTAGGCAAGAGTATAGTAACTTGGCTAGATGACCCTACCGGGAAGTCCTCGCGCATGTGCTAGCCAAATTGGCTAGCAAAGTCTTATAGTTATTTCGGCTTTAACTCAGGTTACATATATGGTACTTCTTTAACAGGGTTACCAGTTCTGGACAGTAACATATGCAAAAGGTTATTTTTGGATTAATAATGTACGGACGGGTAAATATATTCTTTACGCATTCGTCCCTGGTTTCATTGGAGATTATAAGCATAATGTTGCTATTACCATAACCGCAGGTTTTTAATTCTCTCTTTTCTCTTCTAAATTCTCAGACATGGAACTTTCCAGTCTCTTTTACATTAGCAATTCTAGTATTAATACAATAACAATGAAATTGATTAAACAGGTTCTGTAACTAAGATTGGAAAACTTGTATATAAGCCACCGAGAGTTGGTCCCACTTATTGGGAAATAGGTTACCCTGATCGCTCTGCCACGGAATTTTATATTCCCGATCCTAATCTCAAGTACGTCAACCGACTATTTGTTAATCAGACTACTGAAAGGTTAGCTCTCGCTTTTGTGAATTTCTGATACATGAGCTTTATTTATGTGATCAAGCATCAAATATTGATCAGCTTCTTTCATTTTTCAGATTTCGACAGTACGGATTATGGGATAGATACTCGGAGATATATCCTACTAAAGATTTAGTTTTTACAGTTGGCGTCAGTGATTATCGAAAAGATTGGTATTTTTCCCATAACACCAGGTTTGTCTTTGTTCATTTTCATTTTCTTGATCAACAAACAATGCATACAATACGCTGAATCCGTGTGTGCTAGCTAGCTAATTCAGCTGGTAATGTCTCTCTCTCTCTCTCTCTTGCGCTAGGAAAAAAATTCTGAACTGATATAGATGTTTATGTTGCATAATTGCAGGCGAAAGAACAAATATGTAGGAACCACATGGGAGATAAAATTCAATTTGAACAATGCAAATAAGAAAGCAAAATATAAACTGAGATTGGCACTGGCTTCTGCAACTTTTGCTGAATTGCAGGTTCGAGTAAACGATCCTTATTGGGCGAAAAGACCTGTATTTTCAACCGGACAAATTGGGGACGAAAATGCAATTGCAAGACATGGAATTCATGGGGTGTATAGGCTGTACAATGTTGATTTGCCTGGATCACTACTTGTAAAAGGGAGTAATAGTATTTTTCTCACACAATCAAGAGGTGGTAACGCTTTTTTTGGGGTCATGTATGACTATATTCGTTTGGAGGGTCCTCAAACTTGAACAATATCTCACAAGGAAATTATGGTTTGATTTGTTTTTTATTTATTATTTAAAAAAAAAAAAAAAAAAAAAAAAGGGTTTGATTTGCTGTTGTAGAAGATGTAATGGAAATTATTGCAAAATGTTTGGCTGTTACGCATATAATATCATATCATTTTATGGTTGGCTAATGAATGAATCTCATTAGTTGATTTTTTTTTTTTTTTTTTTTTTGAAATATTATATTAATTCGGGGTTTTTTGAGATTGGGGTAGACTCAAACCTACAACCCCGTGGCCTCATCTCGTCCATTTGTTGAATTGTTTGTTGTGATTGTCTCATATATATATATATATATATATATATATAATATAATGTATATTGCTGAGTGTGTATATATAAAACTCAAAATTGACCGACTGACATGTCACTTTTAGCTTTTATATTTATTGATAAGATCGATTTGGGTCCAGCTATGGTAATCACAAAAAAAGTGTTGGTATGATATCAACCTCTTTTTGGAAACAATATTAAAGTGATTACTAAATATTAAAGTTACTACCAAAATTAACCTTCACTGCTTGTTCCCAAATTTAGTATGAAATTAGCTTAGATTCTCAAAAAAATTATTTTAATTTGGTAGATTTTATCTTCATATACCAATATTATAATTTATAAACAAGCTGATTCATATACCAAAATTTAAAATAAGCTGATTTAAATTTTCAAGAATGCATATTCGAAATGAACATTTGTTTCTTTATAAACCTAAACAGTGGATAATGAATTCATGTTGCCTATAAAGTACAGTAAGGTTTAAACATGAGGAAAAAATGAATCTAATGGTAGAAACTGAATTTATTATGTCAGTGACACCGAGGAAAAAAATGAGTATATAGAGGGAGATAGATATATCAACTTTTCAGACTCTGTTCTCACTCACGTTAAAGATACTAGAGAAAAGAGAAGCTGTCCATCATCATACATGTCTTCTTTTCTTCTTCTCTTTTTTCTGGTCCAATTCTTGGGAGGACTCAGAGTACTGTGCCTCTCTCCAACTCATATCCAGGCGTCCATTTGCTTGTTGTTAATTTCCAAAATGCAGTTACTGGGATCATGATTTGAAATACGAAAATAGTCCGCCCGGAGGTTTTGATAGGTATATGTTTAGAATCTGCCTCTTCTTAACTTTCACATTGCAAATAAAGAAGAAGAAAAAATTTAGTTAATGTATTTCCAAAATCAATTTTCATATACAATCCTAAGAAATGGAATCATTTTAAATTCCGAGGGCATATCTACTAATCGGAAATCCTAAAAAAGGTTCCTAATTCATAATCATAATGTTTATAATTAAAATCTTTGGGAATTGAATATGTGGACTCTCCACATATCAGGAATTAAGCTCCTATTCCCCTCCCATCTAAAGAATTCCAATGAAACTTAAATCCATTTTATTTTCATTTTTGATCTGTAAACACGATCTGAAAGAATATATATAAATTTCTTCTTACTTTTTATTGTCTATTGTATAACTGAGGCTAAAGTTGGAAGACGAAATTGGTTGCATATATGCGCAGGATTAGATCAACAAATGGTAGTGTAATAGTGCAAAGTGAAGAACAGGTAGAGCTCTCATTCACCCGGAACTGGTATATATCCCTCCTCCAAAAGCAAAGGGCATTCCCATGAATATCGACAAGAGGTACATAATTGATCATCAAAATTAATTCACGAGAACTTTCAAGGATGGCCTGCCTTTTCTATTTATAATGTCAGGATGGTGTTCAAGCTTTCTCAAGACAAGTATGTGAAGTTTTGTCATACTCCTATATAATTACCGGATTGCATTTCTTGTTTTTGTCATACTTCAATATTATAAGCCTTTGTGGGAGTAGACATGATGGTATGCGTATTGCTTAATCTGGGTATGCCCCGGCAGCCTCCTGATCTACAAATTTACGTGTGCACAGGTTTAAGTACATGACTATAGCGGATAACAAGCAAAGAGACATGCCCTCGGCAAAGGACCAGGCAAAAGGCCGAAAGCTGGCCTATCCAGAGGCGGTTTTACTTATCAATCCCAAAGAGACCAAGTTAAAAAGAGAAGTACTTGCTCCATATATAGCTCAGAAAAAGAAACCATTTGTGAATTAAATTGAAATTTCAAAGTGTAAAAATCCAAGAGTATTCAACTAGAAAGTAAAAGAACTTGATTGCACAGCAATTGTTTGATGAAAAGCTCAAGAGAGCTCTAGAACTATCAGTAAGAAAACAGAGGAAATTTGTGAGAGAATTATTTTTATTGAAAGTGACGAATTGATTACATTCTTTGCTCATACATGTATTTATAATATCTGAGTATCAGATATTTACAATCGATTGGGAAAGATTGCCACTTGGCAACTTGACAGCTGGTAAACAAACTTTTGGCGGGAAAGTTTGTTAGATTTGTAACCGCCTCAGATGATGTTGATGATGATCATGATCATTCCTCTGTTGTTCAATTCTTCTAGAAGCAGATTATAATGTATTTACATCAGTGTTGCTTTAGCTACTGTTGCATGTTGTTGCTGCTTCTTCTGCATATCAGCATCACTATTCTTAAGATCCCCCCGCAAGCTGAAGATTGGTGAGACAACCAAATTCAGCTTGGACCGAAGAAGATCAAACTGGGAGAATGGTAAAGCCTTTGTAAGAATATCAGCACATTGATGAGTAGTGGGAACATATTGAACCTGCAGAGTACCAGACGAAATTTTGTCCCTGATGAAGTGGACATCAATTTCTATGTGCTTCGTGTGAGCATGAAATACTGGATTTTGAGCTAAAGCTATCGCACTTTGATTGTCACACCAGACAACTGGACACTGAGGAATAGAGATTCCAAGCTCAGAGAATAGAGACTTCAACCAAACTACCTCAGCAGTGGACTGAGAAAGAGCCCTGTACTCTGCCTCGCAACTAGAACGAGCCACTGCACTTTGTTTCTTGGAGCCACTATACTTTGTTTAAAGAAAATAAAAATACATATATATATATATATATAAGGAAATGAGGGAAATGGGGCCCCACTCCCATTTAAGTTTTGGGGGCAAATTACGGGGGTGGAGCCCTATGGGGAAATGCCCATCCCACTGGGTGCCCATTGAAATCCCACTTTTGCTTTCTAATCTCAATCGAACCAAAAGACTTGATTTTGCATTGCAATCAAAACCCCCACAACATATGCATTTGCTCCATCATTGCACAGGTACCGCACTTGCTTCTTTTTCTTTTTTTCTTTTTTTGTTTGAATTTTTCTGCTAATATATAGATTTCGTATTTGAAAAAAAAAAAATCAATTATGACTTATGAGAATTTATTTGTTTGTTTACACTTGTCTGATTCTTCCATTTCAACTCCATGGTTTATTTGGATTCTTAACGAGATCCATTCAAAAATAAAAAATAAAAAATCCATTACACGAGCCACCTCAACAAGTTTTCCCTAACGTCAGGGCCGACCTTAGGCAAAGTGAGGCCCTAGACGCAATTGTACTGTGATACATTTTTTTTTTTCCAAATAAATTAATTTTATTCAAATGACAAGATTACAAAATACAAGTTAAAAATAAAAACAAAAATAAAAACCAAAGTGAAATAGATCTAAAAATATAATTACAAAAATCAAAGTATTATGCTCTTCGGAAGAAAAAATCTTGAAATGAAGTTGGATATCACATTTAAACTTGAGATCCTCGCCTTCACTCCATCTTTTTGTTGACATGCCTGCAATGCATTCAAATACTCACTTAAAATTCACTTTTCTTGCTTTTTGAGATGCAAAATCATTTATCAAATTTTTGTATTCAAGTTTTGACACCAAATCTCACTTAAAATGTAAGATCTCACTTAAAATGCACCTTTTTGAGATTGAACTAAATCTTTCACTTTTTTCTTTTTCTTTCGTTTGTCATAAACAGATTCGAATTTTCTAGTAGACATTTTTACCAAAATAAAATGATGAAAGACAATAAAACAAAATTTTAATTAAATAAAATGAAAAAATAGCACCTGATTTTTAGAAGAAGCAAGTTCCGACAATATTGAAGATTTGAAGTAACACTCAATCTTCCACAATAGCTACAAGAAAACAAACCCAATCAATTATTTGATATAGTTAAAACCCTAAAAAAAAAAATCAAACTAATAAAATATAAATAAACATTAAATTATAAAAAAAATTAAAGCTTACCTTTTTTTTCTTTTTTTTTCCATGATGAAACACAAGAGATTGATTGCAATTGAAGAAGAATATTGATTGAGATTGATGAAAGAGAAATCTTGATGTAGTTGGAGGTTTTGCAATGTAAAAAAAAAAAAAAAAATGATGTTGTAATTATAAAATGAAAATGGAGTTCATATATATATATATATATATATATATATATATATATATATATATATAATTTTTCTATTGTCAGTTCGAATTGATATAAGATATATCAGTTCCTTGCATGTGGACCATTGGATTTAAATGCTTTGACTTGGCTGCATGTATTTGTCAAAGTATTTTTTAAATCCAATGGCCCACATGCAAAGAACTGATATATTTTATATCAGTTCGAACTGACAATAGATAGACGGTATATATATATATAAATTAACTCCAAATTACCTAATTAATGACAAATAATAAAACAATTCCGTTTGGTGAAGCTTTCAAAAGAAATTAATGTTTTTGAAAAAAAAAAATTTCTTTTTCAATAACTTTTTTTTAGACTCCCTAAAAAGATAATAACTCAAATTAATGCTTTGAAAAAAAAAATCAAATTTTTTTTTTCAAATTTTTTTTTGAGGCCCCCTCAAAGAGAGGAGGCCATAGGCAAAGCCTTGATTGCCTTGTCCTAAGGCCGGCCCTACCTAACGTGCAAAGTCATCTCATTTCAACTACAGTTTGAAAGATGTATTTTAGAAGAGTTTTTATATTTAGAAAAGCTAACAAGACCATTTTGTAGGAACAATTTAGAATCTCTTCTAATTACAATATGACATTCATGGGCTTAATTGAAGTAAATAATATATCTATATTTTTTGTGATAAAAATACAGTTAATATGGTATAATAGAACATTTAATATATGATAAAAATATATTAAAACAATTAAAAATTATAAAATAATAAATTGATAAAATTAATCTGAAAAAAATAATATTAAAATAATAAACCGACAAAAATTAATTTAAATAAAAAATTATACTAAAATAATAAATTTATAAAATTTAATCTACAATGAAAAAAATCTATTAAAATAATAAAGTGATAAAAAAATCAACCTAAAATAAAATATTCTATTAAAATAATAAAGAGATAAAATTTAATTTAAAATAAAATAATTAAGCAATTAAAATTAATTGAAATAATTTTTTATTAATATAATACATTAATAAAATTAATCTGAAATAAAATATATTATTTATCTATTAAAATAATAAAATAATTATAAGTAGAAAGTAAAAAAAGAAAAAAAAAATGTAAGGTGGGATATTGGAGGAAATTGTGTTTTGTTATTCATTGGAATAAGAGTAAAATGGGCATTTTGAAAATTTCATTAGAATAAGGAGAGCTTATCCTTACAATCCATAAATTATCTATTCACACTCCAATTGACAAAAATTTAAAGACACTCCAAACTAATTAAATTATTAAAAAAAAAAAAATTCTCTCTCATAAATCATTACATTAAATATTACATATTAAACTCTCTCTTCTAAATCTGTTATTACCATATTAAACACTATCTTCTAATTAATCTCTCTCTCTCCATTAAAAAAAAAAAAAATCATGTTTCCATACTTTCTCAATCAATCTCTGATTAATAGTTAAAGAAAAAAAAACTTATGAATATTTTAGTTTTTTACTAACAGTATATATATATATATATTAAAAAGTCAATTTTCAAAAAGAAAAAAGATATATTAAAGCTTGAATTGTTTCAACTAGATTCGATTAAACTTATAATTTATAAGACTAATGAAAGAATTAAAGTTCTCTTGACAATCACATACCTACAAGAGTAACAAAAAACATTTTCATATTTTGATTTAAAAAAAAAAAAAAAAAAACCTTGTTTTTATTTTTATTATTATTATTATTATTTTAATGTATACATATATATGATTCCTAAAAATCAAGCTTATTAGTAAGTTTTTTTTTTTTTTTTCCTTAACTGTTAGGCTTGCTTGAGAAACAATGGAGATAGAAAATTAGAGATATGTATTGGAGGAGAGAGAGTTTAATATGGTAATTAAAAAATTAGGAGAGAGTATTTAATATGTAATAATTAATCTAATGATTTAGGAGATATAATTTCTTTTTTTAATAATTTAATTCAAAAACGATAAAAATTATAATCTTGTAACAAAATGAAGTGTTTTTAGAATATTTTAAAATTTAAATTTTGAGAATGGAGTGTTATTAGAAAATAAGTGTAAAAAAAAAAAAAAAAAAATTGGATTATCAAAAAAAATTGGATTGTCAAAAGAAGATCTCTAGAATAAGAGTTTTTGAAATTTAAAAGCTATTTTCTTTTTTAAAGACTTTTGAGGTTTTGAGCTCTAAAAAACAAAAACCAACATCCAAAAGCTATGCTAAACATAGCCTAATATTATCGCTTGAAGCATAAGCAAAATTTCTAACGACTTTTTACTCTTTGGATTTCTTGAACGTCAAATATTCTAGTGATCGATGATGTCGCAAAAGTCACATGGAACTTGCAGAAAAGTTGAGTTTTTTTTGTTTTTATTTCATCACACAAACTTGATGATTTTGGAGGTGATGTGTATATATATATACTGTTAAGTCACATGTCGATCCTTGCACGGCTCTCCCATAAATTAATCAGCACCAATGCACCACTGCACCAAATTACATTATTGCTGGAGACGACTGAGTAAAGAATCCACAAATATAAAGTTCCAGAGAGAAGGCTTTGTTTCTAGTTCAAGTTAACGACTGCAACTGAATTATTTAATTTCTTATAAATCTTGTTTTATGAAATTAAACTCTCACATTATTTCTTCTACCTAATAACATATACAGAAATTCACTGCTGGCCAGTACGTACCCAGATCCATCATTGTATATCGAAGAAATAGTTCTGGAAAACCTAACAATGTCAGCTCCGCTGGTGCAACTTCATGTTTATGATCATCATGTACGTAACGTACATACAATGCCTTCTGTTTATATTCTTCTTTTTTTTCCTTCATTGATCAATATTGCTAGACATCGCCAAAGATTTATATGCTTGTTTGAGTAGAAAATATGCATCTTATGTATATAATAATTATCGGTGTAAGATTCCGCACATTTTTTCACGTGGGATCCTGACTCTATAACGTAATTATCAGTCCTCACGTAGACATTATATTTAGGCATGTTTTGCTTAGAGTGGCGATTTAAGTTCAAGGAATGTGCAGGTGATGATGGAAAATGGCAAACTCCAATTGACAATATCAAAACCAGAAGGACATGTCACTGGAATTAAAGCTTATGGCATTGATAATCTGGTTGAAGTTCGCAAAAAAGAAAATAACAGAGGGTACTTTTTTTTTTTTTTTTTTTTAATCTAATCATTTACCCTTCTTATTTTTTTTATTTTTTTTTTCTAAATTTGAGGTGATATTAGTAAATTTGACCACAAATTTCAATGTGATAAATAGGTACTGGGACGTTGTCTGGAGCGAAACAGGGAGTCCTGGAACTACAGGAACTTTTGAACTGTAAGTAGAATTATTGCCTTCATTATTGTTTGTTAAAACAGGCCAAGATGGCCTGGAATTTTGCACATTCTGAGCCCAACCTGACAATTCCTGTATTGGGCCAGACTCAAACCAACCAATGAGATTAGGCCCATTAGACTCTTGTAATTGTGAATATGTATACATATGGTAATTTCTGAAGAGAAAAACACATTACTTTGCAGGATCAATGGAAGTAATTTCAATGTGATTGTAGAAAATGAGGAACAGGTGGAGATATCATTCACAAGACCCTGGGATGTCTCGCTACAGGGCAAGCTTGCTCCTCTTAACTTAGACAAAAGGTTTTAGTATACATACATACATACATACATGATCAGGTGCAGGATTCTGTACGTTTATTTTTGTATGGGAACCGTAATGTTTTAAAGTCATTCTGTAATGTTAAACGGTGGGGATCCCGCACCTGATTAGTATATTATACATATTGATAAATGAGGTTGAATTAATGGACCATATGTAACATTGTTGATGTTAATGGAGTTTTTCAGATACATAATGCTTCGCAACTCGTCAGGATTCTACTCCTATGCCATTTACGAGCACTTGGAAGAATGGCCTGGTTTTAACCTTCCCCAGACCAGGATCGTTTTCAATCTTAGAAAAGACAAGTACGCCAATCACTTTCTCTTTAATCAAATATTTACTTCATATTAGATTATGTTATATATTCCAGAGTCTGGGTTAATAAGTACAAGTGCTCCACCAAATATGTTTGTTTTTTGGGTGGAATATATACTCGGTTCCTATGTAAGTACATACTGCTATGTATACTGCACGTTTTTTTCATGCGGGATCCCGGTTCCACAATGTTGTGGAATGGAATCCCGTACGAAAACGTATGAATTCCCGTTTCTGATAATTTTCGACTACGTGTAATGAGTAGAAACTTTAATTATGAACTAAAAAGTTCTAGGCCCTGCACTTTAATGAACAGGTTTCAGTACATGGTAGTAGCAGATAACAGGCAAAGACACATGCCACTGCCGGACGACCGGTTACCGAAAAGGTGCAAAGAGCTTGCTACTCCTGAAGCTGTCCTTCTTGTCAAACCTGTGGAGCCAGAGTTCCAAGGAGAAGTATTTATTCTGCCTGCACCCATCTCCAAATCAATCTTCAAAATTAAAATATATGATATCTGAAAGCATATATATGTGTACATTTTAAAAAATGTAGCGTGAGTTATATATGTTATGTGTTGTGTAGGTGGATGACAAGTACCAGTATTCATGTGAGAATAAAGATCTTCAGGTCCATGGATGGATATGCAATGATCCTGCAGTGGGGTTCTGGCAAATAACTCCCAGCTACGAGTTTCGATCCGGTGGACCTCTCAAACAGCAACTATCATCACATGTTGGTCCATTCACTCTAGCAGTAAGTAACAATGCCAATAGTTGCAATCTCCAATTAATCAAAAAAAAAAAAAAATGTTTTGATCTAAAAAAAAATACTTTCTTACACAATCAGATGTTCCTAAGCGCTCATTACGCGGGAGAAGATCTAGTACTGAAGCTGAAACAAGGCGAGCCATGGAAGAAAGTTTTCGGCCCTGTATTCATCTATCTCAATTCTCTGTTGGATGACAATCATGATCCTCTCTGGCTATGGCAGGATGCAAAAGAACAGGTCTAATACTACATTTTGTTAATCTTTTTTGGCCTTTTACAATCATAGTTCATAATTTATCACATTGAAATTTCAGATGCTGGTTGAAGTCCAAAGTTGGCCCTACGATTTCCCGGCTTCCGAAGATTTTCCAAAACATAATCAACGCGGTAGTGTCTCCGGTAGATTACAAGTCTGTGATAGGTTGTTCTATATCTGTTTTCTCCTCCTAGGCTATGCATTCTTGTAAAATTTTGATCAAAGTTTCAACTATTATTTTCTATAGGTATGTTAGTAATGAAAATATATCTGCAAACTGTGCTTATGTTGGATTAGCTCCCCAAGGAGATCCAGGATCATGGCAAAGAGAATGCAAGGTAATTTGTAATCCTAATCTTTCATTAACACACACTAAATTTAGTTCATACTAATACTCCAATTTTATTTTCTGAATCTGATCAGGGCTATCAATTTTGGACAAAAACGGATGCCAACAGCTACTTTTCCATCAATGACATACGTGCTGGTGACTATAATGTTTATGCATGGGTTCCTGGTTTCATAGGCGATTACCGCAATGACTCTGTCATTACTATAACCGAAGGTCTTGTTTTCCCAATATTTCGTGAACTCCAAAATTCTCAGATTGTAAAATAAACTAATCGTCAACTTGGATTTAAAAAAGCAGGTTGTGATATCGGCTTGGGTGATCTTGTCTTTGAACCTCCAAGAGATGGACAGACGCTTTGGGAAATAGGCGTCCCTGATCGTTCTGCTGCAGAATTCTATGTTCCTGACCCAGATCCGAAATACATCAACACACTCTACGTTAACCATCCTGACAAGTTAGCTCTCCTTTAAGAAAATTATCTGTAGAACTACTTGACATTACAGTGATTAAAATCAGAATTCTCATTTTCTTCGGTGATCGATGCAGGTTTAGGCAGTACGGATTGTGGGAAAGATATGCAGAGTTGTATCCTGAAGAGGATTTAGTCTACACCATTGGCGTTAGCGACTACAGCAAAGATTGGTTCTTCGCTCATGTGACAAGGTTATTTGAAACACAAAAATAAGTTTCTATCATTGAAAACACTTTCTGATAAAATTCCAAAAACACTCCTGAATACTGCCTGATTTAACAAAGTTTTATCTTGATTCAGGAAAGTAGATGATAACACATACAAGCCAACTACATGGCAAATCAAGTTCAATCTTGATAATGTGGATCAGAGTGGAACCTATAAACTGCGATTAGCGCTGGCAACTGCCAATGTGTCAGAATTGCAGGTAAGGAGCCCGATTTGATCAATAGCCTTTTCCGTATTATATAATAATTCTTTAGTCATATCAGTCCTGAATTCAGAACCGATCTGATCAGGGAAGGACTCTTGTATTATATATGTACAAGTTAATGTGAATGTTTGTGTGGTAGGTCCGGGTAAATGATCCGAAAGCAGATCTTCCTCTGTATACAACTGGAGTAATCGGGCATGATAACACAATTTCGAGACATGGAATTCACGGGCTTTACAGGCTATACAGCGTGGATGTGGGAGGGGCTCGGCTTGTGGCTGGGGATAATACTATTTTCTTGACACAAGCATTGAGCAGCAGCCCTTTACAGGGGATTATGTACGACTATATTCGCTTAGAAGGTCCCCCTTCTTCTAATTCCAACACTAAGATTTACTAAAATGTTAACCTTAATTAGCTTTATACATGTATCCTCGTATTTTCATTTGGAAATGAGGAAATGATGAATTTCTACCTTGATAAGCTAAGAATGTTAAAAAGACTATTGGATTTCATATATGTACATTCCGTCTAAGAATATATATGATTAGTTATTTATATCACATAATATGATGATGGTATTGTGAGTGAAGGGAATGCAACATGACTCTCTATCTTGTTTCTCCTCTGTAGTTCCCAGGGCCGTCTCCAGATATTTTGGAGCCCGAGCAATTTTGTGATATTAGCAAAAATTGAGGCCCTATATAAAATTATTATCACTAACATAAAAATTCAACATTACAAAGAAAACCAAAAAAATAGCGTCAAATCCAATTTCAACTAAATTCAACAAATATTTCAAAAGTTCAAAAATAAAAGCAACTGATTTTGTAAATTACAAGAAATGGTGGACTGTTTTCAGAAATAAAATAAAAGGAGACACTGAGAGGTGAGACAAACACCTTTCTGAAAGCAAGTGGAAATGGGAAAGGAGGCTAGTCGACGGAGAGAAAGGGTGGCGATTTTGACTCAGACGATGTCAAACTATGTTAGTAAAGAAAGGTTAGCGATTGGACACTTTTTCAAAAGAAAAAATAATTCAATTGAACTCAGACAATTTTGACTCAAAGGATATCAAGCTAAGTTTGATATACTATAATTCAATTGGGTTTTGATGTTTATTTTTATTAACTTGAACTAGATATAGAGAATTGGGCTTTATTAAAATAAAAGTAAAGAAAGGTTTGAGATTTGGCTTTCTTAAACTTAAGTATATTGGACCTAAGGCCCCTAATTTTATAGAACATGAAGAAGTAGATTGGACCATTTAAAGCCCCAAATTTTATAAAAGATAAAAAAGTAGATTGAACTTTTTGGAGACCCCAGCATTTTACTAGGTTTGTTGCCCTCATGGGCCGGCCCTGGAAGTTCCTTTAAAGTCCTAACAACTCGAGACTAGGTAAGTACAACTCAATTCAGTCTCGAATTGTTTATCAATTTAATCATTTAAAAGGGTACGAATCCGGAGAAAAATCTTCAATACATCATATCAATGAAGATGTAAAATATGTAGTTGTTTCTTCAATGCACATATTCCATATTGAGTGGTGAACTAGATAACAAAGATGTAATAAGTGTAGTTTTTAATATAACATGTGTATTTTTTGTCATGCACCCGATCATAGAAGATGCGACGTGTAATTGTCAATATGACACGTTCACATTTTCTTATCCTACATGTCACATATTCAATAGTTGAATACACCATACCCGGTATGCTCAAATCCGGGACATGGTCAGGCTGGATGGACAAGCGTCATGTACCAACAAGCCATGTCGGGCAGTGGTGTACAAGATTTTCATTCACCAAATTCAGCTATGAATCATTTTAATCATTTAACTTGTAGTATCTATCTTAATTAAGTTCTTAACATAACTAATGGCATTTACGTACGAAAAAAAAAAAAAAAAAAAAAAAAAAAGGTATTGGATTGTCAATCAATTGGCATGTTAAAAAGGCAACATAAACTGTGTAATTAAGAGATGATATTACATAGATTTATCGAGCCTTTTCTTGGTCTCCTCTGCCTCATCAACAACTTCTACCTGCATCTTCGCAGTCTGCAGATCACCTTCCATCGCTTCCTGCTCTTTCTTAGCTGTCACCTTTTGTAGGGTTTAAACCAAGTCAAACTACCTAGTTAGTAGAGTTGGCTAATAATGTTAGTAGTTGTTAGATGTGTAGTTTGTAGTTAGCAGTTGTGTTTAATAATGGTTTGTCAGGATTCCAACCTATATAAAGGTTGATTTAGTTCATTTCAATTTTCAATTCAACTCAATTAAGAACTTGTTCTACAAATTAATTGTTGTTCACATTTGGTATCAGAGCTTGAAGAGCTTGAAAGTGAGTGTGTGAGTGGTAGAGACTGTGAGTGTAAGAGATACACTGTGAGGGAGTGATCTGAGCTGGATTCCAGTTGGGAATCGGATAGCCGGAAAAACTCACCGGTGCCAAATTTGAACCAAGAGAGGTTCAGAGGTATTTTTTCGGAACTAGACGAAGAAGGTTCAGACGAAAAAAAAAACACATCAGTTACTGGAGTATCAGTCGCCGCCGATCGTTGGGAGAGTGGGTTGTCACCACCCCGACCAGAATCTCCAGGAGGTGCCGGAGAGAAAACCCCAGGTGTTCGGTGTCCTGATCCAACACCATCGACGACAAAACGAGAGGTTCCAGTAGCTGCCTCAGGCTTCGTTTTCCATCGCCGTTTCAGACCAGTTGACCGTTGTTGTTCAGCTCAAGCCGGAGAAAAATCACGCAGACTTGTAAGCGTGTTTGAATTTATTTATTTTTAGAAAGATTCAGAGAAAAGATACAGAGAGGTGGTGTGTTTGGTTCATTGATCTGATCTACTGATAAGAGAGGAGAGAGTGATTTTTTTTTAACAAAAAAAATTGAAAACAGGCGTGATTTGCTTATTTTTTTTTAAAAAAAAAAGTGGGTGAAAGCAAAGTTAAAAAATAAATAAATAAGGGAAAGTGAATGCACTTTTTTTCTTGACTTTGTGTTTTGGGCAGGTGCTACAGGCCGAACACATGCCGAAAGTGTGCTTTCTTGATTTGTGTATTGTGTGTTAAATTACACAGAATCGCCTCTCTGGTAAATTTGCAAAATACCCTTATTTGGTAAATTACAAATGGCGACCTCCAACAATGGAAATAATACAATTCAGCCCCAAATACCTAAATTTGATGGAAAAACAAATTTTGAGTATTGGAGGTCCAGATGCAACTTTTGTTCGAATACCAAGAGTTGTGGACTGTTGTTTCCGATGGTATTGTTAGGCCAGCAGATGCTGCAACAACTCGAAAGGATCTGAAGGTGAGGTTTTTCATCGACTAGTCGTTGGATCCGTTGATTTTTTAGAAAATCGCACATGCAACTTCAGCAAAAGAAGCATGGGATATTTTGATGAATACATACAAAGGAGTTGAAAAAGTGAAGAAAGTTCACTTGCAGACTATGAGGAGACAATTGGAGCTTCTCCAACTAACGAAAACAGAAAAGGTAGCAGATTATTTCTCACAGACATTGGTACTTATTAATCAGATGAAGTCCAATGGTGAGCAGATTTCAGATGTTCAGATTATGGAGAAGATTCTCCGAACACTGAATTCAAATTTTGAGTACAAGGTGACTGCCATCTAGAAATCTAAGGATCTCGAGACGATGACGTTGGATGAGTTGATGGGCTCACTCCAAGCCTATGAACAACGTCTGGATGAGAAATCAAAAATTGAGGTGGATGATTACAAAGACGATGTAGGGAAAAATATGGTCAACGCAGCGGAAGCGAGACTAAAAAGAGGTTTTAGTACAGTTTAAAATTTTTCCATATTTGAACCTTAACCCTTTAATTAATTAAACATACGTATCAAAAAGTAACATACCTCTTGTCGCGTGATCCGATTGACTTGCATCGATGGTAATCCGTAAGATCTTCCAATCCAATCACGAATGTGAATCACCTAGGAGCGTGGTCTCCCTTTCTTTGAATTGCATACCTGAAGGATGGAAATCAAAATCTCTTCTCTTGATCGTTAGTCACAATAAATTCCAAGAGATTACAAAGAATGTTCCGGTCACTTTTGAATTCACAATCGTTAGATCGAAACTCGCGTGAACCTTATTCGAAATTGTGCACAAAACCTTTTGGTGTAAAAGTTACCAGTGCACTATCGAAATAAGAACAATCGCTTCTCACTTTTCTCTTGGCCGAAAATAATCACACTAGTCTCAGAGTTGGATTTTATTTTTCTCAAGCAAAAGAAATAACTCTCAAGTCCAAGACCTAGGGTTCTTGAAAATATACAAAGAATATATATATCTATATCTTTAGTGGCCGCTCAATATCATATATATCTTTTGCGCCGCTCACTATAATATATATTTTTGCCCGAATTCTTCTATGCCCGAATATATATATGTATATATATATAGTTTCTCGCACAATATATTATATATCTCGTGCGCAGACTTTGCACAATATGTTATATATATATATATATATATATATATATATATATATATATATATATGTCTAGTGCGCAGACTTTGCATCATATATCATATATGTCTAGTGCACAATATCATATATATATATATATATATCTAGCACAATATATTATACATATCTAGTGCAATTACCGTGCACCATATATATATATATATATTTATTTATTGCGGCCTTGCTAAATGTATAATATATATCTAGTGCGAAATCTTTGCACAATATATTATATATTGTAGCTGAAATCCTTTACCATGTAGGATTTGTGTCTTTTGACTTAAATCCTAACCCTAGGTAGATTTTCTTAGAATTCCAAACCCTAATCCAACTCTTTAGTGTTTTTGTGACTATATTAAAGACTTCCTAATTTGACTAGATAAATAAATCCTTTATTTATCTACTTACCAAATAAAGTCTTTTATATTTATTATACTACCACAATAGTATACTACTAAGAAACATATTTCCTAGTTAGAAAAAGATTTTGATATTTAATTAAATAATTAATTAATCAATTAATTAATTTCCATTTAATCAAATAATAAAAATAAAACAATATAATATCATATATATATATATCTCGGCCATGTGCCATATATATTAATATATCTATATATTGTTTTTCTATTTTATTAAATCCATTGGACCTTAATAAAAGACCCACATGTGAACTAGACTCATTCTTACTAAAAGAAACAAGTCCACATGCCTTAATACAATTCTAGATAGACCCATAAATTAGTCCGGTAGAATATATCAAGTGATTCATGTAAGTCCGTGTGGATTGTGGATCTTGGTGGGCTATCTAAATTTAAACTTCAATAGACATAACCTAATCACAATCAACAAATGATTCACTTAGGTCCGATCTATTAATTTTAACTCATTCCACTAAAAAGCTAAAATTGAACTCTTAAATAAATATAGAATAAAAAGATGTTTCTCATTCATACCCTAGACAATCTTATTGGAGATGGTGTATCCTCATGAATAATATCAGTAATCGCCAAGAGCTCATAGACCGCCTATAGCTCTCCTAGTTACCATATTTACTCATATGACCATGTTTTGAACTTGGATACTTTGACTTGACCAGAAGCCATGTTTTCAATAGACACTATCGAAAACTCAACGTTGAGATTTAATATCCAATACCTCAAAACATCCATATGATAATATTATACTCTCATTTAATAAATGGAGCCACAATGTCCATATCTATAAATGAAGTCCTCTATCGATTAGCAAATGAATACCACCAAACTATCGAGGATAGACTATGCTATATAATCGTACTCATTGATAGCTCAAATGATATCACTTGTAACCATAAGTCCATCATTTATCTCAAGATTAAGATAGACTCTCCGATTGTCCTGATAATGAAAGACTTTTATCTACTGACGGTTCTAGATAAAGTATTTCATTGTGATCCTGTTCAATGCACCTAGTGCACTAGATTCTTTTATTCGAAGACCCTCCGATGATTTTAGACTCATCATAACTCATTTGATCCCACTCAAATGCTAGCAAAAGAATTCTACAACTTTAACAAGATAAAGGTGCCCAACCTTTAACTTAAATTGTGAACATTATTCAAAACTAACTAAAGAACTATGTCTACCTCATACATATCCAGATGTACGAACAATTCTTCTTTTCTCATAGTCTTTTGACCTTATGATTATTTACTTTTGACAATTATAATAATTAAACTATAAATGCTATAAGATTTGTTAAACCAGAAATCACATTATTAATATGAATAGATTGTCAAAAATACTATTACACTCTTGCTATTGAGCATAATCCTAACAGACGAGACTCAGAGGAATTCTAAGTCTAGACAGTGGGGTAAGAACTCACGGATCAGAAAAGGAGGTGCTCCTAGTTCCAGCTAAGGAATAGGCAGAGGGAGCAACAGCAACAGCAACAACATCAACACTAATCGGAGGAATAAATCTCAGATTCAGTGTTTTAATTGCAAAAAAATTGGCCATTACATGGCTGAGTGCAGATCTAAAAAGCAAGATTTCTAAGCAAATGTTGCAGAAAATGGTGATTGTTCAGAAACATTGTTGCTAGCATGCAACATGGCAAAAGATGGAGCCAAGAACAAATGGTTTCTGGATTCAGGCTGCAACAACCACATGTGTGGTGATAAGGAGATGTTCACTTAGTTAGATGAATCCTTTACTTCATCAGTGTAGTTTGGGAACGACACAACGGTGCTAGTGATGAGGAAAGGTAAAATCTCTATCACTTTGAAGGACTAGTCCCATAATGCCATCTCAGATGTACTGTTTGTCCAAAATCTACACAAAAACTTATTGAGTGTGGGACAGCTTTCGGAGAAAGGATATAACATACGGATCCATGGAGGAATTTGCACCATCAATAATGCATAAAAAGGGCTAATAGCAAAGGTAAAAATGTCACAACACCGTTTGTTTCCACTGCTTATTAACAGTGATAGTTTACCTTGCCTTAGTTCAGTGATTTGTGATGAGAATTAGTTGTGACATTTGGCCATGTCAAAGGTAAAAATGGCACATGCAGTTTGGCCATGTGAATTTTGAAGTCTGAAACAGCTAGTATCTAGGAAGATGGTTTCGGGATTACCTTCCATTAATTCCCCATATAAATTTTGTGAGACTTATGTCTTGGGAAAGAAGCACAGAGACTCGTTTCCCATAGGAAAGGCATAGAGAGCCAGTAAGCCCTTGGAGCTGGTGCATTTAGATTTATGCTCAGTGGAGGTTCCATCAAATGAAAATTTCAGGTATTTTATTACCTTTATTAATGACTTTAGCAGGAAAGCATGGGTGTATTTCTTACAGTAAAAGTCAGATGCTTGTGATGCCTTTAAAAGATTTAAGGCGAATGTTGAGAAGTAGTGTGGAAGATCTATCAAGACTTTGAGAACGGACAGAGACACATAATATATTGTCTGCGATGGTTTCTTGCAGAATCATGGCATTAATCATCAAATGACAGCTAGATACACTCCTCAGCAAAATGGATTAGCTGAGAGGAAGAATAGAATAGTCATAGATATGGTCAGGTGTATGTTGCACTTGAAGAATTTACCCAAAGGTTTTTGGGGTGATGCAGTTGCTTGTGCGTTCTATTTGTTGAACAGGTGCCCTACTAGAAGTGTTATTGGAAAGACTCCATAAGAAGCTTGGACTTAACGGAAACCTAGTATTGGATACCTACGAGTGTTCAGTTGTATTTGATATGCTCATGTACCTGATGTTTTGAGGAAGAAGCTTGATGATAAGGCAGAGAAGTGCATCTTCCTTGGCTACAGTCAGAAGACAAAGGGATACAAGCTGTATAATCTAGTATCCGAAAAGGTAATTATCAGTCGAGACGTTACCTTTGATGAGCAAGGCTGTTAGGATTGGTCTAGTGGTAAGGGGAGCTCTTTAGACGTTAATGTTGATCTAGAAGAGATTGTTCAGGAGGAACCTACCCTTGTGATACCACCACCTGGTGTAACTCCACATCCAGCAGAATCTTCCAGTTGTCCGCAGCGCCAACGGGTCTTACCAGCTCGTTTGCAGGATTATGTTTAGAGTAATGACAACTACCCAACTAATGAAGATTTGGTGAATTTTGCACTGTTTGCAGATTGTGATCCTATCACATATGAAGATGTTGTTCGAGATGATTGCTGGATGAAAGCAATGGATGAGGAGATAGGTGCAATTGAGAAGAATAACACATGAGAGCTTACTGATTTGCCTCGTGGTAAGCAGCCCATTGGAGTTAAATGGGTGTACAAGACAAAATACAAGCCAAACGATGAGGTGGAGCGTTATAAAGCACATCTGGTTGATAAAGGTTACAAGTAAAAACCAGGGATTGATTATTTTGAGGTTTTTGCACCGGTTGTCAGACTTGACACAATTCACTTGATTGTGTCTCTTGTCGCACAAAATCGCTGGAGAAGATTCGCGGCTCCAACGCCGGACGAGATGAGATCCTCCTCTGACGTCGGCTACTCCACAAAGTTTCTGTCATGAAGAAGAAGATGAAGAAAAAGAAGAGAGAAGAAGAACCGACGAATGAAAGAAGAAAAAAAAATTGAGTTTTTATTTTTATTTTAAAAAACAAAACAAAACAAAATGAAAAACATGTTTAATTGTTTTCCATAGTTTTCAATTTTAACATTGGTTTTGTTTTTCATTTTGTTTTTATTTTTTGAAAACAAAATGAAAAACGGTTAACAAACACGAATTCGAAACTGTTTTCGAAAAATAAAAACAAAAACACCCCAAAAACCTACTACCGGATATCCCCTAAATTTGTTGATTTCATATTCTAGCTTCTCTTAATACTGTTGGTACTGTAATTAATAGGGTCTTCAAAGAGAAAACCTTATGGGTCTGGCTGGGTGCCCATTGAAATCCCACTTTTGTTGTCTAATCATCAATCAAACCTAAAGACTTGATTTTGCATTGCAATCAAAACCCCATAACACATGCATTTGCTCCATCATTACACAGGCATTGCACGCTTCTTTTTCTTTTTCTTTTTCTGTTTTTTTGTTCGATTTTTTCTGCTAATATATAGATTTCGTATTTGAAAAAAAAAAATCAATTATGACTTATGAGAATTTATTTGTTTGTTTAAACTTGTTTGATTCTTCCCTTTCAACTCCATGGTTTATTCGGATTCTTAATGAGATCCATTCAAAAATAAAAAATAAAAAATAAAAAATCCATTACACGAGCCACCTCAACAAGCTTTCCCTAACATGCAAAGTCATCTCATTTCGTCTACAGTTTGAAAGATGTATTTTAGAAGAGTTTTTATATCTAAAAAAGCTAACGAGAGCGTTTTGTAGGAAAAATTTAGAATCTCTTCTAATTATAATATGACATTCGTGGGCTTAATTGAAGTAAATAGAGAGAATTGTAAATAACCCCCCGACTTTTGATCAAATGCCAAATCAAACCCTCCAGTTTGAACAATCAGCATAAAACTCACTACCATTAGTTAGGGGTGGGCATGGATCGGTTTGGTTCGGTTTTAATCAAAACCTTATTGAACTAACATATATTCGGTTTTTAAAAATGTGAATCGGTTTAAACCGTTTTGAACCTGAAAACCGAATTGAACCAAACACATTTATCTTGGTTCGGTTCAATTCGGTTTTGGGCCTATTGGGCTTTGATGGTTTTATATATATATATATGTTTTTTAATTTTTTGGACCTTTAAGTTGCTTTTTTGGCATTTAGGCTTAAACTTTTTTATGAAAACATAATATGTAAAAAATAATTTAAACAAAATGCAATCCAATTTTCAATTCAGATCTAAAATTTCAATTATATTCAATCTACATACTCAATCAAAATATAAAATCTTCATAACTTCTATAAAATAAAAGTAAAGAAATGTAGTACATAATGTAGTCAAAAATAAAATATCATCAACAAATAGTCTATAATAAAATTGAACTTTACAAAATAATTCATTAAGACAACTCGGTTTAATCGGTTCGGTTCGGTTTTGTATGTTCAAAACTGAAATCGAACTGAATTCAATTCGGTTTTTAAATTTCAAATCGGTTTGAACCGAATAGAAGCTATGAACCGAACCAAACACCCTTTTTCGGTTCGGTTTGGTTCGGTTCAATTCGGTTTCAGTTTTTGTGCCCACCCCTACCATTAGTTAATAGTTAGTTGACTTTAATTAAATTTAATGAAATATAATTATTTAAATGGTTGTTTTCTATAATTGAACTAAAAAAATAATGAAAAATATACTAAAAATATGTTAGAAAATAAAAAATAAGAAAATTATTTTATTAAAATAAAAAAATGATTATATTTATGAAAAAAAATAAAAAAATGATTATAAGTAGAAAGTAAAAAAGAAAAAAAATGTAAGGTGGGGATATCGGAGGAAATTGTGTTTGTTATTCATTGGAATAAGAGTAAAATAGGCATTTTGAAATTTAAAGCTATTTTCTTTTGACAATCAAACACCTCTAAAGACTTTTGAGGTTTTGAGCTCTAAAAAACAAAAACCAACATCCAAAGCTATGCTAAACATAGCCTAATATTATCGCTTGAAGCATAAGCAAAATTTCTAACGACTTTTTACTTTTTGGATTTCTTGAACGTCAAATATTCTAGTGATCGATATGATGATGTCGCAAAAGTCACATGGAGCTTGCAGAAAAGTTGAGTTTTTTTTGTTTTTATTTCATCACACAAACTTGATGATTTTGGAGGTAATGTGTATATATGCTGTTAATTCACATGTCGATCCTTGTACGGCTCTCCCATAGATTAATCAGCACCAATGCACCATTGCACCAAATTAAACATTATTGCTGGTGGCGACTGGCGACTGAGTAAAGAATCCACTAAATATAAAGTTCCACTGAGAAGGCTTTGTTTCTAGTTCAAGTTAACGGCTGCAACTGAATTATTTAATTTCTTATAAATCTTGTTTTATGAAATGAAACTCTCACATTATTTCTTCTACCTATTAGCATATGCAGAAATTCACTGCTGGCCAGTACGTACCCAGATCCATCGTTGTATATCGAAGAAGAAGTTCCGGGAAACCTAACAATGTCAGCTCCGCCGGTGCAACTGCATGTTTATGATCATCATGTACGTACATACAATGCCTTCTGTTTATATTCTTCTTCTTTTTTTTTTCACTTCATTAATCAATATTGCTAGACATTGCCAAAGATTTATATGCTTGTTTGAGTAGAAAAAATGTATCTTATGTATATAATAATAATTATTAGTTCAAGATTCCACACATTTTTTCATGTGGAATCCTGACTCTATAACGTAATTATCGGTCGTCACGTAGACATTATATTTAGGCATGTTTTGCTTAGAGTGGCGATTTAAGTTGAAGTAATGTGCAGGTGATGATGGAAAATGGCAAACTCCAATTGACAATATCAAAATCAGGTGGACATGTCACTGGAATTAAAGCTTATGGCATTGATAATCTGGTTGAAGTTCGCAATAAGGAAAATAACAGAGGGTAATTTTTTTTCCTTTTTTTTCCTTTTTTTTTTTTAATCTAATCATTTACCCTTCTTATTTTATTTTATTTTATTTTATTTTATTTCTAAATTTGAGGTGATATTAGTAAATTTGACCACAAATTTCAATGTGATAAATAGGTACTGGGACGTTGTCTGGAGCGAAACAGGGAGTCCTGGAACTACAGGAACTTTTGAACTGTAAGTAGAATTATTGCCTTCATTATTGTTCTGGAATTTTGCACATGCTGAGCCCAACCTGACAATTCCTGTATTGGGCCAGACTCAAACCAACCAATGGGATTAGGCCCATTAGACGCTTGTGATTGTGAATATGTATACATATGGTAATTTCTGAAGAGAAAAACACATTACTTTGCAGGATCAATGGAAGTAATTTCAATGTGATTGTAGAAAATGAGGAACAGGTGGAGATATCATTCACAAGACCCTGGGATGTCTCGCTCCAGGGCAAGCTTGCTCCTCTTAACTTAGACAAAAGGTTTTAGTATACATACATACATACATACATGATCAGGTGCAGGATTCTGTACGTTTATTTTTGTATGGGAACCGTAATGTTTTAAAATCATTCTGTAATGTTAAACGGTGGGGATCCCGCACCTGATTAGTATATTATACATATTGATAAATGAGGTTGAATTAATGGGCCATATGTAACATTGTTGATGTTAATGGAGTTTTTCAGATACATAATGCTTCGCAACTCGTCAGGATTCTACTCCTATGCCATTTATGAGCACTTGGAAGAATGGCCTGGTTTTAACCTTCCCCAGACCAGGATCGTTTTCAAGCTTAGAAAAGACAAGTACGCCAATCACTTTCTCTTTAACCAAATATTTCCATTCATATCAGATCATCTTATAATACAAAGTCTAAAATAGACTAGTTAAAGTAGAACGGATTCCTCCACCTAATATGCTAGTTTTTTTTACCCTGCACGTTTTTTCATTCAGGATCCCGGTTCCACAATATTGTGGAATCTAATCTAGCTCGAAAAAGTGTGGGATTCTCACACTTGATAATTTTCAGCTATGTATAATGAGTAGCAACTTTAATTCTGAACTAAAAAGTTATAGGCCTGCACTTTAATGAACAGGTTTCAGTACATGGTAGTAGCAGATAACAGGCAAAGACACATGCCACTGCCGGACGACCGGTTACCGAAAAGGTGCAAAGAGCTTGCTACTCCTGAAGCTGTCCTTCTTGTCAAACCTGTGGAGCCAGAGTTCAAAGGAGAAGTATTTATTCTGCCTGCACCAATCTCCAAATCAACCTTCAAAATTAAAATATATGATATCTGAAAGCATATATATATATGTGTGTACATTTTAAAAAATGTAGCGTGAGTTATATATGTTATGTGTTGTGTAGGTGGATGACAAGTACCAGTATTCATGTGAGAATAAAGATCTTCAGGTCCATGGATGGATATGCAAGGATCCTGCAGTGGGGTTCTGGCAAATAACTCCCAGCTACGAGTTTCGATCCGGTGGACCTCTCAAACAGCAACTATCATCACATGTTGGTCCAATCACTCTAGCAGTAAGTAACAATGCCAATAGTTGCAATCTCCAATTAATCAAAAAATATATATATTGTTTTGATGAAAACAAAATGTTACGATCATCAGATGTTCCTAAGCGCTCATTACGCGGGAGAAGATATAGTACTGAAGCTGAAACAAGGCGAGCCATGGAAGAAAGTTTTCGGCCCCGTATTCATCTATCTCAATTCTCTGTTGGATGACAATCATGATACTCTCTGGCTATGGCAGGATGCAAAAGAACAGGTCTAATAATACACCAAAACTACATTTTGTTAATCTTTTTTGGCTTTTTACAATCATAGTTCATAATATATCAGATTGGAAATTTCAGATGCTGGTTGAAGTCCAAAGTTGGCCCTACGATTTCCCGGCTTCCGAAGATTTTCCAAAACATAATCAACGCGGTAGTGTCTCCGGTAGATTACAAGTCTGTGACAGGTTGTTCTATATCTGTTTTAATTTCTCTACTCTTAGACTATGCATTCTTGTAAAATTTTGATCAAAGTTTCAACTATTATGTTCTATAGGTATGTTAGTGATGAAAATATATCTGCAAACTGTGCTTATGTTGGATTAGCTCCACAAGGAGAGCCAGGATCTTGGCAAATAGAATGCAAGGTAACTTGTAATCCTAATCTTTCATTAACACACACTAAATTTCCTGTTCTTGTTGCAGAGTTCATACTAATACTCCAATTTTATTTTCTGAATCTGATCAGGACTATCAATTTTGGACGAAAACGGATGCCAATGGCTACTTTTCCATCAATGACATACGTGCTGGTGACTATAATGTTTATGCATGGGTTCCTGGTTTCATAGGCGATTACCGCAATGACTCTGTCATTACCATATCCGAAGGTCTTGTTTTCCCAAATATTTCATGAACTCCAAAATTCTCAGATTGTAAAATAAACTAATCGTCAACTTGGATTGAAAAAAGCAGGTTGTGACATCGACTTGGGTGATCTTGTCTTTGAACCTCCAAGAGATGGACCAACGCTTTGGGAAATAGGCGTCCCTGATCGTTCTGCTGCAGAATTCTATGTTCCTGACCCAGATCCGAAATACATCAACACACTCTACATTAACCATCCTGACAAGTTAGCTCTCCTTTAAGAAAATTATCTGTAGAACTACTTGACATTACAGTGATAAAAATCCGAATTCTCAATTTCTTCGGTGATCAATGCAGGTTTAGGCAATACGGATTATGGGAAAGATATGCAGAGTTGTATCCTGAAGAGGATTTAGTCTACACCATCGGCGTTAGCGACTACAGCAAAGATTGGTTCTTTGCTCATGTGACAAGGTTATTAATTTGAAACACAAAAATAAGTTTTGATCATTTGAAAACACTTTCTGATAATTCCAAAAACACTCCTGAACACTGCCTGATTTATCAAAGTTTTATCTTGATTCAGGAAAGTAGATGATAACGCATACAAGCCAACTACATGGCAAATCAAGTTCAATCTTGATAATGTGGATCAGAGTGGAACCTATAAACTGCGATTAGCACTGGCGACTGCCAATGTGTCAGAATTGCAGGTAAGGAGCCCGATTTGATCAATAGCCTTTTCCGTATTATATAATAATTCTCTAGTCATATCAGTCCTGAATTCAGAATCGATCTGACCAAAGAAGGACTCTTGTATTATATATGTACAAGTTAATGTGAATATTTGTGTGGTAGGTCTGGGTAAATGATCCGAAAGCAGATCCTCCTCTGTATACAACTGGAGTAATCGGGCATGATAACACGATTTCAAGACATGGAATTCACGGGCTTTACAGGCTATACAGCGTGGATGTGGGAGGGGCTCGGCTTGTGGCTGGGGATAATACTATTTTCTTGACACAAGCATTGAGCAGCAGCCCTTTACAGGGGATTATGTACGACTATATTCGCTTAGAAGGTCCCCCTTCTTCTAATTCCAACACTAAGATTTACTAAAATGTTAACCTTAATTAGCTTTATACATGTATCCTCGTATTTTCATTTGGAAATGATGAATTTCTACCTTGATAAGCAAAGAATGTTAAAAAGACTATTGGATTTCATATATGTACATTCCGCCTATTGAATATATATGATTGGTTATTTATATCACATAATATGATGACGGTGTTGGTGTTGTGAGTGAAAGGAATGTAACAAGACTTGAATCTTGTTTCTCCTTTGTAGTTCCTTTAAAGTCCTAACAACTTGAGACTAGGTAAGTACAACTCAATTCATTCTCAAATTGTTTATCGATTTAATCATTTAAAGGGTACAAATCCGGAGAAAAATCTTCAATACACTGGATCAATGGATCAATGAAGATGTAAAATATGTAGTTGTTTCTTCAATGCACCTATTCCATATTGAGTGGTGCAATAGATAACAAAGATGTAACATGTGTAGTTTTAATATAAGATGTGCATTCTTTGTCATGCATCACCCGATCATAGAAGATGCGACATGTGTAATTGTCAATGTGACACGTTCACATTTTCTTATCCTACATGTCACATATTCAATAGCTGAATACACCATTCCTGGTATGCTCAAATTCAGGACATGGTCAGGCTAGATGGATGGACGAGCGTCCTGTACCAACAAGCCATGTCGGGCGGTGGTGTACAAGATTTTCATTCACCAAATTTAGCTATGAATCATTTTAATCATTTAACATGTAGTATCTATCTTAATTAAGTTCTTAACATAACTAATGGTATTTACGACAAAAAAAAAAAAAAAAAAAATTGGTATTGGATTGTTAATCAATTGGACTGTTAAAAAGGCAGCATAAACTGTGTAATTAAGAGATGATATTACATAGATTTATCGAGTCTTTTCTTAGTCTCCTCTGCCTCATCAACAGCTTCTACCTGCATCTTCGCAGTCTGTAGATCACCTTCTGTCGCTTCCTGCTCGTTCTTAGCTGTCACCTTTTTTCCCTACACACCCAAACCAAAAGACAAGACACTTTTTTTTTGTCATGCACTTCTACACAGTAAAATTTAAGCTAATTATAAATATATTAATTAATTGTCTTAATAGTTTCCATACCAGACCAGTGAAAAAAGCTTTGATGAAGCCAAAACCCTCCTTTAACGAAGCTGTGAAGAACAAGCAGTTTCTCTTCACGCGAGACATCGCCGACATATCTTGTTTCTTCCTGGTTGCGGTGGCGCTACTGGTGGCCAATTGCGGCGAAGATCTTATCTGATCCTCCATGTTTTTCTCTTCTCTTCTGTACTCTTCCTACAAAGCAACGCTAGCTTCTCTAGACTTTCAAATTTCAATGTACTGTACAGTGTGAGAAGGTCTTCGACTCTTCGGGTTTAACACGTCTGTGTTGCTTCCTCCACGTGGCATCTCTTTGCCAGCCACGTGCCACGTTTGGTTCGCTTTCATCACCACATGATGCTTCTCTATCATTTTTTTTCTTTTTTTTACTGCTAAAGTTAAAATTGTCTTTTTAAAAGAAAAAAAAAATTAACAAACAGTAAGGGCAAAATTGTCTACTAAAAAATTAATCATTACTGGGCCGTGCTTTGGGCCAATTCTCCTCAACATGATGGACTGCATATACATTACCTCTTTTCACCGCAATTGTACGAGGGCATAATAGTCATTTCGGTTACCCCAAATCTATCGCGACTATATATACAACCATCTACAAAATCTAGGGTATAAAAAGCCCCAAATTCTCTCCGCCCAAAAATTTCTTCACAGCAAACGTTAAAGCCAGACAGACTCACCATATCCACGGTTCCACCACCACAACAACATCAGCAATTCCATTTAACGTCGCCTCTAACTGTACCTTCAATTTCTCCATCCAATTTTATTCGTTGATTTCATTATAATTTAATATCTCGAAACTCTATTTATCGTACCTAGTTTCTCTGTTTGTTTTTACGATTTAGAATTTATGTGCGTGCCTGCCTGCGTGTGTATTTGTGATTCGAATCGTGACTTACTGCATCTGTGTATGTGGATTGATTGTAATTGGCAGATCACGTGAAGAATGGCGACGTTTGAGCTTTACAGGAGGTCCACGATCGGAATGTGCCTTACCGATACTCTCGATGAGATGGTTCAAAACGGTACGCTTACTCCGGAGCTCGCTATCCAGGTTCTTGTCCAGTTCGATAAGGTACAGTTATACTATTATCCATAAATAGGTCTCTGTTTATTTGTGTATGTGTGGGTTTTTCTTTTTCTTTTTAATGAATTGTTTTGTGCTTTTTGTTTTCTTGTTTTTTTTTTTTTGTTTTTTTTTTTGTTTCATAGTCTATGACGGAAGCACTGGAGACTCAAGTGAAGAGCAAAGTCACCATTAAGGTATTTTTTTTAAAACAAAATAGCTTTAGTTTTTTGATAATATGCTGTTTAGGTATTTTTCCTTTTCGTGTAAGGAATCTGAGGGTGTAGTTTATAGTGATCATGTGTTGATACTTGATAGAGGATTTGTTCTTGGTGTTTGCAAATGAATTGTTGGTCAATAGTATTTATTGGTGCATAAGTCAGTTTTTTTGGTGCTTGCAATCAGATATTACCTTACTTGCAATGATGCAAGTTGTGCTCTATTTGTGGGGCTTTTAAATTGTTTTTTATTATTTTCATTTGGTTGAGCTTCAATGGGTTTTAAATTATTAATCCCATGGATTCAGATGGTGGTGCTATTTAAGCATGATAGTAAGAGTTGACTCATCTATATTAGTATTTAGTAGGACTTTGCATCTGCTGATATAAGGACGTTGCTTGAGTACATACATGAATCTTTTTATAGTGATTCAACTGTGAATCATTTTAAATTCTTGTTAACTTTGTTTTCAAATAGTTACATCTCAGTAGTTTTTAACTACCATTTTCAATTAAACTGCCCATTAGGGGCTCTACTTAGTGATGATACTGTATTTGGAAATTTGAGCTCTTAAGTTCTTGTTAGCTTTTGCCTTTAGACTTTTTTTTTTTTTTTTTTTTTTTTTTGGCATTAAATTACTTTGTGATTGTGACCCTCTATATGTATGATTTTTAAGAGAAAAAGTTAGAAAATAAATAAGAATCAATTATAGAAGATTGGGTTTGGACAGGCAGTTCTTAGATTCCATGTACTATTTTTCCTTTCCCTATGATTTGTTGGCAAATAAATGGATCATTCAGAAGATTAACTTGTGGTTGTATGATAATTTTCATTCATTTTGGCGCAAATATCTAGTGTAAACAAACTAGTGGTTGTATGATAATTTTCATTCATTTTGGTGCAAATATCTAGTGTAAACAAACTTGTGGTTGTATGATAATTTTCATTCATTTTGGTGCAAAATACCAAGTGAATTGTTTATGCTCTTCTTGATTAGCCCTCCTGGGCTTTCTAGACAGAGTGATGTGTGGTGTCCAGTTGATAATTGCTAATTTACTTAGTCCAGAAGATAGTTGGGCATATGAGGGATAGAAGGAATATATCAGTTATCATGATTCATGACTAAATGTTTGGTAAGGCTCAATACATTGGTGCTGGTAGAATGATACACCAAATTATAGCTGTTGATTTCTGATTTTAGAATGTTAGTGCGAAACATTTGTGTAATTCCATTTATGCCTAGTGTTGACACAAGATTATTGACATGAGATTTCGGGCATATTTCTTTAGATTTGGATACTCTTTATAAACTCCTTGCATGTAAAAAGACAAAATGATTTATTAATTATTCTAGATACATTTCCACACTATTTTTTTTTGTTTGTTGCTTTAATCCTTCATTCACTGATTCAACAAGCATCTATAAACAAGGGCGTAGCCACTAGTAGGCTACCCCTGCTGCAGCCCATTCAAAAATTAAGGCAAAAAATATATAACTTACTAATCAGTTAAATTATTTATGAGTTTTATGAAATTATTTATGAGTTTTATGAAATTATTTAATCTAATGAGTTCAATTATTTATGAGTTTTATGAAATAGGCGGTGATGAGGTAGCCTAGGCGAGTTTATTATTATTATTATTATTATTTAGCTGAATACAATGTCAAAACGACGTGGTAATAAAAAAACCTCCAAAACGATGTCGTTTAGGGATTACTTTAAAAACCCCAAAATGACACCGTTTAGGTATTTTTTTCAAACGACATCGTTTAGGGATTACTTTAAAAAAAAAAAAAAAAAAAAAAAAAAAACCAGATTTCTTTCTTTTTCTTCTTCTATGTTCTCCCACTCTCACCTCTCGCCGCCACCGGCTAGTCACTGGTGAGGAATTATCTAGGCGTTGGTCCACTGCCCGACTAGCGCCTAGCGCTTTTTAGAACACTGCTATCAAAGTTGCAGTGTTCGAAAAAACGGTCTGGGCGGCCGCCTAGACGCTAGGCGGCGTTCGGCTGTCCCGAACTGGCCCAAGTCGGCGGAAAAAATCGGTCAACGGTCAACAGTCAAAGTCAACGGTCAACCCTTAAAAAATCGGCCGCCTAAATCGGTCCAGACCGTTTAATCGGTCCGGGCGGAGTCAAAGTTGTTGACTCCGCCTAGACCGTTTTTTTTTTTTAACGAATTGCTTCTCTGAATCTCTGTAAAAACAGAGGACTTTGAAAGAAAAAAAATAAAAATAGGAGAACCGGAGGAGAAGAAGAATTATGTAGAGAATCAGATCCGGTTTCTCTGTCTCAAAATCCTATTCTCTACTTCTCTCTCTATCTCTGTCTCTCACTTTCTCTATCTCAAATCAATTTCTTGATATGTTGAAATCAATTTCTGTTTAAACAAACCCATATGAGCAAAATCAACACACAAATTAGATTCAAGTGTTGTTGACAAACAAAACCCACCAAGATTTAATGAAAAATAACTAAAAAATAAGCTTTAATAGAGGAGTGAGAAAGCTTGAATGGAGAGAAAATGGTGGAAGAAAAGAGAGAAGAAGGTGTTAGGCGTGAAAGAGAGAGGTGAACGAAAGAGAAGAAGATTTTTGACTTTTAAAACACATTTGTAAAATAACAAAAGACACCCTCTTTCAATGCAAAAATCTAAAATAAACAATAAAAAGTAAAACTATATTAAACAGGTACAAGAGATACAAACAATAAGGAAATTTATGTTGATTTTATTTTAGTTTCATCATAATATGGATTTCGTCATAATCGGTCAACAGAAAAAGTCAACCGCCTAGAAATCCGCCTAGGCGCCGACTAGGCCGCCTAGGCGCTAGGTGCTGGTCCACCGCCCGACTAGCGCCTAGCGTTTACTAGAACACTGCAAAGTTGTCATGTATTATCAAGTTTCACTTGAGAAAATGTTAAATACTTAGTTTACCCACCCCAATTAAAAATCCTGGTTATGCCATTCTAACCCACCAGTTTATGAAGAAGTCATGACCTAATTAGGTACATGATTTATGCTATACATTCCAGTAATTTTTATGAGTTTGAACTGCATCTGTTGGATTTTTTTTTCTTAGTCAGGAAATTCCCTTGGCTGCAGTTGCTTCTGGATATGTCTGTTGTAATTATTTTTCCTGTAGTTCATGTTCTTGCTGGAAATCTCTAATTGGAATGCTTAGTAACAAATATTTTTAATTTGTGTGACTCTGTCAAAGATCCATCCTGCTAAGATAGGAAAGAGTAGTTTTTCCATGCTATCTAATTCAGTTTATGCATCTTATTATAGGACTTTCTAAATCTTGGAGTTTTTCAGTTATATATTAATTTCAAGTTGAACGCGACCAACAGATAAGCTGGCGTTAATAGCAATTTCTAAGTAGTGTTGACTTAGAAACCTCCTTTTAGCCAATTATGATTTGAGTAATGCTAAATTGCCCAAACTCATGCTCAAATGACGTGACGTGTGAGTTGCCAACACCATATAATGTGATGATGTGGTGAGTGGTGTATTAGTTACAACTCGCGTGCCACGAAGATAGGAAACTTGGGCTGGAAGATTATTAATATTGGATCCGTATCCTGTGGGCAAAAGCTCATACCTTTTCTGTATCCTGCAGGGTCATCTACACACCTACAGGTTCTGCGACAATGTTTGGACCTTCATCCTGCAAGATGCTGTGTTCAAGAGTGAAGAATGTCAGGAGAATGTGGGTCGGGTGAAAATAGTTGCATGCGACTCAAAGCTACTCTCACAATAAGATGTAGGAGATTGGTGTCTGCTGTAGTAGTGACAGGGAAGAATCCGGAACTTAGCTCGTTTACTTGTAGAAGCTGGTAAATTATGGAAAGATTGAACATATAATAGCCATCAACCTGTACAACTAAAGCTATTTGATGATACATTGAGGCTGCTACATGCATATTAGATTATTTTTCTTGGTTCTTCCTTTTAATTTCCTGATTAAGATGGAGATTAGCTAAAGAATTTGGTAACAAATCATGGAATACTATGAATTTATGGTATCTTTCGTATTTACTTGTGATGACACATTTAATGTTGCTCGAGCTTAAATGCGACTAGTGAAATTGTTCAGTGCTATATTATAGTTGGCCGCTTACCTTTGTCCATTGTCAATAGTTTAGTGCCTTCCTGACTTTGAAATCTGACCTCATACTTGGTCCTTGGAATAATATTCTTTTTCAACTTATTTCATGGTAATTCTTACTGTCTCTAGAAGCAAGTTTTGTGGATGCTATATGATGTAAATATTGCTGATCATCTCTATGATGTAACAATTTAATATAATTTCAATTTTCACAGAAATAATGACATTTGTTTTTAGATGTTATATTATATATTTGTTTTTCGAGTATCATTACCATATAACTCAAACAAACTATAGACAAGATATCAACAAGGTAAGGTTTTTAAAAATCCTTGTTTCATCTAATAAGGTAAGGATCTTGTGGGACGACTTTTTTTTTTTTTTTTTAAAGTGAAATTCGATAGGTTCGGAATGCATCTTCCCAGTATGATTTTGTTCGGATTATAGCTACCATCGTTGGGCAGTTGTATGGGCAAAGCTAGGACTCAAACCCATTTGCTTCACCTCAATCAATTTTTTTTTTTTTTTTTTAATATTACATAAATTTGGGGTTTTTTTTTTAGGAGGGGAAGGACTTGACCTCATAGCATAGGTGCGAGTGGTTTACCGCTGAATCAACCTCATTTCTCATTATTATCTTATTATTCATCCGTTGATTTTTTACGAACCATGAGTTTGAATCGAGAATCTTTCAATCACATGACTCTTATGTGAGAATATGGAATCATTGAAGGGTTGAATTGATTGACCCAACATTCCAAAAAAAATATAAACGGCACCGTTTACGCCCTTCCAGCTGGTCTTATTCGTAAACTCAATCGCCACTCGAACAATAAAAAGCGCCAAATTCTTAACTGCCGTGAGCATGTAGAAAAGCTGCGCATATACTAATTTGTTGTCAAATTTTGATTCTCTAAGAAAAGCTGAGCATATCGTCCATGGTGGTTCCAGATTCGGCACTTTATCTATGTGAGAATCCACTCTCGCAAATGCTATCTTTTTGGTTCAATATCCGGAAAGAATCGAATTCCTCTTTATCATCTTTTCCTGGAATCCATTTTCGAATGACATTTCTAGTAAGAAACCCTACCTTTCTCTCTTTCTTTTTTCTTTCACTTACCTTTCTCAGTTTTATTTTACGATGAAATTGATAATAAATTTCACCAATTAATTGAGTGTCATTCCTGTTACATTATGATTTTGAGGTTCTATCACTTCAATTATAATTTTTATAAATAATCGTATAACAATACAACTCAAACTACGAATCAAACCAACCCGAAAACTGATTTGACTGGGAAGTTATGTGGTCTTAATTTGTGTGGACTGATGGAATCATATATTTAGAGTCATTTCTTGATGAGTATTGACAATGGTTCTCTGTGTTTGACAAAACAGATAGAATGGCAACCTCTAAAGACAAGCAGGTACCTAGAATCCACCATTTCGAGCTTGTGGAGGGGATGAAACTTCAGGTAGTAGCTAAGAATTTTGGTTCTTCTTGAAGAGCTTACTGATTGTTTACTTTTGTTTTTTGATGTGTTATTGTCTTATTGGTATCCCTAGATTAATGTGTCTGGATCTTTGAATGGGCGTGATGTAAGAGTTGAATTTCAGCTTAAGAATTGTACACGGATTTGGATTCTTCACTGGGGTATTCTTTACCGTGGAAATGTGTAAACCAAGATCACTGACTTTCAATATTTTATTTTATTTTATTTTTATCATTGATTTATAAACTTTTGAGATTTGATATATCCTTATATAGGAACTGGTTCGCTCCTGCTGAACATCCGAAGCAAGGTTCATTGCAGACACCATTTACTAAGGTCTTTCTTCATTTCACTTTTCATTTTCTCTTAGTGCCATTGGATATTATTGGTTTGCTTCAACTAACTTATTAAACATTTATAAATGACTTTATTAATTCAAATTGTTTTAATTGTAGAGGGGAGAAACATATGTAGTCATTGTTGAGTTGCGAGACCCAAAGATACACGCCATTGAATTTGTTTTGAAGGATGGCAGTCATGACAGCTGGTGTTGAGATGCTCTTTTCCTATCAACTTTTGCTTCTTTTCACTGAATCGTGTGATTGAGAAACTTTTTAATCTTCCCAAATAAATTTTCCTTGCTTTCTAGGTTAAAGTTGAACCATGGGAATTTTCGAATTGAGATACCTGAGACTGACACAAATACTTGTCATCCACCCATACCAAAGGATCTAATAGATCGCAAGGCATATCTAATCTGGGAAAGCAAGGGCAAGCCACAAAGCTCGCCACAACAACAGCAGGTGTTTATGTGGTTATGTTCATTGTACTTGACTATATATTTCTATACCTTAGCTTCTAGATATAAGACCACTGTAAGTTATGTGTGTATTACTGTCAATATGTAGAATTTCTGCTCCTTTTAGGGTTTATTGGAGCATATGGTGCAAATGGATAAATTAAATTCTCAAATACTTTTGAATAGCCATTCTATTTTAGTATGTCTTTAACTTAGTATGTTTCCAGAGCAGTTGCTTTATCAGGGGATTCATTCTATGTAGATGTTTTTTACTGACCTCAACATTCACTCATCTTTTCTATATGCTGTCCAAGGCATTTTGGCTTTAATTTTCACTAGGCATTTGATTTACTTAGGAAGCTGATGCTTGATAGAATGCAGTGGCCTGGAAATGTGTGAGTTGGTGATATTGTCAATGTTAATTTCTTTTATATAAAAGGACACTGTTATCTTGTAGATAAGTATCTATACATATACAACTATCAATCTCATTATGAATTGTACATTGAGTTGACTGATCAATCAGAGCTTCTGATTAGAAACAGATCAATTGGAGCTGTGATACATTCTTAGAAAAATATTGGTTAATTTGGTGATTTTTTTTCTTCCTGTTATTTGTGTGCAGCAAGATTATAATGATGCTTTGAGAGAACTCCAAAGTCAGCTGTCAAATGGAATTTCCCTGAAAGAGTTACAAAGTAGTCATATAACTACTAGTACAACATCGGTGCCCAATAATAGAGAGAAATTACAATATGGAGTACCTTCCTTTCATTGCAGGAGACATGATGTTCAAAAGTGGTTGCAAAAACGCTCTAAGACACATAGCAAATGCACCACCCTGCCATCATCAACGCTGGTGGATCTTGTGGAGAATTTTGTGGGAGGAGATAATGTGATCTCACGGCAAAGTTATCATATAGGAAACCATGAAATAGTGGTTAGTAATCTTCTGATTAGAAATTTGTGGTATACTTTTGTAATGGTTTTTGAAGTGATCAAAACAGCTTTCTGAAGCAAGAAACACCTTTTCTAATGATTTTACATTTTTTAATTGCACTTCAAAAGTGCTTCTAATTATTCTGAAGCTTACTTAGATGTCATAAGAGAAACTCAGATTGTAAACTTATTTAGAAGTTCATTCTCATCTTGCAATTAAATTCTTGAATGCTTTAAACTTCCCTTCTACCGAACTCCTATAATTGACGACCAATTAACTGACTACTTTTCTCTAACTACTCCTTGTTCTTTATACAACTATATCAAACAAAGCCTAAATGTTTTAATATAAACGGAGTCATCTTGTGTTACACCTAACTTTCACAAACTTGTGTGATATGTAAGTAGGCGCTTCAGCTGACTGCATCATGGTGTGGATTGTATTAGATTTGCAGGAAAGTGATGTGATTATATGCTGGTAATAATAATTTTCCAGATTATAATTATTAATGGATTAAAGTGAAGACTTTTTTCAATGTTGATTTATGATAGTTCTAGTTTTGATCCTAACATACTATTGCTGCCATCACCATTATGCTGAAGAAATAAGGTTTCTGGTATGGTTTTTTGTGTTTCTGAAAAGACCTTCTCCCCTCTTTGTGGAATTGATCCTTTTTACAATATACATTGTCTAGTGATAGGTTTGAACTCTGTGACAATATGATGGAAATGTTCAATTTCCAAACAAACAGGATTCTGATATTACACACATTTTTCAAATACAACTTACTACAGACCTATACAGGCCACTTAATTCTTTTATCGGCATTGAAAAACACTAGTCTTCTCTACTCATTGACAGCTAATGAATCTTTAATATTTACAGGTCCTCTCAAAAATCGTTAGCAGTAACTATCACATATTGGTTGCTGTGAACATGAAAGGTGCTACAGTTCTTCACTGGGGTGTATCAAAGTTGTTGTCTGGGGAATGGTTGGTGAGTTTTTCTTTTCCCTAATTTTGTTGGATATGCATCATGAGGAACATAATGAATTGACCATCGAAACTTGTTTAGCCATTGTCGGAATAGAAATTCAAACTTACCTCATACTCATGTTTGTTCACTCATTGCAGGCTCCTCCATCGGATATGTTACCAGGAAATTCAAAAATGGTTACTGGAGCATGTCAAACTTATTTTACAGATGTATCAAATGGAAAAGGATCCTTTCAGGTAAATTTAAGCAAAGTGAACTGTAAATGAAAGTCCCTGTCTATATCCTTTCTCTCTTTTCTCTTTCTGAATATTTATTATTACTATTTCTTCTACACTCACAAACACCCCCACAAAAAAAGGTTGTAGATATTAATTTGCAGAAGAGGAGTTTTATGGGTATTCAGTTTTTGATTTGGTGGGGCGGTTCTTGGATAAAAAACAATGGAGCAAACTTCGTTGTAGTCCTGAACACTATGAATCCAAATGGAAAGGTAATTTTCATTCACTCTTCTCTGATCGTTCCTTACATTATGCACTTGCCAATGCAATTCAGAAATTAAAGTAATTTTACTCGTTCCATTTGTTTATGCACAAATGCATGAATTTACAAACTACCTATAAAGTTCAGTAACTAAGTTTTTTTCCCTTTTTTACATGAACCTAAGCATGAAATCTCATACCTTGCCATATCATTTATGGATTAACTCATATTGATGACCTTCCTTGGTTATCTTTTTTCATAGAGAGTTATATTTTTCCAATCCATTACTACTTTTCACTGTTGTTTTTGTACCATAAAACTAATGAAATGAGATATAATTTTATTTTTTCTTTAAAAAAAAAATTCACTTTGTGCTTTCAATATCTGTACTCTAGGAAAGCTTATCTATGATGGATGAAACTCGCTTACCCATTCCTGAAGGGTGTAAGTAGTATGCCTCCACTTTGTTGAATAATCATTAATTTCAAAAGTTAAAGCTAATATCACCATAAGTGTTCAGCCTGTTTTAATCTGTAGGTTTTCCACGGATCCAATGTAGAGGCTATAGTTCATTTATGCTGTAATTTAATTAATAGAATCAAGAGGTTTTTAGGATCCAAATAGAAAACTTTTTGATTAAAAAATATTTGCTACTATGTTGAATAACCATTAGTTTGAAAGGCTTAAACTTATAGGAAAAGGCCAACAATAGTATTTCAAATCTCACATGTATTGCACCTAAAGATGGTCCTCAAAAAGTCAAAAACTATTCAATTTGACTATCTGACCGCAAAAAATAAAAATCATTTGACATAAATGACTCCAAAACTATTGTGTCAATATCGATATAGGATCATCCCAAGTGAAGAAATGCCTACAGCTAGCACTTTATGAAAAGAACTATACGTTCCAAACTCTGTAACCTAAAAGTATATATTAGATATGGTTACAATGCATGTATCATTGAATCATTGTACCATAACTTTAACAAATGTTTTTTTTTTCCTAAATAAGCATGATCTTGAGCAAATTTATGATTGCTAAGAAGATTAATTATGTAAGACACAGGCATTAATGTATTATTTCAAGCCTAATTCTAATATAATGATGTAATAATCCTGAAGTTACTGATTTTAGTGACAAGTTGGATCGTATATGTAACTTTTCCTTTCATTTGTTCATGAATATGGAGTATTGTCAAAAGTAGGTCTATTTCTTTCCCTTTGAATACTCTAGAAGTGAGAAAGCAAAACCTAATCCCCAAGATTAACTTTTCTCAGGGATAAAATATGTTTGTTCTTGTCCTTTTGGTAATCTGATACAAATATATGCAGCTGAAGTATACTGAAGCTTTGTTACTTTTTTTTCTCTTCCAGTATTTAGTGAGGTTAACTTTTCATGCTGTTCTATTAGATTTTATTCTCCAACTGATATTACAGCGTCTAGCATCTGCTGCCTTGTATTGTGGAGTTGTAGATTAAATTATAGCAATGTTGATCATTAGAATTGAAGGACCTTGTATGCAGGTTAATGGGGATGGGACAGGAATTGTCAAATGGTTACTTGATGAAATATTTCGAAGAGAAAAAGATGCTGAGAGGTCATTAATGCACAGGTGAGTTTAAATTATGAAACTAAGGAATTCATAAATAAGTTTAGGTATATTTGATTTGTGGGAGTAAATTCACTGTGGATCATATGTTAGCATCTTTTTGATTCTATATAAATGGGAACAAAAACTGTAACAATAGAATGTTTGAGTTCATAGGATAAGCAAACAATATATGTGTCTTGCCTCCATTAAGATGGTTTAGTCACAATATATTCTTGCTTATATGCTTAACTGACACAGGTTCAACATCGCCACAGAATTGACAGAACGTTGTAAAGGTGAAGGGGAACTGGGACTTATTGGTATATTGGTCTGGTTGAGGTTCATGGCATGCAGGCATCTCACTTGGAACAAGAATTATAATGTGAAACCTCGGTATAAGTTATATTTTTCTAGAGTCTTAATCAACAACTCTTTGTATATATTACCAAATTTTTAAGACTTCTGATGCATTTCTAATTAAGCGACATAACATGAGTGGAATTTTAGCTTTATTTAGTTATTTTATTAAACTCGTGAGGATTCAAAAGCAGTTACTCCTTGATTCATGGGGAGTTCCAGCTTTTAGATTTTGTTAATTTCTCTTCTTCTTCCTTGATAAAAATTTTAATTTTAAAAAAAAAAAAGGATTGATCCCTGTCCTCCTTTTCTCAAGGTTCTGTTATATAAAGCATGATATGATATAATGCATCTCCCTCCATTAGATATTTGCAAAAAGGGACTTACCCAACAACTGGTCAGGGCAATTAATATCCTTGACTACTTGCAGATTGCTTCTTGAAATAAAGTTACATGTAGATATTGGTGAATAGTATTTGCTTTCCTACTGGTAGTTGTGCAGAATATTCTATTTGTGCTGGAGACATTTTGCACCTAATTCCTCAAATTTTTTATTTCCTCGAGGGAATTACAATAATATACAAGGCCAAATTGAATCCTAACTTTTGTGGCATGCAAGTTGAGAGGGGAAGCTCAGCATATAGACTTGGAAAATATTCAAACAGAAGTAAAGATACTCGGTCAATCATGTAAATTTTAAGCATCAATTTCCAAGATAAGAGGAAGAGACTGAGCCGCATTATGGGCTGTATTGTGTCAAATAATTGCTTTTGTCTACGGTCTTATGTCATACTTTTTGTCAATCTTTTGTTTATTATTTGTCTTTGACACATTTGAGTTTTTCCTATGTGATAAAGCTAGGGTTAGGCATTTCCATTTTCTTTGACAAGAGAGTTGATATAGACACTTTATGACAATATGTTGATTTATTTTGTACTTATACTGTAACTGCAGTGAAATTAGTGAAGCTCAAGATAAGTTTACGAATTTGCTGCAAAAAATATTTTTGAGCCAGCCAAATGATCGAGAAATTGTGAGACTGATGATGACATTTGTTGGTCGTGGAGGTCAAGGAGATGTTGGGCAGAGAATTCGTGATGAAATACTTGTGCTTCAGGTATTTTAAGTTAACATCTTGCATAATCAGTTTTGTGTTGCATAACCTTTGCAAAATTAATTTTTTTCTAAATTTTCACCATCAGAGAAATCATGACTGCAAGACTGGCATGATGGAGGAGTGGCACCAAAAGTTGCACAATAACACTAGCCCAGATGATGTGATAATTTGTGAGGTATAATGATAAATGGAATTATGTTATATAAAGCACATCTAACAGCATTTGAACTGAACCATTTACTCACCAGAATTCGAGTCAGCAATTGACCCATGGCTGCACATCTATCCAGTCATGAGATCAAGTGGTCTCTAGTTGGATTAGAAATTAGTGTAATATTATTCACAAGTGAATTAGATAGTTCATATATATTATATTTACATAAATTAGGTAAATTTGAAACCTCAGTTTTAAATATAATTGTTAGTTATCTTTTGGTTGGAGACTTGGAGGAGCATTGTCAAGCTAGTCTTTTTTCTTTTCTTTTTTTGATAGGAAACAAAAAATATATTGCAAAAAAAGAGAAATATTACAAAAGATCCCTATACATTGTCAAGCTAGTCTTATTAAGCTATTTTATTATTTCTTGCTCAAATCGAGTCAATTCGCACTGATTTGTAAAATGAATTTAAGCATGTTGACCACAACTCAACATTGAACAGTCTGAGCTTGACAAAATTATTGAGAAACCAGAACATAGAATTATGTTTAGCTGTCTAGAAAGGTGCAGGTCTCATAATCAAATACACATCCATCATTCAATTTCAATAATTTAAAGTATTTTTTGTATTCTTTTTTATTGTTTGGTAACAGGCCCTCTTAAATTATGTGAAATGCGGTTTCAAAATTGATGCTTATTGGCACACGCTAAATACTAATGGTCTCACAAAACAAAAGCTTGCAAGTTATGACCGTCCAATTGTGTCGGAGCCCCATTTCAGAACTGATGCTAAAGAGGGTCTCACCTGTGACCTTGCAATGTACTTGAAGACGTTAAAGGTATTCAATACAATACATGTCACCAATTCTTTTGTGAAATTTTTTCCCATATCTCAACTGAAAATTGCTGATACTTGTTGATATTGACTTATATGGGGTCTTCAAATCTGCATACTATGTTTGCTAGTGCTAGTCTTGGTGCATAGAGTTACTGATATGGTGATGAGGTAGTGAAACTAATTTAAGGGCTTCTTTTCCTTGCTGAAATGTTTGAATCTTTTTGCAGCATATAAATGAAATAAAAAGAAATTTTGAGGAGAATAAAGATGAAATGTGTTGACTTTTAACATTAGTTTGTCCAATACCATGGGATCTTTCCTAGTATTAGTGCATCATGTTATTGTTACTACTTTTTTTTTTTTTTTTTTTTGTGATAAGAAACTAAAAACTTTCATATAAAAAAGAAGACATAAAGGTGTATGTTCTTAAATGAAAAATCTTTTTCTTAAACTTTATAAATGTCAATCATAACATGTATAGAAACTTAAATGATCTCTGTCCCAAATTCAAAATTTGCCCACATTATTGTTACTACTGAGTATATAGTTTTTTTTTTTATAGGAAACTACTGAGTATATGGTTTTTTTTTTTTTTTATAGAAACTACTGAGTATATAGTTTAGAATTCACAAATTGAAAATAGTTCAGATCTATGAATGATTAAGCTTGGAAATAGTCTGTGATTGATTGTTACTGCATTGGTGACTTTGTGTAACAGTAGAAGGTTACTGATCTATTTCCTGTTATAAAAAAATATGCTGATTGTAATGGATTATTTTCTAACTTGATGATTTCTCATATTTCTCCAATTTCGTTTGGATTTAACTTTTAATATTACTTGACTTGGTGATTTGCATAGGACAGATTTGTCATTTCTTAAGTCAATTAAACCAATTAACTTTCCATTTTAGTGTTTTTCTGATCCTTCATTGTATTTTTATTTCAAGCTTACACTCTAAATTGGCAATTCTTTGCAAAATTACCTTTACTTCATTGCCGCCACAGGCTGTTCACTCAGGTGCTGACCTTGAATCCGCAATTGAAACTTGTTTGAGCTCCTCCTTCAGGGTAATCACTCTATTCTTAATCAAGGCAATTTTTTGATAATCCGGCCTCCATTTTCTTTCCCACCATTCTATTTCAAGTTGCTAATAATTGAAATCACATCATACCTTATCGTGTTTCAGGGTCACAATTCAGTGACAGTGGATTATGTTGGTGGTTTATCACTAAAATTACAGGTAATCATCTATCTCTTTCATGTCAACTCTATTCGTGTGTAGAAAATTTATTTGTATTATCATTGGTCCTTGGGGTTATATCTATGATTGTATGCATACAGAGGTATGTGAATGGGGAATAACTTATTTTATTCCATTGTCGTATGATAGGAGTGCCTGAAGTTCATCAAAGCACACATTCATGATGAAAATATTGGTCCACTGATGGAGGTTATATTCTGTGGAGCAATTTTGAATTTCATTGTGTTCAAATTATGGGAACACATTTATATTGTTTGAAATTATTTCTGCAGAAGTTATTGGAATCTCGCATTGAGCTTCACCCAATTATGTGCACAGCTCATGGAAGAGCAAAAGACTTACTCTTCCTTGATCTTGCTTTGGCTTCAGCTATTAGAACAACAATGGAGAGGGGGCTCAAAGATCTCAACTTCGCACACCCACCAGTAATTGATTTTTTTATTAATAGTGCCCGGGAATATATCTGGATGAATCAAGTTCTGAAATGTTATGTTAAAGCAAAAACATTATTTGTGCTTCTTTTTGTTGTGATTTTGAATCAGGAAATCATGTTCTTCATTACCTTGGTGCTTGAAAATTTATGCATGTCCATGGTCAACAATGAAGACCTCATCTACTGCACAAAGGTATACCACTTGAGCCTCAGAGCTTCTAGCCTTTATAGTCAGCATGACGTAGCAAATGGTTTTGATCATTGTTGTTTTTCCATTTTTATGGATATCAATTTTCAAGGTCTTTCATCTCTTGATCATAATGCTTCACAGAGTTTCTGATTTTGCTTTGTTTTGCTTCATTTAAGGATTGGTACCGTGTTTGTGAATCATACAAAACCAGTGATGGTCAGTGGGCATTGCAAGCGAAGGCAATTCTTGATCGATTGCAGCTTGTACTTGCTGAAAGGTCTCAGGATTACCAGAAAAAGATTCAGCCCAGTGTGAAATATCTTGGTAATTTGCTTGGTGTTGAGAAACATGCGGTATGTAATTATTAACTTTGACAACTATACAGTTTTTTTTTTAGGTTTTCATTTCAAGTTTTTTTTGGGAGAAGTTATTATGTTAAACAATTTGTTTTTATAATAAATTGGGTCTGTCACCAGATTGACAGTTTTACAGAGGAGTTAGTCAGGGGAGGTTTAGCAGCTATTCTATCTAAGCTCATTAACCGTTTTGAACCAATTCTTCGAAAAGTTGCAAACTTGGGCTGGTAATTGCTGAATCCACTTAGTGCTTGTTGACTAACCAGTGGACTTGTTATGAAATGTTTTATCTCAAATTTGAGATAATTGGATCCATTTCAGCATAGTAAATTGTTGTGTCAATAGATTCTGAGTTACAAATTTTTTTTCTTTTTTTCTTTTCTTAGTAGGTATTGAACTTAAACGATGTGCTAAATTTTGCAGTTGGCAGGTTATCAGCCCAGTGGAAGTGTGTGGTTTTATAACTTCTGTCAATGAGTTAATCACTTGTCAGAACAAAGTTTACAGAAAACCAACTGTCATTATTGCAAGTAGAGTAACTGGAGAAGAGGAGATTCCATACGGAGTTGTGGCTGTGCTGACATCAGACATGCCTGATGTTCTATCTCATGTCTCTATCAGAGCAAGAAATGATAAGGCATGTTTCTTTGCCTCATATTTTGCACTTTCTATTCCTGATTTCTATTTAATCAAAATGTGAATGCTTTCACTATATACGAATTTTGAAAGCTGGCAGAAATGGTTATCTTAAGAAAACCAACCCATGATGCTTGACAGAGATGTACTCTGCAGGTATGTTTTGCCACATGCTTTGATCAGAATATTCTCAGAAATCTCAAGTTAAAGGAAGGAAAAGCTATATCAATACAATTAAAGTCCACGAGTTTGATCATCAGGTAGGCCACTCAAAATACTATTCAACTGGTAATCCATTATGCTACTTACTATACAAATTTTATTCATTTGCAGTGACATAAGTAGCTCCGGCCTATCTCTTAATTCATTTATTCCTTCATCCATTCCCCGAGGAGTCACCTTTAAAAGGAAGACATTCCGTGGTAAATATGTTGTTTCAGTTGAGGATTTCACTGCCGAGATGGTAAGCTTGTTATCATTAACTTTTTATGTTGCCCATATGGAATAAGATATTTTTCAACCTACTTACCATATTATAGTACGAATTCTGTAGGAAACAAAAAAATATGAAACAATTTCTGGCATTTATGTTATTGACTCATTGCTCTTATGAAAAAGGCTTCACTTTAAGTTCTATATGTAATTAATTACGCTTCTGCATCGCAAAAGAGATTATCTTAACCTTTGAATTTCAATTGCTGTCATCTCAGTGTAAATGCCTTCTAAAATTAACTGACATTATCAATTTATTGCTAAAATTAGGCGAAAGCAGGGCATTACACTGCTCTCTTGGTTCTTCCAACCTTAATTTGTTTTAGTAAATTTTGTGCATGTGAAATGGTTAGTTGAAAAGTTAAAAGAAAGTGTTGGTCAATCAACAAGTTATTTCTGCCGCAATTAGAAACCATGAGTTCTTTGAGAAAGCCTGGAATAGTGAAACTGTATGTGATTACAATCATCTTCTATTACATAGGTTGGTGCAAAATCTTGCAATATTAAATTTTTAAGAGGAAGGGTCCCATCCTGGATTAAGATTCCTATGTCAGTAGCAATACCATTTGGAGCATTTGAGACAGTTATATCAGAAGCTGTTAATAAGGTACTGTTCACTTTTCCAGGGAGCCAATTATTCTCTGTAATTTTGCACTGATACAACTAAGTATGAATGTGCAGGACATAGCCAACAAGATTTCTCACTCTTACAAACTTGTGCAAAGTGGTGATCTATCAAAACTCCAAGCAATAAAAGAAGCTGTTCTACAAATAAGTGCTCCGTCGTCTTTGGTAAATTTTGATAATTTAATTTAATATAACTTTGTTTTTTGCTTATCCAGTCTTATTTTGTTTTCTGGACTGCTTGTCTTCTTTTTGTACCTGTATCTTATTTCATGAATAAAATTTATCTATTTCTACTATATATATATAAAAATTAAAAAAAAAATAGTAATCTCTACTTATTAAACATGTCTCTCTACTACCATATGGTAGGTATTTATATTTTGAAAAATATTAGAGAGAGAGAGAGAGACAGACAGAGAGAGAGACAGAGGGAGAGAGAGACAGACAGAGAGAGAGACAGAGGGAGAGAGAGACATTGTGATTTGTCCCTTCATTTTAGTGTTTTCCATGTTAGTTTTTGCAACACATCCTAAGATTAGTTATCAATCATAAGTTAACTGCAACTTGAGACGTTAGATCACATTGTTGCTTTAAAGCATTGTTGCTTTAATTGAATAGATATTCTAGCTCTCTTTAAAGCAACAAGTATATCCTTTAAATTCAGTTGTATAACTGAGTAAAGTTTGAAATTACAGGAAAATCTCATTTTCTTCTTGAAACTCGTATATCAGCCTGCTACCAAGAACTCATGTTCTATATTCTTACACGTGTTATTCGTTATCTTTTGGTAGACCTATGAGCTTAAGAGCAAAATGAGAAGTTCAGGCATGCCATGGCCTGGTGATGAAGGTGAGCAGAGATGGAATCTTGCATGGCGAGCTATAAAGAAGGTATTGGTGTTTGAAAATTCATGCCACATTTTGGCTGACCAAGAATCAATTGTATGCTTTGCACTTATCCATGAGACTTTTCATTTTTTATTTTTTATTCAATCAACTTTCAATAGAACAATTGGTGTTAACAACTTCTGTATTGCAAACCTCTCGTTCAACACTTCCTACTTAGGATTTTGAGAAGGTAAAGGCTTGTTTACTGAGTGACCACTGGGTTTATTGATTTTATGATCCTAGAATTAAGGCATTGTGGCAGTATAGTAAACTACAAGCTCAACACTTCCTACTTTGCATTTTGAGAGGGTAAAGGCTTGTTTACTCTTGTTTACTGATTGATCACTTGGTTTATTGATTTTATGATCCTAGAATTAAGGTTTTGTGGCATTAGTGATTCAATTATCATTTTAAATTTCATCATCAAGTGATCCATTTGAAAATTTAGGATATTGTTGACCAAAACCAGTGTAATCTACCTTTTTAAACATTATGTAGAGCTTCAATATTTGACATCGCTCATCACAGGATGCCGCTTCTCTTGGTAAGAAGAATCATAAGATGCTTTGACAGTTGAAAGCAGCTTACATGTTATTTGATACTCAAATTCTATCAAATCTTTTTGGTTAGCAACTTTGTAAGATTAGAGTGCATCTGTGGATGCTAACACAGCTTTTACTGCTTGTGGTGACAATGATGCGATTTCATATTGATCAACCAGTGCCATTCTGTAAAGCCATTATATTCTGTAAAGCCATTATATCTTCTCCATTCTTTGCAGGTTTGGGCTTCAAAATGGAATGAAAGAGCGTATATAAGTTGCAGGAAAGCTAACATAAATCATAATGATCTTTGCATGGCTGTACTGATTCAAGAAATTATTTGTGCGGATTATGCTTTTGTCATTCACACGAAAAATCCCTTATCAGGGGATGTCTCAGAGATCTATACAGAGGTAAAGCTTCCCTCTTCTGGTCTAAATTAGTGGAGTGGCGTAGATTTTATATCTTTTCTTGGTGTAAAAACAGATTGTGAAGGGATTGGGAGAGACTTTGGTCGGTGCCTATCCTGGACGAGCTATGAGCTTCATTACCAAAAAGAACAATCTAAAATCTCCTATTGTAAGGCCAATTTCTCTTCAAATTATTTTTGTTTTCTAGTGTACCTAAAACAAACGTGCCATATCAATCTGAAATCGGCTTTCTTTTTTGCCAAATTTTCCACCTGACTATATCCATACACATCATGTACTAATTAAGCTATATAAATTTCACTTCAGGTTTCTGGTTATCCAAGCAAGCTTATTGGTTTGTATAGCAAGCCATCAATTATATTCAGATCAGACTCAAATGGAGAGGACCTTGAAAATTATGCCGGTGCTGGGCTTTATGACAGGTCTGTTATGAAATTTCAATATTCTTTTTTGTGTGAACTGTAAACATAAAAAATAATAACATATTTATGTCATGGCTCATGGACCGAGATGATAAGCTTTAGAAACTATAAGCCATCTGTGGTTTGCATTTTCTTTCAGAGAGATGGAAACTTCTAATTTCTTGTACCATACACCGCCCCCACCCCACATACAAAGAAATTGAAACCTCTTCTTCTAGTACAAGAGATACAATCAACTAGGCAATTTCATGGAGACCTAGAAGAACATAAAAGTCTATGTCATTGTTAGGCTCTCATTCAATTTATATTGGACATAGAATATCTTCAAGGTGAAAAGAATTAAAAAGTAACCGTTGCCATGCTAATGACTCATCACAGCTAGTGAAATTGGATTGTTTTCCATCTGATACTCTGGAGCTAGTGAAATGAAAAGGCAGAACTGTCTTAGGCATGTATGTTTTATTAGGCTACACAAACATATTAGCTTCTTATGTGATTCTTCCAATGATGCTGATTGCTATCTAATAATGTGTCTCCTCACTCGCTGCAGTGTAGTAATGGATGAAGAGGAGAGAATCGTGATGGACTACTCTGGCGACAGAATGATTGTCGATAAAGCATTCCAAATCTCTCTGTTTTCAAGAATTGCCGAGGCAGGAAAAATCATAGAAAGCCTCTATGGTTCTCCCCAGGATATAGAAGGAGTAGTAAAAGATGGAGTCATATATGTGGTTCAGGCAAGGCCACAAATCTAGACTCAGTATGCACACCTTGTGTTTCTAAATCAATAACTTTTCAAACAAACAAACCTAATTGTTTGAATAATCACCGGCTTTACTTGTAAAAAATATTTAATGGTCCGAGTAGGATTTCTTAAGCCATTATTGCTTCTTTTCTTTTTTTCTTTTTTTAAATATTACAATAATTTAGGGTTTAGGGGAGGGGACACGACTCGAATCCATAACCTCATGGTGTAGGTGTGAGGGGTACACCACTGGGTCAACCTCATCTTGTCATCCATTATTGTTTTTAATCAGTGGCGGACCTAGGAATTTTAACCAGGTGGGGCACTTGAACAAAATAACAATTATATTATAAAAAACAAGAAACACAACATTTGTTTTATAATAACAAGAAAAACAACATAAACAATAAAATTGCAATATTTATTCTTCTTAAAATAATAAATTACAATATAATTTTATAATAAGAAATTTGTTTTATATTTATAATGAATTCACTTTAAATTTATACAAAAATAATTGATTAATAAATATTACTAGACATGTTTTTGATTTTTTTTTTATTCTTCTAATTATTTGTAAATTATTGATTTATTAAATCGAAATAAATTAAAACTATAAAATAAAGAAAAATAACAAAGATAAAATAAAATGAATCATAATAATAGATTGACTATTTTAATATAATAAATTAAAATTTGAGATTTTAGTGTTTATTATAATTGTTTGAATAATCACCCGCTTTACTTGTAATAAACAATTAATGGTCCGAGTAGGATTTCTTAAGCCATTATTGCTTCTTCTTTTTTATTTAAATATTACAATAATTTGGGATTTAAGGGAGGGACCACGACTCGAATCCACAACCTCATGGTGTAGGTATGAGAGGTATATCACCGGGTCAACCTCATCTTGTTAGCCATTATTGCTTTTAATTAAGCTTATGATGATTGTCTGGCGGAACTAGGGGTGGGCTCAAGCCCACCCTGGCCTTTTAAAAAAAAATTAAAAGAAATTAATTATTAATATCATATACTAGGAAATAGGAGTCTATGATTGTAGGCAACAATTATATATAATATAACTTGTCAGACTTCTATATCACAACTTACCACCCACGTGGCAAAAGAGTCACGGATATCAAATTTTTTTATTTTTGTTTTCCTTTTCCTTTTTCTTTAATAATTATTATCTCCATCATATTTCCCTAAATTTTGTTCCAACTTTCTCTCCAAAAATACAATTGGAGGAAAACCATTCATCCAGAGTCTAGATGAAATCTTTCTTCAGAAGGAGAGTCTTTGCGAAACCAATGGTCACTTTGTTGGTCCCTTTACAGCCAGGAATCAGGATCTTCCAATCAATTTTTATGAATATCGTGAATTTAAATATTTTGTTTCATAATAAAATTTTAGAATTAATCTAATTACTTGTTATTCTAATTTTAATTTACTAACTAACATTATTGTTGAATGAATTTCTTTTTGCTTTGGTTGAAATTTAGATATATCATACATGCTTGTTAATTTTATTTTTATTTTGGTTTTTAATTAATGACATGCCTTCAACTAATTAACCTTGATTGATCGATCATATATTAAACAAAAGAATAATGGACTTGTTTAATAATATTTTTAATTATTCTTTTGTTTTAATATTTGTTGTTATAAATTACTACATTAGAAAAGCAATACAAACAAGAAAATAGATCATTGCTGTTGCTATTAATCAAAATTTCCATAAATTTAGTTACAAACTACCAAAATGAAGACTTGAAGAGTTGCTTTTCTCACTAACATTGTTTTTGGTAAATAGTAATATAAGTTCACAACATAATTTGTATTTGATTGTATTTACATTTCATGTTTATTTTATAATCTGTTTTGACTTTATTTATTTTTATTTTGTTAACGTTTTTATTTAGAAATTATATTTACATAGAAATCTCCGCTGTCTTCTTAATTAGGTGTATCTTTATTTTTAATTAATATAATTTTCTTATATTGTTAATGATCAGAAAAGAAAAAAAAAATTATAGCCTACCCTAATGTTTAATTCTGGTTACGTCCCTGATTGTCAATGATAGAAAAGAAAGGTAATAAAATAGTTTGAGACTTTGCATGTTTTTGATGGAGTAAGTTAGTATGTTTATGTCCGTTTTAAAGATTTCAAAGAAACAAATCGTTGTTATGTCAAAAATTAAAATTGTTCGAAATAGTTTCATATTATTTTAGAGAATTTTTTTTATTACAGAACTCTATTTATTTCTTTAAAATCATCACTTTGAAAGTTCTTTTTATAAATATATCGTAACAATACACTAATCTAGTGCATTTTGTTAAAAGTTCTCCTAAAAAAAGTGTTAGGGCAAAAATTCAAAATAATCCTCAAATTTGTGGAAAATTTAAAAATAGTAACTCCCAAATTTATTTATTTTTTCAGCCAAACAAATGGTTTTTTTATAAAAATACCTTTGATCTTTAATAAACAACACCATCACAAAAAAATGTAAAGAGAGAAACACAAAGTGATCATTAATCCCCGATGGTGTATCCTTAATATGTTGTTTGAATTGTGTTGACGAAGAGAATAAAGTTTCATCAACGCTCATTGAAAGTTAAAACATAATCTATGGGTATTTTGGTCAAGTAAGTAAGTGGCCAATTGATAAAAGAATAATAGAAAAAAAGTTATGGAGGTTTGATAAAATTAAATTTTACACTAATTTGAGGGCAAAAAATGAAGTGTCCTCATCCAAAAACTCTATCCGAATGTTCATTTCAATCACAAACCTTGGACTCAAAACAGGAGTTGCTTTGTGGACTTCTTTTGTCTGTAATTTTTCTCAACACTAGAAGACTTTTTGTTGCATTTCTATGCAAATTATATCATCGAAACTTTTGTTTGGATGGATGGGACTTTTTATCTCACACACTTCCAGTTAATGGACCCCAATAATAAAACAATTCAACCAAAATAAAAAATTATATATTTCAATAGAAAGGTGCAGCATGGAATATTCCATAAATCCAATTGTCTGCACTCCTTCACCACGAAACCACCTTCTACCTCCTTATCTTTTACTCATTCTCACTAAAAATCCATTCATATGCCGTGTTTGGATATCTCAAAAAGTGCTTTTGTAGCAAGCAAAGACCAAGTCAACTCCGTCAAGTTGAAAATTGAACAAAATTTAATAAAAAAATGTAAATTATAGAAAAAGAAAAAAAGAAAAGAAAGAGGAATGTAAATAAATTAATTAAAAATAAATATTTGTGAGCCTGGTTTTGCATACGGTACACTTAGAAGGTAGTATCTCAATAAAAATGTCTAACAAGTGACGAAATGTTGACGTAATTTAGTAATAATAAAGAGAGTGGGTTAACAAGCTATGCTGTGCATAGTTGGGCTGGACCCAAATTAGTTTAGGGCATGTGAGAACTTGTTGTACTATCAGTAGCAAAAATTGATAGTGTGATTGAGTGATGCCCAAGGGTGGGGCAGTACAGTGATAGTTTAGGTATATTTGTATTTGGTAGGACCAACTATGGGCAAAACTCCAAAGGCTATATATCCTACCAACTATGGGCAAATCTCAAAAGGGTATATATATATATACAGAAATTCTATTATCAATTCGAACTGACAAAAGTTATATCAGTTCCTTGCATGTGAGTCACTGGATTTAAATACTTTGACTTGACTATATACACTTGTCAGTCAAAGTATTTAAATATAGTGGTCCACATACAAGGAACTGATATAACTTTTGTCAGTTCGAACTGATAATAAAAAGACTATATATATATATATATATATATATAAACTTTCTACTGTCAGTTCGTCCTGATATAAAATATATTAGGATGAAAAATGTAGATCATAGATTTTAGAGAAATTTTGACAGGTGCATACACTTTGAGTCAAAGTATGTAAATCTAATGATCCACATTCTTCGTTCTAATATATTTTATATCAGGATGAACTGACAGTAGAAAATTGTGTATATATATATATATATATATATATATATAAGATTTATTTTTTTTCAAAAAAGAAGAAGAAAAAACTTCACTATGCATAATTTTTTTCTTTATCTAAATCAAACGCATCTTCAATAAGCATAGTTTGGATTTCGATGATCTCCATTAAAGGACATTTGAACTCAATATATGCGGTCGTGCGGAGAAGATCATCTGATCTCCATCGTTTCCATTTGATGATAAAAATTTATATGAAATATTCTTATTGCTACGTGGTAAGATCGTCCAATCAAATTGTCCAATTTATATTGGAAATATAAAATGAAATTTAAAATATTAAAGTTTTACAAAATTTGATAATCTGATTGGACGATTGGTGAAAAACAATTGCAATTAATCCTAATTTTTTTTTAATTGCACATGATTGTCGAAGTGGTAGAATATATGGGTGCACCATACATAGTTATTAAAATATATAAATTTTAAATTTTACCCATAATTACATACATGGCTATTGAATTGGTAGAAAAAATGGGTTACTAGCTAGTTGGGTAGGTATTCATTTGTCTATGGTTCTTCATCAAAAAAAAAAAAACCGATTTGATATGTTATATAGTACTGAAATTAACTATTTCTTTTTTTCTTTTCGTTTTTTCATTTTGGGAGGAAATTTGAGTTTGATATCTCAAATTTAGAGATATTGTATATAGGAAATTAATTTTACTTTAAAATAAAGTAGTGACTCACGAGTGTGTTTGGAAATGTTTATGAAAATATTTCATTTTTTATTTCGTCCAACAATTATAAAACAAATAAAAGGTAATTTGTTTTTGGATACCAATAAAAGGTAAAAAATATTTATATACCAATGAAAAGTAAAATTTAAGGGAAAATTGCACAAACTTACCCTAACGTTTCCCATTATGGCATAATATTCTACTAATGCCTTTAATTGCACAAACAACCCCTCATGTTAGTCAACTTTGGTTAAAAATAGCCATTGACCATGATTTTTTTTTGAAAGCCCAAAATTGCCCCTGCACTTTATTACAAAAAAAATCTTAATTGCCCTTTATTTAAAACATTATCTACTTTAAATTATTATAATATAAAAAATAAATACTAAACATAATCATTTTTAAATAAAAAAAATTCAAAAATAATATATTAAAAAAAAAACAAAAAAAAAATGTTATTTTGAGAAAATATAATTTAAAATTATGTAAGTCCAATATGAATAGTGGTAATGTGTTACATATTTTTAAATTTTTTTTTATTATATTATTTTTGAATTTTTTTATTTAAAAAGGATTATGTTTAGTATTCTAAACACAAATATAAATAAAATCATCAAGAGTTTGAAATAAAAATATAATCATTTGTCATAATAAAATATAGTAGCACCGAAAATTTGTTCAATGTTCATCTCTATAAGACAAAATAATTTGACTCAATATAAATTACGCATTATATTTTGGTTCAAATTTTTTTTAAAAAATATACTAAACATAATCCTTTTTAAATAAAAAAAAATGTTTTGAATTTTAAAAATATGTAGCACATTACCACTATTCATATTGGACTTGCATAATTTTAAATTATATTTTCTCAAAATAACGTTTTTTGTTTTGTTTTGTTTTTAATATATTATTAAATTGTATTTTCTCAAAATAATGTTTTCTTAAATTGTTTTGTTTTTAATATATTATTTTTGAATTTTTTTTTTATTTAAAAATGATTATGTTTAGTATTTATTTTTTATATTCTAATAATTTAAAGTAGATAATGTTTTAAATAAAGGGCAATTAAGATTTTTTTGTAATAAAGTGCAAGGGCAATTTTGGGCTTTCAAAAAAAAATCATGGTCAATGGCTATTTTTAACTAAAGTTGACTAAAAGGAGGGGTTGTTTGTGCAATTAAAGGCATTAGTTGAATATTATGTTATAATGGGAAATGTTAGGGTAAGTTTGTGCAATTTTCCCAAAATTTAATTACTTTTTTTTTTAAACCAACGAAAGGTAATTTTAATAACTTAAAAATGTCTTTTTCATTAGTGCTTGTTTGGTTGAGCTTTCTACTGCCTTGAAAGCTTTACACTTCTCTATTTGAGTTTTTTAGAGTTGTTTGATTGATTTTTTGAGGTTTTCTATTTTAAATTCAGATGCTAGTAGAGTTTAAACCTCAATTAGGAAAAAGTTCATAAGGAAGAGCTTTTTCAAATAGAATTTTTTATTTTTTATTTTTTTTTATAAGTCTACAAACCAAACAACTATAATTTTTCTTCAAAAACTCTATTTATAATAGATTTATTACAAGTAGACCTTTTATATAGAAGTTTTTCAAAAGCCCAATCAAACAAGCTTTAAAAAAGATACTCAAATCTCACTCACCCAAGTATTTATGGGGTTGTAATTTATATATAATGTATTTTAGAAAGAAGCATTTGTACAATGACAAAAGTTTTCAAAAAAATATATGGTCTCAGATTAATATATATTGTTAAAAAAAAAAAAAATTTATCTTTTTTTTTTTTTTTTTTTTTTTTGAGAGGGAGGCAAAAAGCCCAAACAAACAGTTATCTGAACCAGTTTTTTTTTTTTTTTTTTTTTTTTTTTTCTTTTTTCTCATTACCAAATAGTTATCTAAAGTTGTATAACTCATGAACTTAAGACATAACGTGTTTGAATAGAAAGAAAAATATATAATTGTATATAAAATATATATATATACATTTATATATTATTCTAATTTTGTTTCATGCATCCAATAAATTATTGTTTGATTCCTTGTCTGTAAATTAGGGTTATGTGAAGGATTAACCAAAATAAAAGGATATCGTAAAAAATATCAAAAAATAAATAAACAAAAATAAAAGGAAGTTTTTTTTTTTTTTTTTCCTTTCTTTGAGGAAGAAAAAAAAAGCTGTCTTTTAAGAACATCTCTAATGCTGTGCCAAATATCTGTGCCAATGCTAAAATTTAGCACAGGGTGTAAAAATCATCCTCCAATGCAGTGCTAAATGATGTGCCAAATTTAGCATATGCTATATTGTATGCCGAATTTTGGCACACAATATAGCATATGTCAAATTTAGTACAGCAATAAATGCTAATTTTTTAATTACAAAAATACCATTATATATATATTTTAAATGAAATAATGAATGCATTAATGGAATTTAGCATTGGAGAATTAAAAAAATAAATAAATACATTAATGATGAGTGTTTACTTTTATAACTTTAATTAATAAAATAATAAAAATAGCATTTTAAATAGGATTGTGCATTGGAGTATAATGTTAAATTGATGTGCCAAATATAGTATTTTACTCATTTTTATGCCAAATTTGACATTGATATTGACATATACATCGGAGATGATCTAATAAAACATAAAACTTTTAGTTGGGCCGCTGGGGAGGGGGTTCCTCATAAACCTTAGGATAAGAAATAAATAAATTATTCTGATTTGATTGACTAGTTTGTACTTACCGGTAAACCAGAAGATTTAATATCTAGACTTTGTTATATAATCAAGAATGGGTTAACTATCATTTCAAAAAAAAAAAAAAAAAAGGTTAAACATCTTTTCCAAAAGAAGAAGTATCTAATTTGATTGGCTCAGGCACTAATATATATATATTTTGAAGCTACTAATATATTTTATTTAAGAGTAATGCTAGAAGTCTTAATTTTTTTTTTCCCAAATTCTGTCATAAATGATGTGACTCATGAAATGTCAACATCACATCAGTCACTACATGATGCTGACACTTCACGTGTCACATCATTTGTGACAGAATTTGAAAAAAAAAAATTATGACGTCTAACATTACTCTTTATTTAAAGTGTCATTTTAATGGAAAAAAGCCATGGATTTATGTAAATTACAGTTCGACAAAATTTAACACGGCCTGTAAATGCTATCCAAATCCATTCGGAAAAAATTATTGACAGGTCTAATTTTACCGGACCATATTATTAATGGGTCAATCAATTAAAACTCTTAATTTAACGCTTTTGAAAAATTGATAACTCGTTATAGGCTGTTAATTCGTTATATGTCGTTAATATAAATATTTTATGAAAATATTGGTTAATTAAATTTACTAAAAAAAATCTTTATACCGCTTCAAAAAAAATATTTGCAATTATAGAGACCATAAATAAATTTCTAATAATCAATTTATGAAATTTCTAAAAGAACATTTTTGTAATTACATTTTGGATACATTTAAATAATTAATCTATAGAATTTCTGAAATATAAAACTATAAAACCAAAAATTGATTATTAAAATTTAGTTTGAAATTCGATTTGAAAAAAATTTGATTCCGATTTGAAAAAAATTAGATTCCAATCCAAATCTAAAATCGAAACCAATCCAATTCCGAACCGAACCAGAAATTTTAATCCACACTTACGAATCTGATACAGACCAAATTTTGGATTCGAACACAATTTTTTATTTAAAAAAAAAAAAAAAAAACCTGAACCAATTTTTTTCTAACCGAATAGAAAAATCCAAAAATTCCATAAAAATCGAATCTGGTCCGCTTAACATCACTTCTTTTACATCAATGTGATAACCTTTGAATAAATTATAGTAACAGTCTTTCTATTATCAGTTCGAACTAACAATAAATATATCAGGATGAAGAACGTGGACCACAGATTATGAAGAAGTTTTGACAAGTGCATACACTTTGAGTCAAAGTATGTAAATCTAGTGGTCCACATTCTTCATCCTGATATATTTATTGTCAGTTCGAACTGATAATAGAAAATTTGATTATAGTAATTCCCTATATATAAAAAAGTTGTATGATTACACATATACAGTTTTTCTATTATCAGTTCGAACTGACAAAAGATATATCAGTTCCTTGTACGTGGGTCATTGGATTTAAAAGATACTTTGACAAGTGCAAAGTATCTTTTAAATCCAATGGCCCACGTACAAGGAACTGATATATCTTTTGTCGGTTCGAACTGATAATAGAAAAATTATACATATATATATATATATATATATATATATATATAAGTTATAATTAAATGTTTTCATATTCTAGTTATATTTATAATGTTTGAATTTGAATGTAACTTGTAATATATCTTCATCTACTTTTGTTCAATATTACAATTAATTAGTAATACACAATATCGTCTTATTAATATATTCATCTAATTTATAGCCATAGAATTAGAAAGAAAAAAAGAAAAAGGAACCGCCTCAATAGGACCACTTTATATGGCAAGTAAGAGTCCCCGCGCGTGTGTGTGCGCTCGTGTGTCAGTCGTCTCACTCACCCTAGTAGTCCCTAATCCCTATATAATAAACTCTCCACAATCTCCCAACAAAACACCTCCAAATCAAATCAAAACCCCCTCATTTTTACTTTATTTATTCAAATACTCGCCAATTTTTCTCTCTTTTATTTTTAAAGCAAAAATAATACAATACAAATACACCTCAACGCACAACCCTTCCTCTCTCAATTTTCTCTTCTCTTTTACTTTGGGGTTTCGCCTCTCTCTCTCTCTCTCTCTCTCTCTCTCTCTCTCTGAAATCTCTAACAAAATCTCTGTAATTTTATATGCAGTTGACGCTTCTCAGGTCTACCCTCTTATCTCTTTATATATCTAGACATATATCTAGACGTGTATCTGTGTATCTGATCTAACTGTGTTTTGTTTGTTCTTATTTTCAATCTGTTTGTTCTGGGTTGTTGGTTTATTTAAGTGGGTTTAGGGTTTTGATTTTTATTTATTTATTTTCCTTTTTTGGGGTTTTCCGTGTTTTCTGATTTTGGTGTGTTTTTTTTTTTTTTGCACAGTAGTTGTTGAAAGCAGATAAAGTTGAGTTGAAATGAGATGACGACCGCAAGATCAACTTTGCCGGCGAGGCTGAGGCAGCTAATATCCGGCGAAAGCCCAATCGGTCCCTCTGTTAAACTCGACTCTGAGACTGTGAGTTAATTGTTTGTTTGTTTTCGTAATATTCAATGCTGCAATTTGAATTTGCTGTGTTCTCTGTTTTTGTTGATAAATATGAATACTGTTTGGTCAACCTGTTAATTAGGGTTTTGTCACCCCTATTATTTTCAATGGTCAGATTTGATTATAGAAAGGGGTTCCATTGGGTTACTTAGCAATTAGCACGTGCCTTAATTATTGGTGTTCATTGTTGATTGTTGTTATCTGAGGCGTTCGGGACTAATAGTTTTGAATATATATTAGTGCACTTGTTTATCTATTTGTTTTTTTTTTTGTTTTTTTTTTTCCAGGTTTTTAACTGTTATTATTCTGTTATAGGTTTAATATAAAGGGATGCCTTTTGTTCTTTCTCCAAGGTTACTAATAGCATTTTGCACATGGCATTAAGTTTCTCAGACTTCTTCTTGATTTTAGCATGGCATTGCCTTTTTGAATTTGAGTTATTTTCTAATAGTTATAATTGCTAATATGATGGTGACAAAATCTGTTTACTTGTGAACATTTAATACACTAGCTAGGAGCCTAGGAACTGCTTATAGAAGAAAACCTCTAATACTAATCAATGTAAGAGTCCGAGATTGTCATAAGCTGCTTTAGTTATAATGGCTGATTAAAGACCTGAGTGCGCAAACTTTGTCTTATCACTTGATGTCTATATAAAATATTTTGCTTTTGTTCATGTGCCTGACTTTTGTACTTGATTGGGTTATGCTTATATATGTATATGCATGCAACGATATACTATCACTCTTATCAGTTTGTGTTGGGTAAGTGCATGTTCCATAGTGCAATTTCCTTAAGCTCTTTTCACTCTTAATGTAACAAGAACCCTGGAATATTTGGCCTTTAATGTGTCACATCAGGCCCTAACCCTGTGTTTTTGGCATGATAAGCATGCCTCTTATGGGTGGAATTCTGCATGTGGACCAATAGCTTGATGGTCTTGGATGTTGGAATCCTGCCACAGATGCTAGTATTTCTAATGATATTATAATTTTGATGACATTGAATCACCCATTCTAAAATCTGGTGGTCAAATAAATTCAGTATGCTTAATACAAGGGAATGTAAATCAAAAGGATAGGTGCATGCCTAACTTCAATTTATTTGAATATTTTCACAAAATCTCAGTAATTTATTGATAACATTTCTAAGTTTTATGAATTCACATTTGTTTCTTGGTTTATTCTTACACTTAATCATCCTTCTCAGCATCTCCTATGCACAAGTGTTTGGTTAGATGGCTGTTTCAGATATTTCACTAAATTAAATACTAGGATATAGTCTAATGACTGACAAAATCATAGAGTAGGATTAAGCACATAGTGCACTATGTCGTTTATGTTTATTGAATTTTATGGAAATACTGTTTGCATGCATTATATACACACATGGGTAGATTTGTATGCTCTATGTCCGTTGCTAATGCTTTCTTTTTTTGTTTTCCTGAAATAACACGCACATATAGCCCATATAATTCAAAGGAATGAGAACCTTTTCTTTTTCCCTTTTTTTCTTGGAAAATTTGATTTTGTATCTTGACTTGCAGCCTCCAAAGATTAAAGCCTTTATCGACAAGGTGATCCAGAGTCCATTACAAGATATAGCAATACCTCTTTCTGGCTTTCGTTGGGAGTACAGTAAGGTGATAGAGTGCTTCTTTTGCTATGTCAAGATACTTGTTTACCCCCTTGGTTTTCTCTTACTTGTTCCTTTGTTCCTTTGACTTCAGGGAAATTTTCATCATTGGAGGCCATTGTTTCTGCATTTCGATACATATTTCAAGACATACTTAGCTTGCAGGAATGACCTTCTCTTGTCAGATAAGATTTTAGAAGATGATACTCCATTTCCGAAGCATGCCGTTCTTCAAATATTACGTGTTATGCAAACAGTTTTGGAAAATTGCCATAACAAGAGTTCATTTGATGGCTTAGAGGTATGTTGCATATTTGACCCAAAAAATTATGTGTCTTATTGAAGGGGTCCAATGACAACTTATCTTTGGTTAGTTGAACTAGTTGGCTTTACTTGCTCTTAGCTATATGCAAGCGCTCACCATACATTCTTATGTATTTTCATTTTTTTTCTTCTTCAGCATTTCAAGCTCCTACTCGCTTCTACAGATCCTGAGGTTCTTATAGCCACGTTAGAGACTCTTTCTGCACTTGTGAAAATAAATCCTTCTAAGTTGCATGGGAGTGGGAAATTGATCGGATGTGGCTCTGTAAACAGTTATCTCTTGTCTTTAGCTCAAGGGTGGGGGAGCAAGGAGGAAGGCTTGGGTTTATACTCGTGTGTTATGGCAAATGAAAGAACACAGGAGGATGGGCTGTGTTTGTTTCCATCTGATGTAGAAAATGATTGTGACAAGTCTCACTATCGAGTTGGTTCTACTCTCTATTTTGAATTGCATGGGATCAATGCCCAAATTTCTGAGGAAAACAGTTGCAGTGCAAGTTCTTCAAGTTCGAGAGTTATACACATTCAGGATCTTCATTTGCGGAAGGAAGATGATCTATTATTGATGAAACAGTGCATCGAACAGTACAGCATACATTCTGAGCTACGGTTCTCATTGCTGACAAGAATCCGTTATGCTCGTGCCTTCCGTTCTCCCAGAATATGCCGGCTGTACACCAGGATTTGCCTTCTTGCATTTACTGTGCTTGTTCAGTCCAGTGATGCTCATGATGAACTGACATCCTTTTTTGCTAATGAGCCAGAGTACACCAATGAGTTAATCAGGATTGTACGTTCAGACGAAACTATTCCTGGAACGGTTAGAACTCTTGCTATGCTTGCCTTGGGTGCTCAATTAGCTGCATATTCCTCATCTCATGAGCGGGCACGAATTTTGAGTGGATCAAGTTTAAGTTTTGCTGTTGGGAATCGAATGATTCTTCTTAATGTGCTCCAGAGGGCGGTTTTATCTCTGAAAAACTCCAATGATCCATCATCCCTTGCTTTTGTTGAGGCACTTCTTCAGTTCTATTTGCTTCACATTGTTTCGTCCTCTGCTTCAGGGAGTAATATAAGGGGGTCAGGAATGGTTCCCACATTTTTACCTCTTTTGGAGGACTCTGATCCTACTCATATGCATCTTGTTTACTTGGCTGTGAAAGCTCTACAAAAGCTCATGGATTACAGTAGTTCAGCTGTGTCACTGCTTAGAGAATTGGGGGGAGTAGAGCTGTTGGCACAGAGACTACAGATAGAAGTACATAGAATTATTGGTTTGGCTGGGGAAAATGACAATTCAATGATTATTGGTGAGAACTCAAGATATAGCGATGATCACTTTTACGCACAGAAGAGGCTTATAAAAGTTCTTTTAAAGGCACTTGGGTCTGCAACATATGCTCCCACAAATTCTACCAGACCCCTAAATTCCCATGAAAGTTCTTTGCCTGGTACTTTGTCGCTAATATATGGGAATGTAGATAAATTTGGAGGTGACATTTATTACTCAGCTGTAACTGTTATGAGTGAAATCATTCACAAAGATCCGACCTGTCTTCCTGCATTACTTGAAATAGGTCTTCCTGAAGCATTCTTATCTTCAGTAACAACTGGAATACTCCCTTCTTCAAAAGCCATTACATGTGTTCCAAATGGACTTGGTGCCATCTGTCTTAATGCCAAAGGCTTAGAGGCAGTAAAAGAAACTAAAGCATTGCGGTTCCTTGTTGACATATTTACCAGCAAGAAATATGTCATTGCAATGAATGAAGCTGTTGTTCCTGTGGCAAATGCAGTGGAAGAGCTTTTGCGCCATGTATCTTCACTGAGAAGCACTGGTGTTGATATAATTATAGAAATTGTTGATAAAATTGCTTCCTTTGGGGAAAGTAATTGTGCTGAATCATCAGGGAAAGTCAATGCAATGGAAATGGATTTGGAAGACAGAGAAAATGAAGGACATCGCTGTTTGGTTAGTACAGTTGATTCTGCTACAGAAGGCATTAGTGACGATCAGTTCATTCAACTATGCATATTTCATTTGATGGTCCTGCTTCACAGAACAATGGAGAATACTGAAACATGTCGGTTATTTGTGGAGAAGTCAGGAATAGAAGCCTTATTGAAGCTTCTCTTACGGCCTAGTATTGCACAGTCATCTGAAGGACTGTCTATTGCGTTGCATAGCACCATGGTATTCAAGGGTTTTACTCAACATCACTCTGCTCCTCTGGCGCGGGCCTTCTGTTCTTCACTTAAGGAGCATTTGAAGAAAGTTTCCACGGGATTTGATGAAGTTTCAGGGTCCTTTTTGCTGGATCCCAGGATAGTGCCGGATAGTCGTGTCTTTTCATCACTTTTCCTTGTTGAGTTTCTTTTGTTTCTTGCTGCCTCGAAAGACAATCGTTGGGTAACTGCACTGCTAACAGAATTTGGAAATGGTAGCAAAGATGTTCTGGCGGATATTGGACGTGTACATCGTGAAATTTTGTGGCAGATTGCACTTCTTGAAGATGCCAAGCTTGAGACTGAGGATGATGGTGCTGGTTCTGTCTCTGAATCACAACAGTCTGAATTAAATACACCTGAATCTGAAGATCAAAGATTCAATTCCTTTAGACAGTTCCTTGACCCGTTATTGAGAAGGAGGACGTCAGGATGGAGTATCGAGTCCCAGTTTTTTGATCTTATCAACCTTTACCGTGATCTTGGACGTACAACTGGCTTTCGACATAGACTTAGTACTGAAAATCCTTCAAACCTCTGGCTTGGTGCCAATCATTCATCTGATGCTGCTGGGTCTGGTAATAAAAAGGAATTTGACAAACAGAGATCATATTATACATCTTGCTGTGACATGGTGAGGTCACTTTCTTTTCACATTACCCATTTGTTTCAAGAGTTGGGAAAGGTAATGTTGCTTCCTTCTCGTCGGCGAGATGATACTGTGAGTGTGTCCCCATCTTCGAAATCAGTGGCTACTACTTTTGCTTCAATTACATTAGATCACATGAATTTTGGAGGTCATGTAAATCCTTCCAGCTCTGAGGCCTCCATATCAACTAAGTGTCGCTACTTTGGTAAGGTTGTCAATTTCATCGACGGCATTTTACTAGACAGGCCAGATTCTTGTAATCCAATTTTGCTGAATTGCTTATATGGCCATGGAGTTGTTCAATCAGTTTTGATGACATTTGAAGCAACCAGTCAATTGCTCTTTGCAGTTAACAGGGTTCCCACATCTCCCATGGAGACTGATGATGGGAATATAAAACAGGAGGAAAAGGAAGATGCAGATCATGCATGGATATATGGTCCCTTAGCAAGCTATGGTAAACTTATGGATCACATGGTGACATCATCTTATATTTTATCTCCGTTTACCAAACACTTGCTTGCTCAACCTTTGATAAATGGAGATATCCCTTTTCCACGGGATGCTGAAACTTTTGTGAAGGTGCTTCAGTCCATGGTGCTGAAGGCAGTACTTCCTGTTTGGACTCATCCACAGTTCACCGAGTGCAGTTATGATTTCATTACTACAATCATCTCTATCATTAGGCACATTTATTCTGGGGTCGAAGTGAAAAACGTCAATAACAACAGCAGTGCTCGTATCACTGGACCCCCACCAAATGAAGAGACTATTACAACAATTGTGGAGATGGGATTTTCCAGGTCTAGGGCAGAAGAAGCTCTTAGGCAAGTGGGGTCAAATAGCGTAGAGTTGGCAATGGAGTGGTTGTTCTCACATCCAGAGGAAGCCCAAGAAGATGATGAACTTGCCCGTGCGCTTGCCATGTCCCTTGGTAACTCTGAATCAGAAGCAAAGGAAGATGTTGCTAGTATCGATAATCAGCAAGTTGAACAAGAAGAGATGGTCCAACTTCCTCCCATTGAGGAGTTGTTATCAACATGTACAAAGCTTCTGCTGATGAAGGAACCTCTAGCATTTCCAGTCCGTGACTTGCTTGTACTGATATGCTCCCAAAATGATGGTCAATATAGGTCTAGCGTAATCTCTTTTATACTTGACCAAGTGAAAGATTGTAGTTCGATCTCTGAGAACAGAAATAGTAGCATGCTATCTGCTCTTCTCCATGTTCTTGCTTTAATCCTTCATGAGGATGCAGGGGCACGCGAAGTTGCTTCTAAGGATGGTCTTGTAAAACTGGTGTCTGATCTACTTGTTCAATGGGATTCTGACTCAGTTGACAGGGAGAAGAACCAACTTCCAAAGTGGGTAACAACAGCTTTTCTTGCCCTCGATCGGCTATTGCAGGTCGATCAAAAATTAAATTCTGACATTGCGGAGCTGTTGAAGAAAGATGATGTTAGTAATCAACAGTCTTCTATCAGTATTTCTGAGGACAAACAAAACAAGTTACCTTCTACATTAGGATCTTCAAAACATATAGATCTTCTTGAGCAGAAGAAACTTATTGAGATTTCCTGTAGATGTATCAAGAACCATCTTCCATCTGAAACAATGCATGCTGTTCTGCAGCTATGTTCCACTCTCACCCGAACTCATCCTATTGCAGTTTGTTTCCTTGATGCTGGGGGTATTAGTTCTCTGCTTTCTCTGCCAACAAGTAGCCTATTCCCTGGGTTTGACAATATTGCTGCTACTATTATCCGTCACGTCCTTGAAGATCCTCAAACTCTTCAGCAGGCAATGGAATCTGAGATAAAGCACACCCTTGTGGCTGCTGCTAACAGACATTCAAGTGGACACAGCAGGCATCCAAATGGACGGATAACTCCTCGCAATTTTCTTCTGAATTTAAGTTCTGCAATCTCAAGAGATCCAATGATTTTTATGCAAGCTGCTCGATCTGTGTGTCAAGTTGAGATGGTTGGTGATAGGCCTTATGTTGTCTTGCTGAAAGATCGTGACAAAGATAAGTCCAAAGAGAAAGAAAAAGAAAAGGAAAAGGCATCAGACAAAGACAAAACACAGACCAATGATGGGAGGGTAAGTCTCGGTGGTATGAACTCTACAGTTCCTGGGAGTGGACATGGGAGACTTCATGATTCAAATTCCAAGATTGTCAAAGGTCATCGTAAATCTCCTCAGAGCTTTATAAATGTGATTGAACTTCTTTTGGACTCAGTTACTGCTTTTGTGCCACCAATAAAAGATGATGTGATGACAGATGTGATCGTTGATACACCATCATCAAGTGACATGGACATTGATGTCACTGCTGTTAAGGGAAAAGGAAAAGCCATTGCTACCGTGTCTGGAGAGAATGAAGTCAGTAGCCAGGATGCCTCTGCATCTCTTGCAAAGATTGTATTTATCTTGAAACTTTTGACAGAGATTTTATTGATGTACTCTTCATCTGTTCACATTTTACTTCGAAGAGATGCTGAGGTTAGTAGCTGCAAGAGTCCTAATGGTTTTTGCAGTGGAGGAATATTTCATCATATTCTTCATAAGTTTATTCCATGTTCTCGAAATTCAAAGAAGGAAAAGAAAGTAGATGGTGACTGGAGGCATAAACTAGCAAGCAGGGCTAATCAATTCCTGGTGGCATCGTGTGTCCGCTCTGCAGAGGCAAGGAAGAGGATTTTTGCTGATATTAGTTGTATCTTCAATGACTTTGTTGATTCATGTAATGGTTTCAGGCCAGCAGGTGATGACATACAAACTTATATTGATCTGCTGAATGACATTTTGGCTGCTCGTACGCCTACGGGTTCATGCATTTCAGCGGAAGCTGCTGCCACTTTTATAGATGTTGGTTTGGTTAGGTCGTTAACTCGAACTCTTGAAGTGTTGGATTTGGATCATGCCAATTCACCTAAAGTTGTTGTAGGACTCGTCAAAGCTCTGGAGCTGGTAACAAAAGAACACGTACATTCTTCTGATTCTAATGCAGCAAAGGGGGAGAATTCAACTAAAACTCTTGGTCATGATCAATCTGAAAGAACCGATAATGTTGTAGAAATATCCCAGTCCATGGAGGCAGCTCAATCCAATCCTGATTCTGCAGCTCCAATCCACAGTGAGTCTTTCAATACTGTCCAGAACTATGGTGGGTCTGAGGCTGTTACGGACGATATGGAACATGACCAGGATCTGGATGGGGGTTTTGCTCCAGCAGCTGAGGATGACTACATGCAGGAAACTTCTGAGGATATAAGGGGTCTGGAAAATGGCATTGAAACTGTTGGATTACGATTTGAAATCCAACCTCAGGAAAATCTTGATGAAGATGAAGATGAGGAGATGTCAGGTGATGATGGAGATGAAGTGGATGAAGATGAAGATGAGGAGGATGATGAGGAGCATAATGATCTTGAAGAGGATGAAGTCCATCACCTGCCTCATCCTGACACCGATCAAGATGATCATGAGATGGATGATGATGAGTTTGATGAGGAAGTACTGGAGGAAGATGACGATGATGATGATGATGACGAGGATGGAATTATTCTTAGATTGGAGGAGGGCATCAATGGAATAAATGTTTTTGATCATATTGAGGTTTTTGGCAGAGATCATAGCTTTCTCAATGAAACTCTTCATGTGATGCCAGTTGATGTTTTTGGTTCTAGGCGTCAAGCACGAACTACATCTATTTACAGTCTTTTGGGTAGGACTGGTGATGGTGCTGCCTCCTCACGGCATCCTCTGTTATTGGGACCTCCACATTCTGCTACTCCTAGACAATCAGGTAAGCTTCCAAACCAACCCTACCATCCTCTCTTACTACAAACACATGCAAAAGAATACAAGAAAATAAAAATAAGGCTTTCCTAAACTATCTATATAAAACAAATTCACATTTCTGATCATGTATCTACTTACTATTTTTGAATTTGTCATACATCTCTGACGGCTTACCCTTTTGTTTCCACTGTAGAGAATGCCCATGATATTATCTTTTCAGATAGGAATGGCGAGAGCACCTCATCACGTTTAGATACTATCTTCCGGTCTTTGAGGAGTGGACGTCATGGACATCGTTTGAATTTGTGGATGGATGATAACCAGCAAAATGGTGGATCAAGTGGAGCTGTTGTACCACAAGGCCTTGAAGATATTCTTATTTCTCAGTTGAGGCGACCTTCCACTGAGAAACCTGATCAGAACACATCAACAGCTGAACCTCAAAGTAATGGTGAGGGTAGTCTGTCACAGGAGCCAGAAGCGGGTGCAAGGCCTGAAATTCCTGTGGAGACCAATGTAAACAATGAAAGCATTAGTGCCCCTCGTGTCTCTTCTGCTGCAATTGAAAGCACTGGTAATGTTGATGTAAGACCTGCAGCAAGCGATTCTCTACAGGGAACTGAGTCAAGTACACCGCAATCTGTAGAAATGCAATTTGAACAGATTGATGCAGTTGTGCGGGATGTTGAAGCTGTGAGCCAAGAAAGTGGTGGAAGTGGGGCAACCTTGGGAGAAAGTCTCAGGAGCCTAGATGTTGAAATCGGAAGTGCAGATGGCCATGATGAAGGTGGAGAAAGGCAAGGTTCTGCTGATAGAGTGCATTTGAGTGATGCACAGGCTACTCGCACGAGAAGAACAAATGTATCTTTCGGAAACTCTACTCCTGTTGGTGGACGGGATGCATCCCTTCATAGTGTGATTGAGGTTTCAGAAAATTCTAGCCGAGAAGCAGATCATGATGGTCCAGCAGTGGAGCAGCAGATAAACAGTGATGCGGGTTCTGGATCAATTGATCCTGCATTCTTGGAAGCTCTCCCTGAGGAGTTGCGTGCAGAAGTTCTTTCAGCTCAACAAGGTCAGGTGTCCCAGCCGGCAAATGCTGAACCACAAAATGCTGGAGATATCGATCCGGAATTCCTTGCAGCCCTTCCCCCAGACATCCGAGAAGAAGTTCTAGCACAACAACGAGCACAAAGGGTAAACCAATCTCAGGAACTTGAAGGTCAACCTGTTGAAATGGACACAGTCTCCATAATTGCAACATTTTCTTCAGATTTGCGAGAAGAGGTATAATATTCAGTTTAGTGTAATTTTATGGAATTGATATGTCTAAACTTTTTTTGTTGTTCTTTGCCCACAGGTTCTCTTAACATCATCAGATGCTATTCTTGCTAATCTCACTCCTGCTCTTGTTGCGGAGGCAAACATGTTGCGCGAAAGATTTGCACATCGTTATCATAATCATGCCCTATTCGGTATGTACCCTAGGAGTCGTAGAGGTGAGTCTTCTAGGCGTGTGGAAGGTATTGGATCAAGCCTTGACAGAGCTGGGGGAAGTATTACCTCCCGCAGGAGTATTGCTGCTAAGGTAGTTGAAGCTGATGGAGCTCCTTTAGTTGATACAGAAGCTCTTCGAGCAATGATTCGATTACTTCGCATTGTTCAGGTATGCACTTGATAGACTATGTTATCGTTGAGTAAGCACCCCCTATGTTAAGGTTTAAGAATGGCCCAAACCCACCCTTGTGTCTGCCTTGATGCCATAGAGTTTGGCTGGTGACTGGGCCCGTGATCTAGCCAAGGCTGAGATCCACCATATAGGCCTGCAAGCCTGGCGGTTTGTGCTCAAATATGAAAAAGAAAGTAAAAAATAATAAGGCAATCTAAGACCCTGCTATTCCAGCCCAATCTGAGTTGGGCAGTTCTGTCTTGGGCCGGTCCTATGGTTGGGCAGCCCACAAAAAGGGTTTCGGCACAAACCTGCCCAACCCACAAGCTTTATTGCGCCAAAGATAATATGGCCCTCTCCGCTCTGCCTGATACCCACCCCTATGATTGTTCCCTTTTACGTTTTTTACTTTTTACCTGTATGAAATATGAATAATCTTTTGCAAATTTAATTTTGCAGCCACTGTATAAAGGTTCATTGCAGAGACTTCTCTTGAATTTATGTGCTCATAGTAAAACTAGGACGTCTATGGTTAAAATCCTGATGGATATGCTGATGCTCGATACAAGAAAGCCAGTAGGTTATTTAAATGCAGTTGAGCCATCATATCGGCTTTATGCCTGCCAGAACAATGTGATGTACTCTCGTCCACAGCATCTCGATGGTAAAATCTCTAATGTAATCTCTCTTTAGTTGGCAAGTGTTAATTGCCAGTTATATCTGTTAGCAAGATAAAATTGGCTGTATTAATTCTTTTTCAGACAGACGTGTACTATTGTTTTTTTGTCTTGCTCAGTACAGTTTTTAGAGCTTAAGGAGCAAATAGGACTGGATTTTCTTATGTATGCTTTTGTATCCAGTTTAGTACTTGAGGCAAATTTCCATTTTTTGGGCATGGCATAATATTTGGAGGAACTTTATTGTGTGGCACATTTGGCTGCACCAATAATAGTGGAAGTGCCATCTTATATATTACCTTTTTTTTCCTCTACAGGAGTCCCTCCTTTGGTATCTCGCCGTATTTTAGAAACCCTGACTTACCTGGCTCGGAATCATCCGTCAGTTGCAAAGATTTTGCTTCAGTTTAGGCCACCACTCCCTGCCTTAAAGGAGCCAGAGAATACTGATCAGGCACGTGGCAAAGCTGTGATGGTTGATGATGAATGTGAAACAGATAGAAAGAAGCAGCAGGAAGGATATATATCAATCATGTTACTTTTGAGTCTCTTGAATCAACCCCTTTATTTAAGGAGTATAGCACATCTTGAGCAGGTGTGCTTCTTCTGAAATGTGGCATTTCGCTTTCTGGTATTTTAATCTATAGTATCATTGGTTTTGTGCTCATATCTGGTTCTTTGTTTCAGCTGCTTAATCTGTTGGAGGTCATTATTGATAATGCTGAAAGCAATTTACCTGACAAATCTGGGGCATCTGCAACTGAACAAACAGTTGCTCACATTCCCACATCAGATGCTGGTGGGATGAACGCCGAAAGTCATGGTGTCTCTTCTGGGCTTTCTGTTTCCCTGTCCAATGTTGTTGATCCTTCAAGACCTATGACTTCTGGCACAAATGATGAATGCGATGCTCAAAATGTACTGCTTAACCTGCCACAAGCAGAACTTCGATTGCTGTGCTCATTGCTTGCACGAGAAGGGTATGATGGAGCTTTATGTCTACAACTCTCTTCTCCCTTGTGTGTGCATACATGCGCATGTGTATACTAGTAGTCGTTTTCACATTAATTCACTTTTTATCTCTTATTATACTTGCAATTACGTAGAGCTTCTCTAGTTTTGTTGTCTGCTGCCCAGTTTTCCAAGTATACTAGTTCTAAAGTGTTCATTTCAAACTATGTCATCTTTTATGATTTAGTTTCTCTATTGATATTACTAACACATTAATATTTGATAAGTATATTTATTCGCACACTTTGTCTGACATGCATTTTCCTATCAGTTTGTCAGATAATGCATATTCTCTAGTGGCAGAGGTAATGAATAAGTTGGTGATGATTGCTCCTACTCATTGTCAACTATTTATCACTGAGCTAGCAGAGGCAGTACATAAGTTAACTAAATCTGGTATGGACGAGCTACATACGTTTGGAGAAGCGGTGAAAGCACTCCTCAGTACATCATCTTCTGATGGAGCTGCTATTTTAAGGGTTTTGCAGGCTCTCAGCTCTCTTGTTGCCTCCTTAATTGAGAAAGATAAGGATCAACAGATTCTCCCTGAAAAGGAGCAATCTGCTGCTCTTTCTCTGGTATGGGATATCAATTCGGCGTTGGAACCTTTATGGCTAGAGCTTAGTACTTGCATAAGCAAAATAGAGAGCTATTCAGATTCTTCTGCTGATTTGTTAAGTACATCTAAAGCTGCCATGACCAAACCGTCTAGTGTCATGCCACCACTTCCTGCTGGTGCTCAGAACATCTTACCGTATATAGAATCTTTCTTTGTGATGTGTGAGAAGTTGCATCCTGCACAACCGGGTTCTACTAATGATTTTGGTATTGCAGCAGTTTCTGAGGTCGAAGATGCCAGCACATCTGCACAGCAGAAAACCTTGGGGCCAGTTTCAAAAGTTGATGAAAAGCAGATTGCTTTTGTAAGGTTCTCAGAGAAGCACAGGAAGTTGCTAAATGCTTTCATCCGTCAAAATCCTGGCTTGCTAGAGAAGTCTTTCTCACTCATGCTGAAGGTTCCTCGCTTTGTCGATTTTGACAATAAACGTGCACATTTCAGATCTAAAATAAAGCATCAGCATGATCATCATCACAGTCCTTTAAGAATTTCAGTAAGAAGAGCTTACATTTTGGAAGATTCATATAACCAACTGCGATTGCGATTAACCCAAGATTTGAAGGGAAGGTTGACTGTTCACTTTCAAGGAGAGGAAGGTATTGATGCGGGTGGTCTTACCAGGGAATGGTATCAGTTGCTCTCTAGAGTTATTTTTGATAAGGGAGCCTTGCTTTTCACAACAGTGGGCAATGAATCAACATTCCAGCCCAACCCCAACTCTGTTTACCAAACAGAGCATCTTTCGTACTTCAAGTTTGTTGGGCGAGTTGTGAGTATTTTTTGAGTTGATCTGATTAGAATGACTTGGTGATTTTCTGTAATTCGGACTGATACCATAACTGTGTTAAAATTTTAGGTTGGGAAAGCACTTTTTGATGGGCAACTGTTGGATGTCCATTTTACTCGATCTTTCTACAAGCATATCTTGGGGGTTAAAGTTACTTATCTCGACATTGAAGCTATTGATCCTGATTACTTCAAAAACCTGAAGTGGATGCTTGAGGTATACTGCATACCCACATTATGTCATACCCTTTAAGTTTCTGCTATTTTTTTTTTCCTTTAGGTCTTACATTGTAACCTCTTTGCCTTTATTTTTCCATGCAGAATGATATAAGTGATGTTCCAGACCTCACTTTTAGCATTGATGCTGATGAGGAGAAGTTGATTTTATATGAGAGGACACAGGCAATGATATTTTCTAATCCTTCCATAAACTGTTTTTTTTTTTTTTTTCAACTCAATCTTTCCTTGAATGTTTTTCTTATTTTATTTCTGTCTTGACTATGATGCAGGTAACCGACTATGAACTGATTCCTGGTGGGCGAAATATTAAAGTTACTGAAGAGAATAAGCACCAGTATGTGGATTTAGTCGCTGAGCATCGTTTGACGACTGCTATTCGTCCACAAATAAATGCATTTTTGGAAGGATTCAACGAACTAATTGCAAGGGACTTGATATCTATTTTCAATGACAAGGAATTGGAATTATTGATTAGTGGACTTCCAGATATTGACTGTGAGTTTCCTTAATTATTCAATTATTTTTTGCCTTCCGGACATTCCCTAGTCACTTTTCCTCTCCTAAAATTGTCTTTTGAACCATAAGAATCATGTGATTACAATTCTAAATTAATAACTGCATCAATGGCTTTCAGTGGATGACATGAGGGCAAATACAGAATATTCTGGATACAGTGCTGCATCTCCTGTCATACAGTGGTTTTGGGAGGTTGTTCAAGGGTTGAGCAAGGAGGACAAGGCTCGTCTCCTACAGTTTGTAACTGGCACTTCAAAGGTAATCTCTCCTTATTCTCATTTTTAATTCACTATTTCAAACATTCTGTTCTTTAGTAATGGTTGATAATTGAATTTCTAAATAATGGAACTCTTTCGAATTGAAAAATACCCATGCCTTGTTATTTTGTTTATTCTCTTCTGGCTAGTTGCTCAACTACTGAAATGAACATACCTACTTTGTTGATGGCTTATTGTTTGAACATCCAAAGTGGCAAATGTTGTACAGTTCTCTCAGGACTAGATTGTTTATCACGTAACGGTAGAAAATTACAAGTTATGATTAGTTTCTTAGCATAAGTTTTCTAAGTTTTAGTTATCTCATTCTCTTTAGGCTCAGAATAGCAAAGTAGCTATTGTTTTAGTTGGGTGCAAAATCTTTCTCAAAATACTAACGAAAATAGTGAAAAATTATAAGCTTGCAAGTTCTTATATCTTTTTTGGTCTGTTCCGACTCTTTTAGGTGCCATTGGAAGGTTTCAGTGCACTTCAAGGAATTTCTGGCTCACAAAAGTTCCAGATACACAAGGCTTATGGCAGTGCAGAACATTTGCCTTCTGCTCATACTTGGTAATCTCTAATCTTCCGTCTTAATTTGCAAGATAAGATTAATCTTCCGTTCCAGATAGAAGTATGTAGTTAAGTTAATTACTTGAATTGTGCAGTTTCAATCAATTGGATTTGCCAGAGTATCCTTCTAAGCAACATCTGGAGGAGAGACTGCTGCTTGCGATCCACGAAGGCAATGAAGGGTTTGGATTTGGTTAAAAACACACAAGAGTTGGTGCATCATCAGAGTAGTCATGTAGATAACATTATATATAAATGTTAAAAATGCTGTGATAGGGAGGAAATGGGTCACAAAAGGGTGGATGTCATCATCATTATGTTGAGTAAATGTTTATATACTGTACAGTCATATATTGGCTAATTGGAAATGCTTATGGCAGTTTTTAAATTTGCCAATCTGCCTGCCCTACCTGTATGTTTTCTTTCTTCTTGATTTGGATCTTTGTTCTTCTTAGATATATATATATATATATATATATATGTTGCTTTAGCTGTTGCTCCAAAAAGGTTGGAATTTCAGCAAGCACTTATCCATTCATGGAGCATAGTTCTGTGGTAGATGGGATGTTTTTCTTATCAAAAATTAATCTCAAGAATGTGTTGGTTTGGTGGCTAGAATTTTATTTATTTTCATTGCTTATCCAACAGTTAACTAATCACCATCCTTCAAAAAAAAAAAAAAAAAAAAACTAATCACCATCCTATGTTACTAAATTGTATGTACTTATTATTTAATTGTTTATACTAATTTAAATTTGTAATTTGAACATTTATCAATCTGTATCCTTTCAATCCAATGACCGGCAAGGAGTGAAAAAGCAAAGGTAAATCATTGGGTACGGAGTGAGTGAAAATAAATGTAGGATTTTAAAGTGATCACTAATTTAAGTTACCGGTTTTTATTTTATTTATTTATTTATTTTTTATAAATAAAATTTAAGTTACAGTTACCACCACTAGAATGAATGAAAACAAAAATAGATTTTGGAATTTTTTATATAACTTAAAATTTAAAGTTATTATAGCCTTAATTATTTTCTCTAATATGATTGCCTGGTATGTTTCAGGAAAATAAAAACATAATCTTCAAACCCTCTTCACGTAGGCTCTCAAAAGGCATGAACTATATTTGTAAGTTGTAACAGCTACCAACCTCAATACAAAAAATTGTATAAAAAGAAAAAAAGAAAGAAAGAAAAAATGATAGGTATATATGCAAATAGATCGTAGTTACTTTACACTGAATGTTACACACACATAACCCTGTAAACTATTATGAGTTAGAAAAAAAAAACACACACAGCAATGATGCATGAGGAAATTGCATTTTGCTTTTCACTTCCTGCTGAACTATCTTAACCATAGCTTCAACCTGTTGCTGCCCTCCTTACTCCCTAGAACTTGATCTCTATTAGTTTTATTGTTGGAGGATCCCCTTTGATTACAACTTACTGGTTTTGCACTTCTTGTGATCCTTGCAAATGCTTTGGACGGATCGACATGTCTTGCCTTGTTTGTTTCAGAAGATACCACTGACTTCTTCTCGAGGAAAGAAGCCGATAACAGGAAATTGTTCTCGGTTCCCTTGCTTTGGCTCTGTCTTTTTCTCCTTAACTCGCGGAGGGAATCTGTTCCTTTGAGCAAGTCTGAAGATCCCATTGTTTGGTTACCTTCATTGGAGTTTAAGCACCTAAGACTTGGGGGATCCATGTCATGTATATTTTCCACTCTTGAGATTCTTGGGTTAAGAGGTGTGGTTCTAAACTTTTCAGCAGAGCATAAAGCTCCTTGTTGTCTTAACTTTAGTTCAAGTTCTACTATCTGCCAAAAGATAAAGAAGGTGAAAATGAGAAAATTTGAATTCTCTTCAGTTTTAACTAAAAGATAATTAATCAAAGACTACTCACTTAAAGTATTAACTTGAATAAAATTTGTTGTCCAATTGAATCCCAAGTTGACTACGCACGAGATTGGTTTCAAGGTTGTGTAGGCTCTGACAACCCTTAACTAGAAAATATCCTTGAAAATCAGCTTATGTGCCTAAACGCTTGTATACCCACAACTAATCTCAATTTTAGCCAATGCCACATTCACACAACCATTCTCATATATAGTTCACTAGTAGGGGTGGGCGTTTTCGGGTTGGGTTGGGTTGGGTTGAATTTTTTTTAACCCAATCCAACCCAACGTAAATTTTAACCCAACCCAACCCAACCCAACATTTGTCGGGTTGGGTTGGGTTGGGTTGATCGGGTTGGGCTTTTTAAGCCCCGATAGAAAATATATATTTGAATTCAAATTTAAAATAATTTTTCACCCTAATATCATATCACATAGAGTTTAGATTTCTTAAAAACATCAAAATCAAATCACAATATATAATACAAATTGTTTAAATATCTATTACATAATAAAAATATAACCATTTATCCAACTTGGAAAGTCTCCATCTAAGCCTTCCATCCATTTTACAAATATAATCACTTCATCGAATATCTCATGGTTGGATAATTTATTATTTATTTCAAACAACATAATAGTTTGTGTTTATATACAATTATTAGACTTTTTTCTACCAAATTCTTAATCAAATCCTAAGGAAAAAAAAAAAAAAAAACATTTTAAAGTATAATCAAGATGTGCCAATTAATACAAAAGATAAAGACAATATAATTGCATATTTTTAATAAATGTATTTATATTTGTCATTTATAATATTATAAATGGTGCATGAGTAAAATTTTTAAATATTTTAAAAAAAATGAGATTTCATAATAAATCTAATAATAAATAAAATTATTTAATTTTTTATTTATTAATGTCGGGTTGTCGGGTTGGGTTGGGTTATATTTTCTTAACCCAACCCAACCCAATCTTAAAAGCAACCCAACCCAATCTAGTCGGGTTGGGTCGGGTTGGTCGGGTTGGGTTGGGTTGGCGGGTTGGTGCCCACCCCTATTCACTAGAATTCAATTAGCCACGCCCACACCTAACAAAATTTTATTTATCTACTATTAGCCACCACCCCGCCTTTTTTCCTTTTGAATTGTGACAAAGGAGGGGATTCTGATTGCATTTTTGATGATTTATAAAGCTTGGTTATAAACTTAGAGCAAAGCATAGCAGCAATTAGACTATTTCATTGAATTCAATTACCTTTTGTTGTAGAATCCCCGAGTGAACCTCAAATTCTTGTGTTCTCTCTTTCAATGTGTTTTCAAGCTCCTTGACCTGTGTAGCATATGAAAAGAAATTAATCTTAATTCAAGCTCCCTTAGATCAGAAAACTTTAACTTCATAATTTGAAAGACCTTTTGAAACTAAAAGTGATCTAATTAATAATGATCGATTACTAGGACTGTGGAAGGACTTAGCTCTACTACCATTGTAGAGAGGCCAACCCTCTCTAACCAACAAAATAATATGGCACATCACTGCAGACAGTGCTGCTTCTTCCCCTCAAAGTAGTTCATATGATCACTTGTATTCCATAAAAGACATTTACTTTCTGGCATTACTGATCACAGCACCACCTATCCCTTGATTGTGGGCATTGTCAATACATGATATTTTATTAAGTCCACCTATCCAAGTTATTAAAGTTATTTTGCAAACAAATTTATATGAAAAGTTATATAGAGAATCACATTCTTTGCAGAGACCTTGTGTTGAGTCACAGGCTCTGCTTGCTCGCACTCTTTCAGCCTGTTCTCTAGCTCCTTCACCTTTGGAAGAAATAGAAGTAAATGTCAGATAATGGAACTTTATTAACTAAAAACAAAGATGTGTATCTATATCACTCATCTGAATAGCAACCTTTCGCTGAAAGTTTGAACAGATTTCGTCCTTCCCCTTCATTCCTTCTGAATGTTGCAGTAACTGCCTCTCAAGCAATCTGCATAGTTCCGTCTTTGATTCAAGTTGGCTCTCAAGTTCATTTACCTTTCCTTGTTGATTTTTACCTTTAGCCTTACATTCTAAGTTCAGAACATTCTCTTCTAACTTTTGTAAAGTATCATCTTTGGATCTCAATTCTTGCTTTGTTTTCTCAAGCTTCAAAAATGAAAAAAAAAAAAAAAGATAGAAAAATTAGAAAATGAATGACTCAATTCATTTGTCTCATCAATACAAGAGTACATTAACATAAAAAAATGGAAGAATTAGTGTTGATTCATTTGTCACAATTAGAATAGTACTTCACCTAGTTATCTATAAGCTTACCATCAGCTTCAGCTTTTGAATCTCTCCCGTATCAGTGTGTTTCTTAGCAGGTCCTAATTCAACCCCTCGAACCCTAGTTGCAAAATTTAATGAACTCAATGTCTCACTAACATCTTGTTCTGAAGGGCTAATTTGTAAAAACATCAGTGTCTTAGAATCACCACCTGCAGCACATTGACAAAGCCTTTATGTTGATGCTGAGAATTATAATTTCAAAACAGATACAAGCTGTCCATCATACTTGTTCCAGAAAAATAAACGAAAAGAAAAAGAGATATAAGGTTGTGTAAGAAGTGCTTTTGAATTGTTTATTTGGAGTGTTAGAATCAGTTCTTGCTTCCATATGATACTTTGTGAATCTGTTTCATGCAACTACTAAATTATTTCAAGATGTCAAGATGTCATTATAATTAGTCCGCAAAACCATTTTTGCAATGAATCTACCGCCTTGTTAAAACCATTCTAGATGATCAAGTGTTCGTTTTTAAAAAACTAACAAAAAATGGCCACATCTTCTAGTGTCCTAACACATCCTTTTATTGTTAAAGTATTAGCCCATTCAAACATGAAACTATTTTTAAGTTGATACTTACCCAAGGAATCTTGAAGCAAATGTGTGAGCTTCGAATTCCTGCAACACCCCCCAAGGGACAAGTCAGAACAGCAGAACTCACAGGACTGGTCAGAATAGATAAAGATAGAAGCTACCTGTATGGAATGTGGCTACTTTTAGTTGCCAAAGAGGAAATCACATCCCCAAGAGCCGAAAGTGATCGGTTGATATTTTGAGCCTCCTTTAGTCGTTCCCCTTGAGCCTCGGTTTTTGCTAGCCTCTCACTGCCAGCCAAATCCACAAGCCATAGCTTGCTCTTAGTGCACTCACCATTTATTAGATTCTTTGCTTTAACCATTATACAAAGCATGCTGCACCAAAAAAAAATTACAAATACATAGCTAAGTAAAAATAAGAATCAAACACCAGGCTCTTGTCATAATGCAAAACATGCAAACAAAAATGAGAACTAAAAAAGAAGATAAAATGTTTCTATAATAAGAGAACTTTTTACAGAGGAAAAAAGGCCATTCTCATACTAAATTTCAGCATCATAAAAATAAATTTTAGGTGAACACCAACCAGTGAGATCGACTACTATGTTCATTAACATTATTTGATCCAACAGCCCTTGCATTGCTTCCAGCCTGCAACACATCCCACACCCCCTTAATGTTCTCAACTTTAGCTTCGGTTATCCCTGGTACATGATGGACCCCTTCAGAAGCTTGCCTTATCTCCAACCTAAAATACAAAGACAAAATGAGATCAAATGGGCATTTCAAAGGCTTAACACTAATTTTAAGTAATTATATCAAAACATAAGATCATGATTTTACTTCTTTGATGTTGGCGAAGTGGCAAGCAAGTCCCTGATTTGTTCGTTGTAGACTTCAAGCACACTGACAAAGATGTTATACGTATAAGTTTCTTTTCTTTCCTCAGCAGTTCTGAATAGCTGCTCCAAAGTTCTGTAATTAACTCCTCGATTTTTTTCTGTACCCTCCATCGTGAAAGTTTTTCCTGACCCTGTTTGCCCATATGCAAATATGCAAACATTGTAGCCGTCTAACACTGAAATTACCATGGGTGTAGCATCCGCAAACACCTCACCTGTTGCAGCAGAAGGAAATATTACATAAAAATATATATTCTTTTTCCTCCGGAATAATTATGAGTCAGATGAATCTAATAAATGGTCACAAAGTATCCTTTCTATCCTTTCTAAATTTTGATCAATTTAAAGAATTTATAGTAACCGGTGCATACCTTGATCATCTTTAGGTGTATAAACTCGATCAAATTTAAAAAATTTCTTTGTGGACCCACTTGCAAGTAACCCAAGCTCTCCATCCTTAGCTGCACTAAAATCTACAACAGTTGCACATCCAGCTGATACCTCTCCCTTACTTAAAGGGCGGCACCTACAAAACACCCGGATATTCCCTGAAATGTATAAAAATTAATTTGAGCTGGATCGATCCACAAACCACAACTGTGAGAATTTCAAAGAAAACATCAAGATTTATTTATGCATCAAAATTTGCCTTTTGCTTCTTGCACTTGGTTATACAGCTTCTTTCTCTTCTCCTGCTCCTCATTAAACTTCAGCTTAAGATCATCACACTGTGCAACTGAAATATGGATGAAGTTAATAAAAATCTCAAATATTTGACATATTTTTAAGCGTTAATGCAACTCACCCAGTGCTTGAACAGCATATACCATCTTATTTAATTCAGGAATTGAATCAACACATTCATGAGCTTCACAGGAGAGCTGACATTGCTCTTCTTTCATGGTCTGCAATTCATCAACAAACAACATAAAACAGTCTAATCCAAAAATGATATTTCAACAATCCCGTATATTATGATCCATGGCCAAAGAAAAATATATACCTTTATTTTCCTTCCTAATTTATCAATGGCAATACCCCACAGCCTCTTATCACGTTCATATTGACTAGAAAGATCTCTGAATTCCGCTGCTTGTTTTACTATAGCTTGATCTAATGAGAACTCAAGTGTGGTCAGAAGAAATTTAAATTATTACTACTAAAAATTCAAGATATATCTAAAATGAATCATAAAGGTGTTGTATTAATTAACAAAACCCACATATGAATATTCTAGAAGTCTCACAACAGATTAATCTTGCCTTACCTAAACACAGTTTTTGGAAAGATCTATTGTCAAGATCCACTGTGACCCTCTCTAGATTCTCATTAGCAGCTGTTAGTGACATCCAAGCTTCATAACATTCATCTGTCTTGAGCTGGCATTGAATTCTTAGCTCTTCTATCTTCTTTTCATACTTGACCGTAGATTTCATTCTAATAATCTTTTGCTGCACACATTAATTGTAAAAACATTGTGAACAATGATTCCAAATTCTCCAAGTTTTACCCTTAAATTTAAACCTTTATCCTACCTGAGTTGATGAAATTTCAACTTCAGTACCACAATTGTTGCACACGAGGAAGCCATGTTCCAATTGAGATTCTTTATAAATATACAAGACAAAACATAAAAACAGTGAGACCAAATGTATCCCAGTAAGCATACTATATCAAAATCGACAAAAGAATATTATATACCAGGTAAATTTGTAGCATGCTTTATGCAAATCCCATTAATTATTGGGCTTCCACAAATTCCATCAAACCTTATCAATATTGTCCCATCTTTTCCCACCGAAACTTTCACATCCACCACCTGTAATGGCTTGTTAGCTCCAACTATGGAATAGATATCAACCTCAGATAGTACCTGCCATTTTATTTTTTACCCAAAATAAAAAATTTATCAAATAGAGCCCAAAAAAATGAACCAGTCCAGTAACAACAACATGAATTTTTGCTTGCCTTCTCTTCCTGCATGAAGACATCAAAGACCCTCATCCCTTTAGGACCATTTGTGTTCACAATTTCCACGAAATGAAGATCAACCAAATAGTCTCCTGGGGATAGGTTGTGGAACCGGTAACTGAAATTTCCAAACCTTGCAGATTGATAAATGGACAGCATGTCACCACCATCAATTATAGTTTCATCTGTTCTCAAAACATCACCTCCTTCAAAACAACGATCAGACTCGACACTAACATTCAATTCTCCTTCTTTCTTTAGAGACCCACCTCCAGAATTTACAAACGTCACAAGATCATCTAGTTCAATAAACAAAAAATCAAAAATCAAAAATCAAAGGCACCTTCTCAGCAACAAATTATTTCACTTCCTCCACTATCTCAGAAGTAAAATTCATTCAATTAACCTAACACGAGCTATTTCATGTTCAATAATGAATCCATTCGACACATGTGGACATGACGCAACCAGAAAAAGAAAAATAGATTCAAAAGAATGGATATATTTATTTGCTTGTTTCAAGTAAAGAAACCTAGAATTGAACAGAAACAAAACCTGTAAAGTCGGTGGTGAGGAATCCTGATTTAATGAGTCTGGAACCCGAAACGCATAGCACCGAATCAACCGTATCGGCGTCGGCGTCGGAGTTGTCCATCACAGAATCTTGTTTTAATGGTTTTGAAATTATGGAGTTTGTAGTGAATCGATTTGACATAATTGCAATGTTTATATATTCAATTCGAAATTCAAAATTGCGAACCCCGCTTCTTTTTCTTTATTTTGACCGTTACATATAGGCTCCGGTTGGGCCATTTGGTATCTTCTTTTCCTAATTTATTTCTTTCTTTTATAAACCAAATGCAGTAATAAAGATTCATACTCAAAAGTGCAATAGAGAATGTTAAGCCCCCGTCCTGCAGGCTGTTTTCAGCTGTTTTTGTTTTTATTTTCTAAAAATGATTTCGAATTCGTGTCCTGTAAACCGTTTTTCATTTTATTTTCAGAAATAAAAAACAAAAACAAAAACAAAGTTTAAGTGTTAAAAGTGGAAATTTTGAAAAACAAAAAAAAGTTGTTTTCTGTATTTCAAATACAATTTCAAAAAAATTAACAAAAAAAAATATATATTTTTTTTTTTCTCTTGGACCAGACGAACTGGTATCTTCTTTCTTCTTCACCTTCTTTCTCCTCCTCTTTGCCGCCGATCGTCACTGCCCGCCGCCGGTCGTCACTCGCCGCTGCCTTCCGCCGGTCGCCGGTCGCTGCTGCCGTCTTCTTCTTCTTCCTCTTCCTCTTCCTCCTCCTCCTCCTCCTCCTCCTCCGCCGTCGATCGCTCCGTCTCCTTCTTCTTCTTCCTCTTCCTCCTCCGCCGATCGCTGCCGTCTTCCTCTTCTTCTTCTTCTTCTTCTTCCTCCTCTTCCTCCTTCGCTCGCGATTGGCGACCGATCTCTTCTTCTTCTTCTTCTTCTTCTTCTTCCTCTTCCTCCTTCGCCTCTCGCCGATCGCCGATTGCCACCGATCCCTCTTGCCGTCGCCGATCTGGTCTTCCTCCTCCTCCTCCTCTTCCTCCTCCCCCTCCTCCTCTTCTTCTTCTTCTTATTCTTCCTCTTCCACTGATAAGGGTTTTGTGTTAATTTATTAATTATATTTAAAAAATAGTTAATTATTTTAATTAATTTGTTTATATTAATTTCAATTTTCGAAAGTTTTCGATTTATCCTACCAGACGCGTTTTTTCCGTTTTTATTTTCAAAATACGGATTCCAGTAAATGCTACCAGACCCGTATTCGGAATTCAAAAATGAAACCAAAAACACTGTTTTCATTTTCATTTTTCTTTTCGAAAAATAAAAACAAAAACAAAAAACGGCTTGCAGGACGGGCAAGATTCAAAACAACAAAGGATCTCCACCAAAACGAACTCAATGTTTTGTTATTCTTTTTGAAAATTTTGTGATTTCCTTTTAAGGTTTATTCCTCTTAACATTATGATTAATATTTAGCAAGAGATTGAAAAAAAAAAAAAAATTAAATAACTAAAAAAAAAAAAAATTTAAATAGAAGACTAAAAGCGTGAAAGAAAGGATGAAAAGTGATCTGAAAAAATATTGTTATTTTTGGAATTAAGGGAGGTGTGTAGAGAAAATGATGACTTTTGTATTTTTATTATGGGTGTCAAAATGGGTGTAAAGAGAGATTTTATGGGTAATAATAATAATAATAATAATAAATTGAATAATAATACAAAATAATATAATATTATTTTGATATCACAATAAATAAAATGAATATGATATAAATTTAATTAAATAAAAATAAAATGTTATTAATTTATTATAATAGAATACCTCTAAAAATTAATTAATTTAAATGAAATATAAATAAATTAATTAATATTCTTGGAACTGGTTAGATAAATAATAATTAATTTAATAAAAATATAAATTATTATTTTAAGAAATTATATAGCAAATATTTTTTTTCTTATGGACAACAGTTGGGTACTGACCCTCTAATGGGGTGTTGCCATGTGGCTTTCATTCTTAAAAAAAAAAAAAAAAAAGCCACGTGACAATATCCCATTGTGGGGTCAGTACTCAAGTATTTTCCTTTTTTATTTTATAACATCACTTCTTATATGCCAATTGTATTATTCAACAAAATATTCAAATAAAAATCATATCAAATATATTTTTTAACTAATGGTATAAATACTTTTTTTTTTTTTTTTTTTTTTTAGTAATATTAATATAATTAAAGGATACAGATGTGAATTAATAACTCATAAAATAAATATGATAGCATACAGATTAAAGACTGATTAGTTGTTAATTAAGAAAACCAGAACGAAGATACTATAGTTTGGATCGAATTAGTGGGTTGAGTGTAATTATGTTAATGTCTTATAGAATGGGATTTAGAAAGACTGGGCTGAGTTGGGCTTGACAATAGACCGGCCCACTTACAGTGATTTGTTTGAAGTTGACCCACTCATTCAATATTGCATTGCATTTGCCTTAGAATAGTCCCCGTTTCCGGTGTGCAGTGTGCAGTGTGCTCATGCAAATGTAAGGCTGTTTGAGTTGGATTAGAATCAGATTGGTGTACAATTATTTCTTTGACTCTGCATTACTTAAAAGACCAAATACTTGAAAAAAAAAAGAAAAAAAAAAAGTGTGAGACTGTTATGAAAGAAATGAAGAACATGTGAAGATCAATTGAAGAACATATAATTGAGTGAATAAAAAATAAATGAAAAAAGAGATGAGAGATGTAGAGAATTACTTTTGAGATGTCTTGATATTTGATATATTTTGTAACCATTTACAAATAAGACAATCATATATATATATACAGGTAAACAACTGACCACGTGGCTTCATGGAAAGATATGCTGTAGAGTATATTAAGTAGTCAACTAAGTGGAAAAGCCATATATTGTATATTATAATAGAGACTTAATAAGTTTGGAATAATAACAAATTAAGTCTCAATTAAATGCAAAAATCAGAGGTTGTATTAGCTAATATGAGGAGCGATGCTGATGATTAGGCTGGCTCTATGGCTCTACGGCTCTACCCCTAAAATAACTCTGCCACTCATTTTTTAAAGATATTTAATTACTAATATAACTTATAAACGAAATTACTTTTATACTTAAATGATATTTCATTCCACTATTATTGAGTCTTCGTTTCATATCTCCGTTTCCTTTTGTCTCCTCGACCATCAAGCTCTTTGCTCTACACTAACAAAATCACAATTTTCATTCAAAATCTTGTATGGTTGGCAAAATATGGATCCAGATCCAACCCAGATCCAGATCCACAAAAAGACCCATTAAAACTGAAAGGGTCCAAACCCGACCCAGATTTATTAAATAATCACTTGGTTCGGTTTTGGACCTGACCCGATACTGTTTCGGGTTTTGCCCCGACCCATACATGACCCGATTTATGTTTGTTTTGACCCGGATTTTTTAACCCGATTTTTTGACCCGGATTTTTACAATCTAAATTTTTTGGGCCACAACTTTTTGGGCCTGAATATATATATATATTTTTACCAAAATTAATTAAACATAAATATCCAATTCAATTAAAAAGTTGAAAGTTTTACAAGCCCATTATAATTCTAATTTCTTAATTTATCCATAACACATTCATAACAGTCTCCAAATATTAATTTTTTACAACTCATCCAATTAAAAAAAAAAAAAAAAACATGTGAATGCTAATGACTCTTCCTCATCTATTATAATATATGAAAAGTGATCCGAAAAAATAGAGTTATTATTGGAATTAAGGGAGGTGTGTTGAGAAAATCACGACTTTTGTGTTTTTATTATGGGTGTCAAAATGGGTGTAAAGAGAGATTTTATGGGTGATAATAATAATAATAATAATAAATTGAATAATAATACAATTATTTTGATATCACAAATAAATATGATATAAATTTAATTAAATAAAAATAAAATGTTATTATAATAGAATAACTCTAAAAATTAATTAATTTAAATGAAATATAAATAAATTAATAAATATTCTTGAAATCGGTTAGATAAATAATAATTTAATTAATAAAAATATTAATTTTTTTTTTAAAGTATTACAAGAACTATTATAATAGGATTGTCGGGACCTACTCAAATAAAATAATACATATGCGGTCTAGATATTTACTCCCACAACCTCAGAAGAAAACTCCCTATATATGCTTGTAAATAAGTATGATGATATTTGAACGGATTGAACCTCTCGCCACTTATGTGGAAGAGAAGTGCACTACTAGCTCCACTAAGAGGTGATACGCGTGAAAATATTAATTATTATTTTAAGAAATAATATAGCAAATATATATTTTTATTTTAAAACATCACTTCTTATAAGAAAATAAACCGATTATATTATTCAACAAAAATATTCAAATAAAAATCATATCAAATATATTTTTTAACTAATGGAATAAATACGTTTTTTAAGTAATATTAAATACGATATCATAATATCATACGGATTAAAGACAAATCAGTTGTTAATTAAGAAAACTAATTGTTTGATAGGACAAATTTACTTTCCTATCAAGTTTTATTCAGTTTTGTACTTTTCCTTTTCGTAACTAAAATAAAAAAACGAAACTAAAAGTAGAATATGCAGAATCTCATCTTTCTGCTATTTTTTCTCTTATACTGATCAATTAAATATACAAGAGATCTAGATAGAGGTGGAAATGGATAACAACAATGTCTTCGGTTCAGGGTTTTCTTCGTCTTTAACACGAGGTAAGTTCTTTTATTTTTTGGTTCGAAATTTATATTGATTTTTGTTATTTAATCGATTTGTTTAGCTTTGTTTACAACCCTAACCGATCCTCGATTGACTCTGTTCTTTTGGCTATTATTTTGTTGGATTTACATAGTTATATATATATAGTTTCAGTGATGAATGAATAATTTGGGTAATTGTTTACTGCTAGGAGAAGGAACCTGCAAATCGTGATGCTATTTGTAGTTTCATCCATTTTATTTGTTTATTTTAGATAATTGATTTGCTGAATGTTGTTAACAATTTGTCGTTTTTGGAATTGTGTCAACTCATATGGAGTAAGATTGATAGGGAGATTTCTCCACAAGCACATAATGATAATAGTATGGTGTCTTGAACGATGTCTTAATGTAGAAATCATTAATTTATATGCTGTATTATGCTATTGCTTATAGTACTTTTAGTGGCGGAATATTTAAGAATTTGATTCTAATTGTCCTGTGGTTGGTTTAATTTTAATTTAGTTCATCATAATATTTTAAAATCCTTAAAAGTGACTAATGGAGTGACTGTGTTTATGCTTGAGATCTACAAACCCCAGTCCTTATGTATTGATTCAATTTAATTGGAGGTGTTGAGTATGGTTGTTGGGTTCTGATTAAATAGATGATTTTGGTGTTTCTGGAATGGATTAATTGAATTAAGCATGATTGCAGATTGTTTAAACTTCAAAGTCCTGAAATCAAATTGCTACACGATGAGACCAGCAGAGAGGGCAGATAGGAGGTCTCTATTGAACATAGACAACCAGCCGGAGGAATCGAGTGCCAATAAGTTAGCAGCTAAAGTTATGAAAAGAAAGCTCGAAGAAGATGATAATTCAAGTAAACAGCAAGATGTTGGAAGCTCAATAAGGTAAATTTGCATCTTGTGATTGTTTTCTTTTTTCCCCTTACATAGATTTTTTAAGATAATAGTTCTCCATTTGGAAATATTTTTGCTCAAATAAATGCCAACTCTTATATGTCTCTTTGCAGTTCCAAAAATTGTGCTTTATATTTATTTTTTATTTTTTATTTTTTATTTTTTGTAAGAAAATTTTAAGATAAAAGAAGAAAAAGATGATTTGTTCTTGATTCAGTATAAATCATTGACCGTTTGCTCTTCAATTTTAATTATCTTTTTATACCGCTAAGAATTTAAGTTGTAGAAGTTGTTGTCTTATTATTTATTTAATTCCTTTTTAACTTCTTTTTTCAATTTTCTAGATATGTGGTTCTGGATCTAGCTGTCCACAAAAAGAAGGATGATGATGGTGATTTGCATCTAGTTCAGAAGATAATGCAGAACAAGCAAAATACTATATCTGGTCAGGCAGATGATGAATACGATTTTGAAGATTGTCCCAGTGGAAAGTCTTGGAAAAAGAGGAGAGGAAATGATAACAACGCTTCAGAAAAAGCTATGGCAAAGCGTATCTGCACTCAGCAGGACCGATGCCTCTTTTGCTTTGAGAATCCAAACCGATCTAGACATCTTGTTGTGGCTATTGCAAATTTTACTTACTTGATGTTGCCATGGTGGGAGCCTGTTGTGCCTGGTCATTGCTGCATCTTGCCCGTGGAGGTAGGTAATCTTAATCTAGTGGCTTTTAATATGATGTTGCATTTTCATACGGGTTTGTTTTTCTCTTGCGGTTGCTCATTATTAAATTTCAACTCATAACTTGGAGGAAATTTCAATGTTTTATCAAGTGGAACATTTCTGAAATTTGATTAATCCCATAACAATAATGTGAAACCGGTACATTTTTTAAACGATGAAATTCTAAATAATTTTGAACAAAATATGGAGTTGCTTAGAAACTTCAGGAAACCAAATTGTAGAATGACTTTATTTTTTTGTAACAAAGGGAGGAATTTATTTCTTATCACATTAGTTGATTGTTGTATGAGGAATTCTATTTTTAATGAATTTTTTTTGCCTTGGCAGCATGAGTCAGCCACAAGAACCGTTGGCAACAACGTGTGGGATGAAATACGCAACTTCAAAAAATGTCTCATTATGATGTTTGCAAAACAGGAGAAGGAATTAGTGTTTCTCGAAACAGTGATGGGTATGGCACAACAACGGCGTCATTGTTTGATTGAGTGCATTCCCTTGCCGCAAGTAATTGCAAAACAGGCTCCTCTCTATTTTAAGAAGGTTAGATTTCTTCGTTTATTTTCACTTTCTACAAGCTCTTTGCAGATCTATAAATACAAGTTTTCTGAAAGAAATTTCGTTTCAGGCAATCGATGAAGCTGAAGAAGAGTGGAGCCAGCACAATGCCAAGAAACTCATTGACACAAGCCTGAAAGGCTTGCGGGGTTCAATTCCGAAGGACTTTCCATACTTTCATGTTGAATTTGGTTTAGATAAGGGTTTTGTCCACGTGATTGATGATGAAAAACAGTTTAAAAGCAGCTTTGGCCTTGATGTCATAAGAGGCATGCTACAGCTACCAGAGGAGGACATGCACCGCAGTCAGAGACACGAGTCCGTGGCGGCACAAAAAGCTGGCAGTGACAAAATTTGTTCGAGATTGGGAATCATTTGACTGGACAAAACAACACAACTGACTAGATAGTGATTTACACTTTTACAGCATTCAAAATTTTCTTTAAATGTAGCCTGGCCATTATTATTTGTGATGCCAGAACAGTTATGAGATTGATAGAGAGATTTGTCCACAAGCACAGAGAATAGTATAGGAAATCACAGATTTAGCTATAGAATGTTCAGTTTATGTATCTTGTTCTCTATTGTCTTGACAATGTTTTGCAATCTCGCAATTGAGAGATAACATCAAAGAAGACATAAATAACAAGAAAGGACACTTCAAGGACAGCAGAAGCTGGCAATGGCTTATGTTCATCGATGCACTTGAGTACTCATTGATTAGCATTTCCACAACTATAAGCAAACTGGGCAACCACTAAATCTAAAAGAGAGAATCATTATGTGGAGAGATTGGAGAGAAAGTAAACTACAAAGAACTAGTAGCTGATTTTATAGCTAAAACTGGGAAATATTAGATTTCCATTGTATACAGATTAAACAACCTAGAAGAAAGGGGAATAATCCTGGAGTCGAGTCTGTTTTCCGTATGCCATGAACTATCTAAAGAACAAAATCACCCTTTCTTCTTTCCTTAAATTAATACATATTCGGACATGGTTGCAGTTGCTTGAATGGTATATACAATCTAGTAGGGAGGAGTAATCAGAGGTTACCTTCTAGAATACAGCTTTCCTTCGGCATCATCCTTTATGATATCGCAGAGGGTATCAGGAAAATCAATAGGCCATAATACTACATCACTTCCTGTGAGAATCATCTTCGACAAATGATCAGCTGCTCTATTAGTTTCACGAAAAGAATGAGAAACCCTAGACGCTTCAAAGCTTTTTAGAAGTACCCAGATGTGCTTCAAGCAACTTCCAGCTTTTGCACTGAAGGACTGCTTTTTGTTTATGGTTTTCACAACACTCTGTGAATCAGACTCCACCCATATCACTTTGATCCCCAGGTTGGAGGCTAGAACAAGGCCCCTCCATACAGCCCATAGTTCGACTAAGAATATATCATCACAATGAGCTTTAGAGACAAAGGCGCATATTGGTTCACCCATGTGATCGCGGAGCAAACCCCCAAAACCAGCATTATGCCGATCAACAGATCCATCGGTATTCAATTTTGTCCATCCAGACTCCGGCTTTTTCCATCTACACCACATGATTGATCTGACAAAGCCATGCCATTTTGCAAGGTTGACCTTTGCTATTTGGTTGAGGCGACCAGGTAAAATCATCCCGTTATTGTTCTTGTTCGGCATTGATGAGTACTTCTGCCTGGTCCTTGCCTCCAAAGCAAATGCTTTTAGTTCCTGTTCCCTGATCTTGTGCTTCTTCCCTTGGAGGTGATCCTCCAAGCATCTATTACTTGATGTGTTTATTTGGCAAAGAGCGCAGCTCCACTCCCGAGCTTTCTTTACACCGGTTGGCCAAGTACGATCCCTTCCTGAATAGTCAGACCTAATCGTCTCCAAAGTTTCCTACCACAGGTAAAAAATGAGAAGAACCAAATCCCATCACATACCCATAGCATCATTATTTTAAAATGAAAACGAAATTGACCTTCAATCGTGAAAGCAGTAACTTCACCTACTCATGGCTTGTCTAAGCAACTGTTCAGATTAAAAAAAAAAATGTTTCTTTAAATCATTTCCAATTTGTACCATCAGATTGCAGCATTTTATAATTTGTTAACAAGATTGACTTTTGTATTGGCATCCTAGAGAAGATTATGATCATCATGGAGTAGCTTATGATGTTCAACTAGGTATTGCTTTACCATTGCACCTTATGAGTGAGGCCTCAAGTATGGCTAATATAGGCAACTCTAGCAAATTATGCAGTTGGTTAACAATGAGGTGAAAAAGCTAACCTGACAAATGATGCGTTTTTCCAATTCTTTTGGTCCATTTTCAACATTATTCGTGTCAGCAGTCATGTCGGCAGCATCTGGGATGCAGGCTTCAAAACCCTGCTTCTTCAGGACGAATAAGATATTCCCCATTTGCAATTTGTCAACAAAGTAAGCCCTGATGACGTGGTGGTAGAAGAATGAAGCACCGTGAAAGGGCAGCACAAGCAAGATGATAGCCATAGCCTTCAAATACGGCCAAGCTGGAATACTATCACCAAAAACAGATCAAGCAAAAAGGGTTAACGAAATTTTCTGAGCAGAAGAATGAATCAAAGTACTCCATAGTCCATACACACATGCACATTACACTCACAATGCAGTTCAAGCTTAAGACTGTTTGGATACTAGAGAAGCCATGTTTCTAAATGTCTTTCTGTTAATTTCAAAACTAACATGGTTATCAGCAATTGATCGGAAACACACTATGCCAACAGCCAACAACCAATTCACATCAGTTCTTCAAGCTCGATTGATCAAGGACTTGACATTCACTACTCACTACTCACTACTCACTACTCAGTACTCACTAGCATGGATTAATTTAAATACAAAGCAATAATACATAAAATTTGTAAGGAAAAGGAATAACATTAACTTCCATACTTCAAACAGGTGTGAAATTTAGTTCAGGCAGACAAAGAAACATACATTCGAAGAAAAAAACAGAATAAAGCTCATAAAATCCATCATGAACTAACTAATATAAGCTAATTTGATATAAATAGAAACAAACTCAATAACTCTACAAATGTCAAAGAGCCCACAAATACCATTTCAAGAACTCTGCAAGCACCATCTCCAAAACTAGAATCAAAGTAAAAAGAACCCAGCAAGTAAGACATTGCTGATTTCTCAAGTATGAATTACTCTCAATAGCCCGAACCGAAGCATACCTGTAAACAAAACAAAACCAAAAAAATAAAAAACACCCTTTTAAACAGATTCTAAAAAGCCCACTAAGTAAAATATAAATAAAAAATTTAAATTAGAAAAAAAGAAGGAAACCACTCACAAGGGGTAAACCAAAGTAAGGGAAGGCCTGCAAATATGTGAAAACAAAAGAAACATAGATCAAAAAAATCATATAACAGGAGAAGGAATCTATACAATAGATGAAGATTTTGACATACCTAGAGAGAAAATTCAAAAGCTTTACCAATACCCAGAAGAAGAAACCTCCCCAAGAGCCCATTCCTCAAACTCCAACCTCTCTTCTCTTCTCTTCTGTGCTTTTTTTCTTACCTTTCCCTTTCTTTTAGTACTGCACATGCCATTAATTTCTCTTTTCTATTTTTTACAGTTATATTTTGGGAAGTATTTCTCAGTTCGTGTTTTGATCAGCAGAGCAGATAAATTACCATGTCCGCAGATTTGCGGATTGATGTCTTGTCTGAGAAATCGGGCTATGTCGTTTCAAAAGTAGAATTGACGACACAATTCTTTAGATTAGTAGTTGGTGAAAAGTCGTAACATGGACTTAAAAAGAAACAAAGTCATGGATAAATCAAGACGGTAGACGATAAATATAGGCTTGTGAATTGTAGGAGAAAAACTTACATGAGACCGTCTCATATATGATGCTGTGAGACGGATCCAATAAAATAGTGACATCTGTCACAGTTTTAAAACTTAAATTTTTATATTCTTTCACCGATAATATAATGACAAGTGGCAGAGTAATTAAAACAAAAGTTTTACATTTTCTTCTCTCCCCCACTTTATAACGTATTTTCTCTCACCCTTGATCACTTTCTCACGCCACAATCAGTCTCTCTGTCTCTCATAAATTTACTTTCTTCTACCTCATTTTTTTTTTCTCTTGCTCTCCTAATTTCAACTTCATCTAAGCAAAAAAAAAAAAGGAGAATTTTTTTTTTCATTTTTTTATTTGAAATATTAAATTAGTCTGAGTAGATTCAGATAAATTGGTAGCAATTGGTTTGTGTTTGTGAGATGCAGATTTATCATTTGGTGTCCTCAACATTGAAAAGATTAAAATCAAATAATTATATATTAACTGGAAAACAAAGAGAAAAATAAGAAGAAATCAAATTATATACTATTTGTAAAACAAAGAGAAAAATAAGATGAAAGAGAAGTTACTATTGAAATCTTTTTAATCTTCAGGGAGTGAAAAGAATGAGAAGTTTAAAAGAATTCGAGAAATGAATGTCTGGTGAGGAAGAGGAACTGTCTGGAAAAATAGAAGGGAAAATTGGGATTTTGAGGAAGACGAGCGGTCTGTGGAAGAAAAAAAAAGGGAAAATAAGAGGAATAAATTTGGAAATCAAATTGATTTGGTGAGAAGACGTGTATAAGGGCAGAAGAAAAAGTTGAACTTTTGTTTTAATTACTCTGCCACTTGTCATTGTATTATTGGTGAAATAATATAAAAATTTAAGTTTTTAAAACTGTGACAGATGGCACTATTTTGTTGGACCCGTCTCACCAACATCATATATGAGACGGTCTCATAGAAGTTTTTCTCGAATTGTAGAGTGGAGGTCTGTTGGAAATTCGAGAAATTTTTTTATTGTTGCTTGTTTACTGTACACTTCCCCAAAAAAATAGTTTTTAAGTAACCCCACCAAAATTGGATAAAAACGTTTATATATTGTTAAAATCTTTCTTTTTTTATATTTTTTCTTAGATAGGAAGTAAAGTATTTGTAAGAAAACTACTGTTGATGTCTCCCTATCCTCTCCCTCTCTGGTTTTGGAATTTTAAGTGATTTAAAATCAGTAGAAAGTATCTTCTATTTAAGGCATGATTTGAATGGTCAAAAATGGAAGTTGAATTTAGGGTAATTTGTAAACTAAAACAAAATCTAAACCAATACTGGTAGGTTGAAATCTTGGAGTAAATGAGGTATATGATCCAAATAATCTTACAATTGACTTCCAAAGACACCTTTTTTTTTTTACAATATCTATTAATTCGGAACCGGGTTTTTTTTTAAAAGCTTTCGTCATTAGTAGGATTTGAGCCACTCACTTGGAAGTCATTTGTCCAAGCCCCAAGCTCGTCTATCTACCAACTGAGTTACACGGTTACACCCCTGTTGACACCAAATACTCACTTTAATTATATTGACTTCAAATATGTGTATATACATATATTATATATAAACTATAGTTATTATGGATTTAATGGTAAAACATAATTTGTTATTTTACTGTTTACATTTTTTTTTTCATAAAAAAAAATAAAAAAATAATGTTGACCGATGTCGGCAAAGTTCAACAAGCTCATGAAAACTAAAGAGATTTGATTGATATGTTGTGTGGACTGTGGAGTAAAAAAGCACCAAGTTGACGCATGAAAGAGCAATTATAGAATAGTATAACTAAACTTCATATGTTTGTTGTATACGAAGAAAAAGATAGATGTTGACAAAACAAAACGTCTGGTTTTTACATCAACACTGCCAAGTCTTTGTTATTCTCATATGTATTTCCTTAGCTATTAAGTCAAAAAAGATTTAATAGCATTGGACTCCCCTGCAATGTTCGCAAAATCGCAAACTGCCCCCTGAATGTTTTTCTTCGGCGGTAAACCCTTCGAACTATTGGAAATTGGTAATACTGGACGCCTGGACGGGATGGGGACGGAACCCTAATTCCATTTGATTTTTCTTGCACATGCACTTCACGTGTATAAGTACAATGGGTATTTTTGTCTTTTCTCTGTTAAAAATAGGAATATTAAAAAAATTAAATTAAATTAAAATCTCTACCAAAAAACACAAAGAACAAATAATAAAAATAAAAAAACTGTTGGTTCCCGTATAATTTTTAAAGATAACAAACATTCACTCAATCTATTCACTCATCTTCTCCACCATCATCTCCACCCAAACCATAGCCACCAGGCCCACCACCAATCCACCGAAACCCATACAATCTCACCACTCTCTCTCTCTCTCCCACCATTCTTTCACCACTGCCTCTCTTTTTCACCACCGTCTCTCTCTCATCACCACATCTCTCTCTCTTTCACGAGTCACGACCGCCTCTCTCCGATTTCTCACTCTCTCGATCTCCGGTCCTTCTTTCTCCGATCTCTCACTCTCTCGATCTCCAATCCTTCTCTCTCCATCTCTCTCTCTCTCTCTGTTCGTTTGGAAGGTTGGATACTTGGATTTGTGTTTGTGTTGTTTATTGGTGGCTAGTTTATGTTATTTGTTTTCTGGAGATGTTGTTTTTGGAGATGGGTATTGATTTTGGTGTGGGTGGGTGTTAATTTCTAGAGATGGGTGTTGATTTTGGTGTGGGTTGGTGTTAATTTCTGGAGATGGGTGTTGATTTTGGGCTTATAGGTTCTGGGTTATGTGGTGTTGTTGATTATTGATTTGGGGGTTATAGGTTCTAGGTTTTGCGGTGTTGATTTGTTCTTTGTTATTTTGGTGGAGATCCAGATTGTTTGAAGAGTGATTTTTGCAATATTAATTTTTGGATTGTTGGAGATCCAGATTGTTCTTTAAGAAATAAATTGCAGATTGGATCTCTCAAATATTAATTTTTTTTTCTAATTAGGTGGAGATCCAGATTTGATCTCCACCGTTTAGATCATAAAATAAACGGTGGAGATCAAATCTGGATCTCCTCATTTAAATTTAATTTAAAAAAATATTATTCCAGTTTTGCATTTACATGTGTAAGGCACGTGACAAGAAGATGACGGAATTAGGGTTCCGTCTCTATTCCGTCCAGTATTGCCAATTTTCAACAGTTCGAAGGGTTTATTGTTGAAAAAAAACAGCAGTGAACACTTCTGCGGGCGAACACGGGGTGGGGGTGGGTGGGTGGGTGGTCCAGTGCTATTAAGAAGATAAGTTGTTGTCCTTATTATTAGGAAACACTGGCCCATGAATGGTACTGACTTGAAATAGCATCCTTTGATTTCTTGATTTGACTCTCCAGAACTATTCATTCATTCAATGCTTTATTTAGGCAGGACTCAGGAGCTAGCAAAGCAGTGAAAATTGTAGTAGTAAAAGTAGAAGTATAAAACCCTTGTGTGCTTCTAAACTCTACTCCAATTTAAAGTTAAAAGAGAATGTTTTGAGAATATATTCACACTAAATATTTTTCCACTCCAATGTTTCATACTAAACTCTACTCCAAAACAGCATCTTCCCAAATCCCAATAAATTTCCTAATAAATTAAAGATTAATATCCTAATAAATAATTTTATGTCATAAAAAATTACTCACATTATTTTTTCCTAATTTTTTCACCTAATATTATTTAATTTATTTATCTCATTAATTTTCACTTAATTATTTCAACTAATTGTTTTTACATAAATTGGGTCACGTGCTACACTCCCATTGATGAGATCAGTATTTTGTATACTAATTGGTCAGTATCCAAGCATTATTTATTTTCTCCTGTACAAACTTAAATTATTAATACAAGTTTAACATTATTTTAATATGTATTTAATAAGTAAATTAAATAAATTAAATATGTATATCAATATGGGTGTTATTTTAAAGATCTCAACGAGATCTTTCTAATGGTATAGTTTTTGGGAATACATATCATTTAATTAAGTATAAAAAAGATTAATTAAAAAAGATAATTAAAAAATAAAGAAAAAAAATTGATGATGTGATGTTGTCAGAATTAAAAAACAAACAAGAAAAGTGGGTTGGGCGTTGAGGAACAGTGCATCTTCATACCTAGTGGTGCACTGTTACTCAACACACATTTTTTTTCTTGGACAAATCAAGATGAAGCAACGTTGGAGAGCCCAAAAGTGAACAGTACGCTTTATGTTGAAGTTAGCATGGCTTTTGAAGCATCGTTGGAGTTGCTCTTATAAGTGATATTAGGGCCCTGTTTAGGGATGTTGGTGTGTGTAAGTGCCAAGCTATTCCCCGTAATGGCAATATTCTGGCTCATCACTTAGCGTCCTTGGCCTCCTCTTCCAGTTTGGAGAGTTGTTGGCTGGATACCAGCCCTCTGTGTTTTTTTCCTTCTCGTTAATTCATGTTGTTTTATTCAAAAAAAAAAAAAAAAAAAAAAACCCTTGTGTGCTTGGCACATACATTCGTACATGCTTATTCATCATCGTATACATAAACCATGCATCTCATACTGCGACCAAAGCAATCAAATGTAAATTAAGGTGTCGTTTGTTTTTCACATCTTAAGTCATAAGTCTCAAATTAAGTGGATTTTTTCCGTTAGTTTTTCAATTTGTATCTTAAATTAAAAAGTTAATTTTTTTGACTTTTCACTTATTAAATAAGTTATATTTAACACATTAATATAAATTTTCTAATATAACCCCATATGAGACAATACCTCCTCCATGGATAGTGAACGGAGGATGCTAACCGGCCTCCTCTCAATTAATGGGAGGAGGTTGCACTTCCTCCCATTCATTTTAATGAAGGAGACACCTCTAAAATTGACAATGGAGACCATTGGCGTCCTTGGAAGAGGTCGTTCCTGACTTCCTGTCAGAGGAGGCCTCCTCTTGAGGAATCGGCGAAGTAGGACACCTCCTTCCTCACCAGTTTTTTTTTTTTAAAAAATAAAATATTAATTTCATTCTTGAATAATATTATTAAATTATTATTATTATTTATTTAAAATAATATTAAAATTCATTTTAAATAATAATAATATTATTAAAATAAAAATAATTAAAATCAAATGAAGGATATAATAGTAAAATGAAACCACTTAAATATTAAGTGAAAACATCCACACTAAAAAGACAAACAAGTTAGAGGGTCTTAATGATTTAGACCTATTAAGTATTAAGGGTGCGTTTGGCACGGAGATGGTACAAGACAAGGCGGGACGAGACGGGACATGACATGCTGTTCTGTATTGTGTTTGGAAAGTCTAGAACAGAACTGTTAACTGTACTGTTATGCGTTTAGTATGACTGGGACAGGACGAGACAAGAGGTTCAAATGACCAGAGCACCTCTATTGTAGGGTTTAATGTTTGTTACAACATAATAGTGATAAATGGAACAGAACAAATCAATATTTATTTGATTTTGTTAAATAAATATATTTATATATCATATTTAACAAAAATAATAATATTGTGAATGAAAAATATTCTTAATTAATAATTTTATAGGATTATTTTTGACAATTTCCTCATTTTTTGGTAAGAAAAATCCATATTATCCAAACCGAAAATTCAAAGTAGAATGATTTTTTTTTTTTATAAAAAAATTCATCTACTTATCATTAATTAATTTCGTTTTCTCACTTATTAACTACATATTTTATCTTTAAAAAGAAAAAACATTAACAATCTCTTACAAACTTCAAACTTGGATCTTATATTGGTTTCACAATTACATTTATCTACAAACTTTAAATAAAATAAAATAAAATAAAAACATTATATTATGCATGTACAAGCCCAAATTTGGATCTTATTTTGATTTCACGATTACATTAACAATCTCATACACACTCTTATATATTTACGCGTAACTAGGAGCATTAGAAGGTAATAACAGAGGAGCTGCTGCTGGCATTGCACTTGGAATCGAAGCAAATGCACCATCACAGAAGAAGTTAGAAGAGAATGTGAAGTTGGCCAAATTAGGCAAACAACAAACACCATCAGGCACAACACCACTCATCAAATTATGTGCCAAATTCAGCTGCTCCAAAGATTGTTCTTAGGAATGTGAATCCCAGTAACATCAGCAGTTGGCTTCCCAAATCCAATGCCATAACCATTTTTGATAGTGTTCCCTCATGTCATCTAATTCAACCCTGGTGCTCCTCGCTCTATTCCAAATCTGCGAAGATTCCCTAATCTATTCTCTATATATGGCAAGACAGTGCTCCATTTTTTAGTGGAAACACAGCAAGTCCTGCACATTAGTCTGCATACAATCAACTCATTTGCATACCACAGGCAACCATGTGAACATATATTGCAATGCATTGCTAAATGTACAAACTAATGTAGCACACCAAAAATTAATGAAAGAGAAAGCATATAGCCTACTAATTTTGAGGATCTAGGAGTTGAAATTTATCATTGAAGTCAAAGCAATGAAAACAACATATTAAGAAATTTTAAGAAATTCATCAGATATGTGAGACAACAACAATAAAAACAACAAATTAAGATGCAAAAGAATACAGTTCATAGATGAGATATACTCGAGCAAATAAACAATTGAAGGGACAAGGAAATAAAGCTGGATCCAGCTACAAAATCATGTTAAAACATTCATGATTCATCGAATAATTATAATGTTGGTTATGTTGAATTTATTAACTTTTAAAGTGAATCCCCCTGCACATTTTAAGCAACAATAATGTGAAAAAAAAAAAAAAAACCATCTTTATCAAAATCATACAAGTTGGGAACGAACAACGCAAGCAACGGAAATTTCTGCAAACTGGGTCACTTTCGGGGTCAAAAGCCAATCCAAGTCACTCATCCTTTAGCAAAACACATATAAATTAACAAAAAATTCAAATTAACGAATAACAAGCAATAGAATTCGAACCAAAACCATGGATTTTTTTTTTTTGATAAGAAACAACATAGATAGTTTCAATCAATTAAACCAATATATATATAATTAATGACTGGCACTAAAAAAAGAAGAAGAGGGAAATTGAACCTGGAAGTTCCAGAAGTGAGAACCAATGAAGTTTGCGAAACCTCCGAGTTGTACGGTCACAACTTCTCTCATTCTTGACCTACCAAGAAGCTTGTGGTGTGTTTCGAGGTCGGAGTTCAATTCTTAAAAACAAAACCCAGTCGCGGCGAAACGCAGAAAACACCGGGCACCACGAAACCCAGCGCCGATTGGGTTCGATTCTTTCTCTTCTTTCAGAATGGGTTTGATTTGGGTGTTGGTGGTGCTGGGTTTGATTTCGTGGAGAGGTTTTGGGTGTTGTTTCGGTGGTGGGGTTGCTCCGTTGCTGGGTCTTCTCCAGAGATGAACGAACGAACGAAGGAGAGAGAGAGAGATGAAGGAGAGAGAGAATGAGATGGGATTCAGGTGATGTATTATGTATATATATGGTTTGTAATTTTTAGAAATATGAAGGGTAAAAGCGTCTTTTGGACACTTGTCCCATGCAGTTCCGTGTGGGACAGATTTTTGTGATTTCTATCCCACTTTGTCCTATTCAGTCCCACCTTAAAGTCACGCCAAACATGGGACAAGAACGAACTGTCCTACATTGTCCCGTCCCGTCCTGTGTACCAAACGCACCCTTAGTGCTATTTCCACAAAAATTATTAAGTTGGTACCGGTTCTAAAAAAGGGGGAGTAAAAAGTGCTAAAAAAAATTGGGCCCTAATCAAATATACCGCTTCTCTCATGTTACTAAAAAGCACTCGTGATCCATTCGTGAGTCACATGTATATTTGGTGATTCATTCATGGCTTAATGAAAGTGTCCTTTACCCATGGCCCCAAACACGTCTACTAAATTAAGAGAGACCAATGCTTATATACAAATCATAGACCTCACTCACTAGCTATGTGAGATGTGACAGGTACAGCTGCTTGATTATCTGGGAGACTTCTTTTTTTAATAAATAAAGTCAAGCCAGAAGAGTCTTGCATCATAAGGATCATGAAGCATCCCAACTAAGTTGGCACCCAACAAAAACCTTAGCACTGTGTTTGGTATGAGGGAAAGATAGATAGAGGGAGAGAGAGGGTTGGAGGGAGAAAAGAGGGGACAGGAGGGAGGAGATCTTCCTATGGGCCCACCATATTGGATCCGCCCAATGATGGGCGGATCACAATGGAGGGATAGTGATGGGGGCCAAAGACAAAAATGCCCTTCATTTTTATACTACTCTTCAATTTTTAAAGGGCAATGTAGTAATTTTATAAATTATATACCAATCCATCCATCCAACCCTTTTTTTAATACCAAACAATATGTAGGATATATGTTATCCTCTTCATCCCTTCTACTCTCTCTCTCTCTTAATTCATCCATCCCTCATACTCTCCCTTCCTCCTACCAAACATAGCGTAAATCATGTGCACGTAACTCTCCAAACCGACCAATATTATTACTGAAACAAGGAAAAAACAATACAAAGGATCCGGAACAAAAAGAAAAACAAAACAACCAAAAACAATTATTTTTCCCACAAATTTTTTTTGGGAGACTGAATAAACAAAGAAAGAAAGATTTGCTTGTTGTGATAGATTCTATATATCTAAGGTTTTCTTTATAATGCATATGTAGAACAATAATTTTCTTTCCCATAATATGTACCATTGCAGAGGATTGGAACCTTGATGACCAGCTCTTGGAGAGAGAGAGAGAGAGTTGAATTAGGATAAGTTAACATCAAATATTAAAAATTTTATACTATTGGATAGGTAGGCCGTGTGTCACAACTTGTATTTCATAGTTGGCTCCATAATTGAACCACCGAATTTGGAGGTCGGCAATAAATTTTTTCATAGTACATTACCATTTCCTCGTCTTCTTCACCACATTTTAACACATTACCCTTTTCTTGTCTTCTTTACCACGATTAGGCTTTTAACGTTTGATGTCCAAGATTGAATTGAATTATGTTGGGATTGTATAATGACACTCGATTCTTCGACCTATGTATTTCATATATTGGAGTGTCTATTCGGTTTGGTTTAATTCGATTCTAGACACTAAAGATAACATTGGTAAAGTTGGGGTGATTTCGATTCCATTCAAAAAATTTGCATTTGTAGATGAGTAAGATGCTTCCAATTCTGACCCACAAGTTAGGTAGTCAGAGCATGATAGATTTGTGTGAACTCTGCTTTGTATGCGTTTTCTCATTAATGATGAGAGACAGTCCAAATTCAAACAGTACATATATAATGTTTACAACAAAAGGAAATTGAGACAACAAAAGTAAATAATATTGTAATGACTGTGCAAGACTGGATCTAGTTGCATAGAAGTTGAGACACGATTTGCATGGTTGGTCTACACTGTGGATTCACATCTAAGCATAAAAAGGCCACCTCTATGACGGATTTCAGTTTGTTCTCAACTTCAAGCGAAGGTGGTGGAATTCGTCCATCTAACACTTCATTGAGTCCTATGTTCGTATTGCCTGCAGACGAAGTTGAAATCGAGAAAAGAAAATCTTTTGGATGATTTCCTTTGATCACTTCCAATTAACACTCCAAAGCTGTAAACGTCACATTTTTCGGTTACCTTCATTGTGTAAGCAAGCTCTGCAAAAATATGTGATCATGTGACATAGTCAATCAATTATATAGGAGTAACTTGTAAGCCTACAATAATGAATGAATTATATACCTGGTGCAATATAACCATAAGTGCCTGCAAGTTCAGTCAAATTGAATGAGTCTACTTTAAGAACCTTAGCAATGCCGAAGTCTGAAACACAGGCTTCATATTCTAAATCCAACAATATATTCTTGCTTGATATGTCTCGATGAACAATTGGTGGGTAGCAATCGTGGTGCATGTATGACAAGGCATCAGCCACACCTCTTATAACATTCACTCTCCTGCTCCAGTTCAATTCTGCTGCTGCTCCTTCATTGCTCAAGATTGTGGCCAAGCTACCCCTTTCAATGTACTCGTAAACTAGATACGAGTACCGAGCATGTGAACAAAAGCCATACAATTTCACAATATTTCGATGTCGTATCTCTGAGAGTGCTCTTATTTTACTTGCAAATTCTTTCGGATACGTCGTCTCACTCCCACTGACATGCAACGAGTGCAACTTTTTAACAGCTACAATATCCCCGGATGGCAACTCTGCTTTGTAAACACTTCCAGATGCACCTTTTCCGAAGCAATAATCTACATCAAAATTCATTGTTGCCTGTATGATAGCTTCATGCATGATTCTTCCATCAAATGTCAGTATCGAAAATGTTTCTTGATTGTTTGCATTGTTTGGTTCTTCATGAGAGCCTCTCTTCCTCCTTAGAAAAGCAACTAATATTCCAATCAACCCAATTGAAAGAGCAAGTGTTCCAAAAAGAAGGAACATGATTTTCCTTGCCTTTGTAAAGCCATGCCTGTGTGACACCGGAACATTACAATGTTGCAGTCCGCTAACATTACCACACAATCCTTGATTCCCTTGTAATTCTTCTATTGAAGCATCTTGAAACGCTTTGTTGTTAGGAATTGGACCACGCAACTCATTATAAGAGATATCCACAATTGACAAGCTATGCATATCTTCAAAATTTATTGGAATTAAACCAGAGAGGTTATTGTGTGACAAATTCAACATCACCAAGCTCTTCAAATTGCAGATTTCAGATGGTATCTCACCTTTGAGCAAGTTATGACTCAAATCTAGATCTGTTAGTTGATTTAACTTCTCCAACTGAATTGGGATTTCTAGACTCAATCGATTGCAACTCAAATTCAAGTAATGCAATTTCGACAAGAGGTCTAGAGTTTTAGGAATTGAGCTGCTCAATGTATTTGTAGACAAGTCTAGGTACTCAAGCTCGGTGAGGAAGCCAAGCTCTCTGGGTATTGAACCAAAAAATTTATTCCCATTCAAAATTAGCCTGTTCAGAGATGTCAACCTTCCGATATCGATTGGAATGTCCCCAACTAAATGGTTGAAAGAAAAGTCAATGATTCCTAGGTTAGTTGCGTTTCCGATCTCAGGAGGTATGGTTCCACTAATATCATTCCCAGTCATTCTGAGATCGCGTAACTGAGGGCACTTTCCTCAATTTGATGAGATTTGGCCATAAAATTTGTTATGGCTGATATCTATGAAAGTCAGGTTTGGATAGATACCAAAATCTTCAAAAATGTTTCCAATGAATTGGTTTCCATCCAAACGAACCCTAACCAAGCTTGTACAATTTTTCAAGCTTGTTGGTGTTGGGTCAGAAAAATGGTTGTCAAATATCGACAATTTTTGGAGTGATCTACTTCGGCAAATATCATGGGGTAAATAACCAATGAAAGTGTTTTCAAATAGTGCGAGAACAGTCAACTTCGTTAAATTTTCAAATATTGGAGGAAAGGAGCCAGAAAGGTTGTTTGAACTTAAGGACAAAATCTGTAGTTTACTCAGTCTACCAAGTGAAGAAGGCACAGAACCTTTGAGTTGATTAAATTGCAAATGTAGTCGAAAAAGAGATGTCAAGTTTCCTAACTCATTAGGAATGGAACCAACAAACCGGTTGTGACTCAACTCCAAATCGGTAAGAGACGTCAACTTTCCTATTTCTTGAGGAATTGAGCCAGAAAGATTGTTGCGGTAGAGGTACAAAATGCTTAAGTTGCTCAAACTACCAATTGAAGGTGGAATGGAACCACTAAACCAATTGTCATCCAACTGTAAAACAATAAGAGACACCAACTTTCCTATTTCCCTAGGAATTGAGCTTGAAAGATTGTTACTGTAGAGGTACAAAAATTTTAAGTCGCTCAAATTACCAATTGAAGGATACAAACCACTTAGTTGATTTTCACTCAAATCTAGAATGTAAAGAGAATGTAACTGACCTGTTTCTTCGGGAATGGAGCCATTTAACTCATTCTCTTGAAGAGAAAGGGCCTCCAGATTTATCAGATGACCAATTTCTGGTGGTATGTTCCCAAACAACTTGTTCGTTGACAAATCAAGGTATTTGAGTTTGGTGAGGTTACTGATTTGAGGAGGAATGGTGCCAAAGAGTTCATTTGTGCTAAGATCAAGATAAGAAAGCCGAGGAAACAATGAGAAAGAGAATTTATCAAGCGTATGGATTATGGGTTTGTTATTTGGTGGATGTTGATGATTTTGATGATTTTGATAGAGAGATTTTGTTATGATTTGGTTCGGTGCTGATGGATAGAGATATTTGGTTTGTTTTAAAATTATCTTTTAGTTTTTATTTATTTATTTATTAAATATAAATTATTATTTTTGATAAATTATACTATTCAATTTTTTTTTAATATTTAGTAGAATGACGTGGCATGATCTCCTCCACTCATTTGTTTTTTTATTTAATATATTATTAATTATATATATTAAATTACCATTATAGCCTTTAGCCCTAATTACCATTCCTGTCCCCACTGATGAATTTACCTATTTACCCTCGTTGACTCCCGTTGACTTGACGAAACCCTAACAGAATTGGACGGTAGGGACTGGAATCCATATTGTCAGAATAATGATGGACTGAAAGTTACAATACCAAAAAACCGTGGATAAAACCCAGATTAAGGCAAACTACAGGGACTAAAATACAATTTTCCCTAAAATAAATGTACTTGTGTCTTGTTTGTAGATGCTTTAAAACCGGAGCAAGGGAAAAAAAAAACCTTCACTAATCATATAATTGTATATAAAAATTATAAAGATTATTGTACATTGTACTTGCTATTCACAAAAAAGCTTTTTGTTTTCTTTTATAACTATTAATTTAATAAATGCGCTGACGAGTGATGGCAAAGTAAAATATAAGGGTAATTAGCACAAATATCCCCTGAACTCTACGTTCATTGCTATTTCCCCCCTATACTTTTTTTTTAGGCAGTAAACCCCCTGAACTACCATAAATTGGCAATGGCTGACGGAACCCTAATTCAGTCTAGGGAAAATTACACTAAGTCCCCCTGATTATTTATATAATTGCATTAAACAGGAAAAATATAATAATATGACACAAATACCCCTCTGACCAAATTGTTTTTTTATAAATTAAATTTAAAATTGAAATAATAGTTAAATAATAATTAAATTCTGAATTTTATTATAAAGACAATTAAATAAATAGAGAAATGAAAAAAGTAAATTGATATAACAATTATTTAAATTATCTTTTTATTTAAATATCCCTAAATATAAAACCAAGATAAATATTTAAATTATTTAAGAAAAATAAAAATAATAGTTAAATAATAATACAATTCCCTTTCAAAAAAAATAATTGTTGATCTTAATTACCCAAAAAATAAAGTAATAAGTTTCTTCATTAATGAAGATCCATCAATGTTCTTTTATAATTATTATTTTGTTTTTAAAATTTTTTTTAATTGGATTTCATTTATTGGTTTGTGAATTGTGTTTTTTAAATTAATTTTTTTAACTTAATGAACATAGAGAAGAGAAATCCTTAAAATAAAAAATTTCAAATAAATATTTTTAAATGAACATCAATCCATCTAATTAAATGAACATCTGTTTCTCCATCCAATCCTTAAAAAATTCCATTCTCTAAAGAAATAAAAATATTTAAATTTGCAACACCCAGAAACCAAAAATTAAAAATTTTAATTTTTAATTCTTCTATGTGTGTTTTTAATTGGAGCGATATTCAATTTTTTAAAATTTGTACTTGTATTATTATTATTATTATTTTGTAATTGAGATAAATCAATCTATTTCAAAAAACAAATTGAGATAAATCAATCAATTTAAAAAAAAAATGCTTTTTTTTTATTTGAATTTATTTTAATAAATATTTCTCCATCGTCTATTTTTGAGATGGATGGTAGAGATTTTAAAGATGTTTTAATTTTTTAAAATTTTTATTTTCTTTATAAAAAAAATAGAATTGTATTATTATTTTTTTTGAAAGGGAATTGTATTATTATTTAACCATTATTTTTATTTTTCTTAAATAATTTAAATATTTATCATGGTTTTATATTTAGGGATATTTAAATAAAAAGATAATTTAAATAATTGTTATATCAATTTACTTTTTTCATTTCTCTATTTATTTAATTTTCTTTATAATAAAATTCAGAATTTAATTATTATTTAATTATTATTTCAATTTTAAATTTAATTTTTTTAAAAAAAAATTTGGTCAGAGGGGTATTTGTGTCATATTATTATATTTTTCCTGTTTAATGCAATTATATAAATAATCAGGGGGACTTAGTGTAATTTTTCTTAGACAGAATTAGGGTTCCGTCAGCCATTGCCAATTTATGATAGTTCAGGGGGTTTACTGCCTAAAAAAAAAGTATAAGGGGGGAAATAACAACGAACGTAGAGTTCAGGGGCTATTTGTGCTAATTACCCAAAATATAAATATAAATTTCATATATCTAATATTACATTTTAAATATTTGAATAAGATGTTGATTTGAAAACCGAGTAAAATATAACAAATTTAAATTTCATGTTTATTTTTGTCGTTATATAAAATTATAGTAATTAATAGTATAATCTACTAAACACATAAATAGACACTGTTTCTCACATATTATGGTGCCATATAAATTGTATCTATGGGCCTGTTTGATTTTTCCACTTAACATAAATTGTATCTATGGGCCTGTTTGATTTTTCCACTTAACATTTAATGATATTTAATGTGTTTTATGAAGTTATTTTATTCGATTAATTAAGGATAAAATCACTTAAATAACTTTTAAAATCACTTTTTAATAAAAGTGAAAATTTTCCAATTTTCACTTTACTAAAAATAACTTAAATTTATAGCAATTATATATTCCCAAAACTATCCTCACAAACAAAATATATTTCCAATTTTTCATTCTCATTACTCTAACCATATTAATATATTTCTTTCTTCTCACCTTTTAAAAAAAATTAGCAACCATAAAACAACTCCATTGAAATCCAGATTTTATGCTTTATTATGTTAAGGACTTATATATATATATATATATGTATAATTTGATTAGTTTTCTTAATTTTATTTTAGAATTTGATATTTCTTTTACTTGTACGATATGGGATGAGCCAATCATTAAAATTATCAAAATTTCACGCAGCAAAACTGAAACAAGGGGTTCAAACTAAAAATATTTTAAATATTTTTTTTTAAGAAAATTACTTATTTTTGTTAAATATTTATTTTGAATAATATTATTAGATTATTATTATTTATTTAAAGTAATATTAAAATTCATTCTAAATAATAATATTATTATTAAAATAAAAGTACTTCATAGTGAAAACATCCACACTAGAAAAACAAAGAAGTTTGAGGGAATAAGGACCGTTAAGTACTTATATCTTTTAAGATATAAGTAACGAAAAAAAAAAAAAAAAAGCCCCCAAGTTTCACTGCAAACTTTGAAGACCTCACAACAAACACAAATGGCCTTTAATAGAGCTAGCTACATATGCCAAGCAGACAAAGTAACAACGTTTCGCTCAAGCACCCAAGGCAGTTGCCCCATTGCTCCTGCGGCATTCTAGTAGCATATCCATGTAGGATTGGCATTGCTTATGTCATTTCCATAGTTGTTCAGACACTGCAAAGACAAGAGAGAAACATCAAAAAGGGAATAAAACCCAAATGTGCTTCTTGTGCTTTCAGTTAAGCTCTTATGGCAAAAGTTGACTTCTTCTAAAAGATGGATCGGATAGTATATAGGTGGGATTTTAAAGACCTAGGTAACAAGAAAGACGAATACAAGCAACCACAACACCGGGAACTAATAATTGAGGCATAAATAGTATGAAAAGCAGGAAGATATTGAAATATAGTGATGCTTAACTATAACATAAACCAAGGCAAACAACCAATTAGTAAAGGGGGAGAAATCATACATCTTGCAGGGCCTTGAATTGACCACCACAAGCATTAGCACCTCCGAGACTGCTAGAGTTTTGTGCTGATGCTGGTGCTGGTGCTACAGTAGGGGATGATGAAGTGACGGTTTCATGATGGATGGCACGAGGACCCAACACAGCATCAACAGCCCTGTGAGCTACAGCACTGCCTGCACCAAAGGCCAGTCCTGTTCATCCAAAAAAAAAAAACCTTCACTTAGCAGCAGGAATCGAATAAATAAACTCATCCATTATGAAAAGGAGAGACCAGAACTCACCATCTGCAACAGCGGCGCCAACACCACCCACCATAGTTCTATTCCCACCTTGTGCAACTGCTAGAGGAGAAGCACGAGCAACTACAGCAACATCAACCATCCCATTTAAACATCAACGTTTAGTTGAAGCAGAAGTAAACAACATTCAAAGAAGCATGGAACATTGCTATATATTATTTGTTTTGGCAATAGCACTTGCAAATTATTCGAAACAGATAAGTGCACATAACCAAACAATGTCATGAGTAACAATAACAAACACCCAACATAGACAAGAGTTACCTCTACCTCATATTAGTACACAATGCACCTACACCCCAAACAACAAATCTTAATTCCACCCATCAATACCAATTCCACATTCCTCTATCTTAATAAAACAAATTTCACACAATTTAAAAAACCATGTAAAAACAGAGAGACTACCTGACACTACCAATGTAAATAAATATAAAGATTACTGGCCCTGATCAATAATTTTATTTTTCAAAGTATAACGCATTGATCAAACACACACATATAAGTGTTAATCAATAAAAAACTGTACCTGGCGAGGAGGATTGCGGACTGGAGCATGAGCAGCAGAGCGAGGGCGCGGAGCAGACCTTCCTGAAAAAAAGTCACATGATAAGTGTTACAGCTTCTTGTTGATAATTTAAAACTAATGAGAATTATCGCCATATTAACCAATCACAAAAAATTCAAATTGTTCATGAATAAACAACATTTCAATAAAACTCAAAAAAGGCAACATTTTTTTTTTTTGGAACTGCAAATATATTAGCAAGAACGCCCAAAACAGAGTCGCCACAACGCAAAACAACACTCACAACCGACCAAGCAAGGCCAAACTATACAGCCTAAAACACAAAGGGAACAGGGCAAACAAAACAAACAAAAGCAGCCCCACAAGACAGTAAGAAAAGAAAAACAAAAAATCAACGAGCAAAACAGTTAAACAGGTAACATGCGCCATTTATGTTGATCTTCGACAGAACTTTCCCCACCAAACGTAACGCCAATCATTTCTCGCCATCGTCTTTCATATCCATTTGGAGAGGCATCAAAGGGCCCTTAAGCCTCAGGGAAACCAAGAAACCCGTGAGAGAATCCATACATTTAGTAAGAAGATGAACGGCTAATGATAGAGAGAGTTGAAGGATAAGTTAACATCAAATATTAAAAAAATTTATATTATTGGATAGGTAGGCCGTGTGTCACAACTTGTATTTCATAGTTGGCTCCATAATTGAACCACCGAATTTGGAGGTCGGCAATAAATTTTAACACAGTACATTACCATTTCCTTGTCTTCTTCACCACATTATAACACATTACCCTTTGCTCGTCTTCTTTACCACGATTAGGCTTTTAACGTTTGATGTGCAAGATTGAATTGAATTGAATTATGTTGGAACTGTATAATGATACTCGATGCAAGATTGAATTGAATTGAATTATGTTGGGACTGTATAATGATACTCGATTCTTCGACCTATGTATTTCATATATTGGAGCGTCTATTCGGTTGGAGCGTCTATTCCGAACAATAAAGCTAACATTGGTAAATTTGGGGTGATTTCGATTCCATTCAAAAAATTTGCATTTGTAGTTGGGTAAGATGCTTCCGATTCTGACCCACAAGAGTTAGATTAGGTAAAATCACAAATTAATAGCAAAATGAAAGTATTAATAGTAACAAAGTGTCTTAAAGATTCTCAGAGCATGATGGATTTGTGTGAACTCTGCTTTGTATGCGTTTCTCATTAATGATGAGTGACAGTCCAAATTCAAGCAGTACATATATAATGTTTACAACAAAAGGAAATTGAGACAACAAAAGTAAATAATAGTGTAATGACTGTGCAAGACAAGATCTAGTTGCATAGAAGTTGAGACACGATTTGCATGGTTGGTCTACATTGTGGATTCACATCTAAGCATAAAAAGGCCACCTCTTTGATGGATTTCAGTTTGTTCTCAACTTCAAGCGAAGGTGGTGGAATTCGTCCATCTAACACTTCATTGAGTCCTATGTTCGTATTGCCTGCAGACGAAGTTGAAATCGAGGAAAGAAAATCTTTTGGATGATTTCCTTTGATCACTTCCAATGCTAACACTCCAAAGCTGTAAACGTCGCATTTTTCGGTTACCTTCATTGTGTAAGCAAGCTCTACAAAAATATGTGATCATGTGACATAGTCAATTAATTATATAGGAGTGACTTATAAGCCTACAATAATGAATGAATTATATACCTGGTGCAATATAACCATAAGTGCCTGCAAGTTCAGTCAAATTGGATGAGTCTACTTTAAGAACCTTAGCAATGCCGAAGTCTGAAACACAGGCTTCGTATTCCAAATCCAACAATACATTCTTGCTTGATATGTCTCGATGAACAATTGGTGGGTAGCAATCATGGTGCATGTATGACAAGGCATCAGCCACACCTCTTATAACATTCACTCTCCTGCTCCAGTTCAATTCTGCTGCAGCTCCTTCGTTGCTCAGGATTGTGGCCAAGCTACCCCTTTCAATGTACTCGTAAACTAGATACGAGTATCGAGCATGTGAACAAAAGCCATACAATTTCACAATATTTCGATGCCGTATCTCTGACAGTGCTCTTATTTCATTTGTAAATTCTTTCGGATACGTCGTCTCACTCCCATTGGCATGCAACGAGTGTAACTTTTTAATAGCTACAATATCCCCGGATGGCAACTCTGCTTTGTAAACACTTCCAGATGCACCTTTTCCGATGCAATAATCTACATCAAAATTCATTGTTGCCTGTATGATAGCTTCATGCATGATTCTTCCATCAAATGTTAGTATCGAAAATGTTTCTTGACTGTTTGCATTGTTTGGTTCTTCGTGTGCTGAGTCTCTCTTCCTCCTTCGAAATGTAATGAATATTCCAATCACCCCAATTAAAAGAGCAAGCGTTCCAAACAAAGTGAACACAATTACGAACATGATTTTCTGTGCCTTTGTAAAGCCATGCCTGCGTGATACCGAAACATTGCAATGTTGCAGTCCGCTGACATTACCACACAATCCTTGATTCCCTTGTAATTCTTCTATTGAAGCATTTTGAAATGCTTTGTTGTTAGGAATTGGACCATGCAACTCATTATAAGAGATGTTCACAATTGACAAGCTATGCATATCTTCAAAATTTCTTGGAATTAAACCAGAGAGGTTATTGTGTGATAGATTCAACGTCACCAAGCTCTTCAAATTGCAGATTTCAGATGGTATCTCACCTTTGAGAAAGTTATGACTCAAATCTAGATCTGTTAGTTGATTTAACTTCTCCCACTGAATTGGGATTTCTAGACTCAACCGATTGAAACTCAAATTCAAGTAATGCAATTTCAACAAGTGGTCTAGATTTTCAGGAATTGAGCTGCTAAATCTATTTGCAGACAAGTCTAGCAGCTCAAGCTCGGTGAGGAAGCCAAGCTCTCTGGGTATTGAACCGGAAAGTTTATTCCCATTCAAAATCAATCTGCTCATAGAAGTCAACCTTCTGATATCTATTGGAATTTCCCCAACTAAATGGTTGAAAGAAAAGTCGATGCCTCCCAGTTTAGTTGCGTTTCCGATCTCAGGAGGTATGGTTCCACTAATATCATTCCCAGTTATTCTGAGATCGCGTAACTGTGGGAACTTTCCCCAATTTGATGGGATTTGGCCATAAAATCTGTTATGGCTGATATCTATGAAAGTTAGGTTTGGATAGACACCAAAATCTTCAAAAATGTTTCCAATGAATTGGTTTCCATTCAAACGAACCCTAAACAAGCTTGTACAAATTTTCAAACTTTTGGGGATAAGGCCAGAAAAATGGTTGTCATTTACTATCAATAATCGAAGTGATCCGCTTCGGCAAATATCATGGGGTAAATAGCCATTGAAATTGTTTTTGTATAGTAAGAGATCAATCAACTTCGTGAAATTTTCAAATATTGGAGGAAAGGAGCCAGAAAGGTTGTTGGAATTTATGGACAAAACCTGTAATTTACTCAATCTACCAAGTGAAGAAGGCACAGAACCTTTGAGTTGATTAAAATGCAAAAGTAGGCTAGAAAGAGATGTCAAGTTTCCTATCTCATTAGGGACTAAATCTTGGGTGCTGCATCCTCCACCCGGATGTTGCCACGTCAGTAAAATCCTTTTTACTGACGTGGCAACATCAGGGTGGGAGATGCATGGTGCATCGGATGCACCCAAGTTCTTCATCTCATTAGGAATGGAGCCAAAAAAATTGTTACTATCGAGGTTAAGACGTTGTAGGTTACTCAAACTACCAATCCAAGGTGGGAGAAAAACTTAGGTGCAACCGATGCACCACGTTTGAATCTGATGTTGGTGCATCAGTTCCACTGAATGATTGACATGTGGTATTCATTAAAAAAATATTATTTTCTCTTTTATTTTCCATTGAATTCAGATTTTTTCTCTTTCCCTCTTCTCTCCACTTCTCACAGTCGACTGCTTCCCCACTTCTCACCGTCGACTTTCCGAGACCGTCGTCGTTCCGGTCTCACCATATTCTGGTGACCGTAATGTTAGTGCAAGTGTCTTTCTCTACCAAGAGTCAAGAAAAACAATTGGGAAATCTTTCCTCAAAGACAGATCTGAATTTCACATCAAACACAAACATTTCATTAGTACCATGCTTTGAAACATAGCATGATTAGCATCCAGCCATCCAGCAATCCACAGATGAAGCACAAAACAAATGGACCCACGAAACAAGAACCAGAGTCCTTGAAATCCAACTTTTCCGGCAGCTAATTGTGTGTATAATTGAGCTGGTTAGCAAAGCCACCGGCCAAGATACCGGAACCAAGCAGAGCAACCACAGCAATCCCAAACAATCCTCTTGTTCTTCTGCTCTTGAAACTAAAATCCAACCAGTAACCAATCCCAATTGAACCCACCATCTGTGCACCTCAATAGAACACATCGATCAACCCTCTTGTCCTCAGATTGAATTGGATTCAATTCACGTTATTGTTTTTCTTGACTCTTGGGAGAGAAGGACACGTGCAATAATATTACAGTCACCAGAATATGGCGAGACCGGAACGACGATGGTCACGGCAAGTCGAAGGTGAGAAGTGGGGAAGAAGTCGAAGGTGAGAAGTGGGGAAGAATAGAGAAAGAAAAATCTGACTTAAGTGGAAAATGTAGAGAGAATGAATTTTTTTTAGTACCACATGTCAATCATTCAGTGAAACCGATGCACCACCATCAGATTCAAGCGTGGTGCATCGGTTGCACCTAAGTTTTTCTCGTTAGTCTGACCCATTTAACTGTATAGTTGACACGTCACCACCACCACCTGTTCTACAGAATTTCTCCCTCCCTCTCGAATCCCGGTTGACTTGCGTTGCGCTCAAAAATAGGAATGGCATACCCTGGTACGACGTCGTTTCAAGCCATCGCCTCCCATCCTCCTCCACCACCGTTTCTTGGTCAAAAAATCAATGGAACCTCCAAATCCCAATCTCTCGTCTCGATGTTCCTCCACAGACTCCCTCCTCTCCTCCGCCTCCCTTCTTCCATCACCACCAATCTTAATCTCACCTGTAGAAACACCAACATTCCACGCAACTCTCGCGTTAAACCTAATCTCACCGTCTGCGCGTCGTCGTCAACCGCCACCACACCACCACCACCACAATCTAACACTCAACTCATCGTAATCAACTCTGCAATCACCGCCACACTAGCAATCGCCAATCGCGTGCTCTACAAGCTCGCTCTCGTTCCCATGAAACAATACCCTTTCTTCTTAGCTCAATTCACCACTTTCGGGTAACCATTACCACTTTTACGATGTATATCTGTTTTTTTTTTTTTTGATTGTTTAATGTTTAATTGAGCTAATCACAATCTTAAATGGTGCCGTGAAATATAAGGTACGTCGTAATTTATTTTTCAATACTGTTTGCGCGGTACCGGATGGGAATTGTAACCGATGAAATGATTCGTCTTCCGAAATCGCGGTTCATGGCCATTGGTTTTCTAGAGGCTATTGGGCTCGCTAGTGGAATGGCTTCTGCAGGTACTATTGATGATTTATAATTGTGTATACAATCTACATTGTGTTGTTTTATTTGGAATTCTGTGTTACTTTTAATATGATCCGAGTCCGATTAATTCTCTGTTTGTTTCGTTCCTCTGTATTGAATATGTTATCTATATTCTACAGCTATGCTTCCTGGACCGTCTATACCCATATTGAATCAGGTATGAAGAATGGAAAAGTGATGGATGATAGGAATTTTAATCTCAAGTTTCAAAGTATGTGTATAAGAGGACTGGGTTTTGAATTATTGTATGATACACGATACTATAATTTTTATGAAGTAATTGATTGATTTCGTTATTCGTAGAAAAAAGTCTATGATTTGTGTGTGGCTGACTGGCTGTAGAGTTGTTCTTGACTACCTTTGTCACTTAGCATGTGTTCAGTGTATGGGAACAGGAGCAGATTTTTTTGAATCTCACTTCCTTAGAATTCTCTAACCATTGCATATTTGCTGCCCAATTGCTGCTAAAATATATCCTTATAAATGAAATAGCTAGGAAAAGCATATGTGAGAATGTATGTCGTGGTTAAGATTAAATGTGCAGTAATTTAAATCATGCTTTCCCCACTTGGTCCACTCGTGTATTTGAAAATATATCATCTTCTTGAAATTGCTTTCTGCGGCACTTCTTCATTTTTCTTATTTTTTATTGTCTTTTTGTTTTTGTAGACATTTTTGGTGTGGCAGCTGGCTCTTTCTGCCTTTCTCTTGAGGAGAAAATACTCTCTGAACCAAATTGCCGGCTGCTTACTTGTAGCTACTGGTGTAGTCATGGCCGTTGCAAGGTATGTTTATATTTGAAAATTTCAATTTCATATGGTTCCTTTTGCTAACATGAATACATGATCAATGATCATAAATTATTTTGATATGGACCATATGGTCAGCTTTAAAGTAAGATAATGCATCTAAATTCTAATGGTGTGTGCGATTTTTGATGATTAGTGATCAAACATCTAAGCAAAGTCAGAAAAGCTAGACAAACCTTACTAAGTATATTTCATCTTTGAAAGTTCTCCAAGAAGCCCAAAATTTTGCGAGGATTTAGATGTATGAATTGGCTTTCTCTAGTTTTCCCTCCTTTGGACTATCAATTTTAGTGGTTAAAACTATAGTTTTTATCTTGCTCGCCCAAGTGCTCAAGTTTGCAGTCTTAGGCATTCGGCCTCCACATTTCAGAAGCGACTCCACTATTTGTTCTTTTTCCCTTTGGCATTCATTCTCCAGTGGAATTTCTTCTGCTTAATCTTCATTCTGTGGTTGTTTCCTTTTACTTTTCCAATTTTTTTTTTCTCTTTCCTGTAGTCTGTAGTTGCTGAGTGTCCATTGAACACTTTTTGTTATTCTAATTAATCTTTCTTTAGGAAAAAATATGGCTACCTAGTCTTCTGATTTGATTGTAGGATCGGAGATAATGGTTGTTTGAAATGAAAAGGTTTCAAGGTCTGAGTTTCACTGAGCTGTAATTGTAAGTGCATAGACTTTATCCTCCTCTTAATTGTTCTAACAATCAGGTGTTCTTGCTGTGTTCATGGCTGGTTGATAGAGTACCTTTAATGGTGCTGAACGCATATAATTTTCATAGACAGGAAAGGGAAATTCAATTTCAGTACTCTTTACTTGGATACTATATCTCGTTTGTAAAAGAGAGAAAAAAATTGCTGGAATGTTAGGTGTGCTTGACCTTGTCTTTAAATCTGAAATTAGAGAGAGTGAATTTTAATTGTCAGGTGCACATTTATTTCCTCTTGTCATGTGTGAGTGTAGGCCCCTGATAATTATTTGTGCATTCTGCAATTGCAGTGGATCTACTGCCGGTCAGATGCTATCTGGTGTTGAGTTCATATGGCCAGCAATAATGATAGCATCATGTGCTTTTCAAGCTGGTGCATCTATAATCAAGGTTACAATGATGATCTGTAATTTTGGTTTTAAGCACCTGTGTAAGAAAAATAAACAACTCGAATCTTTCTTTGTAAACAGGAATTTATCTTTGTTGATGCCATAAAGCGCCTGAAGGTATGTGGTTATCAAGCTATTTGTTCGTTTGTATTATTTGAAATTCTAAGTCTTAAGCCTCTTTACATGCAGGGGAAGTCAGTTGACATATTTGTTGTCAATTCTTTTGGATCAGGATTTCAGGTAAGTCTGATATGTCTTGCTATAAATGTTTGTTGTTGGTCTTTTTGGAATAAGGCTTGTGTTGTTTAGTTGAATTGATACTTTGTTACTGTCCAAAAATTTAAACTATATAGAATAGAGTTCACTCCATCTCTATGATTCGGTCCTATGCTATTTCTTATTCTATATCCAATATTCCTTTCTTTGCAGTTAAATGAGTTTATTTTATCACATTTTAACCATCTAATGCGTGCTTGGAAATATTAATGCTGGATGTGAGACAGTTTTTATTGTTGATTCTAACATTTCTGGTAACTTGTAGGCACTATTTGTACTACTCCTTTTGCCTTTCCTGTCAAATTTGAAAGGGATACCATTTGCCCAGCTTCCTTTGTACCTAAAAAGTGGTGCTGGTTGCTTTCTAAACATGGGAGCCAATACGCTAGGCAAGCTCTTATATTTTAAGCTAATACATCACTAGATATCTTATCACGTTTTCTTCTTTATTGTATTTTCATAAGATATCTGAAATTTGGAAGTGATAACCTATGACATACAGCCCATGAAATTTGGAATCTGTGTCAATTATGACATAGAAAGTGGTAGCCATAAATCTTTAACATAAATCAAATTTACTCTCCGATGGATATCATATTAATTCAACACATGATCATACTATGAAACTAACTAAAGCTAAACTGTAGATATCGTATCTGGAATCAATTTGGATTATTTTTTTCATTCCCTGAAACAGATTTGATGCATTTATGAAGGTTGTTCTGCTTATCACTTTAATGTTTAACTTGCTTCAGGTTGTGATGGAGCTCCATTGCTTCCGCTACTGTATGTAACTACCAATTTGGCTTTCAACATATCATTACTTCGGTTAATGAAGATTTCATCAGCAGTTGTTGCTTCCCTGGTTGTGACTTTATCAGGTATTCCTTCTCTCTGATACAATTTTTCCTTACATATACCTATGTGGATGCATGTGCATGAATTACTTACTGCGCCTTTGTACAAGGTTTGGGCTAATGGATGATTTCTATTAAATTGCAGTGCCACTTTCGATTTATGTCCTGTCCCTTCCACTGCCATTAATTCCTGAGGGTTCAAGCTTGAGCCCCTTTTTTCTATTCGGCAGTTTGATTCTTGTGTTGGGTCTCTTACTATACAACTTACCCAAGCCTGCAAAGCAAAGTTCCTAAATTGCAAAAGATTATGGTTGTTATTGTATTCACTTCTGTTTAGGTTTTCATTCCAGATAAGAAAAAAGGGATAAATTTCAGGTCATCACTTCGATTTTGCAAAGAAAAAGGGGTAATTTATAGATAAGATTTAAATAATAATATTGAGTTGGAATAAGAAATTGGGTAACTGATATGATTATTATAATAAACATAAAGAGAAAGATGAGAAATCACAAGGCAATTAAAGAAATTAAACATTTTATTAAACTGAAAATTAGTAGTAAGAAAACACCCAACACCAGCGATCACCAAGTTATTATTTCTTCACATTTGATGACTATATTATACAATACCACAGTGGCACACCACCATTTACATGATCGTACAACTTTGTGAATATTCGTCATTGAAGTAGTACTCATTGTAACGACTTCCATAGTAGGAGGGTCTATATCCGCCGCCGCCCCAACTATCATACACTGGCCTTCCACAATACCCATCACAATATCTTACTGGTCCCCCACCACGCCACTCTGAGCATTCAGGGCAATAAACTCCAATCGGTACTGGCCCAGGTGGGTAAGCCAGTGTCGGTGCTGGCCTAGGTGGGTAAGCCACTGCCGGTGCCGGTGCCGTTGGTTTTGGTACGTCAACTAAAGTGACGACTTTAGTAGGCTTGTCTGGTGGCTTCTCTGCTGGTTTGGGAGGATCAGCTGCTTTAGGCTTTTCAGGTGGTTTGAGAATCTCTATACTCCTGATGCTTCCTCCACCTCTGTAATATATATCGTCCCTGATCTTCTCCGGACTGCAACACACCACCACTTTGATCATCACTGTGTTGTTCTTCTCATCATACACCTCGTCTTGTATTTCTTTTGTTTTGTTCACAAAAACACCAAACACATATACTTCTTAATTCACTCCATTTCCAATACATCCCGATAAGAAACGTTAAACAAAAACAAAAACAAAAAAACAGAGAGACTTACGAGGGAATCTACGAAGAATTCTCTTCACTTTCCTGTAGCACCTATAGCACTCAAGATCTACCTTCAGCAACATTATTGTAACCTTGTTTGTCTGTCAAAAAACATGCATGCCATTGAAGATACATAAAAGAGAAGAAAAAGGAAAAAGAAGAAGAAAGTAGGATTCTCAAACCTTTTCTGCCATAGCTGTGTCTTTGGAGATCATATGAGATCTACAACCTTCAAAAGTGAGACGGATGATTGTTATTAAAACAATTTAATCAAACGAAAAAAGAGAGCAAGAGAGGCACACAAGTACTAGCTAGAAGTATGGACATTTACCAGAAGAGTCTAGTAAATTAAGCCGAATTGCAATGCTTAAAATGACGTGGCAACCTCACACCTTGGAATTTGGATAATTAAATTATGGGCGCCGCCATTTATAAATACGATTACCACACATATATTTTAATAAAAAAATTAATTATAAAAATATTTCAATAGAAATTTATCAATAAAGATAAATTAGTTTAATTATAAAAATAAAAAAAATAAAAAAAATTAATACTATATATACACATCAATTACACATATATCTTTAGGGAGCCGATATTGACACCCATAAAAATATTAAGTACACCCATATTTTAATAAAAAATTTAATTATAAAAATATCCTAATAGGAATTTACCAATAAGGACAAATTAGTTTAATTTTTTTTAAAAATACTATTTACACCCATATCTTCAACTACATCACTTTATTAAAAAAAAAAAAAAAAAAAACCTAATTCTATTTTATTTTTTTAAACCCCTGAACTTTATTAAGAAGGAGAAGAAAAGAAGATCAACGTAGTGCCTGAAAAGGCTAATTGGGTATATACTAATGAATGTTATGTTGCAAATGCAGAATGTTAAAGCCGTATTTGATGCTGCTATCAAGGCTGTTCTCCAGCCTCCAAAGCTGAAGAAGCAAAAGAAAAAATTGAGGATTTGCTTTGTTCTTTAATCGATATTCAATTAGTTGATGATGCTCTATTTCCTTACAGCTTGTATTCTGTCCATTCTTATTCTTTCTTTTGTATAATTTTATGTTCTGTATCCGGTTATTATGGAGGAAAATCTGTCAATTTATGTTTAAAAATTTGTGTAGGAGCTATACATTTGTAAAATTGGGTGTATAAATAACTTATGAGGGTTTATAAATAAATTGTATAAAAATGAAAACATTCACTTAAATAATGGTACTATTGACATTAAGATAGGTGTACTTATAAATATGGGTGTGCTTATCATATTTATGAGTGTCAATATCCGTACCCATATCTTTAACTATATCTCTTTATTAAAAAAATAAAAAATAAAAATACACTCTATCAATAAATAAAAAAGTGAGAAGTAATTTATTTATTTTTTTAAAAAAGATAGCCGTATATGTCATTATTCATTGATTGAAAAACAAAAACAGAGTGATGGAGTGACTTGATGAGAAAATTTCGCACCTATGCCATTAGATCTCCCTAAAAAACTCCAAATTTACATAATATTTTTTCAAAGAAAACAACAAAATGATATTGGGAATTATTAATTGGGGAGAGAGAAAATCGAAAAGTGTGAGAGTGAAAGAGAGGGAGACATTGAGATTGATATACGTGTGAGAGAGAGGGAGAAATTGGGATCATATCTATATATATAATATAATAATAACTTAATAATATAATAATAACTTTTTTTAACTAGAAGCTGACAGGTGTCATATTAATTAATGCTTATAAAATCATATAATAATATAATTATAACACTTTTGTTTTAACTAGAAACCGACATGTATCATATTAAGGGTTCAAAAATTAAATGTCACTTTTTGGAGGTGGGTTTTCAAGACTATCATCATTTTAATAAGTTATATTTTAAAAGCATATATTATGGTGAACGGACACAAATACCCTCATAGTACTTCCACGTCAGCTTTCTTTCATTTAGTTTACAGTGACAGAGTTGTGAAGTATAGAGAGAAAGTCTAGTCGAAACAGGCGATCACTCGAATGGCGACGAAGTGGCGCTACGCTGACGCACTCGGGGGTCAAGCTCTGTCAGAGACTTTCTAAACACTGTCCGAGCCTTTGTGAAGTTGTGTTCGAGCAGTTAAATAAAAGGCTTGGGTACAATATAGAAAGTCTTGGAGATACAAAATTAACAATAACAAAAAATGATTATTAAAAAGGCTCGGAAATAACTCACAAAGTCTCGGACATTACTCACAAAGGTTCGAATACAACTAATAAAGGCTCGAACATAAAAAAAGTTTAATGTTCATACAAAAAGCTCGGACAGTTCATAAAAAAGTTTGGGAACTGAATAAAAAGACTCGAAAACTATTTACAAAGGCCTAGAGTTTCGTTGATGGTCTAGAGTTTTGTTGATTCTGCTTTTAAATTGCAATTGCTCAGTATTTGCATTTTTCGATGTTGCATTAACACTCTAGTATTTGTATTTTTGGAAGTTGCATTAACACTCTTTGTTGGTTTCCTATCTCTGTTACCATTTTACCTTTCATTGTATGAATTTTGATATTCATAACCTGATAAGATGAGTGATATAATGTAACTATATGAATGTCGAACTCGTAATATATAAAAGCTAACCCTCACAGCGCCACGTGTCACTGTGAAGAAGCTTTAGATATAAATGCATTTAATTCTATCAATATTAATAAAACCAGAATAATAGGTATATAGATTCAATATTCTTCCCACCTCCCCCCTTTTTGTCTACCTCCCTTGCTCTAAACCAGAATAATAGGTATATAGATTCAATATTCTTCCTAACTCCCCCCTTTTTTGTCTCCCTCCCTTGTTCTACTCTTCTTTCTTTTTTCAGTGCTTGGTCATTAAATTCAAGATATTTATTACTTAATTAATTAATGATAAACCCTTCATTTTATGTCCATTAATTTTCTTTTGTTTGTCTATAAAAGTAAACAAAGTTGAAGAAAATATGAACACAACAAGAAAAATAAGGAGGTCCACAAATTAAGCGACCTAAAAAATTGGTTTAAAGAGTTTAAATTTCAACCTTCTGTTTTCAATTAGGTGATTAGGCGACCAACAGGTGATTTGAACTTTTTGTTTTTATCCTTTTGACTTTCTAATTGCGTTGATTTCAAATGTCATAAAGTTTTTTTATTTGACCATTGATTGTATGAATGATAAAAGGTTCATTTGAGATTTTGAGGTTTTAAGGGTTATGTTTGATCGTTTATGTTGTTTTGGTAATAAATTATGAATTCAGATCAAATTTTCCATCGGGCATGGATTCTACCCGGGAAAACATTTATACTTGATTACAGATTTCTCTACACAGTTTCTTGGCTCATTATTTGTCGTATAGAAATTACTAGCTTTATTTGAGGATGGTGAAATAATATCTTTGGCTTTAAATTCTCCCTTACCATAAAGCCTGTGGTAGCCAAAAATGGTCCATAGGCCCAATGTGAGAAAGCCCAAAACTCGTAATAAAAAGACTATCCAAGCCCACCATGTTGGGTGGACCCAACTTGGGTGTCAGCAATAGCATGACTTAGTCTTTGGAAAACCGAGTTAAAGGAGCGGTTAGTCTTCGTGGATATCAAACTGAAGGAGAAAATCTCTCCATATCCCCCAAGATCTCGCCCACGTTGACAGGTCTTCACAAAACGATGGGGTTGCTTTGTTCAATATAAATATCAGAGCTCACTCACTGGAGCTGGCTCTCTGAATTCTCTCAACTAAAGCTCACTAAGAAGCGTATTGAAACTCTGATTCGAAGCATATTCCGATCACTGGAAATCTATCATAGTCACTTGACTACATTGCTCAGCCCAAGCACACCTAAGGCTATAATCCAACCCCCCATCTTTCTCTTTTCTCTATATTATCTCTGCTTACAGTTCTTTTGCAGGTTCAACTAAGTTCAGACGACCATATATAGAAATCAGTCGACGTCAACCGACCAACTCCAGCCTAGTTGCTTTGGGCCTGATAAAACCCGACCCACTTGACGTACCAAGTCGATCAACCAACTATAAAGCCTTAATCTATATTAGCTTTGGATTTAAATTCTTATTAATATTAGGGCAGTTACTAAATTAGTTTCGGACTTTTTTTACAATTCTAAATTGTTTACGACCTTTACGAAAGTGAACAAATCGGTCCTTGTGTTTTTCCCAAATGTTAAATTGGTCCTTGATTTTTCAAAAATATCAGATTGGTCATTGTTGACTGTTAAATTAGATGTTTGACTTTGATTGAAAATTTGAAATTACTTTGACACCCTTATTTACAACTGATAAATAAATAAACACAGTTAAAATATTAAAAAAAATATATGAAGAAGTAACTGAAATGTGGCCTCCAATGGAGGATCCACGATCTGGGTTTCCAGATCGCGGAGAAGCCTCCGCGATCTACCTTTCCCGTCTGTATTTCCACGCCTCCCTCATTATCAACATAGCGACTAAAAAATTTCCATGTATATTCTGAAAAATCCAGTCGATTCTCGTAAAGTAGGCTTCGTATGGTAGTTGAATTAGCGTTTTGATGAGCCAGCAAAACAACCATATATCTATGAACTCTCTACTCTCTCTCTCTCTCCACGCACACATTTTGATGAGTTGTTGTATTTAATGGTTAAGAGATGTATGACTTCTCTTCTCAGACGAAGAGGATCTCTCAATAACTAATTACTAATTACTAATATTAATATAATAACTTGAGATTTTGGGACTTTAAAATATTTTGAAGGAAGCCTAAGGGACAACACTCCTAGGAGTGAATGGACATCAATTATCATCTATGCATTGAAACAAGTATGAATGGATTCTCAAAATAATCTACTATAGGTGCTCTTGGACTTTTCGGAAGATACCCTCTCATCATTTTCAATTTATATTTTATGACGTCCACACATTGTGTGGACCATAAAATATGAATGTTTGGGTGAGAAGCATTTGGGTATAAATCACCTATTAAGTATTTTGGTTATAATATGAATGTTTTATAATATTAATTATCAACCTAAATTCCTAATTATTGTTCCAAGTTATGTGCATGCACAAAAAATGGAGAAAGACAATAATATAAAACAATTTATAATATTAATTAACATCCTAATTATTGTTCCAAGTTATGTGCATGAACAAAGAAGAGAAAAAGACAATAATATAAAATGTTTTACAATACTTTTTAATAATATAATTTTTTTTTCTTAAATCAAAATTATATAGGTAATCATGAAGCAATCAAGTGATTAATTGAATAAATTCACTTAATAAATCTCAGAATTGATTTTTAATTAATAAGTTTTTTTTTATTTTTAAAGTATTACATTATTTGGATTTTGGTAAGTTTAAAAGACATACCATCACTACAAAAAAAATGGTCTTTTCCGACGGCTAAATGCCGTCGGAAAAGATCATTTCCCGTCGGAAATACGCTTTTCCGATGGGAAAAGGCCGTCGGAGGCCGTCACAAATACGCTTGTCGGAAAAAACCATTTACCGACGAGCCGTCACAAATACTACCATTTCCGATGGCTATGGCCGTCGGAAAAGATAAAAATGCCGTCGGTAATAGTAATTAAGGGTGGTCAAAATTACTTGCATTTTCCGACGGCTTTACCACTATTTCCGACGGCTTATTGCCGTCGGAAATAGTCGAATTATAAAATATATATATATATATATAGTGCGACTGTACTTGATAGGCACCACCTCACCCGACATGCGCCATATCACCCAGGCACCCAGCAACGTTAAATCCATGAAACTCATAGGGTTCGAACCCATGACTTGAATGACAATAAGGGTTACCCTTACCATTTTGCTAAAACTTTATATCTTATATGTTTTGCATACTATTTATATATAAGCTATTGATATTTTTGTAAAATATCTAATTAAATATTTTTTTTTTATACTGTTTAAATATAACTATTGAGATATTGTTTTTTAAAATAATATTTTATTGAAATTATTAGAGTTTGTTTTAAAAAATATGATATAGTGTCACTAAACATAACTAAAAATAAATTAATATTCTTGTGATTACTAATAATTTTACTATATTTTATATTTAGTTAATTTAGTAAGATATTTCCATAAAGTAATTCGAATTAAATTTTAGCATTTCCGATGGTACTTTTTATGTTGTTAGAAAAGTGAGTAATATTGACGGCTTATTTGACTATTTTTGAAGGCCCAAAAGTAGTCGGAAATGCAGTACTATTTTTTTTTTTTTTTTTTAATTTCCGACGGCAAAAAAAGTCCCACAAGTCATCGGCATAACTCGACAACTTGACACAACCCAAATCAATCTTGTAGATGTCATGTACGAGGGCGTCGTAATGTTCCTTGACATCCCTACGTGACTTTCTAGATAGTTGACTGGCGATATTTTGCCATCGGGCAATTTTTCAAGATAAAATTGCTTATAATAAGAGGGAGTTCCTAAAGAATGATGTCAATATCTCACAAATCCCTGCATCATAACCCTGACAAATGTTTTGTGTATTTCTGTTGCATCAAAGTGTTCACTCCTGATTTTTGCACATATATGTCATTGTTCAGATAGCAATTTAAGGAAAATCAGGTGTATTAAATGCTTACTACGAAATAAAGTTTATATAATTATTTTATCTAACTTTTTATTTTTCAAGAAAAAATAAATCATGAAATTTTTATTTATACAAATTATTTGAAGAAACTTTATATAAAAATATGTTTTTGACACTTAAAAAAAAATTTAATCTTTTCCAAAAAAAAAAAAATTAATCTTTTCCGACGGCATTTAGCCGTCGGAAAAGACCATTTACCATCGGAAATGTGACTATTTCCGACGGCAATTAGGCCATCGGAAATGTTGGATTACTTTTTCCTCATTTCCAACGGAACAAGACTATTTCCGACGGCATAAAGACTACTTTCGACGGTCATTTGGCCGTCGGAAATGTCATATCAGATTTTTACTCATTTTCGATGGCACTGATATGGCCGTCGGAAATGGTACTATTACCGACGGCAATTAGCGCCGTCGAAAATAGTTCGTCACTGATAGGGCTTTTTTTTTGTAGTGCATAATTCTTTTTCCTAACAAGCCATAAATTTGTATTAATTAGTTTTTTTTTTTTTTTTTTTTTTTTTTTAAGTGTTGTGATTTGTGAGTTGGTTGTAATATTTCAAAACAAGTATTGTTAATTAGTTATCTATATAATTTACAATTAATTGTAATAATTTTTAATAATATTTTTTTTCTTAAATAAAAAAATCTATAGGTAATCAAGAGGCAATCACGTAATTAATGAGATAGTGAATAAATTTTCTTAACCAATCTCATAATAGATTTTTAATTTTCAAGTTTTTTTTTTCTTTTTTGAAGTATATCATTATTTGGTAAGTTTAAAAGACAAGTCATAATTTATTTATTTTTGCCAACAAGCCATAGATTTGTATTAATTAGGGCTTTTTTTTTTTTTTTTTTAAAGTATTGTTAATTAGTTGTAACATTTAAAAAATATATATTATTAATTAGTTATCTATATAATATATATTATAATATTTTGTAAGTTATTAATTGTAATAATTTTTAATAATACAATTTTTTCCTAAATAAAAAACCTATAGGTAATCAAGAGTCAATCACGTAATAAATGGGATAGTGAATAAATTCTCTTAACCACAGAAATTCTATTATCAGTTCGAATTGACAAAGGTTATAATAGTTCCTTGCATGTGGGCCACTAGATTTAAATACTTTGACTTAGCTGTATGCACTTGTCAGTCAAAGTATTTAAATCCATGGCCCACATACAAAGAACTGATATAACTTTTGTCAGTTCGAACTGATAATATAAAGACTGCTCTTAACCAATCTCATAATTGATTTTTAATTATTAAGTTTTTATTTTTATTTTTTATTTTAAGTTTTATATTATTCGGTAAGTTTAAAAGACAAGCCATATTTGTTTTTACCAACAAGCCATAAATTTGTATTAATTAGTTTATTTTTAAGTATTGTTAAATAATTGTAATATTTAAAAAAAAAAAGTATAGTTAATTAGTTATCTATATAATTTACATTATAATATTTGCTAAGTTATTAATTGTAATAATTTTTAATAATATAATTGTTTTCCTAAATAAAAAATCTATAGGTAATCAAGAGTCAATCATGTAACTAATGAGATAGTGAATAAATTCTCTTAACCAATCTCATAATTGATTCTTAATTATTAAGTTATCTTTTTTTTTTCTTTTTTTTTTCTTTTTCTTTTTAAGTGTTACATTATTTGGTAGGTTTAAAAGACGGATTCAAATCACTTGTCAAAAAATGGTTTCACAATTTGTGTCTAACCAACTAAATTGGGTCATGTGTACATAATTTGTTGAGACACAATTTTTTGACAGGTGATTTGAATCCTTAAAATACAAGTCATTTTTTTATTTTTATTTTGCCAACAAGCCTTAAATTCGTATTAATTAGTTTATTTTTAAGTATTGTTAAATAATTGTAATATTTCAAAAAAAAAAAGTATAATTAATTGATTATCTATATAATTTACATTATAATATTTGGTAAGTTATTAATTGTAATAATTTTAAATAGTATAATTTTTTTTCCTAAATAAAAAATCTATAGGTAATCAAGAGTTAATCACGTAATTAATGGGATAGTAAATAAATTCTCTTAACAAATTTCATAACTGATTTTTAATTATTAAGGTTTTTTTCTTTTTTCTTTTTTGGAGTATAACATTATTTGGTAAGTTTAAAAGACAAGTCATAATATATATTGTTTTTTTGCCAATAAGCCATAAATTCGTATTAATTAGTTTTATTTTTTTAAGTATTGTTAATTAGCTGTAACATTTAAAAAATATATATTATTAATTAGTTATCTATATAGTATACAACTTACCCAAGCCTGCAAAGCAAAGTTCCTAAATTGCAAAAGATTATGGTTATTGTATATAAATTCATTACGTTCTCTTATGAAAATATTTATTCACTTCTGTTTAGGGTTTCATTCCTTCATTGGATTCAGGTCATCACTTCGATATTGCAAAGAAAAAGGGGTAATTTATAGATAAGAGTTAAATAACAATATTGAGTTGGAATAAGAAATTGGGTAGCCGACACCATATTATTATTATAAAAAAAAAAACATAAAGAGAATGATGAGAAATCACAAGGCAACTAAAGAAATTAAACATTTAATTAAATTGAAAATTTGTAGTAACAAAACAACGTAACCAACACCAGAGACACGTACCAACTTATTATTTCTTAATATATGATGACTATATTATAAAACCTCTATAATTTACAACTTTGAACAAAGGAGGCAAGTAGAAGATGATAAGATGAAATTGAACATGCACGATACCACGTGGCACACCACCATTTACATGATTGTACAACCTTGTGAATTGTCTTCATTGAAGTAGTACTCACTGTAATAACTTCCATGGTAGGGTCTATATCCGCCGCCGCCCCAACTGTCATACACTGGCCTTCCACAATACCCATCACCATATCTTACTGGTCCCCCACCACTCCGCTCTGAGCATTCAGTGTAATAAAATCCGATCGGTACTGGCCCAGGTGGGTAAGCCAGTGCTGGTGCCGGTGCCGTTGGTTTTGGTACGTCAACAAAAGTGACGACTTTTTTTTCTGCTGGCTTCTCTTTAGGAGGATCAGCTGGTTTGGGAGGATCAGCTGCTTTAAGCTTCTCTGATGGTTTGGGAGGATCAGCTGCTTTAGGCTTCTTTGTCGTTTTGGGAGGATCAGCTGCTTTAGGCTTCTCTGCTGGTTTGGGAGGATCTGCTTTAGGCTTGTCTGCCGTTTTGGAAGGATCAGCTGCTTTAGGCTTTTCAGGTGGTTTGAAAATCTCTATACTCTTGATGCTTCCTCTACCTTTGTAACTTATCTTGTCCCTGATCTTTTCCGGACTGCAACACACCACTTTGATCATCACTGTGTTGTTCTTCTCATCATACACCTGGTCTTGTATTTCTTTTGTTTTGTTCACAAAAACACCAAACACCTACACATCTTAATTCACTCCATTTCCAATACATCCTGATAAGAAACGTTAAACAAAAAAAACAAAAACAAAAAAACAGAGAGACTTACGAGGGAATTTACAAAGGATTCTCTTCACTTTCTTGTAGCACTTATAGCACTCAAGGTCAACCTTCAGCAACATTATTGTAACCTTGTTTGTCTGTAAAAAAGCATGCATGCCATTGAAGATACATAAAATTGAAGAAAAAAGAAGAAGAAGAAGAAGAAGAAGAAAAGAGTAGGATTCTCAAACCTTTTCTGCCATAGCTCTGTCTTTAGAGATCAAATGAGATCTACAACCTCCAAAAGTGAGACGGATGATTGTTATAAAAACAAGAAAAAAGAGGGCAAGAGAGGCAGACAAGTACTAGCTAGCTAGAAGGAGAGACATATACAAGAAGAGTCTAATAAATTAAGCCAAATTGCAATGCTTAAAAAGACGTGGCCACCCCAATAGTTAAATTATGGTTGCCGACATTGCCAATCATATATACTATAAGCACACTCATATTTTAATAAAAATATCCCAATAAAAATTTACAAATAAGGATAAATTAATTTAATTTAAAAAAAAAAAAAATTATGTATATCCATTAATTACACATATATCTTCAACTATATCTCTTTATTAAAAAATAAAAATAAATAAAAATAAACCCTAATTCTATTTAGGGTATCAAAATCAAGAATTTTCATAGCACCCTGGTCATACAATGTTCATACAAAAAGCTCGGGCAGTTCATGAAAAAGCTCAGGAACTGAATAAAAAAGCTCAGAAACTATTTACAAAGGCCTAGAGTTTCGTTGATGGTCTAGAGTTTCGTTGATTCTGTTTTTAAATTGCAATTGCTCAGTATTTGCATTTTTCGAAGTTGCATTAACACTCTTCGTTGGTTTCCTATCTCTGTTTCCATTTTGCCTTTAATTATATGAATTTTGATATTCATAACCTGATAAGATGAGTGATCTAAATGTAACTATATGAATGTTGAACTCGTAATATATAAAAACTGACCCTCACAGAGCCACGTGTCACTGTGAAGTAGCTTTAGATATAAATGCATTAAATTCTATCAATATTAATAAAACCAGAATAATAGGTATATAGATTCAATATTCTTCCCACCTCCCCTCTTTTTGTCTCCCTCCCTTGCTCTAAACCAGAATAATAGGTATATAGATTCAATATTCTTCCCAACTCCCCCCTTTTTTGTCTCCCTCCTTGTTCTACCCTTCTTTCTTTTTTCAGTGCTTGGTCATTAAATTCAAGATATTTATTACATAATTAATTAATGATAAACCCTTCATTTTATGTCCATTAATTTTCTTTTGTTTGTCTATAAAAGTAAACAAAGTTGAAGAAAATATGAACACAACAAGAAAAATAAGGAGGTCCACAAATTAAGCGACCTAAACAGTTGGTTTAAAGAGTTTAAATTTCAACCTTTTGTTTTCAATTAGGTGATTAGGCGACCAACAGGTGATTTCAACTTTTTCTTTTTGAGTGCAATTTTACTCACCCACTTTAACTAGAGGTAACCATTACCTCACTCCCCAAATGTTGCCACGTGTCTCAAAGTTAACCCAAAGTCCAAAGTTAACCCAAAGTTAACCAAAGTTTGGGGACATGTGGCAACATTTGGGAAGGGAGGTAATGGTTACCTCTAGTTAAGGTGGGTGAGCAAAATTGCACTCTTTGTTTTTATCCTTTTGTCTTTCTAATTGCGTTGATTTCAAATGTCATAAAGTTTTTTTATTTGACCATTGATTGTATGAATGATAAAAGGTTCATTTGAGATTTTGAGGTTTTAAGGGTTATGTTTGATCGTTTATGTTGTTTTGGTAATAAATTATGAATTCAGATCAAATTTTCAATCGGGCATGGATTCTACCCGGGAAAACATTTATACTTGATTACAGATTTCTCTACACAGTTTCTTGGCTCATTATTTGTCGTATAGAAATTACTAGCTTTATTTGAGGATGGTGAAATAATATCTTTGGCTTTAAATTCTCCCTTACCATAAAGCCTTAATCTATATTAGCTTTGGATTTAAATTCTTATTAATATTAGGGCGGTTACTAAATTAGTTCCGGAGTATTTTTACAATTCCAAGTTGTTTACGTCCTTTACAAAAGTGAATAAATCGGTCCTTGTGTTTTTCCCATATGTCAAATTGGTCCTTGATTTTTCAAAAATACCAGATTGGTCATTGTTGACTGTTAAATTAGATGTTTGACTTTGATTGGAAATTTGAAATTACTTTAACACCCTTATTTAAAACTGATAAATAAATAAATACAATTAAAATATTAATTTTTATTTTATTTATGAAAAAGTAACTGAAATGTGGCCTCCAATATAATGGAGGATCCACGATCTGGGTTTCCAGATCGCGGAGAAGCCTCCACGATCTAGCTTTCCCATGTGTATTTCCACGCCTCCCTCATTATCTACATAGCGACTAAAAAATTTCCATCTGAAAAATCCAGTCGATTCTCGTAAAGTAGGCTTCGTATGGTATGTGAATTAGCATTTTGATGAGCCAGCAAAACAACCAATGTATAATCTCTCTCTCCACGCACACATTTTGATGAGTTGTTGTATTTTTAATGGTTAAGAGATGTATGACTTCTCTTCTCAGTTATTGCTTTAATTTTATGTTCTTGGTTTGCAATGAGTCTGTGTTTTTGAGCCCAAGAACAAAGCTCTTCGCATATCTCCTTTTCTCTTTTCCAGAATTTGTTTGCTTTCACTGTTTTTTTTTTTCAAAAAGTTTACACAAGTTTTTGAGTAATCTGTTTGTCGTAGCTTTTTTTCACATTTCAATTTCACCATCAGATTTTTATAATTATTTTTTTGTTATATAAAATGAATTTAGTTTTTAATTTTTATTTTATTTACACATTTTGAAAAAACTAAAATACCCTTTGACGGTTAAGTTGGACTAACGGAAGGTTAACGGAGGGTCCAATTTAGTACTTGTGAAAAAGTTAAGGACCAATTTTATCACTTTTATAAAAGTCGCAAACTATTTGAAATTTTTTTTTAAAAGTCCAAGACTAAGTTGGTAATTGCCCTTAATATTATCATCATCAATAATACATGCACTATTGCTCTATTCACATTTCACACTTACATATATTTAAGAATATTAATAACACTATTTAAAATTCTTTTGGCATTCTTTCAAAAAAAATATCATATATAATAATAATAACAAAGTAAGATGAATATATTTTCTAAATTATCATATATAATAATAATAACAAAGTAAGATGAATACATTTTCTAAATTACTAATTACTATTAATTGGTTATAAGATGAAAGGGTTTTCTCATTAACTAATTACTAATATTAATTAATTATAAGACGAAGAGGATCTCTCAATAACTAATTACTAATTACTAATATTAATATAATAACTTGAGATTTGGGACTTTAAAATATTTTGAAGGAAGCCTAAGGGACAACACTCCTAGGAGTGAATGGACATCAATTATCATCTATGCATTGAAACAAGTATGAATGGATTCTCTAAATAATCTACTATAGGTGCTCTTGGACTTTTCGGAAGATACCCTCTCATCATTTTCAATTTATATTTTATGACGTCCACACATTGTGTGGACCATAAAATATGAATGTTTGGGTGAGAAGCATTTGGGTATAAATCACCTATTAAGTATTTTGGTTACCTATCATTAATTAATTTATAATATGAATGTTTTATACTATTAATTATCAACCTAAATTCCTAATTATTGTTCCAAGTTATGTGCATGCACAAAAAATGGAGAAAGACAATAATATAAAACAATTTATAATATTAATTAACATCCTAATTATTGTTCCAAGTTATGTGCATGAACAAAGAAGAGAAAAAGACAATAATATAAAATGTTTTACAATAATTTTTAATAATATAATTTTTTTTTTCTTAAATCAAAATTATATAGGTAATCATGAAGCAATCAAGTGATTAATTGAATAAATTCACTTAATAAATCTCATAATTGATTTTTAATTAATAAGTTTTTTTTTTTTTTTTTTAAAGTATTACATTATTTGGATTTTGGTAAGTTTAAAAGACATACATAATTCTTTTTTCCTAACAAGCCATAAATTTGTATTAATTAGTTTTTTTTTTTTTTTTTTTTTTTTTTTTTTTTTTTTTTAAGTGTTGTGATTTATGAGTTGGTTGTAATATTTCAAAACAAGTATTGTTAATTAGCCCCCGTCCTGCAGGCTGTTTTCAGCTGTTTTTGTTTTTGTTTTCCAAAAATGATTTCGAATTCGTGTCCTGTAAACCGTTTTTCATTTTATTTTCAGAAATCAAAAACAAAAACAAAAACAAAGTCAAGTGTTAAAAGTGGAAATTTTGAAATACAAAAAAAAACTGTTTTTGTTTTTGTTTTTGTTTTTGGTTTTGTTTTCCAAATGCTGTGGGTCCCATATCATTAATATATTTTTTATTTTAATATTTTTTTTTTTTTACTGATTTCGTTTCTTCCTTCTTCTTCTTCTTCCCTCTTCTTCTTCTTCCCTCTTCTTCTTCTCCCTCTTCTTCCTTCCCGCCGCCGACGAGCTTCCCCTTCCCGATCTCCGGCCGAGATCTCTTCTTCCTCTTCTTCCCTTCTTCTTCTTCTTCTTCTTCTTCTTCTTCTTCTTCTTCTCCCTCTTCTTCCTCTTCCCGCCGACGAGCTGCCTCTTCCCGCCGACGAGCAGTCTTCTTCCGGCCGACGAGATCTCCTCCGCCGATCGCTGCCTTCTTCTTCTTCTTCTTCTTCTTCTTCTTCTTCTTCCTCCGCTTGCGATCGGCGACCGATCTCTTCTTCTTCTTCTTCCTCCGCTTGCGATCGGCGACCGATCTCTTCTTCTTCTTCCTCTTCCTCCTTCGCCTCTCGCCGATCGCCGATTGCCGCCGATCCCTCTTGCCGTCGCCGATCTGGTCTTCCTCCTCCTCCTTCTCTTCCTCTTCCTCTTCCTCCTCCTCCTCCTCCTCCTCTTCTTCTTCTTCTTCTTCTTCCACTGATAAGGGTTTTGTGTTAATTTATTAATTATATTTAAAAAATGGTTAATTATTTTAATTAATTTGTTTATATTAATTTCGATTTTTGAAAGTTTTCGATTTATCCTACCAGACGCGTTTTTTCCGTTTTTATTTTCAAAATACGGATTCCAGTAAATGCTACCAGACGCGTATTCGGAATCCAAAAACGAAACCAAAAACACTGTTTTCATTTTCATTTTTCTTTTCGAAAAACAAAAACAAAAAACAGCTTGCAGGACGGGAGTTATCTATATAATTTACAATTAATTGTAATAATTTTTAATAATATTTTTTTTTCTTAAATAAAAAAATTTATAGGTAATCAAGAGGCAATCACGTAATTAATGAGATAGTGAATAAATTTTCTTAACCAATCTCATAATAGATTTTTAATTTTCAAGTTTTTTTTTTCTTTTTTGAAGTATATCATTATTTGGTAAGTTTAAAAGACAAGTCATAATTTATTTATTTTTGCCAACAAGCCATAGATTTGTATTAATTAGGGCTTTTTTTTTTTTTTTTTAAAGTATTGTTAATTAGTTGTAACATTTAAAAAATATATATTATTAATTAGTTATCTATATAATATATATTATAATATTTTGTAAGTTATTAATTGTAATAATTTTTAATAATACAATTTTTTCCTAAATAAAAAACCTATAGGTAATCAAGAGTCAATCACGTAATAAATGGGATAGTGAATAAATTCTCTTAACCACAGAAATTCTATTATCAGTTCGAACTGACAAAAGTTATAATAGTTCCTTGCATGTGGGCCACTAGATTTAAATACTTTGACTTGGTTGTATGCACTTGTCAGTCAAAGTATTTAAATCCATGGCCCACATACAAAGAACTGATATAACTTTTGTCAGTTCGAACTGATAATAGAAAGACTGCTCTTAACCAATCTCATAATTGATTTTTAATTATTAAGTTTTTTTTTTATTTTTAAGTTTTATATTATTCGGTAAGTTTAAAAGACAAGCCATATTTGTTTTTACCAACAAGCCATAAATTTGTATTAATTAGTTTATTTTTAAGTATTGTTAAATAATTGTAATATTTTTAAAAAAAAAAAGTATAGTTAATTAGTTATCTATATAATTTACATTATAATATTTGCTAAGTTATTAATTGTAATAATTTTTAATAATATAATTGTTTTCCTAAATAAAAAATCTATAGGTAATCAAGAGTCAATCATGTAACTAATGAGATAGTGAATAAATTCTCTTAACCAATCTCATAATTGATTCTTAATTATTAAGTTATCTTTTTTTTTTTCTTTTTTTTTCTTTTTCTTTTTAAGTGTTACATTATTTGGTAGGTTTAAAAGACGGATTCAAATCACTTGTCAAAAAATGGTTTCACAATTTGTGTCTAACCAACTAAATTGGGTCATGTGTACATAATTTGTTGAGACACAATTTTTTGACAGGTGATTTGAATCCTTAAAATACAAGTCATTTTTTTATTTTTATTTTGCCAACAAGCCTTAAATTCGTATTAATTAGTTTATTTTTAAGTATTGTTAAATAATTGTAATATTTCAAAAAAAAAAAGTATAATTAATTGATTATCTATATAATTTACATTATAATATTTGGTAAGTTATTAATTGTAATAATTTTAAATAGTATAATTTTTTTTCCTAAATAAAAAATCTATAGGTAATCAAGAGTTAATCACGTAATTAATGGGATAGTAAATAAATTCTCTTAACAAATTTCATAACTGATTTTTAATTATTAAGGTTTTTTTCTTTTTTCTTTTTTGGAGTATAACATTATTTGGTAAGTTTAAAAGACAAGTCATAATATATATTGTTTTTTTGCCAATAAGCCATAAATTCGTATTAATTAGTTTTATTTTTTTAAGTATTGTTAATTAGCTGTAACATTTAAAAAATATATATTATTAATTAGTTATCTATATAGTATACAACTTACCCAAGCCTGCAAAGCAAAGTTCCTAAATTGCAAAAGATTATGGTTATTGTATATAAATTCATTACGTTCTCTTATGAAAATATTTATTCACTTCTGTTTAGGGTTTCATTCCTTCATTGGATTCAGGTCATCACTTCGATATTGCAAAGAAAAAGGGGTAATTTATAGATAAGAGTTAAATAACAATATTGAGTTGGAATAAGAAATTGGGTAGCCGACACCATATTATTATTATAAAAAAAAAAAACATAAAGAGAATGATGAGAAATCACAAGGCAACTAAAGAAATTAAACATTTAATTAAATTGAAAATTTGTAGTAACAAAACAACGTAACCAACACCAGAGACACGTACCAACTTATTATTTCTTAATATATGATGACTATATTATAAAACCTCTATAATTTACAACTTTGAACAAAGGAGGCAAGTAGAAGATGATAAGATGAAATTGAACATGCACGATACCACGTGGCACACCACCATTTACATGATTGTACAACCTTGTGAATTGTCTTCATTGAAGTAGTACTCACTGTAATAACTTCCATGGTAGGGTCTATATCCGCCGCCGCCCCAACTGTCATACACTGGCCTTCCACAATACCCATCACCATATCTTACTGGTCCCCCACCACTCCGCTCTGAGCATTCAGTGTAATAAAATCCGATCGGTACTGGCCCAGGTGGGTAAGCCAGTGCTGGTGCCGGTGCCGTTGGTTTTGGTACGTCAACAAAAGTGACGACTTTTTTTTCTGCTGGCTTCTCTTTAGGAGGATCAGCTGGTTTGGGAGGATCAGCTGCTTTAAGCTTCTCTGATGGTTTGGGAGGATCAGCTGCTTTAGGCTTCTCTGTCGTTTTGGGAGGATCAGCTGCTTTAGGCTTCTCTGCTGGTTTGGGAGGATCTGCTTTAGGCTTGTCTGCCGTTTTGGAAGGATCAGCTGCTTTAGGCTTTTCAGGTGGTTTGGAAATCTCTATACTCTTGATGCTTCCTCTACCTTTGTAACTTATCTTGTCCCTGATCTTCTCCGGACTGCAACACACCACTTTGATCATCACTGTGTTGTTCTTCTCATCATACACCTGGTCTTGTATTTCTTTTGTTTTGTTCACAAAAACACCAAACACCTACACATCTTAATTCACTCCATTTCCAATACATCCTGATAAGAAACGTTAAACAAAAAAAACAAAAACAAAAAAACAGAGAGACTTACGAGGGAATTTACAAAGGATTCTCTTCACTTTCTTGTAGCACTTATAGCACTCAAGGTCAACCTTCAGCAACATTATTGTAACCTTGTTTGTCTGTAAAAAAGCATGCATGCCATTGAAGATACATAAAAGAGAAGAAAAAAGAAGAAGAAGAAGAAGAAGAAGAAAAAGAAAAGAGTAGGATTCTCAAACCTTTTCTGCCATAGCTCTGTCTTTAGAGATCAAATGAGATCTACAGCCTCCAAAAGTGAGACGGATGATTGTTATAAAAACAAGAAAAAAGAGGGCAAGAGAGGCAAGACAAGTACTAGCTAGCTAGAAGGAGAGACATATACAAGAAGAGTCTAATAAATTAAGCCAAATTGCAATGCTTAAAAAGACGTGGCCACCCCACACTCAGAATAGTTAAATTATGGTTGCCGACATTGCCAATCATAAATACTATAAACACACTCATATTTTAATAAAAATATCCCAATAAAAATTTATAAATACGGATAAATTAATTTAATATAAAAGAAAAAAACAAATATTATGTATACCCATTAATTACACATATATCTTCAACTATATCTCTTTATTAAAAAATAAAAATAAATAAAAATAAACCCTAATTCTATTTAAGGTATCAAAATCAAGAATTTTCATAGCACCCTGGTCATACAATGTTCATACAAAAAGCTCGGGCAGTTCATGAAAAAGTTCAGGAACTGAATAAAAAGGCTCAGAAACTATTTACAAAGGCCTAGAGTTTCGTTGATGGTCTAGAGTTTCGTTGATTCTGTTTTTAAATTGCAATTGCTAAGTATTTGCATTTTTCGAAGTTGCATTAACACTCTTCGTTGGTTTCCTATCTCTGTTTCCATTTTGCCTTTCATTATATGAATTTTGATATTCATAACCTGATAAGATGAGTTATCTAAATGTAACTATATGAATGTTGAACTCGTAATATATAAAAACTGACCCTCACAGAGCCACGTGTCACTGTGAAGAAGCTTTAGATATAAATGCATTAAATTCTATCAATATTAATAAAACCAGAATAATAGGTATATAGATTCAATATTCTTCCCACCTCCCCCTTTTTGTCTCCCTCCCTTGCTCTAAACCAGAATAATAGGTACATAGATTCAATATTCTTCCCAACTCCCTCCCTTTTTTGTCTCCTTCCCTTGTTCTACTCTTCTTTCTTTTTTCAGTGCTTGGTCATTAAATTCAAGATATTTATTACTTAATTAATTAATGATAAACCCTTCATTTTATGTCCATTAATTTTCTTTTGTTTGTCTATAAAAGTAAACAAAGTTGAAGAAAATATGAACACAACAAGAAAAATAAGGAGGTCCACAAATTAAGCGACCTAAACAGTTGGTTTAAAGAGTTTAAATTTCAACCTTTTGTTTTCAATTAGGTGATTAGGCGACCAACAGGTGATTTCAACTTTTTCTTTTTGAGTGCAATTTTGCTCACCCACTTTAACTAGAGGTAACTATTACCTCACTCCCCAAATGTTGCCACGTGTCTCAAACTTAACCCAAAGTTAACCAAAGTTTAGGGACACGTGGCAACATTTAGGGAGGGAGGTAATGGTTACCTCTAGTTAAGGTGGGTGAGCAAAATTGCACTCTTTGTTTTTATCCTTTTGTCTTTCTAATTGCGTTGATTTCAAATGTCATTAAGTTTTTTTATTTGACCATTGATTGTATGAATGATAAAAGGTTCATTTGAGATTTTGAGGTTTTAAGGGTTATGTTTGATCGTTTATGTTGTTTTGGTAATAAATTATGAATTCAGATCAAATTTTCAATCGGGCATGGATTCTACCCGGGAAAACATTTATACTTGATTACAGATTTCTCTACACAGTTTCTTGGCTCATTATTTGTTGTATAGAAATTACTAGCTTTATTTGAGGATGGTGAAATAATATCTTTGGCTTTAAATTCTCCCTTACCATAAAGCCTTAATCTATATTAGCTTTGGATTTAAATTCTTATTAATATTAGGGCGGTTACTAAATTAGTTCCGGACTATTTTTACAATTCCAAGTTGTTTACGTCCTTTACAAAAGTGAAAACATCAGTCCTTGTGTTTTTCCCATATGTCAAATTGGTCCTTGATTTTTCAAAAATATTAGATTGGTCATTGTTGACTGTTAAATTAGATGTTTGACTTTGATTGAAAATTTGAAATTACTTTAACACCCTTATTTAAAACTGATAAATAAATAAATACAATTAAAATATTAATTTTTATTTTATTTATGAAAAAGTAACTGAAATGTGGCCTCCAATATAATGGAGGATCCACGATCTGGGTTTCCAGATCGCGGAGAAGCCTCCACGATCTAGCTTTCCCATGTGTATTTCTACGCCTCCCTCATTATCTACATAGCGACTAAAAAATTTCCATCTGAAAAATCCAGTCGATTCTCGTAAAGTAGGCTTCGTATGGTATGTGAATTAGCATTTTGATGAGCCAGCAAAACAACCAATGTATAATCTCTCTCTCCACGCACACATTTTGATGAGTTGTTGTATTTTTAATGGTTAAGAGATGTATGACTTCTCTTCTCAGTTATTGCTTTAATTTTATGTTCTTGGTTTGCAATGAGTCTGTGTTTTTGAGCCCAAGAACAAAGCTCTTCGCATATCTCCTTTTCTCTTTTCCAGAATTTGTTTGCTTTCACTGTTTTTTTTTTTCAAAAAGTTTACACAAGTTTTTGAGTAATCTGTTTGTCGTAGCTTTTTTTCACATTTCAATTTCACCATCAGATTTTTATAATTATTTTTTTTGTTATATAAAATGAATTTAGTTTTTAATTTTTATTTTATTTACACATTTTGAAAAAACTAAAATACCATTTGACGGTTAAGTTGGACTAACGGAAGGTTAATGGAGGGTCCAATTTAGTACTTGTGAAAAAGTTAAAGACCAATTTTATCACTTTTATAAAAATCGCAAATTACTTGAATTTTTTTTTAAAAAGTCCAAGACTAAGTTGGTAATTGCCCTTAATATTATCATCATCAATAATACATGCACTATTGCTCTATTCACATTTCACACTTACATATATTTAAGAATATTAATAACACTATTTAAAATTCTTTTGGCATTCATTAAAAAAAAATCATATATAATAATAATAACAAAGTAAGATGAATATATTTTCTAAATTATCATATATAATAATAATAACAAAGTAAGATGAATACATTTTCTAAATTACTAATTACTATTAATTGGTTATAAGATGAAAGGGTTTTCTCATTAACTAATTACTAATATTAATTAATTATAAGACGAAGAGGATCTCTCAATAACTAATTACTAATTACTAATTACTAATATTAATATAATAACTTGAGATTTTGGGACTTTAAAATATTTTGAAGGAAGCCTAAGGGACAACACTCCTAGGAGTGAATGGACATCAATTATCATCTATGCATTGAAACAAGTATGAATGGATTCTCAAAATAATCTACTATAGGTGCTCTTGGACTTTTCGGAAGATACCCTCTCATCATTTTCAATTTATATTTTATGACGTCCACACATTGTGTGGACCATAAAATATGAATGTTTGGGTGAGAAGCATTTGGGTATAAATCACCTATTAAGTATTTTGGTTACCTATCATTAATTAATTTATAATATGAATGTTTTATAATATTAATTATCAACCTAAATTCCTAATTATTGTTCCAAGTTATGTGCATGGACAAAGAAGGGAAAAAGACAATAATATAAAATGTTTTACAATAATTTTTAATAATATAATTTTTTTTTCTTAAATCAAAATTATATAGGTAATCATGAGGCAATCAAGTGATTAATTGAATAAATTTTTAATTAACCAATCTCATAATTGATTTTTAATTATTAAGTTATCTTTTATTTTCTTTTTGAAGTGTTACATTATTTGGTAGGTTTAAAAGACGGATTCAAATCACCTATCAAAAAATAGTGTCACAATTTGTGTCTAACCAACCAAATTGGGTCATGTGTACATAATTTTTTGAGACACCATTTTTTTACAAATGATTTGAATCCCTAAAAGACAAGCCATATTTTTTTTTGCCAACAAGCCTTAAATTTGTATTAATTAGTTTATTTTTAAGTATTGTTAAATAATTGTAATATTTCAAAAAAAAAAGTATAATTAATTAGTTATCTATATAATTTACATTATAATATTTGCTAAGTTATTAATTGTAATAATTATAAATAGTATAATTTTTTTTTTCCTAAATAAAAAATCTACAGGTAATCAAGAGTCAATTACGTAATTAATGGGATAGTGAATAAATTCTCTTAACCAATTTCATAACTGATTTTTAATTATTAAGTTTTTTTTCTTTTTTCTTTTTTGAATTATAACATTATTTGGTAAGTTTAAAAGACAAGATATATATTTTTTGCCAACAAGCCATAAATTTGAATTAATTAGTTTTCTTTATTTATTTATTTTTAATTAGTTGTAACATTTTAAAAAAAATATTATTAATTAGTTATCTATATAATTTATATTATAATATTATATAAGTTATTAAATGTAATAATTTTTAACGATATAAGTTTTTTCCTAAATAAAAAACCAATAGATAATCAAGAATCAATCACATAATTAATGGGATAGTGAATAAATTCTCTTAACTAATCTCATAATTGATTTTTAATTATTAAGCTTTTTATTTTTGAAGTATTACATTATTTAGTAAGTTTAAAAGACAAGTCATATATATATATATATATATATATATATATATAATTTATATTATAATATTATATAAGTTATTAATTGTAATAATTTTTAACGATATAAGTTTTTTCCTAAATAAAAAACCAATAGATAATCAAGAATCAATCACATAATTAATGGGATAGTGAATAAATTCTCTTAACTAATCTCATAATTGATTTTTAATTATTAAGCTTTTTATTTTTTAAGTATTACATTATTTGGTAAGTTTAAAAGACAAGTCATATATATATATATATATAGGATAGTGAATAAATTCTCTTAACTAATCTCATAATTGATTTTTAATTATTAAGCTTTTTATTTTTGAAGTATTACATTATTTGGTAAGTTTAAAAGACAAGTCATATATATATATAGGATAGTGAATAAATTCTCTTAACTAATCTCATAATTGATTTTTAATTATTAAGCTTTTTATTTTTGAAGTATTACATTATTTGGTAAGTTTAAAAGACAAGTCATATATATATATATAATATAGTAAAATGGAACTCTCACGGTGCCACATGTCACCGTGAGAGAGCTTTGGCTTTAAATTTCAATTTATCATCTATTTAATAATTGATTTATTTACTCATATTCATGCTATTAATAATTATTTATCTTTTGATATTCTTTCTATTCCATTTATTATATTTATTGCTTTCTATATTATTCATTTATTCCATCTATCAAGTGTTGCAACTCTATATCTTTATTCATTCATTTATATATTTTTAATAGTATTAAATATTAATATATATTATCTCTTGGTATTTTTCCTATTAATTACTATATAATATAGTAAAATGGAACTCTCACGGTGCCACATGTCACCGTGAGAGAGCTTTGGCTTTAAATTTCAATTTATCATCTATTTAATAATTGATTTATTTACTCATATTCATGCTATTAATAATTATTTATCTTTTGATATTCTTTCTATTCCATTTGTTATATTTATTGCTTTCTATATTATTCATTTATTCCATCTATCAAGTGTTGCAACTCTATATCTTCATTCATTCATTTATATATTTTTAATAGTATTAAATATTAATATATATTATCTATTGGTATTTTTACTATTAATTAATTAATTAATTATATTAAACAATTTGATAAATTCAAAGAGACTACATTAATAATTCATATTAAATAGATAATATCAAGTGTTGTAAGTTTGTAACTCTATATCTTCATTCATGCATTTAAACATTTATATATATTTTTAATAGTATTAATATATATTTATCTCTTGGCATTTTTCCTATTCATTAATTATTTAATTATATTTAAAAATTCGATAAATTCAAAGAGACTATATTAATAGTTTCATATTAAACAAATTGATAAATATTAATTAGATAATTTCAAAGGGTTCACATTCATTGCAACTCTATATGCCAATCATTTACTCAAAAACCATATTCTCTCCCTCAATTTTCTTTATAAAAACCACCAAAAATCCCACATTTTCTCCATCTCATTCCATTTACTTTCCATTAGAGACAAACTCAAAACATCCAAAAGGTGAGGAATTGGATGGTCTACAATTTATTTATTTTGTTGAATAGCTAAAGCTTTATTGAAAAGCCAAAAGGCAGAACAGAGCCAAAGGCTTTTTCAAAAAGCCATACACCATTTTATCTATGGTTCAATTCTAGCTTTCAATTTTAACATTTTAAAGCTTTTGGCAAAATTTGATTATGTAAGTACATATATTTATATCTAATTGTCATCATTAATTTCTATGCAATCTTATATAGTAACTCATATATTTACTAATTTGTGTGTAGGTGTGCAGCTTGCTTAGGCAATTATACTCCATTTCAAAATCCGACACACGGTTATACTTAGCCTTTTAAGTAACCCCAAACATTGTTGATCTCATCCCAATATTGAAACCCTTTGATCCTCAAAGATTAAAGACAAGAATTGCAAATATCTTTAAGAGGATGGATGCATTTTATGAGAAACTAATTGCAGAGAAACTGAAAAAGAGAGAAAATCATGAGTTAAACAACACCAAGAAATTTGGGAGAAAGGATTTGTTGGTTGTGCTCTCGGATTATAGAAGTGATGATAAAGAAAATAAATTGGATCAACTTCATAGAGATAACATCAAAGCTATTATCTCTGCAACTTCATCATACTTTATTATACTATTATAAAAATATTTTTGTTGGAGGTTAATTTTTTTTAAGAACACAAGTTAATATTATCCAATGTTTTTGCAAGAAATGTTTATGGCAGCAATAGAAACAACCTCAAGCACGGTTGAATGGGGTATGGCACCATTGTGTGTTTATCACATTGCAAAGATGGAATAATTAAAGTTTTTGGTGGTGACTGAATTGAAGGACTTCTCATGTCTCCAAAGCATTTGCCATTCAAAAACTTGGAGGTCTCATAAACATTGCCCTTGGTGACTTTCAATTTCGATATTAAACATGTAATTATTGTTATGATTATACAAGTTACATTAGAATGTTTTTTTTAATCTATTTATATTTTTTATATAACTATATTTATTAAAATCGATATCATATATCATATCACTATTAATTACATCATATTTATATTATATTTCATATAATAATCCATATTTAATATTATTTATAAAATATGAAGAGTCTCTCTATTAATTTTAATATATAATATGATAATTTGGAGTCTCCTTATTAAATATTTCCTATTTATTATTTCAAAAAATAAAAGTATATCATACTTGTATAATATTATATAATATGATAATATGATAATATGAATTGTTACTATCTAATGATGTTAATTAGTAATATAATATGAAGAGTCCATATTTCCATGTTCAAAAGACATTAATATTAAACAACTAAAAGAAGCACTATGTATTAATACACAAGTTAAATATGCACTCATGATTACAATTAATAAATACAATAAATCAATTATTTAAACCGTTGGTATATCCTCTCTCTCTTTCTCTCTTTCTCTCTCTCTTTCTAAACCATTTATGCCCTCTCATCTCCCCAAATTTTCTCTATAAAAACCATCCAAAATCTCACATTTTTTCCATCTCATTCCATTTACTTTCTCAGCAAACTCAGAACAAGCGGTAAATAATTGGATGTCATTGGGTGGTGAGAGGAATTTCTACAGATTTTTTATTTTATTTTTTTTATTAACCATGTTCAAAAAAAGAGACATTAATATTAATAAACTAAAAAGAATGCATTAATATTTATTAATTAATAATATTAACTAATTAATTAATAAAAAATATGAACGAGTCGGTGAAAAACATGAGGCACTCCATAGTCCATATCATATCAAGTCTCACAATTTCAAAATATTTCATGATTTGTAATCAATTTTTTTTAATGCATTTTTCTTTATATATGTATATTACATGAGTAGTTTAGTAGAATAAGAGTTGTTTTATGTGTTTTTTTTTTTCTTCTTCATTCACAAAATCAAGCCATTTACACCATAAAATAATCAACAATTATCACAATTCGGATTGAAAAAGTTGATCTAAGAGACATTTGATGGAATTGGAGTATTGAAAGCAAAAATAGAATATGAAAAAAAAAATTAAAGCATAAATCGGATGATAATTAAGTTATATTTTACAATACCCGCACATCGTGCGGGACACACACTAGTATATATATATATATATATATATATATATATATATATTGCCAACAAGCCATAAATTCTTATTAATTAGTTTATTTTTAAGTATTGTTAAATAATTGTAATATTTCAAAAAAAAAGTATAGTTAATTAGTTATCTATATAATTTACATTATAATATTTGGTAAGTTATTAATTATAATAATGTTTAATAATATAATTTTTTTTCTTAAATAAAAAATCTATAGGTAATCAAGAGTCAATAACGTAATTAATGGGATAGTGAATAAATTCTCTTAACCAATTTCATGATTGATTTTTAATTATTAAGGGTTTTTTTATTTTTTTATTTTTTATTTTTAAGTGTTACATTATTTGGTAGAGTAATGCTACTTTATCCAAATTTAGTGCCCAAATCTGGTACCAAAATGATATGGCATCACTTTGATCCATTCATTTAAATTACTTTGTAAATTTAAAAGACAAGCCATAATTTTAAATTCGTATTAATTAGTTTTTTTTTAAGTATTGTTAATTAGAGTATCTCCAACCGTCTTCTTTGGAGACCCCCTTAAATAAAAGGGTGGATGTTGTTGTAAGGGGCCATTAAAGTAGTATGTGTTCCAACAATACTCCCTTAAATGTCTCCCTTAATAATTTATTATTATTATTTTGATGTTTTACTTTGCAATTATTATTTTAAAACAAATTAGTCATTGGATAATAAATGTTGTTAGGATTTAAAAGTTAAATATCTTGTGCTTTTCAAAAAATAAAATAAATTTAAATATATAGAGCCCACTTAAGGGGGCCGAAGCTACCACTTAATTAAGGGAGTTGGCTCCACCAAAACACATTTAAGGGAGTCTTTAAGTGACCTGTTGGAGCTGCAAAAATACAGCTTCTCCCGTAATTAAGCTTACAGGGATCTCCAAGGGAGACTATTGTAGATGCTCTTAGTTGTAATATTTAAAAAAATAATAATATTGTTAATCAATTATCTATATAATATATAAATTATAATATTTGGTAAGTTATTTTATTTTATTTTGGGTTCAATAAGATAATTTATTTATTATCTCATTTGTTACGGAATTGATTCTTCATGTTTATTCATTATCCCATTAATTAATCAAAAGTAAGAAATCACAAGCTAACCTTTCATATTCAATTTAGTAAAAAATAAAACATTTCTTATTCAATTATCTCATTTTTATTACCTTTTATATAATTTTAGTTAGGTTTAAAAAGCATGCTAATTTCTACCCAAAATAAAAGGTCAAAAACTATATTTCTCTGTTGCTATGTTTATTACTCGAATGCCAATGTTTATCCGCCATCTCAGGGTTCCTCCTCTTCCGATCACCACCTGTCCAAATCCGCACAACCCACCAAATTCATTAAGTTTCATCATTTACAATTTCATGTTTTTCTATTTCATTTTTTTAAACACTTATATTTGATGTGTTATATTTCATTTTATCATTTTTAGTGAATATTTAGGATTAATGGATCTCTAATGTAGGTTATAAGTGTAAGTGAACATGTGATTTTATTTGGGTATTCGAGTTTTCAATTTTATTTTATTTTATATATCTGTGAATAGTTTATGCAATACAAATTGCAAGACATTGTCTCGCATCTCTCTACTTACTATCTCATATTTGTTTTGTATTAAATCATATTCATTTGACTTCATATTTAAAATTTCAGATTCAGATCAGTCAGAGCAATCAAGAAATGGTTTTGGGTATTGCTCATCCCAAAATCACCGTGATATTTTTTTAATTTATATATAAATATTTTTTTTTCGGTTTTAGGTTAAAAGTACTTAAAACCATAGTGTTGATGTATGTATTCAACATACACAGATGATTGGTCAGTCAGTCTCTAAGATTAAATTGTGGTTTTACGTGATCACGCAAAAAGAGGTAATAATAATGAACTGTTTATTTTATAATTATTTTACAATTAAATCTTGAATTTTAATATTTATTTTTGGTATCTAAATCTGTACATACTACACTCGCTTGTTAAGGATTTGATCATGTTCAGAGCTTAATATACCACTGTTTTTAGAAATTTATACAAATAAGATAGGTTTAATATATACAGCTCTTATTATTTTATTATTATTATTATTATTATTACTGCGTTGTGATAGATTTGTTTAACTTAATTTTCTTTATAGTCTTATTTCATCAGAGACCAGGGATTGAATTAGAACATCATCTTAGATAGTATAAAACAATGTATTGGAAATATTTGAACTAGAAATTTCATAAAATTATTAAATTTGTGGTTGAAAGCTTTATTTTGTATATTTCAAATGTAATTGCATAAATTTATAGTCGATTGATTTTTAGTGTCTTTTTTGTTCTATTATATGTTAATTCCAACCGTAAAATTACAAACAAAAGTGAAAAAAGAAAAATACATGCGAAATTTTTTTAAATTATATATTCAATAACAACTACATTATGTTTTACCGTACCCGCATATATGTATGGATGAAATTCATTTTCGTCCATTTAGTTTGACCTAACAGCCAAACAGGTCCCCCGGTTTTCCGAATTGTCTCGTTTAGTTCTTTTGTTACGATTTCTATTGAAAAATTGAAATCTAAGCTACCCCTTAAAGTGGGTCAAATTGCTTAAAGGACATCTTTACCCTCCATCTCTGTTTTTAATAATAATAAAAAAACAAAACAAAAAATTGTTAAAACAAAAAAAAAAAACATTAAAAAAATTCATCTTCCACACCCATACCAAAAAAAAAAAAAAAAAATCATCTTAATTAAATTAATTAAAAAAGTAAAGCTTCATCTTCCTCATCCATCTGGAAAAAAAAAATTTATCAAATATAATGTCTCCAAATCATCAAACCACACAGAACCATCTTCATCAATCTACCCAAAAAAAAAAAAAAAAAAACTCTTCTTCAATTTTCAAACCATATCTTCTTCATTTCTCCATCTCTTTCCATCCACAATAAAATCTAACAAAACAAACATCACACATCTCATCATCTCAAGTTTACAAAAATAAAAAATAAAAAAATAAAAAATCCTTAGTGAAAATAAAAAAGTCTAAAGCATCTCATTCAAACTTGCTGATGAAACTTTGTACATTTGCATCAACAACATATGCACCATTCATCACTAGCAACTTCACCATGTCCACATGGTTCTCAACAATGGAAATTTGTCACATCTCATCATCTCATCACACATCACACATCTCATTATCTCAATTATTCACATCTCATCATCTCAATGTAATGACCTGAAACTTTAACTCATTTTCTTGAAATCTATCAACTATCAATAATGGTAATGCATCCAAATAAAAACATAACTAGTAATTTCAACCATGACATATAATCATACTTGAGGAGAAGCTGCATGTCAGGCCCTAGATATCGGATTTCAATGAAGCTAGAATGCCCAGGAACTAAAAATGTGTTCAAGCATGTAATTTTCAAATTCTAAAAAATAAATCAAATTCCGAAACCAACCCCCCCCCCCCCCCCCCCCCTCCAAAAAAAAAAAATCATATAATTTTCATGGTGGGGAAAGAGGTGGTGAAGGTGGTCGTCGTCGTTGTCGTCTTCGTCTTCGTTATGGAGCTCGTACGGGGCGGCGAGCTCTTCAACAAGATCTAATGAAGAAGAGGTGGTGGTCCGGTTGAGATATCGATGTGTGAGAGAGAGAGAGAGAGAGAGAGAGAGAGAGAGAGAGAGAGATTTGGCAGTGGGTGGTGGTGGGTTTGGTTTATGGCCATGGTTAGGGTTTGGTAATGGTGTTTGATGTTGAAGATGAATAGAAGAAGAAGATGATGATGTTAGGTTTTGGTAATGTGTGAGAGAGAGATAGTTAATTTATCTATTTATTTTACGAATAGGTAATTTATTTTTTAATTAATCTTTAATTAATAAGTTAATTTACGGTCTTACCCTTATGTTTCTAGAAGCAATTGGTGTAAGTTTACACTTTTACCCTCTTAAATTTGACAGCAGAGACCAAAATACAGATTTTGGGTAGCTAGAAGGACATGTCAATACAATACTGAAAATCGAGGAACCAATTTGACTATTAGATCAAACTAGAGGGACGAAAATGAATTTTATCATATATATATAATAGATATTGATGTGACATCTTGTTGTATATCTAAAATATATAGATATTGATATGACATTATTTGACAAAAGGTGTGAATCAATCAGACATACTCTTAACTCTTTTACTGCTCTTAAACTATGATAATCAAATTGCCTGCTTATTAATTAAATAATATTAATTTTATTTATTTATTTATTTATTTTTACAATAGAGCCAGGGTCAACCCTTTCTACCACTGTCCATATCTGTTTTCATTTCCTTGAAGTAGAGCTTTTTGAACTGTTCCTTTAAAATAGAATATCATGGAATTCCCGACGCTTAACTGTTTCAAATTTGTGATTGACCATGATGTTAAAAGCATCACCTCTCGTGTCCCAAACTTTGTGGAATGTGATTATTATCAACATGGACAATGCTTAAGTTTTGTAAATATTGAGAAGATATCTGATGCAGTTGTTGATGGCAAGAAACTTACTACGACTGTACTGTATTTTCGAGCTTGAAGAACTTAAAAATTTATCATTTGTGAAATTGGATGTGTTAATAACTTAAAAGGGTTTATAAATAAATTGTATTAAAATGAATACATTCATTTAAATAAAGGTACTATTGGCATTAAGATGGATGCTTATAGTAATTATTTAATTTTAAATTTTAGACTTGTATACTTATAAATATGGGTGTACTTATCATATTTATGTATGACAATCTTGAACCCCTTTGTTTCTATTCGGCAGTCTGATTCTTGTGTTGGGTTTCTTACTATACAACTTACCCAAGCCGCAAAGCAAAGTTCCTAAATTGCAAAAGATTATGGTTATTGTATATAAATTCATTACGTTCTCTTATGAAAATATTTATTCACTTCTGTTTAGGGTTTCATTCCTTCATTGGATTCAGGTCATCACTTCGATATTGCAAAGAAAAAGGGGTAATTTATAGATAAGACTTAAATAATAATAATGAATTGGAATAAGAAATTGGGTAGCCGACACTATATTATTATTATAAAAAGAGAGCCGATATTGACACCCATAAATATGATAAGCACACCCATATTTTAATAAAAAATTTAATTACAAAAATATCCCAATAGGAATTTACCAATAAGGATAAATTAGTTTAATTAAAAATAAACAAAATACTATTTACACCATTAATTACACCCATATCTTCAACTATATCACTTTATTAAAATAAAAAAATCTAATTAAATGGTTTCCCATTTATCACTCTCCACCTAATCATATTTCCCAATTTCGGTTTTTCAAATCATTGAAAGGTTTAGCAATTTTTATTTGGTGGGTTTGTGATCTGGGTTTGTTGTCATTCTCTCTATGAGCTAGTTTTTGGGTATTGGATATTTTAGCACAGCATTGCTGATTGCATTAGCAATTTAAGTTTATATAACAATATTAATGGTGTTTGGCTCCTATATAGAGAAAACATTACTGGTTTTCTTGGATTAGTGTTGCTGCTATGGGTGAGAGGAGTAAATCATCTCTTGGGATCATTACTCAAAGTCTTTGTTTTCCTTGTTCACAATTGCATCAATTCTCTTCTTTTTGTCGTGGTTCTTTGTATTGCGGTCCACTTCCACTGATAGTAGTTTGTTTACCAATACCAATGCCAATAGCAATCCCCTGCCTGTAGTTAACAATGGTAATTCTGAAGCCAGGATTAGAAACCGCGCAATACTTAATGATAGTGTAGAAGAAGAAGAGGCAGAATTACCCCAAAAGAAATGCAATACCAAAAATAAAGCGATTCTTAAGGTTTATATGTATGATCTACCCCCTGAGTTTCTTTTTGAACTCTTAGATTGGAAAGCACAATGGGGAAGTGTTTGGCCTGATGTTACGAAAAATATACCCCAATATCCCATTGTGGGATTCAAAAATCAATCTTCTCTTCTTCTAAACCCATCCGATCAAGTATCAATGAGAACGAAATACCTAAATCACTGCTCCATATTTACTCATTTGGCTGCAACTCCAACTTGTATGTTTGTATTTCCATGGGAGAGATAATTATGTATCCCTCTTGGGCAAAATCTCCATAGCAAGAAATTGGCCTAAAGTGGAAATTCTCAAAATTTAAGTGGAAATTCTCAAAATTTAAGAATTTAAGAATTCCTGAGACTGTGTTTTGGAGTCTAGAGAATTTAAAATTTTATCATTTGTAAAATTGGGTGTTCTAATAACTTATGAGGGTTTATAAATAAATTATATTGAAATAAAAACATTCATTTAAATAAGGGCACTATTGGCATTAAAATGAGTGTTTATAGTAATGTTTTAATTTTAAATTTTAAACATGGGTGTACTTATAAATATGGGTGTACTTATCATATTTATAGGTGTCAATATCCGTACCCTTATAAAAAACATAAAGAGAATAATGAGAAATCACAAGGCAATTAAAGAAATTAAACATTTTATTAAATTGAAAATTTGTAGTAACAAAACAACCAACACGTGAGACCACCAACTTATTATTTCTTAATATATGATGACAATATTATAAAACCTCTATAATTTACAACTTTCAACAAAGGAGGCAAGTAGAAGATGATGAGATGAAATTGAACATGCACGATACCACGTGGTACACCACCATTTACATGATTGTACAACCTTGTGAATTGTCTTCATTGAAGTAGTTCTCACTGTAATGACTTCCATGGTAGGGTCTATATCCGCCGCCGCCCCAACTGTCATACACTGGCCTTCCACAATACCCATCACAATATCCTACTGGTCCCCCACCACGCCGCTCTGAGCATTCAGTGCAATAAAATCCGATCGGTACTGGCCCAGGTGTGTAAGCCAGTGCCGGTGCCGGTGCCGTTGGTTTTGGCACGTCAACAAAAGTGACGACTTTAGTAGCTTTTTCTGCTTGTTTCTCTTTAGGAGGATCAGCTGGTTTGGGAGGATCAGCTGCTTTAGGCTTCTCTGCTGGTTTGGGAGGATCTGCTTTAGGCTTGTCTGCCGGTTTGGGAGGATCAGCTGCTTTAGGCTTCTCTGCTGGTTTGGGAAGATCTGCTTTAGGCTTGTCTGCTGGTTTGGGAAGATCTGCTTTAGGCTTGTCTGTTGGTTTGGGCGGATCAGCTGCTTTAGGCTTTTCAGGTGGTTTGAAAATCTCTATACTCTTGATGCTTCCTCTACCTTTGTTACTTATCTTGTCCCTGATCTTCTCCGGACTGCAACACATCACTTTGATCATCACTGTGTTGTTCTTCTCATCATACACCTGGTCTTGTATTTCTTTTGTTTTGTTCACAAAAACACCAAACACCAGACACCTACACATCTTAATTCACTCCATTTCCAATACATCCTGATAAGAAACGTTAAACAAAAACAAAAAAAAAACAAAAAAAACAGAGAGACTTACGAGGGAATTTACAAAGGATTCTCTTCACTTTCTTGTAGCACTTATAGCACTCAAGGTCAACCTTCAGCAACATTATTGTAACCTTGTTTGTCTGTAAAAAAGCATGCATGCCATTGAAGATACATAAAAGAGAAGAAAAAAGAAGAAGAAGAAGAAAGTAGGATTCTCAAACCTTTTCTGCCATAGCTGTGTCTTTAGAGATCAAATGAGATCTAGAACCTCCAAAAGTGAGACGGATGATTGTTATTAAAACAAGAAAAAAGAGGGCAAGAGAGGCAGATAAGTACTAGCTAGCTTAAATGAAGGAGAGACATATGCAAGAAGAGTCTAGTAAATTAAGCCAAATTGCAATGCTTAAAAAGACGTGGCCACCCCACCCTCTGAATAATTAAATTATGGTTGCCGACATTACCAATTACAAATACTACATCGACAACTCATATTTTAATAAAAAATTTAATTATAAAAATATCTCAATAAAAATTTATAAATAAAGATAAATTAATTTAATTAAAAAAAACAGATATTATGTATACCCATTAATTACATATATATCTTCAACTATATCTTTTTATTAAAAAATAATAATAATAAAAAATAAATAAATAATAAATAATAAATAAAAAACCTAGTTCTATTTAGGGTATCAAAATCAAGAATTTTTAGAGGACTCTGATTATACAGATGTACGTTTTTCTTTTTTGTTATGAACTCTAAAATAAACAAAAAGTTAGAAGTAATTTTTTATTTTTTATTTTTAAAAAAGATAGCCGTACATATCATTGTGTAATCAGGAGATCAGTGGTGGTATGATGACATGAAATCTGTTGTAATAGAAATCAGCAACTTGACAGAGTTGAGTTCTCTCTGTTTTCAGGGATTTTTTGATAGGGTGGGCTAAAACAAAAGTATATATATATTAATAATAATAAAACTTTAACCGTACTAGAAAATTTCATTAATTGAAAAACAAAAATAAAGTGATGGAATGACGAGATGAGAAAATTTCGCACCTATGCCGCCAGATCTCCCTAAAAACTCCAAATTTGCATGATATTTTTTCAAAGAAAACAACAAAGTGATATTGAGAATTATTAATTTGGGAGAGAGAAAATCAAAAAGTGTGAAAGTGAAAGAGAGGGAGAAATTGAGATTGCTGATATTGAGAATTATTAATTTGGGAGAGAGAAAATCGAAAAGTGTGAAATTGAAAGAGAGGGAGAAATTGAGATTGCTATATGTGTGAGAGAGAAAGAGAGGGAGAAATGGGGATCATATATATATATATATAGTTCCTTTTCTCCTTAGTGCGCACTGATATAAAATATATCAGTGCATTGCATCTGGGTCATAGATTATGGAGAAGCATTGATAAGTGTATGCAGACCAAGTCAAAGCATATGAATATAATGGTTCACATGTAAGACATTGATATATATTCCTTGAGGAAATTATATATATATATATGAAATTCATTTCCGTCCCTCTAGTTTGACCTAATAGCCAAACTAGTCTCCGGTTTTCAGAATTATCTCGTTTAGTCCTTCTGTTACGATTTCAGTTGAAAAAGTAAAATTTGACATTTTTACCCTCCATCTTTCTTTTTTATTAAAAACAAAAAATAATTAAAAAAATTCATCTTCCACACACAAAAAAAATAAAATAAAAATAAAAATCATCTTAAATTAATTAATTAAAAAAATAAAGCTTCATATTCCTCATCCATCTAGAAAACAAATAATCAAATATAATGTCTCCAAATCATCAAACCACACAGAACCATCTCCGTCGATCTACCAAAAAAAAAAATCTTCTTCAGTTTTCAAACCATATCTTCTTCATTTCTCCATCTCTTTCCATTCACAATAAAATCTAACAAAACAAACATCACACATCTCATCATCTCAATTTTACAAAAATAAAAAATAAAAAATAAAAAAATCCTTAGTGAAAATAAAAAAGTCTGAAGCATCTCATTCAAACTTGCTGATGAAAATTCGTATGTTTGCATCAACATTTGCACTGTTCATCACTAGCAACTTCACCATGTCCACATGGTTCTCAGCTATGGCAATTTGTCACATCTTATCATCTCATCACACATCACACATCTCATTATCTCAATTTTACACATCTCATCATCTCAATGTAATGACCTAAAACTTTAACTCATTTTCTTGTAATCTATCAGCCATCAATAATGGTAATGCATCCAAATAAAAACATAACTGGTAATTTCAATCATGACATATAAACATACTTGAGGAGAAGTTGCATGTCATGCCCTGGATATCAGATTTCAATGAAGCTAGAATGCCTAGGAACTGAAAATGTGTTCAAGCATATAATTTTCAAATTCCAAATAAATCAAATTCCAAACCCCCCAAAAAATAAATCATATAATTTTCGTGGTGGGGAGAGAGTTTGTGGAGGTGGTGGTGGTGGTGGTCGTCTTCGCCTTCACTATGGAGCTTGTACGCAGCGGCGAGCTCTTCAACAAGATCTGATGAAGCAGAGGTGGTGATCCGGTTGAGAGATCAAAGGGAGAGAGAGAGAGAGAGAGAGAGAGAGATTTGGCGGTGGGTGATGGTGGCGGTGGCGGTGGGTTTGGTTTGTGGCAATGGTTAGGGTTTGGTAATGGTGTTTGATGTTGAAGATGAATAGAAGAAGATGATGATGATGTTAGGCATTGGTAATGTGTGTGAGAGAGAGAGAGATAGTTAATTTATTTATTTATTTATTTTACGAATAGTTAATTTATTTTTTAATTAATCTTTAATTAATAAGTCAATTTATAGTTTTACCCTTCGTCAAAATGTTTCTAGAAGCAATCAATGTAAGTTTACACTTTTACCCTCTTAACTTTGACAGGATCTATGAAAACCCTAACAGAATTGGACGACAGAGACCAAAATATAGATTTTTAGTAACTAGAGAGACCTATCAATACAATATTAAAAATTGGGAGACCAGTTTGACTATTAGGTCAAACTAGAGGGACAAAAATGAATTTCACCCTATATATAATAGATATTGATGTGACATCGTCTGACGAGAGGCATGAATCAGTCAGACATACTCTTAGAGCATCTACAATGTATAACACCAAATTTTACACCAATTTGGTGTTAAAAGAGTATCTTGGGAAAATATATTTATACCAATTTTTTTTCTACTTCAATATTCCATACCAAATTTTACACTAAAAGAGCATCTTTAAATAATATTCTCTCAATAAATCTTTAAATTATTATAAAATTTTAAATTGGTTAAATGTATAATTAATAAGTAAATTAAATATGTATATCAATATTGGTGTCATTTTAAAGATCCCAACGAGATCTTTCCAACGGTATATTTTTTAGGAATACATATTGTTATAATTAAGTATGAAATGGTTAAATTAGTAGTTTTAAAAATAAAAATAGACTGATATGACATTTAAAAAAAAAAAAAAAAAAAGATAAAGATTTTGTTTAGCTACAATGCACACCAAATTTGGTGTGCACTGTAGCTACACAATTTTTTATTTATTTTTTATTTATTTTTTTGTGTTTTTAATATATTGGTTGGAGTTGATTTTTATACCAATTTAGTATGGTGTGAACGGTAGCTACACCAATTTTCTTTTTTTTAGTGTGTTGGTTGGAGTTGACTTTTGCACAAATTTAGGGGGGGTGTATTGAATTGGGATTTTAATAGACAATTTTGGATTGTAAGGATTTTATGGATTTGAAAGACTATTATGATTATTATGATTGTTAGGATTATTATGATTATATGGACTAGAGTTTTAGGATTCTGAAAGAGTCTTTGGGCTTTATTTATAGACTATTAGGATTATCAAGATTTTATTTCAAGAGTTTTTAAACTTTTAAAAATATGGACATTCAAGAGTCGATTGTAGTATTCAATTTTCTCCCCAATTTACAGTGCTCTATAATCTTGTTAAGAACAGTCACTGAACAACAAAAATTGATTATCTATTTGACACAACACATTGGGTGAAGAATCTGGACAAGAGTTACTTCAAAATGTGTTATCTCCAATGCTTGGGTCAGCAGCCCCAGCACGTCAAAGTAACCGAGAATGATTTAATAGATAGGTATATGAGATAGGGAAGGGGACGGCATTGTAGATAAAAAGCAAAGAGAAATAATTTAATAATAGAAAGATTTTTAAAAAGATTGATGGTGTATTTAGGAAAGAAGATTGGCGAGCCTCTGCCTCCACATTCATATGACGCCTGTGTTAGTGCTGATGGATTTGAGTCAATGTACTTTTGTCTATTCCATGATATTTAGGGGAAAACAATAGAATTTCCAGTTTGTTCAAAAATATATATATTCTTTCTATTGTCAGTTCATCATGACAATAAATATATTAAGACGAAGAATGTGGACCACAGATTATGGAGAAGTTTTGACAAGTGCATACACTTTAAGTCAAAGTATGTAAATCTAGTGGTCCACATTCTTCGTCTTGATATATTTATTGTCACGACGAACTGATAATAGAAAAAAAAAAAAAAAAAAAAAATATATATATATATATATATAAACTTCATCTTTATCTTTACTTTTTGTCAAATCCATCTTTATAGATGTAGATAAAGCATTTGATCAATTTTTACTAGTGGTCCTAAAGATTTTAGTTACCAGTGGTGGTAGTGGGATCATGAAAATCTAGCATAAAACTATTTGTAACTCACAGAGGCATTTTATCAGTCATTTGGTATTGGACTTTCAAGTATAGTTTTATGTTGTCTTTTGCATGTTTGGCAATACACCCACAAAATATCTGAAATCAAATAAAAAGTCTGGAAAGTATTAAGGGAGAGCGCAAGACAATTTTGTGTTCAAGCTATTTATACCTAAAAATCTTGATCTCAATCCAATACCAGTAGACAATTTGCTACCTCTTGAAAGTCTAGATCCAATACCACAAGACAATATGGACTTTTTAAAAAAATCTTAAAAGTCTTGATCGAATACCAACAGACTTATCTAACTTGTTAAAAAGTCTCAATCCAATACCACCAAACTTTTACTTCCCCAAATTGTCTAATAAAATCTTGAACCAATACACCCCCTTTAGTGTTTTTGGTGTATTGGTTGGAGTTGCTCTTAACTCTTCTACTACTCTAAAACTATAATAATCAGATTGTCTGCATATTAGTTAAATTTTTTTTTACAAAAGAGCCCGAGTCAACCCTTTCTACCATCTGCCCATGTCTGTTTTCATTTCCTTGAAGTAGAGCTTCTCGAATTGTTCCTTCAAAAAAACATAGCATGAAATTCCCAACGCTTAACTAAGTTCAAATTTGTGATTGGCCATGATGTCAAGAGCATCACCTCTGATGTCCGAAACTTTGTGGAATGTGATTATTATCAATATGGACGATGCTTTGAGTTTTGTAAATGCTAAAAAGATATTTGATGCAGTTGTTGATGGCAAGAAACTTACTACGACTATACTGTATTTTCGAGCCTGAAGAACTTAAGAATTTATCATTTGTGAAATTAGGTGTGTTAATAATTTAAGAGGGTTTATAAATAAATTGTATTAAAATGAATACATTCATTTAAATGATGGTACTATTGACATTAAGATGAGTGCTTATAGTAATTATTTAATTTTAAATTTTAGATATGAATATACTTATAAATATGAGTGTGCTAATCATATTTTTGGATAACAATATCTGCATTCTTAAATTATAGGATCGACTCATGATTTTCTTGTCTAACTCTCGAATTTGTAATAATTAAAAAAAAATAAAAAAAATTGACATGTTCAAGGATAATAATTTTCTAATTATATCAGTTTGATTCTTGTGTTGGTTATCTTACTATACGACTTACCCAAGCCTGCAAAGCAAAGTTCCTAAATCGCAAAAGATTATGGTTATTGTATATAAATTCATTACCTTCTCTTATGAAAATATTTATTCACTTCTGTTTAGGGTTTCATTCCAGATAAGAAAAAACTGAAAATTTTCATTGGATTCAAAGTCATCACTCATCAGTCATCACTTCGATATGGAGGTATGATGAGAAACTATTAATTGTAGGATCCTGGATTTTAAAATTTTCTCGGGTTTCAATCATGGCCGTTGGATCCAACGGTAAAAAAAATACACACAGGTGAAAAAGCAAGAGAGAGGAAACTGATTTGTGGGCTCCACGAGTCTGACAAGGAGAGAGGAGAGAGGAGAGAGGAGAGAGGAGAGAGGAGAGAGATGGAATTAAATGGCTGTTGGGCTCCGCAATAAAGAAAAAGAGGAAGAAAATTAAATTATTATTGATATGTATAGGTCCGTGACAGAGAAAATAGGAAAGAATTTATCGCTACGGACTCTCAGACTGCCACGGACTTGAAAGTATTGTAACAAACATAGAGAAAATGAGCAACAAAAATACTGAAACAACCGGCAATTAAATCAACGTCCGGGACAAATGTCAAATTAACATTCACTCAATTGTATAAACATAAATTTTAGTATTTGCGAACACCATAAAAAATTGGATCAAGTTAAAAGAACAACTGTGTAGCTCCATCTAGCAAGTTAAAGGCGAGTGCCGAGTTGCTAATTGCATCTTACAGTACATCCAAATTTCAGAATACTTGCCCAATCAGACAACTCAAACCCAAGGCTTCCCTGCAGCTAAATTCCACTTGCTCCATACGTCCAAAGATTTGATTTTCCTTCTTCAATACTTCTGCAAGTGGGAGAAAAACGTCAATACTTGAAAGTTAAACTAATCGAGGGCATAGTTACCCTTGCATGATATACCAAGAAAAGATCAAATCCAATTGAAGTAAATTATGGGAAACCACCCCTTAAGTTTCTCATGATTTACACAACATCCCAAAACTCTTTACATCTTGGTGTTGGTTAAACTTCATTAGTTGAGTCAACCTTTATGAAGAGAACAAATAACATATGTATAAACAACAGATCTAATCTGTACAGCGTTGAATAAATCATGCTTTGCCAGGTTGTTTCAGTAAGTTAACCATAGCTTTATTCAATGCGGCCAATAAGTACCGTAAATTCAGAACAGAATTGAAGGACTAGCACTCAAGCTACAAAAGTTTTGGTGTTTCTTGTAATTTGAAAGATCTCATGGGGTTCTAATCCGCTCAAACACTGAAGAAAATGATACACAAACAAATACGTCGCATTACTACATGAGCAATATATGTATTGGCTTCCCCAAGGCCCTTCATGTTAGGCTACAACAGCTACCAAAGAACTAGAAGTTGTGGCTATTAATTTGTAGAATGAAACAATAAGACATATTTCTGTTTGATTATATTTGTATAACCATGAAATACTATATGTACTGACAAAGCTGCTTCATAACTTTGAGTCACAAGAAAGTAAACCTCATATGAACTAGCAGGAAAATGTAGCTACTTCTCAGGTGCGACACAGATATTAAAATTTAAATAGAGAATAAATAAATAAATTGATGATGACATACCTTCTGCTTCTTAAATTTTCCCCTTCTGCTGCTACCATTACTGAGGCTGGTTGGTCGCTCAGCATTTTCCTTTATAGGTAAACTTTTGACTTCGTCGAAGAAACTGTCAGTCAGACCAAGCAACCTGATACAAACCACAAAACAGTCATTGCAAAATAATTGCAGACCTGCAGATGAAAAGGTTTAAAATATAAAATAAAAAAATAAAAAAATAAAAAAAAACTAAGAACAGGGGTGCAGCCAGTGGTTGCTCAGCCATGCCATGTGTATTGTATTAATCTTTATGGATACATACTGTCCGGCCAAACTCTAATTCCTGAACTAATCTCTATCTAAAACCATTAATCTCTTTTTGGTTCTGCATACCCGTTTCTGGACTTTTTCAAGTGTTTCATCTTCTTTTTCTCCATCTTTGTAAGAGGCGCACGAGTGAATTGGTCCTCTTCTTGCCGTGCACGCTGTTCCATCTTTTCCCTATATCTATTAAGCTCTGTACTTTCAGTTCCAACAATTTCTCTGAACTGTATTTCAACCATCAACAGCGAAAGATCAGCTGAACCTACAAACAAGTGGTTTAAGCATAGCAACACCATCTAAAAAAAATAAAAATTTACAGCTGACCTCTTCAGGTCTTCCTTCCAGATTATCCATCAACTCCCGCATATAAGTACTCTGCCTAACTTGTTTTAGCGTCTCTTTCTCCTTTCGCAAAACATTTTTCTCTTTTCTTGAAATCTTATCTTCGTCCATGGAAGTAGGCGCAAATTTGGGGGGTTTATAAACACCAGCACCATCCTACAATACAAAGACATGGGCTTAGATAACAAATGCTTTCCAATCAACCAATAAAGTAGCCACTGATACTCTTTTCTACATAAAAAATCACCTCGGCTGACATATCTGTTTTGCTAACAAGCATGTCCGGGTTAGGATGATATCTAAGAAGATCCCCAGTCTCTTGCGACACTTTTGATTTCTTTTCTTTTGGTTTCAGTTCCTCAGTTGCTCTCTCGGCAACACTTGCACTTGTAAGCTTCTGAATTTGGTACTGGAGTTTTTTATCAATTGGACGAATCTGTATAATAATAATAATAATAAGACATTAATAATCTTGCCCAAGTCACCAATCAGGAAAAGAAACAGAAACAGACTCGTACCTTTTCTAAAAATAATCTAATTTCTACAAGGCTCCGAACAACAGGATGTCCCTCAATAGATAAACCATTGGCCTTGCGGAGCAAATAATATACAATAGACTGGCAATAGTTTAAGAGCAGCAAATGTTTCGCTTCGAGATAGCTAAACCCATCTGATGTTGGATAATTATCCTCTTTGACCTATATCAACAATATTGCACGAATCACATAGGATTACCTTTAAATTAATTATTGAAATACAAGTGCCATGTCCTATCCAGAGCCTAAATTCGAAATCGATAGCAAATTCCTACCTTGGTTATTAAAGCTTGCACTTTACTCCTCACTGCATCTAGACCTTCTTTCATGTCCTTCAATACCACCGCCAATTGTGGTGCTTCTCTAAAACAAATAATAAAAAAGCACATACAACGGATAAGCTGAAGCAAACAAATCTCACCCGAAATACCAAGAAAACACTATAACTAATAACGCCAACAACTAAATTGAACATGAAATTTTTTCAACAAAATGTAAATAAGAATATCACAGACTTACTTCGTTACTGTTTCATCGTGGCCTGAATGATTAGTAGTCTCCTCCATTATCACCAAACTGGGAAATTATCACATATGGAAATATGACCAGATTCAATAACAAAGTAGGCGTTAAGTTAAAAATAAAAAATAAAAAATAAAAAAAATCGTACAGGAAAGAGCTGACAAGCTGAAAGAAGCTAGGGTTTTGGGAGAGCTCAGAGGTACGAAAGCATTGCTTAAGCAAGAATCTGCAGATTGGGTTAATTTAGGGCTTCTTCAGTTTTTTAGTAGGGGATTATCAATGTAGTACCTAACTTTTGTCGACATATCAATTTCTTTAATCATGGTTGCTTTTTTAGCACCGTGGTCCCTTATTTTTCATAAATATATCAAATTGGTACCTCAGTTGGTCAACTGTTAGTCAAACTTAACGGTGCCCGGGTTATTTTTGTCTTTCAACAAGAAATATGCCACGTGTCAATAAAATTAATAGAGTTTCACCTAACCATTCAATATTTTCTTTGAGAAAATTACAATAAAGTACCTAAACATTTGGTATATATGCAATTATATCATATCCTTATCAAAATTATAGATAAATTCCCTTACTGACCATTTGACCGTTAAAGTTAACAGTTGACCGGTCAAATATTAAGAAATGTCTCAATTACCCCTAAGTTTGAATATTACATAGTCATGGTGTCAAAAAAAAAAAATGCCACATCACACATATTTAAGAAAAAAAATATATCTTTAAAAAGAAAAAGAATTTTGTTTAAAAAATATTATATCTCCATCAAGAGATATGGAGGAGATATCTTAACAGATCTCCTCCAAGGAAACCCGATCTCCTCGAAGCTCGCCATTGGCGTCGGCAGGTGCACGTAGCGATAGATGGAATAAGGTTGCGTCGACGATGGAGGCTCGTGGAAGGATGAGGCGGTGATGGTGATGAGTTTGGTGGGTGGAGTGTTGAGATCTCCAACAATGGAGATTTGAGTTTTTTTGTTAGTTTGGTGGGTAGAGATCTCCAATGGAGGTATTGAGTTATTGTTTTAGATTGAAGAAAATTCCATTAATGATGATGATTAAAAAGAAAAAAAAAATTATGTTGTTGATTATGCTTGAAAAATAAATAACAGAGATCTAGGTACAAAATACTTTTTTTTTCTTGTGATGGAGATCTCGGTGACTGGGTGGTTCCCAGATCTCCCAAAATTTTCTTTTCTTTTTAGAGTATCTCTAATTAATGATGATGATGATGGAGATGGCTTCCATTTTTTTTTTCTTTCCCTTTAATTGATGATAATGATGGAGATGGATTCATTAATTTCCCACACTAACTTTTTTTTTTTTTTTTTCCATTTTTTCTCTTTAGATGATAATGAGAGATTTGGGTTAAAAAATCTTCACCAAAAAAAAAATTATTTGTTTTTCTTTAATTTTTTCTCTTTTACGATTAGTTTGTACAATTTTAACAGGAAATGACTTATACCCTTCTTAAATTCCGACCTCTGTGAACTCTAACGGTTAAAGGGTTGGTCAAGGGTATTTATCTGTAAATTTGATAAAAGTACAGTATGATTGTATATACACCAAATGTCGGGGTACTTTATAGCAATTTATCTTTTTTCTTTTTAGACATCTTTTCTAAAGATACTTCATTTTAAGGTTTTAAAATTAAAATAATTCTAAGGACACTTCCCCTTTTTCAAAAATTATATTTTATTTAAGTTTTAGAATGATATTTCCTCCTTATTTAAAAAATTGATGTCTATTGGGTTCCATCTTCTTAAAAACTTAGCCCCCGTCCTGCAGGCTGTTTTCAGCTGTTTTTGTTTTTGTTTTCCAAAAATGATTTAGAATTCGTGTCCTGTAAACCGTTTTTCATTTTATTTTCAGAAATCAAAAACAAAAACAAAAACAAAGTCAAGTGTTAAAAGTGGAAATTTTGAAATACAAAAAAAAACTGTTTTTGTTTTTGTTTTTGTTTTTGTTTTTGGTTTTGTTTTCCAAATGCTGTGGGTCCCATATCATTAATATATATTTTATTTTAATAATTTTTTTTTTTTTACTGACTTCGTTTCTTCCTTCTTCTTCTTCTTCCCTCTTCTTCTTCTCCCTCTTCTTCCTTCCCGCCGCCGACGAGCTTCCCCTTCCCGATCTCCGGCCGAGATCTCTTCTTCCTCTTCTTCCCTTCTTCTTCTTCTTCTTCTTCTTCTTCTTCTTCTCCCTCTTCTTCCTCTTCCCGCCGACGAGCTGCCTCTTCCCGCCGACGAGCAGTCTTCTTCCGGCCGACGAGATCTCCTCCGCCGATCGCTGCCTTCTTCCTCTTCTTCTTCTTCTTCTTCTTCTTCTTCTTCTTCCTCTTCCTCCTCCGCTTGCGATCGGCGACCGATCTCTTCTTCTTCTTCCTCTTCCTCCTTCGCCCCTCGCCGATCGCCTCTTGCCGCCGATCCCTCTTGCCGTCGCCGATCTGGTCTTCTTCCTCCTCCTCCTCTTCCTCTTCCTCTTCCTCTTCCTCTTCCTCCTCCTCCTCCTCCTCTTCTTCTTCTTCTTCTTCCACTGATAAGGGTTTTGTGTTAATTTATTAATTATATTTAAAAAATGGTTAATTATTTTAATTAATTTGTTTATATTAATTTCGATTTTCGAAAGTTTTCGATTTATCCTACCAGACGCGTTTTTTCCGTTTTTATTTTTAAAATACGGATTCCAGTAAATGCTACCAGACGCGTATTCGGAATCCAAAAACGAAACCAAAAACACTGTTTTCATTTTAATTTTTCTTTTCGAAAAACAAAAACAAAAACAAAAAACAGCTTGCAGGACGGGCCATATTTGAATAACTTCTTACTTTATTTTTGCTTGATTAACATTTTGTTTATGTTGCAATTGTGAAGGTGGAAAGCATGACACATCGTCAATTGTGATAAAATTCAAAAATAATAATGGATGATATTAAAATAAAAAGTAGTATCTTTAGAAATTTAATTTTTTTAAATGGAGTGTCTTTAGAATGGACAAGAATCCTCTGTCGTATCTCTGTTGGGCTTGTGCTGAGCTTTTTAAGATCCGGTGACATCTGGTTTTAGTAAAAATGAAAGGTTTAGATTTAATTATTTTCTTATTTCTATTTAAAACAATTTAAACAATATCGTTTCACTCTTTGTCTCTCACTTTGCAAAAACTCGAAGTCTTCAAACTTCTTGGTTTTCTTTCTTACCTCAAACTTCTTTTAATTTTAGAAAATCTTTAATTGGCTATGTATTTTTCTAGGCTTTCAATGCTTTGGTCGTAAAAGGGGAGCACTTGCTTTCAAATAATCAAGAGACCAAACTTTGGGTGTTGTTCTGGAGAACCCAAAATCTCCTATCTCTGTTAAAACAAAATAATCAAATCCAGAAAATCCAGAAAATCCAGAAACCAGATATTTAGGTGTTGTTCAAAACGCAGCTTCATTGAATTATGGGTGTTGTTGGCAAGTAAATGAAAGCCTAATCCATGACATTTTTTTTTTCTCAACCTCACATTTGACTTCCGATTTCAAATTAAAAACCTAAAAAGGTTGGTTGGTGGAGGAGCTAGGCAATGTAGGTACTGGTGGTGATAAAAGGCGAGACATGATTTACCATGATTTGAGTTACAGTAATGGACTTTCTTCGAGCACCTTGTCGCAATTGCAAGTTTGCGGGTCATGTACATTGTTGTCTACCAAATGAGAACGTTTGAGTTTGAGGTTTCTAGAAATCTAAAGGAGTTTGAGGTTTCTGGAGATGAAAAAAATTTGAACTTGGGAGGAAAACGAATAAATTTTTGAGATTGAACCTAGATTTCTGGGAATTGAAAGAGAAACTAGCGTAAAATGCACTATTTAAAGCTAGTTCACATGAAAAAGGAAAAGTTAAATCTTGATCACACATTTTTGTTAAAGCCAAGTGTCACTAGATCTTGGAGCTCAGCGCAAGCTCAATAGAAGATCCTGATTCCTTTAGAATATTAGTGCCAAAAAAAATAAAAATGATAAATTTGGAATAAAAGAAAGTATCTTTATAATTTTTTTTAAAATTAAATTTTTAGAATGAAGCGTTTTTAGAAAAAAAGTGTATTGAATTGTAATGAGAAACTCTCTTAAAGATTGAACTGGTTTGAAAGAGCTTCTTTATTGGCTAGAATAGCTTTTATAATTAAAAAGGTTATTTATTTATTTTTTTTATTTATTATTATTATTTTTTAAATTATATCATTTGGTTGTCACTCGGTTGAGCTTTCAAATTATTAAAACATCTATTTTATGTCTACCGGGAGAAGCTCAAATTTAAAGTTTTTCCAAGTAGACATTTTTGAGTTTTTTAAATAACACTAAAATGTTTAACATAACCTTATCGTTTAATATTTTTTAAAAGTATTTTGGTAATATTATTATTTTAAAAAACTTTTTAAATTGACAATCAAATTTCCTTTAAAAGCTTTACTTGTAGAAGATCTGCTTCTAAAAATTCTATCGCTAATATATATATACTTAAAGAAGCTTTTCCAAACGGACCTTGAAAAAGTTAATTGAAAAGTCCGTATCCATTTTTTCACATAAGTTTTCAATATTCGTTTTTTTAAAATAATTTTTTAAAATTTTTTAATGACAATTTATTTTATTCTAAAATTATCATTTATTAATTTTGGAAAACTCTTATTAGTTATTACAACCAAATGACCAATGCAACTAAAACTTATCTTGTTAAATTATAACTGTAATTTAACAGTGGAATTGGTGAGAAATGTCACATTTTTAAACTGATTTGGTGACAATGTTAGTGCTTTAATAAGTTAAGTTTAAAAGGCACATATTATGGTGAACGGACAAAAATACCATTACTTTACACATTCTTTTTCTTACTTTGAAGTTTTCTGAGATTTAAAACAGACCTCCAATGGAGGTTGAAGACCATAACATTATCAACGCATCTTTATTAGATAATTAGTTTTATGGCGCTACGCAGACGCATTCGGGGGTCGAGCTCCCTGCTGAGCTCGCGGTGGTCGAGCTGCCCGGTCAGCTCGTGAGGGTGTGTTGCCCCCAAAGATTTTTTTTGGTTTTGAATCTTCCATTGAAAATGCTCGAAATGAAGTGTTTGAGCCTTTTCATTAGTGTATGAAAATGCTCGAACACTTAATGAAAATGCACGATTAGTGTATGAAAAGGCTCGAAATGAAGTGTTCGAGCCTTTTCATATACCAATCGTGCATTTTCATTAAGTGTTCGAGCCTTTTCATATACTAATGAAAAGGCTCGAACACTTCATTAAAAGGCTCGAACTGTGTATTACACCAATCAACCTATGAATTTTCCTTGAAAAAGCTCGATTCATAAAGGTTCAAAAAGGCACGATTGCAGTACAAAAAGACACGATTCATGTACAAAAAGGCTCGATTCATGTACAAAAAGGCATGATTACTGTACAAAAAGGCTCGATTCATAAATGTTCAAAAAAGCACGATTGCAGTACAAAAAGGTACGATTCATGTACAAAAAGGCTCGATTCATGTACAAAAAGGCTCGATTCATAAAGGTTCAAAAAGGCACGATTGCAGTACAAAAATGCACGATTCATGTATAAAAAGGTCATGTACAAAAAGGCTCGAACACTTCATTTCGAGTCTTTTCCGAACTTTTTTCAAACCTTTTTCAAGCCTTTTCAAACCTTTTTCAAGCCTTTTTTTGAACATTTTCGAGCCTTTTTCGAACATTTTCAAACATTTTTGAGCCTTTTTAACCATCAATTTAAAAAAAAAAAAAATTTTATCTCTGAGACTTTTTATATAGTTCATGTTTCCCGAGCCTTTTTGTTCGTTGATTGGTCAGTATCATTGATTCATCGGTTCCACTTCCATTGATAGAGGATTTTGAAAGAAAAAAAGAAAACAAAATGGTGAAGAAGGTTACTGTGGGGGGCAATTTTGTCCGTTTACCATAAATGGTGCCTTTTAAACTTAAGTTAGTAAGTTGGTGTCTGTTCCCAAAAAAAACGCCTCAAATAGTGCTATTTAATTTTTTAACCCAATTTATAGAGACGAGTAAAATTTATCCAATTTTTTATAGAAAAAAAATTAATATTTTTAAACCTCGAATTAAAATAAAATAAATACTGAAGTGAGCCAATAGGTGAATGATAATAAAATCCAAAACCCAAAGTCCAAACACGGCCCCGTTGACAAATTCCCTCAGGTCCCACTCCCGAGGACACAAAAGGGACATCATATGGCACATTTGCCAAGAACTCTCCCTGCATCCTCACCGCACCGGATCCAAACCCTAACTGGTCTCTGGTCATCATCATCATAAAAAAAAATAAAAATAAAAAAAATACAACACACCTCTCTGTCTCTCTCTGATCAACACCTTTCGGATCCGATCTTCTCTCCTTGTTAAGACATTGTCTCCGATCGCTACGCCTTGATGACTCAGTCTCATTGGCTCACAATACACCCACTCAATTCTCACAAGACTCTGTTCTTTGTTCCTCTAGGGTTTTATTTGATTTGTTTTTCTTCCTACAGTTATAATTATTAGTTTTTATTTTGTTTTTTGAAAATGAAATGAAGAATTTCTATGCCTTCTTTTTTGAATATTATTATTTGGAATTCGATTATAATTTGATTCGACGATTTAAGTTTTTGGAGATTAGCAAACTCTCCAGTGAGAATGGCAGCTTCACCTGTCAAGTTCCTCTTTGGATTCTTGATGGTTTCCATCATATTGTGGATGCTCTTCATGTAAGCAATTCAATTTCGCTTTATATGCATTTTTTTTCCCAATGATTTTAGATAACATAAGTGCTTGTATGTTGTAGTAATGCAATTTACTTGTCCATCAATCAACAATGGACCTTGCATTTGTTTTGACTTATAAAAGGAAGCCGTTTGGTTTCATTTTAGATGTTACTTTTAAGTAATTTTAGAACAAAGTACCAACTGACGGCAATAGTAAACCCAAAATAATAAAAAAAGAAAACGACGTAGTGAGCAGTCAAGTTTGCAATTGCAAAATAAGGAGGAGGAAGGGTGTCAAGGAAGAAAAGAACATATTGTCAAAATGAAATGTCAGTAACCTATTCCAGATGTAGCCGAGTACAAATTGCTTTGGAAACTGAACATGCCATAACTTGAATGAGGAGCGTTGATGGCTGTTGTGGCAATTTTTGCTACTTTGATAGTTTGATTTTTGTGCCAAATTTCTTGTTGTTAATGTATTGATTGAGTACCTTACAGCTTGGTTGAGCTCAATGTGATGCGATTTATATTATATAGTACGTTTGCCTGTGTTTTGTCAATTTTTTAACATCAGTATTTCTTCAAACTGATAGAAGTTTTGGTTTTTTTATTTTTATTTTTATTCTATTATTTATAATAAAATAAAGTTGGGGCACTTTTGCATTCTCCGACGACTCTGAAGATTGTTTTTGTTTAACTTGGTTTATAGTTATTTTGCCACAAGTATCTGGGTGGGTTGTGAATTTATGTCAGCATTTAACTGTATCTTGAATGATAGTTTGTGTTACTGGGCATTCATTTATCAAAAAAAGTTTTAGTTTTATTCATTTAATGTAGTAGAATGTTTTTTTCTGACTTACTCTCCTGGTGGATTGCCGGTTGATCCTGCTGTACTTATTTTTACTGTAAATAAGATCTCTAATGTTTCTTAATGAGAAAAGGGTCCCATTGAGATGGTTTCACAATATGCAATGAAGATCACATTATGTAGGAGACAAGGCTGAAAAAATTTGTGGGTTGAAGGTTTAGAGAGAACTCTGCTGCCAAGGATTATGTTATATTAAGTAGTGATAAATGGAGAAGGATTCATGTAAGAATTTCCAATGAATAAAACACTGAGGATTAAGGCCTTGTTGCATTGTGCTGTGTGGTAAAAGTTTTATCAATATAACTATATTTCATAAACACACGTTCATTTATAATTCTTTGCCTGCTTATGTTCTTCTTGCTACTGCTTGATTGCTTACCATTAATTGTTAACCAAGTGTGCTCTTCAGTATAATGAGATATTGATACCCATGCTGTTTCCTATAAAAAAAAGATAAATTAATAAAAGATTGCACCGTTATCTATGTATTATTAGAGATAAAGTGTTTTATTATTATTGTCTCCATATGATCTTCTGTTTTTGCATTCTTTAAATGATTTGGGTCTATTTTTTATTGAAATTCATTTTGCATCATTTCCCCTCAGATTTGCTTCTAGGTTGCTAGCTTGGATTCTAAGCCGGGTAGTTGGAGCATCTGTCGGATTTCGATTCGGCGGTTGGAAATGTTTAAAGGATGTTGTGGTGAAGTTCAAAAAGGTTTTTCTTTTGCCTTTGTCACTTGTTTTGTTTAATTTTTGAGTTGAGTTAATTATTGATGCATATATCCTTAACTTTGAATCACTAATAGGAGAACGATTGCATGGTTATATAGCTATTTTGTATGATGGCATTTATTAAAAGTTATCACTCTAAAAGTAGGGGATGTGGAGAATATATTTTGGATCAAATCACAACGATAATGGTATGGTTTTTGTGTAGTTTTTTTTTATAGGAAAGAAAAAACTTTATTAAAAAAGAAGAGAGTACAAAAGTGAACCAATAGTCCACCCAACACAACAAGCTAAACAAAAATAAAAATTAGAATGAACTCAATCAAAAAACAACAGCCTTCTAATCCAACATGATGAAAAATAGAGAATTGTCTCTAAAATCTTCAAAGATGGATGCCCATAGAGAAGCTAAATAATAAGCCTTATCCCACAAAAAATTGCCCTCTTCTTTAGCTTCCTTAAAAATCCTTCCATTCCTCTCTGACCAAATAACCCATAAAATAGCAAAAATCCCACAATACCAAAGAGTCATAGCTTTCTTTCCTCCTCCAAAAGCTTTAAAATCTTCCAACAAGAAAGAACCCACCGACCAAGGAGCAACCCATTTTAATCCCCCCACTGAAAACAACATACTCCATAACTTTATGGCCAGTGGACAATGGAGAAAAAGATGATTCAAATTTTCTTCAGAATTATGACACATAACACACTAAGAGGGGAGAAGGCAAAGATTATGGTATCTCTTCTTAATAATATCATTGGTATTAACTTTGCCATGAGCTATCAACCATCCCAAAAATTTGATCTTGTTAGAAACCTTTGACTTCCAAACTACATTAGTATGCTCAGACAATGGATGAGACTCATCATTCACCAAACACTCAAAGAAAGACTTATTCCTAGTCCTTTGCATGTGATGTCTCTTTCTGCTAATTTTGACTATCAATCACATCAAGGAGAAGATATATTGTAGAAATTCACATTGAGAATGATATGTTCATGGATTTTGCATAGTTCATTTCTAGTCCTTTGCATGGGATGTCTCTTTGTGCTAATTTGACTATCAATCACTTTAGTTAATGTACACGATTTGTTAGTTGGTGTTTCATGTGTTATATATGGAATCAATTGGTGATTTGTTTTATCTATTGCATTTATTAGAGAACCCACATGTGATGCTAGAAAAGATGAGAATGAATCCCAAATTGAAAACATAAAAAACAAGAGAAGGGTATATATACCAATGGATGCCACAACCCAAAAGGCTAGTCTTTTGGCCTTTTGGGTTGTAAGGCTATCCACCAATATATATACTACTTCTCATAAACATAAAAAATACCACAATTATGAAAAATTTAACAGCATTTATGTTATGTGATATGATCCTACTTTGATTAGGGCTTTGGTTTTCTTTTGGTGTTCCTCACATCCTATGACTGCAATTTCATTTAGTATAAAATCCCTGGTTCTGTAGATAATTTGCTCTGGAATTTCTTTTTTTGTTGCATTTCCCTCAGGGCTTTTAAAACAAAACTGGATGTCCTAAGTGTATGTGTATAATTAAGTGCTTTCTTTTTGTTTCATGGTGACGAAAGTTCAATCTAGTGACTTGAGGAATATAAATGTACTTTGGTTCTCACTATCAGCTCTTTCTTAATGAAAATTGGGGAAGATGCTGTCCTTCCTGTTTTTTTATTTTATTTAAATTCTGTAATTAGAGAAGTTATGTTCAAAAGTGTAAAGGTAATAACCTATGTGAATTAGTTGCAGTACTTATTGTTCTATTGCTTTTTTTTTTTTTGGATAAGAAAAAGTTTTTATTAACATCATAAAATTAGTTCTGAAAGGTGAACTGGGCATCTAGGAGTCCCCTTAAAAGCGTAACAGAGAGGCTAGTACAAGCTACAAAAGGAATCATAAGAACATAAGATTATATAACAATCGTCAATAATGTCCCAATTGTGTTAAACATAAAAATGCAAGTATCTTTCTAGCCATTAGTAATTGATGCCCATAGAGAGGCTAAAAAGTCAGCCTCCTTTGTGTGCTTTCATGAAATGAGGCAGATGTGTATACAAAATCAAGAAGAAAAGAGAATTAGTGTTAGATTTACCATTTCTTTTTCTGATACTAGATAAGTGCAACCATGGGTGACGTGGATATGACTTCAACTATTTGCAGGGTGCTGTTGAATCTGTATCTGTTGGTGAAATTAAACTCAGCTTACGTCAGTCCTTGGTCAAACTCGGGGTTGGTTTTATTTCAAAGGATCCAAAGCTGCAAGTGTTAATATGTGATTTAGAAATTGTAATGAGACAATCAAGTAAAAGCTCACAGAAAGCTAAACCTCGAAAATCCCGTACTTCAGGCTCTTCAAGCAGGGGAAAGTGGACAGTTGTAGCTAACATTGCAAGATTTTTATCCATTTCTGTGACGGATATGGTTGTAAAGGTAAGTTGTGTTTGAATCTTTCTCTTTCCCATTTTTCTTTAAACATAATTTTTCTTATTCAGTTTTGATATAGATTTTGATATTATCGCATCATCTTCTTTATGCTCTTTTATGTTCAATGAACTATCATCTTTACATGGTCACTGGACCAGTGAAGTCATTTGGATTTAAATAAGTGGGTTTGAATGTCCAAGTTCTTAAAAAGAAAGGTTGATATGAGTGACAGAGACAGAGTTTGTTGCTTGTAACACTTCACAACTCAACTGGGATTGCTAAATTATCAGTATAGTTACTCACATAAGTGCTTCTTAAATTATCAACCAGAAAACAAGCAATGACTTGTGAGTTTTTTCATTAAATCTACTTAATTTCATGTGTTCATTTGAAGTTCGTAGCTGAATACATGTTGGTGTAATGTCACTGTGTTAAAAACATATTTTTTGGAGGTTAAACTGCTGTGGACATATGATGTCATGTATATCAACAAGTACGCATCTCCTGAAGTAGTTATTTTAATTGAGATTGAATAAATAAATTAATTAATTAAGTTTGAATACATAAATAAACAAATCAAGGTTCTTATAATAATGAATAAATAAATATATTAAAGTTGAAAATTTCAATGCTTATTCACTTGTAATTTTACACATGCTTTTTCGGTTCTTCTTGCTGTTACTTATTATTTCAAAGGTTTTGCTCTACTCAGTATAACTGTTTTTTGAAACATTGCAGACTCCCAAAGCTACTGTTGAAGTTAAGGAACTTACAGTGGATATATCTAAAGATGGTGGATCAAAGTCAGATCTTCTTGTTAAGCTTCACATATTACCTATTCTTTTACACATAGGTGAACCACGTGTCAGTTGTGACCAATCATCCAACTTAAACACCGGAGGATACAGTTCTGCCAGTCAAGCAGCCCTTATTGTGATGGAAAAGTCTTCTGCTCCTTTTAGCTGTGAAGAATTTTCTCTCTCATGTGAATTTGGCCATGATAGGTATTTTTTTTTATTTCAGTAACTTAAACTTACATAGAATTGTGTGGTGCTTCATGGTTCCCTCTCCATCCTTTCTCTTTCTTCAGCATCTCCACTTATTGAGTTGTGCTTGTTCTTGTAGCTTTGATGATGATTCACTTGGGTTTTAACAAATTGTTTTGTAATCGTCTCCTTTGGATGTAGGGAAGCAGGTGTGATGATTCAGAATTTGGATATTACCTTGGGAGAGGTCATTGTGAGCCTGAATGAGGAGTTGCTTTCAAAAAACAAGAACTCGTCAGATGGTTTTACTCACACAAATCAAGTGGTGGGGTCAACTATTGATTCTGTGGGTACTAAAAAGCCTCAAAAAAAGCAAGCAGCACTTGCAAAGTATACTTCCATATTTCCAGAAAAGGTTAGTCAGCTTTATGATGCTATGTAGGTTGCTTCATGCTCATTTGTCTCCATCCTTTTCTTCTCAAAAGCAAAAACTTTAGTATTAAAGAAAAAATTAGATACAAAAGATGAACTAGCTGTCCGCAAAAGACGTTTCTCATCAATAAACAACTCAACATGTACAATTGATGACCAGCAAATCCTGAAGAGACTTGAAAGCCAAATGGAAGTCAAATAAAAAAGGATCCGTTAGTTGAATTTTGTCTCTAACGTTTGTTGGAATTTGGATGTCCTATCGGGTTTGATTATAAAATTATACACATGCTATATGCTTCAATTATTAGAATTCAAACAATTATTAGTGGGGATAGTAGTTTAACTTTTCCTCAGATACGATGAAAATAATTGTAGTGATTTGTACTTCTTTTTTGACTGGATAGGAGGAAAATTAATTAAGAAATAGGAACACACAACATTAGTTTTTATGCGCATTACATCATTCTCAATGTATATTGAAGATTTGTTGTTTGTATTTAATTGATTCATCCCTGATTGTGAAAAGTTTTTGCACTGGCCTAAATGCTAACTAACATTAAGTTTTATTTTCTTTATTAGGTTAGCTTCAATTTGCCAAAACTGGATGTGAGGTTTGTGCACCGTGAGCTTGGTCTTGTTGTGGATAATAACATCATGGGCATCCAATTGAAAAGCAGCAAATCACGATCTACAGAAGATGTGGGGGAGAGTACATGCCTTGATGTTCAATTGGAATTTAGTGAGATACATGTATGACTGTGACTGTTTGTGTTGTTAAAGTTCTTTCTTTGTTGCAAATTTCACAAAATGTTTCAGCTTGTCCTCCTGTGACAGTAATTTCTTATTTATATTTCAGCTTCTTAGAGAAGCTGGCACTTCTGTCTTGGAGATAATGAAAGTTGATGTTATCTCTTTTGTCTACATTCCAGTAGAGGTAAGTCTTGTTCTGTCAAGTCATGGCAGATTAGTGTCTTTCTCATTACTTCCCTTTTCTCTCTGTGTGTGCTAGAACAGGTAAGAATTGCACATTTATAATATTGCTTATGTTTTGTAGCATCATGCATTCATGCCTATGTTAGAGTTATTATGCTGTATATGTTATTACTTTGTACATATTCCTTTGTGTGTGATTCAATCTGCATTGCATTAAAGGATAGATACTTATAATAATTTATAAGTGGCAACTTGAAAATTCTGTCTTGACCTAGTAAACTGGAAAGTGACATAGATGAATGTCTTTGACATGGGTCTAGGTGTTTAACAGTGCAGCTCAAAACAAAATGATTTAAGTTGGTTTGAGTGTTGGTTTTGGCATTATTGAGATGTTTGATGTGCATTATTCCTCTTCAAGTGGTTAAATCTAGGTTGGTAGAAAGCCTTCCACTTGCAAATTTGTTTGATTAGGGTTGCGACTCTTGGAAGTTACCACGGCTTCTGAAAAGCAAGCTGGGTGGTCAAGTCACCTCTCCCAGCTCCCCTTTGTGCAATTTTCCCCTCCTAATTTCTTAATTCTTGCTTCTGCCTAGGGTGGGTGATAAGTAGAGGTTATTGATTGTTTTAAAAGGTGGAGAAGATGGATATAACTGCCATTTTATTGAGATGGGACTGTTGTGTTTAACCATAGTATTTGCTTAACTGGCGATATGCCAAATTGCCAATAATGCTATAGGGGAAAAAGCCAAGGTTTTGTGGAAGTTTGTTGTCCTAGCCCTGACAGTGGTCATTTGGCAAGAAAGGAATAAGAGAATTTTTGAAGGGAAGAAGGGTAATTCTGATAGTTATGGGATCAAACTTGATATTTAGCTTCTTTTGCTACAAAAGAAGTACAGGATACTTCCCTTTTTTGATAAGAAACAAAAAAGTTTATTCAAAGAGAAATTAAGGCAAGTACAAAAGTGATCCAGTAGGTGACCGAGATACTTCCCTTTTCTTCATTCAGCTTAGTTGGGAGGGTGCTGTGAGATAATATATATTTTGTTATTTTTGGGGGGGATTTTATTTGTGTTAGCTCTTGGTTTTGGGGTCAAGCTTTTTGTTTGTATATTCCTTTTATACAGTGGCTTGGTTTGTGTCAAGAGCCTTCCTTTTATTTAAATTTTTTTTTTTGCGTAGCTGGTCGACTGATTGTTCAGCTCAATTTCTTTTGTGCTAATAATTTTTTTTTTGATTTGTTTCATATAACATAAACACTTACATATACCAACAGTTCTTTTATTTGCTTATATTTTATTAAAAGTTGTTATTTTCATTTGAGTCCCGTTACAAGTTACTGTGTTCTCGTATTTTAAGAGATTTTCTCTGCATCCTCATTTCTAAATGCATATGGACCTGTTAAATCTTTTATTTGAATTCACATTAATTTGTTAGTGTGTCTTTTAGTTTACTTTTTTTTCCTGGATGCCTGTGTCTTTCAGCCAACCTTGCCTATAAGGGTTGAAACTGATGTTAAGCTGGGAGGAACTCAGTGCAACATAATAATGAGTAGATTGACGCCATGGTTGCGCCTTCATTTGTCAAAAAAGAAAAAGATGGTTCTTCGAGATGAAACTTCTACTCATGAAAAGCCACAATCGATTGAATCCAAAGCTTTCATGTGGACATGCACTGTAGCAGCTCCTGAGATGACTATTGTGCTTTATAGTATCAGTGGTTTGCCGCTGTATCATGTAAGTGTTGCACTTGCTAATTTATCATCATTACATTATTTTGTGTTTACAAGAAAGTGGTTAAATCTCCTAGCATATTTAATAGAACATGAAATTCTCAATCTGCATCATGGTTACAAGGAAGTGGTGGAGCCCTTATATCTAAATATCGTGTTGCACTAATGCTCCATGGTTGCAAGATCTTTTACACGGTCAGGGTATAATAGTCAAGTAATAGTTTTTTGTTGAATGTGATGGCTAAGGGAAGGGAATAATTGTCTTCAACACTATAACTTGGTTAATTAGGTCTCTAGTAAGGATCAACGCTCTCATACCAACCTTGGAGGAGGATGAAGTCTTTTGTGGGTGTGCACGGGATTAGGTGAGGTGGTTGTTTAAAATGAAAGATGAAAGGTCATAATGTACATTATATTTGGGGTTTTGGGCTGAATATAAGGGGGGATTATTCAATTTTTAATACTGTATAGCTCAGAGACGGGTCCAGTTAACTGGCATAATTCAACTTAAAAGTAGATTCTATTTGAGAAAAAAAACCCTAAAATTTCTAGGGTTAAGAACCATAATTTGTGAATTGATACTTAGAACTAATTGCTTCCATCAGAAGATGCCACTCATGCAAATTTACAAACAAGTTTGGGAGCATATATAGGACAAGGAGCATGTTACCATTGAGGAGGAAAAAGTTGAAAAATAATGTATGTTAGTTGTATACACTATCTTAAGTCCCCTCTTTTGTGAATTATCTCTGATTCTTTACACTGATTTATGAAGTCGTCATCCACATCATATGCCTTTACGTTTTTTTGTCTGATTTATGAACTAAGGTTATGAGTACTGCATTTACTTTTTGATTACCTGTTTTAGGGTTGCTCCCAATCATCACATGTGTTTGCAAATAACATTTCAAGTACGGGAACTTCAGTACACATGGAACTCGGTGAACTGAATTTGCACATGGCAGATGAATATCAAGAATCCCTGAAGGAAAGCCTCTTTGGTGTGGAGTCAAATTCAGGTTCCTTAATGCATATAGCAAAACTTAGTCTGGATTGGGGCAAAAAGGACGTGGAATCATCTGAAGAAGATGGTCTTAAGTCTAAATTGGTTCTCTCTGTTGATGTGACGGGTATGGTTGTCTATTTCACTTTCAAGCATGTTGAGTCACTTATAGTAACTGCTATGTCTTTCAAAGATCTCTTGAAAAGTCTCTCTTCGAGTAAAAGAACAACACAGAGTCGTGGAGGGCATGTATCCAAATCATCTGGGAAAGGGACTCGACTTTTGAAATTTAATCTTGAAAGGTGTACTGTAACTTTTTGTGGTGACACATTCTTGGACTACACTGATGTTGCTGATCCCAAACGTGTAAATTATGGATCACAGGGTGGTCGATTTGTAATTAGCGTCTCAGCTGATGGCACAGATCGTACTGCAAACATCATGTCCACAGTGTCTGATGAGTCCAAAAAGTTGAGGTACTCTGTTTCTCTTGACATTTTCCATTTTAGTTTATGTGTGAACAAGGAAAAGCAGTCCACGCAGATGGAACTTGAAAGAGCCAGATCTTCATATCTGGAACATTTGGAGGATCATAGGCCTGGTACAAAAGTGGCATTGTTTGATGTGCAGAATGCAAAATTTGTACGGCGTTCTGGTGGTCTTAAGGAGATCTCTGTCTGCTCTCTTTTCAGTGCGACTGATATTGCAGTCCATTGGGAACCTGATGTGCATCTAGCACTATTTGAACTTGTCCTGCAATTGAAGTTACTGGTACACAATCAGAAGCTTCAGGGACTTGGTGAAAATATGGAACAGGTCTCTGGTGTAATAGAGCCTGAGCAGAAGAAAGAACCCTCTATGGAAACAGGCCATATTGAGAAGAACAAGAAGAAGGAATCTATATTTGCTGTTGATGTGGAAATGCTGAGTATATCTGCTGAGGTTGGAGATGGAGTTCATGTAATGTTGCAGGTTCAGTCAATTTTCTCTGAGAATGCGCGTATAGGAGTACTTCTTGAGGGACTTATTCTTTGTTTTGATGGCTGTAGACTATTCAAAAGTAGCCGGATGCAAATTTCTCGTATTCCTAGTGTTTCAAATTGTTCATCTGATGGAAAAGTGCCAGCAATCACCACCTGGGATTGGGTAATTCAAGGACTTGATGTTCATATTTGCATGCCATACAGATTGCAGTTGCGTGCCATTGATGATGCTGTTGAGGACATGTTGCGCGGTTTGAAGCTCATAAGTGCTGCCAAAAAAAAACTTATATTACCTGTGAAGAATGACAGCTCAAACACAAAAAAGCCTAGTTCTATGAAGTTTGGTTGTGTGAAGTTCGGCATACGCAAGCTAACTGTTGATATTGAGGAAGAACCAATGCAGGGTTGGCTTGATGAACACTATCAGTTGATGAAGAATGAAGCTTGTGAGTTAGCTGTCAGGTTAAAATTTATTGATGAATTGATTTCAAAAGCCAAACAATGTCCTAAATCTGCTGAAGTGAATGATTCTCCTCATGAAAGAAAAGTTTGCTATAATGGAGTCGAGGTTGATATAAATGACCCTTCTGCTATTCAAAAAGTGCAAGAAGAAATTTATAAACAGTCATTTCATTCCTATTACAAGGCATGTCAAAATCTAAAACCAGCAGAAGGTTCAGGTGCCTATAGAGAAGGGTTTCAAGCTGGTTTTAAGCCTAGTGTTTCCAGAACTTCTCTTCTTTCCTTATCTGCTACAGAGTTAGATTTAAGCTTGACAAGAATTGATGGTGGAGATGATGGGATGATAGAGCTTCTAAAGAAGCTGGATCCTGTTTGTCGTGAAAATAATATACCATTTAATCGGCTCTATGGAAGTAATATTCTGTTGCATACAGGGACATTAGTTGCTCAGATAAGAGATTACACACTACCTCTTCTTTCTGCAACTACTGGTAAATGTGAAGGTCGTCTTGTGCTAGCACAACAGGTGAGTTTCAAAGCTGCCTTCACCTCTTTTTTCCCCTCCCCTGTGTTGAGACTCTTTTTCATTTTTCTCTGTGATGTATGCTTGTTCACATTATTTTGATGCATCATTTATATAAGATCTTAACCCTCAAAGAAAATGAAGTTTAACCAATCCAGTAGTTATGTTAAATCAGTTATACTCATCAAGAAGAAATTCCATGTCCTGAAACTTGAAGGTTACTTTTAGAGTTTGCATTTAAAGTTTCTTCAATACTGATATATTGTTTATTTCATTTCATTGATGTAAGCACCCTTCTTTATTTAAACAAATGTGATTCCACATTTGGTTTTGTACCATCCATATAAATTTAGTACAAGATAAGCAATTTGAGGATGATACTTTAATATAAATCCAGGTTTAACATTCCCAAAAGATTCTCACTGTCTTGGGCCTGGAAACAATACTACAAGATTGGATTGAAACATTAAAAGTTTCCTCAAATAAGTACATATTGATGCTTCAGTGGCTATTGTATCATTTATAATTCCATGTTTTGAAGAGACTAGATTCTTATGGTGGTAAGAATTTATACTATATTCTTATTGACCGCCACAATAAATGAGATTCAGATCTCTCGACTAAGAAAGACTAAGTAAAGGCAGACTACAAGGTGATGATAGTAGACTTTCCTGGGGACATTCTTTGGACTTGTTAAGTAGTTGAGCACATCTCTTTGCCTTCTTTTCTTGCATTTCAGGGATAAGGGCTATTCAAGTTTGATATTGTGGCACTTTTTGGTAAGAATAGGGCATTTCTGATATTGGTTGCTTTAGGAGTCTAGCCATGTAATTGGTTATAAGGGACTGCGGCATGCTACCTACCATAGGGATGGCATCTCCTGAAACACATTGTGATATGTTTTATGTTTTCGTCTCAGCACTTGTTCTTGTATGCTGACGCTGTCATTTGAGAACGTCACGTTGGTATGGGAGGAAGTAATGTTGTAACTTGGAAATGCCCAAGCTGAGCTGCTAGGCTTAGGCCAGACAAGAGGAACTATATCAACTAAGGATAATATAGGAATGAGTGAATTTAATGTGACCTATATACTTAACATGAACAAAAATATATTTTGAATTCATGTTATCTTAGGATTCTTGAGATAGTCTGGGAGGTATTGAGGGAGGGAGGGAAAAAGAGGTTTATGGTAACAGGACAACCCTAGGGTTTGTAGAGTACCTATGTTTGAGAGATGGCAGGATATAAATAACAGTGCTGACAGGTTTATCCATATTTTAGTTTCAACAGTGTTCCATGTGTTGCCAGTATCTGGTTTTTATTATTAATTTTGCAAAACTATGTCAAGCAGTTTCATTAAATATTGTTTATGAACTTATTGAAGGATAAAAAGATTATCTTTCCATAATTGAACCTTAAAATAATCTTCTTTGAAACTAAATTTGCTTTGTTTCATTTTCATTTGTATCTTTGGCTTTGCTGTTTGGGTTGCTCACTTCTGTAATGTCTCAACTTTTGGGCATAATATATATTTTTCTCATGATAGTAATTGTTCTTTGCTGGAATTAGGCAACATGCTTTCAGCCCCAAGTTTACCAAGATGTCTTCATTGGGAGATGGAGAAAGGTGCGGATGCTTCGTTCTGCAAGTGGCACAACTCCACCAATGAAAACCTACACCGATTTGCCTTTATACTTTCAGAAAGGAGAAGTGTCCTTTGGAGTGGGATTTGAACCTGCTTTTGCTGATGTGAGCTATGCATTTACTGTAGCTCTTCGTAGGGCTAATTTAAGTGTTAGGAATCCAGGTCCACTAATTATGCCACCAAAGAAAGAAAAGAGCTTACCATGGTGGGATGATATGAGAAATTACATTCATGGAAATAACTCCTTACACTTTTCTGAAAGTAGATGGAATATTCTTGCTACCACTGATCCTTACGAAAATGTAGACAAACTTCAGATTACATCAGGTTCAATTGAGATCCAGCAGGCTGACGGTCGTATTTATGCTTCTGCTGAGGATTTTAAGATTTTTCTGAGCAGCTTAGAGAGTTTGGTTAAGAGTCGAAACTTAAAGCTGCCCACTGGCATATCTGGTGCTTTCCTTGAAGCCCCAGTCTTTACTGTTGAAGTTACTATGGATTGGGGATGTGATTCTGGCAATCCGTTGAATCATTTTTTATTTGCTTTTCCTGTTGAAGGAATATCTCGAGAAATAGTTTTTGATCCCTTCAGATCTACTTCTCTGTCCTTCCGGTGGAACTTTTCTCTTAGGCCCCCTCTTCCTGCATCTGAGAAAATTCCCCATTCTGCCTCTGCGAGAGATAGCACCAATGTAGATGGAACTGTTTATGGTCCACCTTATAAGTCTGAGAATGTTTCAGTAGTTTCACCAATAGTGAATCTTGGTTCTCATGATTTAGCATGGTTGACCAAATTCTGGAACTTGAATTATCTTCCTCCACATAAACTGCGTACCTTCTCTAGGTGGCCTCGTTTTGGGGTTCCTAGAATTACCAGATCTGGTAATTTGGCATTAGACAAGGTGATGACAGAGTTTATGCTCCGCGTAGATGTTACACCTACTTGTATAAAGCATATGCCATTAGATGATGATGATCCAGCCAAAGGACTGACCTTTAATATGTCAAAGCTGAAGTTTGAAATGTGTTTTAGTCGGGGCAAGCAAAACTATACTTTCGAATGCAAGCGTGATCTTCTTGATCTTGTTTACCAGGGTATTGACCTCCATGTGCCTAAGGTTTTTGTTAATAAAGAAGATTGCACTAGTATAGCAAAAGTAGTTCAGATGACTAGGAAAAGTTCTAAATCTGCGTCGATGGATAGAGTTCCCAGTGAAAAACGTAATGATATGAATGCGACAGAAAAGCATCGTGATGATGGGTTTCTATTATCGTCAGACTACTTTACGATCAGAAGGCAAGCCCCAAAGGCCGACCCTGCAAGGTTACTGGCATGGCAAGAAGCTGGAAGAAGAAATCTTGAGATGACTTATGTGAGGTCAGAGTTTGAGAATGGGAGTGAGAGTGATGAGCACACACGATCTGACCCAAGTGATGATGATGGTTACAATGTGGTGATAGCTGACAATTGTCAGCGTGTTTTTGTTTATGGACTCAAGCTTCTGTGGACTATAGAGAACAGAGATGCTGTTTGGTCTTTTGTTGGTGGACTATTCAAAGCATTTGAACCTTCGAAGCCTTCTCCGTCTCGGCAGTATGCACAGAGAAAATTACTTGAGGAGAAACAGATACAGGGTGAAACTGAAATTCTTAAAGATGATATTTCTAAATCCCCGTCTGCTATTTCCCCTTCTCACCATGGGGAGACTTTAGGACAGACTTCATCTCCATCACCATCTGTTAAAACGGAAAATCCACCGTCTGCTATGGTTGGTATGTCCTGATAAAACCATCATAATTGTAACTTGAAGTTTTGGTTTGTATAATTTTTCACAAATGTTTATCACAAGTTATGCCAGCATATTTTAGGCTAGATTTTATCATCATGACATTTAATTGTCCGTAAGCATGCTTTTGTCTATTAAGAATGATTTCAGCTGAGATGCACCTGTTTTGCTTTATTACCAGCAAAAAATGAAAACATCAATGATGGTGAGGAGGACGGGACTCGTCATTTCATGGTCAATGTTATTGAGCCGCAATTCAATCTTCACTCAGAAGATGCCAATGTAAGTTCGGGTGGATACTTTATCATTGAACCTAACTTTCCTGTAAGTCACCTTTATTTGTAGTCCTTGTTTCTGTCTTGAAGGCTCTCATTGATAGGAAATAAGAACTTTATTTAAAGATGAAAAAAGTACATAAGTGAACCGGTAGTCCACCCAAAACGTTAACCATGTGAATTTCCTTAAATTGTTTGATTTCTTTATTTTTTATTTAATTTAGCTTAATTTAAGTTGTTTGATGTCCTTTTTTTTTTTAAAAGAAAAAGAACATAAAGATGAAAATTAAATCATACCACTTCTAGTTTTTCTTTAATTGTATTTTAACTATCTATTTTTAATTATTAGACGAACTTAATTTTCTTGGAAAAAAAAAAAACAAGATAAACATTTCTCAAATTTTTACCACGTCAACCCTGACACAATTTGAATCAGACATTTGTAGAGCAAAAAAGAGTAGAAACACCACTTTGGTATTTTCTGTTTTTAGGCTTTAAAAGTGGAAAGGGAGAATCTGTTTTCCATTTTTAGTTTTAAAGAAGCTTACAGGAGACATTTTGCCTATTTTTTGTAGTTTGAAAACAGAAAATAGAAATGCAAAATGTAATGAATGCCCCCATGATCTTTTTGCATATTAAGTTTTGGGTAAACAATAACTTGCCTTGATTTAAAAGGTTGATTGTTTGTGCATCAATTTTGTAACACTGTTTTATTTTTTGAAAATAAGCTCAATTAAATCTTCCCCAAAGACTACAAAGATGGTGTTATCAATTGTCATACTGTTTATTACCAATTTCTGATTGAATTTTTATTGTGCTCAACTTCTAATTTGTCAATCTTTTTGTTTGGACACTAGCTGCTCCTGGTTTTAAGGACCAATAAAACTTAGTCACTGATGCTGGTACTACATGTTATCAAGCTGCATGACCATTTATTTGGAAATGGTTTTGCTGTGAGACTTCTCTTACTGCATGTCTATCAATTTTAAAGTCTTTTAAGTTTCACTGAAATGTTTTCTAACTAATTTGCCATTGCATATCCAATTCTTATGAATCAGAACTGATAAACTTAACTTTATTTGTTGAAATGTGATTGAACAAACTGAAGCTGAATGCTTTCAAGTGTTTGTAAACTTTGTTGTTTATCAGTTCTTTTTAAGAAGTGGTACTCATAATTTATATAACATTCATGCATACCAGGGTAGATTTCTGCTTGCTGCTGTCAGCGGGCGTGTTTTAGCTCGATCATTTCATTCAGTCCTTCGCGTTGGTTATGATATGATTAACCAAGCACTTGGCACGGAAAATGTTCAGATTCCTGAATCTGGACCTGAAATGACATGGAAACGCACTGAGCTCTCTGTGATGTTGGAGCATGTTCAAGCTCACGTTGCACCGACTGATGTTGATCCTGGGGCTGGATTGCAATGGCTTCCTAAAATACGTAGAAGCTCTCCAAAAGTAAAGCGCACAGGTGCTCTACTTGAAAGAGTATTTATGCCTTGTGATATGTATTTTCGATACACAAGGCATAAAGGGGGGACTTCAGACTTGAAGGTAATACAAGCATTTGCTACATATTTGTATCTCATTCAATAGTTTATATAGATGTTTGTACCAATTCGCATTCACAGATGTTCACACACTAGAAACCCACCTATAATATATATACAAGCAACTTCATGTTTAGTTTACACATTAGTGGTCAAACTTCACACATCACATCACAAATTTAGTGTTCAACTTCACACATTTACATTGTGTGAATGTGTTTGGATTTGTTAAAATCATGACACCTTGACATGCTAATTTTCATACATGCATGCGTGGATACATGCATACATACACACATACACGTGCACCCATACTTGAAAGTTGAAATTAATTGCTTATGATTGTTCTGTTATAGATGAAGCCCTTAAAAGAGCTCACGTTCAATTCCCATAATATAACGGCAACAATGACGTCTCGCCAGTTCCAGGTTATGCTTGATGTGTTGACGAATCTTCTCTTTGCTCGGCTTCCCAAGTAAGGATATGCATTTTTCATTTACCTATTTTTCTCTTCTTCCTGTATAATGTTCTTGTATTGTTCTTAGTTGGAATTTTAAATTGTATTTGCTCATTGAACAATTCACTCCATATGTTTCTGCTTTTGCCTTATTAATGTTAGAGTTGGTAGTTCCTAATTTCCTAAATCTGCTGAAATGTGGCAAGGATACTTTTCCTCCTGACTGGCTTCACTTATTAAACATCAATCTTATGTTGTATATTAGGGATAGAAGACTTTAGGTTTATCTAAATTATGTCTGAAATTCTTCAATAAACATTGGCTAAATACCAAATTATGTTTTCTGTCAGATAATGATTATCATCCCAGTGGATAATTTCTTTCTTTGTTTTGTTCTTTATGTATTAGTTAGTGACATGGACATTGTCAGATGCGATATAGCAGTATTGCACGCAGAATATGTATTAGTTAGTGACATGGACATTGTCAGTTGCGATATAGCAGTATTGCACGCAGAAATGCATACCTGTCTCAGTTACTTCTTAGTCTACAAAGTACTTAAATTAAATGTGTGATATTGTGGTATTTGGTGCAAAATACTTTTAATGTAGGCCTCGAAAAAGCAGTCTCTCGTTTGCTGCTGAAGATGATGAAGATGTTGAAGAGGAGGCAGACGAGGTGGTTCCTGCTGGTGTTGAAGAAGTAGAACTGGCAAGAATTGAACTAGAACAAAAGGAGCGGGAGCAGAGATTGATTCTTAATGACATTAGGAAAATGTCCCTTTGTGATGATACTTCAGGGGACCTAAATCCAGAAAAAGAAGGCGATTTGTGGACAGTAATTGGTGGGAGATCAACATTGGTAAGGAATAATCCTTTTGAGCAATCTCTCCATTTGCTATTTACAATATTTCTTGATGATAAATGATTATCTATTGATAGAAATATCACTGTTTTCTGTATTTAAATATATCATATAAATTATAATGCTCTTGATATCAGAGCCCCAAACTATTAAAACTTAATGGTTGAGGGGTGACTCACATGATAAAAATGGAAATTGAAGCATATTATTTTGTTTTGGATTCTACCTCGATGCTTTCTATTACAGCAGAACGATGTGATGAGGGATGAAGTGAATTAAATAATTAACTATAACAGGAAATAATAAATTCTAGGATTTTATTATTTCAATAGTTCTATATATCTTTGAGCAATTTCAGTCTCCTTTTATGTTGAGATTTTTAGGGATTTTATTTGTTTAATTTAGGAAATACTTATTTGAGTTAGATTAAGTTCGTTTTACTTGCTTCATCAATTTAGATTTAGTGGCTTATAAGTAGGTATCCCTATGTTATTTGTCTATGGAGTTGTGAATTATGAATAAGAACTGAGATTTCTGTTTCCTTATCTTCTGTTTCTTCTATTCTTCTCCCCTTTCTTTCTCTCCTGATCCCTATTCTTTTGAATTTTCCATAATTTCTTCTGAATTCCTCCCCTTTCTGTCTAATTTCTATCTCTACCAAGGCCAATTTGTTCTTTTATTTTCTATCTTTCTTCCCATCCAACATCAATATTATACAATATATTTTGCAAACTGTGAAGTTGTTTCTGCATCTGTTGCTGTTGTTTGGGATAGTTAAATGAGACCATCCAGTTTCAATGTTGCATATCAAATACATTTTTTGTTATGCTCTGTTTCACAGACAGTTTTAGTCTGCTATGTTATAGAACTTGCTTGCTTTCTGAAATCACATTGCATGAGGCAAGGGCAATATAAACAGCATGCTGCAGACTTTTTTTTTTCTTTTTTCTCTCAAATAATGATGGAATGGAGAAACAAATTCTCTGTGCTAGAAACTTCTCTACCAGAACAAATTCATTATTGACAACCGTTTAGTCATGACTTGAATATGGATCTTTGGCATGATTTTGATGTAGTGGATTTCCTCAAAATTTGATGTAGTGCACTTATGGCATATCTAGGGTACTTTTCTTCATTTCCCTCCCACAATGGAATTCCACTAATTATTGGGATCTGATCTAGATTTCTTTCTCAGTTTGTGCGAACATCGACCTAGAATATATATCAGTCAGCTGATCGATTATGTTTTTCTTTTTATTTGGTGGGGAGTGTTCTGTGTGAATCTCGTTTGTTCGTTTCTTTCTTGCATGGTCTGGTAGAATAACCTGGTCCGGTTCTTTGGTCTCTTATTCCAGTTCTTTCAGTTGGACAAATTCACCTGCAACAGCTTGTTAGCTCTGTTCATCAGTTGCTGTGGATTCTGACCCAATCTACACTTCATGTTGCTGTACAGTTAATACCCAAGATGACGTTATAATGTATATCTAGGAAATTATTCGTGGATTATACATTAGGCCATCTTTTCCTTGTGGAGCTTTGAGCAGCTTAAAATTTTAAATATTTTTTCAGAAATTCTGACATTAAAATTTGGGGCTATATAATCCTTACATACTGTATATTATTGTATAATGATTTATGAAGACAAGTTAATTCCTGTTGTACTCATCTTCGTACTATTTACTTCCATGGGGAGAGAAAAAAGCTACGTAATTGCATTTTAGTGTATTTATAAATTTTCTATGGAATCTTGATGCAGTCAGCAAAGTTTTCCTTGAAATTTGAAGGGTCTGTTAGTTGAATTAATAACTTGCTGATTACCGGGTTAAAAATTGGTGCGGAATTCTTTAGGTGTCTGTTCTGGCTCCTTCATAATCTCACTTGTTTTTCACAGATTACTTGGAATTTGTAACATTAACAGTTTATTTCCTCTATCTGGCTTCTTCATAATATTTGTTTGCCCTTATTTATTTTTTTTGTTTATATTGGTACATGTGTATATATTAACTTAGATGTAGATTTATGTTATGTTTTGAGCATCTTTCTAGTTGTATATGTTGATATATTTACATATTGTGTGTATTAGTTATACATTCTTATTACTAGATTATGAATGGCGTAAGCTTTGACTCTCAGGTAAAAGGACTGAAGGGAGAGCTTTTAAATGCACAAAAAGCTAGGAAGGCAGCATCTGCATCATTAAGGTTGTCTCTGCAGAAAGCTGCTCAGATACGATTGATGGAAAAGGAGAAGAACAAGAGTCCATCTTGCGCCATGCGAATATCTTTGCAAATTAACAAAGTCGTTTGGAGCATGCTTGTAGATGGGAAATCCTTTGCTGAGGCTGAGATAAATGACTTGGTGAGTGGTCTGAAGATGATAATCCTAATGAGTATTTTATTTTGTTTATTGTTCTAAAGATGATAATCCTAATGATTATTTTATTTTGTTTATTGTTCTCATTTTATACTCCTACATTTTCCCTGAATTGGCAAGTGACATTTACGGTCAACATTTACGGTCAATGAATAGCTGTCGGTTAAGTTTTGGCTTTTCTTTACATTTCCATTTTGACATGATTTTTTCCTATTTCAGATTCTTGAAAACTAGTCTTAAATTCTTAATTAATTCTACTGGTTATGATGCTTTAACCACGTTCTGCTAACATTTTGTTTTGTTTATGTGACTGATACAGTTCTATGTTTCTTGGTTATCTCACAGATTTATGATTTTGATCGGGACTACAAAGATGTCGGTGTTGCTCAGTTTACAACAAAGTACATTGTTGTAAGAAACTGCCTGCTTCATGCCAAGTCTGACATGCTTGTATCACCATGGAACCCACCACCTGAATGGGGAAAGTATGCCTGTTTTCCTTGTCAATTACTTGTTTTTACTGGTTTTTAGAGGTGCCCACACCCCCAACCCCTCCAACCATTTATAAATTGTCAGAAACTGCTAGACCCAAAAGCTTAAGCTGATAGGATAGGGTCTAACAAATAGTATTTAAGCACTTTAACAACACCCACCCACCCCCCACCCCCCCGTAAAACTAATGAGCTTGCCACGTGGCTCAGCCCAACACAAACACAGCTAATTCATATAGCAAACAACAAATTCAAATATAACTATGTGGGGGCACTCAAATCCAAGACTCTAGTATAACCTTGCTCTGATATCATATTAAAATTTCTATTTTTAAATTTTCATACTTGGTTATATTTTTTATGTTTATGAGAATGATAAATGGATTGGCGGATAGCCTTACAACCCAAAAGACTAGCCTATTGAGTTGTAACATACATTGATATGTATACGATTCTCTTGCCTTTTATGTTTTCAATGTGGAATTCGATCCCATCTTCTCTAGCTGCTTCACATGTGTATTATCTAACACTCCCCTCACATGTGAACCCGGGCTGGCTTTGATTGGCCCCCTTTTTTTTTTATTTTCTGTTTTGCAGAGCTCGGCCCAAGCCGATATGTTGTTTGTCAAAGGCCCTGACACCATGTCATTAACTGCTAGACCCAAAAGCTTAAGCTAATAGGATATGACCCAACAATAGTATTTAAGCACCCACGTTAATTTTTTTTTACAAATCTTAAATATCTTAAATATCTTTTCCATTTTCTTGTGTTATGGTGGTTATGGTTGTCATTAAATTCATGTTGAGCTGAGGCAAGCTTGAGCAGGTGCAGGCATATTGAAACTTGATTCCATCTATGCTAAGCTTGAATTTTCCTTTTTTTTAAAAGAAAAAAAAAATATTAAACATAAAACTTTATTTAAAGATGAAGAAAATAAGTAATAAAGTGAACTAGCGGTTCACCAAAACAACAAACTAAACAAAAAAAAAAAATTGTAAGGAATTCAATCAAAAACAACCTCCCAATCCAACAGGATGAAAAATAGAGAATTGCCTATAAATTCTGTAGACAAGCTAAATAATAAGTTTTATCCCATAAAAGAGTTGTCCTCCTCTTTAGCTTCCTCAAATACTCTTTTATACCCTAACCAAATAACCCGCAAAACAACTAATTCTTTAGACAAGCTAAATAATAAATTTTATCCCATAAAAGAGTTGTCCTCCTCTTTAGCTTCCTCGAATACTCTTTTATACCCTAACCAAATAACCCACAAAATTCTGCAATATCAAAGGACCGTGGCTTTCTTTCCTCCCCCAAAAGCTTTAAGATCTTCCAAAAAGAACGAGACTACAATCATTGAGCATCCTGCTTCAAATCCACCACCGAAAACAACTTACTCCATAAATTGACAGCCAACTAACAATGGAGAAAAAGACTATTCAAATTTTCTTCAAAATTCTTGCACAACACACCGAGAGGGAAAAAGACAAGAATTAGGATATCTCTTCTGAATACTAAGGGTTGGGGAGATGTTTTATATTAACTTAAAATTTTGACTTGAGTATTGTGACTTCAACATCTATTTACTAAATTGCTTTTGATCCAATGGTGGGAAAAAAACACATGAATTAAAAGTAGATTGCAACCATTGGATTGGGAGCAAATAGACAAATTAAGTCACAATTTTAAGTTGATATAGCCTAACCCTTTAATCAAATATAATCCCATTTTTTACTTTAGAGAAATTTAGGACTGTTGGTTCAAAAGGAAAATGATTCCTTTTATCTAGTATTAAAACTTAATAAAGGATAAAAGATAAGCCATACTGTAATACTGGACTGAAGTAATCCTTTAAATCATATAAAGGGCCTTGAGCTTGCTTCCTAGTGGTCAATAGTCTTATCTTTCTGTTTTAGCTTTCTGATGTCTTCTGGATATATTCTTTTAAAACTAAAATAAATGTATGTATATGCAGAAAAGTCATGCTTCGTGTAGATGCAAGGCAGGGAGCTCCAAAGGATGGAAACTCTCCTCTTGAGCTTTTCCAGGTATTTGTTGTGCTTTCCTTATTTAAATGACTGTTAGAGGCATTATCCATCATTGCTGTTTTGACGGATGGAAATGGGTATGCATTATAAACATTATTATTGAACAGTGCTATGTCTTCAGTTGATGTACAGCATCATGCAGAAAATTATTACTAGCAACAGTTCAACCATTTTAAGCTGATTTTACCTTCTGCCAAGTGTCTCTTTGAAAATAAAGCAGTTTCACATCTTCATTGGATGTCAGTTTAATCTTTAATTTGGGTCAATTACTTGTCATTTAGTTAACATGAGTCCTTTGTTGATGCTATAGGTAGAAATTTATCCCTTGAAGATCCATTTGACAGAGACAATGTACAGAACAATGTGGGGATATTTCTTCCCAGAAGAAGAACAAGATTCACAACGGCGACAGGTAGTTGGTGGTGCCAATAATTTCAAATCTATAAACAAAGTTTTCAATGGAAGCCAGGACCAAAATTGTAGGGTTCGTTATTTTAGGTGCGAAGATGATTGATCTTCAACATTATTGACATGCAGGAAGTTTGGAAGGTTTCGACTACGCTTGGTGGCAAACGTGGTGGTAAGAAAGGCTTGTCACTGCATGAAGCTTCTGGATCAAGCTATCACTCGACCAAAGATTCTGAGGGATCATCCAAACATTGTTCCTCTGCTGGGCCATCTACCACTATTGCCAATCAGCTTTCTGATTCTCCACAAGTGAGTTTCTAGAGTTTCTTCTACCATGTGGCTCGTGTTGACAAAGATTTTCAGAATCTCAGTATTTTCTTTGGATTAGAGAATCTGTGTCCTAACAATCCATTTTTATCAAGTTTATTCTAAATCAATGCACTATGTGCAGGCTTCAAAATTGAAGAACTCAAAGGCAAATGTTGCCCACGGTTCAGGCCCAGAGTTGAGAAGAACGTCCTCTTTTGACAGAACTTGGGAAGAGACTGTGGCAGAATCTGTTGCTGATGAACTTGTCCTACAGCTTCACTCTTCTACTGGGCCACTTGAGTCTCTTGAGCAACAAGATGAAATTTCTAAAACCAAATTAAAAGAGTCGAAGGCTGTAAAGCCTGGTCGGGCATCTCATGAAGATAAAAAGGTTGGAAAAGCTCAAGAGGAGAAAAGATCTAGGCCTCGAAAGATGAGGGAATTTCACAATATCAAGATAAGTCAGGTTAGTACAGCTCACGTCAAATTATGTTGTATCATATTTTTCAATTGTAGTGGCTTGTATTATTATTTAAGAAAATGTTACTATTCTGATGTAGGTTGAGCTACTGGTTACTTATGAAGGATCAAGATTTGTTGTAAATGATCTTAAGTTGTGTATGGATACATTTCACCGTGCTGAGTTTACTGGGACTTGGAGGAGACTCTTCTCACGAGTTAAAAAGCATATTATTTGGGGGGTACTAAAATCCGTGACTGGAATGCAGGTAAAGAGTAATTTTTAATATAATTCTACTAATCACACATTCACACTAGAAAACTTCATTTTTAAGGAATTTGGGATCATTTTCCATTGGTTGGAAGTTTTTTGATTAGTTCCTACCGAGGCAAATTGGGAGTATGAAATTTTCTTAATTTGGTGTGTCATGGTATCACAATTCATACAATGTTGGGTAATCTAGTTGCCTAGTTGGTAAACTCCCTTGACATAACAATCAACCAAGGAAAGGGCATGAGTGATGGCGCTTTTTTGTTTCTGCGTAGACTTTGCACTTAAAACAAGAAGAAACAAGGAAACATAGGGTTCTGTATAGCTCTAACTTATGATTATTATAATAATTTGCTAATATTGATGATGATAATTTATAGTTTATCTACACATAAATTCTTGTGCAGATTCATAGGAAGTGAAAATTTCAAATTACAAAGAGTTTCGTTCTCATTGACTGTGTCTGGATTAAAAGGATGTGGAATCTTTGGAAATATTAAACTCTCAAGCAAGCTTACAATAACATTGACCATTGCTGTATTAAACATACATCATATTCTCTCCTATTTTGTAGGGTAAGAAGTTTAAAGACAAAGCACATACTAGTGGAACTGGAATTCCTGTCAATGACCTTAATTTGAGTGACAATGAGCAAGGTCCAACAGGAAAAGATGATCAGCAGCCTATAACCTTTCTCAAGCGGCCAGCTGATGGAGCGGGCGATGGGTTTGTAACTTCCATCAGGGGCCTGTTCAATACTCAACGTCGCAAAGCCACGGCATTTGTCCTGCGGACTATGAGGGGTGAAGCTGAGAATGATTACCATGGGGAATGGAGTGAAAGTGATGCGGAATTCTCTCCCTTTGCTAGGCAGCTCACCATAACAAAAGCTAAGAGGCTTATCAGGCGGCACACAAAGAAATTCCGGACAAGAGGTCAGAAAGGTTTGATGGATTTCTTTCTTTTTATTTATTTAGTGATTATCACTTTTGTTTGTAAGTATATGTGTATACAAGTGTGTAATGTTATGTTGAGCCCATGGTCTGCTCACATTTATCATCTGTTACAAGAAACAGCTCGTGTGGAGCTTTTTCCCCATTTTGCTGCCTAATTGGTGTAAATTCTTAAAAAATCAGAGATTTTCTCTTTGAGAATGACCCATCTTCTTTTTATCAGGTTCTTCCTCCCAACAGAGAGACTCGCTTCCATCATCTCCGAGGGAAACCACTCCATTCGAAAGTGACTCCTCCAGTGGATCATCACCTTACGAGGATTTTAATGAGTAGAAACATTTATAGACAACCATTTTTGTTCTGAAAGCGTTTAGTTGAGCAGTTGAGGACACGGCAGGGGGTGCATGATGGTGAAAACTCCTTGGGGGATCGTGTATTCCATTGGCTCATGTGTTACATTGGATGAAAACTCAGAAAGTCCAAGATGTTGTCCGAGTTATTATCAAATAGAAAGTGTGCCAAGGGACAATACGCATGTAGAAGAAGAAGACACATACGCTTTAGCCTTCGGTCCATGAGCCCTCTTCTTTCAGCCGATGAAGGAGCGAATAGCTTCTACTTAAAACAATTTAGTTGTAAAGTTTTGTAGAATATACAAGCTCTGAACGTTATATTGGAGCTACAAGGTCTCATAATTTTGTACAGACATTCAAAGTATATTGAAAAATATAATAAATGCAAAATTGCGTCTTTCTCACAAATTGCATCTCTCCCCAATGTTCAATTCTCACTTCGCTAGCTTTGATTGGCTATCAAAGTCCGAAGAAAACAATATTCACAAGCAAATTGTTCCCTGCTCATTTGAATGTACCGTTGAAGATTAGTCGCAACTTTTTTTATTTTTATTTTTATCTAGTTTTAATGCAATAATATTTTTAATGCATTACTTCATTTTAAGCATGTGAATTTTTTCCGATCAAATTTTTGTTCTATGTTTAGTTATCTATAAATGTTCATGCTACAACGAGCTGTTGTATGTTGTTTCCATTATACTACCACAAAACCAACCTCATCTCGTTTGATCTAAATTTGTTTCATCATAAAGTGACGGTTTCAACTCATGATGGCATCATAAGAATGTTCAGAAGATACATTGTTAATGACGATGATATACAAACCCACAAACATACCAATCAATCAGTTTGGTAGACCTCGTGCCGTAAACCACAATAATCTAACCCAACTCGATAGCGATATCCCAGTTATGATTTTCGTTGAATAGCCCAAACAAGATGTTTGTCTAACATTGAAAAATAAGCAATATTCAACATCAAAAATTTAAAGGACCCGATCAAATAAAGCCATGATTGCCAAACACAGCTTCATTTAAAGATCAAAACAACATGAGACACATTTATCTGCTGCTAATTTTAACATTAGAAAAAGATTAAATCAATCAGACCTGGCAAATAAATCACATACTATAGACTGGTAAAGGCACTCAAGGGCATCATAACTTATCACAAATTGTACACAAACTGATTCCAGCACTTATATTAACAAAGCATCGCCGGATTATCTAATGTCAGCTGGAAGCAGCAATTCATCTTCTATGGTCAACAGATCTATCGTTGTACTTATGATTCAATGTCATGGCTGTTTTAGTTATAACAACTCACAATTTGCTACTTTCACTTCCTCAGTGGCATCAGTAGCGTTGACATGTAAGTAGCATGCGGATGCGGGATGTGAGAGAAACTAAAATGAAGAAGTCCATCTAGAGCCCCGATCTCCTGACATTAAGCAAATCATCACCTTCTAATCAAAGTTTGAAGGAATGTCAATATCTGTATCTGAAGGATTAGCAAGCTCAACCAAAGGTTCCTGCAGATCCCAAAACTAGTAACATGAGAAATTTTATATCAATTCTAAGAGCCTTGTCATTGGGATACTGTTCAATATATTTGGACCAAATGTGTTGGACACAAGATTCTATAGACATAGCCATGTTAAAAGTGAGCTAGCATAAAAAGTGTGCAGTCTTAATCAACTGTTCGTATAGATGTTTCACCTGCTCATCGTCATCGGCTGAGGAATGGACCAATCCCATTGGCATAGTATTAGTCAGATCTTCGGCAGTTTCATGCATATCCTACAACATGCATAAAGGAAAGTTAACTAAATTTAGAAGAATTGAAATAAATAATTTTCAAATTGTGAGGACTCCACAGCCATTCTTGAGGTCAATTCCCTCAATATGTTCATGAAAAGACAAAAACTAATTATTATATCACCATTTCTACTCATGACCTGATGCCAAGTAAATTGTCTGCCAGACATCTCCATTAGTACTAATAATATATTTTTTTTAATATAGCACACCTTCAAATCTAATGAATTCTTGAGGGTATAAAGATAATCTGCAGATTGACACTCGGGAGGATCCACCATATACAACCCTATTTCAAAGTTGAAGGTTTTCAGGCTGACATTAAGTGCTATGTATCAACTTTGATAACATCATACTGAATGCATTGTCATTTACTCGAGGACTTCCATTCTATATTTATTGACATTTGAGCCAAATACACATTACAGGGTGTATTCCTCAATTTTCTGCATTACTGGTGTCTCTCTCAATCCGACTCAAATCTCCAATAGAAAAAGAATTTACTTGGCCATAAGAGAATATATCAATCTGCTGACCATTCTTCTATAGTTACAACAATATGCCTAGCCCAAGCAGATTGGTACACTCTATGACAGATTTAAAATAGTGTTCAAGTCCAAATAGCCAGTAAAAGCATTATTTAGTCCTACTCTTTTCAAAACATCGACTAAAAGCAACAACTCAGAGCTTGTATATGACACCAACATGACATAGAAAGCACATGTTACGCTAATGCTGGAAGTAGCACATACTTCTTCATCTGGGTCCACAGGAGGATTACAAGATCCTTCATTAATAGCCTTGGAATGATCTTCAGGAATTCCCTGCATACACCATAGAACAACTTAGAAGGACGAAACAAGCCTGCCTAATCACCCAATTGAATTATAATGGGTAAGAAGATAGTACATGCACATCCTGATTGCCAGAGAATTCTCCTTCCATAATTGAAGGCTTGACATCCATTGGGGTTTCCTGCAGACCCCATTAATGTCAGTAAATAATATTTATATCATTTGAACCAAAAAGAAAGAAAAAGGACAATGATACTATTATTTGAGAAAATCTTAAACTTATGTATAACAGCCATCGGTGCACAAGATCCCTCATCCCAAATATGATTCAACAATCAAAACCTAAGCCATATAAGGGCATAGTGATGCGAAGATCAAGGGCACCCAATTATAAGGACACACAAAAATTAGTCTCCTAAAGACAGCTCAAAGTAAATCTAAGCTCACGTCGTAGAGTGATCCTAACATTTAATTATGGTCTCATTTACAAAATTAAAGGAAAAATAATATTCTATATCTTAATTTAGATACTTACAGGTTCCATTTGGTCCATGGAAATATTCCTTCCTCCCTTACTGAGATCTCTTAGCGTTCCCTGCATTTTTAATAAACTGGTGAAGGAAACGGCTTTAAAAAGTAAACAAACAAAGACAGAGACATGAAATGTTAGCAACAACAATGACGACAAGGTCAATTTGGAAGCATGCTTACGTAACAATAATGTTTCATTAGGAACTCCGAATATCACCCAAAAGAAGAGAGAAAAAAATATAGAATGGATATAAATTGTACAATCGCAAAAGCATTTTCTTCTTGAAACCAAAATAAAAATTAAAATGCGGAGAAAAATGAAAGGGACTAGTAGCAAATAATTCAGAAAGCTATACAGGATACTGGAACTGCCACAATTAAAAGAACCACTATGGATATTAGGTGTCCCTTTTAAGTGAGATTTCTTACGATTTTGACAAAAAAGAAACTCAGACTATCCTTCCGCTTTTCTGATGCGTGGAAAAAAAGGGGCAACAGACTAGATACAATGTAGATTTATTAGATAATTATAAAAACTCACAGATATAAGATTGATTAGAGCAATTGATCATGTGGTTGAATGGACGAGAGCAACGCACAACTGTTTAGCTTCCCCTTTAGACTTCAAGACACATTGAAGATCCAACTTTTATCAAGAAATCTATCCTCATTACGCCTCAGGATGTACATGGAACTTGAGAAACATTATGCTAATACTAATATAGCCAGGGAAGCTGCTTTATAAACTGCAATTGACCTGACTTCTATAATTATGTCTCCAATGATATAGGTAAAACGTTAAATATCTAACAAGTAACAACTGTTAAGGGACACCAATTCAAGATGATCTTGCAAGTTGAGGAAAAACTGAAATTTGGTCAAATACTCCCCTATCAGAAGAACAGTGTATTAGATGGTCCTTTTGTGTGTATGCGTAGGAAGAAGATAGAGAGAGGGGAAACAAAACCCAATTAGTATTAAACTACATGAACACTTCCTGAGTATTGCAAACAAGGCATAACAGCAATAAAAATCAATGCACATGCCTAGTCATGGAATATAATAATAGGAGAATATAATAACTTTAATCACTACATGCATGTCATTAGATTGAAACATAAATATCATTTAACAAATCAGAGCCAGACGAACCTTATTGGCCCACATAAGCCCACACGCATTACACAGAGTCCTTGGACCAGCCGGCCCACGACGCATTGCTGGAGTACTATTTTCACCAACGCCACAATGTTGGCATCTACGCAATCTAGAGAGCATTAACAGAACTATAATTAAGGACTATGTCATCACAACAACCTCATGAAAACAATCCATCATGATAATATATCCAAATGCCAAAATCTATGATGCCATAGAACACTTGGAACTCACACAGTTTCTGGACGAGCAGTGCCATCTTGAAGGCCACTCTGTGAAGAATCCCAACGTGAGGCACCTGAACTTTCTTTTAAAGAGGCAAACTGCCCATTCTTGCGATGCATCCTACAGGATAAAAAGACAAAAGAATCCTATCTTCTCATCCTTCACATTGTAACAGCAACAGAAGAATAAATGCACAGGGATATCCATGAATAATTTATTGATTCCATAAAATCCCTTTAGAATAGAAGTTTATTCTGAAAGCAATGAAAAAAAAAAAAGGATTACCAGCAGAGTGTACATGATTCACTGAATGCAACAAAAAACAAACTTGCCACATTCTGTAAAATTTATAGATAACATTTTCTTATCTAGAGATAAATCTTTAGTTGCAGTCCTCATGTAGAATGTTTAAACCAAGAAAAAGGGCATTGCTGGAATATTCAGCAAAAAGACTACAAAACCTGATAACTGGCATGCTAAGAATTTCACCATTAAAGAGAAAAGACACAAAGGCACAAATCATTCAAAAATCAAGAAATGAAAATGATTATTTATTTGCCACAAAGAAGCTCCTATGCGGGACCATAAAAAATAAAATTGGACTTCTTCTGAAACAGACTAGAAAATCCTTAAAATTCCCCCGTTGTCTGTTAAGGAGCCATCCCTGAAGACTTGCAATATGAGAAGAATATAATAATTATTATAAGGTAGTATTATAATAAATCTCTCCTAAACTTCACAAAAAAAAAAGTTCAAAATTTTGATCTACACAATCACTAAAAAGGAGGCAACATTTTGGAAACCACAATATTTAGTATTTAAAGGTAAATTAACAAAAGTAATTAAACAACAGTCAATAGTCAAAGCCGTTAGACATGGACGCTGCATCTCTAAAATTAATCTTCCATATAGTACTTCAGAAGATCCCTTTTAAAAAGGTTCAGGGCCTCAGGCAATGAAGAATGCACCACAAACATAGGTAAGACTTAAGCAAGTACATAACAGTATACATAATCTCTTTTCACTAATCTAGAGAATGAAAGAAAGAAATTACTTGCTTTCCAACCTAATTATAATCTTTCAAAATATTTGATCATTAAATATCCACTAATAGTAATAACCATGACTATCTCAAATTGTTAAATTTAAGAGCACCAATTAGGAATTTTTGAACAAAAGGCTTACCTCTGCGCAACCTCTTTCCGAACACTGTAACGAATTTTCTTGTCAAAACATCTTTCCTTCCGTTTTTCTCGGAACCTAACGAGGGAGGCTATCCGTCGTGAAAGATTTGAGCGCTTTGGGTTGTCCCCTACACCCTACAAAATATGCCAGGTTAAAAAAAGCCAAGGATGCAATTTATCTCCATTTTTCAATAGTTGCATGCATTACCCTGTTACTTTGATCGTAAGGTACTTCAATTGTAGGTACACCAGTAGGAATATTGCGACCTCCCAAAAGCAAGAGCACTGCTTGCACCTATTGTTAGAATTTAAAATCATGAAATCTTCAAACCATCCTCCAAAGCAGTAAGCCCTTCTAAAGAGTAACTATAGTAAAGTAGTTCACAACAAACTGGACCATTTGTTTTAACAATTATAAGCAAAGAAAACATGTATTAATCAATGAAAATATATGATTTAGAGAGAACCGACAAACTAGAGTGGTTGGGAACTAAGGAATAAAGGGCAAGACCAACAAGACAAGCAAAATGATAGGGCTAAAATTGAATTTAATGGGAGACAATCAAACTATTTGTAGTATATTATCCGTAGCCAATGACATGTCATGAAAACATGGAATACCGAAAAAAAAAAAAGAGTATAAAAGTATTTGCTCAACATCCATGCTTCCAGTTAGGTAAATGAGCATCTACTAAAATGCCTATTACAGGCATGGAACCAAAATAAATAGCTCGGAAAGTAACATTAAGTAAGCCACATGGTTCGTTAATTGATGAATTTCTATGCAGTTTGTACCATCTTCAGTACAACTGACAAATGGATATATTGTTACTAATATGACAAGAAATAAATATACTTAAAGTTAAAAGTTAAAACCTTTAAATTGAATAAAAATAAAATGAGAACTCCTCATCAAAATCAAGCAAAAAATGTTATAATTAACAATCACTACAATGGCCAGTTATCCCCAAAACTCAATAATAGCATCAAATCTCACAGCAAACTGAACTCTAATAACTAGAATTGAAAGAACCACTTCCAAAACCCAAAACCCAAAACCCCACTAGAAAAACAATATAGTTCAGCCTATTAAAACTGCAGATCCTCCATGAATTCATTAACAACCATAAATATGAATATATATATTCAAATTTACCCATGGATGTGTGTACACAAAACTCAAACTCAAACTCAAACTCAAATCAATTTCTCTTCTATTATTCAATTAGACTTCAAATTCAACTAGAATTGTTGAAAACAAAATAATAAAATAATCCAGACAAATGGTAAGGAAACTTCAATTACAAACAAACGCTCAGAAAACCTCAAAAAAAAAAAAAAAAAATAAAGCCAACTTGCTTTCTATATCAACAAGTTGAACAAAAAATTGAAACTTACAACCAAAATCACCAATTCGTAGTCATCAAATAGCAACAATTGCTAACTACTCCCAGGAATATATCTAGAGATAAACAAAAAGTGTACCTTTTCAGGAGTTACAGCAGGGAAGACATAAACTTCGCCTTCAAACGAGAGCGTTAACTCACTCGTCCTGGAAGCCGCCGCTGCAGCCACCACAACGCCATGCTCCGCCACGTTAACCACCGAACTGTTATTATTATTGTTGTTGCCGTTATCATTATTCATAATATTCATGGAATTGACGTTTCCTTCATCCAAGTCGTCCATTCCGTCGCCGTCCTCGTAATCTCCGTCCTCATCCTCGATCTGTATCGCTACTCGCTCGTGGTCATCAAACGGCCGCGCCTGCAGTGGCTGTGGATTCGCAGCCGCCATGCCAAAACCTAACTCCTCCGCGATTATCAATCACCTATTTGTTTTCATTGAATAGATGTCATATATTTTTTTTTTTTGGTTTCTCTTTAACTTTGCTTGAACAAAAAAGGACTAAAAAAAACCCTAACTCTGGAAATTCAAAATTGTGTTTTTTTTTCTTTTGAGAGCTTGAAGAAGCTTCGAAAATGGAAAATATAGATATAGAGAGACAAAAAGCTAGAAAAAAGAAAGAAAAAAAAAATTATCTTTTAAAATAAAAAATAAAATAAAATAAAAGTACCCTAAATATAGGTAAGATTTGCAAGAGAGTGAACTCGTGTTTCCTTGAAGAGGCCCAAATTGGAATTATTAAATCCTTATTAAATTAAATTAAATATTTCTTATTTAAATATTTATTTTTGGAATTGAAAGAGAATATGTCGACTTGTCGAGGATTACTATTTCTATTTCTATATAAGAAACGGGAGAGAGATGTGATTGGGTGCTTTAAGGAGCAGAGTATTGGAAAGGAAGGTGGGGTCCACGTGGAGGTCGATCGTTTGGTTCACATGGGAAGTGTCGTGATTAATGATGGTTAGGTTGCTGGTGTGGGGCCCTTTTAGTAGAAAGTTGTTTCTCATTTGATGGAGATGGAGATGATCTAATGGCTGGTTTTAAATTTGGGTACAGGCGTGCGGTGTGGATGATTACGAGGATTTTATTTTCTTTTCTTTTTTTTATTATTTTAGGTGATTTCTATAAAGGGATGTTGTTGTTCAATCAAAATAAATAAATAAATAATATATATAAAGGGATGTTGTGATATGGATAATGAAATTGTACTTGAAATGGAGTCCACCACTTTGCCCATAATAATTTTGTTTGTTCATTGTACATTAGGTTTGGTTTGTTCAAAAGATAAATTTATGAAAAAAACAAGACATAAATAATTATCAAAATGTTTATCCATGACAATTTTTTTATTTTTTTTATTTTTAGGGTTAGGGATAACCTGTCGAGAGTCGAAACCAACATCTACAAGCATGACAATGAATATAACTCTCAAAAAACAAAATTCTCAAAAAACAAAATTTATAAATTAGTTGTGGTATTGCTTGAGATATGAGGTTTAGAATATTTTTGGAAAGTGTATAATTAAAGTGATCAACTTTCTAAAGATTCTCATATATTGATTGACCATTTTATATTAATTAAACATAATAGAATGTTGCACATAATGTGACAATTTCAAATCAATTATTTAGTATGTACCTAACTACCGCTCATAGCCAACAGGGGCGTAGCTCAGCTAGTAAATGGACGAGTTTGGGACTTGGATAAATGATTCCTAAGTCAGCGGCTCGAATCTTACCAATGACAAAAGCTTTCAAAAAAATATCTAGTCCCGAAGTAATCGGTATTGTCAAAAAAATAAAAAATAAAAAACTACTGTTCATACACATTCCAGGCCATGAATATCCGCTTACATTAATTTATATGTTTAGTATATAATAGGTAAGTGATTGATATAAGGAAATTGCTTGGGTACTGACCGGTCAATACCTAAGATGCTGACCCCACCAATAGGGTGTTGCCACGTGACTTTTTTCTTTTAGCTTTTTACATTTATCTTCTTGCATTCTTCATAAATGGGCTACGTGGCAAAGCCCCATTGGTTGGTCAGTACCCAAGCATTGTCCTTGATATAATAGCTATGCGGTTGATAATAAGTAACAGATATTGTAAAAAAAAAAAAAAAAAAAAACCACTACTGCTCTTAATATTAACGTAGTGCATCCCCCTTCAACTCAAGTGGTGGGAGATGAGTTCCAATGCGTGGAGATTTCTAATTAATTACAATGCTAGGGCGATTATAAGCTGTAACTCTTCCATTGATCCCACATAAAATAATAGTGAATCCGTCGATACCCAAATCGTATTATTTTCAAATGTTTTGAGAAATGAAGTAAAGATGTGCATAGTCAAATTCCAGATTAGATTTTCAGTTGATTCGTGTAAAACGACGAGGGAATGAACAAAAGTCAGCAAAAAAAAAAAGAAAAGAAAAGAAAAGAGAAGAGAAGTCAAGAGAAGAGTGTGGTCAAAAAGTGAGAGAATAATGGAGCATGATACGTCGACATTCCCGAAGTAGGTCCAAGTTGTCAGAGTGGGCAGGAGAATTGGCAAGTATTTGTTGTGTAAAAGTGGAAGATGTTACCAAATTTTCTGGCATTTTAATCGTGGAAGATAGCTGTCCAAGTTCCAATGTAGCCCACTTCATAGGGGACAGACTTCTAATTCTGCAACATTTTACTACAAGTGCAGCTTTAAAAATATTACAAGTCTCAACAACCAACATCGAAAACAAGCACAGTGAAAGTGTTCTCATTATAGGAAACGGCACAACAGCTCTATTCTTCTCTCCTTTTGATGAAAATAACAAGATTAAATGTTTAGATCGATTACAACAGAGTTTTGACATTCAAGAATTGCTACATCAACTACTATGTCTTTTTTTTTTTTAGAGAAAAAGGATTGGATTTCAAGCGATCGGGAAATAGAGGAATTGGCATTCGAAATTACCAAGATATATCTATGGAAGCTTAATGGGATACATCATACATCCGTAGGAAGTTCGTGTTCCTCTTCAGGTGATTGTAATTAATGCGAGCTACCGCTAATTAAAAAAAAAAAAAAAAAAAAAAAAGAAGGAGCCTCATATATTGATGAAGGGAAGGGACTATAACATCTGTACATATAACACAAGCTAAAAGAAATTACTAGGATACCTTCTACTTGAATCGTAGTCAAACCCACTGTAACCATTTTATTGTAAGATGATTTATTGCTGGGATATTAAAGCCGAGTTATCCTCATTTGAGAATGGAACTATTTCGTTGCCTGTATGGACGGTAGTTCCACAGTCTGACTCATTTGCTTCACTTTCACCCTATATATCACGGAAAAAGGCCATAAGAACCACAGGAAGGAATAAAAAAGAAAGATATATAGCAGAAGCAACGAGTTCTGATACTTGTAACCAACATACCTGCTCTACTGGAGTAAGAGAATGTTCCTGGGTTTTCTTGGAAAGATCTCTCAGAGTACCCTGCAGAGTTGCCTTGTTAAAGATGTGACACAGAAAACTTATCCATAGGAGAATTCATGGATGCACATTAAAGAATAGAAGCAAATTGAAAATTTCCGGTTAATAAGTTAACGGAAGAATTAATCAATGAAGGTGACAAATGTAAATGTTATGTGACCACTTTAATTATTGGCAAGATGGCCTCTCTCTCAAACAAAAACAGCATAAAGCGAACTATTGTGAATATGATGAACAAACTTATAATTTGAAAATTACAAACTTTTAAGTTACTACAACATACAACCACATAGCCATCTAAAAATCACAATGATAGCCACAATTACAGCATGTCACAATGTTGTTGAGTTCCAATTATTCATTAAAATACAAATACAATGCAGAACCGACTACAACCTTATCTAACTGCTAAAGGACATTTGAAAAAGTTCCAATTTCAATAGCCAAACTCTCAAATTCTGACAGGTAAGAAATCCGTGCAGAAAACAAAAAAAAAAGGCTCAGGAAGAGAAATTCCTAGTGGGTTTTCTTTTCCTTTGCAAACAGTGGAAATTTTAAAGATATAAGCAAGTGACAAAACTATGAAAATCAACAAAAAGAAAATTTTTCTCAGGGAATAATAGGCTACTCATAGTACTACTTAAATGTCTAATGCGCTTAGCTCAACCCAATCAGCAACCTACTGTCCTACCAATCTCGACAACAAGTATGCAGAATGAAGTGATTAAGGCTAGGAATGTGGCACTGCACACTTACCTCACAACAACAATCTATTCCAACAAGCAATCTTTGTCATAGCAAGAAGTGAAAAAACAACCGACAGTTATTTAATTGACATGCAAAATCAAAGTACAGGAATAAAAATCTAAATAAAGGTAATATAAAGTAATTGTTAAATGACCACTTGCCTAAAAGCTTAGACTTGTAGGCGAAGACACAGACTATAGTATCGTGTTAGAGAACCCAAATGTGAAGCTAGAGAAAATGGGAATGAATCTCACATTGAAAACATAAAAAGCAATGAATGGTACATATACCAATGGATGCAACAACCCAATAAACTAGATATTCGGGTTGTAAGGCTATCCACTGGTATGTATGTATGTATGTATGTATATATGTGTGTGTATATATATATATATATATATATATATATATATACCACTTCTCAAAACATAAAAAAATACACTAAGTAAGAAAATATAACATGGAATCAAAACCTAATTCTGATATCATGTAAGATAATAAAAAGAGGAATTTATTATATTGGGTTGCATATTACAAATACATGAGGAGTCTATTTGATATATATGGTAACATAAGATATGAAAAGCTTAAATGATAATAAATCAAACATAATAAAATAAGAATGGAAGCATATATTATGCATAATAATTTTGAGATTCTTTAACAGTTTATAAGTAACAAACCCTACCATGTACAAGCTAATGGGCTTGTCATGTAGCCAAGCCAAAACACACGGATAAAAAAAAGGGATTAATTGCATAGTGGGATTAAAAAAAAAAACCTCCTAATAAACTCTCTCAGATAGTGATACCATGCTATGTAACTACTAGACCCAAGCTTAAGATTGTAAGCACTTAAATACCATTAATTTCCCTTTTACCTAAAAAAAAACTTTTAGATCTAGTGGTTACTTAAGAGCTGTTATGTTTTAGCGACAACTTGATAAACATACAGCAAATGCACCAGAACTAGGATAGTAACAGCAAATCTGAAACCATAATATCAAGAGAGAAAGCCAAACATGCATGCATATATAAGAAAACAAAGATAAGTATCATAACATTACAGAAACTTACCCTATTTGCCCAAAAAAGGCCACAGGCATTGCAGAGAGACCTTGGGCCAGATGGACCACGCCGCATCATCGGAGTGGATTTTGAACTAATACCGCAATGTGTACACCTAGTCAAGCATGTGGAAAATAAAAATGGTCAAAATTTTGAAGCTAAAATTCATTTGATGGTAAGAAGAAAAAGAAACATCAGTAAGAATAATGTAAATCTCAAAGTAGCAAAATAATAAGAAAACAAAGTATTTGGAAAACAAGTTCAGGTCCATCAGCTCCTATTAGAAGGAATGGAGTCATTGAAAACTCACAAGGTATCTGACGGACTTTCCTCTTGTCCTGCCTCTTGGGCAGAACTCCAACTAAAACCCCCACCTTCGGACTTCTTAGCAGAAGTAAATTGACCTTTATTACGCTGCATCCTGAGAAAACCCGTATAAATGTCAGATATTGAAAAAAAAAAATGCTTCATCACTCTTGTAAATGGCAAAGACATCAATCAGTATATATTTAAATATTTAATAATAACAACAACAAAGGCAGTTCATCAAATTATGCATGCTTCTACAGTGCAATTGACAGTACAACAGGCAAAAATGCAACAAGAAAAATATGTATGCACAATTTTATTATGGATACAAAAACAACCTATCAAGCAAGGATAGTGCATATAAAATGAATCACAAAATGGCATCAAATATGCATTAATAGCTGTCCACACTCCCCCCATTCCTCCTCTCAAATTCCTCATTAATGATACCAACAACATGGAAACAAACCCAAGTATATAGCTGAAATTCAATTAGGTTATTTCAAATGGAAATAATGTATTCACCCCATTGAATAAACAATCCTAAGCAATCAATTGATTCTTAAATAATGTTTGATAGAATGTATCATATTAGACTGCCCTCATAGAGCAAGAAGTTGAACAAGGTGTTGATTTCGTCAGACAATTACTGACCAGTGACCACTATGCATAATGATTTGTAAATCCCTACTTATGAATGTCAAAAGCCACACGAATCACGTCCTCTATTTAAGAACAGTAGATTTGTGTAATATCAGGTGATATATAGACTAAAAAAATGTTCTAGAAGTATCAATTTGGTATTGCATTCTTGACAACATAATAATTTTTGTTCCAACAGATCTAAATCATCTAACTTCCAATGTTTCAATAAGGCATGTATTCTTTGTAAAATAAAACAATTAAAGTATTGAAGATCACATATTAAATGCAAAGAAACATCATGCAGTAGCTAAGGTGCCAACTTCAAAGGAGAATGTGCTCAAATCAAATAAAGACACTAAAAAGGTTAAGTCAAATGATTTTTAGATGAACTATATATATCTTGGCTCTAAGTTTGAGCCATCTTTCTGGAACAGTATCCCATTAATACTTCACCACAGACAATGTGGTTTAAAATGAAAAAATGTACAAAAATTCAGAGATAATTCTATAAGTCCTATATCAAAACTCCTTGAAATGATTGTATTGTTGAATACAAGGGGATCTCCGCAACAGACACTGCATTCTGCCATCTACTAGTCCACACTCCACAACCACAGGTGTAACTAACTAAAGGTGTGAATCTGACATGGGAGCAAAGTGTGAACATGCAGAGCTTAAATTCCTGGGTGTCAGATGACACAAGTAGTCTTGCTGACATTTGGGAGCAAGTATCCATATTGTACAATAACTACCAACTAAGATATCCAGATTGAACCATAAGAAACTAGTAAGCATATTAATTGAACCATAGAAAACTAATAATCATGTGCCAGCAAATTGAACACCGTTAACCATTAGTGTCTTCTCATCAACTATTTGCATTTTTTTAAACAGCAATTGCTTTTGGAAGACATCAATTTAAGGAATACACAATTACAAATCACAACACCTGAGAGCAACTTCTTGGCGGACACTATATCTGACTTTCTTATCAAAGCACCGCTCTTTCCTCTTCTGACGGAATCTATCCAATGAAGCTGCCCTTTGTGGTTGGGTACACCTTCCAGGAAAATCCGGTACACCCTACAGAAGCAATGAAAAAATAAAGAAAAAATAAAATGATATAAGGCAAACATTAACATAAATTTTAATGGTTAAGGAAAAGAATACCCTCTGATTCTGAGCAATCACTTCAATTCCTTGCGGGCCTGTAGATAACTCGCATCCTCCCAACAACAGCAACACCGCTTGAACCTGTAGATATATGTTAACCGACCAAGCAATGTAATAACCGAAATCTTCTGATTCACACAAGCAAATAAATCTTTTTGGCTCCCCCAGAATATTGAGCAAAAGAAATCAAAGCTGGAATTTTAAGTAAAATTAGCAAGTATATCCAGTTCATGTAAGCACCAATCAAAGTCCCAAAACATCTAATCTTCGTAACTGCAATATAACAATCTATCTCCAAACCCTAATACACACATTCAAAAACTAAAAAAGACAAGAAGAAAAAAAGGGGGCAATTTCCATACCTTATCAGGAGTGACTGCATCAAAGACATAGACCTGTCCACGAAAGGAGAGCGTGAGCTGGCTTGAATTAGACAGCTCGGAGCCAGTGGGAACGTAGACGGAATCGGCAGCGACATCCTCGACGCCGACGCCATTTTCCATAGCAGCGTGAGGGTCGTAACCGAGGTGGTGGTGGTCATCAGCGCCGACGGAGACGTCATCATCGTCGCCGGCGCCCGGGGACATTTGTGCGGGGACGTTCATTGGCTGAGAGTGGCCGTACATTGCTGGTTTGGGATCAAACCGAAGGAATTACGAAGCATTAGCGAACAACAGAGAACAAATTGGGAGTTTTCCGCGTAACCCTAACCCTAAAATCTGAAAGAGAGAGAGAGAGAGAGTGAGAGTGAAAAAATAAAAAAATTAAAAAAAAATTTAGAGAGGGAGAATTTAAGTTTGTATCGAAGAGAAGTGTGCGTGAGAGGGTGTGTTTGTGAATGTGTTGAGTTTGTGTTTGTTTTGGGTTTGGGAGTTTATGTGTGCGAGAGAGAGATCAGAGAGTAAAGGACAGCTCAGGAGTCAGGACAGACGTTATGGGGACTGGGGAGGGAGGAAAATGACCCTTGATGTTACATATATTTACGATTTATACCCTCACCGGCCAGTCGGCCACCCAATGACCCAAATCCAGATGATGCTTTTTCCTACGTCTCGTCCTTTTTTAGGAAAGGAGGAGATTTAGTAATAGTCCCTATGGTTTCATGAAATATCGATTTATTTTTGTTGTTTCAAATTTGATCAAAATAGTCTCTAATGTTTTAAAGTTTAAACGCACGCTAGATTAGTACTCGATTTTCGAAAAATCACAAAAAAAGTTCTTATCGGTTAGTAATGTTATGAAAGGGTGGCAATAGACGCGTGCCAAATTAGTACCTGATTTTCAAAAATATCACCAAAAAGGTTTTTAACGGTATGAAAGGGTAATAATAGATGCGTGCCAAGTTAGTACCTGATTTTTGAAAAATCACTAGAAAAGTTCTCAACGGTTAGTAACGATATGAAAGGGTGGCTCTATTGCAAAAATCTTGTAAGACCCTTTCACTTTCTACACCCATATTAAAATTTTAAAATTAATTTTTTACTTTGTATATCATTTACAATACTCAAATTATCCTTGAATACCAATATACCACTAGTAACTTTAAACACCCATTTTTCAATTTTCACATCCAGATAAACTTGTAGAGCTGAATGAATCGGGTATAAAACAACAAATCGAAATCCTCTTTTGATTTAACGGTGTGGATATGTTTTTTTTATTTTTTTATTTTTTTAAAAAAAGAGTATGGATATGTTGTTTGGTTAGCATTTATTAAAAATCGTTGTTTGTCCCCTCTTTCAATCCAACAAAACCATCAAACTCAAATACTTTAACCCTAATGTAACGTGTTCGATCAAATGCCCAAAAGAGGGATTTTCATACGGAACATAACAAAAACAACTCATGAAACAAAATCTGAATTAAAATCAATTTTTTCCTAATCAAACTGAGTATCAAACATTGGGTTCGAAAATTATATAGCACCTTTGTGAGATGGTATTTTAAGACTATAACTCCTTTAATAAGTTAAGTTTAAATGGCACCTAAAACGGGTTCCTTTCAAAAATGTCCCCTACAATAACCTTATTCACTATTAGGTATTTATTTATTTATTTATTTTTTATATTTTAAAATCCTCCATCAAAGGAGGACCTCCATCAATGGAGGTGAAAAGACCTCCACTGGAGGTCAGTTCGACCTCAAATGGAGGTTGAAATCGGCCTTCAATGGAGGTCGAAATTGGCCTCCAATGGAGGTTTAAATCGACCTCCATTGGAGGTCGATTAAGAAGAAGATGAAGAAAAGAAAAGAGAAAAGAAAAAAAAAGGTGATTTCTGAGACTTTTTCAGGTATTTTCGAGACTTTTTGAATTTTCGAGATTTTCTAAGCAAAAATGAAATTTTTCGAGACTTTTGGTCATTTCTGAGACTTTTTGATAATTTCCAAGACTTTCTAAGTAAAAATGAAATGTTCAAAATGACCAAATCCAAAAGTCTCGAAAATTTTTATTTTTGTCCAGAACATCTCAGAAATTACCAAAAGTCTTGAAAATTTTCATTTTTACCTAGAAAGTCTCGGAAATTACCAAAAGTCTTGGGAATTACCAAAAAGTGTTGGAAATACATGAAAAGTCTTGGAAATTCCTCGAAAAGTCTCGGAAATTACCTAAAAATAAATTTCCATTTTTTTTTTCATCTTTTTAATCGACCTCCATTAAAGGTCGATTTTGACCTCTATGGAGGTCGAACAGACTTCCTAAAGGTTGAACAACTTTGATCTCCAATGGAGGTCGTCAATTTCGACCTCCAATGGAGGTCTATTCAACCTCTGATGGAAGCCGATGAGGAAAATGAATTTTTTTTTTTTGAAAAACTGAAAAGTAAATAAATATATATATATATATATATATATATATATATATATATATATATATACAGTCTTTCTACAATAAATATATCAGAATGAAGAATGTAGACCACAGATTATAGATAAGTTTTGACAAGTGCATATACTTTGTCAAAGTATGTAAATCTAATAGTCCACATTATTCGTCCTGATATATTTATTATCAGGACGAACTGATAATAGAAAAAAAATATATATATAGTAAATGCATTTTTGAAAGTTCACTTACTTTAGTGCATTTAAAATTTAAGTTATTAAAGTAGTGACACTCGTTAAACACCAACTCAAAAGAGTGACAAAACCCCATATTTCCCCATCAAACATTTACCCACTATACAGGTATGAAACAAATAAAAAACGACTCCTTTTCTTAAAAAAAAAGAAAGAAAAAAAGAAGTTTATTTTTCAAAAACAAAAAACAATAATAGAAATTGAAACAAATGTTTATGCATGTATTCATAATCCATGAGGTAAGATTGCTGCAATTTCTAAGTTCTAACTCCTAAGTATATTTGACCTGGAGAGAAGATATTTTCTCTCTAACCTCTCTCTAGGCAGAACCTCCTATACCCTTCTTCTCAGTTCGCCGCCGACATCCTACCACTAAAAGGGATGTCGACGGGATAATCGGCGGTCCAGTGAGCTTAGTGGAGGTTTTCTATTTCTTCTCTGCAGCTTCCCGACGGTTTTTACTGCTTTTTTGGCGGCGGATTCCCGATCTGGTGGTGGTTTGCTTGGGATGCAGCGCCGGGTCATGGTCGACATCTCGATCGTCGTCGGCTGGCCTTTGGTTCGGACCGTTCATCATCATTTCCATCCAGATCTATCCCGATCCAGCAGTTCGACGGCGTCCTGATGTTGGTCTTCTCCGGCTGCCTTGGTTTCCCTCATTCAGATCGGCTTTTATTCCTTTTAATTAAGGTTTTGTTGGGTTTGTTCAGTTCTTATATAAACCGATTTGGCCGCTAGTTGTTAGCCCGTGTGTTTGGCCCTTCTACTGGATCCTCCAACACCAGAGTGCCATGGTTTGTATGTTTGTAGTCCCTCTTCGTAAGGGTGTAAATCCCACCTTTGTGTGTGGGTTTTTTCCTGTTTGTGGGAATTTCGTCTGGGCTGTGCTTGTGTGTCATTTGCTGAAGAGTCCCGATTGTAGTTGTAAACATGTTTTTCATGTTTCCAGTCTTGGGTCTGAATTCCAGGTGTTGTAAGCCTTTGGTTTATATCCATCAAAAATAATAATAATAATAATAATAATAATCCATGAGAATAAAGAAGTTCGTCTATTCTTTGATTACTAGTGATTTATGATAGATTGAGTTTATAAACTTATAGAGGGTTAATTGCACTAACTTACCCTTAGTTTATTAAATCTAGTAAAATTTTAAAAAGATATCCTAAATTAACATAAACACCCCATGTCATCAAGTCAATCCGTTAACTATAACGGTTGACTAACCTTGACTCTTGGAAATCCAAATATACCCTTGCCACATCATCTCAAACATAAATGATTTTTTAATTAAAATTGAAAAATCAATTATTTAAAAAAAAAAAAAAAAAAAGATAATCTACCAAGGAAACAAGAGATCTTTGATGATCTCCTACTTACCGGAAGAGATCTTCACCAATCTCAGAGATCGACTTCTTGCAATTCGCATAGGAGGCTCCTTCGTGAATTAAGGATGTTTTCGTAGACGACCGATATATTATTTTTTTTGTAATTAAAAATATTTTATGTTTGAGATGATGTGGCAAGGGTATATTTGGTTTTCCATAGGTCAAGATTAGTCAACCGTTAAAATTAACGGATTGACTTGACGACAAGGGGTGTTTGTGTTAATTTAGGGTATCTTTTTGAAATCTTGCTCAATTCAATAAAGTAAGGGTAAGTTAGTGCAATTAACCCACTTATAGATGTAGAAAATAAATTTGAATTTTTATTCATACAATTATGTCCTTCGAATGACTTGACTTTGAGTCTGATGCCAGCCTTGCCAGGTAAAGGAATCAAGGAAACGGAGAGATGGAAAACTGGAAAAGCAAAATGATGGTAAATGGATAGAACTTGGAAAGGGACTTATTAGTTATTACTACCCCACAAAGTTGTCACAATTAGGACAACCTTAATCAAACTGTGTCTCACATCTCATACATATACATACATACATACACGTGCATACAGGGCACACATCAAATAAACAAAAAGATAAAAGGTTTTATAACAAAGCTGATTAACAACTGACGTACACTGCTTGTCAAAATTAGATTAAATCTGACAGTGGATACAATTTCTCATTATCTCTCACTCTTCTCAGTTAAGCTTAAGACTACTAAACATACGTAGTTTGCTGGCTATTCCACCGATAGCTCATACGGGATTCAATATCTCCTTTGATTAAACCTAAAAAACACTCTTCGTAGACTAGTAATCGGTAACTTAAAAAATGCTAACAAAAAAGACATTCGAAAAGATAAGAGCGGGAAAACAAAGAAGAAGGAAGAAGACTGCCATTTTCTTAAGAAGAGGCATAAATGCCCATCTATACAAAGTTTTGATGGTTAACAATTATATTTGCTATTTTACGGGGAGAAAAAGAAGATTACAAAACAAGATCTGAGATGACGCTATGCTTAATACACAACATTTCTAATCTAACTTCATAAGAATACAATGTACATGTATGTGTCGATTCCTGATTCCTAACTTGCATTAGAATTTGTTTTAAGGTATTGTTTGTCCACTCTATAATGTTAATAGAAAAAATTGCACCTTGCAAATTATTCAAGCTCTGCGTATATTGCAATTTGAAGTCTCCGCTGCCAATCTGTCCAAGTAACGCTGACAGAAGCAATGAGAAATGTGTGGAGTCCAAACAGAAAAGCATTTCTCAGGTCTGAACATGAATAACACGATGCCCAATTAGAGAGTCTGGGGTCTGAACATCTTGTGTGACAGTGATGGCTGGATAATCTGCCTCTTTAGGAGAAATTCCTGTTGGAGTAGGAAGCAAGAAAGAAACAAATAAGGAATCTGAGAGATACCAACACGACTACCGTCAAACATGTAACGATCATACAAAATTAAATAAATGAACTACAGGGGAAGAGAGTAATGCTTAATATTTGCTGCTATATTAATAAATTAAAATCCATCGTCATTTTCATGCGCAGCATCTGGCATGTACAGAAGGACAAGTTGCCCTTATTGGCCCAGCAGCCGATTTTCGTAATGCTCCGATTCATATCAATTCTCAGGTGTAGGTAGATATGATTATACAAGCAGTAATAATTATTTATGCTAACAAACATTGCTAAGGCACAAAACGCCCTTCTATTAAATGCTTAATAACATTACTAAGGCCTCCAGAGAAGTCAAGACATGTCTTTTCAAGGAAAGAGCATCTAGACTAATAGCCGGATATGTTAAAAGTGGTAAGGGGAGAATCTGATTTAGGTATTAACAAATCTGCTCTCCATGTTATATCCAACGACAACTTGTGTTTTTCAAGAAATACTTTCCTGCCATTAAGGATAACCATTCTATGTATGTACCCTTGCTATGCACTGCAAACAAAACAGCACAAAAATTTACAATGCCAGCAGAATACCTGAGATTAACATCACTGATCGGTTATGGTCATTAAAGCTCCTCTTCTGAATTGTGGATCTATCCTGTTACAGAAGCTTTGGATTTGACATTCCGAGGAAGGCTAGCTTTACGGAGTTGAGGAATTTCTATAGAATAAACAAGAAGGGTTCCATCTTTGGTTCCAGCTATAAAGCATTCTTCTGGGGTCACGACTAGAGATGTTATTATCTTTCCAACTCCACTAAACCTTTTCACAACCTCAAGCGTATTCATAGACCATACAGTTATTTGTCCTTGGTCTCCTGCACAAACTAAAAACTCACCACAAGCACTGAGTTCAACACAATTGAGGCGGCCGTTGGACTCTGAAGCAGCCAGATGTTTACCATTAATGGAAAATAGGTTCAGACTGAGATCATCATCAGCATAGAACACAATCCGTCCATGACGAGAGGCAACAAGCTTTGACAATGCACTGCCAGATGGATGTCGTACAGATCTTACATATCTTCCTTCCCGCAGGGTATGAAATACACAAGTTCCATCTTTAGACCCACTAATGACTATATCAAGTTCTACACTAACGTATATGCATGTAATTACATCATCATGCCCACAGAGAATACGAAAGGGAGCTTCCACAATGACATAATCTTTACGAGGTAGTTCTGTCTGTGTGTTTCGAACCCTCTTTTCCGGGGATTTGGTACGAAGAACTTCCCACACCATGACAGTGGTATCATAACTTCCAGTTGCAAGTATACTTCCGTCAGCAGTCACTGCAGCAAAATTGTTTGTCTTCAATGACAGAAGAATACTTAAGGAAATATTCGAGTGAAAATAAAACACCTTTCTTTTACAAATAAGAAATACCTGCAACACAGCTGACCACATCTTTGTGCTGCCGTATGCTTTGCACCATTCTTCCATCATTCAGAGATATTACTTGAAAACTATTTTCCCAGTTGCCACACGAGATCAAGAAATTCTCAGATGGAGTTTGCATTGTTGTAAAGCATTGTGCTCCAAGTTCGAAATTTTCAGCCAAAGGACTTCCGATATGGCGTGGAGAAAGAACATCAGAACCAACTCCAAAGAAAGGATCCTGCAACAGTTTGCTAGTTCAATGAAAAGTGCACCAGAACATGCTTTATTATAATGTAAATTAAAACACAATGATACAAACCAGTGAGTGATGTAGGATGAGAAGAGAAGATTGATAATATGAGAGAAATAAACTTAGTAGAGATAAGAACTAGAACAAAAAAAGAGAGAAATTTAGTGGGCAGTGGGGAGAATTCAAAAGAATAAGGTTTGGGAGAGAAAAAAAAAGGGAGGAAAACTGAAGAAAAAATAGAGACAGGAGAACTCAAGCCTTAATATGTCACTTTTATTGATTCCTCAACATCAAAACTATAATAAACAATAACCATAAGAGAAAATCTTCAATGCATATTGATGCAAGCACCCAACCACAAAAATCATGCCATGTGACTTAAAAACAAATTTGATTGGTTATCCATGCCAGATGAGATGATATTATTGGATTGGGTGTATCCACCAAGGTGCATTGAAGATTTTCTCCAACTAAACCCATTCAAATAAGAAAATAATCTACTTAAACAAGAAAATAAATAAAAATAACTTAAATAAGTAAATTCCCATGAAAATCCTAAAAATCTAAAAGATAACAGGAAATTACCAAATTAAACCTTGACCCAATGAATTAATAAAATCCTAAAATATGTTATTTCTTATTCCGCGTTGGTTGCATTATAGGAATGATTGAACACGTACTTTGTCAGAAAGGCAGAAATATACCTGGGAGGCAGAGAAGGTGAAATTCCCACCAGATTGCAGTTGGGTTGTCAACCACGTCTTTACTGACAAGGTGAGTTCCTGGTTCACAAGGACAATGTTCGAATCCAACACCCCAATATACACAACAGCAGATGGTTGATAATTTGTATTACAAATGATGGAGGTCAAAGTAATAGAACCCGGAGCAAAGCGCAAAGGATGAGCGATTGGAATTGGTGGCCCTCTTCTTGGGTGTTTCTTACGAAAAATCTGGATTGGTGTCTGACCAAAATTAGCAATTTGGTCTTCTATCGCTGATCTCTGCAGCTCATCTTCCATGGTATCCATATCAACTGCACCTTCATAAGTTAAGTAATAGAAGATATTTGCAGCCTGTAATCCAATTTTAGTTCCAAATAACTCAGAAAGTTGGAATTAAACAAACACAACTTGCAGCAACTAAAGAAGAATCTACTCAAATTATCAATCATCAAAGTATACCTCAACTGCTGGTTTTCCACGCTGCTTGTAACCAAACACCAGATCGATCCAGTGGTGAAGATTTGAGCTAACATACTCACTTTCAAGGGCCTCCCGGTTTTTATTTACAAATATTTCAGGTGAGCCCTACACAAATAATTGGGAACTAAGTCTGCATGGAAGCAAAATTTGATATACAAGCTAGAATTCCTTCTATCTTCACACCAATTACAAGGCGTTACTTCAATTATACCACAATTATCATAATCTTCCTCTCAAATAATTATACCATAATTATCATGATCTTCCTCTAATCCTCTCAAATAAATCCAATTGCCATATTGTTCTTGTGATTACAAAGGTGATAAATTCTTCTTTTTCTATTTTTTTCTATTTTGTTAACATTTTTTTATTGATAGGACTTGAAACAAAATATTAGTATACTACAAAGGTGATTACTTGTACACTAAACTCCAATACACTTAAAAAATTCACCAAAAGCAATGGAGTAAACAACTACGAAGATCGTTTCTTGATGCATTATTGATTCTAAAATACTTAAGAGGAAATTCACATACCTTGGCCCATGGTGGGAGACAAACATCTCCTATAGGTTCTCCATCCTGTTTCACTCCCAAATGATACGAATTTGAATTAACAAGAAACTCTGGCATGTAAAAGAACTCGGGGATTAACTCCTTCACATCACTTGTATTAGAAAGGCAATTTCGATATGTGCCCTCAATGCTTTGGAAAAGACGATCTGCATGGTCAATTTTACCACCCTGATCAACAGCAATAGCTTAGTAAGCTTAGATGATATACAAGAATGAAAAACCAAAATTATAACAGATCAAGATATCTTGAATAAGAAAGGAGTAATGAATTACGAGGCTAGTTTGAACTAAGCCTTTGTTAGAATAAGAATATCTTGCAATAAATGACCAGCATATACTTTTCACAGTTATCAAATATATACCATACTGCTTGTCTTCATACACCAATTTCTTTTGTTGTATAAAGCTAGCTAATTGCACATGTATATCATGTACCACAAAACACAATCAGAACACCAGAAATGTATAATATATTTGCACTAAACTGAGGATGCAGATTATGTTTAGCATAACATGTCATATTATAATTAAAATGTCATGACAAGGGTACCTGCAAATTACGGTGAAGAGATGTGAATGGCTCCAATCTAAGAAGGTAATAAAGCACAATCCCCATGCTTGAGTAATGAGACCCATAGTAAAAACTGCAATAAAAATAATCTAAGCCTCGTTAGAATACTCTTAACCAAGAACCACTACAAAATTCAAAACTGAGCAGAATTACCTGGGTATATCAGGATCACAAAAACTACGATATCTATCTTCAAACACCTGCATAGGTGAAGCAGAATGCTAAGATATTTTCCAAGAACTGATCCAATGAACTCCAGTTCATAATGCCGTTTGATAAACCAAAGACAATCAACTAACCTCGAACCGTTTTGAATCCAATGCTCCAACAGGTTTGGATAGATCCCGAAAGGTTGATGACTTGTTAAAATCAAGAACCTCAGAGGAATAATCAGCCAAAACCCAAGGAAAGACAGGATACTGCGTTAAATCATTATAAGATCTTCCTGCAAGTGTGTTGAGAATCATTAAATATTCAAAATTTGTAATATCTCTTCTCCTCCAACTCTCTCTGGCTGTTTCTGCCATTTCTAGGGCTACACGTCTATCAACAAATGAAATAGCTCCACTCTTGTCCCTACTACTTCCTTTTGGGTACAAGAATTCATTTCTGGTAGCAACTATCAAATTTCCGACTTCTTTTGCATCCTTCTGTGAAGCGAAGTTCAAAAATAATGGAGCAACTGAATCACCGGAGAAAACCTCAATCGCAGTGTACCTAAGCAAATACCGAGTCCAGTGGACAGCTCTTATCTATAATCAGCAAACAGTGAGATGAATCAGAATTTATGAAATAGATACAAAAATAAGTGATAATAGAGTGCTTCTCACCTTGCCAACATTCCATCTTCGATGGCGCTTAACATGTTTTAATTGTTTCTGATGCAAGTTTTCTGACTCTGCATTATCGGCAGGAAGTGCCTTCTCGGAACTTAAATCAAAATATTCAGGCCATTTAAGAAACTTCTGCCTTTGGTCAGGCTTATTTGGATCCAAATTGCCAGAACCATGGAAGTTCTTGAAAACAGATTCCCCTCCTGTACCTTCAACCAAAAACTCACCAAAAAAATGCAAAACATTTTTCATGACTGCCAAACGTCCAGCCAATTTTCTCTTTGGCGTTACTAGAACACATTGAATTGATAAAAGAACCTGAAACAGCAAGCTACATTCAATTAGTGTTGTACATTATTTTAGTTGCACTCTCTCAGATTAATTAGGTTACACATACCTCACTAGTTTCCACCTCTGGTGAAGAGGAAGAAGAATCTTTTCTGTCCACTACATCCTTTGAATCACTGCTGCCTTTAATTTGCTCCACGCACTGACTGTCTGGAGGATCCTCAGAAATGGAAGCCTTCTGCCCACTTGGTTCAATGTCAACCTCACTGGGTTCTAAGCTCCCTTCATCAGTTATTCGCCGTATTCCTTTTAGCAGAAACCGCTTCATTTGCTCAGGGATATGCCCCACCAAACTGGATTTGTTTTCGTTGGCAGGAAGAGTGGTCTCATCATTTGGAGCAGTAGATGGTGGATGACATAATTTTTCGTCAAAATGATAATTCTGTCGTAACTTTGGTCTACGCCGCCATGCATCTTCTGTCTTGTCAAGTTTCCAATGGATCACTGAACTATTTGGAAAAGGATTGGCAGACCATGGACCCCTCTCATCAATCAAAGCACGAAACATGTGTATCCATTTTTCCTGTTAGAAATTATTATTGCAGCATAAGAATGAAAAATTCAACGGAGTTTCAAGAAGAAAAAAATACAAGACTGCAGCAGGAAGTAGAAAATAGAATGTCTTGTAACACAAACAGGAAAACATACAGCAACATTTTGCTGTTCCTCTTCATGAGTAAGCTGGAATGCAGCTCTCCTGCTCTCATCTGAAGCAAGGATTATGTTCAAGCCACTTTGTAACTCATCTTCAAAAACCTTTGTGTTATTAATTTCTATGGATGAACTTTCATCCATCCTAGCATGGAGCTCACGCAACTGCCTGGTGCGGTCAGATTTTGATGTCTTTATATATTTTGCCTCATCAGCAACCTGAAAAGGAGAAACTAGACTCTTGAATAGTAGATAACAAGTGGAGAAGATAGAAAAGAATCCTCTACGCACAAGCCAATGGACATTATGTTCTAATAGATGCCAAAACTGGGTTTCAGTGACCAATAATGTTATAGTTATCTAAAATATGCTAGACTGTTTGGAAAAATCAAGGGCAGTGATCCATCCGATGTGAATGTGAAATCTTCATTAGTTTTATAACTGTTATATTTATATTTTATATGACAATACATGTGGCTGAGGATGGATGATGATGGAGAATAACGGGTTAGCAAGGTTTAGTTCTGTAAGTGCTAGATCCACACATTGAAAGAGAGTCATTCAAATTGGAAAGGGGCATCAGGTTAGTCTTTTTTGTATAATTTGAGAACCATTTCAATGGGCTGACAGGTCTTCTTTTAATATTTCTTTGGCCTAAGTTTTTATAAATAAGATAGATCAGAAGCTTCATGTAGGCTTTTTGTATAGACTTCAATACATCAAACATTTTTTTTTTTTTTTTTTGCCAATTAAGGTGGATGGCTAGTCCACTCTTGTACTTGTTAGGTAACTAGTAGACCGAAAAACTTAAGTTAGTATGTACCAACACAAAAGATAATATTTAAGCACTCTAATACAAATGTGCAAAACAAGACCAATAGGTTTGTCACGAGAAACGAGTCAAAATACAAACACAGAACAAACATGAATAACAAATACAACCATGTGAGAAGACCCAATTGAGACAGTCCTGGTAACAATAGCTTTGATGACATGTTAGATAACCACTATACTAAAACACTTAAGCTTATAAGTAAGGGTTGAAAAATAGTAATTAAGCTCTTTTTAAAACTTTGATGCCATGTTAAGCAACCACTAGACTCAAAATCTTAAGCTTGTAAGCAAGGGTCCAAAAAATAGTATTTAAGCATTTTGGCAGTTCTCTCTTTCTCATCAGTATAATTTTTTGTGTTCCAATACATATATTAAGACTACATCCAGATGACCCGTAGTAAGACCCAGACTTTGGCTGGACCTACACTCAGTAAAGCCATTTTAGTAGGAAATCTATTCATTATTTCTTTATTACTCTGGTTTGATTTTTCAATTTGAGCCACAAATTTGTTAGTTCCTGATTTGGAGTAGGTAAGAACATAAATGAATATGAACAAAGCCACCAAATTAAAATTCGAAGCATACCACAGCCAGAACTCGATCCTTCTGAATTAGATTTTGAATGGAGCCTGTTTCTTTTGAGTTGCTGCCAGACTCAGAGGAGTCATCCCTTCCCATGATGCTAATGGCTAGTATTGATTTCCCACAGTTGACTGTTTCTCGAATCAACTGTGCTATGACATGAAATCTAGAACCATCATCTAAAGTTCCGTACTGAGATCTTACAGCAAGCAAGGCCCTGACAAAATATCATTTAAAGGTCAGATATTTACGGCAAATGCCAAAAAAATAAAAGACCCCGCACAAAATTTTCATTGTGGTTCACTGATTCCAAGCGGTTGGAATCGAATCAATAAAACCGCATGAAAAATTCGTACGGGATCCCGCATTAGAAAGTTACTATATGTATATAATAATTCTCTAGGAAGTTTTAGGAGACCTGACTAGAGAAGGACCCATATATTTATCCTAAATAAATGCAAACAGATCAAGCTGTATATATGTTCAGATACCATCCAAATGTGTAAAGAAATAGTACCCTATAAAAAGTTGCAATCTGCCCTTGCTTTGCTCATCGTCTGCAGCCAGAAGAGAAGGCAAAAGTGGAATAACCTGTTGGACACATCGTGAAGCTCTCTCTAGAGAAGCTTGGCAAAGATATAAGATTACAAGTCTGAACACAATTCTGGGGAACCTCTCTCCTCTTAGAAGCATAGCTTTATCAACGTTTTTGGTTGGCTTTCCACCCAATGCACTGCCAATCCCTCCTGCTACAACTACTGCAGCCATTTCAGCAGCCGGAATGTTCAGTGATTCTACTAAGCCACGTGCTCTTTGACCAAACGATGGAGCTACCAATGATGATGATTTGGGTAACATCTTGCTTGGTCCCTTTCCATTCATCTCACTGATAATAATCCACAAATTATCATATATATCCCACCATTTTTCATCAACTATGACATCTTCACTTGTGATCGACTGCTTGCAAGCCCTCGAATTCCTACACAAAATGATTCATGTAATTATTTATCAAAGAACAATTAGCTTGGTTTCAAGAAACATTTTTCTTCTTTTATGCAGAGGAGGGAAGAGGTGAAGTTCAACTTCAAATAGCTTAATCAATCCATATTTAATTAAAAACCAAAAAGTATTAAAATTATCTACAAATAAAATAAATAAAAGGCAACGAAAAACAAAAGACAAAAAGCAAAACCTTCTACAGTTGATGAGGAAACAACCATGCCTTTCACTATAGACGATTTAAATTATAAATTCTAACGAACAAACATGTATTTTATGCATATAAGTAAATGGAAAGACAGTATAATAAATGACATCAATCTCGTTAACAACTTCAGAAATAACAAATGAAAATCAAGTTGGCAGTACCTAGACATTTGGCCATCAAGTTCTCCCAGCAAATCATCAGGCAATGCAGAACTATAATCTTTGTGACTGTCTAATTCCAAGGAATCCAGAGAAAAATCTGAGAGATTTGCTGGAAACTGCAAGAAAGACAAATAATAAACAAACACTTCACCTCAGCAGCTGCGAGAGTCATGTAATCATGAAATTACAAGCCAGCTAATTTTATTTGATATACAGTGCTGAGTTCATGGTCACAGCTGCCAGGATTATATAAGTGGAATACAAACTGCTTCTGTATGAACCTAACACCACCATGAGCGAGACACATTGACAAAGACAACTCATAAGATGAAAGTGTAACGGTGTCTACCTAACAATTCCAGCCTACATCTCAAGCTGCTTGATTTAGTTAATGACTGTACACATGGAAAAGGCATCTTAAAGGTACAATATCAAAACGATACTATACAAAGTTGAATGTAAAGACAAAGTAATAGGAAGAAATGAAATATATCATAACTAAAGGCTTTTCATATTCATTAACAATACGTAACATAATTTAATTAAAATAATCAAATCCACTCGCGATTGCAATTCAATTTTTACAATTTTGTATCTGCTAAATTAGCCAATGGTGACATAATTTCACCAGATGACTGTTTCAGGTTTACTACAACTTCCAAACTTATACAAAGTGGTGTGCAATCTATGTGGTTATTGTACGCTAGGAATATCATAAAAAATAGTGAGTATCTATGGCAAACAGATATGTAAGATTTATCTTTTTCAATATATAGGGCTAATCTTAATTTTTTTTTTTTTTTTTGGATAGGAAACTAGAATGATTTCATTAATGAAAGAAAAAACAAAGGTGAACAAGATAGAGAATTAGAATAAAGTGCCCCTTACGAGTTGGAATGAAATTTTCATAAGATTGCTATAGGCTAACATTGTTTTCTTTAATCGATATTTTCTTTGAGTTCATCGTTTTTAGGAAAATCCCATTACTCGACCATAACAAAAGCTTGTATCGCATTTAAACAATGAATGACCCAGTCAAAATTACTCAGGTCAGTTGGATACCGGAAGTTTATGATCCATGTCGGAGATGAGCATCTCATCGACAAGTCGTAGAAGATATAACGTATTGTCCCGACATGGTTGTGATATAAAAATATTCTCCTCAAATGATAAGTCTACCAGCCTCCGAATCAAGTCCTCATATATATCACGAAGAAAATATTTGTATGAGATGCCTTCCTGCAAGCGGAAAATGACAAGGTACCTTGGATATAAAAAAAATTAATAACAGTAAATAAAATTTGACAATAGTTATAGAAAACAGAATTTCAACATACTTGCTCATGGTGCATGAGTAGAAAATTAACAGTCTCCTCTAACTGTTGCCAGCCTCCTTTTACAGAATATATGTAGTGACAAAGAACAACACAGAATAGACTCCTTACATAAGTTTGCTCATTCATCTCACTGTCACCTCGATTTCGTGACTCAGGTTTATAACCCTTTAACACATCAAGCTTTCCAGAAGCAGTTAACCAGGCATTCCACCCATATTCCTATTTACAACATTTGACAAGTTAGATAGTAGTTCAAAAAGAATACACACATAAGCCTTCTTTAGTAAGCATAATCCTGATTTCACAAAACCGGACCTTCTTGAACAAAGATGTGAAGGTCTTGATTAAAACTTCCAGTCTTGAAGGGTGTGAATAATTTCAAATAACTGATTTAAGACTATAAAAGCTTTGATCAAGCATGGTCTTGACTACAGAATGACTTTATATATATATATATATATATATATATATATATATACTATCAACAGTTTACAGTGTTCATACCATGAGAGATTCAATATTTAAAGGATTTGAATCAAGAAGATCAAGTAGATTGCCAAGTATGTGCATTCTTTCAGAAACATCCTCGCAGCCAGACAAGAACCTAAAAATGATAACTAAAATTTGAGGAAGTAAAAAGTGGGAATTGTTTCCTTTACTTTTCTGCCTGTCCTCCAGGTTATGTTTCTGCAACACCTGTAAACATTAATGTTAGATAGAAGTACTTCAAAGACAAAAGTTCATACTAAATTCCTCTTTTGCATATGATAGCTAGAAAGCTGACACGACTTAATCAACTGAAATGGAAAAACAAAATAATAACTCATATTTCATTGGTTACCTGTTTAGGGCTAGCACCACCAAGAAGTACATCAAACAAGGTGGCACACAAATTATCTGTTTGTGGAAATTTAAACAACCTATCAGATATAGCTGAGAATATAGGCGGCATCCTTAAATTGGTTTTCTTATGGCTTTCTGTAAGAGATTTGGATCTTCCAACAGCAAGATTGAAAAATCTTAGCCCCTTCTTCTCAGATGGTATTCCAACCAAAAGTCTTCCTAGAAACTGCAAGCCGAGCAATCTAATAGGTTCGTATTCCCTGTTAAAGATTGAAAAATCCAGTACCTTTGTTAAAACCCATTATAACTAGGAGACTGTTCGTACTAAAACTGGTTATTGTTGTGCATTAGTGACAAAGTCACATACTAAATCCAAAATAGTCATACCTTGAAAGAAGATTGACAAAAATGTGACAGCCACCAATCAGATTGATTTGTTCAAGTAAGGAAGCAAGAAGTACTTTTTGAGAAATTGCACGGATAACCATATGTAAAACATCTTCAATGCATGTCATATCTTGACTTGTTTCAAAGAAAGCTAGAAGAGCTTTTATATCTGCTGTTGTAACGTTCTGCCTGCACATTCCCCAAGAAATTTGAATAAGAAATAGGAAAAAGAATCATCAAAAAGACAGAAGTGACAAATGAAATGTTTAAGAACACTAACCTGAGGCTCATTTCACCAAGACTTAACAAGAGAAGGCGGATTTTACGTATTTCTTCTCTACTAGGCCTCTCCCCAATAACTTGTTGAGTAATGGGATGCAGAAGAGGCTTGCTCCCAATAGCAAATCGAGATTTTGAATTATCCCAGTAAAACTGACGTATTACATCGATCACACGCGGAAGCCTACAGAGATTCCTTAGCAACCTTGGATCATTATCAAATTGCTGAATGAGAAACATGTACAGTTCCCGTTGCACCTTGTAGACTGTATAGAGCCAGATGCGAGGATTGAGAAAAATGCTAGAAATAGCATCTTTCACAAGCACCTCTGCTAAGCCTGAAGAGGAAACAATAAACATCAGATATAATTAATACATGTTTTTAAACTGTGTAAAAGACTGTCACAAGACTGGGAAAAAAAGAAATGCAAAACAATCAAGCCCAAAGTATTGTTATACATAATACAACCCAAACATAGCCCAAAAATCAACCCAAATAATGTGGTACATGATTTTTTATTACCATGTAAATCACAGGATGATGTGGTGAATGATAAAGATAAAGACAAATCACTTGCCATATCATTTCGGTTGATTTCTAGATTATACTTTTGAGTTATGTAGCATTATCGATCAATCCCATGTATATTAACATTGCCACTTCAATTAAGCATGAGAAACAAGTTCATGATACGTACCACAGTTTGCAATGACATTAAACAGATGTTTCAACGCTGACAGTGTTTCCAAATTGAGTTGTTGTGGTGGAACTGATTGAAACAAAAATCCCAGAATAGAAAATCCGGAAAGAAGATGCATTTGTTGCTGATTTGATAAATTCTCATCTAAGACAGATGCTATAAGCTCAATAACTTCAGCTGTAAGACGCTCTCTTGTGATAGGCATAAGCAATGTATGATCAAACAGACCACTTTCTTCATTATCATACTTATCAGACTGGGCAATTAGCGGGAAAAATACAGATACACCCCCAACACAGTAGATTATCTGTTGAAGCAAGCGTCGAGAACATAACTGCGTGCCAACCATTACAGTTGCTTCAAATGAATTCTTGTCCAATGCAAGATCCACAATTGGTGAGACATTAAACAATTTCCTACCACTACTAGCCTGAAAAGGGAAACAAACTTCTAAGAACTCAACCGGTAAACAAGTCAAATTTAATAATAACAATCTTTTTCAAAAGAGAAAGAAAGAACCTGAGCATTGAGTCCAAAGATAATTTTAGATGCGAGACCATCTTTAGCATCAAGGATTCCACTAGGCAATGGGTTGTCATAGAAGGATGCAGCTTCATTATCAAGGAATGAATACATATAGCTTGGTCCTAGAGAATGGATGGCCTGGACTTGCTCAGAAGAAATGGCATCACTGAACAAATAAACAGGACCGATCTGACCAAAAAATGGAACTGAATCTTGCATGAAATCAAAAGCAATATCTCCTTCACTTTGTAGCATTTTGAATTTTGTGCCAATTGAGGAGTTTGTCAACAGTTCATTGACTTTTGCATATCTAGACCATGAAAAGATTAAAGTCATTGGAAAAGCCATTTGATTCAATCAAAAATTATTCAGAAAGATTCTTCTAACACAACATGGTGCAATTCAAAGAAAGACATGCAATCATACAGCACCTGCATCTTTCAGATGATATAAGGACACCATCAACGTAACACCTCAACAAGCTACCCCCAGAAAATGCTCTTCCAATGCTATGTGTTATACAAAGAAAATGCCATTTCCTTCTGCCTAGATTAACAGGAAGCTTAACACACTGTCGCTTCAGATTGACTGACTGCAAAAGACATGGAAAAAGGTATCACTAATTGCATGACACAAGCAGCAATTTTGACAGCATAAAGTAAAAAAAAAAAAACTGGAAAGAAGCTAGTGCAACTAGTTAAAATATTTATTAGAAATTAACATTTTGAAATGGGTTAATAACTTAATATTATGTTTATTTATTATGTTCTCATGTTTATTTTTTCAAGGTGAGTTGGGTTTGCTTTGGTCAGTCCTTTTTTTTTTGAGTGCAGAGTTTTGTTTGAGTCGACTTTTTTTGGCAAAGTTATTTCTGAGTAGTTTCCATTTTTGGAATATTTTATTATTATTATTTTTAAGCCCACTGGAACAGACCCACTCTAATACTGTGTTAGATTTAAGGGGTTAATATTACAGAAAAAGCTAACTTAATTGGTGCAAGCTGAATTTTTCATATTAATTCTTCTTATGACTTATTTTTAAACATGGGATTTTGTTTTCAGAAGTGATTTCCAACAGCATTTCATTACTTTCCTTGATTTGTATGATACCATGCAACACATACCATTTAGAATATGAATGAAACACTGTAAGGTATTTCCCAAGGACAAACTTGTTTGTTACTGTTAAAATATTTGTCATTAATGTAAAGGATTTGTCATTAATCTCCTATAGTTGACTATCTTAATTATAGGATATCTATTCCTTGATTCTCACTCATATAGTTGACAATTGTAATTGATTTATATAGTTGACAATTGTATGATTGATTACATTAATTATCCTGATTGTAGGGGATTTAGATTGATTATAGGAGATTGTTTTCTTGATGCCTACTCATGTATTTTCCTATATATTTCCTCCATATGGAGATGAATAAAACAACAAACACTCAATTTGTTCAGTTACCTCATAAATAAGCTTGTCCTTTGCAAGTACCGCCAGGCATCCTCTCCCATTTTCAGTGAGAAAACTGAAAAGTCCCATTGCTCCACTTCGAGGGAAGTTTTCCACCCTCAGCCAACAAGAAAATGAAAAACCCTTATTGAGAGGCCACTGCAGAGGCGTCTTAATTATGATCCCCTGCAAGAATTTGAGAAATAATATATATATAGCGTTCGCGCAACTCCCAATGGAAAGTAAAAGTAAAGTAGGCATTCCAACAAAATTACTAGAACTATCATAAATACAATATAAAGGATTCCAGTAAATTCATTGTATCAATTTTCCCTCTTCATGTAGAACTTGCATCAATATCAATCAAGAAAATTAAAATAATAATTCAATGAAACCAGAATAAATTACGAAGGACACTGGACAACAACACAAAGTTCCTTTGTTTCACTGATCACTGTCATCCTATAGCTTACAAGCTGTGCTTCTTTAGAGATAGGTACTTGGTACCCCAAAAAAAGTCTTCGGAATTTTGATGTATCAACGAACACTGTGCCTACCACAGATCTTAAGAGATTATAAAGGTCACAACAGTGTCACGCTAATTAATTTATATGCCTTGCTCAAAATACAAAATTGAAAACCCAGCTCTATTTATCCATATAATCCATGAATAGCACCTTGACAGCAAAAATTCCATAAATTGATTTATCGGGTACCAGCAATCACCATCTTTGAAAATAAAAGAAACGGACATCTCTCTCTCCTTGCTGTCGAAGACATGACCACAGAGGCAACAGAACAAAAGATAATATTTAACTCTCCCCCCACCCTGACTAAATAATAATAATAATAATAAAGGGAAAAAAAGAAACAGTAAATGAAACACCTTTATAGCAGCAAAAGTATAATTATGCAACTACACTACATAGGAACAAGTACTTGCATCCAAAGAGACAACAATTCGAGGACACAGGAGGCATGTGCCTCAGTATGTCACGTGCTTTGTGTACTTTTGTTTGTGTATGTTTCTTGTTTTTATTATAATACAATAAGTGTGGAATTGTTGTTCAGCAGGTACATGTCCCAGAAAGACCAATATGTTATAGATAACATATAAAAATTACCAATAACAATAACATGGCATACATTATACTATATTTTCCTGCGCAGAACCGAGAAAAAAATATATAACAGAATTCAATTTTCCATCCCCTCTAACTACCAAATATCGATATTACTTGAATTTCTTTCAACTCACCATTGTACCTTAACAAGCTTCAAAGCTTGCGTACAACATTGATATGGAATATTTTCATAGCAAAAAGTAATTGATCTTTAAAATTTCTTCCTAGCACACTAATGGACTTACAGAATCATTCCCATTGAGATCAAAAAAGGCAGTCGGTCCCTTCTCATTCAGCATTGATAAAACAGTGGACAACAATAGTGAGCAGTATTGCTGTCTAGTTCCTACTTTCTCGCTTCGGAGAAGAGCAAATATTTTGCGGATATCCTTCCCAGATATGCTATGCCCACCCATGGACTGAATCAATTGAGCAATTTGCAAAATGATGCTATCATTATCTTCTTGTGAAAACCAATCAAGAAGAAAATGAAGCATTCCGGCTTTAACACATGAAGCACGATTTGAGATAGAATCCCTAAGCAATTGCTGAATCACATTAAGCCCATGATGCTGCAACGAGCCACTGCTCTGCCCAATCACAAAATAGCAAGTAATGATATAAAATGACACTCTTACATGAAAACAAAAATCATATAATGCCTCACACATTTTCACAAATAAGTAAGCATAAACTTCCAAATTTGAGAAAATATGAGATCAAGGAGAAGCAAACAGTCCCGGGAAAATGAAATACCAACCTTCTGTAGAACACTCAGATAGAGTATGATCACATCTTCATTCTGAGTCAAACAGAGAAAGTAAATATATATGAGAAGCAATCCCCAGGCACTCAATCACATAGCCAGGGATTACTGACTACTTTGCATGAATGAAAAAACTATCAAGAAGAAAAAGAAAAGGGGCAGACTAGCTAATCATAGTGTATTATTAGATAGATTAAAACTTGAAATTAAAATCATAGTGCATTACTAGATACAACAAAACTTGAAATTAATACGTTTTAATTTTCAGCAGCAGATTAAGTCACCTGTATAAGAGGGTTTCCTTTGATGTCAAACTTTCCATCAACAAGCATATCAAGCAGTGCATTTAAAAGTCCTACACTTGGACGCCATTGGCAAAAGTCCAACAGTAAACTTTGAAGTGCCTGGTAACCCGTGCCAACAAGAGTTCTAAAAGCAGCCTGCAATTATAAATTAGTGAATTAAGAAGTGCAATGGCTAAACATCAACATTATGAATTAAAATGATAAGGAAAATTGAGAAATTTTCCGAATCACCATACAAGATTTACAATGGTTGCATGCACTAAAGCAAAATATCAACTTAATGATATATAGCTAGATTGGGTACAAATACTTTGTGAGATCCTTAACCAAGACTGATAACCAAACACCCATAATGGAAGAAATCTTAAATCACTATAAACAGCTAAGATACCTAAAACAGGACTTCATGTCATTGAAGGGTCGAAACTCAACTCAAGAAATCCACAATCCCAATCAGCCAGGTTGGTTTAATAAATCCTCTTCAACATCTTCATTTTCATAAATCTATAACTCAGGCAAGGAAAAGAACCAAATAGCATGCAATGACAGCAAAAAGTTTAACCCTAGCTAAAGGCAACAAATAAAAGATCTAACAATATTATTCTTTACTATTCCACTCTATTATAAAAAATTAGGAATAAAATTCTGAAGACTGTAATTTATTTTTTTATTTTATTACCATAAATTAGTTGCTGTTTTCTTCAAATAATGGGAAAGAATAAAATTTAGACGATATTCCAAAAAAAATTAAACTAGTTATTTGTGCTTGAATGCTTGATGAGAAAAACAGATAGCCTAAACAATCAACCATTCTAGAAACAATGACAAAAGGTAAAAATAACACAATGAGAGTTACCTTAGATGTATCATTACAAGCAAGCAGACAGGTAAGTGTTTGAATGACACTTAAAACCAATTTTTCTCCATTTGCCTCATCGAGATTACCATTTAGCAAGGAGACGATATGCAAAAAGCACTCTCCATCACAAAACAAAGCCTGATAATACTGAAGGAACCAACATTCAGTTAGACATCAGAACATAAAAACCAACAAAGAGCCAAGTTGCTAACACACAAGCACACAATTTTTTTTTTTGTTAATCAACTAAGAGTAAGATATAAATTATTGCATGAATATACCAATCGGTCGGTGGATATCAATTCTCTTATTCCAACCAATAGCTCAATAGACAGTTCCACAGTACTTTTTTCCCAATCCTTTACTCGAGTAAACATTTCTAGATACTTCGAACATAATTGTAACTTTGCTCTTCGATCTTCCTCTGACACCGGTAAAATCTAAAACCATGGAAAAAGAGCTTGTTTTGTCACAAAAAAGGTAACCAATCAAAATTACTATCAAAAGCATACTAGAAAAAGGAAATACCTTCATGAGGTCAAAAATATACTTAAACACTTTATTTCTCAAGCTTTCCTCCCAAAATAAATCAAACAAGCAGTCAATACATGTGGAACTATGCAAAACCAGACTTCTTGCATCATCTGCTATAGACCAAAACTCCATAAAGAGCTCCATGCATGTTTCCATGCATTGATGCCAGTTCTGGGCTGTCTCACATGAATCAGATATCTGATAATCGTGATCAGAAGGACTTATATTCTCAGACCTTCTAGATTCTTGGGATTGAATGCAAGCAACTTTAAGCACCCGGGGAACAGCGTCTAGTGTTTTAAAGGAAGCAATAGTTTTCTCAGCTGAAAGCTGTAATATCTGATGCAGACTCTTTGCAAGAACATTTGCAATCTCAGGATTACAAGCAGATTGTTCAAGGGCATCAAGTAAAACAGAAGACTCAGGCTGCAAATAAAAGAGGAGAAAATAAATAAGCAAAGATTCTTGAAAAGAATGAGTTGAAGAAAAAGCTACGAGAAATCAGTTCGAAAAAAACAGTGAACAGAAAGTTTGAAAGACCCTCTGGCACTTAGAGTGCATTATTGAACACACACACTTTATACCTATAGCCATGCACACACATACACACACTGATACATAAATATATTCAAGAATACCACCTCAAATGTTTGTAATTAAAGGTGATATGTACATCTGGTTTTGAACTTCAAGATGCACCTGCTATCATTCTGAATAATTCAAATATCCTAAATTCTGATCATAAAAATTTGATTAATTATATATAGTAACGTCCTTGGGACCCCCTTTTTTGCATAATAATAGGAGTTACCAGTTCTGACTTTCATCCAAAACCCCCTTGCAGTTGGTTGACTTTCATTAAAATATAGTAAGGCTTTCAATAATTCTATGATACATGATATCAAACATTTTTAATTAAAAATTGAAATTTAAAAAATGAAAATGATTTAGAAAACCATGTAGGAGGTGACTGAATTCTTCAAAGGTAGATGACTACAACACTAGGCATACCCTATTGGTTTTAAAATTTGACACCTAAAATTCCAAAAATCTCCATTAACCTCCACTAAATAATGTGAAAGACCTTCCCTAGATTTTCACTGAATTTATCAAAAACCATTAAAGGAGAATTCTCTGCCTGTTTTCTAAACCAAGCAGATCCAGCTATAATTAGACCAAACCTCAGTGGAGATGAATAAAATTTATCAATGTAACTTGACTATAGTCAGGTACAAAAACAGAGTCATGATGAAAATATTCCAAATTATTGTAATAGTGCAACCAATCCTGTAAAACATCACAAATTTGGAATTGGAAATATACAAACCAAATTAGTCAATGCTGCAGCATATTTATTGCATATAGCTGATATGTAATAGGTAAGAAAATATAAATATCGCTATTATATGTGTAGAACAAGGGGCAAGTAAGATATTTCATTCATAAATGATGTTAGATCACAAGTCAATCAACCTAGCCATATACCTGATACAATTGATGTCAGTTAGCCAGACTTCCATAAAAACCTCAAATAACAAAGAATGTCTTTCTCTTCAAGGAGAAAATGACATCAACATATTTTACTTTTTTAGCTCACCTAAATGCTCACCTTATAACCATAGCAGACTAAACATTTGTGTTCATCCCACTTTAGAGGTTAGTGACAATTATTATTACAGGGATTGACTTGCTAAGACATCATGGATTTATTTTGAAGACCATAATTGACATCCATACCTTACTAATATAAATGAAACATAAAAAGCTCAATGAAGAGTGGATGTCTAACAAAAGATATTATCCAGGGAATGAAAGAAAAGCCTACCAAGTTATGAACACTCCCGATAGAAGTTGCAGCAAATTCTACAAACGAAATTACATCCGTCTGAAGAATTTCAACCCCACTAGATTTAATGTGACTGTTTGAGCTATTGGAGAGAGAATAAGCCTCATTGTATGAGCAACAGTCTTCAGAAATTTCTTCTAAAGCTGGTCCAAAATAGAAAAAATTCTCAGAAAAGATAAGGTCCCATATCCCCTCTTCCCTGAATATTTCAAGTGATATAGGTGACGAAACAAGAACTCTCCTAAATGCATTAAGAACACAAAGCTGCATGATATTGATAAACACCCTGCAGTAAATGAAAGTGAAAATAAAAAATAAAATTAGAGAGATGACAGACCAATGAAAGCAAGAAAACAAAATAAACTGCCTGCAGGATTCTACTGAAAGGCACTAGATTCCTCAATAGAAATATAGCATACAATTACCTTAAATGGCTTGGCAGCTCATTTTCATTTGAACAAGCCTTGATGCATGGGAACACTGTAAGAAGAACTCTCATGACCCATCTAATTGAAAGTTCACTATACACAGAAGAAACTGGTGTTGCAATTCGACCGGTGGTTACTTGGCCATGATGAGGTTTGGCATCTTCTGGAACTAGGAAAGAACAAAGGACTCTGCTTAACTTAACAACATAATCACTCCAACGCTCGGAATATGAAGCATTCTCTGAAACTGGAACAGACGACTCTGTTAAACGCTTTTTTACATTCTTCAAGTCCAAACCAGACATCTGAAAATCGTCTTCGACAGCCAAATCCTTTCTCTGCTGCTTGTACTCTTGGAGCATATAAGCAGGTGAACAAAAACTATTGGCAAATTTATGAACTCTTCCATTTTCACATAGAAACTGCAAGTTGTTCAAATTCCCAAATCTGAATACTAGTCAAGGGCATTAATTGTAGCACATAATTGACAACACAAATGATAAGCTTAGGCCAAAGCTTCAGATGCCCCCTCTCTTTACAACTGATAGATTAGTTAGGATTAATTTTCTCAATACTGCTATAAGCCAATCAAATTACCAGAGGTCCCCCACATCAAACTTAAAGCATTAAAACCGGAAAGATATGCATGCAAGTACAGACGTAGGCACCAAAACACAAGATTGCTACTTTGGGGTGGGAGGGTCTCAAAATCTAGAACTTTAATTTTGAACAGATCAAAAAATCTATATCTTAAACATAAATTATTATAATCTTTTTTCAAAATTTTGAAAAGCCATGTCCCCTTAGGTCTCCACATAGATCTGCCCCTGCATGCAAGCATCTGTAATTTAAGAGGCAGTTGCATAATCCTAATTTGCATTATATAAAATTCACAAGTTTCATTCAAGCAATGAATTCTGTTAAAACTTTCCAAGTTTGCAGGTTTCTTAAATTCGAAAAAATGCAATATGAAGGATACACAGCTTCTCTAAGAACTTCCAGAGAAAGAACATGGAGCTGCAAAATCTGCGGCAAGGGATTCTCACCTCTGCATAATATTAAATTAATAAATTAGAACAGGCAAGAGAAATAGTTTTATAAAAAGGAATCAACATTTCAACTTTGAATATAAGCATGAATCTATAAATAAATCATAAGATGCAAGTTTAACAAGAAATACCCATTTATGTCAATATGAGTGCCATTTTTCAAAAGTAGAACATTGATTGATGGAAGTCCAAGTCCATCCAAAAGAACTTCAAGCCCTCCTATGCTTTTAAAATGGCTTTGACCCCTTGGATTCTCAGATAATGCCAAACAAAGGGTTCTCAAAGTCAAGTACTGAAGTGATATATCTGTCCACTGTTCTTTCATACTCAACCTTCTGATAACACGCAAGAGTTCTGCAATATAGAAGAGTTTGAGCACATAGTGTGACAAGAATTAAGAAAAAATAAACGTGAATGAATAAAAAATGAGTGCAAGAAAATACATTGTTTACAAGATGTGACACTTAAGTTTTAAGAAACACTGCATACAAGATGCCATCAATCATATTTAAATCCAGTGACGTAATCCCTAAGATATAAAACCAAGCCTCACAGGGGCTAGAATGCTTCAGAAGCATTGTATTTGAGGAGCTTCAATCAGATTCAACTTCAGTTTTAGAATTCAAGTCATTATCCCATGGGAAATGCACATCAAGCAAAAAAAAAGGACAAAAAAAAGAATGAAAAAGGTTATGGATACAAGATAAAAAATAGCAACTAAATATCCTGAACAATGTTTCATATTCCAATCTCTATATTTCAATTGTCAAGAAAAAGCTTGCCATGTCTCATTCAAAAAGCAATAATCATTTACAAATTGAATGAGCTCAAATGTCAAATGAAACAAAAATTGATCAAATTTGAATAATCATTTACAAGTGATTATTGGCATGCAAAGTTAATGAGAAAACCAATCAGATATGTTTGATGCAGCTTATCTGTACCAATTAACAAGTAGACACGAAAAAGGAAACCAAAATTGCCTACCTTACCTACTAACCAATTAAGGCCACCAGCTTCCATCACTGATACAACTGCTTTGTCGTGCCAATTTAGCCTTGTTTCAGAAAAAGGAACCTTCAAACTACTAGAAGGATCACGTGGAGAAGCACCGATTCTTGGGACAGAAAACTCTATAGTATTACTGTACAACTGAGCCTTATCATTTACATTTGAATTTAAATCAATAAAGCTACATATTATTGACACCACATATACAAGTATTCGCTGCAAGAGTCCAGTCTTCTCTACTGTAAAATTAGAAGGACTTTCATCGCCAGTAAGTACACCAGCGATCGTTTTCAGTTGTATAACAACACCTGAAATAACAAACATGAGAATGAAAAATTGGAGAATGCATCTATAGATTCCTGGCCCCATTATATCATTAAAACTGGAACAAAAATAACAAAATTATCAAATCAGAAGGCAGGGGAAATCCTTCATAATTACAAAAGTTATATCTGTTGATTCTAAACTTGACATGAAGCCTGGTAGATATAATAATGATAAATAAATAGTTTGGCATTTAAGTCTCCCAAAAATCATAAACCTGAGAAGTAAATTGAGATACTATATTTTTTTTTTAGGAAACAAAAATTTATTGCCAAAAAATGAAAGAAACAAAAGAGCCACATACAAGGAACATAGATTGTAGCAACACAACCCTATACAAGAGTGAACAAGAAGTCCACCTATGCTAATCAAAATCACCTAGGGTAACAAAGCGGGTCTTCAAGACAAAAACAAGGCCTACAAAACAAAAGGGAGCTCAAAGCATAACAAATTAACATACAACACCTTCCCAATTAAAGTCAATTAAGAAAAAAGTAGAGTCCTTAAATTCATTAGACGCAAAATCCCATAAGGAGGCGAAGTACCGAACCCGATCCCACAAGCCACCAATATTCTCCTCAATCTTCCTATCAAAAACTCTACTAAGTCTTTCTTCCCAAATAGCCCACTATAAGGCTAAGACGGCACACTTCCAAGGGTTTTTTCTTTCTTTCCCCTAGCAAAAGCATTTATATGAAACAATTATGTAAAGTATTTGGATTTTTATTTTTTATTTTTTTTTAAATTGGCAAAATTAACCTAAAAATTAAGGTTACTTTTAATTTTACAGAATAACTAGTAGAGGTGTTTTTTTTTTACCCATACCTAAACCATGAAGACAAAAACACCCTTAAGTTTGGCCAAGTCATAGCCTGACCAAATTGTAGCCAGATTCTGGCTAAGTCCTGCCAAGTAATGGCCAAGTGAAACTAAATTGTGAGCCGAGTTTTTCAACAGAAAAAAAGACGGGCATTTTTGTCCTCATGGATCAAGTATGGGTAAGAAAGAAAAAAAACTCCCATTAATTGTTAGGTAAAAATAAAAAGGGTTATAATTTTTTGGTTATTTTGCCAATTTCCCTATGTTTTTTTTTTCTGGGATAAGAAACATAAACAAATTTTATTAAATATCAAGATTGTGTTACAATGATTGTGAGTTAGCAGTCCACTTACAAATACATTACCAAAAAGAAAACTTGGCATCAGATATCAAAGTAGAAAAAGTACATCCAAAAATTAATCACAAGTGAATTAAATTTTTCAGCAGCAATGCAAATTAATAAGAGTCCTTTTGACATGCGCTTAAGGGCACACATTAAAAAAACTAAAAAACAATAAATAATTTTTCGAAAGAATACATTTAAGTTTTTATTGATAACTCATTAACATAACTCGATTAAGAGAACCAAAAAGTGTCACATCTCTTAAAAAGAGATGATAAATGAATCCCACCTTTCATTAATGCTGTAAGCTTCTGAATGCCACCATAGTAGCCAAAAACTCTGCAATTATGCATTGAACGAGTAACAATTTTCAGAGCATCCAAGACAGGAAAAGCTTCAGAAGTGATATTCATGCTTGTGAACACCTCTGGTAAGTCCATCGTAGGGCGCACAGCATTGGTGTTTACTGCATTAACATTGAAAAAAAAAAAAAAAGAATATAAAAGATGGCAGATGAATTATTAACAGAACTTAAAGGTTAGCATCAAACAGTAAGGAAACTGTGGAAAGATGAATGAAAGGGCTTATAACCATAAATGGCTAAAGCCCAAAACTGATGCACCTCGTTTAATGTAAGTTAAAACATATTAAACATTCAGTGCGAGAGACGTATGTTAAATTTAGAACAAAATTAATTTTCGATAACTCAAGAAAACAAAATTTAAAGAAGCAATTGACTGAAATTCTAGTAAAAAGTTAGAAAAGCTCAAAGATGTTGTTTGGGTCATTACCTATGAACTTAAGCTTTTCGGTGTAACAATTATCTAATATGGTAGGCAATTTTTCCCGGAAGTCTTGGGTTCAAGTCTATCGACATGCACATCTATTATCTATATCTATATTTATTTTGCATTTGATATCTAAATTTTTCATATGAATTTCATCTTGATCCACGAGTCAAACTTGTCAATCTTGCACATTGGGGTATGTTAAAAAAAACTTAATATTATTGTTGGGCCTTTATTTGTAAAAATAAGCTTTTGGATTTATCCCTTACCTAATGTAAAAAATTGATTTGAACTTAAAGCACTAGAAATTTTCTTTTCCAACCAACCGACAAAACTAAATATGTTGATGTAGTAAACAGCCTCTTATTCTCTCCAAGGGGCAATAAGGTTTGACCCGCTGTAATACATCTCTTATTTTTGTTCAAATAAAAAGGAAATAAAGAAAGAGAGAAGGTTTGACTCATTTTTCTATCCCTTAGGTGGTGGGGGAGGGAAAGATGCAGTAAGTCTACATGGGAAAAATTAGACTATTAACTAAACATAAACATATTTATGGTCCCCAGGATACAGTTGAGGAAAAGAATAGGCCACGATTTCAAAAATACTACTTCGAAATAACAAAAGTTGCAAAATGAAAGAGAATACATTGGGGAAGTTGCAAACAAGTTTGTTTTAGTAATTTAGAATTTTCATTTGTGTAGTCCATATACTATATCCAACATAGAATTAACTTAAATTGTTTCAAAATTCAAGTTCAATATATAAAAAAATAAAACAAATCCCCTCAAACCATGATGAAAGAGAGATTTAACCTCAAGAATTTTTTGCACAATAACAAGATACCTTACCAGTTAAACTAGATAATACCCACTATCAATTATTTTAGGACGTCTAGTTTTATTTTGAGTTAAGGGTGTTTCCGTATTAATTGGCACTAATTCACCCAATCTTTTCCTAAATAAACCTAATTAATCTACAGCCTCCATATCACAGTACAACGAACTGAAAGCCTAGAGTTATATTACCATACATTTGCATTAGTAAACAGTCTACAATACCTTAAGTAAAGTCACACTGCTCACAAAAATTCCAAAATTTCAGAAATCAGAAGCAACATAATTTGCTCTGGTTTCTGAACACAAAGTAGAAGCATCAAAATTTCATAAAAAAAAGAGAATGACAAAGTTTTTAACTCTTAGGAATCCAAGATATTTACTTGTTAGAAAAGATTGTATAGCACGAAATTGATCTCCCGGGTTCTTAGACAACTTAAATCGATAAATATTAGAGAATCTCTTATCAGAAGTGATCGAAAAGAAGACCCAATATGTTCAACTACCTGACGGGTCATTGACATCTCACCACAAAAGAAAAGTTCTTAGCAATTAGCACTATCGAATAACTTCCAGCAGAGGCCAAAAAGGTGTAAGATAAAAATAAATCTTTACCATCGCAGAGAGTTACCCTTAAGCACCTTATCAACAAAATAATCTAAATGATTCAGCTGAACAAAAGACAAAATTTCAACTTACTCTCAGAGACAGAAATGGTCAATTGAGTGACCTCTTCAGTTAACATCAGAATAATTTCAGCTGGATGTCCAGCAAAGCAGCCAACAACAATATCATCAAATTGTAACAGATACTCTGCAGGTTGGGCAGTGACTGAAGAAGCTTCTGGAAGCTGACCACCATTAACTGGTTCCCAGTTCTTGAATACACTAAGAAATTGCTTGATGAAAACATTAAACAACTTCTTCTTTTCCACCTACAATTAAGTGAATTAAAAAGAAAATGTTTGCATTAGTAAAAATATAACAATAACACATAACAACAAACAAACCAAGTCATTACCACATCGACTAGCACAGCAGCTCGCAATTAATGATTTTTTTTAGAACAAAATAAAAGGAAACAACTATATTAAAGAGCGGGAAAAAAAAGATATACAAAAAGAGAAAACATTGTCCTCGGGGAAGAAAAAAAAGAGAGAAATTATTAGGACTGAACCTTACTTTGGAAGTTAAAGTCAGTCAACCATATCCCAACCAAAACCTGAGCTTTATAAGCTAACAGTTCTGGGCATAGCCGGCAAACCAGATTTGGAGGAGTAAACAGCCAGAAATATAATATAGAGAAGCCAAGTGGCAAAAACTTATTATTTGAGAGGTAAAATTGTAAAGTATGTCTATAAAAACCTAAAAGAATTTGTGTAGAAATGAACAATGAAACAACAAAAAGAGGAATCTTTCTTTTATTTCTGAGGGATCTAAAAGAAGGAGAAGAGAGGAGATAAGGGTATTCAACAGTCATATATTTATATTACTTAAATAAATATAAATTTAAAATATCACAACTAACCAATACACCCTCCGTATGAAACATATAGCCCACTTTTATCCACCTTGACAAGAAAAGTTCAACCTCCAAATATAGTTAACCCCCTATATAAAGTACCGGTTTGACAAGAAAACCCAAACAACATATATTGGGAAGAAAACCCTGAGCTGAAGGAAAACAATGAAAGGTGCCTAAGGCAAGAAAATGTGTCAATGCATTCATCCTAGCTGGATAGATTAATATTCTAATATATCAAAACATATTTTGCAGCTGCTCTCTACTCTTTGTTAAGAAAAAAAAAATAACAAGGGTACAAATGTCAGATAATTATATTCAGATATTTTTGTACTAAAAAAAATAAACAAGTTAACACTTATACTCAGACGTCGAAAAAAAAAATGTTATTAAGATTTCAAATTTCAAACTCTACTCAGTTTTTAGTCAATTCCTGACCATACCTATTCAATCCTAATTCCTAAGACAAAAATAAATAAATGCCCCTAATAAAATAGACAACCCTCAAACTGTCTTTTTATTTTTTTGAAGTACCTTCAAACGTCTTTTAATGTAGAAGAAATTGTGAATTATGAAATTTTGGTCTACCTTATCAGTGGTGTCATCATATCTCTTCCAAAGTGCATTCAAAACCCCTTCATCACCTTCTTCACTGCAAAGCGAGTAAAAGCATGAAAGATTATATAAGGTGAAGTGGTGAACATGACTTGCAGTCATCAAGATGGAAGTTCTTGAAAAAACCTAAAATGCAGCTCCAAATACTGGTGTAACAAAACTTATGTCTTCTTGTGATAAGAAACCAAAAACAAAAAAAAACTATCTGAAAATGAGTACAAAAGAGTGGGCCAACTGTCTAACAAGAACAAAAAAATCAATGAAGAGACAAACAAGCTACTAAAATCCTAAGATCATCATAAATGAAGTAAGGCAATGGTCTCACCAGATAAGTCATACATTTAAATAAAACATTGGAGTTTTAACAATTAGCAAACACGTGAAAAAACAAAAACATATCATAAATGAAATGAAAAATCACTTCTAATTTTAAAAAGCCGTGCCATTTCTTTCTACATCTAGATCCCTATATACAATATGATTAAGGAATTTGTGGATTTGAGCATCGTCTGTGAGATCTCCATCCACACATTAAGACCTTCAGACTTCAAAGCTGAAGCCTTCAGAAGTATTTAATCAAAATCTTCACAAAGTAAACTTTGTCAAAAGAGTTAAAACAAAAGAAGATGGACTTAGTGAAGCCAGCAAGTAACCCTTCCAACCATTCTTAATAACACGGTGGTAAAAAATATTCATTGAAGCTCGTACTAGAATTTCCACGGTTCAAAGTTGCAGTCTTTGTACTCTAACAATGTAGTGTTGCATTAAACAGAATCTTCTGTGGTCAGAATCCTAATGCATACATTCAAACATACTTCCCTATGAAGTCTTTCTAAATTCCCCATCAATGCATAACAGTACAAGCTCATTACAAATAGCTTAGTCTGAGATGATCTTAATCCAACACACCCTCTCCAAAACTACAAATTTTAACCAACTTCTCATATTAATTAAGCCACAGCATCCAACTACCAATATGTACTTCCAGCGCAGTCACAATATCCAACAAAGATCAAGTTTTTAATAAATCAGCAACAGTTGCATTATTTTTGTCAGCAAGAAGAAGCATTTCACAGAAAGAGAATATCTCAGCAAACTTACTCACACAAAACATCATACCAAAAACTTTTCTACCATCTCCATTCTCCACTATTAACATCAATCCTCAACAAACCTTCCAAAACCCTTCTGTACCCCTTTACAAAAAAACCACAGGCATCATCACCAATACTATCCCTATACACAAGAAGATATCTTCCGTAACTCCCCAATCTATTAGCGTTAGAAGCAAGTTACTTCGCAAAAGATAGTTACTGAATTACTAAAGGAACATTAAATTTAATCATGTGCAAATATACAATTTAAACTATTTCTAAGCACCCCCTCAGTACTTGAGCACATCATTACCACTCCATGCCCTTAGTATCTTGGAACTCATAAAAATACCTTGCATCACTAAACTACTGGAAGTTACACTAGCCTTCAGTTTGCTGCTTCATTTACCCTCGCACCTAGTGTGGAACCAGAACACTAGAACATAAGTATGTCAAGTATCTGATTCCTACACTTTCTATGGGATGTAGCTTTCCTTGTGATAAGATCCAAGACATGATGTCACGAGGTTGTACAACTTAACACAACTTATTTGCATTAACAGGAATTTGATACATGGGAAAGAAAATGACACTAGAAATCACTACTAACATGGAATGAGATTACATAAGATTTATTACAAAATCTAAAGCTACTTCCATACATCAACTGAACTCCAATATCAGTACAACAGCAAAGAAATTATGAGTATTTTAGTCGTTACACTTCAAAAACTCTAGTATAAGTAATAAACATCATGAAGTACAAACAAAAAGTAAGTGGAGATTTTTTTTAACCATGTATAAGTACCTGAAGCGGACATTTGGAGAAGGAGGAGAGAACCTCTCAGGTTGCATACCCGAAGTGGACTCTCCAATTGAGCCACCAGATGTCCGTCGAATGAGATCAGCAACACCCTTGACGAGGTTCATACTTCCCACAAAGATTTATCAAACTAGGAAGACTTCGCAATCCGATAACTTAGATAGGAATGCCAATTCCCGTCCATCTCTCAAGATTTTTCTGTTTCTAAAACATGTAAACAACAGTCAACACAATAATTGAGATTACTGAGTCACATACAACAACAAATGTTCAATCTTAGTCTGTCAGCAAAAAATCAATAGAAAAGCAACTCAATATACAATTATTTGAATGCGAAAATACATTTTACTAACATTCATAAACCTGAATAGAGATTTATGACCTCAACTTTAGCTTCCTTGAAACAAAATTCTCTCGAAAGATCACGTATCAACAACTTTCAAGCGATCAAACGAAATCCTTAACGCACACTATCTAACAGTCAAACATTGACAAAACGCACCGTTTTAAGCGCGATTAAACGATCAAGGATTGAGAAATCTTGAAAATCAAGATTACGCAGAACACGCACTATGTCGATGATAACTTGAGCTCTTTTGAACAAGAATTATTGCAACTTATATTGAAGATAACAGAATCTGAGAATGGAAATTGCACGTACCTGATCAGATCACGTGACGGTCGCTCCAATAATCAATAGACCTTAAATGTAGAGTTGCAGTTTTGTTGACGTAAGATCTGGTATTCGAAATATCTTTTTTCTCGATTTCGAATAGCTTCTTTAATGGCTTCAGTGAGAAATAAAATGACAGATGATACTATGATAGTGCGCGATTAGACAGAAGACAAGGAAGAAGATGAAGAAACTATTTTTCGATATTTGACCCTCATACTTGTCTTATTTTCGATTTTGCCCCTGTTGCTCCAGTTAATATTGTCGGTGACGCGGAATTTTTTATTTTTTTTAAAAGTGAAAATAAAAACGTTTCACTTGGATTTTCTAAAAAACAACGTTACACTTGGACAAAACGATTTTTGGAATAAAAATGTGGATAACTAGATATTGCAGTATTATAATTTATAAGATGCTGCGAAGGCCCAAAGCAATTGTTGGACCTCATCAAATATATCCATAAACTCTATTTTCATGTCCATATACACAGGTAAAAACAGTTGTCTGGTGTGCAGTGTGCTCATGAGTCATGATTAATTAAAATTTATCATATGTTTTTTCGTACAATATTCTAAATGATATCGGTAGTTTCAATTAATACCGGTATTCATTTAAAATTTCACACACGAAAAAAACATACATATTTGATAAGTGATGCATGATTAATTCATCAAGCTCAATCTTTTATGCAAGTTTAATTTAAGTTTTTTGAATGATCGTATCAGATCCTCAATAGAATTACGAAATCAATTAATAGTTAGAAGATGGTCGGAATTTATATTTTACATCTCAAATATGGTTTTCATTGTTTACTAATATTGAATATTACACATGTATGGAATACAATATTATTCTTCGGCAAGGGTTAATTTTGTCCAAAAAATTATGTAACCGGCTAACTTGCAAAAACCCCTACCTAGTGGTGACCACGGTTCGGTTTCGGTTCGGTTTCGGTTTTGTGTGGACCCAAAACCGAAACCGAAACCGAAACCGAAACCATACGGACCGGTTTGGGTTCGGTTTGTAACCGCCGGTTTTACGGTTTCGGTTTCGGTTTAATCCGGTTTCGGTTTCGGTTTGGTCCGGTTTTAGTTTTGGTTTTTATTTTTTTAAGACGTTGCCACGTGGCAATGTCTGATTGGTTGAATTATTATTTTTTTTTTTTCTGCCACCAATCGCTGTCACCAATTTGTTTTTTTAAAAGACGCTGCCACGTGGCAGCGTCTGATTGGTTCAATTATTATAATTTAATTTTTTTTTCTGTCACATGTCACTATCAACTGTCATCTGTCAGTTTTTTTAAAAAGACGCTGCCACGTGGCAGCGTCTGATTGGTTAATTAATTTATTTTTTCTGTAAAGTCACTATCACATGTCAGTTTTTTTGAAAAAGATACTGCCACGTGGCAGCGTCTTATTGGTTAATTTTTTTTTTTTTTTTTTTTTTATAAATCAAAAACCGGCGGTTTAACCGAAACCGCCGGTTTTGGCCGGTTTTCACCCACCCTAAACCGAAACCGAAACCGAAACCGAAACCGAACGGTCCGGTTTCCAACCGGTTTCAAAATCACCGGTTTCGGTTTTCGATTTTCGGTCTGGTTTTGACCGTACGGTTCCGGTTTAACCGCGGACAAAACCGACGGTTAACCGGAACCGTGGTCACCACTACCCCTACCTAAGCTAACCCACATCAAATAATTCGTATCCCAATGTGCCATCACAATGTAATTGAATATCTAACGTGTTTAAATTTGCTCAAATGTCAATATACAGTAAATCGGAATGCATAACGCACATGCCTATTCAAAGTAAAATGTTATTATGTTTTATGAAGGGGCGTGACCGTATATTAAACCACACCATCGAAGGGTAATAGGTAATGTCTTAATTAGGGACGACATAAAAACCAATCTCATAATATTGCAATTCCATCAAAAACCAACAATCATACTATGGCAAGCATAGATCATGTGGAAAGCAAGGGGAACAATGACAAAGTTTACCGCCTCCTCGATGCCATGTCGACACGCACCCGGAAAATGGAAGAACTGAGGGATGTCATCATAAAATGTACACAGACAGCTCGAGGCATCGAGTTTACGGGGATTGTACCATGGACATATATTCATTAAGGATACAATTATTTGAACTCATTTAAGAGGCACAAAGTCTTTCAGCATAGCTCGATGAAGTATACGGTTTTCCCCAAGGACCGTCATCCCCTCCAACAAACTTATCATACAAGTCCCACATCTTAATTCATTGAACTATTAAAAATAATAATAATAAAAAAAATTTAGTTTTTTATCTTTGATCCAGGTGTTTGGTTGTAAATGTATTTAAGTTTTCACAAAGGGGTTTGTAGTTTGTAAAACTTACTTAATGTTAACTTAATGTATTTAAGTCGCCGGATATATAAGGATCTACTCACCTTATTTCAAATTGCCAAGATGACTATATTGACCCACTATCTCGAGTCACTTCATCCTGATATTATGATATGTGGAGTGTGGACAAATTAATCGATTTTGATTTTATCTATGATTTCACAAAAACACTAACCTTCAAAAATTGCTCTGGAATTTTTTTAATCAATTCAATATTTAATATCCGGTTTTGTTAATAAAATAAAGCAGGTTTGTTAATTTTACGGTTGTTGTTATACTTCGTTTCCCAAACTATCATGTTTAGTGTACCATTTCATTTTTTGTTTTAACTTTTTGTTAATTAACTTTATCAATACATTACATCTCCAAATTTGTAAATTAGTATAACCAAAAAATAATAAAATTATATGGTAGTTTATGAAATATTTGTCTTCATTTAATTAATAATCGATTATCAAATTTAATTTTACCTAGCCGAACATAATTTAAAACATAAAACGAGTGCTGATACACTGCCAATTTGTAGAAAGTCGTATATAAAAGACCTCTCAACACAAACGATACCAATCTTATCACATGATCCCAAAAAATAATTTTTTCTATTACACCGTGTAAATGTTATCTTGACAAAGTTATTATGGGCCCAAGCCCACCACCACCGGTTATTAATATCTCTTCTCTTCGCTATTTTTTTCTAAGGCCAACTCTCTTATCTTTCCTTTATCACGCGGGCCCACCTTTCGACCTTATCTCTCTCCTGCTTTATTTCTTTGTAAGTGCTTTTTGGCCGTTGGATTGGATCCAACGGCCATGATGAGATCCTTGAAAATTTTTACAATCCATGACCCTTTACTAGAAAGACTCTCCCAACATAATCACATAATCCCCAAAAGCAATTCTTACTAACATACCGTGTAATGATATAAATGTATTCATTGTGTAAGGGTTATCTTGACAAAGCTATTATATATAAATTTCGTTAATTTATGTTTTAAAATTGACTTAATTTAGTCACTTTACAAAAAACAATTATTTACCGTATACCATTCTTTTTTTTTTTTAGAGAATACACCATTCAATTAGGACCAATGAATTTACCATGAGGGTGTGGTATGCTTATAAACAGTATTTAATTTCAGTACTTATATGAACTCACATGCATGATGTTCATACGTGTTAGTCCCTATTGTAACTATAAATAAATATTTACAGATGTATCTATCATTTCGTTAACGAAAATGACGCAAATGAATTTAATGAAACATAACATTAGCACCATTTTTCATTATCTCATTAATTATGACGTTCCTTTATGAAATTTACGCAAATCAATATAACGAATGCAGTGTATCATCTAACGTCTAATAAATCATCGCACCATGTGGACAATAAATAACACGATATCGGTATACGAAAGTGTAAACTTCATTTATATTGTAACCAACCCCCTCCGTGTGACATGGACATTACATATCAAGCATTACGATTACATTCGAACTAGATGTATTGAATTAGGATTGAAGTTCGAAATTACTATTGTTATTTCGTTTAATAACAATAGCCGATTGAGTTATATCCAAAGGCTTTTTTTTTTTTTCATTTTTTCATACGTGTATTCCGAAGGGGGTTCACATACCTCATCTTATTTGCTTCTAACATATTTGATTTTGTCTTTGATAGAGTGTAATGCACGAGTAATATTATTTACAAAAGATCCGCGTGCACACAGAGCGTTTGATGTGAAAGGACACTTGGATTTTTCAAACGCAAAAACTAATGCGTCATACTATTTTGGGGATACGCAATGTAGGTTAAAATATATAGGTTAATTCAAATACATTTACAGTTGTAGTTTATACAACAAATATACTTATTACCTCAACTATTCACAATTCATGTCCTGAAATTTAACTTCAAGCATTGGAAAACGGGAATGGACGGTTGAATCTCCTACGCAATACGAATTGCATTAGAATATCCTTATGTTTCCAGCACAATATTTGAGAATAATTATCTGCATTACACTTAAACCATTTCCACAATTGTTCATATGTCTACTAAACTAGTAACCCCACAAATTACATTAAAGTCTATTTTGAGTACTTTTGACAACATTATAAAAAAAATTCAAAGTAATCAAACTTTCGATGTGGAAATTAAAATATCTTTCTTCATTTTCATATAAATTGTTTACTTTAATTTGTAAAAAATGTATGCAAATGATGGACATATGCATCCAACCGGGTGAACCCAGATGTCGGTTTGTTTCCTATTTGTGCATTTATTAGCTATAGTATACATTGCATCCTTTGAGTACTATTTCAAACTCATAAGGAAGTGCAAAAGTCCGATCGATTTGATTAGGATTCAAACACTAAAAACTTTATTATTGTGCATAATATATAATACACTACTACAAAAATGTTAAAAGACATCGGTTGTTTACATCGATTTTTAGATAATCGATTTAAAAAAACTTTTAAAAATCGGTTTTTATAAAAACCGATTTCTTAAATATTGTGGTTTAAAGAGACAACGGTTTTTGGGAAAACCGATATGGATTTATTTTCCAATAAGAAATCGGTTTTCCTTAAAACCGATGTCTTAAATATTGCTGTTTGAAAAGACAACGGTTTTTGGGAAAACCGATATGGATTTTTTTTCCAATAAGAAATCGATTTCCATTAAAATTGATGTCTTAAATATTGCGGTTTGAAAAGACAACGGTTTTTGGGAAAACCAATATGGATTCAAAAGCAACACTCTGCTGAAATTCAAATATGACCTATGTCCACATTCAAGTGCGCATCTCTAAAAATACTCAACGTTATTTGCTAAAATTTTGACATAAGAAAGTAGACATGCAAAAAAAACACTTTTCATTCAGAAAATATTCCAAAAATCGATTTGGAAAAGTGTGAAAATGAGCGATGAAAATATCTCACTCGCAGATTCGTGTCGCTTTTGACCTTTGACTGAATAATTGATCATAATTTTCAAAATACCACCCAGAATTTTACGTTTTTTATACCATTAGATTCATATCGAAAAATCGAAGAACCCATTGTGGACAAAAAAATTTATTTCCTTGCCAAAATATATAGTTTTAAGGAAAACGTTTGCACAAAAATTGATCATCTCCAATCGCTTCTGACCTTTGACTGAATAATTGATCATAATTTTCAAAATACCACCCATAATTTTATGTTCTTTATACCATTGGATTCATATCGAAACATTGAAGAACCCAACATGGACAAAAAAATTTATTTCCTTGCCGAAAGATACAATTTTAAGGAAAACGTTTGCACAAAAATATCTTCAATTGCTTCTGACCTTTGACTGAATAATTGATCATAACTTTCAAAATACCTCCCAGAATTTTACGTTCTTTATACCGTTGGATTCGTATCAAAAAATTGAAGAACCCAACATGGACAAAAAAATTTATTTATTTGCCAAAAGATACAGTTTTAAGGAAAAAGTTTGCATAAAAATATCTCCAGCATAACACAAAACCACACAAAAAATGAAATGAAAAATAAACCCACCAATAAATTTTTTCTAATATATGTTTGTAGTAAAAATTAGAATTTTGATTAGTTGAGTAAATTTAAATTTATCAAACAAGTTTTTTTATTTTTTTATTTCTAACAACTCATATAGGTTATATATAAATATTGTGCAATTGTTAACATATCCAATCTTGTAGTCAGGCGGTAAAGACATACCACTTTGACTTTGAGATTGCAAGTTCAATTCCTCATAATGACAATTAATCCTCATTACTATCAGAGGTGGGGGCGGGCTAGACGGTGGAGCGGTTGGATGGCGGGATTAATTTTCGTAATACATCAATTTTACATCGTAGTTTTTAAATCGGTTTTATATATAACCGATGTGTTTTTGCGTGTTTTTACATCGGTTTTAAAATTTTTAAAAACCGATTTCTTCCATGTAAAATAACCGATTTCTTTTGCGTTTTTTGTAGTAGTGATAGACCCCCAGGCTAAAACACCAATTTCTATAATAGGTGGAAGACCAGCCATATCACGCGATCCATGTGTTCAAGTGTCTTTATGAATCTATTTTCTACCAGCTAAACCTTATCTCCTTAAGGTTTGGCTTTTACAAAATGGATTTCTTTAAAATCATAAAACCGGGCTTCAATCAAAAAATATTTTACAAACAATTAACTACAAAAGAAACCTAGATCTCAAAATGCAAAAAGAATGTCTAAGAACACTTGCTTTATAGAGGACTCTGAATGATTGGTTTAATAAAAACGAAGCAGTAGTAAGTTATAATTATACTTTTATAGTAAAAAAGCCCTAAAAACAAAACCCTAACGTAGATCCTTAGATTATTACTACATATTCAAGAATTAAAAAAAAAATTAAAACAGACCCACATCATCAAACCGAACCGAACCGAACCATCGAAAAATGTTTCCAGACAATTGAGCAAGAGTCCAATTGCTTGCAAGCAATTGGGCCTAGCCCAACTATAATAAATGAATATGGATATATTCATTTATTATAATTGCAATGACGACAACCTGTTTTTGTTTATGTTGCAAGTTGGCTTACGATGTTTTTACTGTTCGAATATTGAAACGATAATTTGGCATTGTGTTATATTTTTTTAGGATTGTTGTATTTGTTCCAGTGGTTTACTGTTATGAGATAATTTGGTTTAGAGAAGAGAAGAAGAGAGAATCAAGAGAGGAGCAAGGAAAAGTGTTTAACTTGTAATTCGATACCTTATTCATTAGCAACTTGGCCCTTTTATAGGCTTACATCCTGACAACTAATAACTACAAAGTAGGAATAGATTGGCAACACATTATGTGCACAATCTCATCCAAACAAGTAAACAACTAACACTATCTTATTCATTCCAATTCAAAGACTACTACTGACTCAGACTTGCATGCATGTAGGCCACATGCGTGAGGGTGCCCATTCCGTAGCTGGTCTCACATCATTCCTTCCCCCTTACCGCGTCCTTGTCCTCAAGGACGAACTCAGGATACGTCTTCGAAAAAACGCCAACAGTTCTCCCAAGTTGCATCTTCGATCGGTTCACCCATCCATTTGACTAGTATCTCCGCTTGATGGGCACTACGAATCATCCCACTAGCATGTATACAATTTTTGGGTGGTAATAATCGAGATCGTATACGACGAACTTTAAATTTTTCGCCTTTTGTCATGATGTCCATCCAATCGCTCCAATGGCTAGAAACAAATTCTTGAATCATCAAATCCTGCAACAAAAGATAAATTGAAGTATTTTTATGGTGAGATTCGTGTGACTCATAAAAACAATCCAGAAAATATGAATTGTTCTCATATGGGACTTTCTCAAATACATATTCATCAAATATCGGTGGTTTATCAAAATCGACAAAAACCTCCGCCGACACATATGTATCATCGAAAAACACCAAAGGATAGGTGGCTAATTGTGTGTGAGAGTTCTGAAAACTAAATTTTTGTAGAGACCGAAAGTTGGCTAAGATGGTGTTAAGGGTAGAGTGAATTTGGTCGAAGCGAGACTCATGACGAGCCAGAATTGCGTAAACTCCATTATAGAACTCGGCATCCATGAACCGAACGGCTCTGATACCAATTGTTATGAGATAATTTGGTTTAGAGAAGAGAAGAAGAGAGAATCAAGAGAGGAGCAAGGAAAAGTGTTTAACTTGTAATTCGATACCTTATTCATTAGCAACTTGGCCCTTTTATAGGCTTACATCCTGACAACTAATAACTACAAAGTAGGAATAGATTGGCAACACATTATGTGCACAATCTCATCCAAACAAGTAAACAACTAACACTATCTTATTCATTCCAATTCAAAGACTACTACTGACTCAGACTTGCATGCATGTAGGCCACATGCTTGAGGGTGCCCATTCCGTAGCTGGTCTCACATCATTCTCTCTTGATTCTCTCTTCTTCTCTTCTCTAAACCAAATTATCTCATAACAATTGGTATCAGAGCTGTTTGGTTCATGGATGCCAAGTTCCGTAACGGAGTTTACGCAATTCTGGCTTATCATGAGTCCCGTTTCGACCAAATATATTCTACCCTCCAAACCATTAGGAATGAACTCCAATCTCTATTGTTTTCTCAAACACAATTAGACACTTATCTTCCGGTGTTTTTCGATGATACATATGTATCGACGGAGGTTTTAATCGATTTTGATAAACCACCGATATTTGACGAACCACCAAAAAGAGCCCAGTTCCACCCCATTCCTCCACCAACCCAATTTTCGACCACCAACCATATCACTCCCACACGCGCCGCCGCGTCCGCCGCCTTCAAGCTCCACCACACCGTCCACTGCATCTCCTCGACAACCGTTACAACTGCCACCATGTTGTTGCCAGACGGAGATCGACTTCGAACAAAATCGGAGAGACCGTTTTTAGACTCACCAGTTGCCAGTCATGCTCTGAAAATGACCCGAAATGGAAGGCGCGTCTTGGTTCCATTGCCGGTGTTCGATCCAGGAGGAAATGGATCAATTGAAGAAGTAGGAGTGTGAGGTTGCAATTTGGGTGACGTTTCTCCAGGACGTATCCAAATTTCATCCTTGCGGACAAGGATAATTTGAGTGGGAGGGAATGGTATGTGCCTATTTAGGAGGGTGCCCATTCCGTAGCTGGTCTCACATCATTTACAAATGAAATGTCATTGTAATATGTTGTTTTCGTAACTCTGGTTAACAAAGTAATGATTGATAATAGGATGAACTTCAACTGAATCATACTAAACATATCTATGTCACTTTGTCTTAAACAATATAAAAAACAAGCGTGTAAAATTAACATATTTAACATATTTCACAATCTGCAAACAGCTTCTCATAAACGTCCCTTTGAAAATATACAACTTACAAACTAATAGTATTTGAGCCGGGAGGCTCCGTTGCTTTCCTATATGCCTTTTTCCGCTTGACTAATTTCTCATTCATCAAGATGACGTGCGAGGTCTTGTTTTTCTTCAAACGTCAGTCTTGACTATTCAGCGTCACTGTCGTATATCATCGGTGTCTTCTCCTTCTCTAATTGTTCGACATACCTTGTGCCTACAATCGAGAGATTAAATTCTTTCATTTTCAGACTTCGGCAGAAACTAGAAAGGAGTTGAAATAGTAGACTTTGTACAGAAATAGTCAATAAAAATTCTATCTAACATTGCTACTAAATACTTATTGTCAATGTTTTACTCAATGACCTAGGCAACATTTGAAGATGCTTGAGCTCTCAATATCCTTGAGTCAAGTATTGGTTCTCCATTGTCAGGGATACAAAATGTTGTAGAATGGTCGTCTTGAATAAAACAGACATAATGATAGGGCAGTAATATTCGGACCTAGGTAGTCATATACTATACCCATTTAAAGGGACAAGAGTATAACTTAATCTGTAGATAAATCTTTGCATCAATAGTCAAGTTCTTATATGAGTTTATGATCACAGGTGGAAGACCATCCATATCACACAATCTATGTGTTTCAAGTGTCTTAACAAATCCATTTTCTACCGGCCAAACCTTATCTCCTTAAGGTTTGGCTTATACAAAATGGATTTCTGTAAAATAATAAAACGGGGCCGGGCTTCAATCAAAACATATTTTACAAACAATTAACTATAAAAGAAACCTAGATCTCGAAATGCAAAAGAATGTCTAAGAACACTTATTTTTACAGAGGACTCTGAACGATTGGTTTAATAAAAACGAAGCAGCAGTAAGTTATACTTATACCGGTAAGAAAACCCTAAAAATAAAACCCTAGCTTAGATCCTTGGATTATTACTAAATACTCAAGAATTAAAAAAATAAAATAAAATAGACCCACACCATCGAACCGAACCATGGAAAATGTTTCCAGGTAGCTGGGCAACAGTCCAATTGCTTGCATGCAATTAGGTCTATCCCAACTGAATGGATGCAATTGGACCTAGCCCAACTCTAATAAATGAATATGAAAGGAATAACACCATATTCAAATGAAATGTCGTTGAATTTATTCTGGTGGTTTACAAATTAAATGTCATTGTAATATGTTGTTTTCGCAACTCTGGTTAACAAAGCAGTGATTTATAATAGGATGAACTTCAACCGAATCATACTAAACGTATCTATGTCACTTTGTATTAAACAATATAAAAAACAAGCGTGTAAAATTAACGTATTTAACGTATTTCACAATCTACAAACAGCTTCTCATAAACGTCCCTTCAAAGATATACAACTTACAAAATAGTATTCAAATCGAGAGGCTTCGTTGCTTTCCTATAGGCCTTTTCCACTCGACTAATTTCTCATTCATCAAGTTGACGTGTCCCGACTATTCAGTCTCATTGTCGTAAATCATTGGTGTCTTCTCCTACTCGAATTGTCCGACATACCTTGTGCCTGCAAGCGAGATATTAAATTCTTTCCGTTTCAGACTTCGGTAGAAAGAAGTTGAAATAGCAGACTATGTACAGAAAGAGTCGATAAGAATTCTATCTGACACTGCTACTAAATACTTATTGTCACTGTTTTTCTCATTGACCTAGGCCATATTTGAAAATACTTGAACTCCCAGTATCCTTGAGTCAAGTATTTGTTCTCCATTGTCAGGGATACAAAATGTCGTAGGATGGTCGTCTTGAATTATACAGACATAATGATAGGACAGTAATATTTGAATCTGGGTAACCGTATTTGAACCTGGGTAATCGTATACTATACCTATTCAGGGGGGACAAGAGTAGAACTTGATCCGTAGATAAATCTCTGCATCTATAGTCAAGTTCTTGTATGAGTTTATGATGATAGGTGGAAGACCAGTCATATCAAGCAACCTATGTGTTTCAAGTGTCTTTGCAGATCCATTTTATACTAGTCAAACCTTATCTCCTTGTGGATGTTGAGCGGCAACATCTACTAAATATTGTCCTCGCATATATCTGTGGCTAGCTTCAAAGTTCTAGACGTATGCTGAATATTTCCCAAACCTTTTGTTTTAAAAACTTCGTTCCTAATAATACAGCAAGTGAATTATATTTGTCATGTAAATTATGCGATCATGTAATGAATGTTGCGATAGTTACAAACTTACTGTCAATTTCAATATTTATTATTTCCCATAGACTTCTCAGAATATTAATTTTGTTTATGTGGATGCAATTTAGATATAATATAAAGGAAAATTACAACTATTACTTTTGTTGTTCTTATATTTGGAAATTATGTCCCATTTTTGTTTTAAATTACTTCAACCAAACATACTTGTACTTGTTCCAAAATTGCTGCCTAAAATACGTCTCAAATATGTGATAAGTTGATTTGTAATTTTTAAAGTAATAATTACAAGTCACTTACAATGTCAATTTCAATGAATTTTTTAATAATAATTTTAGGGTAAGCATGGGTTTGTAGTTACTTAAATAATATATTCATAATTTTGTGCTTAAAGAGGTGTTTAGCATTTAATTTGAAAAGAGGTTATCAAATAATGAATACAACCAAATTTAGCTTTATAACGGGTTGAATTATCTAACAGTCACTTTAAATTATTTATCAAGCATTGTTTTAATACCAACTTATAAAAATATATATTTAGTGGTGATAAATAAAGTATGTTTAAAGCGAAACACATTGTCTATTAAGATTCTCTACTTGTAAACTCACTCCAAAGCTAAGCTGGTTGTAATTTCCCTAATCCCCATTTACTATGCATTGTAGTGAATTAATGATAAGAGTCTTTTACAGGTTTAATACCCTAATTTGAGAAAGGGTCTTTTACGTGTCTAATATGTACCCGGCCGCATCAGAACCTATAACCTACCTGCAAATGATGAGGGTTTAAAAATACAGGTCTGAGTATATGTGATCCGGATATGTACCCGCACCGCATGCATGCAGGTAAGGGTAGGGTCTATCGGACCATGTCCATTTAACCAACTCTAATTATATCTAACTTAGAAATTAAATAGGAATTCGATACTTGAAGATATGCTATTATTATTATTATTTTTTTTTACATTATAAAAAATAACATTTTATTTATAAAAAAAATAAAATATTAGAAAGTACATTGTAAAGTATTTAACCGTGGCTCATAACCCTTATCCAAGTAAATCTGAAGAAATGCTATTATGCTTGGAGTAAACTATTATAGTAATGCTCCAAGATCTTTTGTAGACAAAGCAATCGATGATAAATAAAATAAAAATAATTATTTTTGTTTTTAACGATCATCTTTATCGTATCTTGTTTACTTTAACAATGAATAAATTCCACTAATGTGAATATGTGATGTCTCGATCTAGTCTTTTTGGTGGATGACGACGAGGAGGCCCATTAAAAAGCATTCACAATTCACGAAACAATCACAACTCTTTTTGTCTTTCTTATTTTCTTTTATAATTAAAAAGCTGGTTTGGGGTTTTTGTGGAGATCTTTCAGCTAATTAAAAAAAAAAATCAAAAACCATGATCAATGAATTTAATAAAATAATTATCCATTATTGGTCACACTCTATAAGTTGATAATCCATAAGCATTTTTAAATAAACACTTGATTGGCCTATACTTGGAAGCAAATAATTTTAATGGACTTACCATCATTTTTATATCGTTGGAGTAATCAAATTGAAGCCCATCTATATAAATGGAATGGGAGACCTGATCTTGTTCAAATTCTTTCAAATGCCAAAAGCATAAAATTTGATCATTTTTGAATTTTTGCAATACAATGAATTTTGTTTATCTTTAAGTATGGCCTAATTAATTAGATATTTAAGTCATTCGTGTGTACTAATCGATTTTAACTAGTTCAACCGGTAAGGTTTCTTGTTGTTGTGCAAGCCGTTTTGAAGTCTAAACTCGCTTGCATCAAAAAATACCGGTAAAATATGTTTCAATCTACTAGATTTATCGCACATCCACTATTAGCAAAATGGTTGTGCAATTTCCCTTTCACATTTGTGAGACAAGTTAAAGTCTCACATTTCTCTTAAATAGCAATGTGGGAAGACCTTTCCTCCGTATAATGGAAGTTGTTGAGTTGCATATTGAGTCATGCCCATTAAATCGCAAAGTGTCGAAAGACCACCTCTCTCCTATATAATGGGAGTTGCTGAGTTGCATTCAGAGTATGCTTGTAGGCGCTAAGCGGTATCTATTTATCCACCTATTTAGACTATGTATTTTTTTTAAGCTTTTGTCATTAGTAGGATTCGAGCCGCTGATTTGAAAGTCATTTACCTAAACCCTAAGCTCGTCTATCTACCAGCTGAACTACGCCTCTGGTGGAGTCAACAACTTATTATTAAGAACAATTTTGACATATTTCAAATAGCTTTTAATGAATTTTAAACCCAATTAAATGTTCTTTTAGGAATAAATTAAAATGTTGTGATGATTTGCCGTAACAATTTGGATTACCATGACATATTAACAAATATATTTGCCTTACCTTATTGAGATCACATGGAAACCAACACACAATTAGTTGTGAAATATAAGAAAAGCATACTCGTTTTGGAAACTTGTGACTGAAAATATCACAGTCATAGCTACCTCAAACACCAAAGGCAACTTGCAATTACAATAATATTTGCACTGTATCCGGTACTAATATTCTTTTATTATTTAATAATCTATTTAATTTAATAAATATAATCCTAATTAATAATCAATTTGAGTGAACCTAGTCACCAGCTACTTCCTACTTCTAACACTCATTATTACAAGCAATCCCTTGCCATTTGCAATTTCTATATAAACAAATTAGGGACAATGAGTCAATGATAAATTAAAATAGAGTCAATAAAAGACTATTTTTTATAAAATAAATAGGTGAAAGTTGAAATAGCAACAACTTTGTTTTTGTTCCCAACGTGATAATCGGGGTGTAAGTGTAACGAGAGAGAGATGGAAGTTCACGTGGAAGAGAAGAGGGGTGTGATTGTGTGAAGAGTCAACAAAATGTGGTTAGGGCCGTCCACATTAATTGTGCCTTTGGTTGGAGGCCTATTATGGAATACGAAGCTATCCCTTTTTTAGGTTTGATATCATGAAAATGAATGATGAATAAGATAGGTGTAATCAATCATATATATATATATATATATATATATATATATAATGATAAATATGGTATGTTTAATCAAGAGTGAGTCTCTCATAACGGATCCTTATTTTAATTTCGGTAAGAACTATCATGAAATTACGTTGATTTTTTGAATGAATTTTGTTCTGAATTTTTTTATGGATGATAAGTTCATTGAGATTTACCTATGAATAAAATTTAAAAAAATTTCAAGCACTGAAATTATTTTTCTTGAATTTGCCTATATTTCGCCAACTTTTCTGATGCCTTCATATTTAAAAAAATCGGGATAAATAGTTTTAGTGCTTGAAAAAATCTCAAATTTTATTTATGGGTAGATTTCAATGAACTTATCATCCACACAAAAATTCAGATCAAAATTCATTAAAATCAATGTGATTTCATGGTGGTCCTTACAGAAATTAAAATAAGGGATCTCTTATGAGAGATTTACTCGTGTAATCAATCAAATATATATATATGGAGGTTCTCCCATCAGGTCATCCTGAAAATATAATTTCAGGATGATCAACCACAGCCACATATTGAAATAAAAGATTGATTTTTTTTAACAAATAAAAACATGTGGCTATAGTTAGTCGTCTTGAAATCATGACGATCTGATTAGAGAACCCCTTATATATATATAATTTTTCTATTGTCGGTTCATCCTTTAGATTTACATACTTTGACTTAAAGTATATGCACTTGTTAAAACTTCTCCACAAACTGTGATCCATATACTTCGTCTTGATATATAGTAGAAAGACTATATATATATATATATATATATATATATAGTCTTTCTATTATCAGTTCAAACTGACAAAAGTTATATCAGTTCCTTGTATATGGGCCACTGGATTTAAATACTTTGACTGACAAGTGCATACAGCCAAATCAAAGTATTTAAATCCAGTGGTCCACATGCAAGGAACTGATATAACTTTTATCAGTTCGAACTGATAATAGAATTTATATATATATATATATATATATATATATATGTATGTGTGTGTGTGTTCGCGCGCGCGCAATTGAAATTGAATGAATACAGAGGATGGGAACCGGAACCAGTTTAGTTGTATATATATTGACTTATTAAATGATGTTGAAAGGTAAAGCGATTTCTAAATTAAAAGAGCACCCATGAATCATGAATTGATAACTTTCGCTTTCACCTGTATACATCATATAACATAACACTGCTTGTCTATTTCATGTTTGGATTCTAATTTCTAACAAAGATTTGTATATCAAATTTTATCCATTTTGAATTTTTGATACATCTGAAAGACAATATGTATTTGTCCTTATCCACTCTATCAACAAAAATTGAAGTTAAAAATTTAGGGACAGTTTGATGTAACTTTTATTATAATCATCATTAGTTTTGCCGAACAAAAATCTAGTATCACAATTACAGCTATTACAATAGAGCTGTCGGGACCTGCCAATATGAGATAATTCATATGCGGGCCGGATAACTACTCCCATCAACCGAGAGAAAACTCTCCACACATGGTTGTAAATTAACGTGCATGGTGAGACTCGAGGGGTTTTACCACTTGACCAATCTCATCGTGTCCAATCAGCTGTGAAGTTAATCGGTAAATATTTGGTTACTGTATTTAGTTATTAAGAGAAATTTAAAATAATTAAAATGTTATTAAAGAAAATCCAAATTCGAATTATCCAAATCTTGTTTGAATGCCACCATTACTCCTCCCAGATTTGAAAGAGCTTGCACATACCACCATTTCCATTGGGTTCGTAAAAGCTGTGGAGGTCTCTTATGGCCTCCCAAATATTTGTTGTTTTGTAATGTTTATTTGATTTAAAGAGTAATGCTAGACAATTCATAAAATTTAGTTTAAATTTCAACTTAAATGATGTGACAAGTGAGTTGTCATCACCGCACACAACATGGGATAATGAAAAAAACCACCAACAGAGTTAACTAATTGAAATTTGACTGGAGGATTAAAATGACACCATTTAAAAAATATATATATCAAAGACCAGTTTATTTACTATTGTAAAAATCACATACTACTCGGAAGACAAAATTTCAAGACTTATTTGGTACAGTAGAACCCCTCTAAATTAATATTCTTGGGACCCAACCTTGAGTATTAATTTAGAGGGGTTAGCAATTTGAAGGGTTTTACCTTATTAAGTGTTATTTTATCTTTAAAAAGGTGCAGAAGTCAATTTTCTTATTTAGGGAAAGTTCTTTTTCGGGATTCATTATTTAGTCATTTTTATTCTTTACGGAAAGTTCCTTTTTTTGTTTAGGATTCTTTGTTTAGGAAAAAATTATTAAGAAAATTTCACTTTGAAATACTAAATTTAGTTGAAACCTTTTTGCTACAACATGAAGGTAATCATAATAACTTTTTTAGGAAAATTAAAAAAATGAAGGATGAAGTCAAAAATATCAAACATGGTGGCATTGCGCAAACTAGCATATTGAATCACTTTTCTAGTTCTTAAATATTATGTAATATATTTTGTAATTTTATGAAATTATTAATTTATACGACAGTCGGGACCGAAATTTTACATTAGGTTTTAAAAAGAAATTATTAATTATTACAATAGAGATATTTATTAATTTTTTACACTGGCCCGAATCGGGACCGGGAATTTTTATTAATATAGAGAGTTTATTAATTTATAGGAGATTAATTTACAGGGGTTCTACTGTAATTGCCACTTTTATACGGTAATAGCTTATTTTGTCATATAACTAGAGATTCTATTTTTATCGTTATGAAATGACAATAATACCCTACAACTAATCATTAATCCATCTAAAGGTAAGGGGTCCCATAGTAGAATAACCTACATTCAACATATGCCTACAAGTCTGCAACACCGTCATAGTTCAGCTAAATTAAAAATAATAATAATAATAAATCGGGGAAGAATCATATTCAAATCAAACCACTTAAATTGTACTAAGAAATTTAATAAATTATTTACATTTATTATATTGGAGAGGAGTCAAGAATCTGAAACCCAATTAGAGATCCCACATGCCTGGGTCAGAGCATGGTCCAATTAAATTCGAACCCTTTCTAATGCTTTTTGTACGGCTGACTCTAATCTCAATTAGTCAATAATCTAATTACCTTTGCCTCCAAATACCAGGCCATTAGCCTGTCTAATCAAATTAAAGTATCTGCCACGTGTCATGTGCTCAGCCCCTTCTTTATTATTTTATTTTGACTAGTGAATATAGTCTACACTCTACGGCTCACCAAACTATAATGAATGTGTCTTTTAATTAAAATCGTATATTTAATTGTACTGAAATTTCAAATCGAATCAAATTAATTATTTATATTAGCTCTTAACAAAGTGGTTGTGTTATTGTCCGTTCGAATCCCACATTTGTTAATTAAAATCCTAAATTTTGTGGAGATTTCTCCCAATAATGATAGTTAAATTACGAACTTTACTTGTAGCGATTGAATCTGGAAGACTCTTGGATGATTGCTGTAAAATTTTGAAATTTCATTTTATACATTTGGGTTATTAGCACCAGTCCCCCTTAAACTTCATGTGAGTTTGCATTTTACCCCATGAACTTTTTTTTAGGCGTTAAACCCTCTAAACTCTCATTTTCTTTGCACTTTGTTCAAAATCCTCACGCCATCCATTTTTCTGTTATGTCAACTTGCACTAAGTTCCCCTGATTATATGTATAATTGCATCAAACCGAAAAAAATATAATAATATAACCCAAGTGCCCCTTTGACAAAATTTCAGAAATCAAAACTTAAAATTTTAAATTAAAATAATGGTTAAATAATAACAAAATTCTAAATTTTTTGATAAAGAAAATTAAATATATAGAAAAATAAAAAAATTAAATTGATTTAACAATTATTTAAATTATATTTTTTATTTAAATATCCCTAAATATAAAATCCAAATGAATTATCATTTAAATTATCTATTTTATTTAAATATCCCTAAATATCACTTGTTCATTTACAATAACAAGGGTATTAATAATGTCAAAAACAAAAATAAAAAATTAAATAATAATAATAACAATATAATAATAATAATAATAATCTTAATATAAATAATAATAATAGTAATATAAAAAAATAATAATTTTTTTTTAAAAGGTAGATATTTAGATTGATCTCCACCATCTATCTCAAATATTCATGGTGCTGATCAAATTATAAAATAATAATAATAATAATAATAAGAAAAATAAATTACAAGAAAATTGAAAAAACAATTTTTTAATTTTTTTTATATTACTATTATTATTATCATCATTAATTTTTATTATATTTTTATTTTATTATTATTATTATTATTTAATTTTTTTTGACATTGTTAATAGCCATGTTATTGTAAATGAATAAGTGATATTTATGAATATTTAAATAAAAAATATAATTTAAATGATAGTTCCCCTTATTATTATTTAAAATTGAAAATAATTTATTATTATTTTTTAATATTTTTTATATTATTATTATTATTATCAATATTATTATTATTATTTAATTATTATTTTTGTTGTTGACATTATTAATACCCTTGTTATTGTAAATGAACAAGTGATATTTAGGAATATTTTAATAATAATAATAATAATAATAATAATAATAATGGTTATTATTATTTAACCATTACTTAGATTTTAAATTTTAAAATTTTATTTGTAAAATTTGGTCCGAGGGGTATTTAGGTTATATTATTATATTGTTTTCGGTTTGATGCAATTATACAAACCGGGGGAGCTTAGTGTAATTTGCCATGACAAAAAAATGGACGGCATTATGATTTTGAACAAAGTGTAAAGAAAATAAGAGTTTGGGGGGTTTAACGCTTTAAAAAAAGTTTATAGGGTAAAATGCAAACACATGTAAAATTTAAGGGAGACTGGTGCTAATAATCCTGTATATTTAGATAAAATTAAAAGTTAATAATGTTTAATCACATCATATTATGTATATTTGATGCAGTTTTCATCAAATCATGTCATATGGCATGAGTGGATAGCCATATTTAATCACATCATGTGCTCTAATTTGAATAGAGAATGTCAAATATAAAAATTTGCAACAACTAACCTGGCTAGTATTTGGCTTAGTAGTTTGACTCTTATACACTTGAACTTGTGAGTTCAAGTTGTATTCATTTTGTGAAAATCTAAATTTATAAACATAAATAATAATAGTAATAATAATAATAATAAAACAATTAAATGCTTTTTAAGATACTATATATATGGATAGTTCTCCTACTAGGTCGTTCTAAATAAATTATAATTTCAGGACGACCAACCATAGCCACATGTTTTAATAAATGACGGATTTTTTTTTTTAACAAGCATTTGAACTTATTAAAATATGTGGCTGTGGTTGGTCGTCCTAAAATTATAATTTCAGACGACCTAATAGGAGAACTATCATATATATATACAGAAATTCTATTATCAGTTCGAATTGACAAAAGTTATATCAGTTCCTTGCATGTGGGCCACTGAATTTAAATACTTTGACTTGGCTGTATGCACTTATCAGTCAAAGTATTTAAATCCAGCGGCCCATATACAAGGAACTGATATAACTTTTGTCAGTTCAAACTGATAATAGAAAGACTATATATATATATATATATATATATATATATATATATACGGATTTTCTATTATCAGTTCGAACTGATAATAAATATATCAGGACGAAAAATGTGAACCACTAGATTTACATACTTTGACTCAAAGTGTATGCACTTGTCAAAACTTCTCCATAATCTGTGGTCCACATTCTTCGTCCTTATATATTTATTGTCAGTTCGAACTGATAATAGAAAGACTGTATATATATATATATATATATATATATATTATGAAATATTGAAATTAAAGAACAATATTTCTTATAAAAACGCTTTTTTTTTTTTTGGTACAAAGGAGGGCATAAAGGAGGGGCAGACTAGAAAGGAGGGGAGAAAGGATAGGATCTGGACGAGGCGCACCCTTTCCAGTCGTCCTGAAAAATCAACCAAATATCCAACGGAGGGGCTTCAAAAATCTGGAGACCAAGCTTCATACCATGCCCCAAACGAGCCATACCATCAACCACTTTGTTTCCTTCCCTGTACACATGAGAAACCAAACAACGCCAGTCCAAATTGATAAGAGCAGAGCAACCACTAGCAATGCTAAACAGGGGGTGGTTAACAGGAATATCTTTGGCAAGTAACTGCACCATACACAAGGAATCAGTCTCTACAAGGACATTACGATAGCCAGAACTCCAAGCCAACGTGAGACCCTCAAATAAACACCACAACTCTGCTTCCAACACATTCCCTCTTCCCTTTTTTAACACAAACCCAGTCAACCAGTTCTTCAAATGGTCTCTCAAAACCCCACCAGCCGTAATCACACCCAAATTGTTGTCGCAGCTGTCATCCACATTAAGCTTCACCCATCCATCAGGGGGAGGAATCCAAGAGATCGAGAGGAGGGAACCCTGCTTACCATTCACAGCCGAAATAGTACCCAGCAAATCTAAACAAAATTGAGAGACATTTGCCAATATAAAAACGCTTTTAAACACGCTACACTTATTACTTTTGTCGTACACATTTGCCAACCAAAGGTAGACAAAAATACACAAATCTAACATATAGTAATATGGATTCAAAGTTCAAACATTAATTATTTTATCTGTTGCAACCTACTTTTTATTTTTATTAGGGATATAATCATTTTCTCCCTTGTAGTTTATTATATTAGACGTTTTGCCCCCTCTAGTTTCAGTAATGACCATTCTCCCCCTTGAAAACCAAATATTAGATATTTTACCCCATAACTGTTAGGAATTCCATTAGTCTAGTACTTTGACAGTCAAAAAATCAGTTAAATGACCTTAGTACCCTTGAACAAATGAGTTATGTCCTCTAATGATAACACTAATTGTTTTTAAAGAAAAAAAAAATCAGAAAAAATAAAATAAAAACTAATAAAGTATTTTAAAAAAACAGAATTGAAAATAAAAAATGAAACAAATTTATTTAAAAAAAAATTAATATAAAGAATTAAATGTAAAAACAAAAAAAATATATTTAAAAAACATTAATATAAAGAATGAAATGTAAAAATAAAAAATTTATTTAAAAAACATTAATATAAAGAATAATAAAATAGTAACATAATATAATTGTAAAAAAATAAAACAGTATTAAAATTTATTTTGAAATATTGAATTTTTTTTAAATAATGAATTTTTTTGTTGCTAATTTTTTTATTTTTTTATTTTCAATTCTGCTTTTTTAAAATACTTTTATTAATTTTTATTTTTTTAATTCTGATTTTTTTTTCTTTAAAAACAATTAGTATAAACAAAAATTATATAAACAGATTTAAATTATTTTACACAAATTATATAACTATATATATACATATAAATCAACAAACCACCGATATTTATCTAGAGTAGCTCAGCTGGTTAGGGCTTATGGCTTTTGATCACAAGGTTGAACTTATGATGCTTTATAAAGGCTGATTAATTACAAACTACAAGATTTGTATACAACTGATAATTAGCAACAAAAAAGGGTGTTGTTGGTTCCTTGACATATATATAAACAAAATTAATTATATTAACTTATCAAAATCTTATCAACTTATGTCTTATATAGTATATATAGTTAGACCCTTAACTATAAGTTTACGCTTGTGGATTATACGATCACTATCATGTTACAGAGACAGAAGCTCTTTATTAGATTCAAATCTCCCTATTCTATTCAATTCATATACACACACATATATATATATATTTGATAGAAACTGAAAGAGATACAATAGCTAAGAACTAGAAACAGGGCCGGGATCCAGCCAAAGATACTCATTCGCAGAGGAGAAGATACTCCTATTCATGCAAACATATATACTATGTAGCAGGGGACATTCAACGTATGTCCGACATTCGTCATCTGTCTCCACGTTACATGTGAGTATTTATTAACGTATCATAAATTTGATCAATGTCTTAACGTAGTAGGGGTAGGACATTTAAGGTGTGACCAACATTCGCCATATGTCTTCACGTTATACGTGAATAAACGTAATTATCGTATCATAAATCTAATCGACCTTTGTTTTAAATACTATGGTTGAACCGTTGCAACTATTAATACTATATATATATATAGAGAGAAATGCTTGACCGGTCAGTATCCAAGGCGGCAATGACGGTTCATGTCTATATATATACTGCAGTTGAACCGATCGCTGACATTAATATTATATATAATCGGCTTGCATTTCAAGAAAGTGGGTGAAATTTTATGCGTTTTAGTGTTAAAAAAACAATGGTTTGCTTTCAGCTTTCTCTTTTGTAGAAAGCAGCTGCTGCAGATCTATTCTATCTTTTCTTTAAATAGAAATACGTAGTATTACCAATCATGTGTTGATGTGAGTGGTTCGGCGCTCTCATCCCTTAAGTAAGGTCGTGGGTTCAACTCCTTTTGTGAACGGAGCTACACATATTGGGAGCACTTTACCCCTTAGTGGGCCGACCCGGTGCGAGTCCGGATTAGTCGGGGTGTGGTCTGGACTGATTGCACCGTATGGTGGATCCGCCCCACCCGGAAACCGGATGGTGTAAACCAAAAAAATACGTAGTATTTCTTTATTTCTATTTTCTAACATCAGAAAATGTATTGGGCACGCTTTATATGTCTCCATAAACCACTTTATACCCTAAAAGGGATGATTATTTTATGTCCAAATCCACCAATCAATAACTAAACTTATGTGCTCCACTAGTAGTAGTAGGGTCACTTTTCTACACTATTATTGGACGACCAAACCAATATCTCTCTATTTTATTTATTTATTAAAATCATCATTATAAAATTCAATTTCTTTTTAGGATACTGCTAATTAATCTTAATCATGTTTTTTTATTTTTTCTAAATAATAAATTAGTATCGAGGACAATTTTTTTATTTTTTTATTTTATATCGCTGTAAAGCGCAAACAGTACATAGACATTCCCTAACAATTTATGTGATGTCCACCTCCCTTCATATTTATGGTTGTGGTTTCGAATCCATCCTTATATCGAACATTTTATAAATATATATAAAAAGTTTTCTATATTATATAAATAGATTTTCGGAACACATAATTTTTGATCTCGACAAGGTTTAACATACCACTAACAGAGTAACCGGATTGTAAAGAGTACATGATTTTTGTACATGGAATTAAGAAACATAAACCGGTCAATACCTTTTTATAAACAATAGACTAATCGAGAAAGTTATGGATTTCGATAAATGAGTCACCCTTGCTTTGCTTAGACAATACTTAAAATACACTTTCGTTGTTAACAAGGAGACTTGTACTCTAATTCATGTTAATTTATTTTGCTATTTTCAATTAACTTTTTAAACTGTACATCTGTTTATAAAACTTCACGTTGTACAAAATATTCGACTTTTCCTAATTACATAAATTAATTTTTAATTAAGAAGTATGAATTTTCTCATTAATTCACAAGTGTGAAAATGTTTATTCTTGTATTGCGAAAAATAAATATTTGGATCACACAAAACTATACCATTTGTTCAAATGTAATACACAACACTTAATTCTCCGGACAAGGTCTCTTGTTGTCATGCAAGAGCATCTCCAATGACAATGTGGTTTGCATTTGAAAAAAAATGGTATATATCAATTTATTATTGGTTTCCTTAAATATACTTTAGAATTGTTGAATAAAATAAAATAGAAGACAAGAGTGGTTGCTGACTGAGCCAACAAGATGGCTATCAAACACTCTTTGAAATTAGAGAGTCATGTTGACAGCTTCTTAAAAAAAGTTGCTACTTCAGCTTGAAGTTGTACTAGAGAGGTTGTATTGGAAATGAATTTTTTAACAAAGTGGCTATTCATTTTACGTGGCATCTAATTTTTTCATAACCCATATTAGCATTGGAGATGTTCTAATTATGACCCATTTGGAAGAGGGAAGAGAGACTCAAACCCATGATTTTTTGCTGTAGGTGGAGAAAAACTTGCATAGGACGGTCTTATTGCCACGTGGTGAGACCGTCCAATGAAAATGCACCATTTACGTTGGAAACATAGAAATGTAATTTCAAAGTTCCACACGGCACACTTTTATTGGACGCGGTCTCATTGCCACGACAATTAGACCGTCCCACGTAAGTCTTTCTCGTGTATGTATGAGGGATATTCCACTAAATCAACCTCAAATTGTCACTAATTAACTAAACCAATTGATTTGAACAATTTGGGAAAAAAGAAGAAGAAGAAGTACAAAATAGAATAAGATAATGCTTCTTAATGTATCAAACTCAATAATGTACGTACGCAGTGTGTACTTAAAATAATAGACACCAAATCTATTTCTAGATCATGTCACATTTTCTATATCAGCAATTACCCTTGGTGGAGGGAAAAAATAAAGAAGAAATAAATTTTTTCTAGGACAAATTACAATAGCAAGGTCGAAAAATGATAACAAATTGCTTTGTTTCAGTTAGACCAGACCATCTCTTCAGACTTCAATATTCCACAGTCAAACAAACGACCTACAGATAAACCAATCCAAACACACACCCCTCTGACAGGAAATTATAATCCCAAACAAGGATAAATTAGGCAGAGAAACTTTTTTTTTTTTTAATCTTTTTATAAAAGGCAACAGCGTCACGCACTCCAAGTGAGGTTTTAGCCAAAGACCTCTCTGTTCATCCAATCCCAACATTATCTATAAAATCTTCAACCCACCGCTATATAATACATTCAATATTCGGTCACCAAAGATACGATATAAAGAATTTTAATACAACGAATTGGTGCACCCATTCATGCTGGTAAAGATATGGACAATTTTTGATGAAGACATTTATCTTTTCGTAATTTATTATATTTTTAGTGGTCGAATATATCACTCAAGAGTATACACGGGAGATTTTCTCTTTACAAACAAGCACATACGAGAAACAGTATAAAAGTATCAATTTCAAGTTTCAACAACAATCACATGCGTTTTTTTTTCATAAAATGCCCGACGCAAAAGGACTGGTCTAGCCCTTTAATATCGAACCAAAACCGAGGGTTTTATCGTCCTTTCACTATCGCTTTTTCCCGATGACGACACCCAGGCTCCAATTGTATATCACTCCAATTTTATAATCCAATCGGCACTTCAAAACCTGCGGTTCCAAATCCCTCTAAAGTACGCCCCAGTGCGCACTGCGCACCTCTGTTACACATGCTTACGTGTCCAAGTACGAAGCTTACGTGTCCAACTACTTCGTACTAAATTTTACGTGTGCTCTCTATATAAAAAGGTGCGCATTCACCTTACTGTGCGTCCGTTAGCTTCTCTCCCTTATTTTATTTTCTTATTTTTCAATTTCCCACCGATTCATCTTCTTAAAATACTCCCTCAAAACTCTAAAATATCTCCCATTTGCTCTCTCTCTCTCTCAATTTTCAATACAAGCGACTCTGCAAATCCTTTTTTTTCTCTCTCTCTGTTTCTTCGGTGAAAAACTCTTATCCAATCTCGCAATTGCTTACGTACTTTATCGGTATACACACACACCTCGCTGAATTCATTATTTGAGAAGCTAGCTTTTCTCTATAGGTTTTACCTGAAAATGTGGAGTTGAAGAGTTCCATCATCAAGTGTGCAGCGAAGCGAGTTTGAAGTTCGAAGATTTCAGTTTTTGTTTTCTTATTATTATCAGTATCATTTAAGATAAAATTTCAGGTTTGGATCAAAAAGACGTTATTGGAAGTCGTTTTTGATTTCGTGTTTCTCGACCGAGCTCGATCGTCTTCGTCGTCATAGTTTCTTCTTCTTCTTCTTCTTCTTCGTTTTTTTTAGAGGTTTGTAGTGTCGTGATCATCAGGTGATTGTTGTTTTGGTGTAAGATGATGAGCTGAACTTGAGAGAGTTAATTACCGTTTGAGTGAGTCGGTACGTGCGTGCAAGTTGAGTGTGCGAGGCTTGTGAAAAAGAGAGAGGAAAAAAGCAAAAAAAGAAAGAAAAAAAATGCCGCATAGAACGACTTACTTCTTCCCCAGGCAATTTCCGGATCGTGGATTCGATGCTTCTTCTTCATCTTCTAATAAGCAATTATTAGAGAATCACGAGAAGAACAGCGTGAAAGAAACTTTTAACGTTGAAAACGACCGAAAGTACTCATCGTCCACAACCTCCAAGAACTATAAAAGTTCAGCTCTATCAGATATCCTCACGAGCAGCGACGAAAAGTTCCAAATCAAAAAGCAGCAATTTAATGCTTTTTGTGACTGGTTGACGGAAAAAAAAAGTGAGCGATCAAGTCATCACGTGAAGGCCAGGTCATCAGCCAGTGACGAAGATCGTGAGCTCTTGCTTCCACCTCCTGATCCGGTACCCGTACCCGCACCAGTACCGGTAACTGAGCCGGTCATTAACGACCGGAATCTTGACCCTCAGGTATCATTGCCGAGGTTATCTAGTGGGAGTAGCTATGCCGGGAGCTTGTTCTCCGGGACCACTTTGGATGGGAATAATTTGTTTTCCGGGACTACTTTGGATGGCAATTTTTCGAGTGATGTCGTCAAGGACACATCGGCACAGTTGTCGACGACGAGACGGGAGGTGGAGGGAGAGGAAGAGCCTAAGGAAAGATTGGCTCAGAAGACGAATGAGAGTTACATGTTGCAGCTCACATTAGCTAGGAGACTTACTTTGCAAGCAAGTCTTGTTGACGAGCCTCTAGCTTTACAGGATTGCGGTGGACTGGAGGTTGCTGATGCCGAAACTGTATCTTACCGTCTTTGGGTATGTTTTTTCTCTGTCGTATTAGATAACACAACGTTATTTTGATAGACATCTAAATATATATACACAATGCATGTTTTTCAGGTTAGTGGTTGCGTGTCATACAGTGATAAGATATCGGATGGGTTTTATAACATTTTGGGGATGAACCCGTATCTCTGGTTGATGTGCAATGATTTGGAGGAAGGAAGGCGGTTGCCATCTTTGATGTCGCTTAAAGATATTGAACCTACTGAAACATCAATGGAGGTGGTTCTTATTGACAGACAAGGTGATTCGCGCTTGAAGGAGCTTGAAGACAAAGCTCAGGAATTGTATTGCGCTTCTGAAAATACCTTAGTGTTGGTGGAGAAACTTGGCCAACTTGTTGCAATCTGTATGGGGTAGGTTTTGAATGTCCTTCCTTATTTATGATCACTTGAATCTTTTATGCTTTTCCAGCATTTAATTTGTTTAATTCTCAGAGGAACTTTTCCGGTGGAGCAAGGCGACCTCCACAAGCGATGGAAAGTGGTTAGCAAGAGATTGAGAAAATTCCGGAAGTGCATTGTGCTCCCTATAGGAAGCCTATCTATGGGACTTTGCAGGCACCGTGCAATTCTATTCAAGGTAACGAAAACAAAATTCGTTTAACTCTTTTTTCAATTATAGTCTATCTTCTACGAGCTTATTTATTCATTTTGTTTCTGATTTAAGAGTTGTCGGTTCTGGAAAACTATAGTTGTGCTGAGGTTGAATGATTTTTGGCATGATGATTTTTGGATGAGTTCAGGATGATGATTTTTGGCATTGGTTGTTTCTAAGTCTAGATCTGTTATCTTTAGTGTTCTTGAAATTAAGGATAGTGCATCTGTTCAACATGTGAATATTTATCTTTTTCCTTGAACCCAATGGCTAGTTTCAAAATATGATATCCTGCTGGCAGTGAATCAATTATTTAGAAAATCATGTTTCTCGAATTCACATGTCAAAATAGTATATATAAGACTATTGAAAGCATAAATGAAGCTGTTAACAGGGGGATTGGTATTACATGTCAATGCAACTGAACTGGAAGCATAGAGTGGCAACCACATTCTATTTTGAGCTGTCTATTGGGAATTAAAGATCAGTCAAGCCGAGTATTACTAGTCTTTTGAGTTGTAAGGCTATTCAACACCCGTTCTCATTAACACATAAACATACAAATATCAAAATCTAACACTGCATGTCTATTAAGATTTCTATCCTCTGGAGGTAAAATTTGCCATGTTGAATTGAATATTCATGTGACAATTCATAATTTATATGGGTTGTTTACAAGATATAAGGAATATCATGAATCTTTGTTTGTTCCGTATGAAACATGTTTGTTTTGTTGAAACAGGTGTTGTATGTAACTTAAACTTTATTTATTGGATGAGAATTTTTTTTACTGCATATAATAAATAATGAGCAGTCTCACAAAGAAAGAGTTACATGCTCATGTAAGTGAGTTGAGAAGGTTCTGTAATGACTTTGATTGTCCTGATATTCTATCAAATATAATTTAGACGAGAACGTAATATTCCAAGTTTATGGTGAAGTACTTTAAATCACTTATTGGCAATGTATTATGTAAATAATTAAGTGCATAAAAATTTCTCTTTCTCTGTAGTAGACATGCATGCGCATATGTGTAAGAAAGATCTGATCATCCATAAAATGCAGATATAATGAGTTCTATGATTTGAAAAAACAAACTTGATCATGTTTTTAGAGTTGTTCAGTAACTGGTTATGTGTTTCACCTGTGCAGAAATTGGCAGATTATATAGGTTTGCCATGTCGGATAGCTCATGGTTGCAAGTATTGTGAAGCAGACCACAGATCATCTTGCCTTGTCAAAATTGAAGATGATAGACAATCATTAAGGTTGAATAATTAATGGTTCTTATATATATTCCTGCCTAACTGATTTTGTTTGTTTGTTTATTTATTGTGATGTTGGGTTCATTTCACATAATCACTAACAAGTTTCTATGACATATCTCAAACCATGCTCTGTTTAAAACCTCATGTTGTTGCTAGTACGCTTACTGGTTTGTTAACGTTGCAATCATGGAGAATTTAAAAAAAAAAGACATAATCAGATAACCAACTTGAAATTTGATAAAAGATAAAATCAATGTTTGTATCTTAGTTTTATCATGTTTGGGTAGTAAATCTTTTTCATATTATGTTTATTGTCCTATCATGATAGAAATTGAATCATATGATATCCAGCAAACACCTAAAATGGTTGCTAAATCCTAACACAAGTTGACAGTGGAAAAAAAGAAAGAAAAAAAAAAATGTGTAACAAGTGTCATGAGAATTGAGTAAGTTCCTTAGGATTGTTGGATGTGGCACTGAATTGTAAACCATACCAAAGAAAGATGTTTTTTGGTTTAAATCCTAAAACTAAATTAATGAGAAGTAACTAAGTAAGATATTAAAAAGGAAACAGAGATCCTTTATACTGTTTTTTCTCGTGTTAAGTATGGACTATGATGTTACAGCAGTTCTATTATATGAAAACCTAAAATGTAAAATTTACAATGCGAAATAAAACTGAAACCCTAGAAATCATGGTGGACTATCGATCCTGTTTATGGTTTCATGGATTCTAGAATTATATGAAGGTCTCAAATATTCTCTGACTTTGTACTCTTTATCTTTTTTTTTTTTTTTTTTTTTTTTTTTGGTTTCTTATTTATTTATGTATGCTTTTCTCACCAGGGAATATGTAGTTGATCTGGTCGGGGAACCTGGAAATGTCCACCGTCCAGATTCGTCAATCAATGGAGGATTAGTTTCTTCAATTCCTTCACCATTTCAAATTTCCCATCTTAAAGAATTCCAGCAACCATATACGGATAATGCATCAATTACAGACTCGATGCACTCTACTACTTTCCCCGAAAATCCTCTGTATTCAGGTATGCAACATTTTGTATACATTGGAAGATTTTTTTCCTGATGGTACATGCATTAATTATGAAAAAAAATGGTTGAATGAACTGGGCTGGAGGGAATCATCAGAGTTATGACAGTCTCTGAGATGTTTGCATTCAGATAATTCATAATTTAAGTCTCCACGTGGGAGCAGAAGATGTTTACATTTTTTTTTGGGATACTAGTGGTGAATAGCAAACATGCAAACTGATGATTCTTATAATTCCTGCTTCTATTGGATGACATATGGAGTTACTGTGGTTGATGATGGAGATTGTTCACCTCTTCTATGTAAAATTGACAAGCATGCTTGAAGCTCTCAGATGGCTTTGAATCTCTTTTCTTGTTTTTATCTACGAATTTGTTGAGTCACAGGAGTTATCTTCCAAATTATGACAACCCTGCTTATGTGAGTCTCAAACTGGGTTCTATCTCTTGCAGGCAGCGAGGAAGAAAATCAACAGTTGAAGGATACTGATATATTTGAAAATCCCAAGAGTTCCATCTATGCTCCAGTTGATCAACATAGTCTTGAAGAGGAATCGTCTCTGGCGGCTTTGAAACTGGAAGGGAAATCTGATACTTTGGATGTTGCTGCAGGGGCATCGATACACGAATCTAGAGTTGGTGATGAAAATATTGTTCTTCAAAACACTTGCAAAAATGAGATTGTTGTCTCTGGAAGTTCATTTAAAAAAAAGGTTGGCAAACCACCTAAAGGAAACTTGTCCTCCCAGCTTGAGGAGGAGGAAGAGAGTAAGGTTGTGAAACGAGGAAAATTTCCAGCTGCAACTAATCAGAGATATTTGAATCTTGAACCTTCTCTTGCAATGGACTGGCTTGAGATTTCATGGGATGAGTTGCATATCAAGGAGCGTGTTGGTGCAGGTACTTCCTCATTTTTACCCAATATTGCTTATGACTTGCTTTTTTGAAGAATACAAATCTTACTCATGTTTTGAGAAGCAATCGTGCACAGCATTACGATCTTTTTTTTTTTTTTTCCTTGCAGGCTCATTTGGGACAGTGCATCGTGCAGAATGGCATGGATCGGTTAGTATTTTGTACCTTTTGACTTGATTTCTTATGTCCAAATCTGTAGAAGATCACTTAATTTGTGTTTTTGTTGCGGAATGCAATTACTATGCTGCATTTATGATTATTTGGTACTGACTGAGAATATTAGCTTGTTGATTTTCTATATTGCGTTATCTATTACTGCAAATGATAGAGTCAGTATCATTTTTCAAATCCATTTAGTGCCTCGGCCTAGAAATGCTCTAGGAGTTTTAATCAAGAAGTTGAAACTTTGTTAAATCTGTAAACTGTTGAGAATCTCTTGCATTCTCTATTCCAACACGCAGGATTAAATTGGTGAATAAGTTCCTTGTGAACTGCTGTGTTTATAAGTTTTTTTTTTCTTGTTTCCTATCAAAAAAATAAATAAATTGACAAACATGATTTTGTGGCAGAGGAGCTAATCCTAATAATCATAGATTAAATTGAAAATTTGGACTGTTATTTCCGCAGTTTTGTTGCTTAACCTTTTACCAGGGTAATCAGAGTTCAATTCTAGATCTACGAGGTAAGTAGTTGACTAGTTACTTTGAATAAAAACAGTCATAATCTGGTCCAATTGAGGATGAATATGGCATATGGATCTCAGGGATTTCCTTGCAACATTTCAATTTATTAATTGTTCAGAATTGAATTATGACTGGAATATCAAAATGCATGATATGTAACCTATAAATGGGGAGGGTATCTACTATCTGTATTCTGTATGTAGTTTTTCTGTTTTTTGCAATTAGCATATTAACCAAGGTGTCTATGTGGATGTATGAAAAATACTATGAAACACAAACATCTCGATTCTTTCCATGTGAAATCTCCACCTTGCACAATGTCGTGAAATTAATAATTTAATTTATGGATGTTTTCTTGTTACACTGCTTTCTTGACTTCATAGTATATTTAAACCTCTCATAATGCAGGACGTTGCAGTAAAGGTTTTAACAGTTCAAGATTTTCAGGAAGACAAGTTGAAGGAGTTTTTAAGAGAGGTATGTACTTTTAAACCTAGGTGAAGAGAGTTGTCTAAGGTACTCAATTTAAACCTCTCTTCATTATTCATCACATCATGCAAGCTTTGTCTACTATCTAGGTTTGTGTGCGTGTCTGTGTCCGCTATCCTATTATATCTGCATATCTTGTCCAGTTTTCGTTTCTTCTTCTCTTTTGGTCCGGAATTGTATTATTTAGAGGGTTCAATTTTGATGGACATCAAAAGGAAAACTGTTGGTATTTTTCTCGCAGTGCTTACATATCTCTGGTAGCTTGGGCTTCTTGCTATCTATAGTCATGCAATGTAATTTACTCAAGTTTGGATTAATATGATTGAAACATCAAATGCCATTTGTAAAGCATTCAATCCATAGTCTATGTGTCTGATAATCTTGTGTATTAAAATGTGCAATATGTATTTACACACATGCTTGTAAATTTTATGTTGCGAAAAACATTGCTTGTCAATAGTTCATTTTATTTCGAGTGACTTTCTCAATAATGTGATTCTCTATGGCTATAGCTTGAGTTGTATTTTACATTTTTCTTTAGGTCGCGATAATGAAACGTGTCCGCCATCCAAATGTGGTTCTTTTCATGGGTGCAGTTACAAAACGTCCTCATCTATCAATTGTGACAGAGTATCTGCCAAGGTAAATAATCTACGTGCTTTGCATGGTAATTGATTCAATATTTTATCTGTGACCAAACTGTTGAAGATTCTTGGCTTGTGGAGCAGGGGTAGTCTATACCGTCTTATACACAAGCCAGCTTCTGGGGAACTGGTGGATCAAAGGAGGCGGTTACGCATGGCATTAGATGTGGTCTGTAATAGTAGTTATCATAGTTTACTCATAATTTATCTGCTCATAATGTTCTGTGAGGAAATATTAACTTTGGGTGTTGGAAACAGGCCAAGGGGATCAATTATCTTCATAATCTATGCCCGCCTATACTTCATTGGGACCTTAAATCTCCAAATTTGTTGGTGGATAAAAATTGGACAGTGAAGGTACATGATTATCTTCTTCTTTTTTCCTTCTGAATTTCTGCAAGATTTTGCCTGCTGGCTTTTCAGATATATGATGTTATCATAAATTTTATGTTTTTTAGGTGTGTGATTTTGGGTTGTCAAGATTTAAAGCAAATACGTTCATATCATCCAAATCTGTTGCTGGGACTGTGAGTCTCTCTCTTTCTCTCTATGAATGTTAACTGATGATTGAATGTGTTTGAGAGGGGCAGGTATCTAATCCACTTGTGAGATGGATTAATATTTGCCTTCTCTATTTAATCCTCCTTTGATAACAATCCCTTACAACAAGTACATATTGTGGTGTTAGTTGCAGTGGTTCGAATGTATGAACTATCTTGATATCAAGTATTTCGGTTTCATAGCCCCAGAGTGAGGGGTAATGACTTATGACTGCTATTTTGGCGTTGGTTACTTGCTGTATAGATATCTAACAAGTAAATGGCCATGTCTTTGGGACACAGGTACTTGATTAATCATTTGCCTTTAATAGGTCCTTGGCAGCTATAATCCAAATGTCTCAAAGCAATTTGACTTCGAACAATATACTGAGTACTGACACTTTAGCTAGAAGATACTACAAGTTTTTCCTAGACGAAGTTCATTACTGGTCTTTTCTGTTATTTAAGTGGTCAGATCATTAAATGTTTGATGATAACAAGCTTGCTTTTGGAACCAATTATAACTGGAGTGAAAACAAGAGGTCAAGGGGTTTGCTGTTAATGATAAAATTTCATTTTATCTAGCTCATAAAATAAAAAACTTGGAACTGGGAAGGGTTTTTTTCACTTGTCTGAAATGAACACACCCCAAAACTTGTCTGGAGTTATCTTGTGAAGGGAGACAATCTCAATTTATCACTATTCAACCTTTTGCTATTTCTTTTTCAATGATTGTGAATGTTTTCCATTGTCCACTCTTGGATAGGCTCATTTCCCGTAATATCTTGCTGGTTGAAATTTTCCTTCGCAGCACATCGATCAACATGTAACTCTCTGTTGCTTTTATTTTCAGCCTGAGTGGATGGCTCCTGAATTTCTTCGTGGAGAGCCTTCAAATGAGAAGTCCGATGTTTACAGCTTTGGAGTGATACTTTGGGAGCTTGTGACAATGCAACAACCTTGGAACGGACTTAGTCCAGCCCAGGTATGATAAAAATGATTATTAATAATCTGTATCGCAATGCCTTTGAATTAAGCTTCTCATACTGTCATTTTTTAGTCAAAAGTTCTTATTTTCTCAATGCACAGCTTTTTGTTTCTCTCTTTTTTTTTTTTGGTTATCATGACACATTTAATGAACAAATTTGCAGGTAGTCGGTGCCGTTGCTTTCCAAAATAGAAAGCTTACTATCCCACCGAATACCTCACCAGTATTGGCTTCTATCATGGAATCTTGCTGGGCCGAGTAAGTGAACTTAACTTCTTTAGATAAATTTCATCTTCTAGATTCGAGTTTTGAATTTTTATTTTTGAAACCTCCCCTGAGATTCTGGATTTATACACCTCTCTTAAAAACCATAAAAAGACCTCCTTTGAAGTTCACAGTCAGTTATCAGGAACATCATGCAGAAGAGCTTTTTACTTCAATTTACATAAGAATGCATAACATTTTGTCTTTGTACTTGGAGTATGTAGAGTTCTGATAGAGTTACTTATTATCAATTGGCAGTGATCCGGCTCAGCGCCCATCTTTTGCGAATATAGTAGATTCGATAAAGAAGTTGCTCAAGTCTCCAGGCCAGTTGATACAAATGGGTGGACAATAAAAACGCAGCTGAGTTGGGAAATTTAAATAACCCAAAATAGCTGTAAACCCATAGTAGCTAGTTATATGTTATACTAACAGAACCGTTCAGGTTCAGGTTCAGGTTCCAGGCAAGTGTAGATGTTGTTACTTATCTAATCCAAAGTCCCAAATTTGGAAGGCAGCGATACCTTTAAAGCTGAAAGCCTGTAAGTTAAAAATGCAGAGTGTGTTCTGTGTTTGTATAGGTTTTTTCGTTGTTGGGGGTAGCCTTCTTATCCGAAATATTTAGAAATTCGGAATCTACAACCACTACTGATATTCCATTATCTGTGGAATGTAATCAGTATTATTATATCCCTTCATCAAAGTTGTTACTTCTTAGGCTGTTAAAACAAATTGAGTCACAAATGCAAATAATCTACAAATAGAAAGAGGAGCCACTTCTCTTCTCTTTGTGGGCTGTTTTCTTATATTTATTATAATTTTATATTTCATTTTCTTGAGCTCTTCACTCTTAGAAACAAAAACAAAAACGAACTGAAAAATAGCAGCAGGACAACCCCTAATTTTTTTTTGACATTCAAAATATTAATTTCAATTATTTTATTAATTTTAAATAACTAGCAAAAATGGCCTATTTTAGGGGGTCAATTGCAAATGTGCCCTAAAATCAAAATCAATTGCAAAACTACTGTATTTTCCCCAAAATGCCCTCACTCATAATTACACCACATTAATTAACTTTATTTATTACTTTTACCAACCATTTACTAATCAACTTATCAAACAAATGAATTAAACATTATCTAACCCTTTTCTTAAACTATAACGCTTTGTTCCCCACACTTTTCTTTTTCAATTTTAGGTTTTAAAAACATTAGATAATAATATTATATAAAATGGTTTGAAGGTAACTATTTCATTTTAATTTTATTTTTTAAACCTCATAATCCTTATATTGATGGAATTCACATATATCCTTGAATTTTGGTTTTAATTCCAACGGAGATTGAATCACCATGAAAAATGAGCGTCGGGACCCGAGACATTTTTCATTTTTATCTCGGGAAAGGGTGACAAGTTATTTTTCATGGCTTCGAAGCCATGAAAAAAAGCTTCGGGTCAAGGTGACCCAACATTAAGTCACCCTGTCCCGAGGCAAAAAAAGTGCCTCGGGACAGGGTGATCCGATACTGGGTGATCTTGTCCCAAAGCTTTTTACCATGGCTTTGAAGCCATGAAAAAAAGCTTCGGGTCACCTTGTCCTAAAGGTTTTTTTTTTCTCCCAAATTTCATTAACTTTGTTCAAATTTCACACAATTTCTACAATAATTCTCTTAAATCATACCAATCTAACTCAAAAATTGAAAACCCATTTTTTAATTTCAACTCACAACCATAAACCTAAATGTTAGGGTTCAAATTAAAACTCAAAATAATTCAAATTAAAACTCACAATTATTTAGATTTGCAGTGGCGAAATTTTGGGGTGGGATTCGGGATGGGTGGACAGGAGGTTTGGGAGGTTAGTGCATTGGAGAGTGAAAATGAGAACTTCTCCTTACAATCCATAAATTATCTGTTTACACTCTATTTTAATTTTTTTTATAAATGACAATTTTAACCTGAATTAAAATTACTAATCAGGACAAAAAATTCTAAGGACACTCTAGCCTAGTATTTTTTTTTTAGAAAACAATGTTTTTTTTTCCTCTTTTGAGTTTTTTTTTTCCTTATCACTGTTTTACAAAAGAATGAAAAGTTCTATACAAGTGCAAAAGTGAAAAATGATGAAAATAATGAAAGAAAAAAAAAATGTATTTTACTGTCCTTGTTTTCATTTTCAACTTAAATTTTCAATGTGTTATATTTGGTTTCAATTTGCAGGTGAAGGTTCTGGCTGAATCCCAGCCTGGAGTTGTTCTCCTTGTTGTAATGTTGTCTTTTTTCAATCAAAAAAAAAAAAAAAAATTACAGGTGAAGGGTAGTATTACTGCATCTGATACCATCACAATTTTCCTTTTCAACCATCACTGGACTTCTTGATTGCCAGGTCTCTAAACGGTGGTTGTCTTCCTAAAATATGCCACAACTTTATTTCTATATATTGTCTAATTCTCTTTAATTTCTTTTCCCATTTTACTATATTATTTCACAAAATTCCAACAAATTTGCAGTAAGAAACGGAAACCTGCTGGAGGCCAATTGTGAGTAGAATCAGTTTTTTGTAATTTACTTACTTGACCCAATAATTCCAGCGTACTATAAACACATTTAATTTTTAACCAAATATGATACTTATTTGAGGCCGGATATCTGGTTGCTTCCAAATATAATATTGTATTGATCTCATCAACAATGTCTTTCGTTCTTACCACTCACATCAGTACACATATAATTTTTAACCAATTATCCAAATCTACAAAATAAAAAATGAGTCCATTGTATGAGTTGTGCCAATATTGTCATTGTGGACTAAAGAGATCAAATTCAAACTACTAGTTTTTTTTTTTTTTTTTTTCCTATATGTTAATATTAAAATAAAAAATAAAAAATAATAATGGGTAATATTAAAATAAAATGGAGTGTCTTTGGAAATTTAATTTTATTTACAAATTTAATTTTAAAAATAGAGTGTCTTTAGAATAGGAGTGTCAAAAGATAAAAAGGAAAATTTTGGAACAAAATGAAATGCCTTTAAAATTTTTTTAAATTAAAATTTTTAGAATGAATTGTCTTTAGAAAAGAAGTGTAAAAAGAAAAAAATGGATTGTAAAAAGAAGCTTTCAGTGAAAAGGTTTTTTTTTTACTAAAGGGTATTGAGGTCATTTCAGGGTATTTTTACAATTGATTTTGATTTAGGGTAGATTTGCAATTACCCCCTAAAATAGGGCATTTTTACTGAAAAGTGAAAACCCAAAATAAAACTGAAAATATTAAAATATAACGGCGGCGCAGGCCTGAGGATGAGACAATGAAAATTTCGCGTCCAATTACATAGAAGATAGACCATACCGCTCTACTTAGGTGAGAGAACAGGGTGCTTCATTATCTGTTTAGTCAATTAATCCCACCCCCACCTTTCACTGTTCCACAACAACTATCTCTCTCTCTTAATAAAAATCCGATCAAAATCAAAAACCCCAAAATTCACCGATCCACCGACGCAAAATATGTGGACCGATATTCTTCTACAAGCTGGTTTGATACTGGTAACAGTGTTCATGTTCTTAGCTATGCACGACATCCCCCAGAAACTCTTAAACAAGTTGCGGTACCGGAACCGAGCCGATCTCCAGGCCAAGCGCCACTTCGTCATCGGCGCTCAGTACTTAGCTCAAGCCAGATCTTCCAAGTCCCGATCCTCCTCCGCCACTCTAGCTAAGCAAGCCGAATCTGAAGCCGACAAAGCCGTCTCTCTCGACCCCAAGGACGCCGCCGCTTACATCTTGAGATCAATTGCTCTCGATATCCAGGGTTTCAAGACCTCCGCTCTCGACTCGCTGGACATAGCGCTCTCGAATCCTGCCGTCAAGACTCTGTCCGAGACAGAGAAAGGCGATGCGTTGTTCAAGAGAGCGGAGCTGAAGATGTCGATGAGTCGGCGTGGTAGAGTCGACTCGGCGATGGAGGATCTGAGTGATGCTGTGAAGATGAGTCCTGAGAATGCGAAAGCGTTTTGTTTGCTTGGGGAGTGTTACGAGATTAAGAAGTTGAGTGAAGAAGCGAAGATGGCTTTTGAAGCGGCTTTGAAGATAGACTCTAATTCGGCCGCCGCTAAAGCCGCCCTCGATCGTATCGGGTCGTCGTCGAAGTAGCCAAAACGGCTGCGCTTTTGTATTTCCAGGTTGGAGATTAGTTTCATATTATCTGGGTTTCTAATGACATTGATCATAACTGATTGTGAAATTGAACACAGAGTTTTCCAATTTGATGATTAAAATGTTAAAACAATTTGCAACAGCCAACAGCAGACAAACGATATAAATTAGCCAGTTATTTGTCATTGTTTCATTGTTGTGAGCAAATTACCAAAACAAGATGTTGAATTTGAATTCCAAGTTTCCTACATAACAAGTGATGCTGTTTAAGTGTTTAACACTTCTCCTTCATCAATCATCTGAAAATGGTTCACGAGATCATGTCCAAACCAAATAATAACATGTCAAATGGATTGATTTTCAGACCTATTAAGTTAACGGATTGTGTTTGAATTGACCCAATTCATTATCAAATAAACATGATTCGATTGTGAAATTTAGAAAGATTAGGTTGCATTGCATATTTGCATGTAGCAGTTCTCTGATGAGACCACCAAAGTCCAAAGAGAGCCCAAGCAAGCGAGAGTTGATAAGCTGACAAAAGTATTCTCCATGTAAAACAACTTCAACTTCATTTTGTTTGAGATTGACCCCGTCCGTATTTTAATCGAATTGAGTTATATTTTGATTCTAGCGATGAAATGTTCCGATAAACAAGAGCTGCATCCAGCATCATTAAAAGTGCACCTAATCAAACTACTTCCTCCCATAAGTTGGACACAGAGACAATAAAATGCTTTCTTTGGTAATTAAAGACTATTTATCAAGTTTATTTGTAAATTTCATTTTATTTTTAAGTATAAATTTAAGATCTACGGAAGAATAATACGACTTCAATCCACGACCTCAATGTGTGAGTGTGTAGAGCTTACCACTAAATCATCTTTAACTTATAACGTTTTCTCCCCAACACTCCAATAGTCCAATATATCTATAACTTTTTTGTTGTTGCTGCTGTTGTTGGAAAGGCAGTATACCTATAACTTTATTTCAATTATATAAACCACACAATTGAAATATTTTAATATAGAAAAAATATCTCTAAAAATCAAAGAAAACATATAAGAAACAAAAGTTCCTACCTGAAATATTTATTAAGCTCTTCTACTTTTTTATGATTTTATCTCTAAAATAAAAATGATTTAATTAAAAAAAAAAAAAAAAAAAAAGGGTCTGGATTTTACATCAAATTAAACAAGTATAATATTGAACATCTAAATAAATAAATAAATAGTAATTTCTAAATTTTCAAGAGGTTTGAATAAAATTTTTTAAAACATTCATTTTTTTTTTTCCTGAATTTTTCTATTAAAACACGTATAATTTTGAACATCTAAATCAATAATATATATAAATACTAATTTCTAAATTCTCAAAGGGTTTGATTAAATACTTATAAAACATTCATTTTAACATGATCTGAACATTTTGTCAAAAAAAAAACAAAAACAAAACATGATCTGAACATCACATTGAGAACATATGTACCGTTACATAAAAAAAATTTGAAATCAAACATGTTTACTCATGTAGTCATGTATGAACATTTCAATCACACACGTTCTATAAGCTCATGTCATATATAATACCTTAGCATTTGTTGACGGTGATTTTTGGATTCCGAAAATAACCACGCGTCCAACAACGTTAACATGATTAACAATTATATTGTAAGGTAAAAATGTATAACTTAATCATGCAAAACACAAAGTTTTACGTGGAAAACCCTAAAAGGAAAAAACCACGGTCAAACCACGGTTACCGGAGACAACGAGGGAAAGATTTCACTATGTAAAAATGGATTACACACTCTATCTCTCTTGCACTCTTGCCACTATATGCGTTTTTCACATCTCGTACATAATGGTATTTGAGGTCTATTTATACATGCATAGAACCCTAATTCTTAATGTACAAGTAAGGAAAGTTGACGAGATTTAGTAGGACTCTAACTTGTTGGAGTTGTGTTTACCTTCTTTCCTGTTTTGTATACTCTGTGATTTTAATGAACTAGATTCCCAGTTGAACTGGGGCTCTAATATCTTTAAGAAAGTTTGTTTCCTTATCGGAGTTTACTTCATGGTTCCTTGTTTGGGTAATACTCTTTCTCTGCGTATTTGAGTCGTAGTTATCTTGGACTTAACATCTTCCACATATCGCTGGCCGACCGGTTATCTAACTCGATCGAGTCTCATTAGCCCGATCTGTTACTCAACCCCAACCAATGTATCTTTTATTCGGTCAGTTGTCTAACCCGACTAGGTTTCTTTACCTGATTAGCTAGCTGAACCCGATCGGGTTATCTCTACCCGATCGATCTGATGAACTTGGTCAGGTTATCTTTACCCAATCGATCGGATAAACCTGACTGGATCTCGTTGGGACTTAAAGTCAATTATTGGTCAACTAAAATTGATCTCGTCTAACTGACTTTGGTGACGTGGCATACATGATCACCGTTTTCTCTGGTAATGATGTTGACCTATCAGTCCTTCACATTTTACCAATAACAATACCCCCTTAAATATTTGAACCGAGTGCCTCATTCGGTTTTTAAAAAAGATTCGCTCGGTGAGATATATTTAATTATATCTTTAAATTTTGTTTTTAGCTCATTAATGTTGGTCTTGTATTAACAGCTAAGCATTCAATTTCAGCCACGACATTCGTTTTGTAAAATGATTTGACATGATGATTGGACTTGCGGCAGCTAGTCCTACTCTTTGGGCGACATCTGTCGAACCTTTAGTGGGAGTGTGGGCGGCAATTTTCGGAGATCGTGCACCAACCCCCACTCACACGTACGTTTTTCCCAGACGTGGGATGACGTCAACGCCATCAATAAAATTTGAAAACTCCTCATTTTCCCTCTACTTCAAACTTTTCACGCAATTTTTCCTTTTTGAAAAACAAACCCTAACTCTTAATCTCTCAAAGTCTTTTTCGAAGTTCCTGTTTTTGTCATTTATCGAAACCCAGATTTTCTATCAAGATCAACGTTTTCTCCTCCGCTTTATTTCGCGACAACATGTTAGTTTTCATGGAACCCCGCACTTGTCATCATTTTGTTGAGTTATTGTGTCAGGCTATTTAGATTGGTAATAAAGAAATTGCTGATAGGATTGAGTCAATACTAAGAAGTCATTCACAAGTTTTCACTCCTCAAACCCAACCTATTGCTCTTAATGTCGACTATACTTTTGCGCAACCTGAGTTTGATTATGCTAATACTAATCCCACATTCTTCTGTCAAAACTTGCTCAAAAATGACGAGATCAGCGTGTACTGGTTAGGGTAGCAAACCAACTGCTAGAACTTCTTCTCCGATCGACCTAAAGATCCCATCGCAGACTGTTCGGTTAGAGGATGTTGATAAAAGGCATCTGGCACACTTGCTGAGATTTTATGCTACTCAACCTTCTGCCTTTGATATCGAGGTTAATGCGGTCACTGATCAGAAAATCGAAGAGTACATGAAGCGGTTTGATATCCCTCGTTCGGTCCATCTTTTTCGCGACGAGAGGCGAGCTATCTGGAATCCACCTTCGGGCCCTGTCGCTATATATGGGGCCATGCTTACCTCAGGAGTTACTCTACCCATTCATCCTTACATTGCCAGATTTTTGGCAGACGTCAAGATTGTACCTGCCAAGCTGACCCCCACTCATACAAGATCTTGGTTTGTTTGTGGCAGTTATGGAAGAAAATCGGTGTGAAGAATCCACCAACTCCTAGGGAAATCCATCATACAGTACATTTTAACATTTTAACAAACATATAGTACATTTATCTTTTGATCATAATATTAACCATTTTTTAAATGTGGAAATGGTGGGAAATGTCACCCTTTTTAACTGATTTGGTGACTTTGTCAGTACTTTAATAAGTTAAGTTTAAAAGACACTAATTATGGTGAACTACCAAAATTGCCCTTAGTTCTTTATTTATGTTATTCTGTTTATACTTTTCTCTCTCCACACTTCAAAAAAAAAAAAACGAGACTTTCTCTCTCCACAGTGACTCTCTCTCTGTTTATAGAAATAAAAGTTCAAGGTTAGATCGGCTTTCTTCTTCAACTTATAAAACATTTGGACGTGCTTCAGTACAACAATGTAATATTTCTAGTAAATACTTCTGTTAATTTGTTCATATTTTCATTTGTTTATATAGAAAACTGTTATATCTTTTGTTGGATCTCTGAGACTTTTGTTGCCTTGACCGAGCCTTTTCTGAGTCTTTTCCTACCTTCACCGAGACTTTTCCTTGCCTTTGAAATAAATAAGTATCGAGCCTTTTATAGAAATTTCCGAGCATTTTGTTGCCTTGACCGAGCCTTTTCCGAGCTTTTTCTTGCCTTCACCGAGACTTTTCCTTGCCTTTGAAATGAATAAGTATCGAGCCTTTTATAGAAATTTCTGAGCCTTTTCTTGCCTTCACCAAGCCTTTTCTGAGCCTTTTCCGAGCCTTTTCTTCCCTTCACCGAGACTTTTCCTTGCCTTTGAAATGAATAAGTATCGAGCCTTTTATAGAAATTTTTGAGCCTTTTCTTGCCTTGACCGAGCCTTTTCCGAGCCTTCACCGAGACTTTTCCTTGCCTTTGAAATGAATAGGTATCGAGCCTTTTATAGAAATTTCCGAGCCTTTTCTTACCTTGACCGAGCCTTTTCTTTCCTTCACCGAGACTTTTCCTTGCCTTTGAAATGAATAAGTGTCGAGCCTTTTAGAGAAATTTCCGAGACTTTTGAAGTCTTCTCCGAGCCTTTTCAATATCCTCACCCGAGCATTTGTAAATGTAAGATGTGAAAATATTTTTTTATCCTGTGTTTTTATTAATGGTTTGTGATGAATAATTTGATAGCATCATGAATCGGGTTAGGATTGTAATATCTTACAACGGTTGATGGGAGCAGTTTCCCAACGGAAGTCAAAGGTTTATTGGATCCGATAACCGGGGAATGTATGTGTCAAAGAATATGACTTACGAAGAATTGTTGGCGATCGTGCATACCATTGTGAAATATGATGAAAACAAATTCACTGTTGATCTGTCATCAATATCAATCGTTCCTGGCAGTACATGTCGCACATTGATAAGGAATGACGACGATGTCCAGTTTATGCTGGGGAAGATCGAGTGATCCCACTAGTATGTGTCAGTGTAATTGAGAGGACAGTTGGAGATATGATAGGGAATGATAATCCTCGTCCTGAAAATACCCAACAGTTTGGATCCTTTAGCGGTAGCAACCAAGGGTTCACCCAAAGGAGTGCCACCGAAGGTGGGGAAAACATGTGTGGTATCCCACCGGTAATGGTCGACCATACAGATGTAGTTGAACCTCAAATTGTTGATGTGTTTGGTTGTCGAATTGAGCAGTAAAATGAGCATTACAATAGGCATTACAATGAGCAATACAATGAGCAGAACAATTGCCCGAACCATGACGTGGATAATGATGCAAATAATGAACAGGTTGATGATCTGCAAAACGTGGATGAAGAGCCTGAACAAATTCAAACACATGGTAGACATGTACAAGGAGTTAGTTGCAATGCACCAGATATGGCTAGGACTTCCGAGGTCTGGTATAACGTAACAACATCTGATTCTGATAATGTGACAACGTGGGTTATTCCCGGAGCAGATGCATACTCGTTTGGTACTGGTACAAGCAGCACCTTCGCATCGTAAGAACCTAGAACCATGATTTATAAAGGTCAATTTTTTCCGAGTAAAAAGGATTTGAAAAGGCTAGTTAGCCATTTTTCAATGCGGCAGAACTTTGAATGGAAGGTGAAAAGGTCGAATAAGACAACTTTACATCTGGTCTACATCATTGACGACTGTACGTGGAAATTAAGAGCGGTGAGGAGAGCTGAAGGGACTTACTTTCAAGTCAGAAGTTTTGTCAACGAACACAGTTGTCCGTTGGAGGAGATTCACCGTCGGCACCGACAAGCTAGTGTAGTCACAATCGGAGAAGTCGTTGCACCTAGACTTCAGCAACATGATGGTCGTCTCATGCATCCCAAGGACATAATTGCCGATATGAAAACAATATATGGCATCCAAATCATGTACAGTAAGGCAATGATGCCCTGCAATATGTATTGTCATTGAGCTATGGAATGCATGAAGAAACTTTCCAACTGCTGCTATCTTTTGCATACATTATTGAACAGCAAAATCCTAGCACAATCACGGACTTACAGTGCACAGACGATGGTAAATTCCTATACTTTTTCATGTCGTTATGGTCCTCAATTAGAGGTTTTTAGAGGTGTATGCGTCCTGAGATTGCAGTTGATGGTACCCATTTGAAGGGAAGATTCGGGGGTACAATGTTTGTTGCAACTGCACAATATGGAAACGAACAAGTGTATCCAATTGCTTTTGGGTACGGTGACTCAGAAAATAACCATTCATGGGAGTGGTTTTTGGAATGCTTGAGGGGGGCCCTTGGTCATATAGATGATCTGGTTTTCATTTCCGATCATCATGCAAACATTGAAGTAGGGATTTCAAAAGTCTTCCCTTATGCAACCCATACCATATGTTGTTGGCATTTTGGTGAAAATATGAAGAAGCGTTTCCACAGAAAGGATGTTGCCGACATAATGGATAACGCTGCTAGGTCGTACAGGGAAATCCAGTATGATCGCCACATGGAAGAGTTACGTAAGCTGCATAAGGGTGCATACGATTATGCTATTGATGCTGGTCCACACAAGTGGTCCCGCGTTCACTGTCCCTAAAGATTACAGGTTGATAACCACAAATGTTGCAGAGTGCATAAACTCATGCTTAAAATTCGCACGGCAACTGCCACTAATGACACTGGCAGAGTTCATTAGGAATATGCTACAGAAGTGGTTTCACGATCGTCATACAGCTGCACAGTCCATGCATCATCGATTGACCGACGTAGCACATGGGGTGATCCAGAAACGTGTCGAGAAATACAGTTATATGACCATAAATGCAGTTGACTGGAACATATTCTCCGTCAAACACAAGGGAAAACAGTGGACGGTTAACTTAGCCCGGAAGACTTGCACGTGCAACAAATTCCAAATAGACTTTTTACCTTGTTCACACGCACTCACAGCGGCAAGGTACATGACAAGTTACATTTAATGCTTTTCTATAACCAAACGTGAATCTCACTGTTTTCATTGTTGCAGGGAGCGGAACTTGGATTTCACATCTCTGTGTGCGGACTACTACCTGAGGGAGACACTTATTGATGCATACTCGGTTCCTATTATGCCTGTTGGCCATCCTTCTTCATGGGTAGTTCCATCCGATATCGTAGCGCGGGTGGTTTTAAATCCAAAGACGAAGAGACAATCAGGTCGCCCCATGGAGGGTCGACACGCATCATCTTCGGAGAAGACAACCACACAGTCGTGTAGAAGATGTGGACAACCAGGACATAATAGCAGGTGGTGTTCGAATCTGCCTATGGTTAATGAAGGTCTCAGGACAATTGTCCCCGATGATTACCGTCGTAAGTGTAGCATCTGTCACACAATAGGACACAGCAAACAAACATGCCCTCAGAAGGACACGCCAGTGGAATGAATGGAGCCGTACAAAAGGAAGACGATCAAACATAACAAGGCAGTACAAGAGGAAGACGAATTGCCACCAGAAAAGCTTGTGATTAAGAAACATGTCTCCAACTTGATGTCTTCCAACATCGTTCAGACTTTGTGAACCATGATCGATACAGTTGTTTTATGAGACCTTTGGTTCTTATGCTTTTATGTAGAACTAATATGATTGATTTTATGTTCGAAAATATATTTGAATGTAGTTCTTCATTTAATGTCGTACTGGATCCTTTATTGAATTTGTTGTTGAATTTGCTGTATTGTATATGGATTTCAATGTATGAAATGTGTATAAAAAGGCTCGAAAAGCTTTCGATTACTAATGTGTTCCAACATCGTTCAGACTTTGGGAACCATGTTTGATACAGTTGTGTTATGGTTTTATGTTGAATAATTTTTTTTTTTCTGAAATTGATTTGAATTTAGTTGTTTGTTTAATGTCATACTGGATCCTTTGTTAATTGCAAACACTTAAAATATATATATATATATATATATATATATATATATATATATATTCATTATTGAAATGTTATGTACATAAACTAAATCATTATCTCGAAGACCAGTCATTCGAGTTGCAAAAAACCTCCACAACCATCTTCTCTCGGATGGTGGTCATATCATTTTTCGACCAGTCAAAAGTATCCCTATTCGCCGCCAGATACTCTGTCAATCTTAAAGTATGGGCACCACAGTTACCCCTACAATTCACCACATGAACAACCGTTAGACTTGAATGATATGAAAACGAATTTGGATAAAATCAGATCTTGAAACAGTCATACCATATTTCCTGTTGTGGCACACGGTCTGCAGACACATAATAAAAAGTGAATGCCCTAGTAGTCTTTGCGTATGTCATATCGCCCCTCCGTCTGCGATCGTGAAAGTGCACCGCATGCAGCATCGAGGGTAAAAAATACCGTAAGCACACGAGCTGTATTTTCCTGTGACGCATTGGAACCTCCTGTCTGTATGAGTCAAAAAGGTAGATATTCCTTCATGTGAGGTCGATGCTGGCCAGGGCCCAATTCGTACGTCCAAGGTTGCACGGAATCAGAACCTGCATGTGTTTCAACATTGTGTGATCAGTGTGACAATTTTTTTTTTAGAACTTTAATGGAAAACATATAAAATAAACACTCCCGGAGTTAACATTGTACCATGGTATGTTTCCTAGCGGGAGCAACCCACGTACCACTATAAGGTCTTCTTCGGACCATTTCTGCTTCTGTGAAGACCAACCTGTACGGGGTTTCTCAGACCCACTTCCCATCTTTCTATCCCAACAGTTACATAACCATGGCTGTACAAAAACGTTAGGTTATAGATGTATGAAACACATCAATGCACAAGCAAATACCGTACAATTTAAACACTTATATAAAACTGTGAATCCAGTATGTTGATCCTCGGACCGTAGACAGTGGGAAATGCTCGCTGATGCTTCCACAGAATCTTCAAGTACGCGTCAATGTGCTGAAAGTTTGAACATTTTTATTTGTTAGGATTGTACAATTTTTGAGACAACTTATACATATATTACAGTTATGAACATACCATATCCTCAAACTCCATAAAGTTGCTTTGAAACCGGTGGAACCAAAGGATATCGACTGACACGTGTAGATCCACATCACGCCTGCATAATTATAATTCAGTTTTACTAAGCTGTTTCAAAATAAGTGCGAGATTGTAATATCTATGATTATACTTACAATTCCCCTGTCGGGTTCCTCTTGTACGCTTGGTACGCTGCTAGGTGATCATGATCTATCAGTTCGTGGGGCGCCTATACATGTGGTGGCTGTGGCATAGTCCTTGCCCTCTTCGGCCAACAAGGGTCAGTGTATGGGCTCCGCTCCTGCCAACCTCGCCTGCGAACCCGATCCTAACGCTGAAGGGGTGGGGGACTCCGATCCAAACAACGGGGATCCACCAAACGTGTCTGATGTGAGGAGGAACTATGTCCATGTGGATCCCCTGCTGGGGTGCTCTGTATAGAGGAACTCTGTCCCCGTGGATCCCCTGCAGGGATACGCTGTATGGAGGAACTCGGTCCCCGTGTCACAGGGTACTGGGTGGGCTGTATGGAGGAGCTCTATCCTCGTGGATCGCCTACAGGGGTGAGCCCTGCTGGGATAGACCCGATGGGTGCGTCAGGATTAAGGAACTCTATCCCCGTGGAATGAATGGAAGGATGCGCTGCAGTAAGATCAACTAGAGGGGTGCGCGGTATGGAGGCACTCTGTCCCAAGTGCTGGGGATGAACAACAGGGTCTGGTAATACCTGATGAGGTGCCTGCTCTATCTCTATATGTGCTGTCTCAGTTTCACCAGTACCACCAGTAACCTCCTTTCGTGGTGTCACACCAAGCCCCTGCTGATCAGACACTGTCTGCGTAGTGGGGTGCAGCTGACGCCAAGTCTCTGAGTCTGCTCCATCCTGATGACTACCGGTCCAGTCTCTATCACTAAAGTCTCGGTCTTGGTCATTGATCGGCGGGTCATCAAACGGTGGGTCATCGGACCGTCTGCCTTCAGTAGGTGTCTGCGACGTCGAACCCTGAGGCCCCCGATTCAAATCCAGCAACTCCTTATGCTGTTGATCTCGCTTTTTGTCAGTCCTTTGCATTTGTCCCGTAACTCTCGAAATGCATCCAGCAGTTCAGTATACCTACGGTCCTGAAATGAAAAAAAAAAAAAAATACGTTGTGAGTACTAAAAGTTTCCAACTGCTTTCAGATTAAATACTGCAGTGCAACTATTTTTACGTACCTCTGGATGCCCTCCAACGCCTCGTCGTGAGTAGGGTTGCATATTGGGGAAATGGGGATGGATATAAGTTACCCCCCCCCCCCCCCATTTGGGGAAAATGGGGATGGGGGAGTTTTAGGGGGAGGTCCCCCCATCCCCATTTCCCCATTTTTCCCGTTTTCCCCTGTTTTTCCTCGTTTCCCCGTTTACCCCATTCCCTCATTTCCCCATTTGGTTGAAAATTACAAATTAAACTAAAAAAAAAAAAAAAACATTCCTTTACAAATGCAAAAGAAAATATATTACAAAATAATGTCAAATATATGTATATATATATATATATTTTGTAATGTATTTTCTTTGACATTATTATATATATATATATATATATATATATATATATATATATAATTATTTTTATAATATTTTAGGGGAAATGGAGAAATTAGCGGGGAAAAATGGGAAAATGGGGATGGGGGAGGGTCTCCCCATCCCCATCCCCATTTCAATTTGGGGATGATTTTCATCCCCATCCTTCCCCATTTCCTCATTCCCCCCCTCCCCCCCCCCCCCCCAAATGGGGATGGGGAAGCGGGAAAACGGGGATCCGGGAAAAAATGTGCAACCCTAGTCGTGAGTCACCTCCAGGTCGAGGCTGTATGGGCAACACAAATCGAACCCGCCTATGCCTCACGGGACTCCCACTGCGACCATCCACGTCAGAACCCTCAATATCACTGGGTCCCGAATGCGGATACTCAGTATCACTGGGTCTCGAATACGGACCCTCAGTATCACTGGGTTCGGCAGTCGTACGGTGTTCGGGATCGGCATCATACAGACTGCCTCCCTCCTCAATGCCCTCAAAGTACCGTTCAGCCATCTCTGCTGGTGTCGGCACCAATTTCACCCTCGCAAACATCTGAAATCATTGTTAGACCATTTGCTAATCACATACATGCTATTAACTATTAACGTTAACATCACAAATACTTACCCTTTCAATAAAAATGGAATCCAACTTATCCCCCCTCGGTCGTTGACTCAACTCCCATTTTAGAATACGGGGGGATAGCTAGATTTCCTTACGGGTCCCACAATCTTCGATGGCAAGATCGGGGATAACCTCAAAAGCAAATATCTGCGTAATAGATAAGTACAATAATAATCAAACACATCAATCATATGAAAATAAAAAATACAATTAAAGTATGGATTCAAATTCCAAATTCTTACCAATAGTGCATAAGTACAACCGTATATGTTGTACGTCTCCACCTTGTGTACTTCAACGCCCTTTTCTCGCTGTCTTTTTTTGAACCATTCCCGAAGACCATCCAACGCATGCTTGAAGCCAGAAATAGATCGCCTATACACGTGCGCACCCCACGGGAATGCATCAAAAGCATCCAAGTTCTCGATTAGGCGAAACTGCCATAATGGGACTTTCTCTCTCTCGTCCAAACCCATTAGTATCCAGTTAAGCATATACAGTAAGCATAGTTTAACCGCATCGTATTGCTCAGCAAAATCACCTGTCCGTACAGCGGCTCTCAGCTCTCCAAACTCGACCTCATCTCGACCCTCAAAGTACCGCTGGTGTATGCCATTATGTACCATATCATAGGTCGACGTGTCGGGAAGTTCTCCGAACTTCAATCCGGTGATCAGACAGAACTCAACCTTCGAGAACCGGACCGAATGCTTTCCTAAAAGAAATCTCATCTCATCTTCCGCCCCGTCGTGATGCAACTCACGAATAAGCAATCGATGGACAATGCCAGCTGAAAACTTTATGTTGCGCTGCATCCGAAGGAAATGTCCAAAACACCACTCAGTGTACCGACGTCGTTCTTCGACCGCAAGATCTTGAGGTACACTGTTAAGTACATTTTCGATATCTCTAAGGTGACCGAAATGGTCATGCCGAGTTATTTTCCCCGGGTACCTTTCTTCCGCTGGAGTTTTCAGATAATCTTTTAGTGGATTCCTTATCTGCATATTCACATAAAAAAAATAAAAATAAATAAATATATATAACTTCATGAAAAGGCTCGGACACTGAAAAATAAAAGTCACAGAGACTTATTGAAAAGGCTCGGATTGCTTACTAAAAAGGCTCAGAGTGAGATTCAAAAGTCTCGGAGACTTAATGAAAAGGCTCCAATACACTTAATAAAAAAGGCTCGGAGACTTTATAAAAAAGCTCGGAATATTATGTAAAAAGCTCGGATGAAGGTTTAAAAGGCTCGGAGATTCAAATTACAAAAACCTACATCATATTCCTTAAAAGGCTTGGATGAAGGTTTAAAAGGCTCGGAAAAGGCTCGGACGATGGTTTAAAAGGCTCGGAAATGAAAAATTACAGAAACCCTACTCACATTACTTAAAAGGCTCGGATGAAGGTTTAAAAGGCTCGAAAAAGGCTCGGAAAAGGCTCGACCGAAGGTTTAAAAGGCTCGGAGATGAAAAATTACAGAAACCCTAATCACATTACTTAAAAGGCTCGGAAAGGCTCAAACGAAGGTTTAAAAGGCTCGGAGAATGTTGTATTCATCGTCTTCAACAAAATTTTTACAGAACTTTAAACCCTAACCTAACCTAATCAAACAAACCTAATGAACAATAAATCTAATCAAACCTAATCTATATGTCTAACCAAACACCAAACATCAAACGCAAATCAAATTAACAACAACAAAACGCGTGAGACAGAAAGTTCAACTCACCACTGTCGATACACGCTTGGAGTCGAGAGGGGTACTATAGCACCACCGCCGGTGATTCGCTGTCGCTTTTTTGGCCGGATTTCTTGCGCTGATAACTTCTCTCCCAACTGTTCTCTCTCCCTCAAGTTTTTTCTCACGTTTCAAAACACACAAACAGACAAAATGGGGGTATTTTTGTCTGGTCACCAAGATTGGTGCATTTTAAACTTAGATTACTAAAGTGGTGATATTCTTACAAAAACCCCTCCAAATAGTGCTATTAAATTTTTAACCCTTTTTTAAATACCACATGCAGCTAATTGAGAAAAATATATAGTTATTATCTCCAGTTAATATTTTCAAAAAAAATCTCCAGAGTGTTTGCTTTTTATTTTTGTTTAAATCTTTAAAATTACTGACTCTATTACGTCGATGGTCCTTTAAATCAATTTCTTTAATCTTGAAGGTTAGAATACTTTTTAATGTCCATCAAAGAAAATACTCTCATGTGAAAAATTAAAAAAAAAAACTAAAATCCAATTAGTGATGATATTCAACCGGTGATGACACTTCTAACTTGGGCTTAGAAGGAGGAGTCTTCTCCTTTATTTTTCATTTTTATTAATTATTTTTATAATTAATGGTATTTATCAATAAATATAGAGAGGACATATTTGGTAAAATGTAAGATGTAATTACAAATGATAATATTTTAAAAAATTTAATGTAGGTGTATATACAAAAGTGGTGCACATACAGTTCTAGAGAGGTGTTAATATCGCCACTCTTACAAATTTAATAATTGATTTATATTAGGTGGGGAATTTTAACTTGGGCCTATTGGTATTGATTTTGAGGAGTTAAAATCAGATTATTTAACAATTTTGGTATGAAAAAAGATATTTGATAAAACTTCTAAAAGTGATTATTTAATAATTTGAGTTAATTTGGCAGCAGATTTAAAAAGTAGGTGAAGGGTTACTTCTGGAGAGTGATTATGAAATGGGAAAATTTCATTTCTAGTCATTAGAAACATTATGTAATTATTTATAATCTTTTTTCAAATTTTAATTGTTTATAACCTTGTTTTTGCGTTATTACTGTAATGCCCTTATATAAATAGAAAGAGATAAAATAAAATAAACAAACACAGCTCACAACACCTCTATTGACTACGTTTCTGTGACTAAGTGGCTAGCGAGGCTAGTCCCATGGGTTTTTCCGAGTCCTAAGCAAGCATGGGTTCTCTCCAACAGATCTACGCATTCAATGGGCAAACTGCACCTCTAACACTTGCTAAGAAAGGCCTTATGTTTGTGAGCGCCACCATCAAAAGCAAGAAAGTTCGTGCGATGCTGGATACCGGAGCAATGCACAACTTTATATCTACGGACGAAGCCAAAAGGCTGGGCCTCAGTATCATCAATGGAGAAGCTGTCATTGAAGCTGTCATTGAAGCCGTCAACTCACCAGCACAACGGATTGCTGGCATAACCAAAGTCGTCACAGTCCACTTTGGGCCGTGGAGTGGAAAGTTAGACTTCTTCGTAGTTCCTCTAAATGACTACCAAGTGGTCCTAGGCTTAGAGTTCTTCGACTAGGCGAATGCCTTCCCCTTACATGTTGCAAGCTCACTGATCAATATTCTCGATGGGGGCAAAGTGTGTACCAACCCAGTGGAAGGCTTGCTCAAGCCAAAGTATCCGTTGCACGGCTTGAGGAGAAACCTAGTTCTCCCACCTCTTCGAAGAACAACATGCCAAACGAAGGTGTTCAGAAGAAGAGAAGGCGTGCATGCGATGGGAAGCAACGATCAAAGATAATAGAAGGAGGTGCGACAAATGTCAAGCTACTATTGCAAAAATGCAAACCCACTTGCACAAAGCCAAAAGAGTTGACGCGACGCAACGCATGATCAACTCTCGACAAGAAGACGATCCTTCACGAAAACAAAGAAAAGTATTGAGGAGAAAAAAGTAATTTTATTTTAATTACTTCCTTCAAACTTTCAAAGTAATTAAATTCCCATTAATATGCCGTTTAAATTGTACCGAAAACAAAGACTTGGAGAGTCTTGAGACCGACCAAGGAAGTTTCCCTTCCCTCCCAGTATCAATTCAAGCGTTTTGACTCACTGACTCAGTATATTCACTCGTTTTCAATCTTTTATATGTACATGTACAATAAAAGCTACAAAACTCAAGTAATCAAACCTCTCTACCATTTTGCCAAAAGACAAGTCTGCGCGCAACTGCAAGTTGTAATTATAATGGCATCAAAATCAAACAATAACACTAACAAGGCCATTAAATTATATTTATGATTGCACTTTTGGCTCTGTTCGTGAGTGTTTTTGTCAGCTATGGGTTATTGCACAAGTATTTGAAGGAAGAAAATCAAATGGATCACTTGTTCAAACACAATTTCGGTGAGTTTAGTGTATATATATATCATCGATAGTTATCAGGTCCGGTATACCTGACGATATTATCGTGCGGTTTCATTAATTCTCGTTACCGAGAATTAGTGAAACCGCACAATAAGGAAGTCAAGTATACCTGACCTAATAATTTATATATATATATATCATTTTCTAGTTCATGATCTCTATAAAAATGTTAAAGAGATGATTAATATAACTGAAATGCATATTGTTATAAAGGGTTTAAAAATTTAATAGCACTATTTAAAGATTGAGTTTTAAGACTATTACCAATTTAATAACTTAAGTTTTAATAGCACTTTAAGTGTGGGTCTGACAAAAATACCCTTAAAATACACTCACAAAAATAAGTCTCGCGTTTTTATTTTTTTGTGTTTCCGAGACTTATTTTGTGTTTCCGAGTCCTATTATTTTCTAGATTTCGAGACTTTTTGAGTAGTTTCTGAGATTTTTCAGGTAATTTTCGAGACTTTTTAGATAATTTCTTAGATTTATTAGGTATATTTGCAATTTCTGAGACTTATTGGGCAAAAAAAAATGAGATTTTCCTTTTTTTTTTTGTTCATCTTCGACCTCCATTTCGACCTCCAATGGAGGCTGATTTTGACCTACAATGGAGGTCGAACTGACCTCCAATGGTTGTCCTTCATCTCCATTGATGGAGGACCTCAATTAATGGAGGTTTTTGAAAAAAAAAAAAACTAACTAAAAATTGCACAAATGTAATAAAATAAGGGGATAAGGGTACTTTAGTCCATTGATGTCATTTAAATTTATTAATTTAGTGATACTCTCAAAATTCAACATAAAAAGAGTGATATTTCCCACCATTTCCACTTGTTATATATATCTGAACTATGTTATATGTGCAGTTCAATATTCATATGGTGTTGTGATGACAAGTGTACATGATGGATTCATCACTTTGACAATAAAGTTCCTCCATTTCTTTGTTGCAAAATCTTTGCAGTCTAGAGTTTTATCAGCATTGCAGTCTGCGTCTTCCATGCCATCCTGGCTATTTTGAGTGGCATTTACTCGATCCGTTTCATCAATGTCTCATGATTCATGTAATGTTGTTGGATCAACACTTTCCGTTACGGCTAGTTCATAGATCTTTGGGCTTCGATTACCAAGGAATAGAAACTTTATAAATAAAGTAGGAGGATTGGCATTCCATTATTGTCATTTTATATGTATAAAGTTATAATTATCTACGTTCACAATGTGCCTATGATGTACCACCGGGTAGACTGTTAGCTGGTGTGTATCATCTTACGAGAATAGAGTATGGGATAGATCAACCGGAAGAAGTATGTATAAAAGTATTTGTTCCAAGGAATAATCTTTAAATTCCGTCCGTTTTCTGGGTTCAGAAAAATTTGAATTTTCAAGAACGGGAATCTTATGATATGTTGAGAATCTTTTATGATAATCATCCAAACAAGTACTCCAATATAATTAGCAGTCTCACATTTAATTTCAATTAAATTATAAGATATTACATTTATAAAATTATTTTATAAGATTCTATAATCTATCATTCATTCTCACTCATTCTATAAATTAATAATTTGTTAAAAAAAAAAAAAAATTCTTTTAAATATGAATCTACTAGCTGTTGTTTATACTGTCTTGAAATTCAATTGTCATCTCTATTTTCTTTTTTTCATAATGCATTAAAAGTTAAGAGATTAAATTATTATAACAAGAAATTATTTACTGTCATGAGTGCATTCTTACATTGTTTTATCTTCATAAATTTAATAATGTCTCTCTTATTTTCGAAGTATAGATTTGGGATTTATAAAAGGAATACTATAAATTAAACCCATAATCTCAATTTGTAGGTATGAAGAACTTATCACCGAACCACCTCAACTTTTGTCCGATAAGTGAGACCCAAATAATAAGCAAGTTAAGCCCACATGAGCTCAAGCTAAGGAGAGTTGACAAGTTCACAAATCACAACGTACTCCGCAAGCCACAACTTTTTAACACCATTATTTGTTTGAGGTTGACCCCGTGCTCCCCAAGACTCCAATATATATCTATATCTTTATTTATTTTGTATTATGTTTATTCTTCTAGTGACGAAATCTTCCAATAAATAAGAGATCACACCACCAACTAGATCATCAATCATCAATGGAAATGGAACCAGCAATTTAATTAATGAATCTGGATCTTACGTGTCAATTGATAGAAAGCTTGTGGTGGGATCCCACCCACATAAATGGTCGGAAAACTTAAAGACAAGCTAGTTGAGAAAACAAAAGGTAACTGAGACTTTGAGTTTTGAGTTTTTGACTTGGCCAAAGCTGAGACTTTGAGTCTGTGAGGTGACTGACCAGACTCCAGACAAAGCTTGTCTCTCAATTCTCAATTCTCAATTCTCAATTCAAGCGTTTTGAAGCATGACTTTAGTACATTCACTCGGTTTACAATCTTGTATAAATAAAAGCACTTGAGTCATCTGTTAAACACAAACAGAAAAAAAGTTTGGAAAACTTTGCCTAACGAGAAATCTGTGAGTTACAGATTTCTCTATCGAATGAATTCTTCATTTTCTCTATTGAATGAAATTTTATTTTTAATGATTGTTTAATCTATTTTTCTAATAGAATATAGTTGTACATATAATGATTGTTTTGATATCAATTAACCAAATGGATGGTCAATACACATGTTCTAGAAAAAGCGGGACAATTATAATGGCCATTTTGATACCAATTGACCAAATGGATGGCCACTAGAGTAATTTTGGAGAAAAATGATTATAATGGCCATTTTAATACCAAGTGAACAAATTGATAGCTATTAGTGTAACATTCTTAGGAAAAGTTAACGGTGTTATAACGAAATGACCGAGTATAACAATGTTTGCCAAAAATAGTCATTTCTAAACCAATTCCCCATCTGGTAGGAAAAGTTAACGGTGTTATAACGAAATGGCCATTAGTATAACAATGTTTGTCAAAAATGACCATTTCTAAACCAATTCCCCATATGGTGGCCATTTTGATAGTGGTGGCATAAGTCGATGGCCACAAGGGTAATTACCCATTTAATTAATTTATTTGGTAAAAGTATAAGGGTATAATGGTCAATTCATACAATTGAAGCTTAAATAAATACAATTTAGACTTTTTAATGGTCAAACTCAGTCAATACAAACAGAATTCTAACGGTGTTAATCCATAGGGGAGGTTTCTAAAATAAAAGCATTTATAACTATACATCCAATAATAGTTCAAAGGTGAGGGGAGGTTTTTAATATTAAACCTATTTTGCATTATGTTTATTCTTCTATCTAGTGACGAAATCTTCCGAAAAACAAGAGATCACACCACCAACTTGATCATCAATCATCAATGGAAATGGAACCAGCAATTTAATTAATGAATCTGGATCATACGTGTCAAATTGATAGAAAGCTTGTGGTGGGATCCCACCCACCTAAATGGTTTAAAACTTAAAGACAAGTTAGTTGAGAAAACAAAAGGTAACTAGCACGTCCTGTAACGTTTTTCAAAACTGTTTTTGTTTTGGTTTTTTGAAAAAAAAAATGAAAATGAAAACAATATTTTTAGTTTCAGTTTGCAAATTCAAAAACGCGTCTGGTACTATATCCTAAAAATTGTATTTCGAATATGAAAACGTAAAAAACGTGTTCGGTAGGTGAACCGAAAAATATCAAAATTTGACAATAAATTAATCTCAAATATAAAAAATTGTCATTAAATAATAAAAATATCAAATTTTGACAATAGGTTAATCCAAAAGATATTTATTATAATTTTTTTTTTTTTTTTGTCTTTGTTGACTTGAAGACTTCTCAATCCAAGTCTTGGTCTCTCTCTCACTTTCTAAGATTCTATCTGTCTCTCTCTCTCCTCTCCCTTTTTATTTCTTTATGTTGAATCTCTCTTTTCTCAGCTTTTCTCTACTCTCTATCTTCATTTTATTTCTTTTATTACCTATTATTTTATGTATTTAATTATTTTTCCACTGCTCACAGGCGGCACCAAGGCCGGAGAAGATCAAAGAAGAAAAAGAAGAAGAATAAGAAGAAGAAGAGAAGAGTGACAATGAAGAAGAGAGAAGATCAAAGAAGAAAATCAAACATGTTTACTCCTGTAGTCCTGTATGAACATTTCAATCACACACATGTTCTATATGCTCATGTCATATATAATACCTTAGTATTTGTTGACGGTGATTTTTAGATTTCGGAAATAACCAAGCATCCAACAACGTTAATGCGATTAACAATTTTATTGTAAGGTAAAAATGTAGAACTTAATCATGCAAAACACAAAGTTTTACGTGTAAAACCCTAAAGGGAAAAAACCATGGTTGCCGGAGACGGCGAGGGAAAGATATTATTATATCTATATGCTAATAGTATGAACAAAAATATTTCAATCACACACATGTTCTATATGCTAATCAGCTAATGTATGGATATATTATTATATATAATACCTTAGCATTATAATGATTCTCCAACCTTATGTTACTGCACATGTAATTGGACATAATAACTTCACGTAATGCTACATCATGTCGGGGTCGTTTGTTTTTTTCACTTAAAACTTAATGGGTCTAAACAATAATTATTAAATTGTTTTGTTTGTTTTTTTAAGTGGTTAAACAACTTAAAAATACCAAAAAAAAAACTTAAAATAAAAAGTAAAAAATCCTGACTTTTCATTTAATTGCAAATCACTGAATTGCATTAAATGCAATCCAAAATCTTTTCTTCCGATACTATCCTCCATATATAACATATTTCCAATTTCATCATAATTATATATGGTATAGAAATCTTTATTTTAATATATGCCTTATTTTAAATAGCTTTAAAAAAAAAAAAAAAAAAAAAAAAAAAAAAACCATAATCACTTCTCATATTGGTGTTTAGTATCAATACTTTATTATAATATTAGGGTGATGTATTTATATATATATATATATATATCGGGAGGGATCGGGGGACACAATTTTTGACACAAGATTTGACACGATTTCTTAGTCATTGGATCTTTGAGATTTGGATGGCTTAGATTTAATAAATTGATATTTTTTTTTTCATTCTCCTTTATCTATTATTAATTTCTTTTCTTTTCTCTCTCCTCTCTCATAGATTTACTTTCCTAATTAAAATATAAATATTTCCTCTTCAAATTTATATTTTCCTCTTCCTCTCTCTTAAGTTTTTTTATTTCCTCTTCCATATAATTTCCTCTTCTCTTTCATGATATATAACTTGCATAGTTGCGTATGTAAATCAGTCAAAAACGAGAGAGAAAGGAATCATGAAAAATTGCTAATACTACAACAAAAAGATTACTTTCAAGCTTCAGCTACAGATTAATTTGTAATAAACAAAAAACCAGTTTTGATGAGATTAACTTAATTGACGTACTGAATGAATTTTTCTATCTACCGAAACAAAGTGTGTGAAAATTGATACTTGGAATTTGTCCCCATTGTCCACATGATTTGATTTCTACGAGTAATGTTAGTCTGCAAAAGAGAAAAATAGAAGTTTTGATAAAATTTAACTAAAGAAAAATATATAGTGTTTTGTGTGAGTTTTCCTACTACCTCCTTTATTTTTTGAAAAAAAAAAAACATTTTTTTTTCTTAGTAAAAATGAAGTTTGTTTGTAATGGAAGATGAAGATCATGATCATATGTGTTCATAAATATATAATTATTATTTTTGGATTGTTTTTAAAACATGTCATTCAAGTTATTTCAGTCCCTATTCAGTCTTTAGAAAAATTCAAGACTATTTAGTCTTCATACAAAAAAACAAATGACCCCTCTTCGATCTTATTCATCTTCAGCTTCGAAATCTGTTATTCATATCCTTATTTACTCATTACTCATCACACTAATCACATTAAACTCTTGTGTAAGGGATGAGCATTTCCCCCATGGGGGCCATCCCCATTTGGGGGCAAATTTCACCCCCAAAATGGATCGAAGTTTGGGGCCAATTTCCCTGAAATAATATATATATATATATATATATTATTTTATTTTCTTTCCAAAAAAGAAATTTAACTCTATTGTATTACTAAATCTAAGCCACGATAGTATTTTAATTTGTTTGAGTAATGCTAGACGTTCTAAATTTTTTTCAATTCAATAAATGTAAATCAATTTGAGGACAAAATTCTGAAATTTTTCTAAGACTATGAGATTTTTTTTTGGAAAATTTCAAATATGTGGGAAAATCACAAAGGAATTCCAAATTCTAAAAGTGCTAGTAAATTATTAAGGAAAATGACAATAAAGGCAAAGAAATTCATTGTCATGATTTTAGAGCATCTCCAATGCAAGCAAGACTTGTGAAAAAAAAAAGATGCCACATAGAATAAATATACGTTATGTTAATAATCGTGTTTCCAATGCAGCTGTGCATATTCAACCTCAAGCTGACGTGGCAAAAAAAATATTAGACATTGTCAACATGACTGTCCACTTTCTGACGGTCTGTTGCACAGCTATTTTTTAGGTCGACTCAGCAAATATTTAAAACTGACATTAATTTTTCATATATTTTTGGTAAGGAAATAAAATAAAAAATAAACAGGAAAAAAAGATGGACACATCATTAAAAAAATTGTGTTTTAAACGGAAACATTGGAGATCAAATTTTGAGTTGAATGTCTATCAAGTCTATTTTTATGCCACATAGGAAGCAAATCTCTTGACATTGCTGTCATATCAACAATTATTGGTATGCAATTCACTTTTGCATCGGAGATGCTCTTAGCAATTCTCCTGCAGTCAAGGAACCTCAAATCGATTCCCATGATCTTAGCAACTCTCCGGCTGTCAAGGAAATCTCAAATCAATTCCCATCATCATGGAAAGTCAATCATAATTGCATAGATTACTCCAGCCATCAAGGACGTGTTCTTCATTCCAAAAGCCAAGAAATCAATTCTCTGAAGAATAATCTTTTAATAAAAATTAACGCTTCCTTCAATCTATAATTTTTCAGAGTTTTTTTTTTTTATATAAATAACAAAAGAGAATTGAAATCCGAAACTAGAATCAATTTAAGAAAACATTGGAATTAATTAGTTGATTTACATAGATTAAGAATTAGAAAACTCATATAATATGACTGAGCAAAAGCAGAGACTTGAGTCTTTGAGTCTTTGAGAGACTGACCAAAGAAGTGTCCGTCCTTCTCACCCGGTCACCCTCTCAATTCAAGTGGAGTGGTTTATAGAATTATACACCTCTCATCTTAGGATGCCGATGTGGTCATGCACCTAAGAAAATGATTTATACACTAAAATAATAAATAATAAATACATCCACCAATAGAATTTAAAATTAAATTTCTATTTTGTACACCTAAAATATCCCAAAAATGCCCTCCAAATTGAATTTGAGTGGAAGCCTTATTAATTAATTGGAAGCAAAATCTCAATATTTTATTTTAGCATTTTCAAAAATAAAAAATTAACTTAGATTATTTGATTTTTTTTTTTCTTGAGATAGATATTGTTGTCGTATTAGAAAAGATGAAGTTAAGTCGGTGTCAATTTGTCCTTAAAAATAAAGACTAATTAAGTTTATGGGTAATTTTGTAATAAATTAATTTTAATAAAAAAAAATGGATGTACAGATAATTTGTTTGGTTGGTTGGCAATATCTACTCCTCTTATCTTATCTACACATTGTTTCCTAATATATTCTTTACCATTTGTTATTTGTTAGTAAATTAAAGACTATATGCGGCTGCTTGTAAAGGAGATCGATGTTGAAGCTTTGCATGAACTACCGAGAGAAGATCCTCTAATCTTGTTCACAGCTACTCTTTCAACTTCAGGCACTCCACTACATATGGCATGCAGCACTGCTAATTAATTGGCCACAATGAGTTTGAATTGCATGTAGCAGCTTGCTTAAACTCCAGACCTGCAGGCATGCAGATCCCTAATTAACCCTTAATTGCCTACTAATTAAGTACTAATAAATGTATATGTAGGTGAGAATTAAGATATATCCCATCACATGTTTTCTACCGTTGACACGTATGAGGCATAAATCTAGTTTATATTAAATTGTTGGTTCCTCTGATTAGAGAGTTTCCAATACTGATGGTCAAGTACTGTAGGCAATAAGGTGTCTTCTGATTTGATCATTGCTCCCTAGAATCAAAATATAACTTAGTTATTTTTTCGATTAAATTAGCACTTGAATAAAACGATTAATAATGATCATAGTTTGACAACCAGATAAATCACAGTAATTAAGAAGAGGAACAAGAAGGCTTGTACTACATATCATAAGCCTCAACAACAATAACAACTGATTATTAAAAAGAAGAAAAAAAAACGACGAAACAATAACAGCTGATTAATTACTATATCATCAGAAGTTTTAATGGAGCCTGCCAGATAGGATATACCTAACGAAACATCGAGTCTCTGATTTTGCTACATTCCTTTCCGATAAAGCTTCTGAATTTCTTGGTAATCAATAAGTGGAAGAGGATAAGAAGTCCCATTATTTTGACAAAACTCACGACTCCTTGCTGGATAGCAACATGAGCTAAATGGTCGGTTGTTGCCAAAACTAACACATTTTTAAAAAGTGATGCTGCTGAAACCATAAGAGCCCCTACCATGAATGCGTTTAAATGTAATGAGTACTTGGAGTGAAAATAAGACGAAATGGTTACCAAAAAAATTGTCGTCACCGATAAAACGAAACACGCAACACCAGACATGAGGAATGAATCGAATTTTTGAAGTTGATCAACTGTGATATTCATCGGCTTCGATTGCAGTTTCTCCCTATCAATGCCACCAGGAAGGTTGAGTATAGCCTCCAGACAAAATGTTGCAAACAACGAACACACAACAATTATTCCATTTTTTATCGAGTCCACCGAAGAATATTGCTTCTTGTCATCATCAACCGATCCGATATTGTTGGTATTATCAAGTTCGGATGATATTGATGAATAAGCTTTAATAATATTCATCTCTAAAATGGCCGATGCGTTATATCCAGCAGCATTTACGGCGTTACTGTTCACATTTGTATCTCTTAACAGCACCTTTATTATCTGTACAAGATTAAGTCACAACATCTTATTGAGACATATAGGATGGAACACAGGAAGCAAATCTACTTTTAGTATGAATTTTACACTCAACTGTTTTTAATTGTGAGGGGGAGACAAAAGTAAATGGTGGGCTAAAGGAGAGAATACATAACAGTCCTTGAATTTTGATTCAAAAACTGAAAAATGGCTTTGTATTTCAACCTATATCATGGAGTTTGTATTATATATATATATATATATAATTCTCTAGTCAGGTCTGATTCTAAAGTTTTTTGTTAAAACCAGATATTACATGTATGTGATAATCCGTTAATATCAAATTGCTCGGATTATCACATGTGATAATCTTTTGGTATTGATGAAAAAATTCAAGACCAGACCTAACTAGAGAATTATTCTTTATATATATATATATATAGTGAGTCTCTTATAAATAATCTCTTATTTTAATTTCGGTAAGGACCACCATGAAATCACATTAATTTGAATGAATTTGAATTTGAATTTTAATTTTTTTGTGAATGATAAGTTCATTGAAATTTACCTATAAAAAAAATTTAAATTTTTTTTAAGTATTATAACTATTTATCCCGATTTTTTAAAATATGAATGCATCGGAAAAATGGCCGAAATATAGGAAAATTCAAGAAAAGTAGTTCTAGTGCTTGAAATTTTTTTAAATTTTATTCATAAGTAGATTTCAATGAACTTATCATCCATAAAAAAAATCAAATCAAAATTCATTCAAATCAATGTGATTTCATGGTGGTCCTTACCAAGATTAAATAAGAGATCCTTATGAGAGATTCCCTTATATATATATTTTATATTATCAGTTCGAACTGACAATAAATATATCAGGACGAAGAATGTGGACCACTAGATTTATATACTTTGACTCAAAGTGTATGCACTTGTCAAAACTTCTCCATAATTCGTGGTCCACATTCTTCGTCCTGATATATTTATTGTCAGTTCGAACTGATAATAGAAAGACTATATATAAGACAAAACAACTTACTTAAAACTATTCTAATGTATGAATAATTATACAGTAATGCTATATATCCCACCTAAAATCCCACATTTTTTATCTCAACGCATATGGCACTTGAAATATCAAATGGTTAGTGGATATATGTGGTAGGTGAGATAAAGTATCATTAATGTGTATCCACTCACAATTTGACACCTCACATGCCACATGTTTTGGGATGAAAAATGTGGAATTTTAGGTGGGATGTTTAGCATTATTCATAATTATGCGGTGCATGTATTGGAGTTAAGACAAAATTAATCCTCAAAAACCGTCTGAGTTTATTATGTTTTTTTTTTTTTCTTTTTTTGGAAATCTACATTGGACTATTGGAGTTTGTTAAGTTACCAATTTTTGAGTTTTGTGAATTCATGCTATAAAAATAGCTGCGAGGAAAGCCTAGCTTTACTAATGTGTCTATTTTTTTTTTTTTTTTTTAATTGATACAATATTTAAGACATAATTATAATGTTTGTTTTCCTTTTTACAATATATTAATATTAAAAACCCTCCCATCACTTTTTGGGATTTGAATCCTTTGCTGGTCTGATCTTTTTCCTAACCTTTTTAAAGCATGTGATTAGTTGTTGATAAAGTGGTTGTGAAAACCAATCACATTTTAACCACCCATTCATTACAATGTTTATGTGTCATGTGATTAGGTTAGGTCAGGAAAAAGATCAGATCAGCAGAGGATCTAAATCCCACTTTTTGACCATTATTGGATGTGTAGATAAAAATACATCTATTCAAAAACCTCCCCTAATTTCTAACTGTGTTAATGGTTCCGATAGCTTGACCTGTGTTGATCATATAAAAAGACTATTATGCCCTTGTCAATTTAAGAAATATTCTACTGTGTCCCTAAAAATAAATTAATATATTTTTAGTAAGCTCTAAATAAAATAAAATAAAAAATTTTGAAAAAAAATAAACAATATTTTATCAATTATTTTAATATTATTGATAAAAATAATAAAAATTTAAGGAAAAAAAAAGAAGGTAAAGATAACAAATTAAGAAACAATTTTTGTTTTTGCAAAAATATTTAAAAGCAGAAATAACAAATAAATAAATAATTAAAAACAAAGATCTGGTTACAAAAAGGAAAACCAGAGAACACCCCACAACAATCAGATTCTCGAATTGATTATTACTGATTTTGGAAAAATTAATGGGAAAAATATATTTTGTTTTTTTTTATATAAAAAAAGTTATGGATCTCCATGTGATATCACCCACTACAGCACCACTGTCAAGTTTTTTTTTTTTTTTTTCCATTTGATTTCAACAATAACCAAACCGTAACCACACTCAAAACTCCTCAAAAACAACCACAAAGACAAAAGATAACGACAGAGGAGAGAGAGAAGGCACTATTCACATTTCCCAGCAATTATTAAATTTTGAGGGAGAGAAAGAGAGATGATGATGATTCATGAGCCTTACCTGGTATTGCTTTCTAGAAGTTGCAAGGTGCAAGACAGTGTTTCCATCGTCATCAACACAGTTGATAAGGTCTTCCACAAGATTGAGCTCACGAAGAATTGAAATCAACGGTGTCATAATCTGTCCTTGGCTATTCTTCACAACAAGGTGAAGCATAGTCTCACTTTTAAAGGTAAGTTCTTTGGCTGACTCAGGACAACATGATAGCAAATGACCAATAACATCTATTCTTCCTTTGATTGCTGCGCAGTGAAGAGCGGTCTTGCCCTCACTACAATCCTTCAAAACACACAGTCCCTTCTCCATATCAACCAGGTCTTTCACTATCTGCAACTGCCCTTTTAATGAGGCCAAGTGAATTGGACTGTATCCATAACGATTGAATTCTGTTGATAATTTTGGGTTATAAGCCATCGCCAGTTTAGCAAACTCGTTGTGCCCAAGCAATGCTGCTATATGTAGTGGATTGTCTGAAGTAGTTGCAACAGTAGCTGTGAACAATATGAGAGGATCTTCTCTCACTAGTTCAATCAAAGCTTGAACATCTCCATTGAAAGCAGCCACATATAGTCTCCGATCCATGTTTAATTTACTAAAACAATGCTCTGAGATTTGGAGTGAAATGTACTTGAGAATTGTGAGTGAGAGGGAAGCTTCCTTGCTTTTGTTAGTCTCCTCGGAGGCTCGGAGACTCAATGAGTCTATGCTTTGGTCAAGACAAAACTACAAAACGTCCGTTCCATTGATGATCGATAACTGTTTGATGATCAAGTAGGTGGTGTGATCTTGTAGGCAGTAAGGTGCATTGTCTATGATGCAGCGCTCTTGTTTTAAGAGTAAATATTCGGACCGTAGATATAATATTTAATCTCATCAAGTCTCGACAAACCTTGACCTTTAAAGAAATGTAGATATGCTTAAATATAATTAGCAGTCTCACATTTACTTTCAATTAAATTATAAGATAATACATTTATAAAATTATTTTATAAGATTCTATAATCTCACATTCATTCTCACTCATTCTATAAATTAATAATTTGTTAAAAAAAAAAATTCTTTTAAATATGAATCTACTAGCTGTTGTTTATATTGTCTTGAAATTCAAGTCCAGTGAAATCTCATCTCTATTTTTTTTTCATAATGCATTAAAAGTTTTGGGATTGAATTATTAAAATAAGAAATTACTGTTGTTTGTTAAGAAAATTAACAAAAGGAAAACAATTATTTTGCAAGTCAAAAGTTGGAATCCGCGGTAGTTGTTGTTGACGAATGGAAAGAATTGGTAAAGTTGGGAGATTGTATGGTGTAGGTGGCATACAATAAGAGTGGTACAACCAATAAATCGTGCCTTCAATAGCTTGAGAGTTGAGATGGTAAATAGATGAGTCCCCCCCCATTTAGGGAAAATGGGGATGGGGGAGTTTTGGGGGAGGTCCCCCCATCACCATCCCCATCCCCATCCCCATTTCCCCATTTTCCCCGTTTTCCTCCGTTTTTCCTCGTTTCCTCGTTTCCCATTTTACCTCATTCCCTCATTTCCCTATTTGGTTGAAAATTACAAATTAAACTAAAAAATAAAATAAAATAAAAAACATTCCTTTACAAATGCAAAAGAAAATACATTACAATATATATATATATATATATAATTATTTTTATAATATTTTAGAGGAAATGGGGAAATGGGGAAATGGGGATGGGGGAGGGTCTCCCCATCCCCATTTCAATTTGGCGATGATTTTCATCCCTATCCCTCTCCATTTTCCCATTTCCTCCCAAAAAATTTCCCTCAAATGGGGATGGGGAAGGGGAAGCGGGGAAACGGGGATCCGGGGGAAAATGTGCAACCCTAATTGCAATATTGTGCCACATACACACCAAAATTAATTCATTTTTTAAGTCTTTTTACTAAAACATCCCTTTGCAAACACTATAGATAGGGGATTGCTCCAGAGAATAAGATATAAAAAAAATTCGAATATTCATTTGATTTGTTTTGCAGTTGTTCAAGTCAAATTGAAGCTTAGAAGACTGATTCCATATTATATTTAGACTCGGGAACTTTGTTCAGAAACTACTTTATTTATTTGTTATTGTATTCAACCAAATTTCAACATCAACAGTTTGACGCCGTCTATGGGAATCGATCAAAAAGTCATTTTAACTCCTATCAAGATGAGCTACCCAAATGAAGACGGAACATCGTTGCAGAAGTGTAAACGAAAATGCTTCAGTTCGAAGCCATGCAAGAAAGAAAAAATCAGGTCAACATGCCATAATTTCTGACTTAGAAATTCAAGTTAAGGACATGAACTTTCAGGTTCATGAACTTGTTAAAGAAGTGAGAGAAGCTCTTCATGCTCAACCTCCTAAAACTCAATTAGCAACTTCGGTCCAAAGAAATCAACCTGCTTCGTTTGGGGGGCAGTCAAGCAATAAAGTGCCAAAATCACATTGGCAATCTGAATCCAATCCTCAAAGCCAAGATCTTAAATACAAACTAGAAGCTAACATAAAGCTTGAACTGAAGGAGAATTGTTAAAAGAAGACGATCTCACTGAGCAAGTAAAAAACTTGCAACGACAAATCAAGGATTTGCAAAGTTCTCATTGAGCGAAGGCACTTGCAGACCAAATGTTACAAATAAAGCCATATGATTGGCATTCCGTTGTTGTCATTTTATATGTATATGGTTACAATTATCTACGTTCTCAACATGGGCGACAGGATTTTGGCTTTGGGGGGGCCAAGACAAAAACTAATATTGTAGGTATGTAGGAATCATGTACAAGAAAATGTGCGAAATCCCACACCTGACATTTTTCAACAAAATGTGATACCGTTTGGTGTTAAAAGTAATGATACAAATAAATAAATAAAATAGACATTAACTAATTAAAATGTTATATGTCTATTTTATATATAGAAAATTATTTATAACCAAATCAATCTAATTTTCTTCTTAATTTCCATTTCAATTACATAATCAAAGAGTGTATGAGAAAACATATTTTATTTTGTTATACAATTTATGCCTGTTCTTAACGGTATGCATAACTAAAAAAAATATTTTAATAGTTCCCAGCTTATAAAATATAAATTTCAATAGCTTAATTAAAATATCATTATACCATTGATATATTTAAATCACAATTATTTACATACTTGTAACTTAATTTTATAATATTCATGTCAACCGAAATTAACTTATAATAATTTTTAAGAAAATTTAAATAATAAAGTAATAAAGTAAATTTATCAAAATCAGATTAATATTTAACCTAACAAAATAAATAATAAAGGTAGTCGCTATAAAAGTTCAATATTTTATTAGTTTGTTCTAGTAAAATCTAAAAAAAGAAATAGATTATATATATAATAAGTAATGCTAGGCTTCCCAATTTGTTTTCTAAATTATTTCCCAAATGTTTGTAGAACGTGAGGTGTCAGCATCATAGCATCTACAACATAATCTCATGATTTACAAGATGTTGACACCTCACATACTACATACATTTGAGAAAGAATTTGGGAAAATTTTTGGAAATCCTAACATTACTCATATATAATACACATTAGATTAGGTAATAATGTATAAAATAATAGGAAATTAAAATATTAAAATGGATTGATTTTATCTCCTATTTTCATGATCATTAGAACTATGAAAACAAAAATTATAAGTTAATTTATATTATTAAAATAATAAAAGGACAAGAGAATATTATTACCTACTATATATATATCACATTTTATGTATAATAGTTATTTATTTATTATTATTGGTACATATATTAATTTGATTTATAATAGATTTTTTATATTATTATTGGTTGGGGGGCCATGGCCCCTATGGGCCCCCTCTACATTCGCCCCTGGTTCTCAATGTGCCTATGATGTAGCACCGAGTGGACTGTTAGCCAGTGTGTATCATCTTACGAGAATAGAGTATGGGTTAGATCAACCGGAGGAAACGTTTTGTTTGATTGGGAAGCGTTATGAGATTAAGAAGATAAGCGAAGATGACTTATGAAGTGGCTTTGAAGGTCGACTCTATTTCGGCCACTGCTAAAGCCACCCTCGATCGTATCGGCTCGTCATCGTCGTAGCCAAAACGGCTGCGTTTTTGTATTTCCATGTTGGAGATTGATTAGTATCAGTATAGCTGGGTTTTTTTTTTTTTTTTTAATAAAGTTAATTATAACTGATTGTGAAATTGATCGAAGTCGTGAAAAGAGAAGCTTGATGATTAACAAAGAGATTAGATGATTAGATGTTAAAACAATTTGCAACAATTGACTGGGTTAAAACATTAGCCAGTTATTTGTCATTGTTTCATTGTTGTGAGCAAATTACCAAAACAAAAGGATGAATTTAAATTCCAAGTTTCCAACATAACAAGTGATGTTGTTTAACACTTCTCCTTCATCAATCATCTTACATTCCAATAGATCAAAGTTTCGATCTCTGTTTCGCGTTCTATTAAGGGTCCAAATCTAATGTCCCCTCAAATTCCTTTGGAAAGTGATTGAGTCATTTCAATACCGTATTTTGGCCCCCATTTCCTATACCTTTGGTCGATTCTCAAGTAAAAGTCGGGTATTTGATGGCTCGAAATTAGTGTTTTGTAGATTTACAGTTTTATAGGGGCAATTGTGTAAATTAAAAAAGTTTGGGTACAAAGGAGCATAATGTTGGTCTAAAGCGTTATTGTGGTTCACTTCCCAGGTCACCATGAAGAGCAGCAAATCATGTCTAGAGATGTTCGCTATGGAGAAATCGCTTTGAAGAACAGCAAATGATTGCAGACCAGCAGCGAACAAGAATTCCATAGATTTTCGCCATGCAACTATCACTTCGAAGGGCAACGAACATGGCAGCGACCTAGCTTTCAGAGACTTTCGCTACATACCTTTCACTTTGAAGAACATCAAATAATCCAACACAACTCAAATATCAGTGATATTTGCTGTGGAAGTGTTGTCGTTGTAGATAGCGACCACGGTAGCGAACAATATTCTAGGGATACTCGCTGTGGAAGTTTCACTGAGGACGGAAGCGAAGTTGGCAACGAACTTTATTGCCAGCTCATCTCAAGTGACGAGTTTTAGACCTATTTTTGGCAACTAGTATTTATACCCTCTTTTCTGAGATTCTAAAGGAGACTTACATCATACTTATGAATCCTAGATCTAGAAATCACCTCACTACATCCTCAACCCTTTCCATAGCCTTACATCATCCATTCTGACACACCCAACATCATCATTTCCATCCATTTTTGGAGAGTAGAAGGAAGGATAAGAAGGATCACGACTAGCATACAAAGAGAAGTTCTCATGGCCAATTTGGGTTATCTCTACATCTTTTCTTCCTCTCTTTATTTTCCATTAATGTGTAACTAAACCTCCATCTAGGGAATTGATGTAACCAAATTTGATCACTTTTTGTAATTAAGTAGTCTATTTCTATAATCAATTTAACTTTAGTCTCATTTACCATATTAATTGCATCTCTTCTACTTATTCATGCTTATTGTAACCTCAATGATGTGGATTAGTAGATTAGATTATCTATAAGATTTGAGTTTATGTGCGATGACCTTTCCACTTAGAACCAAATCAAATGCTTGGTAATTGGGAAAATTGATACATGGATGACCTTGCTTCTTTAATTTGGCTTAGAGTTTTTATGAAATCATGGGTTTTTGACTAAGCTTGTCACATGAACCTTGTGTGAGCAAAGGAAAGAATCCTAGCACTTAATTTTTAAAATCTTTAGAACAAGCCCTAAAGTTAGATTGATGAGCTTAATGAGACTATCTTAACAACATTGAGTGTTCTTAGAATGTTGCATCGATTCCTTAGTACTTCTCCATATATATATTCATTACTTGTGTGTGTTGTGTTTAATTCTAGCCTTTAATTACAAGTTCATTTTTAAATCATTTTCTAAGAAATCTTTGTTTTCCAAATCAAGCGTTATGTAATTTAACTTTTTGCACTTATAGTAGATTTTCTAGATTAATAAGCATTCGACCAATGGAATTCTTGATCCTTGTGAACAAACTTTTGAGTAAGAAAATTGACTGCATCAGAAAGTGTCTTGTAAAAGTTACAATAAATCACGAACAAAGAAAATGGTTCACGATCAAAGAAATTAGATCAGGTCCAAAGCAAATAATAACATGTCACATGGATTGAGTTTATATCACCGGTCAAAATGGTAAATGGATGTTGGTTCTTATTTTCAGACCTATTAAGTTAACGGATTGTGTTTGAATTGAACATAATTTGATGCAATTCATTATCAAATTAATATGATTCGATTGTGAAATTTAGAAAGATTAGGTTGCATTGCTTGTAGCAGTTCTCTGTTTAGACGACCCAAGAGAGCCCAGGTAAGCGAGAGTTGATAAGCTGACAACATATTCTCCATGTAAACAACTTCTTTGAGGTTGACTCCATCGTATTTTAATCGGAAAAAACATTACAATTAAGTTATATTTTGATTCTAGCGACGATATGTTCCCATAAACAAGAGCTGCATCATTAACAATACACCTTATTATTACCTACACTTGAATCTTGAACCTTGAACCTTGATCATCAATGTATATTCTCTAATTAGAGTAGGGATGGGCGTTTCCCCATGGGACCCAATCCCCCACAAGCCCCCATGGGGTTTCGGGGGGCAAAATTTTCCATTATTTTTTATTTAAAATTTTTAATAATTATATAGATTTTGGATTTTGTATTATATTTTTATTACTTTTTGGATTTAATATTTTAATAGTGTCAAATTAAAGATTGGAATGTCCGGATTACAAATTTTAAATTCCGATTTTCAGATTGAAAATTGAAAATTTAGAATTGAAATTGAAAAGAAATATGGGAAATGGGTTTTGGGTGTGAGGGAGAGATGACCTGCCCCCAAAATGCCCCCACCCCCAGTCCCCCCAAATGGGTTTTTTTTTTTTTTTTTTTTTGGGGGGGGGGCGGGGTTGAGGAATGGGGGTGGGGGTAGGGGTACCCTCCCCCGCCTCATTGGGCCCTCACGCCCATCCCTAAATCAAAGGAACCATGCATATGTGTCAACCATAGAAAACATGTGATGGATCTCAATTCTCACTTACATTTCTTATAATCAAATTCAAGGTGGAAAGTGTTAGGCTTTGGCTTGTATTCCCAAGTGAACTCAATGCTAATCAAATGAGACTCAACTAATGTGAAACTTCCTGAAGACATGGGAAACGTTTGGAAGTTGGAGATGGTGTTTGAGGGAGGCTTGATGATCGAAGAAAAACTGAAGAATCGGATTTCGTAAGGAACCGCGACGCATGCACGTGCATAGACAGCAGTGCAGACCACGGTTAATTCTAATAAGATCAGCGCGGTGCAGACCGTGGCGGAGGCAAGAGACGTAGATTGCGGTATTCTGAGTGGTCATTTCTAGTGATATTCCACAGTCTTATTGCTACAATGACTCTTCATAACTACATTAGAAGATATGCACACCAAGATAGAGATTTTGATGAAAGTGCAAATTACTCAAGTGAAGTGATTAATGAACAAATGGAGGTCAATGCACATGAAGAAGATGGTCCAGGGAGACAAGAAATGAAGATCTTAAGAAATTTAATTGCGCAAAGTTTAATGAGTGCGCGCACTTAGCATTTATTTGGGATCTTTTGTTGTGTTGGGTTTGGTGAAGACTTCAGAGTCAATGGAGGTCAAAAGATGTAATACCGCTGTGAATTGAACTGTGGCTTTCACAGTAGCAATGACAACGATTTGCCAAATCATGAAGAGATTGTGTATTTCGATAGCGACTTGGACACCGATCAGACATTAGTGAAACACAATGTGTGTTGCTCTGTGTATTTCGACAGCGATGCAATTCCAGTGGATTCTGATGTGGCTTCGATAGAGATGGACAGTGGTCTGGCGAATTCCTGGGAGAACAGAAAATGTTTCTTAGAAAGAAATAAACTCCCAGTTTGGATTTGGCCAACCCTAGTGCTCCATATAAATACCACCATTATGTAAACCTTAATGTGTGTGAGAAAAGCTTGCTAGAGAGATAGAGAGCAAATTGTAGAGAGACTGAGAGATTGTAATCAACTCTGAAAGTAGTGGATTGAGTGCAGTGCGCTCTGTGGACGTAGACAAATTGTTGAACCATGTGAAATCTTTGGTTTTGTTCTTTCTTTTTATTGCTTTCATATTATCTGTCTGTGTGTACAACTTTTTTTACAACAATTGGTATCAGAGCCCTTGGTTGAGGTAGATTATTTTTCACACAAATCTATGTTTTTTTTTTTTCTCGAGGTCATCGATTTTGTAGAGATGGGATCAAAGAAGAATACTCATAGGATTGAGAAATTCGATGGATCGAATTTCAACTTCTAGAAGATGTAGATGGAGGATTATCTATACCAGAAGGACCTGCACTAGCCGATAAAAGAGAAGCCGGTGAGTATGACTGACACAGATTGGTTAGTGAAGCGGAAGCCGAAGAACATTGATCAAGAGGATTTCGAACTCCTGGACCATAAAGTATTAAGAGCAATTAGTCTCAATTTGACAAAACAGGTCGCTTTCAACGTAAAGGATCAGTAGACTACCAGAGATCTTATGAAGACTTTGTCAAACCTATATGAACATCATTCTACGGTAAGGAAGGTCCATCTTGTCAAGAAGTTATCAAATTTAAAGATGACGGAAGGTCAGAGTTTTAGAGAGCATCTAAACCAGTTCAACAAAGTGAAGGATGGGTTAAGTTCTGTGTCTGTGGGTTTCGATGAGGAATTATTGGCAGTGTTTCTACTCACCCAATTGCTAGAAAGTTGAAAGATAATAAGTCAGTCAATTGCCAACTTGTTCGGGAAAGAAAAGTTAGACTTCCAACAGGTTGTGAACATGATCATGACCGAAGAGATCAGGTTGCGTGAATAAGGACTAGGGGCATCTACATCTTCAGCCACTAAATATGAAAGGTAGAGAAGGCAGAAGCAAAAATCAGAACATGAATCAACGGGGAAGATTAAAGTCAAAAGGAAAGTCTAAATCCAGGTATTATGTCAACTATTCATGAAATCAACAACGAAGTAAAAAGGATGTAAAGTGCTGGAACTGTGTTAAGAATGGCCACTTCTCATATAACTGTAGATCTGAGAAGAAGGATAAGGGCAATGGCAGTGCGAACTGTGTGTCAAAAGAGTCAGATGACTGCCTCATCTGCTCGTTGGAAAATAAGACGGAGTCTTGGGTTCTAGATTCAGGAGTGTCATTCCATGCCATACCTCACAGGGAGTAATTCGAGAACTACATCTCCAGAAATTTGGGTAAGGTGTATCTTGGTGATGATCAAGCATGCAATATTACCAAGAAGGGAGATGTGAAGATTCAATTGAAATGGTTAGTTTGTAAGCTCGACAATGTGAGGCACATACCAGATTTGAGGAAGAATTTGATCTCTATTGGGCAACTGGCGTTAGATGGTTACATGACGACTTTCACATATGATAAGTGGAAGTTTTTGAATGGCATTATAACAATCGTTTGAGGAAATAAGAATGGGTTACTTTACACAACCGTAAATGGTTGTGGTTCAATCGCTATGGCGGAAGGTAAAGATGATCTGAACTTATGGCACCAGAGGTTTGGGCACATGAGCAGTTAGGGGCTGAAGTGTCTATATTCGAAAGGAAAATTATCAGATTTGAAGAGTGTTGAGGTTGATTTCTATGAGAGCTATGTATTAGGAAAACATAAACGAGTGAGCTTCAAGAAGATCGAAAGAGTACCGAAAAAGGAGAAGCTGGAACTAGTGCACACCGATGTTTGGGGTCCAGTTTCAGTCTCGTCAACCGAAAGTAAATAGTATTTCATCACATTCATTGACGACCACTCTAGAAAGGTGTGGGTTTATTTTCTAAAGCACAAGTATGCGGTGTTTGACGCTTTCAAGAGATAAAAAGCTAGGATTGAGAACAAGACATGGTTGAAGATCAAAAAGCTACATTTAGACAATTGTGGAGAATATAAAGACAATGAGTTCAAGAAGTTTAGCTACCAAAGTAGGATAAAGCTTAGTAGAACAGTTCCTAGAACCCCACAGCAGAACGGATGAATAAGTCATTGACTGAGAGAGCCAGAAGCATGAGGTTATATTCAAGGTTGCCAAAACAGTTATGGGTGGAAGCAGTCAATACAACAGCATATTTGATCAACAGAGGACCGTCAAAGCCTTTGGACCTCGCTATACCAGAGGATAGGGGTGGGTGTTTAATGGATTGGTTCACTTTTCGAGTGAACCGATAATATCTGATTTTTGAAAAAGTGAACCGATCCGATAAAATTTAAAAGTGTGAACCGATAAAAAATTGATTAAACCAATTCAGTTCGGTTTTCTCGGTTTTGGACCTATTAGGCCAAATTACTGAGCTTTAATTTTTAAAATCTGCCATGGTTAGAAACAGCAAAGAAGTTTATACTTAACAATCTTTAATTGCAATTACCTGCATACTCACTGAAACAGATGCAACATTGATGCAAGTTTTTGAGAAAATTCTCCAATTTAAGAAGATATGTTCACAGGCAGTCTATATATACAAATAAATTTAAGTCATATAATTAATTTCCAACAAAACCAATTGAACAGAAACTACTGCAACCATTGAAGAAATGCAGAATCTTCAAATCAATTGAACAAATAAAAACAGTCAAATGCAGGATCTTCAACCATCTTACAAATGCAAATTTCCCAGTAACCAAACAAAAAAAAGAAAAGAAACCCTCAAATGTCAATAGATAAATATAATCACCAATCTAGAATCCAATTGCTACAGATTAAGTTCCAACAGAATATCAAAATCAAGATTCAAAAACACACCAAACAAGCAGCAATTAAACTCCAGATTCTTCAGCTATCACCGAACATGCAACTCCTATAACACAAAACTGAAATTTCAATAAATCAAGAAACATACACATCCTAAACAACAACAACAACAACATCAACAATACCACCCCAAAACATCTAAAAAGAACACAAATTAAATATATACATATATATATATATAAAGAAACAGCCAAAAAATCAAAGAAGAAGGAGATACTAAACCCCGTAAGAGTCCTTTGAATAGAATTTAGTCAAAAGCGCCGGTTGTGTAAGAATATGAGTTCAACTTTTCTTTCTTTTTTGTTATTTAAAGATTCTGAGGAACCAAACAGTTGTTGTCTCTAACGAGAAAGAAGCAATTGAGACTTAAGAGATTCATGTGCGCCTCACGTGCATCCCATGGTACAAAATTTTGAATAGTTTAGGGGGCATCAGTGTCAATTAACCTAAAAACTATTACATTAACAAAAAGAAATTAATAAAATACATTAAAATTAAATTAAATATTATTAAATGTATTTAAATTTTTGCAAACAGATGTACATTTACGAATAGGCATTAAATATTAATTATTATTATAAAAAAAAAATTGAATAATAAAAAAAATCTTATCTCTTAAAAAATCTTATCATCTAAATCTCATCTCCAATCACCACCACCCAATTAAAATTAAAACTCTCTTCTCACAAACCCTAAATCGTCATCATCCCAACATAAAAAACTCTCCTCACAAACCCTAAATCATCATCATCATCATCATCCCACATAAAAAAAAAAAAAAAAAAAACCTCTCTTCTCACCCTCTGCTCCCACCACCACCACACCCTCCAACTTCTCCGCCGCCGCCTCGCCAAGTCCCCAACGAAGCCGGCTTCACGTCGCCATCGCCGTCGTCGCTACACATCTGCCACCACCTCCACCGCTGCCTCGCCAAGTCCCTGAATCTCCGCTCCACCTCCAGAAACTCCACCACCTCCCGTCGTCGCCATCGTCGCTTCTCTCTCGCTTTCTCTACTGTCTCAGTTGATTCAAATTTTTTATGTTGATTTTTTTGTTGTAAATTATTTAGCAAGATCGCTTTTGTGAATTATGTATTGAATAAAAAAAATTATCAAGATTCCTATTTTGCATCAGAACCCAGTTCTCTCGCTTTCTCTCGCTTTCTCTACAATTTATTTTTGTACCAATATATTTGTGAATTGTGTATGGAGATTACAGTGAATAGAATGAACTGGTTGTTGAATCTGGGTTGTTGAGTGATCTGGGTTGTTGAATATGAGTTGTAAGAATGAAGATGAAGATATTAGAATTTTTTTTTTCCAGATTACAAATTTATGTAATTTGATCTCTATGAATTGATGGATTTTTTTGGGATTATTAATTTTTGGATTTATTTTGGGATTATTGGTTTGTAGATTGAAGAAGAAAGGAGAATATATGAATTTATTTTGATGGCTAATATTAATTATTTTTATTTTTATTAATATTTTGCTGATGCATATTTTTTTTTCCTATTTTTTATAATTATTTAATATTTTGTTGTTCTATAGAAAATTTTAGTTGTTTTAATTATTTAATTTAATTTAATTTAATTTATTAATTTAAATGCATTTAAAATATATAATTTAATTTTAATGTATTTTATTAATTTCTTTTTGTTAATATAATAGTTTTTAGGTTAATTGGCACTGATACCCCCTAAACTCTTTAAAATTTTGTATTATGGCAAGCACGTGAGGCACACGTCACTTGAAAACAGACGGAATTTGGCTTCCGTTGTCAATCCGTTAGTTTTTGCAAATTTACGAGAGTTTAAGGGGTTTGGTGCCGAAAAAAAAAGTATAGGGGGCAATGTGCAACGTTTTGAAGAGTTCAGGGGTTATCTATGCCAATTAGGTAAACTTAAATTTATTTATTTTTTTCACCAACAACACAGTGACAAGTGGCTAAGTAATTAAGACAAACGTTTTACTTTTCTTCTCTCTCCACTTGTACACATCTTCTCACCGAATCAATTTGACCCAATTTATTCCTCACTTTCCTTTCTTTTTTGGGAAAATTGCACAAACTTACCCTAACGTTTCCCATTATGGCATAATATTCAACTAATGCTTTTAATTGCACAAACAACCCCTCCTGTTAGTCAACTTTGGTTAAAAATAACTATTGACCATGATTTTTTTTTTGAAAGCCCAAAATTGCCCTTGCACTTTATTACAAAAAAAAATCTTAATTGCCCTTTGTTTAAAACATTATCTACTTTAAATTATTATAATATAAAAATTAAACACTAAACATAATCCTTTTTAAATAAAAAAATTCAAAAATAATATATTAAAAACAAAACAATTTAAGAAAACGTTATTTTGAGAAAATATAATTTAAAATTATGCAAGTCCAATATGAATAGTGGTAATGTGTTATATATTTTTGAATTTTTTTTGTTTTTATTATATTATTTTTGAATTTTTAGTATTCTAAACACAAATATAAATAAAATCATCAAGAGTTTGAAATAAAAATATAATCATTTGTCATAATAAAATACAGTAGCACCGAAAATTTGTTCAATGTTCATCTCTATAAGACAAAATAATTTGACTCAATATAAATTACGCATTATATTTTGATTCAAAAATTAAAAAAAAAATACTAAATATAATCCTTTTTAAATAAAAATATATATGTTTTAAATTTCAAAAATATGTAGCACATTACCACTATTCATATTGGACTTGCATAATTTTAAATTATATTTTCTCAAAATAACGTTTTTTTTTTTTTGTTTTTTTTAATATATTATTAAATTGTATTTTCTCAAAATAACATTTTCTTAAATTGTTTTGTTTTTAATATATTATTTTTTATTTTATTTTTTGATTTAAAGAGGATTATGTTTAGTATTTATTTTTTATATTCTAATAATTTAAAGTAGATAATGTTTTAAATAAAGGGCAATTAAGATTTATTTGTAATAAAGTGCAGGGGCAATTTTGGGCTTTCAAAAAAAAATCTTGGTCAATGGTTATTTTTAACCAAAGTTGACTAACAGAAGGGGTTGTTTGTGCAATTAAAGGCATTAGTTGAATATTATGCCATAATGGGAAACGTTATGGTATGTTTGTGCAATTTTCCCTATTTTCTTTTTTTACCCAGATCGCTTGTCTTCCTCAAGGTCCCAAATTTTCCCTTTTAATTTTTCAGACAGTTCCTCTTCCTCATAGACATTCATTTCACAATTTCTTATAAACTTCTCTTTCATCTTATTTTTCTCTTTATTTTACAAATAATATATACTTTGATTTCTTCTTTTTTTTTTTCTCTTCGTTTCTTCCCTCCCAACACACGCCACAAGCCCACAACCATCTTTTTCCCAAATCATTTTTTTTCTTTCCAGATTTTGATATTCATTTTCTTCTCAAATTCTTGTCCAAATTATTCTACTTACGGTTTGTCTTTTGTTTTTTTATTTTTCTTTTTGCTCCTGCTCTCACATCTCAACTTCATGTAATCTTGAAAAAAAAAGGGGGAATTGCACAAACATCCCCTGAGGTTTGATATAATTACACGAATATGGCAGTTTTGACCATATACACACAAACGTCCCTCAACATTTGAAAATTGTTGCACAAACATCCCCTACCGTTAGATGGATCCATTAGTCAATGGTCAATTGTGTAAAAAGTCCAAAATACCCTATGTTTTTATTTTAAACAAAATTCAAAATTCAAAAATAAGATAAAAAAATATTAAAAAGTCTTTTAGAAAATATGAATGTTTCTTAAATCAAAAAGCTGGAAAAAAAAATTCATCTTCAAAAAAAAAAAATAGTTTGTGCAATTGCCCCTTGATTTTAAATAAATTTAAAATTTAAAAAATATTTATTATTAAATTATTTAAAAAACTATTTTCTTTTTTATTTGTAAAGATGAATTTTTAATCCAGGTTTCAGATTTAAGATACATTCATGTTATCTAAAATATTTTTTTATAATATTTTTTTATCTTATTTTTAAAATTTTTAGTTTATTTAAATAAAAAATAAAGAGTATTTTAGACTTTTTACATTTTTGATCATTGACTAACGGATCAATCTAATGGCAGGGGATGCTTGTGCAACAATTTTCAAATGTTGAGGGAAGTTTGTGTATATATGGTCAAAACTGCCATATTTATGTAATTTCATCAAATCTCGAGGGTGTTTGTGCAATTCCCCCAAAAAAAATGAAAAAAAATACATAATTATTTTTAAGAACGATTTAGTAATAAATTGTTTGTGTTTGTGAACTAAAAATTTGGTGTTTGGTGTCTTCTGCATGGAAAAGATATAAATCTTTTAACATAATTTTTTAAAATATAAAAAGATATTAATCTTTCACTAAAAGATAAAAAAAAAAATGGAAGAGAAGTTACTATTGAAATCTTTTTAATCTCAACGATTGAGAAGAAAGAAGAGAAGTTAATGGAATATGCATATGAGTATCTGAAATATCTGATGAGGAGAAGAACTGAGGGATGGGATCATACAGATTTATTTTTTAAAAAAATAAATAAGATAAAAGAAAATAATTGGGATCTATATCCTTTTTTATTTATACCACGTGGCACTATACAACAATTGATCAGTCCGTAGATAAGATAAATAAAGTTTTTTTTTGGAGATTAGTTTTGCTCACCCCCCTTCGGGGGGGGGGGGGGGGGGGTTGAGCATTACCTCCTCCCCAACATTTGACATATATCTAGGGAGGGGTATTTTTATCCAAAAACTATGAGTCTATTTTTGCTCACCCCTCTTCAAAGGGGGTAAACATTACCCCCCCTCCCCAACACATGACATGTGTCCAGGGAGAGGGTATTTTTATCTAAACACATGAAAGTTTTTGGACAAAAATACCTCTCCCTTAACACATGTCAAGTGTTTGGGAGGGAGGTAATGTTCACCCCCCTTGAAGGGGGGTGAGCAAAAGTAATCTCAAAAACTATCATGTGTTTAGATAAAAATACCCCCTCCTTAGACACATATCATGTGTTGGGGAGTGGGGTAATGTTCATCCCCCTTGAAGGGGAGTGAGTAAAAATTGACTCTTTTTTGGGAAGAGATAACTATCTAGGTGGCGTGAGAAAAAAAAAAGTTAAAAATTTATACACGTGTCATAATATAATTGAACCAAAAAATGTAAATCAAATCGATTAAGTTTTATGCCAGATGTCATAATTTCATTGGGTCCGTCTCACACATATCACATATGGGACGGACCAATGGAAGATTTTCTCCTTCTTATCTTTTCTGCACATTTTTTTTCCTAATAAATTCTGTACCATTGTTATTTGTTAGTAAATTAAAAATGAATCAAAGACTATATGCGGCTGCTTGCAAAGGAGATGTTGAAGCTTTGCTGGAACTACTGAGAGAAGATCCTCTAATCTTGTTCACAGCTACTCTTTCAACTTCAGACACTCCACTACATATAGCTGCACTGCTTGGCCACAATGAGTTTGCTAAACTTGCAATGACTCATAACCCAAAATTATCAACAGAATTCAATCGTTACGGATACAGTCCAATTCACGTGGCCTCGTTAAAAGGGCACTTGCAGATAGTGAAGGATCTACTTAATATCGACGAGGAACTGTGTGTTTTGAGGGATAATTGTGAGGGCAGGACCGCTCTTCACTGTGCAGCAATCAAAGGAAGAATAGATGTTATTCTTCATTTGTTATCATGTCGTCCAGAGTCAGCCAGAGAGCTTACCTTTAAAGGTGAGACTATACTTCACCTTGTTGTGAAGAATAGGCAAGGAGTACAGATTATGAAACCATTGATTTCAATTCTTGGTGAGCTCAATCTTGTGGAAGACCATATCAACTGCGTTGATGAGGATGGAAACACTGTCTTGCACCTTGCCACTTATACGAACCAATACCAGGTAAGACTCATCTCTCTCTCTCTTGCTCGAAGAGTATCCTAGATCCGAGTCGTCAGTGGTATTTTTTTTAGATTTGCTATGTACCAGTAGTGGAAAAAAATGAAAAAACATGTGGAACCCACGTAATAAATACATGGGGTCCACGTGTTTTATTCTTTTTTTTACTATGGGGCCGCGTCTCCGGTTGTATATATTCTTTCTCTATGTAAAATATGCTGACTGTTTACATAATGTAAAAAAAAAAAAAAAGACACACTGGTTTATAGATTAATGCTAGACAACCTAAAAATTTAGTCCAAATTTCAATCTAAATGATGTGGTAAGTGAGTTGTCATCACCATACACAACATGAGATGATATGGATAATGAAAAAATCACTTACCACGTCATTTGGGTTAAAATTTGGGTTAAATTTTTGGATAGTAAAAGTGTAATATTTAAGACCTTATCAACTGCGTTGATGAGGATGGAAACACTGTCCAGCACCTTGCCACTTATACGAAACAATACCATGTAAGACTAATCTCTCTCTCTGCCTTGTTAAAGGTAAAAAAAAAAAATAACCATCCAACTCTTGTATTCAGATTTTGTAAAAAGGTAAACAAACATGTTTTTTTTTCTTTTTCTTTTTCTTTTTCTTTTTCTGGTTTTTTTTTAGGAAGGAGGATTCCAACCCACAACTGGCGAGATGTGAGGAGAAACAAACATGTTGAAAAAAAAAAAAAAAAAAAAAAAAAAAAAAAACCTTAAATTTAGACATTAATATTTAAGATGTCGGCAGGTAACATTTTTACGCCTATTTTGTTTTCCTTAAAAGTATGGATGGATATTGATTTTTTTTTTTTAATCAAGGGGAGGAGATTTGAACTAGATCTTAACTTTGTTGAGAGATATGTTTAATATTTGTTTAAAATCATTCCTAAATGATGTGTCATATGAGTTGTCAAGATCATATAATATAATATCATGATTTATAGGATCTTGACAATTCACATGTCACATCATTTGAGTAGTCAAAAACAAAAGTCTTAGAGCATCTTCAATACAAAAGTGGCTTGTATACCAAAAATCGTTAATATGGCAACAATATCAAAAGACTTTCAAAATTTAGTCGATCTCCAATGCTTATATTTAAAACATATTTATTTTTAATGATTTGTCCAATTTTTTTTTTCCTTTTTCCTTTTTAATTTTATTTTCTTAACAAAAATAGATGAAAATTTAATGTTAATTTTAAATATTTGCTGAGTCAACCGAAAAAAATAGCTATGCAACAAGCCGTTTGAAAATAGACAATCATATTGACAATGTCTTTTTTTAACTACATCAGCGTGAATTTGAATATGCACAACTGCATTGGAGATTCATTTTTTGATAGACTGTCTATTTATTTTATGTGGTATATTCTTTTTTCACGAGTCACTGTATAATGGCTTGTATTTCAATAATTGTTGATATGTCAGCAATATTAAAAGACTTGTTTCCTACGTGGCATAGAAGTATATTTGATAGACAATGAAATAAAAAATCTGTCTTGAATGCTAACTATGTTTAAAATATAACTTATTAAGACCATCTCCAATGCATATGCCAATGCCAATGCTAAATTTGGCATAAAATATAGTGAAATGTTATATTTGACACATCATTTTAGTATTTCCTCCAATGCAAAATTCTATTTGATATACTATTTTTTATTTTTTAATTATTTAAAATTATAAAAGTCAATAAATACAACCAATGCATTCAATGAATGCATTGAATATTTTGTTAGAATTGTTTCAATCTCAATTTTCCCTACCAAATTTGTTAAATTTTTATTATTTAAAATTAAAAGGTCAACAAATACAGCTGCATTTATTGTTGTACCAAATTTGGCATATGCTATACACTGTGTCAAATTTGACACAGCTTTTAGCATTGCATTGAAGTATGTTTTTTTTACCTTGTGCTAAATTATAGCATTGACACAATAATTTAGCATTGCATTGGAGATACTGTAGTCTGATGCTTGTGTTTAAAATATAACTTATTAATGACTTGTTTGATTATTTTATTATTTTTATTTTTAATCAAATAACTTCCTTAACACTTCTTTATATTTATTTCGAGTTGGTCTACAATATTTTTTTGACCACATCATCTTAACATTGAGTAGTAACAAATGCATTAGAGAGACATATTTGAATACAATGTTTATTTGTCCTATTTGATATATAAATTTTCACAATCCAGTGCTGCATATATAGTTAGAATTTGATTTCATTTTTCTCACTCTTAAAAATTCACTTGTCTTTGAAAAACAGTCAAGTGTAAAATTCATACTAAAACTAGATTTGCTTCTGGTCTTCCATTCTATATCTGTCAATGCGATGTTGTGACTTAATAATCTTGTACAGATAATAAAGGTGTTGTTGAGAGATACAAATGTGAACGTTAACACTGTAATTGCTGATGGATACAACGCATCAGCCATTTCAGAAATGAATAATAATGCTTCATCATCAGAATTTGATAATAAGAACACTATCGGAGAAATGATTAAACAAGCCCAAAGCCTGCAGAGAGGTGGCTCTAGCGATCAAGCTCATGGTGTACTGATCACTACTACTAATGCCAATAGTGGTAGAAACGAAGAACAAATTGTAGACGTTGTTAATTCTCACGGTGCAGCTGCAACTGCAAGTGCACGGCCGGTTGATGATGATCATGACAAAAAGAAATATTTATCGGCGGACTCGATACAAAATGGAATACTTGTTTTGTGTGTTCATTGTTTGCAACATTTTGTCTAGAGGCTATACTCAACCTTCCTGGTGGCATTGATAGGGAGCAACTGCAATCGAATCCGATGCATATCACAGCTGATCAACTTAATAAAGTCCGTTCATTCCTCGTCTTTGATGCCGGGTGTTTCTTTATATCGGTGACGACAATTTTTGTGGTAACTACTTTGCCTTATATTCCCTCTGTTTACTGGTTACATTTTAACCTATTGGCGGCAGGGGCTGTTATAGGCTCAGCAGGATTACTTTTTCAAAATGTGTTAGTTTTAGCAACAAATGACCATTTAGCTGATGTTGCTATCAAGGGAGGACTCGTGTCGTCTGTCTCAACAATTGTAGTTGCTATCATCGTCAGATTATTGATTTCCAAGAAATTCTGGAGTGTTATAGGAAAGGCATGTAGCAAAAGGAGAGACTTAAACACTTAATTATATATGTCTTGCGCTTTCGTTATATATTTATATATTGCAGTCTCTATTAAAACTTGTGATGTACAAACTAATTAATCAGTTATATATTGTTGTTGAAACTTATGTTATGTACAAGTCCTCTTGTTCCTCTTCTTATGTACTGTGATTTATTTGGTTGTCAAACTATTATTAATCTTTTTTATTCAAGTGTGTGATGATTTTCTTACATATGCAACTTAATTTGGTGTAAATCATATTGACAACTCATTATTCAATCTTGATTCTGTTGGGGATTTGAACCGATGAACGCAGAAATGTCATGCCTAATATTCGTTCATAACTCATAGCAATTAATAACGTCTATATTAGAAAAATAAGATGAGAGAAAATAAAACAATCACAACATAAGATATACGTGGAAAACCCAAATCGGGTAAAAAACCACGGGCCATCAGGACGACAAAGAAAGTTCCACTATATGATAAATTGTTACAATCATATACTCTAGGACTCTCTCTCTCACCTCAACCCTAAACCACACTCACAAGATCCTCACTGAGTACCTCCCTAATACCCCCTAGGTCTCCCATGAATATCACCCACGGATTTTACATGGTGTTCTTTTTGCTCCACACAAAATAACCTAATTACAATGTCTATTTATACTAGTTACAGGGAGTTTAAGATAAAAGGAAATCCTACACTCCTAAACATACAAGACACATAAATAATATTTCCTTTTATGATAAGTCTTCTTGTAAAGAGTATTCTTTTTTCCTTCAAACACAAGAACTTCTCAAAAGAACACTTTTCTTTTTCGTCGAAGATTTCCCGTTCCATGCATGTTTATGATTGACTAAGGTTCAGGTCATATGCTGGCCAGCCGCACCCTACACTGTTACAGTCACTGAAAATTACATCGCTCAGAAAACTGCGATCCATACACTGAAATGATATTCATTCTTCCGTTCTTCTGGTCTTCAAACCTCTCTCAAACAACACCATTCTAACTTCGTTTGGTTTAATTGGGTTCATTCGAGAATACGAGCCAAAACCTGACAGATTCTTGATGGTTCTATTATCTAAAGCCGAGAGAGAATAACGGTACATCCATCTTTGAACTTTATTAACTAATTAAGAAACTAGCTAGTTAATATTTTGATCAAAAGGTATTCTATATATATTTTTAAAAATTATTAAATATTGTATTAAAATTATTGTTAAAAAAATGATAAATGAGATGTATTTATAATTATTTTAACATGCTACAATTCTATTGGACGGTCTCCATACACACAAGATTTTCTCTTGTTTGAGTTATATTTAATCGAAAAAATAATCAAGTTATAATTTTGATTCTAGAGAGTAATGATCCAATAAACAAGAGCTTCAAGCATAAAACACCTTTATTACCTATACAGTGTTCTAGAAATCGGCTGACTAGGCCTATTAATCGGCTCAATACAGCTAGTCGGCCGGTTACCGTAGCAAAATGGCCAAAATCGACCTTATTAGCCGGTCTCCGTCTTCCGACGCCGTCATCGGACAAATATTTGGACAAATATTATTTGGACAGCATAGATGATTCCATTATCTAAAGCAGAGAGAGAATAACGGTACATCCATCATTGAACTTCATTAACTAAGAAACTAGCTAGTTATAATATTTTGATCAAAAGATATTTTACATTTTAAAAAATATTAAATATTGTATTAAAATTATTGCAATAATAATAATAATAAATGAGCTGTATTTATAATTATTTTAATAGTTTTATTAATACTGTTGAAATGTTGGGAAAAAATAAAATTACTAATTTATGGTGTACGTAGTTACCGTTTTAGCAATTTTGGAGGAAAAATAAAAATTAAAAAGATTATGTGGCACTTGCATGTAGCAGTGCTATGATGAGACAGATCCATGAAAGCCCAAGCAAGCGAAGGAAAAAAACTTGTGTATCAATATAATTGTAGCATTTATATTGTAAACATAAATATATATTTAAAAATTTTAACATTCCACAATTCTATCGGACGGTCTCCACCGTATGTATACGAGATTTTCTCTTGTTTGATCGGTTGTATTTAATCAAAAAAAGAATTATAAGTTATAATTTAGATTATCTGTAGCTAGAGATCGAGTACTGATGCAATAAACAAGGTGAGCTTCAAGAATTAAACACCTTTATTACCATTTACCTATACTTTATCATCAATGGAAACGTACTCTCTATCTCTAATAAGAGGAACCAACAATATGATCTAAACTAGATTTATGCCTCATACCTGTCAACGGTGGAAAATATGTGATGGGATCTCAATTCACACCTACATTTATTAGTAGGCAATATTTATGCATGCACTACGGTTCATATATTTACTCTCAAAATATATATGATATACATAGACTTGGCTCATATGAGAAGAAAATTGAAAATAATTAAAGTCCCATTAATATGCCGTTTAAATTGTACCGAAAGCATAGACTTGGAGAGTCTTGAGACCGACCAAGGAAGTTTCCATTCCATCCCACTATCAATTTGAAGCGTTTTGACTTGTATATTAGTCAAAAAAGTTACAATAAATCACGAACAAAGAAAATGGTTCACGATCAAAGAAATTAGATCATGTCCAAAGCAAATAATAACATGTCAAATGGATTGAGTTTATATCACTGGTGAAAATGGTAAATTGATGTTGGCTCTTATTTTCAGACTTATTAAGTTAACGGATTGTGTTCGAGTCGAACAGAATTTGACGCAATTCATTATCAAATTAACATGATTCGATTATGAAATTTAGAAAGATTAGGTTGCATTTGCATGTAGCAGTTCTCTGATTAGACAACCCAAGAGAGCCCAGGCAAGCGAGAGTTGATAAGCTGACAACGTATTCTCCATGTAAACAATTACTTCAACTTCATTTTGTTTGAGGTTGACCCTGTCATATTTTAATCGGAAAAAACATTACATAAAATTAAGTTATAATTTGATTCTAGCGATGAAATGTTCCAATAAACAAGAGCTGCATCATTAACAATGCACCTTATTATTACCTACACCTGAATCTTGAACCTTGATCATCAATGGAAATTCTCTAATCAGAGGAACCATGCATACCAATCTAGCAAGGTCGGGTGACTACCAATCATATCCACCGATCTAATTGGAGGGCATAGCCAGGGCGTAACCATGCATATCCACCAATCTAGATCAGGAATTTTTTTAAAACTTTTGCAATTGTTAGGATTCGAGCCGCTGACATGAGATTTATTTACCCAAACCCCAAGTTCATCTATCTACCGCTGACTTGAGAGCTATTTGCCACTGGGTAATGAATGTTTACTGCTTGATGAGTTTAGACTTTAGGAGAATGCACAATGGATTTAATTTTATATACATTGACTGAAAACAAAGAAAAGTATTGAGGAGAAAAAAGTAGTTATATTTTAATTACTTCCTTCAAACTTTCGATGTAATTAAATTCCCATTAATATGCCGTTTGAATTGTACCGAAAACATAGACTTGGAGAGTCTTGAGACCGACCAAGGAAGTTTCCCTTCCCTCCCAGTATCAATTCAAGCGTTTTGACTCGGTATATTCACTCGTTTTCAATCTTTTATATATACATGTACAATAAAAGCTACAAAACTCAAGTAATCAAATCTCTCTACCATTTTGCCAAAAGACAAGTCTGCGCGCAACTGCAAGTTGTAATTATAATGGCATCAAAATCAAACAATAACACTAACAGAGCCATTATAATTATATTTATGCATGCCCTTTTGGTTCTGTTCGTGAGTGTTATTGTCAGCTATGGGTTATTGCACAAGTATTTGAAGGAAGAAAATCAAACTGATCACTTGTTCAAACACAATTTCGGTGAGTTTAGTATATATATATATCATCAGCTATTATCAGGTCAGGTATACGTGACGATATTATCATGCAGTTTCATTAATTCTTGTTACCGAGAATCAGTGAACCCGCATGATAAGACAGTCAAGTATACCTGACCTAATAATTTCTATATATATCATTTTCTAGTTCATGATCTCTATAAAAATGTTAAAGAGATGATTAATATAACTGACATGCATATTGTTATATAGGGTTCAAAAATTTAATGGCACTCTTTAAAGATTGAGTTTTAAGACTATCACCAACTTAATAACTTAAGTTTTAATAGCACCTTAAGTGTGGGTCTGACAAAAATACCCTTAAAACACACTCACAAAAATAAGTCTCGCATTTTTTTTTGTTTCCAAGACTTATTTTTGTGTTTCTGAGACTTATTTTAGTGTTTTCGAGACTTATTTTGTATTTCCGAGTCCTATTTTCTAGATTCTGAGACTTTTCAGGTAGTTTTCGAGACTTTTTAGATAGTTTCCAAGACTTATTAGGTATGTTAGCAATTTCCCAGACTTATTGGGGAAAAATGAAATTTTCCATTTTTTTTTTGTTCATCTTCTTCGTTGAGACCTACATTTCGACCTCCTCCATTGTAGGCCAATTTTGACTTCCAATGGAGACTGATTTCAACCTACAATGGAGTTCGAACTAACCTCCAATGGTGGTCTTTCATCTCCATTGATGGAGGACCTCCATTGGCCTCCATCAATGGAGGTTTTTGAAAAAAAAACTAAACTAAACTAAAAACAGCACAAATGTAATAAAAGAAGGGGATAATGATACTTTAGTCCATTGATGTTATTTAAATTTAACTTATTAATTTAGTGATATTCTCAAAATTCAATATAAAAAGAGTAACATTTCCCACCATTTCCACTTGTTATATATATACATCTGAACTATGTTATATGTGCAGTTCAATATTCATATGGTGTTGTGACGACAAGTGTACGTGATGGTTTCATCACTTTGACAATAAAGCTCCTCCATTTCTTTGTTGCAAAATCTCTGCAGTCGAGAGTTTTATCAGCATTGCAGTCTGCGTCTTCCATACCATCCTGGCTATTTTGGGTGGCATTTACTCGATCTGTTTCATCAATGTCCCATGATTCATGTAATGTGGTTGGATCAACACTTTCCGTTAGGGCTTGTTCATAGATCTTTGGGCTTCGATTACCGAGGAATAGAAATTTCATAAATAAAGTAGGAGGATTGGCATTCCGTTATTGTCATTTTATGTATAAAGTTATAATTATCTACGTTCATAATGTGCCTATGATGTACCACTGGGCGGACTGTTAGCCAGTGTGTATCATCTTACGAGAGTAGAGTATGGGATAGATCAACCGGAAGAAGTATGTATAAAAGTATTTGTTCCAAGGAATAATCTTTAAATTCCATCCGTTTTCTGGGTTTAGAAAAATTCGAATTTTCAAGAACGGGAATCTTATGATATGTTGAGAATCTTTTATGATAATCATCCAAACAAGTACTCCAATATAATTAGCAGTCTCACATTTAGGGGGGTGTATTCAATTAGGATTAATTAGGATTCTTGAAGACATTTAAAGACATTTAAAGACATTTTTTAAGTGACAGATTTTCATGGATTTCTACAGACTTTTATAAATCCACATGGACTTTTATTGATTTGTTTAGACATCCATCTCAGACTTTTATGGATTTGTTTAGACATCCAATGATTTTTATGGATTTGTTATCTCTGACTTATCAATAGTAAGCTAGCTAATTATCAAAAAAAACCTTTGAAGTTGGAATTATCAAATTAGTAATATGTGTTCAATTTATTGAATGATAAAGCTATATAGGTTCACTAAAAGATGTTCAACCTAGATCTAGAATGGAAGATATTCTCAAATGATTGAACTTGTTGGAACCAAAAGTACAAAAAAAATTTCATCAAAAAAGCTTTTCCATCCAACTTAATATGTGCAAACACAGTTGAATGGATAAAGTTTTACCTGTCCGTAAGTGACGATGGTACCATTTATCGCGTTAACGGTATCTATTTCAATAAGGTGAACAAATACACAGTTAAAAAAAGCCAGCCACATTACTATCAAAATCATACTAGAACTTGACATCAGAAAAAAATAACAGTTCCAAAAGAAAGACCTTAAAGACTAGTCTTTTGGATAATCATAAGTGCTCTAACAATCTTGAAACTAGAAGGAGAAAACCGGAAACTATTTGTACAATTCACTTTTAAAGAACATCTATCATCTCAATTCAAAACGAAAACGCGAAAAAGAAGGTTTTCAATTTGTACCTTGCACAATAGGCAGAACAAGAAATTCGTAGACCTCAACTTGCTCGGATTTCTCATAGAACACTCTATCGAAGCTAAAACTAAAATCCTTTTCCTTCTCATCCTACCATATAATCATCGAAAATCACTGTTCAATCGCTACATATACATAACATAAACATAAACATACACATACACATCCAAATACATGTACATACATGTATATACATATATACGCACAAAAAGACGTAGAAACAAAAACACATACACATTGACATCCACATACAATCGAACACGTAAAGAGCATATCCAAAAAACACACATCCGCATCCGCAGTACATTTCACTTTCACATGTACAGGTTTATATAAATAAGCACAAACAGTTGTCATTGAAAAGAGGAAAATACCTTGAACACGAAAGTTTCGGTGTCGATTCCGTGAACGCAAACACTGTCTCCGTGATTGCTTCTCTCCCTGGAGCTCAGAGGCCGAAATCGAGGGCAGACGGTTATGTTCGACATTCGCTTGTCTCACGAGAAGTCTCAGCCACAAATCTGTCACAAAATTAAAAGTAAAAACCGGTAAGAGAAAGTGAAAATTGAAAAAAAAAAAATTAATAATTGTTTTAGTTAACAAATCTGTCACAATATTCTGTGGACATTCTCTTTTGGTTCTAGTTAGCATGCAAGTTTTAGTGTTCAAAATATTTTAATTAGTTTAATCAAGAAAGTTATTAAATTTTGTAGTCATTACACGGTCTTCCTTAAATTCATGTAAAGACATTAGAAATTCTGTAGGGTTCACATGTGATTCATGTTTGCTGGACGTACAAGAAGCAGTAAGCACTGACATTGGCAGGAACCCTGGAGTCTGCGTCTTGGTCCTGCTGTGCACTTGCTTCGACGTTTGTGTGGGGATCCAAACTCTTTACTTGTTCTCGAGGTGCTAATTTATTCCCTTTATCTCACTTATGCAACTTGCATTTCCTTTTACTTGTTTTTGGAATATGTTAATTGGATGACGTAATGAGTGCAACACCATTTTGCAGGATGATCAAGCCAATGTCAATGAAGGTTCTTCAATGCATATGTTCATTTGTATCTGGAATAAAGTAGAGTTTTCTTTCTCCTTTTTCTTTTCTTTGTATTTCAGTTGGGAAATGCTCTTGTAAAGTCAAGCAAGTAATCTTCTTGTTTGGATTTTAAGGTTATATTCATTCTAACTTTATCTCTTCGATCTTTTGTAGACTGCAGAAAGTTAAACCTCTACTAAAGACACTCCAACCAAAATCAGTTCTGGTAATCCATCCAACTTTATTTCAATTACACCCCCCTTAATTTCAATTAAATTATAAGATATTACATTTATAAAATTATTTTATAAGATTCTATAATCTCACATTCATTCTCACTCATTCTATAAATTAATAATTTGTTAAAAAATATTTTTTTTTTCTTTTAAATATGAATCTACTAGCTGTTGTTTATACTGTCTTGAAATTCAATTGTCATCTCTATTTTCTTTTTTTTCATGATGCATTAAAAGTTACGGGATTAAATTATTATAACAAGAAATTATTTACTGTCATGAGTGCATTCTTACATTGTTTTATCTTCATAAATTTCATAATGTCTCTCCTTCGTATTTTTATTTTCGAAGTATAGATTTGGGATTTATAAAAGGAATACTATAAATTAAATCTACAATCTCAATTTGTAGGTATAAAGAACTTATCACCGAACCACCTGAACTTTTGTCCGATAAGTGAGACCCAAATAATAAGCAAGTTAAGCCCACATGAGCTCAAGCCGACAAGTTCACAAATCACAACGTGCTCCGCAAGCCACAACTTTTTAACACCATTATTTGTTTGAGGTTGACCCCGTGCTCCCCAAGACTCCAATATATATCTATATCTTTATTTATTTTGTATTATGTTTATTCTTCTAGTGACGAAATCTTCCAATAAATAAGAGATCACACCACCAACTAGATCATCAATCATCATTGGAAATGGAACCAGCAATTTAATTAATGAGTCTGGATCATACGTGTCAATTAGACTTTTGAGTTACGAGTTTTTGACTTGGCCAAAGCTGAGACTTTGAGTCTGTGAGGAGACTGACCAGACTCCAGACAGCTTGTCTCTCAATTCTCAATTCAAGCGTTTTGAAGCAAGACTTTTAGTACATTCACTCGGTTTACAATCTTGTATAAATAAAAGCACTTGAGTCATCTGTCAAACACAAACACAAAAAAAGTTTGGAAAACTTTGCCTAACGAGAAATCTGCGAGTTACAACAATGGCACCAAAATCAAACATCAACATGGCTATAGTTTATCAAGCCCTCCTGGCTCTGTTTATAACTGTTGTTCTTAGCTCCCGTCAAGACGGGTTGCAATTGCAAAAGTATTTGGAGGACGAGAAGGAAGGACACTTTAGAGAGAATTTCGGTGAGTTTTATTTTTCTCATCTCTTCCTAGTTCCTACAATGTATTATTTTAGATAGATGGCACTAACATATTGTTTTATCTGAATGTGCAGTTCAATTATATACTGTTGTGACGAGAAATGTTCGTGATGGAACCATCACTTTGACAATCAAGTTCCTCCATTTCTTTGTCGCGAAATCTTTACAGTTCAGATTTCTATCAGCATTGCAGTCTGCGTCTTCTATACCATCCTTGCTATTTTGGGTGGCATTTACTCGATCGATTTCATCCATGTCTGATGATTCATGGAATGTTATTTCAAAACTTTCTGGAAACTGAAGTATATATTCATGTAACCAACCACTCCAATGTTTAGCAATACATATGCTATCATGTAACTCCAACAATAGTAACACATTTAATTCCTTCAATTTTCTTCTTGTTTATATGACTCTAACATCATCAATATGACTCGAAGGTCATCGCCACAGATCAACTGCCTAGGTTTGTTTAAACAGCCCCTTAAAGCAAGAGAATGTAAGCGGTAACATTAATGTTTAAATCTAACACAACTATCAAAAAGCAGAAAGAGGGAGTGAGAGCAAGGCAGAAACAAAGTGTAAGAATGATAAAGCCGGTTTATATCGTAACAAATCAATATATTGGTTCAAGCATGTCCGGTTGTGTAAGTATTACATTTTGAACAAAGTAAATGGCTAACAAAAGAAAATGGTACACATCATTGTATTGGGACCAGAAAGCAAAATGAAAAAGAATACTAACTGGAAAAATAAACTGAGACATTAATGCAATCGTTCGCCATCCAGCCACTTAAGTGCATGCAGAACCTTAATTAGAAATGACTTAAACTTTTCATCACTAATTGCATTCCCCACAATATCTAGTTGTGTCAAGTTCAAGTCCTTCAATATAAAATAAGCTTCCCAATAACTTTTCACATCAGTATCAGCATTTATAATTTCAACAGGATTCCATTCACTTCCAGCTGAGTGAGATAAAGGAGAAGAGCACAGATACCTTGTTGTGTCAACTGAGTGTGCACCGATCTCATTATGTGAAATATTTAACACTTTTAATGACTTGAGCGATCTTAGAGGTTCCAGTGCAGTAAAACTACAGAGTACATTGTTACTCAAATTTAAGCAAGAGAGAAGCTGCATAGCCTCCAATCCTGTCATAAAACCCCAAAACAAGACAATAAGTATCTTCCATTCAATAAAAAGAGGGACGGATGAAGATTGTTGAGAACTTAGATGCAGCAAAAAGCAGTCAAGAGCTTAGAGAACCATGGAAATTTTGTATTTCAATATGTTTTATCATATAATTAAAATAACATACATGAAAAACCCTTTATAGTTGTCAGATTGCATGAACTAAGAAACCAGGCTTCACATAATTAACTCTTGTCACCAAAAGTATCAAATTCTAGATGCGAAACAATATATATGCTTCAATAATATTCTAAACATGTAGTTGCACAATGACCTACAATAACATCTCAGCATACTCTTTTATGTTGATTATGCTTTTTGACCAAACAAATGTAAGTTCACAGGTGAAACCTTAAAAAAGAAAACCGAATTCTGAATTCATGAGTAAAAATCGGGTATAGGTTCTTTAAATTTAGGTCAATGGACAACTTTGTCCCTAAGTTATGGAAAGTCAAATGAGAGGTAAACCATGTCACTGGAAACGGGGAAAAAAGAAAAGTGAAGATAAAGAACAAATTCAGTAACACAAATTAAATATTTGCAATCAGTGGAACACCTCTCAAATTAAAATAAACAAGCTTTACAAAAGTACTGAAAGCAGCTTACCTTCAATTGATTGAAGTTCATTGTGGCTGAGGTCTAGCATTTGAACCCATAACAATTTGTCAAAAGATCCTACCCGTGACAATGATAAATTATTCAGTCGTAGACAGATAGGATTTCCAATATGTGAGGAAGTCAAGTTCCTATAGTGAAAGCAGTGTGTCAGCAAAGACTCTTTGCTGGAAGTCACCTGCAGAATTAAAACATAATAATCTGTTCAACTTCACTTAAAATCTGCAACTAACACAATAGTCTTATGGCAACTCCAGTTCAATGTTATGATAACAGGGGAACTCAGCAAATAGTAGCTGCAGAAGCAAACCGTGTGCATAACTGAATTTATTCGCCAAATTCAGATATCCAGTTAAAAAGTAACTTTTCCAGAAAATTCTGTGGAACAAATAAACATAAATATGACAGTTTATTATAAAATGATATTCTTTCCTTCTTTTTCTTTCCTTTCGATTTACAGCTAATCCAACAATAAGAAACAGATAGATAGCCAATAAAATACAGTATTCCTTTATAGGAAGTAAAATACAATTTTTTGACATTTCAATTTTAGTAACTCTTGAACCTATCATAAGAACTTCGTAATCTACCAAAGTGCAAAACCATATCCCTTACAACTACTGGAGATATTATGGTGAATCAAAGCACTTTATAGCCTTGGAACGCACATAGGACCCATCTCAATTCCAAGTGAGGCCCACAAAAGAAATGGTTTAAAATCTGACCTTAGGAATATAGTTTAATGTTTGGGTCCCAAGAATTCTCTACACAGAAGGTCTAAACATTTTGAAGAAAACCCACACAAAAATGAAGGGTCATGATCAATGTCAACAACAAAGCTAAAAGAACTAGGCCTTTCTAGACAGACAATACTGAAGAGGAGAAATTACCTGTTGCAATAAAACTAAGCTGTGCTCGTCCTTGTAGTATTGAACATGAGAAGGGTCCAACTTCATTAAGTCACTATACAGCTCAAGAACTTCTTTGAAATGAGTTTTGTTAGATGGGCTGATCATAGTGTCATGAGCCATCAACAGTCTAGCAAGCGTAAGCTTCCCAATTTTACTACAAAGAAAAATTATAAAAGTAGACACCATGTCAACTGTCAACAATATTGCTAATTAATATTTAGAATGAACTACAAATGAATCAGGTTTACCAGTTTATTAGCGACAACAATTCGCGGAAGTGATCAATCTCTTTAGCTATAGCCTTTGTTCGCCACTCAGAAGCTGTTGTCTCGTGGTTATTCTGGATACTCAATTGATCTGGTGAAATAACTGGACTTGATTCCTGAGAATGTGCATCATAAATATGAAACTTTTCATCACTCCACAACATAACATCTCCGCCCAGCCTTTTGGCAGGACCTTTTTCGGCAGGCTGTACACACACTCTGAATGCAAAGCAAGAACGGTTATAGTGAAAACCACTTGAAGATATAATGCCCTGGGAGTGGCCAAGGCTAACCTCCACTGGATATGCTTTAGGCTCTACATCGATAAAGTTTAATTGTGTAACCCAAACTTGGGAAGTCCGAGAATTATTTGCCAAAAGTGGTTTCCAAATAAGATCTTTAATTGTGTTAAGTTCACAATCAAAGGACACTGTAGACGAGTTTACACCTTCAACAGCTTGATTAAAATAAAGAACAAGTGGAAATGTCCCTGAATCTGAATGAAAACTTGTAAATGGAGAAGAAGGGCAGCTATCTCCAAGTAACATAAGATCATAACCATGGGAAGGCCAAGAAGAAACTAGCAACGGAGAATCAACTTTAACTGTTTGTTCAAGAAGCCAAAGATGATAAAACCAACCACTTTGATCATCTGGGTCGGTAAAAAGAGCTTGGTGTACAAATTCATACTCCTCAGGTAAAACCTTCTCTTTCAATAGAAACCCATCGGCCTTTTTCTTAAGCAAATTGGATAGAAGCACACTGCAAAAGTCCCCTTAGTATGTGTAAAAACAGTAAGAACTCTGTTCAGCTAAAATAGGACAAAATATAGTGAAGCATACATAACCAGGAATTGAAGGCTAGAGAACTCAAAGAATCATAAGTCTAATCTTAAAGAAATTCCAGAAATCGTAAAATGTACTAGTTACTTATTAGAATTAAACATAAAAATATGACTTCGCCATGATATTATGCATTTCTATCCTGTATGGCAAACATCTTAATAGTCCTAAAGAAAATTTGGCCAGGTAAATACTCCCAATTTTGATAACTAAAACAATATCAGAATGCTTCAGATAAGAAGTAAATAGCAGTCATACCTACGATTGTGCCAGGCAGAATAATTGCTAAAGTTGTTACATATCATATCCTCTGTATACTTCAACTCCTCCTCTTCCGATCTATTCATCAATGGTGCCACAAATCTGAGAAATTTTACAGAAGGACATAAGACCAACTACTTTGAATACACAGTAATTCAAATGACATACAAAAAGCTACAGCAAGTTCTTTACCGCCTGTAATTCCATGCGTGAAAATTACGAGAATCGGCCTTCTGGAATTTATCCAAAAGCTGCAACTCATAATTTATAGATGAATGTCCCTTGCTTAAAACCCATTTGCGATGATACCATGCTCCATATGACTTAAAATTTTGCCTCAAAGCATTCTCTACCTGCACAGAACCAGACCTATTATCATCATTGCCACATAAATTTTACCTCACAAATACTTTAAATTAAAAGCTACAATTTCTTAAAAAAAAGATAAGAAAAGAAAATGTAAGATACTAAATAATAATCACTAATCAAACACTAAAATTTAACTTTTTATGCTATTACTACTTATTCCAAGTTTCTATAGTAATTTAAGTTAATCAATTGGAGGCAAAAACTATGGAAAAAGCTAACCATGCCTTTTCTATTTCTCAACAAACAAACACGAAATCAAAAAAATCAAAAATCAAAATCGGATCTTTGAGCAAGTAAAAAAGAAACGCACCACTGTAAGTTCTTCCTGGAAAATGGAATTGAGCGATTCGGGATTGGAATCGGAGTGAGTCAAGGACAAGTGGTGTTCAACAGCGAGCTTTCTATAGTTCCAAGCCGTGTACGATTCGGGATTGATCTCCAGAAGCTTCGCGCTCAGCTCCACAGCTTCCTTTGTGTAACTAAAGGATTCATTCACAAAACAATACAAATATCAGCAACAATAATTAAAAATCATTCACTGACTGAGACTACTAGTGTTGGGAATTGGGATCGCGAGAATTGAAGAGAAAACGAAGTAGATAGAGAATTAATTACATGTTGTTTTGGTGATTGTGGAGGAACTGAGATTGGAGGGCGCGTAGCTTCTGGGCTTTGGCAGCTGAAGCTGCTTCGTCTTCTGGCTTGGAGGGTTTGCGAGGTCGACCGTGCATTGTCTTCTTCTTCTTGCTCTAGCTCTTGCTCTTGCTAGTATAATTTGGTTGAATCTCTCATCTACACTAATTACAAGTTTACACTTAAAAGCAATATTATTACTGATTTACCGACACCTCCCCTAAACATAGGCTTAAATATAGAAAACTACCACAAGTTACTAGCTTAACATTTTTTATTTTTTTTTAAATAAAAATTAAATTTAAATATGATTTTTTATTAATCAAATCTTAGCAGCATCGAAGCTTAAAACTGTATGAAAATTACATTTCGTGCTACTTGTTTGGGATTATATTTTGATTATATTTTTCTTCCTCTACTCATTAGATTCCCCTTTTCCGATCAAATTCCGATGGATGAGACTATATCAACTTAAAATTTTGATTTAAATTTGTGACAATCTCAATCTCCTTCCATTCATTTACTTTCAATCCAATTGTGGAAAATAATAATATATGACAACCATTGTATTTAATGGAAATAGATGAATAGATGTTAAAGTTATAAAATTAAGTCAAATTTTAAAGTCAATATAGCCTAACCCAATTACACGAAGTGATTGTACGAGTATCAGAGAACCAAGCCAACCAAGCCTACTATATGACAAACCAGGTACAATTAAGGTACTTGGAGGGGGAGCCAACTGCCAACCAAGGCTTGTTCTGCTTCTTGGTGTTCTGTTTTAGTTCATCTGAATAATGAAAAACACAGTTGTTGTAGTTTTTCATCTGGTTAGTGGTTAGTTGGTTACTCTGTAATACTGTAAAAACTTACAGAAATGTAATGGTTAGTGGTTAGAAATGCAATTGAGTCTTTAATACAGACATCAAAACACACAATATCCACCAAGTCTACTATATGACATGTAATGTTTATAATGAAATCATGATGCCAACGTTGTTTATATCAATTCCTAAACAGGTCCACAGATAAATGGCAATAACCTCTCTCTCTCTAACCAACACTTGAACTGCAAAACCAACTTAAAAATTCATCCCACTACTTTCACTTGGCTTGCACTTGTTTGATAAGAAGACTCTGTGTGATTCGGGGCTACCATGGAAGCCATCTCCCCATTTCCAGCCGTCTCATTCATCTCCTTTCTTGAAGCAGTTATATCTCCATTGGAGATGGAAGATTTTCCCACATCAGGCTCCTTGTGGTTGCTTTGATTAGAATCTGTAGCATTTGATTGTACATTTTGAGAATCACCAGCAATATGGCAAGTCAAAGTACCTTTCCGAGTAGTTATATCTCCATCAATTGGCTCAACATCAAATCTCCTTTCTTGGAAGCTCCTAGTTGCTTCTGCTGAACCCTCTACTTGAACCCCATGTGCATTAGTTTGATCCCCTTTTGATACTTCTTGATGAGTTCCCGTAGCAATTACTGAGTTGCTAGAACCTTCAATTTGAGTATCATTCTTCATGAATTGAGCTTTCTTTGCCTTTGGTACACTCCCAGTCTCCTTCGGCTTATTAGCTGACTCTATTGCCCTCTTTTTGCATGGAATTACACTAAATTGAGAGTTTCCAATAGGTTTACCAGATGATTCAGGTTCAGTCTTTTTAATAGCTAATAGTGCAATTCTAGCAGCTTTGATCCTTGCTTGCTTTCTGGTACTAGCTGCACCACCAATATACCGAATTCCTCCAATCTCAACCGTACAACAAAAACTGGCCAGTCTACCTGCTTCATTAACTGTTGCTTCAACAATTTTGTTGCACTGATAAATAGGAGGAATTGCGTAATTCATCTTTTGTGCATATTCCTGAAGTTTTTTGTATACAGCTGTTTCCGGCTGGAAAAGGCAACCGATGACAAAAGTCAACCAAAAGATGATAAACACTAATGGCTTCATTACCACTATGTGCAAATTATGAAAAAAAAAAAAAAAAAAGATATTCCTAAATAATGGCAACAAATCATGGAAAGAAAAAGAGTATGATACTCTTGAGTTAAACTGCATCGGTAGCATTTTAACAATTGTATACTATATACAGTTAAAGCATTTGACCGAATTAATGAGGCATTCAAAGCCATCCAACTCGCAGCAAAACACTCAAAGAGAATAAGAAAAGCATTCTTCTGCACTCAGAGATCATAAATGCAGCCATGTAACAAAGCAATCTAGAGCTAATAAAATTCTGAAGATGCACATTCACATTTCATTTCAAATTTATCTTTTCCACAACTGGTAAATCTTATACATGGATACTAGATACAAGCAGGTATGGTTTCACAGGCACAGCAATAAAGCATAAGCCGACAACAGGGGAAGAACAAAGGGAAGAGAATATATGAATTATATATATATAAATTAAATATATAGCAGCAAAATTGCAAAATCTTGTAGAACCACCGAGCAAAGCAGGGTCCATGCTTGAAAAACAAAATAAAATTGAGCATATCATACGTGCTGTTTAATATAGACATTTCCCTTAAAAGCGATAAGCCGTTCAATAGGAGGCATCTCACAACTCACAAGACACAACATACAAATACTAAACTATTTTACTCGTCAACAGAAGTAATCGTGCACTACCACTCATAGTGAACGAACTGCTGGAAGAAGCATTGCAATTTTTTCTCAACCAAAGCTAACCATCAAGGATAAAATATGCTGTGTAAAACTACTTGAACGCAATATCAGAAAGTAAACCAAAATATGAAATTGAAAAGGCAATTCAAGGTCAACAATAGTACAAACAAATGCAGCAATTAATCCGGATTCAATCAAAGATAGAAACAAACTTACAATAAGTTCTGCTTCAGCTGCACCACATTTCGCTAACTCCACAAGAGCAACTTCAGCAGCTGACTGCTCTGCCGCCTTGCGATTAAAAAATCCAGGCAAAGATTTATATGTAATATCATTAACTGTCACTTGTGATCTAAACAAAGGCTCATGAGACGGGCGATATTCCGTAGTCTCATAGACAGGTTTAGGAAGTCCCACTCTATGGGTGTATTCATTTAATCGGATCTTGAACACACAGCAATTCAAAACACCTGAAATGCGACACGTGTGAACATCAATCACTAAATATACTCACCTCATTAAGAATTATAAGAAATAGTTCAAACCATATTTGGGTTATGTCCAATGTACAAATTATCTGTATTTTTTTTTTCAGAGGTTTATACGAAATGGACAAAAAATGTAGTTAAAACTATTGAAAAAATTCTGGGTATTCCACAAATATATATATATATATATATATATATATAATCTGAAGATTTTCCAACATCAGGCACCTCGTGGTTGCATAGATTAGAATCTGTAGCATTTGATTGTACATTTTGAGAATCACCAGCAATATGGCGAGTCAAAGTACCTTTCTGAGTAGTTATATATCCATCAATTGGCTCAACATCAGATCTCCCTTCTTGGCAGCTCCTTGTTGCTTCTGCAGAACCCTCTACTTGAACCCCATGTGCATTAGTTTGATCCCCTTTTGATCCATCTTGATGAGTTCCCATAGCAATTACTTTGTTTGTAGAACCTTCAATTTGAGTATGATTTGTTTTGTCCCCAAAGATTTTCTTCTTCGACATTTTCTCCATGAATCGAGCTTTCTTTGCCTTTGGTACACTTCCAGTCTCCTCCGGCTTATTAGCGGACTCTGTTGCCCACTTTTTGCATGGAATTGCACTAAGCTGAGAGTTGCCAATTGGATTACAAGACGATTCAGGTTCAGTCGTTTGAATAGCTAACAGAGCAGTTCTAGCAGCTTTGATCTCTGCTTCCTTTTTTGTTCTAGCTGCACCACCGGTATACCGAATTCCTCTAATCTCAACCGTACAACAAAAAAGGGTCAGTCTACCTGCTTCATTACCTGCTGCTTCAACATTTTTGCACTGATATATAGGAATTGCGTAATTCATCTTTTGTGCATATTCCTGAACTAGATTTTTGCATAAACCTGTTTCATGCTGTAAAAGGCAACCGATGACAAAAGTCAACCATAAGATGATAAACACTAATGGCTTCATTACCACTGTGCAAATTATCAAAAATAAAGGAAAAAAGATATTCCTAAATAATGGCAACAAATTATGGAAAGAAAAAGAGTATGACACTCTTGAGTTAAACTGCATCGGTAGCATTTCTATGCTTGAAAAACAAAATAAAATTGAGCATAGACATTAGTACATTACCCTTAAAAGCGATAAGCCAATTAATAGGAGGCATCTCACAGCTCACAACTCACAACATACAAATACTACACTATTTTACTCGTCAACAGAAGTAATCATGCACCACCACTTATAGTGAACATTATAGAACCAAGTTTAGAAGTATTGGAAGAAGCATTGCAGTTTTTCACAAACAAAGCTAACCATCAAAGATGTAATATGCTTATGCAGAGTGTAGAACTATTTAAACACGATATCAAAAAGTAAACTGAAATACGAAATTGAAAAGGCAATTATTCAAGGTCAACAATAGTACAAACAAATGCAGCAATTAATCCGGATTCACAATAAAAGATAGAACAAAACTTACAACAGGTTGAGAGACGTGTTCTTTAACATCACCACATTTTGCTAACTCCACAAGAGCAACTTTGGCAGCTGACTGCTCTGCTGCCTTGCGATTAAAAAATCCAGACAAAGATTTATATGTAATATCATTCACTGTCACTTGTGATCTGAACAAAGGCACATGAGACTGGCCTTCTTCTGTAGTCTCATAGACAGGTGTAGCAAGTCCCACTTTGTGGGTGTATTCCTGTAATCGGCTCTTGAACATCAGATCTCCATCAATTGGCGCAACATCGGATCTCCCTTCTTGGCAGCTCCTAGTTGCTTCTGCAGAACCCTCTACTTGAACCCCATGTGCATTAGTTTGATCCCCTTTTGATCCTTCTTGATGTGTTCCAGTAGCAATTATTGATTTGCTAGAACCGTCAATTTGAGTATCATTTGTTTTGTCCTCAAAGATTTTCCTCTTCGACATTTCCTTCATTAATCGAGCTTTCTTTGCCTTCGGTACACTTCCAGTCTCCTCCGGCTTATTAGCTGACTCCATTGCCCTCTTTTTGCATGGAATTATACTAAATTGAGAGTTGCCAATTGGTTTACCAGATGATTCAGATTCAGTCTTTTTAATAGCTAATAGAGCAGTTCTAGCAGCTTTGATCCTTGCTTGATTTTTGTTTCTAGCTGCACCACCAATATACCGAATTCCTCCAATCTCAACCGTACAACAAAAACGGGCCAGTCCGCCTGCTTCATTAACTGTTGCTTCAACATTTTTTTTGCACTGATAAATAGGAATTGTGTAATTCATCTTTTGTGCATATTCCTGAACTAGATTTTTGCATAAAACTGTTTCCGGCTGGAAAAGGCAACCGATGACAAAAGTCAACCACAAGATGATAAACACTAAGGCTTCATTGCCACTATGTGCAAATTAAGAAGGGGAAAAAAAAAAGATATTCCTAAATGACGGCAACAAATCATGGAAAGAAAAAGAGTATGATACTCTTGAGTTATACTGCATCGGTAGCATTTTAACAATTGTATACTATATACAGTTAAAGCATTTGATAGAATTAATGAGGCATTCAAAGCCATCCAACTTGCAGCAAAACACTCAAAGAGAATAAGAAAAGCATTCTTCTGCACTCGGAGATCATAAATGCAGCCATGTAACAAAGCAATCTAGAGCTAATAAAATTCTGAAGATGCACATTCACGTTTCATTTCAAATTTATCTTTTCCACAACCGGTAAATCTTATACATGGATACTAGATACAAGTAGGTATGGTTTCACAGGCACAGCAATAAAGCATAAGCCGACAACAGGGGAAGAACAAAGGGAAGAGAATATATGAATTATATATATATATAAATTAAATATATAGCAGCAAAAGTGCAAAATCTTATAGAACCACCAAGCAAAGCAGGGTCTATGCTTGAAAAACAGAATAAATTTGAGCATATCATAAGTGCTGTTTAAAATAGACATTTCCCTTAAACGCGATAAGCCGTTCAGTAGGAGGCATCTCACAACGCACAAGTCACAACATACAAATACTACACTATTGTACTCGTCAACAGAAGTACTCGCGCACCACCACTCATAGTGAACGAACTGCTGGAAGAAGCATTGCAATTTTTTCTCAACCAAAGCTAACCATCAAGGATAAAATATGCTTATGCAGTGTAAAACTACCTGAACACAATATCAGAAAGTAAACCAAAATATGAAATTGAAAAGGCAATTCAAGGTCAACAATAGTACAAACAAATGCAGCAGTTAATCCGGATTCGATCAAAGATAGAAACAAACTTACAATATGTTCTTCTTCAACTGCACCACATTTTGCCAACTCCACAAGAGCAACTTCGGCAGCTGAGTACTCTGCTGTCTGGCGATCAAAAAATCCAGGCAAAGATTTATATGTAATATCATCCATTGTCACTTGTGATCTAAACAAAGGCTCATGAATCGGGCCATATTCCGTAGTCTCATAGACAGGATTAGGAAGTCCCACTCTATGGGTGTATTCCTGTAATCGGATCTTGAACACACAGCAATTCGAAACACCTGAAATGCGACACATATGTGAACATCAATCACTAAAATACACTCACCTCATTAAAAATTATAAGAAATAGTTCAAACCACATTCGGGTTGTGTCCAATGTACAAATTATCTGTATTTTTTTTTTTCAGAGGTTTATATGAAATGGACGAAAAATGTAGTTAAAATTATTGAAAAAATTCTGGGTATTCGACAAATATATATATAATCAATGAAATAATCCAATCCAATCCAAAATTGAAAGCCAATAATAAAGAAAAAAAAAACTCTGTGTTCAATATAATCCAACAAAAAAGAACTCGTCAACATATGGCTTAATTTATAGAAAATAATTGAACTTCAATCATTCAAATTATTAATATCCCTCAAGTAAAATAAAAACAAAAAAGATGCTAATGAAACTATTAAAAAATGTATTTTTTATTTTTTTTTTAAATACATTTGAAAATGGAAAAAAGAAAACTAAAGCTAAATTAGAAAAGGTACCTGAGCCACCATGGTTGGTGGGCATATTGGTCGCTGAGTCCATGAAGAAACTGCTAGAGAGAGTGAGAGAGACGAAGAAAGAAGAAAGTGACTGAGTTTCAATGGGATTTCACTCGAATCTCTCGTTGGCGTTCTAATGAGTGAATTTCTTCTGCAAATATGTTTGATGTTAATCCAACGGTGACTGTTGAATGAAGTCGGTTTTGTGAAGGGTAATTTTTGGTAATTGAAATATGAAGTTTATGTAAGCCCTATGTCTACTTTTGGGCCCCATTTCTGTATATATTATTGTATAGTGTTATACAACCCAAATAATTAACCTAGATTATGTGGTAAGTAAGTTGTCAACTTGTTATCACCACCGGTGATGACATGGTTAATGAAAAAACCACTTGCCACATTATTTAGGTTAAAAGTTGAGCTAAAATTTTGGATTGTTTAGCATTAGTGTATATTATTAGCACATCAACCGGTAGTGCACATTCCTTCCACATCTGGTCGTCAGGGGTTTGAATCCCACTATACACATTTTACGAGTATGTGTAGAGAGTTTACTTCCGATTATTATCTTTTTTCTTCTTCTTTTTTACAATATCTATTAATTCGGAACAGGTATTTTTTTTTTTTTTGAAAGATTTCGCCATTTGTAGGATTTAAACCGCTGACATAAGAGTCATTTGTCCAAACCTCAATCTCGTCCATCCACCAACCCCTCTTGGCACTCATTCACTTTAATAAACATCAAATGTTATGTCTTTATTTATCTTCTTTTTTTTAGGGCACCATATGTATCAAATACGGGCTTAATTTTTGCTAAAAATTGTCTAATTCTTACTAATAATATGAATGAGGCCACATAAAATCATGTTAGAGCATCTTCAACCATGCTCCTTAAATTTTTGCTAAATTTTAGTTATTTTAACTCAAATGCTATTTTAGCTAGCAACTATTCATGAGGTCACTCCAACCATGCTTCCTAAAGTTTTACTAAATTTTTGTTTTAAATTGTATTTAAATAACCATGCTCTCGTGATATCATTTTTTTAATAACAAGATCAATTTAAAAATATTAAAAAATTAGGAAAGAAAAGATAGTGAGCTCCCTACATTTGGAGAGCCACCAAGAGGCTCTCTAAAATATAGAGCCATTTAGGGAGCCCCTTGGAGTGCAAAAAAGCTAAATTAGCTCTATATTTTAGCTAAAGAGGCCATTTAGGGAGCCTCTTGGAGATGCTCACCCTCAAATTCATGTGAATATGTCTAATAGGAACATAATATGCTCAGTTCAATCAAAAATCTGTAAGCTTTATCCATCAGTATGTTTTACGATTTCAAGTCTCGAAATTGGTTTGGTGCCCAAAACTTAAAACCCGAAACGGTATGGAAATCATGTTTCGTGCTACTTATTTGAGATTATATTCTTCTTCAGCTACTCACTAGCATCAGTTTTTCTGACCAAATTCCAATGGGTGAGGCTATTTCAACTTGAAATTTTTATTTAAATTTATAACTTTCAAATTTCATCCATTTATTTCTTCTCAATCCAATGATGCAAAAGAGTAAATGATATATGACAACCCTTAGATTTAATGAAAATGGATAAATAGATGTTGAGGTGTCAATATAATATTATTAGCTTTTAACAGTAGTTGTAGTTATAGTTTTAGTTCATCTGAATAATGAAAAACGTAGTGGTTTTAACCGGTTTTTATCTGGTAAACATATAACTGTGAACATACTTATAACACACGTATCCACCTCATCATTTTTTGTCATGTATGCATTATTCGACCCAATTGTATTGCTTTTTCTAATAAAAAATGATGAAATAAATAATTGTGCTATAAGTATGATATACCTATCAGCGAAAAACTCTGGTTTTAACGGTAGTTGTAGTTTTAGTTCATCTGAATAATGAAAAACACGGTAGTTGTAGTTTGTCATCTGATTAGTACTGTTAAAATTTATCCAGTTTTTTTGAAAAAATGTCTCACAATTCCATCTAAAATATAAGCAGCAAATCAAAAAATTCTGGGATCATTAAAACTTTGAATTGTGTGAGAGATGACATAAGCTGGTCAAATTTACTTTAACCAAATTTGACTGATTGACTCATTTGGACTAAGTTTGCCTTCAGAAACTGACACCAGTACTACTTGGTCAAATTTACTTTTAACCAAATTTGACAGAGAAGATCAAACAAAAACCAGAACAAACTTCAACAAAGGGAAGAGTTGTGAGAGAGATGACAGAGTTGTCAAATTTACTTTAACCAAATTTGACTGAACAAATGAAAAGGCTGCCCTCACAATCTGACAGTCTGACACCAATACTCATTCTGACTGCCTTTAACTTTAAGTGGCAATGCAGTCAGAAAGCTTGATGTAGGTAAGAGGTTGAACCATGTCAAACAAAAGATTTTGCTTAACTAGTAATAAGACTCATAAACCACAAGAGAAAATCTTAAGTTTCATAATCACTTAATTTCACCTTTCAACAAGACCAGTATAACTATAATTGAGTCTTTAATACAGACATCAAAACTCACAATATCCACATGAGATGTAATTTTTATAATGAATCATGATGCCAATGATGTTTATATCAATTTCCTAAACAGGTCCACAGATAAATCTCATTATCCTATCTCTAACCAACACTTGAACTGCAAAACCAACTTAAAAAATTCATTCTACTACTTTCATACATCCTACACTTGGCTTGCACTTGCACTTGTTTGTATTCTTTCTTGCGCAGCAATGGCACATGAAGACTCTGTGTGTCCCAGGGTTACCAAGGAAGCCATCTCCCCGTTTCCAGCCGTCTCATTCATCTCCTTTGTCAAAACAGTTATATCTCCATTAGAGATGGAAGGTTTTCCCACATCAGGCTCCTTGTGGTTGTTTTGATAGGAATCCGTAGCATTTGAATGCACATTTTGAGAATCACCAGCAATATAGTGAGTTAAAGTACCTTTCCGAGTAGTTATATCTCCATCAATTGGCTCAACATCAGATCTCCCTTCTTGGCGGCTCCTAGAGGCTTCTGCAGAACCCTCTACTTGAACCCCATGTGCATTAGTTTGATCCCCTTTTGATCCTTCTTGATGAGTTCCCGTAGCAATTACTTTGTTTGTAGAAACTTCAATTTGAGTATGATTTGTTTTGTCCCCAAAGCTTTTCTTCTTCGACATTTTCTTCATGAATCGAGCTTTCTTTGCCTTTGGTACACTTCCAGTCTCCTCCGGCTTATTAGCCGACTCTGTTGCCCTCTTTTTGCATGGGATTACACTAAGCTGAGAGTTGCCAATTGGTTTACCAGACGATTCAGGTTCAGTCGTTTGAATAGCTAATAGAGCAGTTCTAGCAGCTTTGATCTCTGCTTCCTTTTTTGTTTTAGCTGCACCACCGGTATACCGAATTCCTCCAATCTCAACCGTACAACAAAAATGGGTCAGTCTACCTGCTTCATTACCTGTTGCTTCAACATTTTTGCACTGATATATAGGAATTGCGTAATTCATCTTTTGTGCATATTCCTGAACTAGATTTTTGCATAAACCTGTTTCATGCTGGAAAAGGCAACCGATGACAAAAGTCAACCGTAAGATGATAAACACTAATGGCTTCATTAACATTATGTGCAAATTATCAACAACAAAAAAAGAAAAAAAGATATTCCTAAATAATGGCAACAAATCATGGAAAGAAAAAGAGTATGATACTCTTGAGTTAAACTGCATCGGTAGCATTTCAACAACGGTATACTATATACAGTTAAAGCATTTGATCGAATTAATGAGGCATTCAGAACCATCCAACTCGCAGCAAAACAAAGGGAACAAGAAAAGCATTTTTTCTGCACTTAGAGATCATAAATGCAGTTATGTAACAAAGCATTTTAGAGCTAATAAATTTCTGAATACGCACCACAACTGGTAAATCTTATCCATGGAAACAAGCCGGTATGGTTTCGCAGGCACAACAATAAAGCATAAGCCGACAACAGGGGAAGAACAAAGGGAAGACTTGAAGAGAAATTATGAACTCTACATATAAATATATATATATATATATATATATATAACAGCAAAAGTGCAAAATCTTAAAGAACCACCAAGCAAAGCTTGGTCTATTCTTGATAAACAAAATAAAATTGAGCACAGACTTTAGTACATTACCCTTAAAAGCGATAAGCCATTTAATAGGAGGCATCTCACAACTCACAACTCACAACATACAAATACTACACTATTTTACTCGTCAATAGAAGTAATCATGCACCACCACTCATAGTGAACGTTATGGAACCAAGTTTAGAAGTACTGGAAGAAGCATTGCAATTTTTCACAAACAAAGCTAACCATCAAAGATGTAATATGCTTATGCAGAGTGTAGAACTATTTGAACGCGATATCAGAAAGTAAACCGAAATACGAAATTGAAAAGGCAATTATTCAAGGTCAACAATAGTACAAACAAATGCAGCAATTAATCCGGATTCACAATAAAAGATAGAACAAAACTTACAACAGGTTGAGAGACGTGTTCTTGAACTTCACCACATTTCGCTAACTCCACAAGAGCAACTTCGGCAGCTGACTGCTCTGCTGCCTTGCGATTAAAAAATCCAGGCAAAGATTTATATGTAATATCATTCACTGTCACTTGTGATCTGAACAAAGGCGCATGAGACCGGCCTTCTTTTGTAGTGTCATAGACAGGTGTAGCAAGTCCCACTTTTTGGGTGTATTCCTGTAATCGGCTCTTGAACACATAGCAATTCGAAACACCTGGAATGCGAACATCAATCACTAAAATACTCTCAAGTCTCACCTCATTACAGGTTCAAACCATATTCAGGTTGCGTCCAATGTACAAATTATCAGTATTTTTATTTTTAATTTTTGCAGAGGCTTATTCGAAATGGACAAAAATAAATCCACCATAACTGGATTGTGTATTAACTATGAATGTAGTTAAAACTATTACAAAAATAGTGGGTATTCGACCCAAAAAAAAAATATCAATGAAATAATCTAATCCAAAATTGAAAGCAATAATAAAGAAAGAAAGAAAGAAAAGAAAAGAAAAAAAAAAAAAACTCTTCTTTTTGTTCAATATAAAAAAAAATATCAACACTCAAATTCAATTTCAAGAAGAACTCGTCAACATATAGCTTTTGAACATCAACACTCATAATATCGCTCTAGTAGAAATGAAACTATTAAAAATGAAAAAAGAAAGGTAAAAACTAAAATAGAAAAGGTACCTGTGCCGCCATCGTTGGTGGGCATATTGAAGAAACTGCTGTAGAGAGTTAGAGAGAAGACAGGGACTGAGTTTCAATGGAATTTCACTCGAATCTGTCGCGTTGTTGTGATTGAATTTCTTGTGCATATATATATATATGGGAGTTTGCACAAGCCGCTGATCAGAACCGTGGGATGATGAAGAGTGCTTTGATTCATGATATTTTTTAGGTTAATCCAACGGTGATTGCTGAGTGAATTTTTATTTTATTTATAGTCGGTTTTGTGAAGGATAATTTTGGTAAGATCATTGAAAATTAAGAGCATCTCCTACGGCCTCCCTCGTAGACATCTTGTAGACATCTCTTAGACATCGCTTAGTTTAATTAAGGGAGTATGTGTATTTTTGCAGCTCCAATAGCTCTTTAAATGGCTACCTTAATTGTGTTTCGATGAAGTTCACTCCTTAATTAAGGGTGTTTTCAGACCCCTTAAAGTGGACTCCACTTATTTAAGATTATTTTGTTTTTTTTTTAAACTCCATATATTTAAAATTCATAATTGACGAACAATATATAATATTTAAACACATAGAAATTATATTATCAGTTCGAACTGACAAAAGTTATATCAGTTCCTTGTATGTGGGCCACTAGATTTAAATATTTTGACTTGACTATATACACTTCCCAGTCAAAGTATTTAAATCCAGTGACCCACATATAAGGAACTGATATAACTTTTATTAGTTCGAACTAATAATAGAAAGATTGTTTAAATACAATATCTAATATTTAAATAATAATAAAAAAAATTATTAAATTGGTCATTTAAGGAGACTGTTAATAGGTAGTTTTGAGTGGATTTTTGTGTGCTTGACTGCATGTCACGAGAATTGTGTACTTGTCAATAGAATTGTGTACTCATCTAATATAAGTACTTGTGTGTAAGTGTTTTTAGAACATTTTTTTTTTTTTTTTGTTTAATAATTTCAATAAAGGACAAAATTGTTATTAACGAAAAAAAAATTAAAATATAGTGTAAATATATTTTTGTTACAGAAACATAATTTATTAAATTAGTGTTATTCATAAAAAGTGACGATATTTGCACCCCTTAAAAACAAAATGTACACCTTAAATTAGTATATTTTTAAAAATCCAATATTATCCTTAAGTAAAACTACTAAGATGACTAATTGTTTGTTAGTACACCCGCCAATAATTATTAATTAGTTTCATATATTTAATCTTTTGTATTTTTTTTTCCTATTAATGGTTTGATATTAACATATATCATAAAAACTCTTTCCATTTTAATAAACCCTAGATTCTCTTTTAAATATATTTTCAATCTATTTTAAAGAAATACAAATTGATTGCTAAGTATAGAAAATGAATCAAAATCATGAGACAGATAACAGATTTAGTTGTGAAAAAGTAAAGTCTTAAATTAATTTTTATTGGAAGAAAAAAATCATTTGTATATAAACAGACTTTTGAATTAACTATATTATCTATATTTTTTTATTTCTTTCAAATACACTTTAGAATTTTTATTTATTTACCAATATTATATGTTCTTTCTTGTTAAAAAATATATTATATGTTCTTCAATTTTATCATACACCTATCTATTTTTTTTTTTTGAAATATCATTTAACATCTATCTACTTCCACATTAATTGGAACATGACACAAATCTTGCATTCCTACAACTCTTTCAAACAAAAAGTGGTTCTCCAATAAAAAAAGAAATCTTAAAATGGATTTTTAACGAAAAATGGAGTTTGATTTTGAAAAAACGAAGAAGAGAAAGGAAGTAGAGAAGAGAAAGAATAGTAAGAGAATTAAAGGTAAAAAAAAATAAAATAATAATAAAGTTAATTAAATAACATAATAATAGTAATAGGTGGTGTGTACTTATAAAAATACAGTATAATTAAAGAAAGGGTGTTTTTGACATTAAATGAGGTTTATTTATAAATTAGAGATTTTAAAACAATTTTGATGGGTTTGATTACAAAAAGGTGTAGATCCAGTCTTTGAGGGGTGCCAAAACTTCTCTCTCTCTCTCTCAGCCATTTAGGCCCATTTACTCATTTTGGTAAGAGTGGCGATATTTACACCCCTCTAAAATCGTATGTACACCCCGTTTTGTATGTACACCCACATTAAAATTTTAAAATATTATAATTTGTAAGTATACTCTACATTTTACCAAATATATCCTTTCTCTAAATTTATTTATAAATACCATAAATTAATAAATTATAACATAATTAATAAAAATGAAAAATAAAGGAGAAGAATCTCCTTTCCTTCCAAGCCGAAACCTTCTCACTGGTTTGAATTTGAAAGTGTTTCTTCAAGGAGTATTAAAAAGTATTCTCTAACCTTATTCAACTAATTACAATTAAAAAAAAATGGTATAGATTTACTGATAATTAAAAAAAAAATCATTGAATCTCCATTATCAAACACTTGGCTTTCTAGAAATCCTTTATAAAAGTGTTTTTTTTTTTTTTTTCCTTTGGTTTTGAACCAAACCCAAAATCAGAATGAAAAAAAAATCTGGTGTGTAACAGAGGGAACGATTTTCAAAGATTTAATCAAAAATCAAAATGAAACACTCTTATACTCAAATTCAACAGTTTTTTTTTTGGCGAATAGGTTTATGTTTTAGTTTATAAATAAACATTTTATGAGTTTCAGTATTTTCTTTTTAACGGGAGATTTAAAAAAAAAATTGAACAGAAAATAATAACTATTTATTTATTTTTCAATTAATAAATAGTTAATATTATGATCATATTTGTTAAAATGTTTAAAATAATAAATACAGTATTGTATTAATAAAAATATATATGGTATATTTATAATTATTTAATCATTTAATAACTTATTTTAAAAACAATCATTTAATAGCTTTACTTAAGGGTAATGTTGGAATTTTAAAAATAATACTAATATGGGGTGCACATACAGTTTTAGAGGGGTGCAAATATCGCAACTCTTTTGGTAATTGAATATGAAGTTTATATGGGTCTCCATATTAGTATTGGTTTGGGCTGATTGAATCGGTCTGTTTAGATATAACTCGCCTCTAATCACTTCTCTCACCGTCGTCGACAAATCACTTCTCTGCAGTCGCTGCCGGTTGCCACCATCGACTCCTCACCAGCGAAGCTTCATCTTTGTCAGGTAGTACTCTCTCTTTTCGTCGGTTGTTTTGTTTTGCATCTTTGTTTGTGTTTTTCATGTTGATTCCGTGATGGGGTTTTGAAGATTTCGTGAATTGTTTTGGTTTCAGCTTCAACAGTAACTCGAGTTAGGTTTTCAGGTCAGTTCTTCAACAACAAGATTGGTTTTCAGGTAAGTTCTTATCTTTATTTGTGTTTATCATGTTTATCTTTTTTTGTTATTGGCTTTAGGGTTGCAATATTCACATGATAGTATTTTTTTGATTGTACGTTTGTGGTCAATCATCTATTTAGTTGGGGATTTATGTGGTGTGTACAATTTAATAAATTAGTATTACAGTTACGATTTATTGGTCATTAGAGAAAGCATCTTCTGTATATGTGGTAGGGAGCAGATGCTAAACATTGTATGATTGTTTTTTGCTATCTGTATTGCCAGTCTCCGAATATCGGTGATTTCAACTGAGAATGTGTATACTAGATAACATTGCATTGTTGTACAAACTAGATAACATAAATGGAAAAAACAATATATGCTTTTTCTTACCGTAGTGTGGTTGACTTATATGAATTCGTTAGTATCTGCACAAGTTCATACTTTTTTCTGCTAATTAGGATTCTGCCTGCCACTTTACAAGTTTCAATATTTGTCGGCACGTTTTGTGTAAGTTTAGCAGTTCTGATAAGATCAAACATGCTTAAAACATCTAGTCTAATGAAAGCAAGGTTAATACGGATTTTTGTCCATGGGTATGTATGATTTGACATCTTATAATGAATCGCACTGTGACTTTGTTTAGATTCTTAGGTTAAATGGAAGAATCAGAGAAAAGAAGGGAAAGATTAAGAGCAATGCGTATGGAAGCTGCACAGGCTGAAGTTGGTAGTAATGCTGAGACTTTATCAGGGCCTAGTTCCCTTTCTAATCCACTGCTTGAGAACCCTGCAACTCAACCCGTACAGGAATCATATGCGACTCCAAGGTTCGATTTTTACACAGACCCTATGTCAGCTTTCTCTACTAACAAGAAGAGGGGACAGCATGATAACCAGATTACACAAGATTATCCTATACACCTGAAAGATTCTGACTCTTCCACGGCAAGGCCTTTATCATCTCTTCCAGGTAGCCTATTTTCTTTAGAATTGTTATTTACAGAAATATTGTACACATGTATTGAACTTCGTGTGTTGGGATTGAATTGATGATTAAAGACATGGTCTTCTTTTCTTCTTATGGAATTTGTCAGTCTAAAATTGATAGGCACAGGGCTGTAATAACTTAGTTGATCCATTGTTAGGCCTGAACTAAAAACCTTTGCAACTTCACAATGTCATGTTGTACATGCACTCATTTTTCTTTCTTTTGAACTTTCTTGTTTCAAAGCATGGCTTATATATTAAAAAAAATTCTGGAGTCTTCAGTGGAAATTGAAACGTGCTCTGGTGTAGTAATTCGAGATATATATATCGATTGTGTCTTGAGTGGTTCATAGTCATAATCTAATGTTAATGAGCGGTCTTTATCTATTTTCTATTAGTTAAATTTTTAGTTGATTTATCAGGACCAAGAAACCCAGAGATAACTCCCTATCCCGCTCATCAATTGGAAAACAGTTCTTCATTTGATCATAGAATGTATCAAGCACGAGGTCCATACAACAGTGCTGCTGCATATGGAAGCCCAAGAGGTATGGTGAGTCCTTTACCCCCACGGCAAGGAACTCCTGAAGCTTGGATTGGATCCAGAACAACGACTAACTATTATAGCTCTGCACCCCATAGCCATGGAAGCCCAAGAGGAATGGTCGGTGCTTTTCCTATGATGCATCAAGGAACTCCTGAAGCTTGGAATGGATCTGGGGGCACAGCTAGCTATAATTCTCCATCTAATGGGTCAGGAGGTGAGCATTTATACAGCCCTAATTTTGGACCTGTAAGGAGTCCTAATATTAATTATGGGCAAGGCAGGCCTTACTGGCGAGGCAACAGTCCAAACCCTGGTTCAGGACGTGGATTCAGTCCTGGTCCAAGTTCAGGAAGAGGTAGGGGCAACTGGCATGGTGCCAATATGAGCCCACGTTCGGGACACAGTGGCAGAGGAGGGCGAGGTTTTCATTCTCACGGCTCTGAACCAGAGCGTTTCTACCACAAGTCTATGGAGGAAAACCCATGGGAGCAATTGCAACCTATTATATGGAAGAGCAGAAGTTTGAAAAACCCCAGTTCTTCAAATTCTTGGCTTCCAAAATCAATTAGCATGAAAAAACCGAGAGTTTCAGAAGCTTCCAACCGGTCCAGTTCTCAGCCAAGCCTTGCAGAATATCTTGCTGCATCATTCAATGAAGCTGTCAATGATGCTCCAAGTTCATGATAGTACCTCAGAGTTTTATGGAGTCGCTAGCTATACTTCCGCATAAAACAATGGATCTCAGAATACTTTTTTCATGTTAGCTTCTTTTATGTTTCTCTTCTTAGATTACTATATGCCTCAAGGCACCAAGAAGTTTTGTAAACTACCTTCAGAAAGGAATAGATACATGTGATGGCATGTAATGATCTATAGTGTTAAATTTAAAGTAATTTTGAATTACCATGGCCCCTGTAAATAATTTTTTACCTTTTATTTTTATCAATTTGGAATATTAGTACTATCATTCATATATAACTAACATAAGCATCCATACAGAAGATTTGACATATGTTTTCTGAAGTCATTATAGAATCATGATCTCTACCCTGTCAATCTATAGAGTTCTCAAATGTGCAGGTAGTTAACTTGTCATCTAAAACATTAACTTCCAAGTCTTTCAAGAAAACAAAATTTAAGGAGCTTCACATTTTACTTCCCATAAAGAACTAACCAACTAAGATTCCATGTTTCGGAAGATCCTGTCTCCGACTACTTCCTAAGGTTATAACTCGAAAGAAAATCTGCTGTACTACGTTAATGCCACCACCTGGTGCACAATCCATTCTCAAGAGCTGGTTTTTGCTCATAACAGATCTCTTCCATGAAAGTGTGGATGAGCTGCCCTGCCAAGCTTGATGGGTCATCAACGAAAGCATCAACGAAAACACTGACCACCCTTCTTTCATGCATTGTCGCCTTCAGGCTGAACCAAGTGAGAAACTTCACCCTAAAATATTCTTCTATGTGCCCTTCGTGCTCTAACCATTTGACTACTCTGACAGAATACTCATAATTACTCTCTTCCCTTCTCTTTTCACAACCCAAGCTTGGCACTTCGCGCATTCCGTCAGATTTACCAGGTGTGGAAGGAGAAATTGATTTGGGGCTTAAACCTTTGTCTTTGTTCTTGTTGACGTCCACCAGGGATAGCGGAAGCTTTGGAGGGTGCTCACTGAAGGTTGATTTAATATTGCTAGAATTGGTTGATTCCACCTTGGAATGAATTTGAGCTGCTAAAGTGTTTTCTTTCTTTCTATCTATATTGAATGCTGTGACAAAACTCCCACTTGATGCAGATGTGATCCATTTAGCTTCCCAAACACCAACAACTCCTGTGCTTTCGAACAAAGAAACCTTGCAGAAATACTCGGTTGAAGAATCAAGGTCAGTTATCAGGAATCTCTTCTGTGGCCTTAATACAATATAAGTGGGTTTGTCTGGATAATCCTTAACAGCAGACTTACGATGCCACAGCCTGCATCCTGCTACGTCTTTTAGTAGATCATCATCGTATTCTAGTACAACAGTGACTGACGTTGGAGAGGATTCTTCAAATCGAATCTGGCAAGCTTCCAACACAAACAACAAATAATAAGCAGCATTAAGAGTAAGGAAAAGAAATTGTAAGGATTTCATCTTATATAGCAATGGAAGACTCCGAGTTTACATAACTAACAAGTTATTATTCCAATGCAACATTTAAAGACTCCCTAGATTAAACATCAAAATACTAAAAAGATTCAGAAACTTACATGCTGGCTCTTTCTTTTCCACATGATCAACAACAAACATGGAATCAAATGCTTCCACTGCAGAAGAACACAAATTCTGGACCTCAGCACCACAAGAGAGTCTGTTGACAATACCTCGTGCCATCTTCGTGCATAAAAGATTCAGAGGCCCCACTTCGTTGGTCAGTATACATAAGGCAGTCTCCACTTTTTTCTGTAATTCTTTGTATAGCTCAGTTCGTAAAAGAATCTTGTGAGCCAAAGAGATTCGTAGACACAGTACATCCACTCTTCTGGTCTCTTTGGCAACCAACAACTGCTTTTTCCAGGTTCTGTAAAATAACCATCTAGTTAGCCAATTATTACCCTCTTCTTCGTTATGTTAAGACTTATTTATTCTTACAAAGAAGAATGCCCTACAGCAGTAATTTGGACAGTTTCCAAGTCAATCCTAGTTGATTAAGCTAATTGCCACATAGAGAATTTCATGATTATAGCACTCATTCCTTAAAGTTGCCTACAACATTGAGAATTTCATGATTGTCACATAGAAGATAAGTACGTTATTTTAGCTTATAGATCGGGCCAATAACCCAAATCCTTAACTCTAAGTTGACCACCTTGAAGTTGCTAAATGCCTGGCAATCAAGGCCTGCATTGGATGGGACATTTGTTATCAAGCTGACTCTCATGCACACCTATTTGTCACCCTTCTGATAAATGTCGAGGCAGGTCAAATGAATCTTGAATTACAAGATTCATGTTTACACGTTTATGTATGATATTTGTCACTGCCCAAAGATTCCCAATTTTTTATGCATCTATAGTATTCTATGACGAGTCTCAAATGAGACACGTCAAACTACCACTGGACAGCAAATATAGTTCTAGCAGCAATGGTCAAACTGTATGCTATTGATTACTACAGAGTCTCTAGGCAATTGATGAATGAAAAGTTGATACACTTCATATGAGTTGAAGACAAGCTTGTTACCTCATTAGACCATTAATTTTCCCGCAAGAAACACAGTAGAAACTGCCGTCCAACTTTGTAGAACGATCGATCTTTGCAATGCCAGCTTTCTCATCCTTCAAAGCGCATTCCAAATGGCATGACATACCACATGTGTCATTCTCATTAGAAGAATCATAACCACAGGTTAGCCACAGACTAGGATCCTTGTTATCATCATACTGATGACAAATACAGCAAGAACATCTCTTGCAAAAAGGATCATCCAAACTTAAAGCAGCTTTGCATGCAACATTCTGACAGACTTGATATGTAAATTGTTTTTCCTTATTATTCTCCAGAGAAATCTCATTTAAGTCACTCAATAGTTGAGGCAAGGTTTCTTCCTGCCGTTTCCTCTTAAAGCCACTCTGAGTTTTGGCTGAAGAAAAGGCAAAAGATTTATCAGGGTTACTCCTCTTGGAATTCTGAGCAACTAACTTTAGAAGGTGCTCTATCATCCGAAATTTAGTATAACCACTGTACTTTCTCTGCTTCCCCATCTCTGCGCAGATGATTTCTAGAAGCTCCCTGCGGCTAAATGAGCTAAGGATCTCTGGGGCATTTTTTGACCATTGAGCAATTTCATGAACCAATTCTCTTTTCTCTATCAAACTAAGTTGGCTACATTTTGCAGGGTCAAGTACAAATCCTGAAACAACAAATCAATCAATGAACTTGAACTTCAGATCTCTAAAAGCACATCTAGATAAAGTCCAGAATAATTTAAAAAAAGTTTGTTCAATCAAGTTGTTGAAGTTTAATATATTTCTGATCTCTAAAATTCGATTAATTCGCAGATACTCAGATAGAGCACACAACTGAAAAAACAAAATGGCATACAGACTTGTGTCCTTGTAGCTGCAGACTTGTGTCCAAAAAATGAAATCAGCACGGTTAAGATCTCCTTGAACATGACACACATATTTCACTGAATTTCTACTCATGTGTAATACACTTAAAATCAATACATGTAACTTCACAACATTACAAACTGTTAAAACTCCATCACTTGTTCTTTATTATTTCTTCTCTCCAGAACAAGTGAAACTTAGAACTAGCAGATTATGTCTTGAATCAATATATCACCATTGATACCCATTTAATTAATTTATTTTTTTCTCTCAAAATAGTAAGCACTGTGAAAATTTCAAGAATGGTAATAAAAATGTGCCTGTGTATAGCATTAATCATACAGAGTTTAACAAGAATGTTTTGATGATTTAATGAATTAAAGCATGTATTATCCTATAAAAAAAAATATATAATACAGTTATTTATATATACTAATAAATAAAATATGCCTAAAAAGGAACACTGTGGAATATACATTGCCATTTATGACTCCACACAGCAATAATGACCAAAATAAAAACACAACAATGCCTTCAAAAAGGGGACCGAGACAGGCAAAAAAAGAGCAAACCCAGATGTGAAAAAGGGCTTACAATGACAGACATTGTCAATAAGAACAATAAAAAGTAGATAAAACAGCTCCATTAATAGTATAAAAGCGATTAAAGCGAGAACCCAGATCAAAAGAGAGAAAGAGAAAAAAGAAAACCAGACAAAAATGGAATATAAAACACAACAACAGAACCTGAGAACATTGAGTCCTTCTCTGAAAACCCCTCCTCTGCTTCGCTCATGACACTCCAAAAACGCAACAAATTTAGCTTACTTTTAAAGAGCACGATGTGTGGAGTTCATGAAGCAGAAAAGAGAGAGAGAGAGAGAGAGAGAGAAAAGAGAGGTAAAAGTGGTGAATAGAGAAGAAATAAAAAGAGAAAAACAATAATAATAATAATAATAATAAAAAATTGGTGACATAAATGATAATTAAATGAGAGATTTGGTATGGGGTTGGGGTGTGTGTGAAGGGCCACGCGCTTGGAGCTGCAATTGTGTGACAATCGAGGGTTTCTGTTTTATTTTTATTTATTTTTTTATTTAATAGGTACTGATATTACCGCCCCGTAAATATGATTTGCACACTCTTATTTTAATAAAAAAAAAAATTATAAAAAGATCTCAATACTAATTTATCAATAAGTACAAATTACTTTAATTAAAAATAAATAAAATATTATATATACTCATCGTATCTTCAACTATATCTATTTATTTTAAAAAATATATTTACATATTTATATATATAACAGAGTAATGAAAAAAGAATTTTTATATAACTCTAATCATATAAATGTATGTATTTCTTTGCTTTTTTATTTTTCTTTTATATCTAGTTAAGAACTCAGTAAATAAACAAAAAGTAAAACAAAATTTATTTATTAAATAAAAAAGAATAACAGGCTTAGATTGATGTATTTATACGGGATTTTTTTTTTTTTTTTTTTTTTATGGGTTGAGAAAATTCATGTATATTGTTATATATTTTGACTATCAATGATGATTTATTAATCCGCACAAAGTTGGAACAATGATCTAATATCTGCAAACATTTAGTAAAAAGATATTATTGTATGTTTGACCTTTTAAGTATTTCATATTTGAATCCAAAAAATAATATGTTTTTTTATTGGGTGTATTAATTAATAATTTATGAGGGCTTAGAAATAAGATATATTTATTTTAATACGGGTATTATTGATACAGTATTAGAATTATATAATGTGTGAATAGTAGTTGTTTAATTTATAATTTTTAAATTTTATATATAAACCTACTTATAAAATAGACATGTAAATCATATTCATGAGTGATAATATCATTACAATTATTTAATTTAATATGTTTTTGACATTTTGGTTACGATAAAAGCCTTCTATGACTAATGTGTGTTACTGTGCTTTGTGTTGTGCATCTCCATCTGCTCTCTCTTTCTCTCTCTCCATCATGGCCGTACCTTTTTGCGTGATCATAAGTGTGATTCATTGATTTTCAGGTCCCACTTTTAGAATCCAAACTACCAATTCCAAATTCTTTCCTAATACTTATGTAAATGCTAAATAAAAATAAAAATAATATAGTCTACCCTATCCAAACGATAAAAACACTTATTCAGTTAGATAATATTTTAAATTTAAATATATTTTTTAAAAATTATCAAATTTAAGTTTATATATATATAGTCTTTTCGAACTTATATAAAATATAACAGTTCTTTGTATATGGGTCATTAGATTTAAAAGATACTTTATATTTTATATCAGTTCGAACTGAGTACTGACAATAGAAAAACTATATATATATATATATATATATATATATCATCGAAGAGGTGGACATCTTCGGGTTGGATTGTTTCGGACTAAGAAAATGAGTTGGAATTCATTCAACCTCTAAACAAAAAAAGTTGCTTATCTAATTATATCAACAAAAAGTAAATAAAAAAATAGGTTGTTCTTATCTCATGAGGAAACTTGCATTATCGATAAAAAAAAAAATTAATTTGATGATAATCTTTATTGATAATATACATTGGAAAATGCATATAAACCATATTGAATTTCAATAGCTTAGCTAAGAGATATTTTTAGAAGTTATTCTTTCAAAACAATATTTATATTAGAAAAAACTCTTGCTACGTAGATACTACTTACTATCAAAACAAGATTAGTCGATATATATATTAATGCTCAAGTCAGTGCACATTGATATAACTTCATCAATGCGTTGGATGTAAACTATTAGATTTACATACTTTGACTCAAAGTGTATGCACTGGTCAAATTTTTTTCATAATCAGTGATCCATATGCATTGGTACTAATATAGTTACATCAGTGCACACTGATATAAACGGGACCGATATATAAAAATGTTCAAGTCACTGCACATTTATATAACTAATTAACAATAAATAAATAAATAAATATATATATATATATATATTATATTAGACGAATCAACATATCAATTAACAATTTTTATGATCTTTCGGTTTTCATTATTGTCGACATAATTTAAAAAGGAATACTTATTTTATATTATGGACAATGAATTACATTAATCTCATGTAGACAAATTGTTAAACAACATTAAAAAAAATTGTTTGTTTATATTATTTTTCAACTTATTTGCTTGTATTAATTATTTTATATTATTCTTCAACATCATGAACAATAACCTAGAATGTTGTTTAGGTAGATTTAATCTAAAAATATCATAATTTACATGAATTTGCTTTTCTTTTTTCTTCTTCTTAATATTACAATAATTCGGAATTGGAGATGGGGGCAAACTCGAACCCACAAACTTATGGTGTAGGTGTGAGGGGAAACCACTGGATCAACCTCATCTTATCTGCATGAATTTGCTCTTGTTTCAACATTTTATTATTGTTTCTGTAACAAAACAAAAAATCAAAGGTAATTTAACCATAATTTTTATTTTTTTTATCAAAAAAAAAAAAAAAAAATCTAGCCCGAGCTACAACTCAACCTGGCCCAATGGCTTCTCAGCCCATGTAATCAATCCAAAGCTTGTATCAAATTTTTTTTTTTTTTTTTTTTAATTTTTTTGTAAACTTCTACAATAACCCAAATAATTGAATTTAAATAAAAAATGAAAATAATTACAAAATTTTATTTTTGAAAGAAAGTAGATATCTCAATAACTAATGCAAGACAATTAAATAATAATAAAAAACTCACTCTGAAAATGAGAAAATATAAATTTAAAAATTTAGTTGGGATAAGAAATTAATATTTTAAAAGAATTTAAAAAAAAAAAAAAAAAATATGCACTGGTGAGTGGTGAGTGGAGACACAACGTTATGGGATGGAGATTTTTCTCAATTTTCCATAGTATAAAATAAAATAAAATAAGCATTTGGCCACTTGCCAATGTGGTGTAGCTCTCCAAATGGAGACCTCTCCACCAAGGTTCAAGTGGCCATGCATACATAGCTATATGCCAATTTTCCCACCATGTGTGTGGGTGTTGTCCCACTTGTATGTGGGTGGCCTCTCCCGTTTATGGGAGTTGCTCGTCTGGGCTGCTCTAGTAGAGCTGTAGAGCCCAATCTCACTGGTCCCGACAGTTGATCAACAAAGCTTGTATCAATTTTATTTATTTATTTATTTATTTGTAAACTTCTACAATAACCAATATAATTGGAAAAAAAATAAAATTAAATGAAAATGATTGCAAAATTTTATTTTTGAAACAAAGTAGACATCTCAATAAAATAATAATAAAAAACTCACTCTGAAAATGAGAAAATATAAATTTTACAGTTTGTATTCCATGACTTCCTCTTGCTTTAGAAATCAAACAAGGGAAACCATCTTTAGTTGGGTTAAGAAATTAATATTTTAAAAGAATTTAAAATTTTAAAAATATATATGCACCGGTGAGTGGAGACCGGAGACACAACATTATGGGATGGGGGTTTTCTCTGCTTTTCCATAAAATAAAAAAGAAAGATTTGTTGGGCGATCGCGATTCTTTCTAATACAAAAAAAAATTAAAAATAAATAAATAAATAGAGTGGCAATATTTGTATCATTATAAAAATTTATGTACATCAATATTGTAAATACACCCCATTTTAAGAAAATATAATTTTTAATCATAGTACATTTAATATGAAAAATATCATTTATCTAATTTCATTATATTGCATTTTGCAGATTAAACTCGCTCGGATGATTTTATATATATATATATATATATATACACTTATGAAAGGGATGTACATACGGTTTTAGAAAAATATAAATACGTTACTCCTTTAAAAAAAAATAAAAAAATACATCAAAATCATCATTGTTTGTAATTTTGTTTTTGTTTGGATGAGCTTTCTCTGTAATATAATGGCCGATGTTTTGGGCCTCACGTGAGTTGTTACTTGTTAGATGGCCCTGCAGATATATTTTTTTTTTAATATCAAAATCACAACCTCTTTGATTCTTCATTTTTAATCTTGTATCGAATAATCTAAACAGCAAAACAGCTGATACAAACTTTCATTAGTTTTGCGTCTCTCTAATCAAACAAAGCTGAAAAAAATAAAAATAATAATAAGGTAAAAGGAATTTCCAAGATGATTTATAAACCATTACAAAATGACTCGAGCTATTTCTGTGACTCCAGGCTTATCCGTGAATACGTCAGCAGCCAGCGGAGGGTGGCAACCCAGCTTCTTCGCAATCAAGATTTATCAGGGTCTTCCTTAGAATATATGCACGATATCATAAGCAAATGTCCAGAACAGCACGAATGACAAAAGGCCACCCAGAAAGCCGTCAAGTATAATCCGGTTCCAGCTGTCAAAGTATGAATGAACTGAAAACTTTGCTTTTGCCATTAGTCCAACTGAAGTGATTGCCATGATAAGGAAATAAAAGATGAACCCAGCGAAGCCAGTGAATCCCAAAATTCCAGCAATGACCCCTCCAATGATAGATAAACATGTTCGGCTGTAGTATATAACTTTCACTGATAACATGAAATGCTAGACTGTCAAAATCTATGCATAGATGATGTGACATGTGATACGTCAACATAATGTAAATCATAAAATGATGTGATGAGATCAATGTTTTAATTACAACTCATATTCATATATCACAACATTTGGGTGATGTTTTTGAACAATCTAGCATTACTCTAGACTTTGGAGGTCAGTAGAAGTACGCACCAACCACCACATTTATTAGTCTTGAAAGACAGCAATTTTAGTCATACCAATTAACATAAATTTTATTAGCATTCTAATTAACCGCAACCTACTTTAATAGTAATGCTAGATTTAATATTAGATTGTCAAAATCAATACTACAATGATATGACATATGATATGTCAATATAATGTAAATCATGAAATGATGAAGTGAGAGCAATGTGTTAATTACAGCTCGTATATCACAATATTTGGGCTACTGTTATAGACCCAAATATCTGTAATGAAAAACTTACATAAAATATAAAATAAAAGACATGATAAATAAGTTAATTCGAGAAAACCTTAAACCTCTCAAATATTAGTGTTTCGAGGAACCAATAACCTCTCAATTACACACAAAAGTTGCTGACAATAATTCTCTGATTGATTTCATTAAACGTACAACTGACAAATATACAATTAACTGCTAACTACAAATTAGTAACAACTTATCTACTAACTTAAAACTAGGAAGTCACTACTCACGTAATAACCCACCATCCACTAACTGCTAATGCTAATGGTGGTTAATGACTATATAAATGTGGTAGCCAAAAATAGTACAGCCCAAACACTGAGGCTCAATTTTAGAAATCCAAGTGAGGAGCCAGATGGTCCGCTGAAACAAGCATGATCTGGCCCAACGAAATACAAGCCCAACGTTGGCCCAAAGCATATTCAAAACTTGACCAAGTCTATTGTGACTTAAGTCAGTATTTAAACACACGTTAATCAACAACTTTTTTATCTCCTAAAATCTCGAGATTTTGGGGACTATCTCGTCCCACAATCTCAGACTGAGATTTATGGGAAGATATCAACTGACTCATTTTAAGTACAGTCTCCAGCTATAAATATGAGGGGGTCCCTTCATTCAGAGGGAGGCTTTTTTCCTGACACATAGAAAAATGCATAAGTTGACTTTATTGCTATTATCTGTCCATATCTATCATCTATCTACATTATTTGCTTTAGCTCACGTTGATCCACAACTTCCAAGCCATCACAATTTCTCTCTACACAAACCGAGTCGACCAGTGGCCATTCTACAAAGTCCATTCAATTTGGGTCGTATCAATTCAATCAATTATATTCAAAGTCATTCGACCACTCTTTGTTCACTCACCTGATCAACTCATTCGACTTCTACACGCATGACTACATCTAAGAACAGTGGAACAATTGCTAGTCTTTCAATCCCACACTAAGTCACGTCGATAGTTCTATAATTCATTTCTTTTAAGCGGATTGACGACGGCCTTGCCTCGTCTCCCCCAAGCAATTTAATTTGCTAAACGCTCAGCCCAAGCGAACCTAAGGCTCTCCAAACGACACCACCCAGGATTTGACAGATTTGTTTACAATTTGATTTACATTTAATTCATTTTTATTTATTTTATTTATTAATAAATTACCTAATTCGAGCATCGGAGAGTCTCCAACGGGACACCCCCCTCTCGCTCCGTTCTACTTTCTTATATTTTACAGGGAATCCAAAGCATTCGACAAAGAACCATTCATAGATTGCCGGTGCCCTGAGTATCACGATTTTGACCGAATTTTGACCGTAGGATTTTCTGGTTCTACAATAAATAAAAATAAATAAATTATTATCTAATTAACAACTAAATATGTAAATTAATTTAAGAGGAGTGCTAAATACACTCTCTCAACTCACTCTCTCAACCCACTATCTTTTCTGCTTTTGACACTTGTCCAATATTGACTTTTTAGAAATAAATTTTAGAGCCATCATTAATGAATTATTGACTTTTTAGAAATAAATTTTAGAGTCATCATTAATGAATTATTTTTTGCATGTTATTTAAAAGGGGTAATTACCCTGATGGCCATCGACTTTTGCCACCACTATCAAAATGGCCATCAAATGGGGAAATAGATAGAAAATGGTCATTTTTGGCAAACATTGTTACACTAATGGCCATTCCATCCATTTCCATCCAATTCCATCCAATAAGTGGCATTTTGGTAAATAAGAGGATGACATTAATTAATTTTAGATGTTTTTTGGGAATCAATTTTTTCTTTTGTTTTTTGAAACAAATAATTATATTTAGTATGTATATACGTATAGCATATCTCAAACATATATATATATATATATATATATATGTATCTCTTTTTTGAGAAGATTAAGGCTACAAAAATCTAAAAATTCTAAAAAATATATTTGAGATAAGTTGAAAAGAAATATATATAGTTATATATATTTTCTTTTTTGAGAAGATTAAGGCTATAAAATCAAAAAATTCTAAAAATCATATTTGAGATAAGTTGAAAAGATATATATATATATTCTTTTTTGAAAAGATTAAGGTTACAAAATCTAAAAATTCTAAAAAATATATTTGAGATAAGTTGAAAAGAAATATATATGTATATATATATATATGTTTGAGATATGTTATATGTATATGTACACACTAAATAAAATTATTTGTTTCATAAAACAAAAGAAAAAATTGATTTCCAAAAAACATTTAAAATAAATTAATGTCATCCCCTTATTTACCAAAATGCCACTTATTGGATGGAAATGGATGGAATTGGATGGAATGACCATTAGTGTAACAATGTTTGCCAAAAATGGCAATTTTCCATCCATTTCCCCATTTGGTGGCCATTTTGATAGTGGTGGCAAAAGTTGATGGTCACTAGGGTAATTACCCCTATTTAAAATTAAATCATCCACATCTTCCCAAATTGCCTTTTTTTTTTTACACCAAATTGTCATTTCCAAATATGTGAGCAAAAATCTTCAAAGGTAAAATGAGTTGAATAATATTTATTAAATTTATTTAAAAAAATAGCAAATATATTATTAACAATATTTAAGTTATTAAAATACAATAACATTGGCATCTTGTGTTTTTAAATATATTTGAGTTTTGATATTATTAATGAAATTTTAATTTTTTTTAACTATATTTTTCAAATTGCATAAAAATAATCACTTTATAAAATATAATGAACTTCTGATAATATAGACAAAACGATAATTTTTCAAGTATAAATTGTGTTTGTTATGATATTTTAGAAAATAAAAAAGAGGTATATAAAATAATAATATTATTAATATTTAAGAAAATAACTATGACAATTAGGTGTTAAAAAAGGGCAATTTGGAAAGATATAATGGTTTGAATTGTGAATAACATGTAAAAACAATTCATTAATGATGACTCTAAAATTTATTTCAAAAAAGTAAATACTTGACAAGTATCAAAAGGAGGAGAAAATCTTCCATGGGTCCGTCTCATATCTGATGTTGGTGAGACGGACCCAATTAAAAGACGACATGTGGCACATCATTAAAAGTTTAACTTTTTTTTTCTTTCTCCAATCATATATTGACACATGGAAAAGTAAATAATATTTTGCAGTCTCCTCTGTTCCTCCTCTTCTTCTTCGTCACGTTATTTCTCTTCTCTCTCTCTCTCACTCATTCAATCTCACCACCAAAAATCCTTTGTCAAAACCAGAAACCCTCAGCTCCCAAAAATCCAACTCAGAAACCCCTTAATCAAACTAAAACAAAAATTTTGTTTATTTCGATTTTTTACAAGAAAAATCTGTTTTTTTTTTAAGAAGAAAAAACAATGTCTTCAAAATGAAATGGAGTATGTGGACCATGCACAGACATCAAATGAAATTGGACTTGAAAAAAGAGCGTCGAGCTGATTCCAATTAATCTATTTAGTGGGACTCATCATAAATTTAGTTTGATTATTCTCTTTACATTTTACGGTGTTTCATGTATATCAGTATATATATCATTTTTTAGAGGAGGAACAGAGGAGACTGCAAAATATTATTTAGGAGAAGAGAGAGTAGGTTGGGAGAGTGGGTTGAAAGAGTGATTTTAGCATTCCTCTTAATTTAAACATTAAAAATGGGATCGTAAGTCGTAACAGCAACTACTAGCTCTAAACTTTAATTAGAACATCAAGTAGTTATCGGTCAATTATCTCTCAACCACTTAGTCAAGAAACAAAAAACAATAATTGAGAGAAATGTATAGGATTTTAAGTTGAAGACTCGAAGCATCAATTCAACCCAATGGTCTCTATTTTCCTTTCCTTGTATGGAACCAATCACCACAAGGCCACCAAGTGCGATTTCAATGAATTGGCGAAGTCAGAAACTTGGGCGAATCGTAATGCATCGTATATCTTCTATTTTTTTCTTTTGATAGTATCTATCTATCTACCTATTTAGATCATACATTCTTTTGAAGTTTTTGTCATCGGTAGGATTCGAACCGCTGATTTGAAAGTCATTTGTCTAAATCATAAGCTCATCCATCTACCAACTGAGCTACGCCTCTAAAGTCTAAGGGCATCATATATCTTCTATTAAAATCATGCATTTGACATTAAAATATATATATATATATATATTGAATTGAATATAAGATGCACCCGATGTTTTTCTGTCAATAATACGAGGACGGTGAGTAGTAGTTATCATTAATACTACATGAGAATTACATCTAACAGAAACATGTCATTTTGATGGACCACCTTTAATTATTATTATTTTTTTTTAAATTTCGCTATCGAGGATTTCTGACTTCAACCATGCACCTATCCAGCTATTCGCATGTCCTCTCCCAATTGTGGGACTCGCCGTAGCCTATATGTTGAAAGCAAGAAGCAAGCCCCCAACTGCGTGACCCACTGTGGCCTGTATGTTGGCTTCGCGGAGTAGACAGATAAGAAACCTCAGCCCACATCCCAGGCCCCACAAGGATGCAAGCGGGTAAATCGGAACTCGCCAACACCTGAGTAGGATTCGAACCGCTAGTGTTAGCCCCATGCCCGTCCTTCCACCAAGAGAGCTAAATGCCCTGAGGGCTGACCATAAGGGAATTGCCAAGATTAGAACCAAGGACTTGGGTTTCATCCCCAAGCCTTGGACCACCGAGGCAACCCCTTTGTGGTTTTGAATTAATATTATTGATAGATATAGATAAATATACAAAGACTTTTATTATGTGAGATAATTATTAATTAATGGGATTAATTATACCTAAATTTAGAAGGATTTGGATCATCTCCTCATATTTTATATCCTCACCTAAATCAATGGCTTGGATTAATTCAGTCTTGTTGTAGTGTAAAGACATAAAAATTAATAGAAATAATCCACATCAATTATTATTATTATTTTTTTTGCTATATTATACACCTGCCAATAAATTACAAAAGTGATGACAGAAAATCTGCCAATAAATTACAAAAGTGATGACAGAAAATGCGAGAAGAGGATCCAGATTCAATTTGGAACTTAACAAGCTAAAAAGTAAGATGTAAACAAATCAACGCAAAATATGGTCCTCATAATCCAGTAATTTCTCAAATTCAAGTACCTCCACGTCCCAAATACTAATTTGTTGCAAGCGTTGACTATTTTCAAAACAGTCCATCTATGGAGAAGTACAGCTCCAATAATTTACACATTTATATGACACATATAATTAAGGGGTAATTACCCTGGTTGCCATCGACTTTTGCCACCACTATCAAAATGGCCACAAAATGAGGAAATTGATGGAAAATGACCATTTTTGACAAACATTGTTATACTAATGGCCATTCTATCCATTTCCATCCAATTCCATCCAATAAATGGCATTTTAGTAAATAAGGGGATGATATTTATTTATTTTAAATGTTTTTTGAAAATCAATTTTTTCTTTTGTTTTTTGAAACAAATAATTATATTTAGTGTGTATATACGTATAACATATCTCAAACATATATATGTATATATATATTTTGAGAAGATTAAGACTAAAAATTCTAAAAATTCTAAAAAACATATTTGAGATAAGTTGAAAAGAAATATATATATATATTTTTTTTTTTTTTTCTTTTTTGAGAAGATTGGCTACAAAATCTAAAAATTCTAAAAAACATATTTGAGATAAGTTGAAAAGATATATATATATATATATATATATTTTTTTTTTTCTTTTTTTCTTTTTTGAGAAGATTAATGCTACAAAATCTAAAAATTCTAAAAAACATATTTGAGATAAGTTGAAAAGATATATATATATATATTCATTTTTGAAAAGATTAAGGTTACAAAATCTAAAAATTCTAAAAAATATATTTGAGATAATTTGAAAAGAAATATATATATATATATATGTTTGAGATATGCTATATATATATATACACACTAAATATAACTATTCGTTTCAAAAAATAAAAGAAAAAATTGATTTCCAAAAAATATATAAAATAAATTAATGTCATCATTATATTTACAAAAATGCCACTTATTAGATGAAATTGGATAGAAATGGATGGAATGGCCATTAGTGTAACAATGTTTACCAAAAATGGCCATTTTCCATCCATTTCCTCATCTGGTGGCCATTTTGATAGTGGTGGCAAAAGTCGATGGCCACCAGGGTAATTACCCCTATAATTAATAATTACTTTCTTTATTTGGAAATAAATTAATAATTATATATATATATGTAATAATTAATATATTTTTTTAAATATTACATAAATTCAGGATTTTTTAGGAAATATAGAGGACTCGAACTCATGACCTCATGATGTAGGTGTGAGTTTACTATCAGATCAACCTCATCTTATCAATTAATAATTACTTTTAAATATGTTTTCTTTAAACCAAATAATTTAAATACTTTGTTTTTGATTTGACATATTACGGTGTAACAATTCTAACTTTTAACATTGTAAGGTTGAATAATCGTTTTTTACCATAAAGTCACATCAAGAAGCAGTAATAGTAAATACTTTGTTAACTATGCTTAATGTGTGTATATGTTTTTACTTCCAAACCAGCAATACGCTTTAGTTTTTAAAGATCAAAACTCAATAAATGAAAGTGGTAGAGAGAAAATTTAGTGTATGTTAAGAGGTTAGAAATTCAATGATGCTATGAACCACCGACATAATTGTAGATCTTAAATTATTAAGATCTCAACTTCAATCACAATTTATAATACGTTTGGTTTCATTCAATTGATATGTGAAAAGTAAAATTATTGTTTCTATACATATCAGATAAATGAAATTACTACTTTGCCGGTTATGATTCAAACGACGATACAAGATTTGGTCAAAGGGACCATTACACTAGACTAAATTATTTAGAGAGGCCAAAGTTTTAGGAGTTTATTCATTTCCTCCCCCCTTAACCCCTTTATTGTAATATTTAAGAACAAATAAAATAAATAAATTGAGATTCACATGTTTAATTGTTTCCTTAAAAAGTAGTTTTATTCAACCTAAGAAAATAGCTTAAAAATTAACTGCCGGTAATGGTTTCGTGGGAAGGCAAAACCGTAACCGTAACCGGCTTAGCCGGTTTGGTTTATGGTTTTTAACCGCCGGTTAGGCGATTCGGTTACGGTTTCGGTTTGGTTTTAAAAAATACTACCATGTGTCAGCTCCTGATTGGTTTGTTTGTTTTTTTAAAAAATAAATGAAAACCGCCGGTTTTTAGGCCCTTTTTTTTTTTAAAACGTGTAACCGTAATCGAACCGTCTCAAAATCATTTCTAACCGGTTTTGTAACCGGCGGTTATGGTTTTGACTATACGGATTCGGTTCGAAACCGCCGATTTAACCAAACAGTGGGCCAAAGTTTATTTAGAGAGGCCAAAGTTTATTCATTTCCTCCCCCCTTAACCGCTTTATTGTAATATTTAAGAATTATATATATATATATATATATATATATATATATATATATATATATATGAATTGAGATTCACATGTTTAATTGTTTCCTTAAAAGAAGTAGTTTTAATGTTTTATTTATTTTATTTTATTTTATTTATTTTGATAATACAACAACTGCCGGGACCAGCGAGATTGGGCTCTATTAGCACAGTCCGGACTGCAGCCCCCACAAACGGGGAGAAAGCACCCACACCTTGGTGGGACAACACCCACACTATTGGTGGGAAAATTTGCATATATTCATGCATGCCATGGGCTTTGAACCTTGGTAGTGGAGTCTCTTTTTGGAGAGTCACACCACATTGGCAATGTTTTATTCAACCTAAGAAAATATCTTAAAAATTAATACTTATCATATTTTCAATAATTTAATTTAAATGGTAGCTACAACTTCATTGTCAAGTCATTGTTTAGATATTCAATTATAAATAAAGAGGAGTGCTAGATGCACTCTCTCAACCGACTCTCTCAACCGACTCTCTCAAAACACTCTCTGTTCATTTGATGACATATGTATAGCATTAACTTTTTCACATTAAATTTGTAGCATTTATAAATGGTCTTATTTTTCATTTTATTTACAATACAAACCAACAATTTATTTCCTAGATTGCCCTTCTCCTTTAACTTTAACATTGCCATATTTTCAAGACTCTACAACTTCTTTTATTTCTTGAGTGTACGATCCCTAATTGAATTGCTCTGATATTTCTTTTCACTAAATTTTCATTACCAAACACTAGCTAATTTGATGGTTGTTGTATATAATAAATAAATAGTAAAATAAATTATAGTTAAATAGTTTTAAAATATATTATAAAAAATTCATATAAACCGAAATTCATTATTTTAATTTTTAACATCTGAGGAGACGAACGTGAACCTCAGTTACCATTATTGGATCTACTCTAATTGTATATATGTTTGAGTCAAAATCTTTACCTTTCAAGATTTAGCTAATGAAAGAAAAAAAATTATCTCTATGTGATTAAACCAAAAAAAAAATAAAAATGGATATGGTTAGATTGACAAACAAATTAAGTCAAATTAAAGCAAATCAACTTTAAATTAAAAGATAAAAAATATATAAGTATCTACTTAATAGCAGATTTTTTTTCTTTATTTTTTATTTTTAATTTAGATATAGACATTAAGTTTTACTGATCCTGTCTTATGAATTTTTTATAATATATTTTAAAATTATTTAACTCTAATTTGTTTTACTAATTATTTATTTTATACAACAACCATCAAGTTAACCAGTGATGTAAAAAAATTTTGTTTAAGTAAATTTGGTAAAAAAGAAATAGATATATAAGCAATACATATATTTAAAATATAAAAAAATATATATAAAAAACTGATATTAAATGACTATATATTAACATTAAAGAAGAAAGACAATTTAGGAAATAAGTTGTTGGTTTGCATTGTAAATAAAATGAAAAATGAGGCTATCTATTAAAGACAACAAATTTATATGAAAAAATTAATGATGTCCACATGTCAACACATAAACAGATAGTAGGTTGGGAGAATGTATTTAGCACTCCTCATAAATAAATTGCCAACATGATTATAACTTATTTGAAATATTAGCACGATGAGTCAACGCCACCATTTATTGTTTATAAAATAATAATAATAATACTAACTGATTTGAAGCGCTTCTTGTCCTATCATTATCATTAGACTACGATGCCGTCGACTCGAATTTAAAACATTATTTAGCTAAATGAAAGCTCTCATCAACAACTCCATAACTATATATTTTCTCCATTATTTCACAGCAGCAGGGCGATACTCGAATTTTGGACATTACCCAACGAACCCGATATAGCTTAAAAATTAATTGTCATAATACTCACCATATTTTCAATAATTTGACTTGAACGGTAGCTATAACTTCATTGTCAAGTTATTTTTCAATTATAAATAGGGTCAGTGATATCTAGAGCCACTAATTTGGTGAGGCAGTCCCTAAATTGCCAATAATTTTTCCAAATGGCTCAAATTAGCTATTCCATTGAAAGAAAGTATCATTTGTTACCACTTTACCCATTAATTGTTTGAAGTCCATTTGCTTATGTCATAAACCGTTTGCTTATATCATAACTTGTTAGAATCGAGGTTAAAATAGTAAAATAAGAAGGGGCAATATTGTAAAATCATCAAGTCACCATCTTATGGCACAATTTGACAAAGATGTTCAAAACGTTCAAAACGTTTTTTCTCATTTTTTTACTTTTCTTTTCAAGTCACTACTTCAAAAAACGCAAAAGAAATCGGTTTATTTTTCATTTCATTTTTTTTTTGTGGTTTTGTGTTCTGCTGGAAATATTTTTGTGTAAACGTTTTCCTTAAAACTGTATCTTTTGGCAAGGAAATAAATTTTTTCATCAGCGTTGGGTTCTTCGATTTTTCGATACGAATCCAACGGTATAAAGAACATAAAATTCTGAGCGGTATTTTGAAAGTTATGATCAATTATTCAGTCAAAGGTCAGAAGCGACGTGCAATCTGCGAGTGAGGTGTGTTCATCGCTCTTTTTCCTTAAAACTGTATCTTTTGGTAAGGAAATAAATTTTTTCATCCATGCTGGGTTCTTCGATTTTTCGATATGAATCCAATTAGGGGTGGGCACCCAAACTGCCAAACCGATCAACCCGCTCAAACCAAACTAATTTAAACGGGTTGGTTTGGTTTTGTTAAAGAAAAAAAACCAGTTGGGTTATTTTTTAGTAATCTGATTGGTTTTGGTTGGTTTGTGGGTTGTGTTTTATCAACCCGCATAACCCAACCCAAACCATTACATACTTATATATATATATATATATATAATTATCATATAAAAAAATTAAAGTTAACCTAATTTTATATTATATTTATTTCCGAGGTTACCGGTATGAATTTATTTTTATAGTTATTTCATCTTATCCGAAGTTGTTGGCACTAAATAAATTTATTGAGGATAAGTAACTATTTTTTTATTGTTTCGTACAAAAACACATTAAGCAATACGGTTTAGTTTTTTTTTTTTTTTTTTTAATAAGTTTTATGTGTTCTACACTTGAGGATTTTTTTTTTTTTTTTTTTTTAACTATTATTGTTACGCACTTTGGTTAAATCTAGTATTATTGTTTATCTTATTGATAATGAGTTTAACAGCTTGTATTGATATTATTATATTTATTCAAATAAAAAAATATATAATTATTTTCTTAAACCACCGAACCAAACCAATTTTTATTGGTTTGGTTTGGTTTGGTTTAACATTTCAATTGGTTTGGTTTGGGTTGAAAAAAAATAACCCGATTAAATAATTGTTTGGATTGGGTATCGTCAAACCCAACACAAACCAACCCATGCCCACCCCTAAATCTAATGGTATAAAGAACGTAAAATTCTGGATGATATTTTGAAAGTTATGATCAATTATTCAGTCAAAGGTCAGAAGCGACGTGAATCCGCGAGTGAGATGTGTTTATCGCTCTTTTTCCTTAAAACTGTATCTTTCGGTAAGGAAATAATTTTTTTTGTTAGCGTTAGGTTCTTCGATTTTTCGATACGAATCCAATGGTATAAAGAACGTAAAATTCTGGGCGGTATTTTGAAAGTTATGATCAATTATTCAGTCAAAGGTCAGAGGTGACGCACAATCCGCGAGTGAGGTGTGTTCATCGCTCTTTTTCCTTAAAACTGTATCTTTTGGCAAGGAAATAATTTTTTTCGTCCATACTAGGTTCTTTGATTTTTCAATACGAATCCAATGGTATAAAGAACGTATAATTCTGGGCTGTATTTTGAAAGTTATGATCAATTATTCAGTCAAAGGTCAGAAGCGAGCCAAATCCACGAGTGAGCTGTGTTCATCGCTCATTTTCACACTTTTCCATATTGATTTTTGGAATATTTTCTGAATGAAAAGTGTTTGTTTGCATGTCTACTTTCTTGTGTCAAAATTTAAGCAAATAACATTGAGTATTTTTAGAGACGTGCACTTGAATGTGGACATAGGTTAGATTTGAATAGTTTACAGAGATGGAAATAATGACCTTTTTGGGACTACACCCACCAATTAATGGTGTCTAGTGCTATTTTATTCTTTAAGAGTGTCATGTCATAGATAACGGCAATTTTATATTAGATTTAACAGAATGGCTACCAATGAACAATGTTTCGTCAAAATGGTGATTTTGGAACAATTTGAATAGTCGGTGGCCTTTTTGGGACCCCATCCACCAATTAATAGTGTCTAGTGCTATTTTCTCTTATAAATAAATTGTCAACATGATTACAAGTTATTTGAAACAAATAGATGAAGCAAAGAAATAGATTTGAGATACTATGTACATTCCATATATTTAATTGATATTAACATTTATGAAAATACATATACATATTGTAGATTGATCTCGATTTAGTTTGTATCTTTCTAGATTACAATAATAAAAATGGATAGTATGGTTGAACGATTCATTTTTGAATCGTTTAACCGTACTATTACTATCAGATCTTAGAGTATATTGCGGATTCTAGTCTGTTCATTGCATTTGGGAAATTGAATTAATTGTAGTTTTTCCAATAGTCACAAGTTTTTTCATTTTCTTATTTCTCCCTCATAGAGGAAATAAGGTGACTAGGGGGTATACTATATATATATGCGTGCTAGAAGTACTCTTTCTAATGATTTATGCCTTCTGTTATCATTTCGAATTGGACAATTCATTAGTACAACTCGCTGAGGATTATAAATGGATCAATTTTTTTTTTTGGTTTTTGCTGGAGATTCCTAGGATCCATTTTATTGACGGGATTTATCACTACTTTAGCTATGTTAGTGGCTTGGCCAGTTACTTGGAATTCCTGATTATTCTATTTCCTGATGTTAGCAATGTATAGCGGTCAAATAGAATCATTTGCCTCTCATGACCTTTTACTTTTTTTCATCATGTGGGAATTAGAATTAATTCATGCTTATCTACTTGTATCATTTACTTATGATGTTGCTCGGTTTCGAGTCAACTCTACCATACATGGTTTATAAAATAAATACGTAACTGATTTGAAAGGCTTCTTATCTTATTAATATAATTATTTTATATATATATATATCACATGCGACGGTGACGGCTCGAATCTAAAATATTATCCAACTAAATAAAAGCTCTTATCAACAAGTCATATTGGACTGTGGTTATTCTTATCTTATTATACCGTAAACTTTTTTTTTTTATTTTTCCGATATTTCACTACAACGGGGCGATACTCGAACTTTGGACATTACCCAACTAATCTGCACTGTCACCTCAAAAGAGACATTGGGTTGTGGTCTCAAATAACTATATTACACGTACATAGTAAAAGAAAAGAAATCCTAACCACGCGTTATTGATAACATCAACGAATCACAAGATCATAAAAGTTAAACAGAGAGCACAGAGATCATGAACACACAGTATATCTGAGTGAGAGAGTTTATTTATAGTTCTCATGACCAGTTTCTCTCATTGCCTCAACAAAAGCGAATCGTTTCTCTGTCTCTGTTTTTACTCTGCAACCAACAAATCACTACCATGGTTTTCTCATCATCAAACCCAGTCTCAGGCTTGAAGCTGTCCTCAGTTGTTCCAGCGAAACCCACAGGAAACAAAGACCACCAACTATCTAACATGGACTTGGCTCTCAAGCTCCATTACATCAAAGCTGTTTATTTCTTCGACGCCAAGGCAGCTCAGGGGCTCTGTATTTACGACCTCAAGGAACCCATGTTTCAGTTGCTGGAATTATACTACACCGCATCTGGCAGGATCAGGCGGTCCGATGATGACGGTGGCCGGCCGTTCATCAAGTGCAACGATGGCGGCGTACGGATTGTGGAAGCATTTTGTGACATGACCGTCGATGAATGGTTGGCTGTGAAGGAGGATTCTCGCGATGATTGTCTTGTTTATAATCAAGTTCTTGGACCTGATCTTGCTTTCTCTCCTTTGGTTTATGTACAGGTACGTAATTATTATTATTATTTTATTTTATTTTTTTAATTCTAAACACAACCTTTATTAATAAAAATAAAAATAAAAACAAAAGCTGAATGGGCACGCAAGCCCTAAAATACATAAATCTAAAAAGACATGTAAAGACGTGATTACTAATTAATTATTTTTGTTTTTTGAAAAATCTTTGTTTTATCATTTTTTTTTTATTCTTTTGTAATTAGGTATGTCTAGATTCATAAATAGTTACCAATTAAGGGGGTGTATTCAATTAGGATTCTTGAGGACATTTAAAGACATTATAAATCCTAGTGCATTCAATTCGGACATTTAAAGACTTTAAAAGAGTCTATATTAATCCAGTGGTATTCAATTTAGATTTCTATGGACTTTTAAAGAATTCTTCCAAATCCCAAATCCGGGTGTATTGAATTGAGACTTTAAAAATGTCTACAAGAATCAAGGTGTATTCAATTATGACTAAATTTTAAAGGATTTTCTTAGGTCCTGGATTTTGGTGAACTTGATGGTGAGAGATATAAATATCAAATGTCATAATATGTCCGGCCTTCTCCCCAAAGATTTTGATGGACTTCGCTCTTATCACGACCCAAAATTCGGGAACGTGATTAAAATATTTTAATTATATAGAATAACAGATAAATCTAGCATTCCCTTCTCCTGCAGATCATTATCTCAATAAATTACATAAATATCTACTATGTCAAAATCTGATAAACTTGAAATTTCCAAAATCCCTGGAGCTTCAATCATCATGAATTCCAAATCATATATATACACAAGAAGTCAAGAACCAAGTAATTACTTATGATTGTAATAAATCAAAAAAAGTTCTTAAGTCAAATATTTAGTTCGAATTAACTCGAACAACAAATTAACCATCTTAAAATGAACAACTGTATATATACTACCTTCAAGAATCAACCTTGAACATTCTCATAACTCTAGGGTTTTTAATCACCCAAAGATCTTGACACATAAACATCAAGAATTACGATTAATGTAGTAACGCAAGCACAAAAGGAATTTCTCCATCACAATTTAAAATTCCCAATAACTGAAAAGAACAATCCTTCCATCAAAACATCTTTAACTTACTAGATGGATTGAAATCTATAATAGATGTCATCCATGCCATAACCTCATATCAATTTATTATAGTCATGAATAGATTCAAAAATTAAAACTTCAAGCGAAAATCTTATACAAAAACGAGCATTTAACCTTTAAAAAGGCTTAAACCCTTGATAATTTATTATATAAGAAAATAAATAAATAAATTTTTGGTCATATATATATATATATAACAGCTCAATCCCCTTTTGTTTTATCTATCAACCACAATTAGAGATGCACGTTTGGGGAATGGGGATGGATATAGGTCCCACCATCCCCATCCCCATCCCCATCCCCATCCCCACTTCCCAGACCCTTCCCCCATCCCCCCCATATCCCCATTTGGGGAAAATGGGGATGGGGAATTTTGGGGGACCATTTCAATTTGGGGATGAAAATCATCCCCATCCCTCCCCATTTCCCCATTTTTCCCCAAAAAAGAATCCCCAAATGGGGATGGGGACGCGGGGAATTGGGGCCCCGGTAACCACAATACTACTTACACACCAAGATTCAACTACACAAGGTCTTATCTTATTTATTATTTCTATATTCAATTTCATTTAATCATTTCTTTAACATTTCATAAACACAGCCACATGCAAAGCATGATTCACAATCACATAATCAAGACGCATGCACGTAATCAAGAGACATTCTCTAAATCGTGCATTAACAACAACATTTTTTTATAATTCCATTTATTCCATATATTTCATATTTTTCAAAAATATAACACAAGGGATCACTAGTACATAATCCAAAGACATTTTACCAAATCACAATTCATATACAGACACGCGAAATACAACCAAGTCTCTATACTTTACATGATATAATATTCTTTTATAATAAATGTCAGAGATAACAAATCCATGAAAGTCCATGGATGTCTGAACAAATCCATAAAAGTCTGAGATAGATGTCTAAACAAATCCATAAAAGTCTGAGAGATAGATGTCTAAACAAATCAATGAAAGTCCATGTGGATTTATAAAAGTCCGTAGAAATCCATAAAAATCTGTCATTTAAAAAATGTCTTTAAATGTCTTCAAGAATCCTAATTGAATACCCAAAAAAAAAAAAAAAAAAAAGTAACATTGCTCTTTATAAATTGATACTTGAGTAAATGACTCTCAAGTATCAATTTATTTATTTATTATTTTCTACTTAAAAAAATAAATAAATAATTGATACTTGAGTAAATAAGTGGATAGATAGTACAGTATAAAAAAAAAGGAAAATAAAATAAATAATAAAACATGTTTAAAAAGTATTTTACAAAAACTAAGATTAATTACTGATCAGTACTGCATGTTTAACATTTGATCATCGTGTTATTCAATAATAATTTCTTTATAAAAAATTATTAATCAATCATATATATTACTATAAACTAATATAACTGTTCGTCTGTTCCCTCGTGTTCATGAACTTGAAGTAATTATGTCCAGAACAATAATAGTTCTGTAACGTTAATAGTTTTTTTTTTTTTTTTTTTTTCCTCAAACATTATACAACTGTTATTCTAAACATAACTAAATTTGGGATTATGAACTTGAGAAGTTCTATAAACTAATAAAATTGAAGTACACTTCTCTAATCCATTATTCCAAACGTAACTAAATTTGGGATTCTGAACTTGAGAAGATCATGAAACTAGGGGTGGGCGCGGTTCGGTTCGGTTCGGTTCGGTTTTAGCCAAAACCATATTGAACCGTTATATTTTCGGTTTTTGAAAACTTGAATCGGTTTAAACCGTATTGGATCATGAAACCGAATTGAACCAAACACCTTTATCTCGGTTCGGTTCGGTTCGGTTCAATTCGGTTTTGGGCCTATTGGGCTTGTTGGGCTTTGAGGTTTTTTTTATATAATTTTTCATTTTTTGTATCCTTTAACAACTATTTTGTATTTGGACCTTTGGATAATTGATTTTGGACTGTTTTTTTTTAACAATCCCTCACATTCAAAACACATCTAAATAGACCACATTAATCAAATTTAATCCAAATCAATCACCATTATATATATATATATATACCTTCTGTTCTACTCAATAGCTACCACCATTCTAGATAGGGTCTGATAGGAAAATTAGAAAAGTAAAATTAGGCTTTTTTATTTTATTTTTTATTTAAAGTTCGGTTCGTCGGTTCGGTTCGGTTTTGGAAGGTCCAAAACCGAAACCGACCCATATTCAATGTGGTTCATTCGGTTCGAACCGAATTGAACCAAATTGACCATGTGAACCGAACCAAACACCATATTTCGACTCGGTTCGGTTCGGTTCAATGAACCGTGCCCACCCCTACATGAAACTAATAAAATTGAAATATCTAACAATGGTTTGGTCACATGGATCATGGATGACAGCTTGTAAAGTTGTAATAAATTTGATTGGGTGGAAAGTAAAGGAGTTGCATTGAAATAATAGTTTACTTGAAGGTATAAGTACAAAAGAAAAAGCCTTCATTAGCGTAGCTAATCTAGTAGATGAACGAACTTGGAACTTGGGCAAATGACTCCTAAATCAGTGGCTCGAATCCTACCAATAACAAAAACTTCAAAAAAAAAAAAAATGTGTATACATAGATAATGTCAAAATAATAAGTAATAAAAAAAAAATTTATTGGAAATAAAATTTAATAAATACACAAGTGAAACTTCAGTGTAAGTTTGGTGATGGGTGGCAAAGTAAAAAGTGCACCCGGTCTATTCGAGGATTCTTTATTTCAATTTCAGTAAGGACCTTGATGAAATTATATCGAATTTTATGAATTTTGATCTGAAATTTTTTATTTTTTATTTTTTGGTGGATAATAAGTTCAATAAAATGTATTGAAATTGTAAAAAAATTCAAGCACTGGAACTATTTATCTCGATTTTTTTAAATATAAAAACATCGGAAAAATGAACGAAATATAGGAACATTTAAGAAAAATAGTTCTTGTGTTTGAAAAATTCTTACATTTTGTTCATAGATAGCTTTCAATGATTATAATGTATAAAAAAATTGAGATCAAAATTCATAAAAACCGATGTAATTTCATTAAAATCCTTACTAAAATTAAAATAAGGGATCCGATCTTAGATAAAAGATCAAGACAAAACCTCATCGAAAAATAAAGTCAATGCTTATCTTAATCTTATCGAATGCATCCACATTTTCTGTCTATAAATAATACAAGTGTTATATGTCGTGGTCAGTTCACGTGCTTCAAATCTGGAGGAATGTCTTTGGGCCTGAACTGGGCTCACGTGCTTGGAGATCCATTTTTAGCAACAACCTTCCTCAAAATGTGGGCCCAGATGATTTCGGCTCACGTGCCACTGTCACTGCCATCCATCTCTCTCCACGTGCCAAACCCCAACAACAACAGCAACTCCAAATCCTCCGCCAATTCCTCTCCGGTAGTCAAAACACTCGACCCCGTCGGCGACCACTGGCGGATCCCAGGTGATTGTAGAATCGAATCTCACACTTTCCACGTCACCGCCAAACAACTCGACCTTATCAAATCAAAAATCCACAATCCGATCACAGCCGTTGATTTCTATGACTTTGAAGTCCTCTCGGCTTTAATTTGGAAATCATTGTTAAAAATCAGGGACGATTCGGGCCTCCGAGCCGTGACGATATGCACTTACGATTCCGGCGACAGAGAAAACGAAATTCTGACGAATGCAGTGGTCATAAGCACGGTTGAAGCGGACTTCATACAGAGAAAGAGCGAAGTGTCGGAATTGGCAGCGTTGATCGCCGATAAGAGAACGGAAGCGAATTCTCTGGTGGAAGATATATTCGAAAAAGACGGTTCGGGTCTGGATGTTGTAGTGTACGGATCGAATTTGACGTTTGTAAATATGGAGGGAGCTGATGTTTATGGATTGAAATTGCGGGGAGAGAAACCGGTGTTTGTGAATTACGCGATCAGTGGGGTTGGTGATGAGGGAGTTGTTCTGGTCCTCCGTGGTCCGGAAGAGGACGGTGGTTGTGCCCGGACGGTGACGGCGGTCCTGCCGGAAAAGCAACTCTCAGAGTTGAAGATTGAGCTCGAGGATGGTTGGGGTCTGGTTTGAAGAGAGAGAAAGTCCCTAACGTTACTCTCGCTTGTGGAGAAAATCGGTCCTGCATGCATACGACCAATGGCATGCATGATGCATGCATAGGTTAGGATATATACAAGTTTTTCTCTTTGTGATAAATATTACTGTGACTTTTAGAATAATCGGTTATGTTAACCGTGCCGAAGAAATAATTATTGTCTTACAATACTTGCTTTGAGTCATGTGGGTGAGTTTGTTTGGTTAGATGACCGTCCCTTATCGGTGGAAAGTCTGGTCTCGGGTGACTGTCCGAGTTTTATGTAACCGTTTCTTTGTTTTTATGGAGTGTTTCCTTTTAAAAAAGAAAAAAAAAATGTAACTGTTATGAGATTTAAAAGTACTATGGCCCAATTTGGTATTGTTTTTGAAAAGTTAAAATCTGATTATTTAATAATTTTGACATAAAAAAAAAGATGTTTGGTAAAATTTCTAAAAGTGATTATTTAATAATCTTGGATGATTTGGCAGTTTTAAGAAGCATGTGTTTTTGCAAAGTGATTATGAAAGAATCTGTCAGATTTAATTAATCTTGTTAAAGACTAAATCATCTCTATTGATTTAACATGAAGACAATTATATCCCCGGTTTAATTTCATATAAATCAATTTTATTACAAGCATGTTTATCATTGATTACCTCCGTTAACAATATAAATCATCAATTATTATTGCCTTCCGGTCATCGCTTTTGATTGCTCTTCCGATTACTTTAACTGGTAATGCTTTTTTTGTAACTTATTTGTCTTTATTATATATATTTTTCAAATTAGATTTGTTTTGAAATTTAAAGACTCGAAGGAAAAAAAAAAAATCTAAGAATATGATTAGGTTTCGGTTGAGGAATTTTTACTAGAACTGCATAAATAAGTCCATGTTACTTTTTTAGGGCTCGAATTTTTTTTTTTTGGTCACTATTTGGGCTAGGTTTTGTAAGAAAGGCACCACATTACTAATTTAAGTTTAAAAGATATCTATTTAGGTGACTAGACAAAAATACATTTTTTTTGTCACTTTATGTCGTTTTCAAACCTAGAGAGAAATCAGTAGACAGAGAAAGCATCGGCTGCAAGAACATACGCCTGAAAATCTCACGGCGAACTCACTGGCGGTGGCACTACAGTCATTTTAACACTTTTTCCGAGCCTTTTGAAACACTCTCCAAGCTTTTTTAAGGAATATGAATAGGTTTGTTAATTTTGAATCTCCGAGCCTTTTAAAACACAGTCCGAGCCTTTTGAATAGTAATCCGAGCTTTTTTTTTTTAAAGGAATATGAATAGATTTGTTAATTTTGAATCTCCGAACCTTTTAACACTGTCTCCAAGCCTTTTCAACAGTAATCCGAGCTTTTTAATTTTTTATGAATAAGTTTGTCAATTTTGAATCTCCAAACCTTTTAACACTGTCTCCGAGCCTTTTTAAACACTGTCCGAGCCTTTTCAACAGTAATCCAAGACTTTGTAAATAGTCTCCGAGCCTTTTTAACCATCAGCTTTTTTTGTTAATTTTGTATCTCCGAGTCTTTAACACTGTGTCAGAGACTTTTTAAATAGTCTCTGAGCCTTTTCAATTAGATCCAAAATTCACACAACCAGATTAAGGTTTACAAAAGACTCGGAGAACAAATGAAAAGGAATCCAATTGAGCTCGACCCCCGAATGCATCTGCGTAGTGTCACTAAACTAATTATCCAATGAAGATGCATAATGTTATGATATTCTACCTCCATTGGAGGTCTATTAAACAGACCTCTATGAAGAAAATGAAAGAATAAAATCTCAGAAAACTTCAAAGTAAGAGAATGTGTAAAGTAATTAAGGGCATTTTTGGAAACCACTTACGTTAGTACCTTTTAAACTTAAGTTATTAAAGTGTTGCCCCATGTGCAACACTAACTCAAAAATGTGACATTTCCCACCATTTCCACTACTTTTTTATACGGCATAAAGAAACAAAAAATATATATATATATATTAACTCTTTATTGCTTATACGGAATACTCTTTTAAAAAAAATGTATTAAAAGGAGATGCACATCCTCTGTTATTATTATTTTTTGAAAATCACATCCTCTGTGATTTTTCAAATTAGATTTGTTCTAAATTTTTTAAAACTCTAAAAAAAAAATCTAACAATATTCTTAGGTTTCGGTTGAGAAATCTTTACTAGAACTGCATGAATAAGCCCATGTTACTTTTTTATATGGCATAAAGAAACAAAAAAAAAAAAAAAAAAAAAAAAAAAAAAAAATCCATAAAAAATCCCATCTTATTGTGTTATACGACATAAAGAAAATAAAATAAAATTAAAAAAAATGTATCGACTCTGTATTGTTTATGCAGAATACTCTAAAAAAAAACTTTACTAGAAGGAGATGAGAAGGAGATGCACATCCCCTGTTATTATTATTTTTTGAAATCACATCCCCTTTTATTGATGTGATTTTTTTGTTTGAAAGGGCGAAGTATGTTTTCTTCTGTTGCTTTGTTTTTTAGAACAAAATTTTCCCAAAGTTTTGACTGCATGTTTTGTAAACGATACATCATTTTTGTGGATGTTGATTATATACATGTAAACAATGTTGGTGCTTGTTGCTTGTTATTTTGTGATTGTGCATTAAAAAAAATGTAGTTTCTTGTATTTAATTTTATATTTTAAATATTCGAAGGAGATATTTGTTTGGTTTGAAAAGCAAGTAAAATAATAAAATATAACAAAATTTCATTTCATATCTTTCTTTTTTTGACAAAGAGAACATTTATAAAAGGCAAACGGGGATTACAAATTAACCTTGCCATCTGCCATTACAAAGCTCCTAACACAAGGAGGATATTCCTCAATTCAATAATAATCATCAGCACTTCGTTTTTAACTAAGAAATGAGCTACTTTGTTAGCTTTACGAGGGACGTAGGTAGTCATGGTGCCGGTTCAGTTCGAACCGGAACCAAACCAGAAAAAGTGGAATCGGAACCGGTTTTTTCGGTTCTGGTTTTAGAACCGGATCGGAACCGGTCCCAGCGCGATTCCGGTTCCAGTTCTATATTTTGAGTAACCGTCTGGTTCGAACCGAATTGGAACCAACAGTTCCAACATTTCTTTTCTTTTTTTCAAAAAAAAAATATTAAAAAAAATAACACTTTATTTATAAAAATAAAATGTTTAAAAGAGAAATGATATTGAAGAGTATTGAACCACCCTTGTATACAAGTAAGTTTTCATATGCCTCCACCTCCTTTTTATATAGGTTATGTCTCTCTTCACTCCTCTTATTTATTCGATATGGAATGTGGGATGTGGGATTGAATATAATAGACCTCACAACTATCTCCTTTCATATCGATTTGTTTGCTTTGTTTATACGTGGACATCATCATGTGGTCTCACTCTCACATGAAGAATTGATAGATAATTAATTTGTAAACTCTCTACTCAATTTGGATTTTTTATTTTTTTTACACTGCTCAATTTATTCCATAATTTGCTTTGTTTAGTATGATCATGATCATTACACTGATCATGATCATACTAATTTGTTACAGACTATTAATTTAATTTTTGATAGAAGAAATTGGTTAAAATTCATATTCATTTGACAATATTATTTAAAAGTGTTCCACTATTCGATTGGAAAAGAAAAATAGACAGAAATCTACAAAATTTATCAACATGCAAATCACAATTATATGAAAAATAGAAATCGTAAATCTATTTAAACGAGCTATAAAAGGAAGAACTACCAAAGACATACACTAGCTGGTGCTTATAATTTGAATATTTGATTACTAATTAGTTATTTGTAGTTGATTGAATTGATAAGATTACAAATGACTGAATAAAGTTGTATTTGAATATTTGATTACAATATGCAACGCTCAAGCATATATCAAACATTAGATTAATGATCTCACAATGAGAAATTAACATTACATTATTAGTGCTGTTGATCTGTTCTCATCAGTAATTAACAATTGATATTCTCTGCTGCATAATGATCTCACGATGTATTGTTTTTTATTTAACTTGATATTCTCTGCTGTGATTTTTATTTTTATAACAAAATTATCTGCAGATATTGTTTTTTTCATCGGAAGGAAGCATAAGATTATAATATTTTTTTTAAATATTTCTCATTGTAAGGAGATACTTAATTGATATAATGATATATAATTCACATCTCACATCGGATAAATAAAAGAATTGAAAAAATGCTTAACCTATATAAAAAGGAGGAGAAGGCAATGAAAAACATATTTACTTGGATAAGGGTTATGAGTCACGGCCCAATATTCTACAATGTCCTTTCTAACATTTTATTTTTTATAAATAAAATGTAAGTAATTTTTTGTAATAGTAATAATAATAAAAAAAGGTTCCGAACCGTCGGAACCTACATGAGGCTGGTTCTGGTTCGGTTGCAGGGCAACCGAACCGAAACCGATGCCATGACTAGATGTAGCCCATAACCACACAACCTAACGATTTAATTAAAGATAAAATTGAGACTATTACTGGACCCGCATCCAAGCCACAATGACTTTCCTCATTGATAAAAGCATATCAATTAATAGTAAAATTTATCAAACACATGAATACTGCTTTTGAGTTCACATTAATTTCAACTGCAACATTAATCAAACAAGCATGATTAACTTCACAACAGATTATTTATCTGGCACAGCTAAGTGATTATTTTAAAAGCTACAATAATACCAAACTAGCCCACAATGTGGAATTGGTGAGAAATGTCACATTTTTAAACTGATTTGGTGACAATGTCACTGCTTTAATAAGTTAAGTTTAAAAGGCACCTATTATGGTGAACGGACAAAAATACCCTTATTTTACACATTCTTTTCTTACTTTGAAGTTTTCTGAGATTTAAAACAGACCTCCAATGGATAATTAGTTTTGTGGCTCTACGCAAACGCATTCAGGGGTCGAGCTCCCCGCTGAGCTCGCGGTGGTCGAGCTGCCCGGTCAGCTCGTGGGGGTGTGGAGATTTTTTTTGGTTTTGAATCTTCCATTGAAAAGGCTCGAAATGAAGTGTTCGAGCCTTTTCATACACCAATCGTGCCTTTTCATTAGTGTATGAAAAGGCTCGAACACTTAATGAAAATGCACGATTACTGTACAATCGTGCCTTTTCATACACCGATCGTGCATTTTCATGTACAAAAAGGCACGATTACTGTACAAAAAGGCTCGATTCATGTACAAAAAGGCACGATTACTGTACAAAAAGGCTGAAAACTTTGTTCAAAAAGGCTCGAAATATTTTTTAATTTTTTAATCGAGCCTTTTGGAAAAGTTATCGAGCCTTTTAGAAAGGTTATCGAGCCTTTTGGAAAAGTTATCGAGCCTTTTGGAAAAGTTATCGAGACTTTTCCAAAAAGGCTCGATAACCTTTCTAAAAGGCTCGATAACTTTTCCAAAAGGCTCGATAACTTTTCCAAAAGGCTCGATAACAACTTCAAAAGGCACGATAACAGTGTAAAAAGGCACGAAAATATTTCAAAAAGGCACGAAATCATTTCGAGCCTTTTCCGAACTTTTTTCGAACCTTTTTTGAGCCTTTTCAAACCTTTTTCGAGCCTTTTTCGAACCTTTTCAAACATTTTCGAGCCTTTTTAACTATCAATTTTTTTAAAATTTTTTTTGTATCTCTGAGACTTTCTATATAGTTCATGCTTCCCGAGCCTTTTTGTTCGTTGATTGGTCAGTATCATTGATTCATTAGTTCCACTTCCATTGATAGAGGATTTTGAAAGAAAAAAAGAAAACAAAATGGTGAAGAAGGTTACTGTGGGGGGCAATTTTGTCCGTTCACCATAAATGGTGCCTTTTAAACTTAAGTTAGTAAGTTGGTGCCTGTTCCCAAAAAAGAGCCTCAAATAGTGCTATTTAATTTTTTAACCCGCCCACAATATGTGTTTGGTAAGTTATGTTGTCAAAAAGTTGTGACCGTCTATAATAACCAAAAGAGTAATGCTACTTTGCCCAAATCTGGTGCCAAAATGACGTGGCAACACTCTCGTCCATTCATTTCTAAATGAATGGACGAGAGTGTTGCCACGTCATTTGGGCACCAGATTTGGGCACCAAATTTGGACAAAGTAGCATTACTCATTTTATTTTAACAATAAAGTTAAATATCTAAATGTTTTTAATATAAAATGAAGTAAATTTAAATATATAAAAAAGTTAAATTTATATCATTCACATAATATCAATCGATAAATAATCTACATATATAATTATACCTATGTAAAAAGGTAATTTAGTTTCTATTATGCTCATATTTCTAGAACATCAATATAATTTGAAGATAAATGGATAAATAGTTTACCAAAAGACCTCATGACAAAGCCATGAAGATAATTCAAGAGAGTATTCAAACTATTAATGTTTGAATGAGGAGATATTGTAGAACAATTGTTCTGCTGTGTTATATTATTCACGAATCAAACAAATATATATATACATATGTCGTGGACAGTAGTTGTCATCTACTCTAATTAAACTACAAAAATATATATATACACATGTCGTGGACAACAAGTGAAGTTAAACTAAAACTACTGCAGTATAAGATTAAGCTAAAAGATAACTATAAACTAAAAGATAATTACAACAAGTGATAAGATTAAAAACAACAGTATAATATAAAACAAAGTCTGAGTTGGAGTTGGATTGATATCCTGAGAGTCCTGAATCCTGAGACTCCCCCTCAAGTTGGAGAGTGAATGTCAAGAACGCCCAACTTGCGTATCAGACGAGAGAACAGATCCTTGCCTATTGGTTTAGTGAACACATCGGCAATTTGAGATGAAGAAGGGATGTACCGGGGGATCAATAACCGGTCCTGAATTTTGTCACGTACGAAATGGCAATCTAACTCAATGTGTTTTGTGCGTTCTTGGAACACTGGATTTTGAGATATGTGAATAGTCGCCTGATTGTCACAAAACATTGTCATTGGAGAAGTATGGGAGATACCCAAATGTGTCAAAAGATACTTTAACCATTGAAGTTCACATGTGAGAGAAGCCATTGATCTATATTTGGCTTCAGCGGAAGAACGAGAGACCGTAGATTGCTTCTTTGTCTTCCAAGAAATCGGACTTGAGAAAGTTACAATAACCACTAGTGGAACGATGAGTGATGGGGCAACCGGCCCAATCAGAGTCACAAAAACCTGAGATATGAAGAGAACATGAGGCTGATAACAAAATACCTCTGTTGATAGAACCTTTTAAGTAACGAAGAACCCAATGAGCCGCATCCAAATGGGAATAGCGAAGGGACTGCATGAATTGACTGAGGTAGTTGACAGCGAAGTTAATGTCAGGCCGTGTGACAGTGAGGTAGAGCAGCCGACCAACTAACCGACGGTATGTGGACGGTTCCGGCAATAAAACCCCATCATTAGCCGCAAGGTTGATGTTCTGTTCCATGGGGAACTCGGCAATTCAACCACCTGTAACACCAACATCCTCCAAAATGTCCATAGTGTAGTTACGTTGGGAAAGGAACAGCCCTTGTTGTGATCTATCCACCTCAATGCCAAGGAAATATTTTAATTTTCCCAAGGCTTTGATGTAGAATTTTTGTTCCAAAAAACTTTTCAGTTGTTGAATTCAAATGAAGTCATTTCCTGTGACAATAATGTCATCAACATAAACAAGAACAAACACAGAAGAGGAACCACATATATTAGTAAACAATGAATAATCAGATTTAGACTGAGTGAAGCCGAATGTGGTCAAGGTGATAGAGAATTTGGCAAACCATTGCCTTAAAGCATGTTTCAAACCATATAATGATTTGTTGAGTTTACATACTCGTTGCTCCCCCTTTTTCGAAAACCCAGGTGGGAGAGTCATGTACACTGTCTCATTCAGATCCTCTTGTAGAAAAGCATTTTGAACATCGAATTGTTAAATGTCCCAACCTTTGATGGCAGCGATGGAAAGCAATAATCGGACAGTGACTAACTTTGCCACAGGAGCGAACGTATCATGATAATCAAGGCCCTCAATTTGATTGTAGCCTTTCGTAACTAAGCGAGCTTTGTAGCGTTCAATCGAACCATCAGAGTGATACTTAACCTTGAAAACCCATTTACACCCAATAGGTTTATTTGATGATGGCAAAGAAACAAGATCCCATGTGTTATTTTTTTTCTAATGCCTTAATTTCAGTTGTCATTGCCGCTCTCCAATGTGGGTATTTGATGGCTTGGGAAAAGGACTTAGGCTCAATTGTAGAACAAACCTTGGACAAAAAAACTTTATGTGATAAAGAGAAATTACTATCAGAAACATATAAAGCCATTGGATAAGAGGTGGAAACTTTAGTTACCTTAGAGTCAGATTGAACCAGATTCGCCACATGAGGGAGAGTAGGACAGTGATAGTTTTTCAAATATGATGGTGGCTGCCTTGACCGAACCAATCGAATAGGAGGATCGGGTTGTGCACCAGTGGACACTGGGGAAGAATCCGAAACTAGAGGGGCATCAGGTGACATCTCATTATCAAGAGAAGCAATTGATAAAATCGAATCCTCATGAGGTTCGGTCTCATGTGGAACGGATGAAGTGGGTGGAGAAAATTTAAAAGTGCCATCATCATGTATGGGTAAGGTATGAACCGGCATGTTTGAAGGAGTGGGTAAAATATTTTGAAAAGGAAAAACATGTTCATGAAATATGACATCACGAGATGTAAAAATCTTTTTAGACTGAAAATCGAATACACGGTATCCTTTTTGGCCGTAAGGATAGCCAACAAAAACACCTGGTGTACCTCTCCAATCAAATTTATTTGTGACATGAGGGTTTCGAGCAAAACATAAGCAACCAAAAATTCTAATGTTAGTAAAAATCTGTGGTTTTTGAAATAACATCTCGTGAGGTGACTTGCCTTTTAATAAAGGAGTTGGTAGTTTATTTATGAGATATGCAGCAGTGAGGACACATTCTCCCCAAAAAGATAATGGAAGATGGGCTTGAAAACGTAAAGCTCGGGCAACATTTAGAAGGTGACGGTGTTTGCGTTCGACTACACCATTTTGTTGTGGTGTAGCAACACAACTACGTTGATGAACAACACCATTAGATGAAAAAAAATGCTGCATGTTTTTTGATAAAAATTCAGTGCCATTGTCGGTTTGAACAACTTGGATTTTAAAATGTTCATTTATGTCTCCAACCCCAGAAATATCAGATTTGATTTGAGAATTAAATTGAGTATGAACCATGGCAAAAAATGATTGTAAAATGTGAGATGTTTCAGATTTAACAGCCATTAAATATATCCATGTGGCACGACTAAAATCGTTAATGATAGTTAAAAAAAATCTAGAATTTGAATGTGATGGTAATGAAAAAGGTCCTCAAATATCACAGTGAATCATTTGAAATGGTCTACTAGTTTTTATTGAACTATTTGAAAAACACAAACGAGTTTGCTTTGCTTGAGGGCATATCATGCAATCAACATTATTTGAAGAATGAATAAAAGAGAATTGCTTAGCTAAGAGTTGTAAACAACTAGGTGAAGCATGTCCTAATCGGCAATGCCACAATTGATTTTGAGCTGAATTTTGAAAAGAGCAGATAGTTGCAGGATTTTGAAGATGGTAGAGTCCCTCATGTAGGCGTCCCAATCCAATCTTCTTCTTCGATAACAGATCCTGAAACACACATTCATCATTAGAAAAGGAGACAGAAATTTTTCGGGTCTTGACAAGTTCACTGATGGAAATTAAATTGAATTGAAAAGTGGGAACAAATAAGACATTTGTGAGACATAATGTCGGTGAAAGAGTGACAGTTCCTACATGAGTAATTAAATGGTCCGTTCCATCTGGGAGTTTAAGTGTGGAATGTTTAGAGCAAGTAGAATAACTAGAGAACAAATTCAAAGATGAGCTCACATGATTTGTCGCTCCTAAGTCAATGATCCATACGGATTTATAGGAACATGAGAGGGAAATACCTGTCAGATTTGCTTGTGGTGCAATACCTGTCAGAGATCCAGTGTTGTAGTTGACCCTTGACAACTTTGGAGAGACTAGAACAGCTGTGGGATTGTCTGAGTGATGAATGAAGAAGATATCATTGAGTCCCTGAGCGGAGAAAAGATCGTTGGATCCTTGTGAATCATAAGTTGGATTCGTTGAACTGGAATCCTTTGGGTCAATCATGGTTGAAATTTTGTGGAAGGAGAAGAGCTGATAAAAAAACGTGATGAAAAAAAATAGAATTAGAAGTAGAGGCGCTCTGATACCATATTAATGTTTGAATGAGGAGATATTGTAGAACAATTGTTCTGCTGTGTTATATTATTCACGAATCAAACAAATATATATATACATATGTCGTAGACAGTAGTTGTCATCTACTCTAATTAAACTACAAAATATATATATACACATGTCGTGGACAACAAGTGAAGTTAAACTAAAACTACTGCAGTATAAGATTAAGCTAAAAGATAACTATAAACTAAAAGATAATTACAACAAGTGATAAGATTAAAAACAGCAGTATAATATAAAACAAAGTCTGAGTTGGAGTTGGATTTCAAGTCTGAGTTAGAGTTGGATTGATATCCGTAAGAGTCCTGAGAGTCCTGAGAGTCCTGAATCCTGAGACAAACAAACATGGATGAATATTTTTAACTAATTAACAGTATAATTCTGCAATTTTGTTTTCTATTTCATGCTCCAGGTGTATTAGAATTGTTAATTTTGCTTTAGATATTGATTCAAGGCAAAAACTAATGATGTTGTTAATACTAATTCAGGTTTCATAGATAAACTTATGGATAAGCTTTTTATAAAAGGCCGGTCAGGTTTTGTTTAAGTTGTTGGGAAGCTTTGCTATACCATTAATAGGATTCGAGCCATTGATTTGGAAGTCATTTGTTCAAGTCCTAAATTCGTCCATCTATCAGCTGAGCTACGCCCCCGGGAGCAGCTTTGCTAGGAACTTGGTTATTAAAATTAGGGTGATGGCATCTTGTAATTCAACGAGTAGTTTAGTAGAGATTAATTTTCATATTTGCGTTTGGATTTTAAGGTTTCTCTTAACACTTTCATATTTCATATTTTATCCAATAAAATGTGAAATTAATCATAAATAACTTAAGGTTGACAAATTTCATAGTCATCAGTTTGGTTGATTTTGTTGTAATTATTATTATTTTTTCCGAGCTTGTGGTAAGCTAAAGTTAAACACTGATGCTGATGTACGTAATGGTTTGAACTCAATTGGAGTAGGTGCTGTAATTCGTGATAGTGACAGAAGGATGATGGCAACTCTTTCCAAACTAGTGTCAAGAACTCAATAAGAACTTTAGTAGGGATGGTAAAATTATCCACGGATATGGATATCCGTAAGAATCTGTTCCATTTAAAATGAGGATGGATACTATTATTTCGAGGACGGAAAGGGATGAATGTCATCCTAATATCCATTTTATTTTCGGGGGATGGGGGTGAATATCATCTATGAATAATTAGATATTCATCCCCATCCGGATAATTGCGATATTATTATGTAATTATGAATTCTAATTATATAAGTTATTATTATTATTTTTTATTTTGAACTTTATTGGATGTATTTGTTTCTCCCTTTAAATAGGATAAAATGTACTATTACACATGTTAATTACATTTTTCTATTGAAAATTATAAAAATTTACATTTTTTTTCATCAGATACCGATATAGATAGAGCGGGGATAGATATCTCCACCTTAATTCGGGGATTATCTGAATTCACTCAGCACACTTAGAAATGGGGATGGAGATACATATCTCAAACAGATACGAGGATGGATATTGGGGTATCCATCCCCGATCTCGATCCATTGCCATCCCTAAACTTGAGCTCATTCCCTTTTATTTTATTTCATTTTTTATTTTTTTATTTTTTATTTAATTGTGGGAATGAGATTTGAACTCGGGACTTCAACTTTGTTGAGACATGTGGTTACCACTAGGCTATGCCTGCAACCACATAATAAATTAGAGCTTGTTTGGTTGGGCTTTTGAAAACCACTATTAGTAAAAGGTCTACTTGTAGTAGATCTATTAAAAATAGAGTTTTTGAAAAAAAAAAAAAATTATAGTTGTTTTGTTAGTAGACTTTTAAAAAAAATGTCTAAATGGAGAAGTTCATCCCCATGAGCTTTTGCCTGGTAGAGGTTTAAACTCTACTAGCTTCTACTAAATTTAAAATAAACAATCTCAAAAACCAAAACCGAATAACTCTAAAAATCTCAAATATAGGTTTATAGAGCTTTTGAGGCAGTAGAAATTCCAACCAAACAAACACTTAAGCTTACCGGTGCAATGGATGATCAAATGATTATTGATGATCTCAAGTCCTAGCATTTTCTCTCAAGTCCATGTATCAAACGGTACATTAATGTTAAGAATGTTATGAGGTTGGTCTAGTGGTATATGCTTCACACTCACACCATGAGGTTATGGGTTCGAGTTCTTCCACTCCCCAAAACCCCGAATTTATACTATACTTGTAAAAACGAAAAAAAAAAAAAAAAAAGGTAAGAATGTTGATTAAAAAAACAAAACTTTTATTTCTTATTATTAATTTATTACATAATTAATTTCGTCCTAAGACAAATCGTGTTTCATCTTCTTCCCAAAGTTGGGCCTTAATTAGGCCCATCGGGATCGTGTTTGGATGACTGGTGTTAAATACTGGTTCACTTTCAAGAAGTTTTCTAATTTTATTTTTATTTTATTTTTAGGTTTATACTGTATAAATATAAATACAATCTCCCAGTATATTTGATTGTTCAAAAATCAAACATTTAATATATATATATATATATATATATATATATATATATATATATATATATATTTAATATTATTACGAATGTTAAATCTATCAATTTTGTTTTTTTTTTAATATGAAGCTAGAATTCGAGAATATACTAACATTTAGTCTGAATTGAAGATGAATCTTTTGAAAGTACATTTATCTCATTTGCTAAAAGTTTGTAGAATCTTTTAAGCCATCGTGGCATTTTCTAGTCCAATGCATGCATTTTTCTTCCTAACCACACAATTATTATTACATTTTCTCTAATTTTCATTATAATAGTAAAAATGGATTTAGATCCCCTCTTTACATTCATAATCTAGTGATACATGTCTAACATGTAAGCAAATTTGTTAGAATTTAAGTATTACTAGATTATGAAGGTGATGACACCTAAGATGAAGAGATGATTCATATCCAGTAAAAATATCATATTAAATATACCTCTCAAGTCTTAACGTATGAAATTTGATAAACAATTTATAATTTAAAAATCAAGTAGAAATTGACTATAATATATGTTTTTTTTAAAATAATAATAAATAAATAAACAAAAACCACAAGGTGGTTGTCTTGGTGGTCCAAGGCTTGGGGATAAAAACCCAAGCCCTTGGTTCTATTCCTAGCAATCACATAGTAGCCAGCTTTCAGGGCGCTTAGCTCTGCTGGTGGAAGGATGGACATGGGGCTAACGTTAATGGTTTGAATCCTACCCAGGAGGGGGTGAGTCCTGGTTTACCCGCTTGCATCATTGTGGGGCCAGTGGGGCGGGCCGAGGTTTCTTATCTGTCCTACTCCGCGTCCAACATACAGGCGAAAGCGGGCCACGCAGTTGGGGGTCACGCTCCCAACATATATGTCAGGCAAGTGTCAGGAAGTTGAGGGAGGACATGCGGATATGTGCTCAGACGAAGTCCAGGATCCTCAATACCAAATATATATATATATGTTGGTTTTCAATTTTGGTTTAATTTTAGTGGTTTTTTCAATTATTCATTTATTATTTATATAAATGTTTTATAAAATCTCTTAAAACAATATAAATTAATTTATATTTAATTCAATCACTTTGTTTTATAAAAAAAACCCTTTAATTACTTGTTTTTATTAAGAAAATATTAAAAATTAAATGAACTATCCAAAGTATCTTTATGGCGGTTAAATTTAATAAAATTTGACTAGTGACAAGGGAATCCATTGGTAATTAGTGATAAAGTGATTTTTGGATTATAAAAATTGAGTAGATACACTTCTTGCTATTGGATGAGGGACAAACCAATAGCAAGACCATCGGGAAGATTTACTGTAATTAACTTTGAAAAAAAATAAAAAAATTACAGTCCACGTTAATAAATGTGAGGTCAACTTTGGTCAAACTGAATAAACGTACTTATCAGACGAAATTAATAGATACACTTCTCGATAATGAAACCCAAGTGAACAACCAATGGCTAGGCCTTTGGGAAGATTTACTTAAGAAAAAAAGAGGAGTGCTATATTATCATAAGTTTATTATATTTTATAAAATGATTATTTTTACGCAATTTAAAATATATAATTAAAAAAAATTAAAATTTCATTAATAATATCAAAACTCAAAACTCAAACATATTAAAAAAAAAACGTAAGATGCCGATGTTTATCGTATTTTAATAACTTAAATATTGTTAATAATATATTTGCTATTTTTAAAAAAATAAATTTAATAAATATTATTCAACCCATTTTACCTTTAAAGATTTTCGCTAACATATTTAGAAATGATAATTTGGTGTAAAAAAAAAAGGGCAATTTGGAAAGATGTGGATGATTTGAATTTTAAATAACATATAAAAATAATTCATTAATGATAGTTCTAAATTTTTTTCTAAAAAGTCAATATAGGACAAGTGTCAAAAAAAGGAGAGATAGTAGATTGGGAGAGTGTATCTAGCACTCTTCAAGAAAATAAATAAATAAATAAATTACTGTCTACAGTAATAATAGTGAAGGCTGTAGGTGACAAGCATGCAAAAAGTCCAATAGGCAGTTAAAAGTTAATAAAGTTTGACACTAAGGACAAGAAGTCCTCCTTTTGATCGCCGTTAAAAAGACAACAACATTTTTTTCAAAAAGAAGCAAAACATTTAATCACCTCTCCACATCAAATAAATTAAAAAAAAAAAAATGCCATAAAACGGCCTTAATTTTCTGGTCACCTATCACTGGCCCCACAACACACAGCTCCTTGAGTCCTTTCTCTCCACCGTCTCTCTCTCTCTCTCTCTCTCGTTCTCTCCTCTCGCCTGAAATCCAGGGAGAGAATCGACAGCTTTCTCTCTCTAGAATATCCAACTGAGCTCAAACATTTCCGTCTTTAGATATATTTTTATATTTCTAGAGAGAGAGAGAGAGAGAGGATTGAAACCGGAAATCGAAGATGGAGTCGGAGTCGGCGGGGTCGGGGATGGATTTGGTCAAATTGGTGGAATCTGTGCTTGGGATTTCGCTGGGAGATTCGGTCACGGACACGGTTATAGTGATCGCCACGACGTCGTTTGCTGTCTTGATTGGATTGGTGTTCGTTCTGTGGAGGAAGTCATCGGATCGGAGTAAAGAATCGAAGCCGGTGGTGCCGCTCAAGCCGCTCTCGCTCCAGGACGAGGACGACGACGAAGCTGATGTCGGTTCCGACAAGAAAAAAGTCACCATATTTTACGGTACTCAGACCGGAACCGCCGAGGGGTTCGCTAAGGTATTTGCGTTATTATTTATTCATATATTTGTGTTTGTGTAGTTTTAAATTTTAATTGGATTTATATATTTAGTATGTTAGATTACTTTGAAAGACTTTGCATTTTTTTGCTACAAGTGTAAAAATAAAGATTTGTATCGATTGATTGTAAAATATTAGTTGAAGAAGCACTTTGTAATTGTTAACGAAACATGAAACATGAAACATGAAACATGAAACACGAACTGCTACTTTTACAACTTAATTGCATAGCTTGACATTTTTGAACTCCAGTGTGCATATTGTTTTTTCAATAGGAAACAAAAAGTTATTGCAAAAATAGAAATGTAACAAAAGAGCCGAACATAGGTTGTTATACAAGAGTGAACAAGAAGATGACAATATCATCGCATATTGTTTGCAATGATATACTGGTTTTGTGGTCCGACATTAGTGCATTTGAGCTGATTTTAGATGCAAACTGTTGCCATGACGTTATAAGGAGTGTACATGGGTAAAACTAGTTTTTTTTGGTGAATTCTGATATCGAGGGGTTACAGTGTTACACTTGAAGGAACAGTTGTAATTTATGTGTTTTTGGCTAGTGAAAGAGCTAAAAAGTGTTGTTACTTTGATTGTCATCTTCAATTGGAGAGCCTTTTTTTTTTTTTTGTAGGCTTTGTCGGAAGAAATCAAGGCAAGATATGAGAAAGCAGCCGTCAAAGTTGTTGACCTGGTATGTTGGACAGGAAAGTGTTACATGACATTTCTTCATCGCATGACTTGAACTTACTCTTAGGTGTACCATGTCATTTATCATTTGGATTAGGATGATTATGCTCTGGATGATGATCAATATGGAGACAAACTGAAGAAAGAGACTTTGGCATTTTTCATGGTGGCCACGTAAGATAGTTTTCTTACTTCTACTAGAATTTTTTTCTTTTTAATTTTGATATGTTATTTGTTTCTGGACGGATGGTGGATTCAATATTTCTGAGCTTCATTTGTAGTTATGGAGATGGAGAGCCTACTGATAATGCTGCAAGATTCTACAAATGGTTTACTGAGTCTGAGGTTGGTAGTCCATTACAAACTTAAAGTTGGTATAAATTCAAAAGTCTCATTTGTTCCATTGTCTTTTTTCGTTGCTTATTTGTTGGGATAACTTGTTTCTTTTTTTAGGGAAATGAAAGGGGAGTATGGCTTCAACAACTCACGTATGGTGTTTTTGGACTGGGTAACCGTCAATATGAACATTTTAATAAGGTAACACTTGCTAGATATACAATTTTGTTTATATCATATTGTAATGAATTATCTGATGGAACTCTTTTGGAAACAGATAGCAAATGTGATTGATGAACAACTTTGTGAACAAGGTATAAGTCAATTTTAATTTTCATAATTTTTTTTTATAGTGATAAGAGTCTTCTTTCTGTTACTAGTCCAATTTAATATTATTGGTTACTATTTTTAGAGAGTGATAGAATGTTTTCAAGCTTATTATGTGCTACTGAGCATACTATGATAATTTTCTATTGTATATATTTGTGCTACTCTAACCGTATTTTCACCCTGTTTTTGTCTCTCTCTCTTTTATTTGAATATTTTCATTACTCATGCTTGGTTATATGTTTAAATTATGCTACTTCTTCGTTGCATGTCTTGGTCAAGCCTTTTAGTATTTTCCTAACTACATAAGTTTGGCCCACTTTTTGTAGGTTTTTATTAAATTAAAACAAATAATTTTACCATTGTTTCTTGATAATTTCTTAGATTCATAGGAAGAACTGCAGGTTGCATCCGCGTACCCGATGAATACTGGTTGCTATAAGATCTGAACTGTTATTTCTCATGTGCAGCCACATCTCAACCCTGATATGCTTACTGTGTTCTTGAGGAATCAAATAACTAAAATGAATATTTACCTTGTTTGCAAGAACAGCATTCATGAAAGTAAATCGCAGGAATGATCAACTTTGAAAAAATTAATAATGTGAGGCACACATCCATACATCTGTTCTTGTCTCATGTATATTATCAAGATTTATTGTGTAAATTATGGTGTATTATCATTAGTAGTTGATTTTAAATTGGCATATTTATATGATGGTTACTGAGAATGTAGTGAGTGCGTAGACTGATGCTTTATGCTTAAGTCATTGATGTGTGATTTCTAATCATTTCAATGCTGTCAATTTGCGACATTTATTCTTCCAGGTTTTAGAATCCTTACATCAGCGACTTGAAAAAGGGTGAAAATAATTCCATATTGACATCAGTTGGAATATGTTCCATTCCAATCAGAAATGTTCTAAGGCAGGGGAATTTTGCATGGTTCCGATGTTGCTGGATAACAGATAACCAAATAATAATTTTTTTGTTGTTTTAATATTTGGGCTGGCTATTGGAACCCAAAGTTGTGGTGTTTACTTGTCTCCTCTTGTTTTGTCGTTGTGCTTTCACTTGTGTTCCATGGCATAGATGTGAGTAGTTCAGTGTGTACTTCTGTTTGTATTCTGCAGCTTCTGCTGATAGCATATATTCGTGCTTTTTTAGTAGGTGACTTATTTTGGTGCTAAGTGAATTGGTCTGCAGGGCATGAGAGTGGCTGGAGATAGTAATGATTTTGTTTAGTTTTCTCAAGTTTTTCATCTTATTTGGTTATAATTCATTTATGCACTTATTCTAGATTCTGTTTGTTTAAGCAGGTGGAAAGCGTCTAGTTCCAGTTGGTCTAGGTGATGATGATCAATGCATTGAGGATGATTTTTCTGCTTGGTAGTCTTCTTAGACACACATCCCTTGTTTTTCATTTTCAAGTTTATTTGGTTGCAACTCTTGTTTAAGCAATCTCTTCTCTTAATTTTGAAATATGATTAGTATTCTGATGTATTAAATGTACTGATTTTTTTTAATATTATATATATATATATATATATATATATATATATATATATAAATGTATTGAACTTTTTTCCTCCATCCCAGGAGAGAATTGTTGTGGCCTGAGCTAGATCAATTGCTCCGAGACGAAGATGATACAAATACGGCATCCACCCCATACACAGCAGCTATTCCTGAATACCGTGTAGTGATTCATGACCCCACTGTTACATCTTATGTGGATAAGTATTTAAACATGGCAAATGGGAATGCTTCTTTTGATATCCACCATCCATGCAGGTATGAAGAGATGTGTAACCATTAGTTCTGTCATATATTCATTGGTTACTGATACTGGTGTTTTTTGTGTGAAGAGTCAACGTGGCTTTCCAAAAAGAGCTTCACAAACCTGAATCAGACCGCTCTTGCATACATCTGGAGTTTGATATATCAGGGACTGGTATTAAGTAAGTTCATCGCTGTTTTAGTCTTATCATTAGGAGTTCAGATATAACCAGCTGTTCACCATTCAGGTTCATTTGAGAATAATCCAATAAACGAAAGAGAAGGCAGTTTCTCCTGAATGTTTTTATAATCATTTGCTACACATAAGTTTTATAAGCATGATAATCTCAGTTAACATTTTGATAAATGAAGTGGGAAACAAAATTCATGTACCTAAAGTAATCCAAGTTACATGGTGTTCAGTGATCTGTTTTCCTCAAACTATTCTAAATAATCATTTGATAACCATGAAGTCTGCTGGTTTAATTGATTTACTATCACTTAAGTTTTCTCTCCTTGGTTCTCCTTCTGTAAGAATAATAAGACTGGTTTGGTCCTACTTAAGTGTGACTGATAAGCTATTGACCCGTTCGTTCTATTCAAATCTTTCTTCAGATATGAAACAGGAGATCATGTCGGTGTTTATGCAGAGAATTGTGATGAAACTGTTGAAGAAGCCGCAAAGTTGTTGGGTCAACCTTTAGATCTACTGTTTTCTGTTCACACTGACAATGAAGATGGCACCCCCCTTGGAAGTTCATTGCAGCCTCCTTTCCCTGGTCCATGCACACTTCAAACTGCATTGGCACGATATGCTGATCTTTTGAATCCTCCTCGTAAGGTGATCTATTTTGCGCTTTGCTGGTCCATGCCCATCTTTCTTCTAGTTCTTGGTTCTATTATTTAAATAATCTTCTTTCCAAATTTTTTCTATTGTCAGGCTGCTTTGATTGCTTTGGCTGCTCACGCCAGTGAACCTAGTGAAGCAGAGAGACTCAAGTTTTTATCATCACCTCAGGGGAAGGTACAAATAGCCTGAGTTGTCTTTGACCTTGTTTATCTTGCTATTACCGGTTCAAATGATTTTTGTTGTTTATATTATTTGTTTGTCATGCCTTCCATTATCCAGGATGAGTACTCACAATGGGTTACAGCTAGTCAGAGAAGTCTTCTTGAGGTAATGTCTGAGTTCCCATCAGCGAAACCTCCCATTGGCGTGTTTTTTGCAGCAGTAGTCCCTCACTTACAGCCTCGTTACTACTCTATATCATCTTCACCTAGGTGATATACTTCTTCTGATTTGTATAGTTATGCCTATTTATTTCGTTTCTAGTACAATGGAGTTAATTCTTCTCTTTTACACAGATTTGCGCCCAATAGGGTTCATGTAACATGTGCTTTAGTTTATGGTCCAAGTCCCACTGGTAGAATACATAAAGGGGTGTGTTCAACCTGGATGAAGGTATTGACTGAACTTTCAAAATTCATTATTCTTTTGCTTAGCCCTTCCTGCTTTGCATGACATGCACCATCATGTGACATATCTCATGCTCTAGTGGCATCTAACAAGAATCTGTTTGAAAAAAATAAAATCAGAATGCCGTTCCTCTTGAGAGAAGCCAGGACTGTAGCTGGGCTCCTATTTTTATTAGATCATCTAATTTTAAGTTACCTGCCAATCCTTCTATTCCAATTGTCATGGTAGGACCTGGGACTGGATTTGCACCTTTCAGAGGATTTCTACAGGTTTGTGTTGTGATCACTTCTCTGGTATAAAATTTCCTTTGTTGTAATTTGAAATGAAAATAACGAGGATCACTTCTTTGTTTAGGAGAGAATGGCCCTGAAAGAAGATGGTGCTCAACTTGGCCCTGCTCTTCTCTTCTTTGGGTGTAGAAATCGACGAATGGTTAGGATTTTCGCTATACGCATTTGTATTATCAATAATTTTCTGACTGTAATTATGCCATATGATTTATGTCCTTATATTCATTTATAGGATTTTATTTATGAGGACGAGCTCAATAATTTTGTGGAACAAGGTGTTATATCTGAACTCATTGTTGCGTTCTCACGGGAGGGATCACAGAAAGAATATGTCCAACATAAGATGATGGATAAAGTAAGTTTTAGTAGAAGCTAACAGAGGTGTCAGTTCAGCTCATGTCATTATGACAACAACATTCAGAATTTATTCAATTCTATTCCACGTGCAGGCAGCATATTTGTGGAGCCTAATTTCCAAGGGAGGATATCTTTATGTATGCGGTGATGCCAAGGGTATGGCAAGAGATGTTCATCGCACTTTGCACACCATTGTTCAGGAGCAGGTACAATTATCAATTTAATATCAAATCTTTCTGTTTTTTCCTCTTTTCACAGACACAATTTCATGTTTTTAAGCTGTCATGATAGACTGTTTAACTTGAAAGGTTATGGGGTTCCCTGCTTTGGAAAATTTTGAGGAGATTGATGGTTTATGAAAATGGGATTATTATGCAATTTTATTGTTTTCCGCAAATGATATATTGTGCGCATCCATGTATTAAAGGAAATCGAATTTCCAAATTTGTCTGCGTTACATTTCAGGAAAGCGCGGACTCATCAAAGGCAGAGTCTACAGTGAAGAAACTCCAGACAGATGGAAGGTATCTTAGAGATGTTTGGTGACAGTTGTCATCATTTTCTCTGTTTGTTAGATATCATCCTCGCCATATTCTGTGGTGGAGCTCAAGCTTCTTTCTTTGAGTACTGCAGTAATGGCAACCCGATTCTGATAATGATGGATGAAAATGAAACTAGATTCGTTAGAAAATCAAAAATACAAATTATCATATGTTTAACGATTTTTTATTTTTTTTTGTTTTTTTTAATTTATTTTTTTTTAAATTTAGTTTTTGTTTTTAATCTCTGAATAGAAGGATCATTTGTTTTTAGACTTTGTTAGAAGATCTACTCGATAAAAACTACTTGTAAAAGATCTATTCTATAAGGGTACATGAAAAGTCATTTCAAACACATTCTTAATGATTGAACTCAAAACGGATTTAGCTACTGTATACGAACAACTGCATAGTTGCAGTGTAGTTGTGAGAGAATTGTTTTCTTATTGTGATAATATGGATTTATCACCATCTAGATATTTGTCTGTTATTATCTCATAAATTAAAGAGATCTCAATTGCCTTGTAGCCCTTGAAGAGGCATGTGTATCGTAAAAATTGAGATCTTCTATATTGATTTGCATATTATGTTGAATGATAAATTGTGATGAATGTCGACATAAAACTATTGTCCAAAAGGCAAAGAGCTATATTCATTTGAAAACTTCAAATGTTTTGGACATGTAATATAGACGTTTGAAGCCGTTAAACGTTTTTGTTAAAACGATTATTCGTACGAAAATTAAGATAACGAGATATAACTTATATATTGAAACAAGATGGTTTATTGTAGAAACCTAGTATTAATTATAAGTAAATATTTTGTTGCATAAATAATATTTCTATGATAAGAACAATCCTTGAAGGATTTATAGAGCAAGAAACATATAATTCAAATTCTCCTAACTTATGTTTAATAAAGTTACAATGATTTTTATATGGTTTAAAGCAGTTCGAAAGAATGTGGTATGATTGTTTTAATGAACACACCTCATAAAAATGGGTACTAAAAGTTCTTATATGTTTCTTGTGTAAAGGCATTGAAATCTGTATTTGCAATTGAAACGGTATATGTTGATGATATGAATTTAATTGAAACTCCTGAATATATGAAATTATAATTTGGGATGAAAGTTTTGGGGAAAACAATACATTACCCGCCCTGGAGATCAAGCATAATGGAATACTTTTCCATCAATCAACTTATATTAAAAGATTTTGAAAAGATTTTGAAAAGATTCAATCACCTCAATGGTTATCCGGTCTTTAGATTTTAAGAAAGATCTATTCTGACTTCAAGATAATGAAAAAAATGATACTTGGTCTACAAGTATCGTATCTTATTAGTGCACAATACACAAGATATATCACTAAAGTTCTTCTGCGCTCCAAGAAAGTTGGTATATGACATTGGTATGTATTGACTTCGCAAACTACAAGACTCATAACATAGATGTTTTCAAGGGGAGTATTCTTCACTTTGGACATATGTGCACCGTACTCTTTTTCCTTTAATCAGGTTTTGTTCCATTGGGTTTTCCAGACAAGATTTTTAATGAGGCAGTATTTAAGCAAGTCCAATATTTTTTCATGAAGCTTAAAGGGTTTTATCAAGGTGGCGTACGTCACAAGGGACTGTTGTGATAATATGGACTTATCACCACTTAGATAATTATTTGTTATTATCTTGTAATTTAAGAGATATCAATTGTAGAGATAATCCTCTTTATGGCTATATATAGGCCTATTATATAATCATTCGTTAAGAATTAATAAAATTGACCGAAGTGTTTTCTTATTCTATTCTCTCTCTTGCTTAGTGTTTTAGAGCTTGTTTGGTTGGGCTTTTGAAAAACCTCTATTGGTAAAAAATTTACTTGCAGTAGATCTATTAGAAATAAAGTTTTTGAAAAAAAAAATTATGGTTGTTTGGTTGGTAGACTTTTAAAAAAAAAAAATGTCTATTTGGAGAAGCACCTCCCTATGAGCTTTTGCTTAGTAGAGGTTTAAACTCTACTAACATCTACTCAATTTAAAATAGACAATCTCAAAAACCCAACCAAACAACTCAAATAGACATTGGTAGAACTTTTGAGGCAGTAGAAAGCTCAACCAAACAAGCACTATTCTATGTTCTTGCTTTTAGGTTTTATATTATAACATTTATTTTTTTCTTTCTTTTTAAATTTTTTTTTTTAAAAAATTTTAAATCTTTGATTTCTGTAGACTCTTGAATTGATATTCAATGACTAATAATCAACCTTGTAACTATATAGAAATTGTATCATAGCTAAACCCTAAAAGGATTATTTGATTGATAACTTTTTTTATTTTTATATATTTTTTTATATTTACAATTTAACCTTGATAAAAAGACTAAAATGTTCATAAAAACAATTCATTATTAAACATGTACCTATTATATGTCTAATTGAGTCCTACGTCAACTAAGTTTGAGATTACGTGTGAGACTCAATTAAGTAGATATTATTAACTTTATATTATTATTACGAACAAAAAAGAATTAGAAAATTACCAAATATTTAACAATATGAGGTTGGTCTAACGGTTTGCCCCTCACACCTACATTAAAATATTGTAGGTTCGAATCTATTAAATACATAGAAAAAAATAAAATATATAATATATTAATTATCAAATAAAATAATAAAAAATAAATATATCAAATTCTAACCACACTATTTCTGTTGGCACTAACCTAATCTTTTTTAGGTTAAGTATCTATTCCTTTATATATATATATTTTTTAATGTTTCGTGCAAAAACAGGTTGTATAATTGTATGATTATATTCACTATTCATATTGTTTGATTCGGCTCCACCAAACTATGTTAACGAAATTACAGTAATTGTTTTTATTTTGTTTCCTATATATATTAGACAATGGTAGTGATTATTGTTTTACATTTAAGTTAAATATAATATAATATTAATTATTTTCTATAAACCATCAAATCAAACCAAACCGAACTAAACATTTTTTTTTTTGTTTGGTTTGGTTTGGTTTTACCTTATAATTAGTTTGGTTTAGGTTGTAAAAAACTAACCCGATTAAATAATGGTTTGGTTTGGATATAGTCAAAACTATACCCAAAACCAACCCAAACCAACCCATCCACCCCTTTGATGTAGGAAACTTTGGAGGTATCTGTTGGAGGGGCAAATGAGCTCCGATACCCCGTAAAACATCATAGTTTTCCCTAATTAAGCCGTTTCGACTTCCAATTTTCAATTTTTTCCCTCTTAAACAGTATTTCTGGATCCTAATAACCGTTAATAGGAATTTTCATTTTAATTTAGATTTGTTTATTTGATTGACTTTGATTAGGAATTGCTCTTTTAGATTCCAACAATAACTCAAAATTGACCTTTTTTTTCTTATTATTTTTTTATTTTTAATATTTAAGTATGGACCTGAATAGTCATTATTATATTTTGATTTCCAACAATAACTCAAAATTGACTTTTTTTTTTTTTTTTATATATATTTAAGTATGGATCTGAATAGTCATTATTACATTTTTGTTTATCACATTCGTGACTTTGTTGACATTTTTTTTTGGATCAAATGTAATTTTCAAATAATGCAATATATGATTTATAACTACCATATAAATCATGAGATTATACGGTAGATGAGGCGCATATACTGGTTGAACAAGTTAAAGTTATTCTAATTTTGACAGAAGTAAATGTGAGGTGGTGGTGAGGTGTCGGGGTGGTTAGACATTGAGAAATGAAATGGGCAAAATGGGAATCGGGTATATTCTAGTAATCCAGTGTTATAAAATTGTTGCAATTAATGCTTGACAACTAGACTCTTATTTGGATTTTCTAATCATAGCCTCAAATTTTGACTCCTCAATTATTAACACACTAATTCAAGAGAGGGAATCCAAATCTCTATTTCATTCTTGTCAATTTCTCCACAATCAAACAAAATCTTAATCCAACTCTCACCGGTCACCGGTCACCGGTCACCACTCAAATGATAATAATAATAATAAAACACATTATATTAATATTGTGTGATGTGCGAGATAACTAAGGTTGTGTTTGGTTGGCTGGAAAGCAATAGAATGGAATGGAAAAGATTCCATTCTCAATATTTGATTGGTTAAAATTTAATAGAAAGGGCATTCCATTGGAATGATGTTTCCACCATTTTGGTGGAATGGGCTTTCCATCTAAAAACTAATGGAATGCCTATTCCATTCCAAACTAAAATTTGTATCTCATAAATACCTCATATGTCCAACTCCATTCTAAAAATACCCTCCTTTCAAAAAATAATATATTATTATTATATATTATATTAATATAATATATTAATATATTATATATATTATACTATTATATATTATATAAGATAATATATATATAATATGTTATATATTATAATAATATATATAATATTATATATAAATATAATATTATATATGCTTTTATATTTTATTATTATTATCCATAATATCATGTTATTATGAATGTATTATAATTAGGGGTATTTTGGTCAAAATACAGTTAACTTCATTCCATTCCGTTGTTAACCAAACAAAATAATACTGATTCAGAGACTAATTCTAAAATTCCAACCAAACAAAAAACTCGGTTTTCCTTTCCTTTCTATTCTTATTACCATTCCACCATGTAACCAAACGTGACCTAAATGGTTTGACTCTCACACATGCACTATAAGATTGTGAGTTCTAGTCTCTCTCCCTTCATAAAACCCTGAATTATCTTCGGTTTTGTTGAAGGATATATTTTTCGATCGTTGAAATAAATATCCATGTAGTGCATGTAATAATCTTGACATATCTAGTTATACCTCTAACCCGTCTTGTGTCATATTTAAAAGGGTAAATTGCAATGAAGTACCCTCACGTTTTGTCATACCACAACCAAATCGTTTTTTTTTTCTTTTCTAAAATTGCAATGAGGTACCCTTGACCCATTTGACCAACCTTAGCTTTAACGGCGATCCGTACCGGCGGTCTGGATCCGTATCGACGGTCCATCTATGGCGTCGGTTAACTCTGTCGATGGTCGGATCTGGAAGATCACATGGCGCTAAGTTCGTTGGCATGATCGATTTCGTCGGATTCACGACGGAAAGGCGCAGATCTGGTGACGAAGCTTCGGCGACGGTGATGATTTTTGAACAATGGTTTAACCACCCAAAGGATTTCATTTGGTGACGGTCCTTTTGAGAGATAGAAAGGTCGGCATCCCCCGCACCTTCTGGTGTAGGTGGTGTCGACTCACTCTCTATAGTGGTCGGCGATCAACGAAGGTTGGTCAAATGGGTCAAGGGTACCTCATTGCAATTTTAGATTAAAAAAAATGATTTGGCTGTGGTATGGCAAAACGTGAGGGTACTCATTGCAATTTACCCTATTTAAAATAATAATAATAATAATAAACAGATAAACAAACAAAGTAAATAAATAAGAGGGGGCAGTGTTGTCATTGCATCTTTCTATTGGGAGTATTTGTTCAGCAGTTCTACAACTCTCTCGAGTCTCGAGGCCCAAACACCGCTCCACCGTCTCTCTCTCTCTCTCCTTGTGTTTTCAGGCACCGTAACCCCCACTCTCTCTGTCCACTGTAGTACTGTACTAAACCCCCGGGAGGCGCGTGCCGTCCACGCTCTTAAACGTTCTGTCCCTCGCGCTCCTTGCTTGTACTCCCCCTCCCCCTCTCTATCTCTCTCTTTCTAAAACCCTAGAAAGGGTTTTGGACGCTCCTGAGTTTCCACCGTTTGTAGTATGTAATATCGGCAAAAATGGTTGAGAAACCTAACAAGAGGCACAAGAAGGGCTTGATCAGCGAAGCTGACATTTCTACTCTCTTGCAAAGGTTCTTCCTTTTATTAATATCAATCATTATTATTATTATTATTTTGTGTGTGGGTGTTTATTATATGTTTTGATTTTGATGTTGTGTTTTTTGTTTCCTTCTGTAGCAGATACACTGCAAAAACAGTGCTTGCATTGCTACAAGAAGTAGCACATTCTCCGGGGGTGAAGCTTGATTGGAATGCTTTAGTGAAGAACACTTCAACTGGGATTTCTAATGCCAGAGAGTACCAGATGCTATGGAGGCATTTAGCTTATCGTAACGCCTTGCTCGATAAATTGGAAGATGAGGCTCAACCTCTGGTATATTTTTACAAGTGCCTCTTGTATTCCATTTGTTTAATGCTAGCAAATGCTGTTTTTACAAACAAAAAAAAAATTGCTTTTTGTGGGAAAGGTGATTTTTTTGCTTTTTGCTTCTAGCGAAAGATACTTGGTAGATGCTATCTAAATGGTGCTGTATTTGTATGCCAGATGCATATAGCTAGGATATATGTGTGAAAGGAGTGATACTGAAAATGTTATAGGCTTATAGCTTTAGGTGTAGGAGTTTTACCATGTGAAAGGACAGAGATTTCATGTCCATTCATTTGTCTAATATGATTTCTCTGGATAGTGCTTAGCAATTAGCATGTGGTGTTTACAGCTGATATTAGCGAAATTTAGAAAGATGAGGGGTGCTGGGTACAGTGAGTGTACCAGTCGCCACTTCCCAAATCGACGTGTGTTCATTTGGGTAATTAAATTATTAAATACAGAGGAGTGGGTTTTTATAAATGGAAATTTTGTAATATTATATATAACATTTGTCACACATTCAATGCATGAGTGTATCACTCACGACTGACTCTAGCAAATTCCTAGAAAAAATGAAAAATTGTTGATTAAATGTGTGTTTAGCCTTTGGTTTGCCGGAACTGGATATTATCCATATCATTTGTGCTGGCTGAGCTATATTGATCAACCTCATAACTCATACCTGTTCTAGATTGTCTTAGAAAGATTATCGTTGTCCACTAAAATGGGCGTTTTCAAACTTTAAATGTTTTGTGTTTGGTGATCAGATTAGATTCTCCGCTGACATTTAAAGTATCGTGTTACACATGGCATTAATGAAATTGAATGGTTAAAGATTTTTTTGCCTTTTTTTTTTTTCTATCCAACTTTAAATGTTTTGGGTTTGGTGATTGGATTTGGATTGTCCATTGAGCTTTAAGGTATCTTGTTACACATGGCATTAATGAAATTGAATGGTCAAGATTTTCTTAATTTTTTTTCTTTCCAAATCCCTCAGTAAATGGCACCGTTTTCACACCCACAACAGTCCTTTTCACTCCTATTCCACTCCAAACTTCATGTCTTCTCAGCTATTTCAATGCATAAAGTCCGGCTACCAGCAGAGAAACGAACAATAATTTCAGCCCTGCTAAACTTGTTGTTTTTACTATCCAAAAATCTGAAAACTCAATTCTTACAACATTTTCCCTCTCTTGCGGGAGTTTTTATTCCTAAACTTATTAAATCTGGGTTTAGAAAAACTAGAAGTGAGAACTTAAAGTGATGAAATACCGGCACTTATCTCAAATTTTCTTGAGAACCCAACATACAGTGATTACAAAAGATTGTGTTGAGAATCCAAAGTTTAACTTGTAATTGGTACTCTTTTTTGTTTGATAAATAATTCAGGAAGAGTTTTAAGGAATTTTTCATCCAAAAAAGAAAAAGAAAAGAGAGTGAGAGATTTCAGCATTTTACCAGTGCACCCTGCCCAAGATTCCTACTCTGATTGCTGGAGTTTGGGTTGAAGTACTTGAGAAAGCGTGAGGAATAAAGATGGAGTGCCATATATTGTTAAGAGACCAAAACATCACCGTCTAATAGTTAATGAATTTGGAAAAATAGAAGCATAAAATGGGAAATTTTTGTAAGGCCAGGTGTCACTAAATTCTCCAGAGCTTAGCACAAGCTCATATCAGCAGAGGATCCGGATCCATGGTGATTTTTACACCAAAGAATGCAAATCTTATTTTAGCTTTTAATAAAAATTACAATTATAGATGTCATTGAACTGACTGTGCTTGAATTGGCCTGTGTCACCTCATTCTTATTTATTTATTTCTTTCATTTTTTATCATGACTATAAATGTCTGACAGAAATGTGACCAAGTTATTTCACTGACTTGACATATACATATTTACTGATGTGATGAAAGACTAAATAGCTTGTAATGCTCTTAGATGCAAAGTTGTGTAAAACCTTTTGTTGTAGTAAGGTAAACTACAACACCCATGTCTTGAACTTGTCCATGTTGTTTGTGACTCCTATACATGTCAGGTAATGTATTTGTCTCTTATTGTTTCATTTTACAGGATGATGATAGCGACTTAGAGTACGAATTGGAACCTTTTCCAGATGTTAGTAATGAAGCCGCTACTGAAGCTGCAGCATGCGTAAAAGTATGATAAATTTTTCTTATAGAACATTTTTTACTATTTGATTTCTGAATTCAATGCGACTCTTGTGTATGGAATACACTCTACATGATTATGAATTGTGTAAAGTAGCATCTTTATTCCCACCTGTTACCTAATTGATGTTTGGTTTATGGAAATTCAGCAGCAAAGTTTTTTAATTTTGGCTGAAATATCAAGTATAAAATGTGTTGAGAGATTTGGGGTTCATGATACTGATAAAATTGTCTTGATTGAGACTGGGTAACATGATTTATGGTGTGCCTGTGCGCCTGTGCCATTCCACTAAGACTTTATCAGGGAAGGAAATGAGTTTTTTTACACCAAAAATGGGTTTTGTTGATGATTGTGACCACTGAACGGTCACATTTTTTTAGGTAGGTCATAGCCTACCTAAATATGCTTTGAGTTTCCATTCATTTAAGTAAATTTATAGACCCTTGAACCTGGAATGTTTGAATTCCATCTGATTGTATATACTCTGGTGGACCTGTCATGTACTCGGTTTATGAGTTCGATCTGATTCAATTCCATAGTTATTATAGTACTTAAATGCATTATTTATCTTAGTTCTTCATTCTTTTAGTCCAGTCAACTTATGTTATACCGATGTTCTTTTTTTTTTTTTTTTTTCAGGTACTTATTGCATCTGGTTTACCGAGTGACTCCAGTCTTCCGAATAGCTCCACAGTGGAGGCTCCGTTGACTATAAATATACCTAATGGTCAATCATTTAGAGGTTCTTCAGAAAATTCACAACCTGCTTCCTTAATGCAAGGGATGAACATCACAGTTCCAGTATCTGTTCAGAAACTGCCTCTACCTTCAACAACTTCTACTGAAGCATTGGATAATAATGGGTCAATAAGTGGCAACATGCCTCCTCGAAAGAAAAGAAAACCATGGACTGCTGAAGAGGATATGGAACTAATTGCTTCTGTGCAGAAAAGTGGTGAAGGGAATTGGGCAACTATCTTAAGAGGCGATTACAAGTGGGATAGAACTGCTTCACAACTGTCTCAGGTTATTTTTATCACCATCTTGTTAACATTGCATGGTTGTTCTCAGATTCTTTCTCTTGTTCTACTTCACTACTTCATGCATTCAAGATTCACTTCCCAGAAGCAAACACGTAGGTGGTGTGAACAATATGATTGGTAAATGGAAGTTCTATTTTCTCTTTCCCTTCACCTGTAAGATAATCAACTTGATAGACATATGTAGTCATCGGTTCATATTTGTTATCACGGTGGCTTTTAACATAACCAAGCCCATTGGCTCTGTCTCTACCATGTTAATACCATTCTTTTTTCCAACACATAGGAAACAATTTAGTTAAAGTATCAATTGGTAGGTGCTTTGTATGGTTCATGCTTCAAGGGGTTATCAAGAGATAACAGGGATGTCACATTTGGTTACATGGGCTATAAAACAACCAAGCTGTGGATGCTTGCAATGATGCCTGCTAAATGGTTAAATATTGTTTACCTGTACTGCAATTAGCTGACAAACATTTGTTCTGATAATTTATAAAAGCTATTGGTTTGTAAAATTCAGATATGTTTTTTTCCTTTCTTTGTTTATTTTCTTTAATTTCATCACAAGATCTATTGAGAGATCCAATGAAACAAAAAGGTTTAAGTTAAAACGTTAAAAAATAATATTCAGAATGCACTCTTTGGTGCAAGAGGAATGAAGACAGTTGTTTAGTGCCAATTGTCGTGTCATTTATGTCTATAAGATAGGCGGGGTTGGGGAGGTGCTCCATAACAATAGAGATTGAGAAACAGTTTCCTTGTTAAGCTGTATTCTGCAGGGGAATTTAGTGGATGGAGTAGAATGATGTGAATTGATTCTTTTAAAAAACTCAATTATAATTTGGGCAGAAAAACACTTCACCATTAAAAATGTTAAATGTTACAGTATTTTCATGGTTTACATCTTTTTGCCACATTGAACTTTCTTACGTGGCAATTGCTCTACTCTAATTCTCTACATTCTATTATTCTAATAGCTGTATTGTCTGATCTGATATTTAAAGGTGATTTATGTGGCTTTGCTACAACTATATATAAATCGTTTTCCAAGGGAATAGGAAAAAAATTGCTGTCTTATATAAAAAAGAAGTATCTTATATTTAGTATGGTGATGTGGTGCAACTATCTCTTCCTTGTAGTACCTTATAAAAAAGATCTTTTGATTTTTGTTTGGTCATGAATGAATTTTCACTAGAACTAGATTGACACAAGGTAGAAATAATTGAAACTACACTTTTTTGTGTGTCATAAGAATATAAGATCTCCCTCCAACCTCTTTCTATCCATTTACAGTATTCAATTGTTGTGCTCTTAGTAATGCCCTTTGTTAGTTTTGTTTTCCTGAGAGAGCATTCTTAACTGATGAACTGTTTGTTTGTCAATGACTCAATTCTTCTTCTGCCTAGTTTTATTGTTGCTATACATAAATCAGTTATTTTACTGCTTTTTATTGTTGTTATACATAAATTTATGATTACAATGAGACCTTGAATTCTTGAATTTATTGCCTAATATTCACGGCATATTCCTATAAAATTTTCAGTTGTAACTTTTATGGCAGTCAAGTTTCAGTTGATCTTAAGTGATATTTTTAGTTGGGATGACTGTGAATTATATGATAAAAGAAAATGAGATTTTAATGAGCTAAAACAGCCTTTGTCTGCCAACTTTCTATCCCAACTAAAATTTGATATATCAACTTAAAATTTGTGGCTAACCTCGGTTTTAATTTGTGACTTCAACATACATCCATTCTTCATTTTTTTCTCTTAATCAAAAAAAGTAAATGGATGTCAGCTCACCAATTGTCTCATTTGTGGATCGGAAAAAAAATGAATGGTTATATGTTGAAGTCGCAAATTTATGTGTTTGTCTATAAGTTTTATTAGTTGCCAAGTTAAAGTGCATATTTGATCTTTTAGTGAACTTTAAATCTTAACCTTAAGAGTTCACTAAAAGACAAAATAACGCGTTTCACTAACGGCTATTGGATTGTATGTTGAAATTTGATGTTCGTGTGGAAAAAATGTGTGAACATATACACAAGAAAATGACTATTATATATTATATATATTCACTTCTTTGGATTATATGAACACTTTTAGTTAGACTTAAGTTTACATGTCACTAAGAAAATATCACCTTTTATGGAATTTGATTCATATTTTTAATTTCCATTGATGGTCAAGCAATTTGAACGTAATTACTGCTTTATAGCAGCCATCCGTTGTCATCTAGTCCGGTCAGGATGTCTGGGTTTCACCCAGTTTTCCCGGGTTCAAATCCCGGCAACGGAATATTTTCTTGTGTAGTAGTCATGGTTAATATGTGCACTGAAATAGACTAGTTAAGGTATTTTCTGTTAACAATTAAAATGGGTATATATGCACTGAAACTTGATTCAAATACAAGACATTTTTTTGTGTGTGCATTGTTTTCTTGTTTAGTGTTCTACTTGAAAGTGCTTAAATATTGTTGGACCCCATCCTATAGGCTTAAACTTTTTGGTCTGCTGGTTACTAACATGTCAGATCCTTGCTATATTAGAGAGTCTCGGGTTTGAGTCCCCACATGTGATTATATTTGAATTTGTTTTTTGTTATTTGAATTTGTTGTGTGTTTGTGTTTGGGTTTGAGTCATGTGGTAAGCCCGTTGGTCTTGCACATGAAGGGGCGTGTAGTGCTTGAGTCTGTTGGTTACTATTGAGTCTGTTGTTGGGCCATTTCCTAACTGCTTAAGCTTTTGAGTCTGTTGGTTACTAACACTACTAATACGATAATTATTCCAATATTCACAGAGGTGGAGCATTCTTAGGAAGAAAAATGGCAGCATTTTGGGAGCCAATTCGACTGGGTCACATCTCTCTGAGGCGCAGCTGGCAGCTCGTCATGCAATGTCCCTTGCCCTTGATATGCCAGTTAAAAATATTACTGCATCTTCTACAAATAATAATGGTGATTTTCTTCTGTTTCTCATCCAAGCTAAAGTTGTGAATTGACAAACTCTAATGATTGTTTTGTGCGACCTTTTGATTCGATAATTGGTGGTGGTTTTTTATGGAATCTATTGCGTCAATAATGGGTGGCTTCTATTTTTCTTCCTAATGTGCTATCATCTGCCATTTATATTTGCAAAATTTGAATGATTTAATCTTTTTGATTCTGGAACAGTTGGGACAACTTCAAATTTTACGGGTGGCAACCCTTTGCCTTCTAGTTCAAATGCTGAAGCTTTACCAGCCGGCAGTAGCTTTGTGCAAGCCCAGTCTCAGCCTCAACCAGGCTCCATTGGAACAAAGTCATCTCCATTGGGATCACTGGGTTCTGCTGCAAAACCGCGGATAACATCAAAGAAAATGCCTGCAAATTTCAGTTCGGAGTCGAGTTTAAGAGCTGCTGCAGTTGCTGCTGGGGCTCGAATTGTTACCCCATCAGATGCCGCATCACTTCTCAAGGTTGCTCAGGCAAAGAATGCAATCCATATCATGCCATCAGGTGTTTCTACAGTCAAATCTTCCATGTCTGGTAGTGCCCCTTCCCATCTGGAGGCTCATCCCAGTGTACGCTATATTCGAACTAGCATGGCTGCTGCACCACCCTCCACCAATCCAGCTGTCACATCTAGTGCCTCGCAGCCTGGTTTGGTAAAAACTGCCTCACCAAGAGTTCAGCAGAATACACCTTGTGAACCTACTAATGCTTTTATCTCTAGTCAAGCTGCTGAACTCCCATTAAAGCCAGACGTTAAGGTGGCGAAAGAGATCAAAGTTTCTGATTTAAGCAGTGTCTCAGGAAATGAACTGAGCAAGAAAGTTCAAGAAGATAAAGGGCCCTCGCGGAAACCAGAGTCAGGACTAAAAAATCAAGTAGCTGTTGCTGAGAATCCAGATTCTTTGAATATCGAAATGACTGATACTGATCAAGTACGTAATAACATCAACAACCAAGCTGAAGGTGATCAAAATGGAATTAATGATACGATCATGGGTAACATCAACAACCAAGCCGAAGGTGATCAAAATGGGACTAATGATACCATCATGGGGTCTCCAGTCAAAGAAAGTAAAAATCAACCTGCAGTTGAAGAGAATGGTGAGCTTCAAAGCTCTAAGCAGGAACAGTCAGATTCACCAAACATGTTAATAGATGAATGCAGTGGGAACCCGGAGCAATTAAGCGAAATAAAGGCCAGCGAGGAGATGCAGGCATGAAGGAAAAAAAAAAAGTTTTTAAGTTTCTTGTGCAAATTTAGAAGACCTTTTTGTCTAAATTTGAATTCATTCATTTCAGTAAAAATTTGTGTAGTATAAGTTTAGCTGTTGAAGTAATCAATCAGGGAAGTAAATGATTTATCTGCGTCTTTTTCAATGGTGTAATTTCTCTTCCGCTTTGGTTGCGCAATATATAGGAATCAAGATGAGCCACGTTATTCTGTGTCTGGGTTTGTGCTGTGGAGAAAATTGGTGATGCATTGGAATCCATTCCAGTCTTTTCTGGTTTTGAAAAACAGATTATTCAAGCAAAGAGACTGAAAAAGTTCAACATAATACATTCTTTTAACTTCTGCACAAGTTTCTAGTCTATCAGATTCCTTCTTCAATGGTGTTCCAAGAAGTTAATATCAATGAGCAAAAAAAATAAAAATAAAAAAACGGCTATAGTGGGCGTCCAGCTAAACTACTGTACTGTTTCTGCAATGCTGGATTCAGGCATGAGAAAAATGATGGCCTCTGTATCTTCCTCTTTAACTTGACTCCAAATAGGAAAGACCGCAAAGGGATTCTAGTTTGAGTGGAAGAGCTTTTCGTTGTGTCGTTAGGCGTGAGCTCCTCTTCGAGCTTTGCCAGCGTCTTCTCCACTTCCATCCGAAGTTGTTTCACTTGCGTAAGACCTGCTTCAAGTTCACCTGAAATCTTCCTGTTCTCTTGTTTCATGTTGATAACTTCACCTTGGAACTTTGCTGCTTGATAGTTACTGAGTTCTGTCTCTTCCGGTCTGATGCCTGTACTTGACACCCTCGATATCTCATCTTGAATGCTGCATAGAGATGAGTATCTACCATGCAATTCATCTTTCAACACTACATTGTTTTCCAACCATAATGTCAGCTCAGTTTGTATCTCTCTCAAGTGTTTGTATATTGGCCGTGCCTCTGAGTTGGTAGATTGCTCCTTCTTGTTCCCTTCTTGCTCCATCTTCTTATCTCTCATTTTCGTTAACTCCGCTCTCAAATCCTGTATTGCAGTTTGGAATTTCTGTATCTGATGAAAAGTGGTGCTGAACCTCAACCAGAACTCCAGGTTTTCCTCCAGGAGTTCATCAATGTCCAAACGAACCTTATCTTCTATAGTTGGAACAACATGTGAACTTCTGATGATATGCTTTACCTTCAGCTGCTTGTCGTCCCATTTCTGCGACTTCTTCGTGTCTGCTCTCTCTTTGAAATCAAATGTTTGTTCCCTCATTCGGGTTGGCTGTTGATGAAAATCTACAGGCGAAAAATTAGACTCCGGGGAGACAGTTTCTTGAGTTATACTCTCTTGACAAGTATACATATTTTCATCCATGTGTGTCACTGGAGAATGCAGTTTGTTCTGTAAAGATTGAATCTCCGCGTCCCTGAAGGCAACAGCATTTTCCAATTCCCTTATCTGCAGTGCCAATTCAATGAATCCATCGCGGTTTTTCTTCTCCACATCACTAAGCTTTCTCTTTACTTCCTGATAGTTTCGAAGAACTGCAGTGTACTCCTCCAATATAATCTTATCTCTATCCTCCAATCCATTAGCTAGCTGCCTCCAGTTTTGTGTGCCCTCTCCATCCTCCATTGCGAGGTCCTCCTGCTCGAAATAAAAGCTACTGCTTGCTGTTTCAGACATGTATTTCTTCTCATCTTTCTCCTTGCGGACTGATTCTGGAGCGTTGTTCAGGCCAGAATTAACAAAGTTCTCTCCTTCAGCTTTCGCGAAATTCCTCTTCTCTTCCTTCTCCGATTCTTCCGTGTCTTTAGAGGTCATTGAAACGTCATCAGGATTCTGCTGGTCCTCTTCATGTTCACTGTCCTCCTTTTCCGCTTCGACTTTGTGAAACAATCCTGCATTTTCAGCTTCCTCTAATATCTCAGCACTTTGTAATGTGTCACACAGATGATCAATATTACAATTTGCTTCAGTGATTTGTGTTTGGATATCCTTGTTTTGTTCTTCAGTGCTTTGTTTGAGACTTCTTAATCTACGCAGCTCTTCCTCCAACGCGTCTAGTTTGTTTCTCATCCTTTCTACATTTTCAAGCAGAGATTCCTTCTCTTCTTCCAAGCTCCGAATCTTTTCGTGAAGGTGATCTGTTTCTGATATCAATCTCTTCACCAAAGCAGCTTGAGAAGACACTCCAGTTTCCAGTGTAACAACCTTTTCAACAATTTCATCAACTTTCTCAGCCAGTTGTGACACTGTGAGAGACTTGTTTGAACCAATACCAAGCTGCTTTTTGATCTTTTCGCGCAACATTTTCACATCATCTGTCCCGCCTTGTTCCAATTCCCTGATCTCTGAGTCGAAGTTTTTCAATTCCGCAACTCCCTCCTGATCTCCATGTTTGAAAAGGAATTGATTCCTGAGATTCGCAAACTTCTCGTGAGCTTCAATAATCTTTTTGTACTGTAATCTTGCATCCCCAACAGATTGCTCTTGTTGCTCTTGCAACTCAGCCAACGTGTCTTGGCACGATTTCAGAGCTGTCGCTGCCATCAAAGTACGAGCCTCGTTATCATCTATAACGGTACCAATACCAAATTCGTCTTGTAAGCTGCATACTTTGGCTTGCTTTTCAGTTATCTGGTTTTCAATCTCCCAATACTTGTTAAATCCATGTTCATAGGAACTCTTCACAAACTCTTTTTCGGTTTGCAATGCCAAGATCCCTTTTTGAAGCGTATCCATTTGCTCGAATGCCTCGTCTTTGCTAAGCCCCGAACTTGGTGGCAGCGCGGCTCTAGCTGAGCTAGCACTCCTCTTTAAATTCCCTTTCCTTGACATTACAATTGATGGGCTCCTGAAATCTTTCTTTGGCATCACGGGGACTTTTGGTATACGTTGATTCTTAGGAGTCATGAACTGGTTAGACGTTGATGTTATACGTTGATTCTCTTCGTCCTCAGCATCTATTGCAAACTGAACTTGCTCTGGAAAGACGGTGGCAATGGTTCTGTTGGCACTTTGAAGATCTTTCGATAGATGATCATACCTTTCTGCTATTGCGCGGTATGACCTGTAACAATCTTCGACAAAGAATATAAGTTCTGGCCTCTTTTTATAGTACATTTCTGCTCTTTGAGCAAAGGAGTCTCCATCATCATCAATGATCTTCAACATTTCACCCACCTTTTCCTCCATATCTGTCACACATTATATCATCAACATTACTACTTTTTAACTTGTTTAGATACTCAAAACATATTATGATGATTCACATAAACTGAAAATTATGTTTTTTTTTTTTTGTTTCTTGTCTTGCAAGATTCCAAATTTCCTAGTCATATGGGTAATTTAAAAGTTTTTAGGTCTAGCGATTACTGCATTAATCTAAAAATGATATCGTTCATTAGACAAACAACAATCTATTAAAAAAAAAAAGAACTAAATCAAAATCCAGAAACATATACCTTGGAGGTTCTGTTCAAGCCATTTAGATTGCTTTGTCCTGATGTGGCTTGCCCACCACCATGAATATGCATTGCTTGCTGCTCTCTGCAACATTATTCTATGATCTATGATCTTTCTGTATAAAGAAAATCAAAGACTTTGAATTCAACCCATTACAGAAAAAAGAAAGCTTTGATGATCATTTGATGAACAAACAAAAGCTTTTGTGATCAGAATATGGAGGAGAGGATACTTCGCCCGGATTATGAGTTAGATCCATTGACAAGCTCAAACATATATATAACTCTCTTCAATGAAACTGTCCACGTGGCAGACTGGCAGGTCGTTTCTCTTGCCAGCTTGTTAGTTCTAAAATAACAATAATACAGGACATGTTATGTTGCTCCACTGTCATGCATTTTTTACTCAATTAACCCAAATCTTATTCACACTCTTTTACTATTATTACATGCTCACCCTCCTGATTGTTATTAGTTTATTACTATAAAAACAGATTTGTGTTTCCTTTTTTTCTTTTTAAGTATTACATTTATGACTACTATTATAATAGGGCTGTCGGGTCCTGTTAAGAACAGACAATACATATATGGTCCGGATAACTATTTTTACCAATCGAGAGAAAACTCCCTACACATACCTGTAAAATACGTATGTTGAGATTCGAACCTCTGACTACTAGGGGTGGGCATCAACCCAACCCGACTATATTGGGTTGGGTTGGGTTAATAAAATATAACCCAACCCAACCCGACAACCCGACATAAATAATAAAAAATAAATTAAATAATTTTATTTATTATTAGATTTATTATGAAATCTTATTATTAAAAATATTTAATAAGTTAACTCATGCACCATTTATAATATTATAAATGACAAATATAAATACATAATTTTAAATATTTTATACCATAATATATAATACATTTATTAAAAATATGGGGTTAATATTAAAAACCTCCCCTCACCTTTGAACTATTATTTGATGTATAGTTACAAATGCTTTTATTTTAGAAACATCCCCTATGGACTAACAACGTTACCATTCCGTTTGTATTGACTGAGTTTGACCATTAAAAAGTCTAAAATGTCTATATTTAAGCTTCAATTGTATGAATTGACCATTATGCCCTCATACGTTTGCCAAATAAAAATTAATAAAATTATCATACAAAAGGCGGGAATATCAACTTACAAAGAAAAAGTTATTTTGTAGACAATTTTATCCCTAAAAATAATAAAAATACAAATGAAAACAAAAATATTCAAACTCAAGTTGTATTGAAGATTAAATAGGGACATTTTAGACTTTTTAATAGTCAAACTCAATCAACACAAATGGAATGCTAACGGTGTTAGTTCACAGGGGAGGTTTCTAAAATAAAAGCATTTATAACTATACATTCAATAATAGTTGAAAGGTAAGGGGAGGTTTTTAATATTAACCTGCAATTATATTGTCTTTTTCTTTTGTATTCATTTGCACATCCTTGATTATACTTTAAAATGTTTTTTTCTTCTTCTTAGGATTTGATTAAGAATTTGGTAGAAAAAACTCAAAAAGTATAATAATTGTATATAAACTCAAACTATTATATTGGTTGAAATAAATAATAGATTATCCAATCACGAGATATTTAACAAATTGATTATAATTATAAAATGGATGGGAGGCTTAGATGGAGACTTTCTAAGTTGGATAAATTGTTATATTTTTATTTTTTAATTATGCAACAAATATTTAAATAATTTGTATTATATGTTGTGATTTGATTTTGATGCTTTTAAGAAATTTAAACCCTATGTGATATGATATTAGGGTGAAAAATTATTTTAAATTTGAATTTTGATATAACAAAATTTGAATTTAAATATATATTTTTCTATTGGGCTTCAACCCGATCAACCCAACCCAGGGTTAGGTTAGGTTAAAATTTACGTTAGATTGGATTGGGTTGAAAATTTTTCATTTCAACCCAACCCAACCCGAAAACGCTCACCGCTACTGACTACCATGTGTGGAAGGAAGATGCTCTGTCATCTCTACTAAGAGGTGTTGTGCAACAGATTTATGTTTCAATTACTGACTTCATTCACATTTCAATGTTAAGTTGTTGCGTGTTCTTCTTCTTTTTCCTTCCCATAATTGGTGGTTTTTAAGCAATGCTTATCTTCTCCATGCAACCACTTTTTGTTCTTTTCACAAATCTGAGCTGCCCTGTTACATTTTTAAAAATTTCTTCTTCTTTTAATAAGTTCTGTGAAATTTAGGAATCTTATCTTATGGAATTCTTTCGAAGTAAAATTATAAACATGAATCAAAATAATACAAAATGTTGGTCTTATGGGGTCAATGATCATCAATCTCTGAAGTATAAATGTATAAAATAAATGGTTTAATATTTAATTTATGGTCACTAATTAACTTTCATAAATTTATATTTTATTACAACTTTTATTCTAAACCTACATGGTAATTAAGACTTTTATATTTATATTTAAGACTTTTGCAATTATATGAATCAATTTAGAACAAATTTAATAATATTTTTAAAGTAAATGGATTCATTTTTTTTTTTTTTAAAGAATATTAATTTACAGCAACATATATGCCTTTGCTCTTCAAAGATAACTCTTGAGTCTAACAATGGCCACTCTTGGCCCACCAAGGTCCATGACTGATTCAAAGCTTTTATATATATATATATATATAAACCACCGATACGACAACAACAGGCTAAATGAGCATCATTTACATTATTTTGACGAATCTTATAAATCGGAGGAATAAATTTCAAGACTCAACTGTTGAATGATTTGAAACTTGAAAGAATAAATTTGAACAACTATTGAACCATTTTCAAGCTCAGCAACAATTAATGTATATCCATCCACAAGTAGAATTACAAAGTTAACAATGAAAACTACATTCCAATCAATGTGTGAGTGAGAGAGACAAGAGTTTTTTGTCATTTAACACATTATATACATAGATACTTACAATTTATTTTTTACAATAAAAGGAAGAAGCACAAAACATCTTCCATATTTACAACAAAGAATTCAAAGCAAATGCATTCATAGAGCCCCCTTCTTTTTTCATATTTTCATCTACTACATAACTCCCAAGAACAAAGAAGAGGAAGACATTAGGCACAAATAAAATTCCTCCATGAAATTTGACAGAAGATGCAAAACTTTAAGATACTTATTTGTTGAGAGCATCATCACTGCTTCAACCATTGCCATGTCGACTCATTTACTCGTATTAGCTTCGAACCAACGTTAGGAAATCCTCTCCTATTATTCACAATAATATATACTAAAGCCGGTTTTTCATTTTCTTGTCTTTTTTTCTGTTTTTTTTTCCTTTTTTTTTTTTTTTCTTTTTTTGTTAATTTTTTTGTCTTCTATTATACCTCTGTACATTATATATATTTACAGCCGTGGAAGCAGCATACCCGTCTGTAATGTCAGCTGGTCTGGAGGGAAGAGAGCCATTGTTCCATATACTTCTTGCTCTCTGCAAATTTAAGTGAAATGCAGACAAAAATTCAGCACTGATCATACACTTTAAAAATTCAATGAAGAAAACATACTACATTTTGCTTTTACCGACCAATTCAATATATACACTACCAATAAATGCCACTAAGAAAAGATATTAAAGCAAAACTCGAACAAAAAGCCCCAGAAGTATGGAATGGTAGCTAATTGTTTATTGGTCCACAATCCTTCCATTCAATGTAATAATACAATGCCCTATCAGATTGCATTACAAGAATTCAGGGCTGGTGAAAAAAATAGGAGAAATGAAAAGTAAGATGTTTGCAAAATTGATTTGGCAGGATTGGAACCGGTTAGCCATGAAAATTAGTTTAAGAAAACAATTTAATCAATTGTAAAGAATAAATCGTGAAATAGAAATGAATATCGTCTCAGACATACATGTAGAGACCAAGACAAAACTAAATTAGCAACTAAACAATAAGCAAAGAATATATCATTCCTTCTAACTACCTAACAAAAATAACAAGGGCAAAGATGATGAATTGAACTCCTGCTGTTTCCTTCAAAAATTTACAAGTCATTTAACTTCAGAGTAATGCACAGAGAGACCTTTAAGCCCAAAATTTGAGAGGTAAAAGTACCGATTCACTTAAACAATTTAGGATGGAGAGGTAATATCTGCTTTCTTGGTGGAAAAAGAGAACGGTGTGTAACCGGCGAATGTGAATAAGCATAATATTAACATTTTACAAGGGTATAGGATCTGTTCACTGGAAAAGGGAGGAAGAGAAGCTAAACTTGTAAGAACATTTTTTTCTTTTATGAGAAGCAAAAGCAGATTAGGATACATAAACAAACAACTGCCAAATAGTATTCTTCCTTTAATATGGAAATGAAACTTATAGCAAAGAGCTCGTAGTGCAGAAAAAAAAATGTAAAACATTTCCATATCCATCTCATAGGAAGTAGATAGATAGAAAAAAAGTGACCTTTTATCATCAATACATCATTGTTGATTCGCAAGAACATTTGAGGGCTCCTCTCTCAACCAATTACATTGTTTATACAACTGGCATGTGATAGTTTAAAATAAGCTAACAATATGTACAAACCTAATAGTTCTACTTGCTAGATCTTACTTCTCTAACGTTTCAGTAATTAATTAGCATTTTCACACATCACAGACAATTAGCAACATTCTTGATGACTCAAATATCAGGAACATCTACAGGAAAATCCCAGAATTCAAATCTTGATGTTTACAAAGGGAAGAAAAAACACATTCTCTAATTAGCATTTCCAGGTTTATTGAAGTTCTAGAATCCGCATTTTACATTCAAGCAATCTATTGAACTATGAGCAATTCAAAGTAAAATAATATTGACAAAATAGTATGTAATATAGTTAGAAATTAAAATGAAGAATAAATGACTCTTACCAGCAGAGTAGTTGTCAGGGATGTTCACAATGGCACCCAAAATATTGCTCCTTGTATCGCGAATCATATCATCTTGAGCATGCCCATAGCAAGGAACCAGCACAGCAAAACTATTGTCTGCATCATCATCACTCTGAAATCCAGGTCCATGAGGCTCCAACCATCCAATTGAATAATCCGAATCATCAGACTCAGACCCTGAAACACATCCACCATCAGATGGAACAAGAACAACATCATATTCCCTATCGATTTTCCTCTGTTCCCGGCTTTGCCATTTTCTTCTGACCCTCCTAGATGAAGAGGCCATATTACTGTTCTTAACTAAAGGAAACTTCAGATTTTCAGATTCCCACGACCCTGAATCGGGTGAAGAATTTAAAGTAGACCCATTTGAGATTTTAGGCTCCTGATGCCTTCCACTACTCAACCACCATGAGAGTTGTGTAAATGCCAAAGCCATATGTATAATCGAACCGAAAACAATTGCTAAATTGGCTACCCTGTTGCAGGAATCATTGAAAACACAAAGTAAATAACAGAAACAAATTCAATCACAGAATCAATTAATGTTGACAAGTAAAATTCAATTTAACCCCTCATTTCAAGTCAATCAGACACCTTTTTAAATGAAAATAGAATCAATAGGGAAAAATAATAATCAAAACCTTATTTTTCTCTTGAACCATAAAACCAGACAATCATCTCAGCAAACTCAAATTACTATTCTTTTGGCTAGACCAATGTAAGAATCTCAATTTTCTTGGGAGAAAAAAGAGAAGGCAGTTCAATTCAATTGGTTTCCAAATAGTTTTCTAGGCAACCAAACAGAGAGTTTACCAAGTATAAGTTTAATCACAACAGACAATCGGTCAGGTACATCAACTGTCAATACAATGAATCAAGACAACCAAAGAAAGAACCAAATGTGTCTAAATTAATCTTGCAAGGGTTAAGTAAAGTAAAACAATCCCAAAATGGAACACACGGCTTTACCGAAATTAGATTTATCAAATTATAGTTACCCAAATCAAACAAATCTGTAAACACTTCATATACCCAGAAAAATAATAAAAATAAAAATCTAAACTTGAAATATATGACTCGTTTATTCTAACCAAACCTCAAAACCCATAACCAAAACTAAATTTTCCCTCTAAATACCAAACCAGATAAACATATTATTTTTTTTCTTTTCTCATATATAATCATCCGAACATCAATTTAACGGCACATTTAAACGAAAATAAAAATTCAAGCTTTTCCATTTTTTTTCTTCATTGCAAAAAAATGCTCCTTGGAACCCATTAACGATCTTTGAAAAAGTGAAAAGAGAAACAGAAGGAAGAAATATACCATTTTTATTTTAAGAAAAAGAATGCTTGCCTTGTAGCTTAAACTTGGAATTTAAACGAAGATTCAAAGTATACCCAACAGAAATATCATCCAAAAAACAATAAAAACATTAACTTTAAGAAAGTACCTTAAATCCCAAACAAAAAAATTTAGAATTAATCACTTCAATCCAATTCAACCCAGATTTTCTCTCTCTTTAGTCTTTACTTTGAAGAATCAGTTTACATTTATAAAACGGAGAGAGACAGAGAGAGAGACAGAGTCAGAGAGAGTCTCCACGTAAATTTAAGCTAAGGGTGAAACAAAATAAGATAAATAAATAAATAAAAATATTATGTTTTCTCTCCTCTACGAGCGATCATATAGTTTGAAGGAATTCCTTTTTTTACACGTCGGCAAAGTTGGGGGTATATCGGGATTTTTGAAAATATTTTAAGGATATATTTGTCTAGTGGTTGTTCAAAATGTTGATTAAGAATGCCAGGTCAGATAAGTTGTGCTGGGGTGGGTGGTTGGGTTCGGTGACGTGGCGTGAGGATTGACCATGGATTTGCGTGTCAGAGTTGTCCAAGTAACCTACACCCCCACTTGTTAGGAATTTACAAAATTAATTAGTTAATTAAATAATAATTATGTCCAATGATTTATTTTGTGTATGTTTCTTGATGCTTTTAATTTGTTGTATGCTTTTTTTTTTTTTTAATATATAAATAAAATAGAACCGACAACGAAAAGACTCGGTGTGATATTCTGATATCTAATCTTATAGAATCGATTAAACTATATCCAAACTTTCATAAAATCAAGTAAAAACTAAGAAAAAGTATATACCAATCGAACTAGGAGAAGATATGAATGACATGCGTTTGTGTTATTGTTCATCTATGTTTATTAATTGTTTACTATATGTTTCTAATTATTACAAATTATTTTTTAAGAGAAAACTAGTTGTGTTGGTTGTACCCTAAATTGTATTTGATGAGTTGGCAATGAATCAATTATTGATGTCTCTTTCTCTTCTTCTTGATTATTATTTTAAGTTATATGAATCTTTGATTGAGCACCGCAAAGAGATTATGAAATCAAAATCTGGGTAATACGCTAACTTACAAAATTATTAAGTAATGTAAGACATTATTCATGATTAGTTTATTAAGTTTTTCTATATATTTATCGGTCAAAATGAATATTTTTTACCATCAATATACATTCGACGGTGATAATGATTTATAAAATTAAAAAATATTAAAAATCAAAAGTTCGAAAATGCATACATTCATACTAAAAATTATTTTATAATTAACACATTAATAGTATACAAGGGTTGAAATGAATTGGTAGATTTTGCCTCTAATTTTCAACAATTACAAGAGGTGAGCAATCAATTCTCTTGCTCTAAAATACAAAAGACTCCAACTCAAATCATTACAAAACTAATGGCTGATTTTTGTTCTTGTTCCAAAATTACAATTTACAAGATAAGGACAATTCCTACTACGGTGGGGTCTCATACATCTACCAAAATAAATAAAATAAAATAAAATAAAATAAAATATCATAAAAATTATCTAAATTTTTGTTTTGGTTCAATCAATATAATCATTAATGAGAATGACCATAAAGGCCATATCAACCAAGAAAGGGTGCACATGGCAGATTCCATTTTTATAAAAATAAATTATCAACTTTATATAATATTTGTGGTTCTTTGGTGCATATACCAATTTATGGCCCAAAATAACAACAAACATGGGTGATTGGGACCCAATTCTCTCTATTTTCGGACTCAATTATTGTGATTCTGTTGAAGCAGTTACATATCCACTTCCAACTTCTATCTTATGGGACTTTGGTGTTCAAGATGGAATAATTAAGAACAGGTTTGTGTTTGATTTAATTAATTTCTAGTTGGTACTTTCCAATTTACTTAATTAGTAAAATATTATTTTTGTTGTTTTTTTTTTTCTTATAAATATATACCACATACATACGGTGTGATGATTAGGGTTTGTGAGTGTCTTTTGTTTGTTGTTTGTTGTTTTTTTGAAATATTATATGAATTCGGGGTTTTTTTAAGAGTAGAGGACTTAAATCCACAACCTCATTGTGTAAATGTAAATGCGTGATGAAATCTCACTTATATTATGGTTGTAAGCGGTTTGGTTTACAATATTTTTATATAAAAGATTGAATTTCATCTTCATGTATATTTGGGAGGGCAATTCAGTGCTTGACGAGCATGAATACATTAATACATTCAATCAAAATCATTTTATTTAACACCATTCAATGTTTATTGATCGTAAAGAACGTTTATTCAACATAGCAATGTCTTGGGTTTGAGTTGGGAGATACTTCTATATCGTGAGAGTTTCATTTCGGACCAAGCCGTGTTTGTAACAAAGAAGAACAAGGAGAAGAAGAATTAACACAAAAGATGGAGAGTTTTCCTTCAAAGAAAAGTGTTGTAGAATTGGAATCTTTTTTTAAAAAGAAAAGTGTTTAGCATATGTAAGTTGTAAGTGAAACGTGTGATAAAATAGGTACATCAATTATATAAATGTGCGTGATGGAGATTGGAGGAGGAAACCAAATGCGTTTAAACCGTGTAAAGATGAAGTCAACAATCTTATACAATTGCGTCTAAACCAAGTCAATCTATTGGATTCTATCTAATCTAAATATCTAATGGATTGGATTTTATGTTGTAATTCCCAACTTTCAAAAATACATTGGATTGGACTGAATGATGGATTCCAAATTTCCAATTACTTGAGCCATGAGAGAATGTTTTTTAACAGTAGAATTTAATTAAACAATCTCTATTCACATCTTTTACAAAGATTTGTTTGAAAATCTAGAATAAAACTATTTAATTTTTCATCTCAATGACACACCAAGAAAAATAAAATTTGCACATCCATACCTACAGTAGTAGGTTAGTGGTAAGGGGTTTGAGTATCGGATCAGGATCCTCTCCTAAGCTAAACTCTACCTAAGTTTTTGAGGATCTTATTACATGTGGCAATTGAAAAAATGAATGGTATAGACTCATTTAATAAATTTTTCACTTGAAAAAATTCCAACACATTGCCGTTTCAAATATCTTTTATTTTATTTTTTATTTTTCTATACCTTCTCACTTCTCGGTAAGATAATTTTTTTTTTTAAAAAAACTTAAAAACAACCATTCTTTAGCTCTTCCTTGCTCTGTATGTGGCTTATTGTCATCATCTCTGTAATAAATAAATAAATAAAAGAGTGTAATGAATGAATAAATAAGGATTCTTCATATGAATGGCCATGGTGTTCTTCCTCAAATTCAAGATCTTCAAATTTCAGATGTTGTTGAGCACAATATCATCAATTTCGCTCCACGCATCGAAGCCCCTGAGTGAAATCGTGATTCCGACTTTGATGGTTGAAATCGCCGATTCCGGCTTCGATTGTCGAAATTTACTCACCATTCAAGCTTCATCATTAAACACTATGTTTGGTAAGAGGGAGGGAGAGTACGAGGGATGGATGAATTAAGAGGGAGAAAGAGTAGGAGGGATGGAGATGATAACATCTATCATTTATGTTGTTTGATATTGAAAAGAGGGTTGAATGGATTGATTGATATTTAATTTATAAAATTACTATATTACCCTTAAAAAATTAGAGGGCATTATAGTAATTCCGCTCCAATCTTCTCTCCCTCCTCTTATCCACCATAATTGGAAGGATCCAATATAGTGGCCCCGGATGGCTCTTCTCTCCCTCCTCTTCTCCTCTTCTCCCTCTCATCCGTCCAACCAAACAAAGGATTTGATCTCTCCCTCCAACCCTCTATTTCTCCCTCCATTTCTCCATCCAACCAACACACAACGAAAGGCTATGTTTGTGATTGCTTTTACTTGAGAAATAATCACTTATTTTTCAAGTTTTGAGCAGATGGGTGTTTGGTAAATTTCCCAAAATCAGCTAATTTTGCAATTTCCTCCTCCAATAATCAGCTTTTGAGAAGCTGGATGGGGGTTGCTTTTGGAAGCAGAAGCTAGTTTATTGATTATACAATGTCCAGAATACCCTCACTATTTTAGTAAAAGACAATATTACCCTTGTATTTAATAATAATATAATAAAAAACTAAAAAGTAAAAGTATGAAAATAAAAAAATAAACAGATCAGGAATGGTGGTGGCCACCACCGGAAGTTGATGCCGGAGGAGGACCGACATTCACCGACGACGTCTCCAGTAGAATCCGCGGCGAGTAATGATCGGAGATCTGGCGAGGTGTTTTGGCTTGGTGAGCGTCCTGGTGTTAGCGATTCTAGCGGCATCGATGATGGTGCTACCGCTGGTTCTACAAAAGAGGCGATGGACGATTGGCGAGTCAAATCGGATCACACCAGCGGCCTGGTCACAACGAGAACCGTACAAGCTTGAACTGGAATAGATTCGCCTTCGCCAAGCAAATCCGCCTTTGCCGGATAGATCCACCATATGAGCTCCGCTGGCACCGGATGTGGACAGATCCACCTCTGGTAATTTCAAGTTTTTAATTTTTTAATTTATTTTAAATATTTAATTATTTATTTTTAAAATTTATTATATTTAAATTTTAATTATATAATATTATACCCACTGATTATTTTTCATATTAAAATGATGTCTATTTTTGTCATTTCATCGAATACAATTTCCACCTTTTCAAAAGCAAATCAATTTTAAAATTTAGTTTACCAAACACCTACTCACTTTTTTGTTAAGTTGATTCTATCTTAAGTTAAGCTATAGGCGGATTATTTTTAAAGTGAAGCAATCCCAAACATAGCATAAGTCTCCTTCTTTGTCTGATATCGGAATCGATAATCAGTGAGATTATTGATTTAGTTCGTCAGTTATTTGCTAAGGGTCTCAGATCTAAATTGACAATAAATAACAAAACAAGAAAAGAAGGAAAAAAAAAAAAAACAACAAATGGATTGGAAAACTGAGAAGACTGGAAGAAAGCGTGGTAGGGAAAGAGAAATATTAGAAATATTTTGGCAGTTGAAACTTGAAACTATTGAGATTTTTTTTCAAGTAAAAAATTAATTAAATGAATCCAGTCCTTTCATTCTTTCAATTGCCACGTGTAATAAGATCCTTAAAAGTTTAGATAGAGCTTAGATTATGAGAGGATCTTAATCCTTGAGTATCACACAGTCACACTCTCACCATTTGCGTGCATATAGTGGTTGATCTATTTCGGATACTCAGTATACCCTTATCTATTTGGTGTCAAAAAAATTTTAAAATAAAAATAAAATTGAAATAAACTATTTTTATTATTAAAATTTATATATTTTTAAATTAAATATAACAGTACTAATATATATTTATAAAAAGTATTACTATACGATCTAAATAATTAACCCAAATACCGTAATACGGTGGATCAGTGACAAACAAATCATTTGTCGCATCATTTGAATCAGTAATTAGTGTATGGGCAAATTGCACTGCACTCCTTGAGGTTTGAGTAAGGTACACTTAGTTAGAAAAGTTTTGGTATTATACATTAACACTCCCAAGACTTAAATTTGATTTTGAAAATGCCTAAAATGCCCCTAGTTGCATTATTTTATACTTTATTTTTTTTTACCTTTTAACCAAAAACTTTATAAACTTTAATAAAATAAAAAAATTTAAATAAAAGATATGATTCATTAAATAAATAAATAGTTTTAAAAAAATAAAATAAATAAATAGTTTGAATATTTAGAGTTTTTCTTGTCCCTATTAATGGATATCCTTAAAAAAAATTAATGTTTTTAATTTTTTCATTTATTTTAAAAAACTATTTATTTAATTTTTTAAATAAACTATTTATTTATTTATTTATTTTAAACTATTTATTTATTTATTTAATGAATCATATATTTTATTTAATTTTTTTTATTCTATTAAAGTTTATAAAGTTTTTGGTTAAAAGGTAAAAAAAATAAAGTATAAAATAATATAACTAGGGGCATTTTAGGTATTTTTAAAGTCAAATTTAATTCTTGGGGGTGTTAGTGTATAATACCAAAACTTTTCAAACTAAGTGTACTTTTCCCAAACCTCAAGGGATGCAGTGTAATTTGCCCTTAGTGTATATATGGCTCGTTTAGAATAACTTTTACTTTTGACTTTTGACAGTAGAAGAATAAAAGTAAAAAAAAACTATTGTTTTTCAGTTACCGTTTGGATGGTATATTTCAGAAGAGCTATTATATTCAGAAGAACTTTTAAGGGTGTTTGGTTGAAACATTTTAAAATCTCTACTAACATTGATATGACATTTATACCCTTCTATTTTGAATATGTTTGGTTAATTGGTTCAAACATTTTATATATTTATTTTCTAACAATTATAATTCAATTGTACTTGGTGACTTGGTGTAATAGTTTTTTTATAAAAAAAAATATTTCGTATGGGATAAATGATATATATAATTAGAAATAAAATAAAAAAATTAAAGAAAAAAAAAACAAAAAAACAAAAAAACAAGTCAAGGTTTTTCGAAATCCATTGAAACTTCAAATCTCGTCAATGGCATCCCACTTTGAATAGTGGACCACCTCCAAGTTTATAAGGAGAGTGTATTCAATTAGGATTTTAAAAGACTTTTAATGACTTTTATGAAATTAAAAAATTTAGGTGTATTCAATGTAAACTTTTAACGACTCTATAAAAGTCATGAGGTATTCAATACAGACTTTTATAGACTCTTAAAAAGTCTTTAAAAGTCATATGGTATTCAATCAAGACTTTTTAACAGTCTATGAAAGTTATGAGGTATTCAAAATCTCAATGACTTTTAACGACTTTAAAATATCAATGACTTTTAATGATTTTTAGTTATAATAAATCTCACAATTTGTCTTCCATTCCTATCAAAGACTTTGAATGACTTTTTTTTTATAAAAAAGAAAGAAAGAAATAATTTCACTTTAAAAGAAAAATATAAAATTATTTAAAAAACATCGACCACCAAATATATGTTCTATTTTCAAATAAAGGCACACTCATTCTTAACAAATTTCATGAATAAAATAAAACAAATAACTTTAAAATGAATAAACATTATTTAAAAAAAAATACAAACATTAACGATCTATAAAAAAAAAAATAATAAAAAAAAAATACTAAAATATAATATAAAACAACTCTTCATCGGCTATGCAATTAAGGACGAGAGAATTAATTTTTTTTTACCTATTTTTTTTAAGCAACTAAACAACACCCAAACAAATCAAATGAACTTCATTGATTATGTAAAATAAAAATAATAAAAGACAAAAGAAAATTTATAATATTTTGATTAATTATAAAAAACAAATAAAATTTTAACTAATTATAAAAAATAAAAATAAAAAGGAGCATAATGTCTTTATAATACAAAATATAATTTTTTTTTAAAAATCAAATATATAGACATGAATACTTTGTCAAGTTTAATTAACGATGTTTTTATTTATTTATTTAAAAAATTATTTTTATTGACATGATAAATAAATATAATTTTACTAAAACAAATTATATATTATATTTAAAAGTCAGTGAAAGTCTATAAATATCTATAAAAGTCATAAAAGTCTATGAAAGTTTTTCATGATCTTGTAAAGTTTATAAAAGTCCATAAAATCTGCAAAAGTCATCCATTTAAAAAAAAAAGTCATTTCGAAATCCTAATCGAATACAATCTCCTAAATTCTAGCTTTATCCTTCTTTTTTCTTTTTTCTTTTTTTCTTTTTATCTTTTCTCTTTTGGAGAGAGACTGTCTCGCCAATCTTTTTTTTTTTCCTTAAAGTTACAGCTCCACCATTCCCACTTTTCCAGATTTTGTTCTCCTCAAATCTCAAATTCTCAAGTCTGGTGGAGCTTCAGATTGAGCAAAGTGAACAACTTTTCCAAGACCACCTAGACTTTTGCTTTGCTGGGGTGCATCATCAAAATCAGATCTTAGTGGAGGCGTTCACTTCTTTGAAATCCTGGAACAATTGAATGGTTGATATTTGGTGGTTTTGAACTCGTGAACAATTGAATGGTTAGATTTTGTGAATTACCCAGATTTGATGAGATTTTATGGACTGTAATTAGGGTTGTAAATTGGGGAAAAAGACGTTAGAACAAATGAGAAAGGGAAGGATACGGTTGGAATTATAATTTTGTTGTTCATTCGAATAAGGGTAAAAGTGTCAATAAAAAAAATTCATTAAACTGTAGTTGGCTCTGCGTGTTTTTGTAGAAGCTCTTTCAAGAGAACCTGGGTAAGTGGTGATTCCTATAGAAGAGCTTCCAACTTCAAGAAGCTCGTCTTGTGTTTTATCCAAACTGATCCAAAAGCCACTTTTGGGCTTCAGAAGCTCGTCTTGTGAATGTTGATGTAAGGGGCCATTAAGGGAGTATGTGCTCCAACAATACTCCCTTAAATGGTCCCTTTAATAATTTATTATTATTATTTAAATGTTTGATGTTGTGTAATAAATATTATATGGAGCTTTTAAGAAATAAAATAATCTTAAATAGATGGAGCCCACTTTAAGATGGTCTAAAAACACCCCTTAATTAAGGGAGTGAACTCCACTTGAACACAATTAAGGAGGTCATTTAGGGAGTTGTTGGAGTTGTAAAAATACACATACTCCCTTAATTAAGCTAAGGGATGTCATTAAGGAAGTCTGTTGGAGATGCTTTAACCCTCCCAAAAGATTTCCCAAACAGAGCCTATATACTTTTGGGATGTCAAGCATTATTGAGGGCCCTTGACAAAGTGGCTAACAACAGTAAACAGCACCAAAACCTCGCAACAAAAACCCTGTGGAGTGGAAACAGTGGGAATCAATTCTCTTAGCCGTCACTATATGGACTCATTGATGTCTGCTTCTTCTCCAACTCAACTCTTCTCTTCACCAGCAATTATCTTCTCCAACCAAGCCACCACGCACAAACTAGAGTCCTCTCTCGCTTTCGTTTGTCTGCCCAGACACAATAATTTGTTGTGTAGAATGAGTCAGGCCAAAGAGGCCAAGTTGTGGGGTGGAAGATTTGAAGAGAGCGTGACTGCTGTTGTGGAGAGATTCACCGAGTCCATTTCCTACGACAAAGCTTTGTATAAGCATGATATTAGAGGGAGTAAAGCTCATGCCTCCATGCTCGCTAAACAGGTTGCTGCCCTTTGGGTTTTTTTATTATTATTATTTTTAATTAAGTTTTTGAAAATGGGTTGTTTGATTTATGAGAAAATTTGGGAGAAGAGAAGGGAAAATGAAGGAAAGTTTTGATTTTTTTTTTATGGGTTTAGATTAAAATGGGATTATTAATTTGGTAAAGCATTGTGTTAAATCATAATGATTGATTAAGTGGGTAAAGCATTGCTGCCATTTTGGGGGTTTTTTATTTTATATATATATTTTTTATTAAGTCTTTGAAAATGGGTTGTTTGGTTTATGAGAAAATTTGGGAGAAGAGAATGGAAAATGAAGGAAAGTTTTGATTTTTTTTTGTGGGTTGGGATTAAAACGGGATTATTAGTTTGGTAAAGCATTGAGTTAAATCATAATGATTTATTAAGTTGAAGCTTTGAGCTTTTTTTCTTTGCATCCAAACAGAGAAATAACAAAATGCATTTAACGATATAGGTTTCATGTAATTTATATGTTGCTTATAACATTTTCATTTCTTGAAACAAATTAGTTTTTTAATACGTTCATTTGCATACTTTGTTGCAGGGAATGATCAGTACTAGTGATAGGGATAGTATTTTGGAAGGTCTTGATGAGATTGAAAGAAAAATTGAGGCTGGTGAGTTTGTGTGGAGGACTGACAGAGAGGATGTCCACATGAACATTGAAGCAGCTCTCACTGATATCATTGGTGAACCTGCAAAGAAGCTCCATACTGCTCGGAGCCGAAATGATCAAGTGTTGACGGATTTTCGCCTCTGGTGTCGTGATGCCATTGATACAATCACAGAAAGCATTAAACGACTTCAGATTTCATTGGTGAAGTTGGCTTTGAACAACGAGAATCTTATCGTACCTGGTTATACTCATTTGCAAAGAGCACAACCTGTCTTGTTGCAGCATCTTCTTTTGGCATACGTTGAGCAGGTTTGAATTGATATGTTTTGTTCCCTTTTATAAATTGTAATGGGATGTTTCTACATGTTTTTGGCTGAGCATAGAAATGATGTGATAGGGTCAAAATTATAGTGTTTGTGATGTGTGTAAGGTAAAATTTTTCTTTTGTACTGCTAGAATCAGAACTTACAACTAAAGCACACCATTGTGAAGATTTTTTGTGGGAAGAGACTGTAAGATGGGAAAGTCAGATATGTTAGCTAATGATTATTTATACAGCCAATACTATGATCAGCTAGCATGATTATTGGGATCAGAGGATTAGTTTGATTGTAGAAAGTCTGATTGAGACTTCTTTTTTTCTATAACTATTATCTTCATATTGTTGAAGAAGACTGCGGCTTGTGTTGTAAATTCAGTATAAAGAGGTAGTATAAAAATGTGATTATTAGTTTATTACTATGCAAAGTGCAACCTATGCTATGAACAAAATCATTGGTTAGACAAATTTATAGAATTAACATAAATCTCCACAGGCATGTCTTTGCCAGGCACAAGGTGCATTAAAGGCACACATCTACCGTTAAATGTCAGCTCGCCTGCTGGTGTAATGGACCCCAACCCTCAATCTTGGAGCCTCAGAGCACTTTTAAGAACTATGATGGCTTTCATGTTTAACTTGGGCACCTGTATTAGAACATTTGTTCTTTTATTTATGCATAAACCATTCAAGGTGTAATTATGAGTAAGCCAGACCTTTATTTATATTTATCGGTAGATGATGTTTATGTTTTGACTTTTGACATTTATGCATCAGTTATCCAGTTATTCTGGATACTCAGTGCTTTATCTGGTGATAGAAGATGTTAGTATAACCAATGATACTTTTAATGGTCAAAGTAGCAGTCATAGTTTGCTTAAGGCCTTATGTTAAATTTACAAAGCTGTTCTTCTAATGTTGTAATCAAACCTCAAGAGAAGCTAATTCTGGCAATGATTTTTTCTTGTAGCTTGAACGCGATGCTGGTCGTTTACTAGATTGCAGGGTTAGGCTGAATTTCTGCCCTCTTGGTGCATGTGCATTGGCTGGCACTGGCCTGCCCATTGATCGGTTTATGACCGCAGAAATTTTGGAATTCACTGCTCCCATGAGGAACAGGTATGTGCTGAAACGTTCTGGAGTCACAAACTGCTGTTGTTAACTTGATGATTCTCTCTCCACCTCTGAAGTTGGGTCTGAGCAAGATAGTGTCGTATGTCCAATTTTGTTAAACACTTTAGTTGTCCAGTCTTTTAATGTCAAGTTTTCATAATTTTCTCCCCTCCCAATTCGATATTTATCCTTTTTAAGTTGCAAATTAACTATGCATTGTGATGGTTGGATAATGGTTTCCTTAGATTGTCATTTATAGAATCATTAGAAATTACTTCATTTAAACAGTTGGGATTTTAGCTCTGGAATCTTCTTTTGAATTAAGTTGAGGAGTAACTTGATTCTAGAAATATTAGCATTACTCAAAAAATAAACAAGTATAATCAATTTAATGGCCCTTGGCAATAGTGGATTGTGGTTCTTTTGCAAATGCATCTTTCAGCTCAACCTATATCTTTATACTTGATATTTAGCTTCACTGGATTGATTATTTTGTTTTATTTTATAGTATTGATGCAGTTTCGGATCGAGATTTTGTCTTGGAGTTTCTATCTGCTAATTCAATCACAGCTGTTCATCTTTCACGGCTTGGAGAAGAATGGGTATTGTGGGCTTCAGAGGAATTTGGATTTATTACACCAAGTGACTCTGTTTCTACTGGAAGTAGTATAATGCCTCAGAAGAAAAATCCAGATCCAATGGAGCTTGTTCGTGGAAAGTCCGCAAGAGTCATTGGAGACCTGGTTACCCTTCTCACGCTGTGCAAAGGGCTTCCTCTTGCTTATAATCGTGATTTACAGGTAAATGTTTTTATACGTTCACTAGTCACTTTTCCTGTTTAGTGGGTCGTGTTATGGTGAACCACATGCAGGTGGTCATATTGTCATAGCTGTTTCAGCCTTTATTCTCTGAAGTCCGAGGCTCATTATATCTTGGTTATCCCAGCCATTGATGCTTGGATGTTTAAGCCCTTATACTAATCCCGTCCCAATAAACTCAGCGGTTTAGTTTCCTTTTCCTTAAATCTCTTCCTCTTTCGGGTTTTGCTCTGACAGGAAGACAAGGAACCTACATTTGACAGTGTTAAGACTATTGTTGGGATGCTTGAAGTGTCGGCAGAGTTTGCACAAAACATTACCTTCAACCAGGAGAGAATACAGAAGGCATTGCCAGCTGGTCATCTTGATGCCACAACACTGGCCGACTATCTTGTGAAAAAGGCAAGTGATTATTCTTCTTCATCGTTATTCTTCTTCATCATTCTTTCTACAACAGAAGGACATATGAAGTTGTGTACCAGAATTGTGATTTATAGTTTGCTTACTAGTATTATGCATACTAATTCTTCGAATTTCTTGAGTTCTTCCCTTGATTTATCACAAACATTGTGGCTTGACTGTGTTTTTTTTTTTTTTTTCCCTTCCTGCAGCAAATACCTTTTAGAACTTCTCATGATATAGTGGGAAGAGCAGTTGCTTTGTGCGTATCAAAACACTGTCAGCTTAAGGATCTGAGTCTTGACGAGATGAGAAGCCTAAATCCAGTGTTCGACGAGGATGTATACGATTATCTCGGGGTAGAAAATGCAGTCAAGAAATTCTGTTCATATGGTTCTACCGGGTCAGCATGTGTCGCTAGTCAACTAGACTACTGGGTTACGAAGCTTAGGATTAACAAAAGTAACCCATAGTTATGAATGGTGGCTGAGATTGAGGTATTTGAGCTCAAGGATTTTGCTGGGATCATGAATCCGTTTGAAGGACTTAAAATGCTTGTCAAGACCTGGGGTATCAGAGAAGTTGGATAGGTGATGCGATGTGCAACAAAGATGCTAACTTTCCCGCTGGAGCGATACAACTACAGTGAGATTTGAACCATTGTGGATCACATTAACATCTTGAATGAGCAACTGGATGTGAAGTACTGTTGTTGAGTTGGTATTTTTATTGCTTTCCCATTGTTGGGTATGCTTTTCTATTTAAATATCAAATGTTTATTACTGGAGTGTTTTGTCATCTGGAGGATTTTTTTACTTATAAATTCCAATGCAAGATAGTGTTAGTAACTGAGTATGCAATTCTCTCCATTCTCTCTGACTATAAGTCTGCTTATTACGGGCAGATTGCCAGGTATTCTCAAACAACCTGAACATCTGCCTGCATGGGGTCACATGCATTTTTTTTTTTTCAATATTTACAACATAAAATAGCTTGGAAGTCAATCCACATTCTCCAAAAATTGAGTTGGAAGTTTCATTTGAAGTATATATACTCGTCTGAGAAAGAAGATATACAGCATTCTTGTCAAACAGTTAAACGAGAGAAAATCGTTTAGGCTGTCCAGAAATTTGAGGAAATGTAAGCTCTGCAGTATACATTTTAAAAAGAAAAATGATAGGCTTCAGCTTAAGAGGGCTCAAACATAGCTGTCTTAATAATGTTCCTTTCTTTCTTTATCATTCTACAGTCTATAGCCAGATTGGATTACAAAAATTTCACCTATTCCACCACATCTCTTAGGAGTTTCGTTACGTTAAGCCTGCACTACTACTTTCTTGCTTTCCCAGGGCTGTTGGTGTTTTCGGACTGAGAGGAACACGAATCTGCACTGTCTTGCCGAGTAGTTGGTTTCTTCCCTCTCTTCCTAAGTCCTGGTTTCAGAGAAATCGATTTGACCTGCGTGAATATACATTTTCTGTTAGCAAGCATATGTGATGCATCAGTAAGGAGATTTCTATGAAATTCAAACTATTGAAAGTTAATGTCACAAACATAGACTACCACAGCATTTAAGGCTTGCGGCAAAGGCTTACTTGACCAGCCCTATCTTATCCCTGCACCAAAAATTGTAATGAATCTGCAGATGGAAATGAAGCATACCATTATGTTCCCAATGTCTCGCAATGACTGCCTTTTTGGGCAACTGTCCTCTTTCATTTCATGAGGCTTCTCAATTAGGGTTGCTTCTTGAGAAACCAAATCACTTGATTGCAATGCATCATCCAACTTAATTGGAACTATTTCCCTATTTGTGCACTTGGAGACTGCACATCCGCAAGCAGTTCCGCAGCTGCCCCCAGCAGCCCGGCATCCACATTTGGATGTCTTGCACAAAGATTTTTTGCTACAGGAGCAGCACACTCCTGATACAACTTTCCTTGTCGCATCAATAAAGCCCTCTGAATCTTCCAATGTGCTTGAATCCGCCTCTGACATATTGGTATTGCTTCCAGTATTGTTCCCAGCAGAAACAGAAGATTGAACTAAATCCGCCTGGTCCTGATCATCAGTTGGCATAACCAAAAAAAGAAAGATATTAATTTGTGTAATTAATCAGTAAATTGTGTCAAATTTCTACGGATCGGATTCAATGACTTCAAAATTTTACATGAATTATGACAAGTTCTAGACCATTAGATTGATGCACTTTGAATTGCTGAGATTGTAACATATCTGATGTGTATTAATTATGCATGTCAAAAATGTAATCTCAGCAATTGGAAGTGCTTGGATCCAATAGGCTAAAAATTGTGTTAGCACTTAGTGTCAATAATAAGGGGCAGCTGATCCTGCCCCATGACAATCTCTGTTGCAGAAAAGCTCTATCTTGAAGAATTAGACAATAAGCAAATGGTCTAACCTGGAGCAATTTCTTCTGATTGATTTCCTCCATCTTCGGCTTTGCTATATGGCTAACTAAACTGCCCAGTCTCGCTACTTCTTCTTTAAGGTCTCTTAACTCAGAGTCCTTGACTGTCCAGCCAACTTCATCATCCTCCAACAGGCACCTTAAGAAAGCAGTGAAGAAACAATTCTGAATTTAATTTTGAAGCATTGGTACATAAACTGTAAGGGAAAAGAGCAAAATAGTAAACAAAATTCAGAAAATCAATCTCACCTGGAATTTTCTTCTCTCAGCATCTCTGCCTCTAACTTGAGTTTTTCTATCACATCAGTCATCCTAATCATATCAATTTTCAGTTAAGAATGAACCGAGTATCACATATCTAAAATGAACCAAGCACGAAATTCTTGAAACCAAGTTCAAACTATTCAAAATCTGATATACTGAAATAGCCAATCTCACACTGATTATTTTGCATGCTAAACAAAATATTTAAAGAACAGTAATAATTCTATTTAGGAAAAAGGACAAGAAGACTCACTCTTCCATTTGACATTCATACTCGGAACATACTTCTTGCACCCGTACTGTGACATCAAGCTCATGTTCAATGCTCTGCACCAATGCCATCCAAAAATAAATTTAAGATATAGAAAATATCAAAGCTACCTTATATATCAACGAAACTTTATTTTTTATGAGTGGGTGAATACTGAATCCTAGATAGTAACAAATAATAAAAATGTCCCCATAACAGTAAAACTACAACTTCATTAAAATATTAAATTTGAAAAAAAAGAATAACTTCTTCATTTATTATTCAATACTAGAAAATATGATACAAAATATTATAAAAAAGTATTTTTATCTTTATTTCAAAACACTACAAAGTACAAATCTAGACAACCTGCAATGTAAAAGGTAAAACCGGTGCTTAAACTGCAAAATAGTCTCTAGATCTCAGAGTATTACGGTTATTCAAAATTAAACCATACCAGCCAATGGGGTTTTCTACTAACAGTTGAATTCTTGGGACGTGGATGGCAGCCATTAGTTGGCATTTTGAATACAGATTTACATTTTGATGAACTTGACTAACAAAAATAAGGACTTCCAGGATTCTTTTATTAGTACTATATACAATTGATGGAACTCACACGATAAACAACAATGAATTGGGAAGAGTCCATCCCAACTCACATTACAATCAAACCAAAAGAGCAAACTGTACAACATTGATTGATTCATTCATTCTATTGTCAACAAAGACATGACCAAACACTTACAGCTTTGTTATACATACCTGGTATTTAGTATGATGGCCCTTTTTAGTACCTACAAGATATAACAAAGAGAAAAGTCAACAACTAATAATTATGCAAAACAAACTAGAGCAGCATCAGATGCTTTGTTCCAAACCAGCTTTTCTGTAAGCCAAAGCCTTCCGAGATTCTAACAGCGCTTTTAGTCGTTCTGTAGCCATGAAAGTTTCTTTGGCCTTTCGTTGCAAAACCTAAGAAAATCAAGAAAAAACTGAAGATGATTATCTAAAAGTTACACTGGAATAAGAAATTAACAGATTGTTTAGATCTTGTATGTAAATATTTTAAGAAAAAGACCAAGAAAAAGATGAAATAAAAGCATGGTAATAGGAAGTTAACTTACCAACTTCTGCTTCTGGTTCAAAGCTAATAGCAAATGCATCTCAAACTCATTCCTCCTTTTCTCTTTCTTAAGCTGTGGGCAATGAAATAACATATTCCAAAGAAACTTAATACCTTGATTTAACAAAAGCTTCCAACAGATACTCAGAATTATCTCAACATTACAATTCACTGTCCTACTGCAAAACTCCAAGCATAGAGTTTATAAGTTCTGCTAGATACTAAGACAAGCTGCATAACTCATCTTAGTGACAGCAAGGTTTGAACAATCAGATATGCATGGCAACAAATACATCTTATCAACAACCTCTACTATCATAAGTTGCCATTCCACATTAGGGTGTAAATGTTGATAACTTGATATAGACACCAACTCTATAGAAAAACCATAAATTGGCATGTAATGATTGCTAGATTATAGATACATTACCTGAAGAATTTCCTTCTGCAGTGAAGACTTACGTACTCTGAACCGTACAGACTCTAGCTTCAACTTGCACTGAAGTTGAACCTAAAAACATAAAATTGCATCAATAGATAATCAAACAAGATAAGTTCTATGGTTTTGAGTTCGCATATTCCATAACCATAACCAGCAGAAGCTTACCTTTTGAGCCTTTAACCTCTGAATCTCATCCTGAAACTGTCTTGCTGCATCATCACTTTTAGGTCTTTGTGTTGAAAATTGGGATTTCACTTCTAGTTTCTTCTTCAAACCCAAAACCTGAAAAGGCAGCATATAGTTATAAATTATACACTATATCATAAAGATACCATTCTAATAAGAATCAGAACCCACCTGCTCTTCAAGGGCCTTCATCTTTTGAAGAGGAGTTTCCTTGATCTTTTCAGTACCAGCATCGGGAGTGGATGAAACATCGGCCAATTTGTTGTACCTCAGTTCCTCAATCTCCCTCTGCAGTTCACAAACAAGTGTAAGAAAACAATACATACATGATACAGTTTTCCATTTTAATTACACAAAAAGCACAATCCTGAAATGAAGCATAGACAACAGTAAACCGACACAATATTCTCCATAAATTCTTCCAACATGCAACATATAAGAAACCCAACAACTTCCCTTGAATAAAATAGTTGTCTTAGGCACAGTTGAATGAAGTTCTCCGAGTTCTTCATATCCTTAATGAATATTAAAAAACTTATGGTTTAATAAATTTTCTCTTCTATCCAAAAAAATATAATACTAATGAGCTTTGGCTTTTTGAATCCCATGGAATAATCAAAAATCCAAACGCTTTGATTTCTACAATTTTCCTTAAAATTTTATAATCTAGTAATAGACTTAGATAATAATCAATAGTTCTTCAAAGCCATAATAAGACAATTTTGATTGTTAGATCTCACACTTTTACGGAATACAAAAATTGAGTAAACAACCACTTCGGCTCCGCATCTTTCCTAACAGAGTAACACTTCCACTTTAGCCAAATAGACTTGAATACTCTATAATCACATAACAATAACAATACAATCAGATTGTTTAGCTTGCATTTACTTAATTACTTTCCTACATTTTCTCAGCAACCAAACAGATTCATTAAAAAAAAGTAGGAGCAGGATTGCAACAAGTGAACCTTGAGAGTGTCGTTTTCTTGTTGGAGCTCAATAACTCTCTTCTCGCAATGTGCTGATGACTGTGACGATGGCGATGAATCGGTGACGTCCTTTTGCTTTGATCGACGATTCTGCTTCTTCATCTTGTCTCTCTGCAATCAATATATACGTTTAATTAACATAGATCGCTCTATAGATACAATGAAATTGATTATAATATCGTTGTTAATGAACAGAAAAAATTCGAAGAATGAAAATAAACCTAATCGGCGGTGTTGAACTTGGAGCTCTCCCTCTCTGCAACTCTGCAAGTATATGTGTCACTCCTCGCTAGTCGCTCTCGCTCCTCACTCTGTTTGGACAAATATATATTTTTGAATTATGTCTCCGCGCCTATGAGGAGCTTTTGAATATATTTATTTATTTAACTCTAATTATTGTATTCTATTTTATCAATAATGCTAAACATCCCACCTTTTATCCCACATTTTTCATCCCACTACATGTGGCATGTGAGGTGTTAAATTGTGAGTGGATACACATTAATGACACATATCCCATGTATCCACTCACAATTTGACACCTCACATGCCACATGTAGTGGAATGAAAAAGGTGAGATTTTAGGTGGGATGTGTAACATTACTGCTATTTTATAGTAATATTTTGCAATTATTTCATATATATGATGCCACGTCAGGATTTTTAAATTTATTTTTTTAATTTTCATATAAGACAGATATTTTCTCTAACATATAACCATAGCAATAAATGTATGGTTAAGATGTGATTGGTTTCAACGACTGCTTTATCAACAACCAATCACATACTTTAAATAAGGTCAGGAAAAAGATCAATTCAGTAGAGGATCCAAATCCAAGTAAGTTTGAATCTGAAATCATCAAAATAATGAGTCCAAAATTTGAAAAGCGGATATTTGGAAATGTGTTTATAATCCTAAAATTATTCTTATACAATAAATCGTAGGTGGAAATTGCCAAAACTGACCCATCTAATTATGGGATTTTTTTTTTTAACCACATGCATACTTTTAATTGTTTTTAACCATGTTTTTGAGAAATTACTCAAAAGCCCTCATATAAAAACCTCCCCAAAACACTCTCTCTCCTTTTTTTTCTCTCTTTCTCCTTCTCTCTCCTCTGCTCACTCTCTCCCGATCGTTGCCTCTCTTCTCTCCTCTCGGTGCCGTCGCCATCGCCGGACGTTGTCGTCCACGCCGGAAGTCGTCGCCGAGCTCGCAAGACCTCCACGAACCATCGGCGACACGAACCAGTGACCAGCGACCAGCAACCCTTCACGGCCTCACGAACCAGCGACTTCACTTCCGATGGGCGACTGCACGAACCACGACCGGTGATGGGCGACGACCAGTCGACGACGTCCGGAGGCTCGGTGCTTCGCGATCGCCGGCGAATTGATCTGCAAAACAAACGAAAAACCTAAACCTAATTTGAATTTGGGGAAGAAGAAGTGGAAGAAGAAAGGGGAAAAAAAAAAAAACTTATCCTAATTTCAATTTAGTCCAGATTTCAAGTTTGAATATTTCTATTTTAGGCATGATTTCAAGTTTGAATATTTCCATTTAGGCATGATTTCAAGTTTGTGTATTTCAATTTAGTCGTGATTTCAAGTTTGTTTCGAGGTTTAAAGAACACTATTTTCAGGGGTACTCTGGTAATTCATGGTACTAAACTGAATTTTTTTTTAAAAAGTGGTTATTAACAATTAAAAATTCAAAAGTGGTTAAAAACAAAAGTATGATAAGTTAGATGGCTATAAATGGTTTTCTCTCGTAGTATGTAGACATAGAAAGTTTGAATCTGAACTGAGGCCATCTAAATAATGAGTCTAAAATTTGAAAATGTTTTTATAATAATATCTTTATATAATCAAAATTCAAAACTATTTATTAGCCTCCGCTACATTAAATTAAATATTTAAAGTACTCTTATCGTGATTAAATATAATAAAAAACATTGTTCGAATCATTTATTTGACAGTTGATTGAAAGTGTAATCCGATAGATAAAATATTGAAATAGTATCAAAATCTAAGAGAGAAAAGCAGGCTATTTCATCAAATATTGAGCTCTGCAGTTCTAGATAGTTGTTGATATGATAAGCAATTCTGTATAAAATTATCAAAGTTTTATAAATTTTTCCTTGCACTGCTATCATTGGCTTTGAATCTTAGACACAAATCAAACTAGAAACTATTTGATTGAATGGGGTGAATGGTGATCGAATCAATAATAATAACACGCTCTTCAAAATACAGTTAACAACACAATACTCGGTGCCTTCTTAACAACTAGGCCTGTTCTTCAACTTCTACTAGAACAGATCAGTTTCATCTACTACTCTACAATATCGAGGATTTTGTTACCACCAATGTATTTCATGGTAATGTGTTCATCTCAATGAGGAACATAAACGATTGATTGACTATGAAGTTAACGTCCACGATTCTCTTTCTCTTTTGTTTTTCTTTTAGGCTGAGCAGGACTACTAGGAGCCAGTAGATTAGGCTCTTTAGTAACTGATTCATCTGATTGATCGACATTTCTCTCTCGCAACAGGTTGTCACCGGTTGATGCAGCAGCTGACCGCATAGCCCTTGGTAATTTCAAAGGAATGTCTGCCTCACTTGCACTGCTTTCCACCTTTATAGGGACGATGACTTCAGTGTTTTCTGGTTGTGAGGGAGGTGGGGCAACGGGAACTAGCTGAATTACGGATTTCCCCCATTTCTTTCTCTGTATTCGGTTTGGTGCATTGGATTTAGCCTGTTTTCAGTTGTAAAGCACATTCATTAAAGCAAGCATAATGCAGTTTGGCAAAACATATCGAAATTCTAAAACATGGACTCTATTATTAATTCAAAGTTCGATGCTTATCAGATACGTACCACTGTGTTCCCAATGTCAGACAGAGGTTTCCTCCTTGACGCACAATCATCATTTGTTTCTGCAGGTTTGTCAACCAGTGCACTCTGAAGTAGCATTGCACCTTGAGAAGCAAGAATGCTATCTTTATCCGTTTCATCTGTTACTGGACTACACAACTCATCCATCTTGAGAGTCGCAGCCTCTCTATTAGAGCATTTGTTTGATGCGCATCCACAAGATGTTCCACAAAGGCCCAAAGCAGCTCGGCATTGGCACTTTGTTGTTTTGCATGAGGAGCTTTTACTACATGTACAGCATAATGCCACTGTAACTTTCCGACTCATTGCAATGACTCCCTCACCTGAGGAGTCTAACTTCAATTTTTCCATCTCATCTAGATTGGGCTGATGAACTTCAACACTTGAGCGTCCTCCAGTTTTAGAATTTCTTTTCTTAACCCTTCGTTTTTCTGTCCTTGCCCAGTCATCATCTGCTGCTTCCATGTCTGAATTTACCCAGTCATCATCTGCTGCATCCATGTCCGAATGCTCTGATTCAGAAGAATCCATATCCATGTCCTCCATAAACATCATAGAGCTCCGGTGTCCCTAGAGTAACACATAGCAAGTAATCATAAGAAAACCAATCAAGAATCAGCTAATGGTCTTAGGAACCAGTACATTATTCAAGCTATCTATTCATGGAACTCCATGGTTATTATCACTTGTCTTGCCAACATAATGTGAGATAAACCTGGAGAAAAGAGTAGTTACTGTACCTGCTTGCGCAAGTCATACTTACGGCCAGCACCATTCAGATCAGTAATATCAGCCTTCAATGACAATGTTTGCAAGGTAGAAGTCTGTTACAAAGATAAACACAAATACAATAGGAAATTAATGAAAAAATCACCGCACAAATTGCTTGGAAACTGTACTACCAACCACTACACAAGAAAAGAAAAAATGAAAAAATCATCGCAAAAATTGCTGGGAAACCGTACAGCCAATCACTACACAAGAAAACACAATCACGCCATTCTTCATGCATAAATAAAAAAAAAAAGTTCAATGAACCAAAGACCTTATTTGGGTCCCTAAAATAACAAATTCTGCCATGACATTAACTTTTTATATCACTCCTCTCCTCTACAGTAATCATTTCCCATTAATCAGTTCATGAAACTACTAAAAATATCCAAGTTAACAATTATTTCAAAAGAACTTGAGAACCCATGCCACGAACAAGTGATCCACTTAATTAGGCTATCATAACTTGCAATGGTTAGTGAATGTATATGAAAATGTAGATAGTTTCAGGAATTATTATATTGGTTAATCTAACTAGAAAAGAATATAAATTTCCTGCAACAAAAGGAAATGTAGCTTAATTATTTGAAATTTAGTTAGATCAGACAAGTTTTATATAAATTTTAGTATACACATATGTCCATGTACATGACTGATATTAATCTTAATTCAACATCACAAACACTGTTTTATTATCCCAAATGCATCACTGCAGTAAGATAGAGGGCAAGCAAAGGTATGGTAACAAAATCGAACAGACAACCAAATTCACTGACCTGCAACTTCAACTGGTGAATAAGTTCTGCCTTCTGCATTTCAAGGTGTCGAGCAAGACTGTTGAGTTTCACCACTTTCTCCTTTAGATCTCTTATTTCTGCGTCCTTCTCTCTACACTCAACTTCTTTATCCCGTAAAAGGCACCTAAAACCAACAGGAATTGAACATATTCAGTCAAATTCACCATTACTTATACAAAAACCAAAAAAGCAATAACACCTATTGACTTATCTCAGATAAGATTCGATCTCAATAATGAAAACAACATAACAAAAATTATAGTATTTCTCATGATTTAAATACCTGGAGGAGGATGCTAGATTGAAAAGATAATTCATTATATTTTTTGAATCGCCAAGGGACCGCACTTGGTTCCAACGTCCTCTGCCACTAAAAACGCGTTCACGCTCTTCAGCTTCCGACAGTTGTGATGCCATTGAAACCAAGGTGCTGGAAGAAGTAGAAAGCATGTTTTCAAGTGCATAGATTCTTGAATTTCTAGCACCAGGAGACATTGTTTCTGGGCAATCACTGCATTGAATGATCAAAAGGAAAAAATCTATCAGTACTCCCATCTAATATTATTAAGAAAAAGATTATACAACGTAGAATTCCCCAACTTCACCTTAGATTAGTTTGCCTTAGTGTCTCAGCTTCTTCCTTCAACTTTGCAACTTCATTGGCCATCCTAGCCCTCCTACAACACCAAAAAGTAAAATTTGAAATCAAACAATATTTACGAATACACTAATCATTCCATTCGGATCATTTGATGTTAAGTAATTCCAATTGGTGCCAAGTTGAGAAATAAATTTGAAAGGCAAGCCCCAATTGAATAAATTTAAACTGCTAAAGCAACTAGTAGCTTAACTTTGAATAAACATTTAAATGCTGCCATAGAGCTTAAAGTCTAAAGGCATACCCACATTTTCAACCATGTGAATTCCAATGTAATTAAATAAAGAAAAGAGGACTCACTCTTCCATTTGACGCTCATACTCAGCACGTACTTCATGTACCCTTACCGTGACTTCAAGCTCATGCTCAATTACCTGCATCAAAGCCTTCTCATAGGAAATAATTTACATTAGTAGAGAGTCTCACTTCCAAGGGCATTAGCAGCAAATCACTCATCAATGAGAACACATAAAACAATAAATTAAATGCTATTGTTATATTTAAAATCTATGATTACCTGAATTCCAGGACCAGCTGCATATAAAAGAAATTTCATCAATATATTATGATATTAGAAATAAAAACAAACTTCATAGTGCAATAAATCTCTTAACTGGAAGTGTCACGTGAGGAAGCCTTTCGAGATTCCAGCAGCTCTTTTAGCCTTTTTGTAGCCATAGAAGCCTCTTCTGTTTTTCTTTGCAAAACCTGAATTAAAAAAAATAGTGACTCAAGAACACACTCTTCAACTATGAAGGCAATAACATCCCAACTCCTAAGTGGGTATTATTTTACCATCTTTTGCCTCTGATTTAGAGCTAACAGCTTATGCATCTCGTACTCATTTCTCCTTCCTTCCTTCTTAAGCTGATAATAGGCAAAAACAAGGTTCCAACGAGACTTAGTACTCAGCAGAAATTATAGTCATGCAAAGCTAGTTGCTAGCTAATACAAAAATTGTGTTCAATTTAGTGCACAATCTATTGACGAAGATCAACCTCAATTGCATGAATCATGGCACCTATAACATTAATGTATCAAAACCATATATCTATAATCAGTATATTTTCTTGTCGTTGTGAGTTTTTAAAGCTGAAAACTACAATTCAGTACAATTTCTCCACTCCAAGTTAAATGCGGTCAATAGATCTATTAGATGAACCTAGCATTTAAGCGATATCAACAATGTAGCACAATGATTTATAGTTTAAATGATGAAACAGACATTTGCATGAACTAATTGAGGCACATCAAACATTTGAGTGTGCTATAGGTAATAGGGTCCATGATCCGAACTCAAAGATGGTGCAGATACTTGATAATATACCAACCATCAAGCACTTATACCTTGAGTTGAATATTTTAGGTTTAGTAAGCTCATCACAACCCCTGTATTTTTTCGGGCATTAAGATAAAATATGCTAAAAATATACCTCTGCAGTTATCAAAATTCTCTTTATTACCTGAAGAACTTCTTTTTCTCTCGATGCCTTCCATAACCTGAACTGCTCAGACTCCTGCTTAATCTTATGTTGCAGTTGAACCTAAAAGAAAATGCAAATACATTGATACTCAAAGTCAAAGCAAGAATTGTATTCCTATATCATATAAACAAATTCCTTTTATACAAAAGGTACCTTTTGAGACTTAATTCTTTGAATCTCATCCTGTAGCCTTTTTGCTGCCTCGTCACTTTTCTGTTTTTGTCTCAAGAGTTGAGCTTGAGCATCTTGTTTCTTTTTCAATTCAGAAACCTGCAAACAGAATATGAATTTAGTGCATGCAACTAGAGTTGGAATGGCAAGGTAATTCAAGATATACCTGTCCCTCAAGGACATTCAGCTTTTGAAGATATTCTCCCTTTAGTTTTTGAGCACCGTCATCAGAAGTAGATGATATATTTGAAAGATTATGCCTCAAATCCTCAATTTCTTTCTGTCAAGTGACAACAGCAACAGAAATGGTTTAATGACATGACTTCTAATTTGCAACACCATTTAAGAACTATAGATAGAGTATTGACCTGCAAAGCTTTTTTTTCATGTTCCAACTCCAAGACTTTCTTCTCGTAATGTTGCTTAAGAACTGAAGTATCAGCACCCGCAAAATGCTTCATTTCAGCCTTCAAAAGATACAAAAGAAAAAAGGAACATGAGGTACAGCAGTGACAACAGAGAATGAGAGAACGAGTAACACATGCAAGAAAAAAGCAAGCATGCTAGAATCACTTAAATTAAATTATTATTAAATTATTCTAAATTTAATTGTATAAACAACTAGGCAAAGACGTCCACGCATTTAAACAGTGACTCATGAGAACTCTATTGGCAGAATAATATAGGTAATTTATGAGAAACTGAAAAATAATTTCATTTATCTATCCAAGGAGTTGTACGAACAGTTAGAAACTCGAGCAAACATATACCTCCTTTTGTTCCAGCTTCTTGTCCAACTCTTTGAGTTCCCTGTCCAATTTTTCTTGAAGAGAAGAATGTTCCAGTTCCTTTTCTTCATCTTCAATATCACCTGCATATGTTAAAAGCAATTAGAGCACAAATTTTGTATAGATGGCTCGCTAAATTAAATATGAAATGCCGATATCATTTATATAATCATATAATAGAATGTTGGGCATCAAATTTCAAATAATAGAGTACAATCCATAAGTAGTAAATAAAAGGGCACCATTATTTGCATGGTTAAGATGCACATGCAATAACCAAAATAAGAATGCAGGATTTGATCTTCCATGAAACAGTCGACTACAATTATGAATTATCATCCCGACATGCGGTATAAAAGTAGACAAAATATTGATCCTCAAAAGAAAAAAGAAGCAATCCTTAAAGTGAATACCTGGAATGTCCACAGCTTTGGTATCACATTCAGATGAAAACTCATTTAAACAAGGGAATAAAACATTCTTTGACTGGAATCCGTCGTCATCTGTATCAACACAATCCAAGGCTCGACTACGTTTCAAGTTGTGTGAGTTCTTCACACGCAACAATTCCCCTTCCAACTCTTGAATCTTTGACACATAAGTTTTTAACAAATCTGAACCCTGAACAAAAGAAATTGGTAAAACCATATGCCACTTAAGACTATTGTTCCTCAGGAATATCACATGGGTAAATAATCAACTCACTGACCTCATTCGAAGTACAATCAATCTCATCCCATGATTTACCATTACGAGCAGATTCAATTTTCAACACCAACTTGTCTTTTTCAACCTAAATATTAAACATGTGTGACCCGTATGGCAATGATTAGTAAGTGGTAGTAGACATTTTATACTTATGAAACATATGGGGAAAAAAGAACCTGCGCATCAAGAGCACGTTGTGTTAAATGCTCGCAAGTTACTCTGCGTTCTTGAAGCTCCCGTTGTAGCTCTGCATTGCTAGCTTCGAGTAAAGATACTTTTTGTTTAAGTATCTGAAAGAATTAAAGGTGTGTTAAACAAACAACCAATTCTAGAAAATTTTAGGAGCAGAAGGAGAAAACTATTAACACCAACATACTTGTAGTTCATCAAATGGTAAACTGGAATCGCCACGATAGAATAGAATTTCAGCTTGCAACTGCTCAATTTGGCTCCGCATTCTTTGCATTTGAGCCGCCATTGGATCACGATTAATCTAAGATCATGGAAAAGAAAATTAAAGGGTCATTATAAGATAACCATAACAATAAATAAATAAAGTGTGAAGTAAGAAAACATACAACTGCTTTATTTTGAATGTTGCGAGCACGATTTGCATACTTCAAAGTGTTTAAAGTCTCCTCAGCATTTGTGTCAGCAGGACTAACACAAGCTTCAAAATTAAAAATCAATCTGATTAACTAAAATACAGGGACCGATGCAGGCTATACAATTTTTCAACATGTGTAGAATAACATACCTATCATCACAGTTTTGCTGTTTCCACCGAGAGAATCCTAAAAATTCAAATATTAATCAGAATTCAAACATATTTATCAAGATAACATAACCAGCATCCGTGAAATTGAAACAAAAAGCAAAAACTCCATTTCAAGGGAATTAGAAGTATGAAGGATAAATGAAATAATTTATACACCTGCAACAACCGTGTCAATTTGCTATCACGGTATGGAACATGACCTCCATCCTTCCGCTTCTTCTCATCTCCCAAAGCACTTATCACATTTCCAAGAGCTAGTAAGCCCTTATTGATATGAATGCCTAAATCATTAAAATTTTAGTTCACATTTCAAACAAAGATGATTCAATATAAGAAAATTGTCATTCTCTTGAACCCAAAAATATCAAAATCAAGAATACCTTCTTTGAAGCGCATGCCATCTGCACCTGTTCGTTTTGCACGTTCTGAACCAGCAAGGTCCACTAAATGGAGTTTTGCACATAAAATATCATCACCAGCTTCATCAATTGTTGCTCCAGTACGAGCAATTTTCTTTTGCTCCATGGTAATTGTAAAGATAGCATGTGAGCGACTGTAAAGATGCGATAAGATTCAACTATAAAAGTTGATAATGTAAAGATGATCTAGAATATGGAAACAGGAGATACAAATAGGATTATGAAAACAATGGAATGTTTAAAGCACATGTAAACTTGAAAAAATAACTTCTAAGATTAAAAGAATAATAGCATATATCATAGACAATATCATCTACTTAAATAAGTTTGACACATGAAACCACAAAACTCGGATGGATAATAAATATCTATGCCAATAATCAAATGCATGACCAAAAAAAAAAGCAATATAGCAATTGAAAAAGCCTTGCAAAAGAATATGTTTACTATAACAGAATGCACATATATCAAGTGATGGATAACAATGCCTTACTGTACAGCAGTACATCTAAATTTAGACCTAAGACTTCAAAAAAAGTACCTTGACTGACTATTCATATTAGTGCTTGCAGTAGCACGTGCCAAAGAACCACGTGAGAGATATGATGCCATCTCTTCCTTTGTCCTAACTTCTGCCTCAGTCACCCCAGCAAGTGTAATCCCTCCATTCACTGTTTCTCTGATTTGTATGGGGACCCTTGCAGGCACAACAGGCTTGGCCAGAAATGCCCCCTCACCTTTATTTAAACTAGATGAATTCATATCAAGGAGATCAAATACTTCTTCTTTGAATATCTGTCATTTCAGTAACAAATCGTGTTTTTTAGGTACAAAATAGCAATAAACAATGAACACAGTATAATTATCAAAACCACTAATTTCAATGTATTACCTCAATAAATGAAACTCTAATTAAAAATTCTGTAGATTCTTTCATTGAATCAATCCTTTTGAAAATACTCTCCATTGCTTTAGGTATGACCCCACTATTGCTTCCTTCACCGCTATAATTAGTCCCCATCGTATAAGTTTTTCCAGACCCCGTCTAATATATGATATACAAATAAAATCAGTTAGCAATGCAAACACAAAATGAAAGATTTTATTATTTTAATTAATGTAAATTCTACCTGTCCATAAGCTAAAACGGTTGCATTGTATCCATGAAAGAGAGCTTCCACAAGAGGTGCCACGCAATCATCATAAACAGCTGTAGAAGGTGATCCCATGTTACCAAACACATTATCGTATGTGAATGCATGTGAACCTATCTGTACCTGTTTCATGTACATAATAACAATTTCAACACACAAATCGACATAACTCTCTGTGAACCTAAAATAACACGGTCCATATACAAGCTACAAAAATACCTGAGGTTCACCGGGAACCACGGTGATGCAATCGGTGCAGCCAACCAAAAGCTCGGGGGTGATGAGCGGCCTAATGTTGACAGCGACCCTCACATTCTGCGATGACTCCTTCACCTCGGAACACTCCATATCCGATTTTTACGATCCGTGGTTGACGATGATAGACAAAGAAACCTAATTCAATCACGAAACCGAAATCGAAAAACCAATCAAGAATCAAAACAATCTCACCTAATTAATCTAAGCATTAAATGTGTGAGCTGATAAGATTAACAACAAAAAAAACGTCGTTTTATCTGAGAACATTACCTGAGAGAGAGACGGCGACGAGTTCTTCTTGAGAAATTTGAATTTCGACAGACAAGACAGAGAGAGAGAGAGAGAGAGACTGCGTTTTTGAAATATTTGAGGGATTGGGGATTTTAATTGAATGTAATAATTATATGAAAATGGAGAAACTTTGAATCTGAGAAAAGGCGCTCGGTCGAAATTCAAAATCTGGGGTCAAGAGTCACGTGTCACGTGAGTGGCATGTGAGTGGGAAACGGTAACATAGGTGTTTGTGTATATATGGAAAATATGTGATTCTCTGGACAAGGTTATAAAAGGCAACTAAATTGAGTAAAATTAAAAAATGGATTGGGATTTGGGTGGTTGGCCTTGAAGGGTGCCTATGGAAACTAAAAGTATATTTACTCTCATCCGTACACTGTAACTCATATATTGTTGTACTTTGTACACATTCTGTGTCTATAATTTTTTTTACTCAAATGTTTGTTTTAAAAAAATATGTTATTATCCACGTGTTGAATACTGATTATCGAAAATTATCCATTTGATCATTTGATCTCTAAATTTATAACACAGTGGTTAGAGCCTAGAGAAGGGAGAGCTTAAACATGCATTATGTAGTTTGTATGGGTTCAAAGTTCATGACAAAGTGATACGGTGAACCTCAAAGTTCATGCTTTGAAAGATGATCGGGATATGGATAAGGTGAAGTCATTGTGTTTGAAGATGATAAGAGTAAGATGAAGCCGACAATTAATTACAACCTTCTTAGTTTACCACGGTCAAAATTATATATATACATCATATGTGGTGCGGTGACTCGATTATAAGATATTGTCAAACTGAATCAAAACCTTTAACACCTAATCACATTGAGTAATATTCGATCAAAATTTCTTAAATACTTAACGAGACCACAATTGTGCTAATCTTAGTCAATGTACGAAAATGAAGTATTCATAATTTAACTTGTTATTCTTAAAAACCAAAATTTTGTTTATTATTGTCTCGTTTTCTTGGCTTGAGCAATGCCGATCACGACTATGTTTTTGTCTTGTAGACAGTTTCAACATTCATTCCTATCATTGGAGTCATTCATGAGATATGCATTTCCCAACTAATTTTTTGTAATCTCGCATTAAACGGTTTAAGGGTTTATTGGGACCTGGCAATATTAAAAATTCTATCTACAACCCAAAATAATCGGGAAATATCTATTATCACAACATTAGGAAGAGAAAACTCCCCACACAAACATGCATATGAATTTTTGGCTAAGCATAAGAGTGATTTAATATCAACATACATTAGAAAGAACATACATACAAGAAAAAAATTTCAAATTCTTAGAAATAATTAGATGGTTAAGGGCGAAAATGATACTTTATATTTTCCATGTAATATAAACTCGACGATTCGCTTAATCATTGATTTAATAAATAAATAACTGAAAATTTGTTTGTCACAATACATAGGTGCTGTGTATGTCAAGATCTGTCGAGATTGAGCAATACATGAGCAGTCTGGATATTTATTTGTATAATCGAGAAATATCTACTCCTCCTATAAACACAGAGCAGAAAACTTCTCACACACATACCGGGTGAAACTTGAACCTTCGACCAACGGAGTATAGAAATGGAAGTACACATCACTTGAGGATAAATACGATTCTAATCATCGATAGAAGAAAAATGAAGTATAATATCTCATATATACGGCCCAACAAGGGTTGGACCCATAGGAAACTATATATACAGTAATGTGGCCCGTATTTAACTCTCTTAAAATGGAACCCGCCCGTTAATTTTCAACTCAATTACAACCGTTAACTAATTTCTTTTGATAATATGCTAATGTTCCCTTTTTGGCAACCATCATTGAATGTGTGCATGAAAAAGAGAAAAAGGTGAGGAACGTTAGGCACATTAAAGTTCACCGAGGTCTAAAAATGAATAGCAAAAGAAGATTGTGATATAAAAAGAGAGAAAGTAGCATGTTTTGCAAATGTTATTATGTGATCATGGGCTCCATTAGTGTAGAAACTCGATCTTGTTTTGGATTAGGATAGGTTGAGTAAATATAATAATTCTCTAAATATATGTCGAAACCTCGTGAGGATATTCATTACTCAAGTTTCAGCTTTAATTTCAGCACATTAAATATAGATTTCAAAATTGTTGTTTTCGAGAATGCAAACATATTTTATAGCGTTTGTTAAAGGTAGGTTTTTTTTTTTTTTTTTATAGAGAATACTTTTGCTCACCCCCTTCAAGGGAGGTAACCATTACCTCCCTCTTAAATGAATGACATGTGTCCATAGAGGGGTAAATTTTTAGACAATTTTACCCCTCCATAGACACATGTCATGTGTTTGGGAGGGGGGTAATACTTACCCCCCTTGAAAGGGGGGTGAGCAAAAATAGACTCGAATTAAAACCGTCTGTGATTCGAATTATATTTGAAAATAAGTAAAATAATTATTTAGATAAAAAGGTTAATGGTTAATTGGTTAGTTCTAAATTAATAATTATTTAAAAAGGTTAATGGTTACTTACATAAATTCGGATTTTTTTTTTAAGGAAAGGGGAAGATTCAAACCTATGGACCCGTGCTACAGATGTGGAGGGTTAAACCACCTGACCAATCTCATATTATCTAATTTAAAATCAATTTAGTTATCAAATAAAAATCCAACTTATAAAACCAAGTTGTTGTTTGGATGATTTCCTCAAATCCTCATGCAATGAAAACAGCACATAAATGGAAGTCCACCGTGTCGGCGATTGTAACTTGCGATGCTCAATTTAAAGAATGAATGTATTTGTGATTTTGTGAAGTATGGTTGGAATTTGGAAAATCCGCAGCAAACAGTTTTCAAAGTAATTGTCACGTGTTTATTCAACGAGACGCCAAGCATTTTAGCGAACCAAACACGTGTCTCGCCAATCCATTAATGGTCGGATAAGGACAAGTTGGTGAGACATGTCTTGATAAATTTGATATGTAACTTTCGACTCAAGTTGAAGTTTTGTCCACAAAATTACAAACCTACAACGGACCATTGAATTGGTTTTAGCTAAGAAGAAAAATCTTCAATACTTCGGTGCATACAATAGGGACTAAGATCAAATCATGTGATTTACGCAACATATTTGATTCAATATTGAAATTGTACCTATAAGTCCTAGGGAAATGAGGATGGATATAAGTTTTCCCGTTTTCCAACCCCTTCCCCCGCCCTCCTCCCATTTCCTTATTTTGGGAAAAATGGGGATGGGGGAGTTTGAAGGGAGGTATCCCTATCTCCATCCCTAGTTCCTCAATTCTTTTGTCTTCCCGTTTCCCCGTTTGACTATATATGACTAAAAATTACATATTAAAAAATAATAAAATCCCCAATGGCCCCTTGCCTTGGTGGTTGGAGTCTCCCAAGGGATACTCCACCACCAAGTTTCAAGCCTTGCCTTGGTATGCATATAATTTGTCCCACCTTGGCTATTAAATCTCAAGTGTGGGTGCCCTCTCCCGGTTCTATTGGGAGCAACTCTCTCTCCGTTGTGAGAGTTGTAATCCATTTGTACCCTCTCCCCGATAGTGGGAGTAGTATTCCGGACCATACTTGTAGAGTCTAATCTCGCCAGGTCCCGGCGGTTGTTGTAATTAAAAAAAAAAAAAAAACAAGAAAATCAATGGTTTATATCATGCAATACAAATACAAATAAAATCTATTACAAATTCAAATATAAACTAATCATATTACATAAGATCATAAAACTAATTTGAATGTGAAGTTAATAAAGTATTTATAGTTAAAGTTATATATATATATTTCAGGGAAAGTCCTCCCCCCATCCCCATCCCTATCTCCATTTAAGTTTGGGGATGATTTTCATCCCATCCCTCACCATTTCCTATTTAAGGATGATTTTTCCCCATTTTTCCCCCATATGGGGATATGGACGTGGTGATTCGGGAAAATATGTTCATCCCTAATTGAAACAGACTAAAATATCTCATCTTTTCTATTTCTCTCACTATTTTTCTATTTCTCTTCGACTTTTTTAATTCTCAGGTTCTTCCTCTAAAGATGTCATTTTTCTTAGAGAAAAATGTATTTATTATTTGTTGTTAAACTCTATGAATATTGTCTTCACTCTTGCAGTTGTATTTTGATTAATTTTGAAATTAGATTTTTAGGATTGTTCAAAATTTGTATTGATTAAAATTGAAAACTTATTTATTAAAAGGAAATTAAAATGCCAAATCTATTTTTATTGGCTTGGTTGAAAAAACAAATCTGAAAAAAAAAATTTTGATCTAAAAAGCACATGACAAAGTTGAGTTGAAATCGAAACTTAAATGAGTCTCGACTTAACAAGTACTGTATTGATTTTTTTTTTTTTTTTTCCATATATATTTTATCTTTCCTCTTCTTGTTTTAATTTGGTATGTTTGGTAGTGAGGAAAAGGGAGAGGAAAGAAATGGGTGGAGGGAAAGGATTTGGATCCTCTAATTTTTTTCCTGACCTTTTTAAAGCATGTGATTAGTTGTTGATAAAGTAGTTGTTAAAACCAATCACATCTTAACCACACAATCATTACAATGCTTATGTGTCATGAGATTAGGTGAGGTCAAGAAAAAGATCAGATCATAGAGGATCCAAATTCGAAGGGAAAAGGGAGAAGAAAATGGGGAAGTGTGTGTTTGGTATGGAGAGAAAAATTGAGGGAAAGAAAAAGTGGAAGGAAAATTTTGTGTGTGGGACCCACCATTTTTTATCGTCCCAAAAGTGGGAGGAAATGGGAGGGAAAGATGGGAAAGCTTTTGTGTTATTTAAAATTACAATTTTATCCATTTTTTTTTAATATATAAAATATAATATAAGGGTAAAATAGTAAAATTGATAAAATGATCTTTTCTTTCCTTCCTGTTTACCAAACAACTCGAGGGAAAATTATTTTTCTTTCCTTGCCTCATGTTTTCTATCTCTCAAAATCTTTCCATCCTTTCTATTTTCTTTCCTCCCTACCAAACATACCCTTAGTGTGTTTGGTAAGGATGAAAATGGAGAGGAAAGAAAAGGGTGGAGAGAAAAGGGAGAAAAAAATGGGGAAGTATATGTTTGGTATGGAGAGAAAAATGGAAGGAAGGGAAAAATGGGTGGAAATTTTTTTGGGTGGGACCCACTAATTTTAATCCTCCCAAAAGTAGGAGAAAAATGGAGAAAAGAGAGGGATTGGTTTTTGGTTTAATTGAAATTACAGATTTGCCCTTTTTTTAATCCTCATAATAAGAAAATAAAACAAGTAAATTTATTCAATTTGATATGTTGGCACATATTAAATATTAATTATATATATATATATATAATTTGGGATATGCTAACCCAAAGTGGGAGCAATGAAAATCATCCTATACATTTTGCTAATTTGTGACTCACATAACTTTTACCCAAAAAGATACCATAAAAAAAAAAAAAAAAAAAATCAAAATAGAAACATTAAAAAAAAAAAAAGTTATAGTTCAACTAGAAAAAGTAACTTTGTTTTTTTAAATAACTGGTAAACCATAATGTATTAATTTATATATATATATATGTTAAAAAATTTGAAGTCTTTTTGTAAAAATAAAAATAAAAAAAACGTTGGATTCAATATTATTTAAATTTTATTTATTTATTAAATATAAAAATATATAATATATAAACTATAATGTAAGGGTAAAATAGTAAAATTGATAAATAAGATTTTCCATCCTTTGTCTTTTCCTCAACAATACCAAACAAAGGAAATGAACTATTTACCAAACAGCTAAAGAGAAAATTATTTTTCTTTCTTTGCCTCATGTTTTCTATCTCTCCAAATTTTTCTATCCTTCCTATTTTCTTTCCTTTCTACCAAACGCACTCTAACACACACAACATTAGGTGTTAATCTTAGGTCATCTCCAACCCAACTCTAAAACGAAGCAAAAACCTAATTTGAAGCAAAAAAACACTGTCCAACCCAACTATAAATTTCTACGTCAAAATGGGTTGTTGAACGGTGTTACACCACAACGCTATTCATTTGACGCATAAAATACGTCTTTCTTTTATTTATTTTTTAAATCCATATAGTTTAGTTAAATCACACTTTTACCCTTATTCAATGAAATGTATTTCAACTGTATCCCTTTTTATGATTTAAAAGTTTTGTTTAATCACTATTTTACCCTTATTCAATCAAATTTATTCCAACTGTATCCATTTTTATTATTTAATGATTTTGTTTAATTTATATTTGTTTTAAATTAATTATTATTCATATTAACATTTATAATAAACTAAAATTAAGTATATAATACAAAAATTATACTGATGCAATATTTTAGTTAATTAAATTTAATTTCTTAATGTACCAATTTCATAATTTCTTAACTTATTGTAATATTATGTTAATCATGGGGTGAACTGTTAATTGTTGAGGAAAAAAAAAGGGAAAGAAATGAAATATGCAAGGGAATATTCTTTTTAATGTAACATTTGATGCAATGGATTGGTGATGGAAAAATATAAATAATGTGAAAGTTGCACTATTTTAATGCAAAAGTTGCACTAAATTGGATTTTTGGATTGGAAATGACCTTAAGTTAATAAGTCGGTATGAAACCCACAAAATGAAATTTAAAAGAGTACTTAAGAAAGAAAAAAAAAACTATTGATTGTTACCCTATCTCACCACCTTCTACTTATACGCGGTAGTGCACTAGTACACATCTCATTAAGTATGGAACTTCTCGTTACAAGGTAGATATAATGATACGGATAATGGTAGATATCCAACACTTTTGTCGATTATTTAGATCCAACTTGATGTGGCAATTGATATGACACTTCCATGTCTGTTGCCACATCACCATAGCATCACACTTTAACTTTTTATTTTTATTTTCATATTAAAGTATTAGATTTAAGGAATACAAATTATTATTATTTTTAATTCAACTCATTTGGTGTGATGATGTGGCAGCTAATAAGGAAATGTTATATCAGCCGCCACGTCAAGTTGGATATAAATTATAGACAAAAGTGTTGGATGTCTACCATTATCCATAATGATACATGTTTGAATCTTAGGGATGAGCATGGGGCCCATTGGGGCGGGGAGAGGACCCCCACCCCCAAACCCCATTTGGGGAAGTGGGGATGGGGGTGTTTGGGGGGTGGTTCCCTTGCCCCCACTCTCGTCCCCCATTTCTCCCATTTACAATCCTAATATTTTTCAATTTGAAATCCAAAATTTAGAATTTGTGATTCGAAATTCGATTATACCAATCGTTCGATTCACCCTATTTCAATATTCAATCCAATAAAGAATATAAAATATATTATTGATTTAATTTAATCCAAAATTAATACAAATAACGATAGTAATATAGTACTACACATAAATATATATTGGGAAATGGGTAGAGAGTAAATGAGTAAGAGTATCTCCAAGGGGCTCCCTAAATCCTCTCCTTAGCTAAAATATGGAGCCAATTTGGTTTTAGAGCACTCCAAGAGGCTCCCTAAATGTCTCCCTATTTTAGAGAGTCTCTTGGTGGCTCTCCAAATGTAGGGAGTTCCCTATCTTCTCCCTCTTATTTTTTTAATATTTATAAACTGATTTTGTTACTAAAAAGGTGATATCAATTTTGTATTATTATTTGTTTAAAGTTTGAAGGTTGTTATTAAATAAATTTATTTATATTTTAAATTTAAAAAGAATGAGCAAGTTGGAATTTAATTTGACCTTATACACATGATTGATTGCATTAACATCCAAAGGTCTAATACGGCGATATGTGGCGCTGTAAAACTCTATTATTATATATATACTAGATTGCATCCCACACGATGTGTGGGAATTATAAAATGTAATGCAACAATAATTTAATGATTTAACTTATTAGGCTAAAATATTTGATGCATTGGTGATGAAAAACAATCATAGGGTATTTCTCTAGATTTATTTCTTTGACATCTCCAACATAAAATTAATCAATAGTTAGGTCAAGCCTTCTCATGTGGTATGTTGAAACTCTATGATAATATATTATTCATCAAGTATTAAAAGAAAAATATATGATCTAATAATAGTAATAATTCTCATTAAATCTATAAAATCAACCATTAATTGAAAAAAAAAATGAAGAGTTGAAAAATATAAAACTGAAGGGTTAAATATATTTATTTAAAAAAAACTAATTAATGGTCAAGCCTTCTCATACCAACATGTGGCGTGTTAAGGCTCCAAAATAAGATAAAATAATTAATAGTATAGAAAAATCAAGAGTCAATTCCATAATTAATGGGATAATAAATATAATGAAGAGTCAATTCCATAACTAATGAGATAATTAATAGATTTGCTTAAGGAACCAAAAATAAAATAAAACAACTTACCAAATATTATATATATGTATTATATTTTATATATATATATATATATATATATATTATATAGTTAAATAATTAACAATACTTTTAAAAAAATTATTAATACGAATTTATGAGGATATGATATATTATATATAATAAAAATAATAATCATTTGGATATCAAATAGTACAACAAACATTTCCTTATCTAAATTCTATTCTCTCTCTAACAATTATCTCGATCTCTCTCTCAAATTCTATCTAATCTATATCTTTCTCTCTATTCTTTTTATCTTCTAATCTTCAACTATCTTCTTCAATTGTCAGAAACCTTCAAACCTACAAAATCAACCCAAAAACACATCAAAATTTTAATTAAAATTACTATGGGCATGACATTTTACTTCTTACACTTTTTAGTGGGTCGTTGCAGATTTTTGTTTTTATTTTTTTAATCTTGACCAACTCAAGACCACCATATGGATTATTTGGATTTTTAGCCAGATAGTTGTTGCTGTGGGCAACATAGGAAAGCTAGCACTCTCAGATTCATTAATAGCATCGAGAGTAGTGGTTGTAGTTGCCTTTAGACATGAAGAATAACTCTTTGAACCACCTGCTTTTGGCCTTTCGCCTTTTCATGGCCTTGTACATTTAAAAATGCCTGCCAATTAACAAACCCCAAAAATTGTTTATCCATTTCCATTCATCATAAGTTCATAACCATAACTAACCATAAAAAAATATATATATATCATATATGCCATGTATTACTGCCCATACAAAATTTGAAAGGCCTATCGATACACAATGTGTCACTAAATGACTTTTGAATTTCATCATTTACAAAGGCACAAAGCTGTAATTAATAATATATAACTCAATCAACCAAAACAGATAAAAAATAAATATATCAAGAATATGTTTCAAAAATTAATGTTCAAAAGAGACAAAATAAAAGACCTTAAGTAAACCTATAACGTTTCCATCCGTTAAACATATAAAATGTTTAATTTTTTGGCAATATAAACCTATAAACACAAATAAGAAAATAAACAAATAAGCAATTACATATTATTCCTCGTAGAAATAAATGAAGACTCACTTGAAGTCATTCACGCCTTTATAAGATTCTCCAAACACTAATCTCATCCTCCTTAAACATTTTAGAGAGAGCCTTCAACTTTGTGAAATCTGGTGGCAAATCACCCACCTTGATAGAACCTGAGTACCGGATCCCTTATCGAAATAAATTATAAAAACAAAGCAACCCAATTTCATATGTCATGAAAATAAAAAGGTTTTTTTTTTAATTTTATTTATTTATTATTTTTTTTTTCCAAACAATCTTCTCAACAACTAATTAAATCCAAACAAAAAACAAAAAACAAACAAATAACAAACGAATGAAACTGAACAAAGTATATAAGTCACCGTAGATGAACCGACTTTGATCATATAATCCACCGTTGTTTCTTGGAATATGCACAGTAAACATCTCACCCTCAACTTTCTTATACCTCATCATCTTCACCAAAATTAATATTGGATTCACCCACTAAGATAGATGGTTGATTGGCTTTTCTTCAAAATTTGAAATATATATATATATATATATATATATCAATGTCTATAAAAAAAAAAAAACATATGAATAGAATCTAAAATTATTCTTACATATGTATATTTAAATCACCCCAATCTGAGCACATGAACTTGGGACACATCCATTTTTGCTTCTTTAATCTTGGATTGATATTGCTTGGTACATTTTAGGAAAATGAATTACATAAGTATTTTTTTTTTTTTTTGAAAGGAAATTCATTAAGACAAAACATTACAAAAGAGAGGGGCAATCGCCCGAGACAAGACTCTGCACCGTAAGGGGGCAGTCTTCCAACCAAACAAACTCACCCTCAGAACCAAGAGCCAGCTTGGCGAGGTTATGAGCAACACAATTCGCTAACCTAGGGACAAAATAAATAGAAATAAAACAAGAATTCCTAAGCTCAAAAAGAATATCATGTAACACAATACCAATATCCGCGCATGGAATCACCCTCTCATTAATCATCTTCACAACTGATAACGCGTCCGATTCCAGCAAAGCCGGACATAAACCAGTTTCAATAGCCAGCCACAAACCCCTCAAAACAGTCGCAGCTTCAGCTGCTTGAGGCTGAAGAACTCCCTGAATGGACTGACACAGGCACACCATAACATGGCCTGAATTATTTCTGATCACTACTCCAATCCCCGTAACCTTTCTCCGACTATCCACCGCCGCATCCGAATTAATCTTGTAAGTGCCAATCGGAGGGGCCTTCCATCTCGGCACCACACGCTGAAGCACAGAAGTATTAATGCCCAACTCAAGAGAAGCACGATAATCTTGAATGAAACCGGTCGCCCAAACAATTATATCAGAATCGGCCAACACATCAATATTATGCACCACCTGATTTCTTATAAACCAGGCCCTCCACCAAACAATACACAAAAACTCAAAATACCCGACATCCACCTTGGCTCTACAAAACAACACAAAGTCAAAGAAAGACATTGAAGCAAAATCTTTAACATTACCCCCAACCAAACATCCACGTCTGATACGATGAAGACATGCACAGCACCAGAGCGCATGAACTGAAGTTTCCGCCTTCGAGGAGCACAACTTGCACCAGGGGTCAATCTTCATGCCATGAGAAATTAAATTAACCGATGTAGGAATCCAGTTATTGATAGCTTTCCACATAAATATCTTCACCTTTGGAGGGATGCGAAGCCTCCAAAGAAATTTCCACCAGGAAATAGACGAGCTCAACCCAGACCCACCAGACCGAGACTCCACATCTCTGGCTAGCCAATAACCACTACGAACCGAGTAACTTCCCGAAATATCATAGTGCCAAAGGAGACTATCCTCCAACAGAAAACTACTTGAAGGCAGTCCTAAAATTGCATCAGCCTCCTCCTCAGAAAAAGAATTTCTCACCAATGCACTATTCCAGGAGCCATCCGCCAACTTAAAAAAATCAACACAAATGTTATCATTCAAGACCGGAGGCGAGGAAATTTTGAAAGTCGAAACTCAAGGGATCCATCTATCTTTATATACCCTAACAGTCTTCCCACACCCCACTCTCCACCTCGAACCTTTAGAAACCAACTCCCTACCCCAAACCAAACTTTTCTAGAGGAAAGAACCAGACTTACAATTTTTTTGCGTCCAAGAATGAAGTCTCTGAAAAGTAACACCCCTTAAGCACCTGAGACACCAACGAATTAGGATTATTGATAATATGCCAACATTGCTTTGCAATCATAGCCTTATTAAAATCCCCCAAATCCCTAAAACCAAGCCCCCCCCTCCCACTTCGCCTTACAAAGAGTCTCCTAAGAACACCAATGCATCTTACGCTTAGGGCCGTTCTCCCCCCCCCCCCCCCCCCCCCCCCCCCCAAAAAAAAATTTAGCACAGAGACTATGAAGATCAGAAATTAGAGCCTTTGGGAGACGAAAGAGATTCATCGAATAGAGGCTATTGACATTCTTTTTTTCATTTAAAGTTGGGTTTTATTGTGAGATAATATTGATGAACCCTGTGTGTCATAAATATTCTTAACTCTATTTGTGTGTATTGTCAAATGAGTGCCATATATCTTGTAACCGCATGAATTTATTAAATCCCACTTGGCTCTTGCCTTGGAAAAATAAATGTAATAAAATAATTTAAAAGGTTTTAACTTTTCATATCCTGCAAAGAATAATAAGTTTTTTTTTTTGTTTTTTTGTTTTAAAATCATAATGACATTGAATACCTCATAACTCCTAGAGATAATAACAATCATTATAACCGACGGTGATTTAATTAAAATAAAATTCATTTATAATTAATTTGTTTTTTTTATATATAAATTTATAATTAAAGATTTTGAATTAAATGTAAATATATAATTTAGTATCGAAGCTCCCTCACGACAACACGTGGCGCTGTGAGGGTTAGCTTTTATATATTTATATATTACATAGATATAGATTTATCATGTATTATATAGATTAATGGTTAAAGTTCTATATTGATAATAATAATAATAATAATAATAATAATAATAATAATAGGAAATCCGTTCAAAAAATAATAATACGAAAAGAATGGTTAAAGCTTAGATTCCTTGTATTATTATTATACCTATTTAATAATAATAATAATAATATTAAAAGAAATGAATAGCAAATATAGAAATGAATATATAGAATTTAATTTCAAATCTCTCACACGATGACACATGTCGCCTTTGGGTTTCATTTTACTATATTATATAGATATATATATATGATTTATTTATATTTTAAATTTAAAAAATATTAAAATATTAATGACTAGCTATAATAGAGAGTATGGTTGGAGTGACCTCATGAGAAGTTGCTAGTTAAAATAACTAAAATTTAATAAAAATTTAAGAAGCATGATTGGAAATACTCTTATAGATTTAATTTTTTTTTTTTTTAAGAAAATAAAAGTAAAAATATATAAATATATACAGAGAAATGGGGGAAATGGGACCCCAACCCTATTAAGAGAAATCGGAGAATATGGAAATGGGGGTGGGGGTAAAAGTTGCCCCCAAAAGGGATGGGGGACATGGGAAAATGCGAATGCCAATCTCCATGTTTGATCTCGATAGCTCTCGATTAGTCGATTATCCTAATACAATTGTTTTGTACCAAAATTTATTTACTTAATTTATTTAAATTTTTTTTTCCGCGTAATGTAGTAGTTTCAATTCTTAAATCATAATAATTGAAAAAGAAAAAAGAAATCAAATCTTATCAACAAAGAAAAAACAGAAAAGAAAATATCACAGCACCGCACCGGCCTAGGCCAGCGCTGCGCTGTGCTGTGCACTGCGTGAAGCGGAAATAAGTGTGCGAAATTACGCACATGGCTCACGTTAGCGTCCAGGACCCATGTCGCCGCGTGAGGTACACAGTAAAAATTGTAAAATCCGCAGCCGCACGCGGGTCCACACAAAATAAAAGTTACCTACTACCACATCGAAAAATTTGGAAATGGATAGGACCACGTCGCCAACATAGAATAATCAACCTGCGGCGCATGTTAGCCCTTTTCTAGCCAATTTCAAGCGTCTCGGCAACCTCCCCCGCAAAATTCCACATTATTTTTTCCATTCGAGAAAAAGCACGGAAGAGAGAAAGAGAGAAGAAGATTGGGCAGTTCTTCTCTGTTTCGCTCCCACACTCTGCAGTTAAGTAACGTCCGCCTTTGTTCTTTCTTTTTCTTTCACATTTTTCACATCAATTACATGTACAAATATTCTCTTATTTATTTATAAAGTAAAATGTAACTGTCGTTTTTGTTTCTCTTCTCTGCTTGATTTTCTTGCAATGGATGTTGAAGTAGTAGTTTTTTTTTTTTTAATATATATATTTATATATGTATAGTTATGTTTAATTAATTTTGTCATTTAATGGTTTATCATGCATAATTATGATTTAAACTGTGATTTATAATCATGGATCTTTTGTGTTTACCAGCTCTGGTTGAATTTTATTTTCCCTCTTTGTCCTGTACATGTTATAAGTTAATTTCCATCATTTTTCTTTTCGGATTTTATCTGATAACAAGCCATTAGAGAGGTAACTGTGAAGATTTGTGTTGTATCACTGTTTTATTGTTAGTACAATCAAACAAAATCAAATTAACTAAGTCTCGAATGATAATTTAGCTGAAATAACTTGGATTCTTGGTTTTAAAGGAATTGCAGTGAGAAATGGGAACCCTCAAAGTCTCTATTTTGATGTTTTCTGACTTCTCTTTTTTGTTCTTTTTATGTTTTTCTTTTTGTTTGAATGAATCTGATAGATAGCACATGTATTTTCGAAGCTGTGTGCTCTAATTGAAAATTTGTATGAATCATCTAAGTTAATAGCACAAAATTTTGTTCGTTTTATTAATATATAAAAAAAGAACTTTGACAGGTGCCTACTTGTTCCGTAATCTGAATCCTATTCGATATCTTCACAGATTTTACTTTAATATTCCTGGTTTCAAATCAAAGCAAAAGCTAGATTGAAGTGCGTTATGATATTCTGCCGCTAGCAGTATCTGCATTCCCTTGCAACGATGACTGGTGCCAGTTCTATTCAATTATCTCAAGATGTAAAAATTTATAACAATCTTGGGCACAGAAATATTTATACAGTATGTATATTTTTTTTTAATGTAAATATTCTGCTCTTGCATAATATATATATATATATATATATTCTTTTCCCAAGTCTCCAGTGCTGAACTGTCTTTCATTTTTCCCCTTGTTTTCCTTCTTTTAACAGGGTGTAATAGGAAAAGATCGATTGCATATGGTTCACACCAGTCTTTCATCACATGCTATGGTATGATTTTTCATGAATAAAGAATTTTATCCATTTCATCAATTGCTCTTTTCTGTACTTCTCATTTGTTTGAGTCATTGTCATCGAAATTAGTTATTGTTTCTGTGCCATGCTTTTTTCTCTCTAGTTTGACCTTCAGATGTCTGCACTTCATTTTCTTTGTGCAAAGGTCTGCTGTTGTTTGGCTTATGATGCTTGCATGCGCCTCTTTGTATGGGTGCGTATTATCAATTGATAGATTCTGAATCCTCTGAAATTTCTATTTGTCGTGTCTTCAGCGACAGGATGCTTGGAGTCTTCATCTTTTAAGTGGTTTATGTGGGCCGTTGAATCCTGTATCTTCCAGGGGCAACGTTTTTGTCTGCCGATCTGTTTTAGTGCCAGGTGGAGGAAATGCATTGCCTGTTCTGAAATCTGCTGGTGTGGTCTTGAAAAAGTATATCTATTTTCCATTTTTGTACACTTGTTAGATTTTTTCTTTTCATGGTTGCACTCAATATTGTAATAAGATATATTTTGAATCCTGGATCAATGACAAATCTCCCACATACCTTAGAGGTAAATTATTCAGTTTGCCTAACTAATTACACAAGTGCCTGCTTCTATATGGCTTAGGCCCTCGATCTTCTGGGCAAAGGACCTACAGTTGTGTTGCTTGGGGATTCTTGGTTACTTACTGTTTTCCTACTTAAATTCAATATTGAATTTATAATCTCATATCCCTTGCCACCTGCATTCATTAATGTTTCGAAATCACAGCTGTTAAGTTGTGTCAAATATGGTAATTTTGCTTTTCTTTTTCTGTTCTAGGTCTGATGTTGTACTATTTCTTCTAGAATTTTAGTGCCTTGGATTCTAAGGTTTAAGCCTGATGTATTGTCTGTTTTGAAGAATGTGTTAAACTCTACTTAACAGCTAGTGGGAAAAATGTACCTTTAATAACTCTAATCTTCAAATAAGCTACCCCATCCCCATAATACCCTTTTAATTCTTTGGGAAGGACTTTAGTAACTGTTATCATATAGCCAATCAATTTTATGCTTCATTTTTTCTTCTAACGATAGAGGTAACTCCTTTTATATATAAGTTATAACTGTTTGATCCCATAAAAAACAAAGTCTTTATTCTTTCTCTCACTATATAAACACATGCACGTGTATTTGTTAGAGAACCCACGTGCCACGGGTGAAGCTAAAGAAGACGGGATGAATCCCACACTAAAAAGATAAAAAGCAAGAGAAGAGTATATATACTAATGAATACCATAACCCAAAAGAATAGTCTATCAGGTTGTAAGGTTATTCACCGATATATATACCGCTTCTCATAAACACAAAAAATACAACAATTATACAAATTTAACAATATTATTACTTGAACATGTTTGCATGAGCACGTGCTCTTACACATATATGCCGTTGTATATGTGTATATGTCTGTTGGTACATATAAGTACATTTATACATGCATAAATCTTAGTTTTCTGTTAGTTTTAAAATCTATTAGGTGGTGGTAGTCTTATTCCTTTTATTTTTCTTCACTGCGGCTTTATATATTTTGTCCTCCATACCAGTGATTATAATCAGAGAGTTTCACTTTTACTTGTCAGGTCATATGATGCCTTATGTGGAAATCCCCTTGTATTTCGGTTGATACCAGCAGTTGGCATTATTGCTTTTGCTTCATGGGGTCTGGCGCCACTCATGCGTATGGGCAGGGTTATATTTCTGAATGTATTAGTCTATTATCCTTCAGCACTTCTGCTTCCTTTTCCGTTCTTGTTTTGCTGAATTATTTAATCAGCTGCTTCATTCTTCTATCACAATTTTGTGCAGAAAACTGATAGTAATTGGAAGAAAAGTAGTACTCATTATGTTTTAACCTCTTATCTTCAACCGTTGCTGCTATGGACTGGAGCAACACTGATCTGCAGGTGTACTTCTGCATTGTGAAGAATTAGAGTTCCATGATATTTTCTTTTCAAGGCATTGTATCATTACTGACTTTACAGTTTATTTCAGAGCATTAGACCCAGTAGTTTTACCTTCAGAAGCAAGCCAGGCTATCAAGCAACGTCTTTTGAATTTTGTTCGATCATTATCAACAGTGCTGGCGTTTGCCTACTGTTTATCAAGGTGAATGTGATTGCTATGAAAGTTGGTGGTTACATTATTAATCTGTTAAATTGTAGTGTTGATAAAAAAAATATTGTGATTGTTATTGATGGAATATGCAAAAAAATTTCAATGGAAATATTTAACAAGTTGCTTTATTGCAACTCTTAAAATTAACACTAATCTAGTTATAGTGTTTTAATGAGTTAGAATTGACACCATTGTACAGCCACTTGACCTGAAGTTTGTCAGTCTGATGGGTTTTTATTAATCTAGTGTGCATTTTTTTTTAAGTTTTAAACATTTTCATCTGTTTCCAAGATGTACTATTTACTCTTTTGTTTTCTTGCTGGCCTAAATTTACATGATGGTGTTTCGTTGTTTTCTCTGAACTTTTAATTGATCAGTTATTATTACAATATTATACTCTAATCTGTTATTAATTGATTTATTTCCTTTTAATTCATTGGGGTTCAATTTATTGGTTGTCTAGTTAGTTTTAATGTCCAGCTTGGTGTAAGTGGGATTGAACAATGCTTGTAATAATCAGTTAATCACCATATGTTTACCTTTGCAGCTTGATCCAACAGGCACGAAAATTCTTTATGGAGACAAAAGATTCTGATTCCGGTGATACAAGAAATGTAAGCTTCTACTACAACATGATGAAGCTTTCACCAATTGCTTATCATGTTTTTTTTCACTTCATACATGATAATTTTCTGCATAAATATGGATTCTATCAAAAATCCTGTTAAGATATCTATCTTAGATAGTTAGATTATGCTGCGCAAATTCATGGCCAGTGCTTGCACATTATTTCATTTTATTCTTTTTTGAAGTTAAACATTACTGCATGTGTACATCAGATAAAGGGCTTAAAAATTACGTTAGTGTGACAAATTTAGTAAGTTGGTTCTTTTCTTGTGGCTTGAAGGACTTAAAGTTGACCTATCTGATAGAGTGCAACCAATAAAACTCATTTTAGAAAGTTCTTTATTGCCTTGGCAGATGGGCTTCGATTTTGCTGGGAAAGCTGTTTATTCTGCAGTATGGGTTGCTGCGGTATCATTGTTTATGGAGTTGCTTGGTTTTTCTACCCAAAAGTGGGTAACTGCTGGAGGTCTTGGTACTGTGTTGCTCACCCTTGCTGGTCGGGAGGTAAACCCAATTTTGTTTTTGTAGAATTTAGTTGAAAGTGCTGCAAGTTCTTGTCTATATCATGCTCTAGATTGCCTTTGAAACGACCTTCAGCATTTAGTAGAGTGAACTATCCTTGACCTTTTGTTCACTAGGTGATCTTCCATTTTCTTGATTTGATCTATTTGATGTATCAGATATTTACAAATTTCCTTTCAAGTATAATGATCCATGCAACACGGCCATTTGTTGTGAATGAATGGATCCAAACAAAGATTGAAGGCTATGAAGTTTCTGGCACTGTTGAGGTTTGTGTTACTTTCTGCTGTCAATACCTAGGAAAAGGATGTTTATATAGGAAAGGAGAAGAAAAAATGTATATCCTTCATTTGTTTGCCTCCATCTTGACATAAATGGAAATTTATAGCTTTTATTTGGACCAAAGTTTCTGGATTTCCTTTTCCATAATTAATATCATATATTGTTTCAGCATGTTGGGTGGTGGTCACCTACAATTATAAGAGGAGATGATCGTGAAGCAGTTCACATTCCAAACCACAAGTTCACTGTAAATGTGGTAAGGAATCTTAGCCAGAAGAGTCATTGGCGCATCAAGACCCACCTTGCCATCAGTCACTTGGATGTTCATAAAATAAATGTGAGAAGCATATTTAGTTTACTTTTATGGTGCGGAACTTTCTGCACAATGAGACTCAGATCATCCCTTTTCTGTCTGTAGAATATCGTAGCTGATATGCGCAAAGTTTTGGCCAAAAATCCTCAAGTAGAGCAGCAGAGATTGCACAGAAGGGTTTTCCTGGAACTTATCAACCCAGAAAGCCAGGCTCTTATGGTAAAGCTTTCATCTTTTCAAGTTTGCTTTTGGATTTAATTGATAATAACTCTACATTTCTGTTATCTGATGTTTAAAATTTCTATTCAATGTTATGAAATTGTGGCCTCGTTTGGAGTACCATATTTGGAGACGGATTGGATACAAACACTGGATTTGTGTGAATCCAGTGTTTGGTGCATGGTAGGGACCAGTTACAACCAATCCCTATAGTAACCACGTAACCCATGTTTGTGGGTTATGATTGATTTTTTTTTTTAGTTTGATTTTAAAATAAACATTAAAAATATAATAATTTATAAAACTTAATTCAAAAAATATTAACAATGTTATTTTATTTAAAAATAATATAAATATTTTTTTAGAAGTAATTATAATTATTTTTTTTTCAAAATGTTTTTTTTTAATAATTTTGTTTAATTTAATCCAATCTTATCAAATTCATTTCCAGTCCAATCCCACAGTGTACCAAACATATGTCAATATCATATCCAATCCAATCCAATCTCATTCAATCCAATCCAACACAATTCAATCTAATCCAATATGGCAAACCGAACTAGGCCTGAATGTAGCAAGATGACTCTTAGAAAGATTATCTCATACATATATATATATATATAATAAAGATGCTTGAAGATTATTCTTATGTGTGTTGTGACTTGTGTGGTATCAAATTCATTAACTTCTTGGTGAATCGAGCTTCTGAAGCTCAATCCTGATTCCAAAACTTGTGATTGACCATTCTGCCATTTCTCTGGTTTTTTTTCTTTCTAATTTTTCTAATTTTTTTTTTTCTTGTTTTATTTTTCTCATCTATGTAATTAGAAAATGAGATATTTACCTAAGACTATAGTGGCTGCTTTGTCATTTTTTTTCCCTTTTCTTGCTAGTGGTAATGATTAGTTTTCTTTCCTTTTCAAATGTTAACATCTATGTATTGGTCCAATTGTTACAGATTCTGGTATCTTGCTTTGTGAAAACCTCACATTTTGAAGAATACCTCTGTGTGAAGGTAAGCTATACTTTTCTACCCTACTATCCTATTGATATCAATGCTTATGGGAACATGATCAATATTTCGTTAGTGGGCAGCCATTCTTTGCATGAAATTAATTGAATCTAAGATTGTTCCTGTGTCTTCCATCCCATTTACCCTATGACCAATTTGTAGACAATATTGAAGAGTCAAGTTGATGCTTTGTGCAATGACAAGGTCATTATAAAGCAAAATCATACTGAATTCAAAAGTATGTAGTCGTCCAGGATCCTAGAGAGTGTTAATGTCTGGAATGGCTTTCGCCCGTTGGATCAATCCAACAGACAAAAGCCAGTCAGTCAAGAACATTTTTAAAGAAACTGCTCTCACAGCCGGTGATGTCAGACTGCAAAAGACAAAAAAATAAAATTCTCTCTTTCTCAATCATGCTTTCTCTCTTCTCTTGTCTCTCTCTTCCCTCAAACATTCCATCTCCATTTCCAGAACATTTACACAGAAGCTTTCCTTCAAAATGTTTTATTTCCGGACATTAAACACTCCCTACAGGATCCCTTACCAGAACATTTTTGTAAATATGACATAATTTTACAAGTTTTAAAGATGGGTCTTCCATTCCTCTCTGCTCCCTGTGCTTGGTAGTTATATCCTCTTTATGTGGGTTGCCTCTGGGATTCATAAAGATGTAGGTCAGTTTGTGGGGGTTTGACTCTGTCTGCTACACTTGAAGGGTTTTAAACAAAGCTCTTAGCTTGATGATAATTTGTTGTGGCAGTTCTTTTTGTATATGACTAAATTATCTTGCAAGTGTGTTCAGCTCATTTAAAATTTTATCAATGCAATAAAACAGGAAGCAATACTTTTGGATCTTCTCAGAGTTATCAGCCATCATCGGGCCCGGCTGGCTACTCCCATTCGCACAGTACAGAAAATTTACAGTGAGGCCGAGTTAGAGAACATACCTTATGCTGACACCATTTTTACTAGTTCTAGAGCAGCAGCTAACAGTCATTTTCTGCTCATTGAACCTTCCTATAAAATCAAAGGCGAGGAAAAAGTTAAATCCACGGCTAGTCCGGTACAAAGTGAAGAAAAAGATACAAAGGTTGAAGCAACCTTAACATCTGACTTCAAGGCAAATTCCAAGGATGGATCAATGCCTATTGCCTCCAATCCCATCACGAAGTCTGAAAGTGGGAATTCAGTGCCAGATAATTTAGTTAAAAACACCAATGAAGAACAGCCAAATGAAACCACTGGAGACGCACAGAAAAAGGCAGGGAAGCAAAATTCTGAAGACATAAATCGAGGGGTGATGTCTGAGAAGTCTCCTCTTTCTAACCCAGAATCGAACACTGAAAAAACTGATATTCATTCCGTCATATCACAACAGGCAACAAAACAAGATGTTGAAAGGTCGGTTGCATCGCAATCCATAACCAGGCCTCCCTTGGAAGAGAACATTGTTCTTGGTGTTGCTCTAGAGGGCTCAAAAAGGACACTTCCTATCGAGGAAGAAGAAATAGCACCTGCAGAGACTAAGGAATTGGCCAGTAGCCGGAATGGCAAGGAGAAGAAAGATGGTCAGCTGCCGGCGGTTCCTGGTGGCAGTTCTTCAAGTGATTAGTAGGATATAGAGAGTGGTGAAAACGCTGATGCTGTAATTTATGATGTCTGTTGATAATGTGCTGAAATGCATGCAGCTGTGTTTTTAAAGCTGGCATGCTGCAGTATAGACATACATTAGTTGACTGTTTGTAAATAGTTGTTGAATTGAAAATTTGTGCCAATAGATGTTATCTCTACTGTGATTGATGCATCGATTATTTCTAAATTACAAGTCACCAAATTCTGGTCATTCTCTGAATTGTCTTCCCTTCGTGACTTGTATCAAAATATTTTTGCGACTAAATATTTTGCTTTGGTAGGAGGGAAGGAGAGTATGAGGGATAGAGAGTAGGAGGGATAGAGAGGATAACATCTATCTTTTATGTTGTTTTGCATTGAAAAGTGGGTTGAATGGATAGATTGATATTTAATTTGTAAAATTACTATATTACCCTTAAAAAAATTGGAGGGCATTATAGTCAGTCTCCTCTAATCCTCTCACCCTCCTTTTTCATCCGCCCATCATTGGACGGATTCATTTTGGTGGGCCCGGATGGATCATCTCTCCCTACTCTTCTCCTCTCCTCTCTTTTATCTCTCCAACCAAACAAGGGATTGAAGCTCTCCTTCCAACCCTCTCCCTCCCTCCATCTCTCCCTCTTACCAAATACAGCGTTAGTGTTATGCTTTCTATTTTCTCCGTGTATACCTAAATATGAGAAACCTCGAGTACCTATTACTTGTTGGTAGATTGTGAAGGGGCTGATTAGCTTTTGCCATCCTCATCGAGTCTTTAACAATACACGATACACATGCTTGTTGTCAATTAATGCAAAACTGTTGAACTAATCTTGCATTCAAATATATCAACCAAAAACAGAGATATCTGTGTGACAAAGAGAATGATATACTACAAAATTGTTGACAATATACGAACTCAGAAGAAACTAGTAGAACTGCATATTGCATTTACCAAAAGTCGAATTACAACCTCTTGAACAGCTTCAATTAAGCTTGACACATGCAATCGGGAGCAGGATATGTATATATGGATTGTTTTGGCTTTCTTAGCCTTATCAGCCCTTGCCTATTTTTATGCCCATCGAGAACTGCTTGCTGGAAATTTGACCACTCCATGCTCTTGTTTAGGAAGACCTTGCCGAGCAGTGCCATATTTGGTCTTATCGTCTTCAAATTCAAGTAAGCTCGATGTCCAACCTGATGAGATAATCACAAGTACATGATTCACTGAATTGCTTGATGGATCGTACCACAAAAATGGTCTTACCCATAACACAGGTCTGACGATTCTAATAAAACGGATTATGTTGTTATCCAGAATAAGTAAAAAGAATTTAAGGAAAAAAAAAAAAAAAAAAAAAAACTTTACCAGAGCATTGTGCATGTTTCCTGGAGAAGCTGAGATGAATATGTCACTCTGCATGCTCACATAATAGTCAACTGCAGACAATAAAGAAGCCTTGCCTTCAACCATGGCCAATTCCTCTGCAGAGGCAATGCTCTTCTTATCTTCCAGTAATGGAAACAACTTTTGTAAAGTTATGATTCTAGCTTTTCCACCATAAACCTGAAATGAACATGGTTCTTCCAAATCTTAAACTCTTCATCATAACAAAATTCTAATGTGACTGAGAAGGCATATAACAGATCACATGACCAAGCCTAAACAAATATACAGAACTTCTAATCTCAGTTGAGAAGATAAAAGAAAACCTTGTGTGAAGCAAGATAGAGGCGAGTGCCATTGTTGAAGCCCAAAGCCGCTAATAGCAATCCAATCTCTTCTGGAGTCAACGGGCAACGGCCCTGATTCCTTAACTCCTCATCAGTAAATTGAGAGTTCAAGACCCTTCCTTGCCATAGAACTTGCCGATATTTTGCTAGAGCCAGTTTTTCAGCTTTACCCCCACCAAAGTCACAGGCCGAGTGAGCGGCCATATCCTATACAAGGTTAGGTTAGAGAGAACATATAGATTTACTCAAAAAGATTATTAAAAAAAAAACAATAAAATGAACTCAAAATGATTTAAGTTACAGCCAATAATAAATAACCGAGAGGTTCTCATAACGGAAAATCACATGTCAAGATTCTTTTACACTAATAGGGAAATTACAACACATCAAAAGATTCTATGGTTGATGTTTGGTTTGGGCATGCATATTGGATGGCTATCATTAATACTCCACCATTATTAAGTTTTATTACATGAGTTTGTATAGAGTTATCACACAAACTTTAATATGCGTCAAGTTGACCAATCGATTAGTATGTCATGATTTTTAGTATTTACAGCCCATGGAAAGACATTTTAAATTCTCAAAAACAATCTAGGGACACATTTTTCCATACGTTGGGATAGACAAGAGTTATTCAAAACTTAAAGAAAACATATGTATACATGTCAAATATCATTTCAATCACTTGGAAGATCAAGGTTCATACTTTATCAAAGCGAAGATGCAACACAACAAACTTTCCAGCTACTGCTCTATCAGTATCATCCATTCTCTTGCGAAGGAATTCACTGTCTGAAGCTTTTAGCTTGCCAGGAGAATGGCGGAGGCGATGAACAATGGTATCCCCCAACGCCTTGATATGAGGAACAAAAACTAATGCTTGAAAGTTGACTTTACAACGTAGGCGTTGGATATCCGTTGGTAAGTTGTCAAAGGCCAAACGATGAGAGAACGGAGCAATCGCAGCAATTCCATAACTGCATAGATAAAACTATTACTTATCATGATAATGTTTTTTTTTTAAGAAAAAGTAGTAGACACAGGATAATTCTTAATAAAGCCTACCTGAACATGAGCAGATCTAGACTGAAAATCATATGGATATATTACAGAAGGAAAAACTCTTGCTTAAATACATATTGGAAGCTATCTATCAAAGTCTAGAAATTAAATGCTAAACTGCAACGGTTTTTCAGAAAACTGGTGGTATTCATGGATAAACTATAGTGACTTGTTTGAACAACAAAATTTCACAGAACCACGTTCCTAAACCAAAATCCAGTATACAAGTTTAGCCTTTTCGATATAAATGGAAGAAATGCAATGACATGCTAAGTTAAGATCTCAAGCAGCATGCATCTGTAAATCTCAAACAAATAAGGACTGAACATAGCTCACTCACCTATGCAATACAGGCAGGACATTTTCCAGATACCAGTTAGCTGAAGCATGGACAGGTGCCGTTTTAATTCTAGTAGCTCGTATACCAGTAGCATAATACTCCCGAGAGCTCCAAGAATATTCACTAGGCACCTCTTTAACTATAGAAATTTCATCGCGCAAGGTAAAAATAAAGTGATCCAAATCAAATATATCTGTGAAGGAGCTGCAGAAGCAAATATAACTTTTACATTAATGGCTCCTTTTAAGGAAGAAATATAGAAAGTAAGATGGATTAATAGCTTACTCATTGAGTACCTTGAATCTTGCCAAACTGGATTTACTTCAAGATGTGGGATCACCAGGATTGCATTCAATATTTTGGCAACAGCAACTGCATCGCATATCTTCGTAGTAAGCAAAAAAAGGAAGTTAAGAACACACTCTTATTATAACGAAACTAGAATATCATTCAGATAAAAAGATTTAAACTATTTATGGGAATGCAATTGCATGACTCTCCACAGAAAACATTCTTCTTCATAAACTAATTATTACCCCCATCCTTTGCTGATTTAATCCACCATCAAGAAATACTTGGATGTAACCTTGAGGGATCTTCGGCATAGCTGCAAGAAGCACTTCCACATTAATACAAAAACAGTCCATATTATGCTAAGAAAGAGTAAGGATCAATTACAATAATCCAATACTTATCATTACGGCATTGCTCAATAACTTAACACAGTTAATTTTTGGTCAATTCGACCGCTGGATTAAATACTTTCCTAATATCATTACACTGATCAGAAACTCAAAACTATTTGATCCATCAACAAACATTTTCTTACACGGATGAAGCATCAGTTTCAAGCACTTTCAAGAGGAAAAAAAAAAACTCTGATTAAATTTGAAATCTTTATAAAATGAATATTATTATAAAATGTAGATTCCACAAAAGTTATTAAAGAGTATGATATACAAAAATTAACAGCAATTAAGACTTACAAGGGGTCTTTGTAATCTGAACACAAGATTTCCATCCTTGGATGGCCAATGGAGACCAGAGGTCATATTGTTGTTTAATTGACTGAAAATTTATACAACCAAAAAAAAATTAAATCATAACATGCATCAAACAACTCTAAAAAAGAAAAACTTGACACTTGAAGTGATATAATATTAATAATAAAAAAAAAAATCACCAAAAATGAACTACTTACAATTTGTCTATGTAGAGCACCCATTATAAGAGGCAAATGCCTTGGTTTTGGAGCATTCCACTCCTACATTTGCAACAACTCAATCACAAAACAAATCATTAACATATAAACATCATAAAATAAAAAATTAAGAAAATTGAAGAATCGAGAGAGAGCTGGAAATGAAATAGTTAGAAGACGTACGGAGAACATTGAAGGAGAGGCGCGACCCAATGGGCCGAAACGATTTGGGAAGAAAAACGGTAAGAGAAGAAGAAAAAGAGCAGCAAAAGCCATTCTCTGATGATAATTGTAGTGGAGATGATGGTTCATGGTTGTGGTTGGGTTGGCAGATTTGATGCAAAATCTGTAACCCTAAATTCATCAGATTTATCAGTAAATTGGAAGATTTATTAGATGTTGGAAGTTGGGAAAAATGGTGATGAAAAAGTGAAGGTGACGATTGTACAAAAATGGAGGTTGTCCTTCTTCCATTTTTCTTCTCTTCTCTTCTCACTCAACTTTCATGCTTTGTTGGTTGGTGTTGTTTGTACGGAAGAAGCAACTGCGATAAGACGTGAGCTTCTTGCCTCACTTTGGAATTTCTGTGTCCGAATCTAACGGCCTAGATTTAATCATTTTAGATCTCGTCATTAGAGTTTTTAATAGAAAGTTTTCATTAAATGAGTATTTTTATGTTGAGACTTGAGAGTTGAGACCATACATAAATGCTACACTGCATTGTATTGGATTAAATAATACCATTTTTTTTTTTTTTTTTAAGAAATGCTAGACGTCTCAAATTTCTTTCCCAAATTATGTGGCACGTGAGATGTAAGCATCACATCAGTCACCACATAATCTCAAAATTTATAAGATGTTTACACCTCACGTGCCACATTATTTGGGATAGAATTTGGAACTTCTAGCATTACTCTCACGTGCTACATCATTTGTGATAGAATTTGAGACGTCTGGCATTACTCTTTTTTTTAAATACCATTTGCGGGCTCTAATCTCCTGATTTTTTTATTATTATTTTAATATTTTATTAATATGAAATACCAAAATCAACCTTTGTAATCTCCACTAATTTCGTATCCACATTAATGAATTATGGATTCCAATTGAGTGCCCTTAATTAAAAACAAATATTATCTTCATTTTAGTTATTAATCATTGCTAATGTTTATAAATTATAAGGAGTTTTTTTTTATTAATGAAATATCAATTTATATTGTAAAAATCTGAGATCAACCAAAAAGTTCGACTTTGTATCTTTATTTCATTTAAATTTCACCCCAACTCCCAAATTTTTACCTCAAAAAAAAATTATAAAATAAATTTCCCAACATATATATATATTAAAAAAAATACTCGTGAATCCAATGACATTAATAGTAGTCTACTAGTGCATTTACCAATTAGATCCTATGATCTGAATTTGCAAACCTGAACAAATTACAATCTAAAACTAGTGGTGTTAAAAATAGCTAACCATTAAACACAGATTACCAAAAAAAAAAAAAATCAATTATAATAGTGAAAACATTTAAATGGGATCAGAAAGGCAGTAAAAATAATTAATAAACCACAGAGTTGCAGAACCTTTTACTAATAGAGATTTGCAGTCCACACACACCATGGCACATCTAATTTTTTTCTTTGTTACGCAGAACTTTACTGATTTTTAATTTAACTAAGATAATATAACAACTGCATCTAAACAATTTTCCTAGTAGTAGCTTATCCTCGCACTAAACACAGTCAACAAACCCATGGACAATATTCACAGCATGGCAATGACACATTGAATACCTCGTCAGATCCCAATTCACTGAATGTAAATCCATCCACACTCCTTACAATTGGCCATCCTTCGACTAGCTTTCCGCGAGTCCTTCCCCTTCGGAGGGAGGAGTGAGCCTTGGCCTCTTTGCAGCTTGCTGTTCATCATTCGTTTCTTCTACTGGTCTTTTTGCATCTTGCTGTTCATCATTCGTATCTTCTACTGGTCTTTTTTCATCTTGCTGTTCATCATTCGTGTCTACCAGACGATCATCACAGATGACATAATCGTCACTTGTGACCTCCTTGTTGTCTCCCATTTCAGAGTCTTGATTCAAACTGATTTCTGCCATATCCATGCCTGGATGCAGCCCGTTTTCAATTAAATTAGGTTCCGGTAGTGATGTAGTCAGATTTTCTTGGAACGAGGTAAGGTTTATATTCTCATTGTCGATGTGTAATTTATCACCTTCTTCAGCACCTTCAGTAACATCATTATCACCTGTGACCTCCTTGTTTTCTCCCATTTCCGAGTCTTGATTCAAACTGAATTCTACCATATCAGTGCCTGTATGCAACCCGTTTTCAATTAAATTAGGTTCTGGTAGTGATATAGTCAGATTTTCGTGGCATGAGGTAAGGTTTATATTCTCATTGTCAATGAGCAATTTATCACCTTCAGTAGCAAATTTTTCCAGCATCTCATTAGAAACAGAAGCCAGTCCGTCTGTTAAACACATAGTTTTGTCCACTGATGGAGATCTATGTTGTTCTGTTCTCTCTTCAAGACCCTGACCGTCTTCCTCCACAAGTGAGTCTGTTAAACACACGATATTGTCTGCTGATGGAGATCCTTGTTGAGTTGTACTCTCTTTAAAACCCTGACTGTCATCCTCTGCAAGTGGGTCTGTTGAACACACAATATTGTCCGCTGATGGCGATCCTTGTTGAGTTGTTCTCTCTTTAAAACCCTGACTGTCATCCTCCACAGGTGGGTCTGTTAAACACACAATATTGTCCGCTGATGGAGACCCTTGTTGAGTTGTTCTCTCTTTAAAACCCTGACTGTCATCCTCCGCAAGTGGGTCTGTTAAACACGCAGTATTGTCCACTGATGGAGATCTTGGTTGACTTCTCTCTTTAAGACCTTGACTGGCATCATCCTCTAGCATGTTGGTTAAACACACAATATTGTCCACTGATGGAAATCTTTGTTGAGTTGTTATCACTTTAAAACCTTGACTAGCCTCTACAAATGGGTTGTGTTCTATTATCCCTACATCATCTGAGTCATCAGAGGCACAAAATGATGCTTCAGGAGATGAGTCAGCATTGCGCTCTCCTTGCATTGAGATTTCGGGGTTCCATGGAGCCTCAGGTACAAAACTTCTAGGAGAATATGAAATGGTACCAGCCTGACGTGTGAGTTCACTTATTTGTGGGAAACCATTTTCTCCGGAAGGAAGATACACAAATCCCTCATCTGTTACTCCGTCTTCCTGCTGTGAAGTAGATGCAGTCAACTTCCAAGATGTTATCAAGCATCATTTCTATCTTCTTAAAAATAGTGGTCCCATATAACTAACAGGTTGAAATACAAAGAGCAAGAAAGGAAACTAAATTTTCTCACAACACATTAAACCTATTTTTATTATGCATCGGCAAGCGTCCAAGAGACTCTGTTGGTTTAGTTCTTAGAGCTTGTTTGGTTGGGCTTTTGAAAAACCTCTATTGGTAAAAGATCTACTTGTAGTAGATCTATTAGAAAAGGAGTTTTAAAAAAAAAAATTATAGTTGTTTGGTTGGTAGACTTTTTAAAAAAAAATGTCTATTTAGAGAAGCACCTACCTACGAGCTTTTGCCTAATAGAAGTTTAAACTCTACTAGCCTCTACTCAATTAAAAATAGACAATCTTAAAAGCCCAACCAAACAACTCTAAAAAACTCAAATAGATGTTGGTAGACCTTTTGATGCAGTAGAAAGCTCAACCCAACAAGCACTTAGTTAGATTTAAATCAATATATTAAAAAACCTAATTAGTTATGGACGTACTTTTGATTTAACGTATTTGATATCTGAAAAGAATAAATCATTCCCACTAAATGATAAAAGAATAGTTAATACCTCTCTCATTGATGTAGTACCATTGTGATCGTAATTGGACGATGGCTGGCCAAAAGATTGATACTGTGGAAGTAATGATCCTGTAGAAGCTCCTGATTCAAAAAACTCCCGCAGAACCAAGCCAGAATCATTAACACATGGCAAATTCCTCATAGAAGTTGCTGGCAATAGAGTGATTTCAATGCTCTGACTAGCTTGGGAATTTATTTCATGCTGAGCTATCAAGGGACGGCAATTCTCCGATAGAAAGTCCACAGCCATTTCATTCTGATTGTTTTCTGGAACTCTAGAGGGGTGATCATTATCAAAAACAGTTGAATTGAGTTCCAGATCACGATTTTCAAGGAGCTCAAAAATCAACTTCTCAATAAGAGTACGTTTAAGAGAAGCCTCAGTAGGCAGAAACCAATCCCCATTCAGCTGGAAAAATATAAGTCATTATATTATGTATGGTCAAATATTTTAAAAAATAAAACAAATGAAAGAGCAGCTATGAGACAGAATGTAAAGTGAAAGAATCACTTACAAAGTTGGACGACTTGGTTAATCTAAATGGGCTGAAATTGACAGGAGCATCAGCCAAAAAGAGCTCAAGATAGTGGAGCAAGAATAGACCACAATCAAATGAATTTTCCTGCTGTGGCAGCTGACATGGAACATCAATTAACTATCAGGACAGCAAGTATACACACCCACCCAAAGTGGAGACAGAGACAGGCTAAAAAGTCAAGAAGCGTAATTAAATAAAAAATTAGTAAATATATGACAATAAAGATGCAGATGCAACATGTTATATCAACCTCTTTCACCTCTTTACTTCTCCACAATACCCAAGCTGCAAGCAGTAGATTGTATGGCATGTTTCTGTATAATTCCATTCTAAAATGTAAAGAGAAAATGCAATACCTCAAGCTGCATAAAGCGCAAAGTCAAGAATTTTGAAGATAGATCTTCCGATGCATCTTTGTGTCTTACTTTCCACTCTTCCAACAGGTAACTGTTATTTCAACAAGTGAACAAAATTAACATATTTATGTTAAGATATATATAACATGATACATTGTAATTGATAAGTAAAATACAATTACATATTTCAAGAGCATGGAGAAAGAATAGCAATTTCTTTATGAAGCTTGAACAGTTTGGGAAACGAGTTCTCATTGATCAATAAGTAAATACCCTTTGAGACACCAATAAATAACATAAAAATAAGAAGTCACAATTGAAAGGATGGGTAATGCTAGAATAAAAAGTGGATTAGCAGAACAGATGGCTCAAGAAGGGAAGGAGGCCTCATTGAATTACCCTCAAGGACAATCTGTCTGATATATAATGCTCACATCATAAATCATATATAACATGAAAAAGAATTGCAAGAAAATATTTTCCAGAAGCAGTACAGGCAAAAATCTGAAAAGGTGCTGAAGTTTCACTGGAGTTTGGCAACAACTTTCTATTAATTTTATATTTGATAACAAATAATCAGACTTTATAATGATAATACAATATCACATATGACGTGGACAAGAATTCACACACACACACACACACAAACACACACAAACCTACACCAAAATCTCCCTAAACCTAAGAAAATGCATCTTTCTAATACGATTGAATGAGAAAAAAAAGGCGAATATCTCGAAATTCATTATACACTTAGGCCCACAAATACACCAAAAAATAAACTCTAATCAATATAACTTCAATCTTCTCCCAAGACTATCTTCAAAAACCCTCTCATTCCTTTTTTAGCAAATAATTCAAAGAAAAACGTACATAATACACCTCCATAGACAAGCTAATCCCTCCACCAAACAACTTTCTACTATTGAACTGTTTATAGCTGAATGTGCATTAAAAAAAAAAACAGAACAAAAGGAGTAGAAATAGGATATAACAGTGAAAAGAACTACTATGTGCATATGAAATAAAGCGTATTTTTCAAAACAATAAACTATGATGTATTACAATTTCAATATGAAAACATAATATGAACTACAAAACAGTGAGATACCTTTGAACGAGATTTTTGAGACCCGCATGAGTTCCTTTGATTGAATCCATATGCAAAATACATGGTACTTTCTCTGGTTTGTCCATGTCTTCATCTGAAAAGTGATGACAGTACATGAATAAGGGGAGAACTCCAGGAAACAAAAATCGTGTATTCCAACAATTTACCTTTAAAAGCAGTCACTTCACCAGGATGACATATGACTATTAAACTCCAGTGGAGACTGTCATAAAAAGAATAAAATTTGCATATCAATTCCAAAAGGACATAGATAGCCTCTTAATGAAAATAAAAGTTTTATTGAACTTTATTCTTACTTGAAGTTTACGGGAATGAAAATGTAATCTTTCCCAAATATATCTACTTTCCTTGTCCACTTATGAACACGTAAAAACGCAGCCCTGCCATCAGAAATGCTGGACGGATCTTTGTCTAAATCAGCGAGCTTCCGAAAGAAGAAACTATTAAAGAAATGAATTCTATGCCTTTCCTCAGGTGGAATCTGATTCTTCAAATACCTGCCAATCAATTAAATTTTTTAATTAACAATAAAAAAAATAAGTCTCAATGTGGGAATAAAATTTATTTGCAAAAAGGTGTCAAGATGCTTCTTCTTTGTCAGTTAGCTATACATCAAGGTTAAACTTTTAAGCTAGTAGACCAAAGAATATAAATAAATACAAAGACCACAAATGAAGCTTTATTGCATTCAACGTTGATTCAAAAGACATAGTTCTATTTTCTTTCGAACAAAAAGGCATACACTTAAATCCAACTTTAGAATGATAGTGGAAAAGGCTAGGTCCAATGAAAAGAACAACAAATCTGCACATAATAACTTACTTAATGTAAAAGTCAATAATTGTATCATTGATGAATGTCTCTGGTTGTAAGAGATCAACATCTCTCTTGCTAATAGAAACTGCATCTGAATCCCCTTTCGGATAGATAACATCTTCAAAAGGCTCATCAAAACTGTAGCATCTCAAGTTTAAACATTTAATCGGTATATAACATACACACTGTATAGACAAACACCATAATAAATAAATAAATATATATTCATCAACGCTTTTATTATCGTCACAAATATAATATCATTAATATGTATCCATACCATCCATAACATAGCATAAAGCAAAACCAAGCCATAAAATTTCACACTAGACAAAATCTTTTATAAGCAGAAAAGAACAAAAACCAAGGCATACACACCCAATCCAACAGGAAAAAGAGAAAAGAAAAAAAATCACAAGTGCATATGATGCGGTGTCAGCTTTTTATATAAAACAGCGAATCAGCATCCTCAACAATAACTCCAATTAAGATTTTAACTGAGGCATATTCTACATGAACCCCAAGGAAGCCCAGCTTAAATTCATGTCCTCCCAAACATTTAAAACTCAATTTCATTAAAAAAGAAAATTAAGTGGAAATTTGCAGGCAGCTTACTATCAACTAGAATAAAATAACGTTAACCAGTAGTATGGAATGGAAATTACAGATATTAATTTTATTTCCCTTAAAGTAATCCTCATTCACTCATCCCTTGAGCTAAAACAAATCTATTTTCATCACGTCAAAAGCTTTTCCTGAATAATGGACAATCACAAGAAGAAAGAAGTCCTACTAAAAAGCAGATATCAGCACAAAGATGGATCTCCACATATAAGATAGCAAGTGTCAAAGAGCATATAAGAACTACCATAAGAAGCTCAATCCAACACACTTGAGAGTTACATCTCCACATGTATTTAAGGAGATGGGGAAATGGATAGCTTAACTCACTTGTGAAAATAATGCTTCTCTCCAAATGAACTGTCTCCCTCCATTTCCACATCCTCACTACAAGCAAATGACAACTTAAATTTTAGAGCACAACGAGAGTAGTTAAGTTTAAAAAAGAAAGGCATATAATAACAGCTAAAACTTTCAACACACAACAGTTACAACTACAGCCATCATTATGCTCAATAAATAGCTTAAGTATGAAAGCGAGAAAAAAATATGGAACAGAGGCAGGAGGAGTCAAATTTTAGAAATAAAAACATCTGTTAACAAACTATAGAATTTTCAACACATGACAGTTAAAAATCTAGCCACTCTCCCCCTTGGGAAAAAGCACAAGTATGTAAGAAATTATAATCATGAAAACTAATGGAAAACAAGAAAGATAGTAGACAACTGAATCATGGTTTGACTAACGAGGCATTACAATGAGAATTAGTAAAATACACAAACAGCGCACCACCACTCATCACTAAATCTAAACACAGACATACATGATACATTTAACAAAATATATTAAGCAGTGACTAGCAACGAGCCAGACCTAGATATATGGTTAATGCGCAATAAGATTTGACATTTCACAACCACCCAAACTGAAGAGTGAATAAGGAGAACAATGAGAGCTTCACAGTTAGCTTAATCCAGTAAAAAGTTTTATATAGAATATATAAGCATGTTATCAACGTTTTAAAATTCAAATTGAGGCAGTGCCTCAAGGTGCGCCTCACGGCCAAAAGCGCCTTGAGTTGGCTACCTCTCCCTTAATCTTGCTCGGTCCCGTCTCATTGCGTTTTTGGCCTTGTGGCGGTGCAAGGCGCCTGGATGCCTTACCTGCACAGTTCTAATTTTATTTTTATTTTTTAAAATCCAGATTATTTAAACCCAAAATCCTAACTTCCTATTTAGAATAGAAAGTTGATACTTTCTGTCCAAATAGGAACCTCTACTCTCATCTATCCAAGACTCGAAGAACCAAGATCATCAAACACCAAGTTCTTCTCCAAGACTCCAAGCCACTAAACACCCTTTTTTTTTTGGGGGGGTGGGGGAGGATCTTTATGTTAGTAATGTTGATTGTGGACTATTTATTAAATGTTATAGATGATTTTCTATTTTAGTATATATTTTTTAATTTGTTTGCATTATTTATCATTTTCGAATTGAGGCGACTGCCTCGCCTTGTGAGGATATAACCACCTTGCACGCATTTTAAAACATTGCATGTTATTGATTTCTACACATTATTGTTTTCCTCTTTTTCGAACAATTGTGAATCTGTTTCACATTATAGTTGCAAATTTATCATATATGCTGCCCTGCATGCAGTTCATACTATCTAAAATAGACCAATGTGTAATATACCTAGAACATAATTTAGGATTATTATTTTAAGAATTTTTGGAAGTACTCATTTGAGTGGGATTTTGTTTTTATATTTTACACTGATAAGGTTAATTATAGTTTTCTTATTTGAGATAGATTAGGAATAGGTTTTGACCTCAATCGATAGAGTTGGTTTTGTTTTACAAGAGAGACGAACTGGTGAATAACAAACACCATAGTTCCCGTTCTTCCTTTTCCTATTTGGGAAAGATCAAGGAAATACTGAGTTCTGGATCTGAACCAGCATAGACATATTGCCAGAAAATTTACAGTTTTCCTGCACTTTCTGTTCTTCTCTCTTCTCTCTCAATTCTATCTTTTTAAACCTATGCTCTATTTTTTTTTATCTTTGTTCTTTTCTGTCTCTTTCCCTCTATTTTGTCCCTCTCCTTCTATTTCAGTCTCTCACCTACTTCAATTCTCAGCAAAAATTTAGTGGTGCTCACATCCAAAAACCTCAACAACAAAAAATAGTGCATATAGGGTAAATGTTGTTTGTTTATGCTCACAACAATAAGCAAACAAGGAAGTTCAAGGAAAAAATAGGAGGCCCAAGATTCTACTTTAGGAAAGGAGGGTTTTGCAGTGGGAGAGAGCTAGTTCCTAGTTTGTAGACTACTATTTCTTTATAATCTAAAGAAAGCAGGACTAAGTGTGATCACAGTTTTTGACTCCATAAAGTTTTAACTTTTAACTGTATTAAAATATCTATCTATTTGAACACAGATATGAAGAAAGAAAACATACTACATGGAATCAACAATATACTCTCAAAGCTCAACAGTTAGGCAATTAAGACTTGTAGATTATGGCCATGCTTAATCAAGACAATAAAAAGATTTTAGCTTGCATCAACTAGCATCAGATAAGCCAAAAAAAATTGATACCGAACTCAATTTTACAAATTACTAGATAAATTGCCACTGGGGGATGTATGGGTATTTAAGTACAACAATGTAGCAATGTTAAGCCCTGCATGAAACACCACAAAATATATAGTGCCCAATCTTCCTGGAACAAGGGACATCTGTTAATTCAGTGCAATTATATAAAGAAGCTTAATTATATACAAATCATGAAAAGGACGATTTGAAACTTACTCATGCTCAATGTCCGATAAGGCCTTGTATTTTTCATTTAAAGAGGTGATTTTATTTTGTTTCTCGGACCAGTTAGGCTCAACAACTGCAAACTTCAACTCCTCAATGCCTGGAGGAATTTAGGAACACAAATAAGATAAGAAACAGAAGAGTTTAGGAGTTTGAACTTCCAAACAATTGTGAAGTCTAACTTCAACCTCATACAAAGATTCAATGATAAGATTAATCATTATGAATATAAATGCTACTTCAACCAGCAGAAGTAGATCATTAAAACCCCAATAAGGAGTAAGGGCAATAAATTATCATACATACACACACACACACACACACATATGCAGTAAGGTAGATATGGAAATCGGCAGCCGCCTAGGCACCGCGTCGGCGCTAGGCGGACACCAACCATGCCGATTTTGCCCTAGCTGGCCGTGCCGATTTTGCCCTAATCAGCCGGCCAATTAATCAGCGTGTTGAGCCATCTAGGTAGCCTCGGCGGTCAAACGCGGCCTATTCGTGGTTGACCGTCTAGGAAACCCTAATATATATATATATATATCAGCCGGCCAATTAATCAGCGTGTTGAGCCGTCTAGGTAGCCTCGGCGGTCAAACGCGGCCTATTCGTGGTTGACCGTCTAGGAAACCCTAATATATATATATATATATTTTAATGCAACCCCCAAAACTACGCCGTTTTGGGGGTTTCATTAAAAGAGAAAAAAGTTCTCTCAACATTCGACCACAACCAGCAGCAGACCAGACCAGCCACTCATTCATCCTCCGATTCCAACCAGGCAACCTGTAATAGCCGTAATGTTCAAAAGTGCATGGTATCATGTGCATATGTCCCTACCCAAATTTTTTTCTATGTACTCTTAGTACTACATCTTATAAGTAATTGAAGTGCAAAGATAATGGGAGACAAGGGACCCACATCATGCACATTTTTCTTCATAGGGGCGTGAATCAAGGCCACCAAACCCACTTATTATAATAATACACCTATTTTTCAAACCCTAGTTCGGGTGGGCCTTGCCACCAAATCTATCGAGACTTCATAATGTGTTTCACGTGTCAGTAGTAAGGAAGTATGTGGCTGATCCTTCACATGTGTTGGATTATCAACCAATTCAGATTTCTCAAGATATGACATACGAAGAGCATCCGCTAAAGATTCTCGATTGGAAACAACAAGTGTTGAGAACATGGGTATTTTCATTTGTGAAAGTGCATTGGAGGAACCATCCCATAGAAGATGCAACATGGGAACGAGAGGAGAAGAAAATAAGAACTAGGGTTTGAAAAATAGGTGTGTTATTATAATAAGTGGGTTTGGTGGCCTTGATTCACGCCCCTATGAAGAAAAATGTGCATGATGTGGGTCCCTTGTCTCCCATTATCTTTGCACTTCAATTACTTATAAGATGTAGTACTAAGAGTACATAGAAAAAAATTTGGGTAGGGACATATGAACATGATACCATGCACTTTTGAACATTACGGCTATTACACAACCAGCCTTCTCGTCTACCACCAGTCGCCGTTGTCCGGCCGTCGCACCTCTACCAGCAGCAGCCAGGGATATTCGTTAGGGTTTGAATATTTTCTCTCAGATATTTGTTAGGGTTTGAATATTTTTCGGCCGCCTAGGTGGCCTATGCGCTAGGCGGCGGGTCACCACCCGACTAGTGCCTAGCGCATTCTGTAACACTGAGATTTACCAAGTTGGTGTGTCCATATCTTACATCTATATCAAGATGTCATAGAAAGGGAGGTGAGTGATTAATAAAACCTGAGGTGATGTCAAACAAAATAAAAAATCATAGGAAGATCAAAACAAGTTGCAATAACCTAGGGTCAATTACTTATACAACATGCAGTGCTACTCCATGCACTAAATTCATAAAAGTGAACTGACCTGCAGTACCACGTGCATGATCATCTTCTATTACTTTCTCTGGTAGTACACGAAGTTTAATGACAGCCGATCCAATCTACACACACTCCACATAAAAAAATTGTAAATTTATAACCAGCACATGTAGCAAATCAACTGACTCGTAGATGGGAAAACTTACCCTCTGAGACCTCTGACACTTCATATCAATAATATCATCAACTTTCCTTTCAAAACTAAAGGTTCCTCCTTTTCCATATGCATTTAAATCCTTGAATTTAATACCATCACAAGAAAAAATTACCAGGGACACCGAACAACAATCACCCCTATACACAACATAATCGGGACATATGGCAACTGGCATATTTACATCATCCTGCAAATTGCACGAAAGAACGTACAATCAGAATTCAAACGATCTTATAAGTTGTGACCCTATGTAACTTGTACCGGCTAATATGAATATCGATTATCAAAACTATTCAAAATTCATTTCACTAAACTTCTTAATGAAGCATCTTTAAATGAATAGAGACTGATCATAAAGAATAAACCAAAAATTTGAAATTCAAGACTATATGAGCATCGGTTGATTAACAGCAGAAAATAAATGTGAAATTACTATTGAAAGCATAAGATTGTCTATCCACTGCAGGTGAAAATGATAGAACCAAAAAATATATGGATTGAGCACACCCAGATAGATCCAGTGAGAAATATAAATCAAATTTGCAACCCTTAACAGTCAAAACTGATCCGTGGTGTCTTTAATCTATTACAAACTTGAACAGTTTATCAAAAAGACAAGAACATTAGTACATTACCATTGCCAAATCATCAACGCAGTTATCTGACACATGATCTCTCAAAGAAACTGAAATTTTGCAACAAAATAAGGTTAGAGCATAAACGATCAATTTATAAATATCCATGAACAAATTTAGGTCTTAAAAAAGTATAGACAAGTTAGAAGATATACTGCCGTCCTCCAAAGTATCAGAATCAGGACTGGTTGGAGAGCCCTCATTCATACTTTCATCAGCATCTGAATTCACATCAACTGGCTCATTCTGCACAAATTTAGGTGATATAAACATAACCTTGATATTAATTTCTCTATTCAGAATATATATTAGTAACAACATAGAAGCCAAAATACATTGGATGGAGAATTTGAGATGCCACTATTCAACTGGATTTTCCCAGGTATAGGTGCCTCAGGGAATGAATCTCTAGATGCGAGCTCTGACATGAAACTTCCACATCCAAAGTTATCTTTCTCGAAGTCAGGGAGTTGTTCACAACTTGTAGAATTTATTTGGGTAGCAAAATCTTCTCCTCCTGTTGCCGGTGGGGCAAACATATTTCCATTGTCACAATTAGAATCACACTCAACTGCATTACCATTTACACAAAGTATATTTCCAATTCCTTGTTTCTGAACTGTGGTTCCTTGAGCGCCTGGAAACATATTCAGAACAATTATTAGCGTAGTGATGACACTATGACAGTATAACCACACAAGATCATAAACTGCTAAGTAGAATTGTTCTAACACAACCAAAATCAACTTTGATGGAGAGAAACTATCTTTTCAGTAGAATTACTCAATCAAATGCTTATATCTATAAGTTTCTTCGTGCTTCAAGAGCAAACAAATTAAAAAGCTAACGATAGGAAAACTTTTCAACAGTCAATTGAAGCTAAGAAAAATCAAAATTCGCAAACGAATAAAACATCATAAACAAAATTTGCAATTCAACGGGTTAGACCACGAATTTAAACATATATAAACAATAATTTTGCTTCAAATACGCATTTTTATTTACTTTTCGACAAATACCCCAAAATTACCAAAACAGTAAAACACAAAAATCTAATTATTTTGACGGGCTATTTGAGCAAACAAACAGAGGGGCGGCAAAGTTGTTTAGAAAATTTCGAAAACAATAATACTCGGCTTTCTCGGCAACCAACCAGAAGAAAACGCACCGCATTGAATGAACTCGTACTCCAAAGCCGCGGAATCATCGATATTAGGGTTTTTGAATTTCGCCGAGTATTTACTAGCTGTGACTTCAGCGAGCTCGTCTTCTTCGCCGAATTCGAAGACTTCGAGTCCGTTCTTCATCGCGGGAAAAAATAAATGAAGAAGAAAAACCAGAGGGATCGAGTCAGCGACTCAGTGAGTCCACGGAATTTTGACGATCGGTGATGTTTAATTAGTTGAAATTGGACTTTTACAGAATTAGAGAGAGAGAGAGAGAGAGAGCTGCCCTATCTAGGGAGGGACAACTAGAGGGAAGGAAGTTAAGTAGAAATTTATGATCGGGAGACGTCGTTGTTTCACGCTCGAGTAAGGAAAGTGATCCACACGCTCTCTTTTTTGTGAGAGAAACTCGTTCTCATGGCACGTCTCTAAAGCTGTTGATATACACACGCTTGATTAGGAGCGTTGATGTTTTTGGTTTTGATCAAAACAAATTAAAAATTACAACTCTTTTCGGACATAGAAAATATTAAATTTAGTTTCCGGTGAATAATTTTAGGATTCCCACGTGTAAAGTGACAAATGAAATTATACATGTGAGATAAAATTGTGAATAATGTTTGGATACTAAGAGCATCTCCAACGCAAAAGTGGTTTGCATACCAATAATTATTGACATAGCAACAATGTGAAGAGACTTGCTTCCAATGTGGTATAAAAATAGACTTGATAGACAATCAACTCAAAATTTGGTCTCCAATGCTTCCGTCTAAAACACAATTTTTTTAATGACTTATCAATCTTTTTTTTTCTGTTTTATTTTTTATTTTTTATTTTATTTCCTTATCAAAAATATATGAAAAATTAATATTAGTTTTAAATGTTTGCTAAGTCAACTTAAAAAATAGTTGTGCAACAGACCGTCTGAAAGTGGACAGTCATGTTGACAATGTCTAATATTTTTTTTGCCACGTCAGCTTGAGGTTGAATATGCACGGTTGCATTGGAGACACAATTATTAACATAACATCGATTTATCCTACGTGGCATCTCTTTTTTTCACAAGCCATACTTGCATTGAAGATACTCTAAGAGCATCTCCAATACTATTATGCATTTGGAGAAAATGAAGTGCCACATAGGATAGATATTAAAAAAGTTAGAAAAACTCTCTTCAATGCTATTATCTAAGTTGAATATGGAGATGATGTGGCCAAAAAAAAGTTAGAAAATATGGAGTTAGGTTTCTAATTCTAGAAACTCTATTAGAAATGCTGACTAGGATTTCTAACTCTTTCCGCCAATAAGATTAAAGCTTTCAACTTTTTCCACCAATAAGATTAAACATCATTTAATTGTAAAATAAAAGAGGAGAGAGGGTAATAATTGTTTTATTATGATTTGATATAAAATGGATGCATATTTGACTTTAGATAATTGCATTGGAGATGTGAATATGCATTTCTCTAAAAAAAATTTCAAAAGTGGACCATAATGAATAGAAATGCTGATGTGGCACTATTTAGAAACTAAAAAAATGCATATTTGCGTTGGAGATGCTCTAACTAATCGGTACCCAAAATATTGACCCCATCAATGGAAGTGTAACACGTGGTTTTTTTCTTTTATTTTTTACATTTATCTCATAAATTGGGCCACGTGTTACACTCCCATTAGTAAGGTCAATATTTTGGGTACTATTGGTCAGTACCCAAGCATTACTCTAAAATTGTCCTATCACTGGGACTTTGTTTGGTAAGAGGGAGAGATTAAGGGAGGGAGAGGGGTGGAGGAGAGCTTCAATCCCTTGTTTGGTTGGAGAGACAAAAAAGATGAGAGGAGAATATGAGGGATCTCTCCTCTTTCTGGGCCCACAAAAAGCAATCCTCACATCATTGAACGGATGAGAAATGAGGGGTATAGTGGGAGGGGGAATGACAATAATACCACCCCCCCTAAAAAATAAAAAAAAAATTATTACCCTCCAATTTATAAAAGGGTAATATAGTAAATTTATGAATTATATACCAATCCATCAATTCAACTCTCTTTTCATTACCAAACAACATGAATGATATATGTTATCATCTCCATCCCTTCTACTCTATCTCTATATTAATTCATCCATCTCTCTCTCTCTCTCTCCTAACAAACATACCGTAAATTAAACCGTTGACAGTAAGGATGACCAACAATCATCGAAAGTCTCATATTTGAGTCGTCGTAACAGTAAGTGATATAAAGGGTGTTTGTAGTGTTTGGTGGGTTCTTAGCGAACCACTAGAGAGTAGAGATCCCACCGCAAGTTCTTAATGAACCACGTGGGTGTTCAGCAGGAGACTTGAGGGAGTTATCGATGTAAAACTTGAAGAGGTTCTCAGTTGAAGATGAGAAGGTGCTCAACAAAAGATTTCCCTTCATTGAAAAAAGTGTTGTCTCAACAAAGGGTGTGTCACGGTCTTCAGTCTTCAATGATAAGATTTTGATTCATTTGGGATGGAGAATAGTTGTTAGAATTCTCGTTTATGCCAATCATTCCATGCAACTCTGCAAGACAAAAGAAAGTCAGAGTAATGTCGACAAGGTTGCCGATCGCACTCTGACACCCAAATCAGTAGAAATATATTGTCGTCATAATCTCTAAAATTATGAGAGAATTGTAAGAGTAACAAAAGTCTCTAAGAGAATAAAAGTCACCTCCTTTAGCCCTTCACCATAATAAGGCATAAAATTACGCTCTTGATGTCTCGTGTTTACCAAAATTACTTAGAGCAAATTATAATGGTCGACGTTATGAGGGTTACGAACAATTAAGATAATTGTTAGCGGTTATGAATCAGGATATTAAATATGACAATTAGTTATCATCGAACTAATAATTGCTAATTTGATAGACTTGATTAGACTATGCCATGACACAGGTGAATTCTCTCCTATACTGATCCACCAATTGAAGTGTAGCACGTGACCCTTTTTCTTTTTACTTTTTACATTTATTTTCTTACATTCTTCACAAATCGAGCCACGTGCTACACTTCAATTGGTGAGTTAGTATTTTGGGTGCTGACCAGTCACCACCCAAGCATTATCCTAAATTTATTATCCGAAGAGAACTTCTATTTAACAACAGATTCAGGGGCAGCCCATGGGCCCAGCAAGCCATTTGCTGGGGCCCCCAATTGGCCCAATCAACTTCTTCATATTTTGTAAAATTTGGGGCCTCCACATCCAATATATTTGGGGCCTCAAGACCTAATCTCAAACATTTATTTTATTCTCCACATCAGGCCCAATAAGTCAATTTAGCAGATTATATCATACTTGTTGCTATTACTTGCTAACCTTTACTTATTGCTGTTGTTGACTTGTTGCTTCGTCGAATCTGTCATTTGTGCTTGTAATTTGTAAAGCATTCTCTACTTCTCTGAATCCCTTCTTGGCTTCTTCTTCAAACACTTAATCGCCGCCCTTTGCTCCTCTCTCTCCGACACTTCGTCTTCGATTTGCTTCACATGTTCCATTTTTTTTTTTTACTAGTTTGGATGAGAATGATAATGCACATATATTGATGATTTGAATGATAATATAGAAGATTTGAATGAGAACATAGATGACTTGAACGATAATTTTTTTTTTTTATTTAATTTATGTGGATTACATTGTATTTGGTAAATGAAAAATTATTTATTTAATTTTTTTATGTTAATGATAATAATTTTATATAGGGTCCCGATTTTTGGTAATATCATAAAATCGCTCGGGCCCCAAAATGTCTGGAGACGGCCCTGAATAGATTTAAGCATAACATAAATCAAAATTTAAGTTAGAGATTTTTAGCATCATTCTTGTATTTTAATTCTTAAATTAACAATGTTAATATATCTCAAAATTCAACCTGTATATCATATGTAGCTAGTAATTTAATCAAACAATATGGACGTGGTAGATTAAAATATCCCTAGTTACCTATTCTCTATTTTATTTTATCATTTTTAAATTTATAAATTAAAAAATAGATATATATATATTCCCTTAATTCATTCTCTTCCAAATTCTTTTACCCCTTGTTTTTTCTTTCATTTTCTCATTCAAACACCACATTAAATTTAATGTTTTTCTCCGTCACTGTCATTTTTAGAATCCAAACACAAAACAAATTTTACATTCTTCATCAATCCATTTTCCTTCGATCAAATTCCACATATTAAAAAAAAAAAAAAAAAACACAAATCAATTCCAATAATCCAGATCTTCATCCATACAAATCTTTTTCTTCAATCAATACCACAAATCAATTAAAAAACCAGTCTAGAAAAAAAGTGGAATAGATATGCGGCATATGCCCCATCAAATGGAGGAACACTATGTCGCATAGATGCCGGTGAATGCGATCCTCCATGGTTGGAGGTGTTCCCATCTCAGATAGAGCTATCCTATTGGAAGCTTTATATATATATATACCACTTGGCTATCCAATTACTGGATTTTCCTAATTCTAATTTAAGTGTGAAACATGTCCAACAATTTCTTGGTATAGTCAATTATATCCGAGACTTCATTCCTCATGCAGGTCATAATCTGGAGGATAGTAGGAACTTCATCTTCTCTTTCTGTTTTGATGAAGATTGTGTCACCACTATGACCAGGAAGTGGAAGATCAAGGTCATGATCTTGAAGACGGTAAGCAAGTTGACGGTGAAGGCAAAATTCTGAATTTGGTCCAGAGAAGGTTGATGGTTAGGTGGAAGTATGGCTAAGAGTTCTGGAGGGAACATCATTTGTGAAGGGTTTGTTAGGTCGGAAGAGGATGTATATTGTAATGGTTGAAGGAAATTATCATATCTCCTCCATCTATTTTAAAATAAATAAATAATTAATTAAACATTATATATAATTAATATGATTTTGTTATATTAATAATTATAAGGACATTTTAACCCCTCACCTGCTAACTTTTAATCGTGCACCATTAACTACGTGGATGTCTGTGTAATTATGAACAAAAAAAAATGCATGTGCATTGTGCAAGTACATCAAATGTTTGGGATGTTGTGCAATTTGGCCAAAAAAAAAAAAAAAAAGAAGAATAATCTATATATTCAGGCTTTCGGCTCACAAATTGGTTGTTTTAAACGCAGTGGACTGCTGTATATAGTCAATCAACATTCAACATGATGCATTTATCATTGTATTTAGGGTTAACTACACTCACAAACCCTAATGTTGTTCAAAATTGATATAGGCTTCTTTTCCTTTTATTATATGAATTGTCATACGACTAGTTAGACTTACGTCAAAACTAATGGTTGACCAACTTTAAAAATAGGACAATTACAATTATCCCTACCGATAAATGTGAGAAGAGAAAGAGAGAGTTTAAAAATGAACGGTCTATAATTGAAGTTGAGATATTACAAAATTAAGAAAATTAGAAAGAAGAAGAAAATAAACTCCACTGACGGTGAAGAATCCTCTATACCGGTGGGGTGGGGGCGAGAGACAAGATTTTGGGATCTCCTCTAACGCACAAACCAAGAGATAAGCAATCTTTTTCCATGTGCAAATCTCCTCCACATCTAGGAGGAGACTGAAACCGAAGAGGATTCAGTGAGGTCTCTGAACACCTCTAAGGTGGTGTTTGGTTAAATGGCAGAATGGTAATCGGAATGATAATAAGAATGGAATGGAATGGAAAGTTGATTTCTTTGTTTGGTTGGGACTTTAGAATTAATATCTGAATTAGTATTATTTTGTTTAGTTAACAACTTAATGAAATGGAATTAATTGTATTTTGACCAAAATACCTATAATTATAAAACATTCATAATAACATGATATATTATTATATTATGGATAATAATAATAAAATATAAAAATATATATAATATAATATTATATATATTATTATAATATATAATAGATAACATAATAATATATTAATATTATTATACGAATATTATATAATATATATTTTGGATAATAATAATAAAATATAAAAGTATATATTATATATAATTTAATATAATAATATATATATATATATATATATATATATATAATATAATATAATATAATATCATATAATATCATATAATATAATAATATAATATAATAATATATATATAATATATATTTATATATCATTAATATAATATATAATGATAATATATTATTTTTGGAAAGTAGGGTATTTTTAGAATGTAGTTTGTGCCTATGAGGGCTTTTATGGAATAAATTTTTTAGTTTGGAATGGAATAGGCATTCCATTGGTTTTTGGATAGAATGTCCATTCCACCAAAATGGTGGAATCACCATTCCAATGGAATGGACATTCCATTGGATTTTAACCAACCAAACATATGGAATGGATTCCATTCCATTCCAGCCAACCAAACGCCACCTAAGATCCTCACCAAAATGAAGACACCTCCATTTGTTAATTCATTATTATTATTATTTTATTTTTAATTAATATTTAATCTGTTTATTTGTTTTTTACTAATTTCCAATTTAAGGGTAATATATAATAATGTGCAAGTTATGATCCGGATATTAAAGGACCAAACTACAGTAGAACCATCTAAATTAATATTCTTGGGACCCAACCTTGAGTATTAATTTTTTTTATTTTTTTTTAGACAAAAACAAAGTGTTATTTTAGAAGGGTTATCAATTTGAAGGGTTTTACCTTATTAAGTGTTATTTCATCTTTAAAAAGAGTAAAAGTCAATTTTCTTATTTAGGGAAGGTTCCTTTTCAAGATTAATTGTTTAGTCGTTTTTATTCTTTAGGGAAAATTCCTTTTTTGGTTCAAGAAAAATTTGTTAAGAAAATCTCATGTTGAAATGCTAAATTTAATTGAAACATTTTTGTTACAACAAGAAGGTGATCATAATAACTATTTTAGGAAAATTCAAAAGATGAAGAATAAAGTCAAAAATATTAAACATGATAGCATTGTGCAAACTAGCATCTTGAAACACTTTTTTAGTTCTTAAATATTATGTAATATATTTTGTAATTTTATGAAATTATTAATTTATACAACAATCGAGACCAAAATTTTACACTAGGTTTCAAAAAGAAATTATTGATTATTACAATAAAAAGGTTTATTAATTTTTTACACTGGCCTAAATCGAAACCGGGATTTTCATTAATATAGAGAGTTTATTAATTTATGGGAGATTAATTTACAAAGATTCTACTGTATATATCCTTCTACAGTTAAATCATAACGGCGATCAACGATGCTAGTCAAAGAAAATGAGGGTTAATTCATATAATAAAATAAAAGGTTGCAAATGCCAGCAATTTTAGCAAACAATCGGGTATGTTGCAGCAATTTACCCTTGAATTTATTTATGCAATTCTTTTTGTATGATTACGAGTCTATGATCAATCAATTCACACAACTACTTTTAAAACGAAATCCTATAACAATGATTGAATGAATCAGAAGAGTAGTAATAAATTCAAACTCAACTCTGCATAACTACAATCACACAATTGTGAATTCTATCATTTACCATGTTGATTCTGTAATTTAACAAGTACTTCATTTAATAAATCACTTTCGAATATAAAGCTAATTAATAAGCTAGCTGTGGGATCCCATATGAAAAAATGTGTAGAATTCCAGCATGCATCTGATAATTTTTGTATACATACAAACACACCCTATAGCTACCAGAGTACGTACTGTATGTGGAAAAATCATTACAAGAAAGTTTTTGATAGTCATGACATATAAATTTCTTAAGGTTACAAGACTTTGATCTTCTTAATTAAATAGGCCAATAAACCAATAAATTAGTCTAGAAACCGAAGTTCTTGCTCTTAAATATTACAAAGAGAAGAAAATAGGTTTTATCTTAAAATATATATATCGGTAAACAGATATTAGCTATAGAGCAGCAGCAAAGCAACACCAGCCAAGATGAGATTGATCAAAGTGATGAAACCAGAACAATTAATGTCTCACGCCTCTCACCTTCAAAGATGTGCTTTTTATTCATTGTGCTCCAGTTCATCTTGAAAAGGGAAGCCTAGAAAAGAGTATAAGCAAAGAACAAACTATTTAACGATGAGCAGGTTCAAATTATGCATATATGATGCAATCTTAACCGTTGAAAATTCACTTAACATCTATAAGAAAATATACAACTTGTTTCAAACAATTATTTACGTGAAAAATACAAGATGCCTGTGAATCGAACAAGCATATATATATATATGAATGTATATATGTATGTGGTACGTTGTGTTGAGAATGAGAGATTTATTATAATAAGAAGCTGACCCTAATTTGAGAGAAGTATCAGAACTATCATCCTCAAGAGGAGGGCCACTACTGCAGCTGCAGACGTTGGTGTTGGTGGTGGTGGTAGCGGATTCTGAAGACAAGCCTTCTTCCTGGATACCGGTAACAGTATCCGACATCTCCATGAACACAACTCCTTTTCCCTTGCATAATATGTCCATCTGCATAAACCAAAAAGCTCACCAGCTCCTCCATTTCTCAAAATTCATCAATTGAAAATTCAAATAAATTTAATAATATTCCTCCTAAAATAACTACTATACTTACCCTCTGTTTGAGTTGCTTGTTCTCTTCCAAAAGCTGAGCTCCCTACATTGCCAACAAGTGGTGGAAATCAAATGAATAACTACTCAAGAATCTTTGAACATCTTGATGAAAAATCCAATGATTTTCAATATTTCTGATAAGATTTTTTTTTTTATGAATGACAACTTTCAATTTTTTTCTCAATGGTATACATTTTAGGCATACTTTGAGTATAATAATACACATCACCACACTTGTATCATGTGTGTACAAGATAAAAGTGTGGTGATGTGTATTATTATACTCAAAGTATGCCTAAAATTTGTGTCCATGAGAGAAACATTGTGATAATAATAGTGAAATACAGTTCTTATTATACTGTAAAAAAAAAAAAAAAAAAAACAATTCTTATATTCGTTCTTGGCCTTACTATTAATTTTAGTATTTATAATATAACAAATTATAATTTATAGTGTAATTGTTAATCCTAACTATACAAGTTACTTTTAATTCTCTCTAACCCAAAAACCTAAAAACTAGCTAGTTTCACATACAGGGTTTGAAAATTAAAAAGCACTTTTCGAACTATGAGTTTTAAGAGTATCACTCTTTTAATAAGTTGAGTTTAAATGAAACTTAAAATGGGTTTCTTCCAAAAATACCCCACAGTAGGGCCACGTCAGCCACCATTTATGTTGTTGTTAATTTTAACTTTATAGTTTCAATGAGTGAAATCGGGACAACAGGGAGAGAAACCTTCCCGTTGACCAATCGTCGTTCCAATCGGCGAACACGCGTACGTCGTCGTCACCGTTGACGACCACAACCAAACTCGATAGCGACTTTTGATTTCTCAGAAATACGAGTTATGTAACTTTATCGATTTGAATATTGGATTGTGTTATGTTGTGCTATTGATTTGATATTGTTTGGGTATTGATTTGTTGTTGGAAGTGTTTGATATGCGGTTTCAAGGGTTTCGAATTGGGGATTTAGGGTTGACGAAGATAAACAGTGTTCCAAACTGTAATTCTAAGACTTATATAACGATTCCGAGACTTAATATCTTACTTCCGAGACTTAGTGATGGTGTTTCGAGACTTTGTTTTTTTTTTTCGAGACTTGTCGTATGTATTCCGAGACTTGTTCTGAAAACTCTATGTTCTTGCTTTTCGGATCGATATGTAATTTAAGACTGAACCAATAATCTTCTTTACATCTTTTTATTATTATTACAAAGTGAAACTAATTCAGAGATTTTTGTTGTTCAATATCTAATTGCTGGGCTAGGTTATGTTTTTTTTTTTTTTTTGAACGGTAAATTTTAATTATAAAAGGCCAAGCAAAGCCAGAGAGCTAGATAGACCACAAGCCCACAGACCACCAAGGATGCACACCCGAAACTGCCCCGCACACCCAAAATACCAAAACCGAAACAACCAAAAGAAACAAACAAGACAAACAGGCCAACCAAAAAATACAATGCAAAAGCACAAAAAACACACCAATAAAACCCCAAACTCAAGTGCAAAACAGGACAGCCACCCAAAAAGGAGAACCCTACTGAACTAACACTTCTTTCAACCGCCTAGAATCAACCTCTGCTTTGCTGCTCCAAAAATATCAGCTAACCCCACTTCCTTGCCATTGAAATCAAACCCAAAAGCTACACCAATCTTTATAGCCTTAGAGATCTCCTCCTCAAGAAACCAAGACATCTTAAAATTACTCTTGAGACTCCTATGCTTCATGGCCTGGGTTATGTTTGGTTGAAGAGAAAAGTTTGGAGAGGGAAACTCAGGGCATGTTTGGTATCGTTTTTAAAATGGTATTTTTGAAAACTAGTTTTAATAATGGAAATCATGTTTTAAAAATGATATTTTTAAAAATATAATGTGTTTGGTAGTGTTTTTAGAAAGTAATTTTCTAAAACGGAAAACGATATAAAAGTGTTTGATTGTTTTTAAAATGGGTAAAGTGGTTGTTTGGTGGGAAAAGTTGTGATTTATTTTGAAATGATGTTTTTGAAAATGGTGAAAAATAATAATAAGTTGTTTTAACTTTTTAGTTATACATTTCAAAAAGTTGTTTTTTGTTTTTAAAAATAGTTTTGTAAAACGTGTAAACAAAACATTAAAGTTGTTTTTTATCTTTTAAAACACAGAACCATTTTTAAAAATGGTTCCAAACAGCACCATAGATACCCTGTTGACTTTCTTTTTCAAGTTTGGAGAGGGAAAATTCATTTTTGTTTTCCAAGATGAAGAAGAGAGGTCATAGTTTTTTGAAGTTGAGGTATTGATAGAGATGACAGTATTCCCCACGGGGCCGGGACCCCGTGAGGCCCCACCCCGTTCGATAATATTTGGGGACGGGGACGGGGACAAAGTCTTGTCCCCGAAGGTGAAGCGGGGCGGGGACGGGGGAAGCACTCCCCGCCCAGATATATATATTATATATACATATATATATTTTTATAATATAATATATAATATTCAGACTTTTAAAATCATTTAACATTAATTTTTTAAACATAAATAGTTTTTTTTTTAACTAAACTTTAGAAGTTGGTTTGTTTTATAGAATCTTTGATTTTAGACTAAATATGAATTTATACCTTTTTCTTTATTTTAAGTTGTAATTTTTAAATGTATAGTTTATATTAGATGGGGAATAGGGCGGGTATGGGGAAGGCCCCTCCAACGCGGAATCCCCGCCGCCGGCCCCGCTTCTCTTAATGCGGGGACGAGGATGGGGATGGTTTTGGGGGGCGGGGATGGGGATGGAAAAGCATTCCCCAACCCCGACCTGCCCCGTTGCCATCCCTAGGTATTGAGGTTGAAGAAAGACTAGAGAAAGTTAAAAAATAAATAAATAAATAAAATAGGGATATTTTTAGAAATTACTTATTTTGGTGCTATATAAACTTAAGTTTATAAGCCGGTATTATTCTTAAAACTCATTTAGGCCTATTCCCTCTTCACATATATATGAACATAAAAAGTCACCGCGTTTGGCAAAATTTATTCATGGATACAGATATCCTAAGATCCACACCATTTGGGGCGGGCTGAATATAGTTCTTATATTCTTGTTATTTTTCAGGGATGGAATAGGTGTGGTCTATGAATACCCATCCCAATCTTATTATTAATATATATTTTTTAAATATCTTATTATTAATTTTAGTATTTTATAAACATAACAAATTATAATTTTATTGTGTAATAGTTAACCTAGCTATATAAATTACTTTAATTCTTTCTTGCCCAAAAACCTAAAAAACTATTTCACAAACATAAGAAGCCACAAAGTTTTATATATATTTATGTTATTTGAATTTTGATGGATGTACTTGTGTGCTTGAACTTCTATGTCAAGCTTCATGAGACAATATTTTGCGAATGTATTTTGTGTTAGATTGTTTAATGTGAATTGCGGAAATTTGTTATATACTTTTCAGGATTCGTTTATCTCTTTATATATAATTAGAATGGACATGAAACATTATTATGGATGCTAGTTACATTTTTGTCTCATGCAAAATATAAAAACAATTCAATATATTCTGTCAAAGGATGATTATTCCTACATCAATCCGTGGACTCCTCGTATCAACCCTACCTACTTGTAAAGGGGATGGAGATTGGGGTATCCGTTAGCAATTTGTTTCATTGTCATCCCTAGCTACTAATTGGGTTGTTTTTAATTCCTATTTTTAATTAACGGAATTTGATGATAACCATCAAGTAATTTTTGTTTGTTAGAACGATGCTCGAAAGAGGTTTTGAAACTCAAAACACCACTTGAACCCTAAATTTAAAGTAACTAAAATGTAGTTTAAGCTGTACAAGTCATATATAGTCATACAGTCGATTTTCAGTATATTATTTATTTAAGTACTTTTGCAATTCTATTATATATTTGATGCAAATAACTAGTGTATATTTATTTTTCAACATTATATAGGAATAATGTGTCATTTGATTCATTTTATACATTAAACAAATAAAATCAAGACTATCTAAGATACAAAAACACCTCACTACAACAGAAAGGGGAAGCCAAATGATGTCCTAAAGCCTGTATGTCAAAAGATATGGTGCGAGTATATGCATGTCCTTCATTTGCTTGACAATTGTCTATCAACTCTCTTATGAAAAATTCTTTGGGACACGAATACACGACTCATTGATGATGTGGGTATTAGGGGCGTACCACTACACCAAACTCATATTGTCAATAAAAGTTATGTATTTGAAATTGGTAATTGTTATTGCATGCACTAAAGTTTCAATTCGAATTAGGGTGAGTTTTGAATTTTAAAAAAGGAAGAATAACGATAATAGAGAGGATTAGTTTTTATTATGTGTGTGTCATGACTCATTATTCAAAAATCTACCAGGAATTGGCTCAATACAGTAATTTGCTTTCAAAATCTTAAATTGTTTAAATATTTTTCTTCTAACCTTTCTTTCAAGTGAAGAGATCTCATTGATAATACGTTCACCCTGAAAAGAAAAATCAAGTTAATTTATGCTCCAAGGCATTCATACCCACAAAAGAAAATAACTTACGAATAAAGTTGAAGTGGCTCCATGGTAAGTGCTTCATACCCACAAGTTAAAATAATTATAATAATAAATAACTTATCAAAACCTTTGTTTCGATCACACGGGTAAGTCCTGACTCAAGCATTTTCTCAAGTTGCTGTAATTCCTCTATATTCAATCCTTGAAGATCCTCTCCTCTCATCTGCCTGTCAATAAAACAATGGAATTTAAGCAAACATATAATTAATTAATTAATTACATGATCAAAATATATATACCTTAGTCGATGGCTCTTATCAGCAACTTCCTTATTCAATCTCATGTGGTTGCTATTTTCCAGCTATAATAATGAAGAATAGTTTTGCCAATCAAAAACTGTAATTCTAATCTGTCAAGCCTCCCCATTTCACTTAAAAAAACTACTATAAATAAATTACCTGCAGTTCAAGAGAAGGTTGGTTCAATTTGCCGAGATTACTGGAATGCAGATTATACTTTGAAATCATATCCTTCATGCTTCACAATAATAATAAAAAAAAAGTATGTACTAATTGTTAAACGGGTTTGCAAAAGGAAAAAAAAAAATCATTACTGATTAATTTCAACACATAAAACTGGTAAACTTATAGAGTTATATAAGATAACAGGTAGAGTTCCTGCAAGCCCAGAATATTAGGTTTTTACACTGAAACAACATATCACATGCATGAGCTGCCTATTGGTATCCTGTAAATGTACCCCTATAAATAAATAGAGAAAAGACTCAGATTAGCCTGAATTTGTACCTTAATATCAGATTATCAATTGTATGTCCTCTATAGTTAGGTTTTTTTCTTTGACCTTGGAAGTGATAATATTTGGATAACTAATTAATCAAAAGCTATTTGCCTTTCATTTATTTTTTTAAAGCAAATTCTTGGGAAAGATTTATAAAAGAATATGTTAACTTGTAACCTTAAGGTTAATTTTCTAGGTTGAGAATTAAGGGTGCATTTACTAATTGTGAATAAAATCAAAGGGAATCAACTTTCATTGAAAAGAGAATCAGACAAAGAACCGAAATCACAAATCAAGATTTAAGTTCCCATTTGTTCGGAAAATGGGTGCCCTAAAGTTCTATGTATAGATAGAATTGACTTGAGAGTTCGTGCAATTTTGTTTCACTTGAATTCTCAATGAAAATAAATATTTTCAACATATATTCTAAGGGTTCATGTGAAGAGAATCCTTATAATAAATAGAGGAAAAACATGCTTCAAGTTGTGTTTTGGTTTGTTGGGTTCTTGTAGCTTGCTTACGTTTTGGCTATTGGCCTATTGAATAATATTTGTCGTTCAAAAAAAAAAAAAAAAAAAAAAAAGAGGAAAAACAAAAGGTTCAATCGAATCTAAAAGTAAAAAATCCTCAATAATATGAAGAAACCAGCTTTTGAATAAATTATCACAATAATATCAGATCAGTAATTCGGGTAAAAATGATAAGAAATCAAATTCAAAGTATGGAACAACTTGACTACATGCATGCCCATTAAAATTTGATGATTTCTAACACAACGTTTTAAGTGTTTAATGTACGCAGTACAATCAAAGACGGTGAGAAATACTATCAAATATCACCGGCCTTCTTCAAATATAGGGGAGTACCATAAATTGACTTTCCAGCATGTATGTAACATTAACATAGATATAATCTGGTCAATTACAAACAATTTCAATTTATCATAATTCAACATAATTTGTAGTAAGAACAGTTTCGATTTCAATTTATCATCATAATTAAGCTGATAGTCTGATACAAAGCAATGATCAGAAGCTCTAATTAAACAATTCAATGGTTGAAAGAACCAAGTAGTACTTTACTTCCTTAACTATGTATTCTTTCTGATTATATCAAACTTCTTTTACAACGAAATTCGATCAGGATGTGGGCATATGCATCGAATCCTTTATTGTTTTTATAGTAATTGTGATAATTAGTTGTGGAACAAACTATTAAGTCTCATCTAAAAAGATGTTAGAAACTATATTAATAATTTAGAGACTAAGTTCGAGCTCAGCTTGTGTAGCCTCATGAATATGACTATTGTAATTAGGTCAGTCTGATATAATGGTATATATTATGTAGTTAATTTTTGTTGGGAAAAAAGGTAATTACATTTACATCTAACTCAAAGATTGGGAGCACATCAATTCTTAGCGTAGGTGATAGTGTAACTTCCTTTCCACATTAGAGTTTAGGTCTCATCATGCGCATTCTACAAGCATTGATATCTCCCGTTATTGGAGCACGTATTTAGGCCATATATGTGTTTGATCTCGAAAGGTCCCGACTAACCCTGGACTAATACTTCTTGCAGTACTTCAAAAAAAATGTTAGGGATGTATTGGCTTAGGGAATACGCGCAATGAAATCACAAGCAAAAATAAATAAATAAATAAGAGACGAGATTTTACATAGTTCAGCGTAAGTCTGCATCCATGGAGCGCACCTGCACTCCACTTCCACTATGAAATCAGTGTTTACAATAGTGAAGTACTATCTCTCTCCCTACAGCTCTCAATATTCTTCTCTCTTGTGTATCACTCACAGCACACCCACTCAGCACACAACTGAGCACAAAAGCTTACAAGAGTATTTATAATAAAGAGTAATGCTAGACATCACAACTACTATCACAACGTTTCAATCATAACACGTGGCATCTGATGTGTCAATTGGTAAGTGGATACATGGGTAAGTGAGATAAATCATTATTAATGTATATCCACTCACAAATTAACACCTCAACTGCCACATGAGTTGTGATTGAAAAGTTGTGATATTGGTTGTGATATCTAGCATTACTCTATAATAAAACCCTAGTCTAAAACTAGTAGGAATCCTTTCCTAAATAAAGCAATAAAACACTCCTAAGTAGGATAGAGGAATCCTTTCCTAAATAAAACAATAAAACACTACTAAGTAGGATAGAGGATAGAGTCGGTTCAAAAAAAAAGAAAAAAGTAGGATAGAGAAATCCTTTCCTAAATAAAACAATAAAACACTCCTAAGAGCATCTCCATTGCTATTATGCATTTGGAGAAAATGGAGTGCCACATAGGATAGATATTAAAAAAAATTAGAAAAACTCTCTCCAATGCTATTATCTAAGTTGAATATGGAGATGATGTGGCCAAAAAAAAGTTAAAGAATATGGAGTTGGGTTTCTAATTCTAGAAACTCTCCTAGAAATGTTGCCTAGGATTTCTAACTCTTTCAACCAATAAGATTAAAGCTTTCAACTCTTTCCACCAATAAGATTAAACCTCATTTAATTGTAAAATAAAGGAGGAGAGAGAGTATAATAATTGTTTTATTATGATTGGGCATAAAATAGATGCATATTTAACTTTAGATAATTGCATTGGAGATGTGAATATGTCATTCTCTAAAAAAATTTCAAAAGTGGGCCCATAATAAATAGAAATGCTGATGTGACACTATTTATAAACTCAAAAATGCATATTTGCATTGGAGATGCTCTAAGTAGGATAGAGAACCAATCCTAAACATAGCAGGATTCAGGCTTCACAAACCCAACAAAAAAAAAAAAAAAAAAAGACAAGACGAGGACACTCCATTTAACTAATCTACATCATGAGATGATGTAACTCAACAACCTTTGATTACATTTATTAGATTGTTTGAGACTCTGATTTGAAACAGAAAGTTTTAGAGAAACTCAATCTCAACTCACTAGCTAATATATTAATCAAGCCAAAGTTGAACCAAACTGAAGTTCATTTCATATTTGGTTGACTAAGGAGTCTGAGCTTGAACACATGCACCTTATAAACAATGTAAGAATCAAGTCAAAACCAGAGATTATATATAGATAGCAGTGATAGCACAACAACACTTGAGGCTAGCTCGAAAAAACAAGTGACTCGGGTTTACCTAATTTTGCTTAACTAATTAGTTGACCTCATCACTACAAGAGTGATAATTCAAACTCATTAACCAGCTAATTAACTCTCAACATTCCCTTATAATCAGATGATCAACACATTTTTGAATAATTGTTGTCTTTGTTCCATGTGTTTTAATCTTCTATGATCATTTTCATAATCAATAATAGTACATTTAATTTATATCATGAACTATATCATCAACTCTTATATGACAAACTTCAACAACATTTCATCTAATTCTTAATATAAATATATATATATGACCATTTGCCTTGATCATAACAGTAGAATGGATGTAAAACGTTGTCAATTGAACTCATTTTTCATTCTTTCAATCATATTATAGCATAAATTTACTGTACAAATGATAAGTACTATAACAATAAAATTTCATCATCAGATCTATCGGTTTAATGGTATATATGGATAACTATATTGTTTTATTATAATTTCTTATATGTCTTGAAAATTATGAATATGGTAATAATATGTTTTATAATTGATCCCTCACTCTGTGTATTTTAACTATTCATTTTCGTTCAAACTATTTAGATATGTAACAATGTGTTAATAAGCTAAACAAGATAGAATAATATACATTTATATTACAACTCTATTAAATTAATCACAGGTTGTTATGAAATGCTCAACTAATTAACTGATGAATAAAAATATTAGAATAATATATGTTAAGCTAGCTAATGGCTGTTTTTATATGATAAAATAATGAGTACTTAACTTGAGAATATAATGAAAATCTTTACGTACAGATTTCATGTGATTTCATTTTATTTTTTTCACAGGAAAAAAAAAGGTCATCGGTCTTCACTTCAGTCACTCGACTCACTCACTCGCATTGGAGAGTCTGGATCGGCCGTACAACAAATCTAAACACGCCATTAAATCCACAGTCTAATCGTTTGCTAATTAAATTCAGATTTAAACCACAGATAACACATACCCTCTTCAAAAAAAAACCATGAAATCACAGTGTGTATCTGTATACGAGCTAGCTATCTAGAGAGAGAGAGAGAGAAAGAGAGAGAGAGAGAGAGATAAATCATTTGAAAGGTTGAAGAAAACTAGAAAAGTCAGACGATAATTAATTAAAAGGAAGCCGATGTATGTAAGTAAGTGTGGGAACATCATATGTATATACCTGGAGCTGGAATACTCAAAGAGCTTGCCAGTAGCTGAGAAGATGATGAGAGCAACTTCAGCGTCGCATAGAACAGAAAGCTCTTCGGCTTTCTTGAAAAGCCCTCGTCTTCTCTTCGAGAACGTCACTTGCCTCGCCGTAACGTTGTCAATCTTCTTGATCTTGATCTTCTCTCGAGCCATTGATGATTTTTTTCTTTTTCTTTTTTCTTCCTAAAAGAAAGAAAAGAAAGAAAAAAATCAAACCCAGATTAGATTTTTTTTCTCTCTTACATATATATTCTATAATACAATAATACATGTGCCTGGTAAGGGAATATATACAAACATGAAATGCCACGAAAAAGTTGTTAAAAAGAAGAGCTGGATGGATTTAATAATAAATTGAGAAGAAGAAGAAACCCTAGCTAGGTAAGTAGTGGAAGACCCAGTTCAGATCCAGGTGAAGAAACCCAGAAAAATTAACAAAAAAAAACCCACCAATCATATGCAATGAACATGCAGATGAGAGAATTTTGAAAAGATTGAGCACCTTCTTCTTGGAGTGCAGCTTCAAGAAAACAAGGGTCTGGTCACACCACCCAAAAGCCACCGATTACACAAACAAACCAATTCTCTCAAGAGAAAGAGAGAGAAAAAAAGGAAAAAAATATATTATAAACCAGGTGTGTGTTCAAGAAAGGAAAGGTTACCTTCCCTTTTATAGCCAAACAGTATCTTTTCTTTCTTCTTTTTCATTATAATTAATTATTATTTACTATAAATTCTGACATAAAACAGGTTAATAATCTACCGGAAACTATCGAAATCAACTATATATTTCGGTCGGTATATATATATTTTTGAAATATTATAAAAACTATTACAATAGGATTGTTGGGATCTGTTAAGATTAAATAATACATATGCGACCTAAATATCTACTCATATAACGTGAAATAACTACTCCCATAACCCGGAAAGAAAACTCCCTACACATACTTATAAAATACACATGGTGAGATTTGAAACCCTCACCACTTATGTGGAAAGGAGGTACACTACCAGCTCTATTATAAGGTAATGTGCTCGGTTAGTATATTTACTTTGACAATATCCGAATAAAAAAACTATATACCCATACTTAGAATGCACGTATAGTGAAAGTCGAATATCCATCACTATCGTAGAAATGGACTAGCACTACGAAATGTATACATAATTATCTTCATTTTCACAATTTAATTTGGTGGGAGAATAAAGGGTGAGTCGATAGAGACCAATGGTGATGAGTGATGAGACTATATGAGAGAGATCTGAATTACCGAAAATAAAGACTTCGATTAAAGTTAATTAGTAATTATTTTAAGAAAAAGAGTTTTGAGAGAATAAAAAGAAAAAAAAAAGATTAAATTTATGTGGACGATCGCTTTCCGTACACAGAGAACAGTGGGTGCTCACCACATCCAAAGCAATAATGACTAGTTGTACCTCCTAGTCCCCAGGCCCAGGCACCACTCTTCCTCTCTCCATCTACCATAATGACTATTGCCCTTCATGTAATGTAACAGCCATTACCCACTTGCCACTTACCTCCAAATTTATCTTCTGTCCTCCATCTATCATATATTTTCAATTTATCCCTTCTATTCTTATTTTTAGGGTTAATTACACCAAAATATTCCGAATTTATCCTTCTACACAAAATATCGTTACGTATAAGAAATTGAAAGAAATATTTTTTATAATTAAATTCAAACGTTATCCACAAAATAATAGTTTGGTTGTTTTTTTCTAACTAATTAAATCTAATTATTTAAATACTAAATAAAAAATAGACGAATGAGATTAAATAATTAGATATACTTCATCGAATGGATGAAGGAGATTTGATCCCCTCCATTTAATTTTGTTTTTATTTATGGGTTTGTGTTTTTCGATGGAAAGAGATAGGTTTACGGGTCTTTTTTATTAGAGATTGATGGTGCCTTTTATGTGGAAATAAGGATATATCCTTAAATGAAGTTTTTTTGTGTCTCGACTTATGCTTTGGAATTGAAAGAAAACTAGGTTTGCAAAGTTTCTAGGTTTGTAAAGCCGGGGTCTTATTTTTTATTGACAATATATATTGATTAAGGTGGAAGAGGTTGTTGAATATTGATTGATGATATAGGTTTGAGCAATTTAATGGTGGAGTTTTTGCTTCTTTATTTTTTTTAAATCAATTTAATTGTTATAATAAATAAATAAATAAAAATCTATTTTGAATGATGTGGCAAGGGCTAATACGTCCTTAGTAGATTTGGCTAGTCAATCATTAAATTTAATGATTTGACTTAATGGCATTGTATATTTGTGTCGAAATTTTGAAACTTAACAGTATTTTGACTAAAAAGATAAACTTGGAGCTACTTTAATGCAATTAACCAATCTTTTTTATATATATAATTATATATACACGTGTATAAAAACCTCTAAAACATATGAATTTTTTTTACCATTGAGAAGATTTTGATTGTTTTTAACTACACCACTAATGAAATATAAAAAAATGCCCCTTATTTAAGAAATCAACTTTATGTAATACCGACATTAACTCCTCTCACTGTTAGTCAAATTCGGTGAATTTTGTTTTTAATTTTTTTACATTATAATAATACATATAATTTATTTTATTTTTATCATGTGAATCTCTTTTTACTTTGGATAAACATTCCTGTTGGAAGGATGGATTTTTTTTTTTTTTTTTTTTTTTAAGTATTACAAGAACTATTCCTGTTGAGATCAAAAAAATACATATACGGTTTGGATATCTACTCTCATAAAAGGAGATAACTACCTAATAAATAGGGAAACTCTCCACACATACTTATAAAATATACATGGTGAGATTTGAACCCCTCACTACCTAAGTGAAATGGAGGTGCACTAACACCTGTGCTCAAAGATGATGTGCGGAATGATGATAATTTTATTGAAAAAAGAAAAAGAGAAATACAAAAATTTAGCATAATTAGTAGTTCATTAATTTCTCATTACCTGATGTGATATTTTGCACTGGAATCTTCCACACATTCATTCGTTACGTAAAGTTTCTTGAGAAAAGTTAATGTCACCTCAACAAAAATATCAGGTAATTAATTTTTTCTTTAATTAGAAAAAGGAAAAAAAAAAAAAAAACATATTCAAGTCCCAATAATACAAATAAATAACATTTTTTTATTTACTTTTATGAAGGGGCAAATACACTGAAAGCCCCTAAAGTTTGATAATAGTATAGTTAGAGATCAAATATGTATTTAATTACTACAACCTCCCCTCCTCTTACAATTGAACTAATAAAAATACCAAGTTTCCTATATGTATTAAATTTTTAAAGTGAAGATGAAATGCAATTAAAAAAAATTAAAGCAAAAAAGTAATGAAAACCCAAATATGGGAAATCTCTCAAATATAGTTTCAATGGAGGATAATCGCAAATTTGGATATTTATTATTATTTTTAAAATAACAAATTATTTTTTGTGGCTTTTTATCTTTAATTTTATAATTGTATTTTTTTTTTTTTTTGAAAAATCATAAATGCCTTTCCATCGTTACTCATTAACGGATTGAGACTCAAACTTGCTTTTTAATTGTCTTTATGTTAAATTTCAAGGGTGTTAGTGTATTTACCCCATTAACAAATTTATAAAATGGAAGAATTGAAAAGAGAAAAAAGAATTGACATAATAATTATATATGTTAAATTTCAAGGGTGTCAGTGTATTTACCCATTAACTAATTTATAAAATGGAAGAATTGAAAAAAGAAAAAAGAATTGACATAATTATATATATATACATATATGTAGATTGGGTGGAGTGTTGAAGTAAATTTGGAATTTAAAAACAATACGAGGTTGGCTCAAAGGTAAGCATCTTACATCTACATCAATGATTACGAGATCGTGGGTTCGAGTCATGTTCATTTTCTCCAATCTCAAAATATTGTAATAGTTATAAAAATAAAAAATAAAAAAAAATGAAATTCAAAAGTGTTAGGGGTCTAGTGGTTGAAATCAAGTAGTTTTGTGATGCATGCGCAAATCATGTAACATGAAGAGTAAGCATGGAAACAACTTTAAAAACATATACTTCAACATCAAGTGTGAGAGATCCTCTATGTGAATACTGTGTCAAGCAAGGTATGATTAATGTTTCTTATTGTTCAAGGGTCCATATATGAAGTGCTATATGTACAGATTCATATATGGACCCTTGAACAATAAGTAAGTGTAGGGGCTGATATCTATAACACTTCATATATGGACAGATTCTAATGATTTTCTTCATGAAATTACTTGTCTTTGTGGTAGGACTTTGCATCATATAGTAAGTGTAGGGGCTGGAATTTATCTTCAAATTTATATAAGAGAACAACAACACGTAGTAGGTACACGAAATTATTGACTATATGCTTTGTTTGTGTTTGATTGATAGTTGATTTATCGAGCATTATTAATTAACGACAAACACGACTCAGATATCATTATCTTAGCTTCCACAAATACGAATAAAATTTCCAACATATCTTAGCTTCCATAAATAAGAATAAAATTTCCAACATGTGCATGCACCTTTATGAGTATAGTCGGAATTGAACATCATTCATCAAGAGGGAGAGATATAAAACCAACTGTATGAGAAATAACAATCACCAATTCCATCCAAGAAGTACTACTACTTTTCTTATCAGAAAAGGAATCTTTCTTTTTTGGTCCATTCTATTCTATTTTTTTTTTTTTCCAAACGGGGCTCTATGCCATCCCAATGTTTCGAATAAAATCTACAAACATCAAATTAAAGTTAAAAATAAATAAATTGAAGTTTGATTAATGCATACAGCAAACTATAATCTTTTCGTATTCATGCAGTTAGATATGGCCATTTTTTGGAACTATTATAATATTTTAAGATTGAGGGAGGGTGCAGTTCAGCCGGTAGATGGATGAGCTTGGGGATTGGATAAATGACTGTCAAATTAACGGCTCGAATCTTACTAATGGTAAAAAACTTCAAAAAAAAATAAAAAAATCTAGATAGTGGATAAATAGATAGTCAAATATATATATATATATATATATATATATATATATATTCGAGGGATGAGGACATGATCCGAACCCACAACCTTATAAACGTAGGTGTGAGAAGCGATATGGGCATTTTTGTTACTTGAGGCTCTTCTTCCTGCTTGTCTATATCACCATACAAGTTTTTCATTTGTTTTCAACGTTCTGTGGTCATTTTATGTGAAAATCTTTTCTATCAACTTCTAATTTTACAATCTTCCATCGTGGAAATGGTGAGAAATGTCACTCTTTTTTGTTTGAATTGCAAGAGTATTACTAGTTTAATAATTTAAGTTTAATAATATTTAACTTTTACGATGTAATGACATTGGTTTTGATTTTAATCAAATATTAGGGTTTCTGATATATTGGATTTATGTTAAATATCAAGTTGTGTACTTTTAGGTAATAAAATAAATGGACATTTTAGTTATAAAAGAATTTCATTAAAATATGAGTGTGGTGAGAACTTTTTTGGGTGGCAATAGAGCCACCCTTAATTGATACAACAAATCATTTGTGTAATTAGTACCCAAAATTAAGGTTAAACTTGTTATATATATATATATTTCTTTTAGCACATTTTTTTTTAACTATTACAGTAATTCAAGTTTGGATTGGAGAGAGAAACAGAGGCTCGAACTCACATCCTACTTAATTATAAATGTTATATCATTGAACCGGCTCCAATCTTATCTCTTTTATCACTATTCAATCTCATGACTTGTGGAATATGGTGTAAGTGTGAGTGTGTGACCCACACTGGCTTCGGGGGATTCTCTTGGCCATCACGTTTTTATAAGAATTGGAAAAAGTACAGAAGCCATTCTTTCCACAACACACAGATCTTTAACTCTATTTTCTTCACAATTTATTTTGAATATTAGCAATCTTTAAATATAAAGTTTAAGATATAAAATTTGATATGGTACTAGTAACAACATTCGTCCGTGATAATTACGAAAGGAGAATTCACAATACTAATGCGCATGCATTATATATTGAAACACGAACTATTTTTAATAGTTAAAAATTATTTCTTTTAAAGAATGTTCGATATATATATATCTCATGTTATTTTAATTACAATAATGTTATGTCTGTTTTTGACAACTAAATTTAGGGTATTGGCATCATTGTTGGTGAGGTTTTGGCCTCAAGTGCCCAGCCAATTTCAGCGGGTTATAGTGCTCAAACCCTGCTAGCATCTCTGTTTTTTTTTTTTTTTTTTTTTTTTTCTTAACATTACAAAATATTACATTTTATTTATTAAAAAAATAAAATGTTAGAAAATGACATTACAAAGTATTGGCCCATGGCCCATAACCTTTGTCCAAGTAATTATATTTTTCTTTACATTCTCCTCCTTTTTATATAGGTTAAGCCTCTCTCAACTTCTCGTATTTTTCCAATGTGGGGTGTGAGATTTTTTTATCCTTTCTATTCTAATTGTTTTGTTTTTCTTTGTTGTTAATTCTATCCACTTAGACCTAGATCTACCTCAACCCACACCATTTTCTACTGTAAGTAAATTAACGTACACAAGATTAAGTATTTAAGAAATAAATTCACGTTGAGATAAGAAATGTGGGGCACTAGGACAAAAGATATATATAGATATATTAGATAATGAAGAATGGTAGAGCATAAAAAGAGAAGAAGAAAGACAGTGCTTTGTATAATGAATAATTGAATTTCGTAAAAAAAAAATAAAAAAAAAAATGAATATTTGAAATTTGAAACAATGACACTGAATAAGAACAAAAGATATGAGTAGGCAAGCACATGGCTGATGGCTCCCAATTGAAATCCCATAACTTTTTTTTTTTTTTGTTAATGGATTCTCCACCCACAGTTAAATATGGTACAAAGTCCAAGATCAAAATGTCTAAAGTTAACTCTCTCACTTCTACTTAAATTAGTAAGCTATAACTAGAATAGAAAGTAAAAGAAAATCTCACATCTCACATCCCACATTGGATAAATGAGGGAAGTGGAGAGAGATCTAACCTATATAAAAATGAAGAGAATGCAAAGGAAAATATACTAATTACTTGGACAAGGGTTATGGACCATGGTTCAATACTCTTCAATATCATTTTTTTTTTTACATTTTATTTTTATAAATAAAGTTTAATTTAAAAAAAAAAAAAATTTGAAAAAAAAAAAAAAAAAACCTTGAACCAGCGGTTCGAACCCGAACCGAAACCGGAACTGGAACCGTCGATTCCATTCCTGTTCGAACCGGCGGTTCGAGCAAACCATAGAACCAGAATTGGCCTCATCCGTTTAGGTTCTGGTTCTGGTTCTGGAACCGAAACCGGATTTTCGGTTCCAGTTCCGGTTCCAGTTCTGACGGTTCGAACCAGAACCGTGCCAGGTCTAGACATTGGGATATGTCTTGGTTTGCTTACTTGCTTGGATGTCTTAGCAACTGCAAGTACTATAAACGTTGTCATGAGTGGCTACTTCTACGATCTAATTAGTGTCAATTTGGAGAGATGAAATCTAGAGAGACATAGTGGATATATTGCTTGCGATTCGAATACATTTATGAGAATTAATGCTCACTTATTTATATATGGAGTACGAGGCTTGTCCCAGTATCCAACATATACTTTAGTAGTAGGTTAAGCACTTCTCACATTTATTGATTAGCTTTATGACATGTGTTAACTCGGTTGTATCCTACGTTTAATCTATGTCATGCTAGGTAACTCTACCCCAGAGCTGCTCTGGCTAATCGATTATTTTATGTACCGTGAACGACACACTTTAATTATTTATGATGATCTCTCTAAACAGGTGTAGGTTTATCGACAAATGTCTCTTCTATTAAGAAGACTGTCCAGTCGTGAAGCTTGTCCAAGAGATATTTTTTATTTGCATTCACGACTTTTGGAAAGAACCGCTAAATTGAGTTCTCAGTTAGGGAAGGAAGTATGAACGCTTTACCAATAGTTGAAACCCAATCGAGAGATGTTTTTGACGTAGATTCCTACTAATGTAATTTCCATTACAAATGGACAAATATTCTTATCCATGAATTTATTCAATGCTGGAATTAGACCTTCTATTAACGTGGGTATTTCTCTCTCTAGAGTATGATCTGTAGCTCAAATTAAAGCTATAAAACAAGTAGCCGGCAAATTAAAATTGGAATTGACCCAATTCGCAGGATTAGAAGCCCTTGCACAATTTGCTTATGATCTCGATAAAGCTACTCAGAATCAATTAGCAAGGGGTTAACGATTACGTGAGTTGCTCAAACAATCTCAATCAGCCCCTCCCATGGTCGAAGAACAGATAATGACTATTTATATTGGAATGAATGGTTATCTTGATTCATTAGAAATTGGATAGATAAGAAAATTTATCAATGAGTTACGTTTTTATTTAAAAACAAATAAACCTCACCAAGAAATCATATCTTCTACTAAGACATTCACCGAGGAAGTGGAAAGCCCTTCTGAAAGAAGCTATTCTATAGCCGAGAATTAGGTACAACACCTTTGGAAAATGGAAAATGGAAAATGGAAAATAATAATAATAATAAGGGAAATTGCATGGGAGGGGGGAAATTGGAGAATTTTGAAACTAGATTGGGGAGATTGGAGAATACGGTAAACTTAAGGGGGGTAATTTCCCTAATAATAATATTAGAGAGGCAAAGGGTTTGAGTTTGAGATAAGTCGGACTTTTTGTAGTTGAAGGATGGTTGATGATGATGATGATGTGAAAAATAAGGGCCACCATGTTTGAAAGACGTGGGGCATGCGAAACTGTTCAAGTAGAAAGACAGAGTTGGGTGAAATTAACGTAATTAACGTTAGAGTGAGACTTGGTTGGAGGACTTTCCAAGTCCTAGGTTGTCTTGTTTAAATCAACTTGGGCCCAGCTTCCCCGGTTCTTAAACATACCTGTGGCCTGTGGGCGGCCCATGATCCATGATCCATATGGGACCCCCCCCCCCCCCCCACACACACACACACACACACACACACACACACACACACACACACACACACACACACACACACACACACACACACACACACACACACACACACACACACACAACTCATTTGTCTTATTAGTATTACATGTTTCCTTCCGGTGTGTCACACACATTCAACCATCTCTCTCTCGGCTCAGTCGGTAAATAGACGAGATTGAGGCATGGGTAAATAACTCACAGGTCATCAGTTCGAATCCTACCAATGACGAAAGCTTTCAAAAAATATATATGGTCCCGAATTAATAGATATTGTCAAAAAAAAAAAAAAAAAAACATCTCTCTCTCTCTCTCATCTTCAACCAGCAACTCTACTTATATTGAGTAGGACGTGTTTGGTATGATTTTTCAAGTAGAACTTTTATTGAGTAGAGCTTTTTATAAAAAGTTGTATGTATGTTGTTTGATATTCAATTTAAAAAGTGCTTTAATTTAATAAATTGTTTGATAATATATATATATATTTTAAAAACTTTTGGTTATATAAATTACAAAAAAAAATGTTAACAATGTATTTATAATAAAAGATGTATAATAGTATATGGTGAAATATCTAAAATTTATAAATGGTAGTTAAAACAAACAATCTATATGTTAAAAAAAGAAAGAAAAAAAAAAGCTCAAAAAGAGTTTCTTGGAAAAACCCAAATTTTAGACTTCTCCAAATAGATATAAAATAGTTTTTTTAGATGGTAGTTGAGACAATTTCACGTATTATTATTATGATGATTATTATTTTTTGAGTTTTGCCCTAAAAAAAAATAAAATAAAAATCAAAGTACCTTCTAACTTAAAAAATAAAATAAAACAAAACAAAACAAAATAAAACAAAACAAAACGTACTTTGCTCCCTTTAGGCCTCGTTTGTTTAGTCATATTGTATTGTATTATGCAATTAAAATGTACTAAAATAATACAATACAATGTTTGGTGCAAACACTATATTGTATTATATTAGTACATTTTAATTGCCTAATACATTATATTTGGTGGTATTATGTTGTTTTGTATTAGAAAAAACACCTTTTTTTTTTCTTCTTCTTCAATGAATATGGAATATTGATAAAATAATAAACATACATTAATAAGTTGACTACTCCAATTAAGAATCTAATAATAAAATAATACACATACCCAGTAGATATCAATTAAATTAATATATAAAAACCAAACGAGATTTCGATTACAAGAATGAAATAACCCGCATCGTAGCCGTATTGTATTGTATTATACAATTAAAATGTACTAAAATAATACAATATAATATTTGGTGCAAAACACTATATTGTATTGTATTAGTACATTTTAATTGCCTAATACAGCAAATATCGTATTAATCAATACATTATATTTGGTGGTATTAAGTTGTATTGTATTAGAAAAAAAAAATATTTTTTTCAATGAATATGAAATATTGATAAAATACGTGTTATGTTATTAATTTTTTTTTTATAATTTTAAAATATATAGGAAAATTTTATTAAAATTTGTTGTTTCAATTAAAATAAATATTTATTGAATTTTTTTTATATAAAATCATTTATTGATTTAAAATTATTGATTTAAAATCAACAAAAAACGAATGTTGAATTTTCATCTTTAACCCCCTGAAACGTATCTATCTCCACCAAAATTTTTAATTTTCACTCCTCCCCTGAACTCAAATCTGAAAAACAAAAACAAAAAATGGATCCCAACAGAGCCGAAGCCGAACGCTTGCTAGGAGTCGCCGAGAAGCTTCTCAACCAACGCGATTTTCTCGGGTCAAAAGAGTTCGCGATCTTGGCGCAAGAATCGGAGCCTCTATTGGACGGCACAGATCAGATCTTGGCGGTGGCGGATGTGCTCCTCGCGGCGGAGAAGCGCGTAAACAACAACAACCAGCATGATTGGTACTCAATCCTCCAAATCGACCGCCGATCCGACGATCAGGATCTCATCAAGAAGCAGTACCGTAGACTGGCGCTGCTCCTCCATCCAGACAAGAACAAGTTCCCTCACGCCGATCAAGCCTTCACGCTCGTCGCCGAAGCTTGGTCTGTTTTGTCGGATTCGCGAAAGAAGTATCCCTACGACAACGAGCTGAGTATGTATACGAGGATCGATTTGACTAGCTCGGATTCCGTACAACAAGGTAAATTGCCGGTGAGAAGAAACGACAGATCTGTTAATACAAGTAGTAGAGATAATTTAAGAGAAAATAATAATAATATCAATATTAATAATAACAGTGATCAACGGTCGAGGTTGTCTACTTTCTGGACTGCTTGTCCATACTGTTACATTTTATTTGAATACCCAAATGTTTATGAGAATTGTTGTTTGAAGTGTCAAAACTGTCGTAGAGGGTTTCACGCGGCGGCTGTTCCCGATTTGCCTCCGCGGGTTCCCGGAAAGGAAGCTTATTACTGTTGTTGGGGGGTGTTTCCGCTGGGATTCAAAGGCGGTGCTTTGGAGAATGTACCGGAGAATGTACCGAAGCCTGCCTCTCTGTTTCCTAATTGGATGCCTCCGGTGTCTTCAAGTGGAAACACTGGTGGTGAAAGTGGCGGTGGGGGTGGGGCTGGTGGTGTAGCCGTGGGACCGAAGGTGGGCAGTGGTGGTGGAGATGGGAATGTTCAGGCAGAGAGAGGGGAGCCTAGGAAGAGAGGAAGACCGAGGAAGTATCCTGTGCAATCGTGATTGTTGTTATAAGATGTTCATAAGCTCGATGAGTACCGCAATTTGACAAACCCGAACAGATTTTTTGGATCTTGTATTTGATATTATTAGGAGGATGAAGGGAGATTGTCTTTTATGATGACAAGAGAAGGCTGAGGCTGCTCAGTTTGTGGAATTTGTAGGTACTATTGTCGTAGTTGTTTGATCTTGTTCTTTCTTTTGTAGAATTTAGGCTTTTTATTGTAACTAACTGCTTGATAGATGTAAACATTATGCTATTATGCAGCATTGTTATTTTTACTAGCTTCTCTTGACTATTGATTTAAGCTTCTTCTCTACTGTTTGATTGAAAGTATTGTTTGCGGAAGCCACTTGAAGCATAAACTTGTTGGATTTATTTAGAGTTCATATGTTATCATCAATCTATGGTGTGATAGGTTAGTTGAGTCCTGATATTCTTCATTCCTTATGCACATATTATTCTCGAAATGTTTGTGTTAAAATGTGGCCGTTGTTCTATCATCATTGATCGATAGGGATACTTCGTTTCATTATTGTTGGAACAAAAAATGAGCATTTCCGAATGCATCTTCGTTCTCCAAAGTATTACAAGCTTCGGAATAGGCCTGAACCGGAGCTTGTAATACTTTGGAGAACAAAGATACACTCTGAAATGCACTCTGAAGTGCTCATTTTTTGTTCTAACAATTATTATTACTATTTTTGCCAATTTTGGATTTGAAATGTTGACGAAAACTACCACCATTACCAATACCTATTGTATATGTTATTTTGTTTTAGACAGCTGAGTTTTATAACGTGTTGTATAATCCAAACAGGAAGATAACATCAATGGATCTGTTATCATGCCGCAGTGTTTAATTTCCGCAGACATACTATAAATGATAATGAGGAATTTCTGCGTATTTCCTAGGATAACTGGTTCAAACTTTTCTGTGTGAAAGTGGTAAAAACTATGCTGAATTGGTTAAGTTCAAATGTATGATGAAAAGTTTTAAATTGTTTATGATTGGATTAATGATAAGTACCGTCTATTGTTGGTCTATAAGTAACAAGTTCATTTTTGATATGTAGTTCTAGCATATCATGCTCTTTAAATTTCCAACGTAGCAATGAGAAAATATATTGGTAAGAAATTGAGTGGAAATGGTAAGAAACTGAACTGGGGAAAGTGTCTGGAGCTACTAGATTTGGTGTGTCAACTTTACTATCTGCCTCTGAAATCTTCTGTAGGATTTTGGGGTTTTGTAACCCAAAATGAAAAAGAAGTTCAAATTGCTATTAGTAGTTTGGTTCACATCAACTTAGTTGAGTTCCAAATTTCCAACTCATCTTGGTTGATGATGCATGTTGACAGGAAAACAGTATTTGTGTATACTATCGTTATCCGATGCACAGCCTACAAGGTCATTTGCCTTTGCCAAATGAAGAAAGCACAGAAAAAAGTGGCACATCAGTAGCGACTATGGTCATCATTTGCTGTCACGGTGACACTGATATTATAAGAATAAGATTATTGTTTACTGAATAGTTCTCCTATCAGGTCGTCTTGAAAACCACGGTCACATGTTTTGATAGGGGAACTATCTATTGTTTACATATCATCGTTTATACAATTTCAGATAACTGTTTTCCACAAATCTCCTTTTTCTACAGATAAGATTTGTATCATAAAGAAATTGGGTAGTGAAGATTGGGATGTAGTATTCCAGATTTCCAGGACTTCTTGTGAACTTAATTACTTACTACCATCCGATCTCCTTTGCATTAAGAACAAGAAAAATAAAGACTGCGAACGCGTTTTGGTACATCAGAAAATATGTAGATCGTGGTGGCAAGCTCAAACCCTCTCATTTCCTGAAACTAGTTCATGTTTCAAATAGATAACGCGTTTTGGTACATCAGAAAATATGTAGATCGTGGTGGCAAGCTCAAACCCTCTCATTTCCTGAAACTAGTTCATGTTTCAAATAGATAATCTCCATAGTTCTTATGGACACTTTGAAGTTCCCGTAAGCATCGTGAGTTAGCCGGGTAACTGCGATAATGTGTTCAACCAAGGGGGTCAAAAATAAGAAACAAAAATGGCTGATGTATGGTACGAGGCAGAACTACGGCCTCTAAATGTATTAATGTAATATAATTTGGTTATCGTGGCTTCACCATGGCAAACACTATAAAAATCCCAAATGCCTCAAAATGTGATGTAAGACGGCCATGGCCTCACGGGAGTATATCTTGATGTGGCACTAGGTCCATGTACTGCAAACATATCAATGCCACTAGCCTACATCATTCGCATGGGATGGATGATATCTTTTCACCAGAAATTCCCTCACCTGAGCATGCTAAGTGCTTCACAGATTCATAAACAACCCACACTCAACAACAAGATTCACAGTTTTGCTCTTGGATTTTCACCTGAAATGTCTCATACTAGTTTGGCGAGAGTTTCAACATAGAATCTATGTCATAGATTGCCTAGAAACCTTCTCTAATCAGATGATGCAGCATTCTACTACTACACCCACATCTAACTTGGCCTCTATGCCTCGGCATTATTGGATTTGGATCCTCTCCTCTACCACCATCAAGTATCTCCAATAGAATCCTGTTACATCCAAATCCACTCTACCAACTAAGATCCATTTGCAACATGTGGCAAAACACCGAGGTTTCATCACAACACGAGGCAGAATACTGTATGTACACAACTCAATGGTAGAAGGGCAGCAAATAATCCTAAAATATTTCTGTGGCTAAGATATAAGTATATAACTGTTATCGCTTATGTACTCTATTCAGAAAGCAAAATTGGTTCATTGTCCATCCTTGAAATGGTGCGGTACCTCTTTGCATCGGTTCAATAACTATTATGGTGCCATCCTCTGTGGACCGGAAAAGAAAATTAAGTCCTACCTGGTTGCTTGTGGTTAGTATATCTGATATTGAAAGATAGAAAGCATTTTATCTAACAATTTATAAGCGCCTGGACACGACAAAAAAGGAACTAAAAACAAACATTCGATAAATGGATTCTCTAAATATTACAAGAAACTTGTTGAGCTAGACATCGGAGAAGAAAATACGGAACACAAAACACAAAGCTATGATGGAATAACGGAGGAATTGGATAACCTAAGGCATTCGCTTTGGCATTTCCTAAGACAGATATCATTCCAATTGGGGACTTGATGTTGGTTAACACAAACAGTTCTAGCACAAGCATCAGCACAGGCATCAAGCTCAGAAACACCACAAACAGTGACACAAGTATCAACAGTCGGGTCTTTCGATAAGGCACCAACCTTCTTTAGCATCCTCTTCGACGTGCACACCCTCTCACACACAAAGACATCATCAGAGCTCTTCTCTCGCCCTCTCCCGCCCTTGAGCCTCTGCTCATCCGCTCTCCTCTTCTTCATCCGCAGCGCTTGCCCCATTATTACAGCTGGTATCGCTGCCCCTAGTAGCGACCACCACGGATCCACCATTCCTGTTCAAAGCTCAGATTTTGATATCAAAAAACCTAGGACAGTAATATCCACATAATTTCACATTTTTTGAATTCAAAAACTAACTTTTTTTGTTATATGAACATGTAAATGAAAAACCCAGATAAAGAAATCGAAATTGAATCACTTAAAAGTTCCATTATGATCAATAAGTGAAAATTTAATCTCCAAAGCAACAATTTAACAGATGACACTACTTCCATTTAAACATAAAACTATAAAATATTAAAGAAAGACAAGTAATTTTTTTTTCTTTTCTCTTTGATGAATTTCTATACATATTAAGCAAGAGAAAAACTGGCAATAAATAGACAGGAAAAAAAAAAAAAAAAAAATCTAACCTGGAATTCTTGATCGAGAGACAGAGAATGTGAGGGTTTAAATTTAATCGTGATGAATTAGAGGGGTTTTGGAGAAACTTAGAATAGAAAGTACGCACCACGGCGCATTTTAGTAAACAAATATATAGGAATTGACTGTTTTGACCCTAGTTTGACACATGTCACACATCACATCAAAATTAAAATGTTAAAGTAATTAGTTTTTTTTTTTTTTTTTTAAAAAAAAGCTGCTCAATGGGTTATGGGTTGCTAGTTTCGAGACAGTCCGATTAGTCTCTTCCGATGCTTCTTCATCTTCACTGTGGTCGCATCTTCTCTGCTTGAATCGCAATTTGCCCTATCTCTTTTTGCAAAAATGTAAGCGCATTACAACGTTTTTTTTTTTTTCCTTTTTTCCTTGTGTTTTTGGGCTTTTCGTTTTCATTGTTATGGTTCTTTGAAATGTCTGTACTGTTTGGTTGCTGATAAAATGTTGGGAAAGATAGACAAGGAAATATGATTTTTGATTCTTCACACCCTTCAAATGACTACCTTGCTTTGGTTGAGAAATGGGTTGGACCCTGTAAAAATTTGAACTTTTTTTCCTGTATTTTTTTTTTCTATAAACCAAACCAAGTGTGAAGATGAAACCCATCTTTTTTGTTGTTGTTTTTTTTTTTCCTAGAAAGAAAAAATAAATATATTATTATTTTTTGGCTCTGGTTTGGTTAATTTGGGGTTATATAATATGCTCATTGTTCACTCTGCGAGATGTTGATATATTGATATTAGATATGTTTTCTTCAGTTAAGTTTTGCTATTTGAGTAATAATAGTTTGCTTGGACCATGACTAGAGGATCAACATTGACATTTTTTATGCTAATTGCAGTTTGTTCTAGTAGAGTAAATGCAGTAGATTTACCAAATACTAGGGTTTTTATCATTAGTTTCTAGCTTGTGCTACACAAAAGTGCAAAACATTTTATGCAAATCTTGTTGTAAAATTGGTGTCTTTTCAGAATAGTATATTTACCGACGGCGAGCTAACCATGTTGTAAATATGTTGATTCTTCTTTAAAGAATGAAACTGTATTTTGGAGGTTTGGTTGCAATTGTCTCTATTTAATCAACGGGGGATAGTAATGCATGTATGTGTTTATATGCTTGCTTATGGCACCTGATCATTCAGGTCTCCAAGACAAACTATCAGAGCTAAACAAGTTGCAGGTGGCGAAAGCCATAACGGCGATGGAGGTGAAAAGAAAGTTAAAGCCAGGCAGTTGGAGGGGAATGTGGGGCTTGGTGATCTTATATGGGTCAAGCTTCGTGGTGGCTCATGGTGGCCTGCACAGGTATGCAAATCCTTTGCTGCTAATTTTATGGAGCATTTATCAGACTTTGATATACTATTTTTTTGCATCACCAAATTGTATTCGATACTAAATTAGGTGCAAATATTAATTTGCAAGGTTTTTGATGAGAACACTGTTAGTAAAACCGGTAAACCTGGTTATAGACCAGCGCAAGCTGTCCTTGTCAGGCTGTACGGGAGCTATGAATAGTTAGTATTTTTCTTTTCCTTGATTCATTATTTCGGTTTTCTAAACACGTATACTTGTAAAGATGAACATGTTTTGTATTTTCCTTGCAGTTTGTATGTAGATCCAATTAAATGCCATTCAAAGTTTGAGATGGTAAGTTTTGATACGCAACTATCATTTTGATGCATCATTTTGTCTACTTTATAACAGATTTTAATATATTAACAAGCTTTTAAATACTATTGATGGTACTTGATTTGTGTTCCCAGGTACTCAAGCAGAATAATGGTTGTTGTCGTGAAATATTTGAAAAATCTTTGGAGCAGGTAACTTTTTTCTATCTCTATTCCAGCTATCCTTAAGAAGATTCTTAGTATGGCTTAGTTGCCCACTAAGTTAGCAAATAATTTTTGTGCTTGTAATTTATGTTTTCTTCTGTGATCTGGATATGGCTACAGGAGCTTCTTCACTTGAAATCTGGAAGGTCAAAACGGAAAGCATCAGCATCTGCAGGTTAGCCAGTTTTTCATACCGCATGATTCCTAGTTACTTCCTTCCTTTTACCTCCTTGTTGCTTAGGACAAGATATCGGGTGATATGAATCGGTTGGACTTCAATATTAATTGTACTTGTGTGCCCCTTCTGCATTACCGGAAAGCATTAGTTAAAGTCTCAATGGCGATTAAATATGTTGAATTACCCAAACCTTAGGCTTTAGCCTCAAGTGATAAGACCTGGGAAAGATTGGGATAGGGAGAAATGTATGTAACTCTCTGTTCTCCTAATGCTTTTAATGTACATTGGGAACATGAGATAGATAGTAATTTATTTTTCCAGGAATGGGTTGTCACTGTTGTATTGAGGATGTATTCTTGGTCTAACCCCCTTTAATGGCTCTATTTTATTTGGGTGGGAAAAGGTAACAATTTGTGGTAAATATTTCTTGTCAATCTTCAAATGTTTTGGGGTTATGTGGGGATGGGAGAGTTCTTTTCATTTGCATTTACATTATCTGGTTGTCATATAAAAATCATTTTATCTGTTTCTTTAAAGTTTTGATGGAATTTGCTAGTCGTAATTTTTTTTTGAACCATATGAATAATAAAATGTACATGAAAATGCGACTCTGTGTTGTATACTTGTATCTATCATTTTCATATCTTTTGACATAATATTTCTTATAGAATCAATTACGTATAGTCACTTATATTATCAGGTAAAGTAGTGAAACCAACATAAGCATATTTACAATGTCATTGAAAAACATTACAATCATTAGACATCATGCCTATTATGTTCTGACACAGCTGTATAGGTCAAAAGGTGCTTACATCGTGTGGTGTTTGTCTTTAACTCTTACTATTGATCAAGAAAAATATTTTCTTCTTGCTCGAGTAAAAGAACAGTAATGATGAAGTAAAATATTAATATTTTTACTCGCCTAGTTTTTGATCCTTAAGGTTTGTGGTTTATGACAAGTAGAAAACTTCAGCCTGTTCTCAGTTGACATGTCTGGCGCTTCATAATATTTAAACTTCACTTCACTCAGTAACAGTACGAATTATTCCTTACTATTACAAATATGTGACAATGTTGGAAATCTCCCTCTGTTCTATCCTTTGCTCACATATGCACGTAATAAAACACAGCTAGAGATAAATTTATCCCTTCAAGTACGGCAAGTGTAGACATGTTAACATAGCAAGCTGGTGTGTTCCTCTGTTTACGTTCTAGACACTGCCACGTTTGACAAGTTTGAAATTGTTTAAAGGAAGACACATAGAAATTTATTACTGATTAAAATTATTTGCTAAGCTAGATTGCATACATAAAAAACTCAAGTCAAATAAGCCAAATGCCAAGGAAGAAGAAAAGAGCAGAACCCATAGGCAAGATGGGGAGCAGAAAACAACGAAGCCGAATAATACAAGTGATGAGGAAAGAAGTACAAGTAGCTGTATTGGTGAGGAGGACACAAAGAACAAAACCCCTAAGCAAAATGAGGTGCTAAAGAAAAAACAGCTTGATACCCCTTTACTCTCTCAGTATTCTCACTATTCTTTCCAATTTCTTCACTATCTCTTCCACAGAAGTTGACTTATCATATTGATTATTGCTTTCAGGGATCAAGTTTATCTAAGAAGGCTCAGGAACTAAGTGCGCGGAGATTGAGAGTGATGCAAAGTCTCGGTCTGGTTGCACCTTCTGGGTCACCATTCGGTAAAGGCAAACAAATTTGCACTAGTATGTGATGATTGCAGTAAGTTTTCTCATCAACCATCATAGCTTTGATCCGGTAAAAAATTCGCTGAATTTAAAGGCAGTTTATTTATACAGTTTCAACCTCACTCATGTATGAAATCATTTGCACCTTCTATATGTATTCATTCCATTTTTGTTCGTCCAATGCAAGCTTGCATTGGTGGCATGAAGGATTTGTGCTGGGATGCCATATTCAACCAAACTGTGCAAATGATTGTATTCTTATCTGATTGTTAAACTGGAATTTTTCTGTATCTTGAATTGACAGTATTTCACTAGAGCCATGTGCTACTACTGTACTCTCTCTCTCTCTAGGAATTCTAAGGTTCAACATTTTTCATTCACTAAGAAACTGTTGTCTTGGTGGCCTTTTGATATAGGTAATTCACGGTTTGACAACATTTTGTGTTTGGAAGTTTTTAGCGACATAATACACTTCTCATGTAGACACTAATCAAATATCCATTATAGGTTTATAAGAAAAAAGTTGTTTTTTTAATAATATGCATAATCTAAATTAGAATTGAATTACCATGAAAACCTTGCATAAAGTTTCATGATACGTATGCATTAATTTCTTAAGCATCGCATTGGTCCTTGTAGCTCGCGAGTATTTTTCAATTTATAAAAATTAATTGATTAATTGGTTTTATAGCGCACTGTAATTATATATTAAAAAAAAAGGCCTCAAGGGATGTAGCTGAGTTAGTAGATGGACGAGTTTGGGGTTTGGATAAATGACTCACAAGTTAGCGGTTCGAATTCTATCAATGGTAAAAAGCTTTAGAAAAAATATCTGGTTTAGATGGGTGGATAGAGATAATATAATATATATATATATATATGTCTTTCTATTATCAGTTCGAACCGATAAAAGTTATATTAGTTCCTTGCATGTGGGCCACTGGATTTAAATACTTTGACTGACAAGTGCATATAGCCAAGTCAAAGTATTTAAATCCAGTGGCTCACATACAAAGAACTGATATAACTTTTGTCAGTTCGAACTGATAATAGAATTTCTGTATATATATATATATATATATATATATATATATATATATAGAGAGAGAGAGAGAGAGAGAGAGAGAGAGAGAGAGAGAGAGAGAGAGAGAGAGAGAGAGAGAGGAGTGTTAGATACACTCTCTCAACTTACTCTCTCTTCTCCTTTTGACACTTATCCTATATTGACTTTTTAGAAATAAATTTTAGAGCCATTATTAATGAATTATTTTTTACATGTTATTTAAAAGTCAAATCATCCACATCTTCCCAAATTGCCATTTTTTTACACTAAATTGTAATTTCCAAATATGTGAGTAAAAATCTTCAAAGGTAAAATGGGTTGAATAATATTTATTAAATTTATTTTATATTTATTTTAAAAAAAATAGCAAATATATTATTAACAATATTTAAGTTATTAAAATATAATAAACATTGATATCTTGCGTTTTTTAGTATATTTGAGTTTTGATATTATTAATGAAATTTTAATTTTTTTTAACTATATTTTTCAAATTGCGTAAAAATAATCACTTTATAAAATATGATAAACTTATGATAATATAGACAAAAACAATAATTTTTCAAATATAAATTGTATTTGTTATGATATTTTAGAAAATAAAAAAGAGGTATATAAAATAATAATAATATTAATATTTAAGAAAATGACCATGACAATTAGGTGTAAAGAAAAATGGTAATTTGGGAAGATATGATGGTTTGAATTGTAAATAATATATAAAAACAATTTATTAATGATGGCTTTAAAATTTATTTCAAAAAAGTAAATAATTGACAAATGTCAAAAGGAGAAGAGAGAGTGGGTTGGGAGAGTGAGTTGAGAGAGTGATTCTAGCACGCCTCATATAAATATATAGTATTTTTATTGTCAGTTCGTCATGACAATAAATATATCAGGACGAAGAATGTTGATTACTATATATATATATATATATATAACAAAAAACACAGAGAAAGCTAAACTTTGATTTCAATATCTTAACCACTTATGTGTTTTTAATCCAATTGTTGAGATTTAAATATGCTTACAATTTTTGGATTAAGAGCATATGAGTGGTTGGGATGTTGAAGTCAAAATTTTAAATCACAAATTTAAATTGATTTAATCTAACCCTATTATTAGAACAAATTACACCCACCTCTCCTGATGTTTGCTAAATTACAGATGAAAACGACTTTATCATTAACTAACACTCACCTCCCCTGCCGTTAGTCAACGTCCGTTACATTTAGCTGTTGACCATATCAGGAAGGGTAAAAGTCCAAAATACCCATGACATGACATCAGACACCTTATTTACTATTATAACCCAGGTAAAAGACAAAAAAAAAAATAGAGATTAATTGAAAAAAAAAACTATTTAAAAAATAAGATTAATTGAAAAAATAATGTTTTTATAAAAAATTTATAAAGATTCAGAAAAAAAATGCTGGTCTAGCTAATTTTTAAAACATATATTTAAAAATTTTAATAAATATTTACAAAGGTAAAATAAATATTTTTTTTTCAAATAAATATAATTAAAAAAATATAATTTTTTTTTCAATAAATAAATTTTAAAAAAAGATTGGTTTCCACCGTCCATCACCATGATGGATGGTGGAGATCAAATTAAAAAAAAAAAAAAAAAAAAACTAAACGAAATTATAAAAAATTAAATTTTTTTTTAAAAAAAAATCCACAAATTAATAATCCCAAAAAAATCCACCAATTCATATCAACTTCATCCATGACCTAAAAAAAAAAAAAACCTAGATCTAGGCATTTGGCTTTCAGTGTTCTTCAAACACCAAATCTGGTGTGTGGAGAGGCTCTACTGAGAACCTCCCCACTGATGAATCTCTCACTCCCCCTCATCTCCGATCTCTCATCGGCGTCTCTCTATCTCTCATCCGCATCTCTCCCTCCCCTCTATCTTCACGGTTGTTTTCGTTTGGTGGTGGCTGCGGAGACGTGGCGGCCTAATAGGTAGGATTCGTTTGGGGTGTTTGGGTTTTAGATCCATGGAGAAACCACTCAAAACCCAAACATTTTTTAGAAACTGCAACTCAAAGATTGATCGATTTTCAGTTTTTTCATGTGGTTCATTTTTTTTTTTCAATATGTTCATCTTCTGTTCTTGATTGTTGTTGAATTCCTTTTTATTTATTTATTTATGTTAGGTTGTTAAATTGAAAGAAAATGTGATTTCCTATCATTGACAACTGTTGTATTTGTGTTTGCATGTGGGTGGATTTCGGTTTGATATGGTTTGGTGGTGGTGGCGGCTGGGTTTTTGTTTAGTTCTAGATGGAGATGGAGATGGAGATGGAGATGGTGTGGCTAGAGATGGAGGTGGTAGTTTGTTTGGGGTTGATGGTTGTTGGGTGGTGAAAAATCTGGGGGGTATTTTTTTGTGATGAAACAAATCTGGGTTTTTTATTGCGGTGACAATTTTATTTTGTAAGATTATCGGTGGTTGTTGATTGTTCTTGGGTGGTGACAGATTTTTTTATTTATTTTATGAAGATTTTTGTTGTTAATATGTTTTTGTTTGTCATTTTTTTTCTTCAAAAATTGTTGTTGGCTATTGGGTGATTACAAATCTGGGTTTCTATTGGGTGGTATTGAAGAAAATGAAGAAGTGAGGAAGTAGATGAGGGAAACTCGACAGTGAGTGATGAAGAAGATGATGGAATTTTTTTGGTTTTTGGATGTGAGGTAAAACGGTGGTGATGAGCAACAGTAGATCAAGTTGTTTTGAAAAAAAAAAATTAATTTGGTTGTTTTGATATCTAGGCAGTGGATCAAGTTGTTTTGATTGTGTTTAAGTTTTTTTTGATTGTGTTTAGTGTTGGAATTATGAGAAATCTGGGTTTGGGTTGAAGAAATCTGGAAATCTGGGTTTGGAAGAAAAATTGAAGATAAGATCTTTTTTTTTTTTTTTTTTTTTTTTTTTATAAATTTCGTTTTGTTTTTTTTTTTTTTTTTTTTAATTTGATCTCCACCGTCCATCATGGTGATGGACGGTGGAAACCAATCTTTTTAAAAATTATTTTTATTGAAAATAAATTAAAGTTTTTCTATTTTTAAATTTTGGTGTATCAGTATTTTTTCTTTTTTAATTTGACGTGTACATTATACAAGTTATTAAAGGACGAAATTACCTTTCCTCATAAGGTCAACTGTTAGATTAGATGGACGTTGACTGACGGCGGGGGAAGTGAGTGTTAATTAATGATAAAGTCGTTTTTATCTGTAATTTAGCAAACCTCAGGGGAAGTGGGTGTAATTCGTTCCTATTATTATTGTTGTTGTTTTGAAATAAAGTTGAGTTTATTTTGTTTTCTATTTAGAACAAAAAGGGCCGACCCACAACGCATCGACATTTATTGGGCCACAGAATTATATTAGCCTAATTAAAAATTGATGTGATCTGTGAGACTGTGACGTGCCCGGGCACATCATTGAAGATTCTTGTGTGACTTGAGGGTTCGTTTGGTACACTGTATTAGATTAGATTGGATTTGATTGTATTGGATTGGACTACATTATTATTAATACAAAACCGTGTTTGATGATGTACTATATTACATTGTATTAAGTTATTCCAATACGATTTTATTGTAATCTATTATATTATAAAAGAATAATATGAAAAAAAGAAGTTAATAATTCATTTTAAATATTATTACCATGAATAAGTCAATAAATATTTTTATATAAAAATTCAATAAATATTTATTTTCATTGATACAAAAATTTAAATAAATAATATTTTTATAAATAAAATAAAATTTTCTAATATAATTTTGAAATTATATAAAAAAATTAAATAAATAAGAGCATAACATATAGTTTCATACTTTCTTCAATATTCTATATTTGTTGAGAAGAAAGAGAACATAAAAGTTTTTTTTTTCTTATACAATACAACATAATAACATCAAATATTATATATTAGCTAATACGATATTTACTATATTAAACAATTAAAATGTATTAAAATATGAAAACACCGTATTGTATTATTTTAATACATTTTAATTGGCATTACATTACAATACAGACTACCAAACATGACTTGAATGTAGTAGACTAGTATGCCAGATTGCCACACTTTAAAAATTTGTTTGGGCATATTGAGCCGATAATGGGCTCAATCCAATGATTATTATTTAAAGAGTGATGATATTTACACTCCTAAAAAACTATATATGCATCCCTTTTGTATGAACACCCCCATTAAATTCAAAATATATATTATAGTTTGTAAACACACCCCACATATTACCGGTTTATCATTTCTTTTGACTTTTTGAATAAATACTATAAATTAATCCTTTTCAAAATAATTAAATTAAATTAAAAGTATGGGAGGAGATGTGGCACCTTCCAAATATGGAAAGAACCGCTACTCTTTTTGTTTTGTTTTATTTAATTTAATTTTTATTCTAATGTTGTTTTTAAAACTAAATTCAATGGTTTTCAATTTTTAAAATTTTATAATAGTTATTTAATATTATTAATTTTATACAATCACTATTTAGTTCTTAAAATTAATAAATAATTAACATCTTGATCAAAGATATTATAAATCTTTGTTAATTTTTTCAAATTATTAAATATTTTAATAATATATAGAAAGCTTTTACAATATTGTTGCTAAAGAAACAAGAAGACAGGAATGGAGGCATATATGGTTGCCAGAACGGCAAGCTCTCTGATGCCCTCATTGAAGAGGATGAATAATATATGTCACACACAAAAGACCACCATCATTGCAGTTTATAGCTATTGATACGAGTTTTTTGTTTTTAAGAAATACGAAAGGAGTTGAGATTCGAAGAACCAATTTCATGGCCAACAACCAGAGAAAATCTTTTACTGCATATTCAAAGGTGAGAATTGATACGAAGGTTATGAATTATGATTGAGCATGAGAAAGAGACCAAGGAGAAGCTTATGTGGAAAATATTTTAATAAATATTTCAAATTATTATATATTACATTGAGAGATTATTATTAAATTTTTTTTTTTAATTCTGTTTACAATGTTACTTAAGGGTAATGTTGGGATTTTGAAAAAAAATACTAATTATGGGGTGTACATACAGTTTTAGAGGGATACAAATATCGTCATTCTTATTTAAAAAGAGATCTTGACGTGCCCGGGCACATCAAGATTTAATTGGTACCATTTTGATATCACTTGGGCCTAGAGAGTGATTTGGGATTGGCCCGTAAGGATACTTTTATGAGTGGCAATATTTGCACCCCCTATAAAACCGTATGTATATCCTATATTAGTAATTTTTTAAAATTCCAACATTACCCTTTAAGTAAAACTATTAAAAAATTATTTCAAAAAAAAAAAAAAAAAACTATTAAAAAGATTATAATAATTATAAATATACTTGTATATTATTATTAATACAATATTGAATATAAAATAATCATTATTTCACTATTATGAAAATAAAAAACTAGAAAACCAGATTTAAATTATTTAAAAAATAAAAAAAAACAGAAAACCAAATTTACTCAACAAAAAAACCAGACAACCATTTTTTTTTTATATTAAAAAACTGCAAGAGAGAGAGAGTGAGAGAAGCAGGTGTTGAATATGAGTGCGGCTTCGAAGGAGGATCCATCTCCAATGCTTTACATTTTTTATTTTATTTTCTATTAATTATGTTATAATTTTATAATTTATGGTATTTATAAAAAATTAAGAAAAAAAACTTTAGAGAAAGGATTATTTGGTAAAATGCGGGGTGTATTTACGATTTTGAATATTTTAAAATTTTTAATGAGGGTGTACATACAAAAATGGGTGTACATACGGTTTTTTAGGGGCGTAAATATCGTCACTCTACTTTTATAGGGATTTGGGCTTTTATTATATTTGCTTATATTATTAATTATGAAAGAAAATAAAATTAACATAAGTTTTTTTTTTTTTTTTTTTTTAACCTTAAGAGTTAAGATAAATAGATAATATGTATAGGGTGAAGCTATATTAATTTAAAATTTTGATTTAAATTGGTGACTTCAACATCCATTCATTTGTTTGCTATCCAATGGTGAAGAAGAGTGAATGTATTCAAAATAGATGATAACTCTTAGATTATAAGAAGATAGATCGATGGATGGACAAGATAAGATTGGTCTAATAGTTTGGCACTCACATCTACACCACGAGGCTGTGGGTATTATTGTAATATTTCAAAAAAAAAAAAAAGATGGATGAATGTTGAGGTCACAAACGTAAGTAAAAATTTTAAGTTGATGTAGTTTAAATCATATGTAAAAACATGTTTTTTGTTTTTTAAAAATTCGATACTGATCAAGTCAATGATCTTTAAGGACCTGACGAGATCAACCGCTACAAGCACGGTCTGGAATATAACTCCCACTACAGCCTACAAGGGAGGGGTCTTCCTACGTTTTGCGATTAATGTGCAAATATGGGACTCGAACTAGTTGCATAGCCAGGATTTTTTGTTAGACCGGGTTAAGTCAATTTTTCATGTCACTTGTTACCGATGTCAAAAAAGACATGGAAATGTAAAAAAATTTCCACAAAAAAAAAAAAAAGTAAAAAGAAAAAAAAAATACGAATCACTTATATATATATATATATATATTTTGGTATCGAGGATTCTGGACTTTGTCCATACACCTATCCGCCTATCCGCCTGTCCTCCCTCTACTACGTGACTCGCTATGGCTTATACGTTGGAACCAACTGCATGACCTGCTTGGCCTATATGTTGGCTTCGTGGAGTATGATAGATAAGAAACCTCAGCCCACACCGCTGGCCTCACAAGGATACAAGCGGGTAAATCAGAACTCAGATAAGGAACCTCGGCCCACACCCTTGGCCTCACAATGACGCAAGCGGGTAAATCAAAACTCGCTCCCGTCTGGGTAGGATTCGAACCGCTGACGTTAGCCCCATGTCCGTCCGTCCGTCCACCAGCTCTGAACCAAGGACTTAGGTTTTTAATCCCAAGCTTTGGATCACCAAAGCAACCACCTTGTGAATCACTTATATTCCACTAAATTATAACCATACATAATTAAGATGGCACGAAAATTGAGTTTTATTAATGAATTTGTGTTATGAGATTTTATATTTAAATTTAGGAAGTTTTAAGTCTATAATTAGTAATTAATTAAAGTCGAAATCAATGTTTTATAGTAGAATGAAGATGATTTTACAATTATTTAAAATATATATATATTTTTAAATAATATATATTTTTTCTTTCAAAACTATAGCCTGGCCTAGGTTACACATGGCTCCGCCCATAACTTGAACCCTATAAGATAAGTGAAGGGGAAGTGCGCAATGATTAACCACTTTATTAAGAGTTATTATGGAAAATAACTATTTTTAAACATTAACGCAATTTAAAACTATATTTAAGTTTTCATTTTATCTAGGGAAAAGATCGTTTTCCCCCCTACTGTTTACCATATTATTAAAGTGAGGACAGGGTTTCACGAAATTAGCCGGTCTGCCCCCTGAAATGAAAATATTATTAAAACTACCCATTCTGTTAGCTTTTTGTTGCCAGAAAGCAACTCTGACATCAATTTGCGTGTAAATTGTCCAAAATACCCTCTTGTGCCTTTTAAAATCAGATTGCACGTGATGCAACCAATTATAGTTTGTAAAAAGACGAAAATACCCTGTAAATATAAAATTACTAATTTACCCTCTAATTAGTACCGCTGAGTGTCAACAGCTATATTCAAGCAATCCATTTGAAACACTGTTTTCACACAACACATATAGACCTCATATATAAACGGTAATAAACCTGCAAATATATATATATTCCACGTTCATCAACATTCACAACACATTTCCATTCCTCCATTCTCATTCTTTTTACACACAATAACCAATTGAAACATTGTTTTCACACACATCTGAAACACAAAATCATACATTTCAAACACCATTCACACAACTCATATGGAAGGAAGTTCAAACACGATAAGCGAAGAAAGCAACATCAATGGTAGCATTGTGATATTCAAAAACAAATTATGCAGATGTGGTATGAAGGCTGGGGTTAGAATCTTTGAGTCAAGTCAAAATCCAGGTAAGTTATTTTTTTTCTGCGAAAAAAGGCAATGCAAATTTTTTAAATGGTGGCAGCCAGATGAAACAGAATTTATGGGAAGTTTGCAATCTCATGAAGACCGCAACAGAAATTCAACAGAAATTGGATTGCTAAATGCAAGGATGCATAGACTGGAATCTAGTCTAAATGGATCCATGCAAAACCTGGAAAGAAGTTTAAATCAGAGGATGCAAAACCTAGAGGGGAATTATGGATACAAGTTTCAATCAGAGATGATAATGCTTGCTAATATGCTACTATTTGGTCTCTCCATATATGTGTTTTATGTTAGTTTGATGAACATGTAATGCACTTGACCTATTCTATGTAATATAAATTATCCTTTATCACAGCTACATACATAATGCAAAATTGAGTACAAAAGCACTACAAATTGCAGGATATGCTTGACAGTTCCATAATACTAACATTACCATAATACTAACAGTATCATAATACTAATTAATATCAATTGAGAATTGTTCACCTAACAGTACCAACATACTAACAGTTCATAAATATAACCAACATACTAACAGTTCAGAGTTGCTACCAACACAAATAGTAGCTACAAAAATACTTGCAACATTACCACAATAACACACTAATAGTTAAGATCTTGTGTCAGCTGGGATTTTGTTTGAGTCTGATTTTGAACTTCTGTGGGCTGTGAGGAACCAACATCAGACATGAATATATCATATAAATAACAAACATATCAGACATCAGACATGAATATATCATATATATAACAGACATATCAGACATTAGACATGAATATATCATATATATAACAGACATATCAGACAGCAGACATGAATATATCATATATATCAGACATGAATATATACATCAATATCAGAACTTAAACATATGATATGTAATCGAAAATATATACATAAATATCACAAAACATTAACATCAGTTACACAAAAGCAAAGCAACTAACGTGATTACACCATATAAAACCCTAATTACACCATATTGCATGTATAAGTACCATCAACAAGTAAATTGCACCATCAATTTGACAGGTGACAACCACAAACGCAAAAACCCCAAATTTCTTTACATACAAACCCTAAATCAAGAACGATAAACACAAAAAACTCTGTCAAATGCAACCATGCATGTAAATTCATGTATAACAACAATAAACTCTTCCCTTATACCATAAATGTTACAAATAGAAACTACCATCAACCACCAACAAAAAACCCCTAATTTTTTGACATAGAAACCCTAACTCGTCGACGATAATAAAAAAAAACCCTACCAACTGCAACCATGCATGCAAAATCACCATGCAATCAGTGAAAAAAGAAAGCTAGGTTGAATATACAAACCTTTGCTTCAAAACGAAACAGATTGCATCTTTGAGTCTTGATGCTTCCAAAACCCCTCTTCTGTAATCGAAAAAAAGCTAACCGTTGTCTAAATCGATCAATGAAAAAACGAAATCAAGTTTTTTTTTAAGGATTTGCTGATGGTAGGTTGGATTTTGGCGCGAAGGTTTGGAGATTACGAGCAGTAGAGAGGAAAAGTGAGAAAGGGAAATCAGAATACTATGGAAGGTTCGTTTGGGACCACCACCATTTTGTTTCACACAGATCATTTAAAAGAGATATGACGTGGCTTCATGTCTTCCACTCAATTCTTTAATTTTAATTATATTATTAATTTTATATGTAAAATGACTTCCATACCCTTCAGTACATATCACCTCTCCTGATACCACGTAGAGATTACGATTTTACCCCTCAACAGTAACGGTCAACATCCAATTTGGATGGTTTCTATTACAGAAGGGGGTCTTTGATAAAAAACTTTGTTTCGAGGGGGTTTATGTCTAATAATGACAAACTGTGTCCTCAAGTTTCTAATATAGTAAACAGTAGGGGGGAAAATGATTAAATTCCTTTTATCTATGCTTCTCTTATAACTGCAAATATTTTATAGGTATGTTTCTCTAAAAACATTTCAATTATTTCACTAATATATATATTAAAATGTTTCGATATGTATGTTTCGGCTATATATATATTGGTTTTTATTTTTTATTTTTGTATTTTATTTTTTAAAGGGGTTTGTTTGTTTGTTTGTTTGTTTGTTTTTTTTTCCAAAAAAAATAAATAATCAATGTTAATTGTTTGTATAACCATTAATTAGTTACTCTAATTAAGTTAATTAGGCTTTGGTAATAATCACAATTTGAGGGCGTGGATATTGCCACCCATAAAACTAATTAATACATCCAATTATATAAGTACACCCATATCTAAAATTTAAAAAATAAATATTACTATAAACATCCATCATAATGCTAATAATACCATTATTTTAATACATTTTATTTATAAATCCTTTTAAATTATTAACACACCTTATTTATATATATACAAAATTATATTATTTTTTAAATCAAATCCTTTTGTAATGATAATCCAATTTATTTTTGGAAATATCTCGAATGTAGGAATAGGAGCCTTATGAAAGGAAAGATGTGAAACTATATTTTATATGGGGTCAATAGATTTTTAATATGGAATTCTCTTATATATACAACTATCTTTTTTAAATAAAAAAAATCATTGATATCTACGGCTATCTTTAAAAAAAGTATACCTCTGTTATGATCAGAGTCCTTCAATTTATTTATTTATTTATTACTTTGTTATATAATAATCATGTGATGATGAGAAAATTTGATACTTGAAATGAAATTAGAGTTTAATTAGGGTTTTTCATAAAAATTAGGGTTTATCATATATATATATATATAATAAAGAGATATAGTTGAAGATATATATGTAATTAACGAGTGTACATAGTATTTGATTTATTTTAATTAAAGTAATTTGTCCTTATTGGTAAATTTATATTGGGATATTTTTGTAATTAATTTTTTTTAAATAAAATATAGATGTACTAATTAGTTTTATAGGTGGCAATATCAACACCCATTGAATAATATCCAAAATTACCGACCAATATGGTTTGGTGATAAAGAGTGCTCATTGAACATTTGAACATGGTGCCACACAATAGGACCAAATCAAATAATAATAATAATAATAAGATATTTGCAACGTCACATAAACTTGGTGTATCAAATCAATGATTATATATGGATTTTCTTTTTCTTTTAAGTTCTTTGAGTTAATATTTCTTACAAAAACAATGTGATTTTGTTGTCATTTGGCATTACTTTAACATATATACATCAATCATATAATAATATGCATAACAATTCTCTAGTCAGAACAGTTTCGAAAATTTTTCTTGGACTGTCTTAGTTTTATCTATAACATTACAAAACAACGATCTTGAATTAATGAAAGGAAAACCCAATGATATACATATATTATTTTGGATTATCATATTATTATATTACGAAGTGAAATAACAATAACATTAACATGTATCATGTTAATATATTCATTCATTGTATAGCTAACAAGGCATGCATATGACATACATGAAAGCCAACTAAACATTGATCATGTTGGTATTTGGTGTGTGAAGGATGTATATAAATGTATAGCCTTAATATTATTCCGGATATCATATATATTCATTTTTCTTCCATGTTCACTAATTGTATGCAGACGAAAAAACGAAAAGAAAAAAAGAGAGAGAGTTTAGTGATTAAGTTCATTATCTTATTTTATTGTTATAGATATTAAGATATTGGAGATTATTAAATTAACAAGAAGGAGATGATCAAGTAGCAAGTGTATGGCTACATGTAATTTTTTTTTTTTCTTTTCTAAAATGAAAAAAAAAATCAACTCTTTATATTAGTTTTTATTTTATTTTTTATTCTTAGTTGAGTTAATTATAATTTAATTGAAAAGCTTTTATTTTCAGCTATGTTTTTGGGAAGAAAAAAAAGATCATAACAAGTCGCTTAATGAGAAGATTTTTGAAATCTACACTCTATTAGAAAAGTTTATTAGCTTTATAATCCAAAAAAATTCCTGTGAATAAATCCAAATCTATAAAACCAATGATAACAAAATTCATCATCCATTCTCTCCAATATTTCATAAAAGAATATCAATCTCTTAGCAACAGGTTAAATTCTCATCTCACTTAATCTCAACTGCTTTCATTAGTATAGCATGCTGAATAGATATCCCGTAGTAGCTAAGTTACGTACTCAAACTTGACACTAATCTTAAAAAAGCTAACTCACATGTGCGATTTACACTAATAGTAAAAGCACTCACCCTTAACCCATTTAATCTTGGAAGCACTAACACATAAACCATCATGATCATTTCTTATGGTAATATTATTATATCTACAAGATAAATTCTCAACTATCTTCTTTATAAAGATATTACTCACGATAAACATATCATTATTGCCACGAACAAATATATCATCAAGACTATACTCTTTGAGTCTTTGTCATCAACTTAATTACAAAGATATTTATCAGCAAGTTAATTAGCATTTAACAAGCAGTAAAATGCAAGTTAACAGTGATAAAATCATTAACACGTATTTCAATTAATAATTATATAAATATAACGGTGCTATGACCACCGAGAACACGTATCAAATTTCATTATTTTCATGTTACAATTTAATGTTGCTTGCACAAAAACGGGATAGAGAAGAGATGATATAAGGTTGGTCAACCCCAAGGGGTGGTGCCGCTGGTCACTGGGGCGAGCCGTAAATTCGGACTTTCTCTTGGAGCCACTGGAGGTTTACTCGGCTGTTAACTTCAGGGCCTCGTGGGATTAATCGAGGTGCACGTAAACTGGTCCGGATACCCATAGATACAAAAAAAATAAAATAAAATTATATATATATAAGGTTAGTCAAGTGGTAAAACCGTTCACACCTACGCCATGAATTTGTGAGTTCGAATTCTCCCATTTTTTTTTTTAAAATATCCTAATTTATGTAATATTTCAAAAGAAAATAAATAAATAAATAAGACGGAGAAGCAGCTTTTGAAGGAATAAGGACACAAAAAAGAGAGTATGCACCTCAGCAACATGTAGTATTACTGTTAGAGTGGCATGCCTTTAAAACGATCCTCCATTTTGCTGCTCACTCAAAACTTTGTCTCTTTACTATGCCTAATGCCCTCTGCCTTAGCATTTGGCTTCTCTGGAATCTGAGAGAAGATTTAAACAGTACTACTGGCCGGGCGGGTCCACGGTATGGGTTGGACAGTCGAATCAAATAGTACAACAGACCTGTGCTGCCACTTACTCCGGTCTTCCATGCTTTTCTTTCAAAGTAAATAACGTATAAAAAAATCCATTCGATCATCCATTTTGTCCCACAAATTCAAACTTTGTGCCCCTTCTTTTTTGTTTTTTTTTTTTGTTTTTTTGTTTTTTTTTGAAACGATACCATTGTGCTTCAAAAAAGAAAAGAAGAGAAAAAATCTCCGCTTTACCAATTTTTGTTTGGACTCAAATCGGCTGTCCAAAAATAGTGTCCAAAATGAGACATGTGTCTATATTTAATCATTTTTTTATTTTTTATTTTACTTATTCCATAAATATAGACACATATCCTAATTTAGTTGGTTAGATACAAATCGTAACATCATTTTTAGAAGATTTGAGTCCTTTTTGTTTTGGTTGGAATTATTACTGAAATCTAATGTACATTGATTATGGTGACGTGAAAGGTAAAGAGGTATGATAAGAGCATAATATTATTGAACGGGAATAAAAAGGTGCCATTACACTATCTTAATAACACATATAGTCAAGATTTGACAAAAAAAAATAGCACAATCCTTTCCTATTATTAGTTAAACATTGGTCATTATTGCATGTGATTTTTTTTATTTTTATTTTTTTAATTGGACCAACATAGGAAGAAAAAACATTACAAATGAAGGAGGTATGATTCGAACATACAAGCAATGGATATAACTTTAATTATATATATATATATATATTTTATTGTCAGTTCGTCCTAATATGAAATATATCAGGACGAAAAATATGGATCATTAGATTTCAATACTTTGACTCAAAGTGTAGGCACTTGTCAAAACTTCTCCATAATCTATAGTCCACATTCATCGTCCTGATATATTTTATATCATGATGAACTGGCAGTAGAAAGACTATATATATATATATATATATAGATTTTCTATTATCAGTTCGTCCTGACAATAAATATATCAGAACGAAGAATGTGAACCACTAGATTTACATATTTTGACTCAAAGTGTATGCACTTATCAAAACTTCTCCATAATCTGTGGTCCACATTCTTCGTTCTGATATATTTTTTATTAGGACGAACTGACAATAGAAAGAATGTATATATATATATATACAGAAATTCTATTATCAGTTCGAACTGACAAAAGTTATATCAGTTCCTTAAATGTGAGCCACTTGATTTAAATACTTTGACTTGGCTGTATGCACTTGTCAGTCAAAGTATTTAAATCCAGTGGCCCACATATAAGGAACTGATATAACTTTTGTCAGTTCAAACTATAATAGAAGGACTGTATATATATATATATAATATTAAAATTATGATTTATCATCTTAAAAAAGTAGCTAAAAAAAGCTTTCATTATGATGGAAGAGACGACCGCTATCTCCATGTTAGAGGCTTCGACCTATAGTGAAACATAGGGGTGAACGTTTAATGGATCGGTTCATTTTTCAATTGAACTGATAAAAAACCGATAGAGTTCGGTTTCTGAAAATATGAACCAATCCAATAAAATTTACCAATGTCAACCGATCAAAAACCAATCGAATTGGACCAGTTTGGTTCGATTTTTTTGGTTTTGGTCCTACTCGGCCAAATTCATGGACTTTAATTATTACACATATTTTCATATTTTAATCCTTTTGAGTCTTCGATCAAATTAAATTATGGGCTTGAACAAATTTAAAATAATATTCAGCAAAAAAAACAATGAAAAAAAATATATGTTGTGACACACTTTCATAGTTTTATAGTTTCATGGACTGTTAAATATTATACTAGGATTTTTTTTTTTTTATATAAGTTGGATCTCGGTTCGGTTTTCTTGTTTGGGATAGCGAACTGGAAAAAAAAAAACGGATCCAATTGGTTTTGAAAAAAAGGAACCGAATTGAACCGACCAACATAAGAAATCGGTTCGGTTCGGTTCGGTTTATTAGTTTTTTACCCACCCCTAGTGAAACATACTCTCTTTATGTTGATGAGTTACAAGTTTTTTTTTTTTTTTTTTTTTTTTTTTTTGATAGTATCTATTTATCTACCAGATATTTTTTTTTTTTGAAAGCTTTTGTCATTGGTAGGATTCGAACCGTTGACTTGGGAGTTATTTACCTAAGCCCTAAGCTCGTCCATCTACCAGTTGAGCTACGCCACTGTTGATCATGAGTTACAAGTTTTCATTGATAAAAAAAAATAAAAAGAACATATATTTTTATTTATATGGTTATTAATGCAATGAAATTGAGATAATATTTTTTGATTGAATTGAAACCGGTAACTAAAAGCACATGGAAAATTGTCATTTATCTTTTACAAATCTTGCTTTATCATGTTAATATGCCCAAACTCAAGGGTAGTAAGTGGGATTTGTACCCAAACGACAACAAATAAACATAAATGGGAAAGGAAGGCATCTAAAGGCCTAAAGCAGTGGTAGTAAAAAAGGGGATGAAATAAGTAGGGGCCCACATGGGACAAAAAGGAGTCTATTGTTGGCTTGAAACATGCTAAATACAAATAAATGACATGTCATCTTCATAGCCCTACAAAACTACTAGGATTCTTTGTCCATGTCGCCGACTACTCCCATCACAGATGTTGATCACACCTCTCCCTTCCTGGGTGGTCCACTGGTCCACACTCCACCCTACACATTCACATGAATTTTTAATTTTACTGTTTACAAAATTTTGTCTCATTTATAGTCAAAAAGAAGCAATTTTATTATTAGTCAAAATATATAATTAGCATTTTGTAAAAAGCAGTTAAAAGTAACCGGAAAATGTCGATGGAGATGGAGAGGTAATTAAGGCAGTAATGGATGGGAGTGTGAAAGTGAAACAGAGAGGTTGTCGGCCTGCTTCTGTCACCTTTGATTCCTCTTTCAAAAGATGGAAGAAAATATATAAAAGGCTGTTGGGCGCCGCCGTGAACGTGCCGCTCTTTTTGAAATGATTGCGCCACGTTTCGCATTTTCACACCACCACCACAGTGCCACCACCCCTTCTCCCACTATTTTCTTTTTGGGTGGAAATCCCACTCCCCCACACTAGTACAACTCCATTAACCCTTCACTAGTCTGAGAAACATTTCTTTGGACTACGTTTTATATATATATATATATTTCGGTCTGTTAGTCAGAAACCGTCCAAATCAAACATTAAATCTATGGCTCATATGAACTCTCATTACAACTAGTTAAAAATTTCTCTATATAAATACTTATAAATATTTGAATATATATTATAATAAACTATATCTATCCATCTATTTAGATTATGTATTTTTTTTTTTTAAATTACAATTGCTAGGATTCGAATCATTGATTTGGGAATCATTTACCCAACCCCCGTCCCAAACTCATCCATTTAATAGCTGAGCTACACCCTTAGGGTGTTTTAATTACACTCGATAATGGAATTCAAACCATAAAATTAGATAAATATTAGATAATATGTTTTGACCATTATTCTGTTTTTTGTTTTTTATACACACAATATTATTCCTCCCATCCTCTTATCTTTTTACCTTCCTAGTCCTCTCTCTCTCTCTCTCTCTCGTATAAGTGTATAACGATATATATTAACCTTTTTTAACTGTTAGCAGTGGTAAAAAAGTCACTCTCTCCTCTTCGTTGCTTCTTTCTGTAACTACAGTTCAGTTTGTACACACAGAATCCTCTCTCTCTTCTTTTCTCTTCTCTTCTCTTCTATTCATTTCACACAACCTTCACTTTATTTTCGTACCACTTCGTCTCCGTATATGCTCCGTTAAACTACAACAACAACATCACACCATTCTTTTTTCTTGTTTTTCGTTTTCGAGAAGAAGAAGAAGAAGAAGAAGAAGATGTTTCCTTTTCAAACCCACCATGGACTCGAGACCTGGCCCAATCATCAAAACAGGTTTGTTCCAGCAGAACCCAACTGGGCGTCGTTGATCAACGGTGAAGATTCAATCACGAGTTCGGCAACAAAACTGGAGATCAAGAAATCAACGGAAGCATGCAAGAGTCACAAGGAAGCTGAGAGGAGACGCAGGCAGCGAATCAACGCCCACCTCTCCACTCTCCGTACTCTCCTTCCCAATACAACCAAGGTAACGTTTTTATCGTAGCAGTTTTGTTATTTTTGAGTTAAAATGGTGATTTTTGTGTTCTTGCATTGGAAAAAAAATAAAAAATAAAAAATAAATAGACGGACAAGGCTTCGTTGCTGGCGGAGGTGGTGCATCACGTGAAGGAGCTGAAAAGACAAGCTGCTGACGTGGTAACAAAAGGTGGGACCTCATGCAGCGGATCGGAGCAGGACTTCTTGCCGTTTCCGGGAGAGTTTGATGAGTTGACTTTGGCTTATTGTGATCGTCAAGAGAGACTTGTAAAGGCCACTTTGTGTTGCGAGGACAGGCCGGGTCTGAACCGGGATATGAACCGGGCTATTGGGTCAGTTGGGGCTAGGGCGGTTCGGGCTGAGATGATGACGGTTGGTGGGAGGACCAAGAGTGTTGTGGTGATGGAATGGGCCGGTGGAGATGAGGAGACGATGTGCGTATTGCAAAGTGCTTTGAAAGATGTCGTGGAGAATCGGGCCTCGGGTTCTGACTTGGGCCGGGCTGTAGAGAGTAATAAACGGGCTCGGGTTTGTGAGTTGGTCAATGAAAGTGATGGTGATTGATTATCTAGGTTTTATTTGAGTAGTGTGTTTAATCGCGGTTTGTTGATCGTTGTATATAGTAAGCCGAATTATATCATATGAAGAAACTCTTTAATTGAAAAAAAAAAAAAAATAGAGAAGAAATTGTTCATATTTGTTTTTTAAAGATAAGTTGATTTGGTCCCATTATGTTAATAATAGTTAGGGATTGGAAATTTTGATTCTTAGTGTTGGTTTTCTATTCTAAATCTAAAGAATGTGTTTAATCAATAAAAAAGGTGGTCACTTACAACATAATTTACTATCGTAAAACGTCGCTTAAATGTCCATTCAGCCTAATAATAACATGGTGGTTTTGACGGACCAATCTCATATTGCCAGTTTGGACTACTATTTGAAAAGAATCTAATTAAATCACCCCTAACTCAATTATTTGCTCTACTAATCAAATTGTCATCCTTATAATACTACAAATTTTATATTAAAAAGAAGAAAATAAATAAGATTATAGGAAGAAATGGAAATGTAGCATAGGAATAACGGACCACATTAATTGGGTGGAAGTGTTTGAAAGTGACGAGTTAGTGCCTCTCCAAAAGACTCTTCAAATAAGATATTTGTTAAAGTCAAAAGAGCTATATTAATATATTTGGCTCCAATAGATTCTTCAAATGAGATTCTTCAAATAAGATTTTGCTTCCTTTTCTTCAATATTGAAGAGCAACTTCTCCCTCTTCAAATATTATTATTGTTGATGCAAAAAACTGGGTGTGTTAAATGCACCACGAGATAGAAATTTTTATTGACCCGAGCTCAAGCTTGGGTAAGCATTTTTTTGCTTTTGTGATACAATTTTAGGGGTTTTACATGAGGTAGGATAATTAATAACTTGAGCTAAGAATTAATTCATTACTCAGATCAGGCTGATCTCACGGCTTGTAAAAAAGCTGATTTGATGTTTCTCTCAACTAACCTCTCTTTGTGTAAGCTTAGAATATTGTTGACTTGATGGAAAAGACTTATCAAGTGTTTCCTTTAGCTGACCTCTCCTTTTTGTGAGCTTGGTAAATAACTGACCTGATATAAGACACAATATCTTACTCAGATCAAGCTATATTTGTGGCTTGGAGAAATACTCATCTAAATTTTCTCTATACTCCTCTTGTTTTTTTAGTCTATTCTCTTTCTCCTTTTTTTCACTTGTCCTTCCTTCGATCCATCTTCCTCTATTTATAGTGCTTTTTCAGATTGTTTTTGACAGGTGTAGCCTCGTCTTTGGGACACATGGAGCCACACGTCTATCACCAACAGCTTGGTTTCCATTCTCTTGGAGCCCAGCTCGGCGTTTTCCTCATCATTGTGACACTTGTCCTCGCGTCTACCTCAATCCTTGACACCTGTCTTTTTCAGCTTGGGTCGGACTTTTGCTTATCCGATCTCTTCTTTCCCCTTTCTTATTTATTTACCAAGTGGCACTTGTTGTCTTAGACTTGGACACGTGCATTGTTATCCCAGGTCCAGTTTTTGCATACCCGATCTCTTCAGATCAAGTCGGTGTTTTACACATTTGATCTCTTTAGATCAGATTAGATTTTTCACACATCTGATTTCTTTTTGGTTTTTACTTGAGTTCAAGTTAGTCTGGCTTTTAACCGACCCAATCTATTGGATATGTAGTCTCATGTACAAGGTCAGACAGTAACTAACCTGATTTCATAATTTCACACACAACAGTTGCCCCCCAGGACTTTTAATGACAATGATATTTTTGTTAATCTTCACCAGTGTAGATCTCAGCCAATGGATCATTTGAATGGTGCAGATTTAAAGTAAGCTCGACTATAAGTATTCGTCTACTATTCTTATGTTTGGTCTTCTCAATTTCAAAATTCACTTCCACTATTGACTTCTGAATTTTCACTGCTTTGTCTTCCCCTTTGGGTCCTCCAGGTATCATTTTACTTTTTATGTTTTCCTAACACTTATTTATTGGCTGGTTTTTTCACACATAATTTATCCATCGTATATTTGTTGCTAGTTTTTTTTGTCAATTATCAATTTATCATCAAACTTTGTACATGCGATTTTATAATTAAAACCCCAAGAGGAGGGACCATCGCTTTCCTCGAGTGGAGGAAATTGACTCTCAGGCCTGATTAATCTAATCTCTTTTATAAGTAATGTTGATTTGTTTCGTGTTTTTTTTTTTTTTTTTTTTTGTATGTGGAGAATCTTTCTTTTCTATTTCCTTTATAATCATATATGTATATATATATATATATATATATCATCTTATTTCAATTTTGGGTGCAAACTATGCTTGATTGGTTTGCCATTATTTTGCATGCCTGTGTTAGGATTATTCTTAGGTTAGGGATGATAGCACGTTTCATGAGGATGTTGTTGTCTTTCTAGTGGTTGCGGGCATGTCTAGGTATCGAGGAAAGGAGGTTGTGTTCGGGAGTCCCGAATACATTGATTCTTCTGATTTGGAACTTTATGAAAATCCCAAATATGGAGCTAGTTTCGATCCTGACTCTCTTATTTCTGATAAAAGGAGAGATGGATTCTGTTATGTATGGTCTGTTTCAAAACGATCTGAGTGTTGAAGATTATTTGACTCCTAGTGGTAGGGTGCTTAGGGCTCACTCCTATCCACTAAGGTCTCGTAAAACATACCAAGCCGACGAGATTGTGTCTAGCTTGGATGAATCATACCTTGCTCTGATTAGAGATAGGTTTCAGATTCCTTCAAATGTCAAGCTGAGGCTTCCTTATTTAGGGGAAAAACTGAGTTGTCCAAGAGATAGGGAAGTTGCAGTTTATGTCAGAGCTTTAGAGTGTGGACTTAGGTTTCCACTACAACCTTTTCCTAGGTGCATGCTTGCATGCTTGAATTTGGCACCATGCCAATTGAACCAAAATCTGTGGTATTGGGAGCATTTACTCTTTACCATTCTAAAGGCCTGCCTCATCCGACCTTCGAAGAATTTAAGTTTTTATATCAATTAAAAAGTACCCCGAAGAGGTGTGGTTGGTATTATGTGAGTGCTTGGGACCGGGAGAACATGTTGGTAGTAAGCAATCCCTCCACCAGTAAGGGTTGGAAGGATATGTGGTTTTTTGTTGGTGGATAATGGGAATATCCATCTTATGAGCTTCATCCTCTTCACAAGGTTCCTACCCATTTTCAAATACCTGGTAAGTGATTAATCCTTGAGGATTTTTTTTTTTGATTTTTTTTATTTGTTATTTCTTTTTACTCCCATATACAGATATACTAACACGTTTGTATTTACTCTAGACCAATGGAAGAGACCATCTGAACTCCCAGCTAGGTTGGGTGAGAACGTAAGGCGAGTTCTCGTGATCGATATAGCTGACAGAGTAACCAACAAAGCTGCTGATTGTATTAGCTTGATAAGGGTAGGCTTGCTTAGAGGTCCCCCGACTGGAGGTGACTTAATCTTAGTTAATTCTTTCTAAGACCTAATTGTAGTCTTCTCTTCCAAGATACTGTAGGATATTAAAGTTTTCTGCTATCATGTCTAAGTTAGTAGATAGACTGACATTACTTTCTTGGAATTTCTTATTATTTAGACTGTTTAGTCATTCGAGATACTGTTTCAATTTTTGTTTGCTAGGTGTTATCGATTGTTGAAGTTTAAAGATACATATTATGACTATATTCTATGTTATTTTATCTACATATGCGTCTGTACACATGAACTTTTTTTTGTTTGCAAGGTTTTATTGGTGGTTGAAGTTTAGAGATACAGATTATGGTTGTATCCTATCTCATTTTATCTACACATGCATCCGTACATATGGACCTTATACATGTATACTTTATTTGTTTATATACGCGTTTCGTTCTACTCTGTTCTTTTTGTTAGCCAAACCAATGACTTCAGGAAGGAAAAGGGAAAGAGGAAATACCTTGTCCGGAGATATTCCAGGATCTGATGATTATATTCAGAGGATGTTCCAATAAATCCATCATTCTCCTCATAGCAATTCTGAATTGGAGAAGAATTACGCACCGGGGGTTTGTCATACTTCCTTCGATCCTGGCTCGTTCCTCACTCCCTCTACTTTGGTGGGGGCTTCATCGTCTGATGCTTTACCGGTCGAGCCTGCCCAAGGAGAGTCTTCTTCTGAGACGATTGATGATTATCAACTGTTCCTCAAGGAGTGCATGAACAATCTCTCTTCATCGGCTTCATCTAGCAGTTATGAGACTTGGGCCACAATGAGTCCTCATGAATTTTGGTCTCAAATGATGAAGAATCTAGCCACGGTATGAGGATTTAGTGGCTCTTTCCCTCATTATTCTCCCCCATTTTTTTATTATTATTTTTTGTTTATAAATATTTTTTTTTAACGTATACGTTCTTTCCAAATAGGGTCTAATGATGAGAGATCTTTTCTGGAGGAAGAAGGTGTAGCCATCATTTGAGGCTATTAAGAAGATGAATGCTAATATGTCGAGAGTGAAGAGTAACGTTGCTCAACTCGCTAGGAATTTAGAAAATAAGTTCAAGGCTGCTGAGAAACAGAACGATAAGCTGAGCCGAGTTCTTGACAGCGAGAAAGCTTTGAGGGAGGGAATGGTGGTTGAGCTTACTGTGACTAAACGGAGGCTTGTGGATGCCGAGAAGACTACTATCAATGAATATTTGAAGTCTAGGGAACATTAAGGTGAATTAGATAAGGTTTATAACCTTGGATTTTCAACTGGTTCAACTTCTGGTTTCCAGGCAGCGATTGCGGACGTTAAAAATCACTAGCCAGACGAGACGTTTGATTGGATGAGCGGCTCTTCGATTGTCCCTTCTAGGCGAGATCCCGCCCAAGCCCATGTTGATATTGTTCTAGGACCTCAAGTGGATGCTACTGGTGGCGGAAGCGCATTCCAAGCCTCCACTCCTGTCCTTGATCTTGAAAATGAGGAACATATGCGCGTGTTGCTAGAAGATGGAGGAAAAAACCAAGCTTAACTTTGGTCTATGTTTCCCTGCTTTTGTTTGATCCTATGATGAGCTCAATCAAGGGTTTTATTCCCTTTTTATTTTGTAAAGGCTATACTTTCATAGCTTTTATAGGTTATTGCCTCCCTTTGAGACCATCTGCGATGGCTTTTTCCCTTTAGTAATAGGGTTGTGCAGGTTATTGGATATTTCCAATGCCTTTAGGCCCCGTTTGGTGCGTGGGATAGGATAGGATTATTTTTATGGTATTGGATTGGATGGGACTAAATTTAGTGATATCCTGTGTTTGGTGCAACATAGGATACGATTAAAAATAACGTAATCCCGCGTTTGGTGCAACATATGATAGGATTAAAAATTGAATGGTAAATTACGTAAACTTACCATGATTAAAAAAAAATTAAAAATCAAATTAAAAAAAACATATCTTCATGAATGATCAGATCTCAGATTTCTTCTTTGTGGGTTTTTTCACTTTCACTTCCAAGTACAAGCGGATTCTCCAAGCTTGTCTTCAATCTAGTATGTTGTGCTTTTGTTCTTTTCTGGGTATTCTTGGTCTTCAAGCGTGACATATTCATGTTTTGCTTGTCTCCTCTCATCTCCATGCTTTTGTTCTTTTCTTGTCTGGTGTGAATCGTGAGATGCAGCGAACAAAGGGCGAGACGCAGCGGCGGCGGCAATGAGCGGAGTTGATTAGCGGCGATGCTAAGCGGCAGATTTGGGAGGAGTGGATCATATCACCTTTTTTTAATTGGTTTATTATTTATGAAAAAAAAGCTTTTCAAATCTGGAAATTTGGAAAAATTTCCAGATTTGAAGAAATATATATTACTTATTCAAACACTAGCCATCCTCTGTTTCTCTTCTCTTATTTTCACAGATTTTTTTGGTTTTTTTCTTTGTTATTTTCTGGTTTTCTTCTTTGTTATAATAATCTCAACAATATTAGCTCCTCAATTCCTGGTATGTGTTCTTATTTTCTGCGTAATCATCTAATATGTTTTTTTTTTCTTTTTTTTTTTCATTGGGTTTTTTATGGAAAAAAGCTTGCATTTCAAATCTGGAATTTTTTTTTTCAGATTCGAAGAAAGACACCTTGTTCAAAAGCTCAAAAGAGAAACGAATTGAAAGAGAGAGAGAGACGAGGTCAAATGATAAAAGAAGATTTGATGAAGAATATTTGTTGAAGAAGACGAAGCAAATTTGAAGAAGATGGGTGTTTGTGTAATTAAGACATGGGATTAAAATGAATCCCACCATTTTAGATGGGATTAATTTATCCCATTAGGCTGGGATTCATTCTACTGTTGGGATTAATTTAACCCATCCCATTTGTGCAGCCAAACATGGGAATCAGATTAAAATTAAGCCGATTCCCATCCTATCCTATCTGCCAAACATGCCCTTATAGTTATTGGATTTATCCAATACTTTTATGATAAAAATGCCTTAGACTTTTTTTTTTTTTTTAGAAACGGAAAAGATTACAACAATGGAAAACCATAAACAGGGCTGTGATCTAGCCAGAGATACTCATTCGCAGAAAAGAAGGCTAAAAAAGCTAGATTTTGTGCCAAGGAGTTCCCAGAAACGGGAATAGCTTGACACTTACAAATACCTACTTCAGCAAATAAGGCCTTAATAACCGAGACAATAAAGATAACATCCCCTAAGAACGGGGCAGAACTACCAATAATAGAAGCCATACAAGGGGAAGTTCATCAATGACAACATTTAAGCACATAAACTTAGCAAACATCAACCCTTCTCGTAAAGCCAGAAACTGGCCAACCTCTTGAGAAAAACAACCAGGTAGGATAGTGGAAGGAGCTGCGATCACTTTCACCCTGAAATCCCTGATCGCAAAACCAACACCAATGTTTTTTGCCTTCTTGCTAGTAGCAACAGCCGAGTTCAACTTCAGCATACCAGGGAGAGGCACAATCCAGTCAACAGAGAGCCTAGGTCCTAGGGGAAGGAAGAATGGAGAGAGTGGTAGCCTGTCTAGAACTCTGGAATTCTGCCAAAAAATCCGAAGCCCAAGAGAACACCATCTTCGGCAATCTTGCAAAACCATTCATCAGCCCAGCATTACGATTTTCCCATACAGCCCAAGAGATTATACTGAATAAACATAGAGAATCATCTGGAAACAAGCCAACCACCTTCGAAAATATGTCAAGAGTTGGAAACTCCCTGAATTTTGCCAAAAAAGAGGAGAAACCAGAAAAATCCCAGACCTTCTTAGCCACCTTGCAGCCAAATATAGCATGGCTAACGGATTCCACATAAGAAGAACAGCTGTTACAACTAGGCGAAGGAAGAATTCTTTTTTTTTTTTCCAGAGGTTCTCCGTGGAAGGAAGAGTATTCAAACACGCTCTCCAAGCAAAAATGCGCCTTAACTTATTTGGCTTATTTAGCACCCCTCACTTTTATTTTTTTATTTATTTATTATTATTATTATTGATAGATTCACTTGCTTCATATGTGTATTCTTCTCAGACAGGGGACCATAAGTCATTCTTTAATCCCATGATGAGTTTGTTTCTTTAGGAACCTTGTTTTGTTCATTCTTGAATGTTATCTCCTCTGTAATTGTGTGATGTATTATTTTAATCCAAGATTTTCCATGTTTTTGTTTGGGTATTATCCCATTTATAACCAGGTGGTGTACTTGAATTATTTAATTCAAGATTTCCCCAATTCTTTGTTTGGATATCATCCCTTTTATAGTTTCGGGCATCCTCGTGTACGCATTTTTTTTTATTTAAGACTATGAACAATTTTATTATTTTTAATCATTTTAGGCGAGATCATGTCGGCATTATCATGTTGCTTTACACAATTCAGTTTTTTGCTTCCATTGACCTTCTCATCGTATGATATAATCTACAGTTAGACACATATTTCATGCACTCGGAGAAAACATATATTATATATATGCCAACATCGAATTACATCAGGCCTTTATGTATTGATATTTGATGTAATCGGTTCTTTAACATAGACTCACTGGTAGTATGGCTGAAGATACTCCGTATTCCATGGTTGTAGTAACTCTTGCCCACTCAAGGTGATTAACTTGTATGTTCCTAGGCGTGCCACTTCTTTGATTTGATACGGCTCATCCCAATTTGGACCCAAAGATCTACCTTTTCAGGATTTCTCATGAAGTAATTTTTTTTCAACACCAACTCTCCATCTTGAAAAGACCTTTCTTTCACCTTTGAGTTATAATATTTGGCAATACGTTGCTTGTAATTAGCAGTTCGGATCTGCGCATCGTCTCGTAGTTCCTCTAGCAAATCCAAAGATAGATTCATTTGTCCCATATTTTCGGTAAGATCGTAATATCGAACCCGATGAGATGGGAGTTTCGTTTCATTTCAAATAGGAGTGACAACATCCGTTCCAAACGCCAATGAAAAAGTAGTCTCACCTGTAGAGGTTCGTGCTATCGTTCTATATGACCAAAGGACACGTGGCAGCTCAGTCGCCCAACTTCCTTTCTTTTTTTCCAACATAGTCTTCAATGTGTGTTTGATGATTTTGTTGACTGCTTCAACCTGGCCATTAGTTTATGGATGGGATGGCGTGGAACAATAGTGGATGATTCCATGGATTTCGTAGAGCTTATTAAAACGCTGGTTGTCAAATTGTGTTCCATTGTCGGTGATGATGACTTGAGGAATACCAAATCGGCCTATCACATTTTTCCATATGAAATAAGTAGTTTTTTCTTCCGTAATATAGGCCAATGAATCTGCTTCTACCTATTTTGTAAAGTAATCAACAGCCACAATTGCATATCTTACTTGACCTGCACACATGGGAAGTGGTCTTATGATATCTATCCCCCACTGAGCAAAGAGCCAAGGACTTTGGAGGGAGGTAAGTTAAGTTGCTGGTTGTTTAGGTATAGGAGAAAATCGCTGGCACTTCTCACACCCGTTAGCTAGATTTAGCGCATCTTGTCGGATTGTTGGCCAATAAAATCCTTACCGAATAGCCTTTTGGGCCAAGGATCTCCCTCCCAAATGATTGCCACAAGCTCCCTCATGAATCTCCTTTCGCGCGTGTTCGGTCTCATTGGGCCTTAAACATCTCAAATAAGGAATGGTGAATCCTCTTTTGTAAAGGGCATTATCAATAAGGACATACCTATCAGCTCTGAAACGCAAGTCTTGCTTTGAGCTTGTCTTCAGGAAGATACTCTTCTTTTAGATATCGGATAACTGGATCCATCCATGTGGTGGTCGATTTCCATGATTTGCGTTGCTACCATGTCCGTGCTCGATTCAGGCACAAACTCTATCAAAACTGACATTGTCAGCTCATTCTTTGAGGTTGAAGCTAATTTTGAAAGAGTGTCAGTTTTTGTATTTCTCGTTCATGGTATCAATTCTATTTGAAATTCCTTGAATTGACTGATGATCTTTCGCACTTGAATTAGATATGCGATCATCGTTTCTCCCTTTGCCTGGTATTGCCCTTGGATTTGGTTGACTATCAACTACGAGTCACTATATACTTTAATGTTTTCTGCCCCCAAAAATTTGATCACTTTCAGCCCATAGATGAGTGTTTCATACTCAGCCTCATTATTTGTGGTGTGAAACTCGATACGGAACGCATATTCCAAAGGAGTTTTATCCGGGGTGATAATGAATATTCCAGCTCCGCTTCCTTGTATATTCGTTGATCCATCTACTTACATCTCCCATACTTCTTTGTGTGGTTTTTCTGGTTCTTCGAAAGTGAATTCTGCTATGAAATCCGTAACTGCTTGACCTTTCATCGATACTCTCGGGTGGTAATTAATATCAAACTCACTTAATTCGACTACCCATTTCATGAGCCTTCCCGTTAAATTAGGCTTTCGAAGGATTTGTTTCAGAGGATGATCTGTCAAAATTACGATCGCGTGTGCTTGGAAGTATGGGCGAAGTCTCCTAGCCGCGGTGATCAAGGCAATGGTGAGTTTTTCCGTTTTTGGATACTGCATCTCTGCGTCCACCAGGACTTTGCTGATATAGTAAACAGGTCTACGCATGTTTCCCTCTTCTCTAATAAGGACCGAGCTTACTACTGTGCTTGACACGGCGAGGTAAAGATAGAAAGTGTTCCCTTTAATGGGCTTAGCCAATAGAGTTGGTGAGCTAAAGTAGAATTTTATTTGTTGAAGGGCGTGCTCGCATTCTTCATCCCAATGTTCACCTTTTCCTTTCTTGATGGCTTCAAAAAAGGGTCTGCATTTGTCTATCACCTTTGAAATGAAATGATTTAGAGCGGCAAGCCTTCCGGTCAAGGCCTGAATCTCTCAAAGGCTTTTAGGAGAATTCATTTCCAAGATTGCCTTGATCTTGTATGGATTTGCTTCAATTCCTCGTTGATGCATCATAAATCCTAGGAACTTACCCGAGGAGACTTTAAAAATGCAATTTGTAGGATTCAACTTTATCTTGTATTGTTTTAAGATGTCAAAAGTTTGAGTGAGCTGGAAAACATGGCCACTTGCCGACAGAGATTTTGTGAGTATATCGTCCACATATACTTCCATAGTTCTTTTAATTAAATCGTGGAACATTTTATTGACGAGCCGCAGGTAAATGGCTCCAGCGTTTTTTAGGCCAAATGGCATGATTTTGTAGCAATACAATCCACGATCCGTGATGAATGCAGTGTGTTTTTGATATGCCTCATGCATTTTTATCTAGTTATATCCTGAGTATGCATCCATAAAGCTGAGAAGTTCATGTCCAGCTGTTGCATCGACCAATTGATCTATTCTTGGAAAGGGAAAACTGTCATTTGGGCATGCCTTATTTAGGTCCGTGAAATCCACACAAACCCTCCATTTTCCGTTTGCTTTTCAAACCAAGACAACATTGGATAACCAATATGGATAATTGATTTCTTTGATAAATCTTGCTTCGAGCAGTTTGTCTATCTCCTCGTTTATGATTGCATATTGCTCTTGATTGAACGACATTCGTTTCTGATGGATGGGTTTCACATCGGAGCTGATGTCTAGGCGATGAGTGATTATCGATGAGTCTATTCCAGGCATGTCCTCATGCGACCAAGCAAACACATCTGTGTTTCTTTGAAGAAAACACTGAAGTTCCTTACTTCTGGAGGTAAGGGGTATCCGATCCTCATTGTTTGACTGAGATCTTTGCTATAGAGGGAAATGTGAATGGGTTCTTCCTCTAGTTGATCGCCCTGACTTGCTTGATCAGATTGGGAACCTGAATCAGCGATCGTTAACACTTCCGGCTTTTTCCCTTAAATAGCCGTATTATAGCAGTCTCGGGCTTCCTTCTGACTACCCTTGACAATCCTTATTCCATATGCTGTAGGGAATTTCATACATAGGTGGTATATGGAGGCAACGACCTTTATTCCACTTAAACCCGGTCTTCCAATTTCTTTATTGTAAGCACTTGGTATGTCTACAACCAAGAAATTCACCATTCGCATGATGGTTCTAAGATGTTGACCAACTGTAATGGGTAGCTCAATGATGCCTTTAGGAACCGTAGAATCTCTTGTGAAACCGAATAGTGGCGTATGAGCCAGATGCATTTGATGCTTTTTCAATCCTATCCTTTTAAAAGTTGAGTATAAAAGGATATCAATTGAACTACCGGTATCCACTAATATACGTCGTACTTCATGATTCGCGATTACCAGATGGACTACTAATGCGTCTTCATGGGGGTGGTGGACGTCCACTACATTGCCTTCATTAAAAGAGATAGGCTCATAATGCAGTTTTGGCACCTTTTCTAGTCTCTGCTCGATATTGAAAATACCAAGCTCTCTTATAGCTAAACCGTTTTCCTCGCATATGCCTTTTTGGCACGATTGGAGCTTCCTCCCAAACTGGGACCTCCAAAGATCATATTGAGTCGGGGCAGCTTCTTTCCTTGGATTTCATGTGTTTCAAGCGATCTTTCCCTTTTTTCTTGCTTTATGTACTCTTTCAGATATCCTTTTCGGATCAGATCTTTAATTTGATGCTTTAAGTGGTAGCGGTCATTAGTCAGATGCCCATGATCTTTGTGAAAATGACATTTGTTTTTTTTTGGTCTCTAGTTTCTAGGGAGTTTTTTATTGGATCCGGCCATCTAAGGAGATCCATTTCTTTAATATCCATGAGGATTTGCTCTCTCGGGGTATTTAAAGGAGTGAATTCTTTTTGTGGCTTTCGAAATTTGGGCAGTTGGATCGTCTTATATGAGTCAAATTGTTTATTCTTCGGAGCCTTGGAAGACTCTCATCGCTCGGATTGGTCTTCTTTCTTATTTCTTGAAAAGCCCCTATTTTTGTCAACATCGAATCTTCTTGCTTCGTACACGCCATCAACGCGTGCATATTTCTGTACACACTTTAACATGTCGACGAAGGTTTTGGGGGAATTTTTTTGGATCGACCACCAGGTTTTGCTACCATATTTGATCCCTTCCATCATGGTACTTAGGGCAATATCATTACTGAAATCTTCTACCTGCCTTGCTTCTGTCATGATACGGTCAACGCAGTCCTTCAGTGATTCGTTGTTGCGTTGTTTTACAGATAGTAAGACAGTTGAGGTTTTTCTCTGATGTCGTGCAGTGGCGAATTAGGTTATGAAGTCTCGACTTAGTTGAGAAAAAGAACTCAGACTTCTCGATTTTATTCGCCTAAACCAAGCGCGTGCTGGCCCAACAAGAGTTAACGGAAATACTTTACATAGACAAGCCTCCGATGCTGCTTGGACTTCCATGATAGCTTTATATGATTCCAAGTGCTCAATGGGATCATTTTTTCCGTCATAAAGTTCCATTTGTGGGACTTTTAATTTGGTCGGGGAGATCAGCTCGGGTGATATCATCAGTAAAATGTGACTCTAGTTCATCCAATATTTGATCGGCGAGGTTTCGTCTAGTACCACATTGTAGGTCTTTGATATGCTTTTGTAAGTTTTTGATTTGATCCGAAATATCTGCTTTTGTGGGTTCCACATCAGTTCGTGTTTTATGTTGAGCTTCAAGTTGGCATCTTAAATCGATATTTGGAATTCTTGCATGTTGGACTACTGATTGGACCTGCCTATTGCTAGAATGCCCCCATGAGACAAGGCTTGGTCTTCTTGAACTGAGACAACTTCATGATCGGGTCGATAGAATCTTTGCCGTTGGTTGCAGAGGGCCTCTCTCATTTCCTGCATAAAAGCATTAACCTGGCGGCCTACTCCCTTCATTTGTGTTTCCAGGTCAGATAATATTGCATGTTATGATGATTTTTTTTTTCCATTGCTTCTGGTTGACGAACCTTCATGTATTTCAAGCGGAGGATCATTTTGACCGCTCATTTTGGCTTTTTGACATAACTCCCCACAGACGGCGCCAAACTATTGATGCAAAAAACTGGGTGTGTTAAATGCACCACTAGATAAAAAAATTTATTGACCCGAGCTCAAGCTTGGGTAAGCATTTTTTGCTTTTGTGATACAATTTTAGGGGTTTTACATGAGGTAGGATAATTAATAACCTGAGCTAAGAATTAATTCATTACTCAGATCAGGCTGATCTCACGGCTTGTAAAAAAGCTTATATGATGTTTCTCTCAACTAACCTCTCTTTGCGTAAGCTTAGAATATTGTTTACCTGATGGAAAAGACTTATAAAGTGTTTCCTTTAGCTGACCTCTCCTTTTTGTGAGCTTGGTAAATAACTGACCTGATCTGAGACACAATATCTTACTCAGATCAAGCTATATTTGTGGCTCGGAGAAATACTTATCTGAATTTTCTCTCTACTCCTCTTGCTTTTTTAATCTATTTTCTTTCTCCTTTTTTTCACTTGTCCTTCCTTCGATCCATCTCCCTCTATTTATAGTGCTTTTTCAGATTGTTTTTGACAGGTGTAGCCTTGTCTTTGGGACACATGGAGCCACGTGTCTATCACCAACAGCTCAGTTTTCATTCTCTTGGAGCCCAGCTCGGCTTTTTCCTCATCATTGTGACACCTAGCCTCGCGTCTACCTCAATCCTTGACACCTGTCTTTTTCAGCATGGGTAGGACTTTTGCTTATCCGATCTCTTCTTTCCCCTTTCTTATTTATTTGCCAAGTGGCATTTGTTGTCTTAGACTTGGACATGTGCGTTGTTATCCCAGGTCGGGTTTTTGCATACTCGATCTCTTCGGATCAAGTCGGTGTTTTACACACCTGATCTCTTTAGATCATATCAGATTTTTCACACATCTGATTTCTTTTTATTTTTTACTTGAGCTCAAGTTAGTCTGACTTTAAGTCGACCCAATCTATTATATATGTAGTCTCATGTACAAGGTCATATAGTAACTGACATGATCTCATATTTTCACACACAACAATTATTATATTATTTTTTATATAACATCATCATTAATATTTGACATCTATATCATTTTTATCTTTTTAATTAAATTCAATTAATATATAATAAGTTTTAATTTATAAATTTTATCATCATAAAATTATACTATTAGAAATGTCTAGATCTTTAAAATGAGACTAATATGGAATATTATTAAGGGTTCAAAAATTAAATAGCACTTTTTGGGGGATGGCTTGTGCAAATAGCACCAAATTAATAAGTCCTGTTTTAATAGCACCAAAAATGGAATTTGGACAAAAATACCCCCCAGCTTCTTTTCTTTCCTCTTATGAGTCCTTCACTTTCTTTCTTCCTTCTTCTTTTTTCAAAAACCTCTATTGATAGAGCTTCAATGGAGGTGCCACCGCCGACTGGCAAGTTGACCAACAAAACCATCGGGAAAACGTTCGTCGAGTGCTAATCGTTGTAACCGAAGTGTTCGTTTACATTTTCGAGCTGTGTAGAGAGATAAACGAAGCCGAAGCCAAACCCAAACCGTCATCGAATCTTCATCGTCCGATCTATGACGATCTGTCGTGAATCTGATAAAACAGATGGGGCCAACGAACTCGGCGTCGTTCGATCTTCCAGATTCAACTATCTCCGGAGTCATCACGCGCCGTTGTCGGCTCGTCACTTTCACCATTGATGGAGGTCGAACAGAATAAGTCTCGGAAGAACATGAATTAAGTCTCAAAACGCATTAATAAGTCTCGAAAACTCATGGATAAGTTTTTGGTATTCATAAAATAAGTCTCGAAAATGGAGCAAATTAGTCTTCATAAATTAAGTTTCTCGAATAAGTGTAATATGTCTCGGATATTCATACATTAAGTCTCAAATAAGCGTAACAAGTCCCGAGTATTCATAAACAAGTCTCGAAATGGAACAAATAAGTCTCGAAATGTAATAATTAAGTCTCGAATAAGCGTAAAAAATCCCAACTTCGGCTACTGTTCATCTTCTTCGATTTGACAAACCCAAACCCAAACCCAAACCCACCAATTCAAGATTCAAACAACCCCATTTAGATTCAATAAACTCACGATTCACATGAAAATCGACAACAAAATCACAATAAAAACTCAAAATCAATGAAAACGAAATTAATATTACAAAATCAACAAAAAAAAATTTGTGTTCATTCATCGAATCGTCAAACAACCCTAGTTCGTTCGTCGAATCGTCAACCAAAATCGCAAGTGTTCGTCGAATCGTCAACCCAGCCCCGTCGAAGTGTTCGTTCTTTAGACAACAAAAGAGGAGAGAGAGAGAGAGAGAGAGAGAGAGAGAGAGAGAGAGAGAGAGAGAGAGAGAGAGAGAGAGAGAGAGAGAGAGAGAGAGAGAGAGAAATTGTGAAAAATTTACAAATGGGGGCATTTTGGTCTCATCACTTACTTTGATGCTAATAAAACATGAGGAATTAAAGTGGTTGTAGTTACACAAATCCATTTTGAAAAAGTGTTATGTACCCCTATTTCCTATTAATAATAACATATTAATAATTTGGAAGGTCATTCAAATGGTTTATATCTCCATAAAAATAATACTAGTTTCACATGTATGAACCTTATGTATTTGAAAAGTTATTATTTCTAACTTGAAAAAAATGGAGGGTCATTAGATTTGTTGATGAGGATGGGGGAATTTGAGTGCTTTCATTAAAATAAATTTATAATTGAAGAGTCTTTTGGAAGGGTTCTAATTTTTTCCAAATTGCCACATAGGTAAGCAAATAGACATTTGAAAAGCTAAAATGAAAGAATCTTTTGGAGATACTCTTAGTTGTCGACTTGTAAATGGAGTCCATTTTCAAGGGGGTGAGCATTAACCTCTTCCAAAAACATGATATATGTCTAATGGGTGGTAAAATTGTCTAAAAGATAAAAGGTTTGAACAAATTTATCCCCTTCAACGCCATTCAAAGGGGATGAGCAAAAGTGAACTCTTGTAAAGGGATGATAGGAACATGTCTCAGACTTATCATGAGTAATTTTCGGACTCTTGTTCCTACAGTAGGCCACACCATGACACCAGCACAGCAAAGCACGCTATAAAGAAATAAAGAGATGATCAGATACACATCACATAAAAGACTGGATAAGCATTGCCCATTTGGCGTTTCGTGATTGGATAAACATGCTACTCTTCGAACAAGAACCAGACACAAACAGTTTTGTTGCTGTGATTGTGTCTAAAGTTAGTTGATTCCACGAAGGCGGGAATAGAAAATGGTCTGGCCAATCCGTAAGTACACACCGTTAAGTTAAATTATCAGATCACAAACCCCAACAAGTGAAAGCATTTAATATGTTTTTGATCATCATTTCATTTCAGGCTCAAAACTTGGTTCAACTATTATTAGAATTTCTTCCATGGTTTCTGGGGATTCTTTGCATTGTTCGCGTCTCTCTGCTATTGCTAACTCCTTTGCTGGTTTTCCTGGAAAATGGCCTGTTTCAGACACCGTGAGTCAGCTCACTCTTTTATCATGTTTTATTGCAACTTTTGTATTGAATTGATCCCGAGCTTTCTCATGTTTGATTTTTTTATTTTTTTATTTTTTAGAAGAAATTGGGCAGAGTTTATGATACCCAACTCGGATCACTGCCTTCTTTGAAGTAAGTTCACATATATCTATTTATATGATCTGTTTCTTCAGCTTTTTTATTGTGAATAAGAGCAAGAATGATTGACCGAACTTGAGAAAACAGAACAAATTGGACTGTTCTAGCTGCTGATTAGATTCCAAATCTGTTTAGGTTTCATGGGGATAATTCTATCTTTTAGCACAGTAATACAAACATATTAAGTGGTTCAGATTCAACTGAAAATCAAAATTATTAAGGAAAATATAATTTTATTCGAAAGGAACAACGATTTATGCTTCCATGGGGAGAGGCAATTTTACAAACACTTGTTCAACTTTCTAACCTTTTCTTCTAGCTAGAAGATGGTGAAGTATGCACTCTTATTTGGATGATATATGCTGTTTGCTCCATTTGTAGGAGAAACCCAATTTTGAAATTGGAGGTTTCAAGCACTGCCATTGCAGTGACCCAGGATGGTTCAAGCTATGAAGAGCGAAACATGGCCAAACCGAATTCTGGGCTGGACTTCTTTGAGGAGATGAGACAGAGGTTTCTAAGCTTTAAGAAGCACAAATATTTGTAAGTAGGCATCAGTATACAATAAGGTCTTAAAAAACTAAGTTTTGAGTTTCATTTATTTGGTAATTTGATGATTTATTTTACAGGAAAGAGTTGGATCATTTTCAAGCTCTTGCAGAAGTTCAATCACCAAAGGTCATTATTATTTGATACACAAGACTTTTCTTTTGTGTGGCTGATTCTCTAGTAAAGTTTTACATTCTGGTATTTTATTTCTGTTTAAATTGATAAGTTGGAGAACAGTTTATGGTGATTGCTTGTGTAGATTCAAGGGTTTGTCCCTCTAACGTTCTCGGTCTCCAACCCGGTGAAACCTTTATGATCCGTAATGTTGCTAATCTTGTCCCTCCACTCCAGGTTTGGCTGATTTGTCTTAACTTCAATGTCGTCAAAACGTTTTATCTTTTGCCAATCATGACGGTATTCCATTGTTTTCAGAATGGACCATCGGAAACTAATGCCGCCCTTGAGTTTGCAGTGAACACACTTGAAGTAAGATATACAGATGTGTTTTCAATGATTTTTCTTGCCTATGTATGTAAAATGCTTAATGTTTCTACTTTCTAGGTTGAGAATATATTGATCATTGGTCACAGTTGCTGTGGAGGAATTCAAACCCTTATGAGTATGCAAGATGATGAGAATTCAAGGTTTGGATATACACACAGCTCATTTGTTTTCTTATATACTGCGGCTCATTGAAGTTCATTTCTGCTTTCAGTTGCTTTACTGAAAAGTGGGTCGTTAACGCGAAAATTGCCAAGTTGAGAACAAAAGCTGAAGCAGCACACCTTAGCTTTGATCAACAATGCAGGCACTGTGAGAAGGTATGCTACGTCCCAATTCCATTTTTTTTTTTTTGTTATCTTCTCAACGTTGACTGAAACCGTAAAATGGAATTATCTTTTTCTCAAAGTAAAATTCACTGAACTCGTGGCAGGAATCAATCAACCGTTCACTACTGAACTTGTTGACGTATCCATGGATAGAAGACAAAGTGAGGAAAGAGTTACTATCACTTCATGGAGGATACTATGATCTTCTGAATTGTACATTCGAGAAGTGGACGCTTGATTACGAGAGAATCGGTGTTGATGAAGAAGGGGGCAGATTCTCTGTAAAAGATCATTCATTTTGGTGCTAAATTGTTCTTCCTTTGTCATTCTCACAAAACTGGCTTGCAACCAGTATACAAATGTACATAGTGTAACAAATCTCTCTGTAAATAAAATCACTCTACCAAAATTTCTTACAAGAAGTTAAATAAGTTCAAATCCAGCCTAATGTACTTGAACATTGATAAATGTATTATGCCAATTGTTGTATAAAGACATTCAGATTCAATGGCGCTATGATTTCAGGACGAGGTATTTCAATTTGAATCTATATATATGTAAATATATATGCGTGAGATACTTAAATTTATGAATTAAGTATCTTCTATTGGATCTCAATTTAAGGATTGAATTCTACTCTTATTTCATTTACTTTTTTCCATCACCAGATTGAAAGCAAATGAATAGATAAACGTTGAAGTTACGAATTACATAGATTTTTACACAAGTGTTTTTACCTTTGGATGATGATGATGGTATAAATAATTGAGATGACCTTTATACATCTCAAACAAATGTTTCACTGTGGTTTGTATATACACAAATTTTCACTAAAAAAAAAATTGTATGTACGCAAAGTTCACTTGTTTCATAATGGAATGGATTATGTTAACGTTTAAACAACTATATAACATTACATAGCTCACTAAACTATTTTTTTCAAAATTTTGGTGTGTGGAATTTTGTTTATTGTACTATTACATAGCTAATTATGTAACATTATACGGTCGTATATAGTATGTCCTTAGGGTACATGTTAACAGAATCCCTTCATAGTTAATGGATTATGGAATAACACTAACTTTTGGGGCTAAAGTATAATTAACAAAAGCTAAATGTACCCTCGCAAATAAAAGCACAATCAACGAAGAGAAATACACAAGTGAAGAGATCAGATCTTAGTTTAGTATTTTGCAGAGGAACAATGATCTCGCAATTCTTTGTAATGTCTCAACGAGGCGACAACATCGTCTTCCGCGACTGTGAGTCTTCTCTCTTTCAATTCCCTAATATCTCTCCTTTTATCGCACTTATTTTCAACGATCTGATTAAAATGACTAGTTTGCAAAAATTCGCGTAAATTGTTGCATAAAAAAGCTCCAAAGCTATCGAATTTTGTACCTTAGTGAAGGCTTGAGACTTGACAGTTGCTAATTGCAGATCGAGGCGATGTACAGAAGGGAAGTGCTGAGATATTTTTTCGTAAAGTGAAGTTCTGGAAAGAAGATGGACAAGAGGAGGCACCACCTGTCTTTGTAGGTATTTCTCTTTATAAATAAATGTTAGGTACTGTACTTCATATGCTGCTTAATAGTCTGATCTCTTGTATTTTGATCAAAAACAGCTTTGTTAACTTCATTACCAGTGTGTTTCAGGTTTTTGAATTGATAATGTACTTCATTTCAGCTGTATTGCTGTTAAAGTCTCCTAGTCTAGATGTTGCAAATGTGTTGGTGTTTTGTAGTGATAATTTGTTCTTTGTGCCTTTTTGGGTTCTGGGTATTTAGTATAGAAGCCAATAGAATCATCTATATCAATTTTTGATAAGTAAATGGGTAAAATCTATGTTGTTTAGATAACTTCAGGATCCATGCCTCATTGTAGATAGACAATTTTGGCTGAAGGTCTGATAAACCATTTTCTGCATTTTACACTTTGATATCAAGTTGGTATCTAGATGGCATAATTTCCCTAGTTTTGTTCAACATCAAATTCATTTTATGTGTTACTTTCCTTTCTGCCTTGTTGATAATATGATCCGTGGAGTGTCTTATTTGATAATATCAACAACTGTTTCATTCTGGTGATTTTTTTAATTAATTTTTTTATTGGTAGAATGCGGACGGTGTAAACTACTTCCATGTGAAAGTTGTTGGATTATTGTTTGTTGCCACCACAAGGGTTAATGTCTCACCGTCTCTTGTCTTGGAGCTTCTGCAAAGGATTGCTCGTGTCATCAAAGATTACCTTGGGGTTCTGAATGAAGATTCACTGCGGAAGAACTTTGTGCTTGTATATGAGTTGCTTGATGAAGTTATTGTAAGTTTAATGTTATACTGTTTATCTTTTTTGGTGGTCTAATCCTTGGGCTTCGCTGCTCTTAACCCTTCTACCTGTGCTAGTTAGTAGTTAATCTTCCATACATCGGAACATTTAATATTGAGTCCAATTCCATTCATCTCCTTATTAGTTCCGACTTATTGGTACTGCTTTTGCTCTTAGATGTAGGGAATTCTTATATTTTTTTTCTCGTCAGCATATCTAAATTTTACTTATACTGGGTCAACTTACCATATGGAGAAATTTTCAATGGCGTTTATTAGGAAGAGATTCAATCAGGATTATTGCATCACAATGTAGCTTATACTAATCAACATGAGTATAAAGTTGATAAAATCTAAAGTGTTTCTTTCTGTTTAAGAAGTACTGAAATTAATCCTATAGAAACTTTTTTTTTTTTTTTTTACAAAAAAAAATGCCGAAAATATTCCTTTGCACTGTTAAAGCTCTGATACAGCGTTGAAGCTGAATTGCTGTTTAATTATCCATCAATTGTTATTTTCCACCAGGATTTTGGTTATGTGCAATCAACGTCTACTGAAGTATTGAAGTCCTATGTATTTAACGAGCCAATTGTCATTGATGCTGCACGCCTGCAACCTCTTGGTCCTGCTTCCATTTTTATGGTATGGTGTTATCTAATTGATTGCATTCTCAAATGCATGGTCAACTTGCACATATAATTCGATTGATTGCAAGAATTTGGATTTTTGTGTAGCAAGGGACCAAACGAATGCCAGGGACAGCTGTCACCAAATCTGTTGTGGCGAATGAGCCTGGGGGTAGGAAGAGAGAAGAAATTTTTGTTGATATAATTGAGAAAATCAGCGTGACATTCAGCTCAAGTGTGAGTTTTTGCATCTTCATCTGACTCAAATTTCTGTAATGATTGTCATGTTAGTGTTACTGCATATGCACCGTATTAAAGCAAATCTATAAGATAATTTACAATTGCAGTTAATTAAGAATGATTATCAGTATTTGAGTATTGTAGTAGCAAGACAGGAACATTAGAGCTTGCTGTATTTATCTCTAAGCATGATGTTATGATTTTCATTTAGGCAGCCTTTTTTGTTTGCCAGCAATACCTGCTGTACTAATGATAAGTCAACTTTCTAAATAATGCATGGAAGATTTTAAGCCTTTTGCTTTCAGTTATCATTATTCACATATAGATAGTTTACTTCTTCAATGTAGAGATGAAGAAAGACCTTTTATGATTAATTTTATTCTTTTACAGATGCCAAATGCATGTATTTAACTTAGAATTTAACCTAAACAAGCAAAATTGGAGACTCTGTAGCTTGTTTCTGGTGTGATTGCATTTACATTCAGACTTCTAGTGCACCTTCTTTGTTGGTTTTTGTGAATCCTAAATAAGTGTTGTCTGTTTTGATGTCATCTCTCTGTTGGTTCCTTTGCTCGAGGTCAATGCATATTTCGATGGCTGCTGAGTTTTGGTTTCCCTGTAGTGTTGTATACCTCAGTGCTTGATTGGCCTAGTTAAACTATTTATTGTCAGTCAAATTTTATCATTTTGTATTTCCACTTTATGTTCTGCTAAATTATAATTATTGATGTTTAAACAGGGTTATATATTGACTTCTGAGATTGATGGCACTATTCAAATGAAGAGCTATCTTACTGGAAACCCAGAAATACGGATAGCGCTTAATGAAGACCTGGGTATAGGAAAAGGAGGGCGATCAATCTATGGTACTGGTTCTAAAACTTTCTTAGTGTTTAATGGTTGCCAATCCATTCTTTTTTGTAATACATGTTGCACTTTCAAGTTATTGATTGCATGTATGAAAATTAGACAAATCAATTTGAGGTTTTAAGTTTGGAAAGCCATATCCATGTTGCCATGTGAGTGACTGTTTATATAATTTTGTTTTGATCAGTTTTACAGCTCTTTGTTGTGATATTTACTATCGAAGTTTTATGCTTTTGAAGTTTGTTCGTAGTTGATTTTCTTTTAGTTCCACCATTCATGTTATTGTAATCTACAAATATTTTATCTAGTAATTTAATTCAAAATCTCTCTTTCTCCCTCTCCCCAAGCCATTTTCAATCTTATGATGCACAGTATTGTGTGACAGATTACAGGAGTTCAACTGGGTCAGGGGCTGTGGTACTGGATGATTGTAATTTTCATGAATCAGTACGTCTTGATAGTTTCGATACGGACAGAACTCTATCTCTGGTGAGTCAAACTAAGATGATGTGTTTATCTCTTTATCTTGATCTCATATAATTTGAAGAGATTTGTTTATTTATATCCTGTTGTTTAAATAAAAGCTTCATTTATGTTTGCAGATTCCACCTGATGGTGAATTTCCTGTCATGAACTACCGTATGACCCAGGAATTCAAGCCTCCTTTTCGTATTAATACTTTGATTGAAGAAGCAGGACCACTAAAGGTGATTAGTTTTTGTTAAGGACTTTTCAGAACATAAATGTGATGCAAGTAAATGTTGTTGTACCATGATAGTGGATGACTTAACCATACATATTGATGGTCACTTTATTATTTTCGATACATGATATGTAACTAACAGGGCTTTCTCTTATAAGGTGGCACCTCACTTCAGAAAGTAAGGTGTTTCCTTTTTACAGTAAAAGATAAAACTGTATACTATTTCAAAAAAAAAAAAAGAAAAAAAAAAGATAAAACTGTATACACTAATAACAAAACAACGATTTTGTCTTTTAGCAATTAAACATCTTTAAAAATTAAGCATTTCACTTTATAAAGTGAGGTACCACCTTATAAGAGAATATCTGTGTAACTAAATTAAAAGATGGAATCACGAAGTCATGTTAGAGAACTCTGTCATTGGAAATTGCTTGGATAATATCAGTTAAATGCCAATTAGCATTGTTATTGTGTATTTTTTAAACTATGCTTCTATTTTGTATGCTTTATTATTGTATAGGCTGAAGTGATAATTAAAGTGAGTGCCGAGTTCTCCTCAAGCATTACTGCAAACACAATTGTTGTAGAAATGCCACTGCCAAAATATACTACCAGGTACATTACCAAGCACTTTCTTATTTCATAAGGCGAATTGACACGATTTGTTTTGCACGTTTGGAATTATTGATTAATTCACATATGTTCAGTAATATTATTAAATTTCTCTTTACAGTTTCTAATATCTTGTATAAGGTCTTAGCAAAAAAATAATTCTAAGCAAGCTTATTAGCATTATTCTTGGTACATCGCTTCGTGTAGCCAGCTTATGCCTGTCTGGATTTGAATATTCGATAATTTCCATGAACCCTTTACTCTAATGCATGTATGAAGAAAATAACAATTGAACAGTTCATTACATGAATTATCAGGAGATAATTTGAAATCTCTTATAGTAAAAGGAACAATCACAATAAATCTCATCCTAAAGGGACAGCAGAGTTGGTTACTCTTTGATGTGCTGTTCACCATTTCTGTGTTTTGAAAGTGTCAAACACGAGCTGATTATACGGGTTTCTCATAAACTGTGCCGTCCATCTCATTTATATCTAATTGTTTACGTGTCTACTGGTTTTAATTATTATTTCTACAGAGTGAGTTTCGGTTTGGAACCTGGAGCATCTGGGCAAAGAACAGATTTCAAGGAAGCTACTAAGAGACTTGAATGGGGTTTAAAGAAGGCAATAATTTCTCAAAATTTCTCTTACTAATTTGCATATTTAATAATATATTCGATCCAATAATGGTTGGACTTTACCTTTTTAATTGCAATTATCACGCATTATTCAAATATTTAAGTTACTGATAGGCATATTGCATAACAGATTGTTGGTGGATCTGAACATACGCTACGTGCAAAACTGACATTTTCACAAGAAACACATGGTACTAGCTATTGATGTTTCACAACTATATCTTCAGATGTTTGATTATTTTTCATTTCACTCCTATATATAAATATGATACAGATTTTACTCCTTTCTGTCTTGTGATAACCTTGACCTTTTCTTGCCATATCTTGTTGTTTGATGCAGGAAACATCACGAAGGAATCTGGACCTGTTAACATGACTTTCACGATACCAATGTACAATGCTTCAAGGCTTCAGGTAAAACTTTCTATAAAACTCCACTTTCTGGTGTCAAACTCGGATTTTTTTAACTCTCATTGGTGTTAAAAATCGAAGAAACATGTGAAACTAAATCACCATAGTAATCTGTATTACTAAACTAACTTATTGACAGTGCACATACACAGTAGAGCATAACCAGTTTCAAATATGGTTCTTTGATGCAGGTGAAATACTTGCAGATAGCGAAGAAATCCAGTACGTACAATCCATATCGATGGGTGAGATATGTCACTCAGGCCAATTCCTATGTTGCTCGTATATGACAATATAATTTTCATCCAATCGAATCTTTCGACGTTTCTTGCTTTCATGGTGTCATTTTTGACTGCTTGTTTTTACTGTAGTTAAATAATACCTTGAAGTTGTAATTTTCCTCAAATGGAACCAATCCTTGTACCAATGCCTGTTATACTGACTAGTCTAGTTTGATTTCTATGCCTTGATATCATCTTGTTAAAATAAATCATTTAAAAGATTATCTTCTGGAACGGTGCCCCCGACCCAACACGTCATCATCTGGTAGATAAACTAATGGTTGACATTGATAGAGATTAGCTAATTTTGGAAAGTCTATGAATCAACAAGTTTGACATTTTTGTTAAGCTATAGATGTGTAGTTGAACTACAAGCTAGCCTTCCCAACGACTCTGTAATAGTGTCATCTTCCGAGCTTGGCATCGCATAGAACCATACCTCTATAAAAGACCTTCGAAAACCTTTACAACAAACCACAAACATATCTCAAACATGGCTTATAACAAGAACCCATCCTTTCTCTATCCTCTGCTGCTCACTGCTTTGCTGCTTATTAGTGGCAATGAAGCCCTAGCCTCTCGCCGCCTTCTCGACAAAACCCATCCTACAGTTCCCGAGGTTCCGAAGCCAGAACTGCCGCATCTTCCAACTATCCCAACTTTGCCTAAACCTGAATTGCCACCTCTTCCCAAGGTTGAACTTCCACCCTTGCCTAAGCCTGAGTTGCCGAAAATGCCCGAATTGCCGCCACAGCCTCATCTACCTGATCTGCCAAAGCCCACAATGCCTACCATTCCATCCCTCCCCAAGGACTTGCCAATCCCTTCCTTCTTTCCACCGCACTCAACTACTAGTCCTTGAGTTACATGCACAAGCTTACCATAGACATTTACTATACTTTTATTAAGAATAAACCTGTTGTAATTTCTTTTTTTCTTTTCTTTTCTTTTTTCTTTTCTTTGTTGCAAGTTATCATCAGTTTGCTCTATACAGTATTGGAATGAAATATATATATATATATATATATTTATATATATTTAATTTGTTATTTGTAGCAATGATATGTTCACAAAAGATTAGTACTCAAGTCAGAATAATTAGATTTTAATCTAAAAATTTACATAAGATGGGTGGGGTCATGACAAAGATAGTAATTAATAAGAAGGAAGTTGATCTTGTAGAAACGTGTGAAGAAAAAGAGCTGAAAAGCTGTTGTCATATTCCATTTTTACTTGTGAAGGGACATGATTTAATTGATATATCACATCATCAAGACATTAACCTAAATTAATGATTTAATTTAACAGTAGATCATCTTCTGTAATCTCTTGGGTGTAATAAGTAATTACTTGTTTGATTCCAATCAGGTGTGGCGTAAAAATAAAATTTACTTGGGGTTTTGCTTTTCTCGTGAATGAATGAGTAAAAGCTATAGCATATATAGACTAGGTTCCCTAGCATGACGCGCTTGTGATTCTTCCTCTTAACTTTTTTCTTTTTTTCGACTGTCGTTTACAAACCTTAGCATTTGTTTCCTATTTTATACTACCATACAAAGTAGTAGGACCCGACCTTTTAAAAGTATATTTACATGTCATCTATTACCTCGATCTCATATACCCCATATCAGCGTTCAAATCCTATCATCTGTATTTTACGAGTATATATAACATGTTTTTTCTTCGGTATCTCCGAGGTAGGAATAGATATCATTTGTATTTTACAAGTATATATAACATGTTTTTTCTTCGGTATCTCTGATGTAGGAATAGATATTTGGGTGTTATATATTGTAGTGAAAGATTACATTTCACCTTATGAATAGTTATCTACTCTCATGATAATCAAAAGAAAACTCTCACGTATGCTTGTAAAATATAGACGGTGAGACTTTTATTCTTATAACCGAGAGATGTATATATATCTACTCTCACGTATGCTTGTTATAGAAATGATATATCTATTATAACAATATACTTGAAATACAATTTTTTATCCCATTAGATTTTAAAATAAACTTCACTCATTTAGCTGATTGGTATACCTATAGAAAACAAACCATTGGTAATCTTTCACAATCAAGTGTTTCAATTTTGTCACAAATTAATGAATCTATTTACATCTTTCTGTTTTAATATATCAATCTATACGATGTCCCAATGATATGAGATTTACCTAACTCACAACACCTACATCATTGAGATTATAAGTTCGAGTCTTGTGTTCCGCTCTCCTCTCCCAAACCCTAATCACTGAACTTGTTTAAAAAAGAAAAAAGAAAAAAAAAAAAAAAGTGAAATTTGTTTTTGTTGCTTTTTTAATGAAAAACATTGGAGTGAACGTATGGTTTAAGTTAGAGCATTGACTTGGTGTGGAAAAAAAGAAGGTTTGTTTATGATACCAAATTTCCATTTGAATGAAAAGAATTTCACTTTCGGCTTTAGTTACAAGTGTCAAGTTGTTTGTTTGGGCAAATAAACTTAGCAATTATGCTTTGAACTCAATTTTACGCACACTACTCTTTAGAGATGATTCTATACTTGTCAATCAAGTCTTTCTATAAACTGCATGCTTTAATGCACAAAAACTTTGTCCATCTCCACTTTTTACATGGCTTTTTTTAAAGAAAATTTTCACATGATATGACCCGTCACTCACTGCCTCACATTTTAACAACTCAATTAAGATTTTAGATCCTGTTTAATTAGTGTTTTTTTTTTTTGATAAAAAAAAAAAAATGTGGATTAAGAGTAATTACGTTGTGAAATTAAATATTGCAATGTTTACGTGTAGGGATGGGTTGTGAAGTCAATCCTTTTCTTTGAATCCAATCAATTGCATGCTGAGATCTAGAGGGAGAGAGATGAGTGTGTCCAAAGCACCCTTTCATCTACTTTCCAAACCTGTATGTATACAGGTAGGGACGGAACTTAACTTGGAGCGGAAAGTTGGAGGGACCAAATTATTAAAACTTTAAATTAATGGGATTAAATTGTAAATTTACAAAAAATAATTCGTAAAATTTATATTATTTTAACTCTAAATTAATGGCATTGACTATTGGGTTGTAAAACCATTCAATGATATATAAGATTTGACGAAGGGATTTAGATTTTATGTTGATCTGATATTTTCCCTGAACTTTTTAAAGTGATTGGTTGTTGATAAAGTGGTTGTAGAAACCTACACATTCATTGTAATGCTTATGTGTTATGAGATTATGTGAGGTCAGGAAAAAGATCATCAGATCAGTAAAAGATCCAAATTTATAACGAAGACGGCAAGTTTAGTCTCTAAGAATCTAATTTTGAGTTGCTTAAGATTATAATAAGGAGGACTATCCAAACTCAAATATTGCATAATCAATTTTTTGACTTCAATTTAATATTAATTAAATGGCTTTAATTTCTGAATATATATTTTTTTTCTAGAAGTTTACAGCAAATAAATGTATCATGGACATCATTGTCTTTGGCAGATATTGAAAAAAAAATGTTGATTACATCATTTTTAAAAAAAAAAAAAAAAAAAATGTTGATTACATCAACATATGTTCCTAAATTGGGAAATTATCTAATAAAAACATGATTTTCACCTACCCCTTGAATAGAAAATTGTTTTAGTTGACATTTTACCTTTGGAAATAAATAAAAAAATTAGTTGGATATCCTGATTGATAGTAAAATACAATAAAGAATCAGTTAAGCATAAGTGTATATATCATGCTTAATATTTGTTTCTAATCAATTTTCTTCTTGATTGTGAAAGGAAAAGAAATATATAGGGTCGTGTGCCCACTGCCCACCATGTTTTTAACTATTTATAGTCAAAATTAAATTATGAATATTTTATTGGGACATATATATACCAAAATCAAATGTCACACTTTGAAAATATTGGCAATCTTGTTAAACAAATTCCCCGAAGAAATATATGACTATCCAAAGCATGGTTTTACATACCTTCATATATATATATATATAACACATTTTAAGTAAAGAAACACATAAAAATGTGATATATAAATTAAATTAGATTAGATCTTATAAGATCTAGTGATCTTATAAATTCAACGATTTTTTTGTCAAACGAATCAACTTCGTCTGCACCGCTGGTGCATGTACATATACACATATATATAGAGTAAGCTTCTCGTCAAAGTAAGTGAGCTAAGAGATTTTGAAATTGAGAAGGTAAAGGGTAGATAGATAGAGAGAGAAGAAAGCGAAAGCAGCCCACGATGGACAAAAAAGAAGAGATAATATAAACAGATAGACAGACATCAAGAAGAGATTTTAGAGAGAGAAAGTAGAGTTCTGTAGAGAGAGAGAGAAAAAGATAGAATGGGGGGGCATCATCCCCCATAACCCAAAAGAAAGACACATCAACTTGTCTGTGTCAATCTCTTTCTCTCTCTAGAATATGGTTTGGAATGAGTGAGTCTCTCTCTCTCTATTTCCCATTTGTGTGTCAACTTGAAGCCATCAAATTGACAAAGGCGGTGTTGTAAGTATAAGAGGGTGAGCTAACACATTTCCTGCCTATCTCTTTGAACAAAAGACTCAAATTAGCTTTGTTTGAAAATACTCAAATAGTGTCGTGTCCGATTAACCAAATTGAAATATATTGTCTATGGTTTTTAAAAAAACACGCACTTTGTATACATCCAATGGACCCTACTCATTAGTCTCAACCAGCGGCGCCATTGGTCTTCTTCTTTACTTGCTTTCTAAGCTCACCCACCTCCAATCCCCCTCTCTCTCTCTCTCTTCATAAATCTCTCAATCTCTATCTCATTTATTATAAAAGAAATCCAAACACAACACAGTCCAGTCCTCCTCTCTCTCTCTCTATCTATCTATCTTCTTCTTCTTGCTAGGCCACCACCACCATCACCTCTTTCTCTATATCTCTCTCTCTCTCTCTCTCTATATCTATCTATCTATATCTCCATTTTTTTTTTTATATTATACCCCCATATCAAAATATATTACCAGTTCACCAACCTATCATACAATTTCTTTCAAAACAATTATATATATATTTTTTAAAATTATTATTATTATTATTATTATACAAAAAAGGAGAAAAGCAAGTACAAACATGAAAGGTGAATATGTAGAGCCCAAAAACATTACAGGCTCTCCCAACATGTTCTCGAAACTTCACCAGCAACAGCAACAGCAACAGCACCACCACCAACACCTGCAACATCACCACCAACAGCAACAACAGCAGCAACAACAACAACACCACCAGCAACAGCAACACCACCCTTTCTCTCACCACTTCCAGCTCTCTCGCGACTCTCAAACCTCTGAAGAAGACAACAACAGCCACAACTCTGCCGGCACCACAACAAACACTCCCTCCACCACCGCTAAAGCACACGAACACCCCGGCAGCGGTGATGGAGCCTCCATCGAAGTGGTTCGCCGACCCAGAGGCAGACCGCCGGGATCCAAAAACAAGCCGAAGCCGCCGGTTTTTATCACACGAGAGCCGGAGCCGGCGATGAGCCCGTATATTCTTGAAGTCCCAGGTGGGACCGACGTCGTTGAAGCCATTAACAACTTCTGCCGACGGAAGAGTGTTGGGATTTGCGTCCTTACTGGGTCCGGAACCGTCGCTAACGTCACTCTTCGACAGCCCTCCGCGACTCCCGGTGCTACTATAACTTTCCACGGCAGATTTGACATTCTCTCGATCTCCGCTACTTTCATGCCGCAAAACGCTGCGTGTCCTCCGGTACCAAACATATTCGCAATCTCTTTAGCGGGTCCACAGGGGCAGATCGTAGGAGGGTCCGTGATAGGTCCGCTGGTCGCCGCGGGAACGGTATTCGTGATCGCCGCCACGTTCAACAACCCATCTTATCACCGATTGCCGGTGCAGGAAGAACAAAGGAATTCGGCATCTGGTGGCGGTGGAGAAGGTCAGTCTCCGGTGGGGTCGAGCGGTGGAGGCGGTGGTGGGGGAGAGAGTGGGCAAGTGGGCGGTGGAGGAGATCAATCGTGTGGGATGTCTATGTATAATAGTTGTCATTTGCCTGGCAGCGATGTGATATGGGCTCCAACAGCCAGACCACCGCAACAACCACCGCCTTATTGATCCATCCATGGATCATCTTTTAGACTTGTGTTTCTCATATTTGCTGGTTAGTGCTTTTGTTTACTAAGAAAACATCATCATCGATTGCCCTTTTTTTCTTCTTTTTTTTTGTGTTCAAATTTTTAATTTTTAGAGCATGTTCATGTTAATGTGAATTAATCAATCTAGCTAGTGCATGTTTATTGATTAATTAATGGTTTATTAGAGTAGCTAGCTAGCTAGCTAGCTAGCGTGTTATCAAGCACAGTTTTTAGTTTGAATCGGAAACATTATCAATCAAAGAAGAGAATCTGTATTGGATATATATATATATATATATATATTATGATTACATTTCATAATTTTAATTGTATAATTTTTCATTATCGATTTTAGGGCTGTTTGTCAATATACTCATTCATGAGAGCAACTTTAAATGGGGGGTGGTGGTCATGACTCATACTCATACGTCAAAATCAATCTAAGTCAGTTTTTCTGTGTTCTTTTGGGTGGTGGTGTAATAACCAGTGGGTAAATGGGTGGGGATTAGCTTTGAAGTTTGAAACTCGTGGAAATATGTGTGGTCTGCTATGTCTCTGGGTGGCTGACTGGCTGGGTCTCTGCAACTGTGCATCATGCAGATGCAGCACACTGCCACACTACTGGGCCAACAAAGATAAAGCTGTGTGGTCTGTGACATCTTTTTAACTCTCCTTCACTCTTACGCCCTTCTTCAATAGGATAAAGCGTGTCACAAAAGAGAACGTGGTTAGGGACTTAGGGCTATATGTTTTGCTCTGTTTTCTTTTCAGACACACAGAGAGAGAGAGAAAAAGAGAGATCTCCGCTTAGTACTATTCTATCTGATATCTGATTATTTATCCAATTCAACCTGTACTTTGATTTGTCTCTTTCTTTGCATTCATGGCTTTTTTTCTCTCTTTTTCTTTCTTTTTCTTTGATGGCCATAAACAACAAAGGCATAATGACATCCACTCTCTCTCTCTCTCTCTCTCTCTATATATATATATATATATATATATATATATATTGTTTGTATATATCTTAACAAAATTAAAATACACATTTCGTAACAAATTGGAAATTTTTTGGATTCGAGAACTATTTTTTTCTTATATTTTATTATTTTTAAATGTTTTATTTTCAAAATAGTCGGTAAAAAAATAGTTCTTGTACTTGATTTTTTTTTTTTTTTCCACAAATGTATTTCAATGATTTTATCATCCCTATCAAAAATCATATCAAGATTTAATATATTCCTTTAAATTTCATCTAAGGTGTTTAAAGTTTGTATCGTAAAAAGCCCTTTTTAAAAAAAAAATTATCTTATATATACTGGTCCCGTTTGGGATAACTTTTATTTTTGGCTTTTGTCAGTAGAAGAAGAGAAGTAAAAGTCCTAGCTTCTCAATTTCCGTTTGGATGGTAAATTTCAAAATAGCTTTTATATCAAAAAGAGCTTTTAAGATTGTTTGGTTGAAACATTTTAAAAGCTTTTATAACTATAATTTGACATTTTTACCCTTTAGAATTTGTTTGGTTGGAATATTTTGACATTTGTATTTTAATTTGAGTAAATAATATATATGTATTTTTTTTAATAAAAGTTTATTATATTAAATAATTTAATATTTTTCTATTATATTTCCCTTAACAAGAATAAAAAATAAAAAATAAAAAAAACTTTTTCAAAAAAAATAAAAATAAATTCATAGATTGTTCCTAATGGAATTTGGTCGTAATCTTTTTCAAAAGTTTATTACCATTTTAATTTTTTTTTTTAATAAAACAATTAAATTGGTAAAAAAAAACCATCAAATTAATAAAAAAATTAAAAAAAAAAAATTACATTCAATATATTCGATCAAACACAGATTCAACCAAATCCATTTCTAGAACCTAACACCAAATACACAACCTAGAACTAAAACTGAGCCACCACCTCTAAACCACCACCAAAACCACAACACCGCCACCAAATCCACCACATAGCCGTCACATAACCCATCTCCGCCCAACCCGACTTCGCCATCGAACCTAGCTCCACCGCCCATTCTAACCCAGAAACCCCTTCCACAACCAAAATCGAACCCAGAAAACCCTCCCATCACCAAAATCAAACCCATAAGTCATGTAAGCCCTTACTCGTTCAGACTTCACATCAGCAACATCTATTGGAGGAGATTTCAAAACATTAGACCCATCTGAATCGATCCGCCTCCGCCTACCCCTCCGCCGCCGTGATTCAAATCAACTTCGAATCGATTTCCCTCGTCGCCGTGATTTAGACCTAGTCGCGAATCAACCCGCCGTCATGATTCAGACCCAACACCAAATCAATCTCGTCGGTGCGCGCAATGCAAGTTGATCGCTCTTCTTTCTCGATCACTACCGCGGCGAGTGAAGTTGGATTTGTGGGGTTTTGTGGCGGCGAGGATCTGTGGATGATGGAGTTTTAGATATAGATGTTTGGTTTATGGGTTTAATTTTGTTGAATGAGTGAGAGAGATGATATTGGACGAGAGAGATGAGAGATCAATGGTGAGGAGCTCTCTCAATTGGAATTGGTTTATGGATACAATTGGAATTATGTGTTTGTTATTTATACCAATAAGGGTAAAATTTGCAACATAAAAGTTTCATTTAACTGTTCATTTGGCTTCCTAGAAGCCCTTTCAAGAGAAGCACCTATGCTGATACTTCTTGTAGAAAAGCTTCCAAGGTCAAGAAGCACTTCTTCTATTTTACCCAAACAGCCCCAAAAGTGGTTTTTGGATCTCAAAAGAGCTTCCAAGCCTCTGAAAAGCTATCCCAAACAGCCCCATTGTCTTTTTCTCATTAGAATGAATTGATTTTATTTATATTCGTTTCATAACTATCAACCATAAGATATATATATTTCAGTTTAGTCAAAGTTTCTTAAACTTAATCAAGGAGTCCCAAGTTTCGTTTTAATCTTAAAAGTTTAGTTTGGTTATGAGGAGAGAAAAACTATATATATATATATATATATATATATATGGAGTTGGTAAAAGGTGATGTGGAAGCGCATGTCTAATATTCATCACACATATATATATATATATATATATATATATATGGAGTTGGTAAAAGGTGATGTGGAAGCGCATGTCTAATATTCATCACATAACAAATAACGTCTATTAGTAGAAAAAATAAGATGAGAAAATCCAATTATACAACACAAGATTTATGTAGAAAACCCAAAATGAGGAAAAACCACAAGTGTCAAAATGACAAGAGAAAAATATCACTATGTAGAAAATTATTATAACTATATAATTCTAATATTCTGTCTCTAACCTCAAACCTCAATTACAATCAAGCTTTACCAGCTTTACCGAGTCCAAGCTCACAGCCGAGCTTACATTTTAGCTCTCAGTTCACATTGCTCATTAGGTCCTCATTGAGTGCACCCTCGAATATCTCCTAAGTCTCCCCTGAATATCACATCCGGATCCATCCCTAGATATTCCCATGGATCTCCTCCTGGATCTCTCCAGGGTCTCTCATTGGATTCACTCACTCTCTAATGTTCCCAAAGGTCTCTACAAGTGTTATCAATCAAAGAATAAGCATCAATATTTATATGGTCACTATTCTTGGTTTCTAAGGAATTAGACTTTCATAAATAGTTAGAAACCACCTAACTGTCTTCCTTAAACAAGTATTCTCGAAACAAAACTTTCCTTAACAAGAAAACCAACTCCCACATGTTTTCTCATGTCTTCCGGGAGTCTCACACGCCAAATCGGGCCCTAATATAGAGCCTCACGTGCTTTAACACCTCCAATGCGTAGGAACTCGTAGCCACTGCACATCAATCTTTCTACGGCTGGTATTGGTGCGTTCGAGACCAGATTCCAGCACTGTTTTTAGTCTCGGACTCTTGTTTCCAAAGCCACCTGAATCGCAATCATCCGAATTCGTTTAGACTACTTTTGCATTAGTTGAAATCGTTTGGTTCGCATTGGGAATACAATCCAAATCCTAACATTAGGTGCCCAATTGATGTGGATCTTTGATTTCTTTGTATTAAAATTATATGAATGAAATGATTGAATTTCAGAGATGTCACATCAATGTAGGCACTAAATTTAGACAAAGTTGCATTACTCGTAGAATAATTATCTAGTCAGTCTAGTCCTAAATTTTTTTGTACATTCCTAAGGATTATTATGAACTATCACATGTTATAATTCCAGTAATTCGATGTTAACAGATTATCACATATCATTGGAACCACTAGGGAAGGAATATATATATATATATATATATATATATGGAGGAATTCTCCCTAGCTGTCTTCTCCATTTCTCCATTTGTTTCTCTCACTTTCATTCTTTCTTCTTGTTCTCTCGCTCTCTTATATAAATAATAGACACTTACGTCTTTGTATGATTTTGTATCCAAACACTAAAGAGAGACATTTATGATTTATGACATGAATCATATCCTTAAGTTGTAGGCGTTACATGAAAGTACATATTCATAAAGGTGTCCATGAATGAATTGTGTACACAAATATCTCACATGAAAATTTGAATGATTTCATTCTGTCTCTCTCTGGGGTCCACTACCACTACTAATTTATTGGTTCTGTATTTTTTTTGTGATATTTTATTCTAGTTTTTTATTGTTTTTATGTGTCAAAACGAATTTCTATCAAACAATAAAATAAAATATTTTTTTAATAGGAAAAGTATGTTAGAAAGAAGGAAACCAAACATTTTCTTAGATTCTCTTGTTTCTAAACAAAGTATTTTACATTTTTATCATATTAATTCGTGACATAGTTATATATACCATTACTCAACTCTCTTACAAAATGATAAATGATTTTACTTAAGTTTAATTCATTGAGTTCAATTTCAAAATCTATTGGTCAGTAGTATAAGTGCACAGTGGTATTATACCAATATTATTTGACACTAAAATGTGGCCAATAGAAAAGTCAAGGAGTCAAAGCACCACGTAAGCAATGTTGACTAGTCAATTTGAACTATTTAAACGTGGAAGTCTCATTGTGTTGAACAGATAACTCTCGGGTTGCTCGAGTATCCCGGATGAGTAGCTACTTGAAAACTAGAAAAAACTGTTAGGAGTTTTCGTTGGTGATTGCCGTTTATATTCCAACAATCAAGTCATTAACGATCTAGAAAAAGGAGGTGTAGAGAGAAAGATAGGCTTTTCAACTTGTCTATGTCTTCTACCACGTTAACTATACATATCACAATAAGCTAAGTAAGATTATATGTCAGTGTAGGCGTTTACGTTGGTAAGTGAATTACGTGAGTTAAGCATACCACATCGAATGCTTGTTAGAACATCCTCAAATTGACGGTTACTGTTATGTGAAACGTGAGAAACTCTTCTAACACTACTTAGGCTTGGCGTTCAAAATTACTTTGGTATTATTTGTCGGGTTGATTGGCTTGTCAAAGCAAACTAACCACTTCCTTGGCGACTTGTATATTCTTTATTATATTCCATTGGGATGTTTATTGACCAAGTGAAACCCATTTTGACTCTCTTATGGTGGGATAATTATTATATGTGGAGTTGCCTCTCTGCAACTATGCTTCTTAGAGGGACTATGGCCGTTTAGGCATGGAAGTTTGAGGCAATAACAGGTCAATGATGCCCTCAGATGTTCTGGGCCGCACGTGCGCTACACTGATGTATTCAACAAGTCTATAACCTTGGCCGACAGGTCCGGATAATCTTTAAAAATTCATCGTGATGAGGATAGATCATTGTAATTGTTTGTCTTCAACGTGGAATTCATAGTAAGCGTAAGTCATTAGCTTGCGTTGACTACGTGCCTGCCCTTTGTACACACCGCTCATTGCTCCTACCGATTGAATGGTCGGTGAAGTGTTCAAATCGCGGCAACATAGGCGGTTCGTTGCCTGCGACGTCGCGAGAAGTCCACTAAACCTTATCAAGTGAGACCCATTTTGAGTCTCTTAAGGTGAGATGACATCTCGACCAAGAATTAAGTACAACAACCAATAAGGTTTTGTCTAAAAACTCATCTCAAACGTGATAAGTAATTTGTACCTGTTAGATCATTCGTCGTTAAATATTCTCATGATTCACATTGAATCACTTTCCAAAAACAAATCAAGTGATTTTTAATCACACCAATGATGATTAACGATGTAGCAGGTGATTTGTAATCATTTACCACATAAATCATATCATTTTATAATGTATATCATTTTATAATATACATTGCAATTACAAATAACTTGTTATGCCAATTATGTTTTAGTAAGCATTGCGATTAAAAATCAAGAATTAAGTTCATTTTCCTCATAAAGATTTTCGATTTGTAATCGTACCCTAAGGGTACACTTCTTGTTAAATTTGTTGTTAATTCAAGCTTTATGGCCAATTTGGGATCATTCTAGCTTATGTTTACCATTGCATTAAGAACAATCAATTGTCTGATTGTATGCTTGATAATTAAGCACAAGAAGCCGTCTTCAAAAAGGATCTGGATCCTCTCCTCACCTTAATTGTCCTCACATTGTCCTCACTTCCATAATCTATTGTCACGTGTCTAATATAACAAATTAATGGTCTAGATTATTTCAATTAATTTTTATGTTTTTACTCTACTGAAAGTAGAAATAATCAAGACATTGATTTAGGTTAGGATAAGATGAACTGAGAAGAGGATCCGAATCTCATCTGAAATGGGAGATGCGAAATTGCAGAAATACAATGGTTTGTATTTTTTGAATTAATTGTTTCAAGTAACATCAATCATAAATACTTATATTATATAGAGATATGATCTTAATTTTTAATTTTTTAATTTTTTTAATTTTTTTAAAGTATTCTATACGTGGTATAGGATGAAGAAATCCCTTGGAAAGCTTGATAAACAAAAACCAAATTAAACAATCAGAGTGGGATTTCTCATGCTGAAATGATGACTATGCTCGTTTTTTTTTTTTTTTTTTTTTTTTTTTTACTTTTTAGAAGTTTCTAGTCAATTCAATTCTCTCAATTCCTGGTGACATTAGCAATGTTATATCTTGGAGTTCTACATGGATTGCTTTAAGGGGGATTTTGGAGTTTTCTAGTCTCTGGTTTTAGCCTTTTACTTTCTTTTTACATATTTTTATTCTAATGTTTTACTTTAATAAATTTTCTCATTAATTAGGTGTGGCTTTGCACCTAAATATACATCAAGACTTTACATGGAAGTCAAAAAGGGGTTGGTAGATTTCTCAGAGCTCCCTGCCATTTCCATTAAATATATACGACAATATGACAATAAAGCACTTCAATTAATGCAATCTAAACCCTTCTATTGAATTCAAACTTTGAATAATACTCTTTCTTCTGGATTTCTCTTCACTTTTGGATTGATACAAAAAAGAAAAAAACAAAACAAAACAAAACTTAAGTTGAACAAGTATTGGATTTGGGTTTGGATTTGGATTTGGATTTGGATTTGGATTTGATGAAGGAAGAAGCTATCATGATCAGACAAATTCAAAATTTCTTGCCAAGTTGCATATACTGGAGTTGACAACACACCCATTCATGGGCCGCCCCATTTTCTTGACCACTCTTTGCTTTCAATTTACACTTTTTCCGGTTCATGCACCATATGATATTAAAAACGCTTATTCAGTATGATAATATCGATGGTATCTAACGCTCCTACTAAATTAGCAGTCATGATATGATAAATATCATTGTTGTGTCTTTGTTGTTGTTCAGTCACCACCCTAATATATATATCTAGTTGTTGAGAATTGACTTAGTTCCCATTCTGTCGGGCGGTTTCGCAAAGCAAGATTTGTCTCATGACTCATGCATGTGAAATTATAATTAAGCTAATTTAATCCACCTAAATTTTTGTTGATTTTCAAAGATCACAGTCAAGAATATATGATCGTATTCGGTGACACACGTGTTTATATATATATATATATATATATATATATATGTAAGCACCCTTTATTCTTACGGCTACTTTATGTGGTCGCCGTCGACAATTTATATTCATTATTTTTATTAAAATTTAGTCACATTCTTTACTATAAATTATTTATAATTTGTATTAGAATACTGTACTATAATCTACAAAACTGTTCAATTGATCCATCAAGAAAAAAAAAAAAAAAAACTGTTCAATTGTATCGATATAAAATTTATTTGTTAAATGTTATGTAAGTTATTAATTAGACAAATTTAAAGGTTAAAAGTGAAGAGAGATTTTTATTAATAAAAAAATAAAATAAAATAGTAGTTATTAAATCGATATTTTAATGTACAATTATTCGTTTATGAACAAAACAAATGACGTTTTTATTAATGTTTTAGTTTGTTTGTGTGTTTCAAAAGAACACATGTAGGCAAAACTCATATATATGATTAAAATACAAGTAAAACAAAATTTAAATTTGAACCGAAAAAGATGTCTAATCGATTTCGAATTTCACATCAATTCACGTCTTAATTTTCCCAATTTCTTTTTTTTTTTTTGAATTTACAACAACTGTCAAGATCTGGCGAGATAAGACTCTGTTAGCACAGCCCGGAATATTACTCTCACTATCAAGGACAAATGGATTACAACTCTCACAACGGAGAGAGGGTTGCTCCCAATAGAACCGGGAGAGGGCACCCACACTTGGGATTTAATAGCCAAGGTGGGAAAAATTATATACATACCAAAGCAAGGCTTGAACCTTGGTGGTGGAGCATCCCTTGGGAGACTCCAGCCACCAATGGCCCCTTGCCCACCAAGGCAAGGGGCCATTGGTTCCCAATTTCTTGTTTTGATCGATCAGTTTGTAAACCGTAGAGTAACCAGATTCCTAAATCAATGGGGCCAATTGGACTCGAAGGAATGCCTGAAATCAATGGACTTACACTATGTGCTTGTTTGGTTGAGCTTTCTACTGCCTCAAAAGATCTACAAACGTCTATTTGAGTTTTTTAGAGTTGTTTGGTTGGGCTTTTGATATTGTCTATTTTAAATTGAGTAGATGTTAGTAGAGTTTAAACCTCTACTAGGCAAAAGCTCATGGTGAGGTGCTTCTCCAAATAGACAATTTTTTTAAAAAAAAAGTCTACCAACCAAACAGCTATAATTTTTTTTATTTTTAAAAAAACTCTATTTATAATAAATCTACTACAAGTAGATCTTTTACCAATAGAGATTTTCAAAAGCCCAACCAAACAAGCTCTATGTTTGGTAAAAGGGAGGGAGAGTATGATGGATGGATGAATTACGAGGGAGAGAGAGTAGGAGGGATGGAGAGGATAACATATATCCTCCATGTTGTTTGATATTGAAAAAAGAGTTGGATGGATGGATTGGTATATAATTTATAAAATTATTATATTGCCCTTTAAAAAAATGGAGGGCATTTTTGTCTTTGCGCGCCCACACCCCCCCCATCACTCTCCCTCTATTGTGATCCGCCCATCATTTAGGGGATCCAATATGGTGGGCCCAGAGGGAGATCTCCTCCCTCCTCTCATCCTCTTCCCTCATTTCTCCCTCTAACCAAACAAGGGATTAGAGCTCTCCCTCCAACCTTCTCCCTCCCTCCATCTTTCCCTCATACCAAACACAGCGTTAAAGTCCTTTCATCGTTATAATCACGAGAAAGTAATTGGTTAAAGAACCTAGATTAGGCCACAATCTACTTGAATTGCGAGAGAAACTTTAGTACCTCTAGGGCAAGAGCTGAGTTGGCACGTCCGGCCATTCAAATTTTGTCACGGTATAAATTTTATAAATCTAACACCAACATTGCTATATCAGAAATTTCATCCTCTCTCTTTACGGCTCTACAAATTTCTTGTCCACATTCTCTTTTCTTCTGTTATGTTCTGTTAATGGCTACTCCTTTTTTATTTTCTTTCATTCTACTAAGAAATTTCTTTCTCTACTTCCTTTCGATCTATTTATTTTTTAGATTTAAAATAAAAAATATTAAAACAAATTTAGGAGGCCAACTTCAACAACGGAGGAAGTGCTATCCTTCGATCTGGAGGAACTCAACTTCCTCCAAATCCGATAGAGGAAGCCGTGGCTTCCTCCAATCACCGAGATAAAGCCGCGCTTCCTCCAGTGGAGGCCACCATGGCCTCCATTAGATATATATATTTTTAATTATTATTTTAGTTTAAATCACTAAATCCATTTGTTTATTAGTTTAAATCCAATATACGAAATATTATTATACTTTATGGTAGTTGTATTGGGCTTATAATATTTGTGTGAGAGAGCAGCCATGGAAAAAAAAAAGGGATCGGAGGTGTGGGATAGTGGAGTCATGAAGAAAGAGAAATTGGTAAAGTTTTCATGACCTGGCAATAAGTTTGGAAATACTAGTGTTAATAGCCAAAAATGGCCCAAGGAAACCAAGGGAGAACTTTCCCCGATACACCACAGCAAAACTCGAGCCGAATCAGGTCACGCCTGGGTCGTCGATGTAGGATCCGGTCTAGACCCAACCAGGCCCAGCATGACCCCCTCATTTACCTTCCAAACCTGCTCTCCGAGGATCCCCGGTCCCGATACAACCAGGACCACCCCGATGCCGTGATGATAGGATCTATCGTAACCTCGCTCCGTCCCCCAGTTCTGACTACATAAGGGCACCGGGACCCCTTCAGCGTCGCTGGGATCAACCATCGCGGTGGAGCGATCTGGCCCACCAGGCCAAACCAGAGAGTTGCCATAAGACTACCCAAAATCGTGCAAGAACCATCTAGAACCCTCACCAAAGTCACCAAGTGAACCTGTGAAGGGCTAATGGAAGCCATAGCAGAAGGCCCAGCTCAAAGAATGAAGGAACCCAGTAGAGGTCAGGGGGTAGGTAGGCATTAATTTCGCACAGTTGACAATGAAGATGAAATATAAGAAATCAAAGGCCCTGATCGATTTGCGCCAACCAACATCGACAGTCTGATGGTGGTCCAGCTTAACCCTGTAAAGGGTCAAACCCAATCATCACCAAAGAAGGAACCTGAGTTCCAGCAGATAGGGAGGATGTAAAAATGCACCTAGACAAAAAGGGGAAATCGTGGGAAGAAGCACCTGACATGACGCTACCACTGTCCTTCAGCAGACCCAAAGTTTGAAAGCGACATGTCTGGCCAGCTCAGACCTCGCTAGCCAACCAGGATTGGGGAATGCACCACTCAACCGCCTACGAAGCACTTACGTGGATACTAGGGCATAGGTGGAACGATCCTGACCGCCTATGGCATGTGTTCCGCCTACGTCCGATATAGATAAACGGTGGAGATCTCCTAACGGCTATCCCGCCTAAAATAGAAGTCTACCACTTACGTGCTCAAACGCCAAGTCAGCCCTAGGGCCCAACTGGAGTGATCTCGACCCTCCAGGACGCGTGCCATAGTGGGCCCAGGGCAAAGGAGCGATAAGAATCATGCCAATGATTCCCACGTAGAAGGATTCTCATCACCTACTACATTCTAGACCCTCTATAAATACCCCCGCTCTATATGAGTAAAGGGTTGGACTCTAGTAAGACTTGGGAGAGAAAAAAAAAGAGCATTTTTACTATAGAACGACTAGTCTCCATTTGGAGACCAATGAGAGAAATTGTGCTACATTGTACCCCCTCCCATTTGTTACTAAAAATTGTAATCATACCATGAATAATGAGAAATATCACATTTTATTCTTTCGTATAAGAGTCCATGTACCATTCACCAAGTACTTTATAAGTTGTGTCCAACCCCGGTTGCGACTGGTATCAGCATCCCTGGGAATCGGTCCCAACTAGTTTCTGGAGAAGCCAGGTTCATCTAAAGCCAAGTCCCCGCTACCCTTTTCGCATGCCTCTACCCTGGTACCTTTACCGTTGTAGAATCGTGACCCGGCTGTCCCAGACCACGCCCAAGCCCCTCCAACCGCGGAGCACCGCTCGTCAGGTTCAAGTGTTGTCCGGAGAACGACACCCAATTTCTAGGATAACAACTGGTATTGGGTTTCTAAAATATATTGATGTGGCCAAAATGTATTGGCTAGGCATGTTAACTCAACTCTTACCTAGAGGTACTGAAGTTTCTCTCCTAATTGAATTGCACATTGATTAGTATTATCTAAGGGGGTGTATTCAATCAAGATTTAATTGGAATCTATAGGATTTTAGAAATCCAAGTGTATTGGATTCAAATTTGTAAAGAATCCATTAAAGTCTGGGGGTATTCAATCTAGACTTTGAAGGATTCCAAACAAATCCAATGAAATCCAAGTGTATTCAATTTAGACTTTTATGAAGTCTAAACAAATCTGGGTGTATTCAAAAGTTATAGATTTGGATGGATTTGTTTAAGTGATGGATTTGGATGGATTTTAAAATGGAAAGTATAAATAGAAAGGGCCTTCACAAATCTTCACCAATCTTGCTATATACCAAAAGATTTGTAAGGATTTCACACCCTCTCTCCGAGCTCTCAAAAAGAAAACACAATTGAATTTCTAGATTTATTTTAGCCCTTTAGTTAATGATGATTGTTACTGAGAATCAAAAATGGACTTCTTTTTTTCCTTTAATTAATGATGATTGCTGCTAAAAAGCAAAAATGGTGATGATGACTAAAGAAGAAGGAAATATGAGTCCAAATCTCCCAAAAAAAGAAGATTTCTTGATTCTTTTTCTTTAATTGATGATGATGATTGAGAAAAAAGAAGATGAAGTTGGAAGTTGGAACTCCGATCTCCTAAAAAAAAAGTTATGTATTTTTTTTTCTTTAATTGAAGAACTATGTTGATGTTTCTTTTTTTCTTCAATCGATGTTGTTAATGATGACTGGAGAAGAAAAAATTATGTTTTTATTTTTTCTCTTGATGAGGAAGAAGATGAGAGATTTGATTTCCAAATCTCAAAAAAAAAAAAAATTTCTTTTTTTTTCTTTTTCTTTTTCTTAATTGACGTTGTTAATGATCACTAGAGAATAAAATTTTATTATTTATTTAATTTTCTTCTTTTTTTCAATATTTTCTTTTTTGTTTTTATATTTAACAATTCTAAGCAACTATATATATATATACAGAAATGTTCAAGTTATTGCACACTAATATAATTTCATCAGTACGTTGGATGTGGACCATTATATTTACATAATTTGAATTAAAGTGTATGCACTTGTCAAAGCTTCTACATAATTAGTGGTCATATGTAATGCACTGATGTAAGTTATATCAGTGCGCACTGACTAGAACGGGACCGTATATATATATATATATATATATATATATATATAGGGGGAATTGCACAAACATCCCCTGAGATTTGATAAAATTGCACGAATATGGCAGTTTTGACCATATACGCACAAACTTCCCTCAACATTTGAAAATTGTTGCACAAACATCCCCTACCATTAGATGGATCCGTTACTTAATGGTCAAATGTGTAAAAAGTCCAAAATACCCTATATTTTTATTTTAAACATTATTAAAAATTCAAAAATAAGATAAAAAAATATTAAAAAATCTTTTAGAAAATATGAATATATCTTAAATTAGAAAGTTGGAAAGAAAATTCATCTTAAAAAAAAAATTGTTTGTGCAATTCCCCCTTGATTTTAAATAAATTTAAAATTTAAAAATTATTTATTATTAAATTGTTTAAAAAACTATTTTTTTATTTGTAAAGATGATTTTTTTTTTCCAAGTTTCAGATTTAAGATACATTCATGTTATCGATTTTAAAAAATATATATTTTTTATCTTATTTTTTAATTTTTTTAGTTTATTTAAAATAAAAATAAAGGGTATTTTAGACTTTTTACACTGTTGACCATTGACTAACGGATTTATTTAACGGTAGGGGATATTTGTGCAACAATTTTCAAATGTTGAGGGAAGTTTGTGTGTATATGGCCAAAACTGCCATATCTGTGCAATTTTATCAAATCTCGAGGGATGTTTGTGCAATTCCCCCATATATATATATATATATATATAGAGAGAGAGAGAGAGAGAGAGAGAGAGAGAGAGAGAGAGAGAGAGAGAGAGAGAGAGAGAGAGAGAGAGAGAGAGAGAGTAATTTTCCAATGAGGACTTTTACAATGCACACTTTAAGCACATTTTAATGAAATTGCATGTAATCAATGTTTTTCGATGAGATTTTTTGTATGCATCCTAAGAAAATTAAAATACACATTTGGTAAAAACTTGGAAATTTTTTTGGATTTGAGAACTATTTCTCTTATATTTCCCTATTTTTAAATGTTTTACCTTCAAAAAAATCAGAAAAAATTAGTTCTTGCACCCGAATTTTTTTTAAATTTTTTTCCATAAATGTATTTCAATGTTTTCATTATCCATACAAAAAATCAAATCAAGATTCAATATATTCCATGTAATTTCATCAAAAGTGCTTAAAGTGTGCATTGAAAAATTACTCTCTCTCTCTCTCTCTCTCTCTCTCTCTCTCTCTCTCTCTCTCTCTATATATATATATATATATATATATATATCCAACAAACTTGATTTTGTGGAATAAATTATGAGCTGATGAGTAAGAGCATCTCTAATGCAAAAGTGGCTTATATACTAATAATTGTTGACATACTAATAATTGTTGACATAACAATAATATCAAGAGACTTACTTCCTACGTGGCATATAAATAGACTTGATAGACAATCAACTCAAAATTTAGTATCCAATGCTTTTGTTTAAAACACATTTTTTTTAATGACGTGTCCAATTTTACTTGCTTAATTAGTCAACCAAAAAAATGGTTGTGCAATATATCGTCTGAAAGTAGACAGTCATGTTGACAATGTCTAGTATTTTTTTTGTCACATCAGCTTAAGGCTGAATATGCACAACTGCATTGGTCATTGGAGATACATTTATTAACAGACTGTCTATTTATCTTATATTGCATCACTTTTTTTCGCAAACCACTCTTGTATTGGAGATGCACTAACAATGGTTTTTGTCTGTGTTTAATAGATCAAAATTTGATTTTGACTACTTTTCTGGTCAATTTGATTTCTACTAGGTTTAATAAAATGAGTTTTTTTTTTTTTTTTTTCAAGACGAATCCATCAAATTCCATACAATTCTACGTAAAAGTCCAACAAACTTCAACGAATTCTTTACACAATTCTAACAAATTTATATGGAATCTATGAGATTTGTGAATTCCACCAAAATTCACCACTTAAAACAAATCCATCAAACTCCAACCAAATCTAGATTGAATACACCCCCCCTAAATTTATGTTTATACAATATTCTTTTTCACTGTTGTACCAAGTTCTCGACTGTGAAACCAAATCAACATTCATGTATAGCTTCGACTACCTACTCGAGGCTAAATCATCTCTGCTTAATGTAAGAAAACGAGAGATTAAGGCATCGAGGTTCAATTTTTTTTTATTTTTTTTTTAGGAATACAGAAACAAAACTAAACACACAGGACCGCCTAGCTAGCATCAGAAGCACAACAGCCCTGCAAGTAGGGTTGCACATTGATGGGGATGGATATAGGTCCCCCCCCCCCCCCCCCCCCCCCCCCCCCACAAAACAAATTGGGGAAAAAATGGGGATGGGGGAGTTTTGGGGGGAGGTCACCCCATCCCCATCCCCATCCCTATCCCCATTTCCCCGTTTACCCCATTTAGTTGAAAATTACAAATTAAACTATTAAAAAAAAAAAAAAAAAAACATTCAATTACAAATGCAAAAGAAAATACATTAAAAAATAATGTCAAATATATATATATATATATACATTAAAAAATAATGTCAAAGAAATACATTACAAAATATATATATATATATATATATATATATATATATATATATATATATATATATATATATATATATATATATATATATTTATAATATTTTTGGGGAAATGGGGAAATGGGGATAGGGGGAGGTCCCCCCATCCCCATCCCCATCCCCATTTCACTATATTAATATGGAAAATGGGGAAATGGGGATGGGGGAGGGTCTCCCCATCCCTATCCCCATTTCAATTTGGGGTTGATTTTCATCCCCCCCCCCCCCCCATTTTTTCCCAAAAAAATTCCCCCAAATGGGGATGGGGAAGCGGGGAAACGGGGATCCGGGGGAAAATGTGCAAATCTACCTGCAAGTCCACCTGAACAGCATCAGCTACGCAGGAAGGAAATTCTTCCATCCAATACCTGTCCTCATGAAGCAAAAGAGCATTCTTTGCAAGTAAATGAGCAACTTGGTTGCCCTATCTATGGATAAAACCAAAGCAGACATCAACCAACTCAACAGAAAGGGAAGCAATGTCCGAAAGCACAGCCCCACACACTGAATCCAGATGACTTTTATCATTGATCCACTTGACTACCACTTCCGCATCAGATTCAAAGACACAAGGATTCAGGCCACAATCAATACTGAAACGAATGCCTCTAAGGATGGCAATAGCTTCAGCTACTTGAGCAGTAAAGGTACCTTCCATAACCTGAGAACTAGCTGCCATTACAAAACCTGTAGAGTCTCTAATAACCAGACCAAAGCCAATACGCCTACCCTTAGCATTCAACGCAGCATCACAATTTACTTTGTACACCCCTGGGGAGGGATGAGGCCAAATCACACTTCTCCCACGCCTTGCCCCACTATTGACAACCACCCCAGCAGTACAATTCTTTAACTCTATTAAGAAGTTTTTTGCCCAATCAGCCAAATCACACCCAACATCGATAGGGACACCATGAACCTTAGCATTTCGCAAAAACCAAACTCTCCAAACAACTGTACAGAAAAACTCCAGCTCCTCCTCAGCCGTCTCGGAAGAGATATCCAAAATAAAATCAAAAACATTTCGAACAAACCTCTTAATGCCATTTTGTCAGGGAACCATTGTTTTTAAATATGTTTGAGATTCCTGTAGTCCCAAAGTGCGTGCAGTGTTGACTCACCAGGAAAGTTGCACATCGGGCACTTGTCAATCACCGAAATTTTACGATGTCCAAGATTAGACAAAGTAGGAATCCAATCAAAGCAACTTTTTAGGCAAATTCAGCTTCCAAAGCCTCTTCCACCAAGAATTGTCAATGTTGCCAACTGAATTTGAAGAGCAAGCAGGTGATTCCATATTCCTTGCCACCCAATAACCACTTTTAACAGTAAAGGCCCCAGAATCATCATAGTGCCACACCATCGTATCAGCACAAAACCTCATACAAAACGGGATGTTTTGGATTGCCATAACATCATCTTTGGAGAAAGAACGATCGAGTAGCCTATTATTCCAACCACCTGAATGAGAAATTAGCTTATCCACAGTAGTATTAATTTCAAGCGCAGGCAAAGACAAGATCTTGAAAGTGGACACTCTTGGGATCCACTTATCTTTATAAACCCGGATCGACGAACCATCGCCAACTCTCCACCTTAAACCCTTCTCAAGAACCTCCTTACCCTAACAAAGACTTTTCCAAATAAAGGAGTCAACGGATCTTTTTCCAGCATCTAAAAAGGTCGTTTCTTTGAAATAACAGCCCTTTAGGATCTTAGCTGCAAGGGAATTTGGATTTTTGAAAATCCTCCAGCACTGGTTAGATAGAAGTGCTCTATTAAAAGCCTCAAGGTCTCTAAATCCTAACCTGCCATCCGTTTTGTGCATACACATACGAGACCATGAACACCAGTGCATTTTACGGCAGTGCATTTTACGGCCTTTATTAGAACTCCCCTACCAGAATCTATTACAGAGCCTATGAATTTCAAGGATAAGGGACTTGGGTAACCTGAAAAGATTCATCGCGTAGGTCGGGATCGACTGGATGACAGCTTTAATCAAAATTTCCTTCCCACCAACAGAGAGAAATTTCTCACCCCACCCTCTAATTTTGTTCCAAACACGGTCAACTATATCCACAAAGAGCTGTCTTTTTTTCCTTCCATAAAAACAAGGAAGCCCCAAATATTTCTCATGACACTCCACCAATTTCATACCCAAAATTTCTTCAAAAAAATGCCCCCTCTGCCAAAGAGAATGAAGGACTTATACAAAGCGCAAATTTATCATAGTTGACTAACTGACCTGAAATCCTTGCATATGTATCTAACATCATCCGAACCTCACGACAGTTATTAATAGTTGCCTTCGAAAAAATCAAGCTATCATCGGCAAACAGGAGATGAGAGATGGTAGGGCCGCCATTACTACACCTGAAACCTGGAATTTTTCCCTTTAACTGAGCCTCCTCAATCAGACAAGAAAGTCATTCAGCACAGAAAAGGAAGAGATAAAGGGATAGCGGATCCCCTTGTCTCAACCCTCTAGAAGGAGTAATATTGCCATGAACCTCACCATTTATCTTAACAGAATAAGACACCGAGGAAACGCAATTCATGACTAACCTGACCCATTTTTCTGAGAAACCAAGCTTAACTAACATCTTCTTTAAAAAACCCCACTCAACTCTATTATAGGCTTTAGATAAATCAAGTTTTATAGCCATAGATCCAGCCTTCCTCTTCCTGCGTTTCAACCTATGCAAGCATTCAAAACCAATAATTGTGTTGTCCGAAATTCAATGGCCAGGTATGAATGCACTCTGATTTTCTAAAATCACCTCGTCAAGCACCCCTCTAAACCGGTTTGACATAATTTTAGCAATAATTTTATAGATGAAGTTATAAAGACTAATGGGGCGAAAATTAGACGTTTTTGTAGGACTGGGAACTTTCAGAATAAGAGTGATGATAGTTTTGTTCATACCTTCCAACGAAGCACCATTGTTGAGAACATCCAAATAAGCTTCCACAACACTCTGACCAATCTTGTCTCAGAACTTTTGGAAAAACAAAGCCGGTAGCCTATCTTCACTTGGAGCTTTCATTGGGCCCATGCCGAAAACTGCAGTCCGAATCTCCTCTGTAGTAAAGGACGAATCTAAAAAACTTGACATACTGTCTAGTAGTTTTCTTTGAGAATCTCCTAACGCAGCCGTTAAATCATCATCTGAGGGATCAGAGGACTTAAATAATGAAGCAAAATACTCTGTAATGATTCTAGCCACCTCATCACTTGACTCTCACCAGTTGCCGTTATCATCAAACAAGCCATTAATTTTGTTACGAGCTCTCCTAGCAGTGGCCTTTGAATGAAAAAAACGAGTGTTGCGATCCCCCGCCTTAAGCCAATCAACTCTCGCCCGTTGACACCAATATCTCTCCTCCAAATTTAAGGCTTCATCTAACTGATTTTCAAGACCACTAATCACTTTCCAACAACCAGGCCTCATGTGATTACTTGCCTCACGCAGTGCATCTTTATTTTTGACAATGGTCTGTCTTAATTCAGACCTCTTCCTTTTGTTTCACCAAAACAATTTCTGCCTACACTCTTTGATATTCCCAAGCACTGAATTAACACTATTAGTGGGAACCCCTTCCATCCATGAAGAATTGACAATGTCAGCACAATCCTGTTCACTAGCCCAACATTCTTCAAAATAAAATTTGTCACCTCTTCCACGATTCCTCCCAACAATAGATCAGTTATTCGAAGCTTCAAGCACCATTGGTCTGTGATCTGAACCCCATAACTCAAGATGTTTAATCACAAAATTGGGAAACAACTCCTTCCACTCTCTAGAACACACACCTCTGTCCAACCTCTCCAAAATCATAGCATCACCATCCCTTTTATTACTCCAAGTGAACTTGGGACCACTGAACCCCATATCGTCCAACCCGCAGTCCTCCAGAGTCTCTCGGAAGTTGGCAATATGTTTCCAGTTCTTCTTGTCTCCCCCTAACTTTTTAGAATCCCATAAAATTTTGTTGAAATCTCCCACACAAATCCAGGGAGATTCGACATACCAGCCAACCGTCTGAGCATTGTCCACGAATGCGGCCTTTGACTCTGAAGCGGATGACCGTAAAACCCCATGAATCTCCAAATCGGCTGCTGAATACACCAAATGCTAACATCAATATGAGCTTGGGAGAAGGAAAGAAGACTCACATCGATATCATCAGTCCAGAATATACACAAATCCCCTGAGTTACCAATACTATCAACTACCAGTTTACCTTTCATACCAAGTTTCACACGCCAACTTTCTAACTTTTTCTCTTTACACCTTGTTTCCATAAGAAAAATAAGTACCGGGTTGAAATCCCGCTTATGATTCCGCAGGATTGTGAATGCCCGAGGACTTCCTAGCCCACGAGCATTCCAAGAGAATATTTTTCATTATTCACGGCGGGCCGGTAGAGACCGACCGACCGATAGATAGAGAAGATTTTGAAATACAAACCACTTCCAATGAAACCTCTGTAGAGGCAATAAATTCTGCAGCTCTTGAAACTGATTCCACCCCATAGTTATGATCACCCAAATTCGACACCACATTCTAAACATGCGAATGATATTACACCTCACCTTCCTTCTTGTCGGAATCTTCTAAATTGCTCCTACCTTCCACTTGGAGTGAGACTCTTTTAGTTTTTTTTCTTCTAAAATCTTCACTACCCTCAAATACACAATCTCTCTTCCTTCCTATTTCAATAAATTGAGTCTCGCCAATTTTCCCCAAATTGAAATCCCTAACTTTCCTTACCCACCTTGCCCCTTTTTTTATCACGCTCTGATTCTGATCACCACCCACCTCTGATTGTCCTAAATAATCAGACTTCTCATAATGACTAAGTCCAATATCCTCCTTTGGGCCAAAAGAATCCATACTAAGTTGGCACACTCCTCCCATATTATTTTCCCCATCCATACCCAATAAGACCACATGGTTTTTAACGGATATTGGGTCAAGCCCAATTTCCATACCCAGATCCACTATTGTGATAAGACTAGCATCTTTGTCATTAAATGCTAAATCAACCTTTCCCACAAATTCTGCAGAAGCGCCCTCTATGGATGTCTCTTCTATGCTTCCTTCGATGTTCTCCTCGACCATCGGTTCCAAAATTTGTTGGCTATCGTCATCTTTCCCATCAGCACTCAAGTGCTTCAACCTAGAATCCATAACCAAGCTTACCTTCTGGTCATCATCCTTACTGACAGCTAACTTATCTCTATGAAACTGTTTAAGTCTTCCGCCTCCTCCGGCCACTGTTAGACTTGCATGATTCCTTTCATTCGGAGCACCTACCTTCTCCTTGTTCTTATACTTACTAAAAGGAGTGGATGCTCTCATCCAGAGCCCAAACTGCAAATTTTCCACCCCAATATCCTTCGATGGACATTCATACGTACAATGATCCACCATACCACACTTAAAACAATGGCTTGGAAGCCTCTCGTATCTGAGTAACATCATCGAAACAACCCCATCGCCCAAGATATCCAATCTCAAACACCTTTTCAGAGGTTTATCAATCTCAACTCTCACTCTAACACGCATAAATTTCCTCCAGCTTCACCCACATTTCCTCCATCAACTTCCACCACCTCCCCAATCATGCTACCTAGAAACCAGCCTATCTTCCTTGTCATGCATAGAATAGGGACCTGATGGATTTGTACCAAAAATTCTGCCTTATGAAATTGAATTGACTCTATTGTTCCCTGACCATCAGGTTTCTGCAGTACCAATAAGGCATTATTGAAACTCCAAGGGCCCTCATCAATAACCCTTTGACGATCTTCCTCCCTCCTAAAAAAGAATGTAAAAACATTGCCTGTAACTGATTCAATCTCGAAACCTTCTTTAACATACCAAATTTTACCAATAACTCTCATAAATGCTTCCCTATTCACTATTTTATTAGAAAGAATCTTGCCAACAAGGCAAAGAGACATTCTGTTTACAGCCTCTACCCTGAGGCTTTCCTCCAACTTCCGGACTGGACCATCCCTTTCCGTTAGAGAAAGCGACGCACAAAGTCGTGCTATCTCTTCCGGATCCATAATACGGCGGATTACACAAATAGAACTTGATAAACACACTAAACTCAGTTTAGGTTAAACTATGACACTTTTACTCAGCTAGAGAGAAGCTAGAGAAAAGACTTTTTTTCCCTATTGTTTTCATGATAATAAAGACTGAACTTTTCAAGGTTCAAATTAAGAAACAGTAAGAACAACTCTCTCGCAGGTAAATTGGTTGTCATTTCCCCATTGTCACTTCATCGTTTAATGGAGCAATTAATGTTACATTAAATGGTGATTGTATAGCATTTAATACTAACATTCCTGTAATTAATGTTGATTTACTTAGTCACCTAATCCAACTTAATCCAGATATCAAGGCAAGGAAGCACGGATACCGATACGGATACGGGATACGGATACGGCACGATACGGGGATACGGCACGATACGGGGATACGGCAAATCTCAAAAAACTAGGATACGGATACGGCAGGGATACGTTTATTAAAATAATATATATTTATATTTTATTTAAAATAAGAATATATAAAAGGATATTTGATAATTCATTCAAAAATCAAAACATATTCATATCCAATCATCTAAATAAATGTAACATATTACAATATCCAAATTAAGTTTTTGTGCTCTGTTTTGTGCCCAGTTCACAAAACTCTTTCTTCTTCTTCCTCTTTTCTTCTCCTTCTTCTTTTCTTCTTTCTGATTTTTTTTTTTTTTTTGAAAGGCAATCTTTAGGAGGAAGATGACTCGAGAAAAGAGACGCAGCCAACGGAAGAGACGGAAGCCAATCTTTAGCAAAACTTTAGCAAAACTACTATAGCCAACGGAAGCCAAACAGGAGAAAAGAGACGCAGAAAGAAATCCAAGCAAAAACAAAACACAACAACACAGCCAGCCACTGCCCAGAAACAGAGAAAGCAAGCTCACAAGAGAAGAAAAAAGAACAAGAACCACAGCCCACCGAAGCCACGATCAAGAGAAACTCCAATTCAGCACATCAACCTCACCACCGGCACCTTTTTTAGCTAGAAAATCAGCCAAAAAATTGGAAGCACCTTTCTGATTTTTCTTTCAAGCGGCTGCTGAATGAAATTGAAACGAGCCCTAATTGCAATTGAGTAATTGACCTAACCTGATATATTTCTTTAAACTTTCGTTTTGACCCATACATTTTTAAAATTATAATTTGACCCCGTTTTGTACTAAAATATTTATGATTTTGCCCCAAACGTATCCCTTGCGTATCCTAGCCGTATCCCCCAAGTATCCGAGCCGTATCCCCCAAGTATCCGCCAGTCAAACTTGTCAAAAAGTCAACGGATACGCCATTTGGCGTATCGGATACGTATCCTAGTGTATCCGGGGTGTATCCGAACTGGATACGAGTTCGATACGGGTTACCTCCACCAAACGGAGTATCCGTGCTTCCTTGTATCAAGGTAAATCCCTTGATTTACTTAGGCCCTGTTTGATTTTTCTACTTAACACTGAATGGTATTTAAAGTGTTCAATTCAGTTATTTTGTTTGATTTTTGAAGTGTTAAAATCACTTAATAAACCCCTAAAACCACTTGTTTTGAAAAGTGAAAAATTTTCACTTTTCACTTAACACAAATCTAGTAGAATTTAATGCAAAGTTTTACTTCCAAAACTATCCTTACTAATTTAATCTATTTCCAAAACTAACCACTTGTTCTATAATGTTTTTTATATTTTATATTTTATATTTTTATTTTTTTTATCATGAAATCTATAAATTATATAATTATCCAAGTTTATTCCAAATCAATTAAAGAATAAATTATACACATCAAGTAGATTGCTAATAAGAACATATTGATGAACTTCATTTTATCCATAATATACACATTAAGTAGTTTTATAATGTCACTAGCTAAGAACTTAATAATAATTAGATTCTATACAATAATATAAATTTGGTCTGCTTTTGGTGGCTTTTCTTTTTGTTCTCCTGGGTTGTAGTTTCCTAGTTTCCTGGCTTCCTGGCTTGTTTGCCCTTAATAAAGTCCAATTGTTCAAAATATATATATATATATATATATATATATATATATATATATATATTTGAAATATTATTAATAACTAAATAAATTTATTTTAGAATTAATTTATATGTTAGAGTTGTCCGTAATATATTAAAATGTAAATATATAACAAATAATAGTTAGAAGGGTAAAAATGTAAAAGTATTTATTTTCAAATATTTATAACTTAAAAAAACAAACAACTTATCACTTATATTCAGTTTTCAGTGAAAAAAAAAAAAACAAACATGTTTTTCAATTTTCAGTTTTCAGTCACTATTCAGTCTTTAGTAACATTCAGTACTGTTCAGTCTTCAGACAAAAAATCAAACGGGGCCTTAGTAATGGCAAAGAATTAACTTGGAAGGCATGGACGAGAACTCATATTCAGGTGTGACATAAGCTCTCTAGCTTGGCATGCCCATAGTTCTCTATAAAATAGATGAGTTCTCCAAGAAAAGGTAAGCACTCATAGAACTGATTTGCTCATATAGAAATCATATTCCCAAACTTTGTTTCACTCAACTCTAATATTCTTTCTCTAGAACTGAATCACTAACTTGACCGTCGAAGTATAAACGTTGGTCACCTATCGGTGCTCCTTATAGGTTACTTTGTTTTAAGGTCATAGTTTTCCATCGAAGAGAAAATCTTCAATGGGACGGTCTCATTATCACTCGGTGAGATCGTCTCAATGAGATTGCACATTTTATCTCGAGAATATAAATATATATTATTAAACTATAATTTAGTGCAATCTTATTGGACGGTCTCACCGAGTGGCAATGAGATCGTTCCATTGAAGATTTTCTCTCCATTGAGAGCAAGCAGAGCGACAACCCTATCTATCGCTAGGAGTTCTCGTGGTGACATATAAGTATATAACGTCTTGGTGAAGCCTTCATTTCAACTGAGCAACGACTTTTTAATCCTTTATTTTCACTTATTTTTCCTACATATCACTTTGATTGTTTGACTTTCCTGTTGACTAAATTTAACATACCAAACATATATTTGATAATAAAATTCATTGGGGCTAAAGTTCAAAATTATGCAATTATTTTGGCGATTTTTCACTAATGTTAAGTAATTGACAAGTATACTGTATTAATATTGAAAAATCCTTGAATCATAAACAAATTATAAGGGATCTGAAAATACTTTCAAGTCTATTTTTTCTGCTTGCCAACCAAATGTTCAAGAACGAAAAGATATCCCTCTCATATATGCATCTTATATAGCGCTGATCAGGTACAATTGTTCAAACAAAATTTTCACGTTGGAAAGAACCTGAAATGTTTTAAGTTTCGCAAGAAAAAAATCATTAAAATAAAATAAAAAAACTTATTCAAATATACACGCACGTGAAATTATTTTTCTTATCGTAAATATTTTAAAAGAATAATTTTGAATATGTGAAATCATATTTGTATTTGACATAATATTATGTGGAGACCTTTAATATATATAAATTATCAAGTCATATCTAACTGCCTTATCGTGCGGTTTCACTAATTCTCGCTATTAAGAAATAGTGTAAATTTTACGAGAATTAATGAAATTGTATAATAATATCGTTAGGTATACCTGACCTGATGATAACCGTTAAAAAAAGAAATAAAATGATATATAATAAAAGCAAAAGCCATTTGTGGTTAGGAAATAGGATGATGAAGCTTTTGAAAATGTCAAATGCAACAACGGCTTTAATAAGCCGAAAAGAAGAGCATATGCTGCATGCGTTGACATGAATGCCTCATAAAAAAAAAAAAAAAAAAAAAATTAAGACATCAAACACTACATGTTGTCTGTAGCTGCTTTCTTCGACATTTCTTTAACATATGGGATTTTTTGCTGTCCGCCGGTTTTTTTCTTTTTCTTCTTTCTTTTGTTAAGATTTCATTTCGAAAGTAAAGGCATGCAATTTGATCATTGAATCTTGAACAACTAATTAAACACCTTTGTCTCTTCTAAAGCTATATAAAGAGCCTTGGATGAGAAAAGCTTGTGCCAACCGGTTTGTTTGAACATTCATATTATATCATGCGAAAGAAATTCTACGCATGATCGTGGATCCATTATGTATATGCCGTCATATCACCAGCTATATTATAATGAAATTTTAAGTGCAATCGTGGATGCATTATATATATGCCGTCACATCACCAGCTAAATTATAAAGAAATTTTAAACATGATCGTGGATGCATTATGCATATGCCGTCACATCACCAGTTAAATTATAAAGAAATTTTAAACATGATTGTGGATGTCTTAAGCATATGCCATCATATCGCCGGCCATATTATACAAATGCGTGGGTAGAAATTAGGATGAGAGCACATGTGCCTATCTATTCAAAACAAGTCACATGACATATAGTCCATGATTAGATAGAAGAAATCTATATATTATATGACGTGTTTTGAGTGGATGAACATTATATATGTGTCAATTTCATACAAACAATTGTCTTTTCTATTATAGGACAAGTGAAAACAAACTCGACTCTTGATTAACCTTTTACTTACTGTGTATTTTTTTTTCTTTGAATAATGTACATACATTTTTTCTTTTTTGAACATATGCAAATACATAGTTGTATAATTGTATATACATATAACAAATTCCCAAAGCCACTTGGGCTTCAATTTTCAAAAGGAGAAGTGACAATATATGGGTCTACATGACAATAGGAGGGGGTGCACGTGGACGTGGTCAAAGGGAAAGATCATTAGAAAGTACACGTGTAAGGCCATGATTGTACATGTGGATACAAGTTCAAATTAGGTAAGTGTCTGGTCTGTTTTACAAGACAAGCCAAAAAAAGAAGATAAAACATATCCTTATCTTTATCTGTATCTGATATCAGCTGATATCTGATATCTGGACTAACCACAACGTGAAAATGCAATAAGACAAGTATGAAGTATAGAATCAACGGTTGTCGTGGTGCTGGCCACGTCCAAGTCCATTTCATCTGTCTTGCACTCTTATTCTATCAATATTCCTACTTTTTTTTATTCTTTTGCTTTTTCGAGTCTGACACCGAAGAATTTATACTTATCGGGATCAAAAACTATATTCACAATTCGGATATTACTCTCACAAATCAAAAGATATTCACGATTGAGAAAAATACACATGAATTCTGATAAATGCTGATGAGACTTGAACCTCGACTATAGAACATGGAAGTTACGTGTCTAGTGTTACTTAACGGAACATCAATTATCTCTACTTTACACTATATAAATTCGGAGGGTTCGACTTCATCCATTAGAAAATACTTTTAGTTATATCGGTTTAAAGAAATATTGATACATGCTAAATAATTTATAGTGTCATGCACATCACCTTCCCTTTCGATGTTAGTGATTGAGAGTTCAAGTCTCACTATTTACATTTTATAAACATGTATGAGGATTAGATATCTACCGTTATGAAATTAAATATCCATACAGCATGTAGTACACCCTAATATTTGGATTGTAGAACCCCGCAAACCTCTTAAGCCATAGTTTTCCTAATAGTAATTCTAAAAAAGATCTTTAAAGAGAAAGTTATAAATGGAATAAAGCGTATGTTGCATAATGAATACCCTATTTTGGTAAAGTTTGCTTAAGTGGACACCCTAATGTTTGGATCGGAGAAATAATAATACAATTAATAATTAATCATCACTTATGTAAGAATAACTGAATAAGAATAAAAAGCACCATATCAATATGATTGAAAAAGGCACCGGTTGCAGCAACAATAATAGCTTTGGAAAGCAATATATTATTTAGACTAATATAATACAACTAATTAACAAGTCGCGAAAAGGCTTTCTAAACTAAATGGTATTGTAATACTTCCCTGCATCCCCTCTCCGATTCTGTCTAAAGGCTTAAACATGTTCAAGTTTTGGTTTGATCCAAAAAAAAAGGGGGAAAAGACAGAAGAAAATAATTAACAATTGAACGTACCATTGACTCTAGTGCTCTAATACAATGTCAAATTTACAAAAGAAAGAGAAGGAAAGGAAGCAAATGGCTAATTAAAATAACTCATCTTCACTATTATTAATTAATTGCTAATACATGTGCAAAATTTACCAAAACATCTTCACTAATATATATTAACCTTAAACACACAATAACTCAGTGTGTTCAATCTAGTCTTGTTGCATCCATTATGTCTAATTACAGAACATACTATTAATTTGCAATAAGACACTCCATACCTTTGCTTACAAAGTAATGGTTCTTAGGTTAGGGAATGAGTTATAAGATGAGCTACATATCATAGTCTTCAACTTCCAAAATACTAATTTTTATTCAAGATAAATGCTTTGGATAAAAATCTTTCACCAAAATACTAGCTGGAAGAACTCATGAAATACTTCAGGTTAAGAAGCCCCCAACTGTTAGCACGATACATACAAGGATCTGGCATATGATTCTATGAGGACTAGAGGTGTTGTTCGGCCAACAGATGGTGAATGGATCAACTAATATTCTTAGATTGATAATTGTGTTATTCAGAAAATAACACTGCTGTTGATAGATTTGGTTTAAATTTTCAATTACTTTTGACCTTTTGCTCATTCTATTTTCTAAATAACACAATTTCAAAGGATATTAGAAAACCATTCATCATCTATTGACTACACAACACTTCTAGTCTATAGAATCAAAAAATTGAGATCAAGTCTGAATCTCTGTTAGACCATAGAGAGCAAAAAGGACTTCGGACTTAAGGCTAAAAGAGTAGTATGTCCATACATGCAAAATGCAAATAGGTAAACAAAAGTTCAAGTCTTATTCGATATTAATTTTGAATAAGACTTGAGCTTTTTATTAATGTTTTAGTTTGTTTGTGTTTCAAAAGAACACATGTAGGCAAAACCCATGTATATGATTAAAATATAGAGATATTTGATATAAAATACAATTAAAAACAATTTTAAATTTGAACTGAAATACAAAATGTCTAATCGATTTCGAATTTCACACCGATGTCAGCAATTCACATCTTAATTTTCTCAATTTTCTTGTTTTGATTGGTCAGTTTGTAATTTCTATACCGTGTAGAGTAACCAGATTCCTAAATCAACGGGCCAATTGGACTCGAAGGAATGCTTGAAATCAATGGGCTAAAAGTCCTTTCATCATTATAACCACGAAAAAGTAATCGGCTAAATAATCTCGATTAGTCCAGTCTACTTGAATTGCACATTGATTAGTGTTATCTAAATTTGTGTTTATACAATATTCTTTGTAACTGTTGTACCAAGTTCTCGGCTGTCAAAGCCAAATCACCATTTCGTTAGATCAAGTTGAACCCACATCGGTCTGAATCAACTGTGCGTTGGAAGTTTTGAATTAGGAACTTCAACATCTATGTCTATAGCTTCGACTACCTGCTCAAGGCTAAATTACCTCCGCTCAATGTAAGAAAATGAAAGATTAAGGCATTGAGGTTCAAAGAGACATAAAAGAACATCTGTTTATGGTGATAAGCTTAATGTGCGGAGAGTATCCAGATCCCTCTCTCGCAGGTAAGCGGTAAACCGGTTGTTATTTCCCCATTGTCACTTCATCATTTAATGAAGCAATTAATGTTACATTAAATGGTGATAGTATAGCATTTAATGCCAAGCTAGATTGCTTATGTCACACGCAATATGATTTCTTGTTCATGTCTTCCAAATTAAATCTCTGCCATTCCTGAGTAATTAATGTTGATTTACTTAGTGACCTAATTCGTATATCAAAGTAAATCCCTTGATTTACTTAGTAATGGCAGAGATTTAACTTGGAAGGCATGGATGAGAAATCATAATGGGTGTGACATAAGCAATCTAGCCTAGCATATCCATTGTTCTGTATAAAATAGATGAGTTTTCCGAGAAAAGGTAAGCACTCGTATAGAACTTATTTGCTCATATAGAAATCATATTCCCAAACTTTGTTTCTCTCACTCTAGATATTCTCTCTCTAGAACTGAATCACCAACTTGACCATCGAAATATAAACGTTGGTCACCCAAGGTCAAAGTTTTCCATCAAGAGCGACAACCCTATTTACTGCTAGGAGTTCTCGTGGTGACATTGAACGTCTTGGTGAGTTGGTGAAGCCTTCATTTCAACTGAGCATCGACTTTTTAATCCTTTATTTCACTGAAACTAAGGTAAATTCTCACAGTGGATCTGGTTTTATGGCTTTAGCGAAAAAACAAGTTAAAAGAAAAGCCTGAGAAAAGCCTTAAGTGGAGACCTTTAATATAACATTAAGTGGAGACCTTTAATATATAAAGTGCTTTGGATGAGAAAAGCCTGTGCCGACTAATGTGTTGATCACTCATATTTGATCACGTGAAAGAAATTTTAAACATGGTTGTGGATGTATTATGCATATACCGTCATATCACCAGTCATATAATACAAATACGTGGATAGAAATTAGGATGAAAGTACATGTGTCTATTTATTCAAAGTAAGTCACATAACATATAGTCAACAATTAGGTGAAAGAATCTATACATTATATGGCTTACGTGTTTTGAGTGAACGAACATACATATATCGATTTCATCTGAAAAATTGTCTTTTCTATTATAGGACAGGTGGAAAACAAAATCGACTCTTGATTAACCTTTACTTACTGTGTATTTTTTATTCTTTGAATAATGTACATTTTTTTTACATAGTTTTATATACATATAACAAATTCCCAGAGCCAATTTTCAAAAGGAGTAGTGACAATATATGGGTCTACATGACAATAGGAGGGGGTGCACGTGGACGTGGTCAAAGGGAGAGATCATTACAAAAGTACACGTGTAAGGCCATGATTGTAGATGTGGGTACAAGTTCAAATTAGGTAAGTCGGTGATCTGTCTGTCTGTTTTACGAGACAAGACAAAAAAAAAGATAGGCATATGGCATATCCTATCTGATATCTACATGAAAAGGCAAGTAGCTACAAGACAAGTATGGAGTATGGAATCAACGGTTGTCGTGGTGCTGACTTATATTAGATGCCCATGCACGTCCGATTCCATTTCATCTGTCTTGCACTCTTGTTCTATCATTGCTTCCTACTTTCTTTCTTTTGTTTTTTCTTTTCTTTTCTTTTCTTTTTCAAGTGACATGGAAGAGTCGATATTTATCTGGATCAAAAACTATATTCGCTCGGATATTACTCTCACAAATCGAAAGATATTCACTCTTGAGAAAAAATCTCCCCACATACGCATTATGAAAAATGCTGATGAGACTTGAACAGTTGAACATCGACTATAGAACATGGAAGTTAGGTGTCTAGTATTTCTTATGAGGACATCAATTACCTCCTCCTTACGCTATATAAATTCAGAGGGTTCGACTTCATCCATTACTATTAGAAAATACCTTTAGTGTCATGCATATCACCTATTTGCACAATTGATAGTTCACTTTCCCTTTCAACGTTAGTGATGGAGAGTTCAAGTTTCACTGTTCATATTTTATAAGTACGTGTGAGAAACAGATATATATCGTTATAAAAGTAAATATCTTAATAGTGATTTTACAAGTAGTTTACCTAATAGTGATTATAAAAAGGATCTTTAAAGGGAATCTTATAAATGGAATATTATAAATGGAATAAAGCATATGTTGCCAAAAGCATCATGAATACCCCCTATTTTGGTAAAGTTTGCTTAAATGGACAAATAGTACACCCTAATGTTTGGATTGGAGAAAGAATAAGAATCAAAAGCACCGTATCAATATGATTGCAGCAACAGTAATTGATGGGGAAAGCAATATATTATTTAGAATATTATAATACAACAAATAGTTTCCACAAGTGAATAACAATAACAATATACTTGGTAGGTTATTTACAAATTAATACATCAATACAATTACAAAAACAGTAGCAGCTGCAGAAACATGGATGATTCCATACTCAAATTTTCATCATAAACCACTCGGCAACAGATAAAACAAGTGCATGAGACCACTGAATAGCCGGTAAACAAGTTATTGCAAAGTCCACTACAACTCCACACTCGACACAAGACAGCAGCACTGGTTATGCCTCCACCAAAGCACTCCAAGTCCAAAGCACACTGCAGATGTATCCAATTGAATATAAAGCCAACTTAGCATCAAACTAATTAACAAGTCGCAAAAAGGCTTTCTAAACCAAATGGTATTGTAATACTCCTCTGCATCCCCTCTCCGATTTTGTCTAAAGGCTCAAACATGTTCAAGTTTTGGTTTGATCGAAAAAAGGGGGGAAAAGATAGAAGAAAATAATTAACGATTGAACCATTGGCTCTAGTGCTCTGATCCTACATTAAATTTACAAAAGAAAGAGAAGGAAAGGAAGCGAATGGCTAACAAAAATAACTCATCTTCACTATTATTAATTAATTGCTAATACATGTGCAAAATTTACCAAAACATCTTCACTAATATATATTAACCTTAAACACACAACAACTCAGTGTGTTCAGTCTAGTCTTGTTGCATCCATTACGTCTCATTACAGAACATACTAGTCGTTGCATTAATTTGCAATAAAGACACTCCATACCTTTGCTCACAAAGTAATGGCTTAGGTTAGGGAATGAGTTATAAGATGAGCTACATGTCATAGTCTTCAACTTCCAAAATATATTTGCCAAAATACCAATTTTTATTCAAGATAAATGCTTTGGATAAAAATCTTTCACCAAAATACCAGCTGGAAGAACTCATGAAATACTTCAGGTTAAGAAGCCCCCAACTGTTAGCACGATACATACAAGGATCTGGTATTTGATTCTATGAGGACTAGAGGTGTTGTTCGGCCAACAGATGGTGAATGGGTCTTAGATAATTGTATTATTCAGAAAATAACACTTCTAGTCTGCTGTTGATAGATTTGGTTTGAATTTTCAATTAGTTTTGACCCTTTGCTCATTCTATTTTCTGAATAACACAATTTCAAAGAATATTATAAAACCATTCATCATCTATTGACTGCACAACACTTCTAGTCGATAGAATAAAAAAATTGAGATCAAGTCTGAATCTCTATTAGACCATAGGGAGCAAAAAAGACTTCGGACTTAAGGAGCTAAAAGAGTACCATGTCCATACATGCAAAATACAAATAGGTGAACAAAAGCTCAAGGCTTATTCAATATTAATTTGCACAAAAGTTTTATTACAAAACTGAAAACTTTAAAGGAAAACTAACAACTAGAATTTTATAAAAGACAAGACAACATAACTGCTGCAAGAATATCTCAAATAGAGTAGTGAGAATATGAGATGCATACCTATTTATGCTTAAGAAGGCGTCTCCTTGCCCTTGACTACAATAACAGGGCATTGTGCATGGATGGTGCAATAGTTGCTTACACTTCCCAAAAACATCCTGTTGACATACAATGATTAGTTTATTTTCATTTGCAAGCAGTAAGACAACCGATCCACTGTGTCTCATATTTATAAATAAGGCACTCTCTACACAATACATATCTTGGCTGTTACATCTTTTCAAATAAGGTAGTCTCTACTCAGTCCATTGCGTCATATTAAAAGTTTGAAACAGTACATCATTAACGTAAATATGGATGTTATTGAGCATATGTCATTATAATTGTGCAATGTTTTTAGTCTTTTGGCAAGAGTGCTTATTTTGAAATTTGAAGCATATCTATGTCCATATGTATGAGTGTATGACAATGTTAACTCTACTAGATCCTTTAAAACTTCAGCGTTGACATTTTTGAGTGGACAGACCCACATGTTTCGTGCATTGATGCGTGTATGTATTACTTATTTACATTTCTAATGATAGCATGAGATGGAACTGCTAATTCTGTGACCACTTGCCTAACAATTTTAAAAAGGCTAGCCACCAACAATCTGATATCAATTAATCTAAAATGACTATGTAGTGATGATTATTTATCAATTAAAACTCTCCCCTGAAAAAAGGATCACCTCTTAATAGGGCCGAAAGCATGAGACCCCATCACAAGCAAATCGGCAGGCAAATTATCAGCCACTTCACAGATCTTCTCCTTTGGATCCCCAATCACCACTTGAGTTTTGACATTCACCTAAGAAGAAATATTAAAGCTCCGATTAGTATAGGAAAAAACAAGCAGCAAGCATGCATTTTCTTTTTGTGTGTGTTTGAATGTGTATGTGTGTGATGAATACACTATTTTCATGGCAAGGTTTTGTATGCTAGCTAATGCTCGAATCCTGTAGACTAATACAGCACCAATTCGATCCAATACCCATAGGCAACTCAAATCAGGCCCCAGGCCATTCTAGCACTAAGAGATGAAAGCAAATCAACAGCAACCCCAGGGTTACGAGTAAGGCAGCACTTCCTATTACCTTTCTTCTTGTTGCATCTCAAAAAGAAATTTTGTTAATTTTACTCTTTACTATGAATCTCGGTGGTATTGCCTTATTATTGCATTTCAATTCTGATTTTCTAAGAGTAAAAACTCAAAATAGATTTCAAAAACTTGGAACATGAAGAGTAATATTAGAACTTGTAAATATTTCCATAAGATTTCAAAAGGTAAAAAATATTCTTTGGCAACACTCAGTTTACTGTTTTACTTAATGAAAATTGTTTGCTATTAAATTGGGTAACCTGACCGCTTTTTAGCTTTAAAATCCATATTTACATACTAACCAAACAGTGTCTGGTACTTTTTTTTTTCCTGAAAGCAGCCAAATTATATTTTCAATCCAATCACAAGTCTTTCCGGAAATAGATTTATAATCTTAAGAATTCCCTTAGGAAGAACGTATACATATCAAATCAAAGTAATTTCAGGGGCAGAATAGACTAATTAGGCTAGGCTTAAGAGAATGAAATTCATGAAATTTTGTAATCCCAACATACAAAATACAATCACCAATAAAAAGCAGTGATAAATCCTCACCCAAAAACCAGAGAAAAACTATTAGTGAATTTTTCCATGAGATTTCAAAATGACAAAATTTTGCTTTTGACAACACTCAGTTTATATTTTTCCTTAGAAGTAAACTTTTGCTATTGAATTCTGGAAACTACTTGCTTTTTCTGCATCAAATAACATCTCTAGATGCTAACCAAACAGCGGCTATTTGTTTTTTTTTTTTTTTTTTTTATCAGTTTTTTTAATCCTCTGAAAGCATCCAATTACAAATTTGATTCGATCCAAAAAATACAAAATGCAATCAAACAAACATTCAACATTCAACATACAAAATGCAAATAAGAAGCAATAAAAAGCAGCGATGAATGATTAATTGAAATCTCACTTTGTGTTGGGAGCAGATCTCCAAAGCATGTTTGATGATGGCATCAGTGATTCTCTTCTGGTGCGCTTCTATCGCCGCAGTAAACGCAGGTACCTCCAAGTCACCTAAAAATTCCAAAACAAATTCACCTATTTCATTTTATACTTAAATTCAACTAAAATCAAATAAATAGAGAGATGAGGTGGCTTAACTGGGACCACCGAAGGGGATGGCACCGGGATTGAGACCGACAGCGATGGTGGGTGGGGATTGTACATGGAGGATGATGAAAAAACCTGGAGGTTCGGTGGATCGGAGCTTGAGGTTTTGGAGGGCCCAAGTCAAAGCGTCCATGCTCTGCTGACTGCCATCGACGGCCACGATCACGCTTCCTAAGTTACCAGTAGACATGATGATGGATCTTGATCTTCTCTGTTTGTTTAGTTGACTGAATCGAGACCTCTTGCGTGTACAAGTCCGTTAACAACTGTAACGACTTCTCAAGCGCGCCAACGGCCAATTTGTAATGCGTTTGCACTTTGCAGCTGAGATAGAGAAATTAGAGAGAGACTACCGATCAGTGCTGGCAAAATGGGCCGGGCCTGACGGTTCAGTCCAGAAAAAAGTGGGACCTTCAGACCTAACAGGCCGGCCTGTGGCCTGTGGCCAACGGTTGGAGGCCGGCTGCAGGCCGACCGTTAGCCAAAGGCCACTGTTTTTTTTTTTTTTTTTGCCCAACGGCCACTTTTACCTTTTTTTCTTTTTTTTTCTTTTTTTTTTTTTTTTTGTTTACCGTTGGTCAATGACTATGTTTTTTAATTTAAAATTACCATTTTAACCTTAATTTTTAATATCTATAAATACCCCCTCCAAATCAAATTTTCTTCACATCTCTCTCTTTACTCTCTCGATTTCTCATTCTCTCTCTCTCTCTCTCTCTCTCTCTCTCTCTCTCTCTCTATAGTCCCTCTACTCTAACTCTCTATACTCTCTACACACTCTAATTGTTGGATATGGCTTGAATATTCCAATGGTACCAAACACGATTTACCAATGCGGAGACTTCCTAGAGACGTGAGAGCGTTTGGAAGTATGAGGTTATGTTTGAGGGAGGCTTGAGGACGAAACGAACTGAAGAAACGAAGAACAGCTCAAACCGTTGCCGAGCTGCTGTGGCTTTGGCAGCAGTTGTGGCAGCGGTAGGACACCGCTGCTAATTTATCGGCAGCAATTTGGCAGCGATCCAATTCCAGTGTTACACGCTGCAGATGGCGTTGTGGCTTTCGCAGTGGCCATGGCAGCGGTCGACGGGATGAAGTGCATGGATCACGGTCTTCTAAGTGGTCAAAGTTCAACACGGTTTAGGAAGCGGGTGGCCAACTGTAACTTGAATCGTAGTCAATCACAAGCACGGGTTAAATCAGGAAATATTCATGGAAGAGGAAATAGGTTGCTTCTGAAGTTCGAATAGGAAAAGGATTTCTCCTTGAAAGAAGACTTGTCTTAAATAGGAAATAGTATTTATGTGGAAATAGTATTTATGTGGAACAAGTATTCTTGTATGACTAGGAGATAGATTTCCTTGTTAGTTTAAACTCCCTGTAATACATATAATAGACCATGATAACTAGATTATTATGTGTGTGAAAAACACCTGAGAGTGGTGGAGCAAAATAGCAAATACTAGAGAGATCTCAAAGTGAGCATTGGGTGTAATTGGGTTTGGGGTATTATTTAGAGAGAGATCCTGAGTGTGTGGTTGTAACAATTTATTACATATTGGAACTTTCTTTTGTCGTCCTAACAGCCGTGGTTTTTTCCCTGATTTGGGTTTCCACGTAAATTCTTGTGTTGTGAGTGTTTGGATTTTATTTCTCTTCATCTTATCTCTTCTTTATCATTATGTTTGTTTGTGTTCTATCCGGCAACGCTTCTGCTCGTAATAGTGAAAAGGGTTCATTTCGCTAACACTAATACTCTATAATATTACTATATTAATCTCTAATTCTCTAAAAATCTATAATAGTATATATAATCTCTCATTCTCAAGTCTCTACTCTCTACCAAGACACCAATTCACCATTTCTACAAATTACAAACTACAAATAAAGGTAATTTGTTATTTATTTTTATTTTTATATTTATAATTTATGTTTAGTAGTTAGTAAATTTAATATTAATATTTATGCTTAGGTTTTATTTATAATATTTATGCTTAATATTTTTATCCTTATGTTTATATTTATTATTTATGATTTTAGGTGTAGTTTATTAAATATTATGGGATAGTTTTTACTTTTTAATGTTAATATTTATGCTTAGTATATTTAATATTTATGATTTTTGTTAGATAGTATCTAAAGCTCATTGTAAATTTTGTAAAAATTTATTGTCCAATAATAAGAAAGGAACAAGACATTTGAAAAGGCATAGAGATTCATGCATGCTTAAACACGGTCAAGTGGATACTACTAGATTGACACAACTACAACGGAACCTGGATGGGTCCGTTACCAGTTGGAGATATGACAATGCCAATGCTAGGGAATGCATGGCACGTTATATTGCACAAACCAATCAACTAATTGGATTCGGTGACAGTCCTTTTTTTGAAAAATTTATCAAAAATGCATTCAACCCCCAATTTACTGCTGTGTCTAGAAACACCACTAGAAGCGATTTACTAAAATGTTTTAAATCTGACCAAGTAAAATGGGTTGCTCAATTGGAGCGTTATTGCACTAACTTTTGATATTTGGAATGCATGTTCCAAACAAGACTATTTATGTGTCACGGGACACTATTTAAATCCTGATTAGAGTATCCAAAAAAGAATTCTTAGTTTTCATCCCATGGATTTCACCCATACCGCTCAAAATATTTATAATGTTATTTCTGAAATTTTAAATGATTTTAGACTAACTGGACGCATCATTTCCCTCACATTAGATATTGCATCATCAAACACTACATCCATTAACTTGTTTTTAGCCAACAATGTCCCTTGAGCTAGGGGTCATCTCTTCCACCAACGGTGTGCATGTCTCTTCATAAATTTAGTTATGAAATCAAGTTTGAAGGTTGTAAGCGATCATATAAATCGTATAAGAGATGTCATTTCCTATATCATTAGCTCTGATCAAAGAGTGAATTTTTTTCCAGATATTGTCAAACTTTTGACAAACAGCCCAAGATGTTCCAAACAAATATGTCGGTAAGGTGGAACTCCATTTATTTAATATTGCAAAATGCTATTGATTATTCTAATGGCATATATGTTCCGTATTAATAACCTGTAATTCTACTAGAATTATCAGTAGCATTTTGCAACATTAAATAAGTGGAGTTCCACCTTACCGGTATATCTATTTGGAACCTCCCGACTCTTTGTCAAAAGTTTAACAATATCTGGAAAAAAAAAATCACTCTTTGATTAGAGCTGTTGATATAGGAAATGGCATATTTGATGCGATTTATATGACCGCTTACAACCTTCAAACCTGATTTCACAACTAAATTTATGATGTGACACCGTTGGTGGAAGAGATAACCCCTAGCTCGAGGGACATTATTGGCCAAAAAACAAGTTATTGGATGCAGTGTTTGATGATGCATTATCTGTGAGGGAAATGATGCGTCCAATTAATCTAAAATCATTTAAAATTACATAATAAATAGTTTGAGCGGTATGGGCGAAATCCATGGGACGAAAACCAAGAATTCTTTTTTGGATCTTCTAATTAGGATCTAAATAGAGTCATGTGACACATAAATAGTCATGTTTAAAGTTAGTGCAATAACGCTCTAATTGAGCAACCAATTTGACTTGGTCGGATTTAAAACATTTTAGTAAATCTCTTCTAGTGGTGTTTTTGGTTTGTGCAATATAACGTGTCATGCATTCCCTAGCGTTAGCATCGTCATATCTCCAACCAGTAACGGAGATGGGTTCCCTAGATGGGTTCCGTTGTAGTTGTATCAGTTTAATAGTATCTACATGACCGTGTTTAAGCATGCATGAATCTCTATGCCTTTTTAAATGTCATGTTCCTTTCTTACTACTGGAAAATAAATTCTTACAAAATTTACAACGAGCCTTACTACCTGACCGTTCGGGCCGGTTACGTCTTCCGAGTCAAACCATTCCCATACCACATATTTTAACTTTCTAGTTCTATGTTTTGATGTGGTTGACTCCGATGTCGAGGTGGAAGGACCGGTTTGTCCTTCAGTATATTCCCCGACTTCCTCTTCCGATGACAAAATTTGAAATTCAATCCGTCTTGAAAATAAACAGGAATGCATAATATAAAAATATTAAATTAAAAACTAATCCATAAATATTAAACACACTAAAAATAAAATCATAAATATTTAAATTAAAAATTAAGCAATAAATATTAAATAAATTCATAAATATTAAAAATGCTAAGCCATAAATATTAAATACACTAAACATAAAATATTAAATATTAAATATACTAAGCATAAATATTAAAATTTAAAAGTAAAAACTATCTCATAAATATTTAATATACTAAAACATAAAAGTGTAAATATTAAATATACTAAGCATAAATATTAACATTAAAAGGTAAAAATCATCCCATAAATATAGGGCAATTACCAATTAGGTCATGGACTTTTTTAAAAAAATTCAAGTTGTTTGTAACTTTTACAAAAGTGACCAAATTGGTCCTCACATTTTTTCCAAGTGCCAAATTAGTCCATCTCTTTCTAAAAGTGATCAAATTAGTCCCTTTAACGGTTTAACGGTATTAAATATAACAGTTGACTTTAACAATTTAAGTTAAATACGTAAATACCCTTTACTTGTCATAAATGAGAGCAACGTTGTTTTACCTTTTGTGCATTAAATTCACCATTATAATTATAACAAAATCCAAAAATATTATTAATGAAACACCATTTGTACCTTTTTTAATTAAAATTTTCTAAAAAAAATCTTAAAATATTTTAATAAGACAATGTCAATTACACACTTATTTTATAAACAAAGTTACCATTCATTCCCAGTTTAATCTTTTACCATTTATATATATATAAAAAAAAAATTGTTAATATATTATACAATCACTGTTGTCAACATTATTCAAAAATAAAAACTCACAAATAAAATAAACAAAAATAAACATGTGTTAAACAAAAATTAAAAAAAAAAAAAAAAAAACTGTACATGTGTCATTATTATTTAGTTAGATGGACTAATTTGGCACTTGGAAAAAATGCAAGGATCAATTTGATCACTTTTATAAAAGTCGTAAACAACTTGGAATTTTTAAAAAAGTTCAGGACCTAATTGGTAATTGCCCCATAAATATTTAATATACTACACATAAAATAATAAATAATAAATATACTAAGCGTAAATATTAAAATTAAATAGTAAAAACTATCCCATAAATATTTAATACTAAATATAAAATCATAAATATTAAATATAAACATAAGGATAAAAATATTAAGCATAAATATTATAAATAAAACCTAAGCATAAATATTAATATTAAATTTACTAACTAATAAACATAAATTGTAAATATAAAATTAAAAATAAATAACAAATTACCTTTGTTTGTAGTTTGTAATTTATAGAAAATGGTGAATTGGTGTCTTGGTGGAGAGTAGAGACTAGAGAATAAGAGATTATATATTATACTATTATAGATTTATAGAGAAATAGTGATTAATATAGTAATATTATAAAGTATTAGAGTGTGTAAAGAGTAGAGGGAGTTAGAAAAGAGGGACTAGAGAGAGAGAGAGAGGGATTAGAGAATGAGAGAAATTAAGAGAGTAGAGAGAGAGAGGTGTGAAGAAATTTTGATTTGGAAGGGGGTATTTATAGATATTAAAAATTGAGGCTAAAATGGTAATTCAAAAGAAAATTTTAAATTAAAAAAATATAAACGTAGGCTTCACAAGCCGCCCTATGAGGCCTACGGGCCCACTCTTACAGTCGTGCATGGGCCTGCTTGGTATACAGGCCTTGACCTGACCTGACCTGATTTTGGGGTAGGCCATGCCAAGCCCGGTCTGAACATTGGCCGGGGCGACTAGGCTTGGCCTGCCAGGCTCAGCTCAGCTCATTTTGCTAACACTAGAATGGCTCTCTCTATCAAATGGGGGAGGTGATGCCTCCTCTGTTTGTGACAGAAAGGCTTTAGCCTTCCTCGATCACAAATGACGGAGGCTAGAACTCCTTCACCTGTGCCTCTACCATTTGCGACAAGGGAGGGTAAATATATATTTTTTCCACTTTTTTGGGGGGCAAATTGCACAAACTTACCCTAAGGTATTGGTTAAAGGCTTAATATTCAACTTTTGACATTAATTACAAAAACTTACCATCACGTTAGTCAATGACCGTTACATTTAACTGTTGACCAGAGTTGTGGAGGGTAAAATCGTCATTTTTTTCCTGGGTAAGTCAATCAAATTGTTTTAAATCACTTTGAAATAATTAAATTTATAACATATAATAATTAATTATTAAAATTTAAAAATTCATAAAAATATCAAATTTGGAGGCCAAATGACCTCCATAGTTTAAGTTGAAGGCTGACGGAAGTCCATGGGAGGTTGCTCATGTCTGTCTTCAAGGTTTGATCCTCTTATCTTTCATTTTCTAATATCGTAATCCATTTCTACCCGATTTCAAGCTCTCAAAACTCTGACGGTGGTGGTTTTAGTTTGATTTGGGTGTTGGTGATTTGGGTGTTGATGTCTCAAAACTCCGATGGTGTAGTGTTTGTTTGATTTGGGTGTTGATTTTATTAATTGGTTTGGGTGTTGGTTTAATTGATTGATCCGAGTGAAAAAAAAATGTTCTTTTGTCGATTGATTACGGTGGTGTGATTGTGCTTTTGTTTATCGATTTGGATTGGGTTTTGGTTTGAGATTGTAATTTGGATGGGTGCTCTAATATATGTTCTTGGCAGATTTAGGGGTGATAAAACTGGAAGTAAAAATTATGATATTGCTTCACTGAGAGTGTGAGACATGGAAATCAACCATAGTACGGTTGCTATTGCTTTATGAGTTTAATGGTTTTGGGTATATTGTTACTTTCATGGTGAAATGAGTTTTTCCAAAATAACAAATTCTTCTGTTTCTTTTTTAAGAATTTTTTTTTTCTTCAAGTTTTTTTTTTTTTTTTCGAAATTTCTTCTTCAAGTTTTTTTTAGTAAGGTAAAATTCATCTTTTTTTTGTTTGACTTTTATTATAATTTATATATATTTATTTTAAACCAAAATCAAAATTATTATAAATTTATTAATATTTAATATTCTTAAATTGATTAGTTTAAGATTAATTTAGTCTTAGGAGTAAGTATGACTGTTTATTAATAAAGAGTAGGGGCATTATAGACCTTTAACTAGCCAAACTAAGTCAACCGTTAAATTTAACGACCGTTTACTGACATAAGGGTAAGTTTTTATAATTAACACAAAAAATTGAATATTGTAGGCGGTCGAACTACGCGTTACGTGGATCGGATCGGGTTGTGCTAGGCCCAAGGCAACTTGGTGGAACCTGTTGATTGATGGATGTCGTTTCCCCAATAAACCTGCAAAAATACTAGTCTATCGACCCGGGATGGCTATATTCTTGGTTATACCTGCAAAAAGAACAAAAATAATCCAAAAGAAATGAAAGAAACAATGGAGATGTGGTTGGATTCTTAGCCTTAGGTATGCGTGGGCTGAGCAGTGGTTGATGGTGAATAAGGATCGTGGTTTTGGTCGTATTCCAGTTGCCGGAATGAATGTGATCAGAGTTTCAAATACGCAAATAAGCTTTGTTTCTAGTTAAAAAGATCAGACCCTTCAATGTGGGGGAGCCTGGTTATTTATAAGCCAAGCGTCTCCAACATTCTCCAACTGTTAGTTTTGATTGTTGGAGGATTTCATGGAAAGATTCGCTCCCATTTGAATCCGGTGGTTGCCACCTCAGTAAGTGGTGGCTGAAGTTGGACTGAGTCAATTAGCCAACTTTCAACTGATCAAGGCTTTGGGTCGACCCACTATACGTGGGCTTGAATGGGATTTGAAACTATAGGTCTAGGCCCAAAACGTTTGGACTTACGAGCTATTTTTGGCTACCACAAATATTAAGCCTTTATACCATATGTTTATGCAATTTGCATTTTTTTAATTTTTTTTATTGTGAAAGGTATTTTGGTACGTTTAATTAAGAAAATATAATGCACAATACAAAAACTCATATTATCCTATATATATAAAAGAGGCTAAAACTTTTAAAATGGTAGTTTTTCGTTTGCACAACTACCTTATTTCCCTTTCTATCCCATTTTTCTTTTGCCCTTTCTCTAATTCAACTTCCCTCTGTATCCTTCTTTTCTGTGTCCTTTTCCAATTCAGCACTTCTTCTTCTTATCGGCTTATTCTTTTTCCTCTTCTTACAATCACAAAATCAAAACATGAATAATAAGAAAAATAACAAAATCAAAACCCACAATCACAAATATACAAACATGATCATAGAACAACGAAGCGACAATAAGCAAATCAGATCGCACCACCACTACCATTACCACCGTTAAAAAGAGAAACCTCATCACCCAACATCATCAACAACAAATACGCTTAATCACTTTGTGTTTGAACAAAAAAATCGAAATAAAAATCAAACCCCAATCAGCCATTCCCACCATCTAAAAGAACCCAGCAGCCTCTCCTACCACCAAAATCCTGTCCAAAAACCCCTCCCACCACCAAAATCAAACCTAGCCACAAATGGAAATCGAACCGAACAATCCACGAAAATCGAAATCGAATTGCAAAACCAACCCAGTTCACACCGAAATCGAACTCTAAAATATCTAATCAACCACAAAATCAAACCTTAAAACCAGCTTGGAAATTGCTACCACAAAATCGAACCACACCAAGCAATGGAGAGAGACAATCGTGAGAGAGAGAGAGAGAGACGGTGGTGAGAGAATGGTGGGAGAGAGTGAGGCACAGTGGTGAGAGATTTTTTTTTTTTTTTAAAGAATGAGTGAGGAGAGAGATCCATGGTGAAGAGAGAGAGAGAGGCTGTGATAGTGTGATGTCTGATCAGATAATAGTGGGGTTTAGGTGTTGGATTTTTTTTTTTTAACTTTATTTTTAATAATTTTTTTCCGATTTCAAAATATTTTTTTGTTGTTTCTCATTTTAGTTAAAATTTTAATATTGATAAAAACAATAATAATAATAATAATAAATTGAAAAATAATAATAATTAGAATAATAATATTGATAAATTTAAAAAATAATAATATACGAGAAATGCTAAACTTTTTGGATCCCCACCTTTAAACAAGTGTTCGGAGACTGAAGCATCAATCATCATCATACACTACGATGGTAACGAGCAAAGACGTTAATAGATAAATATATATATATATATATATATATATATATATATATATATATATATATATATACAGTCTTTCTATTATCAGTTCGAACTGACAAAAGTTATATCAGTTCCTTGTATATGGGCCACTGGATTTAAATACTTTGACTGACAAGTGCATACAGCCAAGTCAAAGTATTTAAATCCAGTGGCCTACATGCAAGGAACTGATATAACTTTTGTCTGTTCGAACTATAATAGAATTTCTGTATATATATATATGGATTAGGTTAAATCAACTTTAAAAAGTGACTTCAATTCTCATCCACTCATTTGGTCTAAATCCAATGGTGGAGAAGAGAAGTAAATGACAGCCACACAAATGAGTGGATGAGAATTTAAGTCACCTAATTTAAGTCACTTTTTTAAGTTGATTTAGCCTAACCCTATATATATATATAGTCTTTCTATTATCAGTTCGAACTGACAAAAGTTATATCAGTTCCTTGCATATGGGCCACTGGATTTAAATACTTTGACTGACAAGTGCATATAGCCAAGTCAAAGTATTTAAATCCAGTGGCCCACATGCAAGGAACTGATATAACGTTTGTCAGTTCGAACTGATAATATAATTTATATATATATATATATATATATATATATATATATATATATATATATCATTTAAGATAAAATTATATAAAATGATATTATTTTTTTATTGATCCAGTTCAATTTGATATTTTTTTGTGTTATTTGTCATATTTAATTGTATATGTAATATAATTGAGTAATGCTAGACTTCCCAAATTTCTTACCAACCTGTGTTCGCTAGTGACTTGTCAACATTTTATAAATCATGAGATTATGTGATGAGTGATAAGATGTTGGCATGTCACTTGCGAACACCATTTAGTAAGAAATTTGGGAAGTCTAACATTACTCAATATAATTATAATAGCTTGCCTCTTTTCATACTTCTGATGTGGGACTATGGGAGTGATACGTGGCAATTATAAATGTTATTGTTTTTTTTTTTTTTTAAATATATAATAATAAAGTAATTTTAATAGACAGGTCTCAGTAAGAACTCGAAGTTCAATTGCAACATTAGATGTATTAACAATTTTTGATTATAAATATGTTGTAAATACATTTGTATTAACATAAATAAATATAATATATATATATATATATATATATATATACAGAAATTCTATTATCAGTTCGAACTGACAAAGGTTATATCAGTTCCTTGCATGTGGGCCACTGGATTTAAATACTTTGACTTGGCTGTATGCACTTGTCAGTCAAAGTATTTAAATCCAGTGGCCCACATACAAGGAACTGATATAACTTTTGTCAGTTCGAACTGATAATAGAAAGACTGTATATATATATATATATATTATTTTAAGGTTTAATATTGTAAATTTGGCACGTGCAAATGCACATGCCTCCCCTACTACCAGTAGTATACAAACGTCACGTGTCGAAAAACATCGGTCTCTTTTGTGGCGGTGCTCCTACTCCATAGACCAATAAAGTAAAGTAGTTGCTGAAGACAGCACAACGTACGAAATGCTGATTGAAACTTCCAACAATTTGAGCCAGAAATTGCTTATAACTTGTAAACTGTAGACGGTCAATCACCATTCACCAATAAAGATTCAAGAACTTGTGGAATAATTTGCAAAATTGCTTTTCAATAGAAAAAAATAAAATATCTTTGTGACTTCCTTTCATTTACCACACATTTACATAAGGATGACACGGAAAAATGAATGTATTTTGTATACTTCTATGTGGCAAATTGTCGTGTACGCATTTACTTTAAGTATCCCATTTCTTAGTAAATTCATATATATATTGAAGAATATTAAAAATAATAGTGTGTCACCATCTTTAGATAAAATGTACCCTTTAACTGTGATAAATTAATATATCTATCTTATTTTGTTTAAATGTAACGTATATCAATTGCGTTGATAGAAACAATGAAGATGGGTTGATTTAATAATAATAATAATAACAACAATGAAGATAGGTTAAAGTTAGTCGTTAATCGATAGACCCTTGACTTTAATGATTTTAATTTAAAAAAAAAAAAATAGTTTTAAGGTTAATTGGCACTCTATCCCCTAATCTCTTCAAAATTTTACAATATGCCCTATTGTTTTTTTTCGACACTAAACCCTTGAACTCTCGTTTATTGGTAAACACTTTGGTTTATTATCCCCAGCAAGTAGGGTTGCACATTTTCCCCCGGATCCCCGTTTCCCCGCTTCTCCATCCCCATTTTAGGGAAATTTTTTGGGGGGAATTGGGGAAATTGGGGGGGGGGGGGGGGGGGGGGGGGGGATGGGATGAAAATAATTATATATATATATATATTTGACATTATTTTTTGACATTATTTTTTAATTTATTTTCTTTTGCATTTGTAATGGAATGTTTTTTTTTTTTTTTTTAGTTTAATTTGTAATTTTCAACCAAATGGGGAAATGAGGGAATGGGGGAAACGGGAAAAATGGGGCAGGAAGGGTTTGAGAAGTGGGGATGGGGATGGGGATGGAGGGACCTATATCCATCCTCATTTCCCCAATGTGCAACCCTACCTGTGAGGGGGCATCTACAATCGGCTTTTGTAAATTTATAAGAGTTCAGAGGGTTTAGTGCCGAATAAAAAAGTATAGGGGGCATATTATAAATGTTTGAAGTGTTTATGGAGCATCGGTACTAATTAGCCTAGTTTTAATATGGAAACGATGGCAAGAGCTAGTAACACATTAAATTATTTCCTCAACATGGATTGTGCCTTTTTCGATATAACATAAATTACATTATTCCATGTTTATTACATAACTTGGGGCCAAATTAATTTCGGGGGGACCAATTATTGAAATATATCAATACGCAAGCATAGCATCCACAATAATAACCAAAAATTGTACTTCCAATTTTCAAAGAATCAAAAGGTCCATGATCGTCTCACTTTTAGAACAAAAACACGTGTCAATGACTCAATGCATGCCAATAAATAAAGTACCAATCTTCTCAATCTCTCTACAAATATATAATTGTATCGGACAGACCTTACTTGCAAAGCCGGACCTTATTATTACAGGCGTGACTATGGTGGTACCAAACTAATGTGATAAGTTAGTAAAATCATCTCATACATATAGAGCCGCCCAAAATTTCCAAAAATGGAAAGCATGTGCTAATAATAATATATATGTAAATAGGATCTTGATCCTCTTATCACCTTAATTGTTCTCAACTCTATAACCTATTGCCTTGTGTCTAATATAGCAAATTAATGGTCTATATTATTTCTATTAATTTTATGTTTTTACTCTACCAAAAGATATAATTAATCAATACCATTGATTTAGGTGAGGACAAGATGATATAAGGAGGAGATTCAAATCCATACAAATAATATCATTGACATCACATCCTTTTTCCACTTAGTACGGGTTTTATTAATAGATAATGAAAAATGAAAAATATAATCGGGAAATGAAACTTGATTCCTTAGATGAGAAGGGAGAATTAATTTCCCTATTTTGTTTTAGATTCACAATTGATTATAGTAAACACTTTAATCACAAATCAAAAATTAAGTTTCATTTCCCTCTTTATAATTTATGATTAGTAAACACGCCATTGATGATGGGGGTTTGAGTCCCACCATGAGCATTTTACTAATATCGGGTTGCACATGTAATGTTTGATTTCGACAGGTCCTAATAGACCCTAAAAACAATCTCCGAGGTATGATTGTTAATATTGTGAAAGTAGATATCCGAATCGTTCATTTAGTGTTTGATCTCAACAAATCTTGACAGATCCCAAAATAATCTCATTGATATGATTGCGACGTGAAGTCCTAATTATATTTATTATAGTTTAATTTTTCGAATATGTATCTAATGGAAGCATGCAAAAGCCATGATCCTGTAATTTATAATAAAACATCACGCGGCCGGTTACATTGCAAATTGCATTGTGTCACAATAAACGTGACAAGGGTTGTTGTTCCAACTCCCAACTCAAATAAAAATTACACGTAAAATTTAAATAATTAAAGAAGAGAAGAAAAAAAAGATTTCTTTGGCTATTTTGTCAAATTCAAGCGTTTATATAGTCAACATTATAGTCATTCACGCCCCTTCGTTTGCGCTAATATTTCTTTGCCTTTTCTCACAAGGTGCAGGAAAAAAAACCATACGTGCAATTGCTTGATAGTGAATATATACAGTCGATATTTGGAAAAAACAATGCATTGGCCTTTGACTCAGTGACTCGCCGCCCTGTTTAACTGTATTATAAATTTATAAATAATGGGACAACAACTATGACCCAAATTTCATAATCAGCTATAATTGTTTTACTTTCATAATACACATATGTCGTCATCAAACACTCCGGATAAGGTTAGTCCGGTAGTAAATCCCTCACACCTACGTTACGAGATTATAGTTTCGAGATTATAGTTTCGTTTATGCTAAGAAATGACGTAGCGGTAATTGTATTTGTAATTAAATTATTTGATTGATAATGTCATTATCATTAAAGCCAACAATGTCATGGCTTCTTCAACCAATTAAATGGCCAGGAAAAGTAATTACTTGTTCTGTCAGTAATTCCCACCTGTGAAAAAGAAAAAAATCAATTGGTACAGTATTAACAATTGACATATATATATAGAAAATGGTGAGTGAGCCATCATCGTCAGCTTCTGCTCCCTCCACCAAATCAAGCAATCACCAATCAATCTCCACCGTCGGATCCCACATCACGTCAAATTCCTCTCCTTTCAAAGACCTTATCACATGCTCTGATGCTCCACCAGGCAGCCGTCCAATTCAGTATCTTTCACAAAAATAACTCAAAATTAATTTTATAAAAAATGAAATAAAAAAGTCATCATAGCTCCCTTCCGGTGGTTTTAGTCCACATTCGTATTTTAGAAACATATGAGGGGTTTTCTCTCGATCTATGGGAGTAAATATTTAGACCGTATATATATTATCTGAACTTGATAGATTTCGACTATACTATTGTAATAGATATAATACCAGTCTTGTTCCTATCAGTATATCATGATATAACTTTATTAGGATATTAAATGTGAACCACTTATTTATAAAAGAGCTTTGACAAGTGTATACATACCAAGTCAAAGTATGTAAAATGAGTGGCTCACATTCAATGTTCTTATATAATTCTATCGGTGCGTACCGATAGGAAAATTTTCGGATATAATACTAAAATAAATAAATAAATAGAAACCGCAGAAAAATATAATAAGGAGATGAACCGGAGATTTTAATTGGTTCGGACAGGGTGGGGTGGGACCCAAAACGGTTCGAATATTTGATGAGCAAAGAATTCACGCTTCTCGATGCCTTTGAAAATAAAATTCCTTTCCCTCTGTAATAAATTTTCATTCTTTTTTGTTTTTGATTTTCCAACGTTCGAAAATTAAAATAAAAAATAATAATAATAATAAAAAGTTTCTATTTTTAATTTCCAAATTAGACAACTCAAATTTTATATTTTCTGCGTACTCTTTCTCTTCCGGAAAAAAACAAGCCCTAAAATCTCGATCTGAAGTCTGAACACGGTTTCCTCCATTGTTGAAAAATTCACGGTCTCACACTCACACATTCATCACCAAATCAGTTGGCTTTGGCGTTTCCAAAACCAGAAGCAAATACCGAGGTTTTTCTTTCATTGTCGTTCCAAGAATCACGACCGTAGATTCGACCAACAACGGCTCTGATCATCTCCGTCCGTTGCTGCATGCAGAGCTAGTAACAGTAGACAAGCACTAAATCTATGTGTTGTTCTGAGATTAGGGTTGATGATTTTGCTGGATTGTGTGGTAATTGGTGCAGCATAAATGCATGTGCCTGGGGATCTAGGGTTTTCTAGCCTAGTGGTCCTTGTGGTCTCTTTTGTTTTCCCGGCGATCGCCTTGATTGTCCGCCGAAAATGGCGGAGGGCTGTTGCGAGGAAGGAGGAGATCAGAAGGCTGTTGCTTTTGGCCTCTGAAGAGGCAACTAGAGCCGAGCTCGAGGACTCTTACGTGTACGGCACCGTTTCCGTCTCGCAGTATTATCAGTGCGCCGTTTGTTTCTCTCCAACTACCACGCGGTGTGCCCAGTGCAAGGCGGTTCGCTACTGGTAAATTCATTTCATTTAAATTTGATTATTTTGTGCTAGATTTTTTTTTCCTTTTTTCTTAAATAGTTTTGTGTCTTTTAGTTAGTATAATTTGCTGATCAGTTAACATTTAAGTTCCCATACATATGGGGAACAAGGGAAGTTTTGGGTTTTGAGTCTTTTGACTGGAAATTTGATTTATTTTTTCTAAATGTTGCTTCTAGCGCTTATATAATTTTTTTATGGCGGATTTTGCTAGGATGTAAATCAAGAGATTTAAGAAAAACAATTATGCGAGATTGGTTTGAACAATGTTTGAGATAAATCTGATTCTTTTCTTCATACTTTTTGACACATTGCATTGCATATGCTATAGATGCGAAATAGCAAAAGAAGAAAAAATTGTAGCAATGTAGAAGGCTAGGAAGTGATGCAAAATACTAGTGTTGTGCAAGTTTGTGCTAAAAACACGGGCAGATTGGGATAAGTTTACTTCAATGAATACTATTAAATGATAAACTGAGATGTTTCCATTTTATTAACTCTTGGAATTCTATAGTATTGTATTTTGATGTTTTGTATTTGTATGTTTTAGTTCCGGTAAGTGTCAAATTATTCACTGGAGACAAGGCCATAAGGAAGAGTGCCGTCGTCCTAGCACTGCTCAGGGGATTAATGACGAGGGTACTAATTTTAGTCATAAGGGGGCTGAGCAAGATCAACCTGAAGCATATGGTGCTAGATATAAGTTTGAAGTCAGGCAGCCTGAAAAACATATTGAAATATCCTCCGATGAGGAATCTGCATTGTCTGATAGCAGTAGCTCTAATGAAGTTACAGATCGGAAGGATGACAAGGTAAAAGTTGAGTTTCAAGCAGATGGAGGAGGAACAACTTCTAGTTATGAATCTTCCGAGTCATCATTCTCTGGATTCTCTACTTCTCGTACTGGTAGCGAATCATCTGATGATGTTTCTGTCTGTGAGAGCACTAGTTCAAGTGAGCCTGAGAAACTGGATGGGCCTATATCAGCTGATATTTCCCTTGAGACTGCTCCTAGTGTTAAGAATCTGGATCAGACAAAGCCAGTATCCCCAAAATTTGCAAGTTTAGTCAACTCTGTAGATCATTTCACTGAATTAAATAAATTGAATATGATTAAACCTGGTTTTAGTGGGGAGGGTCAGTGCACATTGACTAGTTCTTCGGGCTTGGGAGTTAGTTGCACTTATGAGGGTTCAAATGCTGAAGCTCGTGCAGTGTCTTCTGGTTTCTGGGGGAGAACTCTTGAGTCCAAAGGTGATGCGTGTGATGATTCTACTTTGACCAATACCAATGCAGCTAGTAACAGCAAGTCATCCGATTCTGTAGCTTCCCCACTTCTTTCATTTAACACATCTTCTTCATCTCCCTTGTCGACAAAACACGCTGAGGTGACAAGTGTTGTATCAGATGATGCTCTTCCACTAGCTTCTGGGAGCAACAACCCCAATGGAGTAGCTTTATCAGAAAAAACTAACGTAGATGCTTCAGAGGTCAGAAAATCCCCATCTTTGAACCACCAGCCATCTACTCAGACAGTAAATGGCACTGACAGTTCTTCACATGTGTCTAAGTCCAGAGAAGTTAAATCTTCAGCATCTCTCTCATCTTATGATCCTCCACCTTCTAGTGCTAGAAGAGATTCTGTTGGTACTGATGCTTCATCCATCTGTAGCTTGAGATCTGAAAAGTCAAATCATGTGATCAATGATTCTGGTACTTCTCACCAATTAAATTCTAGAGAAGACAGATGCCCATCAGTCAGTGCTTCGGACCCACATTTATCTTATAGTGTCACAACTCATTCTGTTCCAAGTGTAAGATCTGGAAAAATGGATGATGTTCTGGCAAGTTCTGCTATGTTCTCTCGGACAACAAGTTCTTCAAATGGCAGGAATGGAATGAAAACATCTCTATGGAAAGCTGTTGATCAGTTTAGAGGATCGAAGTCGTCAAAACAATGCACATTAGGGGTTGGGAGTGAGACTGCTGGCAGATACAGTGACAAGGTTCTGATTCGGTCCTTGTGCCTTTACCATTTCATTTCAGTTGCAGTTAAATTTTATTCCTATTTAATCTGTTTTCTTGTGTTTTTGCAGGGGATTTTCTCATACGAATTGTTTGTCAAGCTTTATAACTGGAACAAGGTAGAACTTAAACCATGCGGCCTTAAAAACTGTGGAAACAGGTAATTTAGAACAGGTCCTTTCTATAGAAAAGTTGTTAAATTAACTGGCACACGGTTTTTAGTAGTTCATGTATTTCTGGCTCTTATTCATTTTGAAGCCATGTGGGTGTATTTCCAGAGTCACTTGTGCTGTTTAATTTAAATAAGTTGATGGTATATTGTCTTTTTTCTTATAAGAGTTCACTTTGCTGTTACTTGTCACATTGTAATCTGTGTTCTAATTTTGTTATCCATTCATCATTCTCTGTAGAAATTATCTCACAATATCTTTGCTGCAGCTGTTATGCCAATGTTGTGCTTCAGTGCTTGACATTCACTCCTCCCCTGACTGCTTACTTTCTTCAGGGACTCCATTCTAAAGAATGTGCGTCATGATCATAATCTATATATTGATTTATTATTATTATTATTTTCATTTTGTGTTTTTAAATATGATGTCTGACAACTTTGATTTGGTATAAAATTGTTATTTCTATATCAGGTGTAAAGAAAGAATGGTGTTTCACTTGTGAATTCGAAAATCTGATTTTGAAGGCAAAAGAAGGAAAATCACCCCTTTCTCCCATTGAGATATTATCCCAACTACCACATATTGGAAGTCAACTTGGTAACGGGAGTGAAGAAGATGCACATGAATTTTTAAGGTGAGCTGGTCTTTCATTTGTTGAGTCTATTACTGAATTAATAAGATCTTTCGGTCTTTCCTTTGTTCGTATTGTTTTATTTTTCTAGAAAGCAAATGGTATGAATTGATTTATGAATGAATTTGATAGGTATGCTATTGATACGATGCAATCTGTTTGCATTAAGGAAGCTGGGTTGAATGCTTCTGGCCCTTTGGAAGAAGAAACATCTATGATAGGCCTTACGTTTGGAGGTTACCTTCGATCGAAGGTAGTATTACTTAAAGACATTGTATTAAAAGTTTTAAAGACCAAGCAATTCTTTGCTGCTTGTCTCATATAAGTTGTAATGTTAGTACATATTGGAATATAAACGGGGCATGTACTTCTTTATTGTTGTCTTCAGGTAAAATGCATGAAATGCAAAGGCAAGTCTGAGCGGCAGGAAAGGATGATGGATCTTACTGTTGAGATAGAAGGGGATATAGGAAGTCTAGAGGAGGCTCTTCGACGATTTACGAGCACCGAAATTCTAGATGGAGAGAATAAGTACCGATGTGGCAGGTGAGGTTATTTTCTTTCAGAAAGCTCGTGGGAGGGCATCATTTGGTATTATCAACATTTACTCAGGACGAATGTGCATATTTATGAGTGAGATAATTTTTTGGGTAGAATAAGATGGTGAGGTTATCGTTTAACCTGAAGGTTATTGTCGGTTTCATTTTAAAGAGTAAATTTTGTGGGTGGTACTATAGAGAAGTTTTCTCACACCAGTTCTATGCTTTGTTGAGATGAAAAAAACACACTACCTGAAGCGAAAAGTTAATTTAATTTTTATCTTCCTTTTCGGTCTATTAACTCACTAGACCAAGTGAAAAAAACCAAGCACTGTTGTAAGAGTATTATGTCCGTCACTAGTCGGAAGCTATCCCAATTAATAATTTAGTAATGTCATTGTTGCTGAAAGTTTAAATATTAACGTGATTGACGTAGGCAATGCTCTATTCTGTGAAGTGTTTGTTCTGTAAGTCAGACAACTAAATTGTCTTGCTAGTTGCTATGTTGTGTCCCTTTCTAAAAATGCTAGATTTCATAAAATTTCTTTCAAATATTACAGACTAGGACAAAATGTTCTTATATTTTTCTGCAGCTGTTATTTAGATGGTTGAACATTAGCTAGAATACAAGTCCCGTTCCTAAAGCTCTTTAAGTCCAAGAAAATGTGTCCTATTTTGATTTCCTTCATTACGAGATGTCGGGACTTGATGTTTCTTAGACTTTGAAGTCTATATATAAATTTGTAATTTTGCCTTGCAGAGTAAAATATTGATCTGTTGACTAGAAGTTTGGTTGAGGCATGTTTGCTGTCTAGAATTTCAGTAAAGCAACCTACCACTTAATTGTAAGCTAATGTAGTCTTTAATGCCCAAATGCACACATTATTCAATCTTCAAACCCATTTCTCTGTGTTACTGCCAAAATTTCATAAGTATTTATACCGTTAAACCCATCTAATTATAAAGCAAAGTAATGTGCCAAGCTGTCCTACATCATTTTGATGAAAATTTTGCATGGTGTATCTGCCTTTTACATGTATGCATTTGACACTGAGCAAACTTGATTAATTTTTGTGATGAAATTTCAATGGCTTGTCCAGATTTGTTCTTATTGATTAGTGTCGAATGATAACACATGGACATAAATTATGTAAATGATTATTTTTCAGGTTTTCCTGTCAAGCTTCTGTGTATCTCTGTGTGTTTGTGTTCTTGGGTGAAGGATTTTTGTTTGGGTGGTATATTTTCCCCAAACTCTTAGAACATTTTGGTTGCTTAGGAAACATCATCGTTTCCAACCTGGTTTTCAATGGTTTATTACCATCTTTTTACTGAGTTTGCATAATAATTTATTTCTTACTTCTATTTTCTATTTTATTTTGGCTGGTTTTACATACAATATGCTCACTTTATAATTGTGATTTAATTAGATGCAAATCTTATGAGAGGGCCAAGAAGAAGTTGACTATAGTGGAGGCACCCAATATCCTTACGATTGCCCTGAAACGATTTCAGGTAATTTTTTCTGTTAAGGATGATATTTTACTCTGCGCTGTTAGCAGATTCTAACTGCTTTCTTCCTCGCGCTGGTGTTACAGTCTGGTAAATTTGGAAAGCTCAATAAACCAATTCGTTTCCCAGAAGTACTAGACTTGGCTCCTTATATGAGTGGGACAAGTGATAATCTGCCTATATACAGGCTTTATGGAGTGGTGGTCCACTTGGATGTTATGAATGCTGCATTTTCTGGTCATTATGTGTGCTATGTTAAAAGTACTCACAACAAGTGGTTCAAGATTGATGACAGCACGGTACGTTAGTCCCTTTTGCAACCTTTACTTAGGTTATTGCCGTTTTCCCAATGTTATGCTGTCATTTTCACTACCTGGCTTTGGCTGATCCTTAAGCATAAATTCTTAAGCTTCTATAGAACATTGTTCTTTCATGATTTCTGTTTCCTAAAGTTTATACCGAATTGTTGGTAGATAGTGTTTTGCCATTGTCAGCTATTTTCATGCTAACTTAGCCGAGGACCTCATAAGTATTTATTCTGTGCAAGACCAACGGGCTTATTGCATGGCCTTGGCCCAAACACAGACAAATTCATAACAAATCAAGATACCAAACACAAATATGATAAAACCTAATACCCCTTAGGATCATTTTAGGTTTGCATTACACCTAAGAGCTTAAGCTTTATAAATGAGGGCCTAATCAATAGTATTTAAACATTGTAACAATACTTCACGTGCAAGACTAAGGGGGTTGTCTCGTGGATACCAACTACAACCACTGAACAAATTCTGTTCAACACAAATTGTTGCCTAGGTAATGCCCCAGTGGATAGTATTGTATTAAGGTTGAACGTTTGAGAATTCTTAGCTCGTAAATGTGTCGTCTCTGTGTGCATTATTATTTAAATTCTTCCTCTCAAATTAGCCTGCCTTATGTTTATTGTCCCCTACTGAAAGCATTGTACGACTATTCATAATCTTTTTAACTTTTTTGTTGATCTTTGATTGGATAGGTAACAGCTGTGGAACTTGAAAAGGTGCTAACAAAAGGGGCGTATATGCTCCTTTATGCAAGGTGACATATCTTGGAAGCTCTTTTGTTTGAATAAAGATTTAGGTTACTCTTATCTTAAAGTTGTGTGTTTGACTAATTTTGTCTTACAGGTGCTCACCGAGGGCGCCTAGAGTGATAAGGAACAGAATAACATCTGCTGATCCAAAAAATAAAACGATTCCCTCTGGAGTCAATGGAAAGGGTACTGCATTCAAGTTAAGATCACCTCCCACACACTCTAGTGTCACTCAATTCTACCCCAGCTCAACTCCTCCCGATGGTGGTCCGGCCAGCATTGAATCTTTCTATTCAGGATTCCACCGACTGCAAAGAATCTTAGAAGACGACACATCAAGTGACAATTCTTCTCTGATTAGCAGTAACTCCGATGAAGGTTCCTGCAGTACTGATAGCACCAGAGATTCATCCAGCATGGATGACATTTCTGATTACATATTTGGTGATTCAGGAAGCGGATGGAACAGTCCTTGGAGAAATTCTTCCGATTCTGACACTACCCCATCTCTCTCTTCCTCTCCCTTAAACGCTAGGAATGACGGTTTTCCTGGAACAAGTGGGAGCCAATCTAATTATGCAGAAGTATCTAATAGCAGTAACAGGCAGGTGTATTCGGAGGGCAGGGGAGGCGATCCTTTTTTGCATTCTGACATGTCATCTAAACAGTGTAGAAAATTAGCTAGTAATAGTAGTAGTAGTAGGGAGACCGACTTAGAGAGATTAGGGCGGGATAGCTCTTCGAATAATGTAAAATCTAAGCGTAATTATTAGAAAACGAACAAGGGAAAGTACAGTTTATTATCAAGAGTTAGGAGGGGGTAAATAAGAGTTTGGTAGAGAGGGTGAATGTAATGTGATGAAGTAGTTGTTTAAAGAACAGCGAGATCATCACCATTTTGTCAATGGGGTCTGTCTTTCCCTTTATACTAAATGTAATATATAGACAACATACATTTTCATAGAGTGTACAGTGGGAAGATATATACCCTCCCATGAAAGGAATCCCAATCAAATGCCTGTTACATTCATAATGCGGTGAATAAAACAAATAAATATGCAACTTATTTATTTCTTTAGTATTTCTTGATAATTTGGTTGTTTGCATTTGATCAAACAGGCTGTGTTGGTTCGTGCTTCTATCTCAATAGGATGTGTTGGTTCTTGCTTCTGTCTCAATAGGAAAGCACTATGGATTCCCTATTATTTTAAGACTGTCGGTATTGCTATCTATAAATATAATTTACACATCAATTTGAAAATTAAACAATTATTATAAGAAAGTAAAACGAATTTATTTGAAATATTGAGTAATCGTTTATAATTTACTTTTAAATTTTAATTGTTTATAATCTAATTTTTACACTATTATTGTAATGCCCCTATATAAAAGCAACCATCTATATGTCCACTCACAAATTGACACCTCATGTGTTGCGTTGGAATAGTTGTGATTTTAGTTGTGATATCTAGCATTACTCAAAATAATAATAATAATAAAACCCTTTTCCCTTTACTCTTCTTCTCTTCCACGACATCTTTCTTTCTCCTCTTTCCTTCTTCCTCTTCTTCCATTTTTAATTTCAACAAACCTTTGATTCGGACTTTTACAAAATATTTTGTTCTGGAAATCGAGATTCCGATCTCCCAAAAAAAATTCTTTGTTTATTTTATTTATTTTTTCTTTAATTGATGATGATGGTTGAGAAAAAAAAAAAAAGATAAAGATTTGGAAGTTGAAACCCAGATCTCCTAAAACTAGAGTGAGAAGAAGTGGTTCCAGATTTGGGGTTGTTGATCTTTGGAAGAAGAATTGTTGGTCATGATTATTGAAGATAAATTATTATTCAATTTTTTGCTTTTAATTTTTTCTCTTGAGAAAGAAGAATTGGAGCCTAGATCTTCTAAAAAAAATTTATTTATTTTTTCATTTTCTTCATTAATCTTTTATTTGGAGTTTGTGGGAACCATTTTTCTTCAAATGTTGAAAATCCATGTAATATAAACTATAATGATAAAAAAAAATAATGCAAAGATGTTGTGGTGATGTCGTGGAAGAGAAGAAGAGAAAGCAGGAAAGAAGGAAAGAAGATAAGAAGAGATGTCTTGAAATAGAAGAAGAGTAAAGGAAAAAAATTTAAAAAATTTAAAAATTAATTGGCTGGGGTACTTTTGTAATTTTGACTAGGGATTGAAAGAATTTATTACAAAATGGTTATAAACAATTAAAATAAGAAACAAGGCAAAAAACAATTTTCCCATAATCTATTCGGCTACATTTGTCAATTTTCTCTTTATATAAATTTATTTGCACATATTGTACTTGAAAATGAAAGAAAAGATTGAAAGATATATATATATATATATTTTCTATTATCAGTCTGTCATGACAATAAATATATCAAGACGAAGAATGTGGACCACTAAATTTACATACTTTGACTCAAAAGTGTATGCACTTATCAAAACTTTTCCATAATCCGTGGTCCACATTCTTCGTCATGATATATTTATTGTTAAGACGACGAACTGATAATAAAAAATCTATGTATTTCTATCTTGCATTTTATTAATTAGTATTTTGTAAAAGGAATCCCAAGATATTTTCCTCTTATGGTGTTGGTGGGGTTACAGATAGATAGAATTGGCTTTTGGTAACACCATGCTCCGCAGCACAAGCTGGCAAACTGCATTCTCTCTGTATACATCATATCATGTATGGTGCAATTATCAAACAAGATGATCTCGTGATCTGGGTGGTGGGGACTCACTCATCTAGTTCATTCATTGAGGAATTACGTCCAAAAAACGTTGGCTTTACGCCTTTACGCCTTTACTTCATCAACACCTAATAATATGCACATTCCTTCTAATTAAAGCTCAACTAGTGTCACCTCTCCTATCTCCTCTAGTCCTCTGTAATTGACATTCAAGTCAATCCAAATCTTACTATGTGTATTTATTAGTAATTACGGGGAGACCTCTCTCTTGTCTGATCTCATATCGGATAGTGCTTGATCTCATTAGATTTGTCTGACTCTCTTGTTAAGCTATAGTTTTTCAGACCAAATGATATTGACCAGACATATGGAGAGGATATGGTAGATTAGTAGGCTATGGAAAATATCTTCGAAAAGATGAAATTGAGAATCACAACTCACAAGAGGTAATTTGGGAGGAACTGCAACTCTGCAAGTCGTACACAGAATAAAATATAATGGGCCCGGTCCGTAAGTGAGCCCGTGATCGACCAGATCTGGTGCCCAGCCCCCACGTAGGGACTAAATCTTCACGAGTTCTTCCAACACACCCACTTTACCAAATCTACCCTTCACTTTTATAAATCTCTCTCTCTATTTATTTACCACCATTTTAAAACGAGTGGCAATACTGTGGTTTTGCGACAATAAGAGGGTAAATATTTGAAGTTTCAGTTCGGAGAAAACGACATTCTTGTAGCAATTTTAGCTTCGCTGTCTACAACTCCAGTCTCAGTTTGTCTTTTGTTTTTGTTTCCTATTTTCATTGGACCACGTGGATCCCAGCTATTTTGCATGATAAGATCCAATCCACTGCCCCTCTTCATTTTCTCAGCAATAATTACAAGGCTATTTCTGTCATTTTGCATCGTTTGATTTCTTTTTATATAATGCTGTAATTTCTCACTTCCCATGCACTCACACACACACAAACACTCAAAAGAGTTGAGACATGGACTTTGTTTTCACTACAATCTTTTTAGTTCTTCTCATTTCAACTAGCAAAGCAGTTGATCCATGTTCATCTGAATCCGACGGCTCAGATATCTCCGTCATTCCCATCTACAGCAAATGCTCACCGTTCACTCCACCCAAGCCTGACTCATGGGTCGACACCATCATCAACCTGGCCTCAAAAGACCCACAACGGGTCAAGTATTTGACAAGCCTTGTGGCCCAAAAGACCACCTCAGTCCCAATTGCTTCGGGCCAAAATATCCTCAACATTGGCAACTACGTTCTCCGGGTCAAACTTGGTACTCCGGGTCAGCTTATGTTCATGGTTCTAGACACTAGCAATGATAATGCTTGGGTCCCATGCTCCGACTGCACCGGATGCTCCACTAAAACTTTCTTCACACCCAACATATCCACCACTTACGGGCCAATGGATTGCTCCATGCCCCAATGCACCCAGGTCCGTGGATTCTCCTGCCCGACAGCCGGGTCCTCCGCATGCCTTTTTAATCAATCCTACGGTGGAGGTTCATCGCTCTCCGCTACCCTTATCAAAGATTCCCTACAATTGGCCAAAGACATAATTCCAAACTTTGCTTTTGGATGCATCAACACTGTCTCTGGCGGGTCAGTCCCACCTCAAGGCTTATTGGGTCTGGGCCGTGGATCCATGTCACTTCTATCACAATCCGGGTCACTCTACTCGGGTGTGTTCTCATATTGTTTACCCAGTTTCAAATCCTACTATTTCTCCGGCTCCCTCAAACTTGGCCCGTTGGGTCAACCCAAGTCAATCCGGACAACCCCACTTCTAAATAACCCGCGCCGCCCATCACTATACTACGTTGACTTAACTGGAATCAGTGTGGGTCGGGTCAATGTCCCCATTGCTCCAGAACTCCTAGCCTTTAACCCAACCACCGGAGCCGGGACAATAATCGATTCGGGTACGGTAATAACCCGATTCGTTGAACCCATTTACACAGCAATCCGGGATGAATTCAGGAAACAAGTGAACGGACCATTTTCAAGTCTAGGTGCATTTGATACATGTTTTGTAGCAACAAACGAAGGCGTAACTCCGGCGATAACGTTCCGTTTTACGGGGTTGAACTTGACGTTGCCTATGGAGAATAGCTTGATACATAGCAGCGCAGGCTCGCTGGCTTGCTTGTCCATGGCAGCGATGCCCAATAACGTGAACTCGGTGTTGAATGTTATAGCCAATTTGCAGCAGCAAAATCTTAGGATTATGTTCGATGTGGCCAATTCTCGCTTGGGAATTGCTCGTGAGCTTTGTAACTAGCTAGTTGTAGCTCTCTCTCTCTCTCTCTCACTATCTCTGTCATGTTACATGTACTTTTATGTTGTGTTTTGTGGTGTAAAATAGGTGGTCTAATTAATAAACAGGAAAAATCCTGTTGTTTTGCATATTGAATTAAATTATTTATCCAAAAAATTGTAATAAACAGGAAAAAATTATTTATCCAAAAAAAAATTGTAATAATGTAAGTTTTGGTTGTAAAAAGTAAAAACAAATAGAGTACTTTATTTACTATTTTTATCTGAAGCATCTCTCTTTCTTTATGTGCATACGCCGCTCTTTATTTACTAATATAAATCGCTTCTTGAAAATCAATTAAAATTCTCTACTTAACTGATCTACTAACCTCAAAATTTTCAAGTAAATTATAGCTCACTTGGAAAAATTAGGAGGAAAAGTTTATAGATAAAAATTTAACAATGTAAAATAGTATTTGCTTTTAATCATTCAAGAGGAATAATTACTTAAAAATAACCAAATACCAAATTTGCGCATGTGAGTGATTAATGATTTTCTATAATTAAAAAAAAAAAAAACATAAATAAATCTAAAATCTCTTACATAATAATAAAAGAGGTTTACAAGAAAACTAATTAAAAACCTCATCATCTCTTTATCAAGAAAACCCTCACCATAACATCCTATAAAATCAAAGGAATCAAATCAGCTGTCAAATTTTGATGTCCCAATTTGTGTCCAACCAATCAAATTGGGACATGTGTGCACATTTATAGAAACAGTTGAAAAATAATAATTAAATGTGCACACATGTCCCAATTTGTGATTTGATTGGTTGGACACAAATTGGGACACCAAAATTTGACAGCTGATTTGAGTCCAAAATGGAAACCAATAAAAACACAAATGCAATGAACAAATCAATTCACATTTATACAACATAAAAAGTTATTTAAAAAATAAATAAATAAGAAAAAAGACAGTTTTGAATTTTCTTGATATGTCTACCTCTCCCTCCTTTTTCCTCTCTCAATTAATTTTTTTTTTTTTTTCTCTTACTCACTCTCTCAAGAAATTAATATAAATCAGTGTTAATTAATCAACCCCACCATTGATGCACCGCAACACCCTCATCCCTCAACTTCCCATACAAAGCCAAACACTGCCAATAAGCCATTCTTTGTCCATTCCCTTTTGGCTTGCACTCCAAGAAAAGCTCATCAACCAATTCAATTGCTGTGCTCTTTGTCATTTCCTCCACTACTTCTGCCTCTGCCTTCATCACAACATAGTCCTCCTCCTTCACATTGTTCCTCAGCCAATTCGACATCCCTATCTCCGCCACTTGTGGCACTTCCTTCCCTGAAGACTCCTCGGTCACTGTCTCGATCTTGTATATCTCAAAATCACGATTCCTTGTCGGGTAATTCTTCGCGAACCATCCTGTGCCACTGCCTGGCAAACCCACGTCGATGAACACGCGACGAGGGTAGCTCTCAAGAGAATCCCCCATTAAATCAGGTAGATATTTAGTTTTCTTCAAGTATTTGCTTGACCTTCTTGATCTTGCTCGTGGTGGTTCAAGTAGGACATCTTCTAGTTTATTCAATGCAGCTTTCTTGGCTTCTTTTGAATTCAAAAGTCTCCTATGCGTGCCAGAGTAAACGGGTTCATCGTTGTTTGTTTTTCTCATCGCCAAAACTGTCACGTCGAATTGTCTGAGATAGACTATTTTGTAGTTCAAAGGCATATCGAATGAAGAGGAAGGATTTTGATTCGTCTGAATAACAGCAACCCCACCTGGTTTGAGTGTGCGCTCAATGAAATCTGCGGTGGCAGAGTAGCTGTGAGTGAAGATGAAGTCAAATGAATCCTTAGACATAGCGTTTTGACGATCAAAATCGTTAGCAGAGACGAGTTCAATGTCGTTGTTGCTCAAAATTTGAGAACTGTAAACGGCATTTTCACCACCATTGCTTGCAACAAAGAGTGCTCTGTCCCCTGTTTTTAAAATGCCTTCATTTTTCAAATCACGAAAAAGCAGAGGCAAGTGCTCGAAGTTGATCATGGGATCACGATGATCAGTCCCAAATTCACGATCATTGACGTCAATTAAAGATCCACCAAAACTGGATCCTAACAAAGGGAAAGAAAGAATGAACAATCCAATAAACAAGGATTGGCAAAGAAGCTTCAAAATCCTTGAATCAGGAATCCTGACAATCAAATATCTATTGCTTAGCAAACCCAGATAGCTACGCTTGTTGTAGCAATTATTGATGTGTCGTTTGGATTTGAAACCTTCGACAATCTGGATTGCCATTCCAAGGAAATTATTTATCATGAGTTATTGTTCTTTACTATTGTATGAGAAGATGAGCTAGCGATGCAAGAATACTGGGGTTGGATAAGAATCGAAAAAGAGAGCAAAAGATTTGGCAGAAAAAAGAGGAGAGGGAGGTTTGGGTATGGTGAGTACAAAACCTAGCGAGTGCAAAACCTGGCTGCGGTATGGTTTCCACCCACGAGAGCTACGCGTGTACTTTGCGCTCTAAACCAGAGTAACATCAACTGTCTCATCCGCTGCACCTCCATTTCCTTTTTTTATTCCCCAGATCGATGGTGTTTGTGTTTTATTCTTTGAATTTCTTTATTTTAGCAACACATTTTGGGATCTAAAATTGTATCTATTACCATCGAATCAAAACATCATGGAGGGAGGGTGACACATCAGAGAGAGAGAGAGAGAGAGAGAGAGAGAGATGTGTTCTCTTCTCTATTGCTTTCGAATTCTAAATTCGCAGAAGGGTTTGTTCTGTATTTTTTTTTATGGGATGGGGTGATTTTCATTGTGGGTTTGAGATGGTGAATATATGGGAGAATACAAGAGAGTGGTTTGGATAAAATTGTGAGTTGTTTTTGGTTAAATTTGGTTCTTGGTTGTACGAAAAATGAGTTTATCCATTGCGGTCTACGAGAAATGAGTTTAATTATCCTTCTAAATCGCTTTTCTTTTCTTGTTGTAACCTACGCGGTACATAGTTTTAGGTCATTTGCATGTTACTCTATTTTCTTTCATGCATGGCTATGCAAACTTCGGCAGTTATTACGGGTATCATTTTATGATTTAACATAATGATATTTTACCCACTAAAGGGAGGGAATTACTTAGAGATAGTTTTCCTTATTTTAATAACTTCACAACTACAAAAATATTTTGAATATTTCTTCAACTATTTCATAGTTTACAACGTCTAGAAATCAAATTTAATTTATGATTTGTGATTAAAGTATTTAAAGCATGTTTACTAATCGGGAATGAAACGAGAGGGAATCAAGCTTCATGGGAAAGAGAATAAGGAAAGAGAACATGATTCTTTAGGCGGTAAAGGGGAATTAAGTTCCCTTTCCTGAAACTTAATTACTGAATTGTGTGTGGGACCTTCATAATTTGATTCCCAACTGATTTTATTAAAAACTAAAATCAAAAATCAAGGATTAAAGTTCACTTTCACTCAATAGGAATATTCGCTTACTAAAAATCAGTTGGGATATGAATCATATGATCAAGTTATTTGGGTCAACCACACAAATCAAGAAATAAAACTTAATTCCTCATTCCCACCTAAGGAATCAAGTTCTATTTCTTGATTCTCTTCACAATGAAAGTTGATTTCCTTTCATTTTTATTCCGTATTAATAAACACGTCCAAAATTGAATTTAAATATTCTTTTGAATTGACTTTACTTAACATGAAATTTTTATCTAAATGGTCAAGTTATATCACCTTATAATTTTACAAGAATTTTGTGACTTCAATATCTACTAATTAAATATTATCATTCTCCTAAATTAGTAATCCTTCCCCTACCATTGGTTTAAGAGCCCATATAAGAGTAAATAGAAATTTTTTTATACAATTTAAATTAAACAAAATTCCTTCAATTATAATTATGTATTTAAAATCAAAGTAATCAGATACATCATACATACATGATTATAATGGTTCCAAAAATACATAATTATCAAATGTATAAAATAAGACGTTATTGATTTGTCATCATCCAAAGTCGCTTTGGCCGAGTGGTTAAGGCGTGTGCCTGCTAAGTACATGGGGTTTCCCCGCGAGAGTTCGAATCTCTCAGGCGACGGTTGTGATTTTACTTTTTTTTTTTTTTTTTGTTTTTTTTTTTGTTTTTGCTTTTCTAGACAATTTTCTGCATGTGTAGAGGAAGTTGTTATTAAGTTTGTGTCAATTTTCAAAAAGAGGTAGGCAATATTGCTTCTCCAGGCTGCTTGCATATCCTTCAAGTATGTTAAGAGTTACACTACCTCCTATTTTCCACACACGGTTGACCGGACTGGTTAACCAATGCACTCCAGCACATATGGGACCGATCACCATTCTTCTGTTCAATGGAAACATTTCAACATCAATACAGTTGCTATGCGGCTATGCGACAATCCCATGGAGCCAATTAAGCCAACATGCGCGCTGACAATTAAGTTGTCTACACCAACAGCTATTGTTAGTGTTAATTCCACCAAGCATGCCAATCATGCAACTATAATGCTGAATGATTGGAATCACACTAGATTTTCGTTTCATTTATTAGAGTGCGCACTTAAATACCATTCTTAAGTCATTTCCTATGACCTTAAACTTTTGGGTTTGAGAGTTACTAACACTATCTTTTCTGAAAACTCACACCATTGGATTACACATGATATGAGATTAAGTTCAGCTAGTGTCGGTTATACGGTTGTTACATTTGGTTAAACGATTTTTGAAAAGCTAAGAAGTTATATACGGTTAAAGCTGGGATTGGATTATTACTATAAGTGATTGATAATCGTAGTTGAAGTGAGTTTCAACCACAAACAAACCAAAAAATCAGAAAAATTATAGGTTTGAGTTAGTGTCAATTAGAGTCAATAAGAACTACGGTTAAACAATTTTTGAAAATATAAGAAGTTACATAAGGTTGGGAGATTACTATAAGCAATCAATAAGCATAATTGAAGTGAGCTTCATGCAAAAAAAAAAAAAAAATCAGAAAAATAGCATGTTTCAGCCGGTGACGGTAGCGATTGTTAGGCATGGTTAAATGTTTTTCAAAAAGCTAATAAGTATATAAAGTTGGAAATGGAGTTGAAGGATCACTGTGAGCGATTTATAATCTTAATTAAAGTGAGTTTAAACCACAAACCAACAAAAAAAAATCATAAAAATTACCGGTTTGAGCTATTGTGGTTGAAATCTGACATCGATTGAGTTAGAGGTCTATCAGAACGTGATGAGGTTAACCGCTATAAACACAATCCAAAATGAAAACTTCAATGAGCTTATTAAACTAGAAAGATAATACAAATCAATAATGACATTACGAAGCTCTTAATTCTTTTTTCTTTGATGGTAGAAACTAGAAAGTGCTCCTCATCAATGCACCCAAGTTGTGATTTCAACTGAGGTGCGTCAAGCAATGACTGAGCTATGGAACCCGAACAGGACCAAGTCCAATAAAGACAACAAGACAGCCACCCAAGGAAGACATTTGGGTCAAGTCATTAAGTCAATCGAGAACTTCATTATCACTTTTCAGCTTTGAAGAATCGCCCAACTCAATAATATTCATATAACAAACACAATCCTTACACAATCAAATAAATAAATAATCTGATCAAACTCGCTCTTTTTTTTTTATATACATGTTAGTATGTTACTTTATTCATACATGAGCCATGACCAATTTTAAATAAGTTGTAAGCTTTAACATTTAAATATAAAATATCATAACTTTAACTTGTATATCTTTATGTTTGATTTGTATGTGATGAAAATATACAGAATTTATTCTGATTCTCTTGAAATTAATTCTTTAGCTGCTTCTTTTTTTTTCCTTATTTGATTATTCTGGAGTACGGATGCTTCTAGGATGCTTTCAATTATTTTCCACTCACGACTCTTAATATTGAAACAACGATTAAATTTTCATGATATGGAACACGTGGATATATATATATATATAATATGTGGTTAATTGGGGAGTGGGTGTTGAACACAGCGTCACAGCTTACTGCCCAGATTTTTGGATGTTGACTGCTCAAGATTTTATACAATACAATATTCGGTTTGTTTTATACCGGCCATTATATTGTAATAGTTAATACATTTTAATTGGTATAATCTGGTTATTGTCGTATTATTTAATACAGAGTAGATGTGTTGTATTAGTTAATACAGCTTAATGCATTTTAATACTAAATATCATCAAACACATAATTGTATAAGAACAATATATTTGAAAGATTTCGTCATTAGTAGGACTCAAGCCACTGACCTGAGAGTTATTTACTCAAACCCTAAGCACGTCCATCTATCAGCTGAGCTACACCTCTGCTGGCAATCTTACTATCATTTTGATGATCAAAGTATTGTGAATTCAATATGCTTCAAAAAATTATATATATTGCAAATTCAATAGTTAAAATATAAACAATAAACCTTAAACAGTCTTTCTATTATCAGTTCGAACTGACAAAAGTTATATCAGTTCCTTGTATGTGGGCCACTAGATTTAAATACTTTGACTGACAAGTGCATACAGCCAAGTCAAAGTATTTAAATCCAGTGGCCCACATGCAAGGAACTGATATAACTTTTGTCAGTTTGAACTGATAATAGAATTTCTGAAACCTTAAATATATATATATATATATATATATATATATATTTTTTTTTTTTTCTATTATCAATTCGTCCTGACAATAAATATATCAGGACGAAGAATGTGGACCACTAGATTTACATATTTTGACTCAAAGTATATGCATTTGTCAAAATTCTTCATAATCTATGGTCCACATTCTTCGTCTTGATAAATTTATTGTCATAACGAACTGACAATAGAAAGACTGTATATATATATAAACAATAAAAAATCTAATGTTTTTTAGATTAATATTCTAACATCTAAAATTACTTTATATAGATTTCAATAAGTGCATTTACTAATCGGGAATGAAATAAAAGAGAATCAAATTCATATGAAAAGAAATCAAGAAAGGGAACAACTTGATTCCCAAGGTGAGAGGGGGAATCAAGTTTCCTTTCAACATGAACTTAATTCCTAATTATTTGTGGAACCAATATAGTCAGATTTTTAGCAAACACTATAATCATAAATCAGGAATTAAATTTTCTTTCCTCATTAGGATTACTTATTAGTAAATACACCTGAGAATAATGTTATATATATATATATATATTTGAAATATTACACCTTCTAATTCTTATACTAACATTTTCATCAAAACTATAAAATTAAGACAAACGAAATGAAGTGGCTTAGTGGTATATCAATACCACTCATACCTACACTCTTAAGGTTGTAAATTCAAGTCATATTCCTTTCTCCAAACTTTGAATTAATTGTAATTGTTCAAAAGAGTAAAAAAAACAAAAAAAAACCTATGAAATCAATACATTATAATTATTTAGAGAAAATGTAAGTTAAAAAGAATGATGATGTGTAGATAAAAAAGTTAGATAAGAGTTACGACATGTAGATGTAGTTTTACGTTTTACATTTTCAAAAATAGAAAACAATTTAATTATTCACTAATTAAATCAATCGATCAAACAATTTGATACAACTCTTAAACTGTTTATCAATTTTTAAATTGATTCCAAATCGAAACAAAAGCTAATTAGTAATTTAGTATACAAAAAAAAAAAATAAAGGTCAAATGATTGAAGTGGTTGAATTGAATATTAATAATTTATATGAAGCCCAAAATAATATAAAGGGAAATTTTCATTTTGGTCCATAATTTATCAGTTTTTCTTCATTTTTTTAACAATCTTTACATTTTTGGTTCCGATGACTACTAGATTTTAAGAAATCCATTAATTTAGTGTAACTAACTGAAATTTTAACAAACAAACCTATATTAAAGTGAAAATTGACTGTTTTATTTGGAGGAGGCCATGGAGGCCACCTCTATCGGCGATGGTGGTAGTATTCACGACCTCCTCAATTTACACATAATTTTTTATTATTTAGTTTTTTTTTTTTAAAAATATTTTTTCTATTATTTTTTTCTTTTATATATTTTTATTTACACAATTAGACACATATCAAAAGATTATAAATAGATGTGTCAAAATAATGTATGTTAAGATATCTAGAAACTATACTAATGGATTTATGATAATATAGGGGTCTTTTGGACAAAAGATGAAAACATTGTTGAAAGAAATGAAAACACAGAGAATATAGGATCCAAAACGAAATTATCCGTTGGTAGGGTTGAGCTCGGTCAAAGTCAAATAGAGGAAGCTAACAATTGAGTAAATGATAGGGGGTCTACCGTCTAGGGCTTCTTCTTCCCTGTAAGACCGCGTACGCGTACACACTCTCTTTATAAATACTTGAATTTCTCTTCTCTCTTCTTCACTTCAAATCGATCAAATTCAATTTTCACTCATTTTTGTTCATAATTAAAAATAATAATTTAAAACAAGAATGGGTGTCAAAGGTTTCGTTGAAGGCGGGATCGCTTCGATCGTCGCTGGTTGCTCCACTCACCCTCTAGATCTCATCAAAGTTCGAATGCAGCTTCAAGGTGAAAACGCCGCCGTTTCTGTTCCAACTCAACAGCAGCTCCATACTCTCCGTCCTGCTTTGGCTTTTCAACCCACCTCCTCCACCGTACACATCCCCTCTTCTTCCTTCCACGTCCCCACACCACCGCCGCCGCCGCCGCCTCGTGCCGGTCCCATTTCCGTCGGCATTCGGATCATCAAGACCGAAGGCGTCGCCGCCTTGTACTCCGGAGTCTCAGCCACCGTTCTCCGGCAGACTCTCTACTCAACCACTCGTATGGGTCTTTATGACATTCTCAAACAGAAGTGGACTGATAAAGACTCCAACACCATGCCGTTGATCAGAAAAATATCCGCCGGTCTGATCGCCGGTGGGATCGGGGCGGCTGTTGGAAATCCGGCCGACGTAGCGATGGTGAGGATGCAAGCCGACGGTCGGCTTCCTCCGGCCCAGCGCCGGAACTACAAGAGCGTGATCGACGCGATCACCCAGATGTCGAAACAAGAAGGTGTGACCAGCCTGTGGCGCGGATCGTCGCTTACGGTGAACCGCGCTATGATCGTGACGGCGTCGCAGTTGGCATCGTACGATTCGATAAAGGAGACGATTTTGGAGAAGGGGTTGATGAAGGACGGGCTGGGGACGCACGTGACGGCGAGTTTCGCGGCGGGGTTTGTGGCATCTGTGGCGTCGAATCCGGTTGATGTGATAAAGACGAGGGTGATGAACATGAAGGTGGAGGCGGGGAAGGAGCCGCCGTACAAGGGGGCGATTGACTGTGCTCTGAAGACGGTGAGGGCTGAGGGTCCAATGGCACTTTACAAGGGTTTTATTCCTACTATTTCAAGACAAGGACCCTTCACTGTGATGTTGTTTGTGACTCTTGAACAGGTCAGGAAGCTGCTCAAAGATTTCTGAGGATGATGATGAAAATTTGTTTATTGATCTAGTATTTTGATTATTTTCATCTTGTGATTTGTTTAGATCTTATGGAAAGAACACATTCTTATTCATTAATGAAGCTAAATAATTACAATAATTTTTATTATTTTTATATTCAACTTCCATTACCGAAACTTAAATTTGAGACATTATTGAAGTCACTGAGCTGCACAGCAAAATGAATTCGTATGTAACTGCGAGGCAATGGTTTCTATTTTCATTAGTTTTTTAAGTACTACAAGTTACTATTATTAGTTTATTACATTAGGCTTCTGGGACATGTAGTCCGGATAATTACTCCTACAAATTGAGAAAATGGGAGAAAATTTTTCACATGTGTTTATAAAATACTTGTGGTGGGACTCGAACCTCTCATCACTAATATAAATACACGCAACTTCGTGGTAATACATATGACAAAACTGTGTTCGAGAAAAAGAAGAAGAAGCTATTTTCGTTTCTTTGGATTTTTATGTTAGAAAATGAGTGTTGTGTTGGGCTCTTTCGTCGCCGTTTCACCGTATATTAAAAAATAATAATAATAATAATAAAATTGGTGTTCGGATCTAGAATTGCTCTAGAGTGTGTGGCGGCAACGCGTAAGGTATAATATTAGGAAATCACATTAAATTGGGACCATTGACTTACACTAGTCCAACTTATTCGTGGGCACGTCATCTAGTTTACATATTGGTAATGAAAATGAGGAAATTGGTTTCAATGCTAAGGAAAAAGAGAATATAATATAGAGTAATTGGCACAAATCCCCCAGACTATACCAGCTTTTGCATGTTGCCCTCTAAACTATTTTATTAGGCACTAAACCCCCTGAATTATCACTTATTGGCAATCCTTTGGGTTTTTTCCTCCCTGAGGGGGCATCTTTAATCTTGCTCTGCCAATAAGTGATAGTTCAGGGGGTTTAGTGCCTAATAAAATAGTTTATGGGGCAACATGCAAAAGCTGGTATAGTCTGGGGGGATTTGTGTCAATTACTCTACAATATAACCACTGTATAAATTAATAAAGACGAGACCATATAAAATCTATTAATTAATTAATTAATTTAATTATAGAGATTTTATTTTTTGAAGGGAATTTTATAGAAATATCGAATGTTCATCGACAACCTCAAGGAAAATCTTTCCATAATGAAGTTGATGATAATAAATTAACTTTGGATCCTGTTACAAATTCAACCCCATAATTTTGTAGTGAATTAGGAAAAAAAATAAATTAAATATGAGATATAGCTAACTTAAATTTCATGAAAAAAGAAAAAAGTAATTCTACTTTACCCAAATCTGATGCCCAGATGACGTGGTAATATTCTTATCCATTTATTTAGATTGTATTAGAGCATCTCCAATAGTAATGTGGCTTGCATTTGAAAAAATGGTGATATGTCAACATTGTCAAGCCAATTGCTTCATATGTGGCATGTAACTAAAATTGATAGACATCCAAATAAAAAAGTGGTCTTCAATGCTTTACTTGTAAAATATATGTTTTTAATGACGTGTCAATTTATTATTGGTCTCCTTAAATATACTTTAGAATTGTTGAATAAAATAAGATAAAAGACAAGAGTGATTGCTGACTGAGCCAACAAGACGGCCGTCCAACAGACCGTCTGAAATCAGAGAGTCATGTTGACAGCCTCTAAAAAAAAAATTGTCACCTCAGCTTGAAGTTGTACTAGAGAGGTTGTATTGGAGATGAATTTTTTAACAAAATGAATGTCCATCCTACGTGGCATCTAATTTTTTCACAACCCACATTAGCATTGGAGATGCTCTTAGATTTGCTTGATTTAAATGAATGGACGAGAGTGTTGCCATGTAATTTGGACACCTTTGGGCAAAGTAGCATTACTCAGAAAGAAAAAGCAACAACAGATTTATATTGTCAACATGAGCATAGCTCAACTGGTAGATGGACGAGCTTGGGATTTGGATAAATGACTCCTAGATTAGCGACTCGAATCCTACCAATACCAAAAGATTTCAAAAAAATATTTGATCCCAGTTTAAACAGATTTATATTTCAACGATATATTATATGTATTTTTTAAGAGGAAATAGCCCTTTTTAACCAAAAATTAAGGCCTTTTATTGTTTTTGTCCCAAATTAGTAAACTGATTGTATTTGTCAAAAAAGCCACTATTGGACAAAAAGGCCCTTCAGTCAAAAAGAATTGAAAAACAATAAAATAAACTAAAGGACAGAGGAGAGAGAACAGCAAAAATACTCGGTGGTTTTCAAAATAAACGAGCAAAAATAAACCCTTCAGTTGTGTTTTTATTTTTGTGAAAGAAGAGAGAAGAGAGAGAAGAGAGAAAATTTAGGGCTTTTGAATTCAAAGAAAGAAACCAAAAGGAGACGAAATCGACCAAAAGGAGATGAAATCGACGGGCGTGCGGTGAAGAAATCGACTGGTGGAGAAAGGAAATCGGTGGAGAACGAAGCTGCGTGAAGAAATCCAGTGGAGTGCGTGAAGAAATCGTGGCAAATGGCAGAGAACGAACGACAGAGGAGATGAAATCGACGGGCGTGCGGTGAAGAAATCGACCGGTAGAGAGAGGAAATCGGTGGAGAACGAAGCTGCGTGAAGAAATCCGGTGGAGTGCGTGAAGAAATCGTGGCAAATGGCGGAGAACGAACGACAGAGGAGATGAAATCGACGGGCGTGCAGTGAAGAAATCGACCGGTAGAGAGAGGAAATCGGTGGAGAACGAAGCTGCGTGAAGAAATCCGGTGGAGTGCGTGAAGAAATCGTGGCAGATGGCGGAGAACGAACGACAGACAGCGAGCCTTTCTAGGGAAGCGATGGCGAGCCTTTCTGGGGGAGAACAAGTTGCTGGACAGGTTCTTGACTTCTTTGAAATATATATATGTTTAATTTGTTAATTAATCTCTAATTTTTTGGATTATTGAATTTGAATTGGGTTTATAATTGTTGATTATCGGTTTAATGATCTGGGGTTTTAATTGTTTGGCAATTTTGTTAATCGATTTTTGATTTTTTTTGCTGTGGTTGTTTATATTGTGGTTGGTTCTTGTTTAGAATTCATTTCTGTAACTTAGAGATTGATGAAATTATATAGTTTTATAATTGTTACTAGTATAATTATGGCACTTGAATTTGCTGATATGCATCAAGATTGTGCAATTGATGTTGTCCATTTTATATCCCCAAAAGCAGATATGCATCATTTATTATTTATGTTCATCAAGTGGTGAAGTTTGATTTCACATTGATTGTTTTCTGCTTTTAAGCTCACAAATTTCTTCATTATCATTATATAATGTTCCCCTGCCTCTTAAAATTTCGTCACTTTGCGATATTGGTAGGTTTTTAATGCATTAATAAGACTTGTAGGTTTGTGGGAGTTCGAAAGGATTATTAGGATAGGTTTGGTGAATGGGTTTTCTCACCTGAAGGTGTTTGTAGTTGGCAGTAACAGTAGGAGTTAACTGCTGTAAATATTCTTGGCATCAGCCGAGAAAGTGGAGAGCTAAGTAGAATTGTTTGTTTTTTTTTTTTTTTTTTTCCTTTGGTTCACTTGTTTGATAAATAATATGTAGATTGCCATCCTTAATAACAATGATATGTAAATATTGATCTCTTTTTTTTTTTTTTTTAATTTGCCACTGAGTTGTTACTTATTTGTAAGAGAGTTTATGTCAGCAACAAACTAGAGCTTTTTTGCTTTAAGTCTTTCCATGTATTCATATTTTAGTTGATGTGTTGTGTCACCTATTACTTTGTGTTGAAGATATGAGATGGGCAAGTCTGTCCTGTTGCCATTTATAACTACATCTGCCTGTTGCAATTTAAACAAGTGACGATGTCTGCAGAAGAATCAGAGCCCACAGAAAATAAAATTTGTAAAAGATAGATTTCTTTCTTGTAAACTAGTTGAATACAATAAAAAAGAGTATCGTTGGCTTTCGGTTGTCATGACTATTTGTAATGTTTGAAAATATCCTAACAATCTTAGCACCTTAAGTGAATTGATACGTTTGTACTTGCTGATACATAATATAATTTTATGGATTTGTTTAGAGAAGCATTTGTCTTGAAATGAGAACAATGACATTGAAGAAATCTGACTAGTTTTGGGGTAGTGTAATTAACTTGCGGAATGTTTTGGGTTTTTAGGGTTGTGAATATATAAGACTTGGAGGGGACCATTTCTCATTCTTGATGCTTGTCTGTTTGTATATATTTTCTATTATTTGGATAACAAGATCTTCCCTTGAATCAAGTGCGCCTATTGTAGCATGAATTTAGTAAAATTTATAGCCAATATATTGGTTTCGATGGAAATATAGCCAATGTATTCTAAATATTGCCGATATCTTTAAAACATTGAGGATATTCAATAATAATTTTTAACGATACCCTTAAAATTTTATATTTACTTTCTTGTTTTGGCATCTATCCTATCTATAAGTGTTATGATTTCTGTTGAAAATTTGGTTATCGGTGTGGGTTCAATTGGTTATCCTATCTATATTGTTTTCTTCCAATGGCTTGAAACCTGACCAGTGATTTGTTTTTACACTTAATTCTGTGTAAATCAGATGAAGTGAAAGAAAATTTGTGTCTGTCTGTGTCTGTGAGACCAAAAGTTATACAACAGTGGCATAGCATGCAATTGTGAGACAGTGATCCTGATGCATTTATGTAGAGTTTCATGGATTTATTTCAAAGTGATCAAGCTCTATACATCTGTTGATTTAATAAAATCGTTGAATATAGAAGTTGTTATTTTTCGTTTTTTCTTTTTTCTTATGAAAAAAAGAAAAGAAAAAACTATATTGTATATAGAAGTTATTTGTTGTTTTTCTTTTAAAACTAAATTCTATAAATTCATATAGCAACTTGTGTAGTTGTGTTAAACAATAAGGATACTTGATCTGTATACTGTTTTAGATTTAAGGATATTCTGTAGGCTTTACACCAGGATATACACCCACCCTTCCCGAAGGCATGGTACACCCACCGTATCCACCTCGGTCATCCTTTATGCATACACCCCCACATATGTCATCCCGACAGGAACCTCGATCTAGGGTAAGTAAAATCGAATGCTGTTATTTATTTATTTATTTCATGTTTTCGTTTCATTATTTTTTAATTTACTAACGTGCATCCCATATTTTATAAATGTAAACTTTAGGATGGTGATAGGATAAACGATTTGTTGGACAGTGAAGGCACTTCCAGATTTGTTGGAAGGCGTTGTGAAACGAGAGGTCTCGCAACTTCCGGATGTGCTTAGAGGCCTCATGCAAGAAAAACAGTCGACTCGTGGTCAAAACAACAATGAGGTATTCCACAGTTGTTTTATGTTATAATATGTATTATTTGTGTGAGGAAGAAATGATGAATATTTGTTTTTACGATTCTTGCGTGTTGTAGGCACCTTTGACCGATGTTAGAGATCCGAGTTCGTATGTTGAGCAGGTGGTGGATGCGAACGTGTCAATTGAGCAGGAGGTGGGTCCCTCAGTCCAGAAGGAGGTGGGCGATGAGGGGTTGGTTAGTGGAGATCTTATAGTCAATTACAACTATGCTTTGGAGGAGGATCGATCGCTCCGTGTTAGGCTCCGATCATATTATTGCTCTCCATTTATTGACCCGACACGGGCCTCAGTGACGAAACGTGCACAAGACAAGCGCAAATATGAGGACTTCAAGAAGAGAAAAACCCCAACCCAGTATGTTATGATTTTAAATATATCAATTTAGATGCTTTGTTGTTTAACAGTGTTGTAAAAGTGGGCTGGCACGGCCCATTTGTGCCGGGCCGAAAAAGCCCGTTTTTGAAAACGGGCTCGGCCTGGCACAGCACATAGTTTTTATGTGCCGGGCCGGGCCGGCCTGTTTTCCAAAAAGGGGGAGCTCGGCACGTGCTGGTGGCCCGGGCTATATGTATGTGTGCCGGGCCGGCACGCAGGCCTTTTTTTTTTTTTTTTTAAACAATTTAGATTATATAATTTTAATTGTAATTTCTCTATTTTATATTAATATATTCTTATTTACTCTTTTAGTGTAACAATAATAAAAAAAAGATAAATTTATTATTTTATTTAATAAAATAATTCAAAGAATAAATAAAAATAAAATATGAAATGAAAAATGATTTATTTATTTAGGATTTTCACTTTTACATGATTGCCTCATTAAAATTTACCAAGAAAAACCCAATGGGATAAAAATTTGGCAAGGGAAAAAGAGTGCAATCTCTAGCATACGCGGAGTCGTAACTGGCCCGTCTGGCCATCCCGGTTCCTTTGTAGTTATGTCCGGGTTATAGTTTTTGGCTCTTCCTGTTGAGTCATGCATTTGGCCATATGCCTTTTCAAATGACCGGTTCCTGACTTTAGATAGGCATCATATGAGCGTTTACAAAACTTACAACGATATTTTGTTGTGACCCTACCGTCTGGGTTTGGTATTTCTTCTTTGTCAAAACACTCACATACTTTTGATATGTACTTTTTAGGTTTGGGAGGACATGATGTCGGTGTTGTGCCGGAACCAGAAGGCCCCGCTGCCATTTCCGTCGGCCCGAAAAGGTCAAAATAATTTTCCTCTATGTTAATACCGTCCAAAAATTGAGGATGATTATGATCCATTTCCTACAATACAAATATTAACTCATTAATCATTAAAATGGCTAAAGCATAAAATCATAAATATACTAATTAGTAATAACTAAGCATGACAATATTAAAATTAATTACTAAACATAAAATCATCAATTTACTAACTAAACAAAATATACTAAGTATAAATTAAAATATACAAATATTAAAATTAATTTTTAGACCTAAATTCATAAAATGATAAATTTACTAAAACATAAAATTAATTAATAACATTTAAAAGAAAAAGATACCTTTGAGCTTTGGTGAATTGGTGGAGAGATTAGAGAATAATATTAGACTATTAGAGAATAGAGATTAGAGAGAGTAATGGAGAGTTGGAGAATGGAGAGAATGAGAGTATGAGAGAATAGAGATTGAGAGAAAGTGTATGGAAATTGTGGATTGGGTGGGGGTATTTATAGAAAAATTTGAAATGTGGGTAAAAATATAAAATAGAAGAGATGAGGGGGGTAAAAACTAATTTTTTATTATTTTTTTTTGAAATTTTGACCGTTGCTGACTTCAGCAACGGTCAAAATTTCAAAAAACAAATAATAAAAAATTAGTTTTTCAAAATTCAAAGTTTCAAACGGTTAAAATATATATATATATGTATGGCAGGCCGGCCCGCCGGCCTGGCAGGCCGATCCGGACCGGATCGGTCCGGCCTGGCAGGCCGGCGTCCCCTTCAGGCCTTCAAATTTTTTTTTTTTTTTTTTAATTTAAAATTTTAAATATCTTAATTAACTTAGTTTGTTATTTGTTAATTGTTAGTTTTGTTACTTTGTTTTGTACTTTTGTTACATACTTACATTATAAATTTATAATATTGTTATATTGTTTAAACATTTTTAATTTTAATTTGTTTATCTTATTTATTATTTGAGTCATTGAGTGTAATAAAAAAAATGTAGAAAATAGAAAGATTTATTATTTTATTTAAAAATAATAATTCAAAGAATAAATAATTATAAAGCTAAAATATTAAAGAAAAAAAAAAGATGAAATTATGAAAATATGAAAAGAAGAATTATTTATTTCTTTTGGAGTCTCAGACTCTCAGTATTACATATTTACATGATTGCCTCATTAAAAACCTTCCCAAGAAAAACCCAGTGGGATAAAAACTTGGTAAGGGAAAAAGAGTGCAATCGTATTACAAGTTAACGTACATGTTGATGTATAAGCAAGAAATCCTAGATTTGGTTACTGTCGGAACTCTCTTCGACATATAAATTACTGAAATTTTGAATAAGTTGTTCGTCTACCGTTTCATGTTGCAACCTCTTTTTCGCACGCTCCCAATCCCGAACGCATGCCAATACCTCTACCATATCTGGAGTCAAAGAATTTCTTCTTTCTTCAACAATTCTTCCAGTCGTGCTGAATACCTGTTCTGAGGAAACAGTGGAGACAGGGATAACCAGTACGTCCCGTGCTAGTTGTGATAAGATCGGATATTTAAAATAGCCGTAGGTTTTCCACCATACCAACAGTTCAAATCCCTTCTCTCTTTCAAATGACCGGTGGTCAAATTGAGCTTCAAGGTAGCTTGTCAGTTCGACACCGGAAGTTGCATCAGCTGATTCAGCTCGTGAAGAAGAACTTGATGAGCCTACTTTTTTTCGGCGTTTTAAAATGTTCCAACTTGTCTGATTCGGGAGTGTGTCTGGTTCTATTGTTGGTTGCACGTCAACACCGCCATACCTGCGCTCATAAGTACTAAAAACTTCGAACAACTTGGTTCGAATGTCAGTAACCTGTGCAGAATAATCTACGCTCAAAATATCACCAAGATACTCTAGCAATGTTTCTAAACCAGATAATTTAACCCTAGGATCTATTATAGCACCTAAAGCATAAAGGAAAGGAATTTCAGACCAATATTTTTTAAACTTGGCTTCCATGGCAACAATATTAAAATATTAGTCATTAGTCATTAAAAACAAGCATAAAATCATAATTCATAAATACTAAGTATAAAAATATTAAAATTAATTACTAAACATAAAATCATAAATATACTAAGCATATTAAAATTAATTACTAAACATAAAAATATAATATCATACAAATATTAAAATAATTACTAAACATAAAATCATAAATATCATAAAAATATTAAAATTAATTACTAAACATAAAATCATAAATATACTAACTACCAAGCATTAACATTTAACATATTAAAATAATTACTAAACATAAAATCATAAATATCATACAAATATTAAAATTAATTACTAAACATAAAATCATAAATATACTAAGCATATTAAAATTAATTACTAAACATAAAAATATAATATCATACAAATATTAAAATAATAAACATAAAATCATAAATATCATAAAAATATTAAAATTAATTACTAAACATAAAATCATAAAATCATAAAATCATACAAATATTAAAATAATTACTAAACATAAAATCATAAATATATACTAAGCATTAAAATATTAAAATTAATTACTAAACATAAAATCATAAAATCATAAAATCATACAAATATTAAAATATATTACTAAACATAAAAATATAAAAGCATAAATATATTAAGCAATAAGTATAAACATATTTAAATTAATTACTAAGCATTTAATCATAAATATACTAAACATAAAAAATATTTAAATTCATTACTAAGCATTTAATCACAAATATAGTAATATATTAAGCATAAAAATATTTAAATTCAATAATAAACATAAAATCATAAATTGATAAATATACTAATATACTAACTACTAAAGTACTAAGCATAAAAGTATTTAAATTAATTAGTAAGCATTTAATCATAAATATACTAAGCTTAAATATATTAAAATTAATTACTAAATATAAAATCATAAATATCATAAAAATATTTAAATATATTACTAAACATAAAATCATCAATTTACTAACTAAACAAAATATACTAAGATAGTAAGATTACTAAGCATAAATAAAAATATACAAATATTAAAATTAATTACTAGACATAAATTCATAAAATGATAAATTTACTAAAATCTAAGATTCTAAGATTAAATATTAAAATTTATAACAAAGCAAAGCATAAAAATATTAACTCATAAATACACTAAGCATAAAGCCATAAATAAATATAAAATATACATAAAATGTAAGAATAAATATCAAAATTAATAACTAAGCATAAATATATTAATTATTAACTATAAATATAAAAATTTTAAACTAAAACATAAAACTAATTAATAACATTTAAAGGAAAAACATACCTTTGAGGCTTTGAGCTTTGGTGGAGAAATTAGAGAATAATATTAGTAGAAATTTAGAATAGTAAACTAGTAGAGTAGTAGATTAGTTGTGTAGAGAATACTAGAATAGAGAAAGAGAGAGTAAGAATGGAATAATTAAAAATTTAAATTATGAAGGTGTAGAGAAATTGAGAAAATGAGAAATAGAACTATTAGAGTATTAGAGAGAAAAATGGAGAGTTGGAGAATGTAGAGAGAATGAGAGAATAGAGATTGAGAGAAAGTGTATGGAAATTGAAATGAGTGGGGGTATTTATAGAAAAATTTGAAATGTGGGTAAAAATATAAAATAGAAGAGATGGGGGGGTAAAGTGTAATTTTGTAATAAATTTTGAAATTTTGACAGTTGCTGACGTCAGCAACGGTAAATATTTTAAAAAAATAATAATAAAAAATTGTAAGGTTAACGGTAAAGAGAAAAAAAAACAGAACGGTCGGCCTGGTGGGCCGAGCCCGCCGGCCTGGCAGGCCGGGCCGGGCCGGCACGCTAGGCCTCGAATCTATACCCGGCCCAGGCCAAATATGTGGGCCGTGCCAAGCCTGGCCCGCGATTCATACAGGCCAGGCCTGGAACGGCCCGCCATACTTGGCGTGCCGGCCGTGCCGAGGCCCACCAGGCCTGGCCCATATTTACAGCACTATTGTTTAATGACCAAAAAAACAATGATTTATTTGTTTACGTTGAGTTCAGGCGAAACGTGGGAACGGAGGAGTCCGTTGATAAGTCTTTTTTTATGGAATTGGAAGATCCGAAGACATGGTTGTCCACTGACGTAAGTATACATTTTGTCTTACTTTTCGTTATCTTGATAGGCCTTTTTGTATCCAATATTCGTTATCCATTGTTTTATATAGCACGTCAATGCATACATGAGCTTGTTGGCGAAAAGGATGGAATCAGACCCAGATGAGTACAGACATAGCTTTGTTATACTTTCTTCTGAATTTTATGTAAGTTTGATAATTTAGTTGGGAATGAGTATGTGTTTTTGAATAGTACTAAGATGTATTATTTCAACTGTCAGTGACTCATAACTCTCGTTCATTGTAGAGAAAAGTCAAGGTCGAATGGAATAGGATAATTGAGGCTGATAACGAAGCTGGATCTTCGTTCGATGCACTTGAATACGAATGTCCGGCGGATTGGATTGAATATGGTCGTGGTAACACACCAGGATGGGGATGACCATGGTGGTTGTATACACAAGTGAGTAACATGAACAATGCAGTTGTTGATTCTTTAATCTCTTTACATAAATTTATCTCTTAATTTTTACATTAGAATTATTTATCATAATCAATGCAGTTGTTGATTCCGTGTTGTGTTCGGGAACCCGACGGTCATTGGATTTTATGCAAAGTGAATCTACTTGACCGTCACATTGGAATATTTGACCCAACTGCAACAAAGAAAAAAAAAAAGAATCCCTTTGAGCGTTTCAAACAAGTAATGCCACTACGGCGACTGCTTCCAAGTATAATGAACAGATGTGGTTTCTTTTCGAGTAGGAGTGAAAAATCACGAGGAAGTATGTTCACTGTTGGTGTATCCAGTAATCCAAAGATTCCACAACAGGTCGACGATTGCAGTTGTGGAGTATTTATTTGTAAGTATGCAGAAACAGCAATTGTGAAGAAGGCTGATTGGAACTGGGGCCAAAAGGAAATGGCCGACTACCGAAAAGAACTTGCATTCCAAATATATAATAACAGTGTTGTATTTAAGTCTCCCATACAGATCTAGACTTATTTCCGGGTTTGAATTTCTCTCTCTCTCTCTCTCACTTACTCTTTTAACATTTGTGATTTCTAACTTTTGCAATCCAGTTGAAATCTAACTATTTTTATATGCAACTTCAAGATTTCATATGTGTGATCGACTTGAAGGGAGTTTCAGAAGGCTTTAGGAAAAAGGAACAAAAGGGGATTGTGTTTAATGTACTAAGATGATTTTGTTATTTCTAACATTTACAATCCAAATTTTGCTACACTTTGTGTTCCTAACTATATATGTGATACACTGATATTTATGAATGAATATTAATGTTATGAATGAATTAGTGTTTAATTATTGAGTAGCAGTATGGTGTAATTGTTGAATAGCACTGTGTTTAATTGTGTGTAATTGTTGAACAACGTAGTGTGGTGTGTTTAATTATTAACACTGGTGTGTTTAATTTATTTACACTGGTGTGTGTGGATATTTTTAGTCCATCTTTAGTTCATCAGGAGGCCCAATGGTGCAGCCCAATTTACATGCCAACCAGTTATCACTGAAGCCCAGAATGAAGCCCAAAGACGGACCCAACTTGGTACTGCAGTCAAACCTGGTCAACCAAATTTTTCAGTCGGTGCACTTGATTGAATGATATCAGAATTGTGTAGATATGGGCCGAGTCATGGATTGCAAGGCTGATGTGGCGTGTCTCTATTGGTCACTTACACATGGATTGATAAGGCTATATAAAGAACAATATAGAGAGAGAGGCTGTCAGTTTTTTCAATATCAGAATTCTTTCTAGGTTTTCAAAAAGTCTCTCTCTCTCTCGAAAGTTCTTCATCTTCTCCTCTTCTATGACTGATCTGATTACTTGTGAGAGGTTTGTGATTTCTTGAGGGATCTGATGTATTTGTGAGTGAGGATTCGATCCTTGTTGTTGTATTCTCGGTTGAGGGTGATTTGAGGGCTGATTGTACTCACTGAAAGTGAGGGTTTTAGGGTTTGTAAGATTGGTTTGTTACCAATCGGGTTAGCTTGTGATTTCTGGGTTTATTGTGGTTGTTCTTGGCTTGTAATCAACATTCATATAGTGGAGTGAGTCCTTTGGTTGGCTCAACGTGGATGTAGGTTTTTTATAGCCGAACCACGATAACTTCTGTGTGTTCTTTACAGTCTTTACATCTATTCTTCTTTTGCATTTGTTTCTTCCTTGATTTTATGTTCTGCATTATTGATTCACTTCTCTGATATTGCAAGTGATTCTTGCTGTTGAAATAATATCAGAAAGTGGTGTTAGTGATTAGTCCGAACATAATATTGAGAAAGACTTGGTAGAATATTTGCTTCAGATCCTGTCTTTGATGACAGTTCTTTTTCATGTATTATTCTGCTCTTCTCGATATTGTTGGTGAACATTATTGCTGCAGTTTTGTGTAATTGATTCTTACAGATTTGCATAAGTGATTATTTGCAAACATATATTTCTGTCATTCTTTGTGTAAGTGAATCTTACTGTGTTGTTGAAGTCTTGACAGGAAGGTGTTAAGGGTGTTGTATAGGTACCATAAACCTAACAGTGTGTTTAGTTCATTTTGTCTGGTGTGTTTAGTCCATTTTGCCTGGTGTGTTTAGTAGTTTTTGCTTGGTGTGTTTAGTCCATTTTGTCTGGTTTGTTTAGTTTATTTTGCCTGGTGTGTTTAGTAGTTTTTGCTTGGTGTGTTTAGTCCATTTTGTCTATTTTGCCTACTGTGTTTAATCTGACTTGCCTGGTGTGTTTAGTTGTTGAGAAGCTGTTAACTGTTTCTTTTTACCAATGAGAAATTATTGGTAATTTGACTTGTTTTCACCAGAATGATTAATTTAACATAAAATCCAGTAAAATGAAAATTAATATCCAACACACCGAATATTGATAGCAGAAAATCCAATACAATGAAAATAAAAATCCAATACACCCAATACTGAAAGTAGAAAATCCAGTACAATGGAATTAAAAATCCAATGCACCTAATACTGAAAGTAGAAAATCCAGTACAATGGAAATAAAAATCCAACAAAGTGTTTCTAGATGCTGCCATTTACTTGAAGCTCTAAGTTGTCGATTTCAAGCAACAGTTCTATGATGTTGGAACAAATATTACCCTGTAAAAATCATTCAAAAGTCGATCAAAGATGAGTCGTGATAAGTGACCAATGATGCAATTACGTTAATCGTGATAAGTGATGATACCTCATTCAACATCATTGTTTGGATCCGTAAGGTTATCATATGGCCGTGTTGGACACGTCCGTATGTTGTGTCCCTCTTGTTTACATGACTTGCACTTACGACGTTGGGGAGGTGGTGGTGGTGGAACTGTTTGCGGGTCTGGAATATTGACTTGATGATCGGCAGGGGGGTTTGGACAGTTTTGTCTGTTGTGGCCAGATTTCTTGCAGATGGTACAGTACCTAATCTTACTACCATGTTCGCCTGCTGATGGAACCCTCATCTTTCTCGGTCTACCGGCTTGAGCTCGCCACTCCGGTGGAAGAACAACTTCGGAACGTACTTCAGCAGGAGTATTCCATTCGCTGGGGTGTCCAACGGGAAAGATCAGACCAGAATAGCTTTCCAACCAGGTGCTTGTTTTGTAGAAATCAGAACAAAAGTCCACAAATTTCTTTTTACAGAACCTACAAAGACATGCAAACAAATATCATTATGTTCAATCATTAAAAAAATAAATTCATATAAATATTAAGAGAAAATATACCTTATAGCAGCTAAAGCATGAGAACAAGGCAATAGGTCATTCTGAAATTCCTTACAAGTACAAGTCTTCTCAGATAAGTTTACTAACCCATCTTTCTCACCGTCCTTTACATTGAAATTAACATTATCTACTGGGCGCACCGTGTACTTATGTGAATATTCATTTTTTTTGGTTAATTTCTCGGTAGCCCACCGGGACAGTTGTGTTGCATTTTTAGATGCGGTTTCACGACGTTCATGAAACCATTTTTGCATCATATCTCTAATGTACTCAACCAACGTTGTTATTGGCAATTGACGAGCGTGCCGCAAACAATTGTTCATGCACTCCACGATGTTTGAAGTCATCCCCCGATAACGCCTAACCGGACAGTACGCACGAGACCATCTATGATGCCCAACTCTCATCAGATAATCATATGCTCGCACGTTTACGTGGCTCAACTCCTGCATCTTCTCCAAGAACTCTGATTCTCGATGTGCCCTTGAAGCTTCATGGAACAAATTGCATACAACCTGGCTTCTGAATCTATTCTTAAGATTCATGTTCATATGAAAACCACAAAGGCCATGTGTTATTTCAGGGTACTCTTTAGCCATTGCTACCTTGATTGCAGGACTGCGATGGGAGATAATGATACAATTTGCAGGACATCCTATTGCCTTTTTCAACTCTTTTAAAAACCAAGTCCATGAATCCTCGCATTCAACATCACCCCAACCATAAGCTAGAGGGAACACTTGATTGTTTGCATCTTGGCACGCTGCAATAAACATCACACCACCAAACTTACCCTTTAAATGAGTTGCATCAATGCAAATTGCAGGTCGTATACTGATATGAAACCCATTAAGTGAAGCACTGAGCAATAAACAAATATTCGTATTGGTGAGCATCGTTTGTCTTTATTGCTGTTACAGTACCAGGATTCACACGTTTCAATTCATGGCAGTATGCAGGCAACAACTGGTATGACAAATCAGGAGGGCCAAAAACGTTATTTTCAGCATGTTCTTTTGCCTTCCATGCCTTGGTATAATTTAAAGCAAGGCCATGTTCAACTTGCATATCGGTCATGATTTCTTTTGGTTTCAAAGATCGACCACTAACTGCAAGTTTTGGTGAAAGCATTTCACCAATAAGCCATGCACTCGCTTGACTGTAATGGTTGTGCAAAGCATCAATTGTACAACTGTGATCTTCCTCAAATATCTGAACTATCCAATAATTTCCACCTTCCATCTTAACCGCACGGATTTGAAATTTGCACTTGGGATCCTTGCAGCCAGCTTCGTATCTAGTCATGCTTGACCTTGTAACACAAATTTCAAAATCCTCATTCAACGCGTAATATTGCAACGCTCGCTTCAAACATTTTTTGCTTTCGAACATCCCACCTTTCGATAAGCGGTTACATGAACTAGATTCCTCTGTTCTAGCTAGTTCGAAAGAGTGGTTTGAAGCTCCAGGAATAATCTAAGGTCGAGGAACTACATTTCCGGACATATCGGCAACATTAACACCATCATCTTCAAATGCATCTCGACTTGGACCAGCAGAAACTGGTGGAACAAACCCAGTACAACCACCACCACCTGTTGGATCCGAACCCATTCCATGATCATATGCAGGCTCATCATTCACACCCTCACGACTTCCACTGTGACGAATGTAATCTTCGTTGAAATCATCCAATCCATACTCACTATGGGGAATGTATTCTGGGATCGATCTGTCATCCTCATTATAAGGTTCTTCCACCACTTCATCAATGGTTTGGTCTTCAAGAATTATAGGGTTCACGGTCTGGTCAAATGACGGGTCTGTTGTTGGTATAGAACCCCAAACATTATTGCTTCCACCGGCGGATGGAAATTGTGCTGCCAATTGCTGTGAAAAGGTTTGGTAGATAGGCTGGACGGTAGGAACACCCACATGACCAGGTTCTGCACTAACTTTCTCAACAACACTAACATACACCTCTGGAACATGTTGATCATCGCACAACAACATTTCCACATCGCTATCATCTTTAATCTTCGGTCGGGCAGGCCTAAGCCTAACACCGGTATCAACCAGAGTTCTTAAGTCAATGGTAAACCTTCTTAAATCAACATTCGCAACGCCTTGTACCACCCTCAACAACTCATCATACGTCAAATTCTTATGAACTTTGAGAAACTCTGTTTCACCACCCTCGTAAAAGTTCCCCACCCATTTGCCACCATAAGTGATTACCAATTTCGTTGGGTCATTTCCTGCATTTCATCCAATAAAAATCTCACATTTAGAATTCAATTTATTAAATTTACCACTCACATTAAACACAACAGGGGCAAACCAATTAAACAAACCAAGGAAAAATAATTAAACACACCAGGGCTAAACAATTAAACACACCATGGCATACCAACTAAACACACCAGGGCAAAATAATTAAACACACCAGGCAAAAAATAATTAAACACACCAGGCAAAATAATTAAACACACCAGGTAAAAAACAATTAAACACACCAGACAAAATAATTAAACACACCAGGCAAAAAGGAATTAAACACACCAGTCAAAAACGACTAAACACACCAGGAATAACGAATTAAACACACCAGGCATAAAGAAATTAAACACACCAGGCAAAAACAACTAAACACACCAGACAAAAAGTAATTAAACACACCAGGCAAATAACGACTAAACACACCAGGCAAATAACGACTAAACACACCAGGAAACACACTAGGCCAAAAAAAATAAACACATCGGGCAATAAAAAATTCAACAGAGCTCTGCAACCAATCTTCTTCAACCTAAAATCATGGAACAAATTAAATTAGGGTTTCAAATACATACCACCGAAACAAGGACCTGGATCATCTCGATTCGTCATCAAATACGAAGCCAAATCCGTGAAATACGACGCCAAATCCGTGAAATACGACGCCCAAATCCGTGACAAACGACGCCGATTCGGCAAAAAACGAAGCCAAACAGAGAATGAACACAGAAAATTGAAGAGAGAGAGAGAGAAAGAGAGAGAACGAAGACAGGAAATGGTGGAGTCGTGGAGATTGAAGGGAGAATAAAAGTAACAAAAAAAACTGTGGAGTCGTGGACTCGTGGTTCTCACAAAAGGAGAGAGCAGAGGTAGTGGTGCGGAGTCGTTTTTCTCAAATACAGAGGACAAAGAAGACTGTATTCACAGAAAAAAAAAACAAAAAAAATTTAATGTAAAATGGAAAAATGAGGGGCAATTTTGGATGTTTAGTGGATTGTTTGACAAAAACAATCAAAACGCTAATTCCGGCTAAAAACAATAAACCTACTTAAGTTTTGGCTAGTTTCCATTTTCACCCATTTTTTAACAAATTATATTATAATTTAATCGAAATTATACTTGCTTTCTATTTTTTTCCAATGGAGCCTTGAGTATAGGCCTGATCCCGGGTTTGGCTTTACAATATTAGGCTGTCCAAGTATTACGCCAAGAAAATTCAATTAAATTTAAAACCGCATTTGCCCATACAAATTACTATACAAGTTCATCTTTCGAGCAAGAAAAAATAAAATAAAATAAAAAAATTAACAACCATGATTAACATCAAGAAGATGGTTGATCTGTACATCCCGGCTATTCCGGTACGGTGTTCGGATTTCTGGACTTGAACATCGCCTCCTGTATGGGCGTCAATTTTAATGTTGTAAGGTTCTTATACAACAAAATTCCTCATATCTTCTAAACACCATGATCAGTGTTCAACATTGTTGAGGACAATAATAATCCATCTCTGAGATATTAAATAAGACCTGGCTGGTATCATCTGGAGGGATTCCGAGAGGATGTTACAGGTTGCCCTCGACTTTTGTCCGTGTTGTAGGACACATAACCTTCAGATCTTCCTCTGTCCAAATGTTGGGGTCGTTCGCCTTCTGTTTTTCTGCCTTCATCCACATTAGAATGGCTGTGTGATTTCCTGAACTTTTCCGAGCTTTGTAGAGCTTGTTGGTCCTCAGTTCCTACCCCTCTCTCCAGGTTTTGTTGCGATTGGCTACCATCTGAATGTGAAACGGATTGAACATCTGATCCTTTATCTTGGGATCGGACAGCTTGACCTGAACCTCTGCTTTTATCCATATTTTGGAGTTCACTTGCTATTTGACTGCGCCGTTCCTTCAGAAAGTTGAGCCGGTTTGTCAACTTTGTCAGTGCGGAAGAAGTGGAGTTGCCCCCCTGTGGTGTACACAAAAGATGAAGTGTAAAACTATTTCATATAAAATAAAATGAGGCTACGATACAAGACCACTTTGGCCATTTGTTGATCATATAAGCAATTAATTCTATTAATTTGTGTAGGAATTGAACAATTATAGGCAATAAAAGAAAAGGATCATAGCCCTCTAAGCTAAACTGATATCATAATCAAATATATCAAACCTACCTCTCCCCTCGAGCCAGATTTCTTGGAGTTGGTTGAAACAGTAGACTTCGAGTTGCTATTATTTACTGAATCCCGCTTCTTCTCATTTTCACTTTCTGTTGCACCATCCTGATTAGTATTCTGCTGTACCAAAACCATGAGGTTAGTTCAATCAATACTATCATATAAAAATTCGACAATGGCTTGAACTGTAATATTGTTAAAGACTTTTGATGTCTCCAGTTAGAGGTTGCATTACAAATGGAACAGTCCTAACATTAATCTACCCAAAGAAATTAAGACAATTTCAAAAACAGATTTGATGTAATTAACAAATAAAAGCTTGTTTTTAAGTAAATTATTCTGTTCCACTAGGATAAATTTGATTTACTGCTCGCTTACCCTAACAGAAGGTACAGGTAGACGCTATTTTCTTTAATTTACATTAAATATACAACAAAGTTGTGTGAAGACAACTCACTATATGAAGTCTAAAACACATCTAGCAAATTTCCACTAACATTGGTTTATTTTTATAAAAAAGAGATTATTCTACAATGATATGTGTCAACTTCCAACATATTTACCTTGATCGTTGATTTTTCAAAACCGTGTGAAGTAGCAGCCACTTCACTATCTTTTTGTTTATCCTTCCTGCAGCACAAATAGGAGAAATTAAAACTCAATAGATAGAACAAAATTAAAACAAAGGATAACAATCATGGTGCAAACGATTAACTAATAGATGGCCACCCTATAAATATTTATCTACTTGGAAGCCGATGGATTATGCACAAATGTTGAGAAAAAACATGTAAAGTGCGACTCTAATATGTACCCAAATTTAATTTAAGAAAAATTCTAAAACAAACACTCAAGAAGGATATGCAATAAAAGAAAATTAAGTAAACAAAGAGCTTACAATTTAGCAGATGCCTGTTGGAGCTGATTGCTTGAATCACCTACGGAACCATGGTTCTTCTGGAGCTGTTCATTAAGCTGCACTCCAAGATCATCAAGCTTCTGCTTCAAATTGGTAACTTCTGCCTCTGTCTGGGATATTTCTTTGAGCTCTACCTTCGTCTTTTAACAGATTGCATATCAAAAATTGATGCACGATCAAGAAAACCATATCAATTAAACATGAGGTAAACTAACCTCTTCATCAATCGTAGACGGAATATATAAGGAGGACCCCCGGGATGTGTTTAGTGCTGATTCCAAAGCTGTCCTCTTATCTCTCTCCTTTTGCAATTGTTCCTGTAGTCTAGCCACCTGTAAGTACAATTAACCATTGTTTCATTTGAGTCTTCCTCAAAGGTCAATAATCTATTGAAGAATTTCAAAACTACTAGCTAAAGTGCACTAAATTTCCTATTTAACATACAAAACTTCTATATAATATATATTTCATGCACAATTATATAAGATAGAAAAACATCAATAACATTTAGTTGATATGTAACTATTAATATTAGCTTCCATGCATCATAAACGTTACGGTGGTATTAATTTCCAGGAATTTTTTTCCTGCACTCATCAAGGTACTCACTGTTTATTACTAAACTAATATTCAAGCCACAACTTCATCAACTAAGGGGAAAAGGATAGATGCCACATTCCCAAAATAATCAAATGTCAACGAAGTTGTAGTGGAACTTGTCAAGGTTTCATCCCTGGCAAGAGCTTTTAGAGTGCAAAAGAAGAGAGATCATCATAACATACAATCTTGTAGAGAAGAGAGAGAGAGAGAGAAGAAGAAGAAATTTATATATAAAAAAAGAATGGGATAATAGGAATCATCATAGCTGATCTTCAAGTCCTCACTAAAATAATAAAATAATTCCATCCTCATTTATTATGAACCAAGGACTCCCTAGTGCCTTCATGTCAAGTTTCTCTTGAAAGAATTAATATACAACTGTCTCCAATTACTCTTCTACACCATATTTTATGACAGCTATTCGAAACAAAAATTGATATTGGTAGGGGAAGGACGCATAAGCAAATTTCTACCAATTATTATAAGTACTGATGGGCAAGCATCTTTACTTTTCTAGACCACATAGGCATCCCTGCATGAGTTGGGAGAATAAGAAAGAAATCATGAAAATGTTAATATTTCTAAATGAAACGTACATCTTTCTCAAGAGCTAGACGGTGCTCATTTAAGGCCTTCTTTCGTTTTTCCAAACTGGCTAGCAGAATCTCATTTCCTTTTACCTATAATATATTTTAAAAAAAGAGATGAGAAAATAAAATTATATATATATAAAGCAAATACATACAGGATGCCTAGGAAGAGACATCTAAAAGTTTCTACCTCGTCTGCAATTTTGTTTTCCAAGTCAAATTTAGTGGCCTCGAGATTCTCGATTTCAGCCCTAGAAATAGGTGAAAGATTAGATCAGAAAAATTAAAAATGTCACCATAAGTAACAAGTTCTGAACAAATTTTCAAAAGCATTTTTTTCATCTAGGAGAGACATTGTATTTGAAGAAATAATTACATCTGGCACTTGGTTAATCGCCAGTTTCTACGGTCAATCATCAAAATTCGCTCATATTCACACAACACAAACTCAAGAGCAAAACATCATGCCGCTAAAAGTTAAGTTCATCCTTAATATTCAAGGTTCAGAATCAATTTAAAAGTAACAATCAATACTTCACCTATAGTGATAATTTCAAGGTGAAGTATCATGTCTAGTGAGTGGTTTCACATCACACTAAACAAGATCAAAGGAGGCAAGGAGCACAATAATATAAATAGGCATATATATATACATTAGAAAATTGCTTTCATGAAAGATGGATGCATCACTTACTCCTCTTCAATGGGATAATCAATGGATTCCATGGAAAGGTTCTTCTTTGCCTGGGCTCATATGAAAAAAAAAAAAAACTACATTAGAAATGCTACAAGATGCACACACAAGATGAGAAATTAAAAGTAAAAAACTGTGAAAATTTTAACGGCCCTTCTGCAAGAGATATAATTAACATTATTGGAAAAAATGAATAATGATTGGTAGCCCAAAAGCAGAAAGCCAAATCATGAATTCAGAAAACTTTTACTCACAGCAGTTCGTCCCCAAATTGTGGGACGCCTACGTGCTGCAGGTCTATTTGCTATGGTTGTAGATTTCTGCTTGCAGACTACACTATTACTCTGTGATTTACTCTCTGAACTTGTTTCTGTAGACACATCTTGTAGCAGTTCAGTAGATTCATTAGCCTGTGCTGCCTGCTTATTTTCACTCTTCTTCGTAGTACTTTTGCTCCTCAGTACTTCATTATGTTGAGGCAGGGAATTTTTAAGTGAACTTGATGACAACTTCGGACTGACTCTGGATTCATCACCTTTTTCAGTAGAGTTGGATCCTGAGTTAAAATTCTGCATCATTCAGGAAGAACAAACTTTATATTAGAAAGAAATGACAATTCAAATGGATGAAGAAAACAATCTAGCACACATGGACCACATTATTTGCCAATGCATACATATATAAAGATAAAGTGGTGTTCTAAGAATTCACAACAGTGGATGATAAAATCTGAAGCAGTAACCACACAAAAGATTGAAGTTTCACATTATTTAAGTGAAGGAAAGTAAGGCCTCTGCTGTACAAGAGGAGAGAGTTCAAATCCTGAAGACCTATTCTATTAATGGATTTGCAATTACAAACCCAAAAAAAAAAAAAAAAAAAAGGCCTATGTTCATGACAATTCCATTTGTAAATTAAATTCAGATTTACACGTGAGGGATTTGTTAGACTTTTCATTTTTTTGGAAATGTTACCATAAAATCAGGGTTTAGGGGGGAGGAATACAACTTGAATCCACAATCTCAAGGTGTAGGTGTGAGGGGCATACCACTAGGCCAACCTCATCTCGTCGAAGGTATGTGTTAGACTTAAATAATTGTTTTACCTATCAGTTTATACTTTAGCTAAAGGTTCAAGAAACATGGGAGGAAAAAAATATTCATCTATCACTTAATGAGTACAGATTTTACTTGGACAATATAATTACTCAAGTTTCAGGTATGATTTTTGTAAAAAAAATAAAAAATTAGAGACATTGAAAAATTCAATAAAATATAACCTTAACTCCCAATGTGATGTTGCAAAGAGGGAAAAAAAACTCCAGCTACTAGATGATATAGATGTAGAAACAAATAATAACCAAACATTAAGAAACAACCTAGGAAATGAGGATCAAAGAAAAATCTGGTATCATGTATATTGATGGCTTAATTATCCTTGGACTTTTACTACCATCATATCATAAGTATGAATGCTCATGCTAGAAAGAATAGTATCTTGCCTTATCGTCATCCAGACCATTGAGTATGGAGTCACCACCCTCACTGCGTGATCTAATTGATGCATTTTCAAGATCATCATCTGTATATTCATCAGACTCACGTGACAAAGCATCGGACTCATGGGACACAGCATCAGACTCATGTGATGCATCATCCTGTTCATCATCTTCATAGGACTCATCATCATCATCGGTAGCTTCCTCACTTCCACTTCCACTCTCTTCTGAGTCCGAGTACAATTCAGGGGACCCAGTACCTTCCTGTAACTAGAATACTAATTAATGGAGCTCAAATGACAAAGTAAAAACTAATTCGAAATGAGAAATCATAATAATATTATGGAATAAGAATTGATACTGTTTGATCTTAACATTTTAAAACTATATTATTATTTAACTGAATATACATTCAGTCACAGCTATGGTGGCTTTAAATACTGTAATTTCCCATACAACAGTATCAATAAGTTTCATTCAAGTTGTACTTTAATTTTTCCGGTTGCAACAATATCTTGTATTTTTTGTTCCATTCTTATGAGATCACATAAACACAAACTCACAAAGTAGAAATGTATTACTAGTATCAACATTTAAGGTTCTGTAAATAGAATAGAAGTGGCATCTTAATCAGTGAAGAGACTCCAAAATTAGTAATGAGTTATGGGATTCAAATATAGAAGAAAAGCGAAGTTGATTTAAAACTTCATGCACAGTTAACGACATCACCAGAGAACATACCAAAGATTAGGAACATCAAAGACTCCCAGATTACAATGACCATTCAGTGGTATAACAATTACAAGTTTGATAGAGATAACTCTCTGATTACGAAAGAAAAGCCCTATAGCTCAAACATGTAAGTGTACATGTCCTAAGTCATACTAAAAGCAACTGTTAAAAGTGTTAAACCAAAAATAAATAATTAGAGCTTACCCCAAATATATTATCATACTCTTCCAATAATGTTATGACAATGGCTTGAGCATGATTGGCTGCTGCAGCTGCTTGCAGAAGTTGAATAGAACCATCACCACCTACATCAAAATTAGTTTCAATCTCACATTCACCAGCTAGAAGGGGACGAAGAAGTAAGGGTGCCATGCAAGCTGCCACTGCCGAAGAACTCATTCGATTCTCAGATTTGCATGAAGCAACAATTTGCATCATCATAAGTATTCTGAACATAAAAGAAGAGATAAACAGATCAAAAACCGGTGAAATGCAACTAGATGCCACATCAAAGCATGAACAGAGAACAAAAGGAAAAAAAAAATTGACTAAATTATTTTGGAATAGGAAAGGGATTCCAGAAACAGCAAATTCCACAGATTTCCCTAATGACACTTCACTACTGGCGCTTTTGGTGTTCATTACAAACGTTCCCTACTGTTAATGTTATTCAATAAAAGTTACTTTTTGACACATGTTGACCAATAAAAAGTAAAATTTGCTGGGAAGATTACTGAATAGAATCAATTGACAATTTTGTGGTTAAAATGCTACACAATTACATAACAAAAATAAGAGGAACATACTTTCTTTATCTGCAACTTTACAATAGTGTTCTGCCAAATCTTAAATGCAGATGGAAATCTTTTTGACACAAAATGAACAGCAAAATCATGCCAAACTTTTCTAGATAACCTTCTGAACCTATACAATTTCTACAAACAAAACAAGCTATATTTTTGAAATACTTACATGAGCAGGCATAATTGGATCATTGTCTAACTATTTGAAATTAGAAATAGTTAGAACGACATCTTTCGACCATTTATGTTCAAAGCTATAACTTATATAAATGCTATGTTGACAGAGAAGAAGAGGGTCAAGAAGTACAAAGGCTCTATAGCGACAATAGGATCTCTTTACTGACACAGACAAAAAGATATTGATTCTTATATGCAAAGACAGTTCAAGCAATGCATTCCAATGCCCAACATTGCTGTGTTTCATACAAGAAGACTCAGCATCATCTTTCAAATGGCTTCAAGAAATCTGTAGTGCACAATGCTAGAAGGCTTGAATTCTTGATAACGCACAACATAAATTACCGTACAGAGGCCACCCATGATATGTCCACAGAGAAGACGAAAGAGAGTGCGAAGGAAACTACCTAACTTGGTGGTTTTGTGGAAAACAAGCTTGCTAAGTTGCACAGCCACGAGGGTGCTAGTATAACTTGAAAAACACAACAAAATATTGTGATGGAAACTGAAGGGCAAGAAAGTGGAAAAGGTAATTTTATCAACATCAGTCTGTTTCTTGGTTTGGTAGAGAAACTGAACATATGATAGATTGAGAAGGAAAATATATTGAGGCTCTTTACACAAATTCCTAAATTTTGAGTTTTATTTTACATTAATAACCTTAATCATTTAAATTTAATGGAAATTCATTAGCAGCAAGAGAGAATATCTTGCAAATTCCAAAAGAAATAGTAACAGGGTGTAACTAAGGCTAACCTGAATGGAGGTCAAGAAATTAACCCTTCAAAAAAAGATTAATCACTGTTTTTACTAATTAATTAATGAAAAGCACAAGCACCTAGCTGATAACAAGTAGGAAGTCGAAGGATAATATTACTTTTTGGAAAAAGATTTCATAAAGACATTAATTTAGTTTTCTTTGAAAAAAAAAATTCCTTGATAGAATAGATGAGATACAAAAAAGTAACGCTGACAAGATGACCACCAGAATTATAAAATTAAAAAGAAAAAACAATAAGAGAGCAGTGTTCCCCAGCTCCACCCCGACTTGAAATCAAAACAGCGGAAATAAAATAAAAGCATAGAAGTTGATATATTAACTACCTCTGCAGCAAGCGTCGATTTGGCTCAGGAAATGTTTCGCATATTGCAGTACGCATAGCATTGACTCTACCACCACGATCAGTTCCTAATCATTGCAAAACAATTTCTAAAAACTCCAAATATTGTTACAAAACAAAGAACTGAATAATACAAGTAATACTACTATGTCTACAAAGAAGTCTAATAATTTATTTCAGTGAGAAATTAGCCTTCCATTACTGCTTATCTAGTAAAAGTAATGTAAAGTAATAACTTTGGCTACCCCAATGCAACCCAATTCTCAGACTTTTATCTAAGACATACTTTCTTTAGGAACTTAAAAGCCTTAAAAATCTATTTGTACTGGTGCATAACCAGAACATAATTGATGTACATATATTGATAAATGGAGAAATATTAAAAAATTCTGGGTCTCCATAACTAAATTATAGTAATATAAAATCCCCAGCACCCTATACCAAGGCAAGTGGCTTGTACAAACTCAGTTGCATAACCTCCAGTTTGTGGAACACTAAGGTTTGTAGGGTCTACAGTAGTTTGTTCATGCTAAAATCAAGTACATTTTTATCCTGCTGCACAGCCATACGTACTGGGAAAATTTTAGAATTTGGAAACATCGAGAATAGGTGCCACATAGTCCGAACTAAAACCTCCCCACTTATCCAAGACCCCAATTTAATAATTTGGCTAATTTTGAATGCCTGTATCTTATATTTAAGCTCATTTAAATGCAATCATAGATTTGAACAATTGTTTTTTTTCCTACTGTTGTAGATAATTTAATAAACTCATCAGCAAAAATAAACCGTGAGAAGAATATGTTAGTGGTATACAAACAAAATATATGCTGTTAAGTCATGGAGGACTTTTAAATTTACATTGTTTAATAAGTTCAGACAATTAAGACTTTGAAACCTGAATCTAAAGTTCTATTTGTATTAACTTAATCTTGACTCTGTGAATTTGCAGCGGTAAACAAAATTCATTTGATGAACCAAACCATGCAGTTTGATCACTTTGATGTCTGCATTTTTTTGTGAACAAAGGCTCTGTATGTACTATTATAGTAGAATGCATAATGTAACTAACTAAAAAGCACAAAGAAAACAGACAAAGATAGTGAAAGTAAACACCAAAAGCAGACTTACGACATGCTTCTAGCAGGGCATTGCAGCAAGATGCGGGTACAGGAGAGGAGGGCAGCTCCCGGATGACATACTGGACAATTGCATGAAAGACAATAAATAATAACGTATTGTGTGCTGTAAGCAACACAAGGGAATCAATATATTGTTGTGACTACAAGGAAGTACCTTAACACAATCAGCAACAACATGTGCATCCTCCCCCGGAGAAAATTCAGTTTTTCCTGAATTAGAAAAAAATGACTCAGAAACTCTTTAGATTACAGAGGAAGGACTATGAGCAGAAAACATTTCTAATGTGGAACCACCATGCAACTTTGACTTCTTTGTTTACAGTACTACACAATAAATCTATAATCCCTATAAAATTTAGTATTTGTATTCACAAAATACATAATGAAAAATTCAAAGACCAATACATCGGAACATAAAAATATGAAACATAGACAGAAGGACCCAACTGGAAGCAATGTTATTTAATGACAAAAAAAAATTGACTAGTTGAGGAACACAATCTGAACAAACCCTGCTCGAATTCCCGAATTCTGTGTTCAACATCATCAACATCTGCAGCTTGTCTTAAGATCCCTTCTACTTTGACTCCTGTTATGTTACTTTCAAATGGTCAGAAATATATCTGATGAAAGTAAACAATCACTATAATGAAAATATCAGAGAAATATCAATGGTGGACTTGTTCCTCCATAAACAAATTTAATAGCAAGAAAAAGTAACCCAATTCGGAAGTTGGAAAGATGGTGACATTCTCCTAAAAGAGTTCCATATAAAATATATATAAACATTCATGTTGTTGATCGATTGGTCATGCCCAAATGCAAACATTCGGCAGAGCAACAGTAACCAGGACATTCCAACATTCAGAATAATCTACTCCACCATAACTCACCGATGAACCTCCGGTGATCTTTTAGGAAACATTTTCCTAAGGGATTTCTTTCAAAAAGAAAAATTATGTAAAAAAAAATACTCACCGTGATCTTCTATGTACCTAAGGGCTTTTTCCAAAAACGATGGAGCTCCATCAACATCTTCCAAAGCGAGTAAAATTGGTCTACCAATGACTGGAAACTTCACAGCATTGACTACAAAAGAAACACAGAGAAAATTTAAATATCTGAAGGACGGGAAGAACTACAGCAAGCAATTCAAATTCAAAGTATTGCAAAGATAGACATTTCATTGAACAAATCATATCCCAAATTCTAGTGTTAAAAAGATAGAACTTTGATAGAAATAAATCAGCCATGAGCCATGACTAAAAACAAACATCAGAACGGCATAAAGAATATTAAAATAAAAAATTAAACATGTAGAAGAATTATGTTATTTTACTCATAAACATGGTAGAGCCAATCTGCTGTAGATTGATCTTTGAAAAACAGCCAGGAGTTCTTCCTATCAACAAAAGAATAACAACCAGGAGTTCTAAAGTAATTATCAAGAAGATTCAATTTCACTAGATTTCTCATGTTTCCACCAGATAAATCATAAAATTATGAACATATCCAAGAAATGTACTCTCTTCGTGTTTAAAACTAAGCTACAGACATGGCAGATAAAGTGTAAATAATCAGTAGAAAACAAAGCTGCAAAATGAAACAGTAAAAATAAAAAATAAAGAGCATACGCTGTTCTGAAGAACTGTCAGCTGCCTCAGTTTGATCATTCTTTAAGACGCCATTTTGCCCCATCACAGAAGCAGAACTAGGTGCTTGTGACAAAGCAGTCTCCAGTGCAGTTTTCCACTCATATAAATCCTCTAAAGTTTCAGCCTGTAGCACCAAAAATAAAACCATATTACATTTGCAGGTGAAAATTGAAAACCAAGATCAAAGAAACTCTCATGTTCCCACTTTTTCCCTAAAGAGGTTTAATCTTGTCAATTTTGCCAATTTCTTGGTTTTTATCTTCTACAGTAAAGCATCAGGGTTCACTAAGTCATCACAAGAATGCCCAAATACAATCCGTGCTTATAAAACTTCATTTCTTTGTTTTTAAACCACAAGCCTTGTTGATGGAGATGGCATCATAAATTTGCAATGCCAATGCAACTTTCATCAATGCCAATGCTCTGAAAACACACTGCAGAGCAAAGGGCACATAGGAAATACAGTAGAACAGAATATTTTTTTCAAACAATGCAGCCAAATGTAACATCAGGGATACAAAAAAGAAAAAAGGAAAAAAAGGGTTGGAAGCACCTTAAGTGTGAAGGCTCGTCCGTCACGACCATCGGAAAAGAGCACGGTCAAAAGTTTTTTATCTGCTTTGACAACCACACTAGAAATTGTCCAAAGGAATTATTACACGGTCAGTAAACCGCTCTAACTTTCCTCAGAGTCACAACTGGAAGAAGAAATTGAATTAAAATATAACATCAAATTTCAAAAAGCAAGCCAACCTGCCTGAATTGTTGAGGTCAATACCACCAAGGGTCAAATTCACTTCACCTCCCTTTAGAGGAATAGCACTCTGAAAAATAAAACGATAGAACTTTTCAAAACCTTACTAATGCAACAGGCTTGGAGAGAAAGAAGGCAAGGGGGGCAGGAAGAAGATGGCCTAAATACAAAAATAAACATGACAATGTATAAATTGTCGTATTAGTCCATATAAATTCTGCCACTTTTCCAAACCTCTAAACACATGAATTTTTTATCAATAGTAACTTTAAGACCTCCCTTCAAAGCATAAAAGTCAGGCTAAATAACTCGAATCATGTTAGTCAACATAAACTTTGCTATGTTGTCGTGACCAGAAACACCTTAGAAAGACATCCCATGAAGCAGCCATTTTTCATCACAAACCATCAAAAATAAATTTAAACTAATCATGAATAAGGAGGATTGGATTAATGATTAATTTTCCTGAGATATCAAACTTAAATCATCACGTTCATATCGAAAGTCATTGTAGTTGCTTTAAAATAAGTGTATAAAAATTAACTACACAACATTATTCTTTATATTAAATTAAAACTATACGATATTGCCATCTCTCTCCATAATGATGCTTTTGGTCATTACCTTGCTTACACTCTTTCCTGATTATATCAACAATTAAGACGAACATGCATGAAGATTTAGACAACTATTTACCGGAATGCAAGTACTTACTGGATCACTTCTAAAGAAAACAAGTGAAGTTTGTGTTAAAATAAACCATCTCTTCTTCCAGGATGTCCATCCAATTCCTATAAAAGAAAAACGGTTTAAGATAATGGAATGTTAAATCAAACCCTAGAACAGTTAGAATCCATGTCAGATCGTAAGGTAACAATATTACCTTCCCTAAAAACAAGATTCCCTCTTAATGACTTAATGTAATAATTATCGGTAGGACTATTGGTTATATAAAGGAAAAAAAGTTATTAGTACCATAAAAACAGTCAAAAACCTCTTTCATCACTCAACAAGCTATTTGGGTTTTTGGCAAAACACGTGTTTATCGGACAGAAGTCTTCTAGTTCCAGAAAAAAAAAATACCATATATAATTGTCATAAGTTAAATAGATTCATCACAATACTTGTGTGTTTGTATTTTTCCTATTTCTGATTCAGTCTATGTAAAATTGCATAACAAAAAAAAAAAAGTTAAATACACACCTTTGGACGATAAAAATAGTGGTCCGCTCTTGAAAACCTGCCAGAAAATTTGTCTTCAGATTGGAATACACAGCTTTAACAGCATTTTGTAAACTAATAGCTCAAGAAACAAGAAATTAAAGAAAAAATTTACAATAGACTCCATCAATGCTACGTATTCAGCATCTCACATTTCAGTTCATCCATTAGTGCACTGCTAATGTTAGTACCATGCAATGTAATAATTAATGAACGTAAAATAAAGCCAAATTCTGTGATAGATGACGATGAACAATGATTAAAGGAAACTAATGACAATAACAGTGACACTAATCTTTTACTAAATTTGTAAATTACTGCTATCCTGTTATATAAATCAAAATGGATTAAAAAAAAAAACAGAAACAAAACGATGAGAACGAAAAATGATTACCACATTGCCAACACGAGAAGGGCGTTGATCAAGCGAACCACCAGGAGGTGGGGCAGGCTGTGGGCCAGGTGGAGGTTGTTCCTGTGGAGGAGGAGGTTGGGGTCCAGGTGGATGAGGAGCGTTAGCGCCTCCATCTCCAAAAAAAACCTATACACAACAATCAACAAGTAAATTACAACAATGTACACTCAAAACACAAAAATTCAAATTCTACAATACAATCACTCAATCAATTATTCTACCGGACACGAATCGGCGTTCTTGGTCGTCGTCATATTCTGATCCCAAGATCAACAGCGTCTGCAAAAATAAAACAAACAAATCAACAATGTGCCGAAAATCAAACACGAAAACGAACAATTTTTGAAAGTTTAACGTGCATTAGAAGCATACCTGGAATGTAAATGAAACAAACGAAAAACGAGAAAATAAAAAATAAAAATAAAAAATAAAAGAAAAGGAGGAGAAAATTGCTTTTGGTTTGAGAGGAGGAAGCGTAAAGGGTTAAACAGAGAGTGTTTTTGTTTTTGTTTTTGTGTATTTTTTTTAATTTTTTGCTTTACTTTTTTTTTTCGCAGAAATGTTTTGCACAACGGAAACCCGCTGGTCAAGCGAAAGAGACCCAAATAGAACGGGGCCTGGCCTTGTATTGTGGTGCAAATGTACACGTCAACACCGCTATTTATGTCCTCCGCCTAAATACCTGACGATGGAGGGAAAACTTGGATTGTTGGGCTTTTCTGGTAATTTCTGTTTGTATCACTCTCCACTTTCCCACTCTCTCTCTCTCTCAACACGTGCCTCGCATCCTATGTGAATATCTCTATCTCACTTTCCATGTGGGACCCGATTCAGAATTTTATGATGCAACATCACCTTAATTTCTGCTTCTACTTCTTTTAAAAAGATTCTAATACTAATTAAATACTCTAAAGTTGAATCAACCGTTGCTATATTACGTCGAGATCAGGTTGACCAGTGATATGTCCATAACCTCATGGAAGGTTAGGTTATGGACCGAGTCTTTTTTTCAAATCTCAAATTATTGTAATGTTTCCAATTCCAGTCTATTATAGTATTGTGTTTGTAATTTATTTTTTACTCGACCTAAATTTGATTAGTTAAGCCTATTATATCACAAGTTAAAACTTAAATGTGAGTCATTAAATTAATGAGTTACCTGTTAAGACTTACAATGCAATTAACTCATTAATTTATTAATTTATCAATTAATCTATTTGAATTGTTAAATAAATAACTTTAACTTAATTACACTGTTTGAATTCAATAAACTCATTCAACAAATAAAGTAATCTAAAATATATTCTCTATCCAAAATAAATTTAAAACAATAATCTCATTGATAACACAATTTTTCCAAAAAAAAAAAAAAAATTCTACATTAAAAATAACAACAATCTGTCAAATATGTTAACCGGTTAAAAGGGACTCAACTCAAACACGATTAATTTATTTAATAGATATATTGTATTGATTCGATAGTAACCCAAACAACCCAATAACACTCAACCCTAAACTCGTTAATTTCGTGGTGTCGTTGTGAACAATTATCACCCCTAGTCATGGGGCCTACTTATATCAATGTGTTGTGTAGCGTATGACATTATTTTAGCAGTCGAATAAGGTGATGCATTTAATATAGTAATTTTCTCCTCTTATAGAAATTGGAATGCAATTAAAGTTATCGAAATCGGTAGATACAGTTCAATTTAAAAGTGGGGTTCGTTTGAGTAGCTTATGATTTTCATTTTTCCCGACAGCGGAACAAACGGTCACCAACTTTATATCATAAGAATAATTGATGTAGCCATGCTGCCACCTAAAATATTAAAAGGAGCTGCATCACAACAGGAGATATAAAATATGTGGTGATCGAAATATTTCATGTCAAAAAATTAATGTAATCAATGAGAAGATATATAAAAAGCCAAAACGACATCATTCAGAAAATGTCCCCTTTGTTTCTCTTCGCATAATTGCCTTAACTAACGGTAGATATATATGTTTGATGTTTCAAGTTTCAGTTTCGATCGTTGACTACAAGACTTTTGTAATTGAGTGTCCAGACTCCGGTCTTTTCACATTAGCGTTAAGTCTATTGGAAACTAAACTGGACTCAAGTGCGGACCAATAACATAATGACAATCAAAAACTAGACGGGTTTAAGTTTTGTCGGGATTAGTATAGATCAAACACTATATCAATTAGTATTTCTTGGGTTATTTATATAACGAGAAGAAAACTTTTCATACTTTTACGAAGAATGTGAGACTTGAGCTCCCTCGTCGAGACAAAAGAGAGAGATAGTATGCCAACTATTAATGTTAACATTTTTATTTTTATTTTCATACTTTTATGTGTTTATGAGAAGATTAAATAGTGAACATGATATTCAACTCTTAACATGAGTTTATGGTAACAAGACCTATATTCAACTCTTAACGTGAGTTTCCGGTAACAAGACCCATTCATGAAACAAAATAGACGGGGATGACCGGCCATTTTTTCATACCCATTTTTGTGAAACAATATATTCGATTTGGCAAATTAGGACCACAACAATGTTGCACATGTTGTTGATGGGTCAAAGAATTTAAGCCTCGTGCTGTCTTTATATACTTTATTGCGTTAGGTGTACCCCATTGTGAATAGTTAGCTAACACGACAAGCTTGTATTATAGCATCGGGACATGAAATGAGTCACGTGAGAGCTCTTCTTCATACAAATATATGTACATATAATTAATGTTTTTTTTTTTTTTTATAAAAAAAAATAAAAAAATAAACCCACTCAAAAGTCAAAATTGTTTTGTACACATGACATTTTGTTCACCAAGTTTAGGCCCAAGTTTTAATCCCAGCCCAGCCCAGCCCTAATCTATGTCTGCAAGATTAGCATTCAGCAAATACTCCTAACTTTTTTAAAAATTACATATGAAAGTGCACCTCCCTTTTATTCCTTTTTAAGTTTTTTTTTCTTACCTTTAGTTTTTATTGTTATTACTATTCTTTAAGACTAAAGGCTGTGTTTGATTTTTCGTCTAAAGACTAAAAACTAAATAATATGTTTGTTTTTTATTTTATTTTATTGAAAACTGAATATAAGTGATAAATTGTTTATTTTTTTATGTTACAAATATCTAAAAATTAATACTTTTATATATATGCCCTTTCAACTATTATTTGTTATATATTTACATTTTAATATAAAAGACAATTAAAAATAGTAATTTAATGATATAATAGAAAATTATAAAAATTTCTACCAATAAAATATAACCCCTTAAAATATTAAACAAAAAATTGACCAAGTTAATTGAAGTTTCTGGCAATAGCAGATGCAATCAAATCAAAAAATAAATAAAACCGACTGTTAATTTTCCTTAAGCATATAACATAAAACTAATCAAATTATGAGGAAAAAAAAAAAGAGTCCTTACCTGAATATGACTAGAAGTCGAAATCAGATTTAATACGATAAAAAATAAAAAATAAAAAATAAAAAATAAAAACATTGGATTCAAATAGAGATTTTGGAGTCTTGAAATAACAAGGTTTTATGACCGTTAAAGTTTTTTAAAAAGTGAGAAGAAAAACAAAATATTAATATAGTTAAGAGTTGTGAAAGAAGAGAAAACTAGAAATAGATAACATTTGTGAAGATAATTTTGGAATTAATGAATTAAAATATATTCCGGTGATTCTTGGTTAAGTGAAAAGTGAAAAAAGAAATCCACTTTTAAAAATCAATGACTTTTAAGAGCTAATTCAGTCATTTTATCACTTAAAAAATCAAAACAAAAAACTAAATGACACACGTTAATGTTCGGTGGAAAAATCAAATGTACCCTAACTTTCAATTTTTATGAAGAATTACGGATACAAGTTGAACATACCCTTGATGCACTATCATTTTTTTCCTCTCACTTTCTCTTTCTTTGAACTTTTCTCATTCTTGCCCACTTTCTTAACCAAGCTGTGTGAACTCATTTTTTATTTGGAAACACAATATCGAAGCGACAGTAAACAAAATTTGACCAATATTTACTCCATTGGTGATGCAACGAGATTTTTGATCCATAAATCTTGTGATTTGAAGTTCACATGTATTACTTTTTTTCCTAAAATATATACATAGTCTTTGTAATATAACACATTTCACGGGTTTTGATTATATTAATAGGAGAAGTGAGACTCAATAGATAACAATCTGTCTCCCTCCAGTTTACCGTATGTAATCAGGCTAGGTGTTATTACTTTTCTATCCTGTGTAATGTAAAGTGTATATATACTTTCATTATCAATGAATAATATAACTCTGTTATTCTCACAAATATTAAACCTATTATGGTATCAGAGCTTAGATCCTAATAAAACCCTAGCCGCTCAAATTTCTTCTCTTCTTCTTCTTCTTCTTCTTCACCGTTGCTATCTTTCTCAGCAATGACAACCTCTGCATCTACATCTTCTACTACAGCCTCTACGTCTTCTGCTCCTCAAGTGGTCCTCATGGGCACAAATAATTTTCAGCACTCAACCCAATCACTTATCGCCATTAACTCAACACAGACTCCAATCAAGCTATCCAAAGGTGGAAATTATGCCGCCTGGAGATCACAGTATGAAAATCTCCTCTTCGGTTATGGTCTTATGGGATACCTAGACGGTACCAAGCCTTGTCCTCCAGCAGTCATTCCCAGTCCTTCGTCAACCTCTGATAGTCCGATATCACAAGCATCTAATCCGAATCCTGATCATCATGTCTGGCTTCGTCAAGATCGTCTCATTCTCCATGCAATACAGGTATCATGCAATGGTGCTGCGCAATCTATTGTTACCCGTTCCTCCACTTCTGCTCAAGCTTGGGAAAAACTTGAATCCTCATATGCTAACCGTTCGAACACCCGCAAATTAGGCCTTCTTGATTCTCTCACTAATGTCAGTATTTCAGACAAATCTGTTTCCGATTACATGCAAGGTATCAAAAGTATACTCGACAACCTAGATTTAATTGGTCATAATGTGGATGATGGTGCTGCCGTGATACATACCCTGAATGGTTTGGGTCCGAACTACCTCCCACTTGCTTCCGCTATTCGAGCTCGAGACTCTCCTATCTCTTTTGAGGAATTATATGACAAATTACTTGACTATGAATCTTTTCTCAAGCGTGAGGACGTCAAAAAGGGTGGACCACAGATAACAGCACAGTTTAATCAGAGGACATCGAACCGCCGGGGTCGTGGTTACCAAGGCCATTCATCCTCCATGGGACATACCCAGCAGTACGGTCAGCATCACCAGTTCAATAACCATCAACAGTTCGCTCATCATGGCACACAGCAGCAACCTTTTGGTACGGTGCCGAGTGGTGGCCGTGGGTTCTCTGGCCACGGTTCCTCATTCCGCCCAAGTCACTTCTCTCAACAGTGGCGTCAACCCACTCCCAACAGCCAATCCCGTCCTATCTGTCAGCTTTGTGACAAAATTGGCCACACTGCCCGGGTCTGTCGCTCGCGTCCTTCTTCTACGTCTCAACCTTGGCCCCAGGCGAATCACATGCACTCGGGTCAGTCAGATAGTCAGAATAATTGGATCCTTGATACAGGTGCTTCCCATCATATGACATCGGATCTTCAGAACCTCTCTCTTCACTCAGAATATGGTGGTACAGATGATATCATGGTTGGGGACGGTAAAACTATTCCTATCACTCATACTGGTTCCACATCTTTAACTGCTCCCACTAAATCTTTTCGTCTTCAGCATGTCTTGTGTTCTCCTAACATCTCACAAAACTTAGTGTCAGTGTCTAAATTTTGCTCTCACAATAATACTTCTATTGAATTTTTTCCTACCTGTTTTGTTGTGAAGGATCTGACCACGGGAGCATCCTTGGTCCGCGGCCAGAATAAAGGGAATCTTTATGTTTGGCCCAAGTCGAATTTTCCATGTCACTCCAGCGTTCACCAAAACTTTGCGTCGTCCCAGTCCATGGTCTCGTCTCAGTCGTGGCATTGTCGCCTTGGTCATCCGTCTACACTTGTGCTTCAGCAACTTCTTGGGTCTCACAATCTTCAAGTTTCCAAGTCTAGAAATTTCTTTTCTCATTGTTCTGCATGTCTTTGTAATAAGAGTCATAAACTACCGTTTGGGACGTCATCTTTGACGAGTAATAAACCATTTGAGATTTTATTTACTGATGTCTGGGGTCCTGCGCATGTACCGTCTTTTGACAGATATAAATATTATGTCATATTTGTGGATTATTTTTCGAAATACACTTGGCTATATCCACTTAAACAAAAATCTGAGGTCACCCAAGTCTTTAAACGGTTCAAACTTCTTGTTGAAAATTTTTTCAGTACCCGAATTAAAACAGTCTATTCGGATGGCAGTGGGGAGGCCCAAACTCTGGGTCTCGAACTGAAAAATTTAGGCATCCAGCACCTCAAATCTCCCCCTCACACACCTGAGCATGTCGGCACTGCTGAACGCAAGCACCGGCATGTCGTCGAAACAGCCCTTACCCTTCTTCATCATGCCTCTGTTCCATTGAAATTTTGGTCTCTAGCCTTCCAAACAGCTGTCTACCTCATAAATCGTATGCCCACCAAGGTTTTGTGTCATAAAAGTCCATTTTCCCTCTTATTCGGAAAGGAACCGAACTACAATAAACTTCGTGTATTTGGGTGTCTTTGCTACCCGTGGCTTCGTCCGTACACGTCCCATAAGCTGCAGCCCCGGTCTCGACCTTGTGTTTTTGTTGGTTATTCTACTGAGCATAATGCCTACCTGTGTCTGGATCCATCCATGAGTCGTGTATTTGTGTCTCGTCATGTCGTCTTCGTCGAAAACACATTCCCGTTCTCCTTGAATTCAGCTTGTCCGGCTTCTTCCTTGACTGCCACACCATGGCTTCAATCATCCCCCAGTACTGATTTTTCCACCGATGACACTGTGTTGGCTTCCATTCCAGCCCACATGTCCTCACATGACGGCCACCTGGCTGATTTTATTCCAGTCCACATACAGCTCCCTCAAATGTCTTCCTTGCCTTCACCTACCTCAAACCCGACCAACCAATCTTCCCCACCTGGTCCACTTCCTCTCACCGACACACATGCGGCTCATCATACTGCACAGCCCCCACCATACCAGTCCTTGCATGAGCCGTCCCACATTGAGTCAGTACCTTTATTGCGATCCTCTTCCGCTGATCCTCCTCCACCTCAAATTCAGACTCGTTCCAAGAGTAACATTTTTAAACCAAAGGCAATATTTGATCTCCACACTACAGTTCACGTCTCTCCCCAAATTGAACCGACTAATTTGTCTCAGGCTCGTAAACATTTGGAATGGCGACAGGCCATGAGTGCTGAATATGATGCGCTGATTAAAAATGGCACCTGGAAACTAGTTCCATCCAGCTCTCAACAGAATGTGGTTGGGTGCAAGTGGGTTTTTCGTATCAAACGTAATCCCGATGGCTCAGTGGCTAGATATAAGGCTCGCTTGGTGGCGAAAGGTTTTAACCAACGTCCTGGCATTGATTTCACAGAGACTTACAGTCCTGTTGTCAAAACTGTTACTGTTCATTTGATCCTAACATTTGCTGTCACTAACGGTTGGCCTTTGCGTCAACTTGATGTTAACAATGCTTTTTTACAGGGTTCTCTAGCTGATGACGTGTACATGGAACAGCCGACTGGTTTTGTAGATTCCTCTATGCCACACCATGTGTGCAAGCTTCAGAAAGCAATTTATGGGCTTCGTCAGGCACCTCGCGCTTGGTTCACTGAGTTGCGCACTTTCCTTCAGGCCGCTGGTTTCGTTAATTCTAAATGTGATGCTTCGCTCTTTATTCGACGTCAATCTGGTCAGTCATTGTATCTCTTGGTATATGTTGACGACATTATCGTCACTGGCTCCTCTCAATCCCAGGTTCGTGACTTTATCACTGCTTTGGCTCACCGTTTCTCCTTGAAGGATCTTGGTCGCCTGTCATTTTTTCTAGGTGTTGAGGCAACTAATTCTGCGGGTGGTTTGTTTCTCTCTCAACATAAGTACATTCGTGATCTCCTGACAAAAACAGACATGCTTGAGGCAAATGCTGTTTCCACTCCGTTATCTCTTACTGAGTCTCTCAGACTAGTTGACGGTAGTGCGCCTACGGATGCAACCAAATATCGTCAAGTTCTTGGCTCTCTTCAGTATCTCTCTCTGACTCGTCCGGATGTATCTTTCGCTGTCAATAAGCTCTCCCAATACATGCATCGTCCGACGACTCTTCACTGGAATGCAGTAAAAAGGCTACTTCGGTATCTCAAAGGGACGTTACATCATGGGTTACTTATTCGCAGTCATTCTTCTCCTCAGCTTCATGCCTTTGCTGATGCTGACTGGGCGGGTGATCCAGATGATCGACGGTCGACTACTGCGTTTGTTGTCTTTTATGGCTCCACTCCTATTAGCTGGAGCTCCAAGAAGCAGCATACTGTTGCGCGGTCCACAACTGAGGCAGAGTATCATGCTATTGCCTCCTCTGCTGCTGAGCTCAATTGGATTGGTCACCTTTTATCCGAACTTCAGATTCGTGTTTCCAGTCCTCCGGTCATATATTGTGACAATGTCGGTGCTACATATGTCTGTGCTAATCCTATTTTTCATAGTCGAATGAAACATGTGGCTATTGACTTTTTCTTCGTTCGGGATCAGGTTGCCCGTCAGCAGCTGCGTATTTCTCATGTTCACACAACTGATCAACTGGCAGATTCCTTAACCAAACCCCTCGCCCGTCGTCAATTCACAGATCATCGATCCAAGATAGGCATACTTGATGGTAGCTCTATCTTGCGGGGGCATAATAGGAGAAGTGAGACTCAATAGATAACAATCTGTCTCCCTCCAGTTTACCGTATGTAATCAGGCTAGGTGTTATTACTTTTCTATCCTGTGTAATGTAAAGTGTATATATACTTTCATTATCAATGAATAATATAACTCTGTTATTCTCACAAATATTAAACCTATTATATATATTATACTATTTCATGATTTATAAACATGTAAGCTTATATTTTTTTTTTCAATGTTCGTCTATAATATCACATAACAATTTACCATAATAGATTTTTTTTTTCGTTTGTAATACATGTTCGGCAATGCATGTTGAAAAATATTTCACAATATATGTTTAGTAGTTTTCTTTAATACATGTTCAATAATTTTCCGTGATACATGATTAGTAGTTTTTGATGATACATGTTCAATAATAATTATGGCAATGGCATTTGTGTACTTTCAACTTTCAACTTGATTGAAAATAATTAAAATTTAAAAAAATGGCTAGAATAAGTTAGTGAAAAATTTTGGGGCTTAATTTTGAATTTTCCCTTTTTTAACAATTGACTTTACATTGTAAAGGAATGAGAAATATCCTTTTAATTTCTTCAAAATAAAAGGGGAAACTTCCTCTGGGTCCTTGATTTTTTTTTTTTTTTGATTACATACAACTGCCGGGACCGGCGATATGAAGCTCTACAAGCGCAGCCCGGGTCCCTGATTTTTTTATTATAGTAAAAAAGTGATATATCATGAAAAGTTGGAGACTCAAATGAAAATCCTCAAATAAAAGTAAAATTATAAATGCAAATGTAAAATTTATATTATGAAAAGTTTGTAATATAGTGTTGCACATGGATTATTTCGATCTCTAACGATTCTAAACAACTTTATTAGTAAATATATCTCGTTATGGTAATAAATATTCAGACCGTATATATATTGCTACATCTCGTATTAACAGCATATATATTATTAGAATAATGCTACTTTACTTATTTTGTGTCTAAATCTGATGCTCAAATGATGTGGCATCACCGTAATCCATTCATTTTAATCATACAAATCTAATACAATTTAAATGAATGGATTATAAATTTATAATGATACCACATTATTTGAACACTAGATTTAGACACTAAATTTGGAAAAAAAAAAAAAAAGAATTATTGATATTATTATATCTTTAGTTGATTTTATTTTTACGGGTTTAGATCAATCCAAATTAAATTCCAAATCCAAAGAATAGCAGGTGGTATTTAATTTAATTTTAAATAAACTAAAAAAGATCATAATTTTCCCAATTATTTTACCTTAGACATCAGGTCATCATCACTAAACCTTATTAAATAAACATTAAAGTCGCAATCTTAATGAATTAATTTTTTTTTTAATTGATTAAACATTCGATCTTCAGATAAAATAAAAAATAAAAAAAATTGATTAGCTGTAAAAACTATAATTAATAAGGCTGATTATATATAATTTGCGTGTAATTGAGAAATTGAAAGCAGAATAATAATTGTAATAGACCTCAAAAACAGCATGTAGCTAAAAGCCTACGGCGGCTTTTAGCCCCCTAACTTTCTCTTTCCTCTACACACAAACAACAGAACACAGCTATCAAGCGAGCACACGTCAAAAATCCAGCAAACCAGATAGATTTCAATTTCCAACAACTGCGATTTTTGGACGAGAAATTTAATTTGGAGTTTGTTTGATATTTTTGTTCGTCTAGGGTTTCCGAGAAATTATAATCGATTTAACAATCAACCAAAATTTGAAAGAAAATTCTAGGGTTATAATGGAAATTGAGGTCTCAAATTCGAATCCGCTGTCGGTGAATGTGGGGAGTGAGAGAAAGGAAGAGGTGGAGAGGGTTCGCGTGAAGAAGAAGACTTTACAGGCCGTGCTCGACCAGTGTCAGAGAGCTCTTGAATTGCTCAGTAATGGAAGTATTGAAGACGATGACGAAGATGGTGCCGAGTCGGAGGAGGAGACGGGCCGTCAAGGATTATCGCCTCTGCGCGCCGATCGAGAAGCTGATGAGGTATCAAAACGATTCTTCTTTGGCGTGTGATTTGTTTTTTCAAGAATTTAGATTATGAAAATTTTCAATTCTGCTGGATGTCGACTTTAAAAGCTTAATTTTGTTAGACCGTTGTTTTGTGCGGAAGAATTATGTTAAATTCAGCTTCTCTTGCCTTTGGTAGCGGAGATATCTAAGAAACGTAGGGACAGTTGAAGTTTGGATCTTTCTATAGTTTGAGAATTTTTTTTTTTTTGGGTTTCAACTTAACATCTCGCTTGAATTGTTTGTATAGTTATTTTATGCTTGTCCTAGATGTATATAGTATGGGGATGGTGATGGCATGATGCTATTGTTTATGGTATATTGGTATATCTTGGATGCTTCACTTGCAAAAAAAAAAACGTTTTATCTAGCTAATCGAATTTCTAGAAACTTTTGTGGAATTACCATCAATTCTTCAACCTGAAAAGCTTGTTGAGCTCAAGTGGGTAGTTTTGTCATTATTGTGTGTCATTGGATGGTCGATAAGCTATGGATATGACAGTTGATGTCTTGGCATGAGAACATGATATGCTTTGGATGAGATTTGATGGATGCTGACTCATAATCTTGGATGTAGGATGTGGTTCGATTTTTAATTTTAAGTTTGACTGATGTTGAGGGGGTCTTTATTGTTATATATGGGGGAGATACAATATCATGGATTTGAATCATTCGATTAGAAAAACATATGATTGACTCTCAAAGACTTTCAAATTGGAACTTAGATTACATGTCTTCTGATCCATTTTCTCCTATTGCAGCTGTGTGATCTTCTTAAATCTAGAGTTGAATGCCCCGGCTTCCTTGAGAAGCTAGAGGGTGCACAGGTGTCAGTTCCTCAAACTAATGCCGGTATGCCTCCTAAGATTTTCCTGGCAGAATTTATTAGCATATATTAATTTTGATTTCTTGCTATTGCATTACATTCCAATTTGTTCCGAATATTGAAGTTCTGGCTTTTAGAAAACTTTATGCGTAGGTTTAAAAGTGATTATATTCTTCTCTTTGTAACTTAACTGCTAAAAGGAACACCTTTTTGCTAGCAGAAGAAGGTAATTCATGGGACATGGTCAGCGAAAATGATCTTTGGGAAGGTGAAAACGTCGATTCGGATGAAGAAGATTACGTTCTAGTCAGTGAAGAAGATATAGTAGATGGTATCGCATGCTTCATGGCCGCATATTTGTTGTCCCTTAAGAAGACCAAGGTGAGCAAAATCAGCTTGTGTTATTTTTTGAAGTTCCTAAAATCTAATAGATACTGTTATTGACTGGTTGCATATTGGTCTTTCATTTATATAATTTTAGTTTCTATCATAGTCATCACCTAATACTACTACCTACCTCATTTGAGTGTCATTTCCACAATTTGTTTAGAACATGATTATTTAGCAACAGATTGTGTGCATGCCCTATCAATTTTTGTCTTATTTGCTTATCAGTAAAAGCTTGATCAATCATCACCCTTCTTGAACTGCTTCCTAAATTGAAGTAATGCTCCAGTAAATGTTGGTTCTTTAAGCCTGCTTTCATCTATTTAAGTGCATGTGCACACTCAGAGTGCACCTTATTAGAGTTGCTATGCTTTTTCCTCTTACTTTTAGATAGTTTATCATCTAATCAACTATATATATAATTCACATACAGTTATCAGCAAATTCTAACGGATCAATCAAAGTATTTCTCACATTTTTTCCTTGAAAACCTTTTATTACATTCATAATTGAGCAAGAATGCTGCATAAGCCCATGGACGAGACACTTATTAAAACTGATAACATCTAGGTAATCAATCTAGTAATATATAAAAGTTGATGATAATCCACATTCCATAATTTGTATTATGTAATTGCTAATGGAGTAGTTATATATAATATTTTTTTGTCTTTTAGACTTTTCCACCACTAAGTATGGAACAAGATTGATCTGCCAACACTAAAAGCATCTGTTGGCCTTCCCAGTGCTGTGTCTATGTTCCTGTTTGTTTTGAAGTCTTCTATTGTTAAACCAACATGGCAACATGCGGTGCTTTTATTGTTTGCTTGAGTTAATTTACAAACATTCAATTTAAGGTATACATCCAACGCATGGTTTGGTGGAAAGCACATCTATGCACATGGATGATAAAGTTGTGTATGTGAAGCATCTATAATAATTTTCTGGTTGCTGTTTGTTTGCAGAATTTGACCCCTAATCAACTTCAGGAAGGTTAGTTTGCTTCGACCTTATCGGAAATTTCAAAACATAATTTTACTAATTAGCTTTTTATCTTCCTCCAAGCAAACGACGCACATATTAATTGGTACAAGTTATATTTTTAGCAATTTGGCTAGTTCTGACATTTAAATTGAAATATCATTTCAGCTCTAAGCAAAACCTTCTCTGTGAAGAAGAAAAAAGGAAAGCTTCGAAAAGCATGGGATGGAAGCAAAGTTCTATATAATGTAGCATCGTGGGGTGCAACTGCTGTTGGGTAGGCGCTGTCTTGCACGTATTATTTTGTTTACATGTTATAATTTTATTATTCAGCCTTTTACTACATTTTACTGATCTCTTATCATCTCCTCTTGCTTTTATGTTCCAAACAGGATATACCAAAACCCTGTGATTCTTAGGGTTGCCTCTCAAGCCTTCTGGACTTCGTGTCATGTTATATCAAAGCTTCTGTGATTAGTTCGCCCAGCTTGGAGAATAGTTGGTTGTTGTGTTGGGATTCCACTCTCTGTATTTATTCTTGTGCTGCCAAAGCAGTTTGGTGTTCAGCAAGTTGTGTAACTTTTTAATGCCATTCTTTAGGTGTTGTTACAGATCCATTGATTTCCATGTCGTAAATTGATCTTGTAAATATTTCATCATCAGGAAGCATTTCTGGGTGCAATTCAAGTTCATTGGTGGTAACTACTTGTAACTTCTTCAGTCCTTCAATCATGATATTTTATTCGGTTCTCATTGTGCAACTTTTAGATGTATCATTGGCTGTGTTATGTAGTTTCAATAGATATATCAGGACAAGTTAATGGATGCCAACTAAATAATTGTGTCAACCTTTGAATATTTAGTAATGTATGGGTGCGTACTTGCATACCATATCATAAATTCAAATCATATGACTTGATCAATTGTAATTTATGTGTAATTTGTTATTAATTAATGAAAAACTTGTAAATCTTAAATGTCATTTTTCTGCAATAAGTATTGTAGAATCAAAATAATATATTCGATTCAAACATTTTGTTAATAGTGCCTTTGGTCATTGTTAAAAAGATTCATCCAAATGTGGAATAAATTTTTGTATAAACCGTTATGATAAAGGAATTCCGACTCTTATAAACTCTAAAAAATTCCTAAGCGTGGCTTTGTTTTGTGAGAATGGGACTGTTACGGAGTTTTTATCTGGTAGACATATAACTGTGAGCATATTTATAGTATATTTTTTATTAGAAAAAACAATGCAATTGGGTCAAATAATGCTTACATGGCAAAAAGTGATGAGGTGGATAAGTGTGTTATAAGTATACTCACGGCTTTATGCCTATCAGAGAAAAACCGGTTAGTTACGAGTCTTTAGCATAGAATTTTGACAGTTTACCCAAAACTGTAAAAGCAAACATCACCGAAAAAATGGAATAGTAACAACAAAACCTGAGATGTTACAGCCTAACTTGTTAGAATAGATAATTTGTATATATTATCTTCTCCTGTATACATTATCTTTCCTTATTGTAAAGTATTATCTTATAGCTGGATTACCTATTTTGTAGCAACTAAATACCTGACTTGTAGGATGGTTGCACTTCTCTTCCTGTACAAATAGACGTTCTCTGTATCAATAATAAACTACTCTTGCAAATTCTATTTCTCTTTTATCTTTTCATGGTATCAAAGCTGGATTAAAATCCTGACTCAATCTTTGCTGCACTTTGAATTCCGGTGTAGTTTCTTTTCATTTTTTTTTTCCGCTACAATGTCCAACGATCAAACATCTCTAGACAAAACTCCTTCCGCATCTGGCACATCCGCCTCTGGCACATCCAAGCCAGAAATTTCGATCTTCTCTCCAGATTTATTGAAAACGGATCTTTCCAATTCTTTTTTTACTCATCATTCAGATCATCCAGGTTTGAACTTGGTTTCCAAACCGTTGAATGGAGACAACTATTCGGTATAGAAAAGGGCTATGACAATGGCTTTGAATTCGAAAAATAAGTTAGGTTTTGTCAATGGCAGAATCTCGGCACCTTCAGAAGAAACCGATCCTAATGGTTATGCAGCTTGGTCTCGATGTAATGATATGGTCCATTCTTGGATCATCAACGCTCTCAATCCAGAAATTTCAGATAGTGTGATCTATTACTCCACCGCGAATGAGGTTTGGGAAGATCTTCGTGAGCGATTCTCACAGAGTAATGCACCTCGCATCTTTGAGATTCAGCGAGATATCGCTTATCTTCGACAAGAACAACTCTCTGTCTCTACCTATTACACAAAATTGAAGGGTCTATGGGATGAATTGGCTTCTTACAACGATGCAGTACATGGGGCACAACATGATCAGCAAAAATTGATGCAATTCCTGATGGGATTAAATGATTCTTATAGTGCTATTCGCGGTCAGATTCTGTTGATGAATCCCCTCCCTTCGGTTCGGCAAGCGTATTCCTCTGTCTCTCAAGAAGAAAAACAGCGCCTCCTGAGCTCCACCCATGCTGCTGTGTCTGATTCTGGTAATAGTGCTGCCATAGCAGTTCGAAGTAAACCCAGCTCCTTGTTTCAACCCAGGTTCGACCGATCTGACCGTTCCTATGGGCCACCCGATTCTCGATCACAGGACAAATCCACATAAAACTTCAGACAGGACAAGCGTCGTCCAGGAGCTGGTAGAGGTCGTCCTCACTGTTCCCATTGTGGTGATATGGGCCATTGGGTCCAAACATGTTATGAGCTTCATGGTTATCCAGCGGGGCATCCGAAATCAAATTTCAATTCTGGTCACAGACGTAATTACAACAATAATACAAAATCTGCAGCTCACAATGTATCTGAGGGATTTTCTAAGGAGGACGGTAATCATGTTGTTGGGATTTCAGAGGATCAGCTACAACAACTTCTATCGCTTGTTGACAAGAAAGACAGTTCTACCTCTCAAGCGAATGTCGTGACTAAACCAGGTTTGTCTAAAATCGCTTCCCGCAATTGGATCATTGACAGCGGTGCAACGGATCATATTTCATCATCCTCTAACTCATTTTTCCGCAAAGATAAAAGTTGCTCATTACCTCCTGTATTGCTTCCTAGCGGCGATAAAGCCAACATTATTGCAAAAGGATCATTGTCTCTGAATTCTGTATATTATTTGCATGATGTGCTCTGTGTACCTACTTTCAAGGTTGATTTGATGTCCGTTAGTCGTCTGACGAAGGGTCTGAATTGTTCCATAACTTTTTTCCCTTCTTGGTGTGTTTTGCAGGATCTGGCTACGAGGAGGATGATTGGTTTAGGTAAACAACGTGACGACTTATATTATCTGGTGGCACTTGCATCTAAGAAATCAGTAACCGCCTCTTTCTCCAACACACATCAACCAACCTGCAATCTCACCATCTCATCCACCGATCTCTGGCATAACCGCTTAGGCCATGCATCTTCTCCTCGTTTAAGTTTCATAGCTAAATTTTTTTTAAATTTTTCCATTCAGTCGAATAATGCTTGCCCTATCTGTCCCTTGGCTAAGCAGAGTCGTTTACCTTTCAATTCTAGTGTAATTTCGTCAATAAAACCTTTTGAAATAATTCATTGTGATATTTGGGGCCGTTTTCGTCACTCTTCTATTTCTGGTGCTTTTTATTTTCTTACTATTGTCGATGATTTTACACGTTTCACATAGATTTTTTTAATGCGACACAAAGATGAAGCACAATCACTTTTGAAACAATTTTTCAGTTTTGTTCATACTCAATTCGAGTCCCACATTAAAACTTTTCGGAGTGACAATGGTGGGGAATTTATCTCATTACGTCCTTTTTTTTAAAGATAATGGTGTCGTTTTTCAAACTTCTTGTGTTTACACACCCCAACAAAATGGGGTTGTGGAACGCAAACATCGTCACATTCTGCAGGTTGCTCGAGCTTTGAAATTTCAGGCTCAGCTCCCTACCCAATTCTGGGGAGAGTGTGCTCTTACTGCTGTCCATATCATCAATCGTTTGCCCTCTCCAGTTCTTGATTTTAAAGCTCCTTTTGAACTTCTCTACTCCAAAGCCCCTTATTATTTTCATCTCCGTGTCTTTGGTTGTTTGGCTTATGCTACTAATGTCCGTGTCTCTCACAAATTTGACCGTCGTTCCATACCTTCGATTTTTGTCGGCTATCCGACTGGTCAAAAGGCATACAAATTATATGATTTATCAACTAAAAAAAAATTTACCAGTCGTGATGTGAAATTTCATGAAACTATTTTTCCTTATGCATGTGTCCAGCCCCCCTCTACCTCACATCCTGTCTCTGGCCTGATTCCTATTATGGCCCATGACATGCCTTTGCCAACACCCTTACCAGTTGTCCCGCCTCCAACATCCTTACCAGTGTCTGTCCACCCTTCTTCGCCAACATCACCATCATTGTCCCACTCACTAAATCCATCACCATCGTCACCTACCCACATGCCGTCACCTCCTTCTCCTGCTTTTCCATCACTGTCTTCTCCTTTGCCCACTCCATCGCCGGATTCCTTTTCAATTCCCGTTCTGCCCAGTCCACCTTCACCTAGCCCCGGTTCTGATCATGTTCCTCTTCGTCGTTCCAGCCGTCAACCCAGTTTGCCGGTCAAGCTAAAGGATTATGTTTGCTCACACGTTTGCTCCGACCAATCGCTCTCCTCATTGCCGGTTCCGACTAAAGGTACACGCTATCCCTTGGCTAAACATATTTCGTATCACAGATATAAGCCTGCCTATCGGTCATTTGTTGCTCAACTAGGTGTTGTCACGAAACCCAAGTCCTATTCAGAGGCTGTCGCCAAACCTGAGTGGCAGGAGGCGATGCAATCAGAGTTACGGGCTCTCCAAGCTAACGGTACTTGGTCCCTCACTTCTCTTCCGGCTGGAAAAACACCTATTGGTTGCAGATGGGTGTACAAAATTAAACTCCGTTCAGATGGTTCTATCGAGAGGTACAAGGCTCGATTAGTCGCCAAGGGCTTCACTCAACTGGAAGGGATCGATTATCAGGATACTTTCTCTCCCACTGCCAAGATCATTTCAGTTCGCTGTCTGCTCGCATTAGCCGCAGCTCGTGGCTGGTCTCTTCATCAAATGGACGTGAACAATGCTTTTCTTCATGGAGATTTGGCTGAGGAAATATATATGTCTCCGCCGCCAGGGCTTAGGCGACAGGGGGAGGACAATTTGGTATGTCGCCTTCATAAGTCCTTGTACGGTCTGAAACAAGCATCTCGCCAATGGTTCGCTAAGTTCTCAGAAGCCATTTGTTCCGCCGGTTTTGTTCAATCTCGGGCTGATTACTCTCTATTCACCAAAACACAAGGCAAGTCTTTTACTGCTCTTTTGATATATGTTGATGATATTCTGATTACTGGAAATGACCCTGTCAGCATTACTGCAACTAAGAAATTCTTACGTAGTCATTTTCATCTCAAGGACCTTGGTACACTGAAATACTTTCTTGGCATTGAGGTTTCTAATTCTAAGAAAGGGATTTTTACTTCTCAACGCAAATATGCATTAGAAATCATTGAGGATGTAGGACTGTTAGGCGCAGCACCCATAGATACTCCCATGGAACGAGGTTTGAAACTATCAGACAAGAGCGACTTGCTCAAAGATCCGAGTAAGTATAGAAGATTGGTTGGCAGATTAATTTACTTGACTGTTTCAAGGCCATATATAACATATGCAGTACATGTCTTAAGTAGATTTATGCATCAACCCCGAAAGCTTCATATGGAAGCAACTCTTCGGGTAGTCAGATACTTAAAAGGTGCTCCCGGTCAAGGTTTATTCTTTTCTTTGAATAGTGATTTCAGGTTGAGGGCTTACTGTGACTCAGACTGGGCTGGTTGTCCACTCACTAGGAGATCCACAACAGGTTATTGTGTCTTTCTTGGACCGTCATTGATATCTTGGAGGTCGAAGCGTCAGAAAACAATATCACTCTCTTCCGCTGAGGCGGAATATCGTGCAATGACAGGAACCTGCTGTGAGTTGACATGGATGCGTTATTTGTTGAGAGACTTGGGACTTTTACATCATGAATCTGCTCTGTTATATTGTGACAACAAGGCTGCCTTACATATTGCAGCTAATCCAGTTTTTCATGAGCGGACCAGACACATTGAGATGGATTGCCACTATATTAGAGACAAGATCCAAGATGGTTCTGTCATTACAAGACATGTAAATTCTGCAGATCAGCTGGCAGACATCTTGACCAAACCCTTGGGGAAAGAAATCTTTGTGCCTATGATTCACAAGTTAGGAGTGCAAGACATCCACTCTCCAACTTGAGGGGGAGTGTTAGAATAGATAATTTGTATATATTATCTTCTCCTGTATACATTATCTTTCCTTATTGTAAAGTATTATCTTATAGCTGGATTTAGTGCTGTAAAAATGGACCAGGCCCAAGAGGGCCGGTCCGTATGGCCTACCAAGGAGCTTGGGCCGGATCAGGTCCGGTCCACGGAGGACACGGTGCGGACCAAGTCCGGCACGTAGGTGGGCCGCGGAGCGTGCTACAGGGTGCCGGTCTGCCGGACCGGCCCGCCACGGCACGTGGATCCGGCGGATCACAGGAGGCGGACTGACCGCCGGACCGGTCCGGCAGGTCGGCCCAAATGGTCCGGCAGGTCGGCCCAAATGGTCCGGCTATTGTAAAAAAAAAAAAAAAAAAAAAAATGTGTTGACAGCTGTAACGGTTGGATTTCAAAATCCAACTATTGGCTGACGTCAGCCAACGGTTGGATTTTGAAATCCAACCGTTACAGCCAAATCAAATTACAAAAAACCCCCTCAATTCTTCTATTTTATATTTTCACCCACAATTTCAATTTTTCTATAAATACCCCATCCATTCCATTTTTCAATCACTTTCTCTCATTCTCTCATTCTCTCAATTTCTCTCCATTCTCCAAATCTCTACACATTTTCATTCAATTTCATTGTTTCTCTCTCTCTCTCTCTCTCTCTACATTTTCCACCAACACACAAAACTTTGAAGGTACATTTTTCTTTAAATGTTATTATTTCTTTATGTGAGTAAATTTATAATGTTATGTAAACACTTTAGCTAAATTTTTAAATATTTTTGTTTATTTAGAAAAAAAATTTAAATTATTTTAAGTTTAGTAGTTTATTTTAATATATTTTGTTAGTAAATTATGATTTTTATGTGTAGTAGTTAAATTTAACATTTTTAAGTTAGTAAATATATGATTTTTAAGTTGAGTAGTTTATTTTAAAATATTTTGTTAGTAAATTATGATTTTTATGTGTAGTAGTTAATTTTAACATTTTTAAGTTAGTAAATTTATGATTTTTAAGTTTAGTAGTTTATTTTAATATATTTTGTTAGTAAATTATCTTATTATATGTGTAGTAGTTAATTTTAACATTTTTAAGTTAGTAAATTTATGATTTTTAAGTTTAGTAGTTTATTTTAATATATTTTGTTAGTAAATTATGATTTTTATGTGTAGTAGTTAATTTTAACATTTTTAAGTTAGTAAATTTATGATTTTTAAGTTTAGTAGTTTATTTTAATATATTTTGTTAGTAAATTATGATTTTTATGTGTAGTAGACTAGTAGTTAAATTTAACATTTTTAAGTTAGTAAATATATGATTTTTAAGTTTAGTAGTTTATTTTAATATATTTTGTTAGTAAATTATCTTATTATATGTGTAGTAGTTAATTTTAACATTTTTAAGTTAGTAAATATATGATTTTTAAGTTTAGTAGTTTATTTTAATATATTTTGTTAGTAAATTATGATTTTTATGTGTAGTAGTTAATTTTAACATTTTTAAGTTAGTAAATTTATGATTTTTAAGTTTAGTAGTTTATTTTAATATATTTTGTTAGTAAATTATCTTATTATATGTGTAGTAGTTAATTTTAACATTTTTAAGTTAGTAAATATATGATTTTTAAGTTTAGTAGTTTATTTTAATATATTTTGTTAGTAAATTATGATTTTATATGTGTAGTAGTTAAATTTAACATTTTTAAGTTAGTAAATTTATGATTTTTAAGTTTAGTAGTTTATTTTAATATATTTTGTTAGTAAATTATCTTATTATATGTGTAGTAGTTAATTTTAACATTTTTAAGTTAGTAAATTTATGATTTTTAAGTTTAGTACTTTATTTTAATATATTTTGTTACTAATAAGTTCATATTTATATTTCAGGAAATGGATCCTTTTTTTCCCAGACGGTTTTAACATGCTGAATGATGATCTTGATCTTTCAGAACAAACGGAACCCCAAGCGGGAGCTTCCTGTTCTACCGGTACTGATACACCAACATCACGTCCCAAAAGATTGACATCAGATGTTTGGCAGTGTTTTCAAATAGTACAAATGAGATGCCCAGACGGATCGATAGGCCCCAGAGCTAAATGTAAGTTTTGTCCTAAGGACTTGTCCAGTAGTAGGAATGGAACCGGTCATTTGAGAAGGCATATGCTGAAATGCATGCCTGCACATGGACATGTAGACACTACAACCCAAACACAACTACAACGGCACCCAGATGGGTCCGTTACTACGTGGCGGTACGATCCCGAACACGCTAGAAATTGCTTGGCACTATTCATTGCACAAACTGATCAACCAATCAATTTTGCTGACAATGTTTTTTTTCAAGAGTTGATCACATCTGCATTCTGCCCCCAATTTCAACCTGTTTCTAGAACTACCACTAGAAATGATTTGATAAGATTGTTTGGATCAGCTAGAGATGACTTGAATGCTGAATTACACAGTTTAAATGTCTCTGTTGCATTAACCTCTGATATTTGGAACGCATGTTCGAAACAGGACTACTTATGTGTCACTGGACACTACTTAAATTCTGATTGGAAGTTAACAAAAAGAATTCTTGGTTTTCGTCCTATGGATTATGCACACACCGCTGAAAATATTTTTAATGTCATTCTTTCTGTTTTAGAAACATATGAAATCACAAATCGCATCCTTTCTATTACATTAGATAATGCATCTGCAAACACTAGTTCTATTGCATTGTTTGTTGACAGAAATATCCCGCAAGATGGAGGTTATTTCTTCCATCAACGGTGTGCATGTCATATTATAAATTTAGTTGTACAGGCTGGTTTGAAGAAAGTAAGCGACCGTGTAGATCGCATCAGAGATGCCATTTCTTGGATTGGCAGCTCTAATCCTAGATTCCAAGAATTTTGTAGACATTGTACATTAAACAATCTACGCCCCCGACGATTCCAAACTGATATGCCAGTAAGGTGGAACTCTACTTACTTAATGCTGGAAAATTGTTTGCCATATGATACAACTATTTCAGGTTTTTATAACATGAAGCTGGGCGAACTTGGCCGTCCACAATCAGAAGCAGTTACACCAGACGATTGGTATGTGGCAAAGGTATTTGTTGAATTTTTAAAGATTTTTTACGATGCCACTGTAACTCTTTCCGGGGTCTATTACCCCACATCTTGTGAGGCAATCCATCGAATAGTGGAAATGTCTGAAGCTATAAACAATTATAGGGAAGATGAACATTTAGGCATTGCAGTTGTTGCCATGGAGGCAAAGTTGAAAAAATATTGGAGTACCATTCCTTTACTTTATGCCTTGAGTATTGTAATAGATCCGAGGGTTAAATTATCTGGTTTAGAAGTTTTCCTTGAGGTTATTGGTACTAATTTGGAAATAGATTATTCAGAACAGGTTATTGACATTCGAAACAAGTTGTTCGAAGTTTTTCATATTTATGAGCGCAGGTTTGGTGGCATTCAAACCCAACCATCAACAGAACTGGAGACACAGTCGGAGCAAACAAGTTGGGCCATTCTCAAACGCCGAAAAAAGGACAAATCAGCAAGTACTTCTTCAACCCAAAGATCTGGCCCATCTTCTTGTGCCAAACTGAATAGGTACCTTGAAGCCCAGTTCGATGCTGTCGAAGACAAGAAAGAATTAGATTTGTTGTTATTTTGGAAGTCTTATAGCCACAGATATCCGGTTTTGTCACAACTAGCACGTGACCTACTAGTTATCCCCGTGTCCACGGTGTCTTCAGAACAAGCATTCAGCACCAGTGGACGCATAATTGAACCAAGAAGAAGCTGTTTGACTCCGGACATGGTAGAGGTATTAACAAGCCTTCGGGATTGGGAGCATGCTAAAAAGAGGTTGCAAAACCAAACTATAGATAATGAACTTATTCAAAATTTCAACAATCTATATGTTGATGAGGCTTCCGGTTCCGGTAGTAACCAGTTCCAGAACTAGGTTATACTGATACATTTACTTGTAATTTGTAATGCGATTGCACTCTTTTTCCCTTACCAAGTTTTTATCCCACTGGGTTTTTCTTGGTAAGGTTTTTAACGAGGCAATACTGAATTCCATAAGTAAGAAATAAATAAATACTTCTTCATTTCATATTTTCATAACATCATGTATTTTATATTTTTTTTTACTATTTTATCTTTATTCATTGTTTGAATTATTTTTTTACCAAAAATAATAAATCTATCTAACTACATTTACATAATTCAATTGTTAAATTGATATTAAGTATTTTAATTTTTAATTATGTATTTTATTTTTCACTAGAACCCAAAATGAAAAAGAAATATTAATAAAACAAATAAATAATTTATTAAAAAAAAAAAAAAAAAAAAAAGTAATCCCGGTCCGGCCCGCCGGACCGGACCGGTCCGGTCCGGTCCGCCTGAACAGTCCTCCGGAAACAGGCCACGTGCTGTGCCGGACCGGCGTTTCGAAAAACAGACCGGACCTAGTCCGGTCCGCCAAATGTGTGGCGCGGACCAGGTCCGGCCCGTTTTACGAAAACGGTCCAGGCGGGCCGGACTTATTTGGGCCGGACCACTCCACTTTTACAGCACTAGCTGGATTACCTATTTTGTAGCAACTAAATACCTGACTTGTAGGATGGTTGCACTTCTCTTCCTGTACAAATAGACGTTCTCTGTATCAATAATAAACTACTCTTGCAAATTCTATTTCTCTTTTATCTTTTCATAACTTCATGCCCTTTAAAAATACAGTTTGGAAATCAACCAGGTAATGAGGAGGGAAGGGAACGTATTCTTTCAGCTAAGGAAACCAAACATACAAAAATTAAAAAAAATGCAGTTTGGTTAGTTTCAGACGACAAGTAATCATGTGCCTTGATTAATTAACCACTGCAGGCTGCCAAAGGTTCTTTCGTGTTTAAAATTTGTTTCTCTTTTCTTTACTTCAAGTTTATATCCTTTAACTGTAGTCGGTATATTCCCTGAATCCCTGTAGATTAGATGACTTCTATTTTATTTTTATTTTTGACAATAAAAAAGAGAAAGATTAGATGACTTCTATTAAAAACTGTTTTCTTTCAAGTTTCATCCATCTCATCGGCTCAAATAAGCCTCTCACACTTACATAGCTACATCCATAAGGTTGCGGGTTCAAGTCATTCACACTTACATAGCTACATCAATAAGGTTGCGGGTTCAAGTCATGCCTTTATTATGCACAATTCCTTAGATATTTTAGATTTTGAAAATGACTCAAATCAACCGTCTAAAAATAGTGTCTCAATTTATGTCTAACCAGCTAAACTGGGACATGTGTCTACATTTATTTTTATTTTTATTTTTTTTCAACTTCTTCCGTAAATGTAGACATATGACCTAATTTAGTTGATTACACACAAACTGGAACACCATTTTTGGACAACTGATTTAAATCCGAATGGAAAACAATGAAGGGTCATATTGATATACACAGCTTCTAGAATTTTAGAATTTAGAGACCAACATCTCCAGCGATGCATCATGCATTGATTTGTAAGCAAAACTATTTCTAGTAACCAAATAGCATCTACGATGGCACAATTTAGCTGCTCTATTCTCTGTCTCAGTAACATGTGCATTTTTACTATTAAGGTTGACATAAAATTGAGAGGAAAAATTATTTATATTTATATGATTACAAAAATGTTGAAGTTCAGCTTTTCAGCTCTATATATTTGAATATATATATATATATGACAAAAAACAGAAAACTTTGATAGAGAGCAGACTTGTGAATTTAGAGCAGCTGAGTTGCTTGCCCCTCCGACTAAAAAATTGGTAGATACTCACGAAAAAAAATTCACCATCTATTTTCAGCAGGCTGAAGAGATCATCTCATCTCATGGAACCCTGAATCTCACTCAATATTTCTAAGCAGTTTTTAAAAACCAAAGTACGTGTTATCCTTCTGGTTATGAGTATCCTTGCATAGCATTGATCGAACTTCCGTGATAGATCTAGGGGGATCCAGGTCTTTCTCTAATAGAGCATTCCCGAGTAGCTGTTGCATCTGCGATGCAAATGTATCATCCAGAATCTGCAAATCAATAGATAGGGTTATCAGAGGTAGTTAAAAAGAATGAAAGTACAAATAATAATAAGACGGCCTCTTCTCTGCTAAGTAGAATACTAGAGAAACAGTTCTTAGTTTTATTCCTTTCCATTCAGATTTCGTAAGATTGGCTCTATCATTGTACTTGCACATCAAATTTGTACTCCAAAATGTCATTTAACACATATCCTAAAACCTGTATTTACATAATTAGGCTAATCATCATGTCAGTCCCGGGCACTGCTACAGCTTACTAGCATCAAAAGAAGACAACTCGAAAATAATCCCTTCCTTTATTAACATAATTAAGCTTATCATCAAGCCAGTCCCCGGCACTGCTACAGTTTACTAGTATCAAAAAAAGACAACTAGAAAATAATCCCTTTCATTTTTACTCTTGTTCTTATGCCTCTTCACTTAGGGAGAGGCGACCATAAACTTTCGCTCTCCTCTCTCATCTCTCACATAGAACACGGACAGGTTTTTGATATTTTTGAGCCTTGAAAGTAATGCTGTCAAACAGTGGCTTCACAGTTAGTAATTTGCAAGCTTGGAACAAAATGAAAGATGTCCTCCAGCTATGGCAATGTTGTCTCAGTGGAGTTAGGTGAGAATCATCCAATTTTTGCGAAACATAAACCTCACAACTTTCAGTAACAATACTACCCAACATTCCAAATGCTAAACGCCAGATGAGAAACTTATTGAGCATAATCTAAATAAACAACTACAATCTATAGAGCAAAACCCAGAACACCAAGTACATACAGGGCAGAACCTAAATCACCATGTGCTGTTTAATTTTTTTTTTTTTTTTGAAGAGATGTGCTGTTTAATTTTAGATCACTTAAATCCTCAAATAGCTTGTGCAAATGGCTATTATGAGAAGAGCTTCCTGGTCATAAAAATTCTAATACATTCCATCAGATTCGTTTGGCTCCCTAGCAATTTAACGAAATGACTAAAATTAAGCCTGTTCATGTAGCTACATCGACATATACATGCCATTTGCTGAGCTCTTTCAATTTAATAGTATTGGTTTTGTATGAACAAAAGCTAGACTACAAATTAACATCTAGAACTGCAGATTTAATGCTAGTACTTACAGATACCGCAATTCGTGAACCTTTATACCATGACCTATTCTCTTTCCTGTTCTCCAAGAAACTTAGAACATCCTGTGACAGAAGAAAACACCATTTAGGTGTAAAGGAATTAACATTAACTGGAGTTTTAGTGCAAATATCTATAAAAGTGCAGCAAGTGACTTACTTGTCCCATTCGGTCCCAGTAGCCTCGGCAAATTGCAACAAAGACACGAGTCTCAAAAATAGTATGAAGGTGATTTAGTGTATTTGTCAACTGGTCTTTCAGTGGTTGCATTCTACTTCGTATGTCAGATTCTCCCACAGTTTCCTTTGAATCATGGAGAATCTTTTTCAATTTTGTAGCACTCTGTAACTTGGTCTGCAGCAACAGCAAAGAACAGAATAAAAAAGACATCGCATATCAATGCATATGTTAAGCTTTAAGTTTAATAAAATTTGATCTGTATGGAAGAACAAAGAATCTGGTTGCTGCACATGGATACAGAGAAGTAATAGGTCAAGTCAGTTGACAGTTTATCAGACAGTCAAAGTAGGGTGATAGGGAAAATTTTATTCAGGTGTTGATGGTAATTACAAGCAGCCATGCCCAGTAATGACACATTGGCAGGTGAGAACTACTTTGGTACACAACATTCATACAAACACACATAATTCTTTAACTATGTCTCAACTACTGCTCTATTTCTTTTTAATTGCGTTTTTATGAACAAAAAGGTCTATGCAGCAACATTTTGAAAGATCTATCAGTTGTAGCTTCATTCATATAGGCTCAGTTCATCAATTTTTCTTAACATTTGGCTTTTTTAAAAGCAATTTTTTGCCTTGTTTTAATTGAGAGATCCACTACCAATTTCTTTTTCTTTCAGAACCGAAATTTCAGCTCAACTCATGAAACAGCAGCCAAGCAACAAGAAATTAAGAGGCACTCTTCAAGTTCAGAAGGATACTCACATTTTCTGCAAGCTTCTCATCAACAGCTTGCAAATAATTCCTGAACTTTGTTCTTAACATCACAGTTACTTCACTAAGACGTTCCCCAGGAGCTGTGTTCCCCCCATCAGGGATGCAAGAACCCCATGATTTGAAATGACTTTCTATCTTGGGGCGCAGGACATCAAGCATCCTTTTCATGGAGTTCAACAAAATTCCCAGCTGAAAAAAAAAAAAAAAAAAAACGAAAAGAAAATTAAACAAAAACAATATGCAGAAGCAAAGGTTAACCAAAAATTAGAGAAGTTATAGTTCACCTCATCAGGGACAGTATAGGCACATACAGACCGTTTGGCAAGTTTCTGGACATACTTGAGGCCAAATTTTTTTGGTGCCAAATTTTCCTTCAATGGTGCTAGGACATCTGCATATTGCTTTTCCAAAGCTTCCACTATTGCCTTCTCGACATCAGCGATAGCCTAATTATACAAAGAAAACCCAAATAAATCTAATAGGTTTATATTTCCCCTTTTAATTAATCCCCTGTAATGCAATAACTGGTACACGAGTACAGCTCCATACATCTTTTTCAACCTCCTTAAATCTTCTTTTACCTTCAGTTTTGTGTTAGTCATTCACTCTTTTTCTTGATTACAGAAATAATTAGAACATTATTTAAACACGATCATAGTCAAAGAAAGTCATAAACTCATATTGATGATTAATTAACAAGAGCACTCACAAAATCGGATGATATGGTCAAACAAGGCCAAAAAATGAAGAAATTGAGGAAGATGAAACCCAAACAACCAGCATAATATTCCATAAAATACAGACAAAGATAACAATGTTAATGAACTGAGAAAAAATAAAAATCATGCGGAATCACCCTTTGAACCTACATTCTCAAGCACAAAAACATATTCTGGCCAGCGGCAAATGATGACTTCATAGGCAGTTAAGGTCTCTCTGAGCCGTTCATACATCTCATCAATGAAGGGAGTTGTAGTATGCTGTGTCCTAACTCCTGACCATTTAACCTGCCAGCATAATATAATATGTTTTAAAACTTCTTCCTTAAGCATGATGCTGGAAGTCCTTGAAGCATCCTTCAAAGAAATCCTGCATGATGCTGGTAAAAAAAATAGTTTCAAATTGTACTCCTTTCTATGAAACAATTTAATGTATCTGGTTCCACACTTAACTGTTGAAGAAAGAACTATGCATTAAAAAATTAGTACTGATATCCAGCTCATTCCCTTCGCTATGTAAATGCCTCAATGGAAAAGAAAAGGACAAAGAAAAGGGAAGAAACAAAATTGAAATGATGCATCCACATTATTTCATTAGGCCAGATTATGTTTGAACAAACATAAGAGAAAAATCTAATGTAGCTGAATTAAACTCCCGTTTTTAAGATTAAATGATCAAACCCAAAAGAAATCTTTTCTTAGTAGCCCTCCAAATAAACCTAGACTGAAGCTTCAGTTAAGTGGACTGTTACAAATGCTGCACTGCAATTAGTAAAACTCAATGAATCACTTGCTTTTGTGTATTGATAATTAAAGCATAAAGAAAGTCATGCACCAGTAAATGTTAAAATAATATATGATAGTACAATTGCTCGAAAAATGTACCGTACCTTATCAAGTTTACATGACTCAAGCAGAGTGAGACGCTTATCTTGAATCCAAAGCATAATATACAAGTGGAATAACTCTTTGGCATCCACTCCACCTTTCACAGGACTGGAAAGAAAACAAAATGAGTAAAAAGTAAAAACAATGACAAATATGACAATAGCAGTTGATTGCCTCTACTTACCTAATGTTCCAGCTGGCAAGATCCTTCTGAAAATCTGCAGTTGCAATAACAAGTTCAGCTACATGAGGTGAAGGGCCAGATGGGGGGCATGCAAGGAGGAATGCTCGCAGTCTACTGCAAAGTTCTGTGCTGTATATGGATGAGGACAGATTTGGCAGGTCCAGGAAACTGCAGGAAAGAAACAAGAGACTTTAGAATCTTGCGAATATCATATCCAAACAAGCAAGTAAGAAAATATGCAGCTGAGTCTATTCTTAAACATTTATCTGTTGAAGTGTGACTTCAAGGAAAAAACTTTTCCTCAATCAGTGTTGCATGCGAATAAAGGTAAGTTTAGAATAGCATGTATCTCTAATTTCCACCATCATTTTGCTAATATTCAAATACACCAATTGCTACTTATTCAAAGTCAAAACAGATGAACACCGTCCAGATTTTTTTCTTACCAAAGGGATTAAGTAACTAAAGCTTCGAGTACATATTTACATGACACTAAGGGAAAACACTATACCTGGGAAGTATATGTTGATTGTGGATCTCAATGTCAGTAAAAATCTCATTTTTGATGTTCATACAAAGGGAAGTCATCTTTTGGTAAGCAGTAGACATAGCAACAGTATCCATGAAATTGGCTTCACTGTTGTTGGAAACAAATTCATCTGTCTCGGTCAAATGCCTTCTTGATCGCTTTCTTGCAGCAGCCTGGAAAGAAACTACCCTTGGTAAACACAAATTTAGACATGGAGCATTGAATACTGAAAAATTATTCTTCTTTACCTGAAAATACTGACATAGGTTATTCTGCGCCTCCGGAGACAATATATCGTGGAGGAGAGTATACAGTTTCACAGCTGGTTCTAGGGCAGGTGCTGCAACCCCTGTTGCTGGTTTAAAAACATCAACAACACCTGAGAAGGCTGATTCATCAAGCGACTTGTAGTTTCCAAAAACCAAGGCCAGAATTTGTTCAATCTGATCCTTGGTTTCTCCCAGGATTCGGTTCTGGTGAAGGAGCAAACAATTGCGCACATTTTTTAGAAAGTTATCAACTGCATGCATATTATCGAGAAAATATACCAAATAAAACAAGCATTGGGGAAGGGAACAGTGGATGGAAGATAAAAATAGAATTAAAAAGGGAGGAAAATGAGGGGAGAACGCGAAATCAGTTATTATTCACCAACCAGTCAAAAAAGCAAATAACAATAGAGGCCTATTAAAATGCAATTAAACCAAATCATTCCGAAACAAGGAAAATAAAACCTAAACGAACTCAAATAAAGTTGCAAATAATTCCTAAATCACTCTAAAAAATAAAAGATCTCATTTCCTATTATAACCAAAGAGACAACTAAATAAGTTCTGCATCGAACAAAAATAATAATGAACTGATATTGGACCTCTTTCCAGAGGAATCCTTTTCATTTCACTTGACTATTTCTGACAGAAATCGGAAAAATGAGATGTACCTCTTGATGACTCAATGTGCTCTTGCTGTTGCCTTTCATAACCACGGGCATTAACAAATCATAGACCAAGGTGAGGCAATCAGCTGTGGGTGTAGCCACATCCATTACATAGGAAAGATACCTGCCAACATTTTACATTAGGGATACGACTGCCATTACGAGGAATTGCCAAAAAAGAAGTATCCATTACCTTAGCTTAGTGTAGACGTCAGAAACCCCATAGTATGAGGCAAATTCTGTTAACAGCCATTTCCATGAACCATACAGCAATAAGTTCCTTTGCTGAAAATGTTGAACCTTCATAGCAACTTCTAGAGCTAGGTCATATGCAACTGTTTCCGCAACCGAACCACACTAAGACCAAAAGAAGAGCAGTTAATATTATAACCTTTTTATAATAATAATAAAAAAGAAAGAAAAAGAAAAAAAAAGAGGGCATGAACAAATTTGAGCTATGAGATTATCAATCTTTATGTAATTATGCCAAATTCAAACACTAAAGATGACAATGTTCTCTACTAATAATTTTAACACTGAGAAAGAACAAGAAGCAATCAAATTCACTTCCATACTTTTATATCTATCTTTAGCACAGAACTTACAGGAATCTATTTTAGTTCTAATCATGTAGGTTTGCTTCAACAGTTTCTAACCCACAACATTTAAAACCAACCTACCTTAACAGATTGTGAAAAGTAGAATCAAGATCCCATTTTAAGATATTGTAATTACACCCTTAACCATCAGAGCCATCTAAAATAGCAATATCTTGCCATAGGTAGAGCTTCACATTACAAGCATTTAACTTTAATTCATATACAACATAAAGAAACTTCTTCTAGAAATAAGTTTTTAACTTATTGGAAGGAAATATATATGATATGAACTAACTTACCTTGAGATGACTGTTATCATCTGAACTTGTTGAATAATATATATAGAGCTGTAGTTTGCCCACAAGCTCATGTTCTGGCTCACGGTAAATAGACCACCAGCGCAATTTGTCAGCCTGCACCCAACTTTGATATTAGCCTCTTACTAAACTAACACTGCTTCCAACTAATTTTTTCAGCTAATATATCATGTATCAGAAGCAATACCTGGTCCTCAACAATGGTGGCCAATTGAGCAAGGACACGACCATAATGCTTCCCTTTGGAATCCTGGACTTCAACAATCAAATCATCTCCTAGACTATCTGGAAAGCTGTAGCAGTTGTCAATGACTATCTGGCACTATTTCAGATCATAAAAGAAGGCGAAAATGGGAGAAGAGAACATACAACACATGAGTTTCGCCAGATCCTGGTTGCATCTTAATCGCATCTTCTTCAGCTGAACTTTTCAATTTTAGCATACAAGAGTACGTTTCTGATGACATTTGTGGACAAAGAGGGAAAAGAAAAAAGTAAGAAAGAAGAAAGAAAGCAGGATACAGAAGAGAAAGAAAAGAAAAGGAGAAAAAAGAAAGAAATAAAAAAGAGGGACGCTGATGGATTCACGGGAATAAAGTAGGTCTGGACTAGGTTATAGTTTATACACTAGTAAGCAGTACTTAAACTTAACAACTAGAAATTCAATGGCCCAGACATCATCAATGCAAACAGTTAAATATTGAGGTCATCCTCCATGGAGTTTAGTTTGAAAGGGCCATTACTCATTAGGAACAAAATCCACAGATTACATGGAAAAATCATACATCATACACAAAACCCATCATAAGCATGCAATTTGCAACATCAAATACCTTGCACAGATTCATATGATGATGAACTATTTCTTAAACTTGTCACGCCGGTTTTTAGGAGTCCAGAAACCTGTTTCATATACCGAGTGCTGGCATGCACATATGCCATGCTGTGATGAGAAAAAGAACCATTTGCACGTACACGAGGAGCAAAACGGACTTTTCGAAGAGCTCTCCATCCAGCAGAGAGGGCTAAATGCAAATTGGTGAAGCGGTATCGCATTGTTTCCAGTTTTATCACTGGTGGCCTTAGAGATGAAATATTACAGCCAGTAGGTGGGTCGAGGCTTGTCTTCACTCTTCGTACTGCAGAACGAGTAAGATCTCAGAACATCGCATTACTTGAAAGTTCATTATGAGAATGACAAACTGGGATTAAGAATACCTTGAACCTTCATCTTCCCAATGATTTTCTTCGGTTTAGGTGCTGCCCCATCACTGACAGGCTCTGAAGAGCGCTTCACCATCAGTTCCTCCTCCGATTGCAACAAGACTTGCTGCAACCTATAATTTAATAACCAGAGTTTCAGGAGAGTAAGAATAAATTAGTGGATAATCAATAATCGGGACAGAACTGCATTATCTAATACTTATTATTTACAAGTAAATAACATGATTTGCATGCCAAATTAAAAAATCAAGAGAAAAAATCACTGGTCCTACTAATATATATATATATATTTAATTCAGTACAAGACTCCAGCTTTTGACAGAGAAGTAAGTTGGAGAAAAATGAAAATGGAAATGTTTTCTTTGAACACAGAGAATAGTTTTTTCTGTTCTCTATGTTTTCATTTAAAAAATGTTAACAAATATGTTTTGTGTCGTTTTTTGAAATATAAAATGAAAAACTTCTCTCAAATATTGTACCCGACAGGCACTTAGTTTTCCCTTTCTTTCGTATTAACTTGAAATTTTAAGAAGACATACTTAACCAATCCCTAGTCCTTCTAGTAATCAAATATCACAATTCTAAATTAAGAGAGCCAATTTCAATTTTTACTTGAGATATTCAGTTCCTTCATCTTGCAATTCCAAACAGTGGCCCAGAATTTGTAAGTTAACCCTTTGTTCAGGACATTATAAACAATATATCATAATCTACTTATTAAGTCAATAAACTGTGAAAGAACAAGGCTAAGAAGAGACATAACTCACCCAAATGCATCACGCAGTAGAGCACATTCATTATCCAAATACATTGGAGCTTCCATGCAACCCCTAGCCCAAGCATGAAGGCAAAGTCTAACACATGCATCATACGCAATTACAGCATGCCATGGCCCTTGTGCACTGCATATATGAAACAAATAAGTACGGTTGAATAACAAAGATAGCAGGAAGAGTGGTACAGAGTTCACGATTAGCTTTATCTAAAATAAACTGACTGGTGTGATACCTTGCATGAAATGTTGGGAGGCGGGCTGGGAATGAACCTGAAGGCACTGGGGCTTCTGCACTGGCTGTTGTTCTGTTAACAAAGAAAATTGGTATATGACAGTTGATATATTCTACTGAACAATACTTGAGTGTCTATGAGCTGGAAGCCACAGATATGTGCCTCCAACTTAAGCACATTTCAATGTGATTTTTGCCAAAGAGAACCATTAAAAAAGTCATACAAACCTAACAAACTGGCCAGAATTCCTGTTTCCAGTATTATCATCTGGCTTAACCCCGGACTCGGGTTTAAAAGCATTTGGACCATTTCCGGTTGCTGAGCCTTGCGCATCTCTCAAGCATGTGGCACTTTGTAATCTAGATGCTGGAATACGCTCAGCTTCTTCTTTAATTTCCTGAGCAGAACCAGAAAATGGAGGTGCACTGGGAACATCATCTTCATCATCGTCCGAGAATTTTTCGTTTTTCAAGTTTTTGGAGTGTAAATCCTGAAAAATAAACCAACTTAGCAAAAGCAGTATGTAGAATTCCAGCAGAATGAGCATGAATTTGTGTTTTTAAGTAACCAATAGACCCAAAAGCTTAAGTTGATAGGAAAAGACCCAACAATAGTATTTAAGCACTTTAACACACCCCCTCGACAAGGCTCGGACCCAAAAGCTTAAGCCAATAGAAAACAATAGTATTTAAGCACTCTAACAGTGTTCATCATACTTTTCTTTTAAATAAGGTGATACATTTTAAAGACATTCTTCTGATTTTTCAGTTGCCAGCAGCGCCTCTATCGGGGACTTTTTGAAAGCAAGTAAATTAATTATACAGCATTTTGAAACTAATTAAGACCTTGTGTTCTTGAAGCAATATTACATCTAGTACTCTATCCATATCCCCCACTAAGACAAGCCCAGTACAGAAATAAAACCTATGTTGATTTAAATTCCATTGAATTGATTTCCACAACATAATGCATAATTTGAGATGAAGATTTTGGATGTGATGGATGACTAGTGAGAATTCTTCATGCTCCCAAATACACATCTTTCTTTTCCCTGATAACCCAAAATATTTTCCCAACATATAGATTCAACTATGTGTGATAACCTTTTGAGTGGCATTAGCCAGCACAATGTATAACAGTGTGTCAATCATTGTCCCCAAAATTTAAGCACACAACATTTCCAGAAACACTTAATTGACTGTATACAAACTATTCAAATTACACATAAAACAAAAACAAACCTTTTGAGCTGCACCTTTCGCATTTACATGCGAAGCCACACTAGAAGCATACCCCTCTGAAGTATACACTCTTCTCCTCATCCCACCAGCACCATTAATGCTACCCACTTGCGTAGTTGAAAATTCTGAGCTACCAGCCGAATCTGACTCCTCTTCCTCTTCCTCCTCCTCTGTATACACATTCCTTCCACCCTGCCTCACCAACCTCTCACCCACATTTCTCTCCCTACCGAAAATCGTCTCCCTCGACGAACTTACATCCGAATACGGATAATCACTCGCACTCGCATAACGTGTACTGCTTTGCAAGGGAATTCCATTTCTATTGGGGATCCTTGGGTCCTGCGGCGACGAATCCAGGGAGTATCTTCTTCCGTACACTTCATCCTCTGAATCAGTGGTTACATCATTTTCGGAGGCGGAGGCACTGCCGTCCACATCTCTCGGTAACAACGTACTAGATACCGGGATGGCAGTGGTGGGTAAGTGACCGCTTCTGAATTTAGACGGCGGGGGTAAGTCAAACCCACGGCCTCCCCGGAGGCCAGTTATGGGGTCAATTCTAGGTCTTAGATTTGAATGAGAAAATGGAACTTGCTTCTGCTAAACAAAAATTTCCAAATAAAACATTAGATTTTGTTCCCTTTTTAACTATGTAAGTACCTCAACCATAAATGATAAGCCTAAATCACACCACACCATGAGCATGAAACATTAAATTTAAAAAAGAAATAAAAAATGAAGTGAACAAAAAATAATAGAGTTAAATCTGTGAAGCTGACCTCTCCAACCCAGCGACGTGCATTGCTATCAAGGCCTTCGGTGAACATGATTTGTCTGGGTTCACTTTCACCTACAAACCATAACCAAAACCAAATCTAAATATACATTTTGTACTAAAACCAAGAAAATCTAAAAATAAATGAATAAAAAGTGTCAATAGAAGAACAATCTCAGCTAAAGCAAAACACAAACACAATGTGAAGAACCAAAAGTCACTCACATAAGAATCGAAGTTGAGGGTTTCAGTTCCAGAGGCGGTTGAGCTTAGTGAGAGTAAAGTAAGGAAAAAATGATTGAAACAATAGAGATCAACTTTGAAAAAATTGAAAGAGTTGTCAAGTGTACGAGATTTGAGAAGAAAAAGGCTTTAGCTTCTCTCAAAAGTTTTCTTTGTTCTGCTCTCTCTGATACTGAAACAAAACCAGGTTTGGCTATTTTTGAACATTTTCTTTTTCAAATCTTATAATTTTGTTATATTCTCTCTCTCCTCAAGTACTCGCTTTATTAATAATTAACTACACTGATTTCAGTTCAAAAGAGCTGGAAAACGACGTCGTTACTTTAATTTAAAATCTTACCTTACTTAAACGGTGTTTAAAAACTAATTATGAGAATTAATAACTACGTAATGTGGGAAATAAAGCACACGTACAGTATAGCGGGAGAGGTGTGAAAAGGTAACGGGTAAGTTGACGTGGCAAAAGGGTGTCTCCGGTTTTTTAGTAATTTAACAACAATTTAGCTGATTCGAACGTTGTAAGTGGGGACAATTATTTTAGTTTTAATTTCCCGCTGTGTTCTTGAAAAAATGACATTGCATGATCACATGGTTTGACTTAGACCCCACATTTTTCCTCTGTTAGTTCGTCGGTTCTTTGTGTGCGGCTTTTTAGTTGTTGCCCATAATGCCCATCATCAATCACATTATTCACCATCTTAGGCGTTTAGATTAGTTGACTGATGGATGGATCACCGTCCGATTACTGTCTGGTTGAATTTGAATAAAATCGGTAGGAGATTATTAATTTCTTGTTGTGTTAAGTAAAATTATTTTTAATTTTTAGTAAAAATCCAAGCTGTACAGAGTCCATCATTCCACGTTGACACGACAAATTTCAAAAGAGAATAATATACTTTAATTTGAAAATATTTGAACATGCCGTGCCAGAAACAAGCTTCTTATCTTGGTTTTTTTTTTTTGTTTTTTTTTTTTTTTTGTAGTTTTGTAAATTTGTGTTGACCACTTGACCCTAAATTGAGGTGGGACCACACCATCAACAGATTAGCAGCCAAAGGATTAAAAGTGGTGATGATAACTTATCACATAAAACCAAAATGAACGGTTTGATTTATGATGTTAAGCTTGAACAATTGAACAATCAATTCAACAACCAACATTAATTTTCGTTTTTAATTGGTTGTGGGTTGGCAGCCTCCTCAAAAGGCAAGAAAGAAAAGAACCAACAGTTTTCAGCCCACTAACCTATACCTACTTGCTATATACAAAAGTAAAAGAATAGTTTTGGATTAGATTGCTTTTTTTTTTTTTTTCTTTTTTTTTTGAAAGTTGGATTAGATTGTTAGATGTGAGTGACGATGAAATGTATTAAAACATAGGTCGTGTTCAGTGAGCCCGGTTCAAGAGACTTCCAACTGTTATCAGATGTGCATTTCCAAATTCAAAGTGATCTAAATGGAATCTGATTGGTGCAGAAGAGTTGCAATGAGAAGGAGATCAAAATGAAGATAATGATGAAAACGGAGTCCGGATTACACCATCACGCACAATTGAAAGACGGTTGTTTTGCTAGCGTTTGTGGTACACACACTAGGTGGCGAGTCTCTTCGGGTGCATGGAGACACGCTACACCTGGTGGTAGCATGGGGGCAGGTGAGCAATTGTTTTCATACGAGAGAAGGTTTGACATTGTTGAAACCGTGAGCCGCTATGAGGTTAAGGCACACAGATTAGAGCTTGATAGTAATTTAGGTTTGAAATTTTTGTGGTACATTCATATTAGGCAGAATTTCTATGTTACTTTTCCCAACGAGCGCAGCCAAGTGGGGGCAGCCAGAAGTTAGTAGCTATCAAGCAACTGAAAACTATCATGAATGTAAAGTTGACAAATGACAAGGTGAAGGCAAACAAGTGAATGAGACGGTTAATGCAAGTAAAATGCAAACACATTCATCAAGATTCACGCCTGTTGACCATCATACTACCACACTTATCCAGCAAGCCATAAGATGAGCTGCAAGGCCCCCCTATGATGTTAACGTAGGATGCTGATACGAACCCACTGGGTAGAACTCATCCTTAAAACCGGCTTGTAAGGAGAGGGTGCCCAATGAGTTATATATCATTGATTAATCCCATACTTAGTCAATGTGGGATCCTAACATTCCACCACGCTTCTGCAGCCGTCGACCACGGCGGCCCATCTTTCCCAGCTGGGTGACTTCGCGGATCCCGCTCTCTCGGGTAGCAGCCCTCCCCAGGTCGCCCCGTCCGTGACGAACCCACTGCTCGGCATGGTGCCGGCTCTGATACCACTTGATACGAACCCACTGGGTATAACTCATCCTTAAAACCGGCTTGTAAGGAGAGGGTGCCCAATGAGTTATATATCATTGATTAATCCCATACTTAGTCAATGTGGGATCCTAACAGATGCAAAGAAAAGGTGTATGTGGTTGTCAAGAAGATACTTGTTTTCATTAATATTAGGACGGAATAAGGCGATAAGGACTCTTACATTGAGAACTAGAAAAGAGTTCAAAATCAACGAATTGGCTCAGTTCAGAACTCCATTTCAAATGGAAATCGAGGTAAACATAATGGGTTTCTATTTCCAATATGATCCAGCAAAAATTCCCAGTTTCTCACATTATACAACAAGGTCAAAGCTATTTTATTGATATAAACTTGGAACACTAACCATAAAATATGAGACATGATCCATATTGGTGCAACTTACGCATACAACAACTCGACATTACATTCCCCAAGGTAAACTTTGATGCTACGCGGTGAACCACAACTGCCTTCAGCAATCAGTGCTCTATCATTGGCAGCCATGTGAGCAATAATCTTGTAAATCATTTCAATCTGCACCCATAAGGTAGACAAGATTAGCAAAGCATTTTATTTCATGAAATGGTTTCTCATGCAGGATATTTATTGCACGTACATCTTTGAGAGCATGACAACGCTCAGCAACTTCATCGAGCGTCAGTGGCTCAACAGGTTCTTTACAGCTGAAAGACAAAAATGTTTTTTAAATATTAATAATGATAAAGAAAAAATCCTAGCAAAGTTCAAATTCATGGCCTAAGGTAAATTTTCTCTTGGTTTTGGTAAATAACAGAATTAAATGTCAAAATCCCAAAAAGATGAATCCCTGGTTTCAGTCACAAGACAGCAAAATCCGTGGGACATTCAGAATCTCATATGTCCCTCATGTTTTGTATATAAAGCAATTCTGCCTGGTTGATAAGATGTTTATCATTTAATCTTGGAGTTTTATTTCTTTGGGAACCTGGAACCAATTTTAACCCTAAGACTTGACACTAATTCTAATTGGGACTTTTACCACTTCAATAATAGACTTAAACTCAAGTTTTCTCCAACTGGGATGAATGATGCTGCAAAGCAGGAGTAAATCAAGAAACCAGTGTATGATGCTGTTTTGCACTCGCTTGAGATCTTTTCCAAACAATGTGGGCTAAGTCAAGTTCAAGTCTTTTACTTGGCGCCGATTTAATTTTATATTTTCATTATCTTTTCTTCCATTTGGGGTGAAAGACAATTTTTTAATAAGCTTAAAATTTCTATGCCGGCAAGTTATGAGTCTTATTTTCCAATTAGTTGTCCAAAACCGGTCTCTTATATGTAGTTTTATTTAGTTTTTCCAAGTCAGAATCAGATTGTCTTCTAGTTTCCTGGGGACCAAAAGCTGTAGCCTAACAACAACTTCCAATTTTTTTCAACTTCTACTCATTTCGATAACGTCTAAACCTAATTCAACCGTTGGTAGGTTAAGGTTCCAAGCATATATATATATATATATATAAATTCTTGTTGAGCTAATTGGCTTCACTAAAGCATAAACTAAACAATGATCCTATCCTTATGGATCAAGTGCAGTATATATTAAAGATTGCAATATTCTGAACGAAATACTAATTACCTAGCCTCATTGAGTACTTGCAGAACCCGCTTCTGGAGACCTAAGACTTCTCCTGCTGCCTTTTTTCCAGCTTCCACGCCTGAGTTAATAATTAAGAAATACCAATACACACACAGGAAGAAGGACACCAGTTAGAAGAATATATACTAAATGCACAATATAAACTCAGATATTGATTTTATGTCTCACTTTGAAAACGTAGTTAGAAAGAATAAACACCAATTTACCAGGTTGATGATATGCATTAATGTTGACAAGTGAGGCATATATCCCAACCGCTCGCTCATAAAGTGATACAAGAGCCCCCACGGATCTAGGTGTCACATCTTCCACAGTGACTGTAATGGACTCCCGGTTATTAGCATACAGAGCCGATCTTGTTCCCTGTATTAAACTTAATCAAGCTTCATTGATAAAAGAAAGCATAAATGCATAATGCACGATAAATTTCTACGGCCACCAGAAAGTGTTGAAAATAAGTTCTTATTGTATATTTAACCTGAAGCATTCCAAACAAGTAATCACCACAAGTGACACCTGGTTCAAGCTCCCAATCATGACCAGGGGGTCTATCACGTAAAACTTCAATGAATGTCACAAAGAAATTGTGCACGCCGTCTCTCAGTTGTTGAATGTAGCTAAAGTAAAAATGCAAAGAAAAACAGGGTGGATCAGACCAAAGCCTATATATTATACCAACAGATATACTGTATTCCTGTCTTAACTTAAAATAACATAATGGGAAGCTTACGCGTGCTGATCTGTGCTCCCTTTATTCCCATAAACTGTAAGGCCTTGATTCACCTGAAAATTCGAGAAGTCAAATTTTCAATCTGTACAACATCCTGACCCAGGAAACAAGAAAAATAAAAGTGACATTGACGTAGCAGAAAATAAATATTAACTAATTTTAAACCCTATTCTCAAATTAATTCATATGCTTCTATCTAAGCAATAATAAGGGCAATCGAACATAGATCTTTCAGATGATCAACCTTCACCTAACTCTAAAACAAAGCTGTACAAAAAAGTCTAGTCTTCAGAATGTTTACACATACCCTATTACCATCGAGGTCAAATTCCTTCCCAATCGATTCCATGACCAGCTGCTGCAAATACCTACTAAATAATAATAGGCTGTCCTTGTAGGGAAGGACAACCATATCCTGCAGAAAGTCAACAAGACATGAGACAAGCAAAGCCATGTATAAATAAAACTGAAAGAACACAATTTTGAGAGTATGCGATCTTAAATATAGGAAAGATTAGATTTGAATACCTTGGATCCAACCCCATCAGAAGCCCAATACCAACATAAAGCAAGCAATGCTGCAGGGTTATTCCTAAGCTGGAGAAAAATAATTATTAGTAAGGGAATAAACATGGACCAGCAAGCATCCAAATCTTAAACAAAAGAAACTTGCAAGCAAAAGTCTGAGGACAAAATTTTATTCATTCTCATAAATACCCAAACTCCCCCTTAGAACCCACAATTGGACAATTGGTAGATATTGAAATCAGGATAGGGAAGTTAGAAACACGAGTTTAGATCACAGAGTTCACATCTCAAGACACTCTTCTATGTCTCACTAAATGTACAAACTTATTAGGATGTAACAATGTTTCAAAATAGAAAAAGTACTGGCACTTACCACAGTAGTCCTATTTGCCTCATCCATCAATGATGCACCAGCAAGCATCTCTCTAATGTCGATTCCCTGGAGTGGAATTACTTATAAGAAAATATTCCGTGGAAATTGATAGAAGAAAATAATGCTTCAAAATTTTCAACTAAAGGTCATTCACCTGAAGTGCCGCTGGAAGTAATCCAACTGCGGACATTTCAGAAGTCCTACCACCCACCCAATCAAACATAGGAAATCTAGCTAACCAACCTTCAATTCTTGCAGTGTTGTCCAACAATGAATTTTCTTGAGTTATGGCAACCCCCTACATAGAAAAACATGAAAGCATTGTATAATGGTCTTCCAATATAAATTCTTCAAAGGAAAAAAACATACGGGTAAAAATCTCTGCATGTGGAGTACAGGCAAACCTTACAAAATGAGTGAAGACTAAAAAAAGTATTACAATTAAGTTTAAAAGCAAATTGTTCTACCATCTGCAATATTTTTAAATAACTATGGAATCATGCAGAACTAATAAGCCTTTGGATAAATCAAGCTAACATCTCACAACTGGTTCATATGATCAATTAGTCTAGAGGAAAAATTCCAAAAAAGGATTACACTCAATCAATTCCAAGTCCTTTATACACGTTAGTAATTGGTATTTTAGAAAACTTTACAAAACTTTTATCACTCAGTTCTCAACTTTGCAGAAATATATTACTGATTAATTAGTAGCTTTTCTTTATGTTTCTGCAGTATATTTAACTATCCTATGCCTATATTGTTTCTTGGATTACTATATAAGTGGTAGTGAAGCTCTTAATTCTGCACTTAAAACTGCATAATGCCAACAATTACCTATGAAATAATTCTATAATGACATTAGGTAATTAAAACATGTCAGGAAACTTATAGGTGCTGTAGCCTTAAAGTGTCAAGAACAAATAGTTGAGAAAACGAGAAATAACTACTTATTCACACAGGCACGCTTTATAAAACTACTGGAACAATACACCAGTAGTAAATCTAAAGCCCTTCATATCTTCTATAACTACATATAAAGGTAACAGCGAATTTTCTCCACACTTCATTCTTAGTCATACCAGTCAGTTTGTATGCAAGGAAAGGCTAAATGTAATAAAGAGATCAGAAGAACACATAGTAATAACCAACACTAAATGTAATAAAGAGCACATCCACTCACTACATGCAAGCCAGTTTACATCATATTAGTTATTGAGCTACATTATATTTTAGTCTCCAAACCTAGCTCCAATTTAGTACTAGAAGAAATTTACACGTCTTCTATGAAATGAAAGGAAAATTAAGCAGAAACAAGAACCTGAGATCAAGACCTGTTTCGCAAAATCCAGGCCAGCTTCACGAAAGGCCTTCTGTACTTCCAACAAACCGTTTCTAGTTTCAGGGGTACCTCCACTCTGAGTATGATTAAGGTGACAAAACATTAACAACATAGTTGAATACATGATTCTCAACATCTGACAGTCATCAAACAACAGAACAAAAAATAAAAGAAAGAAAAATAAGGATAAAAATCTGCAAACCTTTGAAATCACTATTACAAGTGTACAAGCCAACTCAGGACCAAGCTGTGCAATCTGATGATCAATTCCTCCTGGATCTGTATTGTCAATGAATCTTATCTGCCAACAAGACAAGAACAGACTATTTTACATTCAAAAAGATTTACATGTAAAGCAATGTAATTAATAAGATATAATAGCATTCACTAGCAAGATTATTGCATTGACAATTGGTAGCAACAAGGCATTCATTCGGGGCACAAAGATTGCTACAAATCTCCTAGTGCCAACAGAGAACCTAGATCACAGTTCATTTAAGATATTACAACTCAAGCACACAGGCACATAATTGAGCCTGCATGTCCACCGCAAAAACACAACCAAAATAAAATACCACCTTGGGAGAAAGTTACTTCTAGGTCAAAAACATAATTTTAAGTTTTTTCTTTCCTTCCACTGATACAAATAAATGAAAGAATCTGCATTAATAAATTCATCCAAATTCTGAAATGAACAGAAGGAAAGACCAGAAAATTTTATAAGAGCAGAACAGCTAACTAGAATTGGCTGAAAAAAAAAAAACATAAAAACTTTTATAATACACATATCTGTGGCTCTGTGCCCTAGATAAGTTCAATGAAGGCATGAGAAATGTAGATGATATATAATGCAGTTATGTCTGGTAGGATTACAAACACGCAATCAAACCCAGACCCCAGTACATATCTATGGAATTAAAAAGAGAAAAATAAAATTAATAAAGCAATAAGTTTATAACAAACTGATGTTATATAAGAATGTTATCAGATACCTTGAGGGGAGGATTATCAGGAGCCAATGCCTCTGCTACAAACTGCGGTCCAAGTGCTGAACCTCCAATACCAATAGAGAGTATTGAAGTGAAGCGACCTTCAGGAGATGTTGGCGGCTTAATCTGTACATGCAATGTAAAAAATCAATACATAAGATTTAAGATAAACTAATATAAAGTATTAAAGAGTGTTCCCTTGTCTAGAAAACTAATCCCAAAAATCAGACTAACAACACCAAATAATCCAAGAAGCATTTTCCTAGAGAAAGGTTTATAACTGAGATAAAGAGTAATGCTAAACATCTAGTCAATTATTAAATGGAGGAGAGACAGTGAATAGAACGAGGACTGACCTTACCACTGATGACTTCATCAGCAAAGTTGCAAACAGCATCAAGCGTGTTTTCAATCTGCTTCCTCAAGAACGAAGTAGGCGCCAGCTCAGCATTCCTCAACCAATAGTGTCCCACCATCCTCCCTTCATCGGGATTCGCAATCGCGCCCTTCTCCAACTCCTCCATCGCCTTGAACGCCTCCTGAAACCTAGGCTCCATCTCCGCCACGAAATCCTCCGAGAACCCGATCCGACTCACGTCCAAGTACAGTCCCAGCTCCTTATGTTGGTACAGCCAGTCAACGTACCGTTTCCATAACTCGCGCGGATCTGTCTCCAATCCTCGCTGTACTTTCTTCAATACGCCGTCGTTTGCGCTCGACAACTCGGCGGATATATCGCGAGCGACGGACGGATTTTGGACCAGACTCGGCGATCGAGAGAAGAGACGAGCTGGAAACGTGACCGATTCTCTACGAATGGAGCCGAGTGGTTTGGTAGTAGTGATCGGGGTTTTGGGCTTGAGAGAAGGAGAAGAAGAGCAAAGACCAGAGAGAGAAGCCATGGAGAAATGGAAATTGATGAGAGCGAAGTCGATGATAACAAAGAGAGATTTGGATAATTTTGATTTAGGGTCGTCAGTGACTGTCCATGTTTGATATTTTTTGTTGAACTGACGATGGTAGCGAGAAATGTTTTTATGAGTTAGTGTGTTGGAGGTTTTTGTCTGTGTGCTTGTGCGGGCGGCGGTTGACATCCATCACACGTTGATTGGTTGGTTGGCTATTTTCCGATTTTTTTTTATTTTTTTATTTTTATTTGTTGACAGGAACGTCGAGGAGGCCGGAGGGAGTCCATTTTTACTCACCCCTTCGAGGGAGTAAGCATTACCTCCCTCCCCAACACATGACATGTGTCCAGGAAGGGAGTATTTTTGTCTAAACACATAACAGTTTTTGGATAAAAATACCCCTCCCTTAACACATGTCAAGTGTTGGGGAGGGAGGTAATGCTCACCCCCCTTGAGGGGGGTGAGCAAAAGTAATCTCTCGGGGAGGGCCTTTGTTTTTTGGGTTTATTACAAAGATGCCCTCGCATATTCGCTCTCTCTTGTTTAAGCAGACTTTACTTTATTTACCTGCGTAAACCATGAGGTGGTTGCCTTGATGGTCCAAGGTTTAGGATGAAAATCTCAAGTCCTTGGTTCTACTTTTGGTAATTATATTGTGGTCAGTCATCAAGGCGGTAGCTCAGCTGGTGGAAGGACAGACTTGAGACACGGGTAACTCCTAGGTCAGCGGTTCGAATTCTACCCAGACAAAGATGAGTTCTGATTTATCCGCTTGCATCTTTGTGTGGCCGAGGGTATGGGCCGAGGTTTCCTATATGTCCTACTCCATAGCATCCAACAAATAGACCATCAGAACCAACAAGTTGGCTATGGGTGTGTCACGCAGTTGGGAATGACAGACGGATAGGTGCCTAGACGAAGTCCGAAATCCTCGAAAGAAGAAAAAAAAAAAAAAACTGTGTATCTAACGTTTCAAAGTGTTAAAAGCCAAATTAGATCCAATTGAGTTTTTTTTTTTTTTTTTTTTTAAGTTGAATCCAGTTATAAAATATCAATGATTATTTTTAGGGTCATGAAAAAAAAAATTGTTAACCGGGAAAATAGGCAATTAATTCAAGGAAGAGTTTTTCCGTTTATAGGACCTCACCATTCCCTAGCACCCCACCGCGGAAGCATCCCCGGTCACTCTAAAGCGCCTATTGAGAAGAAAGACTCGGTCCGCCATGTACCACGCCTCCCCTAGGACACACCGAGTCTAAGCGCGGTCCAACTAAAGACCAGGTTGTCCACCCTGGAATGCCTATTGGGGAGGAAGGCCTGGTCGGCCCGGATCCCACCTCTAAGACACGGTCCTTTGAGGACCCGGCTCCCCTTGAACGCCCAATGGGAAGAACTACATGTTCCAGTATAGGACCCGCTCCCAGCCAGCAACTAGGCTAGAAGCCCTCCTAAACGGTGCCTACCCAATCCCTCATAACACGCTCCTACAACTTGAACGACCCCACTCTAGAAGAACTCATTAGAACTCTCTAGCAACCCCTGCTCCGGAAGGGCTGACGCTAGCCCTTGCCCTAGCTCATATGGGATAAAGAAGGGACTGGGAACACCTGCAAAGACGTAGCGCCAGCCCATAAATGTGAAACAGTAATCACAAAAGGGGGAAGACCAGCAACCTACGGTCGAGATCATCCACTGGCCATGCTGTATCAACGGTGGAACCACACTCCATCTCAGCCCTAGTTGGAAGTCAACCATCTCATATATGAAAGGGGATACCTTGTTTCTCCAGTAAAATACTCGCAGAAACACAGCAAGCATGAAGAAGAAAATGGTGGAAGAAAGGGCCTGACAGTGTGCAGCGGGACAGGTGCTGACACTGTCCCTCTCTAAGCTAGATTTTGACAACGACTTCCCTCTGCAACAATGACCCATCCAACCAACCAAAACCCCTGAAAACACCACCTATCCGCCATATCAGCCCTAGAGAAACGCCTGCATGGACCTAGGGCCTAGGTGGAACGATCAAAACCCTTCAAGGAGTGTAGCTACCACAGCCCCTCTCAAAAGTAGAGGCTAGGATCATGCCCACCAATTACGCCCTATGGACTAGGGCTCCCACCTACCAAAACCAAGCCATCAGCGGAGGAAAAGCACGGTGGCGCGATCCTAGCCCTTGATTCTATACCATTGCGATTGCTGACAAGGGGGGACGGTGGAGATGGAATCGGGAGTTCCCGTCAAAATGAGCTGTTTCCACCTACCCCTCAAGCAGAGACACTATAAATACCCATACGTTCCAAGAATATGGGGTTGGCCTCTGAAAACCGAGACACCTACTTGGCTACTACCTCGCATAAACAAAACTCATATGTGTGATCTACTTGGTTACTACCCCGCCTGACCCAAGCTCCTATGCGTGACCTACTTGGCTGCTACCTAGCTTAGTTAAAACTCTCATGAATTTGCTCTCCATTTAGCTGGTGTACCCCACGTTTGTTATATTTTCTTTCGTTGTAATAGCTAGTCACAGCACATGAAATGGCCCATAATGTACTCCATCGTTAGAGAATAAAAAGATCTCTCATTCGCCGTAATAAAATTGCATTTGTCACGCCCCTATATACAAACCTTAACCTCATTCCCGCTTGTAGGACCGGTCCTAATGCATTGTACCGGTCCCTGGCAACCAGACTAAGGGCCTCCCCCGGTACTTACCCCGGGAAGAGATGAGCCATCCCCTACCCGGTTCGGACCAGCTGCGGTACACCCATACACCGTGGTCCAAGTTATCCCGAGAAACTCCCGATGGATTTTTCAGGATAACAGTTTGGCGCCATCTGTGGGAAACTCATACGCAGTGTGTTTTTTCCTTTTCTCAAAGCATCCCGACTACTTCAGCAGATATGAGATTGAGATCGTCCCAGAACCAGGCAGATCCATCCGGGCCTCGCTTCTACCTTACCACTCACGGAGCTGAATCCTCGGAGAGTACTCCAACGTGAGGCCAACTACCGTAGGTGGAAGGTCAGGCTCCAACCAATGCGGTCGTAACCAGAGCTCCCCCCTCACCGGGACCGCCCCAGCAAAACACTTTCAATCGCCATGTCACCAATTTCCTGGAGGGACTGCGACAGGAGTTATTTGGTGCACATCATGACGGAGCGGGTCCTAGTAACCGGGCACCCGTCTTTAATAGGTTGGGCCCCTCCAAAGCCGTCTTCGATAGGCTGGGCCTCACAGGAACCTTACCAAAGACGAATGCTCCAAAGCCCGATCAGAGATCGGAGCGCCTAGAGCCTCGCCACCTCTGGCAAGCCACCAAGCTCGCCTCGCCACGACAGGAGCTAAGGAAAGATCTGGCATCGGGAGCCGGACAAAGACCACACAGAATAGGAGTATGAACCCTAGCCCCCTCAAACGAGGCCATGGAGCCAGGCATGAAGCGTCAGTTGCCTCCGGAACCGCTGCCAGAAAAGGAGAAGGAGAAGGAGAAGCAGAGGCCCAATCTCGTGAAAGGGGATAAGGTCGCATGGAAGAGCAGATGAAGAGGATGGTCAAGCGCCTAGCGGAACTGGAAAAAGACAAGGTTAAGTACAAGGGACTGAAGAAGGACCCCCTTGGGGAGATAAATGCTCCACTATCAAGGGAAGTTCAACATGTTACCCTCCCTCCAAAATTCAAGATGCCAGAAAAGGTGTACTCAGATGTGGAAGATCCCTTAAGCCACTTGGAGTCTTTCGTGCAGCAGATGAAGGTGCAGAACGCCTCGCAGAAGGCTATGTGCCGGATGTTCCCATGTACCCTCACCGACTTCGCCAAGGGAAACTCCCCCCAGGGAGTGTCAAATCGTTCACCAAATTGTCAAGGGACTTCTGTGCTCAATTCTAGGGTGTCAAGCCATCGCCTAAGGACCCAATCTTGCTATAATACGTAGTCCAGGAACAAGGAGTAAAGCTTAAATCCTACGTGGAACGCCTCCACAAGGAAGTCATTCGAATGGGGGTGTTCGCTGAAAAGGAAACCCTCACCAATTTTTGAAAAAACCTCTGGGTAGGAAAACTGTGGCGTTCCTTCAGCAAGGATAAACCTGAAACATACCAGGGGGCATACAGCCGAGCTTTGGAGCAAATGCAGCTAGATGAGCAGTACCGTATCAAGATAAAGCATGACGAGTCACGCTCGAGCAAGCGACAGAAGGGAGACAACAACTAGAGGAAGGAGAAGGAACCGGTTCCCAAGTTTAGAAGCAATCCTTCAAACCGGTCCACTTACCGGCTTCCCCCACTTCCCCCTAGCAAGGCACGCCCCTTCAGGAGGATATCCCCACCAAGGAAGATCCGGAGGACGCCCTCGCTTGTAAGAGAGGTCGCCAAGATTGCCAAGATTGCCCAATCAGAGGAAGAAGAATGCACCAATTACACACCCCTCAATGCCCCGAGGGAAACAATCTACCTGGCGATCCGAGACAAGGGACTCCTGAAGAAGCCCGACCCCATGAAGCTCCCAGCAGACAGAAGGAACAAGTACAAGTATTGTGACTTCCACTAGGACATAGGACACAACACTTCGGAGTGCTACAGCTTACGCAACCAAATCAAGGGCCTGGTAAAAGGCGGCCTGCTGGTGGAATTCCTCCAACAAGTGAGGGACGGGATAAAGATAGGGAAGCAGGTCCAGAAAGAGATGAAGGAGCCAGATGAAAGGAGAAAAGACCAAGGAAGAGATCTGATGGAACAAATCTAGATTGTCAACACTATTAGTGGGGGGCCCACCCTCACCGGTACATCCAATAACTCCAGGGTACCCCGACATGATCCGGGGAGCCAGTTGCTAAAAGTCAGCAGGGGAGCATCAGATTATTCTAGCTCCGCTAAAATCATATTCACAGAGGATGACGCCTACAACATGGTCCAGCCCCATGATGACCCGATGGTAGTCACTGTCCAGGTGGCAAACAACCAGGTGGCCCTGGTAATGATCTACACAGGAAGTAGTGTAGATATAATCTTCAAGGACACGCTGGATCACTGCCAACTCCGCCAACCGTGCTTCTATAGTTGCACCACCTCCCTGTATGGTTTCACCAGGGACTCTCTGATGCCAGCAGGTTCTATAATACTCCAGGTAGCCATAGGAGAAGCTCCTTGGCAAGTGAACAACATGATCGATTTCGTGGTGGTAGATATTCCAAGCGCCTACAACATGATTCTAGGATGACCCTTCCTCTCAAAGATTAGGGAAGTCTTGTCAATCTACCACAATGTCTTGAAATTCCCGGTAGGTGAGAAAGTCGAAATCCTGAGAGGAGACCAGCAAATGGCACACAAATGTTATGCCGTCTCATCAAACCCCTCTGCACTGGCCAAGCAGTGCTCCCAAATCACAACAGAAAATAACCAGGGAGGACCGAACGCAGAAGGTGTTCCACTGGAAATGATTCTCGCGGTTAATGTGAAACCACATGATATAGGATGGGAGCAAATGGGGAGCGAAATGGAACAACCGGAAGCGGAAGAAGAAACATTTGAAGAAGAGACACTGAAGGAGGAGAGAGGTGGACCAGCTGAAGAGTTGGAAGAAGTCGTGGTAAGGGAGGAAAACCCTCCAAGGATAGTGAAGATAGGATCTACCTTGGCTTCCGAGCATAAGGTTGCACTACAAAAGGTCCTCCGGGACTACAATGATGTATTCGCCTGGTCCCATGAAGAGATGCCCGGCATCCCCTCTAACCTAGCAGTACACCGCCTCAACGTGGACCCTACCTTCAAACCTGTGAAGCAGAAGAGGAGATACTTCAACCCAAACTGAAACGCCGCGGTACAGGAGGAGGTGGACAAGCTCCTCCGCGCTGGGTTCATCAGAGAGGCGCGATACCCGGAGTGAATTGCTAATGTGGTCATGGTCCCAAAGACCAATGGGAAGTGGCGGATGTGCGTGGACTACACTGACCTCAACCGCGCCTGTCTAAAGGATAGTTTCCCCCTCCCTAAGATCGACCAGCTCGTTGACTCGACCGCAGGAAACAAGACCCTGAGTTTCATGGACGCCTTCTCCGGTTACAATCAGATCACCATGCACCACTCAAATCAAAAGAAGACCAGCTTCATCACAAACCAAGGTTTGTACTGCTACAAGATGATGCCTTTCGGACTGAAGAATGCTGGGGCCACCTACCAGAGGTTGGTCAACAAGCTATTCAAAGAGCAGATCAGTCATACCATGGAAGTCTATGTGGATGACATGATAACCAAATCACAGCAGGTAGAGCAGCACCCAGACCATCTCCGAGAGACCTTTGAAGTGCTTCGAATGAACCAAATGTGGTTAAACCCGGACAAGTGTGCGTTTGGGGTTTCGGCCAACTGAGCTACGCCCCTGTTGGTAAACTAAAAACAACATTACTCCTTATCCTTTCCTGATTAATTTATATTATTAATGGATAGTCTATATTATTAATTTATTATAATATTCTATTAATTTATTATAATATTCTTTCGCCATTGATAAGATTCGAGCCATTGACCTGTAAATCATTTACCCAAACCTCAAACTCGTTCATCTACCGACTGAGCTACGCCCATGTTGGCATAACATTCTCACTTGTATCAGTGCAATTATGCATATTTTCTTAGCAAATTAATGCAATTTGCTCAAAATTAGAGATATTATTGATTTCATTTTTGCTAACCCTCTCCCAAAATATTGACATATGTCAATTTGTTAATTAAAGGATGGCAAAATTAACTGTCACAAGGGCGTAATTAACAAATGGAGACACGTGGTAAGAGGTAATGCTCAAGGAGGTAAACAAAGTTCATACAATCTAGATTTTACCAGCTACCGTAATTTGGAACGTAGCAGTAAAGTATTTGTCTCAAATACGCAGCTCTACGCGGCACTGCGATAAAACACAAGACAGATAATAGACAGACAACGACCACCACCACTCCCACAACTAACAAATCCACCGCTTTAACCCATTTTCGTTTTTCAGCTCTCTACTGTTTTCTTCTCTTCCGACCCAGAATTCGAACCAACATGATGTGGGACGAGTGGGACTGGGTCGATAACAGCAACAACGAGCCACACCACAATCGGACCCACCAAGAGTATCAGGATTCTCATGTCAATTTCGATTTCCTTTCTCTTCTCTCTAAACCCAAGGTAATATCTCTTCCTTCCTTGTCAATTTTTTTGATGCCTTTTTGTTTTGGAACTTGTGGGTTGTGACTTTGTCGTTTGATTGTGTAGGATTACTATAAGATATTGGAAGTTGATTATGATGCGACGGAAGACGCTATTAGGTCTAATTACATTCGTCTAGCACTGGTCTGTATTAATTTTTCACCTTTTTGTTTTGTGGGTTTTTCTTTATGGGGTGTGATTGTGATTTTTTAAGGATATTATATTGGATGGTTAAAAAATTGTTTTGTTCATGGCCTGTACAGAAATGGCACCCAGATAAACAAAAGGAAGAGGATTGTGCCACTTCGAGATTTCAAGAGATAAATGAGGCTTACCAGGGTAAGTGAAGTAAACAATTCTCTTGCGATTTCAGTTTTTCTTAGGTATTGGCATTTGCTTGCTGTTGAATGTTGAGTTTACATGTTTAATGTTCAAGAATTTAGAATAATTAGCTAGGCAAACAGCAAACTAGATGTACGTCTCTTTTTGGATAGTTTTTCCTCCTTGTTACAATCATTTCGAGAAGGGGATGCTGAAGGGTTTCTAGATACGAATTTCATTCATAAGATAGGGACTAGGGAGGGTCAAAGTGAGTCCAGAGTCCAGACTTTAGGTGCATGAACCTTATGAGTGGGCTGTTCTTGTTGAAGTTCTCCTTTGAGTCTATACATGGTATTGGGACACTTTTAACTTGAGTAACAGAAGAGCAGTTGCTTGTCTTTAAGGCCCTTGGCGAAGAAAATGCAGAGACAGTAAATTATCCCATTAAGTTGTGGCTAGAAGTGCACTGTTGGCTTGTTTTCCAAGTTGATGAATTTTCTTTGAGATGATTTTTTGTAGATCATGTGGAGGAAGAACTGCTTTAGATTGGTTCAATTATTGTAAATTTGTAATTAAAGGAAGCATTTACTTTGACTTTTGTTAAGGACTCAAGCTAGGTTGTTTCAGAACTGAAATTCATTTGTCAAAGTTTATGGATTTTTTTGTGTATACAAAATACAACATATGGTCAGTGTCATGCTTCAACAACAGTAGAATGGTTGTAATTTTCTGCAGTTACTTTGTAGCTTCAAGTTATTATTTATTATCTTAATGAAGAGCATACTTGTGCATTTCATGAAGTTTAAGAGTGGACAGGGAAAGGTGAAGGTAGAGATGATAAATGTGGGAATCTAGTTTATTTTGTATTTCTTTTTCATTTTGGTTATGATGGTGGAAAATATCAATTTAAGTAGTAAAGTTATGGACGGGGGGGGGGGAGGAGTTGGGGTTTTGAAGTCATTTCTGATCAGAAGACAAAGTGAGGTTTTTGAAGTCATTTTTTATTGGAAGACAAAGTGACATACTGACATGTATTTTGACATTCATACTCAAATCTTAAGGACATATTCTATGGGAAAATATAAGATAAAACATGAGTAATTGTCGCCTATTGGATGCATGAATACCACTTTATAGGGGTATGGGCACAAAGATGATATTAGGTGATGAAACTTGAGTGAGCCCTTGGATTTTTAAACCAGTGGGAAAGATAGGCAAATGAGGAAATTAATGGGAGGCTCAGAATTTCTGGTGCTTCTTAACTATTTTGATATGTTTTTATGCGATTCTTGTTTCGATATTTACGAGTCCATGAAATTGGTAATCTGGGTCTCCTATGAAAGTGAAAAGTGCCGATATCCAGAAAGCAGGAAACTTTGTGCATTGTTTTCTTTCCTTTTCTCTTCGTCTTGTGCTCTACTAATAATTGGTTTCACATGGGTGGCAACATTATCAAGATTTATCTGGTTGTCTTTAAGATATACACCTGCTGCATGTACGTAGTGCAGCTTTCAGTATCAAAAATCACTTATTTACTGCACAATGCCTATCGATTTATACTTTTGGTTCATGATTCTCATGATTCCATGGAGTGAGACATTTTGAGTGAAGGTTAGACTATTACATGAATCAGTTGAGGCAATTTAAGGTTTAAAATCTAAACACGAAGGGTGGGGGGATATAAGATGGCTATAAATTTCTTGCAGATTGGCCTTTCTCAAGAAAAGATCCCTGTGGAAGTAATTGCTCCTGTTTTCGATTTAAGTTCCTCCATCATACTTGTTGAAATTGAAATAAAATGAACCTGATATCAGTGTATTTCCATTGCGGATGCTATATCAGGTGCTATATATGCCACCTGATTCTGCACAACCAGTTCGAATTTACTGAAGTCGTCGGATTATTACTTATATGATTGCTTGAAAAAACAAATATGTAGCTTTTGATGGTTTTTAACTGGCATGCTGTCCCAACGAGATTGTTGCCAGGCCTTATATAGTTATATCTGATGAGACTATTTGATATATGGGATTTAATGCTTAGGAAACTGGGAAGAGGAATTTGTGAGAGAGTTCGATCACTTTACGTGATAACTGAATGCCAACCTATACATTATGGCATTTTTGTTACCAGATGGTCAAATGTAGGTTCAATTAGGTAGAGTGAATTCTGAGGTTAATTTTGTTTCCTTTTTTTTTTCTTCCTTAAAACTCTATTTAAGTTCTTATTTACAATGACAACCGTTACCTCCTTGAATCCACATTGTCAATGTCATTAATTGGTTTTGCCATGTCATGTGATCTTTGGCACAATAAAATTGTATGATACATCGTGATTATCCCATCTTTGGCAGGTTTAAGAACACATTTAGAAGTGTGTATACTTGATTTTTTCAGTCAATGTCGAAAGAAAGTGTGAAAAAGTAAATAATGCCAAGCTTGGATGTGTGGCAAATGATAACTGTTGGATTTTTCCGTTTTGTTGAACAGTTCTCAGTGATCCTGTCAAAAGGAGAGAGTATGATAGCAACGGGATGCTGCACGTGTATGATTATAATATTATTGTAAGAATTTCCACATATTTGATTGTGAGTGTATTATTTTTTTCTTTATATGCTTTTCTACATACTATTAGCTTAATTGGCCTACAAATTTTCATTTGTTGCCTGCAGGATTATCTTAACCGTTACAAGGGCCTTATACTAACATGCAATGGCCTTGGTATGAGGAATTCAATTTTGTAAAAGCCAAAACAGTTTGCAAGATGTTCTCATTGTGGTCAGGGCAGTTCATGCTATAAGACTCAAATTTGCTGATATTGCAAGTAGTATTCACTATTCAGGGAATTAAGGGCAGTAGTTTGTATCTTTTTCCCTTGTATAAATAGAAAACAATGTTTATCCTATCATCGTTGTGTTGCAATCATACTATCTCTTCCTACTTGTAAGGTGTAGTTAGGGAGTAGTAACTGTCATCTACCACCTAATAGCTTGTGTATGTCTGTACATTACAATGATTGAACACAAGATTAGGTTTTTATGTTGGAATTATTTGAACCAACTCAAAGCAGTTGACTTAGCCTGAAAACATGGAATACGCTACGTTTTATTGTATTAATCAGATACTAGGCCCTAGGGTGTCCCTTTATTGTATTAATCAACTAATGCTCGCTGGCTGAGTCTCTTCTTTGCATTTGGCTCAAAATCCAATTGCATTTACATCTGAAAAATAGTTCATAGAAAAATGAATTACAGTATTACATAGCTTCTCCACTGGTATGTATTTTTCTCTGCTGGTACATCAGGCGTGCAAGATTTGTAAGTCTCTGAAAAAACAAAATAAAACGATAACAATGCAGTCTAATGGTAGCTCAAAGTACTCATTTTATTTTCTATTAAGAAACTTAATTTGACAAGAATGGCAAAGTGAGCTAGTAAAACAATTTACCAAGTAATTTAAGACCATCTAATTTCTCAAAGTACTCTGTTATTCTCCTTGATGGAAAGAATGAATGGAGATTAAAATGGAATATGATGGTTCCGAACTCCTTTTCTAGCATCACCATTATACTCTTCATTGCCCTCTTCTGCGCAAGAAGGATTTAAAAAATGTTTTCACCTAAAAACCATCGGAATTGAAGATCTATTGACCCCATATAGAATCCACGTCTTAGCTCTGAACTAATGAATAGAATTGAGCTTCACTTTAGGAGTCAGGAACGACATCATATTTTAAAAAGTGCTAGCGTTGACAAGAGATAAGCTAAAGAGGTGGCCGGGCAGTTGATCATACCCTTCTACATACAGACAACAAGCACGAAGTCTCTTTAGTTAAGCACATATTGTAGAAGTTGAAAACTCTTTCATGACTAATTTATCAAGCAGTTCGAATGCAAACAATAGTTTCCTTTCTCTGCAAATCAATTCAGTCAACTGAGCCCAAGAGTCTGGTGCAGGAGTGAACCCTGTCTCTACTAATCGAAGCAATGCCATAGCTGCATCATCTACCATTCCAGCTTTACAAAAGCGAACCAGCAATTCATTTGAAGTTGCGTAATGAGGAATAAACCCCCTACCCAGCATCAAAACCAATAGCTTAGTAGCCTTCTCCAATTCACCTTTTTGACACAAGAAATTCAACACAATCCTGTAACTCGCTTTGTCAAGATAAACACCCTCATATGGCAAATTCTCAACCATCCTAAGAGCCTCTTCAAGCCTACCTTCTCTGCATAATCCTCCAAGTAATACATTAAAAACTACAACATCAGCTTTGCACCCTCTTTCTTTCATCTCTTTAAGCAACTCCATGGCTTCATCTGTCCTACCAGCCCTACACAAGAAATTAATTAATGTAGTATAGCCAACTGCATCGGATTTCAGGCCAAAGGTCTTCATCTCATCAAAAAACTCTTTGGCCTCCTCTAACCGCCCCTCTTTACACAAACCATTCATCATGGTCGTGTAATTGAATACATTTGGACTGCATCCATTATTCTTCATGAACTCCATAATCTTCCTGGCCCGATCAACTTTGCCTCCATGGCAAAAGCCATCAATCAAAACATTATAAGTCAGAGCATCAGGCAAGATCTGATCCTTTGAGACCATTTCCTCAAACAGATCCATCGCTTCTTTGAACCTTCCACTTCCACATAGACCGTCCATCAGAGTTGAGTATGTGATCAGATTAGGATAAGACGTCTTGGACTTTTTCATCTCCTTCACAACTTCCAAGGCAGATTCAAAATTCCCATTTTTGCAATGGTGCTTAACCAAGATATTGAAAATACAGCTATTTGGCTTCAACTTGAGATGCTCATTCGTATACATGAGAAACTCACGGGCCAAATCTACCTGATTGGAATCGATCAGCAGATTGAGACAAGTGCTGATGGCTTTAAGAGAAGGCTTTTCACGAACAATTGGTTGAATTGCATAAAACATCTCGAGCACTCTTTCATGTAGAGAACATTTTGAAAAATGCTTCATGAGATTAAGAAATATACACTCATGAAATTTGCAAGTTTCATAAGTCATTTGACGAAGAACTGCATCGACAGCTTGAAACTTTTTCGACTGAGCAAGCTTATTGAGAATGGTTGCATAGGTTGCATTGTTGTGATTAAAACCCTTTTGCTCTGACACCATGTTAAATAATTCCAAGGCACGCTGTGGTTCTTTCTCAGTTTTGATCAAATTGATAGTAGCTTCATGGGAAATATATTTGGATTTTCTCCGAGCCTCCACAGAGGTGGTATTTAAGGTTTGAGTAGGAGGGTCTGCTTTCATGGCACTATCCTTTAAAATTTGAAGAGGAGAAATCCATGGAAGTGAAGATGATGAAGAGTACCAGACTCGCTTATGGAAATAAAACCTAATGAAATTCATGAAAATTCCAGTAGTAAATTAAGGCTTCATCTACCTGCATAAATATATATATATATATAAAACTTTAGATGCATTTCCATGACCAATGAAGACACTGTAAAGGTTATGAAAAAGAAAACTAACCTAATCATGCATGCCATACAGAGACAATCAAGAAGATGATATAAATATATAATGCAGCAGTAACCAAAACAACACTAGTTATCTATCCCACTGGTCAATCTAACTCGATTTCAATATCGTTTTTGTGTGATACAACAATTGCAAGCCAAATCGAGTAGGGTGAATTACCTTCAATGATTCAATCGCTTGCCATGAAAACCCAGTTGCAGCAGCCCTTCACTTAGCTGAAAGAACAGTTTCTGTTGGAAAAATCAGGTCAATCCAACTCCAACGACGGAGACAAACAGAGAGAGTGACACTGATGACTGATCAAACACGCCGCTGCTACTCCGCTCCTAATTCGTATCTTCAATTTTTCATACAGCCTAAACGACACCGTTTACAGTCTTAGAAATTCGGATCACCAAGGCCCATTATTGAAGTAATAGAGGCCCAAAAAGCCCGCGGTTGTAGTTCCATTCTCTTTTCTCTTCTTTCTTTCTTCTTTTTTTATTATTTTTTTATTATTTTTTTTATATTACAACAACTGACAGGACCCTACTAACACAGCCCAGACTACTATTCCCACAAATGGGGAGAAGGCACCCACACAAGAGGAGAGATAAAGAATGAGTATATATATATATATATGCCGGGCATTGAACCGTGATGCTGGAATCTCCCATCGGAGAGTCACACCACATTGGCATTGGCATTCTCTTTTCTCTTTTCAAAGTCTAATCAAAGCTGTCAAATAATTTTCAAGCAGAATTATTACTTTATTAGAAACAATTAACGAACACTATCATTGACAACAAACAGCAAAACCACTAGACCAGCGTCAATTTTTTTTAGTATAAAATAAAGGGGGAATTGTATAAACACCCTTGAGGTTTGATAAAATTACATAAATATGACAGTTTTGACCATATTTACACAAACTTCTCTCAATATTTGAAAATTATTATACAAAACATCCCCTACCGTTATATGGATTAGTTAGTCAATGATCAAAAGTCTAAAATACCCTTTATTTTTATTTTAAATAAACTAAAAAAATTAAAAAATAAGATAAAAATATATATTTTTTAGATAGCATGAATGTATCTTAAATCTGAACCTGGAAAAAAAAATCATCTTTACAAATAAATAAATAAATGTTTTTTAAACAATTTAATAATAAATAAATTTTAAATTTTAAATTTATTTAAAATCAAATGGGAATTGTACAAACTAAATTTTTTATTTTTGTAGATGAAATTTTTTCCAGCTTTCAGATTTAAGATATATTCATATTTTCTAAAAGATTTTTTAATATTTTTTTATCTTATTTTTTATTTTTTTATTTTGTTTAAAAAAAAAATATAGGGCATTTTAGACTTTTTACATGTTTGATCATTGACTAACGAATCCATCTAACAATAGGAGATGTTTATACAACAATTTTCAAATTTTGAGGAAAGTTGTGCGTATATGGTCATATTCGTGCAATTTTATCAACCTTCAGGGGATGTTTGTGCAATTCCCTCTAAAATAAACACTAAAGTTAGCACTAAAATAATACCAATTGGTGTGCAAAAGTACGATTTTACCCTCCACTAACCACTACTTAGACCTCCGGACTCCAAGGCCAAAGCGCACACAGAAAAAATAAAAATAAAAAAAAACCAACACCGAACAGCACAACATCTCTCTCTCTCTCTCTCCTCTTCTTCGCATTCACAGTCTGTGAAGATGGCGACGACTATTCCTGACAATCTGACGAGAGACCAGTACGTGTACCTGGCGAAACTGGCCGAGCAAGCTGAGCGCTACGAAGAGATGGTCCAGTTCATGCAGAAGCTGGTGGTCGGAGCCACTCCGGCCGCCGAGCTGACGGTTGAGGAGCGGAATCTGCTCTCTGTCGCCTACAAGAACGTGATTGGCTCGCTGCGTGCGGCGTGGCGTATCGTATCGTCGATAGAGCAGAAGGAGGAGGGACGGAAGAACGAGGAGCACGTGGTGCTGGTGAAGGATTACAGATCCAAGGTCGAGAAAGAATTGTCCGACGTCTGCGACAGTATTTTGCGGTTGTTGGAAGACAACTTGATTCCGTCGGCGGCAGCTAGTGAGTCCAAGGTGTTTTACTTGAAAATGAAAGGAGATTATCATAGGTACATGGCGGAGTTCAAGGCTGGCGACGAAAGGAAGGCTGCTGCCGAGGACACTATGTTGGCTTACAAAGCTGCTCAGGTACTTTTTTCCAATGAAATCAACGTTAGAGATCTGAGTGTTTTGGTTTTACTGTGCTCTTTTGAATTTTTAAGGTTTTAATTTAAATGAGTTTGAATTGGGAATTGTACACTGTGTTTGGCTGATGTGGAAAAAAAATTTAAACCTTTTTGTTTGGTTGGGTCTAATTAATCAAAATTGTAACTTTTGCTATATTTTCTCGGTAGCCAGCCGGAGAGAAGAGATATTAATAAGTCTCGGAGAGTTGACGTTCAAGTAATTTTAGTAGAATTTCGATGTTTTGACTGTGAATTTGATGATTTTTATTTATTTATTTATTTCTTTTTGTGTGTGTGTGTTATGATAGGACCTTGCACTAGCTGATCTTGCACCAACTCATCCAATAAGGCTGGGGCTGGCTCTTAACTTCTCGGTGTTCTATTACGAGATTCTCAATCAGTCTGATAAGGCATGCAATATGGCCAAACAGGTATGGTTTATCGCTATTTACCTTGTAAATGTTCTGAATTTTATGTCATGGTTCTTTTCAAATTATGTAATACTCTGTTTGCTAGCTCTGGTATTTGTCTTTGTTTTGATTTGTTGATTTGCTGTGTTGTTTATGTTTTAAGAATATTTGATTCAGCTCAACTAAGTTAATCGATTGCATGAATTGCAGTTGAGCAAGTTTAGGCCATGAAATGTAAAAATATGGGATCTAGCTGTAAAAAATTTATAATCTTGACTATTATAATGGGAAATGTTCTTTGCCGACATCAAATCTGTATACGGGCTTGGATTTTTTCATTATTTATAAAAAATTCTTATTACTTGTAATTGATAATTTTGTATCTAGCTACATGCTTGATGTTAGAGGGGAATACTCTTGACTGAAATTTCTTCAATTTTTGGCTGAATTGTGGATCTATAGTGTAGAGTAATAAGGTTACTTTCTTACAAGTGTATTCGTTTATATCTTTATGCCTTAATAGAAGTGGTGGATATTAGCTCTCATAATTTATACCTGAGGAACAGATTTGATTTGAAGACGTGGAATCAGACCCGAACATTCTACGAAATGTCTTAGCCAGCCACCATCTAGCTATTGAGAATAGTTCTATCTCTAAATCTCTTGTAGTGTCCTGCCCCTAACATCGTAGTGTGCACATTTATAGTCATACGCCATCAATAGAAAAACCTCAGACATTGATATGAAATAACTTAAAAGGAGATATCTTCATGATACTTGTTACTGCGTATAAATATGTATTAACACGGATAGTTAAGACCTAAAAAAAATTCAAGCTAGGTTGTGCCTCTTTTACCTTATTTACCTTGATACTCTGGCTTGTTCTGTGTTCATGACTTTTGCATAAAATACACCACATTAGATGTTTATTTTTATTGCTGACTGACATTAATCATGTGATTAACATATGTTGTTTCACTCATTTCTTCTCTTCAGCAATGGTTGTCTGATTGTATTCTTTAGAATGTTGAATTTTAATCTAAAGATGTTTGAATATCTTTTATTATTCATTGTTAGGCATTTGAGGAAGCAATTGCTGAGCTAGACACTTTAGGAGAAGAATCATACAAGGACAGCACCCTCATTATGCAACTCCTAAGGGATAACCTCACTCTTTGGACTTCAGATATGCAGGTCAGTATAATAGCTAGCCCTCCTTTTCTATCTTGCTCAAGTCTGGTTTTAAATACGGAAACTACTTGTCGTGACCTAACTTCAGTTTCACGTTTGCTTCATGCAGGACCAGTTAGATGAACCATAGAAGGCACCGTAAGTTTGAGCGGTCCCTATTCTTCTATTGGAGGAGGTGGGCTTTGAATGTCATTTGTTTCTGCTGTTTATTAGTGTGTCGATTTGAAGAAAGGGTGTCAACCTGTGACATGATGTTTAATATTCAAAGTGAACTTGTTTTTAAATTCTGGAAATGTTCTAAATAGGCTAGTGTTTGATGGTTATACCGGCTAGTTATATTTACTGCAATATTTTATTAGTTAAATGTCTTCCATTTTATTTATAAGATTAAAAGGCCAACCAAATAACTATGGTGGAAAATCAAGCATGTCATTTTTAGCTGTTTACAACATTTATATAATTGCAATTTTTTTGTTACCTTGATTTCTCCAACCAAAAGGTTAGCTGGAAAATGCTAAGCAATTTGCTGGCTGTCTACTTTTGTTTCATGGTGTTTTTGTCATGATATTACATAATTAACTGTACTAAATAGATAATTTAGTTGCTTTTGATGTGTAGGGAGTGTCATAGATGACACATTATTGTATTAAGATATTTACAGGGAAGAGATATGTTCAGTGGGATTCATGAAACTTTGGTATTAAAGATTGGGTTTTGGTATAATTATGGTCCCAAGTCAACCTCAGCAGAACCTAACTGGGACGGCTGTGATTAATCTGATAGTGTGTTTGCTTGATTGTTAATTTTAAATTGATTTGATGGGAATATTTGCTTCTTATCTAACACAGGAACTAAGGGGTCAGTTACCTTTTAGAAATTATTAAATTCGAAAGGTCGTCAAATTGGGTGTCTTTAAGGGGTCCAATTGAATTCTAAATCAAGTACCAACGTTTGTTTACACGAGTTGAGATTTAACAAGGTGAATCCAAATCTGAATCAAGCAATAATTACCTGAGATGTTTTACTTGCAAGCTTAGAGATTTCTTATAATAAAAAAAACACCAAGTTTATATTGGAATTAAGAGAGCTTATTTGATATTTTCATGGGTTTCTGTGTTATTATCCAGATAACCAGGGTAAGTTTATGTAATTCCCCCTATTTTAATTTTTAATCCAAAAATAATTAGCTAGTTAGGCAGTGATGATGAATGTACAACTCAAGCGTGGGCCAGATCCGAGAAGGATACATACGATACGATGTCTGCTTTCTTAGGTGGAAGATAAGATTCCAAGCATGAGAATATGACAATTGAAATAACTGAAAAGGCAGCTAGGTTCCTTTAAAGCTATTTACAACTACAAGTCATTTTATTGGTGAGTTGTCATCATCATCGGAGAGATTTGAGATTAGAACGCCAGCGTTTCTATTTTCTATTCTAAAGCAAATGGAATCCAGACTAATCCTGCCCACCCAACCCCACCAAATTTGCAATACCAAATCAGTTAGTATAGGCTGATATCTCTATTTACCTATCAAACGTCAAGCACATGCATATGGGCATATGGCAGACAGAAAATACAGTAGAGTGAAAACCATAATTCTACCAATTTGAGCACAAACAATACGTTACTCAATATGCCAACCGAAAGCCAAAAGGCAGTCCCACTCATCACAATAGATTTGATTTGAGTTCTACTAGCAATATTTACAAACTTTATTTAAGTTGTACAAGCCGCTTTGCATGCACGACCCAACAGGAGATGCTTACCACTTCAACATATGGCATTGTTGGCTATATTCGAGAAAGTCAGTCCCTCGTACTGTTTTTTATCCATTCTAGGTACTGTTGGCTGCCTCCGGTGATGGGTAAGGCAATTACTTCCGGTACACTAAGCAGAGCAAAAGGCAAAATTAGGGGATGAAAACAAGTCTTATTGCTAAACAATTATTATTTTCCACATTTTCATGTTCCAAAATCAAGCTATAATATGAGCTTTAACGGAATGCACACAATTAATCCATCCATTGTAGATACGATGACAACAATTTAAGTAGACACCTAGTTTGGCCTTGACATGCTGTGATGTAAATCAGAAAAATCAAAATTTCTACATTAAGTTTTAATACTTATGTGAACATGATGCAGAAGCTTTGAGTTTGCTTACTCATATTCATGATTTGCCTTGACATGCTCTGTGAGAGCTTCCAACAGGGATTGCCTAGTCTTGATAATAAGCAGTTCCTCGGAATCTGTCTGGATCTGCAGCATTAAACAAAATGCAAAATTACTTTAATATTTTACACATTGTTTTCACTTGTTTCAATAAACACAAAAGTTAACACAAACTAGATCATGTGAAGCAACTAGACTATGCATATTAGGCTATTAGCATTGGGTTCATTTTCACCCATCTATATTCTCAAATCTTTTCTTAATTTATTGAGGTACTAAAACTCATACCTCTCCCTTCCATTCATATACTGATTCAATTCCTGCATCCACAAAATGAGAACAGTTGGTGAAAATCAATAATAGGAACACAAACCTGAAACAATTTGATCGCAAGGAAATAAAACAGAAATTTTATGAGACACATTCAGGCAGATTACAACTCTTCAGAAAGATACACAGCGGATGAGGCATGGTTTCCAGGGGTCAAAAATAGAAAGATAGTTGTTCTGAATCATGGATCTAGAGTTGCCTAAAACCCTTGGTTATTCTCTCCAAAGCTAAAACCGTTAATAGTTGAGCCACGAAGTAGTCGATGATTTCTATACAAGGTTTCCAGTTACCACTTTACTCTAAAGCTTAAGCTATGAAGAAAGGACCCACCCAACGATAATATTTAGGTATTCTAACAAAGGTAAAACCAACTGTTTCTCACAGCCCTCTACCTCCGCTGTATGCAGGTAACCATCTACCATTTCAAAGGATCCTTGAATGACTACTATCCTTTAAAGCTAATTCAAAAGCAATTATCATATCCAAAGATCCCTTGGAAATGTAATTGAATTAATTCGAGATAAGGTATCAGTCCCTTATTTTTCCTAAATAAGACAACACCATGTTTCATCTAATTCCAAATTTATGGTCAAATTCCATCAGCCAAACACAAAATACGTTAAGATAAGAAAAGATGACAGCAAATGATACAAAACCTTTCACCCACCAACAAACTATTAAAAAAAATTGAAGTATTGTCTGTAAAAACACAATGTACAGAATGATTGAATCTATTTATCTTGAGACTCATTTGTGAAAAAATCAAGAATTTTTTTGTATATGCTACAAATTTAATTAAAATCATTTCTTCCCAACCAAACAAAGAAATGACCTCCCTCTCTTCGGATTCGGTTCCTGCCCTCCTATTTCTTTCCTACTAAACAAAGTTTAAACTAAATTGAATTCAAACATACCAAACTTGTAACTAGACATGATCTCCATCAGAACCAAAAAAAAAAAAAAAAAAAAACATGTAAATTAACAATTTAAGCTCTCAAAACAGAAAACAATATTTCACTGAGGCTTCAATGGAGCAAGAGAAAATAATGATTGACATGCCTGGTACTCGGTTTACACAAGCTGCAAGTTTCGCTTTAACTATGCTTTCAGCTAGTTTCTTTCCTGCACAAATACATTGTCATTTTATCTCCAAGGAACGAAACTAATTGAAATATACCATACCCAATTGTAAAATTTATTAAATTCCCATAAATAAACTCGAAAATCATATGCATTGTAAAAGAATAGAAAACGGACCTGCTTCTTTGTTAGGTACAGTGACGTATACTACAATAGTGGGTACAGTGTTGCTGCTCCCTTCCATTTTGATGGTGTTCGACGTTGCTTGGTTACTGAATTTTGATCTGAAACCACAATCATATATACAAATAAATACATAAATATTAACAAGAAAAGATGCGATTATTGAAATCGGAGAGAAATCAAAGTAGGTACTTTACTTCAAAAGAGGGCTAAATGAGAGAGAATGAGCGGTGGTCGTTTTGATAGAGGAAGTGAGATTCGGGCAGAGATTTGTGAGGCCTATGCTTAGCATACAAAACGCACCCACTATCGGCAAACGACGTCGTATTGCTGCAGACGAGACGATTGACGATGCTTTACTGCAGAGTGTGGAAGCCATTTTTATACTTCATAGTAGTGTGTAGATGACAAGGGAATTTTTTTAGCTCCAGAAACCAGAAGCTACTTGTGCTTCTCTTGATTTTGCCACGTGTCCAAGATTGATCCAACGGTTGTAGATTCTGTTGGGTTGATTTTAAGTGGGTTTTGATGTCCAACATCTTTGAGGCCCAATTTCAATTGACTTTTTGAGTGGTGGTTTTCAATTTGTTGGCATTTTTTGGAATTCTTTTAATTGCACCCCATATATTTTTTAAGTACCAATACAATTTTTTAAAGAATGTACATTTTCTAAGAACATTTTTTGTTGTTATTGTTTGATGGGCTAAAGAATCTGTAACGCACCTAAATTACTGGTTTGTAATGGACTATTGTCCTCTTTAACAATTATATTTTGAAAGTGTAATGCTAAACTGCTCAAATAATGTAGCATCTAAATTGTCAATATTTTTTTTAAATTAAACTTGATTTACATCTGAGGAATCGAGTTCCGTTTCCGAGTTCTTTATTTCATTGAACTTGATTATCTTTCATCTATATTCCCGATTAGTAAACACGTTCCTTAATTTATTGGATATGTTTCAAAATTAAAAGTTTTCCGCTATTTTTTTTTATTTTTTTTTAATTTGAAAGAAACAATTAATGACCATTGCATTAATCTACCATGGAGCTTGAGTCCCGAGTGAATGCTATACATTTAAGCATTGAGTATTTATGCATCAAACACTCACATTTATTTTGTTATAGGGGAATTACAATGGCCCCCATGAGGTTTGGGGCCGAGACACCTAAATGGAAAATTTTTATTTATTCTACACTCACACTGACACACATGTAGATACCAGACGTTACTCACTTCCGTTAAAACGAACTATTCAAACTTTTTAAAAGACCAAAGTGCCCTTATATTATATAAAAATAAAATGAATGAAAATATATATACCACTTGAAGTAGCGTCCACAATGGAAGCCAACCAAAGACAACGGCAAGGGCACCAAATTCAAAACAAAATGGATTATAAAAAATAAAAAATAAAATAAATAAATAAACTTTAAGGTAGAAATAAATTCATCGAAATTGCTTATTGCTATATGTAATGGTGCCATGTTCTCGGTTGCAAGTTGCACCTGCCATTTCAAAAGATGCATTAAAGAGTCCAATGGAAATGAAAATTAGCATTTAGCCCCAAATGTAGGAGGTTGAAAACCTAACAACCAAAATAATTAACACTTAAAAACTCCAATAAAACCCCAACTTCAACAATAAAACTAGAGTGTCAAAAACTTTGAATTCAACAAACAGATTTAAGGTCTGCTGTAAATGTAGAGAAATAATGTATGGTTTGGGTCAAGATTGAGGATCTAAACTTTACACGACAGAAATCATTCCTATTTAGGGTCTACAACTTCAAAACCTAACAAAACCAATCAATTGCACCATCAATTAATATATATCCTCCAACCAAATCTCCTTTGATTAATGACACCGGTGAAAGAGTTTGATGGAAGAGGGATGTATTTACGTAAATTCAATCCTTTTCTTTCATGTTATTAATATATATAGGGTGGTTCTCTAACAAGGACATCTTGAACTTATAAGTTAAGGGCATCCAAATACAGTCACATATTCATATTGGGTGTGGGCATTTATTAATATAGGGCTGTGAACCCACTATAAATGTGTGGCTGTCTACAAAGACAATTGAACAAGAGGGACTTGATTGATATTTCAAAAACAACGAAAACACTATCTATGGATCCCAGCAGCCTGCTCCAACATTTTATTGGATGGCCATTAGCTCTTGACAGCGAGAGTGCTATTTGACTAATAAGAAAAATCATGATGATTTAGGTTTAATTAGTGTTTATTAATTAATTAAAAACCCTAATAACGACAAAATAATAATAATTAATTACTAGAAATTGAACTACTATTAAGCTGTCTCTCCCTTCAACTCCCTTCTCCATAGCATCTGCTTCCTGGCTCTACTATAAGGATTAAGGAATCCCCAAAACGACTTTTCATTTTTTATAGATTTTTTTGAGAGTTTTGATAAAATAAAAAGGACATAGCTTCAGCCAAGACAAGGTGACTTTTTGCCAGCTTGATCTTGTTTACATGCATATATGATATATATGACCAAACTTGCACGACATCACCAAATTAAAAATCACACAAGTGTGGACCCCCCCCCCCCCCCCCCCCCGGTCGATCCACGTGGGATTATTTTAATCCAACGGTGGCACTTAAGAGTGGCTACACACAGCAGATACGGCTGATGTTCTGGATGCTTTAGTTAATTAGTTCTGATGGAGGACCACGGCGTTTCGAGGGGTTGCACATGCCTACCTTAGTTAGACCAACCACCCATTGTTATAAATTCAATGCAAAGCATTACAATAAATTACGAGCCCGTTGAGAACTAACATAAAATGTGTGGTTCAGAAATCTACTCCCAAAACATCGAAAATAAAACACCTCACTCATATCTTGTAAAATGCACATTGTGATCAGGGCCGGCCCTGGGCTTTGATAGGAGCGGCAGCTGCCCCGGGCCTCTTTTTAAAGGGGCCCAATTTTATTTTATTTTAGTTCATAAAATGCCCAAATTTCTATTTTGAGCATTAGTTTAAAAAATGCTCATATGATAAAGCATTAAAACCAACAATTTAAAATAAAACAAAAATATAAAATAGGGCCAACTTGGAGTGTAAAAGCCCGAATTATATTTTGATTTTTTTCCAGACATCAGTATTTAGATTTCAATATGTTATCTAAATCACTAAAGGATTTAAAGTTTCTCATTTTTTTTCTCCAGCCACCATTGAATGATTTATTTCGATCTCTCTCTCTCTCTCAAGTCTTAAAATTAATATGAAAAAGGGGCCCATCTTAGAATTTTACCACAAACCCCTAACAAGTCAGGACCGGCCCTGATTGTGATATTCAAACCCCAGCTAAGAGGCTAGCTTACGTGTCATCTGTATGTTATTTTTTTGGTGTCATTTTAAAGAAAATGACCTTAGTTTGTTAGTAAACACTTCTTGGTCTTAAAGTATGGGGAGATGCTATTTTAATTATGATCATGTGGTGAATCTCAAGGAATAGGTAGAGTATATCTATTATTATTATTATTATTATAATATTGGAAGTACTGAAGTAGTGTTTAGTTAATTAGTTGAAAGATTTGTAATTTAAGCATAGTTTAATAAATTATTTAAGATTAATCACCTTCTATAATGTGAAGTTGATCCTATACTCTCTCAAGGTAACATAAATATTTTATCAAATATGAACAAAAAAAAAATGCATCTAAATATTCCAGTATTAGATGTAGATTATTTTAAATAATATCCCTATAATGTGAGAGGTTTGGTGGGAGTAGTGGGACTGTGAGTCCATAGTCTAAATAAAATTTAACTAACATTAACCCCACGCGATAGTTAGCTAGGCTATGGAAATGTAAGTAGTTGATATTAATTATCTAGATTGCAATGGCTCTTTTATTTTTATACCTTTTATTTTTACATACATGAACCTGACCCTGTTTCAAGTTTACATTTAACAACCAAACCCGATCCGCGACTCGAATAACAAAACACACAATCTACATGGTTCGGGTGGACGCCCGCGGGTTTGAACTTTGAAGTTGCCATCACATACTACCTTAGACTTGTACTAGGTTATTATAGTTAGGATGTGCAAAATAATTTTAAAATGAGTAAATCATATAAATAGATCTCCATCTCCCATCCTAAGATGGATGGTGGAAATCTAAAAAAAATTTCTTTTTATGTTTGCATTAAGGAAGAATCGCATAAAACATCACTCGAGGTTTGATAAAATTGCACGGATATGACAGTTTTGGCTATATACACACAAACTTCCCTTAACATTTGAATATTGTTGCACAAATATCCCATACCGTTAGATGAATCCGTTAGTCAATGGTCAAAGCAGTAAAAAGTCTAAAATACTCTTTATTTTTATTTTAAATAAACTAAAAAAATTAAAATATAGGATAAAAAATATTAAAAATATATTTTACAAAACATGAATATATTTTAAATCTGAAACCTGAAAAAAAAATTCATCTTTACAAATAAAAACAATAGTTATTTAAACAATTTAATAATAAATAAATTTTAAATTTTAAATTTATTTAAAATAAAGGGGGAATTGCACAGACTAATTTTTTTTTTTTTTAAATGATTTTTTTTTCTAGGTTTCAGATTTAAGATGCATTCATGTTTTGTAAAAGATTATTAAATATTTTTTTATTTTATTTTTAAATTTTTTTAGTTTATTTAAAATAAAAATATAAGGTATTTTAGACTTCTTACACGTTTGATCATTGACTAACTGGTCCATCACGGTATGGGATGTTTGTGCAACAATTTTCAAATGTTGAGGGAAGTTTGTGCCCATATGGCCAAAACTACCATTTCCGTGCAATATTATCAAACCTCGAGGGATGTTTGTGCAATTCCCCTTACATTAATTTAAGTTAATGATATTGCAGTAATTTCAATAAGGTTATGGAAAGAATATCGAGTACATAATTTTAACAATTTTCTTTATTTAACATTATTTATTTGTGATGCATATTAGGTAAGACTTCTGCGTTACTTTTCCGACGACGTAAATGCAAATAATAGGATTTGTGTTTTGAAATGAATTTGAATATATGATAATGGTTGAGGAAATCTTTATAGGATTATATTGGGAACATATATATATTACATATACATGCCTCAAACCATGGAAATCTTGTCCCATGGTTTGAGATCAAGATCGGAGAGACAGAAGAAATTGCTAGGATCAAATGGGCAAATTATTTATAAGATGATACCAAAAATAAATACATATACATGCCTCAAGAGTCAAGACACATGATCTAACCTTGGGGTGATGAGTATCACTAAAAAAATAAATAACAAAAACCAAAAGGATGGGTTTTAAAATTGGTGTAGTGGGTGTGAGTGACACTGTGTGGAGCTTGGATCTGAAATCATATCTCTCTATATATATATATCATGAGTTCATGACCAACCAACCAACCAACCAACTAAAATAAGAGGACCAGACCAGCTAGTGAAGAAATTAAAAGACTCGTCATCCTCACCTCACTCGTGTTTATTATTCTTTTAAATCTTTTTATAAAAAGAAACATAAATTGGATTATTTATTTAGCTTTGACATGGAGGGCATATATCGCAAATGGCATGGGCAGAGAAAGCAAAGTGTTTGGTTTTTGGTAGGGAATTTGTGATAGAGAGTTTTAAGAGTGATACTGCAAAAAGGGAGGAAAAGTTGAAAATTCAAAGCGAAGAAAAAGAGCATTTCAGAGACTATGCGCGCGCGCCAGAGACGAAAAAGGACTAGAAATTTGTGTCCTTTAAAGTCTCTTTAACTATATACATTTTTAAGCATTTGTCTTCTTGAATGTAAGAATCCTAAGTTTTCACATTAATTAATTTTTTTACCGTTAGTGTTCGGTAATTATGAACCCTATATGGCTATATATATATATAGAATATTCAAATACTACTTTTTGTAGGGAATAGGGATCCGATCACCACTATAACCAATTTTTGTTATAAATATGACATTTACCACCGTATGTATTTATCTGATATTGTGAGAAGGATAATATCAGGCTGTTGACCGGTCAGCACCCAAAATTCTGATCTTATTTTTTCTTTCACCAATTCCAATACTTTGTAGTTGTATGAAGTTAAGTTTTATTGAGATTTTATGTTCTTATACATTAAAAGTCTTGGAGTACAAGAAGTCTTGGAATTGGTGAAAGAAAAAAGGACTTGTGTTACAGTTCAATTGAGCCATATCACTAGATTAGTATTTTGGATTGATCTTTACAAGTTCTGATAGACTCTGACTTGACCGTTCGGTGTGATTTGAACTTAGATAAGGACCAAATGTGAAACTATTTCCATTTTGATGAAATGGGTAAGTTAGATTTGATCTGATTTGCATAGTATACCTTTCCGTATATGTACATTTTCCACCATACACATTTTACAATAATGTGTGTAAAATTTCTCCCGATATTATAAGAGTAGATATCCGAACCATTTTTATTGTGCTAGTAGATTATCTTCCGAAACAAAAATAGATATTCGGATCGTAAGTTGACAGTTCGGTGCGATTTCAACTAGATAAGGACCATATGTGAAAATATTTCCATTTTGATAAAATGGGCAAGTTAGATTTGATTTGATCTGCATAGTATACCCTTCCTTTCCGTATATAATATAGTAGCACTGATTCAGCAACAACAAAGCACATGTTGCTCTTAAATGAGAACATGCATGTGTATATATATTTCTATATAGCTTTGTCGCGGTTACATAGCTAAGAGAAAAAAGAAATTAAGTACAAATTTAGGAGAAAGAAAGTACGTGTCGTTTCATAAGATGTTTTTGGAGGAATTTGAATGAGAGAAATTATTAAAAGGACTTTAATTATAATTATTATGAAATTGAGAGAACCATTGTCGAGGGGCATCTATGAATTGAAATTGAATGGATCGATATATGGAACCATCAAGAAACAGACCAGCTGACCAGAGATGTTTTCTTCTATCTCTCTAAAAGTTGCCCTTGGACTCACAATTTTCAGTGATTCAATTCAACCAACATTTCTTTTTTTTTACACACCATTACCAAGAAAAATGATGGTGGTTTTTTGAGATGAGAGACTTCATAATCCATATATATCTTATCAGTCTTCCAATCTTGTTTGAAAACTTAATTAATCACATTTGCTAATTATGATTATCATTAGCTTAAGCATAATACTTGGGTGTTGACCGATCAACACCCAAAATATTGATCTAGTGATGTGTCCCAATTAAACTGTAACACATATCCTTTTTTCTTTCTCTCATTCCAAAACTTCTTATACTCCAAGACTTTTAATGTATGAGAACATAAAATCCCAATAAAACCGAACTTCATACAACTACCAAAGTCTTGGAATGGGTGAAAGAAAAAAGGACATGTGTTACGGTTCAATTGGGCCATATATCTAGGTCAGTATTTTGGATGCTAACCGGTCAACCCTAAGTATTATCCTTGGCTTAATTACCATTATTTATCTCACTACTTAAGCAATAACCATCTAAATCATTAAATCAAGCTGTTATTAACAAACCTAAAAGTGAAAAATATCTCTCTCTCTCTATATATATAAAAAAGATAAAAGATAAAAAAGAAAAGCAAAAGGGTTGTTCTTTTTGTGATTCTTTGGGGAGTAAAAAGACCCTTTAATTTATTATATATATTCTTTGTCCACAACTTTGATTTTTGGGTGATTTTGAGGAGATATATTCTAATATCGTAATCAAATCCTAGCTTTATTAGTCACTATTGAAATAACATGTGCCGTTTCCATGTGTCTCATGTTTCGTCCTTTAATGCAAATCAAGACAGCCTTTAATACCCTTTCATATCTACTCATTATATTTATGAAATGGTACATTATTTACATACCATTAGCATTTAGCATTTTAATTTTCCGATAATAAAATGCAGAGAGATCTCTTAAAATCGTTAATCTTGTCAAGTTTCAATAAACCATTGGTTTGACTAATTGGTGTTAATTACAATATATATATATATTATGGAATACATTAACGTGTTAAGCGACTATACAGGGTTACATAGATCGTAAAACTTGTTTTCTCAAAATATTTGACTTGTGTATCATGACTCATGATACGAGTTAAACAGATTCCTCGTGTTGTATGTTAATACAATGCACATGTTTATCTAATTAACTCTAGAATGGTTGACATATGTTGATCTAGATTTGCAATTTGAATATTTAACTATTAATTTGCTATGCACCGTCATTGGTTTTATTATAATTGGTCTTAAATGTTAATTATGATATAAGACTTGAAAAAAGAGGTGGGAAGTGTATTTGGTTATTTAATTTTCCTACCACGCAAATGAAATGATACCCGCCAAAATGAAAAAAAAAATAAAGAGGGAACTGATGGGAGCAATTTGTAAGTCAACATCGTGACCCATGAGTCCATGTGAGCATTATCTAACCATTTTGTTTTTTCTCCTCTTTGGATCCATACACGAACAAATCATTTAATATTTTTAATTTTTGTTTTTCAAATATATATATATATTTTTAACTTTTGTATGTATTTAAATGGTTGTATCATATATGGTAAACATGTATCTCAATAATTTTTTTTTTATTTTTTTTTTCTCTTCTCTTCAGGGTAAATGGCTCTTACCATCGAACCATATTGTATTATAAAAAAAATAGAAATAATTTAAAGGGATAATTACCTAGGTGATCATCAATTTGGGTCACCATTACCAAAATGGTCATTAGATGGGAAATTGGTTTCAAAATGGCAATTTTTGGCAAACGCTGTTACACTAATGGCCATTCCATCAAATTTCATCCGATGATTGACATTTTGACAAATAAGGAGATAACATTAATTTATTTTAGATGTTTTTTTTTTTTTTAAATCAATTTGTTCTGTTATTTTTTGAAACAAATAATTTTATTTAGTGTGTATATACGTACAGATTTTCTATTGTCAGTTCGAACTGACAAAATATATATTAGTTTCTTGCATGTGGACCATTATATTTAAATACTTTGACTTGGCTGTATGCATTTGTCAAAGCATCTTTTAAATCCAATGGCCCACATGTAAGGAATTGATATATTTTATATCAATTCGAACTGATAATAGAAAGACTGTATATACGTATAGCATATCTCAAACACACACACACATATATATATATATATATATATATATAAAAGAAGATTAAGGCTACAAAATCTAAAAAGTCTAAAAAATATATTTAAGATAAATTAAAAAATTAAAAAAATAAATATATATCTGAGATATGCTATACGTATATACACACACGTTAAATATATGCATTTGTAATTTTTATACTTGGAAAATCTTTGTTAGGCAAACCAGCTTTACTCTTTATCTTATCAAAAGCCTATGAAGCCATTTGAGTAATTTCAAAGAATATAAATAAATAAGCACCTTTAATTTTTAGTATTTTGATTATTATAAAAAAAAAAAGGAATTAAATAAATAATTAAACTTTGGAAATCGTAAGTGCTGCCAAATACTTTTAGCAATATTATAGATGATCTAAAATGTATCAATGACATCTAATGATGGATCTATACCAACTTCATAACCACCACGGTTTTATCATCAGAAATCCTATATTAAATAAACAAAAACAACAACAATTAACTAATATTTTTAGTATAATCCATGTATGAAAAGTTATAATTTTAGTTTTTTTTTTTTAATTAAGGGGTGGAGTTGTATGATTTAAACATTAAACTTTAAATTAGATTTCTAAAATATAATGTACACCTATTTTTGTGGGAGCTGTTTCAGGAAATTTAGGTGGTAATTTTTGTGCTAGAAGAATCAATTAGAAACACATTTTTGGAAAATAATAAATTTCAAAACCGGCCATACCAAAATTCCACCACAATTTGATGTATCTATCAAAAATAAAATAATTACATCACCTTTTTACCATTCTAACCCTTCTCACAATACATATATATTTTTTCCTTTATGATATTGTGGGAGTTGATATCTCCTGTTACGGGACCGGGAGGTAAATATCCAAATGGAGGTAAATATCAAAATCATACACATGTAGAGTACGATATCGATATGTCTTGTCAGACACCTAGAGTGGCGTGAGGAGCAAAGACAGTAAAGATAATAAAAGTGGAAGTCAAAATTGTAATATGTAGAAAGTAACGGATGTTTCTCGGTCAATATGATGATGGTTCAGACTTCAAATTACACGCGTCGCCATGGGAAGAAAACGACATAATCGGTGGCCCAATGGTCGCTTTCACATTTCTTATTTACTCTTTTTCCCCTTTTTCATTTTGTCCTAATTACTAGTCTCAATTTGTGATTTTGCATTTCTTCTGGACTCCAAGGAATAAATAAGTTTAAATATATTTTTATTTATTCTGGTTTTAGCAACGTGAGAGTTTATTTATTTATTTTAATTTTTTTTTAATATTACAATAATTTGGTTTTTTTTTTTTTTTTAAGAAGTGTGTGAGACTTGAACACAAACTCATGAATCATGATCCTCATGATATAAATACGAAGAATATACAAACTGAACCAACCTCATATTGTCAACACCGTAAGAGTTGAGACGGTGTAAATGTGTAACCTCTTCAATTTAATACTTGATGAATCAGTAATTTTGTTTCATAAAATAAATTGTCGAGACTTGGGTTAATAATTTCAATTAAATTATAAAATAGTTTATTTCTAAAATTCTATGGTAAGAATTTGTGTTTTCAGTTTTTCACTCATTCCACGAATTAACAATTTACTAAAAAAACAAACACATATATGATGATTTCATAAAATGTGAATTTACTGCTTTTTTTTATGAGTTTAAAAAAAAATTAATAATTTCGAAGTTAATCGGATCTCTCTCTTTTTTTTAAAAATAAAAAATAAAAAATTTATAAATGCATGCATAACTTTTGAGATTAAATTCTCCTTTTGCAATTTGCAACAAGAAATTATTCAGAATTTTTTTTTTTGAAATTAAGATTTTCATCAAAATATTAACTAATACAACTTATTTTAGGAAAGTCAATAACCCATTGTATCTACTTCTAGGATCTGGATACTCTTATCATCTTTAGTACTCCATTGCATTTACTTATAGGATTTGGATCTTCTTCCCATTTTTAGTGTCCTCACATTCATAATATATTGCCCATAGTCTAATAAGTAAATTAACACGCGATTTTTTTGATCGAAATTAAGTCATTCAACTTTATTTATGATTTTTTTTTAACAATTCCATGTAGTTCATGGTTTGAGGAGGAGATACGTTTTGAACTCATGACCTAAATGGTTTGAGTATAATTGTATAAAAGACATACCATTAGACATGCCTTATCTCATTCAATTCCGTATGTATGTCATGTATACAACTTATAAATTGATGAGATAACATTAGTCCAGTGGCAAACTTCTCATACATACACTATAAGAGCATCTCCAATGGTAATGTGGCTTGCATTTGAAAAAATGGTGATATGTCAACATTATCAAGCCAATTGCTTCATATATGGCATGTAACTAAACTTGATAGACATCCAAATAAAAAAAATGGTCTCCAATGCTTCACTTGTAACATATATGTTTTTAATGACGTGTCAATTTATTATTGGTCTCCTTAAATATACTTTAGAATTGTTGAATAAAATAAGGTAAAAGACAAGAGTGGTTGCTGACTGGGCCAACAAGACGGCCGTCCAACAGACCGTCTGAAATCAGAGAGTTATGTTGACAGCCTCTAAAAAAAAAGTTGCCACCTCATCTTGAAGTTGTACTAGAGATGTTGCATTGGAGGTGGATTTTTTAGCAAAATGGATGTCTATCCTACGTGGCAACTAATTTTTTCACAACCCACATTAGCATTGGAGATGCTCTAAGGTTATGGGTTCGATTCCTCCCCTTCCAAAAAAAAAGAGAACACTTTTGCTCACCCCCCTTCAAAGGAGGTAACCATTACCCCCCCTTCTAAATGGATGACATGTATCCATGGAAGGGATAAATTTGTCCAAACACGATTATCTTTTGGACAAATTTACCTCTCCTTAAACACGTGTCATCTTTTTGAGAGGGGGTAATGCTTACCCCTTTTTAGGGGGTGAGCAAAAATAGACTCCAAAAGAAACCCCGACTTATAACAAAAATACATATTATTTCATAAATATGATTATATCAGTACATAATTCTTAAATAAATAATACATAGCAAAGATTCATATCTATAAATTATAAATGTCTATAAATCAAATAGGAAAAGAATTAATATAAAGTAAATTTACAAAGACGTAAATCTATAATTGTAAAAAGTTTCCAGTTTCCACGTACACGGTACACTGCATAGAATTTCAATAGGTGTAGAAGACATGACTGTCCAGACAGACAATACCCACTTTTAGTATTTCTCTATCTGTAAGCGCAAGTTTACGAAATCCTGTAATTGCCCTTGTGGTTTTTGTATATCTCTCTCAGCCTTTACCCTAAAAAGAGGCACTCATTTGCTTCATAAACCCTCTCTGTGGCTGTCTTTTCAGCCCCAACTTTGAGAGAGAGAGAGAGGGAGTTGAGACTCTATAGTTTTTTTGTTCTTATATATACTCTTTACAGGCCAGTCTTTGTTCTTCGATTCTAAATCTCTTCTTTTTTTTCTTCATCTGAAGCACCTGTTGAAATCTCAAACATACACACCCACCCAGGCACCCACATAAAGATCAAAGCACGCACTTGTCAGTTTTAACCAATCTTCATTTTGATGATTTTTTGAGTGTCGTTAAGACAAAACAAGTGTTTGTGTGTGTTGGGTTTGTTTGTTTGAGGCATCTGTAATGGCACCCAGTTTTGACTGTGCGGTTTCAAGTCTCCTGTGTGCGGAGGACGACAACGGCATTTTCGATGATATCAATAGCGACTTCTACAGGGATGCAGTGGCGGAATCTGAGGCCACGTGGCATCATCGGAACCATCGGAGCCGTAATCAAAACCGGAGCTTTGATGATGATGACGATGATGGGTTGCCATTGCAGAGTGATGAGTGCTTGGCTTTGATGGTTGAAAAAGAGTGCCAGCATTTGCCAAATAGTGATTACTTGAAGAGGCTTCAAAGTGGAGATTTTGATTTGGGGGCTAGAAAAGAGGCTATTGATTGGATTGGCAAGGTGGGTTCATCAAAATAGGATTAAATAAATTATAAATCTATTATTTTGCCTTTAATTGTGTTCATTGTTACTGTTCACAGATTATGCAAAAAGACTTTTTTCTTTCATCTAAAAACTAAAAATTTCATTTAATGGCCTATTGGTTAACATATTTGATGACCCCATCAAGATGGTAATGCGATTTGATTGATCTCAAATGCTTGGGGCCAATATTGATTGATAGTGGTTTGTTTGTTTGTTTCTCTTCCTTTGCTTTGGTAACACATAACACTGAAGTGTTTGATGAGATGGGCGTGGGGTTTTTCTTTTTCTTTTTGTTGGCATCTTTTCATCAATGTGTACATGAAACTCGAAATGGGTTTGGTGGGTTCTCTCTCTTTTTGCTTTTTGGTCTGATGCCAATATGTTAATTGGATTTATTCTATTGTTTCATTCATTTTCTTTTGATTCCTTTTGATTAATCTAATTGCAAAAGTCACCAATGTGTATGAGTTGTTCTTCTTCCCTTGTCCTGTTTTATTCAATTGTTTTAGAGCTATATTGATGGTCAATGCTAATGATCTATTGGATCAAACAGGTTCAAGCTCATTTCGGTTTCGGACCTCTCTGTGCCTACTTATCAATAAACTACTTTGACAGATTCCTCTCTGCCTACGAATTACCAGTAAGTAGAGGATTGAATTTGAGCTAAACAAAAGACATTTCTTATTGAATCTAACCCTCTAATTTTGTGCAATCTGCAGAAGGGTAAAGCTTGGATGATGCAATTGTTGGCTGTGGCATGTTTGTCTCTTGCAGCCAAAATGGAAGAGACTGATGTACCATTATCTATAGATCTACAGGTCAAAATCCCTCTAAAATCCTCTTCTTTTTTTTTTTTTTTTTTGATTTGATCTAAATTTGTTGATGATGATGAGTGTCTTGACAGATTGGGGAATCAAAGTTTTTATTTGAAGCTATAACTATACAAAGAATGGAGCTTTTGGTGCTGAGCACCTTGAAGTGGAGGATGCAAGCAATTACACCATTTTCCTTCATAGACAATTTTAGTCACAAGATCAATGATGATGATCATCAAATCCCACTTAGGACTTTAGTCTTGAGATCAATCCAACTCATAATAAGCACTACAAAAGGTCCCCTTCTCTCTATTCAAACACCACCACATATACACTTTTCACTTTGTACTATTCATAATAATTTCTCTCTGCACTTCAATTATGGCTCTCTGATATTTTAAGAGATAGTCTGAAATGTGTTGTTGGTGGGTGTGGGATTTGAATGCAGGGATTGACTTCTTGGAATTCAAGCCCTCTGAGATTGCAGCAGCTGTGGCAATATCTGTTACAGGGGAAGCCAAAACAGTTGTTGATACAGAGAAAGCAATTTCTGTTCTCTCTCAACATGTTGAAAAGGTAAAAGTTAGTGCTCCAAAAGGGAACACAAATGATGGCATTTATCATCATTTTGAGTTTGATTACTTCCAAATAAAATGAACTTAAGAGTCATGTTTTTTTATTTGATTTTGCAGGAGAGAGTGATCAAGTGTATGAAAATGTTCCATGATTTATCATTGATTGGTGGGTCTACTAAGGGTGCCAGTGGATCTATGCCCCAAAGTCCAATTGGGGTGCTTGATGCGGCTTGCTTGAGCTATAAAAGTGATGACACAACGGTTGGGTCATGCGCAAGTTCTTCACATAATACCCCTGATAATAAAAGAAGGAAGCTAAACAAACCTTGTGAATTGGAGCTATAAGAAGGAAGGCTGTGATATTACACAATGGTTCAATATGTTTCACTTTTCGCATAAGAGTTTTGGGTTTTGTTTGTCAAGTTGCCTCCCAAAAGAAAAATATCAAAAGGACCAAAATGAAGGCAGTAACATAATATGAACGCAAAGAGAGAAAATGGAGAAATTTTGGGGTATCGGAAGAGTATAATATAATAAGTTGGTTCATGGACATGGAGAATTTCATGCTCTTGGCATGAGGAGAATAGTCACCAGCTGTTAAATATTAGACTTCTTAACAGCTTTACAGACTAGAAGAGAAGTTGGGAGGTCAAAAAAATGAGGCAAAAGAAGAAAAAATTACAAAACCTGTTTTGCTTCTTGTTAGATACAAGTTTGTTTTAATTATTTTTGTTATTATGTTTGCTTTAATAGTTTTTATGGAGAAAATACAGGCAAAAAGAAATTATATTTATGAGAATAATGGGCACAAATAATAATTAAAAAAAACAATAAAGTAAATATTAACTAGCTATGGTGAACTGATAATTTTACTTTAATAAGAAAGTCTGACAGCAACCGCTTGTTTGACTACGTGTCTGGTTAGACCAAGGGGACTTTGGTTGCAAACTTGCAATGTGTTAATTAATTACCTAACAAATCGACTAAACAAAAAGGAAGATTGATATGGGAGACCGTTGATCTAATTTCAACGGACAAGATCTCTCTTAGAGTCTCATACGAGATCCGATCCCCTAATTAAATAATATAGCACAAGAGGTTAAATAATATTTTTGTTTGTATGTATGAAAACTAGATAACGGGTCCCACGTGCGTTCCATATTAGCTAATAAAGGCAATCCGTGGATTATTCCTGACATTAAAGTCATTAAACATAATTTAATTAAAGATGAATATCAAATGTGCCGATCACATGCGACATTAAGTTCAACAATTTATAATTAGCTAGTTGCGTTTTAGGTTTGGCCAGCCAAATACACTGTCTCATATGTCGGCTTTTCGATACCTAACTCCTTACCTCATATTTCACACTTTTCTTATTATATTTCAATTCATACAAGTAGACATTACTTTCTTCTTATAAGCAAGGAAGTAAATATCGCTTTCCGATGTTTTTGAAATTTTTTGAAATTTAGAAAATATCACAAATATCCTTAAAGTATTAGGGATATTTAAGGATATTTTTTATACTCGATCAAGGTATTGATAATTACTTCCTTGTTTTTTTATATAAAAGAAGGTGCAACTAAGTACACAAAATAAAGAACGGAATTATTTACTTTTCAACAAAGAGAGTCGGTTCAATGGCAAGTCCCCCACATCTACATCGTAGGTTTGACTTTTGAGTCATGCCCTCTCCCCCAATCCTGAAATATTGTAATAATTCAACAAAACAAAAACAAAAAAAAACTATGAGAGGATTGATTATTTCACCTAAAACAATCAAAAGCAAGAAGACAATGGAGGGGGTACAAAAAACAAGAATTAATACCTACATAAAATATTAAGAATTATCACTTGAAATTGTAATATACTAATATATATATAAGAAGACGTGGGAGTTAAATAAGGAAGAGGGCTTTTGGTTCAAGTTGAAGAAACTACAAAGGAATACACCAGCTTGAACAAAAACAAAGAGATAAACTACAAAAAAAATTCAAAAAAATGATAGCTTGGACCCAACAAAGTAGTTTTCTATCCTACACAAGTATTATTGTAAGAAAAGAGTTTGATGGATATGTTGAACACTTTCTCTTGCTGGAATAAAAGATCATTAATTGAAGACATGATATTATGGTATACGATGTGCGACTAAAAGCTGTTACAGTGTGGCTTACATGAACTATGCTATCTACCATACAAGAAAGAAACAAAAGAAGGAAAAAAAAAACATGTAATTAAATTTTGTGTCCCTTTCAGTTCAACTTCTGAGTAGAACTAAAAGTTACTATGTTTTATGCTCCTTAATTTATTCCATTATTCCAACTCCTATCCACGTATGAAGTTTTGATTCTCTTAGTGATGACGTATACGAACTGACATTATTTTACAGTCAAGTACGGCAAAATTTACATATTTAAACAGTCATTACATCATAATTAGTGATATAGCATCCTGGTAAAATGTACAATTGATAGACAAACAAACAAAGAGACAAGAGTCTTGAAACCAGAAAACAACCATGCCTAGAAAGAAAATGAGCAATGTGATTGAGTTAATAAATATTAGTACTCGTGTACGAGTTAGAACACACGATAGCCTCACATCAGTATCCTCCTCTATAATCTCTCTCCTGAATGTTTCTTTTATTGTTTAGAGCTAAAGGAAAACAGAATCTGGGTATGTAAAAACTTGCAAAGTTATGTTTACGAAGTTACATAAGTATCCTCTCTATCTCACTCCTGAACGATTCTTTTTACTTTTTAGAGCTAAAGAAAAACAGAATCTGGGTATGTGAACACTTGCAAAGTTATATTTATGCTTTGAGTCAAAGCTTAAAGCCGATTTCACATGACAAGCACAACTGTGAGTTTTAATAGTTACTACTATTAAAACTGGAAGAATCAAACATCCTATGTGCTTTAACCCTTTCTCGTCGTATTTTTATCTGCTTAGCCTACGGTTTCCTTGCTAGAGAGAGATTGTACTTTGAAGGGAAGTATTTTATTTTTGATGACAAACTAATTCAATTGAATACCATATGGTGTCTAACTACTGAAAAATAAAATAAAAAACATATTGATTTCCTATCATGATATAAACATCGTAACCTCCTAAAATTGAATTGAATCCAAATGAGCAAACCATCAATGTATTCTAAAAAAACTTAATAACACAACCTAATACAAGAATATTAGTCGACTAATCAAATCAGATGAAACTACTAATCTAATACTTGATATTATCTAATCTTATCCTTGCCATCAAAGTCACGGTATTAACAAGAGGTAATCACCAGAAGGAAGACTCCTTGTTCATCAAACAATACTAACATAACAAAGCAAGTAAGGCTTTGGCCATTCACATAAAACTAAAACACATAGTTTGAGACGATTTCAAAACAAAAACAAAACAAACTGTCGAGTTCTAGGTAGAGGCATTTTAGAATTAAAAGTTTTGACTCACCTACTCACTTACTCCATCAAAATCTTCACAGTTTTGATTTTTCTCAATAACTGGTCCATTTTTTTAATACCCTACAATGGTCGTATATATTTTCGTGTCTAATCTCCTAATACCATGGTCATTCTTTCGAGAGTGCCTATAAAAGTCTATACAACTGTAAATAAATATATAATGTAAGTACTCCAGAAATCTACTCGGGTTTTGAAAATTCACAAATTTTTTATTTGAGTTCCAAGATACCCAGATATATCAGTCTCCAATAAAAACATGTTCCTATTGTCTCAAATTGAAGTCCCAAAAGCAGAAAGTCAAAACTATTATTTTGCTATTCAAATTCTTCTTGTCCCAAAATCATACCGAAAACACGATTTTGACACCATAGATCATACTTTTGGGGGAAAAATAGTTTGCAATAGGCCAAACATTTCAATTCTGCTTTTTTTTTTTTTTTTAAATTTCAATTTAATAACACTCTCATTTCTGATCTGTAACTTCCAACGCAGTCTTCAATGAAAATTCTTCATCTATGCCATAGGATCTGAATCTGCACCTCTAATAACAAAAGATTGACAATTGCGAAACAAAAACACAATAATTGAAACAAATCCAATACAATATAATCAAAAAATTTCAAATTGAATGTACTTAGAATTATAATAAATCTACAGATGAACCCTAGTCAAAGAAATCCCGAATTACGACTTTTTAATCGGCTTATAAGCACGAATTGTGAGAATCTAGCACTAACCTTTCTTCCAGAGACCATCAGAGACTGGATTTGCTTTGATTAGTCGAGAATTTTGACGCGATCGATGTTGGTAATGAAACTATAAACCAGAGTACTAGATGGAAGCGAGACTTGGTGATAGCGTTCAAAGTTCAAACACTACGAGGGAGGGAGAGAGGTGCGGTAACTGAATATCAAATATTCATGTTAATTTACACTAATGTCCCTTGTTTGTAATGTCAACCGACAAATGAGTTGGGCCGCCCAACTACTACAGTAAATAGGTTTGGATATATACCCGACACGTCACGAGTTGAATCAGTGCACGCCATTGCATGTGACTCGGCACATCTTGAGTTGACTCATGATTGTTTGGGTACGTCATCAGTCAACACGTTACTATAGAGATTGAATATATTTTAGTATATTGAAAGTCTAAGTATTCAACCCAGCTTTCGTTAGAGTTTGATGAATTTGTTTTAAGTGATGGATTTCGATGGAATTCATAAATCCTACGGATTTCATTAGATTTTGTAGGAATTGAGTAAAGAGTTCGTTAGAATTCATTATGTAGATTTGGATGGATTTGGATTAAAATGAAAAATAAAAAATTGGATGGATTTGGATTAAAATTCACGCTTTTCTCTCTTCTTCATCCTCATTTCACAATCTCTCTCTCTCAAAAATATCTTCTTCACTTTCTCTGCACACCGTCTCAAAACCCACTTCTTCTTCGTCACTTTCTCTCTCTCTCAAAAATCTCTTCTTCATTTTCTCTGCACACCATCTCAAAACCCACTTCTTCTTCGTCACTTTCTTTGCACACCCTTTCATGCCCACTTCTTCTTCTTCCTCATCCTTCACCGACCTCCTAACCCAACACCAATTAAAGAAACCAACATCAGACAATCTGATTTTGTGATTTTAATAAAATTAAAATCAGAAAATCGTTCACCGACCTCCTCCAACAAGAAACCAACACCAATTAAAGGAACCCAACATCATCATCAATTAAAAATTAAAAAATTTGAAATCTGATTTTGTGAGTTGAATCAGCAGATAGGTGAGAAACTTTGTTTTGTTTTTATTTTGTTTTTGTTATTATTTATGTTACAAGAGAAAGAGAGAGAGAGAGAGAGAGAGAGAGAGAGTGGGAGAGAGAGAGAGAGGTGAGAAATCTTCACAAATCTTTAGGTTGAGGCCAAGATTTGGAAATTAGCTCTCTATTTATATTTTCCCCTTCCAAATCCATCACTTAAACAAATTCATCCAAATCCATTGGATTTCCAATACACCCAGATTTCATTGGATTTCTTGAAATCCAATGAAATCTGGATTGAATACCCCCAGACTTTGTTGGATTTCAAACAAATCAAATGAAATCTGAGTTGAATACACTCGAATTTCTAAAATCCAACAGAATCCAATGAAATCCAACCAACTCTGAGTTGAATACACCCCCCTAAGTCACAGCTATTACAAGTATATATACAAAAGAGTCACGTTGGACTAGTACAACAAGAAAGCTAGAAGACTATGAATTGGAAATAAACTAAAAAACTACAAATAGGAAATATGAGCTAAACTAGGAGATTATCATGAGATTGGAAATATACTCTGTACACGGTGAAGATAAACACAAAAGAATTATTAGAGTATTATCACTTGTCCTTTACAAGCCCCCGCAAGACTGTGGGCATTTTAGAGACACTGATCTTGGATCGTACTAGGTAAAACCTTGTCCTGGAGAGCGGTTTGGTGAGAGAGTCAGCTAACTGGTCCGAAGAAGACACATGAGAGATTCAGAGCTGTTTACTTTGAACCTTTTCACTAACAAAATGGAAGTCAATGGCAATGTGTTTCATTCTTGAATGGAAGACAGGATTAGAGCATAGGTACGTGGCACTAATGTTGTCACAGAAGATGGTTGGTGGAATTTGGTTGGAAAAGTGCATCTTGTGCAAGAGAGACTTAAGCTAGAGTGCCTCAGAGGCAGCGGCTACAACAGCCCTATATTCAGCTTTAGTGGAGGATTTGGCAACAAAACGTTGTTTGCGAGAGCACCAGGAGATTGCATTCGACCTGAGGAAGACCACATATGCACTAGTGGACGTGTGGTCGTCATGATTGCCCGTCCAATCGGCGTTTGAAAAAGCATGTAGGGATATATGAGAGTTGCGGCAAATCTGTAGTCCATGGCCGGCTGTGCCACGGAGATAACGCAGGAGACGCTTCGCTAGAGACTAGTGTCCAGTTGTTGGGCGATGCATGAATTGGGCAAGCTTGTTTACTGCAAAAACGATGTCAGGGCGAGTGAATGATAAGTATTGCAAGGCACTAATTACCTGACGAAACTCAGTTGCATTAGTTAGGGAGGTGCAATCAAAAAGTTTGAGATCATGATCTGTAGAAAGTGGGGTGGAAACCGGATTGGAGTTGAGCATCTTGGTTCGAAAGAGGAGTTCAGTCACATATTTTTGTTGAAAGAGAAAAAGACCGGTCGAGCATGGTAGAACCTCAACTCCAAGGAAGTAGGAGATAGCACCAAGATCTTTGATCGAGAAACGTTGGGCAAGCAATTTAACAAATTTGTCAACAAGGTTGCCATTGCTACAGGTGACAATAATGTCATCAACATATACCAGTAAAAATATCAAACAGCCGTCAGCATTAAATATGAATAAGGAAGTGTCTGAGTGATAGTTAACAAACTCACAAACCCATTATGGATAAGAAATTGTCGAAGTTCATTGTACCACGCCCTCGGTGCTTGCTTCAGGCCATAAATGGCTTTTTTAAGTTAACAGACATGCGAAGGAGAGGACGGATCCACAAAGCCTGGCGGCTGAGCCTTGAATACATCCTCAGTGAGATGACCCTGAAGAAACACATTGTTCACATCCAGTTGGCGAAGAGACCACCCTCTTGTAATCATAATGATGAGTAGGACCCTGATTGTTGTTGTCTTAACCACAGAACTGAATGTTTCTTTGTAATTCAAACTTGGCCGTTGATGAAATCCTTTGGCCACTAAGCGGGCTTTGTAGCGAGCAATTGACCCATCAGGAGATCGTTTGATACGGAACACCCACTTACAGCCAACAACATTGTGTGAAGGACTAGGAGGAACTAGAGACCATGTTCCATTTTGAAGAAAAGCATCAAATTCATCTGACATTACACGTCTCCATTCTGGAATTTTCATTGCTTGAGAGGCTGGTCAGGTTGGGGTGTGATCGGGACGCCCAGATCAGGTGAAGCATGGTTATCGTGTGGTGTGATAGGTGCTGTGGTGATACTGGCTTGGTCGATCGAATTATGTGTGGTTCTATATGGATCGGCTGGTAGGTGGTCTTGTGGAGGGAGTAAGAACCGCGGGTCCACAACAAGAGCTCAAGAGCTACGAAGTGAGTTCTGACGAGGAGTCTCATGCGAAGCCAAACCTGTAGAGGAGTGAGCATGCAAAACTGGAACCAGAATAGGTAGGGACTCAGGTGGTAGCTAGGACGTGCACATGGTGGAGCTAGACCTAGGATGAGTAGTTTGAATAGTGGTGTATGGGAAGACAGACTCAACAAAGTTGACGTGTCTAGATAAGAATATACGGTCAGTAATTGGATCCAGACGGTGATACGCACTCTGTGTCAGGGAATAACCTATAAATATGCATGCTGTAGACCTAGACTCAAGTTTGTGACTATTATACAGTCTGAACCATGGATAATAGAGACACCCAAATACGCGCAATTTAGCATAAGATGGGAGTGAGCCAAATTTTTTTTAAAAAGGAGATAACATATCTAATAGAGGTGTGGGCATCCTGTTAATCAGATAGACAACCGTAATGAATGCATATAACCAAAACATGAGAGGTAGAGATACATGTGTGAGAAGGGATAAGCCCGTCTCAACAATGTGACGATGACGACACTTGGAGACACCATTGTGTTCCGGCGTGTGAGGTGGTGTGGTGAAGTGAGATATGCCATGTTGTGCTAGAGTTTGTCATAAAGCTATGTATTCACCACCATTGTCACTATAAAGTGATATGATGACATTTTAAAAAAAAAATTCCACCAAGGTTTTAAAGCGACTAAAAATTGCTTGAACATTAGATTTGTGTTTTAGGGGATACATCCACATATATTTCGTGAAGTGGTCAACAAACAACACATAGTATTTAAAACCATCATTGGATGAAATTGGAGAACTCCAAACGTCAAAGTAAATAACCTCAAGAGGTTTAGAAATAAGGACAGTTGAAATTGAAAAAGACAATTTATGCGTTTTATTACAGAGACATGCACTACATGGTTTATTAGAACTGCTATGAGAAATAACAGACAATGCAGAACCTACGGTAAGGTCGTGGCCCACCTGTCCTATTCGCCGGATAAGAGGAATTTCGGGCTCGAGGGTGTGCGGCAGCAGGTTTGTTTTGCACTGGCTAGGTGTTTTGTCTATTATTGTTGAAGTTTCGATTGGTGTGGGCTTGCTGTCCATGAGAGAAGATTTTTGGCAACAAAGTTCGCTATGATGGGAAGACTTTAGGTCCTTACGGACTCTTGTTTCAGCAGGGCTTCAGAGTTGAGAAGTTTCTCATGTAATTCTTCAAAAGTGATTGCCGAGTCACGGGCATGTACAGCAGATGATATGTCCTTGAATTCTTCACTGAGGCTATTCAAAAATTTTACTGTCAGGTCTTCAAGGTTTTCTGGAGCATCAAGCATGGCTAATTCATCAGCAATGCTTTTTGCATGTTGCATATATTCAGTGATTGATTAGGTTCCTTTGGTGATATTGGTGAGAACACCTTTTAGGTGCATGATGTGGCCTCTGGAGGGTTTAGCATAGGTGTTGGCGAGAGTAGTCCATGCATCATGAGCAGTTTTGGTGAAAGCGATGAATGGGATGATAGACGGTGTTATGGATCCAAGTATTGTGTTAAACAACAATTGATCCTGTCTAACCCAAATATGGTGCGCGGGACTTAGTGTGGTGGTGTCACCAGTTGTGATGGTCTTAGGCAGACATGGGCGTTTCCTGTTAACAAACCCCATAAGATCAAAACCAATTAGGAGGGTATGGAATTGAAGTTTCCAGGAGCGGTAGTTTGTTGTAGTAAGTTTCAGAGGAGCTTGAGCAGCGATATTAATGGAAATAATAGTGTTGCCGGACGTATTTACGTCATGACCTGAGGAAGTTGATGAGATGATTGTAACCGACGATGAGGAGGAAGAAAAAGAAGAAGAATTAACGCCGGTCATGGTTCTTGGATCGGTTAAAAACTCTTTTGAGTTTATTGTAACTCTGATACCATATAGAGATTGAATATTATTAGAGTATTATCAATCCTTTACAGTTACATGCCTAAGCACGTCACACATTGACTTGAGGATGGGATTGATGCAACCATGGAAATCTTTTGATTGAAGAAGCTTCGAGGCAACCTAGGATGTGACTAGGCATATCCTGAGTTGACTCGACTCTGGGGATCGGGGTTGAGATTAATCAAACCTCTAAAATCCTTTCACATTTCAAAATTTGAACTAAAACTTGTCTGAATTCTTCGAATGTGACACTTGAAGAAGCTTGGAAGATGATTTTGAAGAGAAGTAAAACTTAACCGGAAGTCACAAACTTTGAAGTGAAGCTAAAATGCCTACAGCTTTCTCTTTTGTACATGAGACCAAACACTAGAAGGTTAGTTATGTATGAATAAGGTCCATTTCTGTTCAACTCAAAACCAAATTTACGTAAAATTATCTCATTTTGTGCAAAATTTAGCTTTCTCTGTTTGCTAACCAATTATAATGTAGGTTCCTTTACTCAATTATGTTGCAATAAATTACCATAATTGTCGTTTTTCCAAGTAGAATTTCAAAAACTCCTGAATTATATGAATGATTATTGCCTTTTATAGTACATTATAATGTCAAGTCTTTTGTATTGTGAATGTGTTTTATTTTTATTTTTATTATTTTAAAGATTTTAGAATTGAAAACCAACATTATAAATTGTATGACAAGCAAGCTATGTGTTTGTGTGTGTTTTGCATCCGAAGCATGGTAGATTCTCTTTTTGTTGTGATGTTTTGGGCTTCTATGGAGTGATTGTCTTTGCTTCTGAAAATAAGTGGAAAACTGGAAATGCAGTGTAATATTTTGTTTCCCATGTTCTTGTTCCATTGACATATCCAAGACAAAGACATTTGTTACTTTATTTTTTTGATAAAGAAATTTGTCACTTTCGATTTTCCTTTTTAATGTTTAATATCATGATTGTGTTTATTGCACCTTTATGATTTGAAGCTGCTAAATTTATTACTACTTGATCCATCTTAAGAACTTGGAGCCATTCACGTGTTGATCAAATTTGAATTTGTGATGTTCATTTTAGGTTTTGGCTTTTATTCTCAAATGAACCCAATGTTAACCAAACGAGACTTAACTGATATGAAACTTCTTGGAGATGTGGGAACGTTTGGAAGTTGGAGATGGTGTTTGAGAGAGGTTTGAAGACCAAGAAGAACTAAAGAAGAAGAGCGTTGTCCCTAGCGCTGTGCATTAGACAACGGTCTAGGGAGCGTTGTGCATTAGAAAGTGCTGTGCAATTGCATAGCAGTCCAATTCCAGAAGATAACGCTGTCGAGAGCGATGTAAGAAGTTGACAGCGGTGGGACAAAGGTTTCCTACGGTTTGCTAAAACGTGGTGCATGGATCGCAGTTTTTTGAGCAGTCAATTCCAGGTGACTTGTAACGGTGTAGGGTGCAGCTGGTCAACCGTGACCCGAACCGTAGTCAATCATAAACACGTGTGAAACGGGAAATGTTTAGCGGAAAAGGAAGTTATTTCTTTTAGGAAGTTCTTGTGGATAAAGGAAACAAAAAAGAAAAGAGTTTGTCTTCGTGCTGAATAGGAAAGTCTTGTGTGTAAAGGAGAAGACTTTGCGTGGAACAGAAAGTCCTTGTGTGTGAAGAAAAGGGTTTCCTTTAAGGTCTCAAACATCCCTAGTACTCTAGTATAAATACATGTAATATTTATTTATTGAGTGTGGAGAGTAAAAAAAGAAACGTACACATGTAACATCAAATAGTAGGGTTTGATTCGGGGGAGACTCGTGGGAATATCTGGGGAGGGATCCAAGAGAATATCAGTGGATCAAATATGAGATCCATGGGTGGTATTCAAGGGGGACCTATGGGATATTCGGGGAGTACTCAAGGGGATCCGGTGAGTGTTGTGAGTTGAGAGCCGAGAGCCATGATGTAAAGCTCAGTTGTGAGCTTAGGGGCTTGGTAAGGCGAGGTGGTTTGGGGTTTGGGTTAGAGAGAGAATCCTGGAGTATATGGTTGCAACAATTTATCACATAGTGAAATTTTCTCTGTCGTCCTGACGGTTCACGGTTTTTTCCATGATTAGGGTTTCCACGTATATCTTGTGTTTTATGTATGATTGGTTTATTTTCTCTCGTATTATTTTTATGTCAATAGACGTTTATTTGTTATGTGTGAATATTAGGTATGTCGCTTCCGCATTTATCGATTCAAATTCCCAACAGTTCAGTTTATAATCTAATCCAATACTCAATAAACATCTAAAGATTGGCTCTATTATTATCCATTCTTTTATAATCATCCAATTCATTATAATCCAATCTCTCTTAGATCACTCCAATCCAATCCCAACGGTTACTTCAATTCAATTCAATTCAATTTAATTCTTAGCAATGAATGTGATTTTGTAGAGTTGAGATTTATTTGTTTATTTAGCATGCTATTTTATGCTATAAACTTAGATGGAGAATCAGTGAATCAAGTTATCAATCTGATTGCAAATTTAGTGCTCTTTAGTTGGTCAATTGTTACTTTGCGGGTGCCAAGCTATTGATGATGATGGTATTTATAGTATTTGGAAAGTTTCCAAGTAACTTGGTTCGTGTAATCGTGTGTTCTAGGCAAATCTTTAAGAAGTCTTTCTCTAGGAAGCAGAAATGTGTAATGTGTTGGAAATATAGTTCATATGTTGGTTTTTTACTTTTTTGTAAACTTGTATGGTTCATGTAACTAAATCTTTTGTATCCATATATTATTTGATGAACAAAAATTTTCCATTTTTGGAAGGAATAGGAAATTACCTGTAGCAAAGCAATGTGTGACAATATTGTAGTTTACTGTTATTGCTGCTTGGAAGTGAACATGTTTTGAATGAGCAATAATTTGATTGTCAGACAATAACCATGAGATGTAGTAACCGTCTCACATCTTCGGTAGCTAGAAAACGTCGTAGACATGGTATCAAAACGAAGCTTTCTGGACAAGATAAGGTTGGCTCAATGGTAAACCCATCGCACCACTATCCAAGAGATTACAGATTCGAGTCATTACCCCTCCCTCATTCCCGCAATAAACTTTCCGGTCCTCTTAATCTTAATTTTAAGCTCTAGTCTCCATTTTTTATATTGGCAATGGGTTGGGCCATCAGGGACCACCCACTTAAGAAGCATCTCTACAATGGGCCAATTGGCAGCGACAATAGAGTCGGAGTGAGATACTGAGCCCAAAAATTGATCACCCAATTCAGGCTGTATAGCTCTATCACAAATCACAATACTGTTATTATTATATTATATATTATATGGGTACGGATATTGACACCCATAAATATGATAAGCACACCCATATTTATAAGTACACCCATGTTTAAAATTTAAAATTAAACCATTACTATGAACACCCATTTTAATGCCAATAGTACCCTTATTTAAATGCATGTATTTATTTTAATACAATTTATTTATAAACCCTTTTAAGTTATTAACACACCTAATTTCATAAATGATAATTTTTTTTTTTCTCGTTATATGTATTTTTGTCCTTCTAAAAGTTCCTCCAGGTGGGTTATTGGTGTACATAGGAGAGACATGGAAGGACGACGCTGAATGCACACAAATTTGCGATTCAAAGGGATTACATTCACAATTTGGTGGATATTGCAAACCGAAGAATCCACCAGGTCCTATATGTGATTGTTATTGTAAAATGTAATTCCTAATTTAGAAAAAAAAAAAAAAAAAAAAAACTATTATATGACACCGAGTCTCTCATAGATTCGAAGAATAAATCCAGTTACAATTTACAAAAAAATAAATTCTTAAGTTCTCCATGCTCGGTAGTAAATTCTTTGCCATCAACAGCTGTATCATATATCTTCTCAACATTTAAAAATCTCAAGCGTCATTTATGTTGATAATAATCAAGTTGTTGATACCTATTACAACAAATTTCACATTCTCATACCACCGTTAATCTCCTGGATACACAACGATATATACTGTTATCTTTTAAAAAAAATTATTTCTCACTTTTTGTTTTTTTATAAAGTTCATAACAATATATATATATATATATATATATATATATATATATACGTACATATGTATGATCAGAGTCCTCAAAAAATTCTTCTTTCATTACTTTATTATATGATAATAGGAGATTTTGATACTTGAAATAGAATTAGAATTTAATTAGGGTTTAGTTTTTTTTTTTTTTTTAATAAAGAGATATGGGTGTAATTAATGGGTGTACATAGTATTTGGTTTATTTTTAATTAAACTAATTTGTCTTTATTGGTAAATTTCTATTGGGATATTTTTATAATTAAATTTTTTATTAAAATATGGGTGTGCTTATCATATTTATGGGTGTCAATATCGCCACCCATATTATATACACCCAAATCATTTTCTAAAATAATTCCCCTTATTAATTGAATAGGAAAAACCAAATGTACTTCTTAAATATTACGATACAATTTGAATAATCTCTAGAATTGGATGTAACGAAGACTGCATTTAGAATTTTAGAATCAACTAAAAACTGGACACTGACCATAAATCTATTTTAATTCAATTATTGATGATCATAATAGTGTATTCAACCTCAACAACTCTTTGAATCATAAATCATTATTGAATTAGAATGGAGGGGCAGCTAAAGTTGTCCTCATTTCATCGATCTATAATATATTAAACTATAATAATATACGGTAGATCCCTTTGACTATACACATTACACACACTTGTGTATTTTTTTTATTTTTTTTTAAACAACATTGTTAAACATCTGCAATTAAGAGTATCGATGAGTTTAGGGTTTTGGTAAATAACTTCTAACTCAGCAATTTGAATCCTATTAATGGTAAAAACTAAATTAAAAAAATATATAATCTAAATAGATGAAATATCATAAAAACAGAAAAAATTAAAAAAATTAAAAATTAAAAGCATCGACCACGTAATACCTCTGTTGGTATTACAGGGCAGAAGAGTGTTAGCTGGGGTAATGGTACTTGTTGGTTTTACAGAAATTTGACAGGTTGATGACCCCACCCAACCCCCAACCCTCCATTGCTTTTAAAGTCACCCAACTTTTATTAGATTGATGTCCCTAACATCGAGCACAATTCTTTTTTCTGTTGCCCATTCTTCTACTTGTTTGATTCATTCAAAAAAAAAAAAAAAAAAACCTTTTGAGTTTTGTTTTTTACTAGTACGTGGAAAGAGTTTTTTTCTCCGGCATCGTACAAATTAATATCTTGATCACATACGTTGTTGTATGTGAATTTTGATCAACCAACACGTCATCGAATTAACAAGAGTATTGGAGAAGAAACGTGACATGTCGTTAAAAATCAACCGGTCAAACTTGACAAAAGCCGACTAAGGATGTATCATCCGAGCAAAACCCATACCAAATAAATAAACAGGTAACATGGAAGGAGCTTTAAGGAGGATGGCTCAGCCGGAAGAGAACCTTACCAAAACGAGATTCTAGTTGGCTAAGATATCTACCCAGTGAAGATCATTCGCCCAAATTAGGATCCAACACGTATCGTTAATATCCGGCGACTCGGAAATGAATCTCACCGAGATATGAGGATCAAGAGTCACATTTCAACAAGGAAACAAATTTATTTATTTCTCAAAGCAGTAGAGTCCTAAGCACGCATGATATCAGCCGCATTTATTACAAGATAAACACTAGACAGGAAAGAGATCAAGACAATCGCGAAGGTCCAAGCAAGAGGAATCATAATGAGATTCTACCAGTCAACTGTTTGTATAACAAGTTTAGGATTAATGTATAAATATAACCCATTTCTCACTGTAAACACATAGAGAAACGCATAAACAAGCACCAAGAGAGATAAGTGAGTTGAGCTCTGTAATTTATTTTCTTATAGTGAAAATTATCCCTTACCGTCATCGGCAACCGTGGTTTTTTTATTTCTTAAGGTTTTCCACATAAAATCAAGTCTTTTTTTTGTTTATTTGATTTTTCTCTATTAACAAATTAAAAATTACATTGTTAATCGGTTGATATTTCTCTTGACGAAAAATCATCGTCAACAAGGGCGGATATAGGGTGGGCTGTAGCCCACCCAAGCCATATATATTTTTCTGCAATTAATTCTAAGTTCAACCTAGTCCAATTCCGATTCTGACTTAAATTTACCATATTTTTCTTTATCTTTATAATAGCTCAATAACATAAAAATATATATCAAGCTCGTTAAAGCCCATTGTATTTCCTTAACTAAGTGAAATATTAAATTGAGAAATTTTAACACTTTACTAACTCAAAAATCAAATCGGAAATTTTAACCCCCAAAAAACAACCGAAAACAGTAGATTTACCATATAAATTAATCACCAAGTCTTCAAGAATTTCAATTTTATGAGTTTTCATAGCTTTTGGATTTGTGGAGGTATACAGACGTCGTCAGGAGAAAACCGTAAGTTTTATATTTATTTTTATATTTATTTTTATTGTTATTTTTAAGTTTATGTAGTAAAATTAATTGTAAAATTAAGTTTTATTTTCGGCTATGAAACTTGTATAAACGTCTTTGCGCAACAAGATGGATGATGTGTTTCTCGAGAATTATATTGTTGTTTATATTGAAAAAGAACTTGCTTATACAATTGATTCAGATTCCGTAATAGATGCTTTTGCATCTTTGAAGTTTGGAAGCTATAATTTAAGTAGGATCTTATTGTATTTACATTACATGCGTATTTCCCTTTTATTTTCTTGTATTTTTTCTTGGTTAGAATACGTATTTTAGGGTAAAGCTCATTTTGTCTATTGACTAGATATACTTTTTTATTTTAATTAATGAAATTTCTCATGTATTATCAAGATTCGTCATCAAAATGATTTTTTTTCTATTATATAGTATAATTTTTTATCTATATGAAATTGTCTACAGCCCACCTAGAAATAAATTCCTGGTTTCGCCCCTGATCGTCAAGATACATAATGTTTGCATTTGATATGTCTCGATGCATTTAATGTCAGAATTTGTCGTAGTAAGAAATAAAAATAAAAATAAAAATAAAAAGCCTTATGAGTTGTGAACTGTGCATATGTATTACTCTTGTCTATATTAGTCAACACGATGGAGACTGTGAGTCTGTGAGGCCACATGGTCCACATCGATGGATGCTCCTCTTGTTTCTGCTAGCTGAAGTTGACTTTTTCCAATCCTAGTTAAAACTTAGTTATAGCCTAGCCTTGAAACTAACTATTTAAGCATGACATGTGAAATTACTTTTTAAATTCTTAATATGCGATTTTATAATAAATTTGTAATAAGTAAACGTGATTGTTTTTTTTTTTTTACGATGTAAAATATTTTTTATTGATTTAATTTGAATAATTCCTTTTTAAACATAGCATGTGAAACACGGTGCATGGTCCTTTCAAAGTTGCTCCATAAATTGTGGTACTAAACCATTTTTTGAGAGTGAAATAAAAACCACATCACCGTAAATTTAATAGTCCTTTAATTTATATAACAACAGGACTCAACTGGTCATATTCTATTAGAATGACAACAACCATTATAATTATTCCAAAATTATATATTCAAAATATCCGTATTTAGATAAAATTATTACGTGAGAGAGTTTAAGTATCACCTTTGCCAACTAAATCCCATACAGTAAGAATTGCATTCCGGTTCGTAAACAATAAACATGCAATGAAGGGCATATGTAATTATGTAAACATGAAATGAAGGGCGCAACGTAATTCAGAAAAACCTTAGGGGCAAAAACGCAAATAAACAAAACACGAAGCACCATTCCCAATTTCCCAGAATCAGCGCAAAATTTGCGAAAAGGTGAAAAAATGGTGCGAAAGAAACTCCAGTTAAAACACGCCAGAAAGCACGCCACTGGCGGCTACGCGTCCGTAAAAGCCGCTGTTGTTGTGTGGACCCCGACACCGATATATTTCTCTCCACAACAGACACGTGTCGACCATCTGTGAGTCCACCCGTATCCATCTCCTCTTGAAAACTCGCTCTGTCCAGTACGCCCTGCTGTCACCCAAACCTCGCGTGCATGGGTAGGCCATTTAACTATACTTTGACCAAAAAAATAAAATAAAAAAATAAAAAATAAAAAATAAAAATAAAATAAACCAAGTAAAAAAAAAATCACTCTCTCTCTCTCTTTGTTATTGAAGCAAGAGCCAAAGCGTGCGATAATGCATGCGTTCTATAAGATCCCGACGGTGATGCGATTGTGCACAGTTGCTATAACCTCTTTTCACGCTCATCATTTTATTTATTTATTTTATTGTCAATCACGGGATTGACCCTTTAAGATGCTGCCACGTGTATTTTTGTCAAGAAATCTAGTGGGTTTGGTGCAGGGAGGCGTACGTACGCATTAGAAGGATTATGTGATTTTTTTATTTTTTTAAGAAGAAAAATAGTGTCAAAGATAAGACGGCGTGTTAATTAAAGATTGCGAGTCGCGTGGAGAGACTTTTTCTACTAAAGTCTGCTGTTTCTTACTGTACCGGAGATTTGGTGGTCGGTAACCAGAAGATTTTCTTTCGCTTTATTAATGCTTTCTTCGATTTGTTTACTTACAATTACAGTGCCTGCAACTTATAGTTAGTTTATTTGTTGGTGTGAAATTACCGGTCTAACCCTGACTTTGTAAATCTTATGCCAGTGTACCTTTGTGTACTCCAAGGCTTCTTTTTTTCTTTTTTTAATCTGGGTAACTTGCTGACGTGAAAATCTAAATTATGTGGGCAACCTAACAAAATTATTATTTAAAAAAAAAAAAAAAAAAAAAAGAAGATCAAATTCAAACTTTTGAGCTCAAGGTGTTATTGTGTTGACTAGCCTTGCAAAAGTTTGTTGATTTAGCTAATCTGAATTTGTTTTTGGTTTTAAGAATTTAGAAGGTCACTTTCTTTGGTAATGTAAATAGGAAATGGCAACATGCCCTAAATGACTTCTCAGTTGTTTGATTCATCTGTCTATATATAATTATATATATATATATATAATAGCTAGTTTTCAATGGCAATATTATTAGGGTTTGATTTTAGTAGAAATATGTTTGAAATGTAAACGAGTCGAAAAATCTTCTAACGCTTTGTTAATCAATATTTCTCGAAATTTCTATTTTAATTTGTTTGGCGTGACGACATTGTTCCGTGCTTTAATCCTAGTAACGGAGAAAACCCACCCTAAATAAAACTTGATATGTTTTTTTGAAAAAAAAAGAACGTTGATAATGTCATTTGAAAATGACAAGCACTTGTGATTTGAACCAACTACAAAACAATTATGATTAAAAGTTCAAGTGAGTTGATTGGTCTACCTAATGCAACTTAACCAAATCCAAGTCCAACTTACCCACTAAAGTACCAATTTAATAACAATGAAATGCACTAACGCACGCACTCATTATTTTTACGTGGGAATGGGAAATGAGTCCCGGATCATAATTCGTTTATCAGGTTTTTTATTTTTTGTTTTTTTGTTTTTTATTTTTTTTAAAGTCCAAGATGATAATTACATTACTGTTATTGGTGGATCTAATTGACTTTTTTAATTGTAAAAATTAGTAAAAGTTAACCTCGTTATTCAAAATATTCAATGAGAAATGAGAGTTAATTGAACAAGAAACCAAGAGTAATTATTTCTCTCCTTCCTTTTTGAATTTTGATAGAGAAGAGTGATGCGGAAGCTGAATCTGTTTGTGGGATCAGCAATGGTCTTAATGTCTATAAAGTTATAATTACTTGGAAATAGACGCACGATTCAACTCCCGCATGTTATTAGTGTACTTAAAACATAAATTGCTTTGCACAGCTTCCACTACTTTTCTTTAGATAATGCGATAATTGCAATTGCTCCTATTTAATAATAGGTTTGGAAACCACTAGACATCAATTAACAATGGTTTCAAAGTTGTTATACATCATTTGAAAGTAACATTTTTAAGGAAAACTAACATCACTATTATGATTACCGTACGTACACATCTCTTAACAAAATGGTTGGACACTTCTCATTCACTTATGTGACAGAGTTTCGAGTAACACATTTATCTATTTAATTGTAAAATGTGAAGAGATATATATGATCCTCTTTTATTTTTTATTTTATTTTAAAAATATATATATTATGCTTACGGTCACATACGTTTTGCTCATATCGGCTCTGTATATAATGGTCGAAGTCCATCTGTTGCTATATATTACATATAGTGAACTCGATCAACTTCAAAATTTAGATTCTCATCTATTGTTGTTGTTGTTAGATAAAATGTGGTTGATCCAATGAGGTTGTGACTTGTGAGCATTGACGATTGATGAAGCCACGGAAGGGTTCGAGGGGGGGTGGCCCACGATTTTTTTATAAAGTTTATTTAAATTTTACCTTATTTTTTTATATTTATATTTTTCTCTTAAACTTTTAATAGTTTTTCAAATTTACCCCTCGGTTATGAATTCAAAATGTGTCCAAATAAATAACATTTTAAAATTTTAAAATAGAAAAAATCTAAAACCATTGTACATAACTACATATACCACTGCTGTATAGCGACTTTAATCCTATTTGGATTATTACTGAATGAACGTGTTTTACCACCTAATCGTTCAAGTCAAATTGAACGGTAACGGTTTCTAACCCACTTGAACGCTATATAAAACATCCATAAAATCCAGTCCAACATAAAGCTCAGTGCCACAAATAAGTGGTTCCATCAAGTACTGTATGCGGTTGACTTGCCAGTTGCCACAGAATGCTTAATGGAAGCTTAGTGTTACAATCCAACTATGTTGGGTCGACATGATTAAACATGCATCTTCAGGTTTTCAAATCTGTCAAAAACCATATTATTCTGTTCAACTTACAAAAAATGGAATTACTCTTCGCAGTTCTCACCATTTTAGGCGGCTATTACTTGACTCTCACTCATGGTGGAGACCAAACATAAATATATATATATATATACTAATATACATACAATGATAAAAAGAAAAAACAAAAAAAGAGATGCAAATTAAAGCTACCTTCAACATCACATCTAGTAGTTTATGATGGGAATAGATTCAGCTTCCTTGAATTTCAAGGGACATAAACGTGCAACAACCAATCCAATACGATGTTCCATCACTTCCAATATAAATGATGTCTTTTTGAACATTAATCTCATCTAATCTTAATTTTATTTTGTTTTTAATATTAATATAACATGTTTAATTAGTTACGATGATTGAGTAAAAGAGCTTTTGTGAGTTGGGAATGCAATATTAAAAAGTTGGTATAAATATATATAGACTAACATTAATCCTACGAAAGTCTTTCCAGAACAAAAACACGAACACGAGGTTTGATGGATTAAAGTGGACAATATAAAATTTAAACGTCAACGATAAGATATTACGGTATCTTTTAACGATTATTTATAACTCTAATTTTTTATTTTTTTTTTGTTAACATAATATAAAACCTTAAGTCATATAAAGATTTGTAAAAAATCATTTATTATTATCAGAAATCAAAAGTTTCCTAAATCGCCATTTGTTTTTAAATATATATATATATATATATATATATATATATATATATATATATATATATATATATATATATATATATGTAGTCTTTCTATTATCAGTTCGAACTGACAAAAGTTATATCAGTTCCTTGTATGTGAGCCACTGGATTTAAATACTTTAACTGACAAATGCATACAGCCAAGTCAAAGTATTTAAATCCAGTGGCCCACATACAAGGAACTGATATAACTTTTGTCAGTTCAAACTGATAATAGAATTTCTGTATATATATATTCCCGAATGTAGACGCAAAACCTCACATAATAATCCTCCAATAATTGCCTATGAAAGAGAATCCCCTTTGAATCAAAAATAGAAAACCTTTTTTTTTTTTTTTTTTTCATGACCAATTAATTGTACAAGAGACTGCAAGTTATAAGCCATTAATTTAAAACCTGCCTCGCCTATCATGGTTGTTTGGGGCGATCCTGGCATGGAAATCATAAGTGTTACAACCATTGCACGTGTTTGATGATGGAAGTAATTTCAGACCTAATAAACTCTACTCAATCTTCCAATCTTGAGCCACTAAAAACTAACTTCCAAACAGCCCCTAATTTAAAAAATAAGATTAAAAAAAAAAAAAAAAAAAAAAGTGGAGTTGACACTCTCTAATGGCCCATTTCTTTTCCATAAAATACCATATAAATAAATAAATAAATAAAATCAAATAGAGTAGAGTGGGTTAAAAGTCTAACAAAGTTGGTGTATACACATAATTTTTTTTATAAATATATATAATAAGGTGTGAGTGTGTGATGGGCATGGATTCTCTTTCCTTTTGATTTTGCCTTTGTTTCTGTTTGTGGGTTATTTTTTTATTTATTTTATTTTTATAAAGCAGGAAAAAAAAAAAAATGTTATTAAAGTGCGGCCTGGAGTGGTGGAGTTTAGTTACGCTTTCCAAGCGTGGATTTTTTTGTTGGAGAATCCACAACCAAATGGCTCCATGGTTTCTCATGTTCCACGCTCGTCTCCTCTCCCACCAAACTCTTTTTCTAATTTTTTTTTTTTTTTTTTTTAATAATTATTTACGTTTATGGTCCTTCTAATTCTAAAACCATTTTGTTTTTATTAATTGTTGTTGGGTATCGGCCAATGATATCCACCATATACTGACCGTATTTTGTTTTGTTTTTTTTAATGAACAATATTTAGTGCCATAAAACACGGAGTCGTGTTGATTAATAATTTTTTACACTTTTGACTTTGTATTTACCTTTTTTTTTTTTTTTTACCCGGCCTTCTAAAATTAAATATGAATATCTACTTTTACAATACCGATATTTCTTAAATGAGTAGTGTTTATTAATATTTTTTACTCGTTTGACTTTATACTTTTTATTACTATAACGAACGGTCAAGTTATAAATTTGTTAAAATTTTCCGAGATCAAACCCCGGATATCTATATCTATAATGGGAGATATACTCTCATAACATCGGTAGAAAACTCATCACATGTGCTTCTAAAATACGGATAGTGAAACTCAAACCTTCCACCGTTAACGTGAGAGACTGAGATGGAAGTTGTACCACCAACTTTACCATGAGGTAAGTGAAAACTATTACTCTTTCATTGTTTTTCTTTAATTTTTCCCAAATTCCTTATATTTAAGAAGACATGATTACCACACGTGCATATATGGATTATATGTGAAATTCACTTGAGCATAAAATTCAAAATAATATATATATTTTTTAAAAAGGAAAAAGGAAGAAGAAGCATGGATGAGCATCACTAGATCCATAGAATATGGACGGTCCACTAGTAGATGAACATGCAACTCAAAAATAGTGCACATTATGTGTTGGTGCGTTACACAGAATCATCCATATTTTTTTTCCCTCCTTGGTGGGTAAGCTACCATGCTTGAAATTTCTCCATCCAAAAAAAAAAAAATTTGATTGAAGTGGTCAACCCACAACCACCATTCTCAAGTCATTGCTCGAGGCTTATTGGATCATTTAAACACCAAATTGAAATTAATAATACCCAAAAAAAAATTAATTAACAATAATAATTACAATTTGTTAAATTAAAGTGAGTATGTATGATGATGATGGCGATTATGTATATATATATCTCTATATATATAAAACGTGTGGAGGAATCCTAATTTGCTTTACATCTCACAAATGTAATTGGAGAGTTAATTAGTAGTAGTTTTAATTAAAACAAAATAAAAATTAAATGCTACAAAAAGTGTAGACCCGATGAGATTTGGGAGAGAGAGTGACTCGATTGGGCGTGGCTATTGTTCCCTCCACTCCAAACAAGAGGGCATGAAAGTATTTATATTATTATTATTATTATTATTGTTATTATAACTATAAATTTATTGTTAATCAGAGGCACTGGATCTTCTTATCTGTCCTTAAGATCTCTTTCAGGTGATCAAATCATGGTTTATTTTTTATTTTTTATTTTTTATTTTATTTTAAATTTAATCTTTTTGAGTGGGAGCCACGCCCCGACTCCGCAGCATAGGGTTATTTTTTCTTTCTCCTTTGCTTTTATATTTATTTTATTTTAGCTTGTTTGGTCTGGTTGGTTTAAGACAGCAGAGGAGGGAACATATTAGTTCTAGATAACAATTTTGGTTTTATGAGTAACCAATTAAGCTCTAATAATTAATTAAAAAAAATCTATTATTGTTATTATTGTTTTTTATATATAATGTTTTGTGTATGACGATTTGAATATATAACATAATCAAAATTTAATGATTGTTATTTACCATCAAACCATATTAGATCCTGATTAAATATATTATCGGACAATGAAAAAAGATGGTTAAAATGTCATTGTCTTTTAATTACATCTCTAAGCATTACCCCCCTCCCCAACACTTGACATGTGTCAAGAGAGGGGTATTTTTGACCAAAAACTGTCATGCATTTAGACAAAAATACCCCCTCCCTAGACACATGTCATGTGTTAGGGAGGGGGTAATGCTTACCCCCTTGAAGGGGGTGAGCAAAAATGGACTATAAAAAAAAATTGATGTCAAAATCATAAATTCACTTTATATCAATTAATGTTAAACTATGAACAATTTGATTCTGAAAATTTGGGTACAGTGAACAGATAATTTTTTTTTAATTTTTAATTTTTACTTTTTATCTATTGAAAATGATATCAGAATCATACATGCTTAAATTAAACACCATATGATCAACTTAAATAGTTATTCTTACAGCAAATGAAAGGTCTCTCAACAATTTTTTTTTTTTTTTTTAATCAAGTAAATCACAAAAATAAAGTAAAAACACGGTGACCTTTAGTGGTTATGACACGCATCCAACTTGTCAATGTTATATATTTGAATCGCTTCCACCACATGTGGTGTGTAGAACAAAAATAAGGGAAGACTCAATGAACTAAGCTACATAATAGGCAGCTAGATTTGCAATTTAAGTTAATGATTAACGCTCTGTTCTGTATGAAGGAGAGATGGGGGAGGGAGGGGGTTGGAGGGAGAGGGCCGGGAGGAGAGCTCCGCTCCAATTCATTGTTTGGTTGAAGAGACAAGAGAGAGGAGAGGAGAAAATGAGGGATCTTAGCTCCCTCAAGGTCCACCAAAATGCATCATTCCCTCATGGGACAGATGAGAAGGAGGAAAGACTTAAGCTCCCACGAGGCCCATCAATATAGTAAATTTACAATTATATATAAATCCATCAATTTAACTCTCTTTTTAATACCAAATAAAGGTATGAGAACTTATCTTCCATTCTTCCTAATTTACCAAATAACACGAATGATAGATGTTATCATCTCCATCATTTCTACTCTCTCCCTCTTACCGAAAATAGTGTAAAATGAATGATAAAAGGGGGATGCAATTGAGATGAAAAAAAATCAAGTTTAGGCCTAGGGGGTTGTTTGGTTGGGGGCCAAGGATTGATGGTTAACACACATGACACATCCATATATCACATCAATGAAAAGTGTAATTGTACTCTATATACATAGAGGGTCCTCCTCTGCCTCCTATAAAACCCTTTATACTTTTTTTTTTTTTTTTTTTTAACTCTCTAATTCTTTATAATAAAGTTAGGTCATTGATGGATAATAACAGCACATATATATATACACTCCTACTACTTTCTTTTCTTTTCTTTCAGGTGAGTAGTGAGTGAGAGTTTAAATGATGCATCCAATGGTGATGATCAGTAGGTCCCTTTTTCATCTTTGTATAATTCTTGCTTTGAATGGTCAAGCAACAAATTATTGGTATTCATGTTTTACATTGGATACCATCCCTTTTTTATCTGATCATTCCATTTTTTTATCCTATTTTTTCTATTATTTTTTCTGTATTTGCAATTGCAATAGATGGATTTTGCCTTTTTTGATCCACCCACCACAAGGTTTGATTTGAAAATACTAATTTTTATTTTTATTTTTTTTCCAATTTATCTGATAATTACTTTTCTTTTCTTGAAAACTCTATTGGTTGATGATGTTACTACTGAACTCAGTAAAGTGTGACAGGTTTTTTTTTTATTTTTTATTTTTAATAAAAGACATAAAAATATCAATTGAAATAAAGTTTTACAATTACCGTGTATATAAATATGTATGCATATGCTGCGCTTATGAAATCATAAAACTAATATATATATTTGTTTTTATTTAGAGATTATATATTTGCACGTGTCAACACTTGGGATGGGGGTAATGGTTATCTCCAATTAAAGGAGGTGAGTAAAATTGTACTCGAAATAAATTGTCGTATCTGTTATGTGTGTAGACTGAACCTCATAAAATATCAACAATATTCACTTTAATTATAATAATTAATTGCTACTAAATGTATAGTTCTAAAACACATTATAATAGTCTGGATGTCGTTGTTATTTTGACCACTTTATTTATTTATTTATTTATTTTTGTATTTTTGTGTGTGTGCAACTTTTATCATTGAAACCCAACGTACCTGGAAAAAAGAAAAAAAAGAAAAATAGGTGCGTTAATTCAATTCTTTTAACTGATGACCAACAGACGAATTGCATAAAACAAGAATGGAAGTCATTAAAAAGAGGAGAGACCAGTATGGTAAAAATATGAAAGCATTGGCATGAATCATGATTACACATTTCAGGGAATAAAGATTCGTCCGTAGATACACCATGCATGAGAATATGAGATGATGAGCATGAATGAAAATTTGTACTGATTACTGTCAAATCCAACCAAGCACCGCCAAGTTTCCTTTGTTTTGTGGATGGATTGTTCAAAATGGGAGAAATTCTTATGTACTACTCATATATACATACGACTAACCCACTTATATTGTGACATGTGTTATACATCTCTCACATGATTGGTTATTCATGTCACATTTCTCCTAAATTGAAGTTCCAACATTATCGGAGATCAACCCATTTATATTGTGACATGTGTTGTACATCTCTCATATTATTGGTTATTCAGGTCATATTTCTCCTAAAATGAAGTTCCAACATTACCGGAGATCAACCCCCTTATATTGTGACATATGTTATATATCTCTCATATTATTGGTTATTCAGGTCATATTTCTCCTAAAATGAAGTTCCAACATTACCAGAGATCAAGCCCTCGTCATTATATACATTGTTCCACATTTGTCGATAAAAATAGCAAATTGTGTGGATAATATTGCGAGGGTGAATCCAGTTTCATCAAATTTGGAAGATATGTAGTCAATTTGAAAATTTGGTAAAATTTTAATAAAAAATATAAATAACAAAAAGAAAAGGGTAACATTTATATAAATTTTTTGGGTTTGGGGCCATGACCCCTCACAAGTCACAATATAGGGTCGTTCTGCCATCGGATAACAGGAGTAGATACCTTTCGATTACAAGAATACGAGGTAGATATGAGCCGCTCATTTGTTCTTAGTATCGTCAAGTTCCTGCAAAATTTTAAGAAAAAAAGAAAGTCCAACCAAGCAAAAGAGTGTAGTTTGGTTCGAAGACGGTCAACAAGACATTGACCAAACCCAAACCCAAACCCAAACTCAAGGTGATTATTAGAAAGCACCCTACCACACTCCACACCACAGCTTACTGTGTTTGATGATTGTACACTTATACCTTGCGTGCACTCACTCCTCACACGCGCACGTATCATCAAACTCCCTCTCTCACTTCACTTGCAAATTTGCCATCTTCCACTCCACTTGTTTCTCTTTTGATCGATCCCACATCCAGGGACATTTCTGTCTATTTCTTTTTTATATAATCTTTATCTTCCGTGCACTCCCCAAATTTCCACTTTGACTCTACTCTCTCTCTAAACTTTTTGAGTCCTCTGCATCTCTCTCTCTCTCGCTCTCGCTCTGTGTTTTCGATCTGGGTCTTCTCGCTTGCTTCTTGAGTTTGAGGATTGAGCTGTTTGAGGTTGTCTTTTTCCTTTGCTGGAGCTTTCTTCTGTCTTCTTTGCTGTTTTCTGTAAGTTTTTTTTTTTTTTTTGCTTATCAGTATTGTTGAATCTTTAATTCTCTTATTGGCTGATTTGAAGTGAATTTAGACTTTTGAGTCTTTTTTTGGGTTCTCTGGTCAGTTTTCTTGGGTTCACATGTTAGTTTTAAGATTCTGAAATTTTTTTGGTTCTTCTTTTGGCTTGTCTAAAATGTTTTTCCTTTTCAAGTAAATCACTCTGATAAACTGTTTATTCAAATTACATCTCTGTTCTTGTTTTTTGAACAGAGAGTGACATAATTTCCACTAGCCATGGGTACCCTCGTTGATTCCTAGTTGTTTAATTTCTTTCAAATTCAGGGCCTTGATAAGTTGATGTTTTATTTGTTGGTTGGTTGCTGAAAATTCTAAGCATAGCACTACAAATAAAAAAAAAGGTTGCATTTTTTTGATCTATGTGATCTGGTTTCATAGGAAAAAAAAATACACTCTTCTTAATTTAAGCAAAATATCAATAGATACTCAATTATTGGTTTAGGATAAAAACTACTTGCATTTTTTACCGTCTTTTTGTTCTTGCCTTCAAATTTCATCAACCAGTGATTGTTTTCCTATAACTTAACCTTTGATTTTTGCTTGATTTTGTTGCTAATGTTGAATATGTTGCAGGGTTTTTGAGCTGGTTTCGGGTGGTTAACAGCCGTGGCTATTAGATTGTGGATAAAGAAACAGCATGCGGTGGTGGCTGAGTCTTTCTGTTGACGTGTTTCGTAAAGTCATTTCCTTGAACCTCTATTGCAGAGTGATTCTGTAATTTCATTATCTCTTCTCCAGACCTTTGATTTTTTCTCAGTTATTTGTTGCTTCTATCTATTTCCATGGGATCCACTATTTTTGTTGTCGTTCCCTGTTATGTTCTTCAGATTAGCTGAATATTAGCAAACTCTTTCCTCGAATTCTCTTTCCACTTGCTTAGCAAACTCTTCTCTTGAAATTCTATTCCACTAGCTAGCTCTCTTTTCCTTCTTAATTGTTAATTTGTTTCCGGGTCGTCTCTCTCTCTCTCTAGTTTTGAGCATTTCCTTCTTGTTGGAGTCCTTGTTTTCGATTGTTTATCGTCCTGGTTTACGGATTTCTGGTATTGAATCTGTTGTCCTGCGGAAGATTGTGTTGTTTAATATATATTGGAAGGGTTGGGAAGTAGTTATGGTGTGCCAAGCAGCAAGTCAAACAAGATTTCGGGCATTGAAATACGAAAAAGGGATTGCGGGGAGAGCCACAATAATCGTTAGAATCATAGCATGCTTTCAACCACTTAAATTTTGCCAGGTTAGTGGATAATATATACTTTGAGCAAGTCATTTTTGGAAGATTTTGATACACCTCATGCTTGATGATCATTGTGTTTCATTGCTATTCCTTGTTCTTAACTACTTTCTTTGATAATTGTTGAGAATGTTTAATGAATGTGATCCCTTTTAATGATATATTGTTTTCTTGTGTATTTTCCAGGCCGAATATTTCCGTCATTTGCTTAAACCTGTCACGTAGAACAATTTCGCACTTCTGTTTTCAAGTTAAGCTGGAGTTTTTAGTTTTTTTCTTCATAGTTAAGAGTAACGGCAAATAACAGCTATTCCTACTACAGACATCCTTCTGGTATGTATTACAATATCCAGAGCTGTGAAGATTTAATTTTTATTCTTTTGTGTTGCAAAGTTTTGATTTACATTGGAATTTCTCCATCTGAAATTTGTAGGTGGTTTTTTTGGTTGGATGGGAGGGGGCTGTGGATCTTGGTTTCCTCAGCAGCAACTTGATTGGCAGTCAACCAATTTGAATTCCTTGAATTCTCCGATGCATTTGGGGCAGCTTAATGTCATTCCTCCGACTATGAACCCTGGCTCTAATATGGTTTTACCAATTGGAACATTGCCAGTAAATGGATATCCTGGGCTACTTCACTCACAGGATGTCCAAACGAACGAAAATCATGGTTGGTTCTATTGTCTGCCCCGTTTCCGACAGGCCATTGTGCCTGCTTTCAACTCTTTTTTGAAAGAGCAACTACCTGCTAACCCTCATGAAAATTTTGGGGAGACCATCAAACCCAAGGTTGGCTCTGGTTGTGCTCAGAAGAAATTCCTTGTTTTTGATCAATCGGGTGATCAAACAACTCTGATATTTGGTTCTGGGATTGAAAATCCTGTCAAACGCCCAACTTCTTGGGGTCCAAAACCGACTGGTGCTTATAATTTGACCAAAGAAGATCTTGGATTTAAAGGAGATGCTAATCTTCGTTCTGTACCGAATTCATTTGATGAATTAGATGAATTTAACGGTACTGATCTGCAAAGTGAAATGCATGAGGACACTGAAGAGCTCAATGCACTACTTTACTCGGATGATGACAGTGATTACACTGATGATGATGAGGTTACGAGCACAGGTCATTCGCCTAGTACAATGACAGCTCACGAGAAGCTTGATTGGTTTGAGGGAAGCACAGAAGAGGTTGCTAGCTCTGCTGGACCTACTAAAAAGCAGAAATTGTTTGATAGAGATCATGATGATGTACCCTCGCTAATGCCCACAGAAAGTTCTGTGAGATTTAACCCACACCTTGACAGTGAAGATGATGCAGAATCTAGTTGTGCCAACAGTCAATATTCAAGGTGTGGTGAAATGGGTTCCCTATCAGGAAACAAGAGAATGAGAAATGAGAAAATACGAGAGACGGTGAATGTTCTGCGAAGTATAATTCCTGGCGGAAAGGGCAAGGACACAATGGTGGTTATTGACGAAGCTATTGATTACTTGAAATCCTTGAAGCTCAAAGCCAAAGCCTTTGGACTTGATAGTCCATGAATTGCCTTATCAGTTGCTCTTAGTTTTAGTACTATTACATCGTCATTATCAGTTCTCGTAGATTAGAAGTTGTTATTGGTGTGTGCAGAATAAAGTCACAGTACATAATGGTTGGCTATGGATTTGCAGAACGATGAGTAGTTTCAAGCGAAATCAAATCGTAAGTAGCAGAGAACTTGAGCTTAAAATTTTCCCTTTTGATGTCTCTCTTCAATGATTGAGTTGGAAACCATCAGTTGAGCTGTTATTGTGAAAATCTCTCTAGTCTCTAGAGAAAAAAAAAGAGAAAGGGACGGAAGAAGAGTGCAGATATTATGTTTGAGTAATAAAAGGGAAATGAATGATTACAGTGCGGTGTCTTTGGGTTTAGAGAAAGCAACACTCACAGACCTGGTGGTGGGTGGTGGTGGTGGTGGGTGGTGGCTGTGTGAATGAGAAGACTAGAGATATACTAGCGGGACCCCCCGTGAAAGCGGAAGAGCTTGCACGCCCCTTAGTTGATTTGGGACCCAACTCTCACTTTCCTTCACCCTTTTCGTGTTAATTGTCCATGTTTAATAAACCCTTTTGTGGGGTTAAACTTTATGTTATTTTTCCTATCTGTTCATGTAGAAACTCACAACACAACTCACAAGTGCAAGAGGCCTTCTTTCACTTTCACCCTGCAACTTGCACAAAAGGGTGGCCCTAAAATCACCACCATTTCATTGCACTGCTCAGCTCAGCCCCAGCTTTTTGTTTGCTTTTACTACTCATGTAATTTAATAGTTGAATTAGGTGTTGTGAAATGTAGACATGTATGTTTTGTGGTTTCTGTGATTGGTTGGAGGAAAGGGAGGTGGGTGATGATGTTTTTGGTTGGACGTGATTTATGTTTGGTTGGTGTAATTGTTGTTGTCTTTATGTTTATGTATTTACGTCGCATGCACGCATTTATGATGCCAGACAGCGATGTGTTAATGTGTGATTCCTTTGCTCTCTCAAATGCTGTGAATTTTTTTACTTGTATGTTTGAGATGATAGATGGATTGTTGTGGGGCGTGGGGGGACCACATGGTTGCATTATTTGGCTGATAGAGAGATACTACCTTTGCTGTGCATAACAAGCACGGGTGTTCTTAGTTTCACTCTTCTTATAATTGCTACTTGAAATTTGGGTAAAAAAAAAGGAGTAGATAATTAGCTGTCATCGATTTCTCACTCTTCTTTACAAGGATTTAATAAAGATTCATTTTTTGATAGATTTTATATGTTGGATCATAAAATTTATTTGGAAAAGTAATGTATTACAGGTGAATTGGATTGAATTTGAACCTTTTTTTTTTTTTTTTATTAATATATTTTTATAATAAAAATAAAAATTTGACAGCAATTGAATCAGTTTCTGTTGAGAATAATTGTTACAAGCGTGATTGAAAATGCAAACTCTAGACGGTTGTGAAATCTCACGAATCAAATTCTATCCTACAAGATATTTGGTGAAACAAAAGTGTTCAACTACTCTTTAACGATGGTGCATAATAGATAATAGATTGAATCTTGATTCTTCGCTTTCATAGCTGATAATCATATCAAATTATTTGTATGGAGGTCTAGTTTCTTGCCCTAAATTAGGCATGCCAAATTTCTTCGTGATCATTTTCATTTCTTGATTGATATAATAGCAAATAGAGATAAAAATGTGTGAGAGAGAATATATTCTAAGTGACATCAGCTGGGGTCTTAGGATCTTCACAATCGACTACTAGCACACGCATTTCACATTCTTGGCTAAAAAAACAAGCTGCTTTTCAAGAATTCTTCGAGCTTCATTCTATATTTCTATGTGTAACGACTCACTTTAGACAAGACGATAAACAACGTTTTTCAAATACATTAACCAGTACACGAGTTTTTCTCTGGTAGACACACAACTGTGAGTATACTTATAACACACTTATTCACCTTGTCACTTATTGTCAGAAAAGACAATGCAATTAGGTCAGATAATGCTTATATGGTAAAAAGTGATGACGTAGATAAGTATACTATAACCTATAAATACGCTCACAATTGTGTGCAAAAACTCACAAATCAATTTCACATTCAAAGTAACGTGCCACAACTGCTATCCAGAGATTCTTTGGTTCTTCCTAATCTTTAAATCAATTCAATGTTGTTTGAGCGCTCTACTTGACCTTTATTTTGGGCTCAGTCCATCAAATCCCAGTGTTTTGGGCCTAAAACATGTAGTCCAATGGCCCAAGTTCCAACACTGTGAGTTACAGACCAGAGCTAGGACCCACAAAAACCCATCATTAACCGTTCGCAATCCAATCAAGCGGTTGCATAAATCACACGGCAACAATCCAAATTCTAGACATGGATCCACAGCATCCTCTCTCACAATTACGGTTGTTATCACGGCGTCCGTGAACTATAAAATGAAATAAATAATAAAAAATATAAAGTAAGCATAATGCACCACAACTTTCTCGATTCTCTTTTAGTGCCCAGCGAGTTACAGTTCATTTTCTGAGTTTGATCAAAGTCACGTTTCTCTTCGTTTCCTCGAATGGAGAGCTTGGCTTTTCATGATGGCAATATCTATAATTTTCTCGATAGCAGACTCACCAACACACGCTATGTAATCTTCTCTCTGATCAATTTTATTTCGTTTTAATCTATTGAATTCCTTGTCTATTTTTTTTTTCTTCCCTTCAATGAGTGTTTGTTTTGATTTAATTTGCAGTTCATTTAGGTGTTTGTGTGTTTTGGTTAGACTTTTGCTTTGATTGTGCTTCTGATTTTATGATTCTCCAACGAATTTTTTTTTTCTTTTTCCTGTTAATTGGACTTGTTATATACATTGATTTCAGTCATTTGAATGAAAATTCTGTGGAAATTAATATGCTTTTGGTGCTTGAATTGAACACTTATGAATTAGCTCATATTGATTGTTCTTGAATCGGAATTGAACTTGAACAGTCCCTAATTAGTCTCTATTAGTAGAAAATTTGGCCATCAAAGCCTCATAGAAATGAATTTTGGACGGTTACGAGCAATGGCATACAAAACATATATTGGACTCCAAAAAGAACTGTTTGGTGCCAGTAATATTATGAGTTGAAAAATTATTTGTTACTGTAAAAAATAGTAGGATGTTTCTAGTGAATCAACTTTTTTTTTTCACCAGACATGCTTTAATTTTATGCTTAACCAGGGAGTGGGTAAAAAAGAAGAAGAGAGACAGTGGAAGTGATAAATTAATGCTTGTGAAAATCTTTTATAATAAGTTCAAATTATTAAATTTTAAGCCTAACTACCTATAATTTATCCTGATACGTTTGAACTGAATGCACATTGCACAAACTGATTCTTGGTTTTCTGCTTGCAGATTTCTGTCATTATTTCTTGTTCTACTTGTTTTCGATTTCTTTCTATGAATTATATATTCTTCTTGTTCACATGTAATTTGTTTGGCTAGACTAAAATCAAGCCTTTTTTAATATGATACTATGACAGTTTGTGTTATCTCTGAATTTCTCATGGTACATTATTATTCTTATGATTGATCTAAGAGGAATCTTTTTGGTGTTTATGTAGGATGTGAATCTCAGTTTGCAAACAAACTCGTCATTGATACGGAGGCTTTCCCAGGAAAGAGAATTGGAGGTTGTTTTGGTTTCAAATATCTAATATTTACATTTCATGATTTGAATGGTTTTATTAACATGCATCCTTTCTTGTGTTTGTTTATTTCCTCTGAATGTTTTTGTTATTTTTTTTCTAGTGCTTCATGGATGTCACGTTACATCGATTATTTCCCCATTTTGGGTATCCAATTAATATAGTAGAACTACAAAGTCCTCTAAATTTTAGGGGTAACCATTTATAATTCATTTGTATAGAGAGGTCCAAAGTAGGGTGAAAATCTTAGTCAACTCCAACCAGTAGGAATTAAATTACCTCTACATGTCCATTAATTAACCTCCACAATGGCTAGCTACATATTGCTGGGATCCAGATTCATGTTATTTACACCATTTTACTGCCAAACTCTCTTACTGCTGGGTTGGTTTTTTCTCCCTTTAAGAGCTCTAAAAAATTGGCTACTGCACTTGATTTTTAATTGTCTTCTCGTTCCCTTTTTTATGAACTTAAAATTGTTCTGCACTCTTAGGTCTTCATTTTCTAACGATTAGGTACTCATTAATTTCTACCTTATGATAGTTTATCTGGAAACATTGCTGTTGCTACACTTGATTTTTTGGTCAACCATTGATCATGTTGGTAGCATGAGATAAATAGTTGATTAGTGTCTACAATGGGGATTAAAATCCTATACTGTTAATAACATAAAGAATCAAGGATTTTATATGGAAGTTAAATTTCAGGGCAGTGGTGAAGAAACTGAAGCCTTTCTTTCTAGCAGAACCGCTTGAAACCAGGGCTCTTCTGTTGATAGGCTCGATCCATTCTCTATAATCATGTTTTGACTGAAACCACCCAGATTTCTATGAGTTTTGATTATTTTTTGATCCAGTTATTATAAATTGCTTTGTTTTTTTTTTTACTTTATTTCATGGTTTTGATTCTTATCATTTTGTCATCTTAAATTACTTTTTCTTCTCTGAACAGGGACACCAGGGTTGTGTGAATACTATTTCTTGGAATTCCAAAGGTTCACTTTTGATATCTGGATCAGATGACACACGGGTGAGAACTTTTTTAATCTGCCCATTGGATTTTAAAGTCAAATGATATGTAATAGATAGGGTAGAATAACTGAAATGTAGCTACGTGAAGGAACATGTGAATCTTTTTGAGCATAGTTGTATATTTAACTATATATAGTAATCATACCAAAAAAGAAAAAATAAAATTCATCAAACAGATATATCCATAGGTTCTCTAACACACCCCACATAACTCTTGCATGCAGTAATTTGTATATGTTGCAGCAATTAATAATCACTGTTTCATGTCTTTAGATCAACATTTGGAGTTATTCTACTCGAAAGCTTTTGCATTCCATAGAGACAGGGCATTCAACAAATATTTTCTGTACGAAATTCATCCCTGAAACTTCTGATGAACTTGTGGTCTCTGGAGCTGGAGATGCAGAAGTAATGTTCTAATGAATTGAAATTTTATTGGTGGATGTTATTTCCACTTGTGGTCAAACAATGTTCCAAGTTGCACTTACTGAATTTTTTGCAGGTTCGATTATTTAATCTGTCTCGGTGTAGTGGTAGAGGACTTGATGATAATGCTATTGCTCCATCAGCATTGTTTCAGTGTCACTCCAGAAGAGTCAAAAAATTAGCTGTAAGATATGACCACGTAAATAATTTATATACTCCATCTGCCTTGCTTCTCACATCTTCTACCTGCTTCTTTTTGCAGGTTGAAGTTGGAAACCCTCATGTTGTTTGGAGTGCAAGTGAAGATGGGACTTTGAGACAGCATGACTTTCGGGAGGGTGATTCTTGTCCTCCTGCTGGATCTTCTCATCAAGAATGTCGTAATGTTTTAGTGAGTATTATGTTATAACTGTTGGCATCTTGTATATTTATATTAAATTGTCAGAATAAACATGAGTGAAATTTCTATTTTCCATAGTTGACAATTTGGCTTGCCTGCTTTATTAAAGCTATAATAGAAGCCTATCATGATGAGTTGAGTTATTGGCATTGTTAATATGAAGAGCTAGGGTGCTGTCTGATTGATTGTTAGTGTAGCTTCATTCTTGTTGAGATTTCATGGAACTATTTACATTAAAGCTGGTCTTTACAACCTTAGACTAGTCTAGTGCAAGTAACATTTTTTTTGTAGATCTGGTTCTGAGAGTTGGTTTACATGTGATCGTTTTGATTTCTTGATTTTTTGGTGTCTATCTTTATTTTTTCCCTTAGTTGTAGATCCTTAGAAGTCTCACTCGTTTCTTTTATTCTTTTTCAGCTTGATTTGCGGTGTGGAGCGAAGAGGTCACTAGCTGATCCTCCCAAACAAACTCTTCCTTTAAAATCTTGTGATATCAGTTCCACGAGGCCTCATTTGCTCCTTGTTGGCGGAGGGTATAGGCTGATACTATTCGTTTTGTACTCTTTCTCCTTTATTGTTTGTTCTTAATTTTCTCTTTCAAAACTAATATCTCATAATGTTTGCAGTGATGCTTTTGCACGTTTATATGATAGAAGAATGCTACCTCCACTGACCTCCTGTAGGAAAAGGATGTCACCACCACCTTGTGTTAATTATTTTTGCCCAATGCATCTTTCTGAACATGTTAGTTATCTTCCTTGCAGTCTTCTTAATTGCTTTAATATCTGTGTTAGTCATAAGCTGTTATCAACTTTTTGGTTGGAGATCACATAATTGTTCCTCTGTAATCTAGAATTTTTTTTGGGGGTTTCTCTTTTATGATACTCACCCTGACCTTTCCCTGGTTCTTCGGGTTCTAAACTGTGGATACTGCTGGATCCAACTATGTTGTGTGATTTTTTTACAACAGGAAGAATTTTATTTTCAAACTTGGTTACCTTATGTGGAGATGTTAATGGACATACAAGATTTGTACAGCTGCTGATGATATCCACTTTCCTTTTGGTGTTTATATTTGGTCATTTTGTTGTGATCTTGATAAAATCATTACTATTTATTTTATTGTAAGGTTTTAAATTTCTCTATCTTATTTGCCTTCTATACTCTAGAAAGAATGCTTGTCCAACTAGAATGGTATAACTGTCTTTTGGACAGATTAGTTGACGTGACCAAGTCCCGTGGATTGTCCTCTGCGGTCTCTTATCTCTTTATATATACTTTATCGTTTAATGTCATTTTTTAGCTGATCTTTATAATATCAAAATAACACCTGGACAAACTGTTGAGTGAAATTATTGTCACCAAAGTTCAAAATTTGTATATATATTCTTCCTAGGTTTGTTAAAGCTTTCAATTAAATGGAGAAGGGGTTTCCTCTCAGTATAATTAGATATACATTTATTTTGGATGCTTTTTGTCAGTTTAATGTTCAATTATTCATGAATGAGCTTGATTTGGTTGTTGCCAATTATTCTTTTCCATTATATCTAAAAATTCTTTTAAAAGCTATTTTTTAGTTGTATTTTGAAATATTGGTTCAAATGCTGTTTCTTCTTCATTCAGGGACATTCAAGCGTGCACCTGACTCATGTTGCATTTAGTCCCAATGGAGAAGAGGTTCTCCTTAGTTATAGTGGAGAGCATGTATACCTGATGGACGTAAACCATGGTATGTTTATTCTTCCTACTGTACCTCTCATAACAGAAACAATTCAATTCAGATGGTTGTGTTGCTTGTTTCTTTTATCTTCTTAAAAGGCTCTTCTTGAGTTTATACTATACAATTCAAAATACTTTTTGTATGTATTGGAGCTTTGCGCAGATGAGAGAACAGAATAGATATTCGATAAACAGTGTTGATGCTGCTTCATATCTTTGCATGGGTATAATATTGGTTTGAGATGCTGAAAACCTTAAATTTTGTGACATGGCAAGTTGGCAACTGTCACATTGCTGTCGGTTAACATGTTTTTTTTTTTTTTTGATACATAAACATTAAAAAACCAATTGTTCACTTTGTAAAGATCATAGATATTAAGTATCTACCTCAGAGTTCAACCTGAGTATTATTTAGGTTATCAGGGTGGCAAAGGGCTTTTCTGGTGCCACTTTGTCTTTTGAAACTGCTTATATCCAAATCTAACATTGAATGTGATGCGTGTCAACATTTATCTGATGTAGGGATGTCAATGGGGCGGGTACGGGGTGGGGATACCATCCCCATTCCCCAAACCCAAATATAACTAGGATTCCCTTCCCCGCCCCATTCCCCACTTGGGGCGGGGATGGGGAATCCATATTTGGGGAGAGGGCTCCCGGTACCCGCCCCACCCCGCCCCGCCCCGCCCCGTTTGATTAAGACAACATTAATAATTATACATCTTATATTGTAAGCCACAATCACAAATGTCAATCGGTCTTTAAAAATATTAAATAATTGAAGAAAAAAATTAGTTAAAAAAGTAAATAAACTTTAATTCATTGTAAGTCTATCGCAAACTAAATTACCAAACACTTTTTCAATAAAAATGAAATTGAAATACAAAATCGTCATAATTAAATCTGCCAAAAGAAAATAAATATTGAATGTTTAACTCATGATACTTGTCTAAGAACAAGTGCTAATGACAAAAATGTGACCATGCATCTTCCATCTCCATGTATACTTATATCCAAAAAAAAAAAAAAAAAGAGTACATTTTAATTGTTTATAAGAAAAAGGTTTCTTACCAATAAGAAAAAAATTGTAACATAACTGTGTTTCTTGTTTCTTAATCATTCATACAACATGTTAATGGGGCGGGGACGGGGTGGGGACCAAAATACCATTCCCCGCCCCAAAATTAATTGGGTTTTAAAATCAAATCCCATCCCCACCCCATACCCCAATTAACATGTACCAATCCTGCCCCAAACGGGGTGGGTTCCCACGGGGCCCTGTACCCATGGGGATTTTTGACATCTCTAATCTGATGAGCTTTTTGCATAGTGATTTTTTTATTTTTTTATTTTTTATAAATTTCTTCCTGCTTGGGAAATTTCTTGTATGGAGCTTGTTCAGATAAGATCCTTTAGCTGTCCATGTAACTTGCAGCTGATAGGAGTGCTATGCAATACTCAGTAGGAGATGCTTCAAAAATTATGAGCTTCACGTCAACTCTCAATGGGGTAGAATTACATCCACCAGCATCTGTTATATTCCGAAATGATCTCCCGTCAAGAAAAAATATTGCTGCCACGGTGTGCATCTTTGCCTTTCTGTTATTTTTCTTTGATATGCTTGTTATGCAGAGTTGGGTAAATTTGTTTATACATCAGGACTGGTCCTAGATGCCATCTCCATTTATATATGCTTTGGCATGTCTAACGTAATTGTTACAGCTTGAAAAGTGCAGACAGTTGGTTGAAATAGCTGTAAATTCCTTAGAGGAAGGGACAGATCCTTTTTATGGAATTGAGGCATGCAATGAAGTTTTGGAAGCACATGGTAGTGATATTGGTCCCAAGTTGAGGCATGAATGTCTTTGTACACGTGCTGCCTTATTACTTAAGGTTCCTTAATATCTGGTTTGAAATTAAATGCTTGTAATTTCTTTCATTAATGTGAGATGTCTTTTCACCAAGATGTGACTATTTCTATGTGCCAGCGGAAGTGGAAAAATGACGTGCATATGGCCATAAGAGATTGCCACAATGCTCGGAGAATTAATAGTTCTTCCTTTAGAGCTCATTATTACATGGCTGAAGCTTTAGAGCAGGTAATTCCACGCTACTTAATGAAATGAGTTTAGAAATTGGTATTTTCCTACAATGCAGTCGTTACCTTGGTGAATCGAACTGAATAATTTGGCCACTTTCCAACAACGCCAGAACTTGGTTTTCCAGATCACCCAGGCCACAATTTACACTTATTTTACTGATGTACAAGTTATGATGTTTGAAGGATTTTTGGGGAAATGGTACCATGATGAGCTTAGTTTATCAAGATTGGTGCTTTTTTATTGGATGCGACTTATAGAAAATATATTACTTCTTGAAATTGTATATGTAATTTGTTTTTTTGGAGGAACTGTGTAAAACATATGGATGTTTTATTTTTGCACTTCTTTAATCTAGGTAGGACTTTTTAGCTGAATAGTTTATCCAAAGATCAAATCTTTATCAAGTCTTATTATCTAGGCACACTGAGTTTATGAAACTGTCCCTTTTTCTTCTTGTTTTTCAACTTATTATCATCACTTACTAATTGTCAGTTTCTTACAGTTGAGCAAATATAAAGAAGCTTTAGATTTTGCTGTTGCTGCCCATTGTTTTGACCCATCCAATTCTTTGGGGGCTGAAAAGGTGGACAATATAAAAAAACAGCTTGCTGCAGGTTTGTGGCTATGCAATGTCTTATACATTCATTCTTGTCTTAATACACACACACACACACACACACACGCACACATATATATATCGACACTAGTTAGATTTGCTGCAGCTTTCACTACTTGAATACATAACGTGTTGTATTTGGGTATAGAACCTACACCAACTCACCAAGCTATAGTTGTTGGCAGATTATAATACTTCTTAGTTCAGCTCATTGAATTGGTAGAATCTGCCAAGTTTTTTATGACTTGAGGTTTTGACAACACCATTGGCCATTATTCTCTTTTTCTGCATATCTTACTTAATTTACTTGGTTGTAAGACCTGTCCATGGTCAAGATTACCTGTTGCCTGTCTATTCATAGTGCAGAACATATCTTGATGCTCACCTCTGCTCTGTTCTCTCAGATTTTTAGCCTACCTAGAGATTGTATTGAATATATTAGAACCACTACTATTGTAGAATTTGTAAGTTTATGAATGATTTCATTGAATTATGGAAAAGAAAAGGCAAAATAAAAGAAACCGGTGAATCAGTGATATACTTTCATGTTGACTTTTTTGTTCACTTTTAAAATTAAAAGCATGTAGGTTGAGCGGCTTATTATCCAAAGGATTGAAGTTTGTTAATAGCTAAATTAGTGGCTAAAGGCTTGTCTATATTTCTTAATTTGCAGAGCCTTGTCTATTTTATAATCTAATTGTGTTATTTCATAACTAGCAGAATCTGAAAAAAATAATAAGCCCAGCAATGGACCAGCAAGACCTGAACCTCGAGCTGGAAGAGTCTTATCATTGAGTGATATACTCTACCGCTCAGAGGCTAATAGCGATGCTTCTCAAGATGGTCCAAGATCTGAAAGAGAAGATTCCGATTATGATGAGGAATTGGAGGTGGACTTTGAAACGTCAATATCAGGCGATGAAGGACGAGATGTTGAAGACAATGTTCTGCATGGAAGTTTGAATTTGAGAATTCATCGAAGAGGTGATTCAACTAGAGAAACTAGCGGTGCAAATGGCTCGTGTGGGTCACCTTCATCATCATCACAAAGTGATAGACTACCTTACCAGGTTTGTGTTTATGCTTCTGAAGCGGTATTGAAATTTGCAGGTGACAAAAAGTAGAAAGTCTTTATATAGATTTTGATTATAGTATTGGTTATTCTTAGTCATGCAACTCATTGGTCCTTGGCTGTGGGATGTGTGACTTATTGGTTTGATGCTCCCAATCAAGATGTATATTAGCTGTTTGACTAGGTATATTACAATTTTTGTAAAATCTGAGGAAGAATATGAAAGAGGTGCATACTAAAAGCAGAAATGCTTCATTAAAAAAAATGTCAAGTGATATGATGCTTGTTTCTTTCATATCATCCCTATTTGGTTTTGTTTAATTAATTTTATTTGTCAATGAACAGACAAGGAAAGAAATATCATCTTGGTTCCCACAAAATCAGGATATTTCTGTGTCCTTTTGTTTATATTGGGTGCCTTTTTTGTCATGCTTTTTCCATTTATGCCATCCTTTTGATTTATTGTAGCCTGAGGCTGTTATTGATATGAAAAGGAGATATGTTGGCCACTGTAATATTGGAACTGACATTAAGCAAGCCAGTTTTCTTGGTCAAAGAGGTAATTTTCTTTCTATTCTTCCTGGTTACTTGACATTTGGGAAATAGTCATAATTGTCTTTGCAATGAGAATGTCGGCTTTCACAGGTGATTATATTGCTAGTGGGAGTGATGATGGTAGATGGTTTATTTGGGAAAAGAAAACTGGCAGACTGATTAAAATGCTTCTTGGCGATGAAGCGGGTAACATGCTTTCCCCTATGTAAAGGCATTACATTTTCCATTTGTAAATTTGCTCTTAAGTATTTAAGATCTCTTCTTGTCCCTCTACAGTTGTGAACTGCGTGCAATGCCATCCCTTTGATTGTGTTGTGGCAACCAGTGGGATCGATAACACGATAAAGGTTAGTGTAATGAGAAGGATTGGATTTGAGTGCTCCGCTGGAGTTTTATTAACTTTTTGTGTGCTTGCTTTAGATATGGACTCCAAGTGCTTCTGTTCCATCAGTTGTTGCTGGTGGAACAGTAGGACCAGAAACGGCCAATGTATTGGAAGTGATGCAAAGCAATCAACAAAAATTATGGCGCACTCGTGAACCTATTCTGTAAGACTTGTGAAATTGTTATTTGCACGTTGAGGAATGTGGATTGTGTCTAGATTGATTATTTTACTAGGCTTAAGTTAACCGAAATGAAGTATTCGAATCAAGTCATTTTATTTGGATGTAATTAGTTTGCCGAAAATCACTTTAACTTGACATTGACATACGTTTCAGTTGGTCATCTTCAACAATGTGAACTTACATTCCTATTTGTCTAAAATAAATCCTGTAATTGTAATACATGAATTTTTGAAACTTACACTAGAATTTTCGGACAACTTGATCTTGCTAGTTGGTGAAGCGACTATAACATAAAGTTCTGTTTTGTTGATTTAATAACTTCGGGTAATGAAAAAAAAATTCAATCTTGTGGATGGTAAAAGCTTTATAAAAATACTTGACAGTTTTTTCCCAATGTCATGATCTTGAAATTACTCAACTTATCTGCAATGATTAATGATGTTATTTTTCAGGCCCCATGAACTTTTGGAGAGGTTTCGTATGCATGAATTTTCTGAAGGATCCCTGCGTCCTTTTGAGTGTGCTCAAAGCTAATCGGTTGTTGCACAGTACATAGAAAGGCAGGAAGGTAACTGAACTTTCTAGTGGAGAAGCTGTCTATTTTCATGCTTCACCGTTAAAATTTTACCAAAATTATATACTAAAAGAAAACTGACAGCATTCATCTATGTATGATAAGTTGATGTAGTAATTAGTAAAGCTCTTTCTTTTTACACAAATTGAACTTAACTTTAAGTAACATTCCAAGTGGCACGTTCTTCGGTCTTAGGGTTCTAATGCATGCATTAAATATTTGTTGTTTAATTTAATGAAACTGCGCCTAGTCACAAATTGCTTGATATATGATTCTGTAATTTAAATGTAGATTTATCATGTGGTAATGCAGTTTCAGGGCAAATCTAAATTTGCTGTTATTTTAGGATGTTCTGCAAACATGTTAGAAGAAAAAAAAAATAGGGTTTATGTTGAGATGCAGAAACAAGGAAGTTCCATAATAAGTTGAAAGTAAATTTGTTAACGTAATTGGTTTGATAATATTTGATCTAAAGCCAATGAGAAGCTAAAATGTAGAGAAATGGCTGGTCAATGTTGGTTCCAACATCCTGTGGGTATTTTCATAAAAACCCTAGTGCGAGCCACTGGGCTAAGTTATACATCTCGCTCTCTCTATCTCATGCACACAGACACACTCTCCTGACTTGTGCTGAATTCGGAGGATCTCCCGTAGAGCCAATTTATGTTTTCCTCTTGCATCACATACTGAGACACACACACACACACCCCTGAAAAAGGCTGAAACCTACCCCCTTCTTTTGTAGGAGGAGCTAAGGTTTATCTACAAATGCAACACCAGATTGTATCTTAAAGAGTTTTATCATCGGCTTTGAATAATGGGGAGACCACATGGTTTTTAGTCATAGCAAAACTTAGTGCATATAGCTTTGTATTTTCTCCAATTTTTAATATACTTTTTCATTGCTTACCCAAAAAAAGAAGTGATCACACTAACTTGCTATATCTGGGGAGAGAAAAAACATTTTATTCTTTAGATAATTAAATTATGACAGACTTTTGAGTCAAAATGAGGTGTTCTAGTTCAGCAGAAATGAAATCTTGCCTAGAGCATGTCTCAGCTTTTCGGTACTTAAAACTCCAGAATGTTGATTGCATTTGCTGGAATGAGATTGCAGTCAGGGTTCCTTCTGGAAGAGTATAAATTTCTTAGCATGAAACTTTATTTATATAATTTATAAGAATATTTCTTACCCTTGCCCCATTGCAGGTCTTGCCTCTTGAATACAGTGAAGCTGTGGATCATGGGTTATATCCAGAAAAGAGGTACATGCAAATGATTTATTTTTGTAGGTTGACCATGTAAAGCCTTTTCGGTTCCGCCAAAATATGTTATGAAATAAATAAGGCATAGCCTCGTCCTCTCAATTAATATTATAAAGCTTCGTAACTAGTTTTTTGACTGATTTTTTATCTTGCCATTTATTTTATTTTTTTCTTCTCTCTTTTTGGGTTTTTTTTTTTAAAGCAGTTGATATGTCAATAGGTAGTTGATAATGTCATTTGTATAGTTGAGAATTAATCTCATTTGAGTGTATATGTTAATATTTTCATTTTGCACAATTTTATGTCCTGTTCTTCCTATCTAACTCATCCGATTAGTCTCTAATACGGTGCTTTGGTTTTCTTGAAAGTTTTGTAGTGACTAATGTGGGTATATCTCTTTGCTTATTTTCATTGACTTGATTGAATCATCATTTTGACTATTCTAGGGCTCTTACATTTTCGTCTTGTTGGAATTTGTTTTTGGTATTAATCAAAGTAGATAACATATTCATATCTTCAATACACTAATTTATATTGACATTGACTTTGACTAGTAACTAGTAACTAGAAATACTAGTCAAGTGGAAACGGCTGTAGGTGGAGAGAGTTGTTTATTGTTTCAATATGGAAAATATTCATGTGGATATTGACAGTGGGGGGCCAACATCTTGATATAATTATTATATATGTTGAAAGGTCTTGGTAAGACGCGTATCTTATCGCCTGCATTCGTAAGCTAATTGTTCGGTTTTCAGCTCTCAATTATTCTCTAAGATTTGGGAAATGAAAGCCTCTTTTAAACTTTAAATAAAAAAGAACACGTTATTTCATCGTAGTTTCCATAGGTAGAAGTTTTGGGCTAACAAATATGCATAGAAATCCATTTTTAAAAGCTTAAATAAAATAATTGCAAATTATGAAATTGTGGTTGAAGTGAGGTTACATTTGGAAGAGACAAAATAAATAAATAAATAAATCGTGGAAATAATACAAGAAAGATAGACAGTGACTGTTTTGAGGACAAAACGGCGAGTACACGTCCGGTGGGGACCACCTGGAATGGACCAATTTGGTATGAGAGTGAAAGATGTGAGAGAATGTGATACAAGAAAACATTGGTTTTAAAATTGCGATATTCAGTGAAAATGCGTGTGGTCCGGTTGATGTGATATGTTGAAAAAAACAAAGCATAGCACATAATCATATAAGCATCTACGGAATGCAAACGTGCTGCAGCCTGCAGGCATGTTTATCTTTTCCATTTTGCATCTCAAATTTTGAAATTAAAATTTAAAATGCTGTTTCTTTTTATAAATAATTTGGAAAGAAAAAAATTGTTTTTTACTTTTCCTTTTCCTTTTTTTTTTTTTTTTTTTTTCCATTGACCTATTGACCTAAAGCAGTCCGTTTAATATGATAGGGTTTCCGATAAGACTTGAATTGTTGACCAAACCTTGTTCTAAGAACAAGCAAGTGCTTACGATTGGCAAATAATTAAGGAGTTTTTTTTTAATAGAGAAGAGTGTTTCTTTTAGATGAGAATATGGATACCACGACATAATGAAATGTAACTCCTTCCTATTAAACGACTAATTTGGAGAAGGAATGGGTCTTTTACAATATTAATTTTCCATAATTTAAGCATTAATAGAGGAAGAAACCAATTGTAGACAATTAAAGGAATGGGTGTTTTTTAATCGGGAATGAAAATCAGAGGAAATCGACTTTTATTTAAAAATATTCATTTAAGGGTATTTATCTATCCGATTAAAGAAAGTGCTTAATTAGTCATTTCACTTGTTTTTATAACACAGGAATATATTTGAGGTTGACAAATGAACAAGTTAATATGCTCCGGCAAAAGTCATCCCACAATAAATGGTAGTAAACAAAAGACTAAAAATCTGTGAGGCTGCCCCTGAAGATTACGATAACTAATCACACCACCATGAATGGTAGAAACCAAAAGCAAGTTTTCATATTCCATCGATTTATTTTGGTGCATGAATTCTATAAAGTATAAATAATTAATTAAATATATAAATATATATATAGATAGATAACCAAACAATCATATCACTTGAAAGGATCATATTAACCTCATCTCTGATAGTGATCACACACGGCTCTTTCATGATATGATTCTTTGCGTGCATGATGTGGCAAACAATCTCGTTTTTATGTTTAGTTTACATACACCGATCGAATCTCTTAAATGTGTGTCTGGCCCAGTTTTGTTTATAATATTTTTTCTATAAGTAATGGATTTTAGTATTTTCTTCCATCTACCATTCTATATGATGATGATGATGATGATGATGATATACTTTTCAATTTCTATAATCTATATATAACTAATAAATAAAAGAATGTTGTTATCGGCCCACACGGAGCCAGCCAAGCTCAATTATCAATTCCTTTCTAGCCTACAATATATTATATTGTCTTTTCACCCACGCGACAATGAAAATGATATCTAATTAATACAATTAAAAAAAATCCTATCTATTATATATATATTTCTCTGTCATTTTGTTTTTGTGGTCATCGGACTACTCTCTCCAGTCTCCACCCATTATCACACCCGGTCACCCCCCTCTCTCTCTCTCTCTCTCTTTCTCTCATGAAACAAAATGATGACTCAAAAGAAAGAAGAATTACAAAGAAGCATAGAGTGTTGCATGTGTGGAGATTTTGGTCTTCATAGTGAGCTTTTCCAATGCAAAATCTGCCAATTCAGATCTCAACACAGGTCTGCTCATCTGCTGCTTAATTGTGGGTGTTTATTTATGTTTTTTAAATTTATTTAAATAATTTTCTCATCGATTAATGTTTCATCTGTTTTATAAATGATTCAGTTACTGCAGCAATGTGTATCCGAAAGCTGAATCATACCAGGAATGTAATTGGTGTTTGAGCCAAAAAGATGACACAAAAGAGAGGTCACAAAATTCTTCAAATTCAACTTCATCAAATAAAACCAACAGTGGAGGAGGAGGAGGAGGAGGAGGAGGAGACGATATTCATCATAGCAACAAGAACAACAAGAGATCAAAGAACAGCAACCACAGTACCAGTTTGCAGTTGCAAGTGATGAATAAACCAATAAAGAAACAGAAATCGCCGGAAAGATCGCCGTCGACCCGAAAACGGATCATAACAAACGGTGCTTTAGAAGAAGAGAAGCTTCGAAGAAGTAGGTCGAGTGAGGATGAGAAGAAGAAGATGATGATAAGCAAAAGCAATAATAATAGAGTATTGAAGATGACTACTACAAAACCTGTCTTCTTCAGGAACAAGGTAAGAAGATACAAACTCTTGGATGAGGTTTCAAGCCAAGATCGACATGCATGCACATAGTCACATAGATCATGGCTTCTGTTTTTCCTTCTCTTTTGTCATACATATTACACAACACTACTTGTCTTAAAATGAACCTTTAGTCTCTAAGAAAGATGGTTATCGAATTAGGGTTGATGGAGACTGGAGATCAGTCATCTTTATTATCTTTCTCTCTCTCTCTCTCTCTCTCTCTCTCTCTCTCTCTCTCTCTCTCTCTCTATATATATATATATTGCAAAAATAATGAAATAATGCCACCATAAATTGGCTTCCCATGCTCTTTATTTAACTCGGAATCAATGGTGGCTTTTCTTTTCTTGCCCGGATTTTTGTTCTACGTTTGTAAATAGAGATTTTTCTCCCTTGCAGTTTTATAGAAAAATGTCACCAAAATTCAATTTGGAAGAGAAAACATGATAATTTATGGTGAATCCAATATTGGTTGTATGTTATTATAATGGTGTAAAATCAGTGCATTAAAATTACTCCATATTTATGATCATGATCATCCTCCTTTTTGATAGATATATATCATCATTCTCATGCCATTGTTATCCTCATCTCTTTATGATCACCTCTCAATTGCACATAAATGGATGATTATGATGCGATTGTTTTCCATTATAGTTTTAAAAGGAAATAAAAATAAAATAAAAAAAGTGAGGTGGAATCGAAACGAAGAGATGATCCAAATCCGAATGTGACAGAAATTATTAATTGATTGTTAACTAACTAGTTAGGTCAAATATCGCTAGGGTACCCGACCAATTAAAGACACATATCCCATATTCGAAGTTGTTTTTGAGGCCAGAATATTTCCAGAATGCAAGACTTAATTGGGGAATTAATGTTCTATATTCCTCGAGAGAGAGAGAGCAGAAAGCGATTTCTATAAATAACTCTGCCTTTGCAAATAACATAATTGATAATAATAATTAAAAAAAAGATTAAAAAAAAAAAAGGTGAGAATTATAATGAGAATAAGTTGACTATATAGGCTCATCTTTCCTAATCACTAATGCCAAAACCATTCTTCACGGCATTGCAACAGATTTTTGTGTGGAAATTGTGGTCTATTTTCCCATTACAATTAACATGGCGTGTTCCATGGGCCAATAACTTGTACTCAACTCTAATCGATTGAATTTCGTTCTAGAATTGTCAAGGGTCATTTCGATTGTACCCCACGAAACTTCTTACAATTAATAATTTAGGGTTATGGATGGGATACCATTCGAACCAATGAATTCAATAATACAAATGTGAGAGACATATATGTGAATCAATCTCATTTGTCTGAACTTCTAATTTTATAATATAATAAGAGATTGTATAATTAGTATAAAATGGTGTGTTAACAATAGTAATTAAATAATAAATATTTTTATTTTTATTTTTAATTTGTTCAATATATATTAGTAGGTCAAATGGTGCCTGTCCTGAATTTAATTTTAGGGCAATCAATATCAAGTCATGCTTGAAGGCATGAAATGTTTGTGTGTTGTTGTTGGATTAGTTTTATAATGATTGGTGTTAGTATAAGCAGATAGCTGTTAAAACTTAAAATGATGAGTCCATGCTGTGGCTTACGAATAAATGGACCCATTTGTTTCATGAAACGCGCATTTGTTGGAAAATTGATCACAAGTAGGAGAAAATGATGCCACCAACCCACCTTCCACCAAAAAGATACAACAGATCAACTAAAACAATTTTTATAGGGTCCATTTTTATAATAATCGACAACAGTTAATTAATGGGAGCCGATATTGACACCCATAAAAATGTTAAGCACACCCATATTTTAATGAGGGCTTCTTTTTACAATCTAATTTTTTCTTTTTACACTTCTTTTCTAAAAACACTCAATTCTCAAAATTTTAAATTTTAAAAAATTCTAAAGACATTTCATTTTGTTACAAGATTATCTTTTTTTAATTAAATTATTAAAAAAATATTATATCTCCTAAATCATTAGATTAATTATTACATATTAAATATTCTCTCATAAATTTTTAATTACCATATTAAACTTTCTCTCCTCTAATATTTTCTATCTTCATTCTTTCTCAAACAAGACTAACGGTTAAAGGAAAAAAAAAAAAAAAAACTTACTAATAAACTTGATTTTTATGAACCATATGTGTATATACTAAAAAAAAAATCGAAATATGAAAACGTTTTTTTTTACTCTTCTATCTAGGTATGTGATTGCCTAGAGAACTTTAATTATTTCATTAGTATTAGAATTTCTAAGTTTAATTGAATCCAGTTGAAACAATTCAAGCTTTAATATATCTTTATTTATTTATTTTTAATTGACTTTTTAATATATATATATATTACTGTTAGTAAAACGAAAAATTCATAAGGTTTTTATTTTTTTTTTAACTATTAATCAGAGATTGATTGAGAAAATATGGAAATATGATTTTTTTTTTTTTTTTTTTTAAATGGAGAGAGATTAATTAGGAGAGAGTGTTTAATATTGTAATAACATATTTAGGAGAGTGTTTAATATGGTAATAATAGATTTATGAGATAGAGTTTAATACGTAATATTTAATCTAATGATTTAGGAGAGAGATTTTTTTTTTTAATAATTTAATCAGTTTGGAATGTCTTTAATTTTTTTTTTTTTTTTTTTTTGTCTGGTTTAGTAATTTTAATTTAGGTTAAAATTGTCATTAATAAAAAAAATTAAATTAGAGTGTGAATAGATAATGTGTAGATTGTAAGGAGAAGCTCTCTATTTTAATAAAAATTTTAATTACAAAAATATCCCAATAGGAATTTACCAATAAGGACAAATTAGTTTAATTAAATATATATATATACAATTTACACCCATTTCTTTAACTACGTCACTTTATTAAAAAAAAAAAAAAAAAAAAAAACCCTAATTAAACCCTAATTCTATTTCCTTTTTTTTAAACCCCTAAACTTTATTAAGAAGGAGAAGAACATAAGATCAACGTAGTGCCTTAAAAGGCTAATTGGGCATATGCTAATGAATGTTGTGTTGCAAATGCAGAATGTTAAGGCCATATTTGATGCTACTATCAAGGCTGTTCTCCAGCCTCCAAAGTCGAAGAAGCAAAAGAAAAAATTGAGGATTTGCTTTGTTCTTTAATCGATTTTCGATTAGTTGATGATGCTCTTTTTCTTTGCAGCTTGTAACACACTTTACGTGGCATCTACTAGTGGTCGGGTGACAGCAATATCAGTAAAGGTTTCAAGATTAAATTTTGTTGATGTGATATGTTTTGAATCCTGCTAATAGAGTAGGGACAAAGCTTTATATATGCCTTCATGATCCCCATATCAAAAGACCTTCAGTGCTGCTGTAAATCACTGTTGCTGCGAACATTACCACTTTCGAGACAACTTAAACCAGATTTTGTATGATTAAACGAGCATATCTTTAAGGTTTCATGATCTGTCATTCCAATTAAGTGTAATATGATAAAATGAAATACTTAAATCTTTATTGATGTCCAAAATAATAATAATTTTTTTGTCCTTTATCCGGTTTTCATGGAGGAAAATCTGTCAATTTATGTTTAAAAATTTGTGTAGGAGCTGTGCATTTGAAAAATTGGGTGTGTAAATAGCTTATGAAGGTTTATAAATAAATTGTATAAAAATGAAAACATTCATTTAAATAATGGTACTATTGGCATTAAGATAAGTGTTTCTAGTAATGTTTTAATTTTAAATTTTAGACATGGGTGTACTTATAAATATGGGTGTGCTTATCATATTTATGGGTGTCAATATCCGTACACTTAATTAATCTGAGAACATTAATCAGCACAAATTTTTATTTTATCGGTTTTATTTAAAGGTGTGCAATGGATCAAATCTATTAAATTTTGAATCCGATCCAATTGGAGGAAGAAATTGTAATCCAATTTGAACCAATTTTGTAGTAAGATATGATTTGATCTAATTATGATTTAGATTTAATTCAATATGATTCAATCTTACCGTAAGAAAAATAGTCCATTAAAAAAAGAGTAATTCTACTTTGTCCAAATTTAGTGTCCAAATCTGGTGCCTAAATGATGTGGTAACACTCTAATCCATTCATTTAAATGAATGGATTAGAGTGTTACCACATCATTTAGTCACCAGATTTGAGCACTAAATTTGGGCAAAGTAACATTACTCTTAAAAAAAAAAATAGGGTTATTGGCACCAGTCCCCCTTGAACTTTACGCAAGTTTACATTTTACCCCCTGAACTTTTTTTTTAAGCGTTGAACCATCTGAACTCTCATTAATTGATAAACAGTTTGGTTTATTGCCCCTTGAACGCCTGTTTGAGGGGCAACTATAGTCATGTTTTGTCAATTAATAAGAGTTTAGGGGGTTTAATGTCTAAAAAAAAGTTCATGAGGTAAAATGCAAACTCGCGTAAAGTTCAGGGGAGACTGGTGTCAATAACCCAAAAATATAATAATTATTGTTATAAGATATATACCAATATTTTATCAAAATTTAAATTTAATTATCAAAATACATAAACATCAAGTCATAACAAATCAAAAAAAAAAAAAAAAAAAAAAATTTAATTAATTAAAGCAAAACAAATGGATTGGTTATAATTTTATCTACCGACAACATTATGTCTTAATGTTCATACAGATTAGTCTTGTAAATTTTTAGATGGAAATCCGCTATCTAATATTCTAATCTGATTTAATGGATTTTTAAAATATGTATCAAATCCAACCAAATGTTATTAAATCGAATTTGTACTATCAACAAATTTCAAAATACCATGACAAAAGAAAAAACTACAAGTTTGAAAATACACTTCTAAATCTCTCTATTTTCAGTGGGTTTCTCTTGGGCCGTTTTGAGAATTGGTGAGTCCAAATAAGTTGGGTCCGGTGCTAAATAATTATTTTCTTCTAGCAAATAATAGTATATGCAATGGTTTTTTATCTAAATTTTAGTTGTAAGATGTAATTAATATGTCATCCACACATCATCTCAAGATATTATGATAATTACAATTTATATGTTACATCATTTCAAGAATTTTGATAAATAATTTGGACGATTTTGTATTAATCGTAATAGTCACATGCTTAAGCAGTATTAAACCTTCCATTCCACTGTTACGATCTTGTTTAAATTTAAAATGTTTGTTTTTGTTTTAAATTCAAATAGGATGATAATATCTTAATTTAAATAAGATTATATATGATTTGTTTAGATATGATTTCTGTTATTTCTTTAGTTTGTAATCTCTATAAATAGAGACTTGTTTTCAATAAAACGTATGAATGAATTTTTAAGTATAATGTGCTAGTCTTTTATGACTTTTGGGAGGTTCTGGTTTCCCTAGAAGCAAACCAGATTTCTATTTTTGAGTCCATCAAATCGTGCTCGTATCATCCACACTCTTTCTTTTGTTATAGAGAAAGCGTATTATTCTTCTCCTCGACGAAACCAATTTCATAAAACAATATTCTTTTTAAAAGTTATAAATTCAGATAAGTTCAAAATTGTTAACTATGAACCTTTTTTTTAAACTGAAAATCCGAAATATTTTATTAATTAAAAAAAAGAAAAAAAAAACGAACCAGAGCAAAGGGGCGTGCACACCCTAAAATATAAATCTTAAAAGGTATGCAGGCCTCAACGGAAGGCAAAGAAACATGAACATAATTAACCACACCTGGGGTCATTCCCTTCTGCATCAACATGTACGGCCCAATTAGCGACAAAGCGTAATTCTACTTGGGCCGCTGAAGCCGCAGAATCATGACAAATTTTGGTCTCAGCAACATGGAAACGCTTAGAACTTTCCTTACTCATTTGAGACTTGGAATTAGATAAAATCTGAAAAGTTGGTTTCACTTTTCTTTTCGATTTAGTCACCATGGGAATCCAGTTATTGCCAAACATAGGATCTACTGGACCATGATTATAATTTGAAACATAAATATCTTGGTCTTATGATATTTTCTCAAAATTAATCTTTTCTCTTTTATCTCTTGAAATCCTATTCAAATCATGCTGATGATTGTCAAGAATCACCTTGTTATTAATGGAAATATTCTCTAGAGAACATTGAGGATTCTCATTATTATCTTCCAGATTTAAATACTTGGTATTCAAATCATTGGAGATATATATTAACATTAATTCCCGCATCTTGATTAAGAAATTGTTCAGCTGTTTAAATTTGAATTTGAGAAAAACTCTCCATTAGATCATGATCTTCCATAAGTGCATTAAATGTGCCGGTCGTCACTGGAAACCGCCCTTCCCGGATTGGAGTGTTCCCCAGTAACATCACTAGCTCCATCATGCTACTTTGAATCATTAGCAGTACCATTAAAAATTTCCTTAGATGAACTTTACCCTCTTTTATCTCTCTAGAATCGTGATTTGAATTCAGGCTTTCATAACTTGTATCTGCTCTAATTTCTTCCAAAATCTTTTTTGAATTCTTTAAATCCTTATTTTTATCTTCCACAAGCCGATTAACTAGCTTATAAACTTCCAGAACTTTTGATCTCTTTCTACCCCCAACGGAATTATTGGATTTAATCTTCCTACATGTAACAACTTGATGTCAAATGATACCACATTTACTACAAATGTGGGGAAGATTTTTGTAGTGTATGTCAACAGGAAATCTGTGAGTTTCTCGCTCAACCATAATCGATTTTGGGAGATCAATTGATAGATCTAAATCAACAAGAATTCTAGCATAATATCCGTAAGTGCAATCTCTTGTGGCCATGTCCAAATGAAGAGGAGTTCCAACACCTTTGGCAATTTCAAATAAAAGATGTGGATGCAGGTATTCCCAATACAGACCATAGATACAAATCCATACCTGAGTGTGGGTTTGAATCTCCGGTTCATTTGAAACAATCGAAAGACACCAGATGTGAGAGTGCAAGTACCGCTAGCCCATATTCTTCTCATGTCATCTTCCAAAGAAAAGTGAATAACGTCCTCTAGCCATGAGAGTTATTTGCCAGTGTCCAATAGGATTCCAACAAGAAAGAAGATGTGATTGAAGTTGTTCCATCTTCAAAGGTTGTGAACCCTTTCTTAGCATAAGTCGACCAATCAGATTTCCAAGACCTAATTGTACATGCTGTCGGTATATAGTTTCATTCAGTTTAATGAAAATCATATCTCCACGCTTGATGGGTTGAGAGAGTTTTTTAAAATCAATCGTGATCTCCGAAGAGGCGGCTACTACTTTAGCAAAACTTCTTGTTTTGATAGGAATATCAGATATGGTGGATGCGTGTTATTTCTGTTCCGGCACACGAGAACATCCATTGTTTTCCATATGGAATGGCTTCACCCTGAAGGATAAAATCATAAGAAGTTTCATTCAGTTTAATGAAAATCATGTCTCCACGCTTGATGGGTTGAGAATTTTTTAAAATCAATCGTGATCTCCGAAGAGACGGCTACTACTTCAACAAAACTTCTTGTTTTGATAAGAACCGTTGCAGATCCAGTGGATGTGTGTTCTTTCCCTTCCGGCACATGAGAACATTCATTGTTTTTCATATGGAATGGTTTCACCCCGAAGGATAAAATCATAAGAAGGAAACATGAAATCAAACAAAGCACTTGATTTGAGTGAGAAAAAAAATTCCATCCGGAGGTGGTTTTTCGTTATCAATTGAGTTAATTATGAACTTAATTCAATTTAATTCGTACGTATTTGAATTGGTTATATAAATATTACTCTGTAGCATGACGAACAATTTATATATAATTATAAAAAGGTTGGGACACACAATGTTGAGATTTTGATCAAAATCATACTATGCAAGATAGTGGAAAACTGAAAATATATGGATATAATGTCTTTTTTTCGGCTGCTTTTTTTCAAGGTTAGGGCTGATCAGTTGATAACTTAGTTTTAATAGCATAAAAGTAGAGTAACTTACAGATTATTTCAAGAAAAATGTAAAGTAATCGTGATTTAATCGCTCTCTTAAGTAATTGAAGCACGAAAATGAGATGACTATGAGAAATCGACAGGAAAATGAAAATGAAAAAAAAAAAAAAAAAAAGCGATTAAACACAAATCTGGAAAAATTTCCTTAAATAAGTTTTGGGTCTAAAATTTCCTTATTTTGTGTTTGTGTCTGAAATGTATTTCGGAGGCAAGCATAGAAAATTAGCAATATATATTTGTTGTGAATTGAATGGAATTTGGTTGGTAATGGTGATGGGCCTGATCTGATGGCCCATCCTGGGATTATTATGATTTGTGTGACACAATCTCATATCATCATAATTCTTAATGACAACCACTTACTCTTTTTTGTGGGACTGCCCACTGCCCACTGCCCACTGCCCATACCTTTCTCTTGTCTCTTATAGTCTTATCTCTTCTCTCTCTCTCTCTCTATCTGTATTGTTATTGTTATTTTTATTATTATTTTAAATATTAAACTATTACGTAAATTATGGGTTTTTTAGGGAGGAGAGGACTCTAACCCGTAACCTGTATCTGTAAATTCCAAACTAACCATTTCATTTGTCTAACATGTGATGATCAAAATAACAAATTTAAGTTCTTTTCTTTAATTTTTTTTTTAAAACATAATAGAATATAAGTTTAAAATTGGATAACCTTCTTCTTTTTTTTCTTTTCTTTTTTTCCATTTTTTGATGAAAAGAGATATTATTAAACAAAGAAAGAACAACTAGCCAGGGGCATCTCCCCAAAGCCACTTCTCCACATCCGGAGGGTAATCCTCAAACCAAAAACGGTCATCTGAACTCGTTATAGCCATTTTCACAAGAGTATGGCCAATTGTATTTGCCTTTCTAGAAACATACGAAACAGCCACAATTTGAACACTTCTCAAAAGCTCTTTAATATCACTCAAAACAATTCTAATATCCGCAAGAGGACTCCCTCTGTCGTTAACCATCTTAACAATTCTAAGAGCGTCTGATTCAATCTCAGCAGGAACCAAACTTGTGTCTCTAGCAAATTCAATGCCTCTTAAAATGGCCAGAGCTTCCGCAATTTGAGGCGAATAACTACATTACACATGAAACACACCAGCAACCATAACAAAGCCAGAAAGCCTTGGTAGTCTCGAATCACAATTCCCCCACCCACACAGTTCTCCTCCTCCCTCAACATTAATCTTGTAACTGCTTGGATTTGGAGGCTTCCATCGAATAGGATCCACCTGAAAAGGCACATAATGCACCAAAATAGTTTTATTTGCCACCTGAAACTCATACAAGAAAGCCTCTGCCCAACAAACCACTTCATCTACACTCCATCTCTTAACAGAGTGCACCATTTGGTTTCTTAAAATTGGATAACCTTTACTTACCTTAATTGATATAATTGAATAAATTTCAATTCAAGAATACTAGATGGAATTGCATATTAAAGTGTTGAATGAGTTTTCCTTTTTTTTTTTTTTTTTTTTTTTTAAGTGAGAAAAAATATATGTTTAACTATATATTTGTCTTCCAATTTACACGTTAATCTATTAATTTATTAAAGGGTTAAGTTAATATGTGTTCTAAGAATACCGGTTGATTAAGATTAAAAAACAATACGTAACTTATATTTATTTTTTCAATTAAATTTATAATCTATTAGTTTTTTTTTTTTTTTTTTTTTTTTTTTTTTTTTTTTTTGACACTATCTGTCTATCCACCTATCTAGATTAGGTATTTATTTTTTTAAAATTTTTTGCCATTGGTAGGATTCGAGCATCTGATTTGGGAGTCATTTATCCAAGCTCCAAGCTTGTTTATCTACCAGCTAAGCTACGGCCCTGGACATTTATAATCTATTAACTAAATATATAATTATAACAAAAGGTTAAATCCATGAGATAAACTCATAAGTCTGGCCTTGCACATAAGGGGTGTTAAAGTTTGGATATTACTGTTGAACACTAATATATTTATTTAAATTTATAGGTTTTAACAGTTTCTAAAACGTACACGTTATTTTATGAATTGAAAATATAAATATGTTATTTTTATTAATTATTTAAATTTTTAACATGCACCTAGAGCATTATAAACAAAACAGTAATGCTACACATCCTACCTATAATCCCACAATTTTCATCCTAACACACGTGGCAATTGACGTGTCACTTAATGAGTGGACAAATATTAATTGGTGAGTGAATACATAGGTAAGAGAGATAAGTATCAATTAATATGTGTCCACTCACCAAGTGATACCTCAGCTACCACGTGTGTTGGGATGGAAATGGTGGGATGTTTAGTATTGTAAACAAAATCCTTAATTAAATTCACTCAAACATAAATTTACATGATAAGTTGTTTTTTGTTTTATTATTATTAAATTTGACCATAACCCATAAGGCATCTTTTTTTGAAGACCATGGTTTTATGTATCTCATGATTGATTCCTATTGACCCTTCAATGTTATTAAAAAATAGTAAATTGATTGATTTAAAAGATAAAGATAAGATCAAGGAAAAAAAAAAGGTTTTTTTTTTTTTTTAAAATAAAAAAATGTTGAATGTATAAGTCCAATTGATGTGAAATAGTCCATAAAGCAAATGAGGTGGGAAGCATAAATCCATAATCCAACAAAATAATAAGAAACTTTTCAGACGATGATGCCAAACTGAGTCATGGCCCAACTTTGTCTTCCCTTGTACCGTTTCATCATTATTTGCTCTTCACTTTTTCTTCTTCTTTTTTTTTTTCTTTTTTTTTTAATATAAAAATAATTGAAACTATTTAATTTATGATTATGCATCCACTTCCCATCAAAATATAATTAGACAAAGTATGCCCAAACAAATGATGCCTCACACGTACATGTTCTCCACCTCTACCTTTTTTTTTATTCATTCATTTGCTTTTTATTCTATCATTTCTCCCATCTCATCACTTAAACATTTTATACTATATAATTATTAATTAATCAATCAAACATGATTTCAAATTACAATAATAATAATAATAATCACACTCATCACAAATGCATCAATCTATTTTTGGATTCTCCATACACTAAAAAAGATAATCTATTTGTAAATTACAAGTTGACTCAATCATATTTACTTTTTTCGATTTTTATATTTATAAGCTGTAATTCAAATAAAATACACTGATATGACTATTCAAACCTGAAATATTGTCGGTTGAATTTGGATATAACGTTATTTTATTATATATATAAACTTTAATCACCAATATATTATATATCATAAATGACTTTAAGTTGGATCCAATCGAACCAAATGAAAAATGTAACTTGATCTATACTCAAATGAAATTCCTTTACTTGCTCGCATGATTTTTAAAAGTTTGCGGTCTTCAAGGACTATGAAGGAAATAATTTGAACATTAATTGAGATGGAATCTATTAGGTTACGTAATAATACTACTAACCAAAAAAAATCAAAAATCATGACGCTGCATATTCATCCAAATCCACTAATCATGCTAAAAATGTAAATCCATCAATTACCCATCCATTCGTGTGAAATGTGAATGGACTACGGAAGTATGGAGTTGGTGAAGTTGAATACGTGCCATCAACGTCACATTTGAAATATGACCCCATCAGCCACCACAAATACCACATACAATAAAAGCCATTTAGAATAAGAGATTTTTTTTAAAAAGAAATATTTTACAATAATTTGAAATTTATTAAAGATGACACGATTCGGTTTAGATGTGATTTGTGAGGGTATGTGCATAATTGGATCAAAGAAGAAAAATGGTATTGGTTTACTTTGAGAGAAATCAAAATCTTCAAAATGTTAGAATAAACTGACACTTAGTTTTATGAATAAACACTAATCATATTATTTCATTACTGTAACTCTGTAAATCATAATTTATACAACAAACTGAAAAGATAATAACCTAACTGATAAACATAACAAAACTAAAGATATGTGATTAGATTGGGTAACTACAACCTAATCTTATGTAATCTAACAATTATAAAAAACTATTACTACGAATCTAAAGACTAACTTTATCTTTTATTTATTTGACTTGCACGTAACATTCATTCCCTCTTAAAACATTCTTGTTCTCAATAATATTGATTAGATTTGTTTTTTTCATCCAACCCCTATAGCCAATTTCTCAAGGGTAGTATCCTTGTTTACTTCATCTTCTTCCTTCAAGGTTCTTGCATTTGTGGTTCAGTCAAAGCACAAGCCTTTCTCCCTTGTGTTCTTCAATTCGTCCAGACTCAATCTTTTAACTAATGAAGAGTTGTTCTTGTACATTGTTGGTTTTTTCGGAATGAGTCTCATTGTGCTGGTTTGAGTTGAACCAATTGAAGTTGAAAGTGTTATTGATTTGGACGTTTGTACATTCATCGGTGTGGGTTTTGATGCTTGGACATCGGTCATTGATGTTTTGCAAACTTGAACAAAATGTTTGATTGCAGGACACTTGCTTATGGACCCGAATATGCGAATCAATGAGCTGATCAAAGTGTGCATTCAATGCCAATAACATTTCTCTCATCTCCTTTCGGAGTGTTACCAAAGAAATCTCCAAACACTCTAGCTTTTGTTCTATAACAGGCTCTGATACCAACTGTTACGCACACAATTAGATCAAATAAGAAATGATACTAGTTTACTCTGGGAGAAACCAAAATCTCCAAAATATCAAAATAAACTAACACTTACTTTTAGGAAATAAACACTTCTCATATTATTTAATTACTGCAAAGTCATAATTTATACAGCAAACTGAAAAGATAATAACTTAATTTATACAGCTATAAGTGACTGTCTTAGATGAGCTTATATACAATTTTTTTTGTCCTATATTATATTTGGGGTGGTTGTATGCATTATTCAATGGTGCATTCGATATACTAAAGATTTTCTCAAAGAACGAAATCAACCTATTAAAATGTCAACCGTTTTGCTAAGACTTGAGAGACGTGCAACGATTAAAGAATTTGGTGTATCACAGAAATGGGAATTGAAAGTCAAGAGAGAAATTAAAAAAAAGTCAAAGTTACTGTTGGTGGGGGGGATTTTAAGTCAAATTTGAGAAAGCTGGAAGAGCACCAGCCCGATTACCAAAGAAAATAAAAGCAAACAGATTCAAATTTGGAGTGCCGTTAAAGCCAACAAGATGCTGATTGCTCACGTCAATGTTTCTTCTTTACTTTCTTCTACTCCATACAAATTACAATGTACCAAATTTCATTCATAAACATTAAAATTCACATGGTGTATACATAAACATTAATCCACATCTCCTAAATTTAATAACACATCACCTCTTAACAAGAATGATAAGACATTTTCCTTTTCATGTTATTTGTGAGGATTTAAGTTCCACCATAAATATTTTACTAACATGTGTGAGAAGTTTTTTTTCTCGTGTTATGTGAGAAGATAGTCGGTTACCTCAAACTCCCCATATTATGTGAGTAGATATCTGAACATCTAATATTTGGCAAGTCCTGACAAATTTCTAACTCATATGGTTTCAGAATTATTGTAATACTAGTATATAATATTTCAAAATTTACTATACCCATGTCAAAACAATATCGCTGAACTTAGAGAGAATTATATGGAAAATATTCTTAATTCACTAATGTTAGATAACCCAAAAATTTAGCTCAAATTTCAACATAAATGATGTAACCTAAATGATGTGATAAGTGATTTTTTTTTTCATTAACAACATCATCTCATGTTGTGTGTTGATGACAAATCACTTACCATATTATTTGGGTTGAAATTTGGGTTAATTATATAGCATTACTCTTTTTAATTACATGCATTGAAATAAATAAGAAAGGATGACTTTGGTTTCAAAAAAGGATCTGGATCCTTGACTGATCTGATTTTTTTTATGATCTAAAGCACTTGGAGATAATATTATATATTTAAAGATGATGGAAGTAAAAGTAAACAAATCTCTACATATTAAAGTACCATTCTTTCATGATAAAATAAATAATGTCAATGATTAATAGTAATATTTGAGAAATGTATAACAATATTAAGTATAGAATAATGCTTAGGTACCGAACTACTGACCCTATCAATGGAAATGTAGCACGTGATCTTTTTTCTTTTACTTTTTACATTATCTCACAAATCGGGCCACGTTCTACGTTTCTATTGGTGGGATCAGTATTTTGGGTACTGACTACTCTATACCGAAGCATTATTCTTAAGAATATGTACCATACAAACAATCAAATAAGATGAAATGCTTGTTACAATGAGTACTTTTTAGTTAATAAAATCTTTTTTATAAAAAGTTATTAAAATCTTTTATAATTAACAAAAAGTATTGATATTAAATTTTATTCACAGATGCTCTAAAAAGACACGCTAAAGATAAGAAAAATATTATCCAGAATATTATATTTAATCTTTCGGTATATTAATACATACATAAGTTATTTATTTATTTTTCAAACCATAAATGTGTGTAACATAATCCCAAATAATAATAATAAATGCAAAAGAAGTTGTAATTTGTATTTTGCTTTCCCTACCAACCATAGCAACCAATTCCAATTGTCACTCCATCAAAATTAAGACATTAAGTACGTACCACGCGATCTTAAATGTTGTAATTTCATTAGACTACCTAATAACATTTTTCTGAATCCCATTCAACATGTGAACTGTGAAGCCTATTATTTATTATGCAAATCCTTCTCCCTCGAATAATAAAAAATACCAACTTTGAAGATTATGCTATTTTTGTCATATATTCAACACTCAATTTCGCGAAATCAAGGCAAAACTATATCAAAAACTTATATATATATATATATATATATATATATATGATACAATCTTGCTAATTTTATTTAGATATTTATTGTAATGTTATTTTTATGTTTTATTTTGTTTTAATGAGTAATTAAATTATTAAGTTAGTGAGTTTACTGCTCATTTAATTGTGGGTGGTGGGTTAGTGGGTTTATTGCTTATTTAATTATGGGTGGTGGGTTAGTTAATTGCTTAAGTTTAGGAGAGAGTGAGGAAAGAGTGAGCATTGATATTTTGTATAAATAGCTTCAATTCATTAATGAAAAGTATCCAGAGAATTAACCTATCTATCCTGTCTTTTATTTTATATTTTATGTAAGTTTTTCATTACATATAGATTTTCTATTATCAGTTCGTCTTGACAATAAATATATCAAGATGAAGAATATGGACTACTAGGTTTACATATATATATTAGTTGGAATATTTCCATCTCACATAAGAAATATTAATCAGAAAAAAAAAAAAACAAGAAGAACTGAAAGTGATTATTGAGCTCTACGAAAACGACGAATCATTATAGCAATATAGCCCACCGAGAAACGGTATCGTATCTATCATCCTGATGAATTCAAAACATTATTTAATTAAATAATAATTTCCGGCACCCAACAAAAATGAAGAGACGAAACGAGGTCAAAATCGATTGCTAAAGTTTGAACTAAATGGTTGAGATACGTGTAAACAATAGAATACAACTTGAATCATTTCAAATGTTGTACTTCCAAATGTGAAATGTCAATCACCTTAATAATTTAGTTAACATATAGATATCGCTTGTAATTTTGAAATGAAAAAAAAAAAAAAGAGAGGTAAAGAAAAGTGAAGATTTGATCATAGATTTATGGACCCATCAAGGGCTTTACCCCACATCTTTAAGACCAACCCCGAGAAATTCCTCACAAAGTTGCATGCGCTTGCATGTAAAAACCATTAAAATATCTCAAACCACCGCTTCGCACACTTGAAAATTTCAAGCTTTGTCTCCTACAAATTAAGCTGTAAAACAGTAGTACCACACCACACCATCTAATCTACAGATGGCTTTTGCCGCTCTCGTTTCCCACCAACATCCATCATCATCAACTCTGTTTTTCATTTTCCATATCAGAATACTTGATTACTGATTCTTAGTTTATCATCTATTATCATGGGTTATTTTTCTTCTTGCAATGCAGAGTCTGCAATAGCTACATGCGATACTTATAACTGGGATCTTAAAAAGAAGAAGAAGAAGAAGAAGAAGACGACGAGAAACAAACACACTATCGAAATCAGAAATTTCTTGTACAACGAACTGGTCACTGCCACCAAAAGCTTCTCTGCTGACAGTTTTCTCGGCAAAGGGAGCCACGGCAGCGTCTACAAAGCCGTTCTTGAAGACGGCAAGCTCATCGTCGCCGTTAAACGGACAACGTTCTTCAACCAACCTTCTCCATACAGTACTACAAACTGTACAAGCCCAGCAGAGAACGAGATTGAGATTCTTTCAAGAGTACAAAGCCCCGGACTCGTGAATCTAATTGGCTTTTGCGTCGACACAAAACAAAACAAATTACTCGTTGTTGAGTACATGCCAAACGGTTCATTGTACGATTTACTTCACTCTGCATCCAGACCGCCCGGTTGGACCAGGCGGGTCCGGTTCGCGTTACAGATAGCGAAAGCGATCCAAACGCTTCACTCTTCAAACCCGCCGGTGATTCACAGAGATATCAAGTCATCGAATATCTTGATAGACGATAATTTCAACGCGAGAGTTGGAGATTTCGGTCTGGCTCTGAGAGGACACGTGGAGGACGTTAAGATAAAGTGTACGCCTCCGGCGGGGACGTTAGGATACCTAGACCCGGGCTATCTTGCACCGGGGGATCTCAGCACCAAGAGTGACGTCTTCAGTTTCGGCATATTGTTATTGGAAATCATAAGCGGTAGAAACGCTATCGATTTGAATTACAGTCCGCCCTCCGTCGTCGACTGGGCCGTACCGCTGATAAAGCACGGCGACTTTACCGGAATATGCGACGGGCGGATCGGACCGCCGCCCGACCCGACCGTGATCCGGCAACTCGCCGTGCTCGCAGCAAGATGCGTTAGATCTTCGGTTGAGAAGCGGCCAGAGATTTCGGAGGTAGTTGAGTATTTAAAAGTTGTTCGAAAGCGCGTTCACTCGCCTCGGATTTGGAGTAATTTCCAGCGGCGCGTGAGGTGCGTGGAGAGAACACCGCAGCACGTGGTTCAAGTAAAATATGAAGTATTGGAAAAGAGTGAAGAGGTAGTTAACAAGAGCAGCAGTAGAGTTGGAGGAAGCAGAAGGAATAGAAAAGTATCCAGTGTTTCGAGTGCAGAGTTTGTTAGTGGTAAAAAGAGCGATGGTGTGACGAGATCGAAATCAATCGGTTCGATTTGTGAGATCAGAGTGGGATCTGAGAATCCAACGGTGAAGCGGAGGCCTGGTGCTGGAGTGGCAGTGAAAATGCCGGTGATGAGACTGAGCAAGTCGAGGTCTATGGGAGTGTTGCAGAATCCACGGCTTGTGCGTTGCAACAATAAAGGCTATGTGTTTGAGTTTGGAAAGATCTCAGACTCAAGAGAACGTGATTTCTCCAAGTTGATGATCACTTTAGATGACAAATCCGATAAGGAGATGCTTGAGAAACCATTAGTTTCACTTTGAAAGCATCCATTGGAATTCAAACCTAAGATCGGGACTGTAATGCCATTGTTCATTTTGGTAAATTTTCCAATTTCCAAATTTCAATTTACTGTATTTAGTTTTAAGCAAATTCAAAATGTTTGAATTTTGATGTGTTGTGAGATGATGGATTCCTGCATCTAGATTTATTGTGATCACTTTTGAACACATGTATATCTGGCATCTTCAAGGCTCTCATATATGTCCATTGTTTGATAGATTTTAATTGGAATCCATCAACTGGCAACATATAATTGCTTCAATTCAATTCAGAAATGAGAACTTTACATTGATTTCTTTTGTTTATGTGTTTCATATTTGCTAATACTTTGTGTTCGGATATTTCTTGATGAAACGATTCCTATGTAGATTGAATTGTGATTGTTAATGTCAACTTCTTAAGACTATCATTTAGCAATTAGAGGGTCGAATTGTAGTCGAACAATGCCATGTGCACTTTTTATTTTATTTTGAAAGAAACAGAATTATTAAAGGACATCAGAAATACTAGCCGGCTTCTCATTTCACAACAGGTTAAAGCTAGAGAAGCCAAGGTATGTGCCACACGGTTCCTTGTTTTAGGAAGCAATGCGCACTTTTTAATCATAATATTACCAATGATTTCTATTGTTGTTGTTAGATCCTCTGTTAATCTGATTTTTTTTCTTGACTTTTTTAAAGCATGTGATTGGTTGTTGATAAAGTGGTCTTGAAAACTAATCACATCTTAACCACTCATTCATTGCAATGCTTATGTATTATGAGATTATGTGAGGTCAGGAAAAGATCAGATTCGTAAAGGATCCAAAGTCCTTCCCTTCTCTTATAAACAGTTATTAGCCTTTCCATTCTTTTGAAATTACATGAATAATAGACATCAAGGTAATTTATAAATTCTATAAAGGTTGAATGAGAAGTAGCATGACATCAAATTATATGATAGCAGGGGATGCTGTCGTTAAAGATCATCCAGGCTGTGTCTGAAGTAGAATGTCTCTTCTTCGCAGCTCATGCTGGTGCATCACATTTTACGGTTTGCTTCCTAAAAGTTATTGGGTTTTCTAGATAAAGTTATGATGGAAGAATTCTGTCCTGCTTAACCACATTTGTGATTCTATAATTCTTAGAAACACGAATGCTATTATTCTGCATCTTGGGGACCTCCTGCTGTGATAAACTTAAACACATACTATTTTATTAGTGAAATTTGGTAATTTCTGTTGGTAGGCAGAGTAAACTAATGAATTTGTGGTTGTTATTACCATTCACATAATTCTAGCTACATTGTCCATATTAGTTGTGTCATTTTATGAACCTCTGTCTCTTCTGGACCCCATTATGGAAGTTTATGTTTAGCAGATTTTCCTTGTTTGCATTATTTAAGCTTTATTACATAATTATATTTTCATTGGATTTGCACTGCCTGCAGATCAATTCTTTGAAGCTTGTTAGGTGGGGTGTTCTGCAAGTTAGATATTGTGTTTTTGCACCGGAGAGGGTCCAGTCAGATATATACAACTAACAAAGCATGCTTCTTCGAACCAATAGGAGCAACGGGCATCGGGATTCCACGTCTTCAATGTACATCCAGGTCTGGAACGTCATCTTCACAATTTATCATGCTTTTGATGATTAACTAATTAATTGGTTTGATGTTGTTAAAAATCAGAAGGATACAAGAAGTTGAAAATGAGTCTTTGGATGCTATTGAGAAAGAGAGGTCTGGATCAATTCTTCACGTGTGATGTCGTTGCCTTGTAGTTAGTGTCCCACAACATTAAATGATAGTAAATATAAGTTTCATTCTTATGTGTTTGCATCACATGCTCCTTGCTTGGCAAGCAACACACAACTTCTTAAATTTTCATCAACCATAGCCAAATCTTGGGTTGTGTTTTGATCCGTTTTTAAAAACTGTTTTTTGTTTTTAAAAACAAAAAAAAACAACTACAATGTTGTTTGGTTGAGCATTTTACAAAACTGTTTTTGAAAACAAAAAACAACTTTTTAAAAGTTATAATTAAAAAGTTAAAAACAATTTTTTATTGTTTTCTATTGTTTTCAAAATAAACTTTAACTTTTCCCTCCAAACAACTATTTCACTCATTTTAAAAACAACAACCAAACACTTTTACATCGTTTTCCGTTTCAAAAAATTACTTATAAAAAACACTACCAAACACATTACATTTTTAAAAACATCATTTTTAAAACATGATTTCTATTTTTAAAAATAGTTTTCAAAAACACCATTTTAAAAACGATGCCAAACGCGCCCGTGTCTTCTTTCGTGAAGTGGTCACGTAGTCCAGTAATATACTAATATCTATCTGAATTTCTTTTACTTTATAATAAATCATTTTTTATCCTCTCTTTATTTTCCCCAAAATATTAAAACCAAAATTAAAGTAAAGAAAGCTCCTCGTTTACCTGTAACTTAAATGAGAGTCGGTTTGTGAGGGAGGGATTGTTTGTGTAGGCTATCTATTTAAGATCTGATGCATCAAATGGCCTTAAAATTATAACTGTTGTTAGGTGGCTCTTACCACTGATATTGAACGAGCCTGTATCTTAATCTTGTTTGGTGGATTAGGTGGTCCAAGTTATGGTGTCAAAGGCTTGGTTGGGTCTACATTGAAAACCTGACCGACATCTGACACGCTTGTTTGTGGTCCAGTGCTTAGCAGCAAACATGGACCACTTGAGTTACAGTCCAGTTTGGTCCAAAGAGTTTCAAGGCTTTTTTGCAGGACCGCGAGTGTAGAGCTCGAAAAAAGAGGCCGATGAGGTTTACAAGTGTTGTATTCACACCCCTCGAAACCTCACTCAAATCATTTCTTTAATAAAACCTTGCTCAAATCTATTTTTATGTAAAACTTTACCATTAGTTTTTTTATTTCTTTTAAATAAATAATGAATGAAAAATATAAAAGCAACCACATTCAATACTTTTTTTTTTAAGAAAAAAAAGTTGAGCTTTTTAAAATATTATTAATGGAAACTTTAAAATAAAAATATATGTTTACTAAAAAAAATAAAAAATTATGTTGAGTGGATAGCAAATGAGTTTTTAGTAAGGTTTATTTACAATAAAATTAAAGGAAATTTATATTAGGTATTAATTTTTTTTTAAAGTATTATTAGGTATTAACTATTAAGTGAGTTCTATTATTTAATTAAAACTTATTAAGAAAATTTTTAATTTGTATACTTACTAGTTGAGAGAGAGAGAGAGAGGGTATACATGCAATGTTTCAGGGATGTAAATATCATCACTCATCATGTAATATGACCTTACATGTTTTTTTTTAGTGGACTCCAAATTTGGTCCAATGAAGGATATGTTTGAGATTGTTTTGTTTAGGAAATAATCCATTTATAACTTAACTTAACTTAAGAAATAATTTGTTTAAGAAAAAAGTTGGTAAGTGTTTGGTAAACAAAATTTTAAAATTGCTTAGGCTTGAAATGATGGAAAATGTATTGAACAAAATGACTAAAATAGACATCATTGACAATATAAATATAGAGATAAAAAAAAAAAAAAACAATATAAATATAAAAGCGTACAAAAAGAAATAAAGGGATAATCCTATTTTAGTCCCTCTAGTTTGATAAATTTCAGAATTTAGTCTACTAGTTTGGATATTTGTCATTTTTAGTCCTTTTGTCATGTTTTCCTTTAAAAGTACACATTCTGACATGGACAAAGGGCTCTGTTGCCCTTGAGTAATGCTGATACTTGTTAAAAGACCCTGATGCCCTCCAATTTTATCCTTATACTAATTATTAAAAATGGTAACTTACATATAATTAATGTTTTATTAATAATTTAAAATCAAAAATCAATTAAAAATTGATTTAATAAAAAAACTAATATTAAAAAAATAATTTATTTATTTTTGAATGATTGAATGAAGTTAGGTGAGGATAAAGGTAATTGAAGTTGATTTTTCAAAAAAAAAAAATGTAACTTTAATTGAATTTGGGTTGTGTTGATGAGTTGAGTTTTGTTTTGCATTGATTTCGTTTTTGAAATCTGAGTTTTATTTTGTTTTGTATTGATTTGATGAATCTGGGTTTTGGGTTGAAGAATCTAGGTGATGATGGTGGATGATTGTGGTATGAAGAAGAAAAAGAAGATCATATGGGTCAGGGTTGGTGCGGTGATGATGAAGAAGAAGACATGGGCTAGGGTTCGGTGATCATATCACCATTTTTTAATATTTTTTAATTTAATATACATGTTAATTTTTATTAAAACCATTGAAATTGATTTTTTTTATAATTAATTTGAAAAATACCTTTATGCCTTTTCGTCAGACAACATTCTAGAACCTTAGACGTTGTTTTACCTTTTTACCCTTATTGACCTGATAGAATTTTGAGAAACCGTAACATTATTGGACGGTAAGGACTATAAAGGGATTGTCATTGAAGGTTTGGACTAAAAAATACAATACTCCAAACTAGTGGACTTAATTATGGAATACATCAAACCAGAGCGACTAAAAATAGGATTATCCCAAAAATAAATAACAAATTTAAAAATAAAAAAATAAAAAATTATGGCTTAATCAACTCAGTCACTTCTGAAACAACTTGCTCAAAAACCTGAGTCAATTCAGTCCCTTCACACTTCTGAAACTCAACAACTAACGATAATCCACCATCGACTGCGACAAAATCTCACGATTTCGATTATGAGTTCCATCATTGCCGGAGGAAACCGGCTTCTTCCGGCGATGTTGATGTCACCAAAAAAGTCTAGTTAACCTTCTGTCATTTTCGCTGGCGACAATGGTGGCTACTTTCACCGATGACGATGGTGGCCACTGTCCTTCAAGTTTTTTAAAAATAATATTCTCTTATATTTAAAATTTTTTAAATTTATGAATTTAAGTTTTCAAAAAAAAAAATTTGAATTATAGATTTTTTTTTTTTGAAAAATACAATTACATAATGTGAGGGCGTTATCCTTTTTATATTTAAATAGTGAGGGTATTATGGACATTGCATAAACAATAAGCTAGCTTCTCCAATAATCAGCGTTCAAAAGCTACCCCCAACTAACTTCTCAAAAGTTGATTGTTGGAGGAACAAATTGTAAAATAAACTGCTTTTGGAAAGTTTATCAAACACCTATTTACGTAAAACTTGATAAATAAGTGATTATTTATTAAGTAAAAGCAATTTCAAACATAGCCTAAGAAACTACGATAGGCAAATTTGTACAGAGGTCTATTTTAGATATTTGACCCACTATTGAAATTAATGGAAGCAATATGGCCCAACAAAAACTAACCGGTAACCATTGACTTCAAGTCTTTTAACAGTTCTACTGTTTTTTTTTTTTTTTTTTTTTTCTTTCTTAAAAAATAGTGAACTATTGCGTTTGATATGGAAGGAAATGTTTGTTTTGAAGTATAAAGTGTGTGATAATAGAGAATGTCAAATGACTGGGTTTATTTTTTCCTTTCTTTTTTCTGAAATGTGCGTAGGATTAACTGATGTTTTGTTTAATATGAAGTATATATCATATAATAATAATGTTACTTTGTACAAATTTAGTGTCCAAATCTGTTACCTAAATGATGTGGTATCACGATAATCAATTCATTTAAATTGTATTAGATTTAATTTATATAATTTAAATGAATGAATTATAGTATATTACATAATTTAGACACCAAATTTAGATAAAATAGCAATACTCATTGTATAATATTTTAATTAATAAATCTTGAATCAAGTTGTATATATAATCAAAGGCTGATTTTGGACACATGTTAATGAGAGTCATTAGTTAATTAAGTTGAATCCTATGATAGCAATATTGAAGAAACTAACAAAAATGGAGCCTAGTTAGTACTAGATTGGCTAGCAAAAAAAGGGAAATTTTAGGTGGTGGATCCCACATTAATGCGACAGGAAATTAAATAATTAAGGCAGGAGAGGAGATGATGTGATTAGCAATATAGCATGGCTTGCAATGCAATCCATTTTTATATTACATAAGAGAAGAAAACTTGACAAAAGAAAAAAGAAAAGCTGCCAAAAGGCATGGAAATGGAAATGAAGGGTCAGAGTTCAGACCCCCCCACCTTCATCGATCTCCACCACACCCACACTCTCTTTTTCTCTCGTCTTGTCAATGTCATTGTCTCCTTTAACCCCTAATTCTCTCTCCCTCTCATTCTCACTCTCACAACGCACACACTCAACAAAAGATTCTTCTGCCATGGTAAAAAAGGTTAAAATCCTTAAACGGAACGGAAAACTTAGGGTGAATGTGTCGGTGGTAGCCGTTTTTCATTTACTGGTTTTTGAAAAGAGAAAAATGAAAAAGAAAACAATATTTTGGTTTCAAACTCCGTTAGGTCATCTCTGACTCAAAATGCTAAATTGGTGTAGCTTTATAGTAAGAGTATCTTCAAAGGAACTCTCTAAACCCACTCCTTAATTAAAATAGCTAGTGTGGATGGTTTTAGAGCACTCTAAGGGGCTCTCTATTTTAGAGAATCACCGAGGGACTCTCCAAATGTAGAGAGTCATTTTAAGCTCTCTATGACTATATCTTCTCTCTTTTATTTTTTATAATATTTTTAAGTCGATTGTTCTCTTTCTTACAATTTAAAACAAAATAAATTTATTCTTTAAATTCAAAAAAATATTAAAATATTAATGACTAGCTATAATAGAAAGGATGGTTGGAGTGACTTCATAAAAAAATGTTAATTAAAATAGCTTTTTTAAACTAAAATAGCTAAAATTTGGAGAACCCCTTTAGAAATGATCTAAATTACAGCAACTTACACACCAAATTTTATTATTATTTTTTTTCATCTCTAACCTATTACATCAAATGTTACTCTAAAGAGAATATTCTTTTAAATATTATTTTTTAATTGTTGAGAAAAAAAAAAAAAGGGGACAAATTGCGCCTGATCTGGCGCCATATGAACTGTGCTACACTAGATCTGACGCAACACTGATTAGCTACACAAAGTCACAAAATGGCGCAAACAATTGCCACCTAGTTGGTGAGGTTTCATTGCTATATTTTGTCTTTTAGCGCCAATTTGCTCCTCCATCAGAGTTGCTTTTACATAACATATATTAAAAGCTGTATTCTGAAAATAAAAAGTATGTATTCGGTAGATCGATTAAGAATATGAAAGAAAAATTATTAAATTTATATTTATTTTTCACGTTATAACATATTATCATTCAACAACAATAATAATAATAATAATTATTTGTTTTAAAAAATAAAAAAAAAATAAGTCTACAATGCTCGTTATTATTTTCAAAGTATGAACTGTAATTTGTTATATAAAATGAAAATAATGAAAAGAAAAAAAAAAGATTGGGTAGGGAGTACTGGAAAACAAAAAGAGGAAATTACTTAATTAGGTTTGTGTGGTGGTTTCCCGCCAGCTGACATGAGTAGGTGGTCCGTGGTCAGGCGTCGCTTCAGATTGGCTTTTCCTTTTGGTGGGGCTCCGAAGTCCGATGGAGGTTGTCACATGAGTCTGCTATATATGATTTAATTTAATGTGGATTATTATGCTGATGCTGTGCTGCTATATATATATATATATATATATATATATATATAATTTATGTCACTCGCCTTCCACACAAACAAAAATCTCTTCTCTTCTCTTCTCTTCTTTTTCTCTCTTTTTATTATTTTATTATTATTTCTCTCTTTTGAGTTTGGAGTACTCTCCTTCTCGATCTTCAAGTTCCTAGGTTTCCCTTTTACATCTTCGATAATTCCATTCACTAACCTTTCTGCCATTTCGTAATTAATTTCATTCAAAACGAAAACGACGATAGTAATTCATCATTGGATTGGACTGCCTACATATAATTCAATATTTCCATAACTATATATATATATGTGTGTGTAGCTTAGTGTAAAAATGTTTTAATTTTCAGCTTTAATTCACTGTAATTTAGATGGAGGTATTGTGACCACAGCAAATTAATTAAGGTGGATAAAATAAAACATAAACATACTGGGAGATGAGATGGAGGGCACGTTGTAGTAGGGCAGTTAGGCATCATATTAATGAGGACAATTTAATATTATTTGCCAATTTGGATCGGTAGATATATCATATCATGAGTGTCCTAAGTTTGTAGATTGTAGTAGTTCCCTCCCTCTACCTCAAATCTTGAGACATTTCTTTCTCTCTTTGAATCTATTAAGTATTAATATATTCTTGAATGTTGACCCGATTATTGCTCAGTAAGATGCAACCGAACCATTCGTTTATTTATTTATTTATTTATTTTTTATTAATTTATGTAGTCAACTTTTCATACACAATATATATATATATACAATTTTTCTATTGTCAGTTCGTCTTGATATAAAATATATCAGGACAAAGAATGTGGACCATTAGATTTACATAATTTGACTCAAAGTGTATGCACTTGTCAAAACTTCTCCATAATCTATGGTTCACATTCTTCGTCCTGATATATTTTATATCAGGACGAACTGACAGTAGAAAGACCGTATATATATATATATATATATATATATATATATATATATATATATATATAATACTTCTCTAATCAAGACCGTCATAACTTTATAAGTTCATGGCGTTCAACCATAGCTACATATTCACAGTGGGCCCACAACCCCATATTAACAAATATCCACACCCAATATGAATGTGTGGCTGAAGTTGGACGTCTTTAACTTATAATTTCAGGACGCCTTACTAGAGAACCACTATATATATTAATTTCTCTAAAAAAAAAATGTTAATTAATTCTATTTTATATCATTCAATGAGGTTGAGGGTCTTTACTTGATCATTTCTCTTGCGACTTCTTGTCATACCTTAGAAAATTATTTTGCAAAACTTGCTAGAATTCTATTGTATAGCTTGATACAATCCAATGGATATTAACTTAGTATCATTTATCAATATTTGTGATGATACAATACATAATATGGTTAAGAATGAATGATTAAGAGAACTCAAATGATGATCAATAATAGATGAATTATAGATTTAAGTGTTTATATATGGGTTTGATTGTTTGAATTATATTCATCTACATGATCCAATATCAAAAATAATCTAGAGGTAGTCGCATATTTTCTTATTCAATAACAAAAAAAATTTATGTAAACTTAGAGGCTGTTTGGTATGAGGTAATTAAAGTTTTCCGATTCCTGGGAAAGTTAAACACATTAATATGATTTCTAGAAAACCTATATATCTGTGTTTGGTTATGCATATGAATATTGTGTCAAATTCCTGGGAATAGCAGATAACTGTGTTTGGTTGCACATGGGATACACTAGCAAGTTTTCAATATCATACCTTCATTAGTTTCATACACTTGAAACTGTAGTCGATCAGATCTACAATTATTGAAATTAATTGAGCTGGACACTGGCAACTTGTAAAACAAGAAAAGAAACAGAGCGGTGGTCGAACCACATGAGAGAGTGTTCCTTTGGGGGAACTCTCCGACGTTCAAGTCAGTAAATTGTTCGATAAGTTAAGTGAAAGAAAAACAAGTTTAGTGGCAAACCGTATCGCTCGATGTGTCGAATCAAGCACTGGGTCTAGATGATTGGATCGATACTGGATATCAATGATGTTGATACGTCGATGCCATGGGGGCTCTTTGGGTCGTCATGGGTCAATCGAGGATTAGATCTACCGGCCTTTGAGAACAATTGGGTCGACCTCTGTGAGATCGTGAAAGAGCAATCAATGCAAAGAGAGAATTATGAAGCCAAGTTGAGAGATCTTTCGTGTGTGAGTGAAAAATCAGGACCTCTTTCTCTGAGAATAGGTCTGGTATTTATAGTGAAGTTGTGGAGCCTACACCACTCAACTTCTTTATGCGAAGGCGTGGATCTCGAGCCCTTTATTGCCCGTTTCGATTCTTTCAAATCTAGCAATAAGGGCTTTATCAGACATTGGGATTCGTGTAATGTCTGTCGTGATTATGACCAGTTAATGTGCTATCGACCACGAGTTTGTTTTGATCTAATGCCCTGGTGGGCCAGATTGGGCTTTGAGTCTGTTTTAGAATGGACATAAAGTAGCTTAGTTATTATGGCCCTTGTTTAGGTCTTTTGATGTTGAACGGGTGGGCTTGAGACATGTTTTAGCCCTTATTCAGTGGTGGGCTCGACTATCGAGTAGTAGGCCCGTTTTTTAAACTCTACAGAAACTAGCATTGTTTTACAAATACACTAGTTTCATAGTATCGTTTAAATACTTTACATAAAAACAAGTTTGCATTTGGTTTCACTAAAAGAAAATTGAATCATACTCCATATCATTTGATAAAGAAATAACTTAAATCATTGTTGTCTGAGTCAATAAATAGAACTTGAATATAATTGTAATTTATTTTCTTCATAATATAACATGTTATAACACTGTTAACAAGTACAAAAGTAATAACAAAGAAAGAAAAAGAAAAAAAAAGAGCATTTTTTTAAAACTAAACACAAAATTACCCCAAACTTTAATTTTTTTAAACTATTTAAAAAATAATAATAATAATAATAATAATAATAAAAACTCTATTTTCTTTATTAGACTTCTACCAAAACACATGCCTCCATCTTTTCATCATCAGACCCACACTTTTATCTCCCACATCTTCATTATCAGACATCATTCTTACAGGATTTAGATTCTCTACTAATCTAATCTTTTTCCTGATCTTTTTAAAGCATGTGATTGGTTGTTGATAAAATGGTTGTTGAAACCAATCACATCTTAACTACACATTCATTGCAATGTTTATGTGTCATGAGATTAGATGAGGTCAGGAAAAAGATCAGATCAGTAGAGGATCTAAATTCATTCTTACATCTTCTCTATCTTCACTACCAAACCCCACGCCTCCTTACCTCATACTTTTTTTACAATTTTTTTAAGTATAAATTGGACCACTACTCCATCTTGCCAGAGATGGAGACAGACGAGATGAAGCAGATCGCTCCATCCCATCAAAGATGGAGCGTCGTCGACGAAATGGATCACTGCTCACAAAAAAAAAAAAAAAATTTAAATCTAGATCTTTCTTGTTTGTTTGTTTGTTTGTTTGTTTGTTTTTTGGTGGTGTTTGTGATTGATGATGAAAGGGTTGATTTTTTGGTGTTCAAGTGGTGTAATGATATGATTTTTTTGGGTTTTGGTATTTGGGATTGATGATGAAGTTGGGGTGATTTTCGGTTTCCAGATCTGATTTTTTTTGGGTTTTCTGTGTTTGTTGTGCTTAGTTTTTTTTTTTCTTTTAATTTTTTGTTTTGAATATAAGATGTATGAAGCTAAAGGAATTCGTTGTGTTTAATGTTTTTTTTTTAATTGACTGTGGGTCCAACAACAGGAATCAGATAGAGGGTAATGACCTATTAGGGTGGGTTTCATATTACCCCCATAGAGGTTAAAGTGATTACCATGACTTTCCTAGGTATTTAAAAAAAAAAAGAAGTCAAAACTGCTAACAAACAAAAGAATGTTATAAGATTTTCATTCCCGTGTAAAGATTACCCCATACTAAACGGCCCATAGAGATTTCTATTAAGAGAAAAACAAATTATGCAAAAGGATAAAGGGACAATGTGTTTTTACATGACCGTTGAAAAAAAAAAATTGGCAGTTAACAACAGTAAGCGATGGTTATATATATATATGTGGATTTGGCAAAGTTGCTATTAACAACAATGTTACTAGCCAGTTATGTGAGAGAAAATTGGTTTATATATTTTATTTTATTTTCAAATCCTTAATTTTTATACGCCCTTGTATTGAAATCTAAAGACCGGAAATTGATTGTATTGAAATCTAAAGACCGAAAATTGACCCAGTAACATTGCTGTTAACAACAACTTAGCATATATATATATAGTTTTTCTATTGTCAGTTCGTCATGATATAAAATATATTAGGACGAAGAATGTGGACCATTAGATTTACATACTTTGAGTCAAAGTGTATGCACTTGTTAAAACTTCTCTATAATTTATGATCCACGTTCTTCGTCTTGATATAAAATATATTTTATATCAGGACGAACTGATAGTAGAAAGACTGTATATATATATATATATATAATAACAGAAATTCTATTATCAATTCGAACTGACAAAAGTTATATCAGTTCCTTGTATATGGGCCACTGGATTTAAATACTTTGACTTGACTGTATGCTCTTGTCAGTCAAAGTATTTAAATCCAGTGGCCCACATACAAGGAACTGATATAACTTTTGTCAGTTCGTTGTCAGTTCGAACTGATAATAGAAAGACTGTATAGAATAATTCTCTAGTTAGGACGTCTTGACTTTATAATTTCAGGACGTTCAACTACAACCACACATTTACATTGGGCCCACAACCTCACATTAACAAATACCTACACCCAATGTGAATGTGTGGCTGTTTAGATGTCTTGACTTTATAATTTCAGGACGTCCTTACTAGAGAATATATATATATATAAAGTGGAAATGGTGGGAAACTGCACTCTTTTTATGTTGAATTTTGAGAGTATCACTAATTTAATAAATTAAGTTTAAACGACACCAATGGACTAAAATACCCTAATCTCCTTCTTTTATTATGTTTGTGCTATTTTTAGTTTTTTTCTTCTTTCAAAAACCTAGGTCCTCCATCAATGGAGGTCTAATCGACTTCCAATAGAGGTCTTGATGAAGAAGATGATAAAAAAGTTTTTGGAAAATTTCATTTTTATCCAATAAATCTTAGAAATTACAAATATACCTAATAAGTCTCGAAAACTACCTATTAAGTCTTGGAAACACAAAAAAACACAAGACTTGTTTTGTGAGTGTGTTTTAAAGGTATTTTTGTCAGATCTACACTTTAAGTACTATTAAAAATTAAGTTATTAAGTAGGTGATAATCTTAAAACTCATTCTTTGAAAAGTGCTATTAAATTTTTGAACCTCTCTCTCTATATATATTTATACCAAATTTGGGTTTATGAACCATTACAACATATCTTTTTAAATATTGCATAAAAATAAAAAAAACAAAAAAAAAACTCTTAGGCATTATATGTACAATTAAATATCCGAAAATCATATTTGTTTTATTTTTATTTTTATTTAAAAAAACACAGAGTTGACTGAATGAGATAAAAGAGTTGAGGGCAGTTACGGATCATGATTTTCTCATATCCTTTCATTTTCCTTAACTTTTAATTAGATTTTGACATCGAACAGAGTGTGGATTCAATGGACATGATTAAATTTTGTATTTCTCTTTCATCCATCCAATGAACTCACAGTTTTTGGATAGGATCTCTAATGGTAATATGTCTTGCATTTGAAAAAAATGGTGATATGTCAATATTGTCAAACCAATTGCTTCATATGTGGCATGTAACTACACTTGATAGACATCCAAATGAAAAAGTGGTCTCCAATGCTTCACTTGTAAAATACATGTTTTTAATGACATGTCAATTTATTATTGGTCTCCTTAAATATACTTGAATAAAATAGAGTAGAAGACAAGAGTGGTTGCTGATTGGGCCAATAAGATGGTTGTCCAACAGAACATTTGAAATCAGAGAATCATGAAAAAAAGGTTGCCACATCAGCTTGAAGTTGTACTAGAGATGTTGCATTGGAGATAGATTTTTTAACAAAATGGTTGTTCATCCTATGTGGTACCTAATTTTTTCACAACCCATATTACCATTGGAGATGCTCTAACACAGTTACACAGAGTGTTTTTTTTTTTCTTCTCTTCTCCTCCCACTTTTTTCGTTCTTTTTCATCACTCTCTCTAATTTTTTTTTCTGCCTTCTCTCTCTCTAGAATGCTACGATCCATTTGGATTGCATTTGCACAAGTTTGGATGTAAAAAAAATAAAAAAAAACAAAACTAAAATAATAGTAAATGCTAGAAGCATATTGCTGGATAACTTTGAATAAAAATAGCAAGTGCAACTTCTTAAATTAAAAGCAAACATATCCATTTAATCCCAAGAGATAGAATCTAAACCGATCCATATTTCTTAAATTAAAAAATAGTTGGGTCTCTAATTTCTGACTCAGGAGCCAAAAACCTAAACTTTGTGAATAAAAAACAATAACAAATGGTAGAGAAAAACTTGCATGGGACGGCAATGAGACCGTCCAATAAAAGTGTGCATTGTGGAACTTTGAAAGTATATTTTTAAGTTTCCAATGTAAATGATGCATTTTCATTGGACGATCTCACCACGTGGTAATGAGACTGTCCCATACAAGTTTTTCTCCAAATGGTGAATCACATCATTCTAGAGAGAGAGAGAGAAAAAAAAAGAGAGAATACAGAACAAATTTAGAGAGAGAGAGAGTGATGAAAAAAAACGAACAAAGTGAGTGGAGAAGAGAAAAAAAAAAACTTTACGAGAAATAAATATAAAATTTCATCCTGTCCATTGAATCTGCACTCTACCGGGTGTCAATATCTAAAGAGCAAAATTACACTATTTGGTACGATGAGTTCTTTTTTTTTTTCTTTTCTTTTTAGTATTACACTAGCACATAGATCTTAGATTTTTTTTAAGATGGTAAAATTAAGCCCACAATCTCTTGATGCATATACGAGGGTTTACCACTTTACCGAATTCATTCCATCGGATGAGTTCTTATTGCAGAAGAGTAATGAAACCACTGACTTTGTGTATCTTGTTCTTGTCCCATGTTTCCAAACAACATCTCTTCTTTCTTCCCCTACGTCACTTTTTTAAAACACCACACACTCTTCTCTCTCACTTACCTGTTTTGTCCCATTTATTACCCTCTTTTTTGTTTTGTTTGTTTGTTTTTTTTTTTTTTTACTTTCACTGTAAAACAACTCACTCTCTGCATAAAAACAGCAAAACTAAAAGACAACACACTAGTACACACTACTTGCATATTATAGGCTGTAAAATACTTTACAAAATCCAAACATTTTTTTTTTACTAGCAAATGAACTGTAATTAAACAAAAGGTTAGGGGAATACTTTTTAAATAAACCATTTTAACAAAATGGAAGGCTTTCGAGTAAGACATGTCTCCTTTTTTTTTTTGTTCGCAGGCCAACAATTGATGACCACTCTTCTCCACCTCTTATCTTCTCTCTTGTGAGCTAAAAAAATTTACAAATTCATTTTTCCACCGATTTCCAAAAAAGAAAAAAAGAAAAAAAAAAGACTATATTATATTACACAAACAGTGATTTACAATCCTATTATCACCGGCTGTCACTGTTCGCTCGCTGTGGATCTGCTTAATTACCAAACCGGTCATCGGGCCATGTAGATCTTCTTCTCTCCATCATTAACAACACAGACCCACAAAAAGAAAAGAAAAAAAAAAAAAATAAATAAAAATGAGTATGGAATTTGAAGAGCAAGAAGAGCAAGAAGAAGAAATGGGCATGCCTGTTCAAGCGAGTTATGACTCAATAGCTAACTCGGTTAGGACCAAGATGGGTATCAGTACTGGCAGTGGAGAAGGAGGAGGAGCATCAGCAGCAGCCAGAAAAGCCGCAATTCCGATCAGATATAGAGAGTGTCTGAAGAATCACGCGGTGAACATCGGCGGCCACGCGTTGGATGGTTGCGGTGAGTTCATGGCAGCTGGTGAGGAGGGCACGCTTGATGCTTTGAAATGCGCCGCTTGTAATTGCCATCGAAATTTCCACCGAAAAGAAACGGAAGGCGGTGAAGGCGGAGGAGTAGGAGGAGGATTGTATCACCACCACCAACAACAACAACACCATCAACAAATCTCGGCGGCCTACTATCGGCCGCCGGCTGGGTACTTGCACCTGACTCCGAGTCATCCAAGGCCGTTGGCGTTGCCATCGGTGTCAGGCGGAGGTGGGTATAGTAGGGATGAAGAGGATGTGTCGAATCCAAGTAGCAGTGGCGGTGGTGGTGGGTCGAAAAAGAGGTTTAGGACAAAGTTCACAGGTGAGCAGAAGGAGAAGATGTTAGGGTTTGCAGAGACGCTTGGTTGGCGGATTCAAAAGCACGACGAGGCTTCTGTGGAGCAATTCTGCGCCGATAGTGGCGTCAAACGCCAAGTTCTCAAGGTTTGGATGCATAATAACAAGCACACTCTTGGTAAGAAACCCTAGAAATGCTAGCTACTTGCTATTTTCCAACTTCACTGATAAAACGAAACCGTTAGCTAGCTCTAGCTCTACACATTTGATCTCAACAAATTTACCAAGTGCGCGAGAATGATAAATTGTATTGCCGATTAATTAATTTAGTAGAGAGAGAGAGAGAGAGAGAGAGAGAGAGAGAGATATGATGATTAGGTTTAATTTGTTTTCTTTTTTTTTAGTTTATGTTATATTAATTATCAGTGTAGGATGGATGATAAGTTGATCATGATGTTTCTAATCAGTGTATTTGTTAATGGTGGTGATAATGGAGCACCATTGATCTCAAAGTAGCTAGGAAAATTTTCTTTCTAATTGTAGTATATGTTTGAATTGATGAGATTTCATGTGATCGATTTAAGAAGATGATGATGAAGATCAATAATGGTGGTAATTAAGAAGAAGAAGAAGGTGTGTTAATGAATGTATTGGATCTCTCTCTCTCTCTCTTTCTGTGGATCAAACGTGGTTGGCATGCAAAGCAGCATTGCAATATCTATGTCCATTGAATTTCACATCTGTCATCTGCCCCTTGTTTCTCTCCATTTTGCCGCATTAGCTTAGCTTTACTCTTCTCTTCTCTCTCATATTAATGTTGAACTACTCATCTAGACTCTAGAGACTTCCCATAGCTCATGAGAGTCACTGAAAACACTAAAGACAAGTCTGAATTTCTAGTACTAGATCGATTGCGTGTATTGGAGAGTATGGGACTCCATCACTCTATTAATATTCCTTCATTTCTCTCTTCACTCTTCACTCTTCACACTTCACACACACACACATTCCTCGTCCTCCATTTATTGCTTTCTCTCTTTCTCTCTCTCTCTCTATATTGTAGTACTCTTAATTAATTACACCCTTTGATTAATTAATTCTAACCCTATTCTCTTTCTCTTCTTCTTCTTCAGTTCAAATTATTTTCCTCTTTATTTTTTTGAATGTTTGTAAGAGTAAAAACAAACGAAGAAACAAACAAATTTGGAAGTGTGGTTAGTAGATAATGCTGTTTTTGACAGTTTTGTTGCAGTCTTGCAGATAATATTGCAGAGCTCTCTGAATCTGATTGTCATTACATGGCTGCATGTATAGGACGAATAGGAGGTTAACAACACCTTTTAACGCACTTTTTTTTTTTTTTTTTTTTTTTTTAAATGATATTTTATTTGGATTTGTTGAGACAATTACTATAATCTTTGTTGACTAGTTAACAATGAATTAGGAATGAAACATGAAAACGAAAAGGATTTGAATGAATCCTCTCTTTACCTCGTTTTTTTCATGATCTTTTTAAACCATGTGATTGGTTGTAGAAACCAATCATATATTAACCGTATATTCATAGCAATGTTTATGTGAGATTATGTGAGGTCGATCAGGAAAAAGATGAGATAAGGGGAGGATTCAAATCCGAATCCAAAGGGAAAACATATTTAATTATAAGAATTTTTAAAATATTAATTAATTTACAGTGTAAGAGAAAAAGGAGGAAAAATATATATAGATATATATTGTGTGGGGAAAAAACTGAACATGTTGGATGTTGGAGAAAGTATATAAATGAAAAATGATCTAAAGCTGGGAGGTTTGATGTTGCTGCTTTTATTCGATCTGCTCCTCTTCAGGAACATGTGGGCTCTCTGATTCTGTCCACACAATGAATTGAAAGTTGAAACTCAAGCTCTTAATTTACTTCATTAATTACAAATTCATGAGATCGATCTGCTTGCTCTTGTCTGATAATTTTTACTTCAACTTCTCAGCATCTTTGCAGTTTAATTCCATTTTATCTGATCTAATATATATATATCTAAATCTACCAAGTTTTATAGCTAAATATATATATATATACTTGTAAAAAAGGCCAAGAGAATCATATTCTAAATAACCACCCCACATGACTGGATCACTCTCTCCCACTCTATGTATATATATATATTCTCATAATTCATCAGGGGAATTTATCAATATGTTAATTCGACGAATCTTGATTTAATTTGCATGGTATATATTATATGTACCACTGCACACTGGTAATTGCACACCAAATTAGTAGTTAATTATTCTATAATTATTACCATTAATGTGGTCTTGTCAACTTTCAAGTACGTCTTTAATTTGTATTTCCTTTCAATATCTAATTAATTTTTTATAAAGCATGCATTTAAAAGTGTGTTATAGAACAATAATAATATTTTTTTTGAATATACAACAATTGCCGGGACCGGCGAGATTAGGCTCTAATAGCGCAGTTCGGACTGCAGCTCCCACAAGCGGGGAGAGTCATAGGGATGGCAAAATTTCCTGTGGGGACGGGGACCTGCACTTTTGGGGTGGGGATGGGGCGGGGATGGGGATAGATAGTATAACCCGTAACGGGTATGGGGCAGGGATGGGTTTTATACTCCCCGCCCCGCCCCGCTTGAAATAATACTTAGATAAACTACGTAGTTTCAAAGAAAATTAATATATCTAATATATATATATATATATATATATTAACCATAACTTTACATTTCTTCACCGTTATTTAATATAAAGTGACAAAACAAAATACTATTAAAAAAAACCCAAATGGAGTTGTCGTATGAAGAGAGAACTAGAGAAATAAATGCAACTATTAGATGATTAGCGTTATGATTTTCGAATATTTTGACTTCATACTTTATGTTTATGTTTGAAAATAATTGAATTACTTGTGAGAATTATGTTTATGAGATGTTTTTTTTTTTAATAGTTTCTTGAAATTATTTACTACTTTATATATTATATCATATTCAATGGTTATATATTTATCATTTAAATAATAAAAATATATATAAATGGGGTAAATGGGGAAAGCACTCCCCGTTGTACCCCGCCCCGCACCATCTATTTTGGGGTTTTATGAAGGGATGGGTTTTTAAAAAATAAATGGGGTGAGGTGCGGGGAAGGCCACCCCGCCCCAAACGTGCCTCATTGCCATCCCTAGGGAGAGAGCACCCACCCTTGGGATTAATGGCCAAGGGGTACAAATAATATATATATATATATATATATATATACACACCGGGCGTTGAACCATGGTGGTGGAGGCTCTTAAGGGAGGATCCAACCATATTGGCAAGAGGCCCAAGTGTGGAACAATAATAATAATGCATAGCTGTATATGAGGTTGGTTAGGCAAGTAATAAGAATCCTTTATTGCAAGTGTAGAGTGATTGCTATTTTGGGAGTTTAATTAGTAGATCAATCGCAATCACTTGTTTCTTCTTTTGGCTTGACATGTTCAAATGATGCCATCTCTCTTCACTCATCACTCGCTGTCAACATTTCTTCAAATGAATTCCTTCCAGGAAATTCAAAACACGGAAACATATTCATTAAAAGATCACTGATTTGTTAATTAAAGATGAAGATCAGGTGGGTGATAATTAAAATCAACAATGCTTACTCTAGCAGCTACCTCATCTAACCAAATTTCTCGACAAGTCTTTTCACTTCCTGATAGATAATTAATTACATATTGGTCCTTGTCTTTCACAAACTAAATAAAATTCAATCATCTAATTACCATGGATCCGATATCTAATCAAAACTAACCAAAATTAGGACATATTTAATAATTATCAATTGGACGGTCTCACAATGGGGTTGTACCAAATTATAGTTTAATAATATATATTTATGTTCTCGAGATAAATAGTGCAATGAGACCGCTCCATTGCAGATTTTCGTGATTTGATAGTCCATGCTATATATAAATGTTGACATTTATTGTGATGACGTGGTTCCTTCAATAGCTGGCAATGAGACCGTTCCATTAAAGATTTTCTCAATTTGATGGTCCATGCTATATATAAATGTTGACATTTATTGTGATGACGTGATCCCTTCAATAGCTGGCAATGAGACCGTTCCATTGAAGATTTTCTCGATTTTATGGTCCATGCTATGTATAAGACATTTATTGTGATGACATGGTCCCTTCGACAGTTGGCAAGGTAGCCTCATCAGTTGTGAGACTGGGCCTATCATAGGGTTCGAAATTTAAATGTCACTATTTGGAGGGGTTTTTGTAAGAATGTCACTAGATTAGTAATTTAAGTTTAAAATGCACCAATCTTGGTGACCAGACAAAAATACCCATATTTTGACTGTTTGTGTGTTTTGAAACGTGAGAGAAAAAACTTGAGAGAGAGAGAACAGTTGGGAGAGACGTTATCGGCGCAAGAAATCCGGCCAAAAAAGCGACATTTTTTCACCGGCGGTGGTGCTACAGTATCCCTCTCGACTCCAAGCGTCCAGTGGTGAGTTGAACTTTCTTTCTCACACGTTTTGTTGTTGTTAATTTGATTTGAGTTTGATGTTTGGTGTTTGGTTAGACATATAGATTATGTTTGATTAGATTTATTGTTCATTAGGTTTGTTTGATTAGGTTAGGTTAGGGTTTAAAGTTCTGTAAAAATTTTGTTAAAGACGATGAATAGAACATTCTCCGAGCCTTTTAAACTTCATCTGAGCCTTTTCCGAGCCTTTTAAACCTTCGTTCGAGCTTTTTCCGATCCTTTTCAACCTTCATCCGAGCCTTTTAAGTAATGTGATTAGGTTTTCTTCAATTTTTCATTTCCTAGCCTTTTAAACCTTTATCCGAGACTTTTTCGAGCCTTTTAAACCTTCATCCGAGACTTTTAAAGAATATGATGTAGGTTTTTGAAATTTGAATCTCCGAGCTTTTTAAACCTTCATCCGAGCCTTTTCCGAGACTTTTAAACCTTCATTTGAGCCTTTTAAAGAATATGATGTAGATTTTTCAAATTTGAATCTCCGAGCCTTTTAAACCTTCATCCGAGCCTTTTCCGAGACTTCTAAACCTTCATTCGAGCCTTTTAAAGAATATGATGTAGGTTTTTCAAATTAGAATCTCCGAGCATTTTAAACCTTCATCCGAGCCTTTTCCGAGACTTCTAAACCTTCATTCGAGCCTTTTAAAGAATATGATGTAGGTTTTTGTAATTTGATTCTCCGAGCCTTTTAAACCTTCATCCGAGCTTTTTACATAATATTTCGAGCCTTTTTATTAATAGTACCCGAGCCTTTTCCTTTAGTCTCCGAGACTTTTGAACCTCACTCCGAGCCTTTTCTACAAGTCTCCGTGACTTTTATTTTTCAGTATCCGAGCCTTTTCATGAAGTTATATATATTAATTTCTTTAATTTTTTTTTATGTGAATATGCAGATGAGGAATCCATTGAAAGATTTTCTGAAAACTCTAGCGGAAGAAAGGTACCCAGGGAAAATAACTCGGCATGACCATTTCCATCACCTTAGAGATATCGACAATGCCCTTAATGGTGTACCTCAACATCTTGCGGTCGAAGAACGTCGTCGGTACACTGAGTCGTGTTTTGGACATTTCCTTCGGATGCAGCGCAATATGAAGTTTTCAGCTGGCATTGTCCATCGATTGCTTATTCGTGAGTTGCATCACGACGGGCCGGAAGATGAGATGAGATTTCTATTAGGAAAGCATTCGGTCCGGTTCTCGAAGGTTAAGTTCTGTCTGATCACCGGATTGAAGTTCGGACAACTTCCCGACACGTCGACCTATGATGTGGTCCAGAATGACATACACCAGCGGTACTTTGAGGGTCGAGATGAGGTCGAGTTTGGAGAGCTGAGAGTCATTGTACGGGAAGGTGATTTTGTTGAGCAGTACGATGCGGTTAAGTTATGCTTACTGTATATGCTTAACTGGATACTAATGGGTTTGGACGAGAGAGATAAAGTCCCATTATGGCAGTTTCGCTTAATCGAGAACTTGGACGCTTTTGATGCATTCCTGTGGGGTGCGCACGTGTATAGGTGATCTATTTCTGGGTTCAAGCATGCGTTATGCGTTGGATGGTCGTCGGGAACGGTTCGAAAAAAGACAGCGAGAAAAGGGCGTTGAAGTACACAAGGTGGAGACGTACAACATATATGGTTGTACTTATGCACTATTGGTAAGAATTTAGAATTTGATTCCATACTTTAATTGTATTTTTTATTTTCATATGATTGATGTGTTTGATTATTATTGTACTTATCTATTACGCAGATATTTGCTTTTGAGGTTATCCCCGATCTTGCCATCGAAGATTTTGGGAGCCGTAGGGAAATCGATCTATCCCCCCGTATTCTAAAATGGGAGTTGAGTCAAAGACCGAGGGGGGATAAGTTGGATTCCATTTTCATTGAAAGGGTAAGTATCTGTTATGTTAACGTTAATAGTTAATAGTATGTATACGATTACAAATGGTCTAACATTGATTTTAGATGTTTGCGAGGGTGAAATTAGTGCCGACACCAGCAGAGCTGGCTGAACGGTACTATGAGGGCATTGAGGAGAGAGGCAGTCTGTATGATGCACTGCCGATGCCGAACACCGTACGACTGCCGAACCTAGTGATACTAAGGGTCCGTATTCGAGACCCAGTGATACTGAGTATCCGTATTCGGGACCCAGTGATACAGATGGTTCTGACGTGGAGGGTCGCAATAGGAGTCCCGTGAGGCATAGGCGGGTTCGATTTGTGTTGCCCACACAGCCTCGACCTGAAGGTCACTCACAACGAGGCGTCGGAGGGCATCCAGAGGTACGTAAAAGTAGTTGCACCGCAGTATTTAATCTGAAAGCAATTGGAAACTTTTAGTATTGACCCCGAATGTTTATTTTTTTTCATTTTAGGACATTAGGTATACTGAACTGCTGGATGCGTTTCGAGAGTTACGGGACGAAGTGCAAAAGACTGACAAAAAGCGAGATCAACAGCTTAAGGAGTTGCTAGAATTGATTCGGGGTCTTCAGGGTTCGACGTCGTAGACACCTACTGAAGGCAAACGGTCCGATGACCAACCATTTGATGACCTGTCGATCGATGACCAAGACCGACACTTCAGTGATAGAGATTGGACTGGTAGTCATCAGGACGGAGCAAACTTACAGACTGAGCGTCAGCTGCACCCTAGTATGCAAACAGTGTCTGATCAACAGGGGCTAGGTGTGACACCAAGAGAGGAGGTTACTGGTGGTACTGATGACATTGAGACAGCACATATGGAGATAGAGCAGGTACCTCATCAGGTATTACCACACCCTGTTGTTCATTCCCAGGACTTGGGACAGAGTGCCTCCATACTGCGTACCCCTCTGGTTGATCCTAGTGCAGCGCATCCCTCTATTCATTCCACGGGGATAGAGTTCCTCAGTCCTGACGCACCCATCGGGTCTATCCCAGCAGGGCTTACCCCTGCAAACGATCCACGAGGACAGAGTCCCTCCATACAGAGCACCCCTGCTAGCGATCCACGGGGACAGAGTTCCTCTATACAGAGCCCACGTTTGGTGGATCCCCGTGGTTTGGATTGGAGTCCCCCACCCCTTCAGCGTCAGGATCGGGTTCGTAGGCGAGGTTGGCAGGAGCGGAGCCCATACACTGACCCCTGTCGGTCGAAGAGGGCAAGGGCAAGGACTATGCCACAGCCACCGCATGTATGGGCGCCCCACGAACTGGTAGATCCTGATCACCTAGCGGCGTACCAAGCGTACAAGAGGAACACGACGGGGGAATTGTAAGTATAATCGTAGATATTACAATCTCTGTATTTATTTTGAAACAGCTTAGTAAAACTGACTTAACTTGGTTATCTAACTTCTTCAACAATTATGCAGGCGTGATGTGGATTTACACTTGCCAGTCGATATCCTTTGGTTCCACCGTTTTCAAAGCAACTTTATGGAGTTGGAGGATATGGTATGTTCATAACTGTAATATATGTATATGTTGTTACAAAAATTGTACAATCCTAACAAATGAAAATGTTCAAACTTTCAGCATATTGACGCGTACTTGAAGATTCTGCGGAAGCGGAAGCAGAAGCGAGCATTTCCCACTGTCTACAGTCCGAGGATCAATATACTGGATTCACAGTTTTATGTAAGTGTTTAAATTGTACGGTATTTACTTTTGCATTGATGTGTTTCATACATCTATAACCTAACGTTTTTGTACAGTCATGGTTATGTAACCGCTGGGACAGGAAGATGGGAAGTGGGTCTGATAGACCCCGTACAGGTTGGTCTTCACAGAAGCAGAAGTGGACCAAAGAAGACCTTACGGTGGTACGTGGGCAGCTCCCGCTAGGAAACATACCATGGCACAATGTGGACTCCGTGAGTGTTTATTTTACATGTTTTCCATTAAAGTTTTGAAAAATAAATGTCACACTGATCGCACAATGTTGAAACACCTGCAGGTTCTGATTCCGTGCAACCTTGGACGTACGCATTGGGCCCTGGCCAGCCTCGAACTTACAACAGGGAATCTCTACCTTTTTGACTCGTATAGACAGGATGTTCCATTCAGCCACAAGAAAATGCAGCTGGTGTGCTTACGGTATTTTTTACCCTCGATGCTACATGCGGTAAAATTTCACGAGCGCAGACGGAGGGGCGATATGACATACTCAAAGACTACTAGGGCATTCACTTTTTATTATGTGTCTGCAGACCGTATGCCACAACAAGACACAGGGTATGACTGTTTCAAGATCTGATTTTATCCAAATTCGTTTTCATATAATTCTATTCTAACGGTTGTTCATGTGGTGAATTGTAGGGGTAACTATGGTGCTCATACTTTAAAATTGACAAAGTATCTGGCGGTAAACAGGGATACTTTTGACTGGTCGGAAAATGATATGAGCACCATTTGAGAGAAGATGGCTGTGGAGGTTTTTTGTAACTCGAAGGACTGGTCTTCGAGATAGTGATTTAGTTTATGTACATAACATTTCAGTAATGAAAAAAAATCATTTGTTTTTTTTTTAAGTGTTTGCAATTAACAAAGGATCCAGTATGACATTACACAAACAACTAAATTGAAATCAATTTCAGAAAAAAAAAATTATTCAACATAAAACCATAACACAACTGTATCGAGCATGGTTCCCAAAGTCTGAACGATGTTGGAACACGTTAGCAATCGCAAGCTTTTCTCCAACATAAAATCAATCATATTAGTTCTACTTAAAAGCATAAGAACCAAGGGTCTCATAAAACAATTGTATCAATCATGGTTCCCAAAGTCTGAACGATGTTGGAAGACATCAAGTTGGAGACATGTTTCTCAATCATAAGCTTTTCTGGTGGCAATTCGTCTTCCTCTTGTACTGCCTTGTTATGTTTGATCGCCTTCCTCTTGTACGGCTCCATTCATTACACTGGCGTGTCCTTCTGAGGGCATATTTGTTTGTTGTGTCCTACTGTGTGACAGATGCTACACTTGCGACGGCAATCATCGGGGACAATTATCCTTGGACCTTCATTAACCATAGGCGGATTCGAACACCGCCTGCTATTATGTCTTGGTTGTCCACATCTTCTACACGACTGTGTAGTTGTCCTCTCCGAAGACGATGCGTGTCGACCCTCCATGGGGCGACCTGATTGTCTCTTTGTCTTTGGATTTAAAACCACCCGCACTGCGATATCGGATGGAACCACCCATGAAGAAGGATGGCCAATAGGCATAATAGGAACCGAGTATGCATCAATAAGTGTCTCCCTCTTGTAGTAGTCCGCACACAGAGATGTGAAATCCAAGCTCCGCTCCCTGCAACAATGAAAACAGTGAGACTGACGTTTGGTTATAGAAAAGCGTTAAATGTAACTTGTCATGTAACTTGTCATGTACCTTGCCGCTGCGAGTGCATGTGAACAAGGTAAAAAGTCCATTTGGAATTTGTTGCACGTGCAAGGCTTCCGGGCTAAGTTAACCGTCCACTGTTTTCCCTTGTGTTTGACGGAGAATATGTTCCAGTCAACTGCATTTACGGTCATATAACTGCATTTCTCAAGCCGTTTCTAGATCACCCCATGTGCAGCATCGGTCAATCGATAACGCATGGACTGTGCAGCTGTATGACGATCGTGAAACCACTTCTGAAGCATATTCCTAATGAACTCTGCTAGTGTCATTAGTGGCAGTTGGCGTGCAAATTTTAAGCATGAGTTGATGCACTCTGCAACATTTGTGGTCATCAACCTGTACCTTCTTTGGGGACAGTGAACGCGGGACCACTTGTGTGGACCGGCAACAATGGCATAATCGTATGCACCATTGTGCAGCTTACGTAACTCCTCCATGTGGCGATCGTATCGGATTTCACTGTACGACCGAGCAGCACTATCCATTATGTCGGCAACATCCTTTCTGTGGAATCGCTTCTTCATATTTTCACCAAAATGCCAGCAACATATGGTATGGGTTGCATAAGGGAACACTTTAGAAATCCCTGCTTCAATGTTTGCATGACGATCAGAAATGAAAACCAGATCATCTATATGATCAAGGGCCCCCTTCAAGCATTCCAAAAACCACTCCCATGAATTGTTGTTTTCTGATTCACCGTACCCAAAAGCAATTGGATACACCTGTTCGTTTCCATCTTGTGCAGTTGCAACAAACATTGTACCCCCGAATCTTCCCTTCAAATGGGTACCATCAACTGCAATCACATGACAAATACACCTCCGAAAACCTCTAATTGAGGACCATAACGACATGAAAAAGTAAAGGAATTTACCATCGTCTACGCACTGTAAGTCTGTGATTGTGCCAGGATTTTGCTGTTCGAGAATGTATGCAAAAGATGGCAGCAGTTGGAAAGTTTCTTCATGCGTTCCATAGCTCAATGACAATGCATATTGCAGGGCATCATGTGCTTTACTGTACATGATTTGGATGCCATACATTGTTTTCATATCGGCGATTATGTCCTTCGGACGCATGAGACGACCATCGGCTTGTTGAAGTCTAGGTGCAATGACTTCTCCGATTGTGACTGCACTAGCTTGTCGATAGCGACGGTGAATCTCCTCCAAGGGACAGGTGTGTTCGTTGACAAAACTTCTGACTTGAAAGTAAGTCCCTTCATCTCTCCTCACCGCTCTTAATTTCCACGTACATTCGTCAATGATGCAGACCAGATGTAAAGTTGTCTTATTCGACCTTTTCACCTTCTATTCAAAATTCTGCCGCATTGAAAAATGGCTAACTAGCCTTTTCAAATCCTTTTTACTCGGAAAAAATTGACCTTTATAAATCATGGTTCTAGGTTCTTGCGTTGCGAAGGTGCTGCTTGTACCAGTACCAAACGAGTATGCATCTGCTCTGGGAATAACCCACGTTGTCACATTATCAGAATCAGATGCTGTTACGTTATACCGGACCTCGGAAGTCCCAGCCATATCTGGTGCAGTGCAACTAACTCCTTGTACACGTCTACCATGTGTTTGAATTTGTTCAGGCTCTTCATCTACATTTTGCATATCATCAACTTGTTCATTATTTGCATCATTATCCACGTCATGGTTCGGGTAATTGTAATGCTCATTGTACTGCTCAATTTGACACCCAAACACATCAACAATTTGAGGTTCAACTATATCTGTATGGTTGACCGTTACCGGTGGGACACCACACATGTTTTCCCCACCTTCGGTGGCACTCCTTTGGGTGAACCCTTGGTTGCTACCGCTAAAAGATCCAAACTGTTGGGTATTTTCAGGACGAGGAATATCATTCCCTATTATATCTCCAACTGTCCTCTCAGTTACACTGACACATACTTGAGGGATCACTCGATCTTCCCCCAGTTTAAACTGGACATCGTCGTCATGCCTTATAATTGTGCGACATGTACTGCCAGGAACGATTGATATTGATGACAGATCAACAGTGAATTTGTTTTCATCATATTTCACAATGGTATGCACGATCGCCAATAATTCTTCGTAAGTCATATTCTTTGACACATACATTCCCCGGTTATCGGATCCAATAAACCTCTGACTTCCGTCGGGAAATTACTCTCATTGACCGTTGTAAGATATTACAATCCTAACCCGATTCATGATGCTGTCAAATTATTCATCACAAACAATTAATAAAAACACATGACTAAAAAATATTTTCACATCTTACATTTACAAAGGCTCGGGTGATGATATTGAAAAGGCTCGGTCAAGCCAGTAAAAGGCTCGGAAATTTGTATAAAAGGCTCCATACTTATTCATTTCAAAAACAAGGAAAAGGCTCAATGAAGGCAAGAAAATGCTCGGAAAAGGCTCGGTCAAGGCATTAAAAGGCTCAAAAATTTGTATAAAAGGTTCCATACTTATTCATTTCAAAAACAAGGAAAAGGCTCGATGAAGGTAAGAAAAGGCTCGGAAAAGGCTCGATCAAGGCAGTAAAAGGCTCGAAAATTTGTATAAAAGGCTCCATACTTATTCATTTCAAAAACAAGGAAAAGGCTCGATGAAGGCAAGAAAAGGCTCGGAAAATGCTCGGATAAGGTAGTAAAAGGCTCGAAAATTTGTATAAAAAGCTCCATACTTGTTAATTTCAAAAACAAGGAAAATGCTCGATGAAGGCAAGAAAAGGCTCGGAAAAGGCTCGGTCAAGGCGGTAAAAGGCTCGAAAATTTATGTAAAAGGCTCCATACTTGTTCATTTCTAAAACAAGGAAAAGGCTCGATGAAGGCAAGAAAATGCTCGAAAAAGGCTCGGTCAAGGCACTAAAAGGCTCGGAAATTTGTATAAAAGGCTCAGAAATTTGTATAAAAGGCTTCATACTTGTTCAATTCAAAAACAAGGAAAAGGCTCGATGAAGGCAAGAAAAGGCTCGGAAAAGGCTCGGTCAAGGCAACAAAAGTCTCGGAGATCCAACAAAAGATATTACAGTTTTCTATATAAACAAATGTGAACAAATTAACAGAAGTATTTGCCAGAAATATTACCTTCTTGTACTGAAGCACGTCCAAACGTTTTATAAGTTGAAGAAGAAAGTCGATCTATATCTATAAACAAAGAGAGTCGCTGTGGAGAGGGAAAGTGGAGAGAGAAAGTCTCGTTTTTTTGGAAGTGTGGAGAGAGAAAAGTATAAACAGAATAACATAAATGAAGAACTAAGGGCAATTTTGGTAGTTTACAATAATTTGTGCCTTTTAAACTTAACTTATTAAAGTACTGATAAAGTCACCAAATCAGTTCAAAAGAGTGACATTTCCCACCATTTTCACGCCTATCAGATCGGTAGATCAACTAGATCCATTTCTTTGGGCCTATAATAGGTGACGGTGGGCCTAAATCTATTCAAAACCTAACACTCTCATGGCATTTTTTACCAACCAAACAAACAAACTATTAGCCTTTAAGATCGTAGAGAGAGACAGAGGTGGCCTACGTTCATGTCATTGACATTGAACGCACCAAGAATCATCTATTCATCTTCATGAAAACGTAACATTGAAATAACCAAGTGAAAAATGAATCATCTTTAACATTAATACTCACAAAAGGGAATAGCTAAAATCACAAATGTCATGTAAAACATTTTTCATCATCCCAAATACATCACGAAGGTACCAAAAGCTACGATCCATGAGTTCCAACAACAATGGGATCAAATTGAAATGGCGACTTCACAATATGCAACAAACATATTTTTTATCTCAGGTATTCCATATTTCTTTTTCACAGATGTTTTATCTACATCAATAATGGTGGACATGATTCAATTTGCTACACGGTGGAATGTTTTGGTTCTCAGCACGTCCTTAGCTACAAGGGCGCAATGCCTCCTGCAGATTTTTCACAGCACTGTCGTAGTGTACAAACCCCATAAACCAAAACTCATGGTTGTCGATGGAGATGACCTGGATGTATTTCTCAGCTGTATTGACTTTGCTTGTTGAGGGATTGACTGCCCTCAGCTGAGGCAACGGAATAACCACCTATGTATACATGATAAGAAAATTACAAAACAGTATCAATAACCATTCAAATAGAAAAGATGGAAATAACATGCACAATGAAGATAAGAAAAATATATGCAAGTTTATTTATGAGAAAATGTAGCTAGTCGTTACAAATAATGAGCCAGCAAACATTACACATATCCCAAAAATGAATTGTGTACCATGTTTCAAAGACTTCACAAAGCACAAACTACAAAGACTTTTGTTCATTAATTGTTCCAAAAAATAAGAGAGGCCTACTGCATCCCATACGGCACATTATCCAACAGGAAAGCATGATCCAACCAAGTAAAATAACAAAAACGCATAAATAAATCTTGATATTGCAGTAATCATCACAAAACAGGGTATTGCATAATTGAGTAAATGGGAGGCAAGAGTTGATCAAAACTCCCGAACTATCATGTGACTGTAAACAGACTAGCGAGGAAATCATATGTAAGATTATAAAGTGTTGGCCTGCCAATATGTTGTCATGGTGATGCCTAAAATAAATTCCAACCTATCGATGCATATACGAAAGTTCTCCAGTGCTGATGGTCTGTAAGAAAAATTTTCAGAACAGGGAATTTGTAACGATACGAATTCGCTGTCCTGAACTTACACACCAAAAACTGGACAACTAATTGAAAGAAAAAAAAGAGAACATGATAAGTATGGGCATTTGTAAAGTTTGGTTTGAGCATGATTGGCAAATTATCAATGATTTGATCAAACTTTAAGTCATGACTGAAATACTAATATCATATTTCCATGTCGTGCACTAAAAGTTCCCACAATAAATAGACATAAAGAATTAGTGAATTGAAGAATTTATGAGTGGTGGTTGTTAAGTTTTCAATATTCTTACTATTCAATTCTCAGCAAAAGCCTTCATGTATAAATTCCAATTCAGAGTAAAAGTGAAGGTATCATTAGAATTAACAAGTATTATAGCACCAATGTTTGAATGTTTCAAAATACAAACTGAGGCGCACGCCTCACGGCTGAAAGCGCCTCGAGTCAGCCACCTCAGCCTTGAATTTGCTCGGATCCGCCTCAATGTCATGAGGCAGCCGCCTTAATGTAATTATTTCCTTGAGGCGGTCCGAGGCACTGCGCTGCCTTTCAAACAACATACGCAAACCTTATTTTTTTTATTAAAAAAAAGCGACCGATAAAACCAAAGAAAAACCCAACTCCCTATTTATAACAGAAAGTCGGTACTTTCAGCAGAAGAAACTCTCTCACCTCTACCCTCACTTATCCAAGACTCTAAGACTCCAAGCCACTTGACACAAATGATAGTCTCTTCAATATAAAGTGGTCATTTATCATTTGGATGACATTTAGGATCCATATTTCAAGCCACTATACTTTTTTTTGTCATGCTCTTCGTCTTTTGGGATCCTTATGGATTGTGGACTATTTATTAAATGTTATGGATGATTTTTCTATTTTAGTACTTTATTTTATTTTTTGCATTATTTATCATTTTTGAATTGAGGTGACCGCCTCATGCATTTTAAAACAATGTATAGAACTATAGGCGGAAGTTCATAATGTGTACCATTTTGATAAGCATGGGAAATACCAAATAGAACCTAGCTTTTAGATTGAAAAGCAAAAATAAAATGTATCCCCCAGAATTACGGTATGCATGGATGGCTCCTATCCCAAACCAAAATAACAGAAATACTATAGTATCAAATGCTGACAGGCAAGTTGTAGCTACTTTACCTTATAATAGCTATACTGAGTCTGCTCACCATTTTTATAGGACAAAGGGTTGTCACTACAAAATGCAAGCTTTGCAGTTGACAAATATAAAACTCCCATTACTGGACCAGCAGATGTGGATAGGTAGCACGCATATGTCTTATGAAGTTGCTCCTCAGGAACAGTCTCGAAATTTTGTCGAAAGATCTTCTCATATCCACCTTCTGCAAGAACTTTTGTTCCCTGAGCAATTCTTCCCACTGCAGCATCAGCCAAACTAGGGCCCGTTTTCACTGGTTCAAGAAGACACTAAGGTCAGTAAATTTGCTTCACAAATTAGCTGATAAAGCAATACGCATAATAAAACTAGTCCATCAGTTAAGAATTAAGAAAAAAAATCACATGCAACCAATCCTACTACATCAACATATGAAAAACTGACTTTAATTGCCCTTAACATAAATAAAGAACAAAGAATCGAATACACAAAGATCATAGTTCTCAAGGATTGCAAGTTAATTGATATAAATCCAGAGACAAACGTCAAGTTACTGCGAGATTAAAGACAGAATTCATAAAATGAAGTCGGTTTGAGAACATTCGAAATTTCGAAGCACAAAACAGATAATTAAATAAAGAGAAAAACTTACAGTGTTGCCACATATTCCCGGCAAGATCCTCAGCCTTCTTGGTGGCCTCTGCCGCCTTTTTACCCCAATTTGTTAACACTCCCTTTACCGATTCCATCGTGTCTACAATAATAATAATTATTATTCAACAAATAATCTGAATTATGATTATTATTATTGACATAACCAAGTAGTGGTACTTACTCTTAGCGGAGGACTGGGGAGCAGGAGAAGGAGACACGTAAGGATTGGATTCCGGCGGCATGGTGGTGGCGGCACTCTCGTTGATCGGAGCTGGCCCCACCGGCACACTCGCCCAATTCTCTGGAGGCGGAGCGACGTCTTTTGGATCAATCGTCGGGTAAGGAGCGTAGTCCGATGAGTAAGGTTGAGGCTGAGGCTGATGGTTCTCTACTTTGGGTTGATGTTGATCGGGTTGGTGACTCATTTTTATCGACTGGGTTTCTCTTTTGTATCGAATTCAAGGTGGGTTTTGTTGTATCCGTTGGCTTGATTTTTTAGGGTTTTGAGATTGGGGGATTTTGTCAAGATCGTTCTCTTCAACTTCAATACGTTACAGCTAAACGTTGTCACCTGTCACTGTCAGTCACTCCCTTATCATTTGAATTTAAATTTCAACTCTGAAGATTCAAGAATAAAAAAAAAGGCCTCCAACGGGATAGTTTTATTATTAGGCCTTATATGTTTTGGGTTTGGGCTGTCATTAATGATTACAAGTTTACAACTACATTATTCGGAATATTTAGTGATATTTCATATTAAAATATATTGAATTATACAATGATTAAGTATGAATTTTTGTTCTTCTATATAATATAATTCTAGATGATATTATAAAAATATATATTTGTTCTATTATATATTTACAAAATTAATTAATATAGAAAATAACACTTTATTAAATAAATAATTATTCGTGTAATTAATTTCATTAATATTAATATTTTTATATTTTTTAATTACTTAAATTAATTTTATATTTGTATTGTTAGGATAGTATTGTATTATATTGTTATTTTCATTTAATTAATTTTAATTAATTTTATTTAATTAATGGAAAATTCAAAACTAATTAATTACATTTAAAATTTATTTTCTATTTATTACAATTTTAATAAGTTATTTTAAATTTATCTTTGAAAATAATAAGAATTTTCATTTATTCAATATTAGTTCATAATTCAGTATTTAGCATCTTAGGTATTTATTAATTTATAACATTATTATTAAAATAATATTATATGTGTTTATTTTTGTATGATGTTTAATTTTTTTTTTAATTATTATTATTCAAGTTGGTGTGTACAATTTAATATGATACAATATAAATTCACCTCTTCCCTTTTTATTAGTATTTTAATATTTTTGAATTAGACTAATTTAAATGTATTAATTAATACAATGCAAAAAATTTTAAAAAAAATAAAAAAAATCAAATATGTGTATAAGTGTAAGTGTATTGCATTATGTGAGGCAATTTCACCCATAATACAGTATAATTCAGGGCACCATATAAACGTGTGTTTTATTACAAAGCTATATTTTAATTTTGTTTTTTAAAAAATGACAACCGAAAAGCTATATATATTTTAATTTGTTTTAAAAAAATGACAAATGAAAAGCTATATTATACTTACTATTCATATAAGGGTAAAAAAAAAAAAAATTGCTGAATTGATATATATTTACTCTTTTCGGTCTTATATTAATTATTATTATAACCAGTGAATTTTATATTTTATGAAGAAATCATGAAGCTTAGCAAAAATTTTAAGATTAAGACTTTATCAATTTGTGACTTTCAACGTCCAACTTATATAACTACCGGACATCTTTGCATATACAAAGATATAATCCCATTCTCATGCGAATGTTCTGATATAACTTTATGAGAATATTGAATGTGAGCCATTAATTTTGACAAATGCATACACACATAAGTCAAATCATGTAAAACTAGTGACTCACATTCAATATTCCCATAAAGTTATATCAAGATGTCTTTATTTAAAAATTTATATATAAAGATATAAATGATCGATACATAAAATTTATCATAATGTTTCTTAGGAAAAAAAAAAGATTTTAAAATGTGTTACATACATAACATATATTATCAAAATATCAAATTTCAATTTCTTTTATATATATATATTTTGCAAACATATTTGCTAAAAATTACTTTATGAAAAAAAAAAAAAAAAAAAAAAATCAATAATGCTAATTATCCTTACCTTATCATCAAACTTTTATATCCCAACAAATGTGACAATAGTTGTACAATAATTGATCATATATATCCAACGTCAAGAAGAAAACTCGATATATATTTGTAAAAAAATCATATAATGAGACTTGAATTCTCACCACTGACGTGGAAGGGGAGATAGACTACCACTTACGTAAAACGAGGCAACATAATGTCTCATTATTTACATTTGCATTTGCATTCAAGTTTGTAAATCTTCTATGTGGCTTGGGTATAGCACGTGTGAACTATATTGGTTGTCGCTAAGCTATTTGGAAGGAAGATATAAGAAAGTATGGAGTCTTGAGTATCTAAAGTACTCCCCATAAATGATACCCAAAAACAGCAAATTATTTCCACAACACCACTGTCTACTGGTACTCTGGTAAAAGATTTGCACTAATTATATTTAAACTGATCAATTATATAAAAAAAATAAAAAGAATTGATCGATAGAAGTTTCTTGCAAATAATTCGCTATTTTTGGAACCCAGACAGCAATATTCTGTCATCCAATTGTCTCGTTGTGTGTAGCTCGTGTCTCTTACCAGCATATACCTAAAAAGGCTATTCCCCTATGACTTAAAGCACTGCTTTTAGAAATCAAACTTACTTTTTTTTTCTTTTTTTTTCTTTTTTTTTGTTACCAAACGACAATTTATTAGATGCATTGCATATTTGCATGCATGCACTTGCTCTGTATATCATCCGATGAATAGCTACACTTATTAGAGGAAATGAGACCATAAAGATGAGAAGCTTCTTTAATTTATGGGCTGCTGCAGTGCTGCTGCTGCTGCTGCTTAGAATCAAAAGCAAGAATATATATGTATATATGTATGTATGTGGACAAATTGATGATGAGTTGAGTTGATCAAATGATCATCAAATAGCCACCTCACATCACATGTTTGAGTAGTTTCTGTTGGAAATGTACTGTGTCACGCTCTTGGTCCAAATGAGAATTCATGTTGTTCATATATATATATATATATTAACAGGAAAACGAAGGTCCCCTAAAGGAGGAATTAAATTAGTGTACATTAATTGATATTTCATGTTATGGATATTTAATTACAATCTATGTATATATGTAGCAATGGATATATATATATATATATATATATGATCAATTATCATATATCGTTGTCACAGCATTTTTGGTTGTCTATGGACCAAACATTAAGAGACAAAATCTCTTTTATTACCATGCACTAGCTACACCTTTGCTTGCTATATTTCTTGAAAGCAGCTGAACAAACAAACAGCACATCACATGAAACAATGTCACACCTAGTACAAGATTTCTGTGGTCCATCCAGATTCTAATTAATAATAACTAGGGTTGGCTTAATTATATTAGGGTTCGGTTTGCAATGTTTTTAAACTCTTAATTACTTTCGATTAGATCAACATATATATAGACTTCAAATGGACGTTTTAGTTTTCTTAAATTGGTAATTTTATGTTGCCTTGGCAACATTTTGATATTTGTTTTGATGCAGTGATCGAAGAGAGACTACTATTAAAACTAGTTAAAAGATGATTACTAGTTGTTTTACTGGAAGGTAAAACTGTTCATGAAAGATAAAATTATACTCTATATAGATAAAGAAAGATTCCCAAAGTTAAAAAGAAACATTTTGTTGTTCAAAAAAATAATAATAAGAAACATTTTGGTAATCAGGAATCTTTTGTTTTGTTTATTTTATCCTTTGTAAAATTTATTTTTATCATCCCACTGAGTTGTGACTTGTTGTATACATTTACCATTGACATTGATGTACCAAAGCACCGATCACTATTGCAATATCAAAGTGTAAGAAATCAAAATTTGTAAATTATATTATTGATGGTGATAATCTTGAAAGGTAGTCTTAATTAAAAATAAAATCTAGAATAATTGACTAGCTATCTGATAATGATATTGAAAAGTCTTTATCTACATGGTGCACTTAGATTTAAATAAAATATACAAGTAATCACATTGTATATATATTATCATAATTATATATTTATATAATATGTATTTAAACAAAATTAGTATACACCGATTTAATAATTCCTGTAATATTGAAACACAAAAGAGAATAGATTTTTACACTGCTCAATGTAACTCTATGGTAAAATAAGTTATTTCAATCTATCAATGTCTCAGATTGGAACCGAAGATGATATATATAATAATTAATTTTAGACATATCAGACGGAAATTTATTGGCTGCTAAACCTAAACACATGGGTTTTTTTTATTTTTTTTTTATTAACGTCGGCTTGTTTTAACGAAACGACCAAACCAAAATAAAAATGGTTTAATTAAGATTAAGTCAACATTATGTCACAAATTCGATGTATCGTTTTCAGTCAAATTTGTATCATAAAATAAAAGCACTATGAAAGATTCTTCCTGAGTTGTTATGATTTTTGTGTGTTAAATCCATCGATCTCTTACAAAACTTGATTAATCAAGTGTCAGGAAAACATCGATCTTCAAACACGCAACTCTTGTACCAGACTTAGCTACATGGCCCAGTTTTTATATCATTCATTCTACAATCACCATTTATCATATCCATATAATTTCCTTTCATTATTACTTTTTTTTTTTTTTCTTCATGTACTTATATATATTATAACTATTCGTAGGTTTATACATTATAAATTAAATTTGTTACTTGCTTACTTTTATGTGTCGACAAATTAAATTAAAGATATCTTGTTTGAGTTAATTAAGTATAAATGAGATTGACATTGTGATGTATAATTTACTGATGTTTTCTTGGAGACGAAATGAGGTTGACGTAATTGTATGATACTCGCCCAAACCAGGGCCGGAACCTTGGGGAGCATGGCCTATAGAAAAAAAAATCACATATATATACATATTTTCTATTATCAGTTCAAATTGACAAAAGATATATATCAGTTTCTTGCATGTGAGCCACTAGATTTAAATACTTTGACTTGCCTGCATGTACTTGTCAAAGCATCTTTTAAATCCAATGGTCCACATGCAAGGAACCGACATATCTTTTGTCAGTTCGAACTGTATATATATACAGTCTTTCTATTATCAGTTCGAACTGACAAAAGTTATATCAGTTCCTTGTATGTAGGCCACTGGATTTAAATACTTTGACTGACAAGTGCATACAGCCAAGTCAAAATATTTAAATCCAGTGGCCCACATACAAGGAATTGATATAACTTTTGTCAGTTTGAACTGATAATAGAATTTCTGTATATATATATATTGTAAATTTACAATTTTTACCATTAATTTTAAGTTTTTATAATTTAACCTCCCAACTTCAGACTCCAAGTTCCGCACCTGGCCCCAACATTAATTATATCATAAGTTTGAGTTATGTTATTGGTTTAAACTCTAATTTATAAATGATTTTCTTCTAAAGGGGATAATTTACATTAATAATCATACAAAATTTTGATGATTTCAAACAATTTTAATGAAATTTTGATGTGACTTTTTTTTGTTCGATAATAACTTTAATTAAATATATTTGTGAACAAAATTTTCAAATTCTGCTACTGTTACCTAGAATCATTTTTTTTTTTTTTTTAAATATGAAACATTACAAAATGATAAAGACTTAAGAAAAACAATATATATATATACATATATACAGATTTTCTATTATCAGTTCGTCCTGACAATAAATATATCAGGACGAAGAATGTGGACCACTATATTTATATATTTTAACTCAAAGTGTATACACTTGTCAAAACCTCTCCATAATCTGTGGTACATGTTTTTCGTCCTGATATATTTATTATCAGGACGAACTGACAATAGAAAGACTATATATATATATAGTATTTGAAAAAGTTTCAATCTTTTTTTCTGTTTTTTTTTAATATGAAACATTAAAAAATGATCAAGACTTAAGAAAAACAATATATATATATATATAGATATAGTGTTTGAAAAAGTTTCAAAAAAAAAAAATTCACAGTTATGTTTCATTGGGTTTGTCATAAAAAAATAATAATAATAAAAAAATAAAAATAATAAAAAACTAAAATTTATTAAAATTGATTCCATGGTATCAAGATTCAAGATATCTTGTCAATATATATATATATATATATTCTCATATTTAAGACCTATTTTTTTCGTCGTTTTTTTATTTTTTTTTATTTTTTATTTTTTTTTAAACATTGTTTGTCTTTAGTTTTATGCTAAGGTAAATATAATTTTTATTTTATTTTTTACATTACAAAATATTACATTTTATTTATAAAATAAAAATAAAAATATTAGAAATGACATTGTAGAGTATTGGGTCATAGCCCATAACCCTTGTCCAAATGAATATGGATCCTCTACTGATCTGATATTTTTCCTGATCTCACATAATCTCATAACACATAAGCATTGTAATGAATGTGTGGTTAAGATGTAATTGGTTTCAATAATCATTTTATCAACAACCAATCACGTGCTTTAAAAAGGTCAGCAAAAAGATTAGATCAGTAGATGATCCAAATCTTGTCCAAATTTATCAAGATTGGGAGAGGGGCATATGCCAGAGGTAAATATAATTTGGTTATTTTGATGATTTAAGTCTTAAGACCAGTTTGATATTGCTTTTGAAAAGTTAAAATCAGCTTATTTTATAATTTTGACATAAAATGATGTTTGGTAAAACTTCTAAAATTGATTAATTGATAATCGATCAAGCAAGTTTTAATAGTGATTTTGAGAAGTAAGGGCCAGTTTGGTATTGCTTTTAAAAAGTTAAAATCAGATTATTTTATAATTTTAACATAAAATGATTTTTGGTAAAACTTCCAAAAGTGATTAATTGATAATTTTGCAAGTTTTGACAGTAATTTTGAGAAGTTGGTAGGGGTTACTTTTTGAAAGTGATTATTAAATAATCTATTCCAACATTTAATGCATGTTTTAAAATATAATTATTATCCTTATAAAATCAAGTTAAAATCATTTATATACTTTATTTCATCTCAAAATTAAATATTCTATTTAAATATTACTTTGATTTATAAAATCTTTTAAAAATATTTTTATTGTTCTTCCGGGATTTTTTTTTCAATTTAAATATTCTACTTAAATATTGATTTAATATATATAATTAATAAAAAAAAAATGAAATAAGATCCTAAACTCATGTATATTCTAGTCATTGTAACTAATCTCAGCACTTTTGTAATAAAATTATCAAACATATGTACATTGTTTTTGAGCTAGTTTTAAAAATACAATTAACCAAACATCTGCTGATTAACTTCCTAACTGATTATTCCTTCAACACAGCTAATAGTGATTATTATAAAAGTTACAGCAATAGCAAATTGGCCCTAAGTGAGGTTACTTTTTGAAAGTGATTATGAAATATTCTATTTCGGCATTTAATGAATCTTTTAAAATATCATTATTATCCTTATGAAATCAAGTTAAAATAATTTATATATCTTATTTCATCACAAAATTAAATATTCTATTTATATCTTTTTAAAATATTTTTATTGTTCTTATAGATTTTTTTTTCTAATTTAAATATTCTAAGTAAATATTAATTTAATATATATAATTAATGAAAAAAATGAAGTAGAGTTCTAAAATCATACATATTTAGTCATTTTAACTAATTTCAGCACTTTTACAATAAAATTACCAAACATATGTATATTTTTTTGAGTTAAACGGTAGTTTTAAAAATACAATTAACCAAACATCTGCCGATTAACTTTACAGATGATTATTCCTTCGGTATAGTTAACAATGATTATTATAAAAGTTACAGAAATATCAAACTGTCCCTTAATTAAGCTTTAAAAATCAAAATGTCATACAAAGTTCGATCTTTCTAAAATACTCCTTAAATTCCTTTTCAAATAAACAAAATACCACATAAATTTTCAAATTCACAATTTCTAAAATACCTCTTAAATCGTGGCCTCCTCCAAAGCAAGGAGGAGATTGCAACCTTCACTTTGCCATTGGAGGCTGTTAGCTATTTTTTTTTTTTACCATGAGAAGGGGCCACCACCCACCCTCCTCTAACATCAAATCAAGGAGGAAGTTATTTATTTATCTACTAAGTAATTTGATTAAAATAATAACAGTTGTAGAATAATATCATGGATTTAATTAGTTTTGATTAAATTTCAAATGCATATCATGTTATTAAAATCATTAAAAAATATATATATATATATAAATATGCTTAAAATTACACTTATGCATTAAAATGTATTTCAATTTAGATCCATTATATATTTTTTCCTTAAAAAAAACTACTAACTCTTTAATGATAAATCATTTATTTTGGATCGTTTATATGGATTTTATGTTTCAGCTTACGGTATATAAAGGGGTTAATAATAATAATAATAATAATAATAATAATAAGATGGTATTCCCCATATATCTGGGTCATAACATTCTGGTTTTGAGTTGTTTTTTGTTTTCAAAATCTCAAAATTATTGTAATATATATATAACAAAAAAAGGTCATAGAGAATGAGGCAATCCAAGACCGAAATTCATAAATAAAATGACAAGACAAGATTTAGCAAAAACAACCCAATAGAATCAACTTTAAAAAGGGTTGCATGTGGAGTGAAATTAACAAAATAAGTAAAAAGATAGAAAGTGATAATTATGAGTAAAATTCACATAACAAAGTGAAAAAAATACATTAGAAAGATAATGAAATGACATATCTAAAATTAGATCCAATCTCAATTATAAGGAGGACAAATGATGCTAACCTCAGCAAAACACCTAAAGCAACTTGAATTCAATTACATCCACTCTCTTCTTTTAATTAAAAAAAATATATATTATTATTATTTTCATTTTTTTTTTAATATTTTATTTTTTTGCTTTCGCTACACAACAACAAGGGAAAGAGAAGGCCAGCAATAAAATACAGTAAAGTGATTCTCACGCGGGTATAAGACGCGTGTAGTAAAACAGTGCCATGTAGGCTTTCACAGAGTTTTGTCCAAAGTTGGGTCACTCCTGAAACTTCAGTAACTAAAATCTGTTTACTTCTTTTTGATTGGACCGTGCTTTTTACTTTCGTTTTGAAAAGCGTAGAGATAAAGCTCTCTGTGCTGATACATAATTTAACAGGGATCTTTGCACACTCATCCTTCGTTTTTAAACTATTTGACAATTAACCATCTATTGTTTTTGAGATTTAACGTTTTTGCTGTTGTTGTTGGATTTTAGTATATTATTTACTTTATGTTTTTGACAAGTAATTTAGATATATTTATTTATCTTATATTTAATATTTTTTGTCTTTAAAATTGAAGGGAAAAAACATCACAAAAGATTATAAGCTGAAAAACCCATATATATATATATATATATATATATAGAATATAAAACAATAGAAAACAAAAGTTAAATAAAAAACGACAAGGTATACAGACCCAACAACAAAAGAGATAGGCACGTAGGCCTAAACAAAAAGTGAAAAATAAACATTTAATAAAAAAGAAAAGACTCTCGACCTATGCGATCATTGCTAACCAAAGAAAAGCAAAATATATTTTAAATAAAAAATCTCCCTATATTAATAAAAAAATTCCGACGGAAGAGATGATGACTAAAAATTAGGAACAAATAGAGGATTTTTCTTCGATAGAAATTTGAAATGGTGAGATTTGTTTCTATTTCAGTAACTATGGGTATTAATGATAATAATCATGATTCTAATAAGGAAATTGGATAAAATCAATGTTGTGATTTTCAAATTTAAATTCCTAAAATCTTGGAAAATATTAATTCTAATAAGGAGAAAAATCATGAAATAAAGAGATTCATCCCGAGATTCTCTCTTCAATTATAGAGGATATTTTATGAAACCAAGCTGAGTTCATGTGAACTAATGATGTGAAAAATCTAAAGAATGTTCCATTGTATAGCTAGATAAACCCCATTCTATAATAGAAAATTAATTACCTATTTATCAAGATACAGTAGGATTCATATTGTAACCAAATCAAAAGGTAAAATAAACCAGACTTTTAAGTTTCTGTCTACCATCAATTCCAAGGCTCTACCGAGTATGGTAAGAAGAGACTTTCCAAGCATGTCCAATGATTTTGTTCTCGTGTGTGCATGTGTGTTTTTTTTTCTCCTATTAGTTTTAGATGCAACCATGTAATAAGTTAATAACTAGAGCATTTAGTTAAATTATACCTCTTATAAGAGATTTGAAATTAATTCGGTTGACATTGAAAGAAGAAATTTTTTGAGAAACAATTGTTAGATTATTCCAAAAAAAAAAAAAAAAAACATATGAACGTCATGATGAATGAAGCAAAAAACATGTAGTATATTAGAATAGGGTGTTTTCTTGAAAAGGTGGCCAAAGTATGTACAAAACGAAAATATACACAATTGAAAGAGGTATCTACGAATAATGAAAAGGTAAAGGGGCTGAATGGAATTGTAAAAAAAGAAAAAGAAGAAGAAGATAAAAAAAAAAAACCCAAATAATGGAGGAGGAGAGTGGAGAGGCATTGGATAGTGCAGGAGGAGCAGCAACAACAGCAACAACACCAGAAGAAAGAGAAAGAGAAATAGAGAGAGAAACAGCCTTTGGTCTTGTAGAATCCCAATGCTCACTACTCAATACACACGCACCTCTTCTTCACTCTTCTTCTTCGAACCCTTATGATCTGAAGTCTCTGAAGTCTGAATCAACACCAACCTCGTCAAATTTTTTTTTTTTTTAAAATTATTATTATCACACCCTATAAGGCTATAACAATAACACAAAACACACTTATCTTATGCGGCACGATCTTTCACTTCAACAAATGTCTGAAGACGACGACCGATCCCCACCTGTGGATCTCCGCTGCACATCTTCCTCTTCCAACAACAAAACCCGTAATTGCTCGGGTTCTATTTCCGCCTCTGGATCCTCCACCTCATCATCCTCATCATCTTCCTCCTCCTCCTCTGTATCCATACCCGTATCCATACCCGTTATCGAGTACCAGTCCCCGTATCCGGACCAGGTACTCGAGAACGTCCTCGAGAACGTGCTCTGCTTCCTCACTTCCCGTCACGACCGGAACGCCGCCTCATTGGTCTGCAAGTCATGGTGCCGTGCGGAGGCTCTCACCCGATCCGAGCTCTTCATCGGCAACTGCTACGCGGTGTCTCCTACCCGGGCGATGGGTCGGTTCAGTCGGGTCAGGTCCGTGGTTTTGAAAGGGAAGCCGAGGTTTGCGGACTTCAATCTGATGCCTCCGACCTGGGGGGCCCACTTCGGGCCGTGGGTTTCGAGTATGACGAAGTTTTATCCGTGGTTGGAGAAGGTTTGTCTGAAGCGCATGTCTGTGACGGACGATGATCTGGCTCTGCTTGCCGAGTCCTTTTTGGGTTTTAAGGAGCTCATGCTCGTTTGCTGTGATGGCTTTGGTACTAGTGGCCTCGCATTTATCGCTACCAATTGCAGGTTTTTTCTTTTCTTCATTTTCCCCTCTGCTTGGATCTGTTTATTTATGTTCACAGTTTGTGTCAATGTTGATTACAAGTTTCGAAATTTATTGGGTTTTTGTTTGATCTGATTTGTGTTTATGGAAGAAATATCTAGATCTGTTGTTGCATCAGTATGGATTATGTTTGTTCATTTGTTGCTGTTTTTGTTATCTTTACTCCGATACTTTGTGATACCAATGCATGTGAATCTAAATGTTGCTTTATGTGTTCAAATGGTGTCTTAATATGCAGTGCATGCTTATTTAGAAGGTATTTGTATTTCTTTTTTCAGACAACTGAGAGTGCTTGATCTGATTGAATCGGAGGTCTCGGACGATGAAGAAGATTGGATATCTTGTTTTCCAGAGGGTGAATCTCGTCTTGAATCATTGATTTTTGACTGCATAGAATGCGCTATTAATTTTGAGGCATTAGAGAAGCTGGTGGCTAGGTCCCCTTCACTGAAGAAACTTAGATTGAACCGTTATGTTTCGATTGGGCAGTTATACCGCTTGATGATTAGAGCACCACAGCTTACACATCTTGGGACAGGTTCATTCAGCCCATCAGAGGTTGTGGCTCAGGGTGAATCGGAACCGGATTATGTATCTGCTTTTGCTGCTTGCAAATCCTTAGTTTGTCTCTCTGGGTTCAGGGAAATCACTCCAGATTACTTGCCTGCAATTTATCCGGTTTGTGCCAATCTGACCTCTCTGAATTTCAGCTATGCCAATATTACTGCAGAACACCTCAAACCAATCATAAGCAACTGCCACAAACTTCAAATCTTCTGGGTATGTTTCTTATGCGTTTTGGCTATCGACATTTCTGTAAAATTTAGATTTTTAAGCTTACCTTGGCTATTTGTTATGCAGGTCCTTGACTCCATATGTGATGAAGGACTTCAAGCTGTGGCTGCAACGTGCAAGGAACTCCGTGAGCTTCGGGTTTTCCCTGTTGAAGCTCGGGAGGATATTGAGGGCCCTGTTTCTGAAGTGGGTCTCCAAGCAATTTCTGTGGGTTGTAGAAAACTACAGTCTATCTTATACTTCTGCCAACGGATGACAAATGCAGCTGTGATAGCAATGTCTGAGAACTGTCCAGATCTTGAAGTGTTTCGGCTATGTATAATGGGACGTCATAGGCCTGATCATCTGACAGGAGAACCTATGGATGAAGGATTTGGAGCCATTGTCAGGAACTGCAAGAAGCTCACTCGGCTGGCCATTTCTGGTTTATTAACCGATAGAGCTTTCAGTTACATCGGAATGTATGGGAAATTGGTAAGGACCCTGTCTGTGGCTTTTGCTGGAGATAGCGATGAGGGGTTGAAGTATTTGCTTCAGGGCTGCCCTAGGTTACAGAAACTTGAGATCAGAGATAGTCCATTTGGGGATGCTGCCCTACATTCTGGTTTGCACCACTATTATAACATGAGATTCCTATGGATGTCTTCTTGCAGATTAACTCGCCAAGGTTGCAATCAGATTGCTCGAGCAATGCCAAATATGGTTGTGGAATTGATTGATTCGCTGGAAAATCATGAGGAGATCGAGGAGGTTGAGACATTGTACATGTATCGGTCTCTTGAAGGACCAAGAGATGATGCACCGAAATTTGTTGCCATCTTAAAAGCTGATGGATGATGCACCGGTAATCAGATCTGATTTTGTGTTTCAGCTGTTCTTGCATTGACTATTGATCAAGTTACAAGTTATATATTTGTGGGAAAATTGATTACAGTGGGTCTCTTTTATATAACCCGCAAGTGAAGTCTCTTCATGCTAGTCAAACAAAGTTGAGTAAAGAACTCATGTTCTTGGTCTGGGCTGATTCAATGGCAATAAAAGCAGAAGCAATATAACAAACCGGATTTCTTCTTTGCTTGGGTTCTTCACTTCTTTGGATGACCTTTGAAGTACTGTGGAGCTAACGCGAAAGATGGATGGATATCTTTGTTGAGGTATTGGACTGTACCATTGGATATTTGTTGTATCAGTACGCTTATAAATTTCATGTTACTTTTTGTTTTTTATTCATTTGATCATAAACGAAGGCTGCTAGAAAGGGGAGGTGGGGGGTGTTGACCAACATCAAGAATTGATTGTATATCTATTTTCTTCACCTGGAACAAATTGCTTATCTCCAATGATGAAGAAGAAACTGCGAGATGGATGTTGAAGAATTGTGGAGGGTATATATAAAGGTGTAAGTGATGTGAAGGATTTCTTTCACGCCAGCGGTAGAGAGAATCAGAATCAGAAGCCGAAATGCAAGTATTTACTCTCAAAAGACTTTTAGTCTTTTTATTTTGATTCAAATTGTAGTAGTTAGATTAAGATAAGAAGTAGCTGGTGGAGAAAACTTGATACATCTCTCGCACACACACACTCTCTCTCTCTCTTTCTCTCCTTCAATGTTTGTTTTTTTTCTTTTTCTTATGTGTTGGTGTAGCACCTGACTGTTGAATTTATTATTGTTGTTGTTAGCAAAGTGAGATGGTTAATAAATGTGAAATATGCTGCATATGCATCATGGACCATATAATACTTTAGTGGGACTCTGACTTTGCCTGCCTTGTTTTTGATTCTTTTCTTTAATCTATTGACAGTGAGGTGAGTCCCATTAATTATTTGTTGTACAAGTAGAGAAGTAGAGGGTGTGTGTGTGTGTGTTCTTGGCTGGCTTCGTAGAAGTAGAAGAACAACACCAAGGTCATTTGTTGTAGTTGGTGCTCTCTATCAAAGATTACAACACTCTGGTCTGGTTTATATGATCTGACTTGTGAGAACACACAAAATAATCATGGGTTGAAGTGGGACCAAATGATTTGATGATTTGTCACACCCCCTGCGTTTGCGTTATAAAGCAGCCAACTCCACTCTCTCTATCTTATAATTAAGATAGAAATCTATCTGCCTTGTTTGTTGGTATTCTCTGTGGCAGGATTGTAAAAGCAGAGAGTGGGATCTGACTGTGCAATTGAGCAAGTGATAGGAAGCAAAGCTCAAAACTTTCTTTCTTGTCTATCCATTTCTAGTGGCCCAAAAACCCATATCTTCTTCTCTCTTCAAAACCCACCTCCCCAAAACCCATGTGCAAATCTCACCCTTTTTATCTTTTTTCTCATGAATCATGAGTGTAATTTGCATTTGCCTTTGAAACTCTTTTAGCTACAAAGACCAGATATAGAGAGATAAAAAGGAGCGTCTCTTTCTGTCTCTGGTCTTTGCTTCATTCCAAACAAAATGATAAAAAAAAAAAAAAAAACAACATTTGAGTTTTCAGTACTTGGAATCAATCAGCTTATCCATTTTGCTATTGTGGGTGACTCTTGTCATGGAATTTTAGCCTCTGCTTTTTTACATTGTATATATCTTTACATTTTTCTTTTTCGGCAACCGTCCTTGTCCTCAGAGATTTTTTTATTTTTTTTTTAATTTTTAAAGAAGAAAGAAAGTGAAAGAAACAAACTGATAATGACCTAACACAAGAGCCAGGATTGAGAAATCTTAGCCTTTGAATACTTGAAAAAAAAATAACCCCTTTTGATAGACCTATCTTACCTACTTAGCTATTGGACATATATATATAGAGAGAGAGAGAGAGAGAGTTCCATATAATTGGATGGTCCTGATTGATTTTGAGAAAATCAACCCAGAGTCCAAAGACCCAGTTTGGGTTATTAGCACATGCATCAGTATTATACTGTTCCTAAAACAATAATAATAAGTAGACAACAAAATAAAAAATATTGTTGCCATAACAAAAGTTAAGTTGCTTTATGGTGATTGGTGGATGCCCATCTCCAAAAGAAAATTAGGTCCCACCGTCAGATCAATGAATACGTGGGCCACGTGTACGGTACGGGAGGTGGGATACATTAATGCCTTGGATTCATATAAAAATATTATCAAACTCATCAAAATAATCATTTAATTATAATATTACCTTTTCTTAATTGTTATTAAAATAGTGGATGGCCAGAGAGAGCAGCAGCAGCAGAAGCTTATAACATACAAGTAACAAACGACGAAACCAACAAATTGGCAAGTCCAGTGGGTGGTGGTGGAAAAAAAAAAAAAAAAAAAAAAAAAGTCGGTGAAGCCAAGAAAAATAATTATTAAAAAAAGAAAGGGTTGTTTTAGGAATTTGAATTAACTTTTGTCTGTTAAGCACATTCATAGGTGAACTAAGCACGAGGTCAACCACTAAAGTATATGCTGCTGCTTATCCTCTCTGATCTGATCTCTAGTGTCTAACCACTTGATTAATTTTTTTATTTTTTATTTTTTTGGGTTATTGTATTATTATAATTTGCACCCTTTTCCCTGCACTATTTCCAGGATTGATCTTGCTTTTTCACAAGTGACCCTCTATGTCCATGTTTTTATTTGTAATTTTTTAAAAGTTAACATGAAGACAAAGTGAAGCTTCACTATATGTAGTAAGAAATCCACTACCAATATTAATATCTCTTATTAATTATATATTCACAATTTTATATCTGATCATGGGGTTGATCTCTCTAACTTCTATTATAAAAATGGTTAAACGCTACTTTTTTTTGTTTTTTTGAATTTTAAGCACAAGTTTTTTATGAATTGTTGGAAAGTAGTTAGAATTTATTAGTAATGTTTCCTTTTTAAAATTATTTGATCCTTTTGTATACATAAAGTTTTTTATTTCAATCTTTTGAATTAATGCATGCGAAATTACTAATCTATCCGTTTCTCCATTAACTCTATTCATGATAGCAGATGACTTTTTTTTATCCTAAGCTGTAAAAGCTAACCTTCCTATAATTTTACCAACTTTCAGGGGTGTGGGTGTTATTAACCCAATTGTGGAAGATACATTGTTTAGTATTTCAAAAATCAAAAGTGATAAATAGATAAGAGTAATGCTAGACATCTCAAATGATGTGGCAACATCTTATAAATCATGAGATTATATAGTAGTTAATGTGATATTGACATCGCATATGCCACATTATTGGGGAAAGAATTTAAAAAAAAATTAAGATATCTAGCATTACTCAATAGATAATATCTGTATGGACAATATGGTCAATATGGTCAAACATGGCAGTGCTAAGAGGTTTTAATTCAGATTGGTTCACAACTGAAGAAAAAGATATGCAATTCAATTATTTTAGGGAATTGTGGGTGTAACAATCACCAAGGGACAAAAAGAAATCAACCTAATTTTGGACATCACATATTCACATCCTTGGATAACATGGAAAAATTTCATATTACCTATCTTGTCACTCATTTTTCAAAATTGTTATATAAAAGCATGTGATATTAGAATATCATTGGTCAGGTATTTAACAAATGAGAGCTTATATTATTATCATTATTTGTAATATTCCTCCCGATAATAATTTAATTTAACAAAGATTAAGTTAAAACTTCAAATTATAACCCAATCTAATCCAATCTAATCGAATTTAGTCTCGTCCATTAAAAGTGCGTAAGGTTTATTGAATTTTAACAGACTAGAATACAGCCCCAATCACGGGCAACTGAACTCTTGTCGAAAGGAGGTTAAATCCAATCTACTAATCCATACATTGGTAGGGTCCCTCCCCTACAAACTCTTGAGCAAAGCAACCAATCAAATCAAGATTATAAGTAATCATTGGACATTCTTGCTGGTTTAAGAGCACATTAAAAAGGTCCTTCCCAATACAAAAAAAAAAAAAAAAAGGTGAACAGTTGAAGAATGCTGCTTCAAAGCCCAAGTAGGATTCTACGTGTTGCTTTCATTTCATGCCAGAGATGCCAAGGTGGGGGTCCTCACTCTTTTCTTCATTGCCAATTTGTCATCTGTTGGTTGAGAGGTACACCATTATATACCCTTGAAGATAGATATCCAAACCCCACTTTAAATGTACATTATCAACCTAAAGCTGAGGATAACATTATAGTACTAATCTTCAATCATGATAATTAAAAGGAAATTGGACACATTTTCCACCATCTGATCCCAATCATCCTTGCAACAGATCATCAATATATATATATATATATATATATATATATATAAAATCAGTTTCTAACTAATTGGAAGCATATTCATTTTTTCCATTATGGGTCATTTGAAGCAATTTGGGTACAGTCAATATGATAGTTGTTTTATCAGTGTATACCACCTGATAATTGATAAATTCACCAACAAATCTGGACCCATTATTTGATGAGATAGAAGGTTCGAACCTACATTTTTTTTTATAATTTTTTTTTATAATTTTCCTTTCAGTGGGGCAAAATAGATGCATAGAACAAACACATTCTCAAGGAATTACCTTTTCATAAGAGAACATTCTTCAATTTCAAATTGTTTGGGCTGTGGCCACTTGGTTCACCAATTGACATCCATAATAAGTGGTTTTTTTTTTATTTATTGGCCATTCAGCAGAGATGTTCTATGAGTGTCAACGGTCTTCAAAGGATTCCATCCATATTCACTATTTCATTGATTTTTTATAGATGAAAAAACTTTTGCCCACTTGAGGTATATGAAGAAAGGGAGATAGGAATCTTCTAATCATTTTTCCTTTAGAATTACGAACTCCAAAAATTCCCCCACCTCATGTTGTTTGATCTTTTAGATGATGTGTAACAAGAAACAGTGTCTTTTGAATTTCACCATAAACTCCTGAGATGTTTGATATTCCACTCATTGAGAAAGGAAAGTGGTGTGGTCACTTTGCACCAAAATTTGCCTTTCAAAAAAGCAGTGTCAGAATTTAGCTTAAGCTGCTGGTCAAAGCAACTTTGAAAAGGAAACTCCTGATTTTCTTTCATGGTGGACCCTAGTTTGGTCAGAATAGACATTACTCTTCCAAAACCAAACTAAAATATTCATATCAACAAAACTTTGTGACAAACATGGTCTCATGGTCTCTACCCTCATTTGACTTCTAAATTCTTCTTTCATATTGTAAAATTCCTAAAAAAAAACCAATCATAAAACTTGTCACTAACCAGATCTCCACCAGTAAAAGGGTTTGGGAGATTTAACTAAAATCTACTTTTTAACTAAATGCATCTAATTCTTTCCCTTATCCTCCAAAATAAAATACATGTGGAATTCAATCTACCAAGATTGCATAATGACATGAACTGGATTGGGTGATGTCAAAAATTCATAATTATGATAGCAGCATTCACTTGTAGTTTATCAACGTAAATTCAGTCCCAATCATGAAATTAGAAGGCAACAAGGAAAGTTGAGATCCACTAATAATAAAGTGACACTTACCATCATCGTGGAGACTATTCCGAAAGACTACATAAACGATGGATAACCAACCAATTTAACTTTTAGGCAAAACCTTTATAAACAGGAGTCCGGAAAATACGTGTATCTTATGCAATGCTAGATTTTTGCTATATCTTAGGCAGAATTCAATAACATAACGACAATCAGAGAGGAACATTACTTCACTTGCAACAATTATATGTTAGATTCATATGAAAAGAAGGCTAGTCCTAATCAATTAACTCACAAAATAATAATTGCAACTATCATCATTGATTTTTATTTTTATTTTTGTATGACTTACTGATGATTCAATATCATGGTTTGTTTTTACTAATCCACAAGTACCTCCCAGTTAAATACTTCCATCCATTGGCTCAAACACTTTTTATCGATGAATATGGTTTTACTGTCCTGTTTGAGTGTTTATGCCATTACATTTTTTTTCACAGAGTTACAATTTATTCCTCATAGGTTTCCAACATACAGAGATATTCCTTACCGATGGTTTACCACAGCTCCAATACACCAAGGAACCTCTTGGAATGCCACCAACACATGTCACTGCACCGCCCTATAAATCACTTATCATTCCATTACATGCTTATTTACTCAATGAAATCAAATAAATACAACAAAACAAATCGTGAAGTACCGTGAATGATGAAATTCAAAATGAAGAAGCTGAAAATACTAGTCAGGGTGCCAAACGGTCGATTTTCCATACCAGTTTTCCATCGATTTCTTGAGGAGAATACTGCAACCTGTCAAGAACACATACATTACCAATGTACTCAGTAGTCTTTTTTAATAGCCTCGATTATCCAAAGTTCTCTTATGGGTTGAAGCCATTAACAATCTATTTCATTTCCAAGATTGAGAAATTCATTTCTGAAGTTTGAAGAAAATATTTCCATTTCAGTTTCAGTGAACCTCTCGAATACTCATTTTTTTTTTTTTAGAAAAAAAAGCAAAACAGTACTTATAAAAATTGTTTTGAACTTTAATTGGAAAAAGTTTTCCAATGCCTACATAACAACATAGGTTCACCAAGTGTTCATTCGATACTGCAGTGATACCAGTGAATCTATGTGAATTTAGAACCAACTCCATATTATTCATAATTCCATTATAAATTCAAATTCAAGTGCCTTTTTCTTTCTCCACTCTGGGTCTACAAGACTTCCAGCAACATGCATGGTTGCAAATAGACCCAACATTATTAGGTTATGAACTTTTTTGGTCACTACAACACAAACACAATCATGTAAATTCACTTTTAAATTGATTGTTACTAAAAGGAGGGTGATAGGAAAATAAAAAATCAATCAAATTCACAGACTGGTGTTCTGCTCACAATTTGAGCACTTCTATTTAAGTCTGCACTGGAATGGACAATGGCCCAAAGCCGCCCCATTTCATTCTTTATGAACCAATAATAGATAGTATATCACGATAAATGGAGCAAAACCAACCTGTCATGCAAACGAGACTGCTGTCCTTGCCAAAACTCGAATAGCTTCGGTTTAAGCCTGTATCCTCCCCAGTGTGCTGGCTTTGGAATCAAGCTTCTGTCAACAGGGCAAATTCAGTAAAAAGAAAGGAATTTGTATATCAAATTTCTGCCCTGGAATTATTATTATTTTTGTTCTTTTTTCCATTGTCTAATCACGGATGGGGGGACTGGGATGGACTTTATATTATCATCATCTGGGATACAGTAAACTAATTTAATCTTAAGTTTTGAATAAAATAATCTCTGGAAATAATATTGAACTTGAGCAAATAATTTTACTTGTGGTTTAGAGTTATACTTCATTCCGAAGGTGATTATAGAAAACAGGACTAGAACCATCCACATGGAAATAAAAAAAACAATTCAAACTATTAAGACAAAGATTAATGTCCAGATACAAGTGAAACAATAAAACAATACAAGAAACTTTAACACCTTACCCATCAGAGAATTTTTCCTCTAATTCTTTGTATTGCTGGTATAGAACATGCCTTCCAGGAACCACAGAACTCTGAATGAAGCAAAAAGTGGTACCTTAAGTTTACAGAAACATAATAGTTCATATGTTGTATAAATTTTAGCAGGATAGATACCCAAACAAACCTGTTTACTAACTATTGCTCCAATCTGACTTCCTCGGGGACGGCTGTGGAAGTACTGTTCAGATTCCTCATCAGAAACTTTTTGCACAGATCCTTCGATTCTTACCTGCACATCCCAGTTAACATTACAAGCGATCTTAAGATGTAAAGATTGTCCAAAAGAAATGCTTTCAGTTCTTGATAGCAAATTAAGTGGCTAACCAAATTTCAGTTCTTGATAGCAAGAGACCTTTAATTTAAGGTATTGTTGTAGATTGGCCACACCACATACACACTCATCTACAAAAGTATAAAGACTTGCCAAAAGTTATTGACTGTTAATACCTGGTTTATATTCAACACCCAACAGCACCACATTTACAATCATAAGTATTATAAGGTCATTCCACAAGCTCCGTTTGTTATGGGAAAAAAAGTTACTCCACAAACTATACCTTTTCTATTTGTTCTCCCCCTTTTTTTTTCCTAACCTCTTGTTCTTTTACTTTTACTCAGCGGAAAATTGGTATACCTAAAACCAAAGATGACCCATAACCTAGAATATCACCCACCCTTACCGGTTACTCAAAGGAGAAACCTTGATCCATTGAATTCCCAACCATGGGAAGCAGATAGTAAGCACTAAGAAATAAGTTGTAATTAGTAGTCACCTTCTTTCTCAAAATTAAGCTACACCCAAAAATAATTAAAAGACGAAAAAAGTAGGAAAAACTCGTGAACAATGAGGGAAGGAAGAAAAAATTACTAGAGCATCAAGTTTTATACTTCTATTATAAATTCAGTAAGAAATTGGGGAGAGTGGAGGGAGAGACTTACTAAACTGGATAGAATATTAGAATCTCATAATATCTTGAGTGGTGCTATTGACACCCCCACTACTGAACTATTTATGCCCCACTTTTTAAATTTTGATTTAATTATATAAAATTAAATGGTTTCATTAGTTTTTTTGATTTATTTCCAGGATTACCCTTTTACATATTTTTCAAACTTAATACATTCCATATCTTTTTCAAAAAAAATAAAAATACACTTCATCTCTAATCTTTATATACAGTTTTCTCACATCCATTCACATAACTTCTTTTTTCTTCTTATTTTATGGTGAAACCATCCTTATTAGATGCTATTTTTTATTTTATTTTTTTCCGGTAGTTGATTGGATTGTTGGTGGTAGATTGTGAGTGTGATATTTATTTATTTTTAGCGATTGAGTTAGGGTTTTGGTGTGTTTTCGTTTCATCGGATATTAGGTTTTCTTTGTACTTTGGAAGATCCGGAATAAATTCTACAAAAGAATTGATACAAATCATAGAATGGCCGGAAGATTTGAAAGAAAATAAACCGAGAGAAAAAGAAAAATAACAAACATGGATCTAGAATTTGAAAAGCAAAACAAAACAAACATGTGAAACAATAAAATCAATAAATACTAAACATGGGAAACATGAGATCACGATTTGAAATAATCTATGTCATTAGGGTTTTGAAATAAGGAAAGTAGGGTTTTATTAGTTTTACTTTGTACATGATTTTTTTTAATAAAAATTTTATGTCTTTTTAAGTAATTTGATAAAGGAAAAAAAAAAAAAAAAAAAGAATACTTAATAATTTAAAAAGTGGGGTATAAATAGTTCAGCAGTGAGTGTGCCAATAACACCACTCTAATATCTTTTGTGAAAATATTCGTAGACAATGAGAAACTAAGGTTATCATAAGACTTGTATATGGTGCAAACAATGCAATAATGCAATATGTACACTATTATGGATTATCACAGACACAAAGCATTCATCTAAAATAGTTCACTACAGTCTACACACACACACACACACACACACATATATATATATATTGTTTTTATTGAAAAACATGGTTTGCTATGGAAATTATAAATGTCCCTATACACCTATACTGCAGATTTCATACATAGGGAACTTTGATGCGCTATGGTGGCATTTCAGTGTGCTTATGCATGTATCATCATCTATCAAGGCATGAACTCCAGAGATAGCAAGTCTGCAAGAGCCCCAATGCACTTTATTTAAACACTTGTAGTGCACCATCAAGTGGGTATCAAGTTCAAATCATTTCAACTTGCATAGGGTTTGTGAAAATAAACCGCTTACAAAACCTTTTAAGGTCTGTAATGACAATGGCTAGTCTTAGAAATATTTTACCTGCCGGTTTAGGCCTTCCCAGTAGAAAAGAAGAGATGCACAAGGATTTTCAGATAATTCACGTGCCTTCCGACTTTCATAATTGGTGTACCTGCATGCAGTAAAAATTGCAGTAAGAGAGATCATTTGAAAAAGAAACATTGTTGATTACAGCAAGCATTACAATAATTAACATCACTAACCACACAAAACCATCTTTATCAACTCCTTTCAGCAATACCATTCGTGATGAGCTGTAGCAAAGAAAAACAGAGAATTAGGAAGCGTCAACAACAACCCTGTAGTATATGGATATTCCAAATGATAAAATGAGGCACTATAAGTTAAGATGTGATAATTAATATAGTCGAATGCAGCACATCAACAAAACCCCACATCAATCTAACAGGATAATGATAAAAGATGGACCAGATTGCCTATGTCCACAAAGCAGCAATAGGTGAGATTTCTTCTTGATGAAAGCAGGTTTGGTTCACAATTTAATCTTTCCAAATTATTATCCAAAAAGGGACTTTACATGAAAAAGAAGATAGGAGGGTTTCATTTCCAGCAAAAAGAAACCTAATGAGAAAAAGGTAGAAGTAATGTGATGGCATCACCTGCAAGCCCACACTACTCAAAAACATAGATAATACATTAAATCTTAATATCTTATATACTATGTACAATGTGAGAAAAATATAACATAGATGTTGAAATTTCATGTCCATAATTCACTATGTATCTGGACTTTGAACAAATTCCAAAACTCATCAAATCTTTTGTTGAGAATGCCTCAGATTCTTCAAAAAGAATCCATAAAGGAATCACGTTTAACATGGTAAATTACCCATTTAGAGGAATCTATTGAAATTAACTAATGCTGATAAGACCATCAAAGGAAGAGAAAGTTACAGTTTTCCATCCTTGCCAGCAGTTGATAAGGCCATAGCATTAGGTTCCCTCAAGTCAGCAGCCATTGCATCATCAAACCATTTCCGAAACTGCAAGATTCATTGGAAAGTGTTTGGCAATTTATTGAGATCATCTTGGCTAAAAACAACTAGTTCCCAATTATCAAAGCAGCAACATGGAGATCATGTACAAGAAGGCTGTATATATTGATATAATATGAATGACCATCTTCACTCTTTTACTTAAACTCATACCTGATCAACGGGATCAGATTCCACCTGCTCCTCGAGGAACTCTGGAGAGATATAATTTTCCCTCAGAGTTGATATATCAACTTGTGGAGGCTTCCCAATTCGCACACACATAGAAGTGCCAGGATATGGTGGGAGATGAAGCTTATATTTATCTGCAATAACTGGTGGGACAAATCTACCACCTAGAAAGTGGTGTGATCCACAAAATTTCTTTGCACACAACTTTGGAGCAGTTAAAGAAACCTAAAATGTGCCATTAATAAGATTGCGAGTTCAATTGCCAAAAAAAGAAAAAATCATTTACTAGGTACGCCCTACGATTAAATGTTGGGTGGAAAAAGCACCACCAAGACTCCATTAGAAACATACCAGCATGTCAGGTTTAATGCCTTCACCACCAATATCTCCTTCCTCAACATGCCAGCCAGATGGAATATCTATGGAGACAATAACTGGGCCCTTTTGGTGTGTTTGGTCATTACTATGTAAACAAACCAATCTCTGAATTAGATCATCAAAAGGTGGCCTTGGGGCGCCTGAATGATTTTAACAAGTTAAAGTTAGATGTTATTGAGGATAGGACAGGGTACTTCTAGATAAGATACATGACCCCAATCAATTTGGCCCATAAAATATTTTTTGCAATTCATATATTGGTTGGACACATTGATAGTAAACAGCTCAAAGTATACAAGTACCCTTGTTCAGTTGAGTTGAGTTTTCCCACAGTATTATGAGATAGTTTCGTATACTTTCCTCACTAGTGGGTGTGTGGGTGTGTCACAGAGAGAGAGAGACGCAGAGAGAGATCTGTTACTACCAGTTAAACTTAATCTCAAAATCCACCATCTACATGTTTTCTTATTAACATAAACATCCCTACAAGTTTCTGCCCTCTTTCCCCACTCCAGCGTGTTTCTCTCTCTCACTTTGACAGTTTTAGTTTCCTATTTATCCATGTCCAATATATATTTTTATTTTATGTACATGTGTAGAAAGTGCATTTTTGCTGGTATTAAACTAAAAAACTTAAAAATGCCAAAGTTCAACAACTCAATAACAATCATTGGTGCTTGATACTAGCTACTTTTGAAACTTTAACACTATTTTCCCACATTTGTTGCCAGCTATAAAAAGACTTTTCAAAAGCCTTTGTGGACAAAATCAGGATTTTTCTACACTTTTCCAAGGATAAAATAAGCTAGGCAACGATAAGGATTTTGCACTGGACATATGGAACAAGCAAAAACATTAACACATCTTCGAATGGTAATGGAAGAGATATAAGATCAGATATCGACACGAAAACGTGATTTTAATGGTGAAGAATAGTATAACAATATTTGCATCCATCAATCACTGTGGAATTATACAAATACAGTAACCTCATTTTATTAAGATATGTATAACGATGAGAACAATAAAAATTGCAAAAGACCTATTGTGTCTTAAATTTAAAGAAGTGTGACAGAGATACACTATTTGCTCTTATAATATTATAGGCAGGAAAAAAGAAATTACCGTGAAAAGAAAACCCAAACATTGCATCAACAAGTATATCAAAGTCCTTTGATAAGTCCAAAGGCAGATCTTCCGTGGACAAGAAAGGGACTGACAGCGATTCAAGCTACAAATTCACTACATGAGATAAAATTCCATACAAACTAGTACTAGCTAGCAATTCAAAACATATATCTCTACTCACATATTATACCTGTGTGACCAGACCAGAATAAAGTGGCTTCTGAGTACGCTTTGGATAACAAACAAACGGTTTATATCCAAAATGATGCAAATGACGAGCAGCTACCAAACCATCACCCCCATTGTTCCCCGGACCGCAAATTGCAAGAACACGACTATACTCAGTTGGTTTGTAAACCTACAAATTTTTCCAAATAAAGATAACATCATATACTTAAAAATCAGCTCAAAGAAAACCTACATCAAGCATACAGATTTCGTTGATAACTAATAAGAGTCGATACACAATAATTCTGATTATTTAGACAGAATTTAACTGCAAAAAGTGGCAAAAATGAAACAGAAGACAAAAGCATATAATTAATTACCTCTGCTATAGATGTTGCCACGCTCAAACCAGCCAATTCCTACAATGATCATGCATGTAATTCAATTCACTAAGCAAGCAACAATGAATGATAATTTCATTAATTTGTGAAGAACCAAAAAAAGTCGAATTGAACAACAAGACTTACCATGAGCTGATCGACGCTAAAACCAAGAGGACCCATGAGAGTCTCGTCAATCTCAGCAGCTTCTCGCTGCTTGAGAAAAGACACATAATCCGGATTTTGCAGGCTCAGCAGCGACGACATTGCACCGGATTTTGAGCAAAACGCACGAACCGCAGGACTTGAAACTGGACGGAGAAAAACCTATATAGATGAAGAGTCGGTTAGTTATGGTCATGAGTGTTGATAAATAAGAGGGAGAGAGAGAGAGAATGGAGCGTTACTGAGGAAGAGTAATGAGGAGTGAAAATGAGTTTAGTTGTTGATGGAGAATTGTGATAATAAGGAAGAAGGAAGCATGTCATTCTTCTGGTTTTATGTACCAGTTGTGACCACATTCTCAGTTCTCAAATCCCCTAATTTTCCCACTTTCAATTTCAGACGACAAGTTTTTTTCTTTATTTCCACACGTGTGATATCGTTGTCCATAAATAGTTAAATACTATGATTTAATTTTATCTTAGTTATATTAAACCATTGCAATGATAACTCATTCATACTTATTAAAATGAATTTATTTATTTTAAGTGAATTCAAACTACAAGATAAACACGGATGCAGTCATTGCCTCTAGGGGCATAGCTCAGTTTGTAGATAAATGTGTTTTGGGCTTGGGCAAATAGCTCTTAAGTCAGCGGCTCGAATCTTACTAATGATAAAAAAAACTTCAAAAAAATACATGATTTAGATAGATATATAGATAAATACTGTCAAAAAAAAAAAAAAAAAAAACGGATGCCACTCTTAAGACTATCTCCAATGCATGTGTCAATGTCAATATCAAATTTGGCACAAAAAAGAGTAAAATATCATATTTTGCACATCAATTTAGCATTGTGCTCTAATACATATTTTTATTATTTTATTAATTAAAATTATAAAAGTCAACACTTACCATAGAATAGTTGCAGATAAAATAGATTTTTATTGAAATATCATTAATGTAATTTAAATTTAAATTATTTTAAATATTTAATATATATATATATATATATAATGGAATTTTTGTAATTAAAAATGAGCATTTATTGCTGTGTCAAATTTGGCATATGCTATATTGTGCGCCAAATTTGACACAAAGTATAGCATATGTCAAATTTAGCACAACATTTGATACTGCATTGAAGTATGATTTTTATATTCTGTACTAAATTATAGCATTGACACAATAATTTAACACAGTATTGGAGATGCTCTAATATTAAGAAAATTTTGGTTGGCTTGGGATGCGGTTGCCGAAGAACAATAATGTATTTCATGAAGAATTTTGATACTTCGAATATAATTAAAGTTCATTGTAAGCTTGATCTTTTTATCTTTTATAACTAAAGGGTTTAATATGTGTTTATTGGGAGTATTTAGTATCAATTATTTTAAATAAAAAAAATAACGGTTAATTTGTCATTTTGTGTCAATGTATTTTCGTAATTAAAATTTGAGGAAATGAGCCAAATTAGCACCATTTGTATCTTACAATCCACAAATTATCTATTCACACTCCAATTTAATTTTTTTTATTAATGACAATTTTAACCTAAATTAAAATTACTAAACAAGACAAAAAAAATTAAAGACACTCCAAACTAATTAAATTATATTTTTTTTAAAAATCTCTCTCCTAAATCTATTATTACCATATTTCACACCCTCTCCTAATTAATCTCTCTCCATTTTTCAAAAATAAATAAATAAATCATATTTCCTTATTTTCTCAATCAATCTTTGATTAATAATTAAAAAAAAAAAAAAACTTATGAATATTTTAGTTTTTTACTAACAGTAATATATATATATATATATATTAAAAAGTCAATTTAAAAAAAAAAATAGATATATGAAAGCTTGAATTGTTTCAACTAGATTCGATTAAACTTAGAATTTTTAAGACTAATGAAAGGATTAAAGTTCTCTAGACAATCATATACTTACAAGAGTAACAAAAAATATTTTCATATTTTGATTTTTTATATATAAAAAAAAAAAAAACAAAAAAAAAAAAAACAAAAACAAGGTACTTGTTTTTTGAGTTTTGAATTTTTTTTTTTTTTTTTTTAGTATATACATATATATGGTTCCTAAAAATCAAGTTTATTAGTAAATTTTTTTTTTTTTTTTAACTGTTAGTCTTACTTGAGAAAAAATAGAGATAGAAAATTAAAGATATGTATTGGAGGAGAGAGAGTTTAATATGGTAATTAAAAATTTAGGAGAGAGTATTTAATATGCAATAATTAATCTAATGATTTAGGAGATCTTATTTCTTTTTTTAATAATTTAATTAAAAAAATAAAAAGGATAATCATGTAACAAAATGAAGTGTCTTTAGAATTTTTTAAAATTTAAATTTAGAGAATGGAGTGTTTTTAGAAAAGAAGTGTAAAAAGAAAAAAATGGATTGTCAAAAGAAGCTCTCTTTATTTTTTTGCATCAAAATAAGTGAATGGATAAAACTGTCCTTCATTCTCTCGGTATAAAACACTCGATCTACTTTTTTTGGTAGTTGAATAATGTCATTGTTGAGGATTTGGAGAAAGATTCATATTGAGGGAAACTTTAAATTTAGTTTCTTTGTACCTTGTTAGCATTTTTGTGGATTAAAAACTGAAATCTGTTCTATATAAAAAGAGTCTATAGTTTTTTAATTATAGCTTTCTTATTTTGGTGTAACTTTATATGTCTATAATGTCCTTATTAGAACTTTAAATTACTTTTAATGATTAATATTGTTATATAAAATCTATAAAAAAATAGAGGGTATATATGGTATTTCATTATTTTAATTTGCTTACGGTTATTAGCACATTGCTGTTACACTTCTATCCTTAAAGAATCCTAAAATTACATAAAGTTTTCCAGTAAACAATATATAAGTGAGGGTATAAATGTCTTTTGCATTGTATGATTGGGGGACCATTTAGAAATTTTACCTATAATTAACCATTTTTTTTTCTCATAGAAAAGCAGTATTTAAAAAAAAACGAAAAAAAAAACAGGAATCACAATTATAACCCTTAAAAATTAAAACAAGAGACAGATGCAAGGGCTTCATATCTGGGTTTCAGGAGAGAGAGATAGAAGATTGAGATGAGAAAAAGAGAGAGAAAAAAAAAAGGCGTTCTTATCTTCATCTGTGGTTGCTGAGTATTTGCGCAGCCTTACCTGGATATCTAGCTTTATTGCCACATACTTACTCTACCTATTGTATAGGTGCATCAGTGGCTGAGTTTGAAAAGGATATCTATGAAAAAAAAAAAAAAGGAGGAAATATACAGAGTGCTGGGTACGGTTGAACAGAGAGAGGTCTTGGTTTGGTTGAAAGTAGAAAAGCAATATTTTTTTATAAAAAAAAATTTGAAAAAAGCAGGAATTACAATTATAACCCTTAAAAATTAAAACAAGACACATATGCAAGAGCTTCATATTTGGGTTTCAGGAGAGAGAGATAGAAGATTGGGATGAGAAAAAAGAGGCGTTCTTATCTTCATCCGTGGTTGCTGAGTATTTGTATAGGCTTACCTGGATATCTAGCTTTATTGCCACACACTTACTCTACCTATTGTATAGGTGCATCAGTGGCTAAGTTTGAAAAGGATATTTTTTTTAAAAAAATAAAAAAGGAGGAAATATACAAAGTGCTGGGTACGGTTGAATAGAGAGAGGTCTTGGTTTGGTTGAAAGTAGAAAAGCAGTATTTAAAAAAAAAAGAAAAAAAAAGTAGGAATTACAATTATAACCCTTAAAAATTAAAACAAGACATGGATGCAAGGGCTTCATATCTGGGTTTCAGGAGAGAGAGAGACAGAAGATTGAGATGAGAAAAAATAGGTGTTCTTATTTTCATCTATGGTTGCTGAGTATTTGCGTAGGCTTACCTAGATATCTAGCTTTATTGCCACACACTTACTCTACCTATTGTATAGGTGCATCGGTGGCTGAGTTTGAAAAGGATATCTATGAAAAAAATGAGGAAATATACAGAGTGCTAGGTATGGTTCAACAGAAAGAGGTCTTTGTTTGGTTGAAAGTAGAAAAGCAGTATTTTAAAAAAAATGAAAAAAAGCAGGAATTACAATTATAACCCTTAAAAATTAAAACAAGACACATATGCAAGGGCTTCATATCTGGGTTTCAAGAGAGAGAGAGAAAAAAAAGAGGCGTTCTTATTTTCATTTGTGGTTGCTGAGTATTTGCGTAGGCTTACCTGGATATCTAGCTTTATTGCCACACCCTTACTCTACCTATTGTATAGGTGCATCAGTGGCTGAGTTTGAAAATGATATCTATGAAAAAAGGAGGAAACATACATGATGCTAGGTACGGTTGAACAGAGAGAGGTCTTGGTTTGGTTGAAAGTAGAAAAGCAGTATTTAAAAAAAAAAAATGAAAAAAAGTAGGAATTACAATTATAACCCTTAAAAATTAAAACAAGACACATATGCAAGGGCTTCATATCTAGGTTTTGGGAGAGAGAGACAGAAGATTGAGATGAGAAAAAGAGAGAGAGAAAAGAGGCGTTCTTATCTTCATCTGTGGTTGCTAAGTATTTACGTAGGCTTACCTGGATATCTAGCTTTATTGCCACACACTTACTCTACCTATTGTATAGGTGCATCAGTGGTTGAGTTTGAAAAGGATATCTATGAAAAAAAAAAAAAAAAGGAGGAAATATATAGAGTGCTGGGTACGGTTGAACAGAGAGAGGTCTTGGTTTGGTTGAAAGAAGAATAAGTGGGAAGATAGGATAAATAAGAACTTAGCTTCATCTTAAAAAGCTGTGATCAAGGTATTGGGTTTATGAATTTAAAAAAAAAAAATTACCTACGAAATTTGCTTGAACTTTTTATATGTTTTTGGGGTTTGTCAAGAGTCATTGTGTATTGGGTTTGTCATGAGCCATTGTGGATTAAATCTAAGATTGGGTTGTTTTCTTTTTTCTGTAAATGATGTGGGTAGTGATTTATGGAGTTTTTTTTTTTTTTTTTTTTTTTTTAGTAACAAGCAACAAAACTCAAACTGTTAAATCAAAAACCCACATGCAAGCACCACAAAATATAGAAATAAAAATCTATAAAAGAAAAGTTTGGAGATTTGTTTGGTTAAGACCTTGTTAGGTTACAATTTTAGAGGGATTTCGTCATGGATTTGGGTGTTGTTTTGATAAGGAAGTAGAGTCAGACCAGAGAATTTAAATTGGTGTTTGAAGAAACAGAAGAGATTTGGGTGAGATTGTGAGAAGTTACATTAGGTTGTAGTTGTATATATATACTGCTCAAATAGGTTTAAGTTGAGCGCCTCCTTTTTTTTTTTTTTTTTTTTTTAATATATTTTTTTAAACCATTGTACAGGTTACATTTAAATATAAAAGTTTCAACGTCATTTGATTTTTTCAGTTGTAAATAATATACTTACATCTTTCCTTTTTACCTTTTTGTTTTTAATATATATATTTAACTTATTTTGGGTTTTTTTGTATGTAAACTGATATATATATTTGGATTTATACAGGTGTGTAATGCATGAGATTCATTAATTAAGTTTTTTTATTTTTTGCAGTAAAAAAAATGTCAAAATCAACTAAGTTGATAAAGGAAATTTGTCCTACGAGTAAGAGCTGTTGGATGTAATGTGTTTCAGTTACAACATACCTCTGTTAATATTATTTAAGTTGTATATTTGAATTTCAATTGTATAGGTATCTTATGAAGTATTCTATCTTTAGGAGTCTCTGATACTCAGGACTCAACACAGCTGTATTATATATTCAAGTGATTATCAATGAAAAGGGGTGTGAAAATTCTACACCAAAATCCATCTTTGTTTACATGGTATCAGAGCAGACGGTTCTTCTCTAGAAACAAAGTTTTTTTTTTTTTTTCTTTCTTCTCTCCCATTCCGATCGATGACCACAATGAATCCAGATTCCACACCTGACAATAGCTCCTCCGCATCAACCCCTATGATCGTTAATGTCATGCCAGTAACTTCGACAGCCCTCCTCTCAAATGAGTTTCATCTCATCACCATCAACATCTCTACTCAGGCTCCTCTCAAACTCACTACCAGCAAATATATGTCCTGGAAAATTCAATTCCAAACCCTCTTCATTGGATATGACCTTCTTGGTTATATCGATGGCTCAAAGCCATGCCCACCGGTGGTGGGCCAACCTGACTGTCAACGATGTGGCCACTCTGAATCCAGCATTCAACATTTGGATACACCAAGATCAACTCATTCTGAATGTGATTATTGGTTCCCTGTCACCAACAATTATCTCCTTTGTTGCTAGAGCCAAAATATCAATGGAAACATGGACCATACTTGCCAATACTTATGCCAAACCATCCCATGGACGCATAAAACAAATCAAAGCTCTTCTCAAACACCCCACAAAAGGTACACAAACTATCATTGATTTTCTTCACTCTGTTAAAGCCCATGCAGATGAACTCGCTTTACTTGGTGCTCCGGTGGACGACGAGGATCTCACTGAGAGGATCCTAGATGAACTTGATGATGACTACAAGGAGTTGGTTCGTGCGGTTCAAGCTCGGGATAATCCCATCACATTTGATGAACTTCATGAGAAATTGTTGTCGTTTGAGGCTTCTCTTCAGAGCAACAAGAAAGACTCTACTATCTTTCCGACCACGGCCAATCTTACACATCGGTCTAACAACAACTGGCGCCCACAGCAAGGCAACAACAATTGACGCCTAAACACTTCCAACAACACGGGTTGGTGCCCGTCGCCTAACCACAACAACCGGCCTTCGCCACCCAACAACTTTGGTTCACCAAACCGTGGCAGCAATCAAGCCTTACGCCCCTACTTGGGTTGCCGCCAGATGTGTGGATTTCAAGGCCACACGGCCAAGAGGTGTTCCTCTTTCCAAATGGTTCCAATTCAGTCAGGTTCCGCACCACCAAATACAACTCCACCGATGCCTTGGAAACCCAGAGTCCAATATGCTGCTAATATGTCCTCCACCAACCCCTTGTGGCTACTTGATAGTGGTGCGTTGCATCATGTAACAGCTGACTTGAGCAATCTCTCCCTCCATGTGCCGTACAACGGCTCCGATGATGTTATGATTGGCGATGGCACAGGTCTTTCCATCACGAATACTGGTTCAGCATCTCTTTGCACTCATAATAAAACCTTTAAATTGAATAATGCCCTTTGTGTGCCTTATATGAAAAAGAATTTAATCTCAATTTCACAGTTTTTCTCTACCAATGATTTTTCGATTGAATTCTTATCATCTTCTTTTCAAGTGAAGGATCTTCGTACGGGGGTAATTCTTCTGATAGGCACAACCAAGGATGGTGTGTATGAATGGCCAACCATCAACTCTAGGTCCTCACCGGTTCTAGCTTTCTCAGGTGTCAAAACCACATCGTCAAATTGGCATCATAGACTAGGTCATCCTGCTTTTCCTATTTTACAGCGTATTGTTTTAGGTTTTAGTTTAGATTTGTCATCTTCTATGTCAAAAGATTTTTTGTCATTTCTGTCATTGCAATAAAAGTCACAAGCAACCGTTTTCTTCCTTATCTTTTGTCTCCTCTCATCTGCTAGAAATCATATATGGACGTCTCATGTTATTTCTCATGATAATTTTAAATATTATGTAATTTTCGTTGATCACTACACCAAATACATCTGGTTCTATCCATTAAAGAGAAAATCAGAGATTAAAGAAAATTTCATACGTTTTAAGGTTATTGTAGAAAATTATTTTAAACACAAAATCATCATGCTTTACTCTAACAATGGTGGTGAGTACATGTCACTCAAAGACCATCTTGCCACAAATGGCATCTCACATCTCACAACCCCACCTCACACCCCCGAACATAATGGTTACTCGGAAAGACGACACCATCACATTATTGAAACAGGTCTTACATTACTGTCTCATGCCTCACTTCCATTACAATTTTGGTCTCATGCATTTGCCACTGCTGTGTATTTGATCAACATAATGCCTACACCCATACTCAATCTCTCGTCTCCTTACGAAAAGATTTTTGGTGCACCTCCAAATTACTCAAAACTAAAAAAATTCGGATGTCTATGTTATCCTTGGCTTCGGCCTTACTCGTCTCACAAACTAGATAAACGGTCTACCTCATGTGTGTTTCTTAGGTATTCCCTGTCACAAAGTGTCTATCTATGTTTTGATCCGTCATGCTCCAAAATCTTTGTCTCCTGTCATGTTCAGTTTGTCGAGTCTGTGTTCTTTTACAAGTCGCTATGTGCCACCCTAGAACGTCCGACCTCTACCACCATAAACACTTGGGTTCCGCCGGTCGTAGTTGTGTTGAATCCTTGTCCGTTGGCATCACCTACATCCTCGATTGTGCACTCTCAAGAAATGTCACCATTTGAAGCTCCCTCCTCCACGTTACATGCTATAAGTCACCTGCTGACAGTCCCTACTGTCATCATTGTCACGGAACCGACCTCCTCATCTCCGCCTGTTGCTGTTGCTACTGCTACGTCGGGATTAGTTGGTCCACCTCCACCGCCTATCATTGCATCCCATGACTCAGTTTCTTCTTCCACTAATGATGATTATGCTGCAATGGTGCCTACACAATAGCCGTCTGACATCAATGCAGCTTCTTAACCGCTGATCCGACATCACATGACTACCCAAGCCATGAACAATATTCACAAGCCACTTCAGAAGTTGAACCTTCACACACAATTGCAGCCATCATCAGATTTCGAACCAACTACAATGACAGGCATTGAAGGATTCGAATTGGTGTAGGGCCATGTCAGAAGAATGCAATGCGCTTGTTCATAATGGTACTTGGGAGCTAGTTCCACCGGAAACATCATCTAACATTGTTGGTTGCAAATGGATTTTTCGGATCAAACGAAAATCTGATGGCTCGATTGACATATTCAAGGCACGTTTGGTTGCGAAGGGATTCAATCAAAGACCCGGAGTTGACTATTTCGAGACATTTAGCTTAGTAATCAAACTCACCACAGTGAGGCTTGTTCTCAGTATTGCTATTAGTCATGGTTGGTGCCTTCGTCAACTGGACATTAATAATGCTTTCCTTTAGGGTCGACTCACTGAGACTGTCTTTATGGCGCAACCCCCGGGCTTCATTGATTCCAATCACCTTACACATGTGTGCAAGCTCAAGAAAGCTATATATGGCCTCAAGCAAGCACTGCGAGCTTGGTACCATGAGCTGCGTCAGTTCTTGCTCACAGCCGGTTTCAAGAACTCATATGCAAACATCTCCCTTTTTGTTCTCAACACAGGTGGTAATCTACTTTATCTTCTTATTTATGTTGACGATATCATTCTTACAGGGAACAACTCTGCCCACGTTGATCGGTTTGTTGATACTCTTGCTCAAAGATTCTCCCTCAAAGATCTTGGTTCTCTTTCCTACTTTCTTGGTGTTGAAGTAGTTCCACACAAACATGGTATTCTACTGTCACAGCGGCGTTACATATTGGATCTACTAACTCGCACCAACATGTCTGGTGCCAAACCGGTACAGACTCCCTTGCCTACAAGTCCACCGATCACTCTACACTCCGACACACCTTTCAGTGATCCTACTGCTTACCGAACTGTTGTTGGAAGCCTTCAGTACTTGTCCTTCACACGTCTAGACATCTCATCTGCTGTCAACAAGTTATCTCAGTACATGCATCAACCTACATCCAATCATTGAGATCTTGTCAAGCGTCTACTACGTTATCTATGTGGTACATTGGATGAAGGTGTTGTTATCTATCGCAACTCTCAGGTCTCTCTTCATGCCTTCTCCGATGCGGATTGAGCTGGAAACAAGGATGATTTCTCATCCACAAGTGCTTACATTGTGTATCTTGGGAGAAATCCTATATCTTAGAGCTCGAAGAAGCAAAACACCATTGCTCACTCATCTACGGAAGCTGAATATCGATCGGTTGCTGCCACAACTGCTAAGCTTAATTGGGTGTGCTTTCTCCTCACCGATCTTGGTTTTACGTTATCCACAGCTCCTGTCATTTATTGTGATAATATGGGTGCTACTCAGTTATGTTCCAATGCAATTTTCCACTCATGAATGAAGCATGTTGCAATTGATTTTCATTTTATCCAAGATCAGGTTCAATCTGGTGGTTTGTGTGTGGCTCACGTCTCCTCCGAGGACCAGCTTGCAGATGCTCTCATTAAGCCCCTGTCTCGTCCACTTTTTCAATCTCTCAAAGACACTATTGGCCTCTCTTGTCGTGGCCTATCTTGAGGGGGCATATTGGATGTAATGTGTTTCAGTTACAACATACCTCTATTAATATTATTTAAGTTGTATATTTGAATTTCAATTGTATAGTTATCTTAGGAAGTATTCTATCTTTAGGAGTCTCTGATACTCAAGACTCAGCACAACTGTATTATATATTCAAGATTTCAAGTGACTATCAATGAAAAGGGGTGTGAAAATTCTACACCAAAATCCATCTCTGTTTACAAGAGCTGGTCGGTACAGGTTATGGTTGTTGAAAAAACGATGCCACGTTTATCGCAACATAATCCTACCAGATATCAGAGATTGATTTTGATTGATTCCGAGGTATAAAGTTTATTTGCCTTTCGTATTACAGATTACATTGCTTTTCCCTGATTGTGCTTTATAATATATGATATCAATTTATAGGGAACGCGAATCCAGGGCAGCATTTTTGGCAATGACATTGAACTTTTTAAAGACACTTTAATCATATCCAGGAGTTATCGCATCTCCAATGCCTTTGTAAAAGCAATCAGACCAGAACATAGAATTGTTGACAACGACTATCAATGGACCATCAATGACAGAACTTTGGTTCAGGAAATTGTAGAAGAAAAATTGGTGATCCCATCAACCTTCAGTTTTGTGTCATTTGCTGATCTAGAAAAATACAAGGACAGTAATGCACAAGTTGGTAAGAATTTGACTTCCAAAATTTCCTTATTGAAACTGCCAATGATACAATTGATATTATTATCATTATTATTATTATTTTCTGTACATATCATTGCTCTAGCGATTGATATACAACCTGCTCGTGAAATAAGAAGAAGACAAGGACTGTCAATGATTCAAGAAATCATAGTGATCAATCAACAGTAAGGTTTTTGTATTATTCTTCATCTATTTCAAAATACTTAATTACTTGACAGCAGAATTATATATTCGGATTAATTCTGATATTTTTTTTAGGTTAAAGCCGATGCTTTTAACTTTTTGGGACCAATGAAGCTGCTAAAATTATTGAAGTTATCAGAACAAAGCCGATCATCATAGCAGCCCGTTTAAAAGTTGTGTTGTATAACGGTATGCATTTTTTATAAAATTTAAACCTATTACAGTATTTATTTTTGACACTCTTGACTGAAAAAAGACATCTATATATCCAAAGGAATATCATTGGCAACAAAAGCGGCCTGTTCTTTCATTATCAACCCAGAAAGTTCAGAAGCAATGGCACTGCTGGTTTGCTATTTGTTGTTGTAGTTATGGTGATATTGATGAATGGGTCCGATTCTTGTCGAACGAATTACCGGGTTCCGGTTTTGTTACAAATTCCCCGAATTTTTTTTTCTCTTCTTTTCAACTTCTTATGATAGCAGTATTTGTTAAAAACTTAAAATGCATTTTTATGTATGTTATTTTACTCCTATTTTTTAAATGAACTTCCCATAAACTCTCATGTCTTATTTATTATTAATTTTTTTTCATTTTTTAATTTCCACGGGCATACTTTTAGATTCTATTGAAACAGGCCTTATAGATAAGATAATATTTTGATAGTCTTTTTTTTTTTTTTGAATTAGAAGATGCATCAGGATCAGTTTTAGGCACTTTATTTGGAAAAAAAAAATGCTGAAAAATTATATCATGCTTAGCATGCAAAACAGCTTATGGAACAAACAGATGAGGTATATTGGTAATCTAGCTATTTTTTTTATCTGTGGAAGCATTTGCAGTCAAACAATATAAATATTTTATTTTTATAGAATGAATTCAGTGTTACCAAATTATATATATATTTCTACTTGTTCCTAAAATATTATTCTAAAATAATACATTAATTTATATATTTTTATGTAACAGGATGGAATCATCGACATTGAAAATGTTGCCACACTTTCTAATCCAGATAATTTCCTCGTCCATATCAAAGCAACAATATATGAAAGGCAATGATAGACAAAAAATAAGTTCAGGGTTGTTGCAGTTAACGAAATACCACAATAGTCGTTTTAACAACAAGAACATAGAATAACCGGTGCACTTTTTGTTTTCTCTCTTTTCGTAGGCAAGACACCTTTTACTTTATATATATATATATACCGTCTTTCTATTATCAGTTCGAACTGACAAAAGTTATATCAGTTCCTTGTATGTGAGCCACTGGATTTAAATACTTTGACTGACAAGTGCATACAGCCAAGTCAAAGTATTTAAATCCAGTGGCCCACATGCAAGAAACTGATATAACTTTTGTTAGTTCGAACTGATAATAGAATTTCTGTATATATATATATAATAAAGAGTAAAAAACTTCAAAATTTATTAATTTACAATTATGTAACTCAATTTGACAAATATATATTGGGAAGCACATGCCTTCGTGTGCCTCCAAACCTAGTTATATATATAAAAATAGCCAAAAACATAAAGTAGTATCCTTGAAAGTCTTGGCCTTGCAACTCACATGGATCAAATCATGTACATTGTAAACACCAATGTATAGCTCATGTCTTAATTAATAATATGTATATTAAATAAATATGTATGTAAAATAATGAATTTGGTTACGATCAATAAATATCAAATTACAAAATTAATGCTTTAGATATGGCAATGGTAGAACAGTTTGAAATAAAATTCTCTGGCTTATATTTAAATATATATATATGGCATATTACCAAGGGGTTACATTGGATTTTAATGGATTTATAAATTATAAAAAAAAAAAATGACTTAAGAAATCAAAATCATATTCTTTTCTTATGCTAAATGCTAAGGGTTACTTTTCTTTTTCATCAATCAACATCTTTTGAATGCTCTCAATGAAGCTCAACATGGTCGGCAAGTTCTTGTCATCTGCAAGAAATATTAACAAAGTTTCTATGAATATAATAAATCACAAAACAAGTAGAAGACACATAAACTAAAATGTGTGAGTGAGGGATCAGGTAAAATTTACCAATTCTTGGTATAGTGTGACCCTTGGGATGATGAATAATGACAGGTTCTACACATGAATTCAAGAGTTCCAGTCCATAGGGTTTCAAAAAATCCTTTTCTCCTGCAACAAATTTTATGAAAAGCATATAATTGCATGATTTGATTATCAAGTAAACCAAAGCAGAGAAATGGAGCATATGATTCCACCAAACAATACAGATTCCATCGACGTTTATTTATTTAATTTTATATGTACTTTTCTTTTCGACTTTACTAGTTCACAAGATCCATAATATCAATTTACTAGCTGTATTGCACATGCCTGAATAAAAAAAAAAAGGCCATTATTAAAACCATTGAACACAGAATCTACTTGATGGAGACATTCCCTCTACTTCAATCTAGTGTGTCATAATTTTCTCCTAAATTTTTTTTTTTCTTTTCCTTTTTGGCCCCTCTCAAATATATATATATATATATATATATTTTTTTTTTTCTGGTTTTTTTGGCATCGAGGATCCCGGATTTCGTCCAGACACCCATCCATCTGTCCTCCCTAACTGCGTGACACATCCATAGCCAACTTGTTGGTTCTAACGGTCTATTTGTTGGATGTTATAGAGCAAGACGCCAAGACAGATATATTATTTCAGTGTTACTACTCCTCCAAATAAAAAATAATGTAACGTTTGATAACGGTCGAAAGGGCATTTGGTTTAGCATTATTGTAGGTTTAGAAGTTAGGGAATTGATACAATAATAAAAGCCAAAATAAATTCAGTATTGATAAGAAAAACGCAAAATTCTAATAACAACTTTAAATGTAAAATTAAAATCCACAATAATAACATAATTGCAGTGAAAGAGAAGAAATAAACAATAGAAAGAAGAGGTACCTAAAAAGTGGAGTGATGGGCATTGAATGGGAGAAGAATATGCCTTCTCAGCAACTGTCGGTGACTTGAATTGAGCCCCACCGACTACTATCAGGAACTTTATTTTGGGAACTTTCGTAAGAGCCACACCCTGCAAGCACAAAAGTACAACAATATCCCCATCACAACAACTTTCTATTAAATATTTGACGCACGCGTATAGTGTTTAGTGATCGAGAATAAAAAGAGAGGGTATCAAGTCCTATAAGAAAGGGAATTGAAAAAGGACACTTGATTCCTACTGTGGGAAGAGGAATCAAATTCCCTTTCAGTGGAACTTGATTCCCGATTAGTAAACCTCCTTAACAACATTATTTGAAAGAGTAATGCTAGACGACTTAATTTTTTTTCCCAAATTCTATCCCAAATGATATGACACATGAAGTGTCAACATCACATCAATCACCACATAATCTCATGATTTATAAGATGCTAACATCTCACGTGCCACATTATTTATGACAGAATTTAGGAAAAATGTCAGAATTTGAGAAAAAAAATTGGGACGTCTAGCATTACTCTATCTAAAAATAGATAGCAATTTTTCGTACATTGGCTTGTAATCCAGGCAATCCCCCCGATAATATCGCCCCCTGATATAGGAGTGAATTATTAAAGAAATCAATTAGTCATGAAAAATTATTAAAGAAATCAACAGATATTGAGATATTTGAGGAGTGGAAAAAATACCTGTGAGAAACCCAGGAGACCATCGAACGGTCCATGTTTGATCATATAATCCTCGATGTAGTTCAAACATTCGTCAAAGTTGGTGTACTCTGTGAATTCCTGATGGAAAAAAAATAATAATAACAGCAAAACCAAAAGATGAATAATGAATTTCCTTTCAAAAAAACTATATCAAATTAAAATAAATAAATTGTAAACTGACCTTGTTGAACTGGAACCATTCATAATAAGGAGGATCGAAGATCCCTTCAACGTCGGATTTTCCTTGGGCCGGAAAAGGCCCATCTGGAAAAACAAGGTCGATCTTTTGAAGTACTTCTTGAGGCCATTTCTCTACCTGTTTCTTGAGAATCTCTCCACTTGTTCTGAATCCATGGATGCACAGAAATCTGGGTTTTCTCGCAATCTCACCTTCACTTCCCATCTCAAGAAAATAATACCTTAAACGATTTCAAGGTCTTTGACTCTTTTCAGGCGCTCCGTTGTTTTTGGAGATTTCTCTGGTTTGGAAATTTATAGGGTGTTTGGAGGCTGCGTGAGAGGCTCTCGTTTTGTTTATGGGCCTGAAATTAATGTGAACTTCCTAGCTGCTGCCTGCTGCGTGTAACTGTAGCCGTCCTGACAAAAAATAACAAGCGGACGCGGGAGTTCTAGAATCTCAACAAACCTACGGTGGCGATGCTCCTTAGATTTTCGTTTCAATGGTCTTGATGTTATTATGTGTAAGAGGCAATGAGAACGCACACCAATAATAATTCGTATTACTGTATTCTCAGTCACGTGACACGTCGGTCCAAAAACCAAACTTATATAAGGTTGTAAAGCAACTAAACATTTAATTTTATGAATTTTTTTAGGGAAATTGCACAAACTTACCCTAACGTTTTCCATTATGGCATAATATTCAACTAATGCATTTAATTGCACAAACAACCCATCCTGTTAGTCAACTTCGGTTAAAGATAACCATTGACCATTATTTTTTTTGAAAGCCAAAAATTGCCCCTGCACTTTATTACAAAAAAAATCTTAATTTCCCTTTATTTAAAACATTATTTACTTTAAATTATTATAATATAAAAAATAAATACTAAACATAATCCTTTTTAAATAAAAATAAATAAAAAATAATATATTAAAAACAAAACAATTTAAGAAAACGTTATTTTGAGAAAATACAATTTAATAATATATTTAAAACAAAACAAAAAAAAAACGTTATTTTGAGAAAATATAATTTAAAATTATGCGAGTCCAATATGAATAGTGGTAATGTGCTACATATTTTTGAAATTTAAAACATGTTTTTTTTATTTAAAAAGGATTATGTTTAGTATTTTTTTTTTTTAATTTTTGAATCAAAATATAATGAGTAATTTATATTGAGTCAAATTATTTTGTCTTATAGAGATAAACATTGAACAAATTTTCGGTGCTACTGTATTTTATTATGACAAATGATTATATTTTTATTTCAAACTCTTAATGATTTTATTTATATTTGTGTTTAGAATACTAAACATAATCCTTTTTAAATAAAAAAAAATCAAAAATAATATAATAAAAACAAAAAAAAAATCAAAAATTTGTAATACATTACCATTATTCATATTGGACTTGCATAATTTTAAATTATATTTTCTCAAAATAACGTTTTTTTGTTTTGTTTTTAATATATTATTAAATTATATTTTCTCAAAATAACGTTTTCTTAAATTGTTTTGTTTTTAATATATTATTTTTGTTTTTTTATTTAAAAAAGATTATGTTTAGTGTTTAATTTTTATATTCTAATAATTTAAAGTAGATAATGTTTTAAACAAAGGGCAATTAAGATTTTTTTTTTGTAATAAAGTGCAGGGGCAATTTTGGGCTTTCAAAAAAAAATCATGGTCAATGGTTATCTTTAACCGAAGTTGACTAACAGGAGAGGTTGTTTGTGCAATTAAAGGTATTAGTTGAATATTATACTATATTGGGAAACGTTAGGGTAAGTTTGTGCAATTTTCCCATTTTTTATGTATATTTTATTTGGAAATTTAATTTAAAAATTCTTCTTCGTTGAAGTTGGAATTGATCCATCACATTTCTTAACTATTGTGAGTATTGCCTATACTCAAAAACCTTTTTTTTTTTTTTTGAAAGAATATTCGTACATTTTTTTTCATATATCTTAAATATAAATAGTTTTCCTTTTAAAAAATACACAAATACCTTTATATTCGCTTTTTTTTTTTTTTTTTTTTTATGAGGACTTTATGTTAGAATTTCGTCATTAGATATGTAAGAGTAAGGACCCACCCATCAAATATTGGAAGGTGACGGTGTCTCAATCTCATTAATGACAATATAAACGTGCTCCAGATTATTATTATTATTATTTTGAAAGAGTGCTTTAGATTTGTAAAGCAAGACCTGTCAGCAAACATAATACACTGGGAAACCAGTATTGCTACATATCTTACCTAAAATCTTACATTTTTCATCCCAACACATGTGGCACTTAAAATGTCAAATGATGAGTCGATACATGTGGTAGGGTGTGTTTGGTGCACGAGATTAGATTGGATTAGGGATGGTAAAAATCTCTGACCTGTCCCAAACCTGTAGGGCTCCAATCAGTTCGGAACATGTTTGAAGCACTTAAAATGGGACTCGGATCGGGTATGGGTCAAACTTTTTAGACCCGATTTTTATCGGGTCGGGTATGGGTCAACCCATTATACAACGATCCGCCCCGTTTAACCCGGTATTAAATATAAAAATATAAAGGGAAAAATAAATCTCCAATCTCTTTATCTATTTACCTAATTTAAAATGTTTTTCTATAGTGTATGTTTGTATTTAAGTGTATATTTAAATTTCCAATCAAAAAAGAAAAAAAAAATTGTATTTTTTTTAATGTAAATGTATTTTAAAATTTAATTGAATATTAAAATTTAAGTCAATGTCCAAAAATTCAATTGTATGGTAAAATAATTTGTATATTTAGTGGTTTAGGGATTTTTTATTCTTTTAGAAAAAAATGAAACGGATCATTTTGGGTCGGGTTTGGGACGGAAAACAAATCCATTTGGGGCATGGGTCGGGTTTGGGGCAACTTGTGCAAATCGGGTTTCGAATATGGGGCACCTCTGATCCAATCCGATCCGTTGCCATCCCTAGATTGGATCCGATTGAATTATAATGGGATTGTATTATATAGAATTAAACTATTTTTATGGGATTTGATTGGATTGGACTAAACTAGTACTATGATGTGTTTGAGACAATACAGATTGAACTAAAATAATATTGTCTATTGTTTGATATAGCATGTGATTGGATGAGAGGTGATTATAAAATTATGTTAAATTAATTTTTAAATAAATAAAATCATTTTAAATAAATTCAAAGAAAAGAAAAACAAAATTATTTTAAATTAAATTTAGTTTAAAATTAATTTGAAATAAACTAACATTTATTTTTAATTGATATTAAAAAATAGTTTTAAATGTTAGAATAAAATATATTAATAATAAAAAAGAATAAAATATATTAAATTAATTTGTAAAGTAGATTAAATAAATGTAATATTGTATATATAAATAATTTAATTATATATATAAAAAAATTTGGATGGGACAAAAGTTGTCCCTGTTGTTGTGTTTGGACTAAATAGTTTTGCCATAGTGGAATAATTTTTCTATACGGGATTGGATTTCTCCAATTCCGTGTAGACCATAAATGTGTTAAATCCCGTGTAGACCATAAACATGGAATTTGACTGAGATTAGTCTAATTCCACCCAACAAACGCACCCTTACACCCTTGAATTATTGCTATGTTACAGCTAGGTGCAGACCTGGTAAGGTTCCGGTTCAAACCGTGGAACCGAATCGAAATCGAACCGTAAAAATCGGAACCGGAACCGGAACTTGATTTTACGGTTCCGATTCCAAAACCGGAACCGTAAAATCCAAATCCAGTTCCGGTTTTTATAGAACCGGCCGGTTCGAACCGGCCGGTTCGAACCGGCCGGTTCGAACCGGAATGGAACTGGCGGTTTCAGTTCCAGTTCGAACCGGTGGTTTATGTTTTTTTTGTTTTTTTTAATATATATATATATATATTAAAAAATCCTAAACCTAAATCCCAATTTCCTGATCTCTCTCTGTCTTCGTTTCTTCTTTTTCTTCTTCAGTTCATCGAATCTTCTTCTTCTTCTTCTTCGTCTTCTTCTTCTTCTTCGTCTTCTTCTTCTTCTTCTTCTTCTTGTTCTATTCTTCTTCGATTCGATCTCTTCTTCTTCGATTCTGATCTTCATCTTTGATTCACGAAGTTGATTGGGTGGTGCAATGGTGATTTAGGCGTTTGGGGTTGGTTTGGGGGTGATTTGTGGTTGATTTCAGATTTGTGAGAGAGAAACGAGAGCCTTGGCTTGGATTGAATCGATTGACGACTGATCTAGAGAGATCGAAGAAGAAAGAAGAAAGAAGAAAGAAGAAAGAAGAAAGAAGAAAAAAGCAGATGATGATGATCGATCCAAATCTGGGTTAGTGGGGTTGATTCGGGAGAGAGAGAGAGTGATGAAGATTTAGGTTGAGAGAGAGATGAAGATTTACAAATTGCGATTCTGTGTTGTTAGGGATGGCAAAATTCCCCGCGGGGACGGGGCCCCGTGGGGACCCGCACTTTTTGGGTGGGGATGGGTTTCAATTTGGTGGGGATAGTGGTGACCACGGTTCCGATTAACCGTCTGTTTTGTCCGCGGTTAAACCAGAACCGTACGGTCAAAACCGGACTGAAAACCGAAAACCGAAAACCAAAACCGACGGTTTTGAAACCGGTTGGAAACCGGACCGTTCGATTTCGGTTTCGGTTTCGGTTTCGGGTGGGTGAAAACCGGCCAAAACCGGCCAAAACCGACGGTTTCGGTTAAACCGCCGGTTTTTGATTTATAATTAAAAAAAAAAAAAAATTAACCAATAAGACGCTGCCACGTGGCAGTATCTTTTTAAAAAAACTGACATGTGATTGTGACTGTACAGAAAAAATAAATTAATTAAATAAGTTAACCAATCAGATACTGCCACGTGGCAGCGTCTTTTTAAAAAAACTGACAGATGACAGTTGATAGTGACATGTGACAGAAAAAAAAAATTAAATTATAATAATTGAACCAATCAGACGCTGCCACGTGGCAGCGTCTTTTAAAAAAACAAATTGGTGACAGCGATTGGTGGCAGAAAAAATAAATAAATAAATAATTCAACCAATCAGACATTGCCACGTGGCAACGTCTTAAAAAAATAAAAACCGAAACTAAAACCGGACCAAACCAAAACCGAAACCGGATTAAACCGAAACCGAAACCGTAAAACCGTAAAACCGACGGTTACAAACCGAACCCAAACCAGTCCGTACGGTTTCGGTTCGAAACCGAACCGAAACCGAACCGTGGTCACCACTAGGTAGGGATGGGGATAGATAGTCTTCACCGTTATTTAACATAAAGTGACAAAACAAAATACTATTGAAAAAAACCCTAGCCGCTAACTTCAACACTAAGTCTCTAATCCTCAAACAATTCGAAGTTCACTATTCAAGCTTAAACCTCAAACACAAGAGGACATACAATAAGTTTATTTCTCAAATAACTTTTAAAATTTAAAGTTTAATAACAACAGTTTTTTTTTTCAAGTTTATTACTTAAATAATTCTCAACTCTTAAATTAAATTTAATTCGTTTATCACTACTTCAAGTAGGCACAAATATGTCTACAGATACACTAGAAAGTGAAGATCCAATACTGGTGTCATCAAGAGAAAATTGTGTAAACATAGAAGAACAACATGGGGTGGAAACAAACCCAATTGAATGTGAAGATGATGGCAACAAAAGAAAAAGAAGATGCACATCAGTTATGTGGGAGCACTTAACTGATAAAAAAAATTGAATATAACCATCATATTCAATAGTTATATATTTGTTATTTAAATAAATAAATAAAATATATATATGGGGTAAATGGGTGGGGATGGGGAAAGCACTCCCCGTTGTACCCCGCCCCGCCCCAACCCACTCCATCTATGGTGGGGTTTTATGAGGGGATGGGTTTTCAAAAAATAAATGGGGTGGGGTGGGGTGGGGTTGGGTGCGGGGAAGGCCACCCCGCCCTGAACCCGCCCCATTACCATCCCTATGTGTTGTGTTGATTTGTGACTTGTGAGAGGGAGACATAGAGAGTCTGGGTGAGTGGGTGACCTAAGTGGCTGAGTGAGTGGGTTTAAAAAAAAAAGGTTCAGAACCGAAATCGGAACTGAACCGGAACCGTGTCAGGTCTAACTTCAACCATTCTACATTTGACAATCTTAAAATAATAAAATATTATTATTTTATTTAATAAAAAATATTTCAAACTTTCTTTAGTAAAATTGTTTTCTCTTAATTATTTTTATAAGGGGGAATTGCATAAACATCCCTTGAGGTTTGATGAAGTTGCACAGATATGACAGTTTTGGCCATATAAACATAAACTTCCCTCAGCATTTGAAAATTGTTGCACAAACATCCCTTACCGTTAGATGGATTCGTTAGTCAATGGTCAAAAGTGGAAAAAGTCTAAAATACCCTTTATTTTTATTTTAAATAAACTAAAAAATTAAAAAAAAAATAAGATAAAAAAATATATAAAAAAAATATTTTAGATAACATTAATGTATCTTAAATCTAAAACCTGAAAAAAAAAATCATATTTACAAATAAAAAATAGTTTTTCAAACAATTTAATAATAAATAAATTTTAAATTTATTTAAAATCAAGGGAGAATTGCACAAACTAATTAAAAAAAAAATTTATTTATTTTTTATGATGATTTTTTTTTCTGGCTTTTTGATTTAAGATACATTCATTTTTTCTAAAAGATTTTTTAATATTTTTTTATCTTTTTTTTAATTTTTTAATTTTATTTAAAATAAAATATAAGGTATTTTAGACTTTTTACATGTTTGACAATTGACTAACGGATCCATCTAACGGTAGGAGATGTTTGTGCAACAATTTTCAAATGTTGAGGGAAGTTTGTGCGTATATGGTCAAAGCTACCATATTAGTGTAATTGTATCAAACCTCGGGGGATGTTTGTGCAATTTTCCCTTTTTATAATTAGTCACACTTAGGGATGTCAAAAAATCCCGAACCTATGAGGACCCGTCCAACAAAATAAATAATATTATTTTAAATTAAATTTGGTTCAAAAATTATTTAAATTAATTTTTGAATAAAATAAAAAAAATTGAAATAAAATAACATTTAGTTTTTAATTGATAATAAAACCTATAAAAAATATATTAATATTAAAAAAAAGAGTGAGTCTCTCATGAGGGATCCCTTATTTTAATTTCGGTAAGGACCTTGATGAAAATACACCGATTTTAATGAATTTTAATCTGAATTTTTTTGTGAATGATGAGTTCATTGAAATCTACCCATGAACAAAATTTGAGAAATTTTCAAATACTAGAACTATTTTTTTTTAATTTTCCAATATTTCTCCTATTTTCTGATGCCTTCAGGTTTAACAAAATTTGGATAAATAGTTTTAAAGCTCAGAAAATTCTCAAAATTTGTTCATATGTAGATGTCATTGAACTCATCATCCACAAAAAAAATTCAGATTAAAATTCATTAAAATCGATGTATTTTCATCATGGTCCTTACTGAAATTAAAATAGGGGATCCTCATGAGAAACTCACTCTTAAAAAAGAATAATATATATTAAATTAATTTTTTTTAAAAATTAAAAAAAATTAAAAAATAAAAATAATTTAATTTTTTAAAAAAAAATAGAAAGGCCGGAATATTTAGTTCCGCCACAACCTCACTAACTGTGGGCAACCTCACTAACTGTGGGCCTGATGGATTGGTTATCTAGTTCGGCGAGCTCCACAAACATGAGGACAAAACTGGATATCCATTCCTGGCTGCCAAACGCAGCCTGAGAGTTAACAGCCTTCTGTTAGTGTTTAACAGTAAAGGCTATTTTTTATTTTTTTAAAAATAGTGTTTAACAGCCTTCTGTTAGTCTTTCTATTTTTTTTTTATTTATATAAAAAAAGTATTCATACTTTGATAACAATTAACTGTTAACAAATGAATAAAAAAAACTTTATTTTTTACAATCCCTAGCATAATAGCATATCAGCAAACACTCTCACAACCTTCCACCTCTCCACCTCCCAGCGCCACTGGAACCAACCTTCCCCTCCTTCGCCGGCATCGGCCTCCTATAGCGGCATCTTCCACCGGCACTCGTCTCCTTCACACGTCGGATTAGGAGTTTTTGTGAGTTTGATGTGTGTTTTTTTTTTTTTTTTGATAATAGTTAGATGTGTTAATGAAATGTTGGGTTTTCATGAATTTGAAGTTGTTGGGTTTTGATGTATTTGAAATGGGTGTGAAGTCAGCTGGAAGTTTAAAGAATCTTGGATTTGAAATCAAGGGAGGGGTGGCCTTCTCCTCTTTCGCTTTTCTTGTTCAAAGATTTTTTTTTTTTTTTTTTTTTTTGTGTGGATTAATTAACATCAATGGATGAAGCATGGCCTCTTCCACCGTAATGACTAATGAAGCACATGCCTCATCCATTGATATTGTAAATTGTAATTGGCACTTGGCAGAGGCTGGCGAAATTGTGAGAGTGGCCTCCAATTTTTTCCAATTTTCACTATTTTTTTCTTTCATGTGTACGCTATTTATTTTTTATTTAATGTTTCTGGTTTTCATTTTGATATATTTTACCATTTATCTTGTAAGGGTAGTTTGGCAATTTCACAAGCAGACGGAGTGCTGTAGAATATACGAACTTCAAAATCAACGGTGATGTCTAGGTCGACCACGTCATATCACATTTCCTTTTGAAATTTTCCAAAATTCATCAAAGCAACATATTTGGCTCCTGATTTTGGCCGCTGTGTAACGTTCACAACTCGATCGGTAGAGAGATCTTCTACGTCTAACTCAGTTTCTCAATGGCTTCCAGCTCTCACCGAAGCGGCCCTGGTGGCTACTTGTACGGTGATGCCGCTCCTTATAGATCAAGGTATGTATAATAATTATGATTGTAATTTAACCTAATTCTAAAATTCAATTAACGAACAAACAGACAGATAGTTGATTTTTTTTTTTTGTATATAGAGAGGGTCTAAGCACGAGACCGGTTGTCGGTTCAGATGAAATACAGTTGCGGATCGATCCGATGAATGCCGACATGGACGATGAGATCACCGGTCTTCGTAATCATGTCAGGCAGTTGAGAAATGTAAGTTCTCGAATTCGAATTTCGCATATGTTTTTAATTACAATTTTATCATATGACCGGTTTGAAATTTCTTATTTGGTTTTGCATAACAATTTTGATTTCGTTCTCTCTAATTAGACTGTATATATAAATTATTTCTAGGGAAATCAATTATTACATGCATGTAGACTCAAAAAATTAAATAAAATTACATGCTTGTTAGAAATTCAGTTCGGCGGCAGCTTAATCTTCACTATTTCTCTGAAAACACCCTTCAATTCTCTGCACCCATGTTTAAGTTGTTCGACAATGACAATTCATTTGTTGCTATGCTGCATCAAATTTTTTATGCTCGTAATTTGTTCTAGAGTACTGTTGATGTTTTGATGTTACAAATTGTTTGATGGTTATTAATAAGTACAATATGTTGATTTTTCTAATTATCCGTATTTGGAATATCAAGTCAGAGAACTGTGTGATAGCTGGACTGGCGCAAGAAATTTGAAGCATTTTGTTTTCCTCTTTTAGAGTAAAAGAGGAAAGTAGAACTTGAAGCACATTTAGTAACTTGAAATTGAAGCATATCTACAATTTTGCTTTTAAAAATGAAAAACAAAAATCATACCCAATGGCACATGAGTGTTTATATTTTTTGTGTTACAGATGGTTGAGAAAGGTCTTGGGAGATTTATGGGAGAGAATGAGATGCATAAAACATACATTTTGTTGATTTTCTACTAGAACCACCGTGGTGGTGAACTGGTGATTACTTAAAATTTTTGAAAGTTGCTTGTGGGGACTGACCCAAAAATTTATGTTAATACATAATAGAACTGTTGCTTTGTAAACTTACTGTATATTTAGGGAGAATTTTTCTGTTCTTCTCTAGAGAAGTTCTTTTATCCTTGTAGAACTTACCGTTTGTATCCGTTTTACTGATTTAAGTCTTATCAGTTTGAATTCTACCCTATTTTAGATTTCTTATTACTGAAGTATTGTGGTGCAGGTTGCTCAAGAGATACATTCAGAAGCTACATTTCAGAAGGATTTTTTAGATCAGCTGGTATGCTATTAAATCTTGGTTACACCATTGGTTGACAAAAGTTGTCTTTTGATTTCTGGTGTGCTGTGTTTTACATGAAAAAATGTCAAGCTAAAAAGATTATATTAAATAGGCAGCATTCTGAATTTTGATGGATCATGATGATGGCATTCTAACCTTTTAAGCAAGGTCTAACTACTGGTGTCACATACCCTAAGCACATGTTATGCCTTGTTGCATTAATTAGAAAATAATTAGGATGAAAAGGAACTGTAGCTACAAATTTGGAGCAATAACTATTTATTGCCCAATGTAAGATATTTTCCAATCACTGTTATTGAAGTAAAAAAGAGACGGAAAAAAAAAAAAAAAACTGTTCTTGTTTGCATTTTGCTTATATAAATGAGATGAAATTATTCTTTATAATATACATTTTGCTTTGCTTTCCTACTAAGAAAGTAAGAGAGGCTACAACTTTTTTCTGATGGCTCAATTTCATTCCATAACAGCAAATGACCCTGATCAAAGCTCAAGCGGGTGTGAAGAATAATATGAGGAGGCTAAATAAAAACATAGTTAAACATGGTTCAAACCATATCGTCCATGTTGTTCTTTTTGCACTACTTCTTTTCACTGTGCTCTATCTTTGGTCCAAAATGTTTAGAAGATGAGGTTAGCACGCCTACTGCATGCCTACCATATTATGATTCTGTTGACCGTAGGCTAAAGAGCATCTTGGCTCTGCCTCAGGGAGATGGCAGAGGGATTTATTATTATTTTTTTCTTTCTTTTGTAATAAACTTTTTCTTTAACCTGGCATATATAATAAATTTGTTGAAAATATGTTGGTTGTAGGTTTTCATATACCATAGACGATATGTATGTTCGTGTGGATGGTGGAATATCATTGCCCTGATAGTATTCTCTAGTCTCTACATTTGTGTAATGATTACTCATCAGAGAGTATTATTAATTTTCATTTCAGGGCTGCATTGTGAAATGGTAAATTGAAAGGCATACTAGCATACACAGGCACCTGAGTTTGCCTCAGGTGCGGTGATAGGATTTTTAGCGACTTGTTCTCGCTTAGAAATTCTCACTTGGTTGAGGACACTTCTTGCCCACTCTACAAAGAAGGTTTCATTATGACCAACTTGGCCATCTTTATAGAAGTTAAAGCACTCTGGATCATGCTGAGGAGATGGGCATTCCTTCTCGCCCAGTGGGTCCCACCACGCTCCCTGGTGTCTCATCCCTGATTGATCAGCCATCCAGTGATGTGCATACTGGCCTACGCCGGCAAGCTCGAACCATCCTCTGGGGAAGAACTCCATGACACTGCTGTTTTGATCCATGAAGAGCATGTTTGTCAATTGAGCTCCATGTGGGGATGCTATAACATCAGTATTTGTCATTACTCTAACCTGAATAAGGACACCAAATCACAGTTAGTCATACATCCATCTACCGTTAATAGATCCGAGTATTGCAGGTTCTAACATTTGAATTACCTAACGGTGTAATAGCCTAACGGTGTTTGTTACTATTGTTCATTGTCATGGTAATTTGATCAGGAATTGAGTAAAGAACACAAACCTGATCACAGAAGCGGAGATCTTCAGATTGAGATACACTCAATATACACCCTTCGACCCTTGCACACTCCTTCGCAAATATTTGAATAACAGCTGTGGGATTTTTGAATGATCTTGAACCCCTCCTCATTAGCAAGGTTAACCTTATAATTGGCTTCCCTCTTTCATTCATTTCTAGTCCCTTACCAGCTGGGTTTAAGCCACAAAAATGCCTTGCTTTACACCTCAACAAATCAAAAATCTCAAGTTTCCTTTCCTTTCCCAAGCTTCCTAGATTGTGCCGCATCACAACTGCCCTCTCGAAACAGTAAGGTCCGTCTCTTTCAAATCCTTCGACTTCAACTTCTCCTCCGAAATTCGTTTCCATGAGTTGATGTAGCCACGATCCCATTCTATCCCTAAGCTCCCCCCAATGGAACAGTACCCATCTATCTGGCATCAGGCACCCGTTCTTTATAGACCAACCAACAAAAGGAGTCATAGCACACATTCCGTCCCACAAATTTTTGTAGTCATAGTAAGTGTCAGACACAAAGGTAAGGCCCTTCAAGAGAGTAGCTGAATTTGGAAGAGTTTCAGGCCATGCCAAGGCATATGAGTTCTTCGTGCCATCTGCTTTATCACGTCCCATGATGCATAAAAGTCGTCCCTTGGATGCTTGCGAAGGGAAATACAAATGCTCAGCTTCGTTTTCTTCACGGGTATCATTCAATGAGCTCATAAACCAAGTGTTTCCTTCCATAGCAGTTTCAGCAAACCGTAGATCTTTGAGGGGGAGGAAAGTAACCGAGTCGCGAAGCCTTGAGATTAAAGTGATACCACTGCTGGCATCAGTTACCAATCCCTTCCATTTGGTGAAAAAAGCGGGAGAAGCAGAGGCGGGAGAATATGAAGAATTGATAGGAGATGCTTGTAAGTGCAAAAGGATGAGGATTACAAACAGCAGTAAAATGCTTATCACAAGTTTACTCAAGTGACGTGAATTCTTCTGCTTGTTTAACGCTTTGGTGCTACTCAAAATTTCCATAGGCTTGATATGAAAAGAGTAATGAAAGTGATATATGGGTTACCAGAAACCCTTTTTAGTATGTAGTTTTTAATGAAGTGACCTCGAGATCAAAACATCGAAAACATTAAAGAAAACAAATTAAATAGTAGAATCAATCTTTTAGAGTCAATGGGAAATGCAAGCAAATGCGTATGCACCCTGCAACTCGTCGGCTCAATATTTATAATGAAACCACATTAATTGCATTGAAAACTTACTTGTCCATTTGTTTAACTAGTTCTGGATGGAGCGATCCACCTTTGACGGTGGCTCACCTCGTATCCTCCAGCAGCAATTAAGTAGAGAATAAAATAAAGGACAACACTTGGGTGCTGACCGGTCAGTACTCAAGGTACTGACCAACCTAATGGTTGGTTGCCACGTAATCCAAAATAAGGAGAAAAATGTAAAAAGTGAAAGAGTTTTGACCACGTGGCAACACCCCATTGGGTGGTCAGTATACTTGGGTACTGACCAGTTAGTACCCAAGCATTTTCCTAAAATAAAAAGGATAATACTTTGGTGTTGACTGGTCAGCACCAAAATTACTGACCTAGTGATGTGGCCTAATTGAACCGTAACACATGTCCTTTTTTCTTTCACCCATTCCAAGACTTCTTGTACTCCAAAACTGAACTTCATACAACTACAAAGTCTTAGAATGGGTAAAAGAAAAAAGGACGTGTTACGGTTCAATTGGGCTACATTGGATCAATATTTTGGGTGCATGAGAACATAAAATTCCAACTAAACTGAACTTTATACAATTATAAAGTCTTGAAATGGGTGAAAGAAAAAAGGAAGTGTGTTACGGTTCAATTGGATCAGTATTTCAGATGCTGAGTTGCTGACCGGTCAGCATCCAAGTATTATCCAAATAAAAATCCAACATCAGGTTCAAATCCCGAGAGACAGTTAAGATTAAGGGTAACTACATTTTATGAAAAAAAAAAAAAAAAAAAAAAACCATATCAATGTTCAATCTCATAAAGGGTATCTAAGAGAACAAGAAAACCACAATATTTTCTTGAATATTCATTCTATTTACACAATCTGTACATCAAAGCTATATGCTTTATTAGGTCAACACAGTTAACATGAAAAGAGGAGAAAAGAGACATTACAGTCAAAACCCATTTATATTTATAAGAACTTGACACCATAGTTACCGGTTACGTTGGCCACTGAAAATTGCACCAGGGCAAGTTAATGTTAATCCCCCAGCTTAAAAAACAGTGGAGATAATGAGAGGGTTAGCAGTGTCACTTTGTCAGCTGGATCAAAATGCTCTACAGAGATTGTTAGCTGTCAAGTTAGATGAACACTGCTGCTCGATTGGGCCGTTGGGGCTACACACTCTGCTCCTCTTCGGCTCTGAAATCCTCACATTGGAAATGGCCACTGCAAGCACATCTACCAAACCACATTCATCTTGCTCCTCTGACTTGTAGCTCAAACTTTCAGCTGATGAAATTGGACATGAACCTTCACAGGGTGAGCCACCATATAGTTTATTTTCATCAGAGTCAGGTCCAGGTAGAACAGTCTGTGGGCGAGAAGATGCTCCTGCTTGGTTCTTCAATTTTGACTTGATTGTTAATGTCTTTAGTGTGCGCTCTGTGTAGAACAATATCCATGGATGCCCTGATATAATGCTACAACCAATTAGATGAAGAAATATGGTATAACAGTGGGTCTGTGGCATAAAAATATGAGGACAAATAATTCGAGAACCCCCACGAATGAATGCATGTAAGGTGAGAGGAAGAGTGGGAATATAATCAAAATAGTAAACATCTCTTACAGGGCACAACATACATGAGAACAGCACATGAACCACCCAAGTATGCATGGTTGAAGAATCAGGTCACATACTACTAGTGCAAAAGAATCACATGATTATTTAACTGTTCCAGAAACAGCATCAGAAGCTTACTCAGTACTTCATCTGCTGTTATCCTTGCTGAAACATCCCTCGTCAGCATTCTTGCCATCAGATCACGTGCAGGTTTAGATATTGTCTCCCAAATCCCTGAGTGGAAATCTAGCTTTACATTCTTGATTGCCTCGAAAACAGCTACTAGGGAGTCCCCTTTAAATGGAAGAAAAGCAACCAAGAGAGCATGTAGAAGGACACCGGCGCTCCATATATCAACCTTCTCAGAGTAATTACCGGATAAAACTTCAGGGGCAACATAAGCCGGACTTCCAACCAAACCAGACAGTGTCTGACCTGCAAAAGTAGTAATCTGTCATTTCTCAGCCAGGAGCCAAAGCTTTCATGATGTAACTGACTTGAAAATAGAAGAGCCAATTAACAATATGTAAACTGTCTACATTCATGTTCAGACTTCAGATGTGCTTCATCAAGTTCTAACAAAAGTTGCAGAATACAAAAACATTTCATTAAAAAAAAAAAAAAAATACATGTGAACAAGCAGTCCACAAAGGCCATCAAAAAAGAGGCCTTTTGAATAAAGTCAAAAAACTATAACAAAATCTATCAATACCGCTATCAAAAGTTGAAATAAAAACCTCCCACAGACACCAAAAATTCACAAAAGTGTTATCACACAATCTGAAGACTGTCAGGCTCAGACAGTGAATAGAAAACTAAATGAATGAAAAATGTCATGGTGGGAAGTATGAACTATCCTATGACTCCTGGTTAAGACAGATTGAAAGGGCTTCTATTTTTATTTGTTTAGAAGAACAGAAATCCTCGGATAATCATTCACTCCAGTAAACTTTTTTCCTCATTATTCTCAAGCAGATTTTAAGAAGCTCATATGAGCAATGAAACCTCCATTCTTTTATTTTTTTTCCACACAATTTCTTATTCTCAAACCAGCCAGGTAGTAATGTGGACCTTGTTGTCATAAAATGCCCATAAATAATTTCTTGCTTATCACAATTAAGCAGTGAAAAGGATGTGTCTAACAGTCTTTTACTCTTACAACATGATTGACTATACCGAATTCTAATAGAATTACTTTTCCAGACACAATAATCTTTCATAGACAAGTTTGTAATCTTATTCTTGCTAAAGAAACCATGTTATTTCCCTCATTCCCTCCTTCCATGAGTATGCTTTGCAATTTTTCACCAATCTGAATGTCTTGTTGCTTTCCTGAAGATACATTTATACAACATAATTTTAACCCCATTTCCTCAAACTTAGCAAGAACTTATCAGTGAAAAAGATAAATGCATAAAAATAGTCATTATCGAATAGGTATAGTTCTTCAGAGTAGTTGTTAAAATTTTACCATTTGAAATTCTCATGGCCAAGCCAAAATCTGCTAGCTTTATCTTCCCTGAGGCTGTGAGGAGAATATTCTCAGGCTTTATATCTCTGTGCACAACCCCCATATCATGGCAATACTTAATGACAAACATCACATCCCTAAATATATTAGCAGCACGTTGTTCCGAATAACATCCCTCCTCCACCATCTGATCGATCAATCGTCCCCCAGAGCACAATTCCATCACAAGATGGAAACACTCCGCCTCCTCATACACTGCCTGCAATGTCACAACCCCAGAATGACCCGATAAGTGCTGCATTATCTCCACCTCCCTGTGAACTGTCTCCTCTCCCTTGCGCAAAATCTTACATGCAAATTTACCCCCACTTAACCTAGACCTACACAACCAAACAGACCCAAATTTCCCCTGCCCAATTGTTTCACACTTAACATAGTCATCATCAATCTTATTCTTCCTACCCATTTGAGTATTCACATCTATGCACCCTATCTTCCTCTTAAGTCCCCGTCCCGATGGTACCAAAGAAGAAGAGGCACCACAAGGTGGGGCAGTAGCAATACCTGCAAGCCTACTTTTACCTGAACCGATAGGTTGGGTGCCATCATCCTCTTTGCACTTCTTTGTCAGCCTACTGTAATCTTCTAAGGAATAGTGATACCTAACATTTGATGATCGGGATTCATGTGTTGGTCCCAATTCATCTTCGTTCGGTGTATTTTCACAAGCATCAGTTTCACTTCCTTTCCTCTTCTTCCTCATCAAATCAAGTTCCGGAGACACAGGTTTTTACCGATAATAAAGTCTAGAGTTCATTGAAATTGCTTTAGGTGAATGAAATACCCAATTCTATGGTGCAACTTTCACGTCTGATTTCTGTCCCTGCAAACCAAATTTCAAAGGTCGATTGTTACAAAACTATTACCCATAACATATATGAAAATAATTTTTTATTTTTTTTTCCAGAAATCAAATGAGAATTTGATTATCTAACCCAAACATTGAACATTCCATTAAACATAATCTTTGCTTTTAATACATTAACAGAATTCAAACACAAACATAATGTATTTTAATTTGTAACAAACTCTAACCCTATATAAATTTTTACTCATCGATAAAAAAAAACTAACAACACCAAGAAAAACAAAAAATATAGATTAGGGCAAAGAACGCACCTTTAAACTGAACCAAATATTCGCGCGATTAAATAAAATCAACAAAGAAAAAAATCGAAATCCAACTTATGCACCGACGATTAGTGACTTGATAAAGAAAATCAGAACCGGCTATCGGCGAATCAGGAACCGTAATGCAGAGGATCTAATCGAACCAGAAACCCTAGAAATCTCCGATCCGATTGTAAAATTACCTTTTTACGTATCAAAATTATTTAATAGTCAATAAAGCGAGAGATTTGGGGTTTTAGTGTTTTTTTGGGGATTTTTATTTTCTCGAAACGGACGTGTCGAGTTTATGTCCTTTATATTGGAGATTTTCATGTGTATGCAGCTGCATTAAACAAGTTTATGATGTCTAACGCCCTAATTCGTTGATTTCGTGAAAAGTCACGGATTGAGTTGCGATGTCTCGAGATCTGCGCCAAAATGGACACAGGGGATTGGGGCCCCCATTGAAGCATGTGACGTGATTGATTGATCGAAATTAGAAAAGTGGGACACACGCGTCCAAACGTGCACGTGGGGTTGTGTGTATACGGTAGTTGATTCCGTCTGATACGATGCTGTCTGATTGTACGGATTGCTTAACACTTCCGATTCTACATTTGGAAAGTTCCTTATGTAGTCGTGTTTTTTAAAATAAAAAAAATAGAATATACAAATCCTTTTTATTTCATTCTCCCAACAAATTTAAAACACATAATTTTCTATCTCTACTAGGAGAAAATCTTCATTGGGACGGTCCCATTGATGTGGATATGGGACCGTCCAATCAGAGCATGCCACAAGTGTGCAACAAGTGTGTCATATATTCTCCCAATATATATGTGGCGTGCTCTGATTGGACGGTCCCATATCCACGTCACTGGGACCGTCCCACTGAAGTTTTTCTCCTCTACTAGACATCGAGACTATTTGGACTTGTGAGGTACCTATGTTTCTTGTCAATTGTCATCACCGATTTTTGTGGAAATTGCTAAAAATAACCACTCTAAACATGGGAAATTCGTTTTTAACCACATACGAAACTTTAATTGTTAATAACCATGTTTTGAAACAAAATTCAGTGGTGTCCATAAATTACCAAGATGCCCCCAAATTAATATTTCTATTTTCTTTTGTTTATTTTTCTCACTGTCTTCTTCTTGCTTCTCTGTTCTTCATCACTGTAGTTGTTCTTCATCACCTTCCTGCAAATCGAACACCAATGGCCGCACCATTGTTTAAGATTTCGTTCTTCCCCGTTCTTCATCATCGTTCTTCTTTGTTCTTCATAATCTTGTTGTGGATTTCACGAAGTCAATGAGAAAAACTTTTCCGATTTGCTTTAAATCGATAAATATCATTCATTTGTTCATTAATTGAGTTGCAAACAATTACTTTAATATAGTTTTAGCTTTAATGCATCAATCATGTGTGTTTATGTGAAGAATCGTTTTCAAAAAAGTTTACAGATTTTTCCAGAAGATTTCAAGTTTCACGGGTTCGAAAACTTGAAATCTTATGTTAAAACTTATTAACAAAACTTGAAATCTTCTATAAAAACTTGAAATGTTGAAACTCTTCTGGTTCGTGATTGAAATTTCAAGTTTCATAATTTCAAGTTTTTCGTCAAGATTTCAAGTTTTGTCAACAAGTTTTAACAGAAGATTTCAAGTGATCGAATCTGTGAACCTTGAAATCTTCTGGAAAAATCTGTAAACTTTTTTGAAATTAATTCTTCACAAAAACACACAAAAGTGATCCAATAACGCTAAAACTATGTTAAAGTAACTGTTTGTAACTCAATTAATGAACAAATGAATGATATTTACACAACTTAAACAGATTTAGAGCAAATCGGAACAACGATTGGAATTCGATCATGAAGAACGAATAGAGAAGCAAGAGGAAGAACGAACAAAGAAGCAAGAAGAACCATCGAAATTCGATCATTGGTGTTCGATTTGCAGGAACAATGATTAGAATTTGATCATGAACCAGGTGAAGATTTTGATGGGATAGAAAGGAGAAGAGAGAGAGAGAGGAGAGGGGAGAGAGAGAAAAAGAGAGAGTGTGTGTGTTTAGGGATGGTTTTTATATGAGGGCATTCAAGTAATTTCTCAAAAATGTGGTTAGCTAATTTTGGTTTTCTCTCCCGATTTTTTCTATTGTATTCTCACATTCGGTTAAAGAAATAAGGTATTATTCAACTTGTTTACGTACATTTCATGTATAAAATACAAATTATAGTGGATTTTATTTGATCGGGTTTGGAATTAGCATGAATTTGTGATAATAAAAAAAAAAAATTAAGGAGAGATTAAAAGAAAGAAAAAAAACAAGTAAATAGAAAAATATTAAAGTAAAACTTTCGGGGAATATTTTAATGAAGATGTGTATAATCTTTTTGATTCTTCCAAAATAATTTGGGCAAAGCTATTTTTGTATTATTTTTAATGTAAAAGAAAAATATTTATTTATTATTATTTATAAAAGCAATTAAAAGTGAATTTGATATATTTAGACAAAAAAAAAAAAAAAACAATAAGTCTACATACAACCGGTTGTGGCGAACCGTTGGGGAACCGCGTCCTACGTGGACCAAATTTTTCAGACACGTGAGTCTTCCCCAAACCACTCTTCTTCCCCAAACCAAAACAGCACCTCTAATCCCCAAATCTCCACTCTTGAAAAATCCCCAAATCTCCACTCTGAAAAATCCCCAACCCGTCTTCATATTGACTTTGAACCCGTTTTTGATTACCCATTAATTTAACCCATCTCGTTCTTGATTTCAAACATTCTCAAGCGGAAGGTCAATCAAGAAGCTTCTGCTCAAGTGCAAAAGCAGAACCCGTCTTCATCTTCTCAAACATTCTCTCAGAAGCTGAATCAAGAAGCAGAAGCTCAGGTGCAAAAGCAGAACCCGTATTCATCTTCTTAAACAGAACCTGCAGACTTCCTCTTGGTTAGTCTGATTTGTTTTTTTTTTGTTTTTGTAATAAATGTGTTTCGAATGTGCTTGTTTTGTTCGTTTGAAGATAGAGAATTCAGTAGAACATTCGTTATGAGGATAAAATTAGTTATGAGGATAAAATCTCTACATTGGTTATGATTAATTAACAAATTTAGTAGAACATTTTGTGTGACTTTAAAGAGACATAAACAAACAGAACGTGAAATGCACAAAACACAACCAAACAGAACGTTGTTTGTTTATGCATAGATTTAGCTGATTGCACGTGACCATTTAGCTGATTACACGTCACCATACAAATAAATTCAGTAGAACATTTAGCTTGTAGACACATTTTGTTACCGGTAAGAGTTTTTTTTTTTAACATGTCATTCATGTTATAGGAAAATGTTAATTTGCTATAGGTCTGCATCATGGTCTCCTAAGTTCCCAAATCCACTGATTTTACTATAAAGAAGCGTTTTTCTTGAACTAGTTTATATGAACTTTTACCTTTGATAAGGCATAAAATTTTATGCTTCCACTTTAAACTAAATCCAGCTTATGCATTTATCTTTCTTTGTTTTTCTGATGAGAAAATAGTAGAGCAGTTCTGCAATTTGGTGGCACCATCTCTTTGTTTGCTCAGCTTCCAAGTCATCGAATAAGCTGTAGTTTGTGGTATAGTTGCTGTCTCATTCTCATCAGCTGTTTAAGTTGAAAAGATTAAATAAATAAATAAATAAAACTATCTAGGCAAAGCATTTAGTGTGTGAGCTTATAATTTGTATTTTTGGACTTGATATCATTATCAATTTTATGTGGTTTTTATGTGGTTTGAGGTCCTTCAATTTGAATATATTTTGTCATACTTTATAGGGCATGGGAAACGGGGAAGAACACCCATATACGCTAACACCCTGTAGCTCAAATCCCCCATCCGTGGAATTTAATGAGGATAGACCAAATCCACAGGAAACTGAGGATTGCAGTTCCGAGACATGTCAGAATGTTGAAATTGATGGTGATGGTGATGGTGATGGTGATCATATGATTGAGGAGCCAAAGAAGGGGATGGAGTTGGATTCCCTTGAAGATTTATTGAGCTATTATAAATGTTATGGTAAGAAATGCAGGTTTGGGGTGATGACAAAAAGGACTGAGAGGGGAGAAGATCAAATTGTTAGGTATGTCACCCTTGCTTGTTCTTGTGGTGGGAAGGCCCGTAATAGGAGTTTGAGTGTCGCCAAACATCCGACAGGAAAGACGGAATGTAAGGCAAAGATTAATGCCTTAAGATGTGATGGAAAACTTCGGTTGACTACGGTTCATAATATCCATAACCACGGCCTCAGTCCAAAGAAATCCCGCTTATTTCGATGTAATAGAGAAGTAAGTGATGCTGTTAAAAGAGTTCTAGATACAAATGATAGGGCTGATGTCCGAATGAACAAGAGTTTTGGATCTCTTGTTGTTAGCGCATGTGGATTTGAGAACCTCCTGTTTTTGGAAAAGGATTGTCGTAATTACATCGACAAAGCAAGACATCTTAGACTTGGCGCAGGTGGTGCTGGTGCACTGCGAGAGTATTTTCTTAGGATGCAGTACAAAAATCCTGGGTTCTTTGCATTGATAGATTTAGATGATGATGGAAGGTTAAAGAATGTCTTCTGGGCAGATCCCCGTAGTAGAACAGCCTACCAATATTTTGGTGATGTGGTCACATTCGACACCACATACCTGACAAATAGATATGGGATGCTGTTTGCACCATTTGTTGGTGTAAACCACCATGGACAGTCAATTCTTTTGGGAGCTGGATTGATTTCCAGTAAGGATACGGAGACCTTTGTTTGGTTATTTCAGACTTGGTTGCAGTGTATGGATGGTATAGCTCCTAAAGCTATTATCATTGACCAAGATAGGGCGATGAAAAATGCAATTGCTATTGTTTTCCTAACGACCCAACATAGATTTTGCATATGCATATACTGAAGAAAGTCCCTGAAAAGCTTGGTTCCTATGGTTCCTACAAAACTGGGATGAAAAGTGCATTGATGAAATCTGTCTATGATAGCCAAAGTGTTGAAGAGTTTGAAACAAGTTGGGATCAGTTAATTACCGCATACAATTTGCATGAGAATGCGTGGTTGCAAAGTCTATACGCTGAGCGTGAGCATTGAGTTCCAGCATTCTTGAAAGACTACTTTTGGGTTGGAACAGCAGAGCGAGAGCATGAATGCCTTTTTTGACGGGTATGTTCATGCTAAGACCAACCTGAAAGAGTTTGTCGACCAGTTTGACAACGCATTGAAAAAAAAAATTGAAAATGAAAATGTTGCGGACTTCCACTCATTTAGTGTCACAACCCCCTGCATATCTAGATCTCCAATAGAGAAGAGGTTTCAAGAGTTGTACATGAATTCTAAATTCAAGGAAGTACAACAGCAAGTTACTGGCATGATCGATATCAATCCACAGTTACATAAGAGTGATGGTGCAGTAAAGACCTATCTAGTAAAGGATGAAGTTCAGTTGGCAGAGTTTACTAAGATGATTACATATTCTGTGGACTTTAGTGAAGAAAATTCATCTGCAAAGTGTTCTTGTGGATTATTCCAGATGAAAGGGATATTGTGTAGGCACATTTTAGTTGTATTCAGATGTAACAAGATTAAATGTTTGCCAGATAGCTATATTTAAGATCGATGGAGGAAGGATATCAATAGGCGATACACATTGATCCATAGTAGCTATGATGCAGGGGAACAACGGGCAAATTCTAATAGATATTCTGAGATGTTGAATATCTGTTATCAGATGATTACTCTTGTAGCGGGATCGAGAGAGCATACTCAGGATGTGAAAGCTAAGTTATATGACATGATTGATTTGTATCGTGCTAACCAAGAACCCCTATCGATGACACAAACAGGTTCCAATGTTGGTTGTACGAGAGGGGACGCAACTACTGTCGGTGGTTCTGAGTAAGTACTCAGTCCAAATGTTGTGCGTGGGAAAGGCAGACCCCCATCTTTGAGAAGAGCATCCAGGATGGAGAAAGATATGCGAAAAGTTAAAGCGAAAGAGAAAAGAGCACAAGAAAAGGGGAAACGCAAAGATGTGTGTTTATTTAATTCTTCCTTTTATTTCCCAATTTGACAAGAGAAAATATGGCACTTTTGTGTTCTGATTTGCTTATTGATTTGATTATCAGCGAGATGGAGGAGATGCACCCATCTTGAACACACAGAGATCTTTATTTGGCCATTCAGAGATGGATATAGCAAATGCTGGACACGTGCATGTATATTTCAAGTGGCCCTTATTTAAATTTGAAATGACCCTTATTTATATTTGAATTCTAATTTTTTTTCCTGGGTTTTTCTCATCAGGTTGTTCCAAAGAGCGCAGCTTTTCACACTAGTGGAACTCAGATCCAAGGAACAATGATTCAAAGTCAAGAAAGTGTTAGCTATAGTTTGTAGTTTATATTAATAGGAACCTGCCTATTATGTATTTAATGTATTTGTTGAAAGACAAATGTGTATTCTACTTGAGATTGCTTGAGTTGGGGATTCCATGTTTTTTTAATCATATTGTAAGACTAAAGTTATGATGCTTTAATGTATATTAATCTCTACAGTTTGCCATTATAACCACTGCAGTTGTAAACAATATTTCTGTTATAATTCACATTCCTGTTGCTTTCGTATCATGGTTTACATTCTAAAATATTTTTAGTATCATACTATAACTTTGTAGCAACATAATACAATCATATGATCATTCAGACAGCAGGAAGTTGAACTTAATATATTTACATTGGAATGTACTGAGTTCAATACATAGATACTAACACTAGGATAGACCAATTACTTAGACACTATAAAGTAACATGCTATTACAAATAAAATTGTCAAATACACCCACAGTAGTGTGCGTCCATGCCTCAAGTCATTTTCTTTTTTCAGAAGCACCATCTCTCTTGTGGATACCACCATCTCTCTCTTCTCGACATCATCTACTCTTTTACGGAGCTCATTCTTCGTCCTTTCCACATCGTCCAGTATCTTCTGGAGCTCTTTCTGCTTATTTAATAGTTCATTGTTAAATTCTTGAAGTTGGAACTTGATCTCTTCATTACTATCTGCCTACTTGAAGAATTTACAGTATAGTGATCCATAATCATTTTCATCATATATAAAAATTATTAGATGTACAACATATTAATCAATATAATTACAAGATATAAGATGTACAAATGTAGTTACCTCAGTGTTAAATTTTGGACACCTTAAAAAGGGTCGTCCTGGATTTTTTGTAGTACTTGAGTATCTCAATGTGGCTTCGACCTTACAGAAGCAGTGTGGTTGTCCCAAAGTACGTTTTGCAAACGATGAAGAAGACATTGATGATGATGATGACGACATTCTAACATTGCCTATTGTAAAATAAAGTACACATAAACTAAAGCAGAGAAAAGTAAATGAATTTATAGGCATGCAAGTCAAGTCACGAGTTTAAGCAAGAATATTACAACTCTCATATTATTTGAGCAAGAATAATGTGAGAGTTGACAACAACATACAACAAACAAGAGTTTAACCAGACAGACCACAACAACAAATATATGAACAGCATCAGTGCAAGCAGCAGAATATCAGAACAAAAGCACACCAGTTTACTGATTTATGCACACCAGAATATCCCACTTAAATAGTATTTTTTTTAAAGGAACTAAGTACTGATTTAAGATCATCACCAGTTTATTGTTCACCTAATAACTTTGAGCCAAATTCAAACTTCAGCAAAGCTGAACAAAAATAAAATGGAACATCAATAAGCATATACACCCAACAATTGATAGCAGAAGGATTTACAATGAAAATGACATTACTGCTAGACCGGTGAAATTTTTTGTACACCCATATATAAATAAATCGAATAGGATTCATTAATTAGAATTAAGATCCACATCAAATAAACTTCACTAAAAGCTCAATGCAAATAATAGATGACAATTAGCGTAATGATATATATTAACACAATGTCTTGCTTTGAAATTTTCATCAATTAACGTGGTATATATTAACATGTACTTGAACACCATACTGAGACAGGATATTGCCTTCTTTGACACTGAAACAATAGCCGGAGAGGTCATTGGGAGAATGTCTGGAGATACTATCCTTATTCAAGAAGCCATGGGAGAAAAGGTAATTAATTAATCAAATACATGTGTGATTTTCCTAATTAATTAACCCTAACAGTAGTTAGTTAATCATGATCATTCATATGTATTAGCATAGGTGGGAAAGTTTATACAACTAGCCAGCATATGAATTTCAAAACTAAATCCATAACACACAAAGTTGTTAGTCGATGACATCAAGCATATATAGTTCTGAAGAAAGATATAAAACTCACACACCATTCCTATCTCTAAAAAAAGCGAAAAATTCACTAAATGAGTTTACCTTTACCAAAGCTAAAATTTAAAGAATAATGAACATAACAATTGTAATAGAGTACCTGAATTCCAGCTACACTTTTTTTTAGATTACGAATCCCAACTGCACTTTTTTTTCATTCAATTCAACAAGTGGATGTTCTGCTCACGAATTCCGGGTCGGATACCTACCATTCGAATCACAATGTTCTACTCACGAATTCCAACTGCACTTTTTTAGCTCAGGGATACCTACCATTTGAATCACAATGTTTAACAAATAAATTCGAACATTATACAGATATGAACAAATTCGAAGACGAAGATGAAGAAGACGAAGAGAAGAAGAGGAAGAAGACGAAGACTAAGATGAAAAAAATTCATTGATGGCACGATTCGGTTTGAAGACGAAGACGAAGAGATGAAGAAGAAGACATTGGTTTGAAGTTGGATTTGAAGAGAAGAACCTAGGGTTTTGGGGATTTTTTTTTTCAGATTTGGGGATTTTTCACTGTTGGGGAACAAAGGTGCTGTTTTGGTTTGGGGAAGAATAGTGGTTTGGGGAAGACTCACGTGTCTGAAAAATTTGGTCCACATAGGACACGGTTCCCCAACGGTTCCCCACAACCGGTTGTATGTAGACTTATTGATGTAATAATGATTGTTTTTAATTTGTTACCGTTAATAATTTTTTTGTTATTTTATCATAATTTATTAACATCTATATGTTTCCGAAATTCACCATTAACATGATATTACAATTAATATTTTAAATTTGTTTTGATAAATATTTAATTATCATTTATAAGAATGATTATATTTTTTTTTAAAGTAAGAATAATTATAATTGAATACTATTTTTCAGGAAATAATTGTAAGAATAATTATAATTGAATACTATTTTTCAGGAAATAATTGTTGTGTATTGAATGTAGGGTTATTATATTTTTAGTCCATGATGTTTGCGTTAATCTGGGTTTAATTCACGATTTTCTGACTTTACTAACTTTAGTCTAGTGGTTATTTGACATTATCAAATCGAGTCCCTACCGTCCAAATCCGTTAGGAATTCGTTGACTTCCGTTAGGTCAACAAGGGCATTATGGGAAATTCCATAAAACCTTCTAGAAACCTGACTGGAATGACCTTTATGCCCTCCTATTAAATACAAAATGAAAAAACAAATTAAATTTAAAATTAAAATATATAAAAAAAAAACTAATTATAATAACAATAATAACAATTATTATTAAATGAATTAAATTTAAAAGTTAAAATATATAAAAACTAATTAAAAATAATTTTAAAAAATATATTAAAAATAATTTTAAAAATATATATATTAAATCCATTTAAATTAATAAATTTAATTAAATTAAATAATAACAAATTAATAGATTTAATTAAATTCAATAATAAAAAATTAAACATTAAATTAAATTCAAATTGTGGAGATCCAATCTGGATCTCCACCAAAGATAAAAAAACAAATTCATTTTCTTAACACAGCAAAATCAAACAACCCAGATCCACCACCATCACCATCCCAGATCAACAACACCACAAGCCAACACCCAACACCTAACACCTAACACCAGACTTCTTCATGGATGATGGATCCAGATCAATACATTTTCATCCCACACTCAAACCCACCAAAAACCCACATTCGTCATTATCATTCATCATTATCATCATCATAATTTTAAAAATATATATATTAAATCGATTTATATTAATAAATTAAATTAAATTAAATAATACAATCAACCCTAATCTCTCATTCTCTCCGACGCTCTCTCTCTCAGTCTCTCAACCCCCTCAACGAAGTCTCTCTCTCTCTATCTCCCATTTCTCCATCTTCTCCTCTTCAATCATCAACAACATCACAATTAAAGAAACACAAAAAATTGAAAAACACAATGAGATCGTGTTCTTCTCTCTCTTCGATTTGTGAATCTCTCTCTCTAAACCCTCTCTCGCGATCTCTAAACCCTTGGGTATGATTCGGCTGCCGTGTAGTGGTTTTTGGTGTGGATCGATATGGTTTCCGGGTATATCGAGCGTCGATCGATACGGTGGTGGCGGTTTGGAGTTGACAACGGTGGTGGTGGGTGTTTGGAGTTGGAAATGGTGTGGTGATTGTTTGGCCGCCGGTGAGGATTTGAGAAGAAAATGGCAGTGGTGGTGGTTATGTGGTTCGATTGCGGGGTTTACGGTGGTGTTTGGAGTTGACGATGGCAGTGGTAGTGGGTTGGAGTTGACAATGGTGGTGGTGGATGTTTGGAGTTGGAAATGGTGGTGGTGGTTGTTTGGCGTTGACTGTGATGGTTTGGAGTTGACAATGGTGGTGGAGAGGCGAATACTGATGTTTTTCCAGTTGACGATGGCGATGGTTTGGAGTTGATTTTCTGGGTTTTAATGGGTGTTTGGATGATTTTATTGGTTTTAATGTGGTGGTGTGGTGTTTTGGTTCTAGGTCTAGGTTTGATTTGGGGAATTTTTTTTTCCAGATTTCTAGGTTTTGGAGGATTTGAAATTTTTTGAGTGTGAATATCATCAATTGATGATGTACTTGTTCAACTGGAAAGTGATGAAGTTGATGCCGGGATCTCGATTTGTTGGAGATGAATGAAGAAGAAGATATGGATGTGGCCTGTGGGAGATGATGATTTTTTTAAAGTTATATTATTATTATTTTTAGGGATATTATTATTTTCCCCCCTGAGGTATACCCTATTGTTAAGACGAGGACAGGGTTTGGGCTTATTGGCCCTTCTTCCCCCTGAAATCAAACTTTTGGTGACTGACCCCCTTCTGGCACCTTTTCCGTTCCATTTGGACGTTGACTGTTAAATTTAAAGGGCATTTACGTCATTTAACTTGTGAGGGTGGAACTTGAAGGTTATTTCAGACAATTCAAAATTGTATTTAAATAATATAACCAATTAAAATAAAAACAAGTGGAGGGGACGATGCCACCTCATTGTTCCACCAACCAAACATCTTCTCCATTAATTCAAACCCATTTAATCAATCACCTACCATTCTACCAAACATCTGTTTCATTCACCTGCTTCTCTACATCTTCGACTACATTGCAACCAAATTTTTTTTTTCTCACACTTGTTTAAAATTTTCTCATTAACTACTCATCTTCTTCTCTGGGTCTTCCCTCTTAATTTTACATATATTGATGTTCTACATGTTTGTTCCTCAATCCAGTCTATGAAAATCAAATTAGCAGAAGAAGTGTTTGAAAAAAAATTTGGCTGCGTTTGGATTCGAAGAGTTTTGGATGAGTGTTGATTGAACCCAGTTCTTGATTTTATTTTCTGGGTTTGGATTGGGTCTGGGTGATGATTTTTTTAAAGGGTTGTGTTGGGTCTTGGTTTGATTTTAAATTGATTTCGGTTTGATTTTGGCATCTGGTTTGATTTCGGTTTGATTTTGGCATCTGGTTTGATTTCGGCTTGATTTTATGGACTTCGATTTGATTTCGAATTGATTTTGGTTTGATTTTAAATTGATTTTGGCATCTGGTGGCTATGGTTTGGTGTTTGAGTTGTTATGGTTTGGTGATGATTATGGATGGTGGATGATTTCTGGTGGAGAAGATGATGATGATGATTGTTGGGGATGATTTCTGGGGAAGATTTGTTTTTTTTAAGCAAAATGAAATTTGTGAGATAATAAATAAATAAAAGATTTATTAAGTAAATAAATTTGTGATTTACGGTGGTTTGTTGTTGTTGATGGTGATGATGGTGGATGACTGGATGATGGTGGAGAAGATGATGATGATTGTTGGGGATTATTATTATTATTATTATTAAATCAAAATTAAAAAAAGAAAAAAAGATCTCCACAGTCCATCTCAAGATGGACTGTAAAGATCCATATATTTTTATTTTTTTAATGTTTTTTAAATATATTTTTTGTTTTTATTATTATTATTATTATTATTATTAAAATTTGTTGGTTTGTCTCAAAAAACTGATTCAAAGGGCACTTTTGTAATTTCATTAATAACAATCATGTGTTGGATACTGTTCACGGGAGTTTCACAGGAGTTAAAGGCCATTGGGGGTATTACCGTCATTTTCTACTCTGAATTTAGTCAGAGTCAGCTTTTTCAGGTGAAAAAGGTACCAAAAGGGGGTCAGTTACCAAAAGTTTGATTTCAGGGGGAAGAAGGGCCAATAAGCCCAAACCCTGTCCTCGTCTTAACAATAGGGCATACCTCAGGGGGGAAAATAATAATATCCCTTATTTTTAATTAGTTTTTTATATATTTTAATTTTAATTAGTTTTTTTTATTATTTTATTTAATTAAATACAAAATTACCAGACTGCCCTTCATCAGAAACCTTCATTAAGGGTATTTTGGTCATTGTACCCTCTGACAATGTCAGTCCGTTTGTTTTAACCGAAACCCTAACGAAAGGACTGCAGTTAGTAAAGTCAAAAAATCGTGGACTAAACCCAGATTAATGCAAACGTCAGGGACTAAAAATATAATAACCCTTGAATGTTTGTCTAATACCTACTAAAACCCAATTAGGAAAAAAAAAAAAAAAAGTCAATTAAAAAATGGGTAAAATCTAGGTATTGGATACCCGTTATCTGAGTTTTTTTTCAATGGTACAATTTTTTTTTTTTTTTTTTTTTTTTTTTTTTTTTTAAAGAAACACAAGTATCCAACCATACACGTATATATTTGGATTCGCCCTAGGTTTTTGTCATCCTTAGAAAATCGAAATATTCTTAAGAGTAAAAAAAAAAAAAAAAAAAAAAAAACTTTTTGTCTTGATTCTTGAACCACATTGTTGATCACAACAAAAAGGGTTAACGTGAGTAAGGCCAAGATCACATACAAGTAGTTCAATTCAACAGGTTAGTGAAGTTTGATGGATAAAATTTGTCTATCAATTTGCAAATATAGCCAATTCTAAAAGGTTTGTATCCTTCAAGAGGTTCCAATGTTTTTCAAAAATAAACAACTCAATTGTACACTCACTAAACTGATCATTTAATTCTTGTGATTGAGAATTCATTGCATCATAAAAAAGTCAACGGATAATTTTACCATCTCTACTAGGAGAAAAACTTCAATTGGACGGTCCCAGTGACGTGGATATGGGACCGTCCAATCAAAGCACGCCACATATACATTGGGAGAATATGTGGCACACTTGTTGCACACTTGTGGCGTGCTCTGATTGGACGGTCACATATCCACGTCAATGGGACCGTCCCACTGAAGTTTTTCTCCTCTACTAGATAAGTGGCGCCCCACCATCTCCTACTATTAAACTTTCAATTTTAGGGTTATGATTAGGGTTTGATTAAAATATGGAGTTTTGAATGAATGAGGAATTTTGGTAATATTTTAATTGTATGAGGATATTTTAGAAAATTAGTATAAATTTGTTAATTACGACTTAATTTAAATGAAAAGTAAACAAAAATCAACCATTTTAAATTTAAGATGTTTTTATCTTAATTTAATATTTAATTTTTTTTAGAAAAAACAAACAACCATACACTACTTAATTTAAGTAGTTAATTAATTCAGATTTAAGCGGTAAAATGACAAATATCCCCTTACTTGACTATCTGCCAAAATATATAAGACCAATTATATTTTATAATTCATGAACTAAAGTCCAGTTAAGTGATTAATGGTTCAACCCAAATTGTAAGGCCCGTGAATTCTTGAGCATGTTTCATGCATAATATATTTTTAGCATGAGACTTGGATATTCGCCTCGCCTCACCTCATCTCATCCTTACTTTACTTAATCTCATGATATATAAGCAATGCAATGAATGAATGGTTAATATACGATTGTTTTCCATTTGTACTTCATCAAAAACCAATCACATTCTTTAAAAAGGTAAGGTGAGGTGAGGTGAGGATAGGGATGTCAATGGTACAGGTCGGGGACGGGTTTGGGTTTTCCATTACCATCCCCAATACCAATTTGCATGAGAAATACCATCTCCGATGAATACTCACCTTAAAATAAACGGTACCGTTACGGGGATTCTCTACTAGGGGATCGGTTTTTTGCCTCATACCATCCTTATCCCATTAATATATTTTTTTAATGACTTTTTGATAAAGATCATATAAATATTATTGAATAATATGAAAATAATAGTGTGGGGGTATATTATATATAATGATCTGGAATGGAGTAGTGTTTCGATGGAGGGAAAAAATGGGAAAAAAAAGAGAGAGGTAAAATTATGTTGGTCGGAGGGGAAAAATGAAAGAAAGTTATGTTTTCTAAAGACAACAATCACGGTACTAATTTTTTTTAATGTTAATTCCAGTACTAATTACGTGCTTCAAATATATATATATATATATATATATATATATATATATATATATATATATATATATATATATATATTGATAACGGGTACGGGGATGGGGTAGGGACTTGAAATCCCATAACCGTATCAAAATTAAATCGGGGATTGAAAAAAATATTGACCCTATACCAAAATTTAAATGGTACGATTAAACCTGCCCCTAACGAGGCGGGTCCCCATGGGTCTTCGGACCAACGGGTAATTTTGACATCCCTAGGTGAGGAGAGGATCATGGTCCCTTAGCATGTATATTGTATTTGGTTATTATTTTTATTTTTATTGATTATTATTTTATATAGAATGGATCTAAATATTAAATAGAGTAATGCTAGACGTCCCAATTTTTTTTCCCAAATTATGTCCTAAATGATATGGCACGTGATGTGTCAATATCATATCAGTTACCATATAATCTCATGATTTATAAATGCTGACACCTCACGTGTCACATCATTTGGGACATAATTTAGGAAAAAAAATTGGGACGTCTAGCATTACTTTATTAAATAACACTTTTTTATGCTGACTTTGTGGTTTATCACCGATTTAATATGTTGAGTTTTAAACTTTTAATAGCACAAAAGTCATGAAACCGAGCAAAAATACTAAACTTAAAAGACCAAAAACTTGAATAAAAATGCGAGATTTAATAAGTATCGACCCAAAAAATTAAGTATCAGCAAAACCTAAAACTCCACCATTGGTGGATAGCTTCTCCTCTAGTCAGACGAGATTGTCGATCTCAGTTGATTGGAGGAGACCAACACATATCTCATCTGCTTGGAAGAGGTTTGCGATGTCTCCTCCAAACGAAAGAGATTTGCATTTGTCTCCTCAATCAAAAGAGATCGTTGATCTCCTCTAGTTGGAGGAGATTAATTGGAAAGGTGATCTCATCGGCGGTGGAGCCTCATTGCCAGTAAAGGTCTATCTTTTCAGTGTTTATTTTTAGATTTCCAATTTTATTTTGAAGCATATGTTCCTCATTTATGTGTTTATTTGATTTATTTTTAAATATTATATTATATTATTTAATTGAATTACTATGCTGAGTTGATCTTTGTCGTGACCTAAATAAATCCGGTGACATGTGTAATCAATGGCTGAGATTTATTTATTTCACGTTCATTATCATTAAATGCAGAGTATTATCAACCAGTGACAGTCAAAAGGTTAAAGTTACGGATTTTTTTTTTTTGATAGAAAACTAAATAATTCTGAATTTTATTGAAGACTGAATAGTGACTTAAACCTGAAACTGAATTACATGTTTGTTTTTATTTTTATTTTTATCACTTTTGAATAGAATGTCAACTTGTTTGTTTTTTTAAATATAAAATGGTTTAAAAATAAGTAATTTGACATTTATACTGTTGTTACTATTAATTGTTTTGTATTTTCATTTTATATGATACAAACAATAAAATAAAAATAATTTAACAAATCCTAAACCATTTTATATAATAACGATAAGATGTTATTCATGGTTAAGATATGATAAGTAATGATTTAGAGATGGTTTTGATTTTACAAATTTTTTATTTTTATTTTTTGAATTGGAGGTTCAACAATAGTGTTGAAAGTGACAATACGAGAACTATTTTTTATTATTTTAAGCTTATCATAAGTAATAGGGTAAAATAAATAAATTACATAGTATAGAATTATGATAAAATTAAAAATATATTATCTGTAGGGGGGATAATCTTGGAAGAAAATATATTAAATGCAATCCAGTGATTTGGAATTAAGTTAAAAGTTGAGATTTGTTACTTTTTATAAGTTGTTTTTTTTTGTTGGTATTTTAAAGTTGTTTGGCCACTTAAAAAAAAAACAAAATAACTTAATAAATTCAAGAGTAATGCTACTTTGTCAAAATTTAGTGCTAAAATGATGTTGCAATACTCTGATCTATTAATTTAAATCATACAAATCTAATACAATTTAAATGAATGGATTAGATTGATACCATATCATTTGGGCATCAGATTTGGACAAAGTATCATTATTGTAAATTCAAACCTATTAAGTTTTAAGTGGAAAAATCAAACCGGTAGTTGAATACTATATCTAGTAACAAAATAGGATATTTGTACAATTTCAAACAAAAGTTTGATATTGATGCAATTACAGCTAAAGGCGAGGGAAAGATTGAATTCAACGCCATGACTTAAAAACTCTCGCCGAAAAACAGACATAACCCTTTAAACGCTCAAAATATTCCCCTTCTCATCAGTCTCACCATTGTCATGTCTCAAAGTATGAGGACTTTAAACACTCCAAAAACCCCAATCCACTGCAACTACAAAATCCCAACACCCAAACTCTCTTTCGCTTCTTCTTCTTTTGCTTTATCTGAAACAAAAAGCAAGTTTAGTTCAAAGAAATACCCAAAAGTTTCTTTGTCTGTAATGTCCAGTCACAACCAAAACCAGCAACAACCGCTGTCTCTTGATGTTTTGATTAACAGCAAACGCAAGGAAGAGGTCTTTGGCGACATCAAGAGCTCTATTTCTGATTGTCTCTCCGAGACAAATCTTCACTTAACTGTTCCTGCTCTCAAATCCAAATTCAGAGGCAAGGTAATTGCTTTTATTAATACGACGTTTAGTCAAGACAATAATTTTACTTTCCATTTATTTATTTATTTTCTGGGTTGGTTTATTATTTAGCATATATGAAATTTTGTCTAAGATTTGTAAATATGTATGTTTTTAATCAATCAATAGAGGTTTATTGTATAGGATGGTAAAATGCTTCAAATTTAATTGATTTTACAGGTGAGGGATATATATGATGCTGGGGATTATCTAGTTCTTGTTACAACCGACCGGCAAAGTGCTTTTGATAGAATTCTTGCTTCCATTCCATTCAAAGGCCAGGTTAGTTAGCTGTATTTTAATTTCTCCTTTTAAATTAATGGATTCATATGAAAACAATGTGAAATATATATATATATATATATTGTTAGGAAGCTGATTGGAACTTTATCCCCTCTGCGAAAAGGTTGATATTTGAAGGTAGTGCAAATTAGTATTATCATTGTAAATGTTTGGTGCTGTGAATTTCAGGTTCTTAATGAGACTAGTCTGTGGTGGTTTGATCAAACTAGACACATAACTTCAAATGCAGTTGTGTCTGCTCCTGATAAAAATGTTACAATTGCAAAGAAGTGTTCTGTTTTTCCTGTTGAATTTGTGGGTGAGTAGTTGATTTGCATCATCCTCCAGCATGCTGGCGATTTTGTTTACTTTGTAGTATTTTCTCTGGAAATAACATAACTTTCTACAATAGGTTTCTGCTGTTAAATATTTAAATGTTATATAGTCCTGGATGAGAGAGATTTCAAATTTCTGTTATTCTTTGTTTTTCTAATTATGGTGGAGCAATTGACATCAATGAACATGGATTAGATTATATGGTATATGTACCCTATTTATGGATAGTATGCAAGATTTTCAGTCAGCCACTGCTCACCTCACACCACCAATGATGGTTCAAGATATAAACTTAATGTGAGAACTGCCAATAACACAAACTCATGGTTATAATCGTTCTTCTAGTTAGATTGATAAGCGTTGGTGAATTATTTTGCGTGCAGTGTGATTTTATAATTTTATACTTTTAACCTTATGAAGGTGGGGTTTTCAACTGTTTAGTAAGCATTTTTGAGGGATTTAATTCTTAATTACATTGCTATTTTGTTGTAGTCAGAGGTTTCGTGACTGGAAGTACTGATACATCTCTCTGGACAGTCTACAAAAATGGCAGCCGAAATTATTGTGGCAATGCTCTTCCAGATGGTGTGTTTCACATATGATCAATCATCAATTTCTCTATGTTTATGTGTAAAATTTTCACTATCTGATGGCCTATGCAAATTTTATAGGCTTGGTAAAAAATCAAAAGCTTCATGCAAATATACTCACGCCAACGACAAAGGCTGAAGATCATGATGTCCCTGTAACTCCAGATGAGGTTTGATGATACACCATGAACTCAAACTTCAAAACTTAGTGGGAAAATGTATTATCAAAATTCTGATCCGAGCATAACATTAACACTTTCCTTTGTTTTTAAGAAACTAATGTGTATTGTGTAGATTCTGACAAATGGCCAATTGGTTGGACTTCTTTTGGGCTCTTTTCATCGACTCATTTAGTTGGCTCATGCATTGCATTTCCTTGCAGATAATTAAACTTGGACTGATGACTGAAGCTGAATTAGATGAAGCAAGTAGGAAAGCATTAAGCTTATTCGAGTATGGACAGGTGAATAAATTGTTATGGCTCAACTTTTCGCAGTTATGAGTTTTTTTGAAATTCAATGGTTCATGAAAAATCTTTTAGTGCATCAATTAATAACTTGAAGTTTATTATAATGAAGTCTAGTTGTCATTGTATATAGTATCAATTAAGCAAGAAAGATCGTGTTACAAAATAACTGAGAAGTGAAAGTATGCATTCACCTTTGGATCAGCTTCTGTTTGCTAGATGTAATGTTCCATTTACAGGTCTCATTTTGAGAATTCTGTCTTAAGAAATCTGTTCTTTAATTTTTGGACATGAACAAGGGTGTTATGATTTGGTATTTTTCTACTACTTCCTGGATCGCGATGCTGAGAGATGAATCCACTTTTATGCATGTGTTAATATTGACGTTTGTGTTTTTTTATCTAATAAGCATCGAGAATCCTGGGAAAAAGAACTTAGCTATATCTCTAGTAGAAGCAGGAACAAATAGTTTTCTTCTCTATTTGAATGTGTAGAAAAACTTCTGTTCAAATATTTTCATTAGGTGGGAAAGGGTTTTGCCAACAAAAGTTTGACATGCTGACTGTCATGCGGAACAAGTCCTCTAGATAGGATATTATTAATCTCATGATGAACAGGTTCTGTTCATTTCATTCAATGGCTAAAATTAGATACAGATAATTTGGTATAGTTCTTCTATCTGTGTGAAAATCCACATTGTTCCAACTTAATCATTATGTAATGTTATGACTTTCTATCTTCTCCGGAACCCAGCAAATTGCTTCTTTGTGAATGTGCTTATAATAAGGATAGCTTCCACTTTTGTAGGTAAAGAATGTTGTTTGTCTAGAGTGTAGTTGCTATGTTATAGACACGAATTTCTATTTGAGCTTGAACTTTTTTGACCGACTAACAATCATTATAAGGACATGATCATATCTGGCCATACAATGGAGAGGCCTGAAATGAGAATAGTGGATTTTACATAAGTTGTTAATCTAGATAGTTGAGTGCAACTATATGACACTCTTTCCTTTGAGCACATCAGCTTCCTCAAACTGGTAATGTGTTTTCCTGAAATTTTATTGATGTCATGAGTTACTATGCACAGCTTCATAATGCTTTGTATTAGCAAAGTATCGTGGTTTGCAGGGCTGACTGGTCAGTTTTAGTTGTTTTGTTGACTTTAATAGGTTTTAAATGCAAATATATTGGTAGATATATTTTTCCTCGAGTGCTATATCCGGGGATATTTCATTTTATACTCTCCCCTTGGTAGTTTAGGTTGCTTGTTAACCATTTTTCGAAATTGTTTTCATTATTTAAAAAAAAAATTCTGTAACTAACTTTGTATCTTTTAAATTGCAGCGTGTGGCTTTAGAGCATGGCCTAATATTAGTGGACACAAAATATGAATTTGGAAAGGGCTCTGACGGTCAAATTCTTTTAATTGATGAGGTTGGAAATCACTGTCTGTCCCTCACTGTTATTCTCTGTTAATCACACATTACTCATACTAGGATGCTAATATAATGATGGTGATTTCATGTAATTATAGGTGCATACACCTGACTCAAGCAGGTATTGGATTGCCCATTCTTATGAAGAGCGATTTCAAAATGGTCTTGAACCTGAAAATGTTGATAAGGTATGTTGTTCATTTGTGATGTTTGCTTGTTATCTCCCTTGTGCATTAGCTTATGAATAGAGCTGCATGTCAACAATGCCTGACCTCTAAATTGTCTAACGTATTTAGGAGTTTTTGAGATTGTGGTTTAGGGATCACTGCAATCCATATGAAGATGAGGTACATTCTCATATGCTCTTCTGTTTTTATATTTGCTTTATTGTTTTTTGCTTCTGAAAACATATGCTAAATATCATTTGTTGGTGCCATTTCAGGTCCTTCCGGATGCTCCTGAAGAGCTTATTTGCGAGTTATCTTGGCGGTATGTTTTTATGTGTCTTTGTGCCTAGTCTAGGTCACACTATTGAAACTAATTGAGCAAAGTTAATTTTCTCAAGTCATGGTTGATATTACAGTTGTTTCAATGGTGGCCATCCAATATGTATGACCTTTATGTAGGCAAACTATTATACTTCATGATATTGTACAATCATATAATATATTGGTCATACGTGTACTTAAAGCAACCATATCACATATCAAGTTGCTATCTCCAACCCTATCCTTGTGCTAATATATCCACCTTGGAGCTTAGCATATAAGTTCTCAAACCACCTAATTGAATGGGTTTGTCAAGCTACTTTAATCTCGAATTTCATGGAGCGAACTTTTATTAGTTTTGCTAACCTGGAAGTTTGACTTGTCGTATTTGTCTGACTTGCCATTTTGAGCTAAATTGTTTTCTGAGATGGACTGATTAGATAATTATGCTATCAAAATGGTGGCCTTCTTTAATAAGCTTTCAATATCTGGCAAATAATTATGTCTTTGGATGTTATTGCACTTTTGATCTTTCAACACGATTTTATGTGTTAACTCCTGTGGCTATATGTAAGAGTTGCTAGGTTTTATCTTGATGAGGATGTGATTTCCATGATTAATGTTATATTTTTGTTAGTATTTATGTTAGCGTTTGATGCAGATACATATTCTTGTACGAAACAATAACAAAATCAAGATTTGACGTGTTATCGACCAAGGTAAAATTTGTCACACAGTTTCCTGTTCTATTTGTGACATTACTGACAAAGAAATTGAAATTACTGACCAAAAATGGTTTCTTCATGCAGGAACCAGTACATGATCGTATTTCTCGAAATATTTTGTCGGCATTATCAGCTCTAAAGTAACTACAAAACCTTTTGAACTTCTTGTTTATGAGATGCAAGCTTATCAGAGGGTTTTGGTTAAAACAAAAGAGGTGGGCAGAATAAGCCAAAGTTGATTTAGAGCCAACTCACTAGCTGTGTGTCACACTATTAGGAGTTGGTCTTTTTTTTTTTTTCATAAGATAAAAAACAAATCTTCTGCATTTAACTCTTTGTAATGTGGAAATGATAGTTCCAAATAATTTAAGTTTACCTAATTAATTTTCTGGGTTGTTAACCACTCATTCTTCTTAATCTACTGGTATTTGGTTTTTGTTTTTTTAGTCTCTGCAAATCTACAGAAGGCAAATTATTTAAACAGCCTAGGATGAGATGATTGTAGTAAAAATATAACAGACCCAGGCTTGGCACGTGGACCAAGCATAAATACATAAACAAATTTACGTGAGGGAAGTTAAACCCTGGGACAACCAAAGCTCTGGTTCCATGTAAAAGTGGTTTGGGTCTACCTCAACCTAAAAGCTAGCTCATAGGGTGAGGGTTGCTCTCACACTTGCCAATTGCATTCACTTTAATGTATGAGCGATGTGAGACTATGATTCACACCCTCCCTCATTTGCACCCGTGACACATAGGGCTCGACCCATCACTGTGTATGTCCAACTCTAACTCTGATACCATGTAAATATAGCTGAAACTTGAACTTCCATAAAATTAGAGACAAATCAAAGAGCAACAAGATTTGTATACATCTATTGTATAGAAGATGTAAGACGTCTTTTGTATATCTTATGTAGTCGGTCTGAAACCGATTAGAAGACTACAACAATAATAAAAGCAAAGGAAAACCTAAAAGACAGAAAAAGTCGAAGAGAAAAGACTAAACTACCCTTACATATAAAATTGAAAAGCCTAAACTACTTGCTCTCAATATAATATTCACACAAATATACATTAACATGTCTATATATTGTTCTTTTACTCATCCCTTTTATGAGAAGAGCTTTATATAGATTAGCAAGTGAACACTCTCACAGAAGATGTTGACACTTCCTTGGCCCATAATTCATTGATTTTTTATTGCGGACTTGGCATTACTTGACTTTTCAAGTAAAATTAGGCGGCTTGTTGATGGAGATGTGGATGAGGAGATGTCGTGTAGAAATAGCCATGTGTATATCATTCCTGTATAAAGATTGAAATTTACACTACTTTGTGGAAAGCAGGAATGGCTGAAGAAAGTGTGAAATTGCTTGGATACTGGGCAAGTCCTTTTGCACTTAGAGTTCATTGGGCTCTGAAACTGAAGGGAGTCCTGTATGAGTATATTGAAGAGGAACTCCCCAACAAGAGTACCCTGCTATTGCGCTACAATCCTGTTCATAAAAAGATTCCAGTTCTTGTACACAACAATAAACCATTGGCAGAATCACTTCTGATCATTGAATATATCGACGAGGTGTGGAAACAAAACCCACTCCTCCCTGAAGATCCCTATGAAAGGGCTAAGGCACGCTTTTGGGTCAAATTCTTCGATGACAAGGTAAGAGAAGAAGCTATTCTTAATGGTGAAGCATATATAGATTAAAATCTAAATAATCAATTCATCAAAGTTAGCAAAGCAACCAAAGACAGCTCTCCTATATGCAAACCCTCTACTAATACATTACTCGATCTTTTATTCAGTGTGCGTCTGAAATTATGGCTGCATTTTCCTCGAAAGGCAAGGAGCAAGAAAAGGCTGCAATAGCTCGAGAGAACCTGAAGACTCTGGAAAGCGCTCTTCAGGGGAAGCCATTTTTTGGAGGTGAAACAATAGGCTTTTTGGACATTGCTGTTGGCTGGATTGGAATCTGGGCTCGGATTGTTGAGGAAATTGTGGACGTGAACCTGATTGATGCAGAGACCATGCCTTTGCTCACTGATTGGTTGAAGAAATTTCTAGAAGTTCCGATTATCAAGGCATCCATACCACCATGGGACAAATTGCTTGAGCACAACAAAGGCTTCCACAAGATCTTGACAGTTGCATCAACCTGAAGTCTTTACCATCTCGTGATAGCACAAGCTATAGGGTGCCTGCATATGATATATATAAATGATCTCTTGTAAACCGTATATAATCATAAATAATTCATTTGCACCGGTGGTATAATATATAATTATCTCTTCTTGACTGCATTAAATCATAAATAAAGTATGGATTCAGCATAATGAATGTCTGATTTGTCATATTTACAAAACAATTTGGCAACAAGCGTAGGAAAGAGCCAGAGTGATATCTTAAAATATCATAAGAGTATACCTAGTGATATTCATCTGCCTGCAGCTACACAACCCTGGCACACCACTTTGTTCCATTTAAAAGTATAAAACTTGAGACTCTTAACAGTAAAGAACAAACTTCCATGAATAAAGCGACCTCTGATCGTAGTATATGAGCTTTAACATATTCCTTTGCGCACCCAGTCTTTAAATTCAAAATCAAGGAAGCCATTAGCACTCAGTCCATGGTTTTACTTACAGGTTGAAGGCTTAAACAAGGGCAGAAATGTTCTCATCCATCACAATTTTATCCTTCTCCATCATTTCAAGGATGTCAAAAGCAGGTTTCTGGGCAGTAACATGCATTCTGAGCAATGATTTATACAATGGTAAACTTGCAAGACCTAAATGATGAACAGCTCTGACAAACTTGTTTGCCTCTTCAAACTTCCCATTCTTCTCAAAGTACTCTGCAATAGCCAATAAAATGTCTTCTGACGGCCTCCAATGACAATACCTCAACATAGCAAACCCTTTCTTCATAGCATCTATAGCTTCATTCATATTCCCGCTTTTCACCCATCCCTCCATGAGAATCTCCCATGTCTTATAATTTGGGCAGCCACCTCTCTCTAACGTGTGGAGATGTAACGACTCAGCTTCTTTTGTCAGTCCATTCCGCATGTATGCACCTAACAGAATATTGGAAACTCTAATATCATAATTAAGGCAATTCGCCTCCCATTCCATAAAAATTCTCTTGGCTTCTACAAGATCACCTACCTTCACCAAGCAAGATATTACACACATGTAATTTGCACATGTGATTCTCCCACCCACTGCTTTACTAGCCTCCCAAAGCCGAAAAACTCCCTTTTTATTGTTTAAAGAAGTATATAGCATCATGAGGAAGAAATAACCAAGGCGGTTACAAGTAGTTAGCTTTTTCTCAGCGCTTTTTAGCACCCAAAGAGCTTTGTTAATGAGGCCCCCTTTTATGTAAACATTGGCTAAAGTAGATAGAGAGCTCCATCCCACTTCAACATTTATATCATTCAGCATTTCTTTATAAACCATCTCTACTGAAGTAACCCCAGAAATCTCAGCACATGCATTCATCCAGAGGTTGTAAGATAGAACATTTCTAGGTATTTTGTTTCGCTTCATTTCCTGAATAACGAGGAGCGCTTTATTATACTGAGATGTCGCCATATAAAGCTTCATCATCTCATTACAAGGGTGGCAACTCACAATCAAACCCAAGCCACTCAGCTTTGTCATGAAAGCCTCCGCTTTGTCAACAGCTCTTTCTTTTACATAACCATGAAGAAGAGGAAGACAGGCAGCTTTTTGTGAAGTGCTGTTGGGTATACATGTAAAATACTCTTCGGCTTCTGTTAAACCGTGGACTTTGATGATTAGCTCCAATCTGATGGCATGATCAGCAGCAGACATCAGCAAACTGTTTTGTTTTTCCATCCATGTCAATATCTGTATATTAACGCAAATGGACGTAAACAAACAAATATTTCGGATAAATTAATCCGACAAATATAACCAAATATTCCCCACAATCAATGATTCACATCCTAAGAATACGGTATTTGACAACTACAGAATCCTAAATCAAAAGGCTCCACTTTCTGCAGTATCATCACCAGAAAATTAGACACACACGTCATTAATTAATAAATAATCAGTTCAAAGGATTTTCACTAAACCGTGTGATACCAATTAGACACTGCTTGTAAATTCTGAAAAGTGAAAACTTATCTAAAAAAACTAATCGACCGAAATCATAATTATTTAAGCATTTCGATCAGATGATCCAGTGGCACCATGAATATATCAAATTGGAGATAACTAATATGTTAATTTTTGTTTTTTGCAAATAATTGCAACAAAAAAAAAAAAAGTGCACCTCGAGTGCGTGCTTATAGCGCTTGGACTTGAGGAGTGTCCTGGAGATGAATCGGAGCTCCGAACTGGAGGCCTTGTGGCCCGAATCGACCCAGTTTTGAATCACGGCAGTTGCGCTGCGCCTTGGAAATTTCAATCTGAAAATGCTAGTGCCAAGGTCGTCGTCCTTGGTAGTAGAACGTTTCGTAACTGAATTCACGAGCGAAGCGCGTGAGGATAGTGACCTCCAGGTAGTTGAACTGCATTTTCGATCATAATATTACAGTGATTGTGAGAACAAATAACATTTTATACATAAGAGAGTGAGCTCTATGAATGGAACTTACCGTTTTAGATTCGCAAAAAGCGAGCGAATCGCCATCAAAAGCCGTTTTCTATCGTCTCCTCTCTATAGTCTCTTTCTCTTATAACCCTTTTTTTTTTTTTGGGAGCAAGAGGTGCGAAGTATGGACTGTCAGTTTAAGTGGATCCCACGAATGGCCCAGATTTCATCAAAACAAATACGATGTCGTTTTATTTTATTATATTTCCTAAGGAGTTTTATGAATTTAGACCCTAGATTCTTGCGAATTATCTATTTTTAACTAACTTTCCTTTTTAACTGCTCGTGGTCCTTATGTTTTCGAAAATCCATCAATTTGGTCTATCTGACCGGATTTTTAACGGTCAACACTCACAAAAAAAGAAAAAGAAAAATGACATTTTTACTCATAAGTCATAACCATTTATTTTCTTTTAAAAAATAAAATAAAAGACATGACAATTGTGAATTTTTTTAAAAATAAATCATAACAATTAAAGAAAATGAAACAAAAAACCTGACTTTTTATTAAAAGAAAATGAAAAGAAAAAAATAAATTAAGAAACGAAAATAATAATAATTAAAAACATAACAAAAAATAAAATAAAAAGGAGGAGGTGGAGATCCAATCAAGATCTAGATTGGATCTCCACCTCCAATGGCGGAAATAACCATGGCTTGGGCCCACCCAAGCATTTGAAAAAAAAATTAAAAAATTCTATTAGTTAGTACCCATAAGTTTTTTTGTTTTGTTTTTTTGTGTGTGTGCAAAATGAGTACCCATAAGTTAAGATTATCTTTTAGTGAGGATAAAATACACTATATGATCAAGTTTTGTTTTTCCTTTTTTATGTATGTAAGTATTTCCATGTTTAATTCAAACTCAATTACTCTTAAAAAAAAAAAAAAAAAAAAAAAAAAACTATTCATTCCCTTGTCGGCTAATTTTTGATTTAAAAGTAAATGGTTGTTTAAAAAAATTATTATTAATTTGTCAATTTCAACTATACGTACTATTTTTTTTAATTAATGAAAATTTTCTCGTACAGTCGATACATACATTTGTCAATATATATATATATATTTTTGTTTCATAACAACCCATCTTGATTTTTTTTTTTTTCTAGTTTCACCCCTGTCCACCTCCATAGAGATCCACCAAGATTTGCATCGTTGATAGAGATTCTGATGACGAGATCTCCTTCACAGATGGAGATACATCTCAAATCTCCATCGTGATATCTCCATCTGTGAAGGAGATCATCTCCATCACGCGATGGAAATGCAATCCATCATGTGATGGATCGTTTTTGTTGTATATACTTACATTAAATTTGTGTTCTTAATCAATTTTATACTTATTTATTGTAGATTAACTATGAGAACACAATTTTCGATAATTTTGACCATTTCAACAAATTCAGTTTCAAATAAAATCCATCAAAATCTTCAAAACTTTTTATAGTATCAAAGTATTGTAACCAATTTTTTTTTTCATTATTTTCATTTTTGTTACTTATATTTAAATGAAACTTCTGTGCTTTGTTCAATTTATACTCATTAAACCCGAGTTTAAAAGAATTCGGTTTGAAACTGAATCTGTTGAAACCAAAAAAATGAGTTTTTATATGTAAGTATAGTAGAAACTTTTATTTTGATTGTTTTTATTGCATATATTTACATCAAACTTATGATCTGAATCCATTATGTGCTAATTTTTGTAACTTAAATATGAAAACACAATTTTCGGTAATTTTGGACGTATTAATGGATTCTGTTTCAAACTGAATTCGTTGAAACCTTCAAAACTTGTTCCAATATCAAAGTACTGTAGCCATTTTTTTGTTTCCTTTCATTTTTTTTCTTTTCATTTTTGTTACTTATATTTATATGAAACTTGTGTTCTTAGTTCAATTTATACTCATTAAACCCGAGTTTCAATGGATTCAATTTGAAACCGAATCCGTCAATACCATATAAATGAGTTTTTATATGCAAGTATTGAAGCAATTTTTAATTTGATCGTTTTTGTTTAGGGATGGCAAAATAACTTGCGGGGACTGGCCCCGCACTTATGGGGAGGGGATGGGTTTCATTTGGTGGGGATGGGGCGGGGATGACTTTTATAATCCCTGTCGTCCCGCCCCTCTTAAAATATAATATTTATTTATTTATTTTATTATTTAGTTTAATGTTTATGTTTTAAAATGATTGAATTTATTTGTTTAGTTTTGAGATTTATATTTATGAGATTGTTTTCAATAGTTTTTTGGAATTACTTTATATATTAGATCATATTCATTGGGATACATATTTATTATTTTAATAAAAAAAATTTAACAAGATTTTAATAAATAATTTAGATAAATGGGTTAAATGGGTAAATTGGGTGGGGGGAAAACATACCCCACCCGCCTCGTCCTACCCCACTCCATCTATTGAGGAGTTTTATGAGGGGATAAGTTTTGAAAAAATAAATGGGGCGGGGTGCAGGGAGGGCCACCCTACCCTGAACTCACCCCTTTGCCATCCCTATTTTTGTTGCATATACTTACATTAAAATTGTATTCTTAATCTATTTTATACTTATTTTTTGTAGCCTAGATATGAGAAAACAACTTTCGGCAATTTTGGTCGTTTCAATGGATTTGGTTTCAAACTGAATCCATCGAAACCTTCAAAACTTATTCTAATATCAAAGTATTGTATCCATTTTTAATTTTTTTTTCTCGTTTTTGTTGCTTATATTTACATGGATCTTGTATTCTTTGTTCAATTTATAGTCATTAAACCCGAGTTTAAACAATTTCGGTTCAAACTGAATCCGTCGAAACAAAAAAAATGAGTTTTTTATATTCAAGTATTGTAGAAATTTTTAATTTGATCGTTTTTATTGCATATATTTTTACATTAAACTTGTGTTTTTAAACCATTTTATACTTTATTTTTTGTAGCTTAACTACGAGAATACAATTTTCGGTAATTTTGGTTGTTTTAACATAATCGATTTCACACCGAATCCGTCGAAACCTTCAAAACTTTTTTTAATATCAAAGTATTGTATCCATTTTTTTTTTCATTTTTGTTGCTTTTATTTACTTGAAACTTGTGTTATTTGTTCAATTTATACTCATTAAACCCGATTTCCAACGGATTCAGTTTGAATTCGAATCCGTCAAAACCACAAAAATGAGTTTTTATATGCAAGTATTGTAGCAAATTTTAATTTGATCGTTTTTGTTACATTTATTTACATTAAATTTATGTTCTTAATCCATTTTATACTTATTTTTTATAGCTTAATTATGTGAACACAATTTTCAGCAATTTTGGCATTTTCAACGGATTCGGTTTGAAACCAAATCCGTCAAAACCTTCAAAACTTGTTATAATATCAAAGTATTTTAGCCATTTTTTTCTTCATTATTTTCATTTTTGTTGCTTATATTTACATGAAACTTGTATTCTTTGTTCAATTTATACTCATTAAACCTTAGTTTCAATGGATTTGGTTTGAAACCGAATCCATCGAAATCGAAAAAAAATGAGTTTTTTTATGCAATATTGTAGCAATTTTTAATTTGATCGTTTTTGTTGTATATATTTACATTAAACTTTTGTTCTTAATCCAATCTATACTAATTTTTTTTTTTGGAACTTAACTATATGAACACAATTTTTGCCTTTTCAATGGATTCGATTTCAAACTGAATCCATCGAAACATTTAAAACTTGTTATAATATCAAAGTATTGTAGCAATTTTATTTTTATTTTTTATTTTTGTTGTTTATATTTACATGAAACTTGTGTTATTTGTTCATTTTTTTTTGTTGACAAAAGTTCTTTGTTCAATTTATATTCATTAAACCCGAATTTCAATGAATTTGGTTTGAAACCGAATTTGTCGAAACCATTAAAATGAGTTTTTATTTGCAAGTATTGTAGCAACACATGGGCTCTTCCTTGTTTAAAGACAAAGATACCATTGGAACTGTTAAAATTGACTAATGAGGGATCAAATTGATGGATTTACAAAATCATAGGGAGCACTAGCATTAAAAAGAAAAAGGAAAGATGGTTAAAAAAACAGATAATTCGAAAAAACTCAGGGGCTAAATTCATAAAAACCCCCTTTTTTTTAAAGGAACTTTTCCTAAACCCCCAAATAAACCCCAAACCGCCGGAGCAGAAGATTTTCATTCTGACTTTTGTTATTATTCATTTCTTGCATAACAAGAATTTTTTTTTCTTCTTTTTTCCCGAGTTTAAAATTAAACTATCGGTTTCAATTTTTTCAATCAAATTTTTTCTTATCACGCACTGGTTTTATCAATTAAAGATGGGAAGGTTTAGTTGGCTAGGGCTGGTGAGTTGATGAACCAAACATTATCATTTAAATCAGTTGGATGTTCTCTTATTTTCAGAAATCATTTTCAGTTGTGTGTTGCCTTGCAGTGTCGTCGTCAATTGCTGTCATCTAGGACTACAGAGTCGGCCATTAATCAATGTTACTGGCTTGACGAGGTTTCAATATTGCGCCACTCGTTACTTGATAAACGATGTAATCTCTTGCACTTTACATGTTTATATTCAATTTTAGGTTTCTAATAGAGTGGTTTCTAATTACACCTATTTATTGAACTTGCTTGTGCAAAACTTTTGTTTTGTATGTCAACATTTTTTTTTTAATGAAATTTGTTATTAGATGCTGAGCTATTCATAACTGATTAACATTTCTTTTGTTGGTTTATATAAGCTTTGCACGCTTGTAATTTCCAGAAACCCCATGATTTTGCAACCACTGGAATGCTGTTGAATAAGCGCTGTATTCATGCTACAGGTCTTGGTCATATTTTCAACCATTTTTTTTTTCTTTTTCTTTAATACAACTTGTTTATTCATGTCTTAATGTATTTTCATTTTTCAGGATCTTGCTACTCCACTCAGCGAGACTACTATGAAATTCTTGGTGTACCTGAAAATGCCAGCCGGGATGAGATAAAAAAGGCATTTCATGTGGTGAGTTACATATTCAATTTCTTGCTGTGAGTTTATTCTGGGAATTGGATATGCATTAATTGTGGGAAGCTTAAGTTTTAATCAGTACCATATGAAACACCATAATGTAATGTAGAATATCCTATGATGATATTATTCTTTCTTCTTCATTTTCTTGCCTAAGCTATTAGCTGTTCTCTTGTTGGGTCGGTGGTACAGATTTTCTGGGTTTCATTAATCTTGCTAATTTTTGATGGTTTGAAGTCTGGATAACATTCTTCAGTGCAAAGTAGTGTTTTAGCTTGTGGAGAACTATACCTGCAATGAAGAAGCAATTAGATTGTAGTAGTACTGGTATGAATGTGTAACTATTTGGGGTTGGTACTTGGCAGCATCACCAGGAAGTTGTTCCACTATATGCATTTTCGAAAATTATGTGAACTTGGTCTTGTGTCATTGTTCTCTGTTTAATTTCTGAGTTTCTAGAGTTTCCATTAAATTTTGCAGCTTGCCAAGAAGTACCATCCAGATGCAAATAAGAATAACCCTTCTGCAAAAAGGAAATTTCAAGAGATAAGAGATGCCTATGAGGTTGGTAGTTTTTGTCTGACTGTGGGGTATGGAATTTTTTTTTTTTCTCATGCCTTTTATTCTGATATTTAAGTGTGTTATTAAATTTTAGACTTTTGTGCTTTCCAATTAGAAAATTTATCTTGGTCCACAATGGTTTCCAACTTGCCCCAGTTTTCTTTGTCTGAGAATCTTACCCATCCTGCTATGTTGCAGACTTTGCGAGATTCAGAGAAGAGAGCACAATACGATTTGGTAACAACACTTTTTCTTCTCTCTCCCTTTCTCTTTCCTCTTTCTTTCCTTCTTTCTCTTTTTCCTTCTTTGGTATTTAGTTATTTATTTTGTCACTTACAGTCTGTAGATATTATGATTCTTTGGCTTGCATTTACTAATTTTCAGTATTAAGCCTGTAGATTGTGCTAACTTTTAGTCAATTAAAGATTTCAAAATGTCTACATTTAGTTGGTTGTCTTCACTCTTCCCCACTAATGGTTTTCAAACAAACTGAATCATTTCTATTTTTTATGTGTATGAAGAATCGCAGTAGAAGCACAGAGAATGTAGAATATAGTACTGGTGATGCAGAGGCATTTAGACATGCTTACCATACTAATTTCTCTGATTCATTCCAGAAAATATTCTCTGAGGTACTGTGTACTATTCCCTTTTTATATTTCACCTTAGTCTAGACTATTATCCTGACTTGTTGATACTGAATCTAAACATCATTGATGGCTGCAGATCTTTGAAGATGGGACTGATCGTCTTGCACCTGATGTTCAGGTTAACTTGTTTTGGTTCTTGTCACCAGTATCTCAGTAGAACTGAGTCTCTATTTCCAAGCTTAATACTAGTACCATGTTTTATTTGAAATTTCATAGGTGGAACTGTTACTCTCTTTTTCTGAAGCTGCTAAAGGATGTACAAAGCATTTGTCTTTTAATTCATTTGTGCCCTGTGATTCGTGCAGTGAGTGGAGCCAATATTGTTTTTTAAACTTATGCTGGGTTTAGGAAGCCCAGTGCCACAAAGGACTCAATTGCATCTATGTTTCTTTTCATTCTTAGCCTTTGAACATTTATCAAACTGTCATATTTGTCCCTTTTCTATTGATGCAGATGGGCGTGGCTATCCATTTGATGCCAAAACAAAAATCTGTTCAACTTGCAGAGGCATAGGGAGAGTAAGTGCTTCGTAGATCTACACTGATGATGATTAGTGGATAGATCCTTCTGAAAGGTTTCACTTTGGGAGGATGAAATTTTTTACTGTTATTTTATATTTTGACTTGTCATTTATCTAAATATTCTTCTAATATTGTTAATACTGAACCAGGTTACAATTCCTCCATTTACGTCAACATGCTTTTCTTGTAAAGGGTCGGGACGGATGATTAAGGTCTGGTGTAAATTCCTGTGAATAATGACATGAAAGTTGCATTTATTGTAAGTTTGTAACTGATATTAGTGATCTTTTTTCCATCTGGTCCAGGAATCCTGTATGTCATGTCGAGGATCAGGGGTGGTTGAAGGTGTTAAGGAAGTTAAAGTTACCATTCCAGCAGGTTGGTGTTTAATGCTTTTCTTTGATGACACTTATTTATATATATCTCAGGTGGCCAAGATGTGGGTTAGGGGAGGTCCTAGATTTGATTCTTTCCTTTCAAAAGAAAATTAAAATAAGTAAATACATAAAAGAGAAAGATGAGGTTGCCAATGGGTAGTTTTATTTTTCAATCATTTCACGTAAGTTGCTTTATTAATCATCAAAATTATTACTTATATCCTATGCTTGATGTTGGCTTGGTTATCCTGCCAAATTACATTGCGGACTATGTCTAAGCTAAGCTTACTTTGCACCGCTTCATAGAACTGTGAGGATATGTTGATAGGATATGGCTTAGGCAGTATTTTGATTGTTTGGTGAGAAATTCATCACCTTAATTTTGTGTGTCTAACCTATCCTATTAATTGAAAATCCAAACCAGGTGAGCTGATTGCATATCTACCTTTTCAATTATTGTTCTTTAATATAACTCGAGCTTGTAGAAGCTTCTTAAACTCTCATTTGTCATTCCAACTTGCTTTGAAGTGTATTCAAACAATCTCAAGACTTGCATGACACCAAATTTAACTAATGCTGGAAACTCAAAGCTCGGCCACAAGATTATATAAAACAATTGTTGTTTTTATGAAGTCAACTAAGCTGTTAAACTTTAGCAGTCAACTATTCATGGCCTATTTTCTTGGATTTTAATGACCCTTCTTTTTATTTAATGATGTTTGGTAAATTATGGTTGAGATTTCATTTGCTAAGGGTTTTGTCCCACATCAGAAATTATGGAAAGACAAAATATCAAAAAGTGAAAGTGATGTAACCTTAATGGTTAAAAGGAATGAAAAGCTCGATCCAGATTCGAGTAATGGAGTTTGATCTGAAAGCTGAATGCTCTATGGTTTGAGACTCCAATACCTTATTATGTGTCCATAGTCTTTTGTGTGATATATCTTTTAATGATAAAGTTATAAAGTTATATAGTTATGCCCTCATTGTTAAAGTTTATGCATTCATCCTTTGATCTTTTTACTCGTGCTCTGTTTCAATGATTAGGTGTGGAATCTGGAGATACAATACGTGTTCCAGAGGCTAATTCTGGGGGACGAGGAAGCCAACCTGGGAACTTATACATTAAACTAAAGGCACAATTTAATGCTTATTATTTCCTGCTAGATTAATTAAATTTATAATGTATTCAGTCATACACTGTGTTGGCAAATTATATTATGACAGCATCTGAACTCGATTTAAAGAAGCCTTTTGTTTTGTTTTTTATGAGATTGATTTGACACAGCTTTACACATTTTTCTAAGCATTCAATTCTTTTGTTGATGTAGGTGGCTAAAGATCCTGTATTTACTCGAGATGGTGCAGATGTTTATGTTGATTTCAATATCAGCTTTACGCAAGTGAGAACTGAATTCCTGTGTAAAATTTTTGTTGCACCTGTTTAGTTTTCCATCTGTTGTGATCTTCACTTTAGACCATATTCAAGTTTTCCAACTCAGCATGATGCTGCAGCGCTTTATATTGAGTTAAATCTTATTTTTCTTTAGTTTACCTTCTTCGTACATTTATATGCTGTTACTTTATTACCTCTTACTGTCAGTGAAAGATTGTTTAGTCTGACTTTGTATATGCATGTACCTGGTTCTTCTTCTTTTAGAGTGAGCTTTGCATGAGGATGCACTTTTAGAATTCTGAATGTTCACCCATCTAGAGCTTAAGCAGTAACTTAGAATGTGCTGATTTTCAAAAGGATCTTAGAAGGATTTGTTTGTTTTGTTTTTTTTTTCCTACCGACTTGCATATATGGTTTATTATGTCAAATAATTTCTTTTTTAGTCACTTATGATTGTTTAATGGTAATTATTTGGAGTTTCAACATTATGTGATTGGTATATCTTCACCTCCGGCCATATATTGCAATTTTTAACTCCTTAGGTGCCACAAAGATTCGTTTGTGATACATTTCTAAGTTACTTCTTAAGTTTAAATGAAAAATATATGTAATTTTACTTTCGAGAGGGCTCCTTAATGTTAGAAAGTTTCCAATTTGCAAGACGTTGATGTTCATCTTCTCCTTCTCATCTTTGACAATGTGGTAGAAGTATTTGGATTAAGGTTCTAGCAAAGAACTTAAGGCCTCATTCATTATTGTTTTCATTTTGTGTTTGATATTTTATCTTTGAATTATGTATACAAAATACTATCGTTTTATTCAAGAATGGATTAACTCCAATAATTTTTGTTTCTACCTTTAGTTTAATTTCATAGGTGATTAAAACTATTATCATTTTCCCAAAAAAGCAAAAGTATATTTATTCATCTTTTTACTGAATGCATAATTAGTTAGTTTTATTTTATTTTTTATTTTTTATTTATTTTTAATTTTATTATTATTAAATTTTTTAGTTTAAATTTTTGGCTTTTAATATTGTAGTTTTCAGAAATGCCATATGCATTATGCGATGTTGAAAATATGAAATGTAGTTTTTTGTTTTCATTTTACAAATTTCTTTTTTCGGAAAATTTAAGACAAAAATTGTTCTGAGCAACACCTAAGTTTTTTCCCTAGCTTTTTCATTTTTATATATTGTACATTAAGTGCCAACCGGCATCATGCAGATGATCTTATTCCAAACTTTTATATGTAAATGTAAATTAAGTACAATCTATCATGCCTTAAAACGTATATTAGCATACAAATCTGAAGTAGTTTTGTCGGTAAATTAAATTTTGATTTTTCTCACAGGCTATTCTTGGTGGAAAGGTTGACGTGCCAACTTTGTCAGGGAAGGTGCAAGTAAAAGTAATAGTTTTTTCCTTATTTTTTCTTTTGTACATAATTTTAATATAATGTTATTACCTTTTTTTTCTTTTTTTTTTTTCTCTTGGAGGAAGCTGGTTTATATTGTTCTATAGAGTTTATCATTTTTTGAAACCCAATTGAGAAAAGGGCCTAAAGCCAAAGAAACAACGAATCAGGACATAAGAAGAAATTTGTCATATTAGTTCTTTGGCATGTTAGCAGCAAGTATATTTAGGCACTCATCAATGGGAATGTAATGAACAGCTTGTAAATGAGAAATTTATTTCTCATTTATAAAGTTTTCAACATTGGTGAAAACTCATCAATGAGAATGTAACGAAGAGTTGATAAATATGAAATTTATTTCTCATTTATAAAGTTTTCAAAATCATATTTTTCATTTGTTAGAATTTGTTGACTGTTTTCAATTCTAACTTTGGCAATTATATTTTAGAAGGTAAAAATGAAAAAGAAAACAAAAATAAAACATATGGAAAGATGACATGCCATATTTCATGATGTCCTCACCATTTGAATTGCATGCTAAGATTTGTTTCTATAAATTTTCGTCCTGCCCAGACTTTCTGATGCCAATATTTTATGGTTGCCATTATTGCCATCTCAGATACCAAAGGGGGTTCAGCCTGGACAACTTCTGTTAATAAGGGGGAAAGGTATGCTGAATCATATTTTGTTATGAAGTTAACCACGCTGCTTAAAATATGCTTAATCTATAAGTCCCTGCAGGGTTGCCAAAGCCTGGTCTTCTTTGGGACCATGGAGATCAATATGTGCGCTTCTGTGTTAACTTCCCCACGTAAGCTCAGTTTTTATATTTTTTGAACTCTTAGATGCATTGCAATTCAATTACTAAAATATTTTAACAATTTTTTATTGGATGCGTGTACATATATATTGTTGAATGAGAGTGAGTTTGGTGTACACTGAGTTGGTTTTATTCCACAAATAATGATATTTTATGTTCAAAAACAGTTTATTTTTGTTATTATTATTGGAAACAAAATTTATTCCACAAAGAAAATAGGAACAAGGGAGAGGTGGATGAGACACTATTCTCTGGCTGACAAGATGATCCTTTATACCTTCTCTGGTCGCTCATAAGCTTCTCTATTCTCTTGGCAACACCTTTTGGAATCCGGAAAAGGGAAAGGTAATAAGTAGGGAAGCTAGAAAGGACTGCTTGGATGAGAGTTAACCTTCCTCCAACTCTGTAACCTCTTCCCCACTTTCTCCACAACTGGCTGCTAAAAACTAACACAGTGTGGCATTGCCGCCAAAAGCATATCAAAATTTAGAGGCCAATTCTCACCTCATAAACCAATGGCTGAAGCCTATCCAACCAGCTTACTCTCATGAATGTCAATGCCAGCAATGACACTCTTGGACATGTTAACTTTCAATCCAGATATGTCACATAATATATTCACCACCTTAAATAGGTTAAGGAGCGTAGACTCGTCTCTGAGTGAAAGAAATGGTGTCATCTACGAATTGAAGATGTAAAATTGAAATCTTTTCCATACCAATACATAATCCTTCTGTTAAATTGTTCTTCACTGCACTTTTTACTAGTCTGCTAAGAATGCTCCCCACTAAAATGAAAAGAAACACCAAACTCATATTTGGTTCCTTTTCTGCATCTTAAACCAGGCTCCCTTCTTAGTTTTTGTTGCCTGATTTAGCTTGTGAAAATCTTTATTTTTTGACATTAGAAGAAAATCTTTCAAAGGCAGTTACTCTGATATACTAACCTATGCACTATTGCATTTATGAATGTAAGCATTAATTTAAGGATGCAACCATCTTGTATACATTGTATATTTTACATGTAGGACATTAGAAGTCGTTGTATTGACTTGATTGAGTTCACTGAGGTTAGCCAGAGGAAATGCTATTATCTTATTTGTATTTTTTTTCTTTTTTGTTGGGTAGTACATTAAATGATCGCCAGCGTGCTATTTTAGAAGAATTAGCAAAGGAGGAAATTAATAATGTGAACAGTGGCTCCACCGAAGGAAATTGGTAAATACTCATTCTTTCATACTGTTATTATTACCTGATGTTTCTTCGTTCTTGCAAATTTTGGTACTGCATAACTTATTAATCAGGTTAAGTTTCACACTTACACTATAGATTAAGTGTAGGCCTATTATCTTATGAGACCTTAGTTGCATTATTAAGCAAAAGTCTGAATGTCTTCTGAATGAAACTGGAATGTGGGAGGAGAAATAAACGCTTGGAAGTTTAGTCCATGGCTTTTCTACTTTCTTACACCATAGACTGTTGCTTTAAACTATCGGCTTCTAGAACCATTCATTTATAGTCATCAATACGTACTTGAGGGATTACCACATCTTGCATTCGTGTCTTTTTGGTATGGGGTGGTTTGATTTGTGGATTTGTTCCATTCCCACTTTTCATGGCTCTGAAGTGGGTTTTGCATTAAATCATAAGTTTTATCACCGCTTCTGAACTCTGAATTATTTGTTTGCATTGTAGACAATCAAATTAGCATTTTTTTGAAGCAATTAACTTGCTTATAATCAATAGTTCACTACAATTTAGGACTGACTTGATATTTTGGTCATTTAGTCATACTTCTGATTGTGATGAAGATCGTGAAATGGATAACAGGCTTTATGAGCAGCTATCTACTGGTTGAACTTTCAGGTGGCAGCAAATTGTTGAACGTGTGACGGGTCCCAAATTTATGCTTGAGTTCTCTCTATTCTTATTAATCATGTTGTTCCTCAATAGAGCCATGAGATGAACACCAACTTGAGATGACTTCGATGATGTGCATGACAACCATCGACAATATTGGGAATACTGCCTCAATCCTCTGGAGCTTTTCTGTAGATAGAAGTTAACAGTTTCTTAACACAATCAACCGCGATTTCTATCAACCCCTAATTCATTGGCAGCAAGTCAAAACCAGTTTTGCTCCCTTATCGGCTATATAGTTCTTATCTATATGTTTACAATTATAATTGTTGTATAGAAATAAATTTCCAGTTTCATTAGTAAATGCCATTAAATTTTGGTCAGAGTCAAAATAGCGATCTTTAAAAGAAAGCTGGTAGAGAATATTAGAGTAAGGGAGTAGAGTTGCAGAAGTGGTTTGTTTATTTAAGGGTTTCTTCTGTGAGGATTACATGTAAAAGTATAGCTAGTTGAACTCTCTTTGGAGACTTGATTGTCCTAATAAAGAGGTCTTCCTATTATTATTATTATATTTTTTATTTTTTATTTTTTTGTGATATACCACATGCTGGTATGACGATTCGAAATTAGGACAATGTTATGACATTAGTACTATAAAGTTTTAAGAGACTACTAATCTTACTAATTTTTGTATGCAGAGACTAACCTTGAAGTCAGAAAATGGTAGCAAACAGAAACATTAATTACGATCTGAATATCCATTACAAGTGTGTAGTTTACTTCCTGATTTATCTTCTTAGTTCTTACACGTCAACTCCACCAATGGCAATACAAAGCCATACAAGGCTGACGCTGCCAGCAATCAGCATCACGAGAAACCCTAACAAGTTTTCTCTTTATGATTCATTTTTTGGTCTATCACTGCTGGTGTGTAAGGCTAAAACACCAGCTCCAGTGGTTAATGAAACAACGGCGTTAATTGGAGTAAGAAGTGAACTTTTTCTTTACCAAAAGAAAGGAAAAACCATAAGTGAAAGCCAATGATCAAAGAAGTTGTCGAGACAGGAAGGCGAACTTGACCATACGCTTAAAGATACGATGATTGCAGCAGCAATAAACACGGGAGGTTTGATGAAGAAGAATTTGGCGGGTAGTGTTGCGATGACACAAGTGGGTTACCGTGATAGGGAGGAGAATGACGAGCCAAGCGGCTGTTAAGAGCCAGCGTGGATGAAGTAGAGACAGCCCAGCAGTGGGCCTCCGCCGCATTGGCAGAGTATTTTACATGGTGTTATCAATTTGAATAGTTTCCGGCCATCTCCACAATACTAATCAGTATAATTGTATAAAGCTCTATCTTTTTCATGTGTGCAGCATGCGGTTACAAGTTAATAGTAACATTTTATTTAAAGAGTGTAAAAATCAAATAGAAATAAAAAAGAATCACGGTATAATAAGGGCTTAAAAGATGTATATGTCAACTTTTATTTTGTAATCGGAAATTAAAAAGTTATAATGATATTGTCTAAGATTCTTCAAGCAACTGGCCGGCTATTTTTGGCCAGGCTCCAAAGCTCCATCCATCCATATGCTTTGAAAATTGAAATACGCATTTACCAGCTAAACAACACCCAGACGTTTAAGATTATTTATAAACAATACATGTAGTTAGCTAGACATCACAATCTTCAAGTAACTTGCGTAACTTGCCTACTGGTGCACCTGTGCTTTACTTGCACAGGCGGAGCCAGAAATTTAAGTTTGGGATGTCATTATAAAAAAATAAATTTTTTTTGAAGGAATAAAAGTGAAAAGGATTTAAAATTTAATAACAATTTTATAATTTTTAAAGCAATAATGATACTTTGTCTAAATTTGACGTCCAAATCTTGTGGACTTCAAATTTGCGTTCCACACAATTACGAAAAAGTTAACCATTTGAGCGAAAATGGTTAACTTTTTATTTGCTGCAGTGTCATTCCTTCTATTTGCTGCTAAGATTGATTTAAGCGAAAATGTTAACCATTTCTCAGTTTTTAATCAGCTAATCCATCTCTCTCGAGTCGAGGCAAGCACCAACTGGTTGGTCGTACCCTTATATTTCACCTAACATGTTATAAACACAACGTGCATGAAATGAAAATCCAACCGGCCATTCAACTTTCAAGTCTATCATGGACGTACTTTACTTACCATTCCATTTCAGAACCTAACTCAAGAGATATATTAAGACTTCTAGTTGCCTGCATGCAAATCATGAAAACTGGTCCCCAAAATAACTACAACCGTACGTTATTCTGCAGACTGCAGTATCAATTAATAGTTATGCATATTTGCTCCCATATGATATCCGTGACATAATATCATGTTACAACATGTCTCAAATGTCTATATCAATCAAGATGAAAATAATCACCATCCAGTATGATCAATAGGTGGTAATTAAAGACTAATGCTTATTCAGTTTGATAATGTTTCCAAGTTTGATTCACCGAATCACTGTATTGAATGTAGTATATAAAACAAAATCAAGAAGAAACTAGAATATATCCACTCTTATTTTGTACCTAACTCTATATTTCAGTGGTTTGAATATGCGCTCAGATTTTGCTGGTTCAATTGAGACTCAACCCGGTTTGCTTGAGAAATAGACAGTCGAGTTTAAACAAGTTTGCTGCACATAGTTGAACTCATTACTCTTTTCCATTTATAAATTAAATTTGGAAAAATTATACCAGAAAATCAACATTTAGGGTTTCACATATTTCAACGCCGCATAATATGATAGTTAGGGTAGTGTTAATATGTGCCCTTCAGATTAACCTTTGCAAAGACAAATTCACTTAAAATGTTGGGCATATGTTAAAGATAAAAAATCTTTTTTTTTAAAAAAACCTCATATTTCTTCGTTCAATACTTATTTGGATCCTCAATTGATCTGATCTTTTTCCTGATCTCACTTAATCTTATGACACAATTGCAATACAGAGTTGGTTCTAAAATTGTTTAAAAAAAATTGAGATAGGGAGAGATTAAAGAACAAAGAAAAATATAGAGAGAAGAAGAAGAAAATAAAGGAAAAAAAAAAAAACGAAGTCTGATCACTGATGGAGTGGTGGGATCCGGCAATAAAGTAGCAGTAGGGCACGCAACTCAAGATTTAAGAGGTGGGTCATGGCGGGGTGAGCTTGTATTAACTGATGGAATGGGTAGACCATAACCGTATAATATTCATTCAGAATATTGGGTTTGGACACTTGACAACACAAGTGTTGGACTACTTAAAAGTTTTTTTAATGGCAGACCCCATTCGCCCCCTCAGTACTGATTATCACATTTGACCGCTGTAATACATTCTATTTCCAATGAACTAGCCAGGCCGGCCGGCCGGCTACAAATTAAGCATGCATTTAACATGGATTACTATCAACTTGAGGCATTTCTGTCTCTGGAGTTTGTTTCATCTTCTTCTTCTTCTTCTTGTTTTGTTTTATCTCTCCATAAAAGTATGAAATAAAACCCCAAAGAGAGAGCACAAGAGAAACTCCTTTTTCTGCTTGAAACTTTTCATGATAGAAAATCACAGCAAGGACTTCTGTCACTGGTAGTAGAACTGAAATCATGATGCCAGATAGCAAAGACGAGGCACAGAATATGACACCTACGGCTCCTAAGAAGAAGCATTGCCAAATTAATGCACTCCCCACCGCCAGCACATAATATCTACCTTCACCAAGCTCGAACTCTCTTGCTTCTCTTCCAATTACCTGCAAATCAAATCATAGGTTGATGTTAGTTACATTTTTGTTTTACTTTGTATTTCTTATTATTATTATTATTTTTATACGATTAATTCAAAGTGTTATTATTGTTTTTAATCTCTTTCACTATTTTATTTTATTTTATTGCATGAAGTCTCCGACCAGTCGACCACATGCAAAACTAACGGGCCTTTGAAATAATAGTTATACGCCAAAATTGAAAGATGATCGAGCCGGTGGTATGAAATGTGATAAAGCCTAAAGGACAAAAAAAAGATGAATGAGTCATGACAGATTATGGGTAGCTCCCCAATATTTTTGTCAAAATATAATAGGTAGGGTAGCTACTCTACACCTGAACCCTTCGTTTTATGCTTTTAGCGGCAATATGTTGGACGACTCTGAGAATACAACAGCAAATCGGTCAAAGTTTCAAATTCATTTTTGTTTCTTTCCATGGTGGGAGAAAATCTTGGACTTGATAGTTGATAGACATGGTCGATGGTCCACATAGATAGAAAAATTTCTTCCATTACCGTTTTAAAATTGCACCATTTTCTTAGTCAACTTTAACGGTCAAGGTTTTAGAAAAACGGAAAAAAGGGATCACCTCCACTGCTGGACTCCTTATCATCCAACGACCTCCTCGCACCTAAAGGAGATCTAATCTCCTCCCGCAATAGGAGATTCATAGATCTCATCTATCTGATTTTACTATGTTAAAGATGAAAATACTCTTTACCTATTAGAGTTAAATAACTGAAATTTTGTTAGATGATGAGTACAGTGTAATTTAAAAAGTTATAGGTTAATTTAGGTCACTTTTATAAAAGTTACAAACCACGTATGATTAACGAAAAAGTTAAAGACTTATTTGGTAATATATATATTTATATTGCCAGCATCCTCTACTAGTTGTATAGACTATTACAAGTCGAGTTAGCATATAAACTGAAAATGACGTGGTTTTGGGCTGTCGCCTTCTGTGGTTCTTGTCCTCTTTCCGGGCTTTTTTGGCCGTTTTATAAAGTTCGCCTTTTAAAAAAAAAAAGAGTTAGCATACTTTACTAAACCTTACTTCTTCCTTTTTTAGTTTTTTTTTTTTTTTTTTTTTTAATATTTGAGTTTAAATCAAACACGAACTAGTGTTATTCGACGGTGCATGTCAAGAAACATCATATCATATAAACTGTGTCGAGTGCGCAAATTTTGTTTATAAAGATTATCTACGATGATATGATATAGTTTAAAAATGAAGAGGGCGGCAGGAGAGAGAGAATGTGACCTTGAAATCATTGTTGACGAGCATTCCCACAGTACAGAAAAGAGTAGCGAACAAACACATCACCATCTGATACTCCATGACAAGAGCGTAGCTTATTTCTTGCTTACCCTTCTTGTACGTCAATTCCACCAATGGCAAGATAAACCCGTACAAAGCTGCCGCTGCTAGAGTCATCAAAAACCCTAACACATACTCTTTATTCGATTCACCATTCGGCCGATCGTTGTTTGTATGTAGAGCTAAAACGGAAGCTCCCATTGTCAACAAGAAAACGGCGTTGACCGAAAATGACGTGAACTTCTGCTTCACCAAAAGGAAAGCAAAACCTGCCGTGAAAGCCAACTGGGACGCGATGACCAAAGAGGAAGTCGACACGGGGAGGCGAGCCAAACCGTAGGCGTAGAGGTAGTCGTCGAATCCGGTAAGGATTCCGACGACGGCTGAGGCGATGAACAAAGGCGGTTTCATTAAGAAGAACTTGGTTGGTGAGGATGAGGGTTGGGCTGTGCTTCCACGGCGGCGGTGCAGGTAAGCTATGGTGATGGGGATGATAATAACAGGCCAAGCGGCGGTTTGCAGCCAGCTTGAGAGCCAGACTCTTTTGCCGCCATGGAGGAAGTAGAGGCGCATAACAAGTGGGCCACCGCAGTTGCCTATAGATAAGAGGAGGATGTTTAGGAGTAGAAGAGCTCTTTTCATGGCGGCGTTAGATTGAGTTTGAGTTTGAGTTTCCATCTCCGCCATGTGAAGTGAAGAGACGAGATAATGGACTCGAAAGCAGTCGGTCTATGGTTGTGCTATTATATATATATATATATAAATGTATAATTAACAGCTTTTGTCCAAGAACGGGTATAATTAACAGCTTTTGTCCAAGAACGTGTATAATTAACAGCTTTTGTCCAAGAACGGGTATAATTAACAGCTTTTGTCCAAGAACGGGTATTAGCTAGAGCCAACTAGCAGACAGCGAGTGATTAAACATTGCTGCAATAATGGAATCAACAAGAAGAATTCACTCTTTTAAGTGAAAGAAGAATTTCAACATCATCTCTTAGCATGTGGCAGTGTAACTAAATCTCCCACGTTAGTATTGGAAGGTTCGAGCGGTCTCACCCTACACATTTTACAAGTATGTGTGAGAGTTTTCATCTGAGAGTAGATATCCGAGTCGTACAATATGTAACACTTGATCTTTGTAGTTCCCGGAAGATCCTTGACCCCGTTCGATGTCAGAATTTACCATAATACTCCAAAAAAAGAGAAAACGAAAAATTTTATTATTAAAAAAAATTAAATTATATTAAATAATTCTATTTTTTAAACTATTACAATATTTCGGACTCGAAGGAAACCTTTAAGGATGTAGGTATTCTATTTATAATACTATTCAAATAAGACTTTTATTAAAGCATAAAAATTAACGTTCTTATCAAAATAGGAGAAATTTTTCATAAAAAGAAAATAACTTCCTATTAAAATAGAATGTATCATAAATTGTCCTCCATCAAATATGTATCACCAAAGAACTTAAGAGTCGGCAAGGGTGATCGTGATATCAGCAGGTTAAAAAAAAAAAATACATATATAAATAACCCTTACATTCGTTTTGCTCTCGAGCTTCGAATTATTTCGCTGACAATTTGGCAAAGAGGGGATCGAGTGAAGAAGGGGATTTCATTCACTGGGGAGTTTGACCCCTCTGTTTCTTGTTCGGTTTTCTGCCTGTGTGTTTGTGCGCCTGTTTTCTTTTCTTTTGCTGTTTGTTTTTTTGTTGTGCTAGCTTTGTTGGTTGTAGTTCTGTTTCTTGGCCTGTTTCCTCTTGGAGGCTGTTAATAAAATTTGCTGTTCGAAAAAATAAAAATAAATAAATAACCCCTACATTTTTGTGTTTTCTAAAATGAGCACCTTTCACATTTTAAAGTTGATTTGTCTAAAATTAGGCCTTAGTGAGACTTCTTCCACTGTAAAATCCTTGTTACTATGTCAGGTTTGTAACGTAACTGTAAGTCTGTCCGACCAAGATTCTCTCATTTCATTTCTTTTCTTAAATATATTATTTAGATATATTAATTTTATTTCATTTATACTTGAAAAAAAAGTCAGAAAGCATTTAACCCTGGAAATGAAATATAAATAAAAAAAATTAATAAAAGCATTTAATTTTATATAATTAAGGGTAAAAATGATTTTAGTCCCTCTAGTTTACCATATTATCCGTTATGGTCCCCCTAGTTCCAGTATTGGCTCGTTTAGTCCTTCTATTATGGTTTCCGTTAAAAACAGGTCTTCTGATATGATCAGAGGACAAAATGACCTTAATGCTTCTTAAAGTGTGACTTTTGACGAAAAATACTACTTTACCCTTCTTATAAATATTTAAATTATTAAAAAATAACAAAAAATTAAATTTTAAAATGGATTTGGTGGATCTCCACCGTCCATCTTTCCGTCTCATAAGATGGACGGTCTGGATCTCCACCAAATAAAAAAAAATAAAAATTAAAAATTGGATTTGTTGGAGATCCATATTGGATCTCCACTGTTCATCTCATGAGATCCAATTAACAAAAAAAAAAAAAAAAAAAAACTTTGAACATCATGAACATTGATCGGACCATATTTACACCTATTTGAGATCCCCATTTCCTATCGTTTGTACTCGTTTCGAGTGTATTTTTGTATATAATGTGTTTTGTGAGCTTTATGTAGGTTATTCACCATAAATAAGGTGTTTGAGCTTAATTTATGAGTTTTGGAGGCTAAATAGGCTGAATTGGTAAAGGCTCGTGCAAAACACCTAACTTCGGAAGGTCATATCTCACTCTTTCGATCGAACCACGATAATATCCACATATATTCGGAAAGCCCCAGATGTCTACTTTCCAGTGGAATTTACATATTGCAATTCCAGGTTTTCTATAGGGAGTTATGCCTATTTTCGTAATATTGTACGATGCTGGAAACCACCGAAGAACAAGAAGCACTGTACAAAGGGCTGTTCGTACAGCGACCAACCATTGCCCAAGCTCAAAAAACAATTCCAGAGACTTGGCGCTATACAAGCACGGTTCGTACAGTGATTGTACAGCACCCTGGGCACCAATTTTGCGTTTTTTGGTCGAATTTGAGGGGTTTTCTTGTCCTTTCACCCCAAATTCGTGCCCTAACCTCTCCACTCTTTAAATAACCCATTTTCTCTCATTTTTTCAGCATTCTTCCACCCTCCACACACACAAAACTGAACTCCCCTTCATCTTCTTCCTCCTCCTTCTTCTTCCCCAAATAAGTGAGAGATCTAAGCTATCATGGAGGTTTTTCCTCCATGGGAGCTCACCATACATCTCCACCACCCTTTTTACACTACATCCACCCATCTAGGAGTAGATTACAAGAAGAATGGAGTGGTCTTTTGACCAAAAATGAGTTAGGAAATCAAGGAGAGCTTGGATGAGTTGTCTTCAAGGGTTGTCTCCTTTAAACTCATTTCTTTTTGTATTTTTTGTTTTCTTGGATGTAATCATCAATTTGGGAATTTTGTAAACCTACAGTACTTGTGCAATATATGTATGAATGTTTCTTAAATTCTTTGGGCTTTGTTTTACTCTTTGCTAAATCTATAATTGTCTCTCTTATTGTGATACTCATGTGTGTGGAGGTCCGAAATTGACATGTATGCATGATTGTGATTAAGAATAGAGTAATTTAATTTAGGAGTAGGGTAATTTAGTATCCCATAATTGTTTGTATGTTGATAGGGGAAACAAAATTGCTATGTTTAGAATGATTTGAGTGTATGAGTATTAGCTCCAAAGAGTGGGAAAAGCTTGGTTGATTATGCATTCACATGCTAAATTAGGCTTGGGTTCCATATTCTTATGCTTAATGGGTCTTTTTATTAAGGCACAATTGCTCATCACATGGCTTGGGTTGGGTGATGATTTGAGGTGAATTCCTAAATCAAGAGAATGAACCTTTAACTTGAATTGAATGTTCTTAATGATAATAATCAACTATTTGCACATTGTTGTTTGGTGAGCTTGTCCCATTTTCAGCCATCAATCTTAGGGAGATTTGAGAGATAAGGAAATAACTTTCTCTATGAGAGAGTTGAGCATTCATGAGATTGGAGACCGCCGTAATAGTATAGTGGTGAGTACATATCGGATTGACAACCGAGAAAACCTGATGTTCGATTCCCGATTATGGATGGGATCTCCTTTCTATCTATTTTGTATTTCTTTCTTTGTGTTTTTGTCCCATCTTTAATGTGTATTTTCATTCATTAGGGATTTGATGTAAACCTAGCATTGTTGCATCTTTTATTAAATATGTTTGTTGAGGGTTGAGTGGTCATTTGAAGTGCTTAATGTTTTTGAGTGGTTAGCCACCACTTGAATGAACCTTGGTTGTTGTGTGAAGGACCAAGAGATGAAGCACGCAACGTGAATGAGTAGATTGGTCACTACATGTAGGGTAAGGTAGAGATACGCGAGGCTTTTGCTTGTATAGTTGCTATATGTCTCATAGTTCTTAATGAACTCGTGTGCATTTCAGGTAACCATCCGTTGATAGGTTGCTGGTGCATGCGGATATAGCCTTTGTTATTTGAGAGAGAATGATTGTACTATTTTTGTTCCTATTTTTAGGTCCCCAACTCCTACTTTTTATGCTTGTTCCTTTGGTAAAACCAGGTATTTAATATGATAAAATAAGTGTTTTAGATATTTATGGAGTTCAGGGGCATTGGCGTAATTTTGGAGAAATTAGGGATGAAAGTGCCAAAGGAGAGAATAGTTTGAAGATTATGTGATTTTGTAAGCGAATAGGGTCATGTTTCGTAATTTACTATGCAAACCAACAAAGCCACGCCACGTCATTAATGATGCTGTGCGTTTTGGATGAATTGGTTTGGGCTTTTAATTGAGCTCAAGCCCATTTCTAAAGGCTGCCCACAAAAGACAAAAGGCCCAAAAAGATTGCATTAATCAAGTGTGGTGAGCTCACCACACCCTAAACCCAAATGCACCCAAAAGGACTGCTAAATACACCCCGTGATTCATCTTCATCTTCAACCTCTCGCCAAACCAGACATCATCTTCAACCTCAAACCAAACCCGACCTCAAGCAGCTGTTTTTCATGCCGCCGACCACCGTTCAGACCTCGTTTTCATCCCGCCGTTGACATGAAGCGTCGCTGCCAAGCCATATTCGTTTCGCGGTGATTTCGTCATCTCACCAAACCGTGATTTTCCAGCCATGAAATCTAATCCAGAGATTGCCACGGCAAGCACGCAGCACTAAAGCGACAACAATTTTCCGCTGTTGAAGTGCCGTCTTGGTCAACCGTGGCATCCATACGACAGTAATTTCCACGGTTGAAGTGCCGCCGTAGTGCCGCTGCCCAGTTCAACTGTGTCAATGCATATGATTTTGTCGGGCGAATTACGCTAAGCACCCCTGAGGGCGGTAAATGTAATTTTCTATCGAGGGCTTTTTCGTAATTTGCTAATTTGTGCCCTAATTTATGGAAACACTATTTATACTTATTTTCAGTCCCTTTTCAAGGAGAACCAGTCCTCAACACACATCAGATTTTCCACCCCTTTCACAACCCAAGAAGATCACACACACAAGAAATCCAAAAATCACAACCAAACCCTCTCATTCCACCATCTCCTCCACACACCTCTTCTCTACACACCATACTTCACCAAGCCCATCCATTTTTGGAAGCTTATTCAAGGAAGGAGAAGAAGGAACTCAAGGAACAAAGGAAATCTCACATGGATTTTATAGGTATTCTCTATACTTTTCCCTTCTTTGTTTTTTTTTTTTCAAGATGTGTAACTAAACTTCATCTAGGGGATTGATGTAACCGTATTGGACTACTCTATGTAATTAACTAGTCTATTTCTCTTAATTCAATTCGATTTTAGTCTCAATTATTGAATTAATTGCTCTAATCTCTCTACTCATGTTTTGTTGTGACCACAAGGGACATGGGTTTGAGAGTTAGTTTATGTAAGAGGTTGAGTTTAGGTGTGGGTGGCCATCCCATCTAAATCTCACCACAAGCTTAGTAATTGGGAAGGTTGGTTTATGCATAACCATGCTAGGTTAACTTGGCTTAGAGTTTTATGTTAAACATGGGGATTGACCATTACTTGTTACATGACCATGTGTGAGTAATGGGAAAGACTTAGAACTTAATGGATTTATCTTAAAACAAGCCCTAAAATTGGATTGAAGTGCTTAATAAGTGAGAACATTGAGTGGTCTAAGAAGGTTGCATTGATTCCCTAGTGCTTTCTCCTATATATCCATACGTTGCGTGTTTGTTGTGCTTAGTTTAATTTTTAACTTAGTTTTATTTTCAAGTTTGCAATTTTATTTTACAAGTTTGCATCTTTAATCATTTGCAAGAAACCAAATCATTTTCCAAACCCAAAGCATTATGCAATTTAATTTTCATGCACTTAGAGTAGTTTTCTTTTTCTTAGACTAAGTAGTTTCAACCGATTGAATCACCGATCCCAGTGAACGAACTTAATTTAAATTGAACGTAAATCTTTACAGCATCAGAGAATATTTGCGATGATTAAGTGAGCACGGCTTTCAACATTGATGATGCATGTTTGTATGAAATTGTGTGATTTCTATGGTTGAGTCATTTACTTAGTGTAACCATTTACATGCCACATCTCTCACATCCATTCTATCTTTGTAAATACATTTGTATATAAGTTATATTTTCTTACATTATTTACATTTAATGCACACACACACACACCTCAATTCGTATTTTCCAAATAAGCTAAGCTAGCGACAGTTGACGGATTCCACCTCCCTGCGGAACGATACCCTTGCTTGCACGCTATACTAGTCTCTTGACTCGTGCACTTGCGAGGTTGAATGTAAAATTCAAATCTTTTGATACACCTCAACGACGTGTCATCAAACACCAAACCTTGATCATCAAATCCAAACCCAAACCCAATAACAACTAAACCCAGATCCCATCAGCAACAATAGATTCAACATCACTAGTAAGTTGTTGAAAAGAAGAAAAATCAAAAAAAGAAAAAAAATCACCAAATACATTCATCACAAACAAACACAGATAACCAAACACATTCAACAACATTCAAACACCATCATCCATCTCTCAATTACTACGGTCAACCACCATTAGCAACATCACCCACTACACCAACATCAAACCTGAACCACCCACCACCATCATCGTCACTACCACACCACTACCCGAACATTTGTTCTCCTCTCAACTAGATCGAAACAAAATTGACCACAAAAAAAAAAAAAAAAAAATCAAACCCCAAACCAGATTCAACATCATTGACGTTCGATCCGGCGGTATCACCAAATCCAGACACAACCACCACCACCCCCGTGAATCGGCCACTACCCAAACCCGACTTCTCTCTCTCTCTCTCTCTCTCTCTCTCTCTTCCCATGAAATTCCAAACCCAAAAAATATTTTTCCAAAAAAGAAAAGGTTGATGGCGTACGAAACCCATATGAGATCAAGAGATTTAAAAAGGGTTAGGGTTTGTGTTTGAGTGGTGTTTGGGTGGTGGTGTTGGTGGCGGCAGCAGCGGCGGCTAGGGTTAGGGTTTGTGTTTGAGTTGTGATGGATTAGGTGTTGAGGAAGATGGTGGAAGTTTTTTTTTTCGTTTGAAATGACGATGGTGGAAGATTTTGATGTTAGTGGGGGTTGAATTTTTTATTTTATTTTATTGTTTTAACTGTTTTTATTATTTAATTTAGTTAAACTTATTAATTTAAATACATTATTTAATTGATGGGTTTGGATCTAAAGGTGAGAGATAGAGAATAAGATTATTATTAGGTTTTGTAATCTTGGGACCACCCTTGTTTTAGGTTTTGTTGAGTGGTTTATGACGTGTCATAATCTCAGGTATGTAATACACATCTCAGTCATTCATTTTATTTTTTGTTTTTTAATTATTCAATTTTTAATTTGTCAACTTACCATTTTACCCTTCTTTAATAAATCTTCTAGGAAATAGCATGATAAGTTTACCATTTTGCCCTCATCCCATTAACGGAAATTAAAAAAAAAAACCCTAACGGAATTGGACGTTAGAGACCTAACTAACCATAAACTTAAATTATGGGGACCTACATGGCCAATACTGAAAATAGGGGGACTAGAACGCATAATTTTTTTTTGAAACGGCATATAATTAGAAAAAGGCTCACAAAGACTACAAAAAAACATACAAACAGGCCAACCACAAGAAGGAAGGCAGCGAAAAAACAAAAGACCAAGCAAAAGCAAAACACCACCTAGCATAGAAAAGTGCCAAACAAAACAACTGGCAACACCCAGCAAAAAAAAGAACAAAACAGAGCAAAAACCACCAATCAGCTCTCTTGAGAAAAAACACACAACACACAGCCCCAACATAGCTGCAGAAAGGAAAAACGAGCCACCTCAGAAAACATTTCACTCCAGCCTATCCCCACACTCACCAGATCCCATTTTCGCTAACCTATCCGTGAAAGAATTCAAACCTCTTGGCTTAAAAGGGCAAACTAGAGGGACTAAAAACATTTTTACCCTTAATTAAATCAAAATTTAAAAAAGTGGGACTTAAATAGTTCAGTAGTGGGGGTGCCAATAACACACCACTCAAAAACAAAACTATGAGAAGATTTTTAAATCAAGTTTGTAACTATTTGACTCCATGACTTGAGTAAAGCATTTCTCGAGAGTTTTTCAGTTGGTTTTCTTTGTCAAAGACTCATGGTTGCAAGTTTGCAACTGATTTATGCGTTAGATTAATAGAAGAAAGTGAGTGAGGTGCTGCAGCAAGTACTAAGTTGGGTCATATAATATTACTTAATCAACAATTTAATTTTATTGACTTTATTGGCCCGACATGGAACCACAACCACCCAATTAAGTGTGGTAGCCAAAAATGGTCAATGGGCCCAAACGTAAAAAGGCCCAAGTCTTCATGCTGAAAATGGTCCAGACCCATATATTTTGGGTCGACCTAAAGCTCCAAATCAGTTAAAATGGCAATTAACTCAGTCAACATGGCAGTTACAGCATTCAATGGGCAGTTACCCCATTAAATGACAAACGGTTGTAACAGCCGGCTTGAATAGGAGTAAACCACTCCTAAAATCTCTCCTACAATCAAGTCACTACCAGGTTTTTTCCCTATAAATAAGAAGGGCAAAACCACAACAAGGGGAGGGAGATAATCTCAACAACCAACAAAGCTCTTAAGCATCTTGAAAGTCTGCTTGATGTCATTCCGTCCACCGGAATTTAACTTCAAGTATGATAAACGCTCAGCCCAAGCGCACCTAAGGCTATAACAATCTGACCCTCATTTCTTTGTTCTCTTTATCTTTGTACTTTTCTCTATTATTATTCTTTTGCAGGTTCTACACGAAGTCGAACGACAAACTCCATCACAGATTCCTGGAGAAGACGACAACCCTCATTCGACCAATTCGACCAAGTTGCCTTGGGCATAACATAAATCCGACCCGATCCACATCAACCGTAGGTCGACCCCCTACATTAAGCCACAAGACCGAATTTCTATCATATATAAACAAACAAACAAAAAAAGTGAATATAAATATAATTTAAATTAAAATATAACCAATGGAATTTCATTTCAAGTTCACTTGAACCCATTTCATTATCAAAAGTTTGATCATCATGCCACGTGTTCGCCACTAGTATAGGGTCAAAAGTTAAAAATCCTTAACTTTTGAATTGGAGGAGGTTCGAATTTGTCGTTTAACGTTTATTGAAATGTATGATTACCATTAGACTGTGTATGTGCGATAGTGCAATCACCTATAAACTTTATCATTGTTATCGTTTCATTATAATGATCCGTCAACAAAGCAATAGCCTCATACTCTCACAAATCAAATGCAAACATATGCCAATCTTTGTTCATCCAGTGATTTAATTAAATTAAAATTTTAATTATACTTTTGTGGATTGTGAAATTTGTAATGTAACTTGATTATAATGGATGTCTGGATGATTTTAATTTCTTTTTCTTTTTCTTTTTTGTTTGATTGAAATTGTTAACTTTTCAGTACATATATATAATTTGTGTTGAATTCAAATAACTTTTGGAATACTTAGTCCCAAACCGATAAAACTAAAAATCCAACCAAACTTTACCAACTTTTATCGATTTTATTTGATTTGGTTTGATTTGGCTAATACATCAAACAACAGTTTGGTTCGGTTTGAAATGTTGTAAGAAAAATTGCACACACAAATCTAAACACACATAGATAATATAAAAGCAATAAGAAGGAAAAAAAAAAAGACGACACCAAAGATTTTACGTGATTCAGCAATTTGCCTACGTCCACGGAGCGCACTGCACTCAATCCACTACTTTCAGAGTTGATTACAATCTCTATATCTCTCTCTCAGTCTCTCTACAATTTTTCTCACACCCATTAGGGTTTACATAATGGTGGTATTTATATGGGAGCACTAGGGTTGGTCAAGTTCTAATTGGGATCTATTACTTTTCCTCTTTCTTCTCTGCGCAAGAAAACCTATTGCACGCAGATTTACGTTGGACTGCTGCTGGTACCACAGTGCTCCTCACAGCGGTACCAACTGGAGACAATACTGCTGTCCCAACCGCTGCCGAAACCCGCAACGCAACACACAGCGTGCAACACTGGTGACTGACTGTTGTCTTGCCGCTGCTAAAACCCGCAGCGCCATGCGCAGCGATTGCCACAATTTACAAACCGCTGCCACATCGCTGTGTATTACACAATGTGATCAATTTCATTCTTGCCTTGAGTTGTTGCTGTGCATTAGTCCAAATGCACTCTCACTCTTTTGTTGACTTTCATTTAACTTCACAAATCCTAAAAAAAGGCTAATTTGCTTTTTCAATTTCACAAGAGACAAAACTTGAATTAACATGCTTTATTTTCATCTTGTTGACTTGAAGTCTTCATACTCCAACAATCTCCCACTTGAAGATTGAAACTCAATAGACGTTCTCCATCCTTCCTCGATGACTTAGTGGATAAATAACGGTGCGCTCATCTCCCACGTCTTCACTCTTGAAGACCCACTAAAGCTGCGCACAGCTCCAGTTTCTCAGTAATGACTGGCTTGGTTAACATGTCAGCCGGATTCTTGCTACCTGCTATCTTCACAAGCTTTAACACACCTTCTTCGATTAACGATCGAATGAAATGGTAGCGAAGATCTATATGTTTGGTCCTAAAATGGAACGCCGAATTCTTAGCCAAGTGTATTGCACTTTGATTGTCACTGTGCAACACATTCATCACTTGATCGAATCCCAACTCAGCTAACAAACCTTGTAACCATATCAGCTCATTGCTTGATTCTGTCACAGCCACGTACTCTGCTTAAGTTGTAGAGATTGTCACTATCTTCTGCAATTGGGACATCCAACTAATCGCAGTACTAGACATTGTGAAAACATATCCTGTGGTACTTCTCCTATGGTCCACCTCCCCAGTAAAATCTGAATCCACATAACCTTCCAGCTTGAGTTTGTCTCTTCTGAAAGTTAGACATCTCTCTGTCGTACCCCGCAGGTATCTTAGGATCCACTTCCCGGCCTCCCAGTGAGGCTTGCCTAGATTTGACATATATCAGCTCACAACTCCCACTGCTTGGGAAATATCTGGTCTTGTGCAAGTTATGGCATACATTAGACTTCCAATGGCTGAAGCATAGGGAACTTTAGCCATGAAATCCTTCTCATCTTCCGTCTTTAGACTTTGATCCTTGGACAACCTGAAATGACTAGCCAATGGTGTTCTCACTGATTTTGCATCGTCCATGCTGAATCTCTGCAACACTTTCCGAACATACTCTGCTTGAAAAAGCTTCAATGTATCTTTCTGTTCGTCTCTGTTAATTCTCATTCCAAGAATTTGCTTTGCTGCACCTAAATCCTTCATCTTGAACTCACTCGAGAGTTGCTTCTTCAAATTGTTAATCTCTTCTAAATCTGCACCAGCTACTAATATATCATCAACATAAAGTAGCAAGACAATAAAATTTGACTTAACATTTTTGAAATAGCAGCAGTAGTCAGCATTGCATCTAAAATATTCATTGTCTTGCATAAACCTATCAAACTTCTTGTACCACTGTCGGGAAGCTTGTCTTAACCATACAAGCTCTTTGTCAACCTACACACCAACTCTTCCTTGCCCTTTTTCGTAAACCCTTCCGGTTGCTTCATGTATATTTCTTCCTCCAAATCACCATGAAGAAAGGCATTCTTCACATCTAATTGCTCCAAATTTAACCCTTTCGCTGCGACAATGCTTAATACTAACCGGATTGTAGTTAGTTTAACAACAGGAGAAAATATTTCAGAGTAGTCAATACCTTCTATTTGTTGGAAGCCCTTGACCACTAGTCGTGCCTTGTATCTCTTGGAACCATCATGCTCCTCTTTGATCCGAAATACCCACTTATTCTGTAGGGCTTTCTTTCCTTCAGACAACTTGGCTAACTCCCAACTCTGATTAGAAATTAATGATTTCATCTCATCCTTCATTGCAAGCTCCCACTTGCTCGCATCTTTTCCCTGATATGCCTCATCATAGCACTCAGGTTCCCCTGCATCTGTCAACAGCATGTATTGCAAGTACTTCCCATTTGGTATAGGAGTTCGAGTTGATCTTCTCACTACACTCTGAGTCTGTGTCGTTAGAACGTCTCTATGTGGGATAAGATCTATAACCTGAAGTGGCACACCTTGTTCTTCATCATTCTAATTAACTGGTTCCACAATCTTGTTATCTAACACATCATTTGGCCCAAAGTACTCTGGCTCTTCCGGCTCAGACACCTGTGTGTTTCTGTCTTTGTACATAACCCTTTCGTTGAAGACAACATCTCTACTTTTGATCATCTTGCGGTTTTGGTCATCTCACAGCTTGTAACCAAATTCATTTTCTCCATAGCCCACCAAAGTACACTTCACTGACTTGGCGTCTAGCTTATTCCTCGCATGATCACCTATATGTACATAAGAAACACACCCAAACACTTTAAGATGAGAAAGTTTTACCTCTTTCCCAGTCCAGATCTCTTTTGGTATAGCGAGGTCCAAAGGCTTTGATGGTTATCTGTTGATCAAATATGCTGCTGTATTGTCTACTTTTGCCCAGAACTGTTTTGGTAACCCTGAATGTAACCTCATGCTTCTGGCTCTCTCAGTCAATGATCTGTTCATCTGTTCTGCTATCTCATTCTACTATCCCATTCTGCTGTGAGGTTCCATGAACCGTTCTACTGAGCTTTATCCCACCTAAGTAGCAAAATCTCTCCACCATTGTCTGAATGCAACTTTTTGATCTTTAACCCTGTTTCGTTCTCAACCCTAGCTTTCCATCTCTTAAAAGCATCAAACACCTCAGACTTGTGTTTCAGAAAATAAACCCATACCTTCCTGGAGTGGTCGTCAATAAATGTGACGAGACTATTTACCTCCAGTTGATGAGACTGAAGCTGGACCCCAAACATCAGTGTGCACAAGTTCTAGCTTCTCATTTGCCGGTACCTTTCTGGTCTTCTTAAAGCTCACTCGCTTCTATTTTCTTAACACGCAGCTCTCACGGAAATCAACCTCAACACTCTTCAAATATGGCAACTTACCTTTCGAATGTGGACACTTCAGCCATTGACTACTTATATGCCTAAACCTCTGATGCCATAAGTTTGGATCATCTTTACCTTCCGCCATAGCGATTGAACCACAACCATCTGTGGTTGTGTAAAGCAACCCATTCTTATTTCCTCGGGCAATTGTCATAATTCCCTTCGAAATCTTCCACTTATCATCTGTAAAAGTCGTCATGTAACCCTCTAACGCTAGTTGCCCAATGGAAATCAAATTATTCCTCAAATTCGGTATGTGCTTCACGTTGTTGAGCTTCCAAACTGACCCTTTCAGCTGAATCTTTACATCTCTCTTCCCGGTAATGTTGCATGCTTGATCGTCACCAAGATACATCTTACCCAAATTTTCAGAGACGTAATTCTTGAACAACTCCCTGTGAGGTGTGGCATGGAATGACGCTCTTGAATCCAAAATCCAGGACTCCGTCTTACTTTCCAACAAGCAGATAAGGCAGTTCGCACTGCCCTTGCCCTTATCTTTCTTCTCAGATCTACACTCATACGAGAAGTGGCATTTCTTACCACAGTTCCAACACTCTACATCTTTCTTATTTTGTTGCTGATTTCCTGAATAATTGACCTGATACCTAGATTTGGACTTACCTCTTGACTTTGATCTTCCTCGTTGATTCGTGTTCCAATTTCTGTTTTTGCTTTCTCTTCCTTCCATATTTAGTGCTGAAGATGTAGACGCTCCAAATCCCTCTTCACGCATCCTGATTTCTTCAGTCATGATCATGTTCACAACCTGTGAGAAATCCAATTTTTCTTTCCTGAACGAGTTGGCAATTGACTAACATGTCATCTTCCAACTTTCTGGCAATTGGGTGAGCATAAACACCGTCAAGAATTCTTCATCGAAACCCATAGACATAGAAGTTAACCCATCATTCACTTCATTGAATTGGTTTAGATAATCTCTAAAACCCTGACCTTCCGTCATCTTTAGATTTGATAACTTCTTGACAAGATGGACCTTCATTACCGCAGAAGGCTGTTCATATAGGTTTGATAAAGTCTTCATAAGATCTCTGCCAGTTAGCTGATCCTTTACGTTAAAAACGACCTGCTTCGTCAAACTGAGACGAATTGCTCCCAATGCTTTCTTATCCAAAAGTTCGAAATCCTCTTCATCCATGTTCTTTAGCATCCGCTTCTTTGACCAATCTATATCGGTCATAGTTGTCGGCTTCTCTTTTATCGGCCAATACAGGTCCTTCTGGTACAGATAATCCTTCATCTACATCTTCCAAAAACTGAAATTCATCCCATCGAATTTCTCAATCTTGTGAGTATCCTTCTCCGATCCCATCTCTGCGACAAAATCGTTGACCTCGAGAAAACCTAAATTTGTGTGAAAACATAATTTGCTCAACCTAGGGCTCTGATACCAATTGTTGTAAGAAAAATCGCACACACAAATCTAAACACACACAGATAATATGAAAGCAATAAGAAAAAAAAAAGACGACACCAAAGATTTTACGTGGTTTAGCAATTTGCCTATGTCCACGGAGCGCACCGCACTCAATCCACTACTTTCAGAGTTGATTATAATCTCTCTGTCTCTCTCTCTGTCTCTCTCCAATTTGCTCTTTATCTCTCTAGAAATTTTTCTCACACCCATTAGGGTTTACATAATGGTGGTATTTATATGGGAGCACTAGGGTTGGTCAAGTCCTAATTGGGATCTATTACTTTTCCTCTTTCTTCTCTGCGCAAGAAAACCTATTACACGCGGATTTGCGTCGGACCACTGCCGATACCATAACGCTTCTCACAGCGGTACGAACTGGAGACAATACCGCTGCCGAAACCCGTAGCGCAACACACAACGTGTAACATTGGTGACCGACCGCTGTCTTGCCGCTGCCGAAACTCACAGCACTATGCGCAACGATTGCCACAATTTGTAAACCGCTGCCACACCGCTGTGTATTGCACAGCATGAATCAATTTCATTCTTTCCTTGAGTTGTCGCTGTGCATTAGTCCAAATGCACTCTCACTCTTTTGTTGACTTTCATTTAACTTCACAAATCCTAAAAAAAGGCTAATTTGCTTTTTCAATTTCACAAGAGACAAAACTTGAATTAACATGCTTTATTTTCATCTTGTTGACTTGAAGTCTTCATACTCCAACATGAAACACATAATCAAAACCTTAATGTTATTGGTTTGAGAATTCTTAAAATTTCTAGCACTTTTGATGTTTGTTTTGTATAACTAGCAACAATTTAATAACTTTATCCAAAAATATGTTTTTTTGACAAAAAATACCGTTCATATACAAACACAAAATGTTAGCAATAATCGCTACGCGGAAGTGTTGCCCAATAACCATAAACAAGCAATAAATAATGTCTATGTAGAAAAATAAGATGGAAGGAGAAAAACAATTCAATCACACACAAAACACAAGATTTACGTGGAAATCCAAGAACAGGGAAAAACCACGGCCGTCAAGACCACAATATAAATAATTCAGTATGTAGCAAATTTGTACAACTACACATACAAATTTGCTACATACTAAATTATTTATATTGTGGTCTTGACGGCCGTGGTTTTTCCCTGTTCTTGGATTTCCACGTAAATCTTGTGTTTTGTGTGTGATTGAATTGTTTTTCTCCTTCCATCTTATTTTTCTGCATAGACATTATTTATTGCTTGTTTATGGTTATTGGGCAACACTTCCGCGTAGCGATTATTGCTAACATTTTGTGTTTGTATATGAACGGTATTTTTTGTCAAAAAAACATATTTTTGGATAAAGTTATTAAATTATTGCTAGTTATACAAAACAAACATCAAAAGTGCTAGAAATTTTAAGAATTCTCAAACCAATAACATTAAGGTTTTGATTATGTGTTTCATGTTGGAGTATGAAGACTTCAAGTCAACTCAATTAATAGTTATGCATATTTGCTCCCATATGATATCCATGACATATTATCATGTAACAACATGTCCCAAATGTCTATATCAATCAAGATGAAAATAATCACTAGGTGATAAAAGAATGCTTATTCGCTGAGTTTGATAATGTTCTAAAGTTTGAGTCTACGCACTGAATATAGTATATAAAACAAAATCAAGAAGAAACTAGAATATATCTACTCTTATTTTGTACCTAACTCTATATTTTAGTGGTTTGAATACGCGCTTAGATTTGCTGGTTCAATTGAGACTCAACCCGGTTTGCTTGAGAAATAAACAGTCGAGTTTAAACAAGTTTACTGCACATAATTGAACTCATTACTCTTTTCCATCTATAAATTAAATTTGGAAAAATTCTGCCAGAAAATTAACATTTAGGGTTTCACATATTTCAAATGTTGCATAATATGATAGGGTAGTGTTAATATGTGCCCTTCAGATTAACCTTTTTAAATACAAATTCACTGAAAATGTTGGGCACGTGTTAAAGATACAAAATCTTAAAAAAAAAAAAAAAAAAACAGCAACAAGAACTACAACAACAACTCCTCATATTTCTTCATTCAATACTTATTTACTTAGAATTTGGATCCTCTGCTGATCTGATTTTTTCTTGACCTCACATAATCTAATGACACTTAAGTATTGTAATGAATGAGTGGTTAAGATATAATTGGTTTTCATAACCACTTTATCAACAATCAATCACATGCTTTAAAAAGGTCAGGAAAAAAATCAGATTAGTAGAGGATCCAAATCCATTTACTTAACCTTAACATAAATTTAAAACATTCTCTATCCAAAAAATGGTCTAGCTAGGTGTTGATTCCTAAACCCTTTGGATTTCTTCTTTCAATATATCTCAATACATAATTCCACTGTGTTAGGTTTTGGCTCGTATTCTCAAGTGAACCCAATGTGAACCAAACAAGACTCAACTGATGTGAAACTTCCTAGAGACGTGAGGAACGTTTGGAAGTTGGAGTTGGTGTTTGAGTGAGGTTTGAATACCAAGAAGAACTGAGGAAACGAAGACTGAAGAGTTGCGTTGTGCCTTGCATAGCGGTCTAAGGAGCGGTTTCAATCAATGAAGAAACCAATGTGCCTTGAGTTGTGCATTGCACAACAATATGGACATCGGTCCAATGCCAGAGATTTACTCTGTGGGAAACGTTGTGCTGCAGACAGTGGTACCCACATCGGTTTGGAAGAGATTTGTGCGGAACGGGAAATCTTCAGTGGAAAAGGAAGTTATTTATTTTTTGGGAAGTTCTTGTGCTTAAAGGAAAATGATTTCTCTTTACAAGAAGACTTGTGCATAAAATGAAATAATATTTATGTGAAACAAGAAAGTCTTGTACGTATAGGAGATGGATTTCCTTGTAGGTTTAAACTCCATGTAACTAGTATAAATAAAACCTTATAACTAGGTTATTTATGTGGTGTAAAAGAAACATCTATAACATTAGAGAGTGGTGAGATCTGGGGGAAACCTTAGAGAATATCCGGGAGGGATCCAGGGAATATCAATGGATCAAGTTAGAGGATCCGTGGGTAATATTCAGGGGAGACCTAGGGGATATTGGGGGGGAGGGGGGGGGGGGGGGGGGGGGGGGGGGGGGGGGGGGGGGGGGGGGGTGTGGTTTAGTGAGGATCTTATGAGTGTTGTGAGCTGAGACTCATGATGTAAAGCTCGGTTGTGAGATTTGGGACTTGGTAAGGCTCTGTGGTTTGGGGTTGATGTGTGATAGAGAATCTTAGAGTATATGGTTGTAACAATTTATCATATAGTGAAACTTTCTCTGTCGTCTTGACGACTGGTGGTCTTTTCCCTGATTTAGGGTTTTTCACGTATATCTTTTGTTATGTGATTGTTTATGTATTTTTTAATCTTATTTTTTTGTTATAAACGTTAATTGCTATGAGTTATGTGCGAATATTAGGCATGTCGTTTCCGCGTTCATCAGTTCAAATTCCCAACACCCCGTCCAAAAATGAAAATTACGACAAACCTAGTTATAAGGAAAACTATAGCAAATTCTATATAATTCGTGGACTGATTATCACATTTGACCGCTGTAATACATTCTATTTTAATGGCCTAGCCAGGCCGGCAACAAATTAAGCATGCATTTAACATGGATTACTATCAACTTGAGGCATTTCTGTCTCTGGAGTTTGTTTCTTCTTTTTCTTCTTCTTGTTTTGTTTTATCTCTCCATAAAAGTATGAAATCAATCCCCAAAGAGAGAGCACAAGAGAAACTCCTTTTTCTGCTTGAAACTTTTCATGATAAAAAATCACAGCAAGGACTTCTGTCACTGGGAGTAGAACTGTAATTATGATGCCAGATAGCAAAGACGAGGCACAGAATATGACACCTACGGCTCCTAAGAAGAAGCATTGAAAAATTAATGCACTCCCAACCGCCAGCACATAATATCTACCTTCACCAAGCTCGAACTCTCTTGCTTCTCTTCCAATTACCTGCAAATCATAGGTTGATGTTAGTTACATTTTTGTTTTACTTTAATACTTCTTTCGCACAAATACACGGGACACAAAATAATATACGATTAATTGAAAGTGTTATTATTGTTTTTAATCTTTTTGTCTCTTTCACTATTTTATTTTAGGCGTTTGGTGTTTGCTGCAGGTGTAGAGGTGTGTGGGGGGCGGGGGGGGGGAGTGTTGGTGGGCTGTGGGCTGTGGTTTATGGGGTTTTGGTTGTGTTTCGGGTTGCGTTCTGCTGTTTTTCCTTTGCTGTTTGTGTTGTTTTCCTGTGTTGTGTTGGTTGCTGGTGTTGTTTGCTGTTGGTTTTCCTTCTAATAAAGTTTGATGTTAAAAAAAAACTATTTTATTTTATTTTATTGTTATTGTTATTGATATTGATCCTTCAAATAAAAGTATTGTGAAGCCTCCGACCACATGCAAAACTAATGGGCCTTTGAAATAATAGTCATACGCCAAAATTGAAAGATGATCGAGCCGGTGGTATGAAATGTGATAAAACCTAATGGACAATAGAAGATGAATGAGTCATGACAGATTATGGGCAGCTCCCCAATATTTTTGTCAAAATATAAGAGGTAGGGTAGCTCCTCTACACGTAAACCCTTCGTTTTATGCTTTTAGCGGCAATAAATTGGACGACTCTAAGAATACAATAGTCAACAGCAAATCGGTCAAAGTTTCAAATTCATTTTTGTTTCTTTCCATGGTGGGAGAAAATCTTGGACTTGATAGACATGGTCCACATAGATAGAACAATTTCTTCCACTACCTTTTTAAAATTGCACCATTTTCTTAGTAAACTCTAACGGTGACCAAGGTTTTATATGAAATTACAAAAATAATTTTTAAAATTAAATAATAATTTAAATAAAAAACTAAAAAAATTAAAAGAAAAAGGAAAACGGCATCACCTTCACTGCCGGACTCCTTATCATCCAACGACCTCCTCGCACCTAAAGGAGATCGAATCTCCTCATGCAATAGGAGATTCATTGATCTCCTGCAGTTGCGTTAACTTTTTTTAGTTTTTTCATTTTAGAATAATTGAGTTTAAGTAAAACACACGAACTACTGTTATTAGAATCATGACAGTGTCATGTCAAGAAACATCATATAAACTGTGTCGAGTGCACAAATTTTGTTTATAAAGATTATCTACGATGGTATGATATGAAATAAATATACGAAGAGGGTGGCAGGAGAGAGACAGTGACCTTGAAATCATTGTTGACGAGCATTCCCACAGTACAGATAAGAGTAGCGAACAAACACATCACCATCTGATACTCCATGACAAGAGCGTAGCTTATTTCTTGCTTACCCTTCTTGTACGTCAATTCCACCAATGGCAAGATAAGCCCGTACAAAGCTGCCGCTGCTAGAGTCATCAAAAACCCTAACACATACTCTTTATTCGATTCACCATTCGGCCGATCGTTGTTTGTATGTAGAGCTAAAACGGAAGCTCCTATTGTCAACAAGAAAACGGCGTTGACCGAAAATGATGTGAACTTCTGCTTCACCAAAAGGAAAGCAAAACCTGCCGTGAAAGCCAACTGGGACGCGATGACCAAAGAGGAAGTCGACACGGGGAGGCGAGCCACACCGTAGGCATAGAGGTAGTCGTCGAATCCGGTGAGGATTCCGACGACAGCTGAGGCGATGAACAAAGGCGGTTTCATTAAGAAGAACTTGGTTGGTGAGGATGAGGGTTGGGTCGTGCTGCCGCGGCGGCGGTGCAGGTAGGCTATGGTGATGGGGATGATAATAACAGGCCAAGCGGCGGTTTGCAGCCAGCTTGAGAGCCAGACTCTTTTGCCGCCATGGAGGAAGTAGAGGCGCATAACAAGTGGGCCACCGCAGTTGCCTATAGATAAGAGGAGGATGTTTAGGAGTAGAAGAGCTCTTTTCATGGCGGCGTTAGATTGAGTTTGAGTTTGAGTTTCCATCTTCGCCATGTGAAGTGAAGAGACGAGATAATGGACTCGAAAGCAATCGGTGGAATTTTCAAGTCAGTGCATCCTGATATAACTTCGTGAGGATATTAAATGTGAGCCGATAGTTTTGATAAGTTCATACACACTTAAGTCAAAGAATATAAAACTAGTAGCTCATATTTAATATCAATTTTTTTTCCATGAACAGGTACATATAAGCTAGCTAGCCAACTAGCAGACATCAAGTGATTAAACAATGCTGCAATAATGAAATCCACAAGAAGAACCACGTTGAACAACAGTCTCATTATACACATTTTATAAATATGTGTAAGAGTTTTCTCTCGACAATAGATATCCAGATCATAAATATAACATTTGATCTTTATAGTTCCCAATAGATCCTTAACCTGTTTGATATCAAAATTTACTGTAACACTTCAAAAAAAAGTAAACGATCAATTTTATTATTAATAAAAATAAAATACATTAAATAATTTTTTTTTTAACTATTACAATATTTTGGGACTAAATGAGGGGGTATGACTTGAACTCACATGGATGTAGACTTTTATTTATAATATCAACCTTTCGGTGGTAAACCCCTCACACATGCACCACAAGTTTGTAGGATCGAGTCCTCCCCCCTCCTAAAAAAACTCCAAATTTATGTAATAGTACCCCTCACTGCACCACGAGTTTTTAGGATCGAGTCCTCCCCCCTCCTCAAAAAACTCCAAATTTATGTAATACTGTAGTATTTCAAAAAAAAAAAAAAATCCAACCTTATCTTATCATTAAATAATTCTATTTGTAATACTATTCAAATAAGACTTTTATTAAAGCATAAAAATTAACATTCTAAACAAAATAGGAGAAAATGTTTATAAAAAGAAAATAAAATCCGATTAAAATAGCATTTATCATAAATTGTCCTCTATCAAACATGTATCACCAAAGAACTTAAGAGTCGGCAAGGGTGATCGTGATATCAGCAGGTAAAAATAAAATAAAATTTACATTTATAAATAACCCCTATATTTTTGTATTTTCTAAAATGAGCCCCTTTCACATTTTTTAAGTTGATTTGTCTAAAATTAGGCCTTAGTGAGACTTCTTTCACCGTAAAATCCTTGTTATTATGTCAGGTTTGTAACGTAACTGTAAGTCTTTACGACCGAGATTCTCTCATTTCATTTTTTTTCTTATATTTTATTTAATTTAGTGACACCTAAATATAAAATATATATATTATTTAGATGTATTAATTTTTTCTCTCTCTTATATAAGTAGGTATATATTTCATTTATACTTGAAAAAAAGGTCGGAAAAAAAACAAAGCTACGAGAAGATTTTAACTCAAGTTTGTAACTATTTGACATCCATGACTCGAGAGTTTTTCAGTTGGTTTTCTTTGTCAAAGACTCATGGTTGCAAGTTTGCAACTGATTTATGCGTTAGATTATCAGAAGAAAGTGAGTGAGGTGCTGCAGTTACTTGATCAATAATTTAATTTTATGGACTTTATTGGCCGACATGGAACCGCAACCACCCAATTTCTATCATATATAAACAAACAAACAAAAAAAGTGAATATAAATATAATTTAAATTAAAATATAACCAATGGAATTTCATTTTAAGTTCACCTGAACCCATTTCATTATCAAAAGTTTGATCATCATCATGCCACGTGTTCGCAATTAGTATAGGGTGAAAAGTAAAAAGTCCTAAACTTTTGAATCGGAGGAGGTTTAAACTTAATGTTTATTGAAGAGTGACGATATTTACACCCCTCAAAAAATGTATATACATCCCAATTTAGTATATTTTTAAAAATCCAATATTATTCTCCACAAAGAAAGTTTATAAGGTTTAAAAAAAAAAGAACAATTATTCATAAGAAAGTTTATTGTTTGTATTGATTTTTGTTTCACTCAATTATAGTAGTAAATTGTTTGTCAACTCAATGAATTTGTATTCCATAAAAGAAATTGAAATTAGTATTTAAAATAGAAGTTAGGGTTTGATAAAATAGAAAGGTTTTTATTATCATATCAAACAATTAATAGGAAACTTTCTTTTTTTTTTTTTTTTGTTTTTTACAAAGGATTGATATAAAACCAATTAATAATTATTGATGTGTACTTACAAATTATTTAGTCCTTTACTCAAGGATAATATTAGATTTTTAAAAATATATTAAATTAGAATGTACATACTGTTTTTGAGGGGTGTAAATATCGTCAGTCTAAACTTTATCATTGTTATCGCTTCATTATAGTGAATTAGTGATCCGTCAACAAAGCAATAGCCACCTACTCTCACAAATCAAATCTAAATATATGCCAATCTTTGTTCATCCAGTGATTTAATTTAATAAAACTTTTAATTATACTTGTGTGGATTGTGAAATTTGTAATGTAACTTGATTACAGTGGATGTCCGGATGATTTTAATTTCTTTTCCTTTTTTTTTTTATTTTTTTATTTTTTTATTGAAATTGTTAACTTTTCAGTACATATAGATTTTGTGCTGAATTCAAATAACTTTTGGAGTATTTAGGGGTCGTTTGTTTTTTTCACTTAAAACTTAATGGGTATGAATCATAATTATTAAGTTATTTTGTTTGTTTTTTTAAGTGGTCAGACAACTTAAAAATACCAAAAAACAACTTAAAATAAAAAGTAAAAAATCCTGACTTTTCACTTAATTGCAAATCACTGAATTGCATTAAATGCAATCCAAAATCTTATCTTCAGATACTATCATCTATATATAACATATTTCCAATTTCATCATAATTATATATGGTATAGAAATCTTTTTAATATATAGCTTATTTTAAATAGCATTAAAAATAAAAAGGAACCCTAATCATTTCTCGCATTGGTGTTTAATATCAATACTTTATTATGATATTAGTGTGATGTATATATATATATATTTGAGTGTTTTGTGTGAGTTTTCTTACTGCCTCTTTTATTTTTTGAAAAAAAAAAAACCTCTTCTTTTCTTAGTAAAAATGAAGTTTGTTTGTAATGTGTTGACGGCGAAATTTGGATTGCCACGCACTCAACAATTATATTGATTCAATGTAAAACGAGAAAATAATCAATGCATGCAAGAGACAAATTTTACGTGGAAAACCCTTGAATGGGAAAAAACCACGGCGCCCCAGAGGGCAGAAAGATAACACTAGGCTTATTGCTTTGTTTACACACTCAGATCTCTCATACAATTGCTTTTTTCTCTCCTTTTTTCACCCTTTCCTCGTGGAAAGATGGTTCTATTTATACATGATAATTAGGGTTTCCCCTCGTTTTTAGCCGTGTTGGTGGTAGGATTCCCCCTTTGATTCGTACTAGGATTCCCATGTTGTCACGGATTCGGATATGTTTTATCTCTTTTCCTTTTTATGATTCTTTGTTCTCATGGGTCTTCTGGAAGTTATGGTTTATTTCTGTGTTCCTGCCGAGTCGGTTTGGGCCCAGTACGTTGATGCAGCGAACACCTCCACTCCTGGGTATTACCCTTCGGCGACCACGTTCCTATCTTTGGTGAGTATATATCTAGCTCTGGCGATCATACCCTTGACTTATTGACTTAATGACTTAATACGTTGACATACTGACTGGCCACGTTTCCTCCCTTGACCTGGTCAATGTGTTGACGTGGTAACCTTTTCTTCAGCATTTATTGTCTCCTTTGGTGACGTGTCTGCTTGGTGAATTTATACATACAACAATACCCCCATAAATATTTCGAGCCGAGTGAATGATTCGGTCTTTTTAATTCGTTTGCCTCTGCGAGCAGTATTTATATCCATGCTTTTAAGATTTCGGCGCGTTTTGTAAACAATTCCCCTCTTTTTCCTTTTCACCACGTGTTGAATTAATTGGTTGATTCTTTCGGTGCAAGCTTTTATTCCTGGCCACACAACCTCTGGCGCTTCCACTCACTTGACGGGTGAAGATACGTTTTGATTGCTTGGTGATCCCCGAGGTGCCACATGTCCATTATTTGGTGGTGACTGTTACAGCTAGTTATTGTGACCGTCACTCACCTTAACTAAATATCTTTTTATGATTTTCTTTTTTGAATTTCAAAATTCCCTCTTTTAATGCCTGATCGTTTCTTCTTCCTCATTTCACTCTTCTCGTTTATACCTCCATTATTTTTCTCAGAGCAGAGAAAGTTCGAACCTTCGTTTTTAACTGCCCCGTTTCTTCGAGTATTTGCTACAGCCTTTTTCCTGCGTCTTCCATTGCCAGACAGTTCACCGAACTCGACCGTTCCTGTTTCTCTGCGTTCCCAACTCTCCTGCATATCTCTGCTAATCTAGGGTTTTCTGGTGAGTTCCCATGGATCCCTCCTTACGATCTTCTCTTTTTAATAAAATGATGCAAGCTATAGAGCTTGGTGACAAACGTGCTGCGGACAAAATCGAATCTTTGATTCATAATTTTCACCCGGATTCTCCGGTCCCTCTTTCTGTTTACGTTCCATCTTCTGAAGATGATTTTATTCCTAACTTTTCTCCTTCGTTCTCCGATAATGATTCTCCAGTGATGCCGAGATCTTCTAAACCAGGTGGCAGCAGACGACGCGCCTCTAGAGTTCCTCGTGGGTCCTTACTGGATGCGCAGACAACTGTTAACTCTGATGTTGAAGACCATCAGCGGGATCGGTTGCTTTTCTCGCTCGATCGTCCGTGTTCCTTTGATACCGAAGTCAATGTGGTTGGCGAGGATGAACTTCGCAAGTATAGGAGTCGTTTTGACATTCCGAAGGCTGTGACTCTAACTCTGCCAGGTGATCGAGCAGTGTGGAATCCTCCTGAGAATGCGGTCGCCATTTATGGCGTCATGCTCAGTTGCGGGGTTACGCTCCCCCTTCAGCCCTTTATCGCTAGATTTCTTACGAAGGCCCAGATTGCGCCGGCCCAGCTCGCTCCCAACAGTTACAGGATATTGATGTGCCTGTGTTTGATGTGGAAATTGAAGGGTTATGGACCCCCTACGCCCCGCGAGATCCGCCATTTTTATACATTAAGACAAGCGGGCAATGGTGGTACGTATTTCCTTCTTTCCTCGCCCGTGGAAAATTGGATCCCTGAGGGTGTGGCGAACCCTGGCCAAATGGAGGTTTCTAGTGATGAGAAAAAGAAGGGTTTCATTTGGGGCTTTCCCACTTCAAATAAGAGGTGGAAGAATAGTTTGTTTTTTGCTGGAGGCGAGTGGGGCAGAGATGTGCCTGCTAGCAGTCGCCGTAACTTTTCGGTGAAGAAATTCCCTAGGCACTTCACTTCTCCTTCCCAGTCAGTTCCCGCTTTGCTGGATGCCGAGATCTCTCATCTAGCCGCGGCAGCCGTCCTTCCTTTAGACGGGAGGGGTAGATCTTTCCTCTTGGATGAGGAGAAAATGATTGCCCAACAGGTTTTCACACGCCTACCTGCTAGGCTTCCTCACCGTAAGTTTTGTCAGTTTTTTCTTTTTATGTCACTGTTCTGTTTATCTTGTTAGTGATATTTAGTTATTTTTCTTACAGTGTGTGACTTCGATACTGTCTGTGACTTGCAAGCCCGGGCAGTGAAGAATTCTGAGGCTGCCAGTAAAAGACATGCAAAGACATGCTGCTGGTCTGGCCAAGGAAGGAATTGCTAGCCCGGATGGTGATGATCACTCAGATGGCGAGGAAGCCGGTGATATTATTGGGAGAGGGGTCGAATCGGGGCGACCCACTGTACATACAGAGGCTGCTACGAATACTCATGCTGCGACTACCCCCAGTCGTAAAGGCAAAGAGAAAGTTGGTGTTTCGGGGGGGAGTGGGTCAGTGACATCCCTATTTTTGACACGGATGTCCCTGAGACTCCTCTCGATCCTACGAGTGACTTGGCCCCCAAAGCCAGTAGAGGTAAACGCCCAGCTGAGGGTACTCCTGACCATGCTGCTCGACCCCCAAAATGGGCGTCAAGGGTTATGCAGTATGTTATCTTTTCAGATAAGGAGGGTGCTGATGAACTGGTACTCGCTGAAACCCCCTCTGCTCAAACGGTTGCCTACGAGGGCCCTGTTGAAGGGGCAAATGCAGCGGTGCCTTCCCCCGAGGAAGTTAATGAATTACATGTCCCAGCTTCTACTCCACCCCTAACAGCCTCTCTGTCCCGAGTGGCCTCTCCTCCGGTGGCCATGGGCGAGCCAGGTGTTTCTTCAAGTCAGAGTTGGCTGATCGACCAGGACCATTGAAGCAGCCTGGGGCTTCTGCTTCTGGTTCAGGTGTTGCTCATGAAGCCCCTCCCGTTGGGTCAGATGAAGCCGGTGAAGGAACCGTGTCTCTTTCTGATTTTTCAGCTACTGAGATTTGCTCTCATCTGATCAACAACGACGTGTACATTGGTGAGGGCTGGGAGCATATTAAAAGCAAATCCTGCAACAGGAAGATAGAGTTTTTCTTCAACTGCCACTCCCTAGTAGGCTTCTCGCTACAATCCTGTTATATCTGTATTTTATATTTTGTTTCTAATTCGGATATGTCTCTTTTCAGATGATGTCTGAGTTGGCTGAGAACTATAAATATGGGAACAAAGTTTCCAAAGAGCTCAAACGTTTGCAAGAACGGGCTTCCGTTTTGGCCTCCGAGAAGTTCTCTGCTGAAGAGTCCTATGCTCAACAACTCACTCAGCTAAGAGAGTCTGCAGACGGTCATCTGTCCGCTCAGATAGCTGTCGAAGAGAAATTGTCTGCTGCTGAGGAGGAGGTTCGCTTGCTGAAAGAGCAATTGTCTGCTAGCCAAGAATCCCTCGCAGCGCGTTTGGAGGCTGAGCGGGTAGCTGAGAAGGCCAAGGAAAGAGCTGAACGTGAGGCGCTGGATTTGCGCAATCAGTTGTCTTCGCGTGAACTCATCTTCGATAATTTAAAGGTTGTACTGGAGGTTGAGTCAGTTGACCGTTTCAAGAGATCCCCTGCCTACGATGCGCTTTTGCTGCGCGAGTTTGAACGAGGCATGAGGCAGTCGAAAAAGTTCTTCGTCATGAAGGACCATTCAAATGAAAAATCTCTAAGGCGCTTCAATAGGTCTCTTCAACAGCATATGGCCAGCGGAGTGGGTTCGATTAAAGAGCAGATAAGACAATGGAAAGCCCACTGCCGTTATAACAGGACTGAGCCTCATCCCATGCATTTAGAAATCCCCAGCAAACGTGCTTTCAATACTTACTACTCTGGTTGGAAGGGCAACTTTTCTAGCTTTGGTGCTGAACCCGATTTAGGTCCTGTTGCTGGTAAGGATTATGGGCCTTTCATACCGGATGGGGACGAAGAAGTTACCTGGCCTTCTGAAGAGGAGATCGAAGATGAGGAAGACAGCGAGGGCCCTCCTGCAGCTTAATTGAGATTTAGGTTTTTTAGAGATTGTATAAAATTGTAAATATCTGTATCTTTTGCACCTTCAATTGTAAATGACCCTTTTTATTTTTTATTTTATAAGTTAATTTATAACTCCTTTAGCTTTATTTTTGTTCAGCTGCCTTTGCTGAGTTTTTGGCTTACTCGGTTTTTCACCAAGTTTTTAGTATATTTGATGGCTTTGTTCAGCTGCCATTGCTGAGTTTCGGCGTACTCAGTGTTTGTCAGGACGTATCCGATCATACACTAAGTTTTTAACATGTTATTTATTTACTCAGCTGCCATTGCTGAGTTTCAGTATATTATTGGGACGTCTCCCTCTTTTGCTTTTTGCTTGTCTTTTTTGCTTTCAGCTGGCTTTCTTGACTCCCTTCGTTTGAGATTCATGTATGTTTTTGATTGGGTGTTTCTCGCATCTCTAGGGATTTTATTTTTCCCGTAGTGGCGATCGCCGATTTTTATAACTTGGGATTTTATTTTTCTCGCCAGCTCTCATTGTTGCGAGTATAAACTCGTCTTAACGTGATGGTAGTGGCGTACGACGGCGAATGCCCTTTGTAACTGGCGAGCCAAACTACAAATTCTTAGTAATAAATTACTCTTTATTGAATACTTCCTGCAACTTTTTGTTAACATAGTCACAGAGAAAAAAAATGCTAAAATGAAAACTGCCTAAGAAAAAAGGTTGAAATAAATCCTAAAAGCAATCAAAACAGTCAAGGGTAATATATCTTCAAGTACTGCGCATTGCACGGCCGAGGTAGTTCGCCTAAACCCTCTCGAGTAATACGATATGCCCCGTGACCAGCTATGCCTGTAATTTGATAGGGCCCTTCCCATTTGTCTGCGAGTGATCTTACAGCTTTGTCTCTTGTTCCTGGGTTCACCCTTTTTAGCACCAAGTCGCCAAGCGTGAACCTCCTTTCACGCACATGTGAGTTGTAATATCTGGCTACCCTCTGTTGGTACGCAGTGTTTCTTATTTGTGCGCGCTCTCTTTTTTCTTCTAATTCATCCAGACCGTATTTTAATATATCAATGTTGAGTTCTGGTTGAAAGAGTTGTACCCTTAGTGAAGAGAAAGATGTTTCCACGGGAATGACAGCTTCAGCTCCGTAAGCCATGGAATATGGGGTCTCACCTGTTGAACCCCTTTCTGTGGTTCGATATACCCAGAGTACTTGTGGTTGTTTATCTGCCCAGCTACCCTTTTTCGCTGCCAATTTGTCTTTCAGGTTATGTTTTATGATCTTGTTCACTGCTTCAGTTTGGCCATTCGTCTGCGGATGTGCTGGGGAGGCGTAGTAGTTGTTGATGCCATACTTGTCGCACAGCTCCCTGAATTTCTTACCATTGAATTGGGTCCCATTGTCCGTGATGATGGTGTTTGGTATCCCGAATCTGTACAGGATGTTTTTCTTCACAAAGCTTATAGTGTTTGCTTATGTTATGTGTACCAATGGTTCGGCTTCTACCTACTTTGTAAAATAATCTACGGCCACTATAGCGTGCTTCGCTCCTCCAGCTGCTGTTGGCATTGGGCCGATCAAGTCAATTCCTCACATGGCGAATGGCGAATGGCCAAGGCGAGGTAATACTCTGCAAGAGTTCATGTGGTTGGCGGATGTTATTAGCAATTTTTTGGCACGCCTCACATCTTGCTGCCACTCTTTTAGCATCGGCGAATAGTGTTGGCCAGTAAAAACCCTGTCTTAATGCTTTGTGGGCTAGGCTGACACCCCCAGCGCGATTCCCACAGTTTCCACTATGTATGCTTCTCAGGATACCTTCAGCTTCTTCAGGCCTGACACATCTCTGCAGTGCCCTTGAGTACCCCCTTTTGTACAGTTCTCCATTGAGTACTGAATATCTCGTAGCTCTGTACTTCAATCGTTTTGCTTCTAATGGATCACTTAGGAGTACATCATTGACGAGGTACTCTTTGATTGGTGTAATCTAGCTGTCTTTCTCGCCAAAGACTGCCCCGACTTCCTTCGATTTGACTAATTGGATGTAGTAGGTGGATCATAGAAATAGTTCTGGGCCAGATGTTGATTGTGGCGAATGTTAACTTGGCCAAGGCGTCAGCCTGCTCGTTTTCTTCTCTGGGGACCTGAATAATTCTGTATTCTTTAAATTTTTCCAGTAGCTCCTTTGCTAATTCCAGGTAGGCGATCATGCTTTCATCTCTCACCTGGTATTCATCTAGCACCTGATTGACAACAACTTGAGAGTCGCTGAAGATTTCCACCTCATCTGCTCCTAGGATTGTGCAAACTTTTAATCCTGCTATGAGTGCCTCGTATTCAGCTTGATTGTTAGTAGCTTTGAAATCAAAACGCAAGGCACATTCGACGGAATCTCCTTCCGGGGTTGATACCACTACCCCTGCCCCGCTGCCGTGCGTGTTTGACGACCCGTCAACTCGGAGTTGCCATTTAAATACTTTTTTATTTTGCTCCACCATCATTCTCGCCACCTCTATGCTTGGCTCGGTGAACTCTGCTACAAAGTCTGCCACCGCTTGGGCTTTAATTGCTGTCCTTGGAAGATACTCTACATCGAATTCACTTAACTCGATGGCCCACTTCGTTAATCGACCGGATACTTCTGGTTTTTGCAGGATTAATTTCAGTGGGCAGTTGGTGTATACTCTGATTTTATGAGCCTGGAAATATGGCCTTAACTTCGTTGCTGCTGTTATCAGAGCGAGTGCCATTTTTTCGGTCGGTGAATATCTGGTTTCAGCTGGTAACAGTGCTTTGCTGGTGTAGTATATTGGTTTCTGGATCCCTTCCTCTTGTCTTACCAGCACGGAACTTGTGGCTGCTTCAGAGACGGACAAGTACATATACAGTGTTTCTCCCGTTTCTGGTTTTGATAGCAGCGGTGCTTGCCCGAGGTAGTCTTTCAAGGCCTGGAAAGCCCTTTCACAATCCTCATTCAACTCGACTCCCTTTCCCTTCTTTAGGGCTTTAAAAAATGGTAGGCATCGATCTGTTGATTTAGCTATGAACCTGCTCAGCGATGCCAGGCACCCTGTGAGTTTTTGGACGTCCTTCAAAGTCCTTGGCGAAACCATTTTTACCAATGCTTGGATTTTTTCAGGGTTCACCTCTATTCCTCTTTGATGCACTTGATATCCAAGAAACCTTCCAGATGGTACGCCGAACACGTATTTTGCTGGATTCAACTTCATTCCATACCTAACCAATACATCGAATGTCTCCCTCAAGTCATCTATATGCTTATCTGCTGTGACACTTTTTGTCAGCATATCGTCAACGTAAACCTTCATATTCCTTCCTATCTGTCTGGCGAACATTTTGTTGACTAAGCGCTGGTAAGTTGCTCCAGCGTTTTTCAGGCCGAATGGCATGACTGTGTAACAGTATAACCCTTGGTCTGTGATGAACGATGTCTTCTCCTCATCTGGCTTGTGCATTTTTATCTGGTTATAACCTGAGTATGCATCCATGAAGCTCAATGTTTCATGTCCAGCTGTTGCATCGACCAACTGGTCAATCCTTGGTAGCGGGAAGCTATCCTTGGGGCAGGCCTTGTTCAGATCGGTGAAGTCATCGCACATCCTCCATTGGCTGTTCTTCTTTTTCACTAGAACTACATTCGCCACCCATTCCGGGTACTTAACCTCTCTGATTGATCCTGCGGCGAGTAACTTGGACACCTCCTATTTTATTGCCGCACTTCTCTCTAGGTTAAAACTTCTCCTTTTTTGCACTACTGGTTTACATTTTTCGTTTACAGCCAAGTTGTGTGAAATCACGCTTCTATCAATCCCCGGCATGTCTTCATGGCTCCAAGCGAAGATCTCCTTGTACTCTTTTAACAAGTTCGCCACATCTCTCTTAACTTGTTCAGTCAGCCTTGCTCCGATCTTGACTGTTTTGTCTGGTTCTGCTTTGTTTAGAACAATCGACTCAGTTGGCTCTTCCTTTTCTCTGCTCGTTTTGTCCCTTGGATCCAATTCAAAGGTTTCCGGATTATCTTCCTGCACTTCTTTGTTTACCTCGAATATGCTTAAGGTCTCCATCCCTGCCTTATCTTTGAAGATTGATAGGTTGGCGCGGCGAGCCATCTCCTGCGACCCTTTCAATTCTCCGACTCCAAATTCTGTAGGGAATTTTATTTTCAACGCGTGGGTTGAAGTGACGGCTCGAGCTTTGTTAAGAAATGGTCGGTCGAGTAAGGCATTATACGGCCAATTATGGATGTCGACTACAACAAAGTCCAGCAGGATTGTTCGCCGGCATGGTGCTGTACCAAACCTCACCGGTAGTTTCACAGTTCCTAATGATCTCACTTTTGCACCCCCGAAACCTTTTAACGGCACATGGAAGGGTTCTAGATCTTTTCTATCCAGTCGTAACTCATCGTATACCTTAGCACTTAAAATATCAGCTGAACTTCCGTTGTCAATCATTACCCGAAGGACATCCCTGTGTGCTATTCGAACCCCCACTACGATTGTATCATTGGGCTTTGCATCAATTCCGTCTGAGTCTTCTGTTGTAAACGTTATGGGGTCATGTCCTTCTCTTCCTTTCTTGGGGTTTCTTTGTACATAATTAATCTCCATGCTTATGCTTTCATACATTACTTCTCGAACCTCTGACATCCTTTCTCGATTGCTTCTCCCAGTATGGGGTCCGCCAAAAATGGTATTTATGGCGGCGTTAGGGCTGTTTCTCCTGGGACTCTTCCTTTCTTGCCCGTTTCTTTGGTGGTTATCCTGGCGACCACCGTGCTTGTCTCCCTTCAAAGCAAAATCCTTCAGGTGCCCATCTCTGATCAAGCTCTCAATATGATCACGCAACTGGAAACATTTTGAAGTTTCATGCCCATGATCTTTGTGAAATCGGCAGTATTTAGTTGTATCTCTCCTGGCATTTGCTGATTGCTGTCGAGGATATTTGGCGAGTCCATTGTCTTCTACCACAGAAAGTATTTCCTCCTGATCACCAACTAAAGGGGTGTAATGGATGTGCCTTCCTCGAAACCTATTGGCTCGAGCGTTTCCCCTGATTTCCCTTGGATGTCCCTTTTGGCCCTTCTCGTCTTTCTGGCGGTCACGTGACTGCGTCTTTTTGTCATCCTTATGTTCTGATTTTGAGTCAGGCTTGTGTCCATGTACGTAGCTACCCCCTTACGTTACTTCTTCTTCTTCTTCTTCTTCTTCTTCTTCTTCTTCTGCCAGTACATAGTCGCCAGCTATTTCCATCATCTCTTCATAAGTTTTCGGTCTATCCCTTCGCAGGTTAAAAGATAATCACCCACTTTGTAACCCATTGATGAAAGCGGCGATAACAGCTACATCACTGATGTCCTCAATTTGAGCAACCTCCTTCCTGAATCTTGCTAGGTACTTTTTGATAGACTCATTACGCTCCTGCTTCAAGTTTGATAGATGAGCGAGTGACTTTCTTCTCTGCACACTCCCTATGAATTGTCTTATAAATGCTTTGCTGAGGTTTGAGAAGCTGCTTATACTTTCGGGTGGAAGTCTTCCAAACCACCTGGAGGCGAGGTCACCGAATGTTTACGGGAAGGTGAGACATAGCAGTCCGTCATTGGATGAATACTGGGCCATAATGTTACGGAATCAGTGAACGTGCTCCTTCGGATCCCTGTTCTCCTTATACTGCTCAATGGTTGGCATTCTGAATCTGTCTGGAAATTAGGTGCGAGCAATGTTTTCAACGAATGGGCTATCTGACTCATCATCCGAAGATACATTGCGACCATACCTTCGTGCCATCGCTGAAACTTTTCTTGATAGCTCTTGTAGGGTGACATCTCGCTGACCAGTTGGCTCTCCTGCTAGATCGAGTCTGCTCTTGATTGTCATTCTCCCACAATTGCCTCTATCATCCGGGCTCCTTCAATCTTCTGTGCTGTCGGATCTTCTCCGCCGTACCCTTTTGGATCGTAATTCCTTTTTTGGACGAGGACTCTTATCTTCAGACGAGATAGAACGGTGTCTCCGCTGGTTCCTTTGGTAAGTGTCGCTGGAATTGACCCCGTGTGTTCGTACCTGGTCTCGCTCCTCCCTAGATTCTTCATTCATCACACCTTTTCCCTTTCTTTGTTTTCTCCCTTTGAAATCCTCAGGGTGATCTTGGGGAGTCTCTTCAGTGGATTGTCTTGCTTGAGCATCACGGGTTGCAATGTGAACTTCCGACCGTAGTCTTCTGAACGGCTGGATTCCAGGAGTGGTTAACTCATAGGGGGAAGAAATTCCCAACCCTAGGGGAAGCGAAAGCCCTATTTTGCTAGCCTCGCTGATTAAGTTTACCAATGCAGTTTGGAAGTGCTGCAGAACCCCGGGGTCAGCTGCCCTAGTTCCTGGCGTTGCTGCCGATTGTTCCCTGATCGTCACCGCCCTATCTCCTGTCGGCGCGGCTGATTCAACAATTAGATCTCCGCTGGAGTTACCATCTTTGTCACTGTCGTTGTTCATATTTTTCAATTCACAAGGGTTCCTCGAAGTGTTTGTTTAAAGACCCCCCTCCTTCTAGCGCCAATTGTTGACGGTGAAATTTGGATTGCCACGCACTCAACAATTATATTGATTCAATGTAAAACGATAAAATAATCAATGCATGCAAGAGACAAATTTTACGTGAAAAACCCTTGAATGGGAAAAAACCACGGCGCCCCAGAGGGCAGAAAGATAACACTAGGCTTATTGCTTTGTTTACACACTCAAATCTCTCATACAATTGTTCTTTTCGCTCCTTTTTTCACCCTTTCCTCGTGGGATAGATGGTTCTATTTATACATGATAATGAGGGTTTCCCCTCGTTTTTAGCCGTGTTGGTGGTAGGATTCCCCCTTTGATTCGTACTAGGATTCCCATGTTGTCACGGATTCAGATATGCTTTATCTCTTTTCCTTTTTATGATTCTTCGTTCCCATGGGTCTTCTGGAAGTTATGGTTTATTTCTGTGTTCCTGCCGAGTCGGTTTAGGCCCAGTACGTTGATGCAGCGAACACCTCCACTCCTGAGTATTACCCTTCAGCGACCACGTTCCTATCTTTGTCGAGTATATATCTAGCTCTGGCGACCACACCCTTGACTTATTGACTTAATACGTTGACATACTGACTAGCCACGTTTCCTCCCTTGACCTGGTCAATGTGTTGACGTGGCAACCTTTTCTTTAGCATTTATTGTCTCCTTTGGTGACGTGTCTGCTTGGTGAATTTCTACATACAACATAATGGAAGAGGAAGATCATGAGCATATGTGTTCATATATAATTATTATTTTTGGATTGTTTTTATTCCATATTATATGTAAAATTGTTTAACAAGAGTATAAATGTAAAATTACTTATTTTCAGACAATTTTACTTTTAAAAAACGAAAGCGTTGACAATACATTCATATGTGAGGAAAAAAAAAAACATGTCATTTAAGTTCAGATTTCAGTCCCTATTCAGTCTTCAGAAAAATTCAGGACTATTCAATCTTCAAACAAAAAAACAAACGACCCCTTAGTCCCAAACTAATAAAACTAAAAATCCAACCAAAATTTACCAACTTTTATCGATTTTATTTGATTTGGTTTGATTTGGCTATTACATCGAATAGCAGTTTGGTTCGGTTTGAAACACATATATAATCAAAACCTTAATGTTATTGGTTTGAGAATTTTTAAAATTTCTAGCACTTTTGGTGCTTGTTTTGTATAATTAGCAACAACTTAATAACTTTATCGAAAATATGTTTTTGACAAAAATACTGTTCATACACAAACACAAAATGTTAGCAATAATCGCTACGCAGAAGTGTTGCCCAATAGTCATAAACAAACGATAAACAATGTCTATGCAGAAAAATAAGATAGAAGGAGAAAAACAATCCAATCACACACAAAACACAATATTTATGTGGAAACCTAAAAACATGGAAAAACTACGGCCGTCAGGACGACAAGAGAAATAATTCATTGTGTAGCAAATTTGTACAATTACACACTCAAGATTCTCTCTAAACCCCAAACCCAATTACAACCAATGCATATATATTTGCTCTATATTTTGGCTCCAACCACACCAATAACATAGAATTACAATCTATTTATACCGGAGCACTAAGGAGTTTAAGACCTACAATGAAACCTTTTTCTTCACGCATATATAAGACTTCCTGTTCCACGAAAAGTCCCTTTCCTTTACACTAAAGATTTCCCATTTTCACTCATCACGTCATTAAAGTCTCCCTCAAACAAGATCTACGACTTTCAAACGTTTCCCACATCTCTAGGAAGTTTCTGCATTGATTGAATCCTGTTTGGTAATCATGAGAATACAAGTCATACCTAACACAAAATGAGTCTCACATGCACGTTCTTATTTTTTTTATTTTTTTTATTTTCAAGTTTTTGGTCGAGACATACTTCCTTTAATTGAGACTAATATTAAGTCTTGTACCCAAGACTTATTTATGGAAGTTTTTCCGTATATGTGATTTATGTCTCTCTTTTGCTTCCTCTTCCCTTTGATTCATCTTCTTTGTCTTGTATTCTCGCGCTTTAAATCGCTTCAATCATTTGTATAATTGAAGTTTTTTTTTGGGGGGGGGGGGGGGGGGGGGGGGTGGTTTCTGGTTTCTCTCTCTAATTTCCCTCTATATTTTTCTTGAGAGAGTTTTCCTTTTTTCTTGAGTTGAAATGAGAGTGTCGGACTAGAGAAATAAAAAGAAAAAGAGGTAAAAAAAAAAAAAAAAAAAAAAAAAAAGTGAAATCAATGAGTATTGTTTTTTTTTTGTTTGTTGTTGTTGTTGATGATGAAAAATTTAGTATTTCTATATATTTTCACTTGTTTTGATCTTGAAACAAACCAAGGTGCAATTGTATCTTCCATAGTTTCGTTTATATTTAGTAGATCTTTGTTGTATAAAATGTTATCTACAAAAAGTAAATTAAAATAATTAAAACTCTTAACAAAACTATAAATTAAAATCTAATAAAGTATCCAAATCCTAAAGCTCTCCTATATATTTTGATAAAAAATATATATATATACAATTCTTTAGATTTTAACCTAACGTGAATGTCAACATAATCTTTCAAGAGTACAATTTTTTCGGTTGGAATGAATATCTTTTACTATAAAATCATATTGGGCTGCAGTGAAGTGCATGGTATTATTAGTTTAATCAAAATATTTGTATTATATTTCTAGCGGCCATAAAAAACCAATCTCTCATATATATATATATATATATACAGAAATTCTATTATCAGTTCGAACTGACAAAAGTTATATTAGCTCCTTACATGTGGGCCACTGGATTTAAATACTTTGACTTGGCTGTATGCACTTGTCAGTCGAAGTATTTAAATCCAGTGACCCACATACAAGGAACTGATATAACTTATATATATATATATATATATATATATATATATATATATATATAAAGATCACACACACATATATATATATAGTGAAAAAAGTCATTGGTTATTTATTCCAATCCGGGCCGTTGGCATTTACATTATAATAAAAAAAAATGAAAAAATAATAATAATAAAAAACTTTCAATTATTGGCCAACTATCATTATCATAACAAATCCTATAAAATATTGTTACACATCTCAAAATTTATTAAAAAATGATTTGTAATTATTGTAGGGATGATTTAACAAATCATGACTAGACCATGAAATAGATTTGTAGATAAAAAATTTGAATTATATAATATTGTTGAATAGTAAGATATCAACTAGACTTTATGATATTGGAATGGTATTAAAGAATTGGTTGTCACGGTAACATCATCATTACAAATTTAATTATAGTGGACGTGACTCATATTTGTGGAGAGTACAGACAAATATTATACAACTTGATTAGAAGACGAGAGTTCTAAGGTTGTGGGCCAAACAAATATACCTATTTCAGATTGGATCCACATCTTTTTCCGTTCTAGTTTTTTCTTTTTCTTTTTCTTTTTCCTTTTTTATCAGGTTATTTCTAAAAAAATAGTTATTCGGTTCGAATGAAATTCCTATGAGGGGCAATATTTGCACCTCTCTTAAGCTGTATGTATATTATAAATTTATATATTTTTAAAATTTTAATTTTACCCTTAAATTAAATCATTAATATTTTAATTTAAAAAATAATAACTTCTTATAACTATTTACTTTTTCTAATTTTTAAGTAACTAAATCAAAATAGAAAAAGAAAAAAAAAGTAAAGAAAAAGAAAAACACAAACCCAAATAAAAAAGTGGAGAACTCAAGTACCATCAAATAACCAAATCTCCAGATGCATTCATGTATCCAAACTAGTCCATTGGTTACTCTACAACTCCATTTCAAAAACAAATATTGATTTTATTGCAACATTTCTTCTTTGTGTTTGTACGTGCTTAGTGATATTAGAAAACTCGAGTTCGGATTCGTTTGTTTGGTCTTTTGCTGATTTTTTGTTTTAAACTAGTGACAACTGACAAGTATAAAAAACATTACATTATAAAATTTGTTATTATTATTATTTTTTTTTCCACTGAGGATTTTTACGATGCATATTTTAAGTACTTTTTGATGAAATTGCATGTAATCAAATGTTTTTCGATGAGATTTTTTGTATGCATCATAAGAAAATTAAAATACACATTTGGTAAAAATTTAGAAATTTTTTGGATTTGAGAACTATTTTTTTCTGATATTTCCCTATTTTAAAATGTTTTATCTTCAAAACAATCGGAAAAAATTAGTTCTTACACCCGAATTTTTTTAAATTTTTTTCCATAAATGTATTTCAATGTTTTGATCATCCATACAAAAAATCTTATCGAAAAACATTTGATTACATGCAGTTTCATTAAAAGATGCTTAAAGTGTGCATTGTAAAAGTTTTTATTGAAAAATTGCTCTATATATATATTTAATCTATGGATGCCGGTATTTACTTCCAAGTATAAGTGAGTGTTTTGAAAATGTGTACCCAGTAAGGGGCGAAGAGAGAATTAATAACACTAACAAGAATCATAATAGGTTGCCAACTTTGACTGGGGAAGATTTTCATTATTTAATTATTGTTTTTTTGTTAACTAATTGAAATTTAAATATTAGAAGCAATACAAACAAGAAGATACAATCATACAAAGCAAAAGCATATTTAATTATTCAAATTAAGTGCTTCTTTTACTTACCAAAAATTGGAAAATTGGACGATCTCATATTCATAGATTTTGACATTTTGTGTAGATATGGGTCTACAAGGTGTCGACTAAATAATCAACTAATCATGTTGAGATAGGGCTCAAGAAATGACTCATGGCCTCATGGGTTGGTAAAAGTCTTGTTCTGAGTAATCCCTCTGAGTAAATATCTATCAATTAATTACCATTAAAAAATTTAGACCAGAGACTCCTTTAATTAATTATTAATTATATGCCCATCAACTAAACAGCTACCATCGCTCTCCTGTGATCCTGTCTCTATATAATTGGAGATCTTGTACCCAAATATACTGCCACGAGGACCGTTTGAAGGATAAAATTGTGAGGTACAATGAGCCAAATGGACAATACTTTAAATGTACATGTGTAAAATTTTGATATCAACAATTGGCAATTGGCAGCAGAAGAAGACTCCCATTAAAATACAAGTCTACCCTTGCACCGAATAATGTGCTTATTAGTCGGTTTTATCAAAATTGGAGGGTAGAAAAAAATAAATAAATAAAATATGGTAAAATGTTAGTAAATTCTTATAAAAATCATGGGTTTAGAACTTAAGACAATGGCCCCCACTTCACAATATGGCTCCACGGCTTATAAATAAGCAAATACTAGCTTTAATTCCACGAGAGTCCTTTCTCAAGATAAAATCATAAAACCAAATGAGTGAAAGCGGATAATACTCATGAGTGTTGGCAGCGTGAATAAATGATTCAAAACTTTGATGTCAACAAACTTGAATAAGGAGAGGAAACCGGACATGCATTTCTTTTATACTGATGTCAGTTCCGTTTTAATTTTTGAGTCGCTTTAATATTGTCACTTTGTCATGATATTATCATCTACCACTTTTGACGATTTTTTTTTTCATTGGATTAGGTTTGGCATGTTATAAGAATTGAGTAATGCTACTTTGTCTAAATTTGGTGTTGAAATCTAATGTCCAAATGATGTGGTATCAATGTAATCTATTCATTTAAATCATATAAATCTAATACAATTAAATTAATGGATTATAATGATGTCACGTCATTTGGGCACCAGATTTGAACATCTTTTATATTAACTATTATCAAAATAAAATCATCTATATACGAAGAATATACACCCTCTAAAGTATTTCCTCAAATATATATATATATATAATACTTCTCTAATCAGGACCGTCCTGACTTTATATATAATTTCATAATGTTTAACCACAGCCACACATTCACAGTGGGCCTATAACCCCATATTAATAAATACCCACACCTAATATAAAAGTGTGGATGTAATTAGACGCTCTTAACTTATAATTTCATAATATCTTTACTGGAGCACCCTGTATATACACTCTAAAGTCAATGAACTGAGTCCTTTTCTTTTTTATTTTTGTTTTCTTTATTAAAAAAAAACTTTTGTTTGAGTCCATGCTGTCCATTTTAACTTTTATCTTATAACAATTTGATATGAATATTTAAGTGCACATATATCCTTTAAATTGAATTTTTAGGTGAAAGAGTTTATTGTTTTTAGATGAATAATAATAATAAAAAAAAAAAAACAATAAACTGTATTATAATAAATTGTGACACGACCAATTATGTCTGGGATTGGTACATACCAAGCCTAGTTTGAGTACGGTCCGGTTTCAACTAGAACTGGACCAAACCAAAAATTTCGGTTTTTTTAAAATATGACCAGTTTGGACTAATCTTCTTTTTAGACTAGACCAAATTATATTGGTTCAGTTTGGTTTGGTTCGGCTCGATCTAACGGTTCTTGACTCGAAATTTTCATTTTTAATTTTTATACAATTTAAAATTTATATCAAATGGTCCATCATTTAAAACTTAAAGGAAATATATGTCATGATGAGTTATTGACTAATATATATATAAAATATAAACTAAACAAAATATATTCAAATATAAAATATAAAATTCAAATATCTTTTCGGACCAAATGAAGTAATAAAATGAAAGCCAAAAAAACAGACTATTGGTGGTTGAATAAAATAAATTAAATATGAAATAATAAAAATGTGTGTAAAAAATATTCGGTTTACGGTTCGGTCCAGGTTTGATAAGTTTGGACCATAGACCAGATTGAACCATACGGTTTTTTTTAAAAGTAAAAAACCGGACCAAACCAAGTGGTTCGGTTTGATTTGGTCCTGTTCAACGGTTTTGAGCTTTTTTACCCACCCCTAAATCAAATAATGGCATGTGCAGCCCAAATTTAGCTATACTTCCATCCATCTATCTTCGGACACATAAGGAAACTATTCACATTAATACATTCAAATCAATTCTATTCAAAATTTGAAGTACCGGAAAACACAAAAAGGAAAAAGGATTAAAAAGATTAAAAAGATCATTATTGCGCTTTCCATTAATCTTCACACGATATGTTGAGTTTCTCAATCGTATTTATTTGTAAAATTTATGAGCCAAAAGGATTTTATACCAAAAATGCTTACCTTTATAGCTTGGTAGGGTAGGAATACAATGTAATGGTGGATGAGACCTCTCTCGCATCTCAAAAGCCTCTCCATTAAAATGACAAAGACAATCACTAGGCAAAAATAGAGGTAGAGGACCAACGGGATCTCCCCTCGACTCAACTAGTATCTTTAATTACTTTAATTTCCACTTCTATTGGGACACGGCTCTCGTCTCTTTTTTTTTTTTAATTTGACACGGAATGTACCAAGGTCTACCGAGATTTATCGAAATCAATCACTACATTATCAATCCAAATATCGACTCGCACAGTATTAGAGAGCAAACTCCATACAAATACTTGTAAAATGCGTATAATGAGACTTAAACCTCCACCACTAACGTGAAATTGGAGATACAAACCACGTGAGTTAAGATGAGATGTTGATAATATGCCTTTAATCAATATTACATAAGTTCAAAAAATAAAATTGTTTAATGAGACTGTATCAATAGAAAAGTCATACCGCATCATTAACTCATCTTAATTTTAATAATCCGCGGATCTTCTTTTCAAGTCAGCATAGCAAAATAATATAAATATTTTAGGGGGAATTGCACCAACACCCTCGAGGTTTGATGAAATTGCACAGATATGACAGTTTTAGTCATATACACACAAACTTCCATAAACATTTGAAAATTGTTACATAAACATCCTCTGCCGTTAGATGGATCCGTTAGTCAATGGTCAAAAGTGTAAAAATTCTAAAATACCCTTTATTTTTATTTTAAATAAACTAAAAAAATTAAAAAATAGATAAAAAATATAAAAAATATATTTTAGATAACATGAATGTATCTTAAATCTGAAACCTGGAAAAAAAAATAGTTTTTTAAACAATTTAATAATAAATTTATTTTAAATTTTAAATTTATTTAAAATCAAGGGGGATTGCACAAACTATTTTTTATTTTATTTTTTGAAGATGGATTTTTTTTCCAGCTTTCTGATTTAAGATACATTCATATTTTCTAAAAGATTTTTTAATATTTTTTAATCTTATTTTTGAATTTTTAATTTTGTTTAAAATATAAATATACAGTATTTTGGACTTTTTACATGTTTGACCATTGACTAACGGATCCATCTAATGGCAGGGGATGTTTGTGCAACAATTTTCAAAGGTTGAGGGAAGTCTATGCGTATATGGTCAAAACTGCCATATTCGTGCAATTTTATCAAATATCGGGAATGTTTGTGCAATTCCCCCAATATTTTATTTTGTTTTTTACAACGTGATCATTTATGTTCTTAACCCAAGCAAAAATCGTCATTACTTTTGAGTTCAGCTTAATTTGGAACACTTTAGGTCATAATCAAGTTAGGAGAGGTTATTTATGTCCTTGTGAAATCTCCAACACAACTGCCAGGGCAGTTGTGTTGGAGATTTCACAAGGACATTAATAACCTCTCCTAACTTGATTATGACCTAATGTGTTCTAAATTAAGCTGAACTCAAATGTGTTATGTTCATGCAGGCCTGTCCACAGTCTGGCCCAAATGAAGAATTATTTGGAGTCACTCCAATTTTGTGAATTTTGCATCATTTTATTTTCTTAACGTACAAATTTAATGTAAATATTACTCCTCACCAATTATTCTCACAACTCACAAGTTAATTCATATTTGATGATTGCTGTGAATCTGTGATAACACGTCAATACAATACACAACTCGCATTCACAAATCCAATTTCAGTAGATTGTTTTTCCTTTTTTTAGCACAATTTCAGTAGATTTGATAGAAACTATTAGACACCTCAAAAATGGGTTCTGAATATGGGACAGAAATCAAAAATCCATTCGGGTCATGAGTTGGGTATTGGAATTGAAACCTCACACTAGCATGGCGATCGATCTGTTGTCATCCTCAAATCAGCCTCTCTCTACCTCCACTGCTACTATATATTATTAAGATATATATATTAATTATTACATAAATTCGGAAGTTTGGTGGAGGGTAGGACTTTAACCTGCAACTTTGTGTGGTGTGTTGTGAAGAGTATACTAACGGACTATAATCTTTCATGAAAGTCTAGGGCTTGTTGGCTTGACACAGAATCTCATAAATTTGTTATTAATTGAGTTATATATATATATATATATATATATATATATATATATATATATATATATATATATAGTCTCGTTCTCATGCGGACGTCCTGATATAACTTCATGAGGATATTGAATGTAAGCCACTAGTTTTGACAAGTGCATACACATTCGAGTCAAAGCATATAAAACTAGTGGCTCATATTCAATATCCTCATGAAGTTATATCAGGACGTCCTCATTTAAAATTTATATATATATATTCATTCTACAATGTAACGTTGTCGTGCACTGATATATGATCACTTATGATTGTATGTGATTACATATATTTAATGTTATTAGATATGAATTACATGTGATCACACAATTAAATTTAGTGTGATCGTATGTGAGGGCATGTGAGTTGATGTGATCGTACAAAAAAGATATAATAACAATAGTGATAGTCAATTTTTTTATTCTACATTGTAACGTTGCACGTTGCAACGGTCGTGCAACGATATATGATCACATATAATTACATATATTTAATGTTATTAGATATAAATTGTATGTGATCACACAATTAAGTTTAGTTTGATTGTTTGTGAGGGCATGTGAGTTGATGTAATTGTACCAAAAAAGATATGATCACAGTCAAATTTTTTTAAGTTGCACCATACAACATTACATACAAGAGCATCCCATATATATAGTCTTTCTACTGTCAATTCGTTTTGATATATTTTATATTATAACGAAGAATGTGGACCATAGATTATGAAGAAGTTTTGACAAGTACATACACTTTGAGTTAAAGTATGTAAATTTAATGGTCTGCATTCTTCTTTCTGATATATTTTATATCAAAACCAATTCACAATAGAAAAATTATATATATATATATATATATATATATATATATATATATATATATATATATATATAAAAGAAAAAAAAAAAAAAAAGTTGTATATACTGTATATAGGAACAGCTATCTACTAGTTGATCGAATAATCATGGCACTAGCCTAGTTAATACGAAAAAACCATGGCCTCAACCTGAAAAAAATCTTTGGTGCATCATTATCGGTTCACGGTTCACCATACATCTCCGTTTGTATTCCTGACTTCATGTCAAGTGGTGTAATCACAACCGGAATGCTTATGCTGCGCTGCACCCAAGTTTCTCACCCTCAACCTCGGTCCTCGAGTGAACGTGCCTTCCAAGAATGGAAAGACATATATGGATCGGTTGGTTAATTACGTATTAAGTGTATTAGAGTATTCAATCAGGTCCAATATTAATTATTCTTTATTGGTTTGCGTAAATTCCTTTAAATTCACCCCGTGTCAGACTCTTTTTCAGTGGTTATTACGTGCTGAATTTGTCTTCAATCGATAATGATGACTTGGTCTTGAAAATTCCAATAATTTCAAATATTATGCAGCGAAAGAGTTTACCGATATAAGAGCATCTCTCACCCATTCTTTATCTCTATCTCTAAAATAGATAACTAAAAAGGGAATATTCCTCCCAAATTTTATCTCTAAAATTTTTTCACTCCCACCACACTCTCTATCCTTATCTCTATCTCTATCCCTATTTCTATTTATATCTTAAAATAACTTATATTTTCATTATTATTTTTTAGTTTGTTCAATAAATTATTGTTCAACTAAATTTTAACAAATATTATTTATAATAACATTTGTATTTTTTTTAATACTTTTTTTTTATAAATATAATGTTTTATTAATGCATGAATTTTAAAATATAATGTTTTATTAATGTATGAATTTAAAAATCATAAAAGGGAGAAAAAAGAAGAGTCAGAAAAGTATGGTTAACTCCAAGTGTTACAAGCTATTTGACGTGAACGTGAAGAGAATAAAATTATAATGATAAATTTGGATTACATTAAAAATCCCAACGAACGTGAATTTTTTCGAAGGAAAAATATGCAAATTTTAGAAAAAAACACTCACAATTCCCAAATACAAGGTGGATCATTTTCGGATGGATATGGAAGTCATTTGGATGGCTTTCCAAAATTTTAATGTATCTCAACATTATAATATGTTATGTTGTTATTATTTAAGTTTTTTTTTCTATCCTTATTTTAATGTTTTTATGTTATTGTAATTTTTAATATTAATATTTATTATTTTAATACTATGTATCGGTTTTTATTTTATTACTAACTTATAATTATCATTTTGTAATAAGAGATTGCCCAAATAATAAAGCAAGGTAAATAAAAAATTATTAATTAATATTCCATATTGGTCTCATTTTAAAGATCTAGATGAGACATTTCTAATGGTATAATTTTTATGTTAATAAAATGTATAAATTAAATTTTATTATACATTAATTGAATTCAATGAAAAAGTTAAAAGGATATAATTAGAATAAAAAAAGTTAAAAAGTGGTTTTAGAGGATGGGAAATGGTTCTCTTAATTTAGAGAATGGAGTGAAGGTTCTCTAAATATTTTCTTGGAGACAACAATTTAGAGGGTGGGTGGAAGCAACCAATCCTCTAAAATCTGCTAAATTTTCTTGGAAACACGATTTTCTTGGAAGCTAGCTATTGGTGTTTAATGGAGTTCTATCTTTTTTTATTATTATTAGGGTAGGACCTCTCATATCTGGATTTTAGCTCTAGAGACTTGGAATAGATTCGTGTTGAAATAAAAGTGTTTGTTGAATTTAAAAGAATGTGGAATAATTAGGTGAGTTGGCGGAATGGAGAGGTATAAAAGAATAAAAGAAACCCTATTTCCATTTTCTCTTTTTAATAATTAAGGAATTTGGATTTCTCGAAAATGATTGGAAAATGATTTCTATCCTTTGAGGTTTGAATTTGGATCCTATTCTTTCTAAATCATGGAATGTACTTGTCCCTAAAATGTTTTTTTTTTTTTCAAAAAAATTAAATAAATCTAAAATTTATAAATAAATAAAAGAGTAATATTACTACTATGTCCAAATTTGATATCTAAATAATGTGTTAACACTCTAATCCATTCATTTAAAGTTTATCATTTCCAAAAACAATATTGCTACATCATTTGGACACCAAATTTGGACAATGTAGTATTATTATAAATAAAAACAAAAAACAAAAAACAAAGGAGGTTAGGTTGTGCAAATACTAGGGTTAATTTTGGCATTTTAGATTATGTAAAGAGTAAATGATTAACTTTGAGTAGTGGTATTGGCACACCCCCTACCGTTCTATTTATGCCCCACTTTTTTAATTATGTAGTATTTTTTTTAGAGCTTCTTTTAACAATCTAATTTTTTCTTTTTACACTTCGTTTCTGATGACACTCCGTTCTCAAAATTTAAATTTTAAAAAATTCTAAAGACACTTCCTTTTGTTCTAATATTATCTTTTTTTATTTTTTGACACTCCTATTCTAAAAAAAGAAATTATCTCTCCTAAATCATTAAATTAAATATTACATATTAAACAATCTCTCCTAAATTTTTACTTACTAGTTACCATATTAAACTCTCTCTTCTCCAATACATATCTCTAATTTTCTATCTCTATTATTTCTCAAACAAGACTAATAGTTTAGAAAAAAAAAAAACTCAAAAAACAAGTACTTTGGTTTTTTTTAAATCGAAATATGAAAATACTTTTTGTTACTTTTATAGGTATGTGATTGCCTAAAGAACTTTAATTCTTTCATTAGTCTTAGAAATTCTGAATTTAATCGAATCTAGTTGCAACAAATCAGATTTTCATATATCTATTTTTTTTTAATTGACTTTTTAATATATATATATATATATATTATTGTTAGTAAAAAACCAAAATAGTCATAAGTTTTTTTTTTTCTTTAACTATTAATCAATCGAGAAAGTATGGGGAAAATGAAGAGAGATAGTAATTAGGAGAGAATATTTAATATGGTAATAACAAATTTAGGAAAGAGAGTTTAATACGTAATATTTAATCAATACTCAATATTTAATCTAATGATTTATGAGAGAAATTTTTTTTTTTTTTAATAATTTAATTAGTTTGGAATGTCTTTATAATTTTTTTGCCTTGTTTAGTAATTTTAATTCAGGTTAAAATTGTCATTAATAAAAAAAAAAATTAAATTGGAGTGTAAATAGATAATTTGTGAATTGTAAGGAGAAGCTTTTTTATTTTACTTTTTTCCTTTATCAAAATTACTTAAAGAGACATAAAATTTAAGGGGAAAAAAATCTTCTATAAAGTAAAGGGGTAATTAAGTAAATCTATTAAAACCCCACATTTCTTTTCCAGAAGAAAAAAAAAAAAAAAAAAAAAAAACCCAAGTTATTGTAATCCATATCGTGATATTTTTTTTTTCTTAACTCTTAAACCCTTAAATTGTCTAAGAACGATATCAAACATCTAGAAGAATTGTCTGAAAATGACATAAAGAATCTGCAAGAATTGTCTGACAATAATATCAAGTATCTGCAAGAATTGTTTAAGAATGATATCAAGCATTTGGAAACAATTATTTATCTAGAAGTAAGTTTGAAGTTTACTTTTTATTTAGAATGATATCAAGTTGTCGTTGTGTTGAAGCAACCTGTTATTTTTTTTTTTCTTTTCCACCATGAAATAAGAAGAAGAAAAACTCAAAAAAAAAAAAAATTAAGAAGAAAAAATAAATTGTTCAATGGAGGTGAGAGAGAGACGTATATAGAGATTATAGATGGAGAGATTAGAGATGAGGTGTATTAAGTTTGAAAAATAAGTAATAATGGTAGTTTTGGAAATTAATAAAAAAATTAATAAAAACTTTTAATTTTATTTAATTAAATCAAAAATTTTAAAAATATGGTATAAATAGACCGGCAGGGGTTGTGCCAATAGCACCACTCTTAACTTTTAAATTTTTTAGGTGGGTGTGAATAGAACTTTTTTGGATGGCTTGTATTTTATTCTAAATAGTTCCATTCTCTTACAGACGCTTTTATATAACTTCATGAGGATATTGAATGTGAGTAACTAGTTTTGACAAGTGCATACACACTTGAGTCAAATCATGTATAACTAATGGCTCACATTCAATATCCTCATGAAGTTATATCAAGATGTTTTCATTTGAAAATTTATATTATTCTAAAACATAAAGATGATAAATACATCATGAAACACCTGCATCATCATTTAAATTTGGTAAAGTTGCACTAACTTCTTTTGTATATGAGAGTTCCTCCTTACAATCCACAAATTATCTATTCACACTCCAATTTAATTTTTTTTATTAATGACAATTTTAACCTAAATTAAAATTACTAAACAAGACAAAAATATTTAAAGACACTTCAAACTAATTAAATTATTAAAAAAAAAAAGAAATTCTCTCTCCTAAATCATTAGATTAAATATTACGTATTAAACTCTCTCTCCTAAATCTATTATTACCATATTAAACACTCTCTCCTAATTAATCTCTCTCCATTTTTCAAAAAAAAAAAAAAAATCATATTTCCTCATATTAATAGTTAAAGAAAAAAACTTATTAATATTTTGGTTTTTTACTAACAGTAATATATATATATTAAAAAGTCAATTTAAAAAAAAAAAAAAAAAAAAAAAGATATATGAAAGCTTGAATTGTTGCAACTAGATTCGATTAAACTTAGAATTTCTAAGACTAATGAAATAATTAAATTTCTCTAGGCAATCACATACCTACAAGAATAACAGAAAGCATTTTCATATTTCGATTTAAAAAAAAAAAAAAAAAAAAAAACAAGGTACTTTTTAAATATATATATATATATACACATACATACGGTTCCCGAAAATCAAGTTTATTAGTAAGTTTTTTTTTTTTTTTTTTTCCTTCTAAAATTAGAGATATGAATTGGAGGAGAGAGAGTTTAATATATTAATTAAAAATTTAGGAGAGAGTATTTAATATGTAATAATTAATCTAATGATTTAGGAGAGATAATTTTTTTTTTTAATAATTTAATTCAAAAAAAGATAAAATGATAATTTTGTAACAAAATGGAGTGCCTTTAGAATATTCTTTAAATTTAAATTTTCAGAATAGAGTGTTTTCAGAAAAGAAGTGTAAAAAGAAAAAAATTGAATTGTCAAAAGAAGCACTTTTCATATATATGCGAAATTCACTACAAGAATTTTAGTCTTTCCAGACAAACCATTTTCGTGGGGAAAGGTCGAAATTTGTCTAGAAAGGTATTACGTGACGAAAAAATTTCATCGGCAATTTCGTGTGGACATCATGGTCGGGTAGGGTATTAGGCGACGAAATTTTGAGTTTCGTCAGCTAAAACCTATTTTAGCCGACAAAATACATTCGTTGGCTAAAACCTTAGCAGACGAATGTATTTCGTCACCCCACCGTCGACCGCCGTCGGCCGAACCCACCGGCCCACCCTTGATAAGATTGAAAATTAATTGTCATTACGAGGAATCGAACTTGCAACCTCATATCAAAGTGGTAAGCCTTTACCGCTGGACTACAATACGTGATTTGTTAACAATTGCATAATATTTATATATAACCTATATGAGTTGTTAGGAAAAAAAAAAAAAAAAACTTGTTAGATAAATTTAAATTTATTCAACTAATCAAAAATCTAATTTGAATGACAAACATATATTAAAAAATATTTATTGGATTGCAAATCAGGTTTGGTGATAATGTTTTTTTTTTTTCTTTTCAATTTTTGTTATTTAATTAAATGATCAATACCTCAAAGTGATAATCAATTGAGATGGTGCTAATTGAGAATGTGATAAGAGTTAATTAATTAACAATTAATGATAGATTTAGTGTTGCACATTGGGGAAATGTGGATGGATATAGGTCCCCCCATCCCCATCCCCATCCCTATCCCCACTTCCAAACCCCTCCACCATCCCCCCCATTTCCCCATTTTCCGGAGAATTTTGGGGGGAGGTATCTCCATCCTCAACCCCAGTTCTCCATTTTTCTCGTTTTTCCCCAATTTTTCCCGTTTCTTTGTTTCCCCCATTCCCCCATTCCACCATTTAACTAAAAATTATAAATTTGCAATAATAATAAAAAAAAGAAACATTCCATATATTAACATATATATATATAACTATATTTATATATGTTTTAGGGAAAATGGGGAAATGGGGATGGGGGGACCTCCCCCCATCCCCATCCCCATCCCCATTTCAATATATTTGTGGGGAAAATGGAGAAATGGGGGGGGAGTCTTCCCATCCCCATCCCTATTTCAATTTGGGGATGAAAATCATCCCCATCCCTACCCATTTCCCCATTTTCCCCCAAAAAAATTCCTCAAATGGGGATGGGGACGTGGGGATTTGGGGATCCAGTGGAAAATGTGCAACCCTAGACAGATTAGTTTAATGAGGAACAACTGTAGAGAAAATGCTACACCTGAAACCTAGGAAGTGGAAATCTATTGGATAAGACTTTTTTATTTTATTTTTTATTTTATAAGTATATAGTATATATTTTATTTAATCAAAGTTTTATGTACCGAGTGTCCACTGCTGATTTGTTTGGTGGTGGTGGATTTATCCAAAAAATTTAATTTTAATTAATTAACTTTTAATATTTTTAGCATATATATATTTTAATTAATTAATTAATTTTAGTATATATTTTTTTATTTTTAATTAACTTTTCCCTTCAAATACAATGTTTGTTTGGGAAAAATTTCCGTTAACTTTTCCCTACGAATTTTGAGTTTTGTGGGGTAAGGTTGGGAAAAATTTTGTACCCTTAACTGACGAATTTTGAGTTTTATGGGGAAATGTTACCTTTCTCGACGAAACGTTATCTTTCCCGAAACTCGTTTTGTGGGGAAAAGTTAACTGTGCCTATAAATCTTGCTTTGTCTCCTAAAATTTTATAAAATAAGACTAAATTTCTTGTAGTGATTGAACCCTCCAGCAATTAATACGTTCATTAATCATTACACATATGTCCCGGATTCAATTGAATTTTGGGTTGACTAACTAAGAATTTAACACAAGGAAAAAATAATAATAAATTGCACCTAATATTTTTCTAAGATGAGAATTAAAAAAAAAAAAAAAAACTCATCGACATCAATTCCTCCAATCGGAAGAGAATAGTTGTCTCCTTCATTTCGTGGAGGAGAATCATCGTAGTAGAGTCTCGAGCGGTGGAGTTTTTGTTTTTAATTTTTCTGCTTTTTTAATTTAAAAAACTTTTAAGTTTATTTTGTACTGTTTATTCTATAATTAGATTCGCAATTATGAAAATATTAGGACTAGTTTCAATGTTCCTTTGCTTTTAACTATTTGTTGACATCATTTAAAAAAAAAAAAAAAAAAAAAAAAAAAAAAAAAACTATTTATTGACATGCAAGAATACGTTTTTACCCTTGGACTGTTAACTTTGGTGTTAATCAATGGAATCCAAAGAATGTCTATGTAATTAAAGCATTATTAATCACCAGAGAGTTCAATTTCGTATGTATGTAAGGTAAGTTAGTGCAAATTTTCCTTTAAATTTAAGCGTGACATGACTTGCGTATCATACTATTTACTACCACAAAGCATTAATTTAAAGGATGAGTAACTCATCATGCTGTATGCATTCTAAACTTTCTCCTTTTACACAATGTCACGCACCCCCGTATCGTCACATTCATTCCTTAACTTCCATGACTGATTTTCTAGAATGTGTTAGCTTTTTTATTTGTTTTTCCATTTTTCCAATATTATTTAGGATTTGGATCATCTTTTTACATTATTTTTTATCTAACATTTTGAAATTATGTAATTGGTTGTTGATAAAGTGATTGTGGAAATCAATCACATCTTAACCACATATTCATTGTAATACTTATATGTCGTGAGATTAAATGGGGTCAGAAAAAAAAATGAGGCAATGAGAGAATCTAAATTCTATTATTTAATCCATTCTCTTTCATTCTATTGATTTTTTTTTTTTCTTTTTACCTAACACATGTTTACGTGTGGGTATATCAGTTGTCGAGTGCATCAGGTACATTGAAGATTTTCTCCGATAATGAAAAAACCTAGCTATATTATACCAAAAAAAACATTAATTTGTTTTTTCCCACTACTGGAGTAATTAATAAGCAATAATGTATCTGCATGTACTGTCATACACTCATACGATCATGGACCGGCGGCCGGATAGTTGAGGCATTTCATTATCTTGTGTTGCTTCTTTTTCCTTGGTCTTGCTATGCTTTATTTCCCCGTAGAAGTAGGAGACAAATCCCCAGATAGAGAGGGCAAGAGAAACACCCTTTTCTGCTTGAAACTTTTCACTGTAGAAGATAACCGCTAGAACCTCTGTTATTGGAAGCAGAACTGCGATTAAGATACCAGACAACAGAGAAGATGTGCAGAAGATGACTCCTATGGATCCCATAAAGAAACACTGCCAGGTCAGTGAATTAACCACCACCACCACGTAATACTTTGCTTCCCCGAGCTCGTACTCTTTAGCTTCTCTTCCAATTGCCTGCAAATCAAAATAATGTTGTAATGGAAAAAAAGAAAAAGAAAATTTGATGTACAAATTACAATCACTTAAAAAAGAAAAAGAAAAAAAAAAAAGAACAATTTACTAATAAAATGGAGAAATAGTGAAGAAAACAAAAACCAGTAAAAGTGATTAATAGAAAAACAAACACAAACAAAAATATATTGTATTGAGAGTCAACTTTATTAATTGGACGCGAATTGAGACAGGACACTAATTAATAGTAGATAAAATCTTAAAAGTCGAACCTGGAAATCCTTGTTGATCAGCATGCCTATAGTGCACAAAGCTGTGGCAAAGAAACTTATGACTAGCTGAATCTCCATCACAAGGGAATATGTCAGTTTTTGCTTCACATTCTTGTATGTCAACTCGATCAATGGCAAAACAAACCCATACAATACTGCAGCTGCTAGCGTCATCAAGAACCCTAACATGTACTGCTTATTTGATTCATTATTTGGTCGATCATTAGTTGTGTGCAAAGCTAAAACACCGGCCCCTATGGTTAATAAAAATACCGCGTTTATAGAGTAAGAAGTGAACTTTTGTTTAACCAAAAGGAATGCAAAACCTGCAGTGAAAGCCAACTGAGAGGCTATGATCAAAGAACTTGTTGAGACAGGAAGACGAGCCACACCATAGGCATAGAGGTAGTCGTCAAGGCCAGTGAGAACGCCGATAACCGCAGCTGCGAGGAATATGGGAGGCTTGATGGAGAAAAGCTTAGGCTTGGTGGGTGATGATGGAGTACTGTCGCGGCGTTGCATGTAATAATTAATGGTGATGGGGATGAGAATGACGGGCCAACTAGCAGTTAAGAGACAGCTTGAGAACCAAACTCTTTTGCCGCCGTGGAGGAAGTAGAGCCGCCCCAGCATCGGGCCACCGCATGAGCCCAGAGTTAGTAGAATGCAGTTGAGCACAAGAAGTGCCCTTTTCTTGCTATTGTTATGATCGTGAGTGTCCATACTCTCCACCATATGTTTTGATGATAAATTAAACCCCTCGTTTGACAATCTAACAATTATATATAGCTACGATTATATATATATATCCACTTGAATTAAAGTCTGCACCTAATAATCAAATAATAGAGATAACAAGGCATCTATTACTTGTTTCATTTTTATTTATTTTTTGATACGTAGACATCTATTACTTTCTCTGGTCTTACACATTAGGTGTATGTTTGGTATGATATTTAAAAGGATCAAAAGTACTTTTTTAATACAAGAAGCTATTTGAAGTTTTTTTTAATTGTTTGGTAAAACTCAAAACAACTTTTTTAATATATGAATTGTCTCAATTTGAGCTTTTCCAAAAACCTTTTTTTTTTTTAGTTTTTTTATAACATATGAATTGTCTCAACTACCTTTATAAATTTTAGATATTCCACCATAACTCTTTTGTTATAAATACATTGTCAACACCTTTTTTGTAATTCACTTAACCAAAAGCTATTTCTAAAAATACATTGTCAACACATTTTTTGTAATTTACACAATCAAAAGTCTTTTTTGTTATACGTTCTACTACAAAAAGATTTACTTTAGAAGCTCTACTTGAAAAGCCATACCAAACACACTCATAAAAATCAACCTTAGAAACACCGAATAGTAGAACAAATTTCAGTAGGGGTGCTTAACTTAGATGCTAGATCTGATAGAAAGTGGAAACATGTGGAATTCTAGATACAGATATATCAGAGTGTGCGGTTCATCAAGGTACAAAATCTTCCATGGGTCCGTCGCTATTAAAAGTTAATTAAAACCAAAATTTACTTTTTTCTTTTTCCAATCATATATCATATGGCAAAAAAATAAAAAATAATAAAAAATAATAAAAAAAAAATTATTAACCTCAAATTTTTAATTATTACCCTCAAAATAAATATGGTACCTCTAATTGTTCTGGAATCTTCTCAAATTTTTTGTTATCTTCTATCTTCCCAACACAAGCCAGAAACATCTCTTCCCAAATCAATTTTTTTTCCAGTTTTTATATTCACTTTCTTCTCAAATTTTTATCTAAGTTATTCTACTTTCAGTTTGTTTTTTTCCCTCCTGCTCTCACATCTCAATTTCATCTGATAATAGAAAAGGAGAAAAAGGAGATATAATTATTTTTCATTTTTTAAAATGAAATATAAATGCTTGTAAAAAAAATGAAATATAAACGAGTCTTGTTTGTTGCGAATAGATCAGTAGTAAGTAGTAAATGGTTTGTGTTCATGAACATGTATGGTATCTTTTGGATCTGAAAAGATATAAAAATTTATTTTCTATTTCTATTTTTTTAAATTAAAAGATATAACTCTTTCACCATAAGAAAAAAATAAAAATAAATAAATATATATATATATATAATCAAGGGAGGAGATAGGCAGGGGCCGACAGGGGCCATGGCCCCCCAATCAAAATATTTTCAATCAATTTTTCATGTATAAAATTGTTATAAATTTATAATGTGTTATATAGGTAAAGATATCTCTTATCCATCAAAATATTTTTTTAATTATAAACATAATTATTACTCTTTAAAGTCTGATCCAACCAATATATCTAAGAAAATTTGAAGTGAGGCAACATCAATAAATATGAACATGTGACCATAACCGTTTTAAGAAGAAATTATTCATATGTTCCTATTTAATAATGTATTTAATGAATAGATATCATGGAGATTATTAACCATGATTAATAAGAAATACTGGATGTGATAGATTATTTATTAGAGTAATTGGCACAAATCCCCCCTCGAGTGTATATATATTTGCATGTTGCCCCCTAAACTTTTTTTTTAGGCATGTTGCCCCCTGAACTATCACTTTATTGGCAATTCTTTGGTTTTTTCCCCCCTGAGGGGGCATTTTTACTCTTGTTCTGCCAATAAGTGATAGTTCAAGGGGCAACATGCCTAAAAAAAAAGTTTAGGGGGCAACATGCAAATTTATATACACTCGAGGGGGGATTTGTGCCAATTACTCTATTTATTAAAGTAGTAAGTTCATTTTGTGAGACATGCAATATAGATGTTCCATATATTAATGCTCGTTACAATACAATACGAGGTTGAATTTACTAGCAACAAGATAATTTTACAATTAAACAGTATTATTGGGTATGTATATATTTTATGTTGCAATTGATTCTCAATTACAAGAATTATTTATGAGTCTTGATTCGATTATAAATAATTTTTTAGATTTTAAAGAGCTTCATTTTGATTCATAAAACTTATGTTTATTTTATTTATTAATTTATGAGACTAAACAGTATTATATTTGTTTTTTGTTTTTTTAATAATTTAGTTTTTAAATATTAATATATTTGTCTTGCACGAACTTGAATTTCTTTTTATCTCGGCCCCCCAAAGCCCTTAAAGCCAAAATTCTGGCTTCGTCTATATATATATATATAAATCAAATAATATATTATCCAAAAAGAAAGGGAAATTACCATTGAAAATTTGAAATCCTTAATGGAGTTTAACAGATGAATATCTGGTGAGAAAGGGTAATATAAAAATTTATTTTCGAAAAAAAAAAAAAGCAATAAATTGGGTAAAATACTGTTTCAGTTTTGTGGTAAGTGGAACAGAGTAAAAGTTTGAAGTTTGGTTTTAATTATTTAGCCACGTGTTACTTTATGATTGGAAAAAAAAAAAGTAAATGGCTGTGTCATACGTCACACTTTCATTGAGTCCATTGAGTCCGTCTCACCACCATCAACTGCCATCAATCGTGAGATTTATGGAAGATTTTCTCCAAAGTTTCTGTGCATTAACAGTTGCATTATGTTATGATCATGACACGTGGCATTATTGCAGCCCTTCTTTTTTTCTTTGAACAGGATTGATTATTCTAGCTATGATTGATTCCAATTTTGAGTCTGATGGAGAATGAACATAATGCTGCATTAGATGAGAATCATGAGATATGGGGCTGAAAATCGCCCATGGAAATAGTGCTGGCTAACAAATTTTCAACGTTTCTTGGCTTCCATACAAGTCCACTCTTGCACAATGTTGCTGTTTAGACTTATTGATCGCAATATTGATGTTGATATTATTTTTGGTTTTGTAGGCATCAACATAATCTCTCCAAAAGAATCTTCTATTTTCACTATTTAAATATTTATTTGTTTATCTATATGGCCAGGGGCATACCCAGAATTTTTTGTTATAATGTACTAAAACAAAACTACATATATACTTTCAATAAAACAATATTTTTTTTATATTTTTTGATAGGATTGTTTATATATATATATAATATATACGGTCTTTCTATTATCAGTTCGAACTGACAAAAGTTATATCAGTTCCTTGTATGTGGGCCACTGGATTTAAATACTTTGACTGACAAGTGCATACAGCCAAGTCAAAGTATTTAAATCCAGTGGCCCACATGCAAGGAACTGATATAACTTTTGTCAGTTCGAACTGATAATAGAATTTCTGTATATATATATATATATAAATTTTCAATAAGACAATTTGAACCCTCATCTATGATATTACATGAAAAACTTGATCAACTTCCACCCAATAATTGAATTTTTTACCAAAGTATAAAATCAAAGTTTTCTTGGCTTTGATGTATGGTTGTTTGAAATTGTAACATAAAATTATCAAACAATTTAGTTAAATTGATGCTTCATAATAAATTCATAAAAATATAATAATAACAAAACACTAACTTAAAATTATAAATAACAAACCCAAAACTCTAACTTGTTAATTATAAAAAAAATAAATATAGTTTATTTTTTATATTCAATTGGGAAGAAGATAATTATTAATTGGGAACTGGGATGAGTGAATTGTGATCTGGGAAGTGAGTGAGATAAAGAGAAGGAGAGAGTTTGGGCGTGAGAGAAGAGAGAGGAGAGATATAGAGAGAGGGGGAGTTGTGTTGGGATGTGAGAGTGAGAGCAAACTCCAACCCGCAACTCCAACCCACACCAAAACCCACGCCAAACTTCATATTTTGCAGTTTCCAAGATTTTTTTTTTGTGATTTGTGAATAGTGTGTGCTAAACTGTTCACACTATTTTTTTTAATTATTTAATTGTCAAATCAATATTTTTTTTTTCAAATATCTAATTGAACCCTCATATATTTAATTTCAACAACATGTATTCTAAAAAAATATACTATTAGAAAGATCTTTAAAATGACACAAATATTGATATACATATTTAATTTATTTATTAATTATATATTAAAATAATGTTAAACTTTTATAATAATTTAAATATTTATTAAAAGAATATTTTTTAAAGATACTTTTTTAATATAAAATTTGGTATTAAACATTGGAATGGAAAAAAATTTGATGTAAATATATTCCCAGAAAATTCTCATTGAACTCCAAATTGGAGTAGAATTTGGTACAATACATTGGAGTTGCTCTGAGAGAGAGAGAAAGAGAGTTGGGAGATGAGAGTGATGGGTCCGTGTGATGTGAGAGAGATAGCGAATAGATGCTGAGGTGAAAGGTGTGATAGGAATGGAAGTGTGATGGGAAAAAGATATTAATTATATATATATTTACAAAAAACTGACTCGGCTACAGCCGGTCAGCCCTCCATACAGGGCCGTCCCTATATTTGACAATTTAAGGAGTGAAAAAAGAAAAGCCCTTTCAAAAAAGTTTTCAATTAGAAATAGATTTATATTATTTTAATGAAAGCACTCAAATTCCCATCTCCCCACCAACAAATCTAATTACTCTCCATTTTTTTTTTTTTTCAAATTAGAAAAAATAACTTTTTAAATGCATTAGTTTAATACATGTTAAACTAGTATTATTTTTAGGTGGATATGAAAATCATTTAAATGACCTTCCAAATTATTAATATGTTATTATTAAATATTCAATATTAGTCTTATTTTAAAGATCTAGTGAGATATTTTTAATGGTATAATTTTATGATGATAAAATTTATAAATTAAAACTTATTATATATTAATTGAATTTAATTAAAAAGATAAAAATGATATAAATGTCAAATATTAATGATGATATGATATACAAAATAATATAATAATAATTGAAGAGGGAGAAGTTGCTCTTCAATATTGAAGCGAGAGAAGTAAATGTTATTTGAAAAATCTCATTTAAAAAGTCTGTTAGAGCCAAATATGCTGATGTGGCTCGTTTGACTTTAACAAATATCTTATTTGAAAAGTCTTTTGGAGATACTCTAAATATTTGGAATTTTTTCTAGCTCTCATCAAAGAACTTTTGTATATTTTAGGGCACATTACACTATTTATACCCAGGGGTGAATCCAGGATTTTCTATCCGGCGGGGCTGAACTAAATACTAGTTATAATTTTTTTTAAACGACATTAATTAAATACAATGGGACATAATTAATTCTATTAATGTTTCAATTCATCAATCTCAATATCAAATGTAAAAGGTTTATTTTTTTTTTCAATTATTGAAAATAACAAACAAATCATAATTATTTATTTTGTTTCAAATAATTTTAAGCACTAAATAGTAAAAAAAAAAAAAAAAATGTTCCAACAAGCTAACACACAAATAATTGTATCTATATGCCCTATAATTCTAGCAACAAACAAATCACAAACAAATTTAATTAAATCAAACTAATCCTAAATCAATTTTAATGTAATAAGGAAACCCTAATCAAATAATAAAAAAAAAGTAAATAATAAAATAATATACAATTAAATAAAAAAGAATAAACATTTTTACCTTGTATGGAGAGAGAGTTGTTACAAATGTTGTTCTAAGATTGTTAAAAAAAATAAAATTCAAACCGGGATAGAGTGAGATTAAAGAATGCAAAACATGATAAAAGAAGAAGAAAAAAAAGAAGTCTGATGGAGAGGAGCTGTGGTGTGGTGGGATATGGGAAGTGGGAATAAAGATTAAAGAGGCACGAAGAAGTCAAGACATGCACATGGTGGGTCATGATAATGTGGATCAGTACTTGACAACTTGTATTGGGCTTGTATAAATTTCACATACTATTAAACACTTGAATTTTTATTTTAAATGGCAGACAAGGCTATAACCCCGTTGTAGCCCACACAATCATTCGCCCATATTTATACCCTAATAAATGGTGAAATTGTATTAAGAAGTAAAAAACGTGCGACTGTTGTTCGTTAATGGCGACTGAGGAACAAAATATATATTTTTTTCGTAGTTGGGTAAGAAATAAATGAAATAAAATTGGTTTCCCAATCACACATCGCCACATTAGCTTATAACATTTTAAATTAACAAAAACAATATTAATTAAAAGGGGAGAGAGAGGGGTCAAAGTTTTGGTGGTGATTTTTTGGTGTGGTGGTATGGCTGATGGAGGTTTGAAAAGATGACACCAGAGCCATTGGAGATTGGAGACTCAATTATTAAAAAATCAAATGCAATATCATTTAGTATGTAATGGGACAATTATGGTTTTTTTCCTACGTTCATATATAGTTTATTTTATTTTTATTTTGAAATATTACAATAATTTGGGATTTAAGGGTGGGGGATAAACTCGAATCCACAATCTCATAGTGTAGGTGTGAGGGGTAACCAATCGACCAACTTTATATTGTCTCTACATACATATAGTTAAAAACGCACAATTTTTACCATCCCTAACCTTTTTAAATCCATCAATAGTGAATTTAGCCGTCAAAAGATGTCTAGTTGGTCTACTAAGAAGAAAGCATGGTAAGTAGGGATGTCAGAATTACCTATTGATCCGGGGACCCGTCCCGTTAGGGCGGGTTTAGTGCATACCATTTATGTTGTGGTATGAGTTTGGTAATTTTTTCGATCCCTGATTTAATTTCGGGATGGTTTTGGGATTTTCAATCCCCCACCCCGACCCATCCCTGTACCCGTTATATATATATATATATGTTGAAGAATGTCATCCAATATTAGAAAACGTATATATATAACTACAACTTTCAATGTAATTTTCCCGATCTTTTTAGAGTTTGTTAATGACCAATGTTATGCTATAATTGATTTAGAGTCTGTTAATTGTTACCGGTTTTGTATTATAATTTTTATATTATTCAATAATTTTGATATGATCTCTATTAAAAAATCATTAAAAAAATACATTAATGAGAAGGGGATGGTATGCCATATGGGGCAAGGAACCAATCCCCATAATGATGAATCCTCATACCCGTACCGTTTATTACAAGGCGGATAGTCATCGGGGATGTTATTTCTCATGTAAATTGGGATTAGAGATGGTAATGGAAAACCCATCCCTGACTCGTATCATTAACATCCCTAACGGTAAGCAGAAAGTTACATATTTTGTGGGAGAATATTCTAACCAAAGAAATAATTGAAAAAAGACTACTTGATGCTACATTGATGAAAATCTGGTCCAGATTTATCATAAGGCCAAGATTTGGGTTGAAATGGACTACATAAAACCTCGATAAATGAATGTTCTATAAATTAATAATCTCACTTAAATAATAAAATATTCCGGCCCAAACTCGGACCAATGAACTAAAATAATAACCTCACTAAATGCATAAGATAATAATTTTAAAAAAATCCTTCAAGGCCCAACGATTATATAAATTAATAATCGGTTAATTACATAAAAGAAATAGCACATAAAAATTCATAATATATATTAATGAACATTTTACTTATAACTTATATTTTCTCAATTCAACTCATCTCAAAATATGCATCTAAAGTCGTTTGACTTTTCTTTGTACTTAAACCGAACTCAATATCATCCTTTATTTTTTGCAATGCATACACACATTTGATATATATATATATATACAGTCTTTCTATTAGCAGTTCGAACAGACAAAAGTTATATCAGTTCCTTGTATGTGGGCCACTGGATTTAAATACTTTGACTGACAAGTGCATACAGCCAAGTCAAAGTATTTAAATCCAGTGGCCCATATGTAAGGAATTGATATAACTTTTGTCAGTTCGAACTGATAATAGAATTTCTGTATATATATATATTCATTTTGTAGCAAGTACTTATTTAATGTTACCACCGTTTAAAAGAACTCTTTTAGAGAAACCGTTGATAAAATACAATTGTCATTTGGATCACAATCATCATCCGTAGACATATTCACAATAATTAATCTACTCAATAAAATATTTTGTCCAAATTGTATTTCACATAATGTAATAAGTGATTTTTAATTGTCATTAAATTATGAAATGATATCATCCATTATCAAAGTGAAAAATCATTTAGGATAAATTTATGAACTTAATTATTAAATTGTACGTAATTATATTGATAATAATTTTTGTGTCACGAGTTCTTGAAAGTTGGAACACAAAGTTGGTGCGACACGAGGAGAGGATTCAAATTTATAAAAGTCAACTGTTACCGTCCACATCCTTCTGCATACAATTTTGTCAAGTGTGCCATAATTCAATAATGAAAAAAAACCTAGCTACACTGCTACACCTTTGAAAAAAAAAAAAAAAAGCTACGTACAAGCGATGGTGACACCCGGCAGCTGCCTAGAATCGCCATTGGCTGTTCATAACAATTTTAGATGCGGATCGATACGGCAGGAAAGATTGTCGGTGTGGGTATTGTGATTCGAAATTCAGAGGGTTTGGTGATGGATAGGAATTTTTATTCTGGGATGGGTTTGATTTTAGAGGATATTAAATTATTGCTCCCCTGTTTTTCTATTGTTGAGGCTAGTTTTGATTCTCGAAAAGCCAATAAAGAAGTTCATTGTTCAGCCAAGATGATCTTATCTAGTAGTATTACTCGATTTTGGATGGAGGAATCACCTCTTTGTGTTAGCAAGAATCACCTCCTTGCCTTATCTAGGGACTTTCGTAAGCTGTGTTCTTTTAATAAACCTTTATTCATATAAAAAAAAAAAAAAAAAACCTAACTATATTATACCACAAAGGCACAAAAACATTAATTTTATTTTTTTCTACTATTGGAGTAATTAATAAGCAATAATGTATCTACATGTACTGTCATACGATCACGGATAATTGAGGGATTTCATTTTCTTGTTTTGATTCATTTTCCTTAGCCTTGCTATGCTTTATTTCCCCGTAGAAGTAGGAGACAAATCCCCAGATAGATAGTGCAAGAGAAACCCCTTTTTCTGCTTGAAACTTTTCTCCGTAGAAGATAACCGCTAGAATCTCTGTTATTGGAAGTAGAACTGCGATTAATATAGCAGAAATCAAAGAAGATGTGCAGAAGATGACTCCTATGGATCCCATGAAGAAACACTGCCAGGTCAGTGAATTAGCCACCACCACCACGTAATACTTTGCTTCCCCAAGCTCGTACTCTTTAGCTTCTCTTCCAATTGCCTGCAAATCAAAATAATGTTATAATGGAAAAAAGGAAAAAGAAAATTTGATGTACAAATTACAATCACTTTTAAAAAAAAATTAAAAGAACAATTTACTAATAAAAGAGAGAAATAGTGAAGAAAACAAAAAACCCGTAAAACTGATTAATAAAAAAGTGAAGCACAAGCAAAAATATAATAAATTGCGCATCAACTTTATTGGATGCGCTTGTAATGTCTTCTCTTTCTCAATTGATCAAGCCTAACACTAATTAATATTAGATAAAATCTTAAAAGACAAACCTGGAAATCCTTGTTGATCAGCATGCCTATAGTGCACAAAGCTGTGGCAAAGAAACACATGACAAGCTGAATCTCCATCACAAGAGAATAGGTCAGTTTTTGCTTCACATTCTTGTATGTCAACTCGATCAATGGCAAAACAAACCCATACAATGCTGCAGCTGCTAGCGTCATCAAGAACCCTAACATGTACTGCTTATTTGATTCATTATTTGGTCGATCATTAGTTGTGTGCAAAGCTAAAACACCGGCCCCTATGGTTAATAAAAATACCGCGTTTATAGAGTAAGAAGTGAACTTTTGTTTAACCAAAAGGAATGCAAAACCTGCAGTGAAAGCCAACTGAGAGGCTATGATCAAAGAACTTGTCGAGACAGGAAGACGAGCCACACCATAGGCATAGAGGTAGTCGTCAAGGCCAGTGAGAACGCCGATAACCGCAGCTGCGAGGAATATGGGAGGCTTGATGGAGAAAAGCATGGTCTTGGTGGGTGATGATGGAGTACTGTTGCGGCGTTGCATGTAATAATTAATGGTGATGGGGAGGAGAATGACGGGCCAACTAGCAGTTAAGAGACAGCTTGAGAACCAAACTCTTTTGCCGCCGTGGAGGAAGTAGAGCCGCCCCAGCATCGGGCCGCCGCATGAGCCCAGAGTTAGTAGAATGCAGTTGAGCACAATAAGTGCCCTTTTCTTGCTAGTGTTATGGTCGTGAGTGTCCATACTCTTCACTATATGTTTTGATGACCCCTTGTTTGAATATCTAACAAGAGAGAGCAATTATATAGCTACGATTTTTTTTTTTTTATATTCCAAAAATATGACGATTCAAACCTAAGACATTATCAAATTGAATTTATAAACCACGTTAAACGATAGTGTATATATATATATATCCTCCTGAATTAAAGTTCGCACCTAATAATCAAATAATAGAGACCACAGGGCATCTATTACCTTTTTTTTTTTTTTAAGTAGACATCTATTACTTTCTTTTCTGTACTCTGTACACATTACATCTCATAAAAATCAACTTTAGAAACATCGAATAGTAGAACAAATTTCTGTGGGGTTGCTTAAATTAGATGCTAGATCTGATAGAAAGTGGAAACAAATTCCATGTGGAATTCTGGATACGCATATATCAAAGTGTGCGTTCGTCGGGGTATCAAAGTTTCTGTGCATTAACAGTTGCATTCTGTTATGATCATGACTCGTGGTACTGTTGCAGCCCTATATATATATATATATACACTTTGGACAGGATTGATTATTCTAGCTATGATGGATTCCAATTTTGAGTCTAATGGAGAATGAATATAATGCAGGATTAGATGAGATATGGGGCTGAAAATCGCCCATGGAAATAGTGCTGATAAGAGGGGAAATAGAGGGTTTTGTCACTCTTTTGGTTTGGTGTTTCTCGAGTGTCACTACTTTAATAACTTAAGTTTTAAAGGCACCAAAGTAAGTGAACTTCCAAAAATACCCTTACTTTACATATATATTTTATTTACTTTTCAGTTTTTTAATTTATTTATTTTTCATCTTCTTCATTGGCTTCTATTGGAGGTATAAGACCTCAAATGGAGGTTGAACGGACCTCCATTGGGGGTCGAAATCAACCTCCGTTGGAGGTCTATTCGATCGAAATCGACCTTAAATGGAGGGCGATTAAGAAGAAGATAAGAAAAAAATTGGAAAATTTTTTGTAGGTTATTTCTAAGACTTTTCAGGTAATTTTCGATATGGGGCTGAAAATCGCCCATGGAAATAGTGCTAATAAGAGGGGAAATAGGGGGGGTTTTGTCACTCTTTTGAGTTGGTGTTTCACGAGTGGCACTACTTTAATAACTTAAGTTTTAAAAACACCAAAGTAAGTGAACTTCCAAAAATGCCCTTACTTTACATATATATTTTATTTACTTTTCAATTTTTTAATTTTTTTTTCATCTTCTTCATCGGCTTCTATTGGAGGTCTAAGACCTCCAATGGAGATTGAACAGACCTCCATTGGGGGTCGAAATCGACCTTCGTTGGAGGTCGGTTCAATCGAAATCAACCTGAAATGGAGGTCGATTAAGAGGAAAAGATTTAAAAAAAAAAAAATTGGAAAATTTTTTGTAGGTAATTTCTAAGACTTTTCAGGTAATTTCCAAGACTTTTAATATATTTATGAGACTTTTCATGTAATTTCCAAGACTTTTCAAGTATTTCTGAGACTTTTCAGGTAGTTTCCGAGATGTTTTGGTAGTTTCCAAGACTTTCTCGGTAAAAATAACATTTTTCAAGACTTTTGGTAATTTCTGAGACTTTTTGGACAAAAATAAAATTTTTCGAGACTTTTAGATTTGGTCATTTCGAAAATTTGATTTTTGCCCAGAAAGTCTCGAAAATTACCAAAACGTCTCGGAAACTACATGAAAAGTCTCAGAAATTCCTGAAAAGTCTAAAACATTACCTAAAAAGTCTCAAAAATACTTGAAAAGTCTTGGAAATTACTTGAATTTTTTTTTCCAATTTCCTTTTCATCATCTTCTTAATCGACCTCCAATGGAGGTCGATTTCGACCGCTTCAATGGATTTAGTCACTTTAGTGACTTGTGTCTCTTTAGATATATCTAACTCTTATAGAGTTGACTAGGAGAAAGTAGATTTATTTATAACTCGAGTTTTGTTTCTATTAGTATTCTGATAATTTACTTTCCTCTTTTTGGGAACAGTACTCTTTGAAAAAGGTTTACAAGCTTATGATATGCATCAGATGATTTATTTGTTGTCTTTTGCTCTGATTGTTCTTAACTAACAATCACCTAGCCGGGTTCATGAGATGACAACTTATAAAATTTTGTTACCTTTAATGTATCACGTAGCTGATTAATCGTCATTTGATGATCAATTATCTTTCGTATTTGAGCGACACGAAGATTGAAATGAGACACTTTTATTACATATATAGATAATTGAACTGATATCTTTATTTTATATAAGAGTAACTTTTCATTTACTCTTCTCTTCTGAAGAAACTTTCCCTTCTTATAATGATATGAAAACTTTCCCTTCTGTAATGCACTTGAGCGAGAGTAGAGACCCTTTATAAATAGTATAACTTATTAGAATCCTAACCCATAAAGGATTCTCAACTCTAATATGATGGTCAGTCTCAAAAGGAATACTAGGTCTACACATATATAATAGCACATATCATATCCTACATATATAATGCAGTTAAGGTGCACTAAGCCCAATAACTATTGATCACAACCAAACGGGCTCTATCCGGTTAACCCTCTCTTATATATTTAAACATTCCAATCAATTCGGTTTTCATAAACTCAAAATATAATGTCATATGTTACTCACAATTTTATAAAAAACTTACATATATAACATCGATGATTTGGTTGGTGTGTGGAGGCCGACACTCTACCTTTTAAATATATAAACATGTGATTGTATTTAATTATGAAGTAAAATGTCCATTTGTATCTAATACTTGAAATTATAAATGTCCATATATATGTATCGTCATATACGGTTTAAGATTCTCTCCTTACTTTTTTATTTTTTCTAGACTTTTCATAATCTAGTGACACTTAAGCATAACAAAAAATACATGATTAAGATTTGATAACTTTTTTTTTTCCTCTCATGCAAGTTGATATTTCAATTACACTTGAAAAAAAAAAAAAAAAAAAAAGGTCAAGGAGAGGATCCTAAATATTGTACCAAATTGTAATATAACTAATCTTGTTATTTATTGGTCAGGAAATTCCTTGATTAGGTAATCTTGTGTCGGTGTTCGTGTATGTTCTTAAATATTATTCCAAATTGTAATATAACTAATACAAACTCTATCTAGATGATAATTAAACTTATCTCCATTCTCTAACTAGCTAGTGGAATAAGTGTTAGGATTATGCTCAATAGCAAGAGTGTAATGTTGTAATTAACAATCTTTTTCATATTAATAAAGTGATTTCTGGTTTAACAAATCGTATAGCATTTATAGTTTAATATTATAATTGTCAAAGTAAATAATCATAAGGTCTAAAGACTATGAGAAAAGAAGAATTGTTCGTACATCTGGATATGTATGTGGTAGACACAATTCTTTAGTTAGTCTTGAATAATGTTCACAACTTAAGTTAAAGGTTGGGCACCTTTATCTTGTTAAAGTTGTAGAATTCTTTTGCTAGCATTTGAGTGGGATCAAATGATATATGATGAGTCTAAATCATCGGAGTGTCTTCGAGCAAAAGGATCTAGTGCACTGGGTGCATTGAACAGGATCACAATGAAAAGCTTTATTTAGAACCGTCAATAGATAATAGTCTTTTCATTATCAGGACAATCAGAGAGTCTATCTTAATCCTGAGATAAATGATGGACTTATGGTTGCAAGTGATATCATTTGAGTTATCAATGAGTACGATTATATCGCATAGTCTATCCTCGATAGTTTGGTGATATTCATTTGTTAATCGATAGAGGACTTCATTTATAGATATGGACATCGTGGCTCCATTTAATTAAATGAGAGTATAATATCATCATATGGATGTTTTGAGGTAATTGGATATTAAATCTCAACGTTGAGTTTTCGATAGTGTCTATTGAAAACATGGCTTCTGGACAAGTCAAAATATCCAAGTTCAAAACGTGGTCATATGAGTAAATATGGTAACTTGGAGAGTTATAGGCGGTCTATGAACTCTTGGCGATTACTGATATTAATCACGAGGATACACTATCTCCTATATGATTGTCTAGGGTATGAATGAGGAGCATCTTCCTTTTCTATCTTTATTTAAGAGTTCAATTTTAGCTCTTTAGTGGAATGAGTTAAAATTAATGGATCGGACCTAAGTGAATCATTTGTTGATTGTGATTAGGTTATGTCTATTGAAGCTTAAATTTAGATGGCCCGCCAAGATCCCAATCCACACGGACTTGCATGGATCACTTGATATATTCTACCCGACCAATTTAAGGGTCCATCTAGAATTGCATTTAATATATTAAGAATATAATTTGCACATTATTTAAGTAATGGGCTGCTCAATTATATTTATATATTAATGAAAGACATGTGGGCTTGTTTCTTTTAGTAAGAATGGGTCTGGTTCACATGTGGGCTTTTTATTTAAAGTCCAATGGATTAAATGAAATAAGAAAATAATATTTTGGCCCATTTATTCAAGTGGGGCGGCAAGGTTAAGTTTTAACCTAATATATTATTTTGTTTCATTTGTTTTAATTAAATAAGAATTAATTAATTTATTAATTAATTGTTTAATTAATAAACAAATTTTTTCTGATTAGGAAATATGATTCCTAATGTTATACTATTGTTGGTAGTATACTAAAAGTAAAAGACTTATTTGGTAAGAAAATAAATAATTAATTTTATTTATTCAAATAAGAAGTCTTTTAATTTAGTCATTAAAAAGAATAAAATAACTATGAGTTAGATTAGGGTTAGAAGTCTATTCTTTTATGGAAATTAGGGTGCAACACAAACCTTTAGAGGTGGTGATTTGCGGCAACCCTAGTGTAAAAAGGAGAGAGATTTCGGCAACCCTAAAAGACAAGGAGAGGAAAATTTCGGCCACCTATATATTCCCACATATAGATTTCGGCCACCTTAGTTGTTCTGGAGACAATTTTTCGTCTTCTTCTCAATTCATAGAAAGCTTTTATTCTACTAAAACAAATAGGAGTGTTAGATTATTCTTTGATAGTATACTATTTGCTTAATCATCAATAAGCTTGTGTATACGATATCGATCTAGGTTCACGCGAGTTTCGATCATTAGATTGAGAACTCAAAAGTGACCGGAATAATCTCAGTCATTCTTTTGATTGTTTTTGTGACTAACAAAGAAAAGAAAGTTTGTTTTGTCCATTCACAGGTTTGCAATTCAAAGAAAAAGGGAGACCACGCTCCTAGGTGATCCACGTTCGTGCTAGGATTGAAGATCTTGCGGATTACCATCGACGTAAGTCAATCGGATCACGCGACAAAAGGTATTCTACCTTTTGGTTATTGTATATGCATGTTTAATTAATTAAAGGGTTTAAGGTTCATAAAGGAAAAATTTTAAAAGTCACTAAATCTTATTTTTAGTCTCGCTTCCGCTGCGTGTACTACGGTATTTTTCCCTACAATAAGAACAAATGAATCAAGTCGGTCTGTATTAAGGTGAAGAAGCTCGAGCAAGAGAGAAAAATATCTCTGTATTGAAAAAATGAATTGTCTCGCATTACAGGGAAACATGCTTCTATAAATACCCAGAGTTAGTTGAAATTAACTAATCAACTAACCAGAGTTAGATGTAACTAACTAATCAATTAACCAGAGTCAGTTGTAACTAATTAACTAATTACATTTCCTAATACTCCCCCTCAAGATGTATTGTAAATATCTTTGACAGACATCTTGGATAAGAGAGGAAATAAAATAGGAGATGGTAAAGCTTTGGTAAACACATCAGCCAATTGGTGTTGAGACCGAATAGGAAGCAACTTGATAAGCCCTTGAGAGATCTTGTCATGAATGAAATGGCAGTCGATTTCGATATGTTTAGTCCTCTCATGAAATGTTGGATTAGAAGCAATATGGATAGCAGCTTGGTTGTCACAAAACAGAAGTGAAGGAGATGAGACTTGAATCTGGAAATCATGAAGAAGCTGATGAAGCCAAACCAGCTCACTTGCAGTTGAGGCCAATGCTCTATACTCAGCTTCAACAGACGATCGAGAAATGGTGGCCTGTTTCTTTGCTTTCCAAGATACCAATGAGTTCCCAATAAAGATGCAAAAACCAGTCATTGATTTCCTTGAATCAGGACATGATCCCCAATCAGAATCTGAAAAAGCTTTTAGTTGTAAACTAGGTGAAGCTTCCGAAAAAGTAGTTGAAGAAAGAGAATCACTGGAGGAAAATAGAAGTCCTTGACCATGCTTGTTCTGAAGATATCAAAGTAAATGATGAACTGCTTTGAGATGAGGTTCTCGAGGCTGAGACATAAATTGGCTTAACTTGTGCACTGCAAAAGTGATGTCTGGCCTAGAAAGAGTGAGATAAATGAGACGGCCTATGAGTCTTCGATAAACAGAAGGATCAGGCAAAATATCTCATTTAAGTGCACTGAGGTGAACTGTAGGAATCATGGGAACAACAACAGGTTTGCAAGCAAGATAACATGTATCTTTAAGAAGTTGCAAAGTGTAATGTCTTTGAGATAGAATAATGCCTATAGAAGAACGAGCAATCTCAAGACCAATAAAATACTTTAAAGGCCTGAGATCCTTGAGCTTGAATTGGGAATGAAGAAACACTTTGATAGACTTTATAACCTCTGGATTATGACTCGTGATGATGATATCATCAACGTAGACAAGTAGAGCAACAAAAAACTCCCCAGTTCCTTTGGTGAACAAAGAGTAATCGCATTTGGATTGGACAAAACCAAATTGAAGAAGAGATTGAGAGAACTTTGAGTACCATTCCCTAGAGGCTTGTTTTCGACCATAGATGGATTTATGAAGTCTACAAACAAGCTTCTCCTCCTGAAAATCAGCTTTCCTAGTGCCAGTATAACCAAGAGATAAATCCATATAAACTTCTTCAAAAAGATCCCCATTTAGAAATGCATTGTTCACGTCAAGTTGAGTCAAATGCCACTTTTTGTTGGCAGCAAGAGCAAGAAGCACTTTCACAGTTACAAGCTTGGCAACCGGAGAAAAAGTTTCAATGAAGTCGAGCCCTTCCTGTTGTGTGTAACCCTTAGCAACTAAACGTGCTTTGTATCTCTCTATAGTACCATTTGCTGTGTACTTGATTTTGTAAATCCATTTGCATCCAATGGAATGTTTACCTTTTGGCAAAGGAGTAATGGACCAAGTATTATTGGATTCCATAGCATCAAGTTCAGTCTTCATGGCCTCCCTCTACTCAGTATATTTAACAGCTTGATGGAAAAATTAAGGCTCATAATGTGAAGAAATATTAAGGACAAAATTCCTATAAGTAGAAGAGAGAGAATGATAGGATAAAACCTTATGAAGTGGATAAGCAGTGGAACAAATAGGAGAAGAAACATCCTGTTGGGAGACCAAACTGCAGTGGAAATCCCTGAGATATGAAGGAGGTTGAGGCACTCTAGAAGACCTTTTGAGATGAGTATTATGGTTATGAGGAATAGGTTCTGCAGGATGACCAATATGAGAATCAAAAGGTGATGTTGTTAGTGAAACGTTAACAACATCATTATGAAGGATTGGAGCATGGTCTGAGATTAGAATCTCAGATTGTCGAGGAGGATTATCCTCCGAATCCGAATGAAGTGATACAGATGAAGTAGACTGCACCACTGGAATAACAATGTCTGGAAAAGGATCAAGCAGACTTTCAAACTTGTCAATTGTGTGAAAAGGGAAGATTTCTTCATGAAAAATCACATCTTGAGAAACAAATACTTGCTTAGTTTGAATATCAAATAGTCTATAGCCCTCAATACCAAGAGGGTATCTAATGAACACACACATTCTTGATCTTGGATCAAATTTGGTTCTATAAGCAGTGAGGGTGGAAGCAAATGCTAAACATCTAAACACCCTGAAAGAGGAATAATCTGCACTTGTCTGATATAGAACATCATAAGGAGTCTTATGATACAAAAGAGGAGTTGGAGTACGATTAATCAGAAAAGTAGCAACTAGAACACATTCATTCCAGAATTTGATAGGAACTTGCACTACAAAAAAAATCCCTATCACTGACGAACTATTTCCGACGGCGCTAATTGCCGTCGGTAATAGTACTTTTTTTGATGGCCATATCAGTGCCGTCGAAAATGAGTAAAAATCTGATACGACATTTCCGACGGCCAAATGACCGTCGGAAATAGTCTTTGTGCCGTCGGAAATAGTCTTGTTCCGTTGGAAATGAGGAAAAAGTAATCCAACATTTCCGACGGCCTAATTGCCGTCAGAAATAGTCACATTTCCGACGGTAAATGGTCTTTTCCGACGGTAAATGGTCTTTTCCGACGGTATTTAGCCGTCGAAAAAGATTTTTTTTTTTTTTTTTTTGGAAAAGATTAAATTTTTTTTTAAGTGTCAAAAACATATTTTTATATAAAGTTTCTTCAAATAATTTGTATAAATAAAAATTTCATGATTTATTTTTTCTTGAAAAATAAAAAGTTAGATAAAATAATTATATAAACTCTATTTTGTAGTAAGCATTTAATACACCTGATTTTCCTTAAATTGCTATCTGGACAATGACATATATGTGCAAAAATCAGGAGTGAACACTTTGATGCAACATAAATACACAAAACATTTGTCAGGGTTATGATGCAGGGATTATTTGTGAGATATTGACATCATTCTTTAGGAACTCCCTCTTATTATAAGCAATTTTATCTTGAAAAATTGCCCGATGGCAAAATATCGCCAGTCAACTGTCTAGAAAGTCACGTAGGGATGTCAAGGAACATTACGATGCCCTCGTACATGACATCTACAAGATTGATTTGGGTTGTGTCAAGTTGTCGAGTTATGTCGATGACTTGTGGGACTTTTTGTGCCGTCGGAAAGAAAAAAAATAAAATAAATAACAGTACTGCATTTCCGACTACTTTTGGGCCTTCAAAAATAGTCAAATAAACCGTCAATATTACTCACTTTTCTAACAACATAAAAAGTATCATCGGAAATGCTAAAATTTAATTCGAATTACTTTATGGAAACATCTTACTAAATTAACTAAATATAAAATATAGTAAAATTATTAGTAATCACAAGAATATTTAGTTATTTTTAGTTATGTTTAGTGACACTATATCAGATTTTTTAAAACAAACTCTAATAATTTCAATAAAATATTATTTTAAAAAACAATATCTCAATAGTTATATTTAAATAGTATAAAAATATATATTTAATTAGATATTTTACAAAAATATCAATAGCTTATATATAAATAGTATGCAAAACATATCAGATATAAAGTTATAGCAAAATGGTAAGGGTAACCCTTATTGTCATTCAAGTCAAGGGTTTGAACCCCATGAGTTTCATGGATTTAACGTTGCTGGGTGATGTGGCGTGTGTCGGGTGTGGTGGCGCCTGTCAAGTAGAGTCGCACTAACTTTTTTTTTTTATTTTTTATAATTCGACTATTTCCGACAGTAATAAGCCGTCGGAAATAGTGGTAAAGCCGTCGGAAAACGCAAGTAATTTTGACCACCCTTAATTACTATTACCGACGGCATTTTTATCTTTTCCGACGGTCATAGCCGTCGGAAATGGTAGTATTTGTGACGGCTCGTCGGTAAATGGTTTTTTCCGACAAGCGTATTTGTGACGGCCTCCGACGGCCTTTTCCCGTCGGAAAAGCTTATTTCCGATGGGAAATGATCTTTTCCGACGGCATTTAGCCGTTGGAAAAGACCATTTTTTTTGTAGTATTGAGATTGAAAATACAAAGCCCTAGCAACATTGAGTAAGTGTTGGTGCTTCCTCTCTACCACTGAGTTTTGTTGTGGTCTTTCTACACAAGAGAATTGGTGTAAAACCCCATTTGAACTGAAAAATTCAGAAAATGCCAACTCTGGTGCATTGTCAGATCTAAACACCTTAATCTTGGCATTGAATTGAGTTTCAACCATCTTAAATTTTTTTGGTATTATTGAAACAACATCAGACTTGTGCTTGAGAAGATAAATCCAAGTAAACCTAGAACAATCATCCACCAAAGTCAAGAAATATCTGAAACCATTATAAGAAGGAACATGATAAGGTCCCCAAATATCTCAATGCACTAAATCAAAAATAGATTGAGACAAGTGATTGTGAGAATCAAATGATAATCTTCTTTGTTTTGCAAGAGGACAAATATAGCAAGGTGTAGCCTTATTCAATTTAGAAGTGTCACAATGTAAGTGAGATTTCAAACTGTCCAATCTCTTAAAAGAAATATGTCCAAGTCTATTATACCAAACTTGAGTAGAAACATTATTAACATAAGTAAAAGACACAGAATTCAGGGCTGCAGCATCAAGAACATAGAGATCTTTTACTCTTTTACCCCTGCCAATCATTATCTAGCTGTAGATTTCCTGAATTTCAAAGTGATCAGGAAGAAACTGGACTGTAAGCTTAGTTTCAGATGTTAGTGCACTAACAGATAACAAATTAAACTTGAATGTTGGCACAAAAAGAACATCTTTAAGAATCAAATGATGACTGATCTGAACATCACCAGCAAGACTGACTAGAATCCTAGTATGATTAGGAAGAGTGATAGTGGAATTCTTAATGTGATACAAAGAAGTAAATGCAGAAGCAATAGAACAGATATATCTTGTTGCTCCAGAATCCACTATCCAATACTGAGGTAAAGAAAAAACTTCACTCAAGGTCACAGAGAAACAGGTACCTGTAGTGAAAGAAGCTGCATTAGTAGGCTGAAGTTCATTGTTACTCTTGCTAGAAGAAGCCAGGTGAGTAGACAGCATGGTCATGAGTTGCTGATATTGAGTAGAATTCAGATTCTGGAAAAAATTGCTTGGAGAACCCTGCTCAGACTGCATTGTATAACCAGAAACTTGATTTACAGAGTTAGAACCAATATTATGACCATGAATATTTTCATGAGACTTTGGTTTATACCCAGGAGGATAGCCATGAATCTTAAAACATCTGTCTATAGTATGCCCATGGATCTTACAGTGAGTACAATAAGGTCTATCTTTCTTTTGACCTTTATAACTAGTTCCATCATTAGGCTTCTTATCAGAAATACTAACTTTAGCAGCAAAAGCCATAGTATTAGAAACATCAGAACCACTGTTAGCAGAAACGCCAACCTTTCTTTGATGCTCTTCTTGAGAAATCAAGGCAAAAACACGGTTAATAGGAGGAAAAAGATCCATCAACAGAAGCTGATCCCTAACTTGAGAAAAAGAGTCATTCAATCCCATAAGAAAAGACATTATATACTCCATTTGATAATGAGCACTCATTTCTTTAACACCTCCACATGTGCATTTGCCACAAGTACAAACAGGTTTATAGTTACTCAATTCTTCCCAAACAGTCTTGAGTTTTATGAAATAACTGCTAATAGAACTTTGATCCTGAGTAAGATTCATCAATTCTCTCCTTAATTGAAAAATTCATGGACCATTTTTCTGTTGAAACCTATCTCTAAGATCAACCCAAATTTCATGAGCAAAATCGGCATAGATAATACTAGCAAAGATATCCTTAGAAATAGAGTTTAGAATCCAAGAAATAATAATGTTATTATTCCTAGTCCAAGAATTAAGGAGATTGAGATTAGTACCTTCAGGTTTGGTGATCGATCCATCAACAAACCCTAATTTGTTCTTCACAGATAATCCAATCAGCATTGCTTGACTCCAAGAGGCGTAGTTATCTCCTGTGAGCAATTGCGACACTAGAACAACTCCTGGACCATTGGAGTGATGGAGGAAGTAGGGACTAGAAGGATCAGTGATCGAAGATCTGGAATTTGATCTGGAATTCAACACAGCATCATCTGTTCCAAGTGAAGTGGTCATTGCAGTCGAAGAGAAAAGAAGAAGACGAAGAATTGAAGCACACCGAGAAGCTTTAAAAAGCTCAACAATGGGGATCGCAGTGGAAAGAGTAATTTGCTCTGATACCATATTAAGGTGAAGAAGCTCGAGCAAGAGAGAAAAATATCTCTGTATTGAAAAAATGAATTGTCTCGCATTACAGGGAAACATGCTTCTATAAATACCTAGAGTTAGTTGAAATTAACTAATCAACTAACCAGAGTTAGATGTAACTAACTAATCAATTAACCAGAGTTAGTTGTAACTAATTAACTAATTACATTTCCTAATAATCTGTGTTTGTTGATGATAACAATAAATAATTTATTTAGTAAGCCCATATATGCAGTAATGAAATATATATAGTCATGTAAAGATTGTAAACCCACTATATATGTTTTGCAGTAAAGCAAATGATCTACGCATGAATTCCCTCTCATCAATTTTTTTAAGTATTATTAAAAATCCTAATTCCTAACATTGAACGGTCGAGTCAAAAGTTCGTCAAAACCTGTCGAGATCAAACGTTATATATGCAATCCAAATATCTATTCACAGATTAGATATATCTACTCTCATAGTACGGAAGATATCTTACCCCTACAAGGATGGTTGAGAAAACTTCCTACACACATTCTTATAAAATGCTAAACATGTTGAAATCAAGTACCACTGTCTACAAAGCTTTCACGGGCATCATATTTCAGATTAGTGATTAGTACGTAAAAATTAAAAAATCAGTACATGTACATAACATGACGCATTTTGTTAATTCCATGCCGCAATATACATTGATGAGAGCATATATATATAATAATAATAATAAAAATAATACAAGCTAGATATATAAAAAACAACAACTTGGTGGAGTGATACCCCTCTGCTTGTACACTGCTGACCATTTTTCTGATAGCAATGATATAATAAGTTCCGTGTGCTGCGAACCAAATTGAAAACGTCTAATTTGTAATGTGAAGAATCTGAAATTACGTTGTAGTATGTATTGCATTCTTGTAATTGCTCTTGAATCAGTTAATGAAAAAGTATTTTTCCAGAACTCTATTGTTGCTCTCTCTTTAGCTTGAAGATTCATTCAAGCATTCTCTCAAACAGTTTGATACATGTATCGAACACCTTATATATTCTCATCAAGAATTTCACTATTAGTTTAATTTTCTTTTCTCATACTGGTGGATCGATAAAAAGAGTAACACGAACCCACCTCCATGTTGTTAGAAAATCTCTTCATATGGATCATGTTAACAAAATTGAAACTTAAGTAAACAATTTATATTTTTATTCTTTCAATACAGGTTTATTGGTCCAGTTTACAGGGAATGTAAAGGATAAAAGTGAGGGAGGTCGTCAGTGCTCAACTCAATGTGAGTGATCATTGTAGAGGTGTTGATGATCATGAGCCATGTGATCAATCAGAATTCAGATATTATGATCATGATTGATCAAACGGCCGTGGAGCTGTCAGATGTTATTTAGTTATTAATTGCCAAGGCACAATAGTTATAACTGCACATTTACAGTACTTGATATAAATGAAAGGATTCAAATCACCTGTCAAAAAATGGTGTCTTAATTTGTGTCTAACCAACCAAATCGGGCCATGTCAACCACTATCATTTACATTTAATTATGTTCTTAAAAAAGTATGTCCTGATTTGGTTAGTTGATACCATTTTTGGACAGGTGATTTGAATCCTAAATGAAATGAATGAAAATTAGTTTCCACACCTTTAATTCCCAACTGTTATTGGCGCTATCTCATGCTTTCCAAGTCGATATATATCCTCTTTCCAACAAACAATGTTGTCTTCTTCTGATAACAATAAGTCCAAAAAATATATGTGAAACCAATAACACATTGCTAAGTTTCATACAACATTTACAAATCTTATTTGCAGTTCTTTTAGTAACTTTAATATACATTTTCATTTTCTCATCGACCCAATTCTTCGATTCTCTTGCTGAATCTTAACATACACACGTGATACGTCCTTGCAATTGAAATGATCAAACAATCATTTAAACTGGATTCTATCGAACTTATTACAAACCAATGCACAATTATTTAGGACTGAACGTAAACATAGATGTCAGTGATCTTAGTAGTTACGATGATGACGTGGAGCATAAGATGGACTTTCCTTGAACTCCGGTTCACAGGGGGGGCCACCAGTAGCCCCAAAATGCGAACCAATAACAGCAGCAGCACCACCACTACCACCAATAACTTCATGAATTCGGACATCATCTTCAATTGAGAGAGTCACACTACTTTTTTCTCCATACGGGCCTGTTGTAGTGATTGTCTCGTGAATTTCTTCATGTTCTTCGACACAAGCTGCTGCAGGAACCAACACTGGTTTCTTCTTCTTCTTAGTTGAGCAGAAGAGACCAACCAAGAGGAATGCAAGGAAGAAGGCCCCACCAAGAGAGGCACACACAACAATAACAGTAGTGTGGTGGCCTCCTGGTGGTGGTGGTGGTGATACAATTTCTGATGACGGCGGAAGCGATGAATTAGGTGGTGGTACTCCATAAAGAGGTGGGAAATATGGAGATGGATTTGGTGGAGGCGTGTAATTATGTGATGGTGGAGAATATGGAGGTGATTTTGGTGGTGATGCAGGGTAAGACCGCGGTGATTTAGTAGGAGTTGGAGGTGGTGCACCAACACAAGGTGTTGGTACTGGCGGTGACAACTGATTTGGTGATGGAGGTGGGATAGTAGTGTAGAAGTCCTTAGGGGGCGGTGCTATATAGGGAACATGGGGTACATGAAGTGGTGATGGAGCTTGTTTGTGATCATGATAAGGTTGTGGTGTTTTCGGGTGATGGTGGTGGTGCTTTGGTGGAGTCGGTGGTGTTGATGGTGGCTCTGGATGAACATAGTGGTAGGCGGGTGGATTACATGGGGGAGGAGGTAGTGGTGGAGAAGAAGAATAGTATTGGTATGCCATTTAATTTGTGAGCACTTGCACTGGGCACAAAGAGAGAAGCCTCTATTATTTGTACTAATTCTTGATTTAAGTGAGACTAGAGGAAGGTTTTATCTGATCTTAAATTATGATTATGCTACTATATAGGATCTGTACAGTTGCTTGAGTTAAAATTAATCATTAAATTTAAATTCAATGGTACATAAAAATCAAACTTTTGAAAGAAAAAAAAAAGAAAGAAAAAAAAGTAAATAACCAATTTGCTGACAATGGTTTATGGTTCATACCAAGCAATCGTTTAATTTTATAATAATTAGGTTTCGGTAAATGAAGTTCCTCTAACAAAACGTATATACATCTACATGCGATAAGAAAGGAATTTTCCACAGTGCAATTCAAACTCCTGTTGTCAGAAAGCTTCATATATCAACCGTCCTACATATATATATATATATATAGTCTTTCTATTATCAGTTCGAACTGACAAAAGTTATATCAGTTCCTTGCATGTGGGCCTCTGGATTTAAATACTTTGACTGACAAGTGCATACAGCCAAGTCAAAGTATTTAAATCCAGTGGCCCACATGCAAGGAACTGATATAACTTTTGTCAGTTCGAACTGATAATAGAATTTCTGTATATATATATATATATATATATATATATATATATATATATATATATATAGTCTTTCTACTGTCAGTTCGTCCTAAAATATATCAAGACGAAGAATGTGAACCATAGATTATGGAGAAATTTTAACAAGTGCATACACTTTGAGTCAAAGTATGTAAATCTAATGATCCACATTCTTCGTCCTGATATAAAACGAAGTGACGAACTGACAATAGAAAAACTATATATATATATATTTATTTATTTATATTTATATAATAATTTTCTAATGAAGACTTTTACGATGCACACTTAAAGCACCTTTGATGAAATTGTATGATATATATTGAATTTTGATTTGATTTTTTGTATGCATCATAAGAAAATTAAAATACACATTTGGTAAAAATTTGAAATTTTTTGGATTTGAGAACTATTTTTTCTTATATTTCCCTATTTTAAAATGTTTTATTTTCAAAAAAATCGAAAAAAAATTAGTTCTTTCACCCGAATTTTTTTTAATTTTTTTTCCATAAATGTATTTCAATGTTTTCACCATCCATACAAAAAATCAAATCAAGATTCAATATATTCTATGTAATTTCATCAAAGGTGTTTAAAGTTTACATTGTAAAAAGTCCTCATTGGAAAATTACTCTCTTTCTCTCTTTCTTTATATATATATGATATAGTACTGTTACTTTAAGAGTAACATAGTTTAATTGAATTTCTTGCATTTTGATCTAAATGTATACCAAAATTAAGTTTACCTAATAACTTAATCGTCTATGTTACAAAATATGCAAACTCAAACAGCAATAATCAAAACATACATGAAAACAAGAGAAATAATTAAGGGGGACACGAGATTTTATATGGTTCATATCGACCAATATGATCTCTATATTCAAAGAGCGCAACATTACTGATTCAGACTTCAAAATTCAATGCACTGTAAAATAAATACAGAACATGATACTACTATAACAGAATGTCTATGTATTTTAAAAAGAAAATAGTATAGTGAGAGCGACTTTGCATGCGTATCGTAGCCAATGTGTGATGTAAGGAATGTTGTATTTATTATTATTGTCACTATTATATATTGGATTAGGTACACTCCTATGATGTCTTCTAATGTTTGAATGCTAATGCCTCTCTCCTTAAGAAAATAACTTTACTTACATAAGTTAAAATAAAGGAACAAATTGAGCCACTTGAGAACAAATTTGTTGAGATGAGTGATTTTATTTTATTTTATTTTCTTCTCATGTTTTAAATGTTCGTGTGGTCCATGGCGGCTGCAAGGGAATTTGAAATAGCAACCCCAAATTAAACTTCTCTGTTCCTCCACAATGGGTATAATCACAGTGCAATATTTGAGAGTATTTTTGTTAAATTCAAAACCATTTTGGACATATTAATATGACTCTCATAAGTCATACCTACATAATTGAAGTTGCGGGCTTAGTCATTCTCCATCCATAAATTTTGAAATAATTATAATATAATTCAAAAAATTAATTTAAACAACAAACACATCTTTATTATAATAATAATAAAGTACTTTCTTTAAAATATAATAATAAAGTGATAAATCTTAATAAGAAATAATTAACAAATTATATTTAAAAAAATCTTAAAATAACAAATTATAGTAAAATAATAAAGTAATATAATAGGGTTCAATTCTTTCTTTGAAAGAAAAAAAAAACATATAGGATGGTATAGGAGAGGAAACTGTGTTTTTTATTTTATTTTATTTTATTATTATACTGTATATTATTATGAAACTTTCATTGAATATTAATAAAAATAAAATTAAAATAAAATAAAAACTTTCATTACAGTGTAATAGCTTTTCTCTTACACTATAGAACTATCTAAAATGAAGTGTTTTTAGAATAAGAGTTCCAAAAAATAAAAGGGATAATTTTGGAAAAAAGAAAGTGTAAAAAGAAAAATATTGAATTGTAAGAAGAAATTCTCTTTAATAAAATATGAGTGTACTAACTAATTTTATGGATGGTAATATGGGCACCCATATATATATATATACAGAAATTCTATTATCAGTTCGAACTGACAAAAGTTATATCAGTTCCTTGCATGTGGGCCACTGGATTTAAATACTTTGACTTGGCTGTATGCACTTGTCAGTCAAAGTATTTAAATCCAGTGGTCCATATGCAAGGAACTGATATAACTTTTATCAGTTCGAACTGATAATAGAAAGACTATATATATATATATATATGAATATTTAATGGTTCATATTAGGCCTATAGGGGTTACTAAACACCGTTTACATTTGATTTGTGCTCTAATTGGCCCAGCTTAGACCTAAGACTCACTTTGTGGATAATAGATTGGTTAATCTCTACCCCAAACAACATGAAGACCGCCAACAAGAAGGATAACAAGAAGACAAACTGCTAAGCAAGATATAGAAGGAGTCAACGAAATTATGGGAAATCGCAGGCCCTTGATGTTGGTGGAATGAGAATTTTGAGGTCACTTGTGGTGCACCTCTGAGAGAGATTCGAACACTCAAAGATAAAAGGAGAAGCTTTCAACTTTATTTCACTATATATTTTTCTTACACCACTCCACACACATACAACACAATCTGAATCCCTTTATATAGGGAAATAAGATGAGATACAAACAAACAAAATAAATGCAGAACAATAAAATCAAATCAGCTCGCAGTTGGAAGATGGCAGTTGGGAGATGGCTGATTGAAGAAGTTTGGACGGTGGCAGTCAACAATGGTGGCTTTTAGAAGTCGGTGGGAAGCTGCTGGAAAGTGGCTGACTGGAGGCAAGTTTAATTTTCAACATCCCCCTTAAACTTGACTCTCCGTGTTTCGTCATACCGAGCATTGTCTTTAGTCTTGAAAACATGTCATGTTTGAGCGGCTTGGTGAAAATATCAGCAGCTTGATCATATGTCCTGCAGGAGACTAGTTCCGCCTCTTTTTTCTTCACATGCTGTCTGATGAAATGATACCGCGTATCAATATGTTTGCTTCTTTCATGGAATACTGGATTTTTCTCTAGCGCAATCGCTAACCGATTGTCAATGTGGACCTCTGTGGGATTAACTTGTGGAAATCCCAAGTACTGCAACACATTCCTAATCCAGATACCATGACAAACAGCTGAGCAGGCAGCAACGTACTCAGCTTCACATGATGACAATGTCACAATGGCTTGCTTCTTGGATGACCATGTGAACGCTGTATCTCCCATAAAAAAACGTAAAACCTGTCGTGCTTTTACGTTCATCCAGATCTCTTCCCCAATCACTATCTGAATAGCCAATCAACCTGTAATCTTCACACTTGGTATATAAAATACCATCATTAATAGTACCTTTTATGTAACGGAGTATCCTCTTTGCTGCATTCAGGTGAGACTGATTAGGAGTCTCCATGTATTTGCTAACTAGTCCAACTCCGTAGAGTATATCTGGCCTGGTACATGTCAAGTATCTCAGGCTTCCAACCAAGCTCTTGAAATAGGTTGGATCAACATCTCCTCTTTCATTCTTTCTTAACTCTAATCCTGTTTCCACTGGAGTTGTGATAGGATTGTATTTTCCATACCAAATCTTTTCAGAATTTCTTTTACATAAATACTCTAAGAGATGAAGATACCTTTTTCGCTTTGCACAACTTCAATACCGAGAAAATGAGCCATTAGTCCAATGTCAGTCATCTCAAATTATTTCACCATTCTCCTCTTGAAATCTTCAAACATGGCTGGATTGTTGCCGGTGAAGATCAAGTCATCAACATATAGGCATGCATATAACAAGCTTCCATCAGTCTCCTTCTTCATATATAGTGCATGCTCATACATACATTTCTCAAATCCGTTTTCTTAGAAGTAATCATCAATCCTCATGTTCCATGCACGAGGTGCTTGCTTCAAACCATATAAGGCTTTCTTCAGTCTGTATACTTTATCTTCTTTGCCTTTCTTCAAGTATCCAAGTGGCTGTTCCACATAGATTTCTTCTTCAAGAAAGCCATTCAGGAATTCTGACTTTACGTCAAGTTGGTAAATTTTCCAACTTCTCTAGGCTGCCAATGATATTAGCAATCTGATAGTCTCTAGTCTAGCAACCGGGGCAAAGACTTCTCTGTAATCAACTCCTTCCTTCTATTTATAGCCTTTTGCTACAAGTCCTGCCTTCTATCTCTGGATTTCTCCTTTAGCATTTCTTTTGGTCTTGTAGACCCATTTCACTCCGATAGTTTTTCAGCCTTTTGGGAGATTAGTCAACTCTCATGTCTTGTTCTTTTCAATGGATCAAATCTCTTCATCCATTGCACTTCTCCATTTTTCTTCTTGGTTAGCCTCTTCAAAGCTAACTGGATCACTTGTCATCAGCAGACAATACAAATTAATATCTTCTTCCACATGTTATGTATTTTCATACAGATCTTCTAAGCTACGTGTCCCTCTAGGCCTTATATCTGAGAAGTCACGTTCAATTGGTAATGGAGCATCATACCTTTGTGGTGAAGAGGAACCACGTTGAAGAGTCTGCTGATCTCTGGGTATTTGTGGCTCTATAGCCACTTCTCTTATCTCTTCTTCAGGTATCAACTTGGCACTTCTGGAAGCTTTGGTCTGATCCCAATTCCAAGATTCATTTTCTTCAAAAATGACATCCCTGCTGAAGATCACCTTCTTGGTGACGGGGTTGTATAACCGATAACCCATAATTATGTCATCGTATCCAACCAGGATACACTTTTCTCCTTTATCTTCAAACTTGGTTCTTCTCACTTCTGGGACCTTGATGTAGGCAATAGAGCCAAAAACTCTAAGGTGGCTCACACTTGGTTTGTGAGTGCTTCATGCTTCTTGCGGTGTATTTGTATCAAGACTCTTCGTAGGACATCTGTTTAGTAGATATACCGCACACAAGACTGCTTCAGCCCAAAAACTTTTTGGCATGTTTTTATCCTTTAACATGCTTCTGACCATGTTAAGGATTGTTTGATTCTTCCTTTCAGCTACACCGTTTAACTGAGGAGTATAAGCTGGTGTAAACTGATGTCTGATTCCTTGTTGCTTAAGGAATTCCTAGAAAGCACATGCAATGTATTCTCCACCTTGATCTAATCTCAGTGTTTTGATAAAATAGCCACTTTGCTTCTCTACAAGAGTTTTGAACTCTTTAAAGTAACCAAATACTTCAAACTTCTTTTTTAAGAAATAGACCTTCCTGCTGTAGTCGTCAATGAAGGTAAGGAATTATTGATTCTGTCCATTTGATACTGGCGTAAATAGACCACACACAGCGCGTGGACGGCGCGTGTGACTACTCTCCAACTTCAGTCAGAGTGTGCGGCTTCTTTGTAGCTCCGATTTGGGTGAAGTTTTCACCGGTGCACTCCTTGTTATGAGTATAACACACTGGTATACTCAAAATGCTATTTGGAGCACTTTGATTTCTGGACCAATTTGGTTTTGGCCTCTATTCTTGAATTTCTGGTTCTCCTAGGCTCTGATACAACTGTTGGTGGAATGGGAATTTTGAGGTCACTTGTGGTGCACCTCTGAGAGAGATTCGAACACTCAAAGATAAAAGGAGAAGCTTTCAACTTTATTTCACTCTATATTTTTCTTACACCACTCCACACACATACAACACAATCTGAATCCCTTTATATAGGGAAATAAGATGAGATACAAACAAACAAAATAAATGCAGAACAATAAAATCAGATCAACTCGCGGTTGGAAGATGGCAGTTGGGAGATGGCTGGTTGAAGAAGTTTGGACGGTGACAGTCACCAATGGTGGCTTCTAGAAGTCTATGGGAAGCTGCTGGAAAGTGGCTGACTGGAGGCAAGTTCGAATCTTTCTCAGAGGTGCACCACAAGTGACCTTAAATTTCCCATTCCACCAACAGTGGTATCAGAGCCCAGGCGAACCAAAGATTCGAAAAACAGAGGCCAAAAACGAATTAGCCTAGAAATCAAAGTGCTCAAAATAGCATTTTGAGTATACCAATGTGTTCTACTAGTCTCATGCAGGACATATGATCAAACTGCTGATATTTTCACCAAGCCGCTCAAACATGACGTGTTTTCAAGACTAAAAACAATGCTCGGTATGACGAAACACGGAGAGTCAAGTTTAAGGGGGGATGTTGAAAATTAAACTTGCCTCAAGTCAACCACTTTCCAGCAGCTTCCCACCGACTTCTAGAAGCCACCATTGTTGACTGTCACCATCCAAACTTGCCTCTCCGTGTTCCGTCAACCCAGTCACACTGTTGGTGGAATGGGAAATTTGAGGTCACTTGTGGTGCACCTCTGAGAAAGATTTGAACACTCAAATAAAAGGAAAAGCTCTAAATTTTATTTCTCTCTATATTTTCTTACACCACTCCACACACATACAACACAATCTGAATCCCTTTATATAGGGAAATAAGATGAGATACAAACAAACAAAATAAATGTAGAATAATAAAATCAAATCAGCTCGCAGTTGGAAGATGGCAGTTGGGAGATGGTTGGTTGAAGAAGTTTGGACGGTGACAGTCAACAATGGTGGCTTCTAGAAGTCGGTGGGAGGCTGCTGAAAAGTGGCTGACTGGAGGCAAGTTTAATTTTCAACATCCCCCTTTAAACTTGACTCTCCGTGTTTCGTCATACCGAGCATTGTCTTTAGTCTTGAAAACACGTCATGTTTGAGCGGCTTGATGAAAATATCAGCAGCTTGATCATATGTCCTGTAGAAGACTAGTAGAACACACTGGTATACTCAAAATGCTATTTTGAGCACTTTGATTTCTAGGTCAATTCATTTTTGGCCTCTGTTTTTCGAATCTCTGGTTCGCCTGGGCTCTGATACCACTGTTGGTGGAATGGGAAATTTGAGGTCACTTGTGGTGCACCTCTGAAAGAGATTCGAACACTCAAAAAGAATGAGAAGCTTTAAAACTTTATTTCACTCTATAGATTTTTCTTACACCACTCCACCTTGATCTAATCTCAGTGTTTTGATATAATAGCCACTTTGCTTCTCCACAAGAGTTTTGAACTCTTTAAAGTAACCAAATACTTCAGACTTCTTTTTTAAGAAATAGACCCAAGTCTTCCTGCTGTAGTCGTCAATGAAGGTAAGGAAGTATTAATTATGTCCATTTGATACTGGCGTTAATGGACCACACACAGTTGTGTGAACGAGCTCAAGTGGCATGGTTGCTTTCCAATTTGCCTCTTTTCCGAAGCTATTTCTGTGTTGTTTACTAAGAACACAGCTTTCACACATCTCATTTGGGTGATGGATGTTTGGCAATCCTTTCACCATCTTCTTACTTCCCAGTTGCTTTAAACTTTCAAAATTGAGATGTCCATACTTGAGATGCCATAACTAGTCTTTGTCATCGATGATGGCTGTCAAACACCTTGGTGTATCATGATGAATTGTGAGAGGAAACATCCTGTTCTTCGTCATCTGGACTCGAGTAACCAGCTTTCCTTGAGCATCTGTAATGGTGAGTTGCATATTTTGAAGGCTAATATGATAGCCTTTCTCCAAGAGTTGTCCTAGACTTAGGATGTTTGTCTTCATGTCTAAAACATAGTAAACATTGGAGATGAAAGCATGATCTTCATTCTTCTGCTTGATCATGACATCTCCTCTTCCTTGGACAGAGATTTTAGAGAGGTCGCCAAATGATATTTCTCCATGAATTTTCTCATCAAGTTCAGTGAACAAGTCTTTTCTGCCAGTCATATGATTGCTAGCTCCAGAATCAAGAAACCAACATTTTGATTTTGATAGGTTGAGTTGTGTACCATCAACATCAACGATTCTCCTTCAACTTGCTCTTTCTCTGCAAAGTTAGAATTTTTATTTACTTCATTTGGCTTACCTCTGCACTCGTTGCTATAGTGGCCATATTTGTGGCAGTTATAGCATTGAACATTTCTTTTGTCAATGTTCGAACGGTTGTTGTAACCGCCTCTTCTTCCTCGTCCTCTTCCTCATGAGACATAGTTCTGTTGTCTACATTCTCCTCTATATGCGTCTCTTCCTCCTCTGCCTTTACCCTTGGTTTCGGCATTTCCAGAACCTCTTGCACGAGATCCTCTACCTCGTTCTCTTTCTTGTTGTGAGGTCCCCCCTTGCTCGTATCTTTTCTCATTGAGGGAGAGCTTTGACTGAAGAGCTTGCTCCAATACTCTGTCGTAACTTCTTCTACTGACTTTCCGCTTATGGGCTTGCAATGAATCCACTAGTTCTTTAACAGACATCGTCTCCACATCTTTTGTTTCTTTCAAGGCCTCAACTATAAAGTCAAACTTTGGCTCTAATGATCGTAAATTTTTCTCCGAAATTCTCATGTCTACGAGAGTTTCTCCATTTCTTCTTAGCTGATTCGTAACAACCATAACTCATGTATAAAACTCAACAATGGATTCATTAGATTTCATTCGTAGAGATTTGAACTCACCCCGTAGAGTTTGAAGACAAATCCTTTTCATTTTGTCAGCACCTTTGTAGGTCTTCTGAAGGGTGTCCCAGACTTCTTTCGATGACTTAGAGGATGCTATGATCTCGAACGTGGCTTCGTCTAGTCCTTGATAGATTATGGACTTTGCTTTACAATCCCTCTTTCGATTGGCTTTGAGAGTTGTTGTCTGAGCTTCTATCATGGTTCCTTCAGCTTCTTTGGATGCGGGTTCTGTGTATCCATCTTCCACAATATCCATAACATCTTGAGAGCCTAGTAAAGCTCTCATTTGTATGCACCAATTGTCATAGTTGTCTTTGGTGAGTTTCAGGATGATAACTTGCGCGTTTTCATTGGCCATCGAGACTTTAAGTGCTTAGAACACTAATCTAGAGTCTAAATTTTCAAAAACGAAGTGCACCATTGCGTCCGAAATGGTCCAAAAACTTGGAAACCAGCCCGAGTTTATCAAAAACCGAGTTCAGAAGCGTCCGAAATGGGCGGTCAAACTTTTGGCAAAAGACAACCAAAGATAACGGAATATTCCTTTTGTTGACGGAATATTCTAGACGTTATAACGGCGTTACTGACGTCAGTAGAGTGAATAGTGTTAGGGTCACGGAACGGGTTGGTGGATCAAACTTCGAGTCTGGTGACGGTTGACGGGTCAATTTTTGGGAGGACGTGGACAACAGAACTATGTTTCACGAGGAAGAGGACAAGGAAGAAGAGGCGGGTACAACAACCGTCCGAACCTTAACAAAAGAAATGTTCAATGCTATAATTGCCACAAATATGGCCACTATAGCAACGAATGCAGAGGTAAGCCAAATGAAGTAAATGAAAATTCTAACTTTGTAGAGAAAGAGCAAGTTGAAGGAGAATCGTTGATGTTGATGGCACACAACTCAACCTATCAAAATCAAAATGTTTGGTTTCTTGATTCTGGAGCTAGCAATCATATGACTGGCAAAAAAGACTTGTTCATTGAACTTGATGAGAAAGTTCAAGAAGAAATCTCATTTGGCGACCTCTCTAAAATCTCCGTCCATGGAAGAGGAGATGTCATGATCAAGCAGAAGAATGAAGATCATGCTTTCATCTCCAATGTTTACTATGTTCCAGACATGAAGACAAACATCCTAAGTCTCGGACAACTCTTGGAGAAAGGCTATCATATTAGCCTTCAAAATATGCAACTCACCATTACAGATGCTCGAGGAAAGTTGGTTACTCGAGTCCAAATGACGAAGAACAAGATGTTTCCTCTCGCAATTTATCATGATACACCAAGGTGTTTGACAGCCATCATCGATGACAAAGACTGGTTAACATCCATCACCCAAATGAGATGTGTGAAAGCTGTGTTCTTAGTAAACAACACAGAAATAGCTTCGGAAAGGAGGCAAATTGGAAAGCAACCATGCCGCTTGAGCTCGTTCACACAGATGTGTGTGGTCCATTGACGCCAGTATCAAATGGATATAATCAATACTTCCTTACCTTCATTGACGACTACAGCAGGAAGACTTGGGTCTATTTCTTAAAAAAGAAGTCTGAAGTATTTGGTTACTTTAAAGAGTTCAAAACTCTTGTGGAGAAGCAAAGTGGCTATTATATCAAAACACTGAGATTAGATCAAGGTGGAGAATACACTGCAGGTGCTTACCAGGAATTCCTTAAGCAACAAGGAATCAGACATCAGTTTACACCAGTTTATACTCCTCAGTTAAACGGTGTAGCTGAAAGGAAGAATCGAACAATCCTTAACATGGTCAGAAGCATGTTAAAGGATAAAAAGAGGCAGAGGACAAGGAAGAAGATGCGAGTACAACAATCGTCCGAACCTTGACAAAAGAAATGTTCAATACTATAATTGCCACAAATATGGCCACTATAGCAACGAATGCAGAGATAAGCCAAATGAAGTAAATAAAAATTCTAACTTTGTAGAGAAAGAGCAAGTTGAAGGAGAGTCGTTGAAAGAGAATCGTTGATGTTGATGGCACACAACTCAACCTATCAAAATCAAAATGTTTGGTTTCTTGATTCTGAAGCTAGCAATCATATGACTGGCAGACAAGACTTATTCATTGAACTTGATGAGAAAGTTCAAGGAGAAATCTCATTTGGCGACCTCTCTAAAATCTCCGTTCATGGAAGAGGAGAGTCTCCATATCTTTTGTTTCTTCCAGGGCCACAACTATAAAGTCAAACTTTGGATCTAATGATCGTAAAATTTTCTCTAAAATTCTCATGTCTATGAGAGTTTCTCCATTTCTTCTTAGCTGATTCGCAACAATCATAACTCGTGTATAAAACTCAACAATGGATTCATTAGATTTCATTCGTAGAGATTCGAACTCACCTCGTAGAGTTTGAAGACGGATCTTTATCACTTTGTCAGCACCTTTATAGGTCTTCAAAAGGGTGTCCCAAACTTCTTTTGATGACTTAGAGGATGCTATGATCTCGAACGTGGCTTCGTCTAGTCCTTGGTAGATTATGGACTTTGCTTTACAATCCCTCTTTCGATCAGCTTTGAGAGTTGTTGTTTGAGCTTCTGTCATGGTTCCTTCAGCTTCTTTGGATGCGGGTTCTGTGTATCCATCTTCCACAATATCCATAACGTCTTGAGAGCCTAGTATGGCCCTCATTTGTATGCACCAATTGTTGTAGTTGTCTTTCGTGAGTTTCGGGATGATAACTTGCACGTTTTCGTTGGCCATCGAGACTTGAAGTGCTTAGAACACTGATTTGGAGTCTGAATGTGCAAAAACAAAGTGCACCGTTGCGTCCGGAATGGTCCAAAACCTTGGAAACCAATCCGGGTTTGTCAAAAATTAAGTTCGGAAGCTTCCGAAACGAGTGGTCAAACTTTTGGCAAAAGTCAACCAAAGATAACGGAATATTCCTTTTTCTGACGGACTATTCCAGCCATTATAACGGCGTTACTGACGTCAGTAGGACGAACAGTATCGGTTCACAGACCGGGTGGCAGATCAGTCTTCGGGTCGGACTACCGGGTCAAACCAACTGACCGGGTTTATGGGTCCGAATTTCGGGTCGGACCGGGAGACTGTATTGACGGGTCGAACTTCGGGTCGGACCCCTGCAATATCGGGCGAGGAAGATGACTGGCACGTATTGGTGACACGCCTGAGGTTTGGCTGCGCGTGGGCGGCGCGTGGTCTCACTCTCCAACTTCAGGCGGTGCGTGCGGCCTCTCTATAGCTCCGATTTGGGTGAAGTTTTCACCGGTGCACTCCTTTTTATGAGTATAACACACTGGTATACTCAAAATGCTATTTGGAGCACTTTGATTTCTGGACCAATTTGGTTTTGGCCTCTATTCTTCAAATTTCTGGTTCTCCTAGGCTCTGATACAACTGTTGGTGGAATGGGAATTTTGAGGTCACTTGTGGTGCACCTCTGAGAGAGATTCGAACACTCAAAGATAAAAGGAGAAGCTTTCAACTTTATTTCACTCTATATTTTTCTTACACCACTCCACACACATACAACACAATCTGAATCCCTTTATATAGGGAAATAAGATGAGATACAAACAAACAAAATAAATGCAGAACAATAAAATCAGATCAGCTCGCAGTTGGGAGATGTCTGATTGAAGAAGTTTGGACGATGGCAGTCAACAATGGTGGCTTCTAGAAGTCGGTGGGAAGCTGCTAGAAAGTGGCTGACTGGAGGCAAGTTTAATTTTCAACACTTGAGCCCTTCATTCTTCAGTCGGCTTGCAATGTTTTCGATGACTGTCATAACTCAGACATTCGCCGGCCATCTCAGTGACCTCGATCTTGCTGCCATATCAAGGAAAATTGGCTTAAATATGTGAAGGTTTCCGTTGGATATAGGAAATTATTGGTTCAACCATTCAACTAATATACAATTATGGTATAGATGTATAGTTACTGGGTTAGTTTATAGTCATTGGATTCCAATCCAAGAATCTATAAAAATTAAAAATAATTAAAACTAATTAAAACTAAAAGAAACTAAGGGGGGTGTATTGGATTGGGATTTTAATGGACAATTTTTGGATGCAAGGATTTTATAGATTTGCAAGACTTTATAGACTTTTAGGATTTTGAAAGAATCTTTGGATTTTATTCAGAGACTATTAAGATTATCTAGACTTTATTTCAAGACTTTCTTGACTTTATTTTAACATCCAACATATATCATCCAACAAAATCTGGAAAGAGAAGCCGATGAACATTGTGTTTGCAACCATGGTTCAATGCTTTGATTGGAATGTTAATGGAGATAAAGTTGAAATGCAACCTGGATCAAGCATGTCAATGAGCATGGATTAGATTTGAGTAAATTTCATTTCACTTCTCTTAAAGCATCTGTTAAAATACAAACACGTTCTCATTGGTTTTGAAATGCATCATAAATTTTAACAAAAACCCCCTAATACATGCAAGCCAACAAAATTGTCCAAATTGTCCAAATTGTTTAAGGCTTCTTGTCCAGCAGCCTATAGTTATGCATATGATGATGCCACAAGCACATTTACATGCAAAGGAGCTAATTACTTGATTAGGTTCTGTTGAAGTTCATGTAATTACACTATCGAACACTCAGTTCATCAAGAAACAGCTTTAAAACATAAAACAGGACACGATATAAACATCTGGGAAGTCGCATAATTTAACAGAACAACTGAACAAGGCAAAATAAAGTAACATATGACCGTAATACAAATCCACACAAGCAATGAATTTCATCTAATCAAAATTTAGTTCATTCAATGAAATGCCACCAATTTGGCATTCAATTTTCAGAAAAATATTGCAATTTGGCATACATTCATGTATAATTGAAAAAAAAAAAAAAAACTTTTCTGTTTATGCTGCAGAATGCAGCTAAAATTCATTGACAGCATATGAACCATTTGACAAAATAGAGGACATAATATTTCTTGCAGCTTCTTTTGCCTCAGGCAGTCTATCAATCAACAATTCTGCAGCCCTTTGAACCAGAAAAGCCAATCCAAACTCTTTCATTCCTTCAATACCCTGAGAAATGGATTCATATCATCTCATTGTTAGTATAGAAAATTCATACGTACACGAAAAGAAACAGATAAGGGTTACAAAATACGAGCAGTGTTACCATCTTAGAGACACAATTGGAGATCGAGATGGCAGCTTTGGCCCTGATTCTCATGTTGTTGTGGCTAACATCATGTTGTTGGAGATCAATCATCAAGTGCACAACTAATGCATTTTCATTTACAGAAACCAATTTGATTACAAGATCTCTACTTCATAGATAGAAGCTGCAATTATAGCTTACCATAAGCTCCATCAGATTCTAACAAAAGAAAAAATAAATCATGCGATATCAGACCATTGTTATAATACACTCAACCTCAGCATTCAATAACGTCATATTGGATTAATTTACTAGCAAGAGATGCAAATTTCAAACTTCAAAATCAATTTACAATATTAATAATTATTTGTTAAAGTTTTCCTTCATTTTCTGACCATCCAAACAGAGAGCTTACCTTCGAATCCAATTGAGAAAAGCATCCCATAAACCCATCTTTGATCGGATAAAATTAGGGTTTGGATTTCGAACTAAGAAGCAAAAAAGAGTAGAACTTTCTTGGTTGTGTTTCGTCTCTTCAATTCCCGCTATTTAAGATATGTTCCATAAATTTTTAACATTCCCACAAGAAAAACCAGAAAATTATCAAAGGAATTGAACTGATGAGGAAGCTCTCTGACTTCGTAAAAAAATAGAATGATTTGGGAAGAAGATCTGGTATGGAGGTTGAGGAAGCTGAAGATGAGAAAGAAGAAGAAGAGAAGATGGCGAAGATTTGAGAAGCTAATGACGAGGGCGGAGATGGTGAAGACGAAGCTGATGTTGGGAGAGAGTGAAAATAAAAAGTCAGGAAAGTATTGTGGGTGAGGGCAATACAATTTTTGGGTGAAGCTATTTATACATATAGCTGAAAAAGTCTGAAAAATCAATTTTGTCATGAAATCCTAAAAATTTTAATCTCAATCCAATACCACCAGATTTTTAAAAAATCTTAAAAGTCTAGATCCAATACCTCAAGACTTTTAAAAAATCTTAAAAGTCTGGATCCAATACCTCAAGACTTTAAAAAAATCTTAAAAATCCGGATCCAATACCTCAGGACTTTTAAAAAATCTTAAAAGTCTCAAATGTCTAATAAAATAATGAACCAATACACCTCCCTAACTCTCTCATATAATTACCCGGTTCCTATATAGTAGCTAAGTTCAAGAAAATATATTTGTGCTTGAATTTATTGTATAGAAATCTTGTATATTAGTGTAGCGCACAAGATCATGTATGGCCATCGAAATTCATCGTGGGTATTTGAAACTTACCAAAAATCGATAGAAATCAACTATTCTAGATTGTGTGTTCATGTTCGCTTTCAAATCACATTCCACAGAATCTGTTGTAAACACAATTCAATAATTAATATGTAGTAATATTCACAAGAAAATTAATTTAGAAATGGCCTCAATTCAATAATGTGATTTGGTCCCATGCGACGAATGTTATAATTCATGTACAACTGGAAGATATCATTTGCGCCATACGACCCATGACCCAACGTACTCAAAGACCCATCAAAGCAACAAGTTAGTACCAACTTGTTGTTTCCCCCACAAAATTATAAAGAGAAAATTACACTAAAGTGCTCTCACCTTTGCTAAATTTGTAACTAAATCATACTATTGCCAAAATAATAAATTATTACCCTTAACCAAGAGCTGACCCTTGAGAGAAGATTTAGTTGTTTCTCATATGGGATTGGTATGGAAGAGAGAGATAGAGAGAACGAGAGAAATACAAAGAACTCTTTAATTGTTGTTGAAAAATAATAAAAGAAATTGACATAAATCTAGTTATGAAAAGACCTCTGATTTTTATTTGTTTCTTAATTTTATTTTCACTTCTTATTTTTTTTTATAGTTTTTTTGAAATAATTTTTTATTTAATTTCTTTTGATATGAAAAGAGGAGTTAACTTTAGCGGTCAACCATTTGGTCAAATGTACTAATTCATCATTTTGGAAAATTGTGTGATCTAGGTGCAATTTTAACAAATATTAGCGTACCTTTGTGCAATATTCCCAATTATATACAAGGAAAAAAAAAAAAAAAAAGTTGTGGTAGAAGGCAGTCTCCAAAGTCCAAACAGAAGGCATTTGGACATGAGAGAAGAAGAGAACACTCTTTTACTCTCTACCCCCAAACAACATGAAGACCACCAAGAAGAAGAAGAAGAAGAAGAAGAAGACAAATTGCTAAGCAAAATATGGAAGGAGTCAAAGAAATTATGGGAAATCGCAGGCCCTTCAATCTTCAGTCGGCTTGCAATGTTTTCGATGACTGTCATAACTCAGGCATTCGCTGGCCATCTTAGTGACCTCGATCTTGCTGCCATCTCCATTGCCACCACCGTTATTATTTCCATCAGTTTCGGCTTATTGGTAATCACAAATTCTTTGTGTTTTAACATTTTCATTTCAGTCAACTATTTTCTACCATATTTTGAAGTTGCTTCAATTTTTCTAGTTAGGGATGGCGAGTGCACTAGAGACATTGTGTGGCCAAGCTTATGGAGCCAAACAGTACCATTTGTTAGGCATATACATGCAACGTTCATGGATTATTTTATTCATATGTTCGATTTTGTTAATACCCATGTTTGTTTTTGCGTCTCCAATATTGAAGCTCATTGGACAGCCAACTTCAGTGGCAGAGCAGACCGGTGTTGTTGCTTTGTGGTTGATACCATTTCACTTGAGCTTCTCATTTCAATTCCCTTTGCAAAGGTTCTTGCAATGCCAGTTGAAAACTGCTGTTATTGCTTGGGTCTCTGCTGCTGCTCTATTGGTTCATGTGATTGTGAGTTGGGTTTTTGTTTATAAATTAAGGGTTGGAATTGTTGGGACTGCTATTACTCTTGATTTTTCATGGTGGGTGTCAGGTTTGGGACTATTTGGGTACACAGTTTTTGGTGGGTGTCCTCTTTCATGGAATGGTTTCTCTGCTCAGGCTTTTACTGGGATTTGGGAATTTTTTAAGCTCTCTGTGGCTTCTGGGGTTATGCTCTCGTATGCCTTTGCTCGTCCTTGGTTTACTAAATTTCGAATTAATTATATAGAGGAAATGATCAATTATATTTGTTTTGTGATTGATTATTTAGGTTGGAGAACTTTTATTACAGGATATTGATTATAGTGGCTGGTTATATGCACAACACTGAGGTAGCTGTTGATGCCCTTTCCATCTGGTTGGTTCCTTGTACCAGACTTCCCTTCCATATATAGCCTTCATTTGTTTGTTTTTCAGTCTATTGTGATTTTGTTTACATTTAGTTTCTCTTAATTTTAAATTCTTGTTTGCAGCATAACTATATATGCCTGGGAATCAATGATTTCTCTTGGATTTTTTGCTGCAACCGGGTATGATACTGGTAGAAAGTTTCCTTTCCATTCCCTCTTTGAAAATCCTTACTTTTTATTTATGATAATCAATGGAAATGAAAAGACAGACTTGAATACGATGTTAGAAAAATATTGAAGCGTGAATAAGGTGTATGACACTAAAAAAGCTAGAGTTTAAGTTTCTAGTAATATTGAACAAGGGCTATGTATGTTGGCATCATAATTCCAATTCCAACTTGTCCACGTATTAGAGTAATTAGGAGGGGCACCAGACCAAGGGGTCAAATTTTCCCCGATTGTTGACCCTCATTTTAGAGTAATTATTAACTGCGTAATAGTATCTGCAGTTGACTCAGGCTAGATAGAATGTTTCTTGGGGATATAGGAGGCAGATCATTTTACTTAACAGTTATTGATACTTGCACATAATGCCATTCTTGGGGACTAAGGATAGGCTGAATTGGGTTCAAGCGAATCTTGATAAGCAGTCTTTTTATTTTCCCTTCTCAGATTTCCTTGTATTCGATATGGTGGCAATTTTCTTCTACGAGGGTTTTTGGTGGATCTAAGATCTTTTCGTATACTTGATAGCACTCACTTTTGTGGTGGTGACCCCATTGTTATTTATGTAGTCTCAAATTATAAACTTGAAACATAGTTTATAAATGGATTATCAACATGGTTGTCAAACTGCTAATGACTTGGTATGATCTTTCACCAATTTATTTGAGTTTGGATGAGGCCAACAGTTGTTCCATTTCACTGAAAATGGGCAGAATTTTTCACTTTTTCTCATAAATTGGTTCGAAAATTGAAAACAGAAAATCACTTTGTGTTTCAAATCCTTTTGCTTTTGTCAGTTACGAGATTCTTGGTTCCAATACATTCTAAAGTGTTAATTGACGTGCTTAGCTTGGCCATGGGTTGGCCGTTTTCTGGTTGATTGTGGATAATTCCACCCATTCATTCTTCTTACTTGATTCTGTTGTTATAAAATTGTGCATTCTAATTAGTCACTAATGGAATCTTCAGATACATTCTTGAAGTTTATAACTGAACAGCAAAGCAGTAGTGCTTGAATACATTTTGACAAAGATTTTCCCATTTTCCATGCAATTTTTGTGGATTGACGCTGTAGGAAGAAAATGGTTTTCATCCTATGACTATACCTTTGAAGTGAGCTCATCAAGATTTCCGCCCTTTCACTTTCTAACCATATGATCATCTCTTTATACAGGGTACGTGTAGCAAATGAGCTAGGTGCAGGCAATGCAAATGGTGCCAAATTTGCAACCATTGTGTCAGTGATACACTCCCTATTGATTGGACTTCTCTTTTGGTCAATTATCATAGCCATCCCTGAGAAGCTGGCGATGATCTTTACCTCAAGTGCTGCTGTTATTACAATGGTTAATGAATTAGCAGTTTTACTGGCATTCACCATTCTTTTCAATTGCATTCAACCAGTTCTTTCAGGTGAGGAGCTCAAAACAACTTTGTTCTTTGCAAATTGTAAACACCAAGTCTCGTGGTATGATTTGGTTTGGTAACTGTCTATCATTTTCCAGGGGTGGCAGTAGGATCTGGTTGGCAAGCATTAGTGGCATTCATAAACATTGGTAGTTACTACATTGTGGGAGTGCCTCTTGGGGTTTTGTTGGGATGGTTGCTGAAATATAATATAAGAGTAAGTACACGAAACACCCAGAACATAAATATATACTCATGTTTTGGGTGCAGGAAAAAAAAAAGAGTTTTCTCTAATCTTTAATCTATAAAACGGTGTAAGCAGGGTATCTGGGCAGGAATGATCAGTGGAACGATGGTTCAAACATTGATACTATCTATCATCACCATAAGATGCAAATGGGAAAGAAGAGGTAATTATAGAATACTCTCAAAATATATTCATACAGTTATTTTTCCGTAAAGGTAGTGAACTTCCCGTGTGCTTGAAATTTCATTCACAGGCATAGAAGGTTCAGATTCATATTGAACGATGCAGCTCAGAACTGATAATCTTAATTTTTGCAAATACATAGTACTTCTTGACTTCTTGTTGCATGATGCTATTTTAAAGCACGGAAGTGGTTCAAGGATTGTGGGAAGACTGCAGAAATTACAAAGTAATATGTTGCAGCTGTGTTTGGTTCATTAATTCTTTGCTTGTGTTTCGAATATATCTAGTTAAATATTTAACAACAATTATAAATACCTTACCACTGCCCAACATGACTTGCCGGTAAAGATTCGTTCATTCAACCTAGCAATGTTCCATGTTAGAGTTGCCATAACCCATAGGTGGTATAATAAAAAAAAACAATTTCTAAATACCTTTTATCACTTCAAAAACTGTTTATTTCCCGAAGTAATTTCCTAGAGTGATTTGATTATCTTCTTTGTTCCTAATTTTGCTTAAAGAAAATGAAGTCAATGTTAGAAATTAGGACCTGACTATCTGTTGGAAGTAGAAGGACAACTTACTAGATGACTTTGATTTAGTAGTTGATGAACTATATAGTACATGAAAATACACATATGTTGTTTGTACTTACTAGATGACTTTGATTTAGTAGTTGATAAACTAAAGTACATGGAAATACACTCATATTGTTGTTTGTTTATGTGTTTGTAACAGATGTTTGAAAAAAGAAAAAAATTCATCAAAAAAATAATAATAATTAAGAACTGGATTTAATTTCCTATAATTGACTATAAAACAAATTCACTTTGTCAACCTCGGTAATCATTGTATTTACAGTATAAAAATTCAAAAGAAACAGTACATGAATTTCAAAAAGAATTTAGTTTTAAAAAAACACTTAATACGATGAGATGAGGTTGATTCGGTGGTAAACCTCTTACACCTGCACCATGAAATTACTGATTCAAGTTCTCCCTCTTCCCAAAAACCCTCGAAATATTAATATAAAATTTTAAGTTAAATCTCTAATGCAATTGTGCATATTCAACCTCAAGATGATGTGGTAAAAAAAAAAAATAGATATTGTCAACATGATTGCTTATTTTTAGATGGTCTGTTGTTACACAACTACTTTTTTGGTTGATTCAGTAAATATTTAAAATTAATATTAATTTTTCATATATTTTTAGTAAGGAAATTAAAAAAAAGAAAAAAAAGTATACACTTTATTCAAAATAAACGTGTTTTAAATAGAAACATTGAAGATCAAATTTTGAATTGATTTTCTATCAAGTCTATTATTATATCACATAGGAAGCAAGTCTTTTGATATTGTTACGGACGATTATTGATATACGAGTTACGTTTATATGTCGGAGTTACTCTAACAGAATTCGTGAATTGCATTGTAAATGGAATCACCTCATTAATTGCATGACTACACTTACATCTCATCAGCTACTTTTTTAATGCTCACCAAAATTGGGTGGGTAACTAAGATCTTGTGAGCTGTTCTTTGTTCGATCTAAATAGATCTAGTGGTACGTATAATCGGTTAGATTTATTTCATTTTTATTATCTTTAAAAGTATAATATTAGGGTATAGATATTGATATTCATAAAATTTATTAGTACACCCATTTATATAAGTAAACCCATATCTAAAATTTAAAAAATAAATATCATTATAAATACCCATCATAATATCAATAGTACCCTCATTAAAATAAATATATTCATTTTAATAAATATTATTTATAAACACTCTTAAATTATTATCACACCCAATTTATTAAAAAAATCATATTATTTTTGGAATTAAATCTTTTTTTAATGATATTCCAATTTACTTTTGAAAACATCTCGAATGTAGGAGTCTTATAAAAGGGAATATCTGGAATCGTATATGATGTAAAGAGATTTTCAATCTAGAATTATCTTATTTATATAGCTATCTTAATATATATTGTCTATCGATAGAGTTCATAACTATACATAAAAGAAAGACAAAAACAATATGATAATCATGTGATAACGAGAAAGTTTGAAACTTGAAATAAAATTAGAGTTTAATTAGGGTTTATCATAAAAATAAGGGTTTATCATAATTTTTTTTTTTTGAAAGGTAAGTTTTATTTTAATAAAGATATATAATTGAAGATGTCGGTGTAATTAATGAGTGTATATAGTATTTGGTTTATTTTTAATTAAAGTAATTTGTCCTTATTGGTAAATTTCTATTGAGATATTTTTATAATTAAATTTTTTAATAAATTATAGGTGTATTAATAAGTTTTATGGGTTTTATGGGTGTCAATATCGACACCGATAATATTATCTTCCGGTTTTAGATTAAGATAAAGACGAGTGAGGATCCAAATGTAACAAAAAGAATAAAGGCGTAAAGTGTATTTATTACAATATTCCTCGAACAATTAATTACTTACACCACCAACAACCATGTTAGTTGATACATTTACCTTACCATTTTTTTTTGTTTTTTTTGTTTTTTTTTTGTCTTCTTACAAACAACCAATTCAGAAACGCAACTTCTGGTTGTTGGCAAGTTTGTTTCTCTTATCTCTTTCAACTTTTTAAAACAATTTAATTCTTTATTATAATTAAAATAAGGTATATTTGGAAGCATATTTTTAATTTTAAGAAATAATATCTTAATAATTGAAATTTAATTCTTTATTTGAATTTAAATCAATTGAATATAAATATTTCCTTAAATAAATATATTTATTTAGAAATACAAACCCAATACATGAACTGAAGATATTTTTTATAAAATAAATTATACTTAAAACATACAATTTTTGAAGGAAAAAAAAAAAAACTTTCAAACACATTTTATATTGAACTTGATCTAATTTGTAGGGGACCCCAATGACAATGCAGATGACATCAGAAACTGCAGCTACCATTCTCGTGTGATTTAGCCATCCAACCGATTGTCAGCTCATGCCTAATGGCTGTGAAAATTGAAAATTAACGGTCCCATAATAATAATTAGAATAATAAATTTCTTAGACATTTTGTTTGTTTGCGTATAAAACTTTAATTAAACTTTTGTCATGTTAATTCATCAATATGTTCAAGTACAAGCGGCTGGTTAAACTGACTATAATAATATATATTATGCTACCATTTTCTCAAATTGACTCATAAAGATTCATGCATCATGTATAAACTAATGTAAACTTTATTTCCTAATTTCAATAATTTTATTACTCTTCTATAAAAAAAAAAAAGAGGAAAGCAACCGGAAATTACTTGCGTTATATAGATAATGAAAGATTAATAATTGATATTACTATATAAAAAAAAAAAAAAAAAAACAAAAAGATTATTTGATATTTCCAGATTCAGTAACTTTAAATTTCATACCTAATATTCCATATCAAGTGACCTGCAACCGTAATATATACAGTCTATTTCTTCTTCCACACAACATACATAAGTCATTCGACGGTAGTGCAACACATATATGATATATGTGGCGACAAGCCATCCACCATTCATATATAGTACCTGCTCTATCTCAAACCGTTTTGATTTCTGAGCTTTTACTGATATTTTTCTAATGGGTAGTTTCGAAAGTGATCCCAATCAGCCCTTGTTAAGAGATCATGCAAATGATCATGAACAAACTAAAGATCAATTATCGACAAGGGTGTGGATTGAATCAAAGAAGCTATGGAGCATCGTTGGTCCTGCTATATTCAGCCGTGTTTCGTCCTACTCTATGAATATCATCACACAAGCCTTTGCTGGTCATCTCGGTGAGGTTGAACTCGCTGCCATCTCCATAGCCAACACTGTCATCGTTGGCTTCAATTTCGGCCTTTTGGTAATCAATCAAACTCTTTCTCTGTTGACCTGATATATTTGTCCTGGACTTCGTACGTTACGTTCTCTCTCTATTTTAATTTATGAATGTTTGGCTTTTTGTATAGTTGGGAATGGCAAGCGCTTTAGAGACACTTTGTGGACAAGCTTTTGGGGCAAAAAGATATCGTATGTTGGGAATTTACATGCAAAGATCATGGCTTGTTCTTATCATGTTCTGTTTCTTGTTGTTGCCATTTTACATATTTGCCTCTCCAATATTGAAATGGCTTGGACAGACGGATGACGTGGCAGAGATGTCGGGGGTGATTGCTGTGTGGATGATTCCACTGCATTTCAGTTTTGCGTTTGTATTCCCATTGCAGAGATTCTTGCAGTGCCAGTTGAAGAATCAAGTGATAGCTTGGGTTTCTTTTGTGGTTTTGTTGATTAATGTGTTGACCAGTTGGCTGTTCGTGTATGTTCTTGATTGGGGCGTTATAGGCGCCGCCGTTGCTTTGGATATCTCTTGGTGGGTTTTGTTTTTCGGGCTTTTTGGCTACACTGCTTTAGGTTGGTGTCCTTTGACTTGGTCTGGTTTCTCTATGGAAGCCTTTTCAGGTCTCTGGGAATATACCAAACTCTCTGTTGCCTCCGGAGTCATGTTATGGTACTCTCTCTCTCTCTTGTCTCAGTCAAGACTCAGGGATTTGAATTTATTTTTTTTTGATCTTTTTCTTAAAATATATGATTGATTATTGATAAAGTGGTCGTAAAAACCAATCATTTATCTCTCTCTCGTCTCAATCGGTCAATCCTCATCCACTAAATTGTTTATTATAATTGAATGGTTTTGACTTTTGATTGATGTTCAGCTTGGAAAATTGGTACTATAGAATTCTGATATTGATGACCGGGCATTTGAAGAATTCCACTTTAGCTGTCGATGCTTTGTCAGTCTGGTATGTGATTTAACTTTTTGGCTTTATCACATATGCTTTGTTAATTAACCTCACCCAACCCACACTCATAATCACAAATTAAAGTTGACTTTATTTTTTTTTTTGAAGGAAATAAAGTAAAGTTAACATTTAAGGGTTTTCTAATATTTTCATTTTCTCGATCTCCTTGTTTGAAATTCAATAATGCAGTATGAGCATCAATGGATGGCAATTGATGATTCCTCTTGCTTTCTTTGCGGCCACGGGGTACTAATTTCGAATCACATTGCATCACTTTCATTTTACTAGTATTGAATTTTATAATTAAGTTTCTTTCATTTTTTTGTTTTTTTTGTTTTACATTTATTTGGCATTTGTTTTTAATTCGGTAAGCAAACAATTATTTTATTATAAGATATCAAGAAAAAAAAAATCCAAAACTTAAATTCATGATATAATTTTTTTGAGTAATGCTATATATTGTCCAAAATATTTGTTTAAATGACTTGAAATATGAACCGTTGACACCATGTAAATTATGGAATAATGTATTAAATGATTTGTTAGGTGCAATACAACTCACATGCATTTTGAGCATAAATTTTGACCAAGCTTTTGTTTTTATATTTATTTGATTACAAAGTGTATACATGTACATCTATGGATAGGTAAAATGGCTTCTTCCTAGCCAACAAAATTAAGGGGAACCTGCTTGGATAGCCTTTTATTTTATTTTTCATATAGTTTAAACTCTACGATTCATGGAAGATGATACATTATGGAAGTTCTCAAATGAATATGAATATGTTGAATCGGCGATTAATTTTAAAGATTTAGGGGCTGTTTATTTTTTTTCACTATAATACTTATTGCCTCTTATATCTTAAATTAAGATAAATCAGTTTGTTTGTTTTTCCAACTTATATATTATTTTAGGATATATATGTCTTTTAGAAAAAAGATTTTTTTTTTTTTTAAACTTTTATCTTATTAAAAAAGTGCTACGGTAGAGTTTTTCAATAAATTTCCACAAATGTCTTATAACAATTCATACATTTACAATTTTATCCGCACATAATAAAACCCTAAAAATCAATTTTCCAAAAAATTCCAATTTTGAAGAAACCCTAACACAACCTAATCGATTTTACTTTTGTAATAAGTCATCCAAAATGAAAAAAACAAATATATCATAGTATCTTAATTTATAAAACTTATCCATATGTCTAACAAATTAAGGTCTTATAAGACTTTAGATAAAAAATAAAAAAAAAAAAAAAAAAAACCAGGCCCTTAAGTTTGTAGGTAATTAAGTGTGACATGCAACATAATTATTTAATTTCTTAAACATCCCTTCTGTGGATTTTAAGAGCAAATAGTTTAAATTGCAGCTGCAACCGCTAATGGTTTGAATTGGATGAAATTAATTAATTAATTAACTGCAGAGTGAGGGTGGCAAATGAGTTAGGAGCAGGAAATGGCAAAGCAGCACGGTTTGCTACAATTGTGTCGGTGGCACAATCAACGGTGGTCGGTCTCATATTTTGCATTCTAATAATGATACTCAAAGACAAGGTTGCTTTGATATTCACTTCAAGTGAAGATGTCCTCCAAGAAGTTGACACTCTCTCCTATCTCTTAGCAGTCACTATTCTTCTCAACAGTGTCCAACCGGTTCTGTCAGGTTTCAAATATTTCTACAAATTTACATTTTAGTTCCAAGTATACTTATATTAACCGATTAACTTCATGATTTTCCTTTGAATTTAATTAATTATTTGTACAGGAGTTGCTGTGGGATCCGGATGGCAAGCAACGGTTGCATATGTAAATCTTGGTTGTTATTACATTATAGGTCTCCCCCTTGGAATTGTCATGGGATGGGTCTTCAACTTAGGTGTTATGGTAAGCGGATATTATTATAAATCCGGTACAAGTTACAGATCCTGAATAATAGCTAAACCCGGCCATCTATTATATGTCTTCTCGATCTTTTTGCATGAATATGGATATTTTTTCTATATGGTTTTCAAAATTACTATGATAATTAAGTAATATACATTGTCTCTGAAATTGTGATGTAACAGGGTATATGGAGTGGGATGATACTTGGTGGGACTGTTGTTCAAACAGTGATCTTGCTCATCATAACCATACGATGCGACTGGGAAAAGGAGGTAGGATTTTAGCATATTTACAAATTTCATTTCCTGAGAATTATTATCAACGTAATTGAATATGACGTGTTATTTATGATTTTGGGTGGATATGTAGGCTGAAAAAGCGAGTCTTCGTGTAAAAAAGTGGTCAAATGAACCAGATAATCAATCAGAGGGACAACAATGAAACTGATGTTACATTTCTTTCATCCAATCTCAGATTTTTTGCCAAGTTTTTTCCCCAGAATCAGATTTTAATCCTCTGATTCAACTGGATTTTGAATAAATTCGAATCACTTGAATTTTGTATCTAAATGGATTAGTTTTTACGTTGTTAGCTTTTCTATAACTGCTAATACATTCTGGAATCATTGGGCCTGTCAATCATGGGCTATTGATGATGTCGTTTTTGTTGTATCTAGCTTGTAGGAAAAAAGGCTTTCAACTATCAAGAAACTGTCAGTTAGTTGACTTTACTGGAACACCAAGTACATAGAATTGCATAATGATATTTTGTTGGTTGGACATAAATTGAGACACTAAAATTTGACAGCCGATTTGAATCCTTTAACAAATATACATTTTTAAAATTTTGATGGACTGATCCAGTTTCTAATTATTTATTATTTAAATAGACACCGGTTTGAATTTTAAAACAGCCCAGCGTGAATCACGTGATCACATCCCATTATTCGATAGAATTAATTTTTAAATTAAAAAATGACCGAAGTACACCCACCTCCCCTGAGGTTTGCTAAATTACAGATGAAAATGACTTTATCATTAACTAACACTCACCTCCCCTCCCGTCAGTCAACGGCTATCTAATCTAACCATTGACTTTGTGAGGAAGGGTAATTTCGTCATTTAATAACTAATATACTGTACACGTCAGATTAAAAAAGAAAAAAAAAAAGAAAAAAAAAACTGATACACCAAAATTAAAAAATGGAAAAAATCTAAAAAGAAAAAACTAAAAATCTATTTATAAATTTTGAACCTAAAAATAATCATCATCATATTTAAGAACAAATTATTTTTTTAAAGAAATATAATTAAAATTTTTAATTTGTTTTCAATAAATAGAATTTTGAAAAAAGATTTGTGTCCACCATCCATCATGGTGATGGCCGGTGGAGATCAAATTAAAAAAAATTTAAAAAAAAAACAAAATTATTAACAAATATATCTAAAAATCCAAAATCTATTTATTAAAAAAAAAAAAAATTATCTTTCAATAATTCATATCTCAAAAATAAAATCAACAATTCAAATTCAATAATTCATATCTTCTACTTTCTTCTTCAATCCACAAACCAATAATCCCAAAAAAAAAAAAAAAATCCACAAATTTAAAATTCCAAAAGAATCCACCAATTCATAGAATCATAGAGATCAAATTATTAAAAAAAAAAATTAAAACACGAAAGAATGAAAATGATGAACTGGTGGAGACGAACTCCATTGAAGATCCTTCTACAAACAAAAAATTTCCAGATTTTTGTTTTTCTTTGAAAAACAAATTTTCTAGATCTCTCCAGATCTTTCCACCCCATCATCATCAAAAGATCCTAATCCCTCCACCCCGATCATCAATCATATATTCTACATCCATTCTTCTTCTTCATCGTCGTCCCACAGCCTCATCATCTTCATCATTCAAACACAAATACATCTTCAATGACAAACACAGATCAATCCTATACAATCTCAAATACATATTCATCTGCTTCAATCTTCATCAATCAAATAACACACAAATAAAAATAAAAACATTTCCAGATCTCTCAACCTTCAACTCCTCTCGCTCGGGTTCACCAACCTGGTCCTCTGGACCCACTCAGAGCTCGATCTCACCTACCAGTCCGACGTAGAGTCCTTCTCCGCCGAGCATCCCGTCTACTTCATCCTCGCCGCTGCGAAGGTCGGTGGCATCCATGCCAATGGGTCTTCATCTGCGATGGTTTCCAGCAGTTACCAAAGTCGTGCCTAAACACGGCTCTGTTCAGATCCATCAACAACGCCTGGGCATGGGTCTAGTTCATCTTATCCATCTATGATCTACCCATGCCTAAGTGTAGGTCATGTTATTGAACTTTATGAAGTTTGTTTCCTGGGTTTTGGATTTGGTTTGGAATTGAAGCTTTAATTTTTTTGAAAAATTTCTTGGGTCTGATGGAAAAAATGAACAAAGGGTCGATATGAGTGTGGGAGTGTCAAATTTTTTTTTTTTTTTTTTTTTTTTTTTGTTGAAAGTTTCTGGTATATTATTTTAGTGGGCAATCTCCACTCTTCTAGCGGGTAAGATTTGGGAAGCAAATGAAATTTGATGCTCTTTGTTTTCGTATGATCCATAATCATCAAAACCCAAGCCAGATTCTTAGTTTACATCAAAACCCAATCTTCACTTTAATAATCAAATCCACAAACCACAATCGTATTTGATTTTCAATCTAACAATTGGATTACATTTCAGTCACGTTTTCAGCCAACAACAGGATTCCAAAACTCAAGTTCAACATCTAAGTTTTTGGATGAAGATAATGAAGAAGAGAATAGGTCCAAGTTTAGTCTAGTAGGGATCCAAATCTCAATGAATATATGGATAACGATGAAGAGGGAAATAAGCTTTTATATATATATATATATATATATAACAGATATAGATACGTTTTCAAAACAAATAATGGATAAATGAAAAAAAAAAAATTCTGTCAATTTTCTTTTTTGTTACAAGTCATTGGATTTTTCTTTTATTAATCTAACGGTCAATTTGTTTTGCTTTTTGCTTTTTTCTGTTTTTTAATTGTAATTTGATTTTTTTAATTTTTGTCTTTTTCTAGGGTTATAAAAGTAAATAGACATACTTAGGGGTATTTTGGACTTTTAAACGGTCTGACAAGGTCAACGGTTAAATATAACGGACGTTGACTGACGGGAGAGGATGTGAGTGTTAGTTAATGATAAAGTCATTTTCATCTGTAATTTAGCAAACCTCAGGGGAGGTGGGTGTAATTTGTTCTTAAAAAATTAATACATTAAGAGATCGTTTGGTACAATCTTGTGTTTAGTAATATTTTGTATTAGACTGTATTAAATTGTATTGGTTAATACGACATCTATGGTAGCCAAAAATGGCCCAATGGCCCAATATGCTAAAGGCCCAATCTTCGCAGTAACGAAATTCCTACCCAGGCCCGTCAGATTGGTCGATCCAGCACATTCATCAGCAACAAATCTGACTTGGTCTTTGAAAGACCAAGTCAGTTCAACGGTTGCTCACAGTGGTGGGATAATGGAGAAAATTGCTCCCAAATCCCACCAAAACCTCTCCCATGATGGCACTCTCCACAGACGTCGGGGTCATATCATTTCACTATAAATAGAGTGACTCACACACTGAAAAGGTTCTCTGAACTAAAGCTGAAAAAAAGCGTACCGAAACTCTGCCTCCAAAAGAACATTCCGGTCATCGGAAATCAACATCGCTCAGCTCAAGCGCATATAAGGCTACGATCTCCAGCCACCACCATCCTGTTACTATCTATATTTCTATTTAAAGCTCTTTTGCAGGTACAACGAAGTTCGCACGACTATCAGCAAACAACAGTCGACGTCGACCATACTAATCCCAGCTTAGTTGCTTTGGGCCTGATTCAACCCGACCCGTTCGACGTACCAAGTCGTTCGACCACCTACAGTTTGGCGCCCACCGTGGGGCCCATTGCAACTACCTCCAAATTCAGGCAATCTGTTCTAACTAAAACTCAACATGACTGGAAGCGGCTCAATCCCCACCGTCGAAGATCAAATTGCTGCATTGACCGCTCAAATGGCCGCAAACGCCTAGAGGATGCAAGCACTCGAAGCAGAGAATGCAGCAATTCGAGCGGCTAATGGAGAGTTGAGAGCATTGGTCGACGGAGTAGTACCTGACTCAGCGACATCGGAGCACCCAACATCGACACCAAACGCAGAACCGTTTGTCGATCGACCTGCTCCAATAACACCAGCAAATCCAGTCGGACCCGAGATGAATCCGGCCGACCGTCAGAATCGACCAGTACTTCAGACCGCAAGGGTTGATATCGACCTCAACGATATGCCTGCCCGGAACGATGGGATGGACGAACGAGATCCAGCAATGGACCAACGGCCAGACAATGTCGACAAAGCGACAATATCACTCCAGTCGACACCCGGATTGGTAAAACCCGGGCCTGGTATGCACTTCAATAATGACTTAGAATTTTCTCGCAGGTTCGCAGAAATGGAAGCTCTTATCCAACGAATTCCAGGAGTCCCAGCTCCGATAAAGAAGAGCACTGCCAACAGCTTCGCCGACTCACCGTTCGTCGACGCAATCGCTCTTACTGAGATGCCTAGAAAGTTTAGCTTCCCAAACATGAAGCAATATGAAGGGACAACAGATCCGGACGACCACATTGCACAATACAAGCAGAGAATGTTCACCGCCGCAATTCCGCGCGACCTAAGAGAGGCGTGCATGTGCAAGGCTTTCGGATCTAGCCTTAGTGACCCTGTTTTACAATGGTATACCAATTTGCCTAATAATTCAATCGATTCTTTTGCGCAGTTAACGGATACCTTCGTGGAGCAATTCGCGAGCAGTCGCAAGCTGGAGAAGCAGTCGGACGACCTTTATACAATAATCCAACGACCTGGCAAAAAATTGAGGGCTTACGTCGGACGCTTCAATCGAGAAAAAGTGCAAATCCCAAGTTGCAATCAAGCAACCGCCATCTACGCCTTTAGGAAAGGCCTAAGGTTTGATTCTGATTTATATAAAGAGCTCACTAAGTATCCGTGCAGGACTATGGAAGATGTACTAGCCAAAGCATGGGCACAAATCAAGTGGGAAGAAGACGAAGCAAATTACGTCGGCAAAGCCAACAGTACATACTACGGTAATCGACGCAACGATCGAGTAGAGAGAAGATCCAACGACCAGAGATCACAGCCTTACCCTACAAACAACCGACGGAATCCCCAATCTTGACAAGAGGGCTCAATTGACAAACATTCTGTCGATCGCAGTAATTTGAGGTCTAGTCGACCATAAGTAGAAGCACCAGAATATAACTTCAGCATCGAACCTGTCGACCTTGTAGCAGTGATGAAGGAAATGGGCAAAACAGTCAAGTGGCCACGGAAGATGAATGCCCTACCGGAACACAGGGACCCGAAGCTTCGATGCGAATTCCATGGGGATCATGACCATCGTACAGAAGATTGCGTCGCCCTGAAATTTGAAGTAGCTGAACTCCTAAAACGGGGACACCTTCGAGAGTTCCTAACGGAGAAGGGAAAACAGACTTACGCGAGACGCAACGACCAAATACAATCTGATGTCGCCGACAGTCCTCCGGAGCCACCCAGGCAAGATAGAGTGATCAATTACATCGTAGGTGGATCCGAAGTCAGTTGCGTAAGTTATTCAGCAGCCAAGAGACACACGCGACAAGTATCAAACACAGAAGTCCAGCCAAATCGAGAACACGTATCCAAAGTCGACGAAACAGTCACCTTTCGGTCGACAGATAAATCAGATTTGTTCTCCCCCCACCATGATGCTTTAGTCATTTCTCTGCATATTGCAAATTGTTTAACTAAACGCATTTTAATTGATAATGGTAGTTCGTGCAATATTTTATTTAACAGCGCTTTGAGAGAAATGCAGGTCGACGAGTCGAAGTTAAGTCGTCGAACGACTATGTTGACCGGGTTTAGTGGAGAGCAAAAAAGCACGTTGGGCGAGATTGTGCTGCCAGTCTACGCTGAAGGGGTCAACTTGTACATCAATTTCCTCGTGCTCGACTGTCAATCTCCTTACAACGCCATACTTGGCAGACCTTGGATACACGAGTTGAAGGCCATCCCGTCGACTTATCATCAGATGATCAAATTTCCTACCAGGTGGGGGGTGAAAGAGATCAAAGGGGAACAACGAGCAGCCAGAGAATGCTACCAGAATGCCATTAAAAAGAAGAAACAAGATTTATAGCAATTACAGGAAACCAATGTCGAGTCGACTCAAAACAAGCCCCAAATAGAGGAACTTGAAGAAGTGTCGATCGACCCAGATCACCCCAAAAATAAAGTCTACATCGGGTCCAGACTATCGGACGACATACGAGAGCAGCTGATTACATTCCTCAAAGAACGTCGCAACAGTTTCGCTTGGTCACACGAAGATATGGTCGGCATCGACCCCGAGGTAATAGTACACCAATTGCAGGTCGACCCAGATCATCAACCGGTAAAACAAAAGCGAAGAAAGTTCGCTCCAGAAAGAAACAAGGTAATCAACGACGAAATCCAAAAACTGATCGACATCGGGTCAGTGAGGGAAGTAAAGTACCCCGACTGGCTAGCGAACGTCGTAGTAGTCAAGAAGAAAAACGGGAAGTGGAGAGTCTGCATCGACTTCACAGACCTCAACAAAGCCTGCCCCAAAGATTCTTTCCCGCTACCTCACATCGACATGTTAGTAGATGCTACCGCAGGACACGACTTACTAAGCTTTATGGACGTATACTCCGGCTACAACCAGATACTAATGCACCCTGACGACCAGGAGAAGACGGCCTTCGTCACGGAGCGAGGTACATTTTGTTATAAGGTAATGCCTTTTGGTTTAAAAAATGCAGGTGCAACCTACCAAAGGCTAGTCAACAAAATGTTCGCAAAAATGCTTGGATCGACAATGGAAGTCTACATCGACGATATGCTGGTCAAATCCCTAGTCGCACAACAACACATCGACCATTTGCGACAGTCGTTCGACTTTCTCGACGAATATGGTATGAAACTAAACCCCACTAAATGTTCTTTTGGTGTATCTTCAGGAAAGTTTCTGGGCTATCTGGTCACCCATAGGGGAGTCGAAGCAAATCCAGACCAAATACGGTCGATCGAAAACATCGAGTCACCTAGATGCATCAAAGACGTGCAGAAACTTACCGGTCGGGTAGAGCGCTGAATCGCTTCATCTCCAAGTCGTCTGAGCGATGTCTACCATTTTTCAATACACTCAAAAGAAACAAATCATTCGAATGGAACGACGACTGTGAAAGGGCACTGCAGGATTTGAAGACATACTTGAAGCCACCACTATTGTCGAAGCCAAAAGACAACGAAACAGTATTCATATATCTGGCAGTATCCGACACCGCTGTAAGCACAGTCCTCGTGAGAGAAGAAGAGAACAACCAACATCCAGTCTACTACGTAAGTAAAACCCTACTCGACGCAGAAACCAGGTATAGTCGACTGGAGAAACTCGCACTGGCCCTTGTCGTAGCAGCACGCAAATTGAGGCCATACTTCCAATGCCATTCCGTCAAGGTACTAACCACTTACCCTCTTAAAAATATTTTGCATAAACTTGAACTTTCAGGTCGATTGACGAAATGGGCAGTAGAACTCAGCGAGTACGACATCAGCTTCCATCCAAGATCAGCAATGAAATCACAGGTATTGGCCGACTTTGTGGCAGACTTCACTCCACATGAAAACGTGCAGGCAGAACCAGAACTGGTGGCGCTCGCCATAGAAACCCTCAGCGAAAAATGGACCTTGTCGGTCGACGGTTCGAGTAATATCAAGGGAAGCGGACTAGGACTGGTACTCAAATCCCCCCAGGGAGATATACTGGAGCAGTCGATCCATTGTGGTTTTCGTGCAACAAATAATGAAGCTGAATACGAAGCTCTGATCGCAGGACTCGAATTAGCAAAAAGCCTGGCAATAAAAAGAATCAAAGTGTTAAGCGACTCCCAACTAGTCGTTCGACAGATAAACGGATCATATGAAGCAAGGGATCGAAGAATGTCGGCCTACCTAATCAAAGCTAAACGGCTTCAATCGACTTTCGATGAATTTTCGATAGATCAAATACCCAGATCCGACAACGCGCGAGCAGACGCATTAGCAAGCCTTGGATCGACAGCAACAAATGACTCAAAATCGGTTCCTATAGTTCATCTCATGTCTCCATCAATTCAAGAAGCAGAGATATTGGCACCAATCGACGATGGTAGAAGCTGGATAGAACCGATCTTCAATTATCTCCAAGCTGATATTCTGCCAGACGACAGGACTGAAGCAAGGAGAATCAAGGCAAAAGCAACTAAATTCTGTATCATATATGGCAAGCTTTACAAAAAGTCATTCACCAGACCCTACTTGAGGTGTGTCACCAAACGAGAGGCGTACGACGTTTTAAAAAGTCTACACCATGAGGAATGCGGGAATCATTCTGGCGCCCGTAGTTTGTCGAACAGAGCTATCACAGCGGGATATTATTGGCCAACCATGCGGACTGATTCTCAAAATCACATCAAGTCGTGCGACAAATGCCAACGCTTCGCACCAATATCACATCTTCCCCCAGGTACGCTGAATTCAATCTCGTCCCCTTGGCCGTTTATGAAATGGGGGATGGACATTGTAGGTAAGCTGCCGGCTGCACCTGGTGGCGTCGTCTACATGTTGGTCCTGACGGACTATTTCTCCAAATGGGTCGAAATCGGGGTGTATTAGCAAGTACGCGATATTGAGGTACGCAACTTCGTTTGGAAAAATATTATTTGCAGGTTTGGAGTACCCAAGGAAATAGTGACCGATAACGGGTCCCAATTCATTTCGTACGACTTCAAGAACTTCTGCGACAAGTACGGAATCAAGCTAAGTTTCTCAACTCCACGATATCCCCAAGCAAATGGACAAGCTGAGTCGACTAACAAAACCATTGTTAATACATTGAAGAAACAACTCGAGGCGGAAAAGAGCGAGTGGGTAGAAAAACTTTCAGAAATCTTATGGTCATACAGAACTACCCCACGACGGTCGACAGGAGAAACTCCCTTTTCACTTGTCTATGGCTCAGAAGCTGTCATCCCAATAGAGACAAGGGTGTCGACCGCCCGTAGCGAAAATCCGAATGAAGAACAAAACAACTTGGAACTCAATTTCGAACTTGACCACCTCGACGAACGGAGGGATCGTGCCGCTTTAAGAATCCAGTCGTACCAACAACAAGTCGCTCGACACTACAATAAAAAAGTAAGCGTCAGAATCTTCAAACTCCACGACTGGGTATTGCGACGAGTCTTCCAAAACACAAGGGAGGAAGGCGCCGGAAAATTGGGACCAACGTGGGAAGGACCATATCAAATTACAGATGTCGTCGGGCGTGGAGCTTACAAGCTTAGAGGACTCGATGGACGAGAAATACACAACAACTGGAACGCTCTACATCTAAAAAAGTACCATTTCTAAACTATCTTTTGATTTCATTATTTTTGTTTTTTCCTCGACTTTTCATTTCTAACAAAATCAACCGGAGAAGAGCAATGATGACACCTTAGTGCAACTAAGTGCAAAACTGAGCTCAAAAAATTACCATCTATCTTACGACGCTGTCAACGTCGACAACCAAACTTTCTATTTTGAATATACAGCTTCAACGACCTCATTCACCAACTTCGACCTCAAACTCCCAATATCCTCATTCAGAACAATCGCATATTAAGAGTGGGGGAACGACACTGGGAGCAGACGACCATATATAACGCATGTACGCGAATTTATGTAAAAAGGTCTTGTCGACCGTATATATCGCATGTACGCAAATTTATGTAAAAAGGTCTTGTCGACCATAACGCATGTACGCGAACTTCTGTATAAAAAGATCCTATCGACCATATATTACGCATGTACGCGAATCTGTATAAAAGGGTCTTGTCGACCATAACGCATGTACGCGAACTTCTGTATAAAAAAAATCCTATCGACCATATATTACGCATGTACGCGAATCTGTGTAAAAGGGCCTTGTCGACCATAAGGCATGTATGCGAACTTCTGTATAAAAAGATCTATCGACCATATATTACGCATGTACGCGAATCTGTATAAAAAGGTCTTGTCGACCATAACGCATGTACGCAAACTTCTGTATAAAAAGATTGTATCGACCATATATTACGCATGTACGCGAATCTATGTAAAAAGGTCTTGTCGACCATATATAACGTCGTTCGACTTACGAATGTGCATGAGTTTACAGGCTTATTACATTCAAAATTAAAACCTTTCTACGATTGAGCATAAGTTTACAGGCTTATCTTATTCGTTTCACGTCGTTCGACTCATGATAGATCGTGAGTCATTTCAGACATCTCATTCAAACTTGTTTACCATTGTGTAACTCCCATCATTTGATGGTCGATCCAATAAGCAAATAAGCAAACATTCAAAATTAAACAAAAGAAGGTCGATCCATTCAAAATAAGCAAATATTCTTTTACATATCAAGGTCAATCAAGATCATCCAGCATTACAAAATAAAATTTCAGGGAGCATCACTAGGAGGAGGAGCGACAGTAACAGCGGCACTCTCTTCATTGTTGTCGGGACGTTCATTAGCCCTAGGGCTTCTATCGACATCCACAACGTCTCCTCCGGCAAGGGATTCTTCAAGCTTCAAACGCTCCATCTCCTCATAGAGGTCAATTTCCTCTTTCATATGTTGAGGATCCCATTGGACGCCCGACAAGAACTCTTTAAAAAGCTCCGCCCTAGCTTTGCAAACAGCTTCCACTGCTATCGACAACGCTCGCTCCTTTAGAGCCTCGACCGTTTTTTCTTGTTGGTCGGCTGCTTCTTTGAACTTTGTCTCCTCGACTTGGTGTCGATCCCTTAAATTTTTTAACACCTCCTCCAGGGCCATCTTTTGGTGCTCCATTACACCCTTCTCCTTGGAGAGCTTCGCATTTTCCGCTTTAAGAGCGTCGGCCGCCTTGCGATGCATCACATTCTTGTCATTTACGGCCTTGTATCGACCATGTAGATGTAGCGTCGCTTGGTAGGCCTACAAAAACGAGATATCAAATCATCAAAGAATACGTAATAAAATACTGCCAGTGAAAACAAGAATCTTTCTACCTGAAAATTTGATAGCAGCAACGTATCAAAAACTTCCTCCGTCTTGACGTTTTTCAAATGCATGTCGTCATCAACAAGAGTGAAGTCGTCCGACCTCTTTAAGAATCCTGCAGGATCCTTAAATGACGAGAGTCCAGAAGCAAGTAGCTTCATTGGAGAATCCGGTTCAAAATCAGCCCCAGCCGACTTATCCTTTGAGCCGGTCGCCGCTTTCTTCTGTCGATCGACAACAGAAGTCCTCTTTTGCCTCTTTGCCAGCGGACTCCTCTCTGGCGACGAATCTAGGATTTGGTCCACTGCGGCTGCAGCGCCTTCCTTCGACTCACCTGCGAGTAGTTTTTGTTTGGCTTGAGATGCCGCCCGTTTCCTGGCGATTTCATCTCTAAAACGCCTCATGGTCTCAGCATTGTCGGGAACGTTAATCTCCGCGCTCGCCATCGTCGTCACTGCGAAACGACGTTCAACATCAGTTAGAGGCGGTAAAAAACTCAAATTATACTGGAGAACCTCAAAACTCCTCCTAATCCATATGTACGATAGGAAATCCTTCACATGAGGATAGGGTTCGCGCGACCTATTTAGTGTCGACCACCTCCACAGTCGACTTGGCCTAAAATTACCTTCCGTAAGCAAGCTACTGACACTCCTTTGGTTAGCAGGGATCTCTAATAAAACCCTGGTATGCTCAGGTGCGACGTCGCACGACGGAGGTTTTATCGTCCCTTTGATTTCTGCAAAGACAATGAAATGGTCAAAACAAGCAACTCACAAAGAATGCATACGAATATATCAATCGATAGTTTTCGAAACTTACCATATCGATTCCAGATCCGTCGATATTGATACTCCTCCTCCCCTCTCCTCCATGGGCCATCGACCGGAGGCCCTTTCGCGAAAAAGAACGTATCTTTCCAGAGTCTGTCGTTCGACTTAGTATCGATAATGAGTTCCTTCTTTTTATTTCGAGGCACTAACGAGTTACGACCAGTGTCGACTAAGTGTTCTTTCAAATAATAATTATGAAGGAGACACCCCAATCCAAATTGTACATTATACCTCTAATTTAATATTCCTAGACCCAACAGTATTCTCCAGGTGTTAGGCATTAACTGACCGGGAGCTAGATCATAGTATAACAACATTAGTCGAACGAGCTGAGGGACAGGGAATCTAAAACCTAAACGGAGGGTGTACTCATAAAAACACGTCCACCCTGGGATATCCCAATCAGCACGTTCATGTTCCCTTGGCGCACGTAATTCAACGTCGTTAGGAATACCATACATCGTCCTTATGCCAGGCAACATATCCTCCGTGATCAAGCTCGCCGGACTATCTTTCAATATACCTAAATGTCGACCAGATGTCGACGGCTCAGGAACCTCAACATATTCTGGATGCTCGACAGCCGACGCGATAGCATATACAGCGCCTTGCTCTATCATACCCCTAGCATTTATAGGGACAGTCGTCGACGGACCTTCAACCGTGACTCGTCGATCGACGTCCTGAGTCCTACTATCGACTCCATCATCACTGGAAGTCCAGTTAATTGCCAAGTCCGAGATTGTATCGTCGTTCGACATTGTATCTCCAAAATCTGACATGCAGAAAATGCACAAGTCAGACGAAAGCTAAACGCTACAATCACAACCTAAAGATTTTTTCGACCAAAAATCTAAGGTTGGATGTCCTAACCTCTACTTAAAAGCCGACCTATACTAGGATGAGGAGTCTACTTACTGTCGAAGGCTTCCAGATTCTAAACGACCGCTCTCGTCGCAACGACACGACAACACAAAAAAAAACAATACTTTGCAGATAAAACCAACTCGATATGGATCAAAACCTCAGAATCTAGCAAATATAGTGAAGAACATGCATTCCCAGATAAATAAGAGAAAAACTTCAAAAATAAGAGAAAAACCTCAAAAGCAAGCGTACCCAGATAAATGAGAAACTTCAGAGCAAGCATAAAGGAAGTATAAAATGGTGAAGTATATATGAATAGGAGTAGATTTCACCGACCTGAAAGAGATTCAAAGATGAATATCGTGAAGAAATCCCACGAAATGGGTATGGGGCGCTTCAGTTTCAAAGCCAAAGAAGAAGTTGAGGAGATAAGTTCAGTTCTTCAGTTTTTCCAAACTCAGTTTCAAACTTTTTTGTGCAAAGTATCGAATGGAACGGTTTGGGCTTTATAAAAAAAAAAAAAAAAAAAACCCTAGTTGACACGTGTCGACGCCCCTTCAACTACCGGTTAACCCAAGTAAAACTCACCGGTTAACCTAGGTAACCGTTAACCTATCCAGTTCAAAATTCGAAATAGCTGTAGCTTATCTTGAAAGGTGCGTATGAAATTAATGCAGCTGACGCCATCATGGAAAAACGCTCCCATCACATCGATTTAGCATCTATCACATCAGGTTGCCATCAATGATGACAAGAAACTACCGTCTAACGACGAACGTTGAATCAACATTGAAAACGTCGTTCATCCAATGAAGGCGTCAGTTAAAACAAATATTCAAATAGATACTGATTCCATTCGACACGGAGTCGGCCGACCACGATCAATTCAAAAAAAATCTTCGATTCAACTTAACACAGCTTGTTCAGCGATGGCGGATCCAATAAAGGTCGACCCGACGGAAATCACTCTCTAAATCATAGATTCTTCTTCAGAGAGTGGGGGACAAACTGTGGTAGCCAAAAATGGCCCAATGGCCCAATATGCTAAAAGCCCAATCTTCGCAGTAACGAAATTCCTACCCAAGCCCGTCAGATTGGTCGATCCAGCACATTCATCAGCAACAAATCTGACTTGGTCTTTGAAAGACCAAGTCAGTTCAACGGTTGCTCACAGTGGTGGGATAATGGAGAAAATCGCTCCCAAATCCCACCAAAACCTCTCCCACGATGGCACTCTCCACAGACGTCGGGGTCATATCATTTCACTATAAATAGAGTGACTCACACACTGAAAAGGTTCTCTGAACTAAAGCTGAAAAAAAGCGTACCGAAACTCTGCCTCCAAAAGAACATTCCGGTCATCGGAAATCAACATCGCTCAGCCCAAGCGCATATAAGGCTACGATCTCCAGCCACCACCATCCTGTTACTATCTATATTTCTATTTAAAGCTCTTTTACAGGTACAACGAAGTTCGCACGACCATCAGCAAACAACAGTCGACGTCGACCATACTAATCCCAGCTTAGTTGCTTTGGGCCTGATTCAACCAGACCCATTCGACGTACCAAGTCGTTCGACCACCTACAACATCCACTGCCAATTAAAATGTATTAACTAATATAATAATCAACCCCTAAGAAGAAAAAAATTTATGATAAATAATGAATCCAGAGTGAAAAGCTAGGGGTCGTTTGTTTTTTCCACTTAAGACTTAATGTGTCTGAATTGAACTCATTAAGTTGTTTTTTTTTTTTTTTTTTTTTTTTTTTTTTTTTTTTTTTTAAGTAAGAAATCCTGACTTTTAACTTAATTTCAAATCACTAAATTATAATTAAAATATTTTCTTTCAAGTCTATCCTAAAAAAAAAAGAAGATATATTTCTAAATTTGTCCTAATTTGATATGGTGTAAAATTCTTTCTTTTAACGTATTTCTTATTTTAAAAGGCTTTTAAAGAGAAAGAAATAAAAACTTAATCACTTCTCATATTGAAATATTCCCGGGATTAAATAATTGAATTTCTCTCCTACAAAATCCTAGTGAGAAATCTTTAATTTTTAATTATTATTTTTTTATCTATGTATAGTAGTGAATAAACTTGTCTATCATATTATGGTGTTTGTTGTCGTTATTTTATTATGATATTATGATCATGATGTTATAATATATTGTTTTCTTCAGTAATCCAATTATTTTTCCTGCATATCTTGATATATATATATATATATATATATATATATATATATATATATATATATATATGTACCGGTGTATATAATTTATGGAGCTATTTCAAAAAAAAAAATAATAATTGGTTTCTGGTTGCATATGATCCAGGAAACAAAAAAACAAAACAAAAAACAAAAATGGTTTCTATAATTATATACTGGATATTTGGGCAATATGTAAAATTGAACTTGAACTTTTTTTTTTTTTTACAATAAATTGAACTTGAACTTTGTTTGCAGAATAACATACAAAATTATACTCCTGGATGATTTTTGTTTTGTTAAATTAAACTTTGTTTGCGAAAGAACATGCAAAATCTTATAAAGAATATTGCATGTTAAATTACTTCTTTTAATTAGTATGGGTATAGATGTAAAATTACTTCTTTTCAGACAATTTTATTTAAAAAAAAAAAACAAATATGTTGACAGTACAATCAGACGTGAGAAAAAAAAAAAAAAACAAATATGTCATTCAGATTCAGATTTCAGTCACTATTCAGTTTTCAGTAAAATTCAGGATTATTCAGTCTTCAGACAACAAAAACAAACGACCCCTAAGTCGATGAGAGGAGTTTCTGTTCAACAATAAAATAATAAGTAAAATATCATGCTGATAAGATCCCTACTATCAGTATCAAATCTATAAAAGAATCCAAACAATATCAAGAAAAGTCAAATAATGCACAGCTCTTATCTCAACAATTAAAGAATTGGACCCGTCGATCTAGGAATGATTTCCCATCATTCATTTCTTTTTTATTTAATTTGTTACCGTCGGAATTATTGTGTAAAAAATTGATTGTAATTATATGTGGAACAACAACAATAGTTTTCCATTTCATCCTCTTATTTTAAAACTTCATTTTATAACTGGATATTATTGGACTGAGTGAACGCTCTATATCATTATCATTTTACTTGACCGACCAAATTATATGAAAATAGAAATAAAATAATTAAAAATTAGAGAGAAAACAAAAACAAGTTTGTTGTACGTTGACCATTCTAAAAGCTTAATCTTAACTCTTCTATATTAATTATGTGGATTTGATGTAAGGGGTGACAATAAATGATAAACCCAATGAATCGATTTCGATCCAATCCCTTTTGGGACGACGTGGCGGAGCTGTGAAGGGTGGTTTGCTGCGTGGATGATTCCAATGCATTTAATTAAGATCTGGCTTTGCGTGATCTGTTCCCAGAATCCCAGTGCAGAGATTGTTACGTTACAGAGCCAGCTGAAGAATCAAGTGATAACATGGGTTTCTTAATTGGGTTTCTTTGGTGCTCAGTTTGTGTCGGGGATCTTTCGTGGGTTCACAAACGGGTCTGGATTTTATTACTGTTGATGGGTTCGGGTTTAGATTTATCAAAACCCGTACGAACCTGACTCATTAATTGCCATTTATTGTATTTGGAGTGAGGTGCACTGGCCTCGCCCTTCTAGAGCCCTACCCTTGTTTCAATAAGTTTTTTAAAAATCAATAATTTAATATGCACTAAAAAAAAAGGACTTTTTACTGTAGATAAATCCACAACAAAAGGGCTTTTGCTACGGATTTACTGTGAATTTTGGGTGTTGCAAATATAGCTGTGTTAAATTTTTTTACCACAAATGTAGCTGTGGTAAAAGGTGCTTTTGCCGTGGCAAAAACCTATTGTAAAGTTTTTTATATTTGCCGCGACAGCCATCCGTGGCAAAAAATGCTTGTAATTTTTTATGCTATTTTTTAAAATAAAAAATTTCCTTAATTTTTTTCAAGATAATAAAAGAAAAAAAAAACATATAATAAAATAAAACATTTGAATCATGAAACTGATTTTTTTTTTCTTTTATTTCCACTCGACATAATTACATTATATATTTAATTTTTACAAGTATTCTTCCTCTTTATATTACAATAAATAAACCCAGATTATTCTTCAAATTAATAAATAAATAAATTATTCTATTACAATTTTTTTCCTTCCATTCTAATTCGACATTTCTAACAACTCATTGGATAAGCAAAGAAGAAGATAAGCAAGACCGACTGAGAGAGCATGCAAGATGGTGATGAGCTTGCAATGGGAAAGCCACTCCATCATGAAGGACAAGACAAAGACGAAGACTTAGGCCATCGTGCAAGTTCATCTTGAGAACGTACTCCTCGTTGATCTCGGTGACAGCCTTTCGAAGTTCATCTTGAGAGTGGATACATGATATTACCATTGCTTTCTCACAAATGAATTCCACAAGTGCATCATTTGCAATTGTGCATCGGTTCAAGTTTAGTTTCAATGAATGAGATTATATTATATAATGGAAAAACAAGTTCCCCCAAAACAACTAGTAATAAATACATAAGACATTAGCCTCAGTCATAATAATTAAACATTGTTTCACAATTGGCAACTACAAACCAAACCATGCAATTGAGATGAATAAACTATCAAGGTATCTTTTTTTTAAATTTGCAATGACATGCATGCTTGAATATTGAATTCTCATAAAATAAACTGTCAAGATAAATAATTGCATTGGAGATATATACAATTGTAGTATCAATCAAAAATCCATAGTATAAAGGTTTTTAACTGGTAATTGAAACTTACCTGCAAGAAATCATCCTGTTTAAAAAGGTTACACTATTAGATGGGTACCAAACCTGTAAAAGAAAGCTTATAGCAAGAATCTAGATAAGACAAGTAACAAAAACTAAAAATCCAAACCAGAGCTAGTGGAATATTAGGTGGAAATTGACACTTGGTTACCTGCATCCTAATAAGTTTAGAATTGACCCAAGTTGAGTTTTTAACCAACGCATCATATTCGACGCTCATTGCTTTGCGCCATTCCACATGTTTTCGGGCTTGGATGAGAGAGGTCGGTTCTGTTTGGGGGGAGAGATGCGTAATTGTGTGTAGGTCAAGTATGGTCTTTGGTTTGAATATATTGCTTTTTGACCGGGTATGAATGACTCTAGTTGGGGTGATGGGTGCTGGTTCAGATTCGGTGAGAGGATGAGCAGTTGCGTTGGAGCTAGTTGATTGAGTGGACGCTAGTTGGTCACTGGAATGGTCATGCGAGACCTGATGTGGTTGTGGTGAGGTGTGTGTGGGCTGCGGGACCTGTATGGGGTTGGTAGTGGAGGGTGGAGAAGTGTGAATTATGTCAGGGTAGTGGAAATCTTGATGGCAAGAAGAGTGGAGAGGTGTGTGCGACTCAATTTCTTGGTTGGAGTTGACAATGAGGGAGAGGGACGTGAGCCATTGACTGACTTGGACCGGACGGGAATGTGTTGTGTGGCTGACTCGATTAGCAAACGGAAATTTCGACTCGATAAACACGACTTGACGGGAAACATACACTTTATTTGTGTGACTATCTAGACATAGGTAGGTATTATAAGCATTGGAATAACCGACGAAAACACATGGTTTAGAGCGAGGCTCTAGTTTGTGAGATGTGTACGGACGCAACCAGGGATAACATAGACAACCAAATACACGTAATTTACGATAATTCGGATCGTTGTTGAAGATCATAGAATGTGGGTTACGGTTATGGAGAACTTTGGTGGGCATGCGATTTATTAGATAAACCGCGGTCTGGAAGGCAAGAGACCAAAACTTCAAGGGCATGGAGGCATGATGGAGCATGGTTAGTGCCATTTCCACCACATGTCGGTGTTTGCGTTCAGCAGTGCCAACATGTTCAGGTGTGTGTGGTGGTGATTTCAAATGTTGGATACCGAGATTTTGTAAGACAAGACCAAGAGATTAAGCCTCCCCACTACCATCAAAGTAAATAGTTTTGATTTTAGTGTTGAAATTTTTTTTGACAAGGGCCTTGAAACGTTTGAAAATCTGTGGGACATCGGACTTGTGTTTAAGTGGATATAGCCATGTGTATTTGGAAAAATAATCCACAAAAATAACATAGTAACGATAATTATCAAAAGACGATACGTGGGCAGGGCCCCAAACATCAGTGAACAAAACTTCTAATGGTTTATTGCAAGACAATGTCGAAACACCAAATGGTAGTTTGTGACTTTTATTACATAGACACACAGGACAATGAGAAAATTTAGACTCTGACTTGGAGAGAGGAAGACCCTGAGAGGATATGAGACTCTGGAGAACCTGTAGAGATGGATGACCAAGGCGACAATGCCATGCTAGGGAGGAGACTTGTGGTTGAGTAGATGCTGACAGGAGTTGGGCGGTAGACAGACGAGACGAAGTTGACCTTGGCCAGACATATAGGTTGCCCTCATTCCGGCCGCGGACCAAGGATGCCCCCGTGGTCAGATCCTTCACAAGAAAATAGTTAGGAAAGAACTCAATAGATGTATTATCGTGAGTGCAGAATTTTGACACAGAAATAAGATTGTGAGATATGTGAGGGGAGCACAAGACATGTGTGAGTGGGAAGGAATTATCAGAGGAATTTAAAGTAGTGCAGCCAGTATGAGTTATAGGAATTGTTTTACCATCCCCAACCATGATGTCTTCAGGGCCACCGTATTCCAAATGAATGGATAGATTTTGGAGGTCCGAGGTCATGTGATGAGAGGCTCTTGAGTCAAGAATCCAGTTGTTGTTGCGAGTGGTAGGCTGGTCAGCAATCATATGATTCGATTGTGGCTATGTTTGGGATCCTGGATGGGGACGCGAGTGATAAACCAGAGCCGTGTGGCCAACCTTATCACATAGTTGACATATTGGCCGAGAATTGTTGTTGAATGTGGAGGTGCGCCACTGATTTGGAGAGGTGAATTACGGCTGATATGGTGACCGAAAGTGGCTGCCTTGGTTTGATAAGTAATTACGACCACTGTTTGGTGAGGGACCAAAACCTGGCTGGTGACCGTGAGAGTTGGTGGAGGTGTGCTGTTGTTGGTGTCCCATATGGTGACCGTGAGGGTTGGTGGGATTACCTTACTGATTTCGACCTTTCTTGTTGAAGGTACGTTGATTGAACTGTGCCGTAATTACTGGACTACCTTTCTTTGCTTCATCACGTTGAAGAAAAGCCTCATGATCAAGAAGTTTGTCATAGAGTTCTTCGAATGTAATCGGTGTGTCTCGGGCTCGTATTGCAGAAGCGAGAGGTAGGTATGCTAGACCCAAACCGTTCAAAGTGTGAATTACGATTGCCCCTTCATTAACTGGATGACCAATGAGTTCAAGATTGTCAAGAATATTTTTGATGCCTTGCATGTAGTCGGCCACAGACTTGTCCGCCAAAGAGATGTTGGTAAGGGAGTCGAGGAGGCCAAGTTTGCGAGTGTTGGATCGATTTGCGAATGTGGCTTCAAGTTTAGTCCATGCCTGCGCGGAGGTAGATGACCTGGTGACAATAGATTGGGCTGCGCCCATGCAGGATACCTGAATAGCATGAAGAAGTAAACGGTCTTGACGGAGCCAGACTTGACAGTTAGGATTGGCGGTTGTTCCTCTGGCTGCTGGATCAGTTGTAGCGGTGTCAGCGATGGAAGCAGGAGGGCATGGTTTGGTAACATCTAGGTAACCCATAAGACCATAGCCGAAAAGAAGATTTTCAAATTGAGACCTCCAGGCCGCATAGTTCTCTCTTTTGGTTAGTTTGATAGGAACTTGGGTGGAGTTAATAGCAATGAGAGATTGATATGGGCTGGTGTTGTTTGCTCCCATAAGAACGACGGGAGGAGAGGAGTTCGTAGTAGAAGAGGTAGCAGTAGAAGACTCAAGTGTGGCTGTATTACTCATGGTGATGGCTTGCTGTGTTTGAGGTTATAGAAGAGATAGAGAAAGACGGAAAAAAAAAAAAAGGGTTTCAGGATCTTTAGCTTTTTATTAGCTATGCTTTGATACCATAATAAGTTTAGAATTGTGAGAATAAAAAGCTTCTTATGTTATTCATCATAGGCAACGGTATTTATACACAATACAATATGAGGAGATTTTAGTCTAACTACATAACCTAAGTATATTAGAATTACAGCTGTACAGTCCTAAATATCATAGGAGAGCTCACGTAATTGGATTACTGTTATCACATCCCTCGATGGCCATAACCTAACCATGAAATTTTCTTCAATTAGACTTGTCTTCTCCTCACCACAAGTAACCCAAAATGAATCGGTAAGCTCTCTTAAAAAACAATCAGCTCCAATTGAATATGAAATGCAGAAATGTATTTTTAATAATTAATGGCATATAAGAAATGCGCTGCCTATTGAAGAGTGTGAGAAACACCAAAATGTATAATTGTATATGCAGAGCAGCTATCTCACTAGAGAAGTAAACAAATGTATGGCATCAAGGCCAATTTTGAGGTACTAACACCGCCACACACCCTGAAATCATGAAAAATCTCGGGCAACCAAACAAATTGAATCGAAGACCTAAAATGAAGTGAAATAAAATTGAAAATCCTGACAATGAACCCAAACAAATCAGTTGAATTGAAGACGTGAAAATCGCTAACAATTAATGATAAAATAACAACCAGCAACATGAATAAATTGAGCGAATCAAAGTCGAAACTCGTTGAATAAGTAGAAGCAAAACTAACCTCAAATTTAGTACTTTTTGTTTTTTCCTAATATAAAAAATCGCAACAATAACAGATTTGAAAAATAAATAATTCAATAAAAAAGTTACCTACTCCCATCCATGATCATAATTCATAACTTGGCTGTAGGCTTGTTAGTTGACCTAAATTCAATACAAACAGAGCAGATATTGAATGGGACAGCTAATTTACCATATAATATCTATTAATTAATTGATAAATATATATATAGTGAGTCTCTAATAAGGGATTCCTTATTTTAATTTTGGTAAGGATTTTAATGAAAACTTGATTTGTTACAACCATATTCGATTAAACTCAGAATTTCTAAGACTTATGAAAGAATTATAGTTCTCTAGGTAATCACATACCTACAAAAGTAACAATAAGCATTTTCATATATATATATATATATATATATATATATATATATATATATATATATATATTTTTGAATTACTTGTTTTTGAGTTTTTTATTTTTATTTTTAATATATACAAATATATGATTCCTAAAAATCAAGTTTATTCGTAAGTTTTTTTTTTTCTTAACTATTAGTCTTGTTTGAGAAAGAATGAGATAGAAAATTAGAGATATGTATTAAAGAAGAGGGAGTTTAATATGGTAATTAAAAATTTAGGAGAGAGTGTGTAATATGTAATATTTAATCTAATGATTTAGGAGAAATAATTTCTTTTTTTATTAATTTAATTCAAAAATGATTAGTCATCGGATGAATCCAAAGGCTACGATGGTTTGCTCTAACTTTTATTAAAATAAAATGGAGTATCTTTATAAATGTATTTTTTAAAATGAAGTGTCTTTATAATAGGAGTGTCAAAAGATAAAAAGGATAATATTGTAACAAAAGAAAGTATCTTTATAATTTTTTTTTTTTAAATTTAAATTTTAAGAATATAATATCTTTAGAAAAGAAGTGTAAAAAGAAAAAAAGATAGATTGTCAAAAGAAGCTCTCAATAGAATAGTCAATAGATTATATAGTAATAAAAATTCTGAAATGCTCCAGGGGCGTAGCTTTGCTGGTAGATAGATGAGATTAGGGTTTGGGCAAATGACTCCCTAGTCAATGGCTCAAATCACACAAATGGTAAAAAACTTCAAATAATACTGAATAGGTAAATAGATAGATACTGTTAAAATAAAATAAAATAAAATTCTGAAACGTTCTATGTAGTCGGTACCATATATGTATTTTTTTTTATTATATGGTAGTTGTATGATCATGAGACATGAATGGCACCAAATTCGGCTGATGAAATATATATACTAATAGTCAAAGCAGAAGGAGATAGGAGATAAGATTGGTACCCTAAATTTATATAATAATTATAAATAAATAAATAAAGTTGTTGGAGAAAATGGAATAAATACTCTTGTCCTCTTGTAATTAAAGAGACAGATATAAGCTGTAGCTAAGCACGCTGGTCTGTTCTGGACACTTTCAGAATGACAAAGTGAATCGATTAATGTGAAATGATGGAAAATTTGCTATACAAGTTGTTATTAGTCAATAGAAACCACATTATTTGAAAATGAGTTCATTGAATATATAGAAAAATTTTCAAGCTCGCGCATCATAATATAACTTTGTGAGGATATTGAACGCGAGCTACTTGTTTTATATACTTTGACTCAAGTGTGTATACACTTGTTAAAACTAGTGGCTCACATTCAATATCCTGATAAAGTTATATCAGGATGCACTAACTAGATCGGGACTGTGAATATATATATATATTTTTATTAGTAAAAAAAACATGTGTAAATGCCTAAAGTTGACCACACAAAAAAAGTTAACAGAGTTTAATAAATTTATTATTATTATTATTTTACGCTAATTCGAATGCTAATGACTAATGAAGAGAATTTTATATTGCAAGGACTCAAATTAACTATTAAATTAACCAAATTGGGATATGTCATATGTGTTTACATTTATGAATTTTTTTACAACTGTTTTCATAAATGTGCACATGTCCCAATTTAGTTGGTTGGTTGGTTTGACACAAATTGGAACACCAAAATTTGACAGCCGATTTGAATCTATATTGCAATTGAGTTCATACCTCTGTTCCATAGTGAACCGCAAGAAGGGTCTGAAAGTGAACACGTGGCCTATAAGACAGACAAATCTATAAGTAAGATAAGATATGTTCCACACAATATAAGACACGAGTTTTCTCTTTATACACCATGTGTCAAGTGTCAACCATTCTTAAGAAGTTATTTAGTACGTGTTCAAATTTGTCAAACTCCTACAGCCTTATTTTGATTTTTGGGCTCTCTTAAATAGTTAAATCTCTCTTGGACTTGCACTAATTAATAATTATTAAGATTTAAGGCTGCTCTAGTACTATTTCTCTCATGGCGGGTAGTTTGGAAAGAGATCATCATGAAGATCTGAATCATCCCTTGTTAACGGATCATGCTGATGATGATGATCAAGATCAATTATTATCGAGAAAGGTGTGGATTGAATCAAAGAAGCTATGGAGCATCGTCGGTCCAGCTATATTCAGCCGTATTTCGTCTTACACTATGAACATCATAACACAAGCCTTTGCTGGACATCTCGGTGATGTTGAGCTCGCTGCCATCTCCATAGCCAACACTGTCATTGTTGGCTTCAATTTCGGCCTTTTGGTAATATATATTCAAACTCTCACTTTCTCATAGATCAAGCCCTGTAAAACTTGCTACATTTATCTCTTTTTATTAATATTAAATACTATTTTCTTATCGGGGGTTCGAGTCTGATGGTTAATAACTAAGTATGTTTTCTTTGTTTGGCTTTTGACAATAATTTTAGTTGGGAATGGCAAGCGCTTTAGAGACACTTTGTGGGCAAGCTTTTGGGGCCAAAAAATATCACTTGCTGGGGATTTACATGCAAAGATCATGGATGGTTCTTTTCGCGTTCTGTGTCTTGTTATTGCCAGTTTACATATTTGCCTCTCCGATATTGAAATTGCTTGGACAGCCAGATGACGTGGCGGAGATGTCAGGGGTGGTTGTATTGTGGTCGATTCCAATGCATTTCTGCTTTGGGTTTCTATTCCCAGTGCAGAGGTTTTTACAGAGCCAGTTGAAGAATCAAGTGATAGCTTGGGTTTCTTTGGTGGGTTTGTTGATCAATGTGTTGACCAGTTGGCTGTTTGTATATGTTCTTGATTGGGGCGTTATAGGTGCCGCCGTTGCTTTGGATATCTCTTGGTGGGTTTTGTTTATTGGGCTTTTTGGGTACACTGCTTTAGGTGGATGCCCTTTGTCTTGGACCGGTTTCTCAATGGAAGCCTTTTCAGGCCTCTGGGAATATACAAAACTCTCTGTTGCTTCTGGAGTCATGCTATGGTATCTTCCTCTCTCAAATCACCTTTTACTTATGCTACCTATAATTTTTATTTTATTTTATTGTTTCATCATATATTGTAGGCTAATTGGCACTGATGCCCCATAAACTCTTCAAACATGTGCACTATGCCCCTATACTTTTTTTTTTTTTTCGGCACTAAAACCCCTGAAATTTCACAAATCGGCAAAAGCCGACTGTAGATACCCTCTCACAGGGGTTCAGTGCCGAAAAATAAAGTATATGGGCATAGTACAATTTTTTGAAAAGTTTAAGGGTTATCTGTGCCAATTAGCCAATATTGTATTAATATTTGCTTGACGAGCACTTGTGAAGATAATTATTTTATCATATTTATAATATTAAGAGTAATGTTACACAAACCCAACAAATTAGTGCAAAATTTAACCTATATTGCGTGGGGAGTGATTTGTCTTAAATAATAAGATGATATGATAAACGTCATTATAAGGACCAATTACTCGTCATATTATTTAAATTGATTTTTGAACTAATTTACTTTGGGAACATCTATTTTGTACTTTTTAATTTTGAATTTAGTCCTTTTATAAAGAAAATATATTTTTTTTTTATAAATTGTATAAGAAATTAGTTGTGTAATTCCTTTTCTTTTCAATTATTTATCAATAATCCCAAAAACAAAATACCATGTATGTTTTATGTTTTTTTTTTTTTTTTTTTTTGGGAAAGGAATGTATGTTTTATCTTTGATATATATCTTTTCCATTTAGATACCACGGTCTAAGCAAGCCGTTGAAATTCTTTGAATACATATTTATATTTTTAATCTGTTAAATTTGGAATATACCTATTCGGTGTATGAGCAATGTTGTCAGCCACTAATTATTATTTATTATTATTATTATTATTATTATTATTATTATTATTGATGATGATGATGTTAAACTTGTTCTTGGTTTTTGATTTTTGTTCAGCTTGGAAAATTGGTACTATAGAATTCTGATATTGATGACTGGACATTTGAAGAATGCCACTCTAGCTGTCGATGCTTTGTCAGTCTGGTATGTGATTATCTTCCATTCATAATCACAAATTGATTCCCTTTAATCCCTTCCAAGATTGTTTTCACTCCAAGAGATTTTTAACTTATCAAAATCTATTGTTTTATCAAACTCAATAACTCTACCAATCAGACTCATCCATACCATCCTCAAACCCATCTCCAGAAGAACAGACCCCGCCCTCACAATCGGGCCATCTTCCTCCGATAACGATTGCATCTCAAAAAAACTTCATAATCCCCTAAAAAAAACCCTAGCACAATATCATAATCACCAATAGAATCAGAAGAGTAAAGGAGAGAAGAAAGAATTCCAATTTTATATATCAGACTCTATTTTTGGAACCTGTTAAAATGTTTTTCCATTAAAACTTTATTGTAAATAAAAAAATTTCACATTTAAGGATTATCTAATATTTCATAACCTCTCTTTGTTTGAATTAAATTATGCAGCATGAGTATCAATGCATGGGAATTGATGTTTCCTCTTTCTTTCTTCGCTGCAACCGGGTACTAATTTTATATGACAATATTGCATCACTTTTATTTTACTAGTATTAATTGTTTTAAATAGACTTTTCTTTCATAAATAGACTTTTATGTAGGTAAGTGTGGTCTTACAACATTATTTAATTTTTTGTACATCTCTTTTGTGGATATTTTGAGAGCAAATTGTTAAATTGAGCCTGAAATAACAGAGTGAGGGTGGCGAATGAGTTGGGAGCTGGAAATGGCAAAGCGGTACGTTTTGGCATAATTGTGTCGGTGGCATACTCAACGGTGATTGGTGTCGTATTTTGCGTTCTGATAATGATACTCAAAGACAAGGTTGCATTGATATTCACTTCAAGTGAAGATGTCCTCCGAGAAGTTAATACTCTCTCCTATCTCTTAGCAGTCACTATTCTCCTCAACAGTGTTCAACCAGTCCTTTCAGGTTTGAATTTTTACAAATCAAACTTCGTTTTAGTTGGAAGAATATATAGCAACATTCTGGTTCTAAAGTTGAAAAAATGTGATCATGTTACAGGAGTCGCCGTAGGATCCGGTTGGCAAGCAACGGTTGCATTTATAAATCTTGGTTGTTATTACATTATAGGGATCCCCCTTGGAATTGTGATGGGATGGGTCTTCAAATTCGGTGTTACGGTAATTAACTCACCTATTTTATATCTCCTTTTTTTTTCGTATGGATATGGATATTTTGGCCAATTGAGAAGTAGCTTAGTTAGTAGATAGACGAGCTTGAAGCTTAAAAAAAAACACCTGGTAGATCGATAGATACTGTAAATGGTAAAAAATAAAAAAGTATATATATATGGATATTTTGCTATATGGTTTTCAAAATTACTTCCTAGAAATTTAATCTTGCAAATAATTAAATGAACCACAATGAGACCTCCTTGGTGGGAGTTGCATTAAAGACTGTGATTGTAGAACCTAATCCTGTCAGATTCTGAAATTGATGTAACAGGGCATATGGGGTGGAATGGTATTTGGTGGGACTTTAATTCAAACAGTGATATTGGCCATTGTAACCATGCAATGCGACTGGGAAAAGGAGGTAGGATTTTAGCATATTTACAATTTTTTTTTTATTTTTTTTTCTTTCTGAATATTAATATCAATACAATTGAATATGATGTAATTTATGATTTGGGTTGAAATGTGCAGGCTGAAAAAGCTAGTCGACGTGTAAGTAAGTGGTCAAATACCAATCCAGATAATCGATCATGTGGACAGATGATCAGTCCTGGGCTTTTGACAATCGATAATTAATTTTACAAGCAGAGACTCAGAGAGTTGGTGATATTTTATTGCATGTTAGCTTCAAGGGAAAATAATTTCAACTATCAACCATCTGAATGTTAGTTCAACACTTGAACATGGAGATATATGACTCGACTTTGAACTCCAGTAGTACTGGTGAGCTTGGAACACCAAGGATATGAAAATGCATATATTGAGGTTTTGGATTCGGGATTCAAGTTGTGTTACCCATTTTTAAATCTAAATTTATTGTAATACTTTTTAAAAATAATAATAATGAAAAAAATGCGTACTCATATTTTGTTGTTTAGAGAATTTTATTTCAATTAATATACATTTGAACAAATTTGATTTGTCAACTTGAAGTTGAATTGATTACACGTTGAAATTGAGTCCACTCAAGTTGTATCCGCTATTCAAATTCAAAATTTGTAAAAAAAAAATTTTTTGAAAGGAAACTTTAACTAAAAGAAGCAAAAAAAAACAGCTAGTCCTGAATTTCTTCAATGACAAACCGCTCTATACATGGAGGGTATTCCTCTAACTAGAAACAGTCTTCATCCACAATTAAAGTTGTTTCAAAAGGTTGTGTATGACGTAATTCGCTTCTCTTGGCACGTAAACCACTGAGCATCTCGTATCACAACGCAAACAGCCCGCAATTTCGTCCACCACCAGCCCAACCTTCGATGCTATAGTATTGCTTGACTTAACTCTGTAAACCACTCCCAAAGCATCAGTTTCTGGAACATAAGGCACTAATCTAGGATTACGACCATACCCACGGCCACAGCCACGACCATGACCATGGTATCCAATATTATTAACATTCACTTATGGAAATATTGTAGAACCAGTTAAGTGTGATTCGTGATTTTTTATTAGTAGCTCACTATTTTTTTATGCTACTAAAAGGCATGAGATCAATTCTAAATATTTTAAGAATCTGCGCTCTCGATATTGCTGTTGCAATATTATGTTTGAGGCATGGAAAGTTATGAACGTCTTTTCCAACATATCTTTTTCAGATACCTCTTCACCACACAATTTCAACCTTGTGGTAATTCTGAACAAAACAGAATTAGATTCAGAGATTGATTTGTAGTCTTGAAACCGTAAATGCTTCTATTTATAAGGGTGGGCATAAAAACCAAAACCGAATTGAACCGAACCGAAAAAAGGGTGTTTGGTTCGGTTTAAAGCTTCTATTCGGTTCAAACCGATTTGAAATTTGAAAACCGAATTGAATTTGGTTTGGTTTTGGTTTTGGTTTTGGTTTTGGACATACAAAACCGAACCGAATCGAATAAACCGAATTGTCTTAATTAATTTTTTGTAAGGTTCAATTTTATTATGGACTGTTTGTTGATGATGTTTTATTTTGGACTACATTATGTACTACATTTTTTGACTTCTATTTTATAAAAGTTATGAAGATTTTTTATTTTGATTGAGTATGTAGATTGAGTGCTTGTTTGGTTGAGCTTTCTACTGCCTCAAAAGGTCTACCAACGTCTATTTGAGTTTTTTTAGAGTTGTTTGGTTAGGCTTTTGAGATTGTCTATTTTAAATTGAGTAGATGCTAGTAGAGTTTAAACCTCTACTAGGCAAAAGCTCATGAAGAGGTGCTTCTCCAAATATATATATATTTTAGAAAAAAGTCTATCAACCAAACAACTATATATTTTTTTTCAAAAACTCTATTTCTAATAGATCTACTGCAAATAGATCTTTTACTAATAGAGGTTTTTCAAAAGCCTAACCAAACAAGCTCTGAATATGATTGAAATTTTAGATTTGGATTAAAAATTTGGTTGTATTTTGTTTAAATTATTTTTTATATATTATGTTTTCTTTAAAAAGTTTAAGCTTAAATGCCAAAAATGCAACTTAAAGGCCTAAAAAATTAAAAAACATATAAAAAAGAGCGACAATATTTGCACCCTTTTGAAACTCTATGTACACCCTAAATATACATATTTTCAAAATTCCAAAATTACCCTTAAATTAAATTATTAATATTTTAATTTAAAAATATAATAATTTCTTGGAACTATTTACTTTTTTAAATTTTTAACTGATTAAAACAAATTTAAAAAATAAATATAAAAAACCCAAATCAAAAAGTCAAAAATTCAGTATCATTCTCCCCATAAAAGATGGAGATGCTAGACTAGAAAAGATGACCAGCCTCCAAAATTTGGGAGGAGTGCGGCACTGCGGTTCCAACTTCCAAGCCTCTTTTAATTTTGTTTTATAAAAAAAAAAATATTGAAAACAACAATTTTTAAAATTTAAAAGTGACTAAAAATAATTAACACTAAAACTGCTAAAAATAATTAACAATAAAATGACAGGAAAATGAAAAAGAAGAAAGGTGAAGAAGGAGATGTCTCCATTTTTTTTTTTTATACGTTTTTATTTTGTTTTAGGTAAAATAAGGAAAAAATATCCATTTATATTATTTTATAATTTTGTTACTTATAATATTTTAAAAATTAAAAGAAAGGGCATATTTGGTAATATGTGGGGTGTGCTTACTAGATTTCATATTTTAAACTTTTTCAATGGGGTGTGTATACAAAAAGGGGTGCACATACAGTTTTTCAGGGGGTGCATATATTGCCACTCTATAAAAAACCCTTCAAAGTCCAATAGACCAAAAACCGAATTGAACCGAACCGAATTGAGATAAAGGTGTTCGGTTCAATTTGGTTTTCAGGTTCAAAACGGTTCAAACCGATTCACAATTTCAAAAACCAAATATATGTCGGTTCAATACGGTTTTGACCAAAACCAAACCGAACTGAACCCTGCCCACCCCAGCTATTTATATCTAGTATTTTGTAATGTAACATCTGGCTGGTGGTCATAACGATCTTTTAGTTCTCGCCACGGATCTTCAGGTTCTGTGACAGTGAGATATTGGGCTTTCAAATCTCATTTAAGTGATGGCAAATTATGACTATAGATGTGGATTTATCCCGTTATTTGCCTCACTCCCATCATCAATGGTATAATACAGGTCTTGAGATTTTAATTTTTAAATATAATCCAGTATCAATAACCCACGACATGTAATTGTCTCTAGAAACTTCTAGTGCATCAAATTTCAAATTTTCAAGTTTAGGCATGGTTACAATTTCTAGTTTTTTGAAAATCACAATTTAGTATCAAAATTTTGGTTTGATAAAATAAATACGAATGAATGAATAGCATAATAAATAATCCAGAATTATATATATATATAGGTTCTGTCAACATAGCCGTAGCCAGTCTTATATATTGTGTATAATTAAATGCTAATATTTAAAAAACATAATAAATAAATCCAGAACTGCCTTGTATTGGGTATAAATAAATAAATACGTATATTAAAAATGTAAATAAATCACCTATCAGAATCTTTTTTATTCTGAAAAGAACGAATTACACCCACCTCCCTTGAGGTTTGCTAAATTAGAGATGAAAACGATTTTATCATTAAATAACACTCACCTCCCCCACCGTCAGTCAACGTTCGTCTAATCTAACAGTTGACCTTGTGAGGAAGGGTAATTTCGTCCTTTAATAACTTATATACTGTACACGTAAGATTAAAAAAGAAAAAATACTGATACACCAAAATTTAAAAATAGAAAAACTTTAATTTATTTTCAATAAAAATAATTTAAAAAAAGATTGGTTTCTACCGTCCATCATGACGGTGGAGATCAAATTAAAAAAATTTAAAAAACAAAACGAAATTTAAAACAAAAATAAAAAAAGATCATATCTTTAATTTTTCTTCCAAACCCAGATTTCCAGATTTCTTCAACCCAAATTCAGATTTCTCATAACTCATAAATCCTAAACACAATAAAAAAAAAAAAAGCTTATACACAATCAAATCAACTTGATCCACTGACTAGATATCAAAACAACCAAATTAATTTTTTTTCAAAACAACTTGATCCATTGTTGCTCAAAGATCATATCTTCAATTTTTCTTCCAAACCCAGATTTCCAGATTTCTTCAACCCAAATCCAGATTTCTCATAAATCCTAAACACAATAAAAAAAACTTAAACACAATCACCACCGTTACTCATCACCACCGTTTTGCCTCACATCCAAAAACCAAAAAAATTCAACCCACTGTTTTGCCTCACATCCAACCACCATTACCACACCAAAACTAAACCCAACCTTTGCCTCTCACCACCGAAAATCAACCACCATGAAATCAAACCGTGCAAACAACGCCGCCTAACCGGAACCCATTCACCCTCGCCGCCTAACCAGATCCCTAACCACTAACCCACCTCGAATCCTCATCAAAACCACCAAATCTGCTCGAATCAAAGGAGATAGAAGAAGAGAGAGAAAGAAGAGACAGAGAGAGAAGCCGGAGAGAAAAACGAGAAGCCCATCGCCGCTCATCTCTGGTGGCCAAGCGACGGTTGACCATGGGAGAGAAACTCAGAAGAGAACTCATATTTGAGAGAGAGAGGGACCGAAGAGAAGAGAATTCAGATTTGGAAGAGAGAGATGAGATCGAAAGAATTGGTTTTTTCTGGGAATTTTAGTGGACGAAGATGGATATGGTATGGGTGTTGGTGATGGTGTGGCTGGTTTTTGATGTAGATCTGGTGAGTATCAAATGATGTGGGTGTTGGTCTGGTGAGTATCAAATGGTGTGGGTATCTTCACGGATGAGTGATGATCGATGATTGGGCATTTTTAGGACAAAAAATTATATTTCCATTTTTGTAATATTTTGTTATTGGGATTGATGTGTGATTTATTTTATATTTGGAATTTTTTTTTCAGGTCATTGATGAAGATATGAATTAGTGGATTTAAAAAAAAAAATTTAATATTTTTTTAATTTCGTTTTTTTTTTAATATTTGGGATTATTATTTTATTTTACCTTTTTGTAAATATTTATTAAAATTTTTAAATATATGTTTTAAAAAATAGCTGAACCAGCATTTAAAAAAAAAATCTTTTTTTTTAAAAAATTTGAATCTTTATAAATTTTGTATAAAAACATTATTTTTTTCAATTAATCTTATTTTTTAAATAGTTTTTTTAATTAATCTGTATTTTTTTTTTGTCTTTTACCTGGGTTATAATAGTAACAATAATGCTAAACATGCCACCTAAAATCCCACTTTTTTCATTCCACTACATGTGTCATGTGAGATGTCAAATTGTGAGTGGATACACATTAATGACACCTACCACTTGTATCCACTCGCAATTTAACACCTCATATGCCACATGTAGTGGGATGAAAAAAGTGGGATTTTAGGTGGGATGTGTAGCATTACTGTAATAGTAAATAGGGTGTCTGATGTCATGTCATGGGTATTTTGGACTTTTAACCTTCCTGATATGGTCAACAATGATGCAGCAAGCAAAAACACGGCAAACAAAGGTTTGGATTTCATGGAGTGGAAGAATTGACTCAAATACGAAGGGTGCGGAAAGAAGGAAGCAAAGACTCGGAATGGTTTTAACTGTCAGAATGGGCAAATTTCGGGGGGCTTTTCAGAGGGCAAACGAACTCCAAATCAACATTATAATATGTTTCCGGAAAGCCCAAGACGAGCCCTACATATGTTATGAAGACTCCGTCCTCTATAACAGATCACAACAGGCCCAAATTTGGCCATTTAGATTATTGCGCGAAGACTTGAGCTGGAAACAGTGGGCTGGACGAGATGATCCGGGCTGAACTTCGTGGACCTCTACAGATGGCATATGGGATCGGATCGTCTATTATAATATGTTTCCGGAAAGCCCAAGACGATCCCTACAAATATTATGAAGACTCCATCTTCTATAACGGACTCCAGCATGTCCGAATTTGGCTGTTAAGTTTCGTGCGTAGCAAGACAATTGTTGCTTTAATTATTATTTCCAATTATCTTCATGATTTGATATTAATTATTTTATGATTTGATTTTAGGAGATTTGATATTTTTTCCATTTAAGATTCTTTCCCGTTTGTTTAGGATTTTCTTGTTAGTCAAGTTTTGCAATTATATTTAAGTAGATTGTATTAGGGTTTGAAAGACGGCTTTTGAGGCAGGGGAGGTGAGTGTTATTTAATGATAAAATCATTTTCATCTCTAATTTAGCAAACGTCAGGGGAGATGGGTGTAATTCGTTCTTCTGAAAATTATGGTCTTATGAGAATCGAACCACAAACATAGAAATTAAAGCAATTGACTTTTCCGCCAAACTAAATAACATTTGAAGATATTCGTTTAAACATTTAATTATATATATATATATATATAATATATTAGAAAATAAAAAAATTAAATTATTCATTATATTTTATTATTTGTTAACGTCCCTCTCCCATTTGCAGCGCATCACTGATTATTCCTCATATTTTATTATTTTAATATTTTAACTTTTAACTTTTTTAAAAAATAATTCATTATTTAATATGTTTTGGGGATATGGGTTCACTATTCATAAAGCTCACACAGATCTCGCACCTTTTTATATTTTATCAAAATATTTTAATCTTTTATTTTATCTTTTCTCTAAAAACATTAGGTTCAGTGATTTCTAAAACCATTGATTTGATAAGACAGTCCCTAAATGACCATTAATTTTTTAAAATGACTCAAATTAGCCATTTTATAGAAAAAAAAAGTATCAATTGTTGACACTTTGGCCATTAATTGTTTGAAGTCCGTTTGCTTGTCATAATCTGTTAGAAATCCGTTTGCTTATGTCATAACTTGCTTAAATGATTTTTAATTCAAAAATACTTCTTTTATTTTCTTTATGTTTCTTCAACAAAGCCACACGATCCCTTGTTTCATCTATTATTTTTGTATTTCTCTTTCTCTTTCTCTTTCCTGTTTCTTAAAGTCTCTTCATTTTCTGTTCTCTTTAACTCCATTTTTTTTTTCTCTTTTATATTTCACAACTGCAATTGTTTTATGGCTAGCACATGGATGTGTTGATTATTATAATAAACCTAATGTACTTCGACGGTTTTTTAGTGAATTATAAGAAAATAGTTTGTTGTAATCTATGATTTATATAAGTGCTTTGTGTGAGCCTTGTCAAGTAAGTGTAAACGATATCTCCATTCAAATGTTTTATAGAGCATCATGATCTTGTATGTGTATCATGAGCAAGCTTATATGCACACTTTTGAACATCATCTACCAGAAATATGAAATTTTATTTGATTGCTTAAAAAAATGATTAAATAATAAATTAATCAGGAAATAAGTTTGATGTCACCCTAAATTAATCAGAAAATAATAATAAGTTTGATGTCACCAATAAATAGGAAATATTGCCTATAAAAATAATAAATTAATCAAATCATTAATTTTATATAATTAAATAATCAAAATAAATAAAATATTGCTCATAAAAATTCTTTATAGGTGTCATGTCACAAATAATGGCAGCTTTCTGTTAGATTTTCACAGAATGGCTGTCAATGAATAATGTTTTGTCAAAATTGTGATTTTGAAATAATTTAAATAGTAAATGACCTTTTTGGAACTCCACCCACCAATTAATGGTGTCTAGTGATATTTTCTCAAAAAATTGTTTGTTATAACCTTTATGTATTCCTTTATTTTAAAAAATTATTTTTTATTAAAACTATTTTTAAAGACGAATTTGATTTGATATATATATTTTTAAATAAATTATTCAAAGTTATTGTGCAGGCCCAAGCTTTTCGGATTCGGACCGAGCTTAGCCTACCCAGATCAAACCCGCTTTTGACACCTCTAATCAAGGCGGTGGAAAATCCATCATTATCTATAATATTCCATATTATAGATAGTTATGGATTTATAATATAATCTTCTTTGTATTTTGGTCTATTATTAATTTGCTTTGCTATATTGGGATTGTAATAAGTCTCCTTAATTGGAATTGAATCCGGACACGCGGATTGAATAAGTTATATACATTATACAGTATATAGCTCAAGATATTAATTATAAGTTTATAACAGCTTGCTAGTTCGCTGGCCATTCAATACACTACTAAATTTGCTCAATCTGTCAAACTATTATACATGTAGGCTGTATATACACCTACTCAAATTCCTTAATAGTTTTGCGAATTGCAGCTGCCAAGAGAGAAAAAAAAGAAGAAAAAAAAAAGGTCTGAATTGAAAAGAGACATATGGATCCCGTTCAACCTTTGCTACAATCGCCGGAATTGGGATCAAATGAGCAAGTTGTTGATTGTGATCAAGAAAAGGAGAAGCTTGTGAAAAGGGTCTGGATTGAGACAACGAAGCTATGGCACATCACTGGTCCAGCCATTTTGAGCCTCCTATCTGTCTACTCCATGAACGTCGTCATCCAAGTCGTTGGTGGTCACTTGGGTGATGTTCAACTCGCTGCCATCTCCATAGCCAATAATGTCATCGTTGGCTTCAATTTTAGCCTCCTGGTAAATATATATATCTCTATATTTTCAGTATTCAATCTTCTTTTTATTCTCGTTAATTGGTGGGTTGTTTGATAGGGGGAGGGGGGATGCCACAAGCCTGAATCACCTAATTGAGAGACAGATGTAGTATTAAGTCGAACCAAGTAAAATTTGTATTATTTTTTATTTGTTTTCGTGTGTGAATGTTTGATTTCCTCGTGACAGTTGGGTATGGCAAGCGCTTTGGATACATTATGCGGGCAAGCATTTGGGGCAGAGAGACTCCACATGTTGGGGATTTATGTGCAGAAGTCATGGATTGTACTGTTGATGTGTTGTACGCTGTTGTTACCAACGTACGTTTTGGCCACACCAATCTTGAAATTTCTAGGACAGGCTGATGAAGTGGCTGAGCTTTCAGGGGTAGTGGCTCAGTGGATGATACCGGCGCATTTCAGCTTTGCTTTTCTCTTCCCATTGCAGACATTCTTGCAGTGCCAACTCAAGAATCGGATTATAGCATGTGTTTTTCCTATGGGCCTTGTCGTCAATATTTTCACAAGTTGGCTATTTGTTCATGTCCTAGATTACGGCATTGTGGGTGCTTCTATTGCCTTTGATATCTCCTGGTGGTTTTCGGTACTGGGCCTGTTTGTTTATTCTACATGTGGTGGCTGCCCTTTGACTTGGTCTGGTTTCTCTATGCATGCCTTCTCTGGCCTCTGGAAATTTGTAAAACTCTCTGCTGCTTCTGGGGTCATGCTCTGGTATTCTCCTTATTTACTTCATTAAGTCATTAAATAACATACAAGGTTTTTTTGATGACCATTAATTTTGTGTTGATTGATTCTATTGTTACAGCCTGGAAAATTGGTACTACAGAATACTGATACTAATGACTGGGAATCTTAAAAACGCCACATTAGCTGTGGATGCCCTGTCAATTTGGCACGTGACTATAATTTTAACTTCATTTAAATTAAATAAATTATATATCTTCTTTTGTAATATTTGTGTTATAAGTTTGTTTTCTTTTATTCAATAAACAGCATGAGCATCAGTGGATGGGAAATGATGATTCCTTTAGCTTTCTTGGCTGCTACAGGGTACCAATTCTCAATTGCCTCACGGGACTATCCTTATTTCTTTTATTATAAGCTTCTAATGAATTTGCCCGATATATATAAAAGGGTAGTGTTAACATGTGTCCTTAGGGAAGGACACAGTTTAACAACTATAAAAATACTATAAAAGGAAAGCATTTATTGTCTTGTTTCTACTTTGCATTTGATTTAAAATTATATACGTACAGAGTTCGAGTAGCTAATGAACTTGGAGCTGGAAACGGCAAGGCAGCAAAATTCGCAACAGTAGTGGCTGTGGCAGAATCCGCAGCGATTGGTCTCTTCTTTTCCCTACTCATTTTAATACTCCGTGACAAAGTGGCATTGTTATTCACCTCCAGCGACGACGTCCTTCAAGAAGTTGATAAACTCTCATATCTTTTAGCTCTCTCAATTCTCTTTAATAGTATCCAACCTGTTCTATCAGGTAATTAACATTATTTGTAACAAGTATTTTTAATTAAACTTGTTCAAAACCCATCTTGCGATTGTTTTTTTTATAAAAGATTTTCTAATAATTTTAACAAGAATTATCTATGATCAGATTTGTTCATATAAAAACAAAGCATTGATTCATATTTTTGCTACATTTGTTTTGGTGATCAGGTGTGGCCGTTGGATCAGGGTGGCAAGCGAGTGTTGCGTATGTAAACCTTGGGTGCTACTACGTGATTGGGCTCCCTCTTGGGATTTTAATGGGCTGGGTCTTCAACTTGGGTGTTATGGTAATAACTTTCACATTTTCTATAACTATTACTTAATTAATTTCAATTTTTTTTTTATATACCACTTACGATAGTGGCAACTCGAACTAGAATACGTGTGACGAAGAAAATCCATTATTGATGTACCTGCAGGGCATCTGGGGTGGGATGATTCTTGGAGGGACTGCTGTTCAAACCCTAATATTGACTATCATAACAATTCGATGTGATTGGGAAAACGAGGTGGGATTTAACTTAGTTATTGTGTATTTTCTTTCTACAAAGAATTGACAACTTTATATATAGAAATTAAAGCGATCTATACATGTGATCTTATTTGTTGTCATATATAATACAGGCTAGGAAAGCAAGCCAACGTATGGAGAAGTGGTCATCAGATCCCAGTCCAAATAATCAACATTGAATTGAAGAAGTAAATGGTAGCCTTAAGTGCATTTTGTTGTCTACAATTTTGGGCTCAAATTTTCTAATTAATCACCATTTTATGCAAATTAAACCTCAAAACAGATATGATCAAATTATTCCAAATTTTCCGTAGACTTCAGTTTCAGTGTTCAGGTTTATTTGTCTCCGGAGATATTAACCAAGTAATTGCATGAGCAGCTACCATACAGAATACTGCTCATGCAGTTACCAGCCATTATTCTCAGAGAGTTACAGTACACAAAAACAAAAGAACCTCAGGGTGGTTATTGCATTGTGATTACTAGAAACAACTTTCCATTTTTTTTTTTTTTTTTATTGTTATCCAACTTGTGACTTAAAGTTAAAGGTACGAATGAATTTTTAATTTATTAATTTAATTAAAATAAAAAAAATTAAAATGAAATAAATAAATAATATAAAAAAGAAATAATTTAGAAATGCTTTCAAAAAAAAAAAAAAAAAATCGAAAAGAAAAAGAAAGAACTTGCATTAGATTTGCACTGCATATTTACTATACATAAATACAAATAGATACATAGCTATAGCCGAAAGAATAAATAAATAAATAAAAGAAATCTCGGATTGACATTGATTCAATTAATCAATATAAGTAAAATAAACAAGTTGAATGCCTTGTTTTGTGATTTGTTAATAGATTTACAACGACAAACGATAGAATGCCTAGTTTGGATTGCGAGTAATGTAAATTTTGGATTTCTCGACCTAATTAGTTCGTTGTATTCATTTGATCTTTTTTATATGCATCTTATATTAATAAAATTTTAGTAATAAAATTGATTTTTGTTCTTCTGCTTATTTTTTTTGTCCTTAATGTCGTTTGTTTTTTACACTTCAAACTTAATGGGTCTGAATTGAAATTATTAAGGTTTATTTTATTTTATTTTATTTTTTTTAAGTGGTCAAACAACTTAAAAATATAAAATAAAAATAATAAAATAAAATAAAATAAAAATAAAAATAAAAAGTAAGAAATCGTGACTTTTAACTTAATTCCAAATCACTGAATTGCATTTAATGTAATTTCTTCCAAGATTATCCTCCCAAAGATAACATTTTTCCAATTTTTATCACAATTTAATATTATACAAATTGATCTCTTTTAACCTTATTTTCTTATTATAATCAACTCTAATAATAATAATAATAATAATAATCATGTTGTCACTTTCAACGCTATCGTTGAACCTTCAATTTTTTTTTTAAATCAAAACAATTTCTAAATCATTATTTATTATATTAAAAAAAACAATTATTTATCATATCTTAATCATGAATAATATCTTATCATTATTACGTAAAAATGGTTTAGGATTTGTTATATTATTTTTATTTAGTTGTTTGTATCATATAAATTGAAAATACATCACAATTAATAGTAACAAGGGTATAAATGTCAAATTACTTGTTTTAAACCACTTTATCTTTAAAAAAACAAACAAGTTGACATCCTATTGATCATTGGCAATAAAAACAAAAAAATAAACATGTCATTCAATTTCAGGTTTCAGTCACTATTCAGTCTTCAGTAAAATTCAGAACCGTTCAGTTTTTAGACAAAAAAAAAAAAAAAAAAAACGGCCCCGATCTAATTTTCTTAATTATCTATGAATTAATCTCAAAATAACAGTTATGATTCTAATTTCGAAAATATCTTCTTTTTTTTTTTTTTTCAAAAGAGTAACAGGATTACTAAAATATTGTTCAATGAATATATTTAACCGTTATCAAATCTCTCAGTTATTAAAAAGGGAAAAAAAAAAGAAAAAAGAGAGATCTTACCATTAAGTTAGCTATATGCTCACCTATCTCATCTCCTTTAAAAGTATATATGTCAATTTATCAAACTCAAAAGCTTAATTCAAGTTGTAGCCATCACTGTCCAATTTGAAATATTAAATTGGACAGTGATGGCTACAACTTGACATATATTTGAAATATATATATGTATCCATTTTTAACTAATCATTTTACAATGTTTATATCATTCTCTCTCCTCTTTTATTGTAATAAATTAAAATACTGCCTGGATTTTTTACTATACGGGCGAAATGTTAATAAATTACTATACGAGAAATGTTAATGAGCGAGAAGAGATTGAGCAGTTGGATGAGAGGAGGAACTTTCAAGATTTTTTTTTTGAAAGATAAGAGGCAATAGGGGTTTCAGCTAGCTTTTAAAATTAGGTGAATGAGCGCTAGGGTTTTCGGTTTCTTTGGAAACTACTTATAGTATATATTATATGTAAATAATTTTATTGTAATATGGTGTAACCACCTAGGGCTTAAAATAAATTAAAATTATATTAAAACCCTAAAAAATTAGGTTTTGTCTGAAAATATGAATAAAACAAATTGGATATTGGACCGGTGTTATTTTTTTTAGGTAATGTTTGAACTGTTCTATTTAAAACAATAATGAAGCCTTTTTTATTTTATTTTATTTTATTTTTTATTTTTACAACTTTAACCCATAATAACTAAACTCACATATTTAAGGCCCCTTGGCATGACATGCCCTAGGTGGGCACCCCCCCAGGGCCACCCCTGACTTTGGGTGTTTCATGGATTTGGGGAGTTTATGGTGAATTTTTTGTTTTTATTGTAATGGTTTTTAGAAGAATGAAGAAGAGGCCAGCAAGTTTTATATGGCAAGAGATTCATTATAAACAGATTTTTGTTTTTTTTTTGTTTTCACCATCCGGTTTCCAGGTGGGGCGGATCCACCATACGGTGCAATCAGCCCAGACCACACCCCGACTAATCCGGACTCGCGGCTAGGGGTGGGCACTTTCAGGCCGACCCGGCCGACCCGACCCGAAAACGGCGGTTTGGGTCGGGTTTGATGTTAAAAATAAGTTAATTCGGGTTAAAAATCAACAACCCGAAAATATATTGAGTTGGGTCGGTTTTTTGGGTTAACCCGAAACCCGACCCGACCCGATATTCTTATGTATAAAATAAAAAATCATCGACAACTACCAGTTCTCTTTTGCAAGTTGCAACCCTAACTCTCTAGTTCACAGTAGTTTGTCTTCTTCGAAATCTGATGCTCTCTCTACTTCGTTTCTTTGAAATCGTTACACGCCGACACCGATCTTTGCTCTCCATGGCGGTGCTTCTATTTTGACTTCCAAGCCATTGTCATCCAGCCACCGTCTCTCTTTTAAGGTTTGCGCTTCTCTTTCTCTCTGTATTGCACTATTGCCTTTTCTCTGTGATATGGATTAGTGATATCTTTTGAAGATAATAGATAGATTTGAGAGAGCGTGGGACCGTGCGCTTCTATTATGTTGTGGTCTGATTTGCCTAGTTTTCGAATGAAAGTTTGTTTTTTTCTTTTCTTTTTTCTAGGTTATTGGTTATTAATTTATTATTGTTGGATTTTTGTGGGGTTTGTGTAGTTTGAGGTTTAATGGGTTCTTGATTGGTTGTCCAGTATTTTTGAATCTGAGTGGTTTTGTTGAGTACTTGATGTTTAAGGCATAATGCTTTTCTAATTCTATGGTTAATTACTTTTTAATGGGAGTTTGAAGAGTAAAGGATTCCAGTTCTCTGTATGTATCAGATTTGAATGGTTTCAGGGTGTTGTTTTGATTTATTTCCTCTGTTTTAGTCTTTGCTCTGTTTTCATTTTAATAAAATAATATTTTGTTAATAGAAGAAATTATTTGCTTTATATTCAATAAATAGATATTTTTATAACAATTTTCTCCAATCTGAGATCCCAGCTTGTTTTTGAGTTCACTATATGGCACTTGATCACTTATCGTGTTTTTGTTTTGTTTTGTTTTGTTGTAGATGGATGATGAGACATTGGCATCCTCTTCTGCTGTTTCCTACTTGCCATTTAGTGGCTTTTAATAATATGTGCTCTTTAAAAAAAAGAAGAAGATATTTGATGGAATATTTATAATTTATACTGATATGTGATGTAAGTTGTTGTAATTGATAGACTGATATTTAATATTTCTATTGACGTGTGATGTAATTCGTACGGAATTGATTTTTTTTACGTATGCCTAACCCGATTAACCCAACCCAACCCAACCCGACAAATATTGAGTTGGGTTGGGTTGGGTTGAAAATAATGTTGGGTTGGGTTGGGTTGGGTTGAATTTCTCCAACCCGAAATACGATCGAGTTGGAAAAATTCCAACCCAACCCAACCCGAACCCGAAAACGCCCACCCCTAGGGTCGGCCCACTAAGGGGTAAAGTGCTCCCAATATGTGTAGCTCCGTTCACAAGGGGAGTTGAACCCACGACCTTGCTTAAGGGATGAGAACGCCGAACCACTCACACCAACACATGATTGGTATTAGAAACAGATTTTCTATTGTCAGTTCGTCTTGACAATAAATATATCAGGACGAAGAATGTGGACCACTAGATTTACATAGTTTGACTCAAAGTGTATGCACTTATCAAAACTTCTCTATAATCTATGGTCTATATTTTTCGTCCTGATATATTTATTGTCAGGACGAACTAACAATAGAAAGACTGTTATTATAAATATATATAGAGTGATGATATTTGCACCCCTTTAAAATCATATGTGCACCCCAAATTTATATATTTTTAAAATTCCAATCTTACCCTTAAATTAAATTATTAATATTTTAATTCAAAAATATAATAATTCTTATCACCATCTAGTTTTCAAATTTTAACTAACTAAATCAAATTAAAAATAATAAAGAAAAATAAAATCCCAAATATATCAAAAAGTGAAGAAAAGCAGTATATTCTGTCAAGAAAATATAGAGGAGGCTGCTGCCTCATCCTAGATTAGAAAATTAGATTACAACCTCTTCCAAAATTTGGGAGGAGTACTGAGGCTCCTCCACACATATATATATATTAGGCCTCTTTTAATTTTGTATTTCAGATAAGAAAAACATCACATAAACTTAAAAAAAATAAAAAATTACCATTCGCTCTCTCTCCTTAGGAGAATGATGAAGCCGAAGTGGATGTCTGCAATTTTGTTGTTGTTGTTTATACGTTTATAATTTTTCCTTTTTATTGTTATTTTTAAACTAATTTTTTCCTTTTTATTTTGTTTTAGGTAAAATAAAGAATACAAGACGTTGATTTTATAATATTTTTAAAAATTAAAAGAATGGGCATATTTGGTAATGTGTGGGGTGTACTTACAAGATTTTTTCTCTTAAAAAAATTTAAAGGGGTGTATATACAAATAGGGGTGCACATACAGTTTTTCAAGGGTGTAAATATCGTCACTATATATATATATATACAGTCTTTCTATTATCAGTTCGAACTGACAAAAGTTATATCAGTTCCTTGTATGTGGGCCACTGGATTTAAATACTTTGACTGACAAGTGCATACAGTCAAGTCAAAGTATTTAAATCCAGTGGCCCACATGCAAGAAACTGATATAACTTTTGTCAGTTCGAACTGATAATAAAATTTCTGTATATATATATATGTATATACATAAATGTTCAAGTCAGTGCGTACTAATATAACTCCATCAATGCGCGCTGATATAACTCCATCAGTGCGTTGGATGTGGACCATTAGATTTACATAGTTTGACTCAAAGTGTACTTATCAAAACTTCTCCATAACCAGTGGTTCAAATGCATTGGATGTGGACCATTAGATTTACATAGTTTGACTCAAAATATACTTGTCAAAACTTCTCCATAACCCGTGGTTCAAATGCATTGATACTGATGTAGTTATATATTGCATACTGATATGAATGAGACCGTATATATATATATATATATACAGTCTTTTTATTATCAGTTCGAACTGATATAAAATATATTAATTCTTTATATGTGGACCATTGAATTTAAAAAATGTTTTGACAAGTACATGCAGCCAAGTCAAAGTATTTAAATCTAATGTCTCACATACAGAGAACTGATATATCTTTTGTCAGTTCGAACTGACAATAGAAAAATTATATATATATATATAAATATATATTGTTGGCAAAGGATTCATCATTTCCAGCGAGTTGCATCAATCTAACTCATCTAACGAAAATTTTCTCGATTTAGAGAGAGAAAATGATAAAATATTTTTGGTGACTTGGTGTACAATGGTTGAAGTCTTGAAGATAATGGCAACTTTGTAATTATGGGTAACAAATTGATCCTTAATTAAGCCAACTGTGTTACACCTTCAAATCTCGGAGAGTCGGATAAAATCATCAGTGTGACAGTTTTATTGACGTGGCAATGAGACTGTCCAATAGAAGTATAGCTTTTTAAGTTTTAAAATATATTTTGGACTGGTGCTATTGGCACACCCCTACTGATCTATTTATGCTCCACTTATTTAAATTTTGATTTAATTAAATAAAGTTAAAATGTTTTTACTAATTTATTTTATTTATTTCCAAAACTACCCTTTTACTTATTTTTTCATCTTTAATATCTCTATCTATCTCAAATCTCTTTATCTATGGTATCGTCTTTCTCTCACCTCTCATGAATGCTTTTTTTTTTTTTACATCAACCATTATAGAAAAGGTCAGAAAGTCACAAGATAAAGAACAAACAAATAACCCCAATAAAAGAGCAAAGAACAGAGCAACCAAAGACAAAACACATAGAGAGAAAAAAAAAAACGAAACAACCCGAAAAAAAAAAAAAAAAAACAACCCACAAACAAAACGAAACAAAAAGCAAAGAACAAGTATTTGTTTTGATTATCATCATTTCACTTTCAGATTCTAAAAGAGTAATGATATTAAATAATAATCAATATCTCATCTATCTAATGCACCTCAAGTGTTTGATTTATTGTTTAAATAAGATCCAGTACAAGTATTTTTAGGGTTTAAGAGTTATGAAAAAAAAATTATTCAAGAAAAGGATTAAAAGAATTTTTTTTTTTTCTTAAGGAGTGTGAGGTTTTATTAGATTTACTTTATAAAATTTTTTTTTCCTTAAATTATATGTCTATTTTAGTAATTTTGATAAAGGAAAAATAATAATACTAAATAATTAAAAACAGTGGGACATAAATAGATCAGTAGAGGGTGTGCTAATAGCACCACTCTATATTTTGATGTTTTAAATAAAAATGTTACACTTTTATTAGATGGTCTCATCATCTACCAATGAGACCGTCCGCACATGTGGGTAGTGGTGACCCCGGTTCCGGTTAACCGTCGGTTTTGTCCGCGGTTAAACCGGAACCGTACGGTCAAAATCGAACCGAAAACCGAAAACCGAAAACAGAAAACAGAAACCGGCGGTTTTCAAACCGGTAGGAAACCGAACCCTCCGGTTTCGGTTTCGGTTTCGGTTTCGGTTTCGGTTTTGGGTGGGAGAAAACCGGACAAAACCAGACAAAACCGGCGGTTTCGGTTAAACCGTCGGTTTTCAATTAACGAAAAAAAAAAATTATCCAATTAGACGCTGCCACGTGGCAGCGTCTGAGCGAAAACCGAGTGGAAACCGGATAAAACCGACGGTTTCGTCCGCGGTAAACCGCCGGTTTAAAAAAAAAAAAAAAAAAAAAAAAAGAGCCAATCAGACGCTGCCACGTGGCAGCGTCTGAACGAATACTTCTTTATAACCGTTAGAAGGGAAAATATATATATATATATATAAACCAATCAGCCACTGACACGTGGCATGAGTTTTGAAAAAAAAAATTCAAATTGTGCCGCTGGGCGGCTCAGACAGATGACCGTTTTGACGCCCAGCGGCCAGCCCAGTCCTAACGGCAGTTTCTTCAATTTTTTTTTTTAACCTTTTATTTTCTCTATTTGCAAACCCACCCCTTTCTTCTAAACTATAAATACCCCCCACCACTCTATTTTTCTTCACACCACTCTCACTCTCTCAAATCTCAAATCTCAACTCTCAACTTCTCTCAATCTCTCTCAATCTCAATTTCTGAATTCTCTATATATTTACAATTTTCTTTAATTCTCAATTTCTCATTTCATATATAAATAATTTATTATATATTTTTTTCTAGCATAAAATATTTATTTCTTATATTTTTTACCATCATATATTTTTTTTTTACTTCCTCACCACTCTTATAGTCTTATTCCAACATTTTTTTTTTTTTTCAATCATCTATTTTTTTTTTACTTTGTTACCATCATTATTCCAACAATATTTTTTTTTTTTCGATCATCTATTTTTTTTTTACTTTGTTACCATCATTATTCCAACAATATTTTTTTTTTCAATCATCTATTTTTTTTTTTACTTTGTTACCATCATTATTCCAACAATATATTTTTTTCAATCATCTATTTTTTTTTTTACTTTGTTACCATCATTATTCCAACAATATTTTTTTTACATATATCTAAATTTTATTATTAATAATTTTTCAATGGCAAGTGGAAGTGGAAGTGGGGGAGATGGTTCAAGAAATGTGAATAGAGGAAAGGGTCACGTGGAAAACTTGTTGCAAAACATTGGTGATGCTGTCATTGCCGACGATGTGACTTTTCAGCAGTTCATTGAAGATCGATTTGGATCCAATCAGCCTTCTACTCCTAATCCCGAGTTCGACGGACTCAACCCCGCTTACAATACCCCAAATATTAATGAAAATGTATCTAACCCCCCACCCCCTTCGGATGATTTTTTTACAGGTGAAGGTGATGCTGAAGAAGAAAAGCCGATGAAGTCCGATCTCTTCAAAGTGCATATGAAGAAAATTAATTTTGATGGTACATATTGGCACATCCAGTGCAATTACTGCCCCAAAACATACAAGGTTCCAAGAAACTTCGGATATGGCACGATGTGGACTCATGTCAGAAAAACTCACCCGTCTGAATACGCGATGGCGAATAACCAAGCCCAAATTGCTAGGTACGCAACCTCTTCTAATCAATTATTTCATTACACGTCTGAAAAAAATAGAGAACAATTAGCATTAATGGTTGCAACTGAACACTTACCTTTTGGTTTTGGTGAGAAAGTGGGTTTTGTTAATTACTGTCAAAATGCATTAAATCCTGCAATGCAACGTGTTCCTAGAACCACTCTCACACGTACACTAAATGGCATTTACAAAAAAGAAAAAAAATTATTGAAAACATTTTTTGAAAATTTTCAAGGTCGCGTTTCTGTATGTGCCGACATATGGAGCGACAATTTTGGTAGTCATTCATATTTGGGTGTCACATGTCATTATATGGACAATAACTAGGACATGCAAAAAAGAATTCTCGCATTTCGTGTTTTTGATGACTCGCATTCGGCTAAAAATATTTTTCGACTCCTTAAAATCATTTTTGAAGAGTATAATTTACTAAACAAAATTTTTGCTATTGGCTTTGATAGTGCTGCAAGCAATACCGCAGCTATTCCTATGTTAACAGATTTGTGCAATCCCTATTTTGGGGGTAAATTATTTCATCAACGTTGTGTATGCCATGTTTTAAATTTATGTGTTCAAGCTGGATTAACAAAGCTTTCTGCTTTTATTAGACCAATTAGAGATAGTATTAACTATATCTGGAGGCATAGCAAAATCCAGAAACAATGGTTAAAATATTGCTGTCAGAATGGTATGCATCCAAAAAAATTTTCTCGAGATATTACCACACGTTGGAATTCAACTTATAAGTTACTTTGTGAAAGTGTTGAATATAAGGATTTATTAGTTTCTTTTATTAATTATAATGTTCCTTCAATTTCTCTTCAATTGAACCATTGAGATGTATGTATAAAAATTCTTGAATTGTTACGTGTTTTTAATGATGCTACCAATGCTTTATCTGGTATTTACTATCCCACTACTCATTTATTTCTTATTCAAAGTGTTAATGTTGTTGGTGCATTTAGTGCCTGTGAATTCGATGTTCAATTGAGTCCATGTGTTGCTGCCATGAAAACAAAATGGTGTCAGTATTATGAGAAGATTCCAAATATTTACTTGCTTGCATCGTGTTTTGATCCACGCTTTAAATTAGAATGTTTGCAGGTCTATTTATCTAATTATTACAAATGTTTAGATTTAGAAGTTGATGTTGATGTTCTTGATTGTTGTGATTCCGTTAAGACTTTGCTTTATGAATTATACGATGAATATCTTCAAATATATGGTCAGTCTTTGAACGTGCCGGTTTCACAACCCCAACCCACATCTGGACCATCTGGTGCTAGTAGTTCTTCCTCAAAATTTAAATTACAGGGTTTAGGGGATCTACTGTTTTCCCAAAGATCCAAAAAATTAAAAACATCTTCTTCATCTAAATCTATCTCTGAGCTTGACCGGTATTTAGAAGACGATCATAAATTTCCAGATGATAAATTTAGTCTTCAGGATTGGTGGAAGAGTCATGAACAGGAATATCCAATTTTGGCTATTATTGCCAAACAAATTCTTGGAACGCCGGTTTCTACAGTTGCTGTGGAACAAGAATTTAGTGCAGGTGGAAATATTTTAGACCCAAGACGGTCGGCTATGTGTCCACAATCACTTGAAATGCAGTCGTGTGTTGATGATTGGACGGAAGCAAAACATAGACAACAAGAACTCCAGCCGGAGATAGTGAACGACTTCTTCGAAGGTGACCAAACCACGGGAACGGAAGGCAGCAAATAGATTCTATTCCAACTTCCAACCTCCAACACCGAGCAAGTAATTAAAGGTAAAAGAACTACGTGGCCTTTGATTTCTCTACATTGGTGGAGGATACGTAGGCAGCTTAATTGTGGTAAAAAATTAAGTGCAAGGCCGATATTTTTTTTTTTTTTTTTTTTTTTTTAAATTTTAACTTTGTTACATTGTAATATTGTATATTTGAATTCAAGCCTTCAAGGCCAATTTGTAATTTATTTATTTATTTTGTGAAATTGTAAAATTGTATTTATTAATAAATGTCAATTTTTTTTCTTCTAAACATTGTGAAATACTTAAATACTTCAATGAAAATGTTTGTAAATATTTTTTTATTTACAACTTCATGATTTTATATTTAATAAATACAAGATTTTATTATTATTTGTCAAGATTTTAATCATACAAACAATCTTTATGATATATTATTATAATAATAATCAATGAAAAGGTAAAAAATTAAAAAAATAATAATTTATAAAAAAAATATTAAAAAAAACGGAAACCCAAACAATCTTTATAATATAATAATCAAAGGTTGAAAAGGTAAAAATATATAATAAAAAAAAAAAAAAAAAAAAAAAACAAAAACCGAAACCGAAACCGGCCAAACCGAAACCGAAACCGAAACCGAAACCGGGAAAAACCGAAACCGAAACCGGAAACCGAAAACCGGCGGTTTGAAACCGGTCACTAAAACGGTTTTCCGGTTTCGGTTTCGGTTTCGGTTTCGGTTTAGGGTCCCACCCAAACCGAAACCGGCGGTTTCGGTCCGAAACCGGCGGTTTCGGTCCGAAACCGAACCGGGGTCACCACTACATGTGGGTTACAGTGTGGCGTACAATAAGTACGAAGGACAGTCACGCGACACACATCTGTTTGTATATGTATTTTTTATTTTTATTTTTTTGATAATTTGTATATGTATTTAATGGATATCAAGAGTCAAGAGAGATGGTTCTATGCCTATCACAATTTCAAGGCAGCAAGATCCCCTCATTAATATATATATGAGTAATTGGCACAAATCCCCACTCGAGTGTATATAAATTTGCATGTTGCCCCCTAAACTTTTTGTTTAGGCATGTTGCCCCCTGAACTATCACTTATTGGCAGAACAAGAGTAAAAATGCCCCCTCAGGGGGGAAAAAACCAAAGGATTGCAAATAAAGTGATAGTTCAGGGGGCAACATGCCTAAAAAAAAAGTTTAGGGGGCAACATACAAATTTATATACACTCGAGGGGGGATTTGTGCCAATTACTCTCTATATATATATATTCAATGAGAGGATCTTGCTATCTTGAAATATATTAGTTAATTCATTAATATATTAGTTAACAAATATGTTGCAAATTCTTTTCATATTTTGCCGACAACTCTAAATAAGCTGTACATGTTAAGGGTTTAAGAGCAATTAATTCAAAATTTTACCTAACACAATTAAATATCACTTTCCAAACTAAAATATATCATTTGTCAAAAGTGGACCAATCCAATAAAAAATTAAATTTGATTTAAAAAAAAACACTTTTTTGATTATTATTTTTCCGGTTATCCTCATATAATAAATGAGTAATATTAGGCTTTCCAAAAACTTTCCCCAAATCATATTGACATGTGAGTTATACATTTGAGTTGTACATTTGAAAACGAGAAATTGATTTTTATATTTTTAGAAATTAAGTGTTGGGGATAATCCTCTAGAACGATGAACGCGGAACCGTCGTGCCTAATATACGCCCATAATTCATAGCAATTAATAACGTCAATAAGCAGAAAAATAGATGAGAGAGAATAAACAATTACAACACAAGATATACGTGAAAAACAAAAATCAGGTAAAAAACCACGGGCCGTCAGGACGACAGAGAAAGTTCCACTATATGATAAATTGTTACAACTATATACTTAAGGATTCTCTCTCACACCTAACCCCAAACCATTCTCACAAGATCCTCACCAAGAACCCCACAATATCCCCTAGGTCTCCACTAAATATCACCCACGGATCTCATACTTGATCCACCGATATTCCCTTGGACCCCTCCTCGGATATTCTCTTTGGGTCTCCCCGGATCTCACTCACACTCTCTGATGTTACATGGTGTTCAACTCACACTTTCAACCTAATTACAAGGTTCTATTTAAACTAGTTACAAGGAGTTTAATATAAAAGGAAATCCTACTCCTAAAACATACAAGACTGACTTGTTTCACATAAATACTATTTATAACAAGTCTTCTTGTAAGGAGTAAATCCTTTTCCTTCAAGCACAAGAATTTTCAGAAGAATACTTTTCCTATTCTGCACAACATTCCCGATCTCAGTAATACATCGTCTTCGTCGTATTGGTCGCGATGTGCACCCAGCTTCCAACCCCACGAAACAATTCTGCTTCTTTACCGCTCCATGTGCCACAGCCCAGGCACTTGCTTATGCCACGGTCCTGCGTTACGGTATCTGCCAGATTACGCTTCTTCAGTTCTTCTTCAATCTTCAACCTCCCTTAAACATCACCATTCAACTTCCAAATGTATCCCACGTCTCCAGGAAGCTCCACATCAGTTGAGTCTTGTTTGGTTCACATTTGGTTCATTCGAGAATATGAGCCAAAACCTAACAATTCTCCCATTTGGCTTGATTCTCAAAACTTTGTCTATAGCCACAATTCTCATCACCGAGAATCACCATACCCCACCACAAGGTATAACCACTTAGAAACGAACCATCTTAAGATTTTCCTTCACACAATTTTGTATTTGTTGTTCCGGCACCATGTCGAAATAACCTGCTGAAATTGTGGTGCAACTCCTTAAGTCAGATTTCCAGGGAGTTCGTCAGCCATCGACATCTTTGTCCACCATACACCTTGCATCACTTTCTGACCAATGCTTTGTGCACAATTATGGATCACTAGCAGCAACATATCCTCTTCCATGGCCAGTGGGGAAAACTGCCAAAAGAATAAACATGTCCTTACATCACCCAAACCTGTGAAAGATCTTCTGTCCTTGCATCACATACCCGGTGAAAGACTTGCTACTAGAAACTGGGAGTGCTCTGCCGGATAAGCCCTACACCACACTAGAGACTACAAGTGTTCAATTTTTTTTTTGATAGTCAATCAGCTCCTTGTGTAACCCAAATTGGATCTCCATGACTTGTACCTGTCACCACAAGCCAAAATTCTCCTTCATCAATATTCTTCCTTCCTTCAAGACGTATCTTCTTCGCTAAACCATACTAGGCAACCATGATCATCATTATCCCAATACCACCAAGTCCTCCATACGATCTCCCGTAAAGACTTGTCATCGCCATCGCCAAAACCATATGGCTCTAATACCAATTGTTGGAGATAATCCTCTAGAACGATGAACGCGGAACCGTCGTGCCTAATATACGCACATAACTCATAGCAATTAATAACGTCAATAAGCAGAAAGATATATGAGAGAGAATAAACAATCACAACACAAGATATACGTGGAAAACCCAAATCAGGTAAAAAACCACGGGCCGTCAGGACGACAGAGAAAGTTCAACTATATGATAAATTGTTACAACCATATACTTCAGGATTCTCTCTCACACCTAACCCCAAACCACTCTCACAAGATCCTCACCAAGAACCCCACAATATCCCCTAGGTCTCCCCTAAATATCACCTATGGATCTCATACTTGATCCACCGATATTCCCTTGGATCCCTCCTCAGATATTCCCTTTGGGTCTCCCTGGATCTCACTCACACTCTCTGATGTTACATAGTGTTCAACTCACACTTTCAACCTAATTACAAGGTTCTATTTAAACTAGTTACAGGAAGTTTAATATAAAATGAAATCCTACTCCTAAACATACAAGACTTACTTGTTCCACATAAATAATATTTTCTTTTATGACAAGTCTTCTTGTAAGGAGTAAATCATTTTCCTTCAAGCACAAGAATTTTCAGAAGAATACTTTTTCCTATTCTGTACAACATTCCCGATCTCAGCAATACATCGTCTCCGCCGTATCGGTCGCGGTGTGCACCCTGCTTCCAACCCCACGAAACAATTCTGCTTCTTTACCGCTCCATGTGCCGCGGCCTAGGCACTTGCCTATGCCGCGGTCCCGCGCTGCGGTACCTGCCAGATTATGCTTCTTCAGTTCTTCTTCAATCTTCAACCTCCCTTAAACACCACCATTCAACTTCCAAACGTATCCCACGTCTCCATGAAGCTCCATATCAGTTGAGTCTTGTTTGGTTCACATTTGGTTCATTCGAGAATACGAGCTAAAACTTAACATTAAGAACATTGAAAACCCATCTAGTAGCAACGTTAAGGTGAATTATTAATTTTTTTTAATTGTTAAAAAATAAATCAATATTGGATTGTTTAATTTAAATTGTTTGGTTTCTTGTCATAAAGTGTAGTATCTATTCTTATCATTTTAATATATGATATTTGAATCATTGATCCACACGATATTAAATTTATTTTTTGACGGGGAGGTCCCACCATAGTAGTTTACTACTGAGGACCTCAAGCGTCGCCTTTGTGTTGCTTTATTGCAATGGCCTGGCACAAACCAACAAAAAAAAAAAAAATCATATAAAAACCTAAGATAAAAAGTTTAGATCAAATGAATTTTTTTTATTAATTAAAGAATTACTATTAGCCAATGATAATTTAATTATATTTTACTATTTTTTATAATTAATATAATATAAAAAATTAATAAAGATATTTATAAAAACGGTGGCTCTATTGCCATCCAAAATATTTCTTGGTACACCCATTTACTCCTTACATCCACAATATAAAAAAATAAAAATTTAATTTAATAAAATCATTTTAATTAAATTATTTCTCCTCAAACCCACTGAAAATAAAATCCAGCTGATGATCGAAGAACTCAAAATCAAACAAACTACTACTAAAACACAATCATCATTGATTCTCTTGTAACTTATAATTAAAGTCATCGGTCTATTGCTATCATTTGAAAATAATGAACCTCTTCCTCAATCTATTTGCTTTCTACAAATATATATATATGCATTAAATATTGCGGACTTAACCGTCTGAATCACATTTGTTAATTAAATAAAAGCAAATTTGGTAATGATGAGGTGATTTGTTGTTGTTTATACTAATCAAAAGCCACTGCGATTGCGAGCCTTTTTCCGATGAAATCCATTTCAAAAGCAGGAGATATATATATATAAATATATATATTTTTTAATAGGGGTAATTGCACAAACATCCCCTGACGTTTGATATAATTACACACATATGGTAGTTTTGGTCATATTAACACAAACATCCCCTGACCTTTGTGAAATATTGCACTAACATCCCCCACCGTTAACTTTTTACTATTAAACAATGGTCAAATGGGCGAAATGACTAAAATACCCCTATTTTGCATTTTAAAATTAAAATATTAATCAAATCAAATCTCCATCTTTCTCATTTTCCTCATATTCAAATAATCAAACAACAGATCTTTAAATCATCAAACAAAAAATTCTTCATATTATTATTATTATTTTTTTTTAATTAAAATATTTTTAGTGAAAATGACCATATTACCCCTAACCATTAAGTGCTAACTGTAGAAAATTAACGGTAGGGGATGTTAGTGCAATATTTTTCAAAGGTCAGGGGATGTTTGTGTTAATATAGCCAAAACTGCCATATGTGTGTAATTATATCAAACGTCAGGGGATGTTTGTGCAATTACCCCTTTTTAATATATTATCTCTATCCCCCTATCTTGATAAGATTTTTTTTTTTGTTTGGATAATTACCCGATGACCATCAATTTGATGGCACATTATCAAAATGACCATTAGATTGAAAATTGGTTCCAAAATAGCTATTTTTAGCGAAAAGTATAACACTAATGGCCATTCCATCCAATTCCATCTAATTTCATCAAATTCCATCCAATGAGTGACATTTTGGTAAATAAGGGGATAACATTAATTTATTTTAGATTTATTTTGGAAATCAATTTTTTCTTTTGTTTTTTGAAACGAATAGTTATATTTAGTGTGTATATATGTATAGCATATCTCAAATATATATATATATATATTTATGATCGGAAATTTTCAAGTCAGTGCATCCTGATATAACTTCGTGAGGATATTAAATGTGAGCCACCTATTTTACATACTTTGACTCAAGTGTGTATGCACTTGTCAAAACTAGTGGCTCACATTCAATATCCTGATAAAGTTATATCAGGATGCACTGACCAGATCGGGACTGTATATATGATAGTTCTCTAGTCAGGACGTCCTGAAATTATAATTTCAGGACATTCAACCACAACCACATGTTTTAATAAGTTCAAATCATATATATCTCAAACGCGCGCACACACACACACACACACACACACACACACACATATATATATATATAGTTTTTCTATTGTTAGTTCATTATGATATAAAATATATCAGAACGAGAATGTGAACCATTAGACTACACACACACACACACACACACACACATATAGTCTTTCTACTGTCAGTTCGTTTTGATATAAAATATATCAGGATGAAGAATATGGACCATAGATTATGGAGAAATTTTGACAAGTGCATATACTTTGAGTCAAAGTATGTAAATTTAATGATCTACATTCTTCATCCTGATATATTTTATATCAGGACAAACTGACAATATAAAAACCGTATATATATATATATTAAGAAGATTAAGGCTACCAAATCTAAAAAATCTAAAAAAACAAAGAAGAGACATGTGTATTGATCTAATCAATTTATTTTGTTTATAAATATATATATATATTTATATATACAGTCTTTCTATTATCAGTTCGAACTGACAATAAATATATCAGGACGGAGAATGTGGACCACGGATTATGGAGAAGTTTTGACAAGTGCATACACTTTGAGTCAAAACATGTAAATCTAGTGGTCCACATTCTTCGTCTTGATATATTTATTGTCAGTTCAAACTGATAATAAAAAATCTGTTTATATATATATATATATATTTACACACACTAAATATAATTATTCTTTTCAAAAAAATAAAAGAAAAAATTGATTTCTAAAAAACATCTAAAATAAATTAATGTCATCCACTTGTTTACCAAAATATCACTCATTGAAAAAATTGATTTCCAAAAAACATCTAAAATAAATTAATGGGATCCCCGTATTTACTAAAATGACACTAATTGGATGGAATTGGATGGAATTGCCATTAGTGTTACACTTTTCGTCAAAAATGGCCATTTTGAAACAAATTCTCAATCTAGTGGCCATTTTGATATTGTGTCATCAAATTGATGGCCATCGGGGTAATTATCCCTATTTTTTTGAAGCTTTTGTCATTGGTAAGATTCGAACCGCTAACTTGAGAGTTATTTGTCCAAGCTTCAAGCTCGTCTATTTACCAATTGAGCTATGCCTCTAGGGGCAAAATATTCATCTCTTACATGGGCTTCCAAACGCCTATACTTAATTGAATGAATCAACTATTTTATTTCGTAGTAATATCATCGGCTATATATATATATTTTGAAGGAAGGAAACTATATTAAAACCAAAGAACAAAAACACTTAAGGGAGTGTATTGGATTGGGATTTTAATAGATAATTTCGGGGTGTCAGGATTTTATGGATTTGTATGATTTTAATGACTATTAGGATTATATGTACTAGACTTTTAGGATTCTAAATTTTTTAAAAAGAGTCTTTAGACTTTATTTATAGATTATTAGGATTATCTAGACTTTATTTATATACTATTAGGATTTGTTCATGGGAATATTGTGTCAAATAATTGTGTTTAGTTACACATGAAATTTTTTCCTTTTTTACATTAAAAAAAAATTATGATTATAATATTTTTTTTCACAATCTTCTTGCCTTCAAGTCCCATTTTCTTCGTCTTCCATCTCCTCACCCACACCATCTTCCCCACCAGTCCACCATCCAATCTCTCTTCCCAAGTCCTTAACATCCACTCTTTGAACATCATCTTGACCAATCTTGGTTTGATACAAAAACTCATCGAAATCCATCAACCCATCTCTTCAGTATCAATCTCTGATCATCATCTCTCTGTTCATAAGGTTGTTGGAACCATTTTTGGAAACCTAGATTTGGGAGGGGCTTCCTCCACGACTTCACCATAACCAGATCTGGAGATTTGTTTTTTCCTAAAAAATATAGTTGGGTTGTCTAACTTAGAATTTTTTAATTTTGGAAGCATGAATTTTTTGTAAATTTTTTGGTGGATTTAAAAAAAAAAAAAATTATTTTTCATATTTTGGTGAAGAGATTTTCGAAAGCATGGCATCACCATAACCAGATCTGGGAGAATTTTTAATTTTTTTTTCTTCTTGTTTTGGTAGATTTGATGAAGATCTGATGGGTGTATGGAAGTGAGGAAGATGCTTTTGAGAGCGTGAAAAGTCTGGAGTGAAAGTGAAAAGTCTGATGGTAGAGGGTAAGACAATTTTGGGGTCTTGGTATTTATAGTTATCACTAAAAAGTCTAAGACAATCAATTTTGTCATGAAATCCTACAAATCTTGATCTCAATCTAATACCACCAAACAATTTGATGCCTCTTGAAAGTCTGGATCCAATACCACAAGATATTATGGACTTTTTAAAAAAATCTTAAAAGTCCTACTCGAATACCACCAAACTTATCTAACTTATTAAAAAGTTTCAATTCAATACCACCAGACTTTTACTTCTCAAAATTGTCTATTAAAATCACAATCCAATACACCCCCCTTAACTTGGGAGATCACCTATGACATACCTCTCCACTCACGAAGGATATGTTTCCATCCAAAAGAGGTCCTCTATTAAATTCAGAGCCAATTTGGCAAGAGCATGACAAAACTAATAAGGCCTACAACATTACAATGACGACGAGACACAAAATCATCCAAAACCAAACCAATATCAGCAGAGCTTGAAATACTTGAATTCACCAAGTTAACAACTGCAAGTGTATCGAACTCAATCACCACTGGGACCAAACCCGTTTCAACTGCAAACACCATACCTCTAAGAATAGCCACCGCCTCCGCAACCTGAGGAGAGAAGCAAGCCTCTATCCGTTGCAAACTAGAAGCCACCACAGAGCCATAATGATCTCTAATAACCAAGCCCACACCAATACCTTTATTCGCCTCATCAACAGCTGCATCCGAATTAATTTTATACAATCCCACTCTTGGAGGTTGCCAACGAACCACACCAAGCTCAGGCCTTGAATGATCATCCTGAGGCGTGTTTGCAACCAAAAAATATGCCAAGAAAGCTCTACTCCAAACCACCACATCACTAAAAGAATTCTTCCACAAATCATGCACAAACTGATTTATAACGAACCAATTACGCCACAAAATAACACTTAAGAGCGAAATATCTTCATCCGCCAGCTTGCTAAGACAGGAAAAGAAAAAATCTTTGAAATCCACTCCATTATTAAATCATACCTGTCTGGAGGCCAAAACCTTTTCTCACAGCCTTCGGACCCTTACACCTCCACATAGCATGGAAAGTTGTCTCAGTACAGTGAAGACAAACCGAACAAGAATTGTTCGCAGCAATTTTCCTCTTGGTCAAATTCCCATGAGTTGGTATCCAATTTTTACAAGCCCTCCAAATAAAAGATTTTACCATATGAGGCATATCAATACTAAGTGGTAGCTTGAACAAGCTCATAAGGTAAGCAAGGATGATTGTAACACAGCCTTGGTAAGGACTTCTTTCCCACTCACAATAAGCAGTTTACATCTCCAACCCTTAATTTTACTCTAGATTCGATCCTTAATACTGTTAAAAAGACTTCGCTTACTTTTAGTTGTGAAACTTGGTAATCCAAGATAACGCTCATGACAACCGACCCGCCGAACTCCTAATATAGCCGCCAACCGATCACCCTCCTCATAAGAAATCGAGCGACTCACACATATGGCAAACTTTTCAAAATTTACACGCTGACCCGAAGCCTTAGAGTACACATCCAAAATCTGACGAATAATCACATAATCTCTAGTCGTCGCACTTGAACATAGGAGACTGTTATCCGTAAAAAATAAATGTGAAATTATCGGTACTGATCTAACACACTTGAAACCCGAATACTCCTTCCGAAGAATAGACTTATGAATCATACTTGATAAACCCTTGGCAACCAGAAGATACAAGTAAGGCGATAAAAGATCTCCCTATCGGAGACCCTTTGTTGGAGCCACATTCCCACACACAATACCATTCAACAAAAAAGAAGAGAATTTTACTGTGGAAATATAGCCCATCACTCTCTCCATACACCTACCCAGAAATCCCAGCTTCAACATAAATTCAGCAACTCAACTTTGTCGTAAGCCTTCAACATATCTAACTTCACAGCCATGTAACCATCTTTGCACCTTCTAGTACGCAATGCATGCATACATTCAAAACCAATGATAGCATTATCCGAGATAAGCCTACCTGGGATAAACGCGCTTTGTGTTTCAAAAATAACCTCACCATGCATGACCCGAAGCCTATTCGCCATTGTTTTAGCCACAATTTTGTATAACACATTACATAGGCTGATAGGCCTGTAATCTATGATTCGCTCATCCGGCTTATTTTTTGGGATAAGGCAAATCAAAGTTTTATTAATCCGCTCTAGGGACTTACCATCATTCAAGCACCGTAAACTTGCATCTGTTATATAATCGGCTATATGACATCTCTTTTTCAAGTATTGTACATTGTTGTAGTTTATCTTGTTCAGGTTTTAGTTCCATCTTAAATGGAAGTTTTTGAACACGAAATTGACTTTGTATTTGTCTTCTTCTTTAGGCAAGTTAATTTGATTTACGGTTCTTCAATTTAATTAGAATGGTTAAAAATTAATATTTAAGGTTAATATGGATATTTTAGAGATGGGAAAGATTAAATTATTAAATTTTAATTTCTTAATGGTAGGTGTGGAAAGTAAATAGGCGTGAATCGCAAGCAGCCACCCTTAAAAGAAAAAAACATAAAGGAAATGGGACATATGTATATAAAATACTAAAAAACAATAATTTAGTCTATCTAGAGTTTTCCCTATTTAACGCGCAATAATAGATTTCATCATTTTGCGTGCTTTCATCTAGAGACTAGAGATAACCGTGGGGAAAAATGGGGGCGGGGGAGGTCCCCCCACCACCTCCCCCATTCCCCTACTCAAAACCCCATTTGGGGAAATGGGGGATGGGGTGTTTGGGGGGAGGTTCCTCCACCCCCACCAATTTTCTCCTATTTCCAATCTCAATCTCTAATCCGAAATTTGGAATTCGAAATTAGCAACCACAATCTCCCGTTTCACCCTAACCCTATTTCAATATTCAATAATAATAAAAAATAATCTAAATATCCAATCCGAAATAAATTAAAATTAGACTAAAGTTAGACTTAGATATTCGTTAGAAAATAAAATTAAAGTTATATATATATATATATACAGTCTTTCTATTATCAGTTCGAACTGACAAAAGTTATATCACTTCCTTGTATGTAGGCCACTGGATTTAAATACTTTGACTGACAAGCGCATACAGCCAAGTCAAAGTATTTAAATCCAGTGGCCCACATGCAAGGAACTGATATAACTTTTGTCAGTTCGAACTGATAATAGAATTTCTGTATATATATATATATATATATATAGGATAGTTCTACTATATGAACCCCCACCAATTTTCCTTTATTTCCAATCTCAATCTCTAATCCGAAATTTGGAATTCGAAATTGGCAATCACAATCTCCCGTTTCACCCTATTTCAATATTCAATAAAATAAATCAAAAAATCTAAAAATCCAATCTAAAATAAATTAAAATTAGACTAAGGGTAGACTTAGATATTTGTTAGAAAATAAAATTAAAGTTATATATATATATGATAGTCCTCCTATCAGATCGTCCTGAAATTATAATTTCAGGACGACCAACCATAGCTACATGTTTTAATAAACGATTGATTTTTTTTTTTTTTTGACAAACATTTGAACTTATTAAAACATATGGCTATGGTTGGTCGTTCTGAAATTAAACATTTGAACTTATTAAAACATGTGGCTATGGTTGGTCATTCTGAAATTATAATTTCAGAACGACCTGATAGGAGAACTATCATATATATATATATATATGGTCTTTTTATTGTCAATTTGTCCTGACATAAAATATATCATGATGAAGAATGTTGACCACATATTATAGAGAAGTTTTGACAAGTGCATACACTTTGAGTCAAAGTATGTAAATCTAGTGGTCCACATTCTTCGTCCTGATATATTTATTATTAGGACGAACTGATAATATAAAATCTGTATATCAGTCTTTCTATTGTCAGTTCGTCTTGATAATAGATATATTAGGACGAAGAATGTGGACTATAGATTATAGAGAAGTTTTGACAAGTTACACTTTGAGTCAAAGTATGTAAATCTAGTAGTCCACATTCTTTGTCCTGATATATTTATTGTCAAGACGAACTGATAATAGAAAATCTGTATATATATATATATTTGGGAGACCATTTATATTTGGGTGTCAAACTAATTACCCCACCAAAACCCCCAAACCCTATTTGGGGTGAAATTTGCCTCCAAATCCCCATGGGACCTGTGGGGGTGGGCCGGGCCCTTGGGTATTTGCCCATCCCTATTTTCAATTAATTTTGTTTTCGAGGAATGTTACCACTCTCCAACGTTTTTCAATTTGAAAAACAAAAAAACAGCCTCCTAAAAACGTAGCCCGAACGCCCTCTAACTTGTTATAAAGGATCTGACTTCTGAGAGAAAAGCAACACAACCTCCAACATATAAGCATATATCACATTTCACAAAAAGAGCATCTTCTCTTCGATCTGATGGAAAGTATCAACGGGGATCATGAGAATGTGAATCAGCCCTTGTTAAGAGGAGTTGATGATGATCAAGAAAACAAGGGCCTTGCATCAAGGGCCTGGATTGAATCAAAGAAGCTATGGTACATCCTAGGCCCTTCAATCTTCAACAGTGTAGCTTCTTTCTCCATGAACGTCATCACACAAGCTATTGCTGGCCACCTTGGTGATGTTGAACTTGCTGCCACCACCATTTCCATCACTGTCATTTGTGGCTTCAATTACGGTCTCCTGGTATTAAAACTATCTTTAAACTATATCTTCCAATTAATATTATTTAAAATATTGTTGTTGATCATTTCTCAGACATTTCTCATTGACCAATTAACTATTAGTTGGGAATGGCAAGTGCTTTGGAGACACTTTGTGGGCAAGCTTATGGGGCCAAGAAATACCACATGTTAGGCATCTACTTGCAGAGATCATGGATCATCTTGTTCCTGTGTTGTTTCTTGCTTTTGCCTTTCTACATTTTCGCGACTCCGATACTGAAATTTATAGGACAGACGGATGAAGTGGCGGAGATGTCAGGGGTTTTGTTAATATGGTTAATCCCTATACATTTCTGCTTTGCGTTTCATCTTCCGCTGAATCGGTTCTTGCTGAGCCAGCTCAAGGCACGAGTAGTAGCATGGATGTCGTTAGTGGGTTTAGTGGTGAATTTGTTGGCAAGCTGGTTGCTAGTTTATGTGTTGGATTTTGGTGTTGTGGGTGCAGTTGTTGCTTTGGATATCTCTTGGTGGGTCTTGTTTTGGGGGAATTATGGCTACACTGTTTGTGGTGGGTGCCCTTGGACTTGGACTGGTTTCTCCAGGGAAGCCTTTTCAGAGCTCTGGGGGTTCCTCAAACTCTCTGCTTCTTCTGGAGTCATGCTCTGGTGCGTTCATTTCTCTCTTTCGATCTCTCTCTTCTTTACTATCCTAACGTTTTTTCTGTTACTCCATTAATTTGATTTTTTGTATGTTTTGATATTTGGATGCAGCTTGGAAAATTGGTATTATAGAATACTGTTGTTAATGACTGGGTATCTGGAAAATGTCACTTTAGTTATAGACGCCTTGTCAGTATGGTAAGTCAACATTAGTGTTTGTGAGTGTAATTCTAAATAACTCAAAAAATTAATCTGTTTTAAAAAATAAAAAAATTAACTCAAAAGATTAATCTAAGACAGAATTCAAATTTAAAATAACACGACAATTGATTTGATTTTACTATATAAATGATGGGTCATGTGATGACCATATAATAAGAATAAATCATTTATTATATTATTTGAATTTATTTTTAGACTAACGTTGTATAATTACAGTCTTTGATCAGAACTGCGATCGTGTAACGTTACATAGTCAAATAAAAATATTTTGTTATTTCTCTTTTTACTATGTTTTCCCATTTTGTTTTTTAAGTTTAAGTTAAAAAATGTATATAAAAAAATCTGATATTTAAAAAAAAAAAAAAGTATATTATTTCATTCTTCTCATGTATTCATGCAAAATCAAATCAAAATTCATTAATGTGTGGACATACATGCTTTGGCACTAGAGAAAGCCTCTCTCTCTCTCTATATATATATATATTTTATGTAAATCCAATGTTCTCAAATATATAACGATTTTGTACTTGCTATTTCCTTGGACTCCATGGTTTATTTTGCAGCATGAATATTAATGGATGGGAAATGACGATTCCTCTTGCTTTCTTGGCAGCTACAGGGTAATTTTTGAACTCTTTTTCATCTTTTTTTAGTGATAACTAGAGGCTAGAGTGAGATTTATTATTTATTTTTTTATTTACAAAATTTTAAGGAATTATTAAATCAGTTTTTAAATAGGGCAAAATACAGTGACAATATATTTGACACCCTTAAATTAGATAGACAGTCGATTAAAAAATGGATCTCCAATGCATCTACGCATGTTCAACCTCACGCTGGTAAAAAAATATATTATTTATTGTCAACATGACCCTTTACTTTCAGACGGTCTGTTGCATAGCTATTTTTTTGTTGAATTTAAAATTGACATTAATTTTTCCATCTATTTTGGTAAGGAAATAAAAAAAAAAAAAATTGGACACGTCATTCAAAATAAATGTGTTTTAAATAGAAACATTGGATACCAAATTTTGAGTTAATTGTCTATAAAATCTATCTTTATGCCACATAGGAAGTAAGTCTCTTGACATTGTTGTTATGTTAATGATTTTTGGTACGCAAACCACTTTTACATTGGAAATGTTTTTAGTAATACTTGAAAAACAAATTTTGAGAAGAAATTTTTTTGATCTTATTTTACAATGGTTATACATATATAATCATGGATCAATATTATAATTCCTAGAATCAAGCAATTGATCCTACAATCAAGCTACATGTCTAATGAATCGGTCCTACATTGTCTCTTGATTAGAAAAAAAAATCACAAGAAAAATTACTAGGATAGTTTTTTTTTTTTTTTTTTTTTTGATATTACAATAACTGTCGGGACCTTGCGAGAATTGGACTCTACTAGCACAACCCGGACTACTACTCCCACAAATGGGAAGAGGGCACCCACACAAGAGGAGGGACAAAGAATGAGTATATATATATATACACGTGCATGCTGGGCATTGAACCGTGGTGGTGGAGTCTCCCATTGGAGAGTCACACCACATTGGCAAGAGGCCATTGGCATTACTAGGATAGTTACTAATCGATTTTTTACAATATTACCCTAAAGACATGTCACTATAGATTTATTACATAATGACACCTTCTTAATAATCCCATGTTACACTATGCATTTGTTTGGTTAAGCTTTCTATTGCCTTAAAAGGTTTATTGGCCATTAATTGAGATTTTTAGAATTGTTTGGTTAGGCTTTTTAGATTGTCTATTTTAAATTCAAAAAAGATTAGTAGAGTATAAACCTCTGCTAGGTAAAAGCTCACGAGAAGGAACTTCTCTAAATAGATTTTTTTTTTTACAAAAAAAAAAAATACCCTTCCAACTAAACAATTATAATTTTTTATAAATCTACTACAAATAGACATTTTACAAATAAAGATTTTTCAAAAGTCCAACCAAACAAGCTATATGACACTTCTATTAGCAGAGTTCACTACGGAAATAATAAAATTAACCTTCTCTCTTTTAGTATTTAATGATAAATAATAAAAGAGTATAGAGATGTCCTATCGGGTCTAAGAAAGTGAGGCAATTGACCACGACCTCACCGGCCTTGGCTCATTTCATTAAGGCGTCATTTTTTTATGTTATATTTATCCTTTTAGTGTTTGTATTCTTTTAGTAATTATTATTATTATTATTAAATATCTTCTTTTGTTCAACTAAATGATAATCTTCATTTTTTTTTTTCCAAATAAGTTTTATAAATTTCTCATACATTTCAATTACGACAACATCAAAAATATTCTCTTATTTTGAAATTATCTTGAAATATATTTTCTACCGTTGATTGTTTAAAAAAAAATTCAAGAATTAAAATGTAAAAAAAAATAGTTTTAGAAATTATAAAAACAAAATTCAATTACAATTTACAAACTTATGCTTAATTTTCATAAAGTAACGAAGATTAAATTAGATATATATATTTATATTAACTATTACAATTCGGGATTTATTAAAGACACATGACTTGAACTCATAACTTTATTGATATAGTTGTGAGAGACTCACTGTTTGATCAAATTCATCTTATCTTAAAAATAATGATTCTATTATTAAATATAAGAATACCAAATTGGATTACTATTGGAACTTGGAAGCCTCCATTAATGAAGGCCACGGATAGGGTTGCACATTTTCCCCGGATCCCCATTTCCCCGCGTCCCCATCCCCAATTGGGGAAAAAAATTTGGGGGGAAATGGGGAAATGGGTGGGGATGGGGATGGGGGTGGGGATGGGGATGGGGATGATTTTCATCCCCAAATTGAAATGGGGATGTGGATGGGGAGACCCTCCCCCATCCCCATTTCTCCATTTCCCCCACTAATAAATTGAAATGGGGATGGGGATGGGTGGAGGTCCTCTATCCCCATTTCCCCAAAACATTATAAATATAATTATATATGTATATATATTAATTTTTTTTATCATTTGAAAACCTAATTAACTATATAAACCTCATTTACAATTTTACACTAATGGATTATTGAAATACTTTATTTTGTAATGGATTTTCTTTTATATTTGTAATGCACTAATAGATTTTATTTTGTATTTGTAACAATTTTTTTTGTATTTGTATTTGTATATGTATTTGTATTTGTAATTTTTAGTCAAATGGGGAAATGAGAAAATGAGAAAACGGGGAAAATGGGGAACTAGGGTTGGGGATGGAGGTACCTCCCCCCAAAATTCCCCATCCCCATTTTCCCCAAATGGGGAAATGGGGAGGGATGGGGAAGGATTTGAGAAATGGGGATGGGGATGGGGATGGGGGGACCTATATCCATCCCCATTTCTCTAATGTGCAACCCTAGACACGGAACACCTCCACTAAATATGTATTTAAATTTTTTTTTTTTTTTGGGAAGTATTATATAAATTCGGAGTTTTTCTTGGGAGGGAAAGACTCGAACCTATAACCTCGTAGTGTAGATGTGAGGGGTATACCACCAGACCAACTTCATCTTATCATCTCCGCTAAATATGTAAATCTTTACGGTTGTGGTGAAAGCTTAAATTTTGCATTTGATTTACAGAGTAAGGGTAGCTAATGAGTTAGGAGCCGGGGATAGTAAGGCAGCAAAATTCGCAACAAAAGTGTCCGTACTGCAATCGACCATGATCGGTTTCTGCTTCTGCTTGCTCATTTTGGTAGCCATTGATAAGATTGCATTATTATTCACAACCAATGCTGATGTTCTCAAAGAAGTCGACAAACTTACCTATCTTTTAGCCATCTCAGTTCTCCTTAACAGTGTCCAACCAGTTTTATCAGGTAACCCTTTCATATTAATTAGACTATAATTACCTATGCAACTATGCAGATTTTGTATAAGAGGAACGCTGGGCAGCGGTCGGGCTGCTAAACCCATATTAGCAGCCCTCCTATCACAAGCTGACACATCAGCAAAAACACACTAAGGGAATTAGATATCACCACACACAAGCCCCTCTTCTCCCTCCATCAAGTCGACGTCAGCACTCCGACAGCCACGCGTCCACGCGCCACCTCCGGCCGCCACCTCTGACCACCACGGACGACACCAGCAGGACCGGAAACCGCCGATCATCATCTTCTCCTTCATCACCGACCTCTAGTTATGCTATTATCGCCGTAGATCTATACTAGAAGACCAGCGGCTGTCACCCTCGTCGCCACCAATCACCGGCGATTGAAGCTACACCGCCACCTTCACGACACTCAGAAGACACCGGCGACCAAAACCCACGTGTCTCCGGCGTCAGCTGGCTCGTCGTTGTTCCCCACGCGATTCCGCCACCGGGAAAGATACTGTCCTTTGTTTTCCGGCGTGGTGGCTGACGATTCAGACGTACTCGACTCCAGCAAAGCGACCACAGCATCCCTGTTGTTCATCTCTGCTACCTCCGTCGTTGATTCGCCGCCGGCCGAGACCTATTTGGGAGGGAGAAGAGGGGCTTGTGTGTGATGAGGTGTAATTCCCTTAGTGTGTTTTTGCTGACGTGTCAGCCAGTGATAGGAGGGCTGCTAATATGGGTTTAGCAGCCCGACCGCTGCCCAGCTTTTCTCTTTGTATAATAGTTAAATCCATGGATAGTTTGCAATACTTTACATCTTTTGAAAGGGTAATTTTGCTGTGACGACAGGGGTAGCTATTGGATCTGGATGGCAAGCAACAATTGCATATATAAATCTTGGCTGCTATTACCTCATCGGATTACCGCTTGGTTTTCTTATGGGATCTGTCTTTAAGTGGGGTGTCATGGTTAGTCGATCTTAAAATCCTTCACATAATTCATATATATTTATAGAGTGTGGGAAGTCTGTATGCTTTATTTTTGTAGCGGATTGACTCTATAACGTTACATAGTAATATAGTCACTTTTGGACGAACGTGTAGTTACTTTGTAACGTTACAAAATGGATCCCTCACGAAAAAAAAACATGTAACATTCCCACACACCTGAATACCAGATAGGACTCTAACTGCATGTAAATGATATTTAACCGAGTGTTGTTAACTGGAAATTATTGAGATTCATTGTGAATAATGGGAAATCTTCTCCAAAAATCATAAAATTATAGTTTTAATATGTTAATATGATAATATATAATTAGTCAGAAATGTTTAATATTATCAACCGCTATTGATTCAGGGTTTATGGGGTGGGATGATTTTTGGTGGTACTGGAGTTCAAACTGTGATCCTGTCCGTCATAACAATCAGATGTGATTGGGAAAAGCAGGTAGAGTTTATAACATATATAGATAATTTTTATAATTACTCCTCTTCTCCTAAACATTCTCTGATCATATGATTAAATTTTTTTATATTGTTGGATTCACAGGCTAAAGATGCTAGCAACCGTGTGAGCAAATGGTCAAGCTATGACCCTCATCAACAACCAGAGGATCAATATATTGATTCGAATTAAACCAGAGAGTAAACAGTAATTGTGGGAAAATTTGCCATGTGTCATGTGTGTGCTATTTATTTATTATTTATATTTTTTGTAATATTTATATTACCTTTCTGATAAATTTTTGATAACTATTGTTGCTTCCAATTAAGGAAAATTGAATCGAATGTTATTGCTTTTCTCTACCATTTGTTCTCTTTGGAAAATCCGAGAAATTCACAATTCAATGAAGGAAAGTCTATATCGCATCTAATGATGTCTTCTTTGGATTCTAATGCAACCGTGGATTTTAAAAAAATTGCATCTCTAATGAAACCGTGGATTGTAAAAAAATTGGATACCAACTAGGTTGGATAGACATTGAGTTCAAATTTTCTCCGATGCAACTATCACCATTCATGTCAGGCTGATGTGGCAAAATAAATATTAGACATTGTCAATATAACCGTCTACTTTCAGACGGTTTGTTACACAACTATTTTTTCGATTGACTCAGCAAATATTTAAATTTGACATTAATTTTTCATCTATTTTTGGTAAGGAAATAAAATTTAAAAAAAAATTAGAAAAAAAAATTGGACACTACATTAAAAAATATGTGTTTTAAACAGAATCATTGGAAACAAATCCTTTAACCAATTTTTGAGTTGATTGTCTATCAAGTCTATATTTCAGCTACATAGAAAACAAATCCTTTAACATTATTGTCATGTCAACAATTATTGGTATATGTGTAAGCCACTTTTGCATTGGAGATGCTCCGCAAATGCTTCATAAATACCTTTTTTTTAATTTTTTTAATTTTTTTTATTTTTTAATATTAATGCTTCATAAATACTTGGAAATTAATACAAATTTTCTGATTATACTTTTGCTTGCCGCACAAAAATCTCTCTGTTTTATTTCTCTCAAAGAGTATTTGAATTCCAAAATATACATAACATGGATCTTTCTCAGATCGATCATTCTCAAATGACCCCATTAATGTGTGTAGATTATTATTACGATTAATAATAAACATATAATCAAATAAATTGTAGTTTTCGGATTAATATCTTTCACCGATGGAAATCCGAATCATGTGGCGAAAGCGGGATCGTGAGCGGGTTGGAGAACGATCACAGATTCCGATCACGGATTCCGAAAAGTTCACTCAACTCACCGTGCAATTTGCTGTCATCGGAAAAGACCTGCAAAATAGAAACTCTATGTATATATCACTCTCTGATATAATACGTTCAGAATGAGATATCAAATAAATAGCAAGCTCTGCTATTTATAGAGTCCAGACTCCTATCTGGATGAATAGTGATATTCAAATTTAAATTACATTTAAATTTAATATCTTTTATCTTATTTATCCCGTTATCTCATTTTATCTGATTGTTTGAATCCAATTGAATTATTAATATAATTCAAATTCAAACATCAGGTGGTTTAATTCATATCAGTAATTTTTAATTAATTAATTGATATAACCACTTGAGCGTATTTTTCCAACATCTCTCACTCGTATAAGTGGAACAATGCAAACTTTACAGAGTTATGTTTCTCAAACTTTTGGGTCTAATCACAGATCGTTCATACAAACAAATGCACAGTGTGACCGATGAACAATTTTTCTAATTGTATTGGAGCATGCAATTTGATATCTCATATATCAACTTTATTGTTCATGTGTATCCCAGATTTAATTTTCATTCATTAGTCCAAGCATACTTAACCCCTCTGTATACAAAGCTATGCTTGACTATTTCAAATTTCTATGTACTCACAATTGTATTCTTGTCTATCATAAACAATACAATTGGTCGACCGGTGAATACAAAAATTTATAAAGAAACATTAAATCTTCCCATCAAACATTTGTATCTTAGTTTCAAAACAACTGTTATCCTAGTCGTGTCTCATAGACCGAATAGTACAATGATAGTGCCTATTTGTACACAGGGCCGTCTCCAGACATTTTGGGGCCCGAGCAATTTTATGATATTAATAAAAATCGGGGCCCTATATAAAATTATTATCATTAACATAAATTTTTTTTTTAAATAAATAATTCTTCATTTACCAAATACAATGTAATCCACATAAATTAAAACAAAAATGATTTGTTGTATTTAAAACAAAAAAGATTTATCATATTGAAGTTCGTAAATGACTTTGTTTGGAGAAAACTATTTCTTTTATTATTATTTTCCTATACAAACAAGAAGAAAAAGAAAAAGAAAAAGAAAAAACATAAGAATTCAGCTTCTAGAAAAAATCAAAGAAGCTAGAAAAAAAATTACATTTTGAACAACTCTTTCTCAAATCAATACCAAATCAATACCGACCAATAATGCCCACTATAAGGTTGACTATCTTCACAAGACTATAAATCTAACAAGCATGCATGCAACATTAGCAAGAGAAAAAGTAATTGGACTTGCTACTGTACTGGTTGATGTATCTAAGAAATGTTTAAACGAGATCGATACTAAAAGCATAATATATTTAAAGTAATTGGACTTGCTATTGACAAGTTTATTGGGCTTGAAGTTTTTTTTGATTAATTGAATTAGTTCATTGGGCCAAAAAGGAAAATATATAAATTAAAGTAATAAAATGTTTGGAATTGGGCCTGTTTAAACATAAATGCATTGGGTTTTGAGGCCCCAAAGAAGAAGAATGAAATTAGGCCAGCTGGGGGCCCCAGCAAAATGCTGGGTTTACTGCCCCCATGGGCCGGCCCTGTTTGTACACTCGGTATAGCCCCCATTTCTTATCAATTGTACTCGTTTTTGAGCGTATTTGTATATTTTAATGTGTTTGGTGAGCATGTGTAGGTTCATTCCATTTAAGTGATGTTAAATCTTATTTTGGAAGAAAATAAGTCAAAAGAGGGAGAAAATGAGCAAATTGGAAGAACCATGGAAAGTTGATTTTCAGCCAGTGCAGAACGTCCAGGTTGTGGGGCCTATATCTCTCCGGTCCGATAGAATTGTGTGTCCTACTTCCTATGGATTGAAAGCCCCGGCTGTCTACTTTTCAACGGTGTTTATGGATCGCAATTCCGATATTTCTAGAGAAAGTTATGGCCATTTTTGTAACGGTGCGCGATGCTGAAAAACTGAAAACTGACGAAGAAGCGCATTGCGCTGGCCGACCAGCGCCGGACCAGCACAATTGAGGCAGAAAGTCACCGCTGGACGTGCGCCCTACACCTGCGCCTGACCACCAGTGCCCCACCTGCACAGCATTGCTTCAGCTCGATTTTTTCTTGGTTTTTGTGCCCTAATCTCCATATATTATAAATACCTCACCTCCTCTCTTTTTCAAAACACCTCTTGCACATCCCTTCCACTCCAAAACACTTCAAGAACACATTTTTACTCTCCAAATCCACAAAATCACTACATCCAACCTTCAATTCAACTTCACCAAATACCAAATATCCAACTTTCCCACCATTATCCACCATAAAAACCCAACTTTGGAGCATATAAGGGGACTAAGAGAGAAGAAGCAAGCCAAGCACACCAACTTACCAAGAGAGGAGGAGAGCTTCACATATAGTTTTCTCTACACCTTTCTCTCTTTATTTTCATTTGTAATTTGTTATGGCTTACATAAATATCATATCTTTAGTTGCCATTTCTTGTAAGATGAAACTTTTTCCATGAATCATTAGTAAAGGCCATTACTTTATCATTATTGCTTGTGTTGTGTATGAGTATTTCAATTGCTTAATGCTTCTAGGTGTCTAGCTAGCACTTGGTTGATATTTGGTTGTTGTGTGAAGCACCGAGAGGAGAAGCATACAACGTGCTCGATGAAATGCCCGATACAAGTCTAGTAAGATAGAAATATGCGATGCTAGCTTGTAGGATTCAATTTGTGTGCCATGAACTTAATGAATTTGTATATAGTTCGGATAACCATTATGTTGCATGCATAAATTCGCCAACCTGACACGTCATCAAAAAGAGTCAATAAAGATTGCCACGACCGGGTCAATGAAGGAAATGTGACAAGTCAATGTCAAAGTACCTCGAAACCAAAAAGGTCAAAAACATGCTCGCCGAAACTGGATATGTACTCGCCAAATCTAGATATATGGTCGCCGAAGAAACGAAACCCAGAAATAAATGTACTCGCTGCACCAGCATACTGGGCCTGAACCGACTCGGTAGAAACACGGAAATAAACCCTACACTTTAGAAAACCCATAACAGCAAGGAATCAAGGGGGGAAAAGGAGAAGACCTATCTGTATCCGCAGCAACGTAGGATTCCCAGGACAAATCTGAAAGGAAATCCTACCATGAGCAGGACTAAAATCAAGGGAAAACCCTAAATATCATGTATAAATAGAACCACCTATCCCAGGAGGAAGGGGTTCAGAAATTGAGGGAGAAGAGAGCAATTGTAAGAGAGATCTAAGCGTGTAACAAGGCAACGAAAACCTAGTATTATTTTTCTGCCCTCAGGGGCGCCGTGGTTTTTTCCCATTCAAGGGTTTTCCACGTAAAATCCGTCTTTTGCATGCGTTCTTAATTTTCTTGTTTTATATTAAATTGATATAATTGTTGAGTGCGTGGTAATCCAAATTTCACCGTCAACAATTGGCGCTAGAAGGAGGGGGCGGTCTTTGAACAAAAACTTCGAGGGACCCTTGCGAATCAAACAACATGAACAATGACAGCGACAGAGATGGTAACTCCAGCGGAGATCTAGTTGTTGAACCAACCACTTTGACGGGAGACAAGGCAGCGACAATCGGGGAACAATCAGCGGTAACACCCGAAACTAGGGCAGCTGATCCCGGGATTCTGCAGCATTTCCAAGCTGCATTGGTAAACTTAATCAGCGAAGCCAGCAAAATAGGACTTTCGCTCCCCATAAGGTTAGGGGTTTCATCTCCTTATGAGTTAACCACTCCTGGAATCCATCCACCCGGAAGGCTACGGTCAGAAGTTCACATTGCAATTCCCGATACTCAAGCAAGACAATCCACTGAGGACTTTGAGGGGAGAAAACAAAGGAAGGGAAAAGGTGTGATGAACGAAGAATCCAGGGAGGAACGAGACTAGGTGTGAACACATGGGGTCAATTCCAGCGATACGTACCAACGGAACCGGCGGAGACACCGTTCCATCTCATCTGAAGATAAGAGTCCTCGTCCACGAAGGGAATTACGATCCAAAAGAGCAAAGTGAAGAAGATCCGAGAGCACTGAAGATCGAAGAAGCCCGGGCGAGAGAGGCAATCATGGTAGAATGACAATCAAAAGTAGACTCGATCCAGCAGGAGAACCAACTGGTCAGCGAGATGTCACTCTGCAAGAGCTATCAAGAAAAGTTTTAGCAATGGCGCGAAGGTACGGTCGCAATGTATCTTCGGATAATGAGTCAGATAGCCCATTCATCGAAACCATTGCTCGCACCCAATTTCCAGACAGATTTAGGATGCCAACTATCGAGCAGTACAAGGAGAATAGGGATCCGAAGGAGCACGTTCGCCGATTCCGTAACATTATGGCCCAGTACTCATCCAACGATGGGCTGTTATGCCTCACCTTCTCGCAAACATTCGGCGACCTTGCATCTAGATGGTTTGGAAGACTTCCTCCCGGAAGTGTAAGCAGCTTCTCAAATCTCAGCAAAGAGTTCATAAGGCAATTTATGGGGAGTGTCCAGAGAAGAAAGTCACTCGCTCATCTGTCCAATTTGAAACAGGAACATAACGAGTCAATCAAGAAGTATCTAGCGAGATTTGGGAAGGAGGTGGCTCAAATTGAAAACGCCAGTGATGTAGCTGTAATCGCCGCATTCACCAATGGGTTACAAAGTGGGCGATTATCCTTTGACCTACGAAGGGAGAGACCAAAAACTTATGAGGAGATGATGGAAATAGCTGGCGACTACGCACTGGCAGAAGAAGAAGAAGTAGCGCAAGGGGGTAGCTATGTGCATGGACACAAGCCTGGCTCAAAACCGGACCATAAGGATGACAAAAAGACGCAGTCACGTGATCGCCAAAGAGATGAGAAGGGCCAAAAGGGACATTCGAGAGAAAGCAAAGGAAATCCTCGAGCCAGTAGGTTTCGAGGAAGGTACAACCATTACACCTCTTTGACCGGCGATCAAGAGGAGATACTTTCTGTGGTGGAAGACAAAGGGCTCGCTAAATACCCTCGGCAGCAATCAACAAATGCTAGGAGAGATACAACAAAGTACTGCCGATTCCATAAAGACCATGGGCATGAAACCTCAAAGTGTTTTCAGTTGCGCGATCACATCGAAAGTTTGATCAGAGATGGGCACCTGAAGGACTTTGCTCTGAAGGGAGACAAATATAGTGGTCGCCAGGATAGCCGCCAAGGAAACGTGAAGGAAAGAAAGAGTCCAAGGAGAAACAGCCCTAGCACCGCCATAAACACCATCTTTGGCGGACCTCATACTGGGAGAAGCAATCGAGAAAGGATGTCGGAAGTCCGGGAAGTAATGTATGAAAGCAGAAGCATGGAGGTCAATTCTGTGCAAAGAAACCCCAAGAAGGGAAGAGAGGGACACGATCCTATAGTATTTACAGCAGAAGACTCAGATGGAATTAATGCAAAACCTAACGATGCAATCGTCGTGGGGGTTCAAATAGCTCATAGGGATGTCCTTCCGGTGATGATTGACAACGGAAGTTCAGCTGATATTTTAAGTGCCAGAGTATACGATGAGTTGCGACTGGATAGGAAAGAGCTTGAGCCTTTCCATGTACCGTTGAAAGGTTTCGGTGGTGCAGAAGTAAGATCGTTAGGGACTGTGAAACTGCCAGTAAGGTTTGGTACAGCACCATGCCGGCGAACAATCCTGCTGGACTTTGTTGTAGTCGATATCCATAATTGGCCGTATAATGCTTTACTTGGCTGACCATTCCTTAACAAAGCACGAGCTGTAACTTCAACCCATGCGCTGAAAATAAAGTTCCCTACAAAATTTGGTGTCGGAGAATTGAGAGGGTCACAGGAGATGGCTCGTCGCGCCAACCTATCAATCTTCAAAGATAAAACAGGGGTGGAAACCATGAACATATTCGAGATAGACAGTGAAATACAGGAGGAATCTCCAGAAAACTTCGAACTAGACCCAAGGGACAAAACGAGCAGAGAAAAAGAAGAGTCGACTGAGTCAGTTGTTCTAGATGAAGTGGAGCCAGATAAAACAGTAAAGATCGGGGTAAGACTAACTGAACGAATCAAGAAAGATGTGACAAGTTTATTGAAAGAATATAAAGAGATTTTCGCTTGGTGCCACGAAGACATGCCAGGGATTTACAGAAGCGTAATTTCACACAATTTGGCTGTGAATGAAACCTGCAAACCAGTCGTGCAGAAAAGGAGAAGTTTTAACCCAGAAAGAAGTGCAGCCATAAAAGAGGAGGTATCAAAGCTACTCGCCGCAAGGTTAATTAGAGAAGTTAAGTACCCGGAATGGGTGGCGAATGTGGTCCTGGTGAAAAAGAAGAACAATCAATGGAGGATGTGCATTGACTTCACCGATCTGAACAAAGCCTGCCCCAAGGATAGCTTCCCGCTACCAAGGATTGACCAGTTAGTTGATGCAACTGCCGGACATGAGACATTGAGCTTCATGGATGCATATTCAGGATACAACCAGATAAAGATGCACAAACCAGACGAGGAGAAGACAGCATTCACCACAGACCAGGGGTTGTATTGTTACACAGTCATGCCATTCGGCCTGAAGAACGCTGGAGCAACTTACCAGCACTTAGTCAACAAAATGTTCGCCAGGCAAATAGGGAGAAATATGGAGGTTTACGTTGACGATATGCTGACAAAAAGCATCACAGCAGATAGACATGCAGATGACCTGAGGGAAACATTCGATGTGCTGGTCAAGTATGGAATGAAGTTGAACCCAGTAAAATGTGTATTCGGCGTACCATTTGGGAGGTTCCTCGGGTATCAAGTACACCAAAGAGGAATAGAAGTGAACCCTGAAAAAATCCAAGCATTAGCAAGAATGGTCTCGCCGAGAACTTTGAAGGACGTCCAAAAACTTACAGGGTGCCTAGCGTCACTGAACAGGTTCATAGCCAAGTCAACAGACCGATGCCTACCATTTTTCAAAGCTCTAAAGAAAGGAAAGGGAGTCGAATGGAATGAGGATTGTGAGAAAGCTTTCCAGGCCTTGAAAGACTACCTTGGACAGGCACCGCTGCTATCAAAACCAGAAACAGGGGAAACATTATACATATACTTGTCCATCTCTGAAGCAGCCACAAGTTCTGTGCTAGTAAGACAGGAAGATGGGATCCAGAAACCAGTATACTACACCAGCAAAGCACTGTTACCAGCCGAAACAAGGTATTCGCCGGCTGAAAAAATGGCACTCGCTCTAATAACAGCAGCAAGGAAGCTAAGGCCATATTTCCAGGCTCACAAAATCGGAGTGTACACCAACTGCCCACTGAAATTAATCCTGCAAAAAACAGAAGTATCTGGGCGATTAACAAAGTGGGCGATCGAATTGAGTGAATTCGATGTAGAGTATCTCCCAAGAACAGCAATTAAAGCCCAGACAGTAGCAGACTTTGTAGCAGAATTCACCGAGCCAAGTATAGAGGTGGCGAGAATGATGGTGGAGCAAAATAAGAAAACATTCAAATGGCAACTTCGTGTTGATGGCTCGTCAAACACGCACGGCAGCGGGGCAGGGGTAGTGGTGTCAACCCCAGAAGGAGATTCAGTCGAATGTGCCTTGCGTTTTGACTTTAAAGCTACTAACAATCAAGCTGAATACGAGGCACTCATAGCAGGATTGAAAGTTTGCACAATCCTAGGAGCAGATGAGGTAGAAATATTCAGCGACTCTCAAGTCGTGGTCAATCAGGTGTTAGACGAGTACCAGGCGAGAGATGAAAGCATGATCACCTACCTGGAATTAGCAAAGGAACTTTTAGAAAGATTTAAAGAATACAGGATTGTTCACATCCCCCGAGAAGAAAATGAAAAGGCTGATGCCTTAGCCAAGTTGGCATCTGCCGCAATCAACACCTGGCCCAAGAATATCTCTATGATCCACCTATCACAGCCGAGTATAGTTAAAACAAAGGAAGTCGGGGCAGTCTTTGGCGAAAGGGATAGCTGGATCACACCAATCAAAGAATATCTCGTTAATGATATACTTCCAAGTGACCCATTAGAAGCAAAGCGGCTGAAGTACAAAGCTACAAGATACTTAGTACTCAATGGAGAACTGTACAAAAGGAGGTACTCGAGGGCGCTGCAGAGATGTGTCGGACCTGAAGAAGCAGAAGGTATCCTGAGAAGCATACACAGCGGAAATTGTGGGAACCACGCCGGGGGTGCCAGCCTAGCCCATAAAACATTAAGGCAGGGTTTTTACTGGCCAACACTGTTTGCCGACTCCAAAAGGGTGGCAGCGAGATGTGAGGCGTGTCAGAAGATTTCCAATAACATCCGACAGCCACCTGAACTCTTGCAAAGTATTACCTCGCCTTGGCCATTCGTCATGTGGGGAATTGACTTGATCGGCCCAATGCCAACAGCAACTGGAGGAGCGAAACATGCCATAGTAGCAGTGGATTATTTTACAAAATGGGTAGAGGCTGAGCCGTTGGTACACATAACAGAAGCAAACACCATAAGCTTTGTGAAGAAAAACATCCTGTACAGATTCGGGATACCAAATACCATCATCACAGACAATGGGACCCAATTCGATGGCCAGAAATTCAGGGAGCTATGTGATAAGTATGGCATCAACAACTACTACGCCTCTCCAGCACATCCACAGACAAATGGCCAGACTGAGGCAGTGAACAAAATCATAAAACATAACTTAAAGGCTAAATTGGCAGCAAAAAAGAGTAGCTGGGGAGATGAATTACCACAGGTACTTTGGGCATACCGAACCACGGAAAGGAGTTCGACAGGCGAGACCCCATATTCCATGGCGTATGGAGCTGAGGCTGTCATCCCCGTGGAAACATCTTTTTCTTCACCTAGGGTACAACTTTTTCAGCCAGAAATCAACATTGATATGCTAAAGTGCGGCCTAGATGAGTTAGAAGAAAGAAGAGAGCGCGCGCAAATAAGGAATGTTGCGTACCAACAGAGGGTAGCTAGATATTACAACTCACATGTGCGTGAAAGAAGGTTCTCGCTGGGCGACTTAGTGCTGAAAAGGGTGAACCCAGGAACAAAAGACAAAGCTGCAGGGTCACTCGCGGACAAATGGGAAGGGCCTTATCAGATTACAGGCATAGCTGACCACGGGGCATATCGCATCATTCGAGAAGGTTTCGGCGAACTACCCCGTCCATGCAATGCGCAGTACTTGAAGACATATTATCCTTAATTTGGGGGTTAAGTTAAGGATTTTCTGTGAGCCTTTTATTTTTTACTTAGAATAGTTTTCGTTTTAGCATTTTCTTTATGACAGTATTAACAAAGTTGCAGGAAGTATTCAATAAAGAGTAATTTATTACTGAAGAAATTATCGATTTTACTCGCCAAATACAAAAGGGCATTCGCCATCACACATTGCTATCATCACATAAAGATGAGTTTTATGCTCGCTGCAGCAAGAGCTAGTGAAGAATGACATCTAAAGTTATAGAGATTGGCAATCGCCATCACGGGAAAACAGAATCCCTATGAACGAGTGAGCCAACTAAAAACAACAGGGGGAGACGTCCCAATAAAAAGCCAAAACTCAGCAATGGCAGCTGAACAAACAAAAAGTATATTAAAAACTCGGTGCATGGTCGGATAAATCCTGACAAACACTGAGTACGCCAAAATATAGCAATGGCAGCTGAATAAAAAATATAAGATATGCTAAAAAACTTGGTGCATGGTCGGATACGTCCTGACAAGCACTGAGTATGCCAAAAATACAGCAAAGGCAGCTGAATAGAGATATAAAATATGCTAAAAAACTTGGTGCATGGTCGGATACGTCCTGACAAGCACTGAGTATGCCAAAAATACAGCAAAGGCAGCTGAACAAAAAAATAAAAGAATTTTATAACTTCTGTCATTTACAGTTGGAGGAACAAGAGAAATAAAAACCTACAGTCCTAGACAGTAAAGAAAGACCTAAAGCTCAACTAGCTGCAGGAGGACCCTCGCTGTCTTCCTCATCCTCCATCTCTTCTTCTGAAGGCCAGGTGACTTCCTCATCCCCTACCCGAGTAGTAAGTATTGAAGGCACGCTTACTAGGGATCTCCAAATGCATGGGATGAGGTTCAGTCATATTATAACGGCAGTGGGCTTTCCATCGTGTTATCTGCTCTTTAATCGAGTCCACACCGGTGGCCATGTGCTGCTGAAGAGACCTGTCGAAGCGCTTCAAAGCTTTTTCGTTCGAATGATCCTTCATGGCGAATAACTTTTTTGCCTGCCTCATGCCTTTCTCAAACTCACGCAATAAAAGCGCATCATAGGTAGGGGATCTCTTGAAACGGTCAACCACTTCAACCTCCAACACAACCTTGAGGTCATTCAATATAATTTCATGTGAGGCTAACTGGTTGCGCAAGTCCAAAGCCTCACGCTCTGCTTTTTCCTTCGCCTCCTCAACTAGTCGCTCAGTCTCAAAACGTGCTGCGAGTGATTCTTGATTAGCAGAGAGTTGCTCTCGCAGCAAACGGATTTCCTCCTCAGCAGCACCTAGTTTCTCTTCAGCAGCCAGTTGAGCCGAAAGGTGCCCATCTGCCGATTCTCTTAGCTGTGCAAGCTGCTGAACGTGGTTTTCCTCAACCGAAAGCTTCTCAGCTTCCAAAAGAGAGGCTTGTTCTCACAGGCGCCTCAAATCCCTCGACAAATAATTTCCTCGCCTGTAGTTATCAGCCAACTCAGACAGCATCTGAAAAGGAGAGAAAAACAGAAGTCAGGAAACGCGCAAAATAAAAATACACAAGTACAGCGAGAGGCTCACCAGAGAATGGCAGTTGAAAAAGAACTCCATTTTCCTGTTGCAGGATCCCTTCTTCATCTGCTCCCAACTCTCACCAACATAAACATCGTTGTTCATTATATGAGAACAAATCTCAGCAGTTGTGAAATCCGAGAGGGAGACAGACTCAACTCCCTCACCAGCTTCAGTTGGATCAGTGGGAGGATCTCCGTGAGCAACACCAGAACCGGATGCAGAAGCCCCATCCTGTCTGGACGATCCCGGTCTATCAGCTAGCCCTTGTCGACCAGATGACCCAGGCTGACCAACAAAAGAAGTATCCGGCTCATTCACGGCCGCCGGAAGAGGAGTCGCACCAGTTGGGGAAATGGTAGGAGCGCCAAAATTGTTTACCCCCTCCGGAAGAGGAGACTCAGCTAAGACTGGTTCCTCGACAGAAGCCCCGGGGGCAACAGTTTCAGTGGGAGTCTCAGCGATTATAGGCTCTTCAGCGACCTTCTCATCTGAAGAAACAACATATTGCACGACCCTTGACGCCCGCTTTAAGGGTCGTGCAGCATGTTCAGGTGTGCTCCCTGCTGGGCGTTTTCCTCTGCCAGTTCTAGGGGCAAGATCGCTTATTGGATCGAGAGGAACCTCAGGGACATCAGCGTCAAAAGTAGGAATATCACTGACTCCCCCTGAAGCACCAACCTTTTCTTTACCCTTACGACTGGGGGTAGCTGCGGCAGGAGTAGTCGCAGCAGTCGCCGCAGTAGTCGCAGCAGCAGGTGCAGTGGGAGTATTCGCAGTAGCTTCTGCGCGCATTGATGGCCGCCCTGACTCGACGCCTCCCACTAAAATCTCCTCCGCATCCTCGGCGTCGGAGGGATCATCACCATCCGGGCTGGCAATCCCTTCCTTGGCCAAACCAGCAGCATGCCTTTTGCTGGCGGCCTCGGAATTCTTCACCGCCCTGGCTTGCAAGTCACAAACGGTGTCAAAATCGCACACTGCAAGAAAAATAAACAAAGTGTCAACTAACAGAATAAAATGAAACAGTAAAACAGTAAAACAGAAAAGGAATGGACAAAGACTTACATCGAGGAAGCCTTGCATATAGGCGTGTGAAAATCCCCTCGAAAATCATTTTTTCCTCATCCAAGAGGAAGGACCTATCCCTTTCTCTCAAAGGGAGGACAGCTGCTGCGGCGAGGTGAGAAATCTCTCTATCTAGTAAAACAGGGGCCGCCTTCAACCAAGTTTCAGGCGATGCGAAGTGCCTGGGAACCTTCTTTGCCGAGAAATTATGGCGACTACTGGCAGGCACATCACGACCCCACTCGCCACCAACGAAAAACCAGCTGTTCTTCCACCTCTTGTTCGAAGTGGGAAAGCCCCAGATGAACCCCTTTTTCTTCTCATCGCCGGAGATTTCTACTTGGCCGGGGTTCGCCACACCCTCAGGGATCCAGCTCTCCACGGGCGAAGAGATAAGGAAATACGTACCACCATGGCCCGCCTGCCTTAGCGTATAAAAATGACGGATCTCACGAGGAGTAGGGGGCCCGTAACCCTTCAACTTCCACATGAGGCACAGGCACATCAATATTCTATAGCTATTTGGAGCGAGCTGTGCCGGTGCAATTTGAGCCTCCGTAAGAAATCTGGCGATGAAAGGCTGAAGAGGGAGAGTTACCCCACAGCTAAGCATGGCCCCGTAAATAGCGACTGCATTTTCGGGAGGATTCCACATAGCCCGGTCGCCAGGTAACATAAGATTCACTGAGTCTGGCAGGTCAAAACGACTCTTGTATTTGCGAAGCTCAACCTCGCCGACCACATTTACCTCCGTATCAAAAGAACACGGACGGTTTGGCGAGAAGCGTAGCCTATCCCTCTGATAGTCTTCAACATCAGAGTCAACAATCGTCTGCGCATCCAGCAGAGATTCACGTGGAACCCTAGAAGCGCGTCGTCTACTACTTGTTGGTCTAGAAGATTTCGGCATTGTTAGAGAACCGCTGTTAGAAGATGAATGAGAGATGTTAGGGATAAAAACATCTTTAGAAGACGGAACATAAACAGAAATTGGGACCGGAGAATCCGGACGAAAATTATGAATCAGAGATTCGATTTTGTCTGCAGTACTTTTATCACCAAGCTCCATGGCTTGCATCATCTGATTAAAAAGAGAAGAGCGTAAAGAAGGGTCTATAAGAACTCACCAGAAAACCCTAGATTCACGAAATGTTCGTAGAGAGGCAGGAATAATCGATTCCTGTGAACCGTCTGATAATAGAAAGCACAGGGAAAGGACTGTAGCAAGTACTTGAAGGAATAAGGCAGATAAAAACGAAGAATCAAATTGCTCTTTTCTGCTATGAGAAAACCAGTGGAGAAATAAATGGAAAGAATGAAATGGAGAAAAGGAAACGATCATGCTTTAAAAAGAGGGAGTTTCAAAATTCAAAAAAGAAAATCAAGTAAAAGGATATGCAATTAATGAGAATGACAGCCATAGTGACCAGCCGCAATAGTCACCATCAGAAAACAGACATGTGGCATCTCGGGGAAAGCCAATCAAAATGTCTCTTCATCTGTCAGGTAAGTGGAAGCGTCAGCAATTATGTGGACCAAGTTGAAAGCTTACACCGGAAGAATCAATTAATCAATAAAGCGTGTGACGAAAAGGAAAGAGGGGGTTATTACAAAATGCGTCGAAATCTTGTAAGTATAAATATAAATACTACTCGCAGAGACAAACGAAGCAAGAAGAACAAATCATTCGCTCAGCTCGGAATATTTATGGGGGTATTGTTGTATGCATAAATTCGCCAACCTGACACGTCATCAAAAAGAGTCAATAAAGATTGCCACGACCGGGTCAATGAAGGAAATGTGACAAGTCAATGTCAAAGTACCTCGAAACCAAAAAGGTCAAAAACATGCTCGCCAAAACTGGATATGTACTCGCTAAATCTAGATATATGGTCGCCGAAGAAACGAAACCCAGAAATAAATATACTCGCTGCACCAGCATACTGGGCCTGAACCGACTCGGCAGAAACACGGAAATAAACCCTACACTTTAGAAAACCCATAACAGCAAGGAATCAAGGGGGGAAAAGGAGAAGACCTATCTGTATCCGCAGCAACGTAGGATTCCCAGGACAAATCTGAAAGGAAATCCTACCATGAGCAGGACTAAAATCAAGGGAAAACCCTAAATATCATGTATAAATAAAACCACCTATCCCAGGAGGAAGGGGTTCAGAAATTGATGGAGAAGAGAGCAATTGTAAGAGAGATCTAAGCGTGTAACAAGGCAACGAAAACCTAGTATTATTTTTCTGCCCTCAGGGGCGCCGTGGTTTTTTCCCATTCAAGAGTTTTCCACGTAAAATCCGTTTTTTGCATGCGTTCTTAATTTTCTTGTTTTATATTAAATTGATATAATTGTTGAGTGCGTGGTAATCCAAATTTCACCGTCAACACATTGAGAAATAGGTTGTTGGTGCATATAAATGTTGTCTTTATCACTTGAGAGAGGTTAGAGACAAATAAAGGGTATCACGAATCTACACACACACTTGCATACTTTACCTCAATGATGTGCCTAAAATTAATGAGAATTAGATATGTGGATTCAAGGTCTTAGCCTAATTTCCCATAAGAGATACAACCACTTGCTTGTGTTTGACTTACTTTAGTTTGTTTGCCTAGTTTAAATTATTGCATTTTAGTTATATGTTTAATTTAGTTGAAGTTGAGTAGTATAATTTCATCATCATATCTTTGTTTGTCTAAATAGTAGTTGATCAATCAATTGTGGTAATCAATACATCAATCCTTGAGGAATGAATCTTATTTATCATTGTGCTATTCCCACGGCCCCGTACTATTACGGGTGCTCATTTAGGAGTGGTCATACCATAGTCATAGAAAAACACGCTAAAGAAGCTAACATTATTCTGTTACATTGATACAAAGTCAATGGTCAGAAAGACAACATTTGAGGTTTTATCAATCCTCAGAGAACTTACACAATGAGGAAGCAGGGATTTATTCACTCATTATCCTTAATTGTCACATAGCACACGTTGTATGAAGCACGTGCTACAGTGAATTTCATTCTTTACAAAGAATGCACATGTCTTAATCAATATTGACTGTACAGTTCTTAGTTCAGTCGCTATTAAGCGCCTAACTTGAGTCCTTAAAAGCTCGCTTACTATAAGCGCCAATTACGATCTCACATTTGGCTTAATCAGGTTTCATGATTATGGGGTATATCATGATCGGTTCTGAAATTATGAAAATTTAAAATGAACCTCATCTTGACCCAGTCAAGACGACATACTCATATATATAAGCTCCATGAGAATAAAACATCCACTTTATTCTCTTCTATATATGTGTCTCATCTTAGCATGCTATCTTAGCATCTAAGGCGACCGCACGTGTAAGAATGCCGGTCTTAACCTGACGACATATTTTCATCACTTTCTGTGTGTAATTATGCTAGCATAATGAGTAGTTTGCCGTACTTTTAAGGTATGTCATAATCCTCTTGACAACATTTTGATGCTTGTTTAAACGGTTAATATATAGTTTGAAACAATCCTCTAAAAAATGGCATCTTTGGTTTCATCGAGTTGTAATGTCTTACAGATTCGTGATGACTGAAGAAAGCCATATGTATATCAAAAGGTTGAAGATAATCTTTTTGATATTATCTTTATATGTGGACAATATGATTTGGCTGTAAATAATGAAGAGTTTGTAAAATCATAATGAAACGGTTATTCTCAAATTTCATTGAAATTTGATATATGAGCAAAGTTGCTTATATATTAGGAGTGAAAGTTGATTAAAATTACTTAAGAAAATTTCTACCTCTGTTACAAGAGTTATATATTAAAAAGATTCTTAAGTGATTTAAAATGAGCAATTATAAACTCATAGATACTCCTATTGTAATATCACAAACTCTTAGCCTCGATATGCGCTTTGAAACTCCATAAGATCAAGAAATTGATGACAAGTTCCTCATGTTAGTACCATACAGAGTCTTATGTACATTATGATGTGTACAAGGCCCAATATTAGTTATACCGTAAGATTGGTGAGTAGATACCAATATAATCCTTGGCTCATCACTATCAAGTGAAGCAATCATAAAATCCTCTCTTTCAATCTCCAAAAGATGACATGAGATAACTTTATGATTATTTCGACGAGTTGGTAAATTATCACAGTGGCTGATTCAACAGTCGTTCCACTCTTACTAGGGATGGAGGATCCAAGTAAACCACTCCCACTAGGGATGGATGATCCAGTTATATCTCAATTTACCTCCACTCGTGTATTAACACAGATCATCTAATCCATAAAATCAGATATCTATATCAATTGCATCTCTACTAGGAAATCCATTCTCTAAAATAATGGCATCCTATGATTCTAATTCAGTCACACTTCCATCTGATTGTACACCAGTGTTTATATGTCCTTTGGAATGCATAAAGTATACAATAAAGATACCCTTTCTCTTCTTGCATCCATTTTCTCATTTCTATGAGATGGATTATAAACATAATCCGTATATCCCCAGGGTCATAGATTAATCAGACCAGGTTATATGCCTGTCCAAAGCTCATAGGGTGTGGAAGTGTCTGATTTAGTGGAACAAGATTAAGTATATAGGCAACAGTCAATTAACATATCCTCTAGTAAAATACTGGAAGATTTACTTGCGCCATCATAGACCTAACCATTTTCAACAATGTTTTATCCATTCTTTCCGCCACACCATTTTGCTGCGGAGTCCTAGGAATAATTAAATATCTTTCTATACCTTTCTTTGTTAAACAGTTCCTCAAACTATTCAGAAAGATATTTACGTCATCGGTTTATTCTTAAGATTCAACTTTATCATCTAATTGATTTTCAACCGAACTCAAAACAATCTAAAGCAATCTGATGCTTTCGATTTATGAGAGATTAAATAGACACAACCGAGACGTTTAAAGATATTAATGAATGTTACTAGATATGACGTTTCATGTCTAGGCTTTACATTCATTCGATCACAAATGTCATAATGAATTAATTTGCAATGGAATTTCAGATCTAGTTCTTTTACTAAATGGTTTTCAAGTTGTTTTTTTTTCTAGATAATTTGCATGACTTTTAGACTAATAAGCTTAATTAGCCCTCTCTAGCCAATCTACTCATTCTATCTATTCCGCATGACTTAGTCTAGCATGCCAATATACCAGCATCATCATCATTATCATAAGATGGAATGATTGAAAAACGAACATAATTATAACTGACGTATAATATTATAAAACCATTCAACAACTATCAAGTACCTTATGAATATAATTAGCTAAAATAATCTTCATATAATCATCATGATTATTAATGATAACTTGAATCAAGGATGACATCCGCAAAGACTAAATTAAGTTAGATCAAAAGTGTATATTAGAACAGTATGGGGTAAAATTTTAAGCTACCATGCAAACCCAGTTTGTAGGTACTTAATTTCAAAAATGTTCCCACATATACACATTGTTTCTATTAATCTAACTTTACTCTATATATGCTTCGTAGTTTCTTGCTAATGGTCTATTTTCACTTATCTACAGTCCACAAAGGACGAGATTCAAAAAGAAAATGCTTAGTTGGAAACTTAAGCATAACTTAAGAGATTCAAGAGTTTGGGTTTTACTCTTTTTGACTCAATGCATTCACGAGCGAAAATGACTCAGCTTGTCACAATTGTTACAAGTTATTTTAGTCTTGTCCTTCCTCAATTCGGAACCCATGTCCCTCTAGCATATTTCAATCTAAGATTTATTGTGGCTATGACTAGATCCTCTTCCTTTTTCAGAAATATCTATTTCCACTAATTCGCTCAAAACTAAAAGTTTTGTGCAAGTTGGAATATGTCATATAAAATTGGCTTGAAGTCTAAGCGGCCGCAAAACGCTCATAATATGTCATATAAGATTGGCTAGAAGCCTAAACCGCCTCTAAGCGCTTATAATATGTCATATAAAATTGACTAGAAGCCTAAGCCGCCTCTAAGCACTCATAATATGTCATATAAAATTAGCTGGAAGCCTAAGCTGCCTCTAAGCACTCATCTTCCACCAAAATAACGCATCGGTATGCATAAGATTAATTTTTTTATGTTCCAACTATTAGAAGAGATCAGATCATTTAGTTCATGTATCTTGTTTTATATCCCTATTGGAGGCTACCATTATTGTGATTTTGACGCTTCCTATAAGTGCTCAAAACTTAATACTGAACCTACCAAAATTTTGGTATTAAAAAAAAAAAACTACCAAAATTGCCCTTCAAGCCAAACCCTTAAAGGAAAGCCACATAACTTAAACCCTTATGTACTTATCAAACACACATATGAAGTCACTATACAAGCTACTCAACAACATAATGCGAGAAATTTAATTTCTAGCTTGATAAACCTTCACATCTAGTATGTCGAGCAAAAGTACTATGTCGAAGTTCAATCATGGTTCGTGTTATAGTCTCAAGAGCCTCTTGCTCTTTAAAGATGTACTGAATCTTATTGTGTCAAATCTCATAGATTACACAATTCAGTTTATCACTTCCAATTTGGCCACAATATTTTAGATATAAAAGCTATATCTTATATTAATCTATGCAGAGACATACAATCTACCATGCAAGCATATTAATTTCCAAAAATACACATTAAATTTTGCTGCAAACACAAACCGAAAATATGATAAAATAATTTAAGGAGCATAATCGAAAATTCGTCGAGGTTTCTAATCATCATCCGTTTCCAAAAATTTGATTATCATAAATTTAGTACTTTGCGCAAAATTCTAATTCTAACATTGTACTTAGCAATTAGAATTCCTATTATTTGGTGATCATATAAATAATAGAAGAATACAACGCACAAGTCCCAAAAATATTTTAAGGATCAAACCCGTTTTTCCAAAAATATTTACTAAGAAATGGTTTTAAAAATATTTCCTAAAAAATAGGACTTTGCATGTTGTTCTTTCTTCTCTCTCATATTCATATGCATCACCACTAAGAAAAAACTTTCTTAGTTTTCATAACTCATCTAATTGGCACTTTCTCGAACTTTGGTCCTCTTTCACATGCGTAATAATTCATGTACCAAGCACTATGCAGATCGCCTCATATTCGTGAGAATGCGGTGCTCCACTGCAATTTCAATCTCACACACTATTTGACCAAAAGACATCGCGGTACCATATTCTAGCTTTTCCAACCTTATAGATCTAGTCAGACTTAACTCTTCGGGAAATTTGTTTAAAAGACTACCCACTGCATCTCTCCACATAAAAGCACAAGTCCAATTTGACTACAGCTATATATCATTAATAAGATTCATAAAATCTTCTATATTAAGACATATGAGACGATGATGGATTAATCTTTAAATTGCTAAGTCACTTAGAAATATTATCTTTAATGACCTCTTACATTTAAAAGGTACAAGAAATCTTTCATTCCCAATCGCATAATTGATTAGACGGAGAGTTATAATCAAAGTCATTTTAATTCAGCTCCCATTGAAGCTAAATTTCATTGAATTCCTAGCACTTGATTTAAAATATATATTTTCCATACTCAAAATAGCTGGAAGTATATTTTTCTTGTTTTTCAAAATATTCCTTTTTAAAAAAATAAACATTTAAAAATGAAATTGTTTTACTGAATATTTGTATTTATTATTTTTTGGTAAAAGGATTTTAAAAAATATATGAATCGGCCGCCAAAAAACAGAAAACGGCATCAAAAAAAAAAAAAAAAACCTAGGAATGCGTGGAAGGTGGACCAAGGAGTGGGACATTGGGCATTGGCCCACATGCGCAAGTAAGAACGTGCCAAACATGCGCAACGCATGCAATAGGATATGCGCTGGCAGGAGCTGCAATCATGTGCGATGCATGCACTTCTAGGCGCGAGTTCAAACGCACTTGGTACTTGCTGTGATGCTTGCAACTAGACCTGGCAAGGTTCCGGTTCGAACCGCCGAAACCGCCCAGAACCGGAATCGGAACCTGGGGAGGCCGGTTCCGGTTCCTGTTCCTGTTCGAACCGACGGTTCCAAGTTTTTTTTTTTTAATTTCTTTTTAAAAAAAAAAAAATTACACTTTATTTACAAAAATAAAATGTTTTAAAAAAAAAATGATATTGAAGAGTATTGAACCATGGTCCATAACCCTTGTCCAAGTAATTAGTATATATTTCTTTGCATTCTCTTCCTTTTTATATAGGTTAGATCTCTCTCCACTTCCCTCATTTATCCGATGTGGGATGTGAGATTTTCTTTTCATTTCTATTCTAGTTGTAGCTTACTAAATTTAAGTAGAAGTGAGAGAGTTAACTTTAGACATTTTAATCTTGGACCTGGTACCATATTTAACTGTAATCCATTAACAAAAAAAAAAGTTATGGGATTTCAATTGGGAGCTATCGCCCATCAGCCACGTGCTTGCCTACTCATATATTTTGTTCTTATTCAGTGTCATTGTTTCAAATTTCAATTATTCATTTTTTTTATTTTTTATTTTGACGAAATTCAATTATTCATTATACAAAGCACTGCCTTTCTTCTTTTCTTTTTATGCTCTATCATTCTTCATTATCTAATATATCTATATATATCTTTTGTCTCAGTATCCCACATTTCTTATCTCAACGTGAATTTATTTCTTAAATACTTAATTTTGTGTACGTTAATTTACTTACAGTAGAAAATGGTGTGGGTTGAGGTAGATCTATGATACAATTAACAACAAAGAAAAACAACACAATTAGAATAGAAATGATAAAAAAATCTCACATCCCACATTGGAAAAATACGAAAAGTGGAGAGAGACTTAACCTATATAAAATGGAGGAGAATGCAAAGAAAAATATAATTACTTGGACAAGGGTTATGGGCCATGGCCCAATACTTTGTAATGTCCTTTTCTAACATTTTATTTTTTAATAAATAAAATGTAATATTTTGTAATGTTAAAAAAAAATAAAAATAAATAAATAAATAAACCCTAGTTTAGAACCGCCAGTTCTGTCGGAACCGAAACAGGAACCGAAACCGAAACCGTCTAAGGCCGGTTCCGATTTCGGTTCCACCTAACCGTGGAACCGAAACCGGAACCAGAACCGTGTCAGGTCTACTTGCAACGTCCCATGCATTCACTTGTAGGCGCATGCGTTCTATGCGCCATGCATTCTTTGCTAGGCACATGAGACTTACGCGTCAGACGTGCTCTGGCTTCTACCAATGCACTGTAAGCTACATTCGTAGACAACGGGCGCAGTGCATACGCGCCGTTCTCCGGTCATTCGACGATGACCAAACCACCGCACTGCGACTAGGTTTTTTATACTGAATTCAATGGTTCAATCGGTTACTGTGTTTGAATTGGAAGGGAACCACACTCGCCATTCAAAGGCGCTTGTGTATTGTTCATCATGTTCATCATCCAAAAATAAACCCAAAAACCTTTCCAAGTTTCGATCTTCGACAGAAAAACTCAAAATAGTTTTTCTCTGTCTACAATAATCGGAATTATGCGTATGACCTACCGTCGGAAAGCTCTCGGAAAATACTTTCTAACGGTACCACGATCGCAAAAAAATAAAAATATGGGCAGTGAGTTATGACCCGATAAAGTTACGGGTTCCATACTAAGATTTTCAAAAAAAATTCTGTCATACATGCTTTTGAATCATTATAAGAACTTCCAGAATAAATTATAGCACATATAAGCAACCGTACATTCTAGAAAATAAATTCAAAACATGTGTGTGGTGATATGCCAATTTTGTGTTCATTTATCTACCAAAAATAAAAATAAAGAAACAACCTAACATGGCATTCTATCAGAATACAAACCCAACCTGGCTCTGATACCAATGTAGATTATTATTACGATTAATAATAAACATATAATCAAATAAATTGTAGTTTTCGGATTAATACCTTTCACCGATGGAAATCCGAATCATGTGGCGAAAGCGGGATCGTGAGTGGGTTGTATCACTGGTCGGAGAACGATCACAGATTCCGATCACGAATTCTGAAAAACTCACTCAACTCACCGTGCAATTTGCTATCATTGGAAAAGACCTGCAAAATAGAAACTATCTATATATATCATTCTCTGATCTAATACGTTCAGAATGAGATATCAAATAAATAACAAGCTTTGCTATTTATAGAGTCCAGACTCCTATCTGGATAAATAGTGATATTCAAATTTAAATTACATTTAAATTTAATATCTTTTATCTTATTTATCCTTTTATCTCATTTTATTTGATTGTTGGAATCCAATTGAATTATTAATATAATTCAAATTCAAACATCAGGTGGTTTAATCCATATCAGTAATTTTCAATTAATTAATTGATATAACCACTTGAGCGTATTTTTCCAACAATGTGAATATATGAATATTGTATCATTACCTAAATTGTGATGGGCACCACTGTAATTGACCAAAGAAACACCCACTCGCATTATATTTGGAACAACTGACAGCTTCGTTACATCAACATTGTATCTTCTAAGAAGTTTACAATGTTGAAATTAATAAATAAAAACATGTAAGTAATTCATATTTCATTTTATTATCCTATTAATGATGACGATATCATCTGCTTAAAAAAATTTGATGATATCATCCCGCGTTTTGAAACAGACCATTGTCTAACTAATTACTATATATATATTATCATTTCTAGTTTATATTTCCATTACAAACAAATCAACTTGTGACAAGAGGAGATTGGTCCAACGGTATACCTCTCACACCTGCACTACAAAGTTATGAGTTCTGTGTCATCTCCCCTTTCTAAATCCTGAAATTATGTAATACTTAAAATAAATAAATAAATAAATAATCAACTTGTGTCTCCTACTCTCCTTTCATCTTTTAAGTTTTTTATTTTATTATAATAAAAATAAATCAAATCTCTCTCATCTTTAAAAGAGACCTTGTCAATTAAGCTGGCTAATACTCACCTCTATCAGGCTATCACCTTTAAAATTATATATCAATCAATCAAACTCAAAAGATTAATAATTCAAGTTGATTCAAAAAAAAAAAAAAGATTAATTCAAATTGTAGCAAATTATTCCACTTCCATAATTCAATAACTTAATATCTTAATTAACATCAAATTCTTAAAATAAAAATTATAATTGTGAGTATTAAATTATGAGATAAATTATAGAATTTTGGCGAAATTTCAAGTCAAATTCATAAAACTGGATACAAAATTAAAAAGAGAAATAAAAAAATTTGAAGATATGGGCAATTCATTTGATACACAAAAAATAAGGTATAGCTGCATTACAAAAACCCTAAATATCATTCAAACTTTGAACCGTACATTCGGACCCGGTCCGGCCGGTCCATGTTCTAATTTTATTATCCTTCATTTACAAGTAGATGTTGGGTTAATGGGTTTTATTAAAGCAAAAATAGCAAACCAATATTGGCTTGGTTGGTTCGGCTGCCGACCACTCTGGTCATCTAACTGTAGAAAGTAGAAACAGCTAAAGAAACCCGGTCCAACCCGAACCATCCATCGACGGACACCGCAAACCTGTTCAACTGTTTTAACTCGGTTGACTCGTCGTTTGATCTCTTCCATATCTTCTTCACCATAGTTTTGTCCTGTAGTCTTCTATTGACGGCCGTCAGAATCTCCATTTTCGTTTCGTTAACCAAATCCCACAACGCATCGTTTCTCTTCCTATTCATGAACAACAACGACAATCTCTCTTTACAATCCTCGAATCTCTTCAAATCGGTTAAAAGCTGAGTCAACTCACTAACACTCAAACTCGTTATTCTGTATCCGAGTTCCACAACTCGGAAGAAAATTTCACGTTGTATAGACCTATAATCTTCACTAACCAATCTGACGATCTCGTAAACCAAATCGTTTGTTTGAAGATGCAATGAAGTTGGAGTGTTGCTTATCTCTTCAACAAAGCCAACAAGAACATCCATCTCTATCAACAAATCAGAGCTCATTGACGCTAACACCTTCTCTTCGATATCATTATCGTTCTTCTTATTAGGTTTTGAAGAACAGAGATACGAACCCAAAACCCTAGAAACTGTTAAATTTTTCTCCAAAACACCCGCATACCATCTCACCCACGAAGATAGTTCCCATGTTTCCAGGTTCGAATCTTCGTGGAACATCGATAAATTAAGGAAGTTCCTGCCGCCGGAAGAAGGATAAATCGAAAGCTGATCTTTTAATATAAACGAACCTCTTGTAATGATATTATGGATGGTGAAGAGACATTTTAGGGCGACAAAGGCGTTGTGTGTACCGTGCAGGCGGTCCATGAGGGCTCCGATGCAAGCGCCTGCTTTGCGGCGGGTCCCATGGCCGTAGGAGAGGACGGCAACGATACGCCTATCAGGGGGAGGAGAAGAGACGCCGTGAGTGGTGGCACGGATGATTGTACGGCGGATGGAGGAGGTTCTGCGTTTGGTTGATAGAGTTGTTTTGATCAATGATGCTCTGTCTTTGAAAATGCCCAAGAAAATTCTTAGTTTCTTTAGGTGACCCATCAACTCAAATTGAAATTGAGCGTCAGAATTTTGAGAGATATTAATATATGTGCAAAACAGAGACATAAAAAAGAGATGTACTTGTTGTATTTTTTTTCTTTCTTTGTTTAAAGTCAAAACAACCGTGTAATTAGTTTCAAAAAAATAAAATAAAGAAAGAAATTAAGGAAAACAGCCGCGTAATCGCATAGAAATGACTATTGTATTGTGCCATTGTGTATCTAAACGGTGGACATAGTCTATTGTCAACCCTCCCTTAATTTAGAATATCATAATTAATTATTTTTCATATGGAATTTAAAATAATTTCCATGTCAAATGGCCAAATTGATATATATAATATGTTAGGTTCGAGTTAAGTATGTATATATTAGGTTCGAGTTAAGTATGTATATATATATATATATATATATATAAAGTGAAAGCTAAATCAACTTTAATTTGTGATTTAAAATTGTAACTTCAACATTTAAACCATTCATGTGCTCTAAATCCAATGGTTAAGATTTGAATACATTTATAATTATCCAATGGTTGAGATATTGAAGTCATAAATTTAAATTGTTTTAGCCTAAATTTTCTTGATATTAAAAAAAAAAAAAAAAAAACTTAAAAATAAATAGACATTAAGATAATGTGAATCATTATTTGACACTTACACTTCATTTATGTTTACATACCAAATCGAAATAAAAGAATTCAACAGTACACATAAATAGGTTATATATTTCTAATTCAAGATGATATAAAGGCAATTTTAAACCTTTTTTCATTGAACATCTTTACATAGATACACTTCGTATGCATTTGTTTTTTTTTTAAAAAAAATTATATACAAAAAATAATCATTGTTATTTTCATGTTCACATATGTAGTATTGTAGTTTTATCTTATGGTTCAAGCAAAGAACAAAAGAAAAAGACCAGTAAAAACCGCGGAGAGAAGAACCACTTTTGACTACTTGCCAAAATTATCAAATCAAAAGGTAATTACTAAAAAAGTCCATATATTTTAACTTAAATTTAAGTATTTTGCAATTATTTCACTTTTAACTAAATGGTCCCTGATATTCTTTTTTCCACCATCAATTTAACAAATATTCTTTTTTCAAAAATTAACAAATGGTCCACCGTTGTTAGCATAATTAGCTTGACTTGTAAAAATACAAAATTAACTTTCAAAATAAAATGACAAGATGATTGGTTTGGTTGTAAACCTCTCACACATACATCACAAGGTTGCAGGTTCGAGTCCTCCCTAGAGATGGCCACGGTTCAGTTTCGGTTCAAAACCGGCGGTTTCGATTCCGTGGCCACCCAAAACTGAAACCGTAACCAGAGATTCGGTTTGCTTCACGGTTTCTAACTGGCGGTTTTATGGTTTCGGTTTCGTTTTTTTTAATATTATTTTATTATTATTATTATTATTATTTTAATACAAGTGAGATAAATCATAAAGATTGTTTGAAGACAAAATAAATATAAAATCTTGCCAAATAATAATTACATTTGAACATAGTTTAAAATAAAAAAATAATTACAAACATTTTCATTGAAGTATTTAAGTATTTAACAATGTTTAAAAGAAAATAAATTGACATTTATTAATAAATACAAAGTACAACTTTACAATTTCACAAAAATAAATAAATAAATTAGAAATTGGCCTTGAAGGCTTGAATTCAAATATACAATATTACAATGTAAGTATGTAACAAAGTTAAAAAAATAATAATAAATAAATAAATAAATAATAAATAAAAAAAACCGGCCTTGCACTTATTTTTACCACAATTAAGTTGCCTACGTATCCTCCACCAATGTAGAGGAATCAAAAGTCACGTAGTTCTTTTACCTTTAATTAGTTGCTCGGTGTTGTAGGTTGAAAGTTGGAACGGAATCTATTTGCTGCCTTCCGTTCCCGTGGTTTGGTCATTTTCGAAGAAGTCGTTCACTACCTTTGGCTGGAGTTCTTGTTGTCTGTATTTTACCTTTGTTGTCCAATCATCAACACACTCCTACATTTCAAGTGATTGTGGACACATAACCGACCGTCTTGATTCCAAAATATTTCCATCTGCACTAAATTCTTGTTCCACAACAACGGTAGAAACCGACGTTCCAAGAATTTGTTTGGCAATAATAGCCAAAATTGGATAATCCTGTTGATGACTCTTCCACCAACCTTGGATACTAAATTTTTCTTCTAAAAATTCATGAGTGTATTATAAATACCGGTCAAGCTTAGAGTCAGATGAGGATGAAGAAGATGTTCGTAATTTTTTTGCTCTTTAGGAAAACAGTTGATCCCCTAAACCCCTTAATTGAAATTTTGTGGAAGTACTAGTACCACCAGATGTGGGTTGGGGTTGTGAAAACATCATGTTCAAAGACAGACCATACATTCTAAGATATTTATCATATAATTCATAAAGCAAAGTCTTAACGAAATTACAATAATGAAGAACATCAACTTCTATTCCTAAACATTTGTAATAATTAGTTAAACATTCCTGCAAACATTTAAATTTAAAGCGTGGATCAAAACACGGTGCAAGCAAGTAAATATTTAGAATCTGCCCATAATACTGTAACCATTTTGCTTTCATGGTAGCAACATATGGACTCAATTGAACATCGAATTTATAGTCATTAAATGCACCAGTAATATTAACACTTTGAATAAAAAATAAATGAGTAGTGGGATAGTAAACATCAGATAAAGCATTGGTAGCATCATTAAAAACACGTAACAATTCAAGAATTTTATACATGCATCCCAATAGTTCAATTGAAGAGAAATTGAAGGAACGTTATAAGTAATAAAAGAAACTAATAAATCCCTATATTCAACACTTTCATTAAGCAACTTATAAGTAGAATTCCAACTAGTGGTAATATCTCGAGAAAATTTAATGGGACACATATTATTCTGAGAACAATATTTTAACCATTATTTCTGGGTTTTGTTATGCCTCCAGATATAGTTAATACTATCTCTAATTGGTCTAATAAAAGCAGAAAACTCTGTTAATCCAGCTTGAACACACAAATTTAAAACATGGCATGCACATATTTGATGAAATAATTTACCCTCAAAATAGGGATTGCACAAATCCTGAAACATAGGAATAGATGCGGTATTGCTTGTAGCATTATCAAAGCCAATAGCAAAAATTTTGTTTAGGATATAATACTCTTGAAAAATGATTTTAAGGAGTCCAAAATATTTTGAGCTGAATGTGAGTCATCGAAAACACGAAATGCAAGAATTCTTTTTTGTCCATATAATGTCATGTGACACCCAAATATGAAATGACTACCAAAATTGTCGCTTCATATGTCGGCACATACAGAAACGCGACCTTGAAATTGATAAAAAAATGTTTTCAATTTGTTTTTTTCTTTTTTGTAAATGGCGTTTAGTATAGGATTATAGTAGAGAGGGGTAGGTTTGCAATTAAGAAAATTAAAGGGAAAAAAGAAGAAAAAAAATTCTACTGTTGAGCAGAAGATGACCATTCAACGGTCATCTTCTCAATGGCCATCTATTTTTTTTTTCAAATTGGTTGCCACGTGGCAGCCTATCATTGGTCTCTTTTTTTAAAAAATAAATAAATAAATAAACCGTCGGTTTTACTCCAACGGTAATTTTTTCAAACCGCTTGCCATGTGGCAGCCTCTGATTCGTCCATTTTAATTTTTAATTTTTAATTTAGAAAAACCGGCGGTTTAACCGTGGTTAAAACCACCGGTTTAACCGTCGGTTTCTACCGGTTTTTGGCAATCCCAAACTGATACCGTAACTGTTGGAACCGGTTTCCAACCGGTTTTCAAACTACCGGTTACGGTTTTGGTTTTGGTTTTGGGCCGATTTTGTCCACGGTTTAGTTTTGGGCCATATGGTTTCGATTAAACCGTGGATAAAACCAACGGTTTAATCGAAACCGTGGCCACCTCTAGTCCTTCCCCTCAAAAAAAAAAAAAACCCGCATTTATATAATAATATAATATTTCAAAAAAAAAAAACTTTCAAAATAAAATATTTATATAAAGAAAACAATAAATAAATACAGATATTACTAAATTAAAAATATTTATTTATTTTTTTTAAAAAATAACCTTTCATTGTTAAGTTGACTGAAAACGTTTGAATTTAGAGACTAATTTGGTACTTCTTAAAAATTTAGGACCATTGTGACCAAAAAATGAAAAGTTACAAAATGCCTAATATTAAGTTAGAACATAAAAGACAAGATGAGGTTGGTCCGGTAGTATGCCTCTCACACCTACATCATGATATCATGTGTTTGAGTATCTCCCCCTCCCTTGTAATATTAAAAAAATAATTATAAAAAAAAAAGGAACATATTTAGTAATTGCCTAATTCAAATAAATGTTTTTATATTGACATTTCTCTATAGAGTGGTGTTATTGGCAACCCTCTAATCAACTAATAAAACCCCATTTTTTAAAACCAAAAATTTATTTGATTCTTTCTAAAACTACCCTTCTTTATGAAAACAAAACTACCTTTTTATTTCTCTGTATATATATATTTTTAAGTTATGTACCTTTGTATTTTTTTGTTCAACATTTCTTTTACTAACCTCCGGCACCCATTTATTGTCTTTTCTTTTTCTTTTTTTCCTTCATTTCCTTTTATCATATTAGGGAAGATACAAAAAATATTAGAGAAGATAAAAAAAAAAAAAAAAAATCAAAATTATCTTCCCTAATATGATAAAACGAAATGAAGGAAAAAAAAAAACATACGAAAAGGTAATGAATGGGTGTTGGAGGTGAGTAAAAGAAATATAGAAGAAAAAAAATTACATAACTTAAAAAAAAAAAAAAAACAAAGAAATAAAAAGGGGAGTTTTGTGTTTATTAATTAATTTATTTATTTTAAAAAGGCCGGCAGTTTTGGAAATGAATTAAATTATTTTTTTAATTTAAAAAAATGGGGTTTATTAGTTCATCAGAGAGTTGTGAATAGCATCATTCTTCTCTGTGTTAGCAAGAACAAATTAATTACCCAAACCCTCCCTAAAGTTTTTCTACTTATAAGGAAATAACTTTGGTAAAAACCGTTCCCATGTCCTTAGTGGATTTGGATCCTCCGCTATGCTAATCTTTTTCTTTTTTTCCTGATCTAAAACACTTGAAGATAATACTATGCATTTAAAGATAATGAATGTGAAATAAATCTCAGTCATTGATTACACATGTCACCATATCTATTTAGATCAGGACAAAGATCATTTCAGCAATAGACATAGGGATTCCAAGGTTTGGTTTCATATTTCCCATTCCTAGGTATAGTTTCCTAAAAGTGGAAATGGTGGGTTTTGTCACTTTTTTGAGTTGGTGTTTAAAGACTATCACCACTTTAATAACTTAAGTTTAAAATGCACCAAAGTAAGTGACTTCCAAAAATGCCCTTACTGTACACATTTTTAAATTATTTTTTTTACTTTAACTTTTGGAAGATACTTTAAAGTTGTCTAAGATCTACTTTTCTCTCTAACTGTCTTAAAGTGGAAAGCTCTTTAAACTGAAATCCAAGTTCATTTTCTTCTCCAATGAGTTCGGCATTCGTATAGTTACATAAGATCACTCATCTTATCAGGTTATGAATATCAAAATTCATACAATGAAAGACAAAATGGAAATAGAGATAAGAAACCAACGAAACTCTAGGCCTTTATAAATAATTTCCGAGCCTTTTTAATTAGTTCCCGAGTTTTTTTATGAACTGCCCGAGCCTTTTGTAGGAATATTAATATGTTTGTCAAATTTGAATCTCCGAGCCTTTTAACATTGTGCCTGAGCCTTTTGAAACACTGTCCGAGCATTTTCAATTGTAATCCGAGCTTTTTTATGAATATTAATAGGTTTGTAAAATTTGAATCTCCAAGCATTTTAACACTATGTCCGAGCCTTTTGAAACACTGTCCAAGGCTTTTCAATTGTAATCCGAGCTTTTTTATGAATATTAATAGGTTTGTAAAATTAGAATCTCCGAGCCTTTTAACACTGTGTCCGAGCCTTTTGAAACACTGTCTGAGCTTTTTCAATTGTAATTCGAGCTTTTTTTATGAATATTAATAGGTTTGTCAAATTAGAATCTCCGAGCCTTTTAACATTGTGTCCGAGCCTTTTTTAACAATCATTTTTTTGTTGTTGTTAATTTTGTATCTCTGAGACTTTTAATGAACTGCCCGAGCCTTTTACACAACTTCACAAAGGCTCGAATAGTGTTTAGAAAGTCTCGGACAGAGCTTAGAAAGGCTCGGAGATTCAAAATTCACACAACCAGAGGGTTTTAAATTGAAAAAAAAAAAAAAAAAAAAAAAAAAAAACTATGGGGGCACTGCCCCCGACCACCGCGAGCTCAGTAGGGAGCTCGATCCCCAAGTGCGTCAGCGTAGCGCCACTCCGTTGCCGTTCGAGTGATCGCCTAGGTTTCAACGTGACTTTCTCTCTCTACTTCACAACTCTATCATTGTAAACTGAATGAATGAAAGCTGACGTGAAAGTACTTCAGGGGTATTTTTGTATGGTCACCTAAATTGGTGTCTTTTAAACATGGATTACTAATGTGGTGATTTTCTTACAAAACCCGGTCCAAATAGTGACATTTAATTTTTGAGCCCATTCCTAAAATATGATCCAAACAACACTAATCTTATTATATGAACTGAATCGATACAAATCGATTCAATTTATTTTGTTTCGACCCTTATAAAGTTAGAAATAGATTAATGAAAATGGTGAAGAAGCCTGGAATTGGAAAGAAATTTGAAAATGGAAAAAAAAAAATCTACAAATGGAAAGAAATTTGAAGGGGCAATTGAAAAGTTGACCATTAAAAATTATTGATTTTTTTATTTTAACCACACGCAATGTTGCTCATGTTTTTAACCATTTGAAAATTGCAATGTCTAAAATGCCCCCATATACCTTGTTGCCATGAGAGAGAGAAGAAGAAGAGAGAAAGAGAACGAGAAAGAGGAGAGAAGTTTTTTTTTTTTTTTTCCCCTTCGATCTTCAAAATATTTGCCCATTTCTCGTTGGGAAGAGTTTTGGTTTAAAAAACATTGAAGTTATCATATTTTACGTTGGCCAACCTGAAATAACGACTTCTACATGATCACTTGGCCCTTATTTCATGTTGGGAAGAGTTATTATTATTATTATGTTCGGCCTATCCTATTCCACATTTTTTTAAAGTATTATTGTTGGAAAATTTTATGATAGACTCTTATTTTGAGAAGACAAATTGAGTATGATTAATTTCATGAAAATGGAAGATTAAAGTGTATTCGAATTCTCCTCCGTGAGAGCTTCGAAATGGTATACTCAAACTCATAAAATGGTTAATGGGTGAATGAGAAATTGAGTCTCAAGGTGAGCCCAAAATGTGGTGAACAATGTTTTTGTGTGAAGAATAAGTAAAGCTTTAATTGTTTGGATTCTGATATTCTTGCTTGATCACCAAAAATACAGAATCAGGCTTTTAATTATTATTTAATAAAATTATTTTCCTTATTCAATCAGAAACGTGCTCAGGAAGCTTCGATCTAGAATCGTATTCAAGAAGCTTCGGTTTGCTTATTCACCAAGAGCTAAGAATCTTATTCAAGAAGCTTCGGTCTAGAATTGTATTCAAGAAGCTTCGGTTTGCTTATTCACCAAGAGCCAAGAATCTTATTCAAGAAGCTTCGATCTAGAATCGTATTCAAGAAGCTTCGTTTTGCTTATTCAAGAAGCTTCGGTTTTGCCTATATATATCCTAGTGTTCTTCTCATATCAATAATCCAAGAATACACATAGCAACCGAAATACTTTCTTCTCTTCTCTATTCTTGGTAAAGAGTGGCTTGTGCTTCGCACTTCCACTGTTAAACCGTTGTATCCTGGGAGACGATCGCTATACACATACGATGTAAAATACGGCGAAATCGTCTTAAGGACACTATGTGAAACATGGGCCTCGGTTTTTCACTAACCGATTTTCTAACGTGTTGTTTTGTGTTGTTTTGCTTTCCGTTTTTCTACAGGTTCTGACCAGATTGTTGATTTAGAAACAACAATTATATTTACAACTATTACAATAGGGATGTCTAGACCTATCAAGATCAGACAATACATATGCGGTCCGGATAATTACTCTAACTAACTGGAAGAAAACTCTCCACATTTGTTTGTAAAATGCACATGGTGAGATTCGAACCCCTGACCACCATGCATGGAAGGGAGGTGTACTATCATCTCTGTTATGAGGTGATGGCCTATCCTATTCCACACTAGGCTAACGTTAAATAGTGCCTATTTGATGGTGGAACGAGTTTTTTTATCCAATTATATGCTGCCATGTGGCAATTTAAAAAAAAATTATATTCCAATTTTTAATATTGTTGTTTTTTGGAGGGACAATTTTTAAAAAAAAAAAAATCATATCCCCATTTTTAAAATTGTTTAAAAAAAAAATACTAAAATACTAAAAAACTAAATTGGTGGTCATGGTGGCCACCAGAAAAAGTCTCGTCGGAGGAGGTGACAGAGGCCTCCTCCGAAGAGGAGGCTCTTCCAACGACGAAGTACTTCATTGAAGAAGAACAAATACTTTATTGCTAGAGGATATGTCCTCCATTGTGATAGTGGAGAGGAGGACGATGCCACCCTTGTGATAGATTATCAATAATTACTTGGTGTTTTTACCAAATATTTTTTAAAATTAAAATTATTAAATAATTGAGTAATTGGCACAAATCACCCCTCGAGTGTATGTGGATTTGCATATTGCCCCATAAACTTTTTTTTTAGGCATTAAACCCTCTGAACTATCGCTTATTGGCAATTCTTTGGTTTTTTCCCACCTGAGGGGGCATTTTTACTCTTGTTCTGCCAATAAACGATAATTCAGGGGGTTTAATGCCTAAAAAAAAAGTTTATGGGGCAACATGCAAATTCACATACACTCGAAGGGGGATTTGTGCCAATTACTCTAAATAATTTGATTTTAACTCTAAATAAAATTACTAAACTGGCCCAAGCTGAAGAATGTAGGATAAATTTTAAGGTAGGACCAAATCTATGTTGAAAAAATAAAAGAATATGTTAATCTTTTGAATTATAAAAAATATATATATAACCAATTTTTCTATTATCAGTTCGAACTGACAAAAGATATATCAGTTCCTTATATGTAAGCCATTAGATTTAAATACTTTGACTTGACTGTATGCACTTGTCAAAGCATCTTTTAAATCCAATAACCCACATACAAGGAACTGATATATTTTATATCAGTTCCAACTGATAATAGAAAGACTGTATATATCACTTCTCAAAAATATAAAAATCTAATAAAGAAGAAAAGTGAACATATCACAATTATTGAACTTATTCTTACAATACATGCACTGAAGAGCTAATATATAATTCATTATTTATCCAAAGCAGTTGGACGTAGGAGCAATACGTGGTAGATGATATAGTTTAATTAAATGAGGACACGGGTCAAGCAGGATTTACCATCAAGTGAATTGGTTTGCTGAAGCTCAATATACTCCTTATATGTGATTCCACGATATGCTGGTGGTCGGTTTTCACGGTGTAGCAATTCCGGCGCAGGGGCTACAACCTTGTCAGGCGGAGGCCCATGCGATGTTAGGATGGACAATCTTGTTGCTTTCCTGTTCACAACGGCTCTGTGCAACACACTTTTGTACTTGCCGTTGCATAGTATCTGAATATAATTATAATATGTATATATATATATATAAACACATTGAATATTCAATATATTTATAAGTTGTTAATTACATCAACAAAAAAAAAAAAAAATTTAATTAAAAAGGGGTACGTTATGTACCTCCATATGGTCTCCAATGTTGACAATGAAAGAGTCGGGTAGGGGATTGATGGAGACCCATCTGCCATTGTGGTGAACTTGAAGACCTTGAAGGTCATTCTGCATAAGGATGATCAAGAGACCATGATCAGAGTGAGGTGGCAGCCCCATCGCAAGTTCTGGTTGTGGACATGGAGGGTATAAATTGATGACGAAAAACTGATGACAGTTTGATTCTAGATCCATTGTCTTTTCTATGTAGCTTCCTTCCAATCCCAAGCTTTCTGATATCCCTTTAAGTAATTCAACCGCCAATTCTCTACTTCTTGTAATATCTCACTGTCAAATTAATAAATGAGTTAAATTTCAAATACCCCGAACTTTTTTTTTTTTAGTTATAATAATTGATTGGACGTTTAAAGCGGGGTAATAACTCGAATTTATTAAACGATATGAGATTGGTTCGGTGGTAAACCATTTATACCTGCACCACAAGGTTACGGATTCGAGTCCTTCCCCTCCTTAAAAAAATCTCGAATTTATGTAATAGTATAATGCGCTAATACTTATACAGTCTTTCTATTATCAGTTCGAACTGACAAAAGATATATCAGTTCCTTGTATGTGGGCCATTGGATTTAAAAGATGCTTTGATAAGTGCATGCAGCCAAGTCAAAGTATTTAAATTTAATGGCCCACATGCAAGGAACTGATATATCTTTTGTCAGTATTATCAGTTCGATAATAGAAAAACTGAATACTTATAATATATATATAACTCGAATTTATAACATCAACAATACGGGATATACCGCTGGATCAACCTTATCTTGTCTCAAATATCCAAACTTAAGATGAGACGATATGTCTCAGGGTATGTATGGTATTTAGGATTAGACTATTTTAATTTAAAAAAATAAAATAATTTCCTCATCTTTAGTTTTTGTGGTTGATTATATTGGAAGTAGAGTGTTTCAGTTACAACAAACCTCTGTTAATAATCTTTACATTGTATATTTGAATTTCTATTGTATAGTTATCTTAGGTTTGTTCAATATCATTAGGAGTCTTAGATACTCAGGACTCATCATACTGTATTATATAATCATACTGTTATCAATGAAAAAGGGTGCGGAAATTCTACATCAAATCTCTCTGTGTTTATATGGTATCAGAGCATACGATTCTCTCTTAGAAACTCAATTTCTTCTCTTCTCTCCTCTTTGTTCCGATCAATGACAACGAACCCAGACTCCACGCCAAACACCAGTTCCTCCCCATCAACTCCCACAATTGTCAATATCACACCAGCAACCTCGACAGCACTTCGTTCCAATGAGTTTCATCTCATCACCATCAACATCGCTGCTCAGGCTCCTCTCAAACTCACCGCTAGTAATTACATGTCCTGGAGAATTCAATTTCAGACCCTTTTCATTGGATATGACTTTCTCGGTTATATCAATGGCTCAAAGCCATGCCCGGAAGCTAACCTCATTACCAATGATGTGACAACTCCGAATCCAACTATCCTATTTGGATTCGCCAAGACCAGCTCATCCTGAATGTGATAATTGGTTCCCTATCTCCAACGATTATCTCCTTTGTTGCCAGAGCCAAAACATATATGGTGGCATGGACTATACTGGCTAACACATACACCAAACCGTATCGTGGACGCATCAAACAAATCAAAGCTCTTCTCAAAAACTCCAAGAAAGGTACATAAAATATCAATGATTTTCTTCACTCTATTAAGGCTCGTGCAAATGAACTCGCTTTACTTGGTGCTCCGGTGGATGATGAGGATCTTATTGAGAGGATCCTAGATGAACTTGATGATGATTATAAGGAGTTGGTTCGTGTAGTTCAAGCTCGAGACAATCCCATCACGTTTGATGAACTTCATGAAAAGCTACTGTCATTTGAAGCCTCCCTTCAAAATGGCAAGAAGGAGTCAGCTATCTTTCCGGCCATGGCCAACCCCACACATCGGACTAACACACATTGGCGTCCGTAGCACAGCAACAATAATCCGCAGCAAAGCAACAATAATTGGTGCACAAATTCCTCCAACTACACGGGCTGGCGCCCTTCGCTCAACCACAACAACCAGTCACCATCCCTCAACAATTCGGGCTCTTCAAACCGTGGCAATCAGACTCCACACCCCTATCTTGGCCACTGCCAGGTGTGTGGAGTTCAAGGCCACACGGCCAAGAGATGCTCTTCTTTCTAAATGGTGCCAATCCAGTCAGGTTCCACGCCACCGAATGGTCCTCCACCGATGCCTTGGCAACCAAGAGCCAACTATGCTGCTAATGTGTCCTCCAACAACCCTTCATGGCTGCTTGACAGTGGTGCTTCTCATCATGTTACAGCTGATCTGAATAACCTCTCTCAGCATGTATCGTACAGCGGCTCCGATGATGTTATGAATGGTGATGGCACTGGTCTCTCCATCACAAATACTGGTTCCACATCTATTTGCACTCAAAAATAAAACCTTTAAATTGAATGATGTTCTCTGTGTACCTGATATGAAAAAGAATTTGATTTCAATTTCACAATTTTGCTCTACTAATGATGTTTCGGTTGAGTTATTATCTACTTCGTTTCATGTGAAGGATCTTCGTACGGGGCCAATTCTTCTAAGAGGCACAACCAGGGATGGCGTGTATGAATGGCCAACTACAAAATCTATATCCTCACCGGTCCTAGCATTCTCAGGCCTCAAGACCTCGTCATCAAACTGGCACCATAGGCTAGGTCATCCTGCTTTTCCCATTTTACAACGTATTGTTTCAGGTTTTAGTTTAGATTTGTCGTCTCCTATGTCAAAAGATTTTTCCTGTCACTCATGTCATTGCAATAAAAGTCACAAGCAACCTTTTTATTCATCTTCTTTTGTATCCACCCATACACTGGAAATTATATTCTCTAATGTGTGGACGTCTCATGTTGTTTCACATGACAATTTTAAATATTATGTTATTTTCGTTGATCACTACACCAAATACATATGGTTCTATCCGTTAAAAAGGAAATCATAAGTTAAAGACAATTTCATTCGCTTTAAGGCCATTGTAGAGAATTTTTTTAAACACAAAATTGTTACATTTTATTCTGATAATGGTGGTGAGTTCATGGTACTTAAAGACTATCTTGCAACAAATGGTATTTCACACCTCACAACTCCACCCCACACTCCTGAACATAATGGGTACTCGGAAATACGACACCGTCACATTATTGAAACAGGTCTTACGTTGTTGTCTCATGCTTCTCTTCCCTTGCAATTTTGGTCTCATGCATTTGCCACTGCCGTGTATCTGATCAACAGAATGCTCACTCCTACACTTGATTTTGTGTCTCCTTATCAAAAGATTTTTGGGGGACCTCCCAATTACTCAAAACTAAATTTTTTTGGATGTCTTTGTTATCCTTGGCTTCGGCCCTACTGACGACACGTCGTTGAGGTGTATCAAAAGATTTGAATTTTACATTCAACCTCGCAAGTGCACGAGTCAAGAGACTAGTATAGCGTGCAAGCAAGGGTATCGTTCCGCAGGGAGGTGGAATCCGTCAACTGTCACTAGCTTAGCTTATTTGGAAAATACGAATTGAGGTGTGTGTGTGTGCATTAAATGTAAATATTGCAATAAAACATAAATTATATACAATATATGTACATGGATAGAATGGAATGTGAGAGATGTGGCATATAAATGGTTACACTAAGTAAATGACTCCACCATAGCAATCACACAATTTCATACAAACATGCATAGTCAATGTTGAATGCCGTGCTCACTTAATCCTCACCAATTGTCCTCACTCCAGCAACAACGGCTATACCGACATGCACCAGCAACCTATCTCTCGATGGTTGCCCGAGCTGCACTCGAGTTCCTTAAGAACTATGAGACACACATAGTGACAATACATGTAAAACCGCGCGCTGACTCTACATGTAGTGGCCAATCTACTAGTGCACGTTGAGTGCTTCACCTCTCGGTCCTTCACACAACAACCTAAGTTCATTCAAATGGTGGCTAACCACTTGAAAGCTTTAAGCACTTCAAAAGACCACTCAACCATCAACAAGCATATGCAACAAAAAAGGCAACAATGCTAGGTTTATATCAATTCCCTAATGAATGAAAGTACACATTGAAGAAGAGAAAAAAATACAAAGAAAGAAATACAAAATGGATAGAAAGGAGACCCCTCATCCGTAACCGGGAATCGAACACCGGGTCTTCTCGGGTGTCAATCCGAGATGTCCTTACCACTGGACGACTACGGCGTTCTCCAATCTCATGCATGCTCAACTCTCTCATAGAGAAAGCTCTCTCCTTATCTCTCAAATCTCCCTAAGATGGATGGCTAAATATGGGACAAGCTCACCAAACAACAATGTGCAAATAGTTGATTGTTATCATTAAGAACATTCAATTCAAGTTAAGAGTTCATTCTCTTGATTAAGGCATTCAACAAAATCAATTCATCACCCAAACCCAAGCCATGGGATGAGCAATTGTGTCTTGATAAAAAGACCCATTAAGCACAAGAATATGGAACCCAAGCCTAATCTAGCATATGAATGCATAATCAACCAAGCTTTTTCCACTCTTTGGAGCTAATACTCAAACACTCAAATCATTTTAAACATAGTAATTTTGGTTCCCCCATCAACATACAAACAATTATGGGATACTAAATTACTCTACTCCTAATTTAAATTACTCTACTCCTAATCCCAATCATGCATACATGTCAATTTCGGACCTCCACACACATGAGTATCACAATAAGAGAGACAATTATAGATTTAGCAAAGAGCAAAACAAAACCCAAAGAATTTAAGAAACATTCATACATATATTGCACAAGTGTAGGTTTACAAAATTCCCAAATTGGTGATTACATCCAAGAAAATAAGAAATACAAAAAGAAATGAGTTTAAAGGAGACAACCCTTGAAGACAACTCCTCCAAGCTCTCCTTGATTTCCTAGCTCGTTTTTGGTCCAAAGACCACTCCATTCTTCTTGTAATCTACTCCTAGATGGGTGGATGTAGTGTAAAAAGGGTGGTGGAGATGTATGGTGAGCTCCCATGGAGGAAAATCCTCCATGGGAGCTTGAAACTCTCACTTATTTGGGGAAGAAGATGGAGAAGATGAAGAAAGGTGTGAGGTTCGGTTTTAGGGTGTGGGAGGTGTGGAAGTTCTTGTTTCAGACCCCAAATGGGGGTATTTAAAGAGTTGGGAGGTTAGGGCACGAATGGGGTGTGAAAGGACAAGATTGCCCTTCAAAATCGACCAAAAATCGTGAAATTTACGCCCAGGGCGCTGTACGTACAGCCCTTTTGTACAGCGACCGTACAGCGCCCATTCTCTGGAATTCTTCAGTGGTTTTCAGCATCGCGCACCGTTACGGAAACAAGCATAACTCTCTCTAGAAATATTGGAATCGTGATCCGTAAAAACCGTTGGAAAGAGAACAGCCGGGGCTTTCCAACCATAGGTAGTACGAAACCTAGTTCATTCTGAGGAGAAAGATATGGCCCCCGAAATATAGGTGTACTGCATGAGCTATTACCATTTCAGTCCAAATAACTTCCAAAACTCATCAATTAAGCTCAAATACCTTGTTTATGGTGAATAACCTACACAAGGCTCACAAAAATACATTATATACAAAAATACGCTCAAAAACCAGTACAAAAAATAGGAGATGGGGACCTCAAATAGGTGTAAATATGGTCCGATCACCTACTCATCTCACAAACTTGATAAACGGTCCACCGCCTGTGTATTTCTTGGGTATTCATTATCACAAAGTGCCTATCTATGTTTTGATCCATCTTGCTCCAAAATTTTCGTCTCTTGTCATGTCAAATTTGTTGAGTCTGTGTTCTCTTACAGGTCGCTAGGTGCTGTTCTAGAACGTCCAACCTCCTCCACCACCATAAACACTTGGGTTCCGTCGGTCATAATTGTGTCAAACCCCTGTCCATTGGCATCATCTCCATCCACGGCTGTACACTCACAAGACCTGCCACCATTTGAAGCTCCCTCCTTACTGTTGCCTACTGCAAGTCAACAGATGACAGTCCCTACTGCCACCACTGTTGTGACACCACCCTCATTATCTCCATCTGCTGCTGTTGACAATTTGGGACCAATTGATATCCCTCTACAACTGCTCACTGCTACACCTGACTCGACTGATTCTTCCACTGATGTTGGGTCTACTGCAGCCTCTTCACCACCGGTTCGTCGCCATATGACCACTCGTGCCATGAACAACATCTATAAGCCAGTTCAGAAGTTGAATCTCCATGCACACATACAGACCTCATCTGATTTTGAACCCACAATTGTGGCACAGGCACTGAAAGATCCGAATTGGTGTCGGGCCATGTCAGAGGAATGCAACGCACTTGTTCACAATGGTACTTGGGAATTGGTTCCGCCAGACACATCTTCAAATATTGTTGGCTACAAATGGATTTTTCGGATCGAACGAAAATCTGATGGCTCGATTGACAGATTCAAAGCTCGCTTGGTTGCAAAGGGATTCAATCAACGACCAGGAGTTGACTACTTTGAGACATTTAGCCCAGTGATCAAACCAACAATTGTGAGGCTTGTTCTTAGTATTGCTATCAGTCACGATTGGTGTCTTCATCAATTGGACATAAATAATGCTTTTCTTCAAGGTTGGCTCACAGAAACAGTGTTTATGGCGCAACCTCCAGGATTCATTGATTTAGATCACCCTACACATGTGTGCAAGCTCAAGAAAGCCATCTATGGCCTCAAGCAAGCACTGCAGGCTTAGTACCATGAGCTGCGCCAGTTCTTGCTTGCAATTGGCTTCAAGAACTCATATGCTGACACCTCCTTTTTTGTTCTTAACATAGGTGGTAACATTCTCTATCTTCTTATTTAAGTTGACGATATCATTCTTATAGGGAACAATTCAGCACATGTGGATCGGTTTGTTGATACTCTTGCTCAACGATTCTCCCTGAAGGATCTTGGTCCTCTTTCTTACTTCTTTGGCGTTGAAGTAGTCCCGCACAAACATGGTGTTCTATTATCACAGCGGCGCTACATACTGGACCTACTCACTCGCATAAACATGTCTAGTGCCAAACCGGTATAGACCCCCTTACCCACGAGTCATCCGATCACCCTACACCCAGGCACACTTTTTAGTGATCCCAACACCTACTGAACGGTAGTTAGCAGCCTTCAGTACCTGTCTCTCACGCGTCCAGATATCTCATTCGCTGTTAACAAGTTGTCTCAGTATATGCATCAACCCACATCGGATCATTGGGATCTCGTCAAGCGTTTACTGCGATATCTGTGTGGTACATTAGATGACGGTATTGTCATCCATCGCAACTCTCAGGTCTCTCTTCACGCATTCTCAGATGTCGATTGGGCAGGTAACAAGGATGATTTCTCTTCCACAAACGCATACATTGTCTATCTAGGGAAAAATCCTATTTCTTGGAGCTCGAAGAAACAAAACACTATTGCTCGTTCCTTTACAGAGGCTGAATATCGGTCCATTACTGCTACAGCTGCTGAGCTTAATTGGGTGTGTTTTCTACTTACTGATCTCGGCCTCAAGGTGTCTGCAGCTCTTGTCATTTATTGTGACAATGTGGGTGCCACTCAACTTTGTTCCAATCCGATTTTTCACTCACGCATGAAGCATATGGCAATTAATTTTCATTTTATCAGAGATCAGGTTCAGTCGGGCAGTCTGCGTGTCGCTCATGTCTCCTCCAAAGATCAACTGGCGGATGCCCTTATGAAACCTCTGTCTCGTCCTATTTTTCAGTCTCTCAAAGACAAGATTGGCCTCTCTTGTCGTGGCCTATCTTGAGGGGGCATATTGTAAGCAGAGTGTTTCAGTTACAACAAACATCTGTTAATAATCTTTACATTGTATATTTGAATTTCTATTGTATAGTTATCTTAGGTTTGTTCAATATCATTAGGAGTCTTAGATACTCAGGACTCATCATACTGTATTATATATTCATACTGTTATCAATGAAAAAGGGTGCGGAAATTCTACACCAAATCTCTCTGTGTTTATAGATTATTCATAAAGTAATAATGATAAATAAATAAATAAATCCAATGCATTTATTAGTAAGAATGTTGATGCGTTACTATATTCTTAATAAGTCAAAAGCTTGTACCTCCCTTCCACAGTGGTGGACTGGTGGTGAGGGGTTCGAATCCGACTATACGTATTTTACAAGTTTATGTGAAAAGTTTTCTCCCCAGTTTATGAGAGTAGTTATCCAAACTGCACATGTATTGTTTTATCTTAACAGAAGCAATTATACACTCATATTGTAATAGTTACAACTTGTAATAATAATAATCAAAAACTGAGTTCAAATTCTTTAGTTGATAGCAACTCTACTAATTCATCTAAACTCAACAATCAACTACGAAGAGATTGTCAAAATTAATCTTCTAAGGGGTATTTACAATTTGGTCCCAATCTAATTGGGAAACATCATTTTTTTACTCCTTAATTGAAATTTTATCAATTTGGTCCTTATATAATTGAAAATCAATCAATTTAGTCCTACCGTTAGTCAAAACCGTTACTTTGACTAACTGTATGACTAATTTGATTGATTTTCAATTATGTAATGACCAAATTGATGAAATTTCAATTGAGTAAAAAAGTTACGTTTCCCAATTAGATTGGGACCTAATTGTAAATACCCCTTATTATTAGATATGCCTGCATTAAATGATACTATATTTTTAATTTTTTTTTTTCATATAACATAAAAATAGTTACTTTTGTTATGACCGCGACACATGGTATACAATAAATGATACTATACTCTTAAGAATTTTTTTAAGAATTTTTTCCACATTCTAATATGTCTAATTATACAACATAACATATAATACTAATAATATTTATTAAATATATAATAATAATAATAATAATAATCTTATATTTCCAATTTCTGATATATATAATAGTCTAAACTTTTGGAGTTCACAAAGTCAGCAACATACGCATTAAATGATACTATTAATAATAATCATATATATATATATATATATATATAATAACAATCATATTAATTTTTTTTTTAATTTCCCATATTCTAATATATCTAATTATACAATATAACATAATTATTATTATTAAAAGATATATTGTAATAATCATATATTTCCAGTTTCTGATATATATAATAGTCACAACTTCTAGAGTTCACAAAGTCAGCAGCATATGTATTAAATGATACTATTAATAATAAGCATATATATAATAACAATCATATTAATTTTTTTTAAAGAAAAATTCCCATGTTCTAATTTATCTAATTATACAATATAACATATACTAATAACATTTATTAAATAATTATATGTAATAAAAATAACTACTTTTGCTATGGTCACGACACGTGGCATATAATAAACGATACTATTTAAAAAAATTAATTTTTTTTTCATATAACATAAAAATAGTTACTTTTGTTATGACCGCGACACATGGTATACAATAAATGATACTATACTCTTAAGAATTTTTTTAAGAATTTTTTCCACATTCTAATATGTCTAATTATACAACATAACATATAATACTAATAATATTTATTAAATATATAATAATAATAATAATAATAATCTTATATTTCCAATTTCTGATATATATAATAGTCTAAACTTTTGGAGTTCACAAAGTCAGCAACATACGCATTAAATGATACTATTAATAATAATCATATATATATATATATATATATATAATAACAATCATATTAATTTTTTTTTTAATTTCCCATATTCTAATATATCTAATTATACAATATAACATAATTATTATTATTAAAAGATATATTGTAATAATCATATATTTCCAGTTTCTGATATATATAATAGTCACAACTTCTAGAGTTCACAAAGTCAGCAGCATATGTATTAAATGATACTATTAATAATAAGCATATATATAATAACAATCATATTAATTTTTTTTAAAGAAAAATTCCCATGTTCTAATTTATCTAATTATACAATATAACATATACTAATAACATTTATTAAATAATTATATGTAATAAAAATAACTACTTTTGCTATGGTCACGACACGTGGCATATAATAAACGATACTATTTAAAAAAATTAATTTTTTTTTTCATATAACATATAATTGTTAGTGGTTTTTACAATTTGGTCTCAATCTAATTGGGAAACGTCATTTTTTTACTACTTAATTGATATTTCATCAATTTAATCCTTGTATAATTGAAAATCAATCAAATTAGTCATATATTTAGTCAAAGTAACAGTTTTGACTAACGGTATGACTAATTTGATTGATTTTCAATTATGTAAGGACCAAATTGATGACATTTCAATTAAGGAATAAAAAAGTGATGTTTCCCAATTAGATTGAGACCAAATTGTAAATACCCCATCTTCTAAAATTATGAAATTTCATTTTTAGCCACATTTTATACTTTTCATTTTTTAACTAAACATTAAAAAAAAAAAAAAAAAAAAAAAAAAACATAACATAAAAATTTCATTTCACTTTGTAGTCATATAATTACAAAAATACCCTTTTGGCCTGACTTGGCTGATCCATTGTGAATTAGGCTTCCCTTCTCTCTTGGCCTAATGTGAAATAGGGTATATTGATATTTCACGTTAGGCCAACGTGAAATAGGCCCAACTTTATTTCTCTCTCCTCTCTTTGTTTTTTATCTTTCTAATTGTCAATTTTTCTCTCTCTAGATGTCAGTCTCTTCCTTCTCTCCCTAACTCGAAATTTTCTCCCTTAAACAATGATGGGGTTAGGTTAATTTATATTGGGGGTAATTTGGTCATTGTATATTTCACGTGATTAAAAACATAAAAATATCCTATGTCATGTTTATAAACAAAATTTAATAGTTTTATAATGTTATTTTTCAATTTTACCATTCAAATATTACTATCTAGCATAGTTTAATCAATCAATTATGTGGTGATGAAGAAGATGATATCTGAAGCCAAGAGGGTTTTGAGGGGAATTGAAGTTGGGATGAACGTTGAGCTTGAGATAATCCCTCCAGAGAAATTTCTTTTCTACCACTGGATTAAAGCTCGTCCAACATCTTATGGGATTAGACACTTTCTTACCTGCATACTTTTTCATTTGCTCTTCTGATTGTTTGAAGAAACTTTTGCTGGCCCTTAACATCTCATCTCTCACTGTCTTTGCTACTCCATGATTGATTACCTTTTATTACAATTTTATCTTAACATATTAATAATGTTATAAACGATTCTACTCACACGGGTATATGAAAAATATAAGTATGAGGGGTTATTTTACCATAAAGAATCCCCATTCGCTACATGCATTGCCAATGGCTTGGATTACGTTGGAGCGTTGTTCGGGTGTGATAAGATTACGCATCCTAGAGACTCAAATAAGAAGCCAACTAGTCTGATGTGCATACACCTCTCATCTGGTGATCATAATGTGATTAACCAGGACAATTGGTTAGAATAAGAGTTAAGTAATTACTAGCTGAGGTTGGTTAATCAGAGTTAATAACAGAATGCTAAGATGGCATTCCAGCTGGACAAAAGTTAGTTAGAAATCCCTGAATTCACGGAAACACACAAAGTGTGTGTGCTGAATTCCTATAAAGCTAGAGTCTCTGTAATCAGAAAATCAATCAATGAAAAATATCAAAAATATATTCTCTCTCAATTGTCATTAACAAGAGAACCAAAAGCTCTGTTTTATTCTTCATTTCTCTTGCTTTTCTCTTTGAATCTTTTCACCAAACACCTTACAATCATTTCATGGTAACAGAGCCACAAGACTAACGTCATGGAAAATCCTTCAAATGCAAATCAGAGGCAAAACTTTGATGAAGTTCCTGTAGCTTCGTCACCTACCACTACTCAACCTTCAAATGCGAACCAGAGTCAAAGCTCTACCGGAATCACAACTACTATGGAGTTTTCTACTCTAACGAAAAGTATGAACTACAATCTTCCGATTAATCTTGGCAAAATTAACTACATATACTGGAAGGCTCAAGTACTATTTGCTATACAAGCTCTCGATCTAGAAGATTTTGTATATGGCCTGAATCAACCTGCAAACAAATACGTGAATGTTTAGAGTACTAGTGAGATTGGAGAAAATATTGTGGAGAAACGAATGACTCAAGAGTTCAACAACTGGAGAAGAGTAGACAAGTTGCTCACTAGTTGGATCTACTCAACAATTAGTGAAATCGTCATTAGACAAGTGATTGGTTGCCAAACCTCTTTTGAAGTTTGGAATAGACTTGAAATGTTGTATTCGCAGCAATCAACGGCCAAGGCTCATCATCTCAGGCAACAGTTGCAGTATATCAAAAAAGGCTCAGATTCTGTGGTAGACTTCGTCCTCAAAATCAAAACCATTGGTGATGCGCTAATGACAATAGGCGAAGAAGTCAAAGATCGAGATCTGGTGCTCAGCCTTATTAATGGTGTTGGACATGACTTCGATGCAATAGTAGCTGTCATTTCCACTCAAAGGTATATCAGTCTTGAAGATGCTCAATTTCTCTTGTTGATGCACGAACAGAGAGTTGAACATCTAAACAATCCTAGTATTATTAATGGTGGACAACTCACATCAAACTATGTTTCTGACATTTCTCAAGAGAAAAGAGGCTAAAGAGATGACAACTCACAAAATTTTAGAGGAAATCAACATGGTAGAGGCAGGAACTATAGAAATGGTGGAAGGACAAATAGCAGAATCCATTGTAAGGTTTGTAACAAACCTAGTCACAATGCACTGAAGTGCTATCATCAGTTCGATCAAGGATTCCAAGGTTCTCCTCAAAAGCAACAAAGTCAAGCGTTTTACAATCAGCATCAGGTATACAATTAGCCTCAAGGACCTCCTGGTTTAAATAGTTTCAATGGTTAAGGTTACAATGGACAAATGCTATTAGGATCTCCATCTTATGACAATGTGAACTCACACATCACTGAACCACAAGCACATTTCAACCAAACGTCAGCCTATCTAGCCACACCAGAATCAGTAGTTGACCCAGCTTGGTATATGGATAGTGGAGCTACTAACCATATTACCTCTGATCTGAGCAATCTCTCACTTCATTCCAGCTACAGAGGTAATGACAAACTGGTAGTAGATAATGGAAATCTACTGTCAATTTCGCACATTGGTGACACTTTTGTTAGATCTCACACACAGCCATTTCAACAACTACATCTCAAGCATATTTTACATGTGCCACAAATAACTAAGAACTTGCTTAGTATATCCAAGTTTACCTATGATAATCAAGCTATTGCTGAATTTTGTGCTAATCGATGTGTGATTAAGGATCTCAAAACCGAGAGGGTTTTACTCCAAGGAGCTCTTAAGGATGGTCTCTGTTGTTTGAAGTTGGTCAAAGTTCCTGGAAGGCACCATACCGAATTCAAGTCAGCTTCAAGCAAAGACTCACATTTAAGCTCATCTTGTTTTCTTTCTGCAAATAAAACAGGCATTGGTAACATGTGTAAATCCAAGCCTCATTCTGCTCACATTGCAACAGTTAATGCATCTGTATGGCATGCCAAATTAGGGCACCCTGCTCCATTAATATTGCAAAAGATGTTAAACAATGTTTTCTTTCACAATAAATTTCATATTCCTGATTTTTGTGACACTTGTAAGCTTGGAAAGCTTCACAAATTACCTTTTTCAAGAGTTGAGATTACTACTGAGGAACCATTAGAACTCATTTATTCTGATTTATGGGGACTAGCACCAATGCTTTCTTCTGAAGGTCATCGATATTACATTTCCTTCATTGATGCCTTCACCTGATATACTTGGATTTCTCCATTGAAACTCAAGTCAGAGGCGTTGGCAGTCTTTATCAAGTTCAAAACCAATGTTAAATTACAATTTGATAGAAATATTAAGAGTTTACACTATGACATGGGTGGTGAGTATGTTGCATTTGCACCTTATCTTGCTCAACATGGCATTCAAGTCAGACTCTCTTGTCATCATACCCACCAGCAAAATGGTGTTGCCGAACAAAAGTATCGTCATGTGGTGGAAACTGGACTGACCCTTCTTGCTCATGGCAACCTTCCACTTAAATTCTGGTATGAAGCTTTCAGCACAACCACTTTTCTCATAAATAACATGCCTTTAGATGTCTTCAATTTCATCTCACCTTTTGAGAAGCTTTACCATAAAAAAACCCAACTATATTTTTTAAAACTTTCGGGTGCAGTTGTTTTCCCTATCTTAGAAATTACAGCAGCCACAAGTTTAACTTTCATACCATTAAGTGTGTTTTCATAGGGTACAACCCCTTACACAAAGGATATAGATGTTTACACCCATTAGGCAAGGTCTATGTGTCTAGACATGTAGAGTTCAATGAGTTGAAATTTTCCTATCCAAGTCTCTTTCTTGATAACTCATCTCAGTTATCTCATTCACACTCTACAAGCATACCTTTACATGCTGTACAAAATTTTTTGAGGACAATTCCAAGATCATTGGCTATCTCCAATAACAACATAGCTACCTCTAGTCACAAACTTACCATCTATCACATACCAGCCATCTCTGCCACCCTCCCCTAACTTTAGTCATCCATCTTTATCACAATTAAGTGTTTATGATAACTCTACTACACCATCCCCAATTTTGGAAACCCAACCTATACTGCCTCATGCAACAACACCCCATGTACCAGCCAATGTCTCCTTACACCCCATGACAACTTGATCCAAAAGTGGAATCTTCAAACCCAAGGTCTTTTCTAGCTGTTACTTGGCTGATTTTGAGCCTACAACAGCTAAGATTGCATTGAAAGACCCTAAGTGGGTTTGGGCTATACATGAGGAGTTTCATGCTCTCCAAGCCAACAACACTTGGTCATTGGTTCCATTTCAGTCCACGATGAATGTGGTTGGGTGTAAATGGGTTTTTCGTACCAAATACAACCAAGATGGTAGTATATTGAAACATAAGGCACGGTTGGTGGCCAAAGGTTTCCATCAAACCCCTAGCCTTGATTTTTTGGATACATTCAGTCCAATTGTGAAGGCTTCTACCATTAGAGTGATATTTTCCATTGCGGTTTTAAAGGGCTAGCAGATTGAATATGTGGATATCAATAACGCGTTTCTAAATGGTGACATCTCAGAGCTTGTTTACATGTCCCAACCTAAGGGCTTTGTTGATCCGCAACACCTCTACCATGTTTGTAAGCTCAACAAGAGTTTATATGGCCTGAAACAGGCACCGAGAAGCTGGTTCCACAAGCTGAGAATGACCTTGCTATCTTGGGGATTTGATAACTCTAAATCTAACACTTCGCTTTTTATCAAGTTCTCAAGTGCTAATTCTCTATTCTTACTTGTGTATGTAGATGACATTCTTGTCACAAGCAACAATCCAGCTCTTATCAAGCATCTCATTGCCACTCTCCACAGCACATTTGCACTGAAAACACTTGGTCCAATGAACTACTTTCTTGGCTTCGAGGCCTTTAGAGACTCAACTGGTCTTTGTCTCTCTCAAGCCAAGTACACGCAGGACTTACTTAGGAAGACAAACATGATTGACTCCAAGCCTTGTGACAACCTAATTTCTGCTGATTCGAAGCTTTTCCTAGGTGATGGTGTTGGCTTCAGCGATGCTACTCTCTATCGGAGCACCGTTGGTGCTCTCCAATACCTCACTAACACTAGGCCAGACATTTCGTTTATCATTAATAAATTAAGTCAATTTCTGGTTGCTCCCACAGTGACTCATTGGTAGGCATGTAAACCTGTTCTTTGCTATCTAAAAGGCACTCCTCATCGTGGTATTCACTTCCAACCAGCTGCCACCTTATCTCTTGAAGCCTTTGCTGATGCTGACTAGGCGAGCTACGTCAATGATCGTTGATCAACGAGTGGGAAATTGTGTTCTTTTGGGTGGAAATCTTGTTTCGTGGAGTTCCCGCAAGCAAAGGGTTGTTGCACTCTTTAGTACGGAAGCTGAATACAGGTCGATGGCCCAGGTGACAACTAAAATTTTGTGGCTTCGATCACTTCTCAGTGAGCTTCGGCTTTCTGTTGCTGAGAGCTCAGTGGTCTAGTGTGATAATATCGAGGCCAATTCTTTGGCTCAGAATCCAGTGTTTCACCAACGAATGAAACACATTGATATTGACACACATTTCATCCGTGAGAAAGTCATGTCTGGTGAAATTGATACCAAATATGTTCCCACTGAGCATCAGCTGGCGGATATCTTTACTAAAGGTTTCTCTTGCGATCGATTTCAGTATCTTTGTTCCAAACTGAAGCTTGTGGATTCTCCTCAGTTCAATTTGAGGGGGGATGATAAAATTACGTATCTTAGAGACTCAAATAAGAAGCCAACTAGTCTAATGTGCATACACCTCTCATCTAGTGATCATAATGTGATTAACCAGGACAATTGGTTAGAATAGGAGTTAAGTAATTACCAACTGAGGTTAGTTAATCAGAGTTAATAACATAATGCTGAGATGGCATTCCAGCTGGACAAAAGTTAGTTAGAAATCCCTGAATTCACGGAAACACACAAAGTGTGTGTGCTGAATTCTTATAAAGCTAGAGTCTCTATAATCAGAAAATCAATCAATGAAAAATATCAAAAATATCTTCTCTCTCAATTGTCATTAACGAGAGAACCAAAAGCTCTGTTTTGTTCTTCATTTCTCTTGCTTTTCTCTTTGAATCTTTTCACCAAACACCTTACAATCATTTCAGGGAGAACCAGGAGTATGCAAAGCAAAATCGATAGTGGGAATTGTCTCTACATCTGTGACTGGGATGGTGCAATCATCATCTGGATTAGTTTCGAAGACATATTCCGAAGGAACAGATTTGTAGCAACCTGATTCAACTAAAATTTTAAGACTAAACATTTTCGGATGATCAGATAACCAATTAAGCTAGAAAGAAAAATGGCTCTCGGTTTGTATTGTTGTAACCTAATATAGGCATTCCTACTATAAATAGACGAATCAAATAATGCACGGACAGGGCTGTTTTCAGATATTTCGGGGCCCGATCTATTTAATGTTATTAATAAAAATCAGGGTCCCATAAAAAAATTATTATCATTAACATAAAAATAAATAAATAAATAAATTTTCATTTACTAAATAAAATGTAATCCACATAAATTAAAACAAAAAACCAGTTGGGCTTGACTTTGAATTGAATGGGTAGTTTGGTTTTATTGAATTGAATTGTTCAATTGGGCATGACTTTGAAAAAAAAATAAAAAAGTAAAGAATGAAGAAAATTTGGGCCTTTTTTGAACTTAGAAAAATTGGATCCTAATTTCACAAAACCAAAAAAAATAAATAAAGAGTGGCGATATTTGCACCCCTCAAAATCGGTATGTACACCCCCAAATTAACTTATTTTTTAATTTTCAATATTACCCTTGACTAAATTTACTAAAACGACTAAATAGTTGTAAGTACACCTACAAATTATTTCCTATTATTTGTTTGATTTTCACATATATCATATAACCCTTTCTATTTTTTCAAACCCTAACTTCTTTCTAAATACTAATTTCAAATACAAATTGGAATTGCCGGTGGGTTATAGCACCGGTCTAAAGACCATCAGAAATTCCGAAAGTCTCATTCACAATGCAAAAGCCCCACTGTTATGATCTCCACCCCTCTGTTTTTCTTTTTTTTCTTTTTCTTTTGTACCTGTGTCACTGTGTGTTACAGAATACACACAGGCAACTAGTAATATATTACAGGTCAAAAAATTCTCCGTGTGCCTGTGTGTTTTTTTTGGGCATTCAACTTGCAACAAAGGTAATTACTTTTATATATATTGCATTATCTTTATTTTTTGTTATTTAATCCACTGTTTGTAAATAAAATTAGATCAAAATCTAACCCATTTTGATATAATTTATGTATTTAAGAGTTATAAATTATTATTATTTTTTAAAATAAGAAATAAAATAACAATTTTTTAAATAGTAAAATAGATGTAGGTGAAGTGTAGTTACAAAAATACAATACAATAGAAATGAAGAAAGGGTATTTTTGCTATTAAGTGGGGTTTATTTACAAACTATACTTTTTTAAAAAGTTTTATGGGGTGTACTTACGAAAGGGGTGTACATACGGTTTTGAAGGGGTGTAAATATCGTCACTCTACAAATTAATATGAAACTGGGAAAAGGTTGATTGAGCAAAATAATTAATCACGTCGTGTGTGGATTCTATGTCCTGGCCCTAGAGACATAGCTAGCCATGGGAAAGGGGAGCCCATCCTAGCCATTTAAAAAACAAATTGGAAAGAAAAAAAAAAGTGATAATATTTGCACCTCTTAAAAACTCTATGTACACCCCTAAATTAGTATGTTTTTAAAAATCCAATAATACCCTTGCGTAAAATTACTAAGAGGATTAATTGTTTGTTAGTACACCCACCAATAATTATTAATTAGTTTCCTATTTTAATATTTTGTAATTTTTTTCCTATTAATGGTTTGATATTAACATATATCATAAAAACTCTTTCCATTTTAATAAATCCTAGATTCCCTTTTAAATATATTTTCAATCTTTTTGAAGGAAAATAAATCAAAATCATGAGACAAATTTGGTTGTGAAAAAAGTAAGTTTTAAATTAATTTTTATTATTTTTGTTAGAAGAACAACATTATGTATATAAACAGACTTTTAAATTAACTATATTACCTATATTTTTTATTTCTTTCAAACACATTTTAGACTTTTTTTTCATCAATATTAGATGTTCTTTCTTGTCAAAAAAAATAATATTAGATGTTCTTCAATTTCATCGAACACTATTTTTTTTTTTTAAAAAAAAATATCATTTAACACCTATTTACTTCCACATCAATTGAGACATAGCACAAATCTTGCATCGCAACAACTCTCTCAAACGAAAAGTGGTTCTCTAATAAAAAAATAATCTTAAAATGAATTTTTAACAGAAAAATGGAGTTTTATTTTTTTTTAAATGAGAAGAGAAAAGAAGTAGGGAAGAGAAAGAATAGTAGGAGAATTAAAGGTAACAACAAAATTTGAAATAATAATAAAGTTGATTAAATAACATAATAATAGTTATAGGTGGTGTGTACTTACAAAAATACATTACAGTATAATTAAAGAAAGGCTATTTTTGGCATTAAGTGGGGTTTAATTACAAATTAGAGATTTTTTAAAAATTTGTATAGGTGTGATTACGAAAGAGGTGTAGATACAGTTTTTGAGGGGGTGCCATTATCGCCACTCAAAAAAATATATATTAATATCATAGACTAGGGAGTAGGGAATCTATGATTGTAGCTTGTTAGAAGACTTTTATATCACAGTTTACGGTCCACAAGGTTAAAAAGGCATCAGATATCAATTTTCTTTTTTCGTTTTTGTTTTCCTCTTTCTTTAATAATTATTATCATCTTTCCCCCAAAACTTCCAATACCCCAATAATTCATCTTCTCCACCTCAATCTCTCCAGAGACACAATTGGGGGAAAACCATTCATCCATAGTCCAGATGATGGTCTTTAAAAAAACTGATAACACATTCCCTTACGATGGTCAACACAAAGGACTCCATCAATAGAATCTTTGTCTAAGAAATTTAAAGATGGCAAAATAACCCATAGGGATGGGTCCCCGCGCACTTATGAGGTGTGGATGGGTTTCAATTTGGTGTCGATGGGGCAGGGATAAGGATAGATAATGAAACTCGCAATGGGTATGGGACGGGGATGGGTTTTATAATCCCTGCTCCGCCCCTCTTAAAATATAATATTTATTTATTTTTATTATTTAGTTCAATGTTTATGTTTTAAAATTATTGAATTTATTTGTTTAGTTTTGAGATTTATATTTATGAGATGATTTTCAATAGTTTTTTGGAATTACTTTATATTATTCATTGGGATATATGTTTATTATTTTAAAAATATTAAAATATATTTTTCGACAACGTTTTTTTTTTTTTTTTAATATAATTTTTTTTAGATAAATGGGTTAAATTGGGTGGGGATAGGGAAAGCATTACCCAACAACGCCGGCCCCCCCCCCCCCCCCCCCCCCCCCCCCCCCAAATCTATTGAGAGGTTTTATGAGGGGATGGGTTTTCAAAAAATAAATGGGGCGGGATGCGGGGAGAGCCACCCTGTCCCAAATTCCCCGCACCCACCCCATTGCCATCTCTAAAGAAATTCCTACGCATTCTAGAGTTGCAAACAAGGTGAAAAAAATTAAAGTTTCTATCCCCCTCAAAAATCTATTTAACCCTAGACTTTTGTCTCTAATTTCTCTCTTCCTTAACATGCAAGGACCACATTTTAGCCAAGACCTTGCATCTTTCATCTCTAAGGTTCACACACCACCCGCTTGCAGCTTGCCTTAGCACTAACTTCAATGGAATCCAAACTAGATTCCAGCTTGTCCAAAGAAAAGTATCTTGTTATTTATATTTTCATAGTTATTTCAAACCCACCAATTTCTCTCAAGTCTCTTTTGCTCAGCATCAAAGTAAGTTTTTTTACCTTTAATTTTTTTTTCTTACATTTTATTTTTTTAGTTGGTTGTTTATTTTAATTACTATTGTATATGAAAATAATAGGGTTAATTGCATTAACTTACTCTTAGTTTTGGGTTAATTGCACTAACTTACCCTTAGTTTAGTAAATATAGCAAGATTTTAAAAAGATACCTAATATTAACACAAACTCCCCTTTCCACCAAGTCAATCTGTTATCTTTAATGGTTGACTAACCTTGACCTTCAGAAAGCCAAATATACCTTTGCAATATTATCTCAAACATAAAATCTTTTTTAATTAAAAATTAAAAAATCAAAATTTAAAAAAACAAATAAGATAATCTACCGGCGGTAGAGCTCCATCACCTAAAAAACCAAGAGATCTTTGATGATCTCCTTCTACCGGAGAAGATCAACTTCCTACAGTTCGTAGAGGAGGCTCCTCCGCGAACTAGGGATGTTTCCGTCGACGGTTGATAGATTATCTTTTTATTATTTTATTTTTTCAATTTTAATTAAAAAAATATTTTATGTTTTGGATGATGTGGTAAGGGTATATTTGGCTTTCTAAAGGTCAAGGTTAATCAACCGTTAAAGATAACGGATTGACTTAATGGAAAGGGGAGTTTGTGTTAATCTTAGGTATCTTTTTAAAATCTTGCTATATTTACTAAACTAAGGGTAAGTTAGTGCAATTAACCCCTTAGTTTATTAAATCAAGCAAGATTTCAAAAAGATGTCATAAATTAACACAAAAACTCATTGCAATCAAGTCAATCTGTTAACTTTAACGGTTAACTAACTTTGACCCTTAGAAAGACAAATATACACTTATCACATCATCCTAAATTTAAAATATTTTTTAATTAAAAATTGAAAAATCAAACTTTAAAAAAAAAAAAAAAATCTATTGGTGATGGATCTCCATCTCCGAAGGAAACAAGAGATCTTTGACGATCTCCTATTACTAAAAGATATCCTCGTCTAACTTCTCCAACTGAAGGAGATCGGCTTTCTGCAGTTAGCAGAGGAGGCTCCTTTGCGAACTAATGATGTTTCTGTGAATTAATTATCTTTTTTTTTTTTTAATTTGCTTTTTCACTTTTTAATTAAAAAATATTTTATGTTTGGGATGATATGTCAGGGGTATATTTGGTTTTTCATAGGTCAAGGTTAGTCAACCGTTAAAGTTAACAGATTGACTTGATGGCAATAAGTGTTTGTGCTAATTTAAGGCATCTTTTTGAATTCTTGCAAGATTCAATAAAGTAAGGGTAAGTTAGTGCAATTAACCCTATTGTGAAAGAAGGAATTTTTATAATAATTAGTTATGTCTTCTTGTTGAACAAAATTTTTGACTTAGCCCATCCTGATAAGATTTCCTGGCTACATCCCTGTCTGGCCCCTAGGGACCAATTATTATTAAAAATAAAACTTAATTTTATATAAAAATATCTTCTCATTTTTTATTTTTAAATTCTTAATACCTTCACACACAATCCCAAAGTTATGACTTCTTTTTTTTTTTTTTTAAATAACAATAAAAGTTTTTTTTTTTTTTTTGAAAGAAAACAATAAAAGTTTACTAATCAATGAGTTTATTTATAAGATATATTTTTTTGATTAAGGGGTTTTTTTGATATTATGTGGGTGTATTCATAAATTTTAAATATTTTTAATGTGGTAAACTAAGGGGTATTCTGTATCATGAAAATTTCCTCTCAATTCTTGTTAAATTCGTTCAATCTCCCTTGCAGCTTTTATTTATTTATTATTTTTTATTTTATTGCAATTGAGATATTTGAAATTTAACTTCCGGTGGCACATTTGAGTATACTTTTACATTTCTATACAACTCATTACCGGTTAAATTAAATTTAAATCGCGTAATTCCTCCACCGTGCATTGTGTGACCGCAAAATATGCATATAGTACCATTTTTATTATTCGGTATTGGTCTGCAATACTCTCATGCTGGATCATTTTTAGTACTAGATATCTTATACAATATAATTCCCTATCAAAACAAAATTAAATTTTGTACCAATCAATTTATAAATATGACAATTGAAATGAGTTTTAGAAGCAATACACACAACATCTAAAATTTACATACAATTATAATATCATTATTATTATTATTATTATTATATATTTTTTTTTTTTTATCAAAGTAAACATTTACATACTTGATTATTTAATGAAGATATTGAGAATTTAAGATAAACTTGTGATGTAAAATTTGCTATGTAAAGTATAGTCGTGTAGGATGAAAACTTGAAAGAGAAGAGTGAAGATTATTTTATAGAAGAAGTGAAAACAGTGAACAAATAGATGAATAATTGAACGAGATTTTCGTTGTTGCATAATTTATATTCTCAACAAATGGGTTAAATAATACATGATGCATAGGCATTAATTGTGTTTCTATTTTTCAAAATTCTATCATTATGATTCTTTGCCATACTATTTTTCAAAATTCTATCACAATGATTATCTGCCATAACGCCCATACCAAATAATTGAGTTCCTTTTTTTTTTTTTTTTTTTTTTTTTTTTTTTTGATAAAAATAATTGAGTTTCTTTAGATTCTCTACACAAAAGAAACAATTATGGGTTTTTACACGTTTTGCACAAACAATTTTGAGATTCCTTTATTTGGAATGTCAGTATAAAGTTTAAAAAAAAAAAAAAAACAATTCTATTTATTTATAAATTGATTGGTACATGTTTTATATTATTTGGAATGAGTTTTACACATTTTTGTCCCAATCATTTTTATTTTTTTTCAAATTGCTTTCACAAAATTTTACATATTTTACACGTTCACTCTTTGGTTCTTTGTGCAATTTTACTTCAAGTCTTTAATAATTTTACTATTGACTATTATGTTGGAAATTTTTATAAATTTGTTAATGTTTCTTCTAAAATAATTTTCAATCTAAATTATTTTAACAATAATTTAATTGTTTAGGATTAAAAAAAATTATTTTAATAATATGCAAAATATACATGGACTTTGGGGTGAAATTCACAATATTTCGGGAATATCGGGAAATATTTATGGATATTTTGAAATCGACCAGATATTCTGCAGGATATTGGATATTTACCTATTTCGATATCAATCCCTCTCAAATACGGATATATCGGTGGATATTTCGATATATCTTTCGATATTCAATTCCTTGCTCACAATACACATGTCGTATCTCATGCCTATGTCCTCGTGTTCCAAGTGGATCTCGTTGACACCGATTCTCATTGAAGAACCGACTTGAGTTTTCTTGATATTATAGAAAGTTTTAATGGAGGCAATATCTTGGTAAGATTTGATTTTTTATTGGTCACAAACGTTGTTTTAAAAAATTATGGTTATTTATAATTTTTGAAAACTAAACTGTCTATATATGAATTTTCCTCACAACTTTTTTTTTTAGTTATTATAATTAATTTGAGGTTCGAGGTGAAAGTATTGACTTGACACTACAACATCATTATATAAGTGTGAAGGACATTACTAGATCAATCTCATCTTAAATGTCTATATATGATATATGAATTTTCCTCACCACTTAGAACATCCACAATGAGGCTCAAAAGAGACCCATTTGAGGAGAACCACTTTTATTTGGGTCTTGTGGTGCAAAATGAGATCCAAAAAAGAAGCTTCAAATATGGGCCCTACCACACTAAACCCAAATTGGGTTCCAAATGTAGAACTCTATTTGGGTCTTGCCCAATGATTGAAATTGGGTTCCCAATACCTCCCAATCATTGGATTGGGCTATATATATATTATTTAAATTTAAATATATAATTATTAATTTCAATCATTATATATATAATGAAAAAATATAAATAAATTTAATATATATATATATTTCAATTATTTAAATTTAAGTATATAAATATTAAATTCAATAATTATATATATAATGAAAAAATTTAAATAAATTTAAATTTTATTTAAAAATTTTATTTTAATGAAATTAAAATATTTTGAATGAAAACATTAACTTTTTGAAGGTTTGGAACTGGAACTGAAATCAAACCTTCCAAACCGGAACCAAAACCGAAACTTGAACCGATTTGAAGGTTTGGAACCGAAACTGAACTGTCGAAACCGTCGGAACCTAACTGAAATTGGAACCGAATCGTCGTAACTGCCAGAACCGGACCGGACCAGACCAAAACCAAGGAACCGGGGTAGTTGCCCTGGAACCGAAACCGAACTTGAACCTGAACCTGAACCTGAACCGGCGCCATGTCTAATCGTAGACAATATTTTGTCTCAAATATTTATTTTTATTGTTGATGTAATTCGGTTGTGATAATTTTAAATTAATAAATTGTTTTATTTTAAATTAATTATAATTTGTTAAATAATTATTGATAGTGTTAATATTTAAAATATATTATATTTTTTATTTAGTAATATATATGTATATATATATAGTCTTTCTACTGTCAATTCGTCTTGATATAAAATATATCAGGATAAAGAATGTGAACCATAGATTATGGAGAAGTTTTGACAATTTATATCAAGACGAACTGACAATAGAATATATATATATATATATATATATATATATATATATATATATATATATATATATATATATATATATATTATGAGTGGTGCTATTGGCACACCTCCTACTGATCTATTTATGCCCCATTTTTTAAATTATTTAGTATTTTTTTTTCCTTTATCAAAATTACTAAAACAGACATACAATCATACAATTTAAGAAAAATATATTCTATAAAGTAAATCAAATAAAACCCCACATTCCTTTTCCAAAAAAAAAAATAAATAAATAAATTATTTTAATCATTTTCTTGATTTTTTTTTTTTTTTTCATAACGCTTAAACCCTAAAAATACTTGTACGGATCCTATTTAAACAATAAATCAAACACTTGGGGTGCATTAGGCAAATGAGATATTGATTATTATTTAATCTCAGTACTCTTTTAAAATCTGAAAGTGCAATGATGATAACCAAAACAAATACTTACTCTTTGCTTCTTGTTTCCTTTTGTTTGTGGGTTGTTTTTTTTTTTTTTCTCTCTGTGTGATTTGTCTTGAGTTGCTCTGCTCTTTGCTTTTTTCTTGGGGCTGTTTGCTTGTTCTTTGTCTTATGACTTTCTGGTCTTTTCTATAAAGCTTGATGTTAAAAATAATAATAAGAAGAAGAAGAAGAAAAAAAAAATTCATTCATGGAAGGTGAGAGAAAGACAAGACCAAAGATAAAGAGATCTCAGATAGATGGAGATACTAGAGATGAGGTTTATTAAGATTGAAAAATAAGTAAAATGGTAGTTTTGGAAATAAATAAAATAAATTAATAAAAACATTTAACTTTATTTAATTAAATCCAAACTGAAACAAGTGGGGTATAAATAGATTGGTAGGGGGTGTACCAATAGCACCACTCATATTTTATATATATATATATAATATTTTAAAGAATGATTGTTTGGAAAAAAGTAAAAAAAATGGATTTAATTTAGCCCCATTGTGGGGAAAAGAGACCCATTTAAAGTGGATCCAAATAGGAAGACCCATTTTTTTTTATTTTTTTTTGTTGAAAAGAAGACTCATTTTTGATAATGTGACAACAAATGAGTCTTATGTTTGGGTCTTACCATTGTGGATGCTCTTAAGATAAGACTACGAGTCTTTGGAGTTTGGACATGTACAGTACATTTATGATTATAATTTTTTTAATTTTTTTTTAAAAGTAATCCCTTCCTCATCTTTAGTTTTTGTGATTAATTGTTCATAAGGTAGTAATGAAAAATTAACAAATCCTAAGCAGTTATTTATAAAAATATCGATGTGTTACCAAATTCTTAAAGTGAACTAAAAATTAATAAGATAAAAGGATGGATTTCAAATATTTCAAATTCTTAAATATGAAATTGTCAAAATTAACCTTATAAAATTATGAAATTTTGTTTTTAACCACATATAATAGTTTTTATTTTCAAAAAATATATATATAATTTTCATTTACCTTATGGCCAAACTATTACAAAACACCATTTTAGCCTGACTTGGCCGGTCCAATGTGAAATAGGTCTAGCACAAAATATGCTTCTCTTCTCTCTCTTCCTTTTGGTTATTTCTCTCTTGACCTAAACATGAAGTATTACATAAAATTGGGTTTGGGAGAAGGAAGACTCGTACTTACAACCTCGTGGTGATATATTTCACGTTCGGCCAGCGTGAAATAGACCTAACTTTCTTTCTCTATTCCTCTCTATGTTTTTCTCTCTCTCCCTATAGCTACCAGTAGGGGTGGGCACCCAAACCGCCAAACCGATCAACCCGCCCAAACCAAACCAATATAAGCGGGTTGGTTTGGATTTGTTAAAGAAGAAAAACCGATTGGGTTATTTTTTAGTAACCGGATAGGTTTTGGTTGGTTTGTGGTTTGTGTTTTACAACCCGCATAACCCAATCCAAATATATATATATTCGAAGTTAACATATTTTTAAAGCTATTTCATCTCATTCGAAGTTGTTGGCACTAAGCAAATTTATTGAGGATAAGTAACTTTTTTTTTTTTTTTCCTTACAAAAACATGTTAAGCAATATGGTTTAGTTTTTAGTTTTTTCTTTTTTTTTAAAACAATTATTGTTATACAGTTGGGTTAAATTTATTATTTTTGTTTATTTTATTGATAATGATTTTAACTATTTGTATTTATATTGATATTATTATATTTGCCCAAATAAAAAATAATAATTTAATTATTTTCTTAAACCGCCAAACCAAACCGGACCAAACCGATTTTTATTGGTTTAGTTTGGTTTGCTTTTACCTTATAATTAGTTTGGTTTGGGTTATAAAAAAATTAACCTGATTAAATAATGGTTTGGTTTGGGTATCGTCAAACCCAACCCATGCCCACCCCTAGCTACCGGTTTCTCTCTATAGATGTCAGTCTCTTCATTCTCTCTCTTTTTCTCTCTTCTCCCTCTGTTAATTCTCTCTATTTCTCTGATTCTTCATATCATGCTGCCGTGTTTTTCCTCTGCCCCAGCAGTCTCTCCTTTCTCTCTTTCTCTCTCTAGCTTGAATTTTTCTGCCTTCAATAGTGATAGGGTTAGGTTTTTAAAGGGGGCAGTTTGGTCATTTCATATTTGATGTGGTTAAAAACATTAAAATTATCACATGTGGTTATAAACAAAATTTAATAGTTTTATAAGGTAATTTTTGCAATTTCACCATTCAAATATTACTATATCTAGCATTGTTTAATCAATTAATCTCACCATGTCCAAGTGGTGAAGAAGATGATAGAGGTACCTGAAGGGGCATTGAAGTTGGGATGAACGTGAATTTTGAGATAGTCCCTCCAGAATAATGTCTTGTCTACTGCTAGATTTAAGCTTGTACCCATCTTATGGGATCAAACATTGTTTATGATATCTATAAGTCGTAATAATAGATATATTACCAATTAGGTTCTTACCTGCATACTCTTGCAATTGCTCTTCTGTTTGATTGAAGAAACTTTTGCTGGCCTTAAACATCTCATCTCTCACTGTCTTGGCTACTCCATGATTGATTACCTTTATTACCATTTTATCTTAATTAACATATTAATAGCGTTATAGACAATACTCACTTTATCGAGAATATGATCAAAAATATAAGTATAGGAGTTAACAATATTTTACCACAAAGAATCCCCATTCGTTACATGCCTTGCCAATGGCTTGGATTACGTTGGAGGGCTGTTCTGGTAAACCACAAGTAAGCAATGAAAAATCGATAGTGTAATTGTGTCTGCATCTGGGATGGTGCAATCCTCATGATCTGGATATTAATGTTGGAAGACATATTCGGAAGGAACAGATTGGTTTCAACTTTCAATTACCTGATTCAACTAATCTTTTGACACTAAACGTTTTCGGATAATCAGATAACCAATCAAGCTAATTAAGAAGAAAAATAGCTCTCTGATCTTTTTGTGTTAATATTATAAACTAATATACGCGTTCCTATTATATATATAAATAGCCGGATCGAATAATGCACAACGAGTTTTTCCTTGTCTTTAGTTGTTTTTCCAGTGTTTACATCAAAAAAAAAAAAAAAAAAAAAAAAAAACAAAATGCACAACGAGGAACTTGTGGAAACATCCAGCAATACACCGGTAAACCTATAATTAATTAAGCACATGACATCTAAATGTTTGAGTACTTGTCAACCAGCTCACCTGATTGTACAAATTAATATGAACCACAGAACCAGGTAAAAGGTCGGTTGTCGGTAGAGCCGTAGAGCAAACGTAAATAATCACGTGTGGATCCATGTCCCCGTAAACAAAATCGAGAGGAGGATTCTCTTCTAACCTCCGGTTTTTTTTTTTTTTTTTCTCTGTTTTTTCAAGTGTAAATGAAACACTCACTTACTTATTTGAAACAGTATAAAATCAATAAATCTTAACAATATATTTTCTTAAATAAGTGTTGCTAGATTAAGAAAAGTTTATGGAAAAAAAAAAATGACAATGATAGAATCCTGTTGGTCCACGGATTGAATGGAAAGGTTGAGGGCTTGACAATATAGATATGGTAACACCAAAATCTGAAAATCACTCAAGATTCAATTTGGAAAACATTCTGAATTTTAGAAACCAATCTCACGTCATACTCAATTAAAAAAAAAAAAAAAAAGTGGTTTTTAATTTTCGATGCTACCGTACCCATATGGGTATAGTAGCCGGCCCCAAAGGTTGAGCTTAGTTTCAAATCATAATTAATTTCTGTACCTACTCTTAGATTCCTAAGTTTTGGATCATAATTGTTGAGAAAATGATTTATTTGACTTGCAGATGAAACTTTTTTTTTTTTTTGAAGGAAAACAGCAGATTACAAACAAGAATGGCAATCCGCTACCACAAAGGGAGCAACACAAGGAGGAAAATCCTCCGGCCAAAACATGTCCTCAATGCAGGAGAGACCGTTTTTAGCTAAACCATGGGCTACACAATTAGCCTTTCGAGGAACAAAGTGGACAGAATTACAACGCATCCTATCTAATAAAATATGAATATCAGTGATGAAAGCACCCACTTCAGAGCAATAAGAAGACTTGGAATTGATCCAACCAACCACAACCTCAGCGTCTGACTCAATCCGACAGGGATATAAACCCGAATCTCTAGCCAGCTGGAGCCCACGAAGAATAGCCCCTACTTCCGCAACTTGCGGGGAAAAGGTAGCCACCATATTTTGTGAACTAGCAACCATGACCAAGCCAATCGAATTACGAATCACATTACCAAACCCCACCAACCGATCAGCCGAATTAATAGCAGCGTCACAATTAATCTTGAAACAACTGGGATCAGGCGGGACCCATATCGGATTACGGACAGGACTCATTCCCGGCACCCTAACAGTCAAATCACAGGCATCATGATACTCACTGAGGAAGAACCTAGCCCAACTAACAATCTCCACCTCCTTGTCCACAAGAGAACCATGAACTGCAGCATTACGAAGGGACCAACTCTTCCACAAACACACAGAGAAGGCCGAAATCCTCCACATCCAGACGAGAAAAGCAGTCCAACAAAAAATCAAAAAAATGGTATTTACCTTTGTGATTATTCTGCAACTGAGGAAACCACTCACACCGAACCGGCTTAAGCACCTGGCAGGACCAGAAACTATGGAGAATAGACTCAGTATGAAAATTACAGAGAGGGCAGGCCTTACAAACCGGAACGTGCCTCAAAGCCAGCAGCTCATTAGAAGGAAGAAGATTATGACAGGCTCTCCAAATAAAGACCTTGATTTTTTAGGGCAAACTCAACTTCCACAGAGAACGCCACCAAGAAGAACAAGAGGAAGAGAAATTATTAGAATCAGAAAATTCAGCAACCGAGAGCAGTGAGCAACCAACCCAATAACCACTCTTCGTAGTAAAGGACCCTGTTTGGTCGTAGTGCCATTGAATCGAGTCAGACACACGGCTGCTACCCACAGGAATACTCAAAATAGCAATGACATCTGCCTTACAAAAAACTGCATTGAGTAACTCCACATTCCAAGCTCTGGAAGGTGTTAGTAATTGGCTAACAGTAGAATTGTCACCCAACACAGGAGAAGAAATGGGCTTGAAAGTCGTCGGTCTCAGAATCCAATTATCTTTGTAGATACGGATAGTGGAACCATCACCTACAGACCAACGGGAACCAGCAACAAGGATTTCCTTCCCCCACATCAAGCTCTTCCACAAGAAAGAGTCGGCAGGATTAATAGTGGCATTGAGAAAAGAACCATCTGGAAAATAGCACCCCTGAAGAATACGGGCAGCTAAAGATCCTCCATTAGACATAATCCTCCATCCTTGAGACGCCAGCAAAGATTGGTTAACAACCTCCAGCTTCCTGAATCCCAGACCCCCTCTATCCTTAGCTTCACATAATCTGGACCATTTACACCAGTGCATTCTCCTAGAATTCTCTGAATCTCCCCACCAGAATCGTGCACAAAGGCGATACACCTCAGAAATAATACTCTTGGGTAGCTGAAAGAGATTCATAGAATAAGAAGGAATGGCCTGGATAACTGCCTTAATCAAAATTTCTTTGCCTCCTGTCGACATAAATTTATCCCTCCAGCCCTTAAGCTTGTCCCAGACTCTGGAAATAATACAAGCAAATAGATCCTTCTTTCTTCTTCCAGAAAAGCACAGCAAACCTAGATATCTCTCGTGACAAAAAACCACCTGAATACCTAGAATATCTGCCAACTGACAGCTGAATTGAGCCGAGACAGAGGGACTGACGCACAAAGCTGACTTGTTTCTGTTAATGATCTGACCAGAAGCCTTTGCATAAATACTCAGCAAATCTTGAAGCAACACACAATTAGAAACAGTGGCTTTAGCAAAAATCATACAATCGTCTGCAAACATAAGGTGAGAAACAACAGGACCGGTCCGGTTGCATCTAAACCCTTGAAAATCCCCTTTACTAACAGCGTTGTTGATCAAGCACGAAAGTCCCTCTCCGCAAAGAAGAAATAAAAAGGAAGAAATCGAATCTCCTTGGCGAATCCCCCTATAAGGCGTGATGGAACCAGAAATCTCACCGTTTAGTAAAAAGGAGTAAGAAATGGACGAGATGCACCTAAAAATGAGACTGATCCATTTCTCTGAGAACCCCAGCCTCCTCATCATTTCCAGAACAAAAGACCACTCCACCCTGTCATAGGCTTTGGCCATATCCAGCTTTACCGCCATGGAACTGAATTTCCGCTTCCGTCTCTTAATACGATGTAGACACTCGAAGCTAATAATCACATTATCAGAAATTAACCTCCCCGGGATGAAAGCGCTCTGGGCTTCCGAGATAACTCCATCCAAAGCGAGACGAAACCGATTGGCTATTGTCTTTGCAACAATCTTGTAAATGACGTTACAAAGACTAATCGGCCTAAAATCATTCAATTTTTCTGAGACCCTCTTCTTAGGAATAAGAATAATCAGCGTATCGTTCATCGTTGCCATTGAAGCCCCATGATTCAAACAATCTAAACAGGCCTTAACCACGTAGGGACCGACAATCTCCCAATATCTCTGGTAGAAGATGGCTGGAAAACCATCCATTTTCTCAAAGGGATCCAAAACTTCATTGAAGTCGCCAATACAAGCCCAAGGAAGAGAATACATACCTACTAAACGATTCAATAAAGTCCAAGAATGACTTCTCTTATTACCGTTCGGATCACTATAGAACCCAGTGAATCTCCACGCCTTACACCCTAAACCTTCGATACGCACATCAATGTGTGCAACCGAGAAACTCAAGAGAAACACCTGAACCTCCTCCGTCCAGAAGAGACATAGACCACCGGATTTTCCGCAACAATCGACAACTAATTTGCCAGCATAACCTAATTTAACTCTCAATTTTTCCATCTGAACATGGCTGGCTTTCGTTTCCATCAAAAACATTATATCTGGATTAAACTCCTTTTTTTGGGAAAGAAGGGAGTTGAATGCTCGGGAATTTCCCAAACCCTGAGCATTCCAAGACAGGATACTCATTGAACCCGGCGGGCCGTCGAAGACTGGCAGGCCGATACAATTGCTTCGAAAGCATCCTCTTCTGCTGGTAAACCCACTCCATTGGTAACCCCAGTAGAAACAACCCCTGCATGACCCTCTGCCTGCTCATCTTTGCTAGCTACCACTTTCCTAACTTTGGAACTTCTCCGATTGAAAACACTTGTCCCAACTTCACTCTTTCTTTTCCCTCTCTGAAACATAGAATTTTTAGGGATCCCTTTGACTATATTCTTCCTTAGGGATTTATATTTTTTTCCCCCAAAATTACCAGCTCCAACAGGAGGACCTAAAGAAATGAAAGTCTGACCCGAAAACCCAAAGGCTGCCGCTGGACAAGGAGGAGAGATAACATCAAAAACTTCTTCAATAGGCCCAATCGAAGGCCCATCAGGCAAACCGGTTAAATTTGGAATACTTTAGGCCTGAAAATCCGACCCAATCTCCTGAACTGAAACAACTGGATCCAAAGGATCCGACCCACTATTTGGAATACCTTTCCGCAACTCACTTGTAGAACACGTATCCTCCACCATCTTCCCTTCATTAAGACCTCTACTTTCTGTCCCATTAACCATTAATGTTACGACTTCCACAGCCGGCTGGTCTGTACCACTGACAGCAGGCAATGAACCCACCTCCATATGCGTTGCAATACTCCCCACCGCCCCCAACAAACCATCATGCATCTGAACCTGCATTGGGAAACCCCTTGACTTAGAAATCGAGGTGCTTGCATCATGGCTGACCGAAATATCACCACTACCAGTCTCCGAATTCTGCTTCACCTCTCTACTTCCACTATTAAAACGCCGGTAACCACCTCCATTAACCGGCAAGAAGGACATATCTCTGTGACCCTGGTAATTGAAATTTTTAATCGGACCTGAAGCTTTAAGCCATATGCCAAAAGGGAACTGAACCTTTCCATCTACAACAGGTAGCGGCTCAGTCTCTGCACATTCGGAAGTAAAGTGGCTGACCACTCCACAAATAAAACAATGATTCGGAAGTCTCTCATAACGAAGGATCATCAATGTAAGAACACCATCACCTAAAATATCCACACGCAAACATCGAGTTAGGGATTTCGCAATGTTAACTCGAACTCTCACTCGTAAAAACTTCCCTACACAGTCACCCGACGAGCTTCCATCTACTTCGAGCACTTCACCTATTAAACCCCCCAAGAATTTCCCGATCTCATAAGTCATACATAGAATAGGAACTTTGTGAATCTGTATCCAAAAATCTGCTGTGTCAAATATCAAGGAATCAATAGTACCTTTGCCTTCAGGCCTCTTCAGAGCTAAAAGCGCATTATCGAAACTCCACGGTTCTCCGGAAATAACTCTTTCAAGATCATAAGTATCCTTGAAATGGAAACTGAAAATGTTACCTGTAATTGATTCGATAGTAATACCGTGTCTGACCTGCCAAATTCTGCCAATAACCAGCATAAATGCGTCCCTATTAACTCTTTTACTGGTAAGGATCCGCCCTACCAAACATAAAGACAATCAATGTTTGGCCTCAACCATAAGACCTGAATTCAATAACTGACTAGGACCATCATAAGTACAAACAGACAAAGAGGCACACAAGGCGTCAATATCTACTGAATCCATAGGACAATCAAAGGAGGAAACTGAGAAAAAAAGAAATGAAGACAAAAACACCAAACCACTCACGCTCGCTTTTCAGAGAAAAAAGAGGAGAGACTTTTTTAATACTTAACTCCTTTTACAATGTCATATGCAACTCTCTGAAACTTTTTTTTCTTTTATTTTTCTTATTATCGTATTTATGTTATTCTCAATACGGATAGTGATGGATTAGATAAAGTTTGAACTTTATTGTTTATATATTTATTTTTAGAGGTATTATCAATTTTTTAAACGAGTTTACTTTTTAGTATCTGTGGTCCCTCACTTTTCATAAATACATTAATTTGGTCTCTCTAACCCTAATTTTGACGGTCAAACATAAAAATTAAAAATTAAAAAAATACAAATTGACCATTTTACCCTTTGTATTTAATTAAAACTATTCATTAAAAAAAAGGTTAAAGAATTAAAAAATATATAAAAAAGGGAAAATAAAAAATTGTAAAATTATAAAAATATAAAAAACCAGAATTGTTTTTGAAAGAAAAAAATAAACATAATTAAAAAATAAACAAATCCCCAGAAGGGAGTCTCCGACCATCATCATCTGATCCCTAGAAGGGAGTCTCTGAACAATCACCAACATGCCTCATTTTTTGCCTCAACAAATGGTTTTTGTTTTTTTAGATAGAGAAGATGGAGAGGTGTTGTGAAGAAGACGATCTGGTGGTTTTTTTTTTTTTTTTTTTTAAGAACAATCTGGTGTTTTTTTAATTTTGATTATATATTTTTTAATTCTTTTAACAATATTTTAATATCTCAGTATTAGTTTTTTTTTTTTTTTTTTTTTTTAAATTACATTCTCACCGATCAGTATCATTTTGTGTGTAATTAGTTTTTTTTTTTTTAATTCATAATTCATAATTTCTATTTTTATTTTTCGAATTTTATTGACAAGTGGTATATTCCTGGTTTAAAGACAAAAGTACCTCTAAAACCATTAAGTTGGAATAACATTTAACTAACAGAAGGACCTATTTGATATATTTTTGAAAAGTAAGGGATCACGAATCCTAAAAAAAAAAAAAAAAAAAACACGTTTAAAAAATTGACCTTTCCCCAAAAGTTAGGGACTAAATTGATAATACCCCTTATTTTTAAGTTTGCATATATGCTTGCAAAATAAGGGATAATTAGAAACATGTTTATGAGTAGATTGTTGAAATTTTACTATCCTCTTCCCCCAATTTTTATTTTGTAAAAAAGGAAAATTCATTGCAACAAACAAACATTACAAAAGAGTAGAATAAGCTAATTAAGACAACAGATCGATTCAATAGCATGAGGAACCTCCTCTCTAACCACAGTTGATCTGCAACTGTATTAGCATTTTCCTGTACATATATATGGCAGACAGCTCGAACATTCGATCTTCTCAAGGCCAATATCCAATCTTTTTAATGTGGGATGTCTAGCTATTTAAACATTTAAATAAACAAAGACTATCTATTAATTTAGAATAATGTTAGATTGTTCAAATGACGTGACATATTCTATTTCCTTAATTCAATAATTTAATAGCTTAATTAATATCAAATTCTTAAAAATAAAAAAGAAAGAAAATTGTGAATATTTATAATTCCTTTACATAAAAAATCACAGGATCAAATTTTTAAGATAAATTCTATAATCTTGTCGAAATTTTAAGTCAAATTCATAAAAATGGATGCAAACTTCAAAACATCAATGGACAAATAAACAAACCGAATATATGGCAATTCATTTGATACACAAAAAATAAGGTATACGGTCATTACAAAAACCTTAAAATATCAATCAAACTTTGAACCGTAAATCTGAGACTCTTGATCCTGTCCACATTCTAATTTTATGAATGGCAGTGTAAGTTGCAGGTTTAAAGTCTTAGGATGCTTTCGAGATTGATTCTACTTGAGAAATAATCTCTTATTTCTAAGTTTTGAGTATTAATGTATCTGGAAAACCTCTCAAAATCCATTTATTTCATAATTTGAATTTCCTGTAATTAAATTTTGAGAAGTTAGTTGGGGATTGCTTTTGAAAGCTGCTTATTGAAGAAGTTATAATCTCTTACCTAGAGACTGTCCATAATACCCTCACCATTTTAATGAATAGGCAACAATGCTCTCATGTTTAATATTAATATTCTAAAATTCTGAAAAAAAATTAATAAAAAAAAAAAAAGGTGTGGATATTACCGCCTATAAAACTAATTAATACACTTATTTTTATAAGTACACCCATATCTAAAATTTAAAAAATAAATATTACTATATGCACCCATCCTAATGCCAATAATACACTTCTTGAAATGAATATTTATTTTAATACATTTTATTTATAAACCTTCTTAAATTATTAACACATCCAATTTATAAAATAAAATCATATTATTTTTGAAATCAAATCATATTGTAATGATGGTCCAATTTACATTTGGAAATGTATCGAATGTAGGAGTCTTGTTAAAGGGAAGATATAGAACTAGATTATATATGGGATTAAGCAGAGGCGGACGGTAATGGAGGGCTGACCCGGCTATAGCTGGGTCCCTTTTTTTGTTAAAATATATATATATATATATTACATCAATTCCAAAGTCCCAACAAATCAAAGCCCAACACATAAGTTCTAGACCAACAACTATTAAATTAATCTCAAGTCCGGGGGTGGAGGGGGGAGACCTGGGAGGAGATCCATGGGAATATCAAGAGAGAGGGATCCAAGGAATATCTAGGATCTAGGGAGAGATCCGGGGGGTGATATTTAGGGGAGATCTAGAGGATATTTGGGGGTGCACTTAGGGAGGACCTGGTGAGCGTTGTGAGCTGAGAGCTAGGATGTAAGCTCGGTTATGAGCTTGGGCTCGGTAAGGCTCAGTTGTAATTAAGGTTTGGGGTTAGAGAAAGAATATTGGAATTTTGTAATTGTAACAATTTTCTACATAGTGATATTTTTCTCTTGTCGTCCTGGCGGCCATGGTTTTCCATGTTTTGGGTTTCCACATAAATCTTGTGTTTATCTTATGTTTCTGCTAGTAGACGCTATTTGTTATGTGGTGAATATTAGGCATGCGCTTCTGCGTCACTTTTTCCCAACATTTGTCTCTTAGAATTTGTAATCGAGACATAGTTTACGATCAATTTATTTTTGCAAGACTTTGTCCCTAGCAAAGTACAAATCAAGTTCAATATGTTTGGTCCTTGCATGTAGAAACGATCGAGTGACACCGTATAAATGGAGATTAAAATAGAAAATACAAAATGAACACTCCGAGATAAACAACTCACCACTCTAAGGAATCCACCTAAAAGATAAGAGCTGGAAAGATATGAAGAATACTCTCTTCACTAAATTAATATTAGAATAAATTCTCACAATTTTTGGATGGGGTTTATATATATATATATATATATATATATTTGAGGGAAAATCGTATTTTAGTCCATGTTGTTTGCCTTAATCTACGTTTAGTTCACGGTTTTTTGGTATTGTAACTTTCAGTCCATCATTATTCTGACAATATAGATTCTAGTCCCTACCGTCCAATTCTGTTAGGATTCCGTCAAGTCAACGAGGGTCAACGAGGGTAAATAGGTAAATTCTTCAGTGGGGATAAGAAGGGTAATTAGAGCTGAAGGCTATAAAGGTAATTTGATATATATATATATAACAAAAAAAAAAGAATTTAAAAAAAAAAAGAGGGATCTCCACCGTATATCTCCATGATGAACGGTGGAGATCTTTTTTTTTTTTTTTTTCATTTAAATTTAAAAACAGAAATTAAAATAAAAATTAATTTTTTTATTTTTAAAACAAAAATTAAAAATTAAAAATTAAAAATTAAAAATTAAAAATAATTTTTAAAAAATTAAAAATTAAAATTGAAAATTGGATTTGGCTGAGATCCAGACCGTCCATCTGATGAGATGGACGATGGATCTCCACCAAAGCCAATTTTCAATTAAAACAGACAATAAAAAACCAAAATTTTCCTACACAGTTGTTCAACCAAAAATTCATCATCATCGAGCCAAGAAACAAATCCAAACCCAGAAATCTCTTTTTCTTCAACCACCATCATCCCAAATCTCCCTTTCTTTAGCCAAAACTTATTCTGTATCAAAAGAAAATTTATATAAAAAAACACAAATCCACCACACAATCACACATCCATCATCATCATCATCTATCTCCAACACCAACCCTAGCCACCACCACTCTCAAACACCAAACCCTAGCCACCACCCTAAATCAACTGAAATCGACGCTCGATTTGGGAGCCGAGAAGATAGATGACCGCCGCAGCGTCTCTCTCTCTTCCCTTTCTTCCCTCTTCTCTCTCGTCGCAATGTCTCTCTTTCTTCCCTTTCTTCCCTCTTCTCTCTCACCGCAGCGTCTCTCTCTCTTTCTTTTCTTCCCTCTTCTCTCTTTTTCTTTCGATCGATATGGGGTTTCTGATTTAGGTTTGGTTTGGGGGTGGTGGTGGTGTGTTTCTAGGGTTTGGTTCGATTGATTTGTAATGGTTCGATTTCGATTTGGGGTGGTGGTGGTTGTTGGGATTGATGGGCGATTGATTGGGTTGTGGTCTGGTGGTTGGGTAATGGCTGATTGACTAGGTTGTGGTGGTTGGGTGATGGCCGATTGACTAGGTTTTGGTGGTAACAATGGTGGTTTCATATGATGATTTGGGTTTCGGGTTGGGTGATGACCGATTGACTAGGTTGTGGTGGTTGGGAGATGGTGATTCACTGTGTTCTGGTGGTAACAATAGTGGTTTCAAGGTTGGGTGATGGCCGATTGACTAGGTTGTGGTGGTTGGGTGATGTGATTCACTGTGTTCTGGGTTTGGTCAGGTGGAGAAGAAAGAAGAATTGAAGATGAATCTGGGCGTGGAGAAGAAGAAGAATTGATGAAGAAGATGATGGTTGGGTGATGGCTATATATTTATTTTTATTATTTGTTTTTTATTAATTTTGTTTTTTTAGTTGTTTTTATTATTTAATTTAATTTAATTTATTAATTTAATGGTCACACAAAAGACAAGGGTAAAATGGTCATTCAAAGGGTATCAGACAGTCAGAGGGGCATTAAGGTCTTTTAGTCTGACTGACATGGCAGAATCTGTCTTTTGACGGATTCTGTCACAGAAGGACTAAAAGTTACAATATTAAAAAACCGTGGACTAAACGCAGATTAAGGCAAACTACGGGGACTAAAATGCAATTCTCCCTATATTTGAATAAAAGCGGCCACCCAAAGGCAAAGCCAGGGCAACACAAGCAAACCAACAACAAACAATAATCAGGCATATCAGCTTGGATAACAAGGGCAACACAACGCGGAAACTCCTCCAACCAGAAGAAGTCATCGGAGTTCTTTAAAGCCTGCTTTGCCAGAACATGGGCAACCATATTGGTATGCCTGAGAGAGAAGGCAACAATCAAACCCCCACAAGCCTCTCTCAAACCAGCAATATCAACAAGGATTGCACCATCCGCAGAGTCCAAGTGAGTACCATCCACCACCCATTTAACCACCACAACTGCATCAGATTCCAGGATACAGGGGAATAATCCGCAGTCTCAGCTAAATTGGATAGACCTGCACATAGCCAGAGCTTCAACAGTTTGGGCGCTAAATGAGGCTGTTAAAACCTAAGAACAGCAAGCCAAGACAAAACCAGAGGAGTCACTGATGACAACACAAAAGCCAACTTTCCTCCCAGGACCGTCAATGGCCGCATCACAATTGATTTTGTAAACACCAAGGCTTGGAAGGGACCATCTCGTAGGCAGACACCTGGAAGGAGGGCAACGCACACCCACCAGCCTACTAGCTTTGAACTCGGCAAGAAAACCAGAAGCCCACCCCACCACATCACCAAAATTCTCCTGAGGATTCTCATGAATGCCACTGTTTCACAGGAACCAAACTCTCCACACACAAACGCAGAACAACTCTAATTCCTCTAAACTTAGAAGAGAGAAGCATGAGAGAATGAGATCAAGGAAATCGCAAAAATTACCTGGAGTAGGAATCCTATAGGGGAGCCAATCCTTGCGGGCAACCTTAAGTTTTCCACACCCCCACAAGGCATGGAGAGTAGATTCACCCTTCTTCAAACAAAAAGGGCAGTAATCCTGGGCAGCGACTTTCCACCTGAAAAGATTGGGCATGGTGGGAATCCAGTTATAGTAGGCTTTCCAGATGAAATTTTTGATTTTTAGAGGCAAAATCAAGCTCCACAATTTTTGTGTCATGGAACATCCTTCCACGGATAGGTTACATGTATTTATTCATTAATAAGCATCAACGTAAATAAAAGCATTGAACTAACTTGAATTAAATAAGATGAATGCATCATGTGTTGATTGAAATAAACCATGTGCTTGTTGTATTAATTGAAGGAGTTAAGTTTTGGTGTCATATGCTTCCGCTGCATGCAAACTCGTCCCCAAGTTTTCTTCACTTTCTTCACCATGATAAGGAGAAAGGTCAGCTACATTGAAAGTTGCTAATACACCATAATTTCCAAGAAGCTCGATCTTTTAAGCGTTATCTCCTACCCGCTTGATTACTTTGAACGGACCATCAGCTCATGGCTTTAACTTCGCATGTTTTCCTCGAGGGAATCACTCATTTCTAAGATGAATCCAAACCAGATCACCCTCATTGAATTTAGTTGGTTTTCTATGCTTGTTAGCTTGAGCTCGATACTTCTCATTCTACTCAATGATTCAATCGCGCACTTGTTTATGCAACTTCTTTATATTTGCAGCTTGATCTTTTGCATTTCCACTAAATTGGTAGCTAGTAAGAAGTGGAGCCAAATCTAATGGACTTATTGGGTTCCTTCCATAGACCACCTTAAATGGGCTAGTGCTTGTAGTTTGACTTGTAAACCGATTATAAGATAATTCAGCCTGGGCCAAAGTAATATCCCACTGTTTGATATTCTTGCCTACCAAACTCCTCAATAGATTTTCCAAGCTTCGATTGACAGTTTCAGTTTGCCCATCCGTCTGTGGGTGATGAGATGAACTTAACAGTAAGGTAGTCTCCAATTTCTGCCACAGAGTCCTCCAAAAATGACCCATAAATTTTGTATTACGATCTGATGAAATTGTCTTTGGAATGCCATAAAGTTTAACAAAAAGTATAGATCAGCAACATGAGACACATCCAAAGTCTTTGCACACAGTACGAAATGAGCCACCTTGGAAAATTGGTCCACCACAACCATAACAAAGTTTTTGTTTCTTCGTGTGCGAGGCAGACCAACCACAAAATCAATGCTGACATCTTCCCAAGGTGCCATAGGCACAGGTAATGGTGTGTATAACCCTATATTTTGACCATGACTTTTTGCTATATGACATGTTCGACACCTCTTTATATGGCGTGATATGTCTCTCACCATCTTAGGCTAGTAAAAATATTCTTTAACAAGACAAAGGATCTTATCTCGACCAAAATGACCACCGAGTCCACCACCCTAGACTTTTAAGACAATAGCTTCTTTGAAAAGAAACATTCAGGAACACATAAGCGAACTCCTTTGAAAAGAAAACCATCTTGTAACAAATAAAGACCACAAGAACCATTGGGACAATTATTCCATATGTCTTTGAATATGGGATCATTCTTGTAGAGTTCTTTGATCACTTCAAATCCCACGACTTTTATTCCCATGGTACCCAAACAAGAATGCCTTCGACTTAGAGCATTGGCAATCTGATTCTGCTTGCCAAATTTATGCTTGATATGAAATGTGTAGACTTCTAAGAATTCCACCCAATGAGCATGCTTACTCTTCAGCTTGTGTTAGCCATTGATAAATTTCAAGGCCTAATGATCCAAGTATAAAATAAATTCATTAGATATGATATAGTGACGCTAGTGACTCAAAACTCTAATGATTGCATAAAATTCCTTATCATAGGTAGAGTACCTGGTATGAGAATTAGTCAACTTCTCACTGAAATAAGCAATTGATTTTCCTTCTTGACTTAAAACAGCGCTGATCCCAACACTGGAGGCATCATAATCAACTTTAGACACCTTGCTAAAATTAGAGAGAACCAAAATAGGAGCTTCTATCATTTTTTTTTTTTTTTTTTTGATGAGGTCAAAGCTTTGTTGTGCATCAGTAGTCTACTCATAGTTTCCACCTTTCAAGCACTTAGTAATTGGAGCAATGATGGTGCTGAATCCCTTAATAAACCACAGATAAAAAGAAGCAAGATCATGAAAGCTTTGAATATCATGAATTGATATTGGAGTGGGTCAATTTATGATAACTTCTACTTTTTTCGGGTCAATCATAATACCTTTATCTGAAACAACATAACCTAAAAACGAAAGTTTATTGGCAAGAAATTCACACTTTTTGAGGTTAGTGAACAACTTTTGTTCTCTTAACACATCGAACACTTGATATAAATGTTCTAAATGCAACTTTTGTTCCTTACTATAGATGAGGATGTCATCAAAGTACACAACCACAAATTTATCGATCAAAGACTTGAAAATATAATTCATGAGTCGCATAAATGTACTTGGAGAATTAGATAGTCCGAAAGGCATTACCATCCACTCATACAAACCATCTCTTGTCTTGAAGGTAGTTTTCCATTCATCTTCAAACCTCATGCGGATCTGGTGATATCCACTTCGGAGGTCTATCTTAAAAAAAAAAAAATTGCTCCATGAAGTTGGTTAAGAAGATCATCAAGATGAAGAATAGGAAAGTGATACTTGATAGTTATTTTGTTCACCGCCTCGACTGTCTACACACATGCGCCAAGATCCATCTTTCTTTGGAACGAGAAGTGCACGAACAACACAAGGACTCATGCTTTCTCTGATTAGTCCTTCAGCCATTAACTCATCAAATTGTCTCTAGAGTTCTTGGAATTCTTTAGGATTCATCATGTATGCTGCTTTATTTGGAATGACTGCGCCTGGAACAAAATCAATACAATATTGAATTCCTCTCATTGGAGGCAGGCCATGTGAGATTTTTTCTGGAATGACATCTTAAATTCTTGTAGAATCAATTGGAGCACTGGATGGATCTTGATTTCGTTGTTATTTGCCTCAAAAACAACAAGTGCATAAGCTGTCTTACTTTCCTTTACTAAAATATGAAACTCAGATTTAGAAAGGAAAGTACTCCCTTCGTTTCTCAAAGGTTTCGAATTCCATCTAACTTGCTAGGACCCAAGATGATTTTTGCTCCATCTTTCTTGAATGTGTAAGTGTTTTTAAAACCATCATGCATGACCCTTTTATCATATTACCAAGGTCTACCACATAGCAAATGACAAGCATCCATGGAATAACATCACACCATATTTCATCTTGATAGTGCTTTTCGATAGAAAATTAAATCAAACATTTTTTATCAACTTTTACCTCATTTCTCTTGCGTAACCAAGAAAGCTTGTAAGGTTGTGGGTGCTTCTCCGTCTTGAGATTTAGTTTCTCCACCATAGCAGTGACCACCACATTTTCACAGCTTCCCCCCATCAATGATAACATTACAAACTTTTCCAAAGGTGGTACACCTTGTATGGAAAATATTATTGCACAACCAATTATCTTCCTCAACATGGGAAATATTCAAGCTTCGCCGAATAATCAAACTCTCACCTTGATCACCATAAGTGATATTTTCAATAAATTGTGGTCTTTCTTCTTAGATTAATTCATTTTCTTCAATCAGATCGTCTGTAGTTTCCTCCACTAGAGAGACTATCTTTCGATTTGGGCAATCAGAAGCAATATGGCAAATTCTTTGACATTTGAAACATCGAATCGAAGAAGAACGATTAGAACTGCTTGCTGCCCCTTCTTGTTTACATGTCACTTTTGGAGTTGCACCAACATTTGTGGATGAAACAACTTTAGTTATGGACGATGATGCCCAATTAGAATTATTTTCTCTAATCCAATATCTTGAAGTACCACCACAACCTTCCTTAATTTGTTTCTCAACTTCCTTAATTTGTTTCCTAACCCTCAATGATAGCTTGACGACATCGTTATAAGTCCAATATGGTTGTAATTGCATAATATTGCAAATGTTGGTCTGAAGGCCCCCAAGATAACGAGCAATGGTTTGCTTATCTGGTTCAGCTAGATTTCAAAGCACACGTTGATCATCAAATTCTGACGTATATTCCTCCACAGATAAATCCTTTTGTTAGAAATTGTGGAACTTAAGAAAAGAATTTTAACGATAATTTTTTAGCATGTACTTCCTCTTCAATTGTTTCCTCATTTTTTTCCCATGTTTCAATACGCCATTTTCCTTCTCGAGCCCGTTGTTTCTTAAGATGTTCCCACCAAATTGAAGCATGTTTCTTCAATTTGATAGCCACTAACTTCGCCTTGCAATCTTCAGGAACATCTTTCTAATCAAATACTTGCTCAACAATATTGAGCCAATCAATGAATTCTTCGGGTTGCATTTTTCCTTCAAATTCTTGAATATCAACCTTGACAAAAAAAAATTGGTCGAAAAAAAATATTCATGTGGCGATGCCTACGATTATTCCCATCATTTGATGCTCGATCATAGCCACGACAAAAAGGATTGGTTTTTTCTTCATCTGTTAGTTCATTTTTTGAATCATGACAAGACTCATCATGTTCCAGAGGTTCAAAGTGCTCAAGACGTTGCTAGAGTTGTTGCACTTGTCTTCTAAGATCACCCATTTCAATGTCACGCAAATCTCGTTCACGGTTTGGTAATTCATGTCGATTTTGAGGTTGGTGACTCCAACGACCACCACGCCTCCCATCATGATCGGGTAGTGCTCTGATACCAACTTGACACCGTATAAATGGAGATTAAAATAGAAAATACAAAATGAACACTTCGAGATAAACAACTCACCACTCTAAGGAATCCACCTAAGAGATAAGAGCTGAAAAAATAGGAAGAATACTCTCTTCACTAAATTAATATTAGAATAAATTCTTACAATTTTTGGATGCTTTATTTCATATGGAAGAAGAGGTTTATATAGTGTCAAGGCATCTCAAATGGTATAAGTAAATTTGGATCTTCAAAAGTTGTCGTTCATTTGCTTTATTTCTTCAGAGTTGTCGTTCATTTCCCCAATGGCTATTGTTGATGGCCATTGCTTCTATTAGATCATGAGCTGCATCCAACGTCTTGCTCATTAGTGAACCTCCCGCAGCCGTATCTATCAAATTTCTGGTTGAAACTGTGATCCCTTGATAGAATGCCTCCAAGGTGTGTCACTTTACTAGTCCGTTGTGGGGTCATCTCCTGATGAGATCCTTGAACCGCTCTCATGCTTTGTAGAGACTCTTGTTGTCGAATTGTGTGAAAGATGTGATCTCCTTATGAAGGCGGGTTGCTTTCCCTGGTGGAAAGTACTTGTTTAAGAATGTCTGAGCTAGCTGCTTAAAGGTAATGAATTTATCTAGGGGATGTGCTTGTAACCATTCTTTCGCATCATTCCTCAACAAGAATGGGAACAATTTCAACTTAATGAAGTCCTATGGCACTCCATTATACCGAAAGGTGTCACACACTTCATTAAAGCTCTGAAGGTGCCTATTTGGTTCCTCAGTTGCATTCCCATTGAATCAAACCGTGGCAACAATCATTGAAATCAGTGATGGCTTGATTTCAAAATTATTTACTGCTACTGTGGGCCTTCTGATTGAGGAGATAGTCTGATCTACTCTCAGCATAAGGTAATCTTGTAGAGTTCTCGATCTGAGCTTCCATATTAGCATCATCTTGATTCGGTACTTGGGCTAGGTTTGGAACTTGATCGGCCATGGTTCTAGCTCGCCTACGATTTCGGTGATTTCTCTTGGCTGTTCCTTCAATGTCTATATCAAAGTCCAAAACCTGTAGATTGTTACTCATTGTACGATGGTGCATACAAGAGTAACTTGCCTAAAAAGAAAACAAAATAACACGAAAGTAACGGGGTTCAAAATAGTAAAATCCAACTATTTCCAATATCAATTATCCGTTAGGTCCTCGGCAGCGGCGCCAAAAATTGATCGCTACAAATCGTCACGCTCGCAATAGTATGAGGTCAAAATGTAGTGCAATGATAGAGTAGGGAATCGTCCCATAGAGACTGAGGGATTATATGATTACTGGCGTTCGTTGGCACGCGTACTATTTAAACAATACAATTGAATAATTTCAAAACTTGTCACTAAATTAATCTAAAGCTAACTCTAAGCAATGTATTTAACAGATTAAGTAAATCACACACTAGAACAATAGTGGTAATACGATGAAATAATGCTAAAATTTAGAATCTACCTCACCCTTCTAATTAAGTATTCGACCCGCCTAATCTCCCAATTACGCAAGTATACGTTATAGGTTCGTGCCCCCTTAACTAACTTCTAATCTCTTTCGAGCAATAGAAATCACACACATACATACCGAATATATATGGGTTTATCTAGCACATTGGGACACACACACGATCCCTATACGCCAGCCTCGCATATCTCTAGCTTACTGATCATATATAATGGATATTGTGACAAGCATGTTTAGCACGTCACCTCTCAGTTCATTCACACAACCAATAAATCATTTACAAGATGGTCAATCAAGCAAAAGCATTAAGCTAACAAAATATCCATATTACAACAAAAGCATTTTTAGAGAAATTAGGCAAATCATTATGAAAGATTAAGGATTTGGTTTCATTATAACTCTAGCATAAAAGTGTTTAACTCATATTACACATCCAAGTTATTTGAGATAATAAATAAGAACAAGCCATAACAAATACAAAAGATATAAGAGATAGAGTTTTAAGAAGTAAACTAGAGTGGAGAACTTCTTCTTTGCAAAAGCTTGGCTCAAATGACTTGGTCTTTCCCAAGCTTCCTTTGCTACTCCAAATTAATGATTGATGATGGGTATGGTGTAAAGGGGAAGGTTATGTAGTGGAGATGATAGATCTATGGTGATTTATGGTGAAGAGTTGATGTAAGTGGTGGATTTGTAAAGGATTTGTGGAGGTAATGAAATATGGATGAAAATGGAGGAGAAAATTGGATCTGGTTCGAAGACAGCACACTAAGAATATTGGAAAAATGTGCTTTTATAGGAAGGGTAAAAAGGGGGGCGAAAAGGTAAAAAGGAAGAGTTGACATTAATTTCGAGGTACATAACGCGGTTCACTGTGACGAACTGAACTATGAAATTGCTCATGAAAAGCCTCGCGGTACGCCTTTTGGTCTGACGCGATACGTTTTGATTACTCGTACCGCGGAAAATGCGTGGGAACTTTTGCTATTCTAGACGCAGTTCGATTTGACGACAACTCTGACGGACTTCTCCTGCTGGCTTTCATGGCTCCCAACTTCAACTGGCGTGGTACGCTTTAACGACTTGTACTGCGAAATTGTTCTTTAACCTCTGAAAGTCTCGTATTGGCCCGGATAATCTCCAATATTGCGCTTAGACTCTTCCTAGATCAAAAAAGACTTGCAAACACTTATTTAAACATTAAAACATGGTAATTCCAAGGAAAACGAGCTTAAAACATCGAAAAATAGGGGATACGCAAAGCGTATAAATGAACTTATCAACTATTGAAAAAATGAACATGTCTAGTGTAGGAAACACAACTGATGATGATGTTAATTATGTTAGGATTATGCTCAATAGCAAGAGTGTAATATTATTTTTGACAATCTTATCATATTAATAAAGTGATTTTTGTTTTAACAAATCTTATAGCATTTATAGTTTAAATATTATAATTGTCAAAAGTCAATTATCATAAGGTCAAAAGACTATGAGAGAAGAAGAATTGTTCGTACATCTGGATATGTATGAGGTAGACGCGATTCTTTAGTTAGTCTTGAATAAATGTTCACAACTTAAGGTAAAGATTGGGCACCTTTATCTTGTTAAAGTTGTAGATTCTTTTGCTAGCATTTGAGTGGGATCAAATGTGTTATGATGAGTCTAAATCATCAAAGTGGCTTTGAGTAAAAGAGTCTAGTGCACTAGGTGCATTGAATAGGATTACAATGAAATACTTTATCTAGAACCGTCAGTAGATAAAAGTCTTTTCATTATGAGGACAATCGGAGAGTCTTTCTTAATCCTGAGATAAATGATGGACTTATGGTTACAAGTGTTATCATTTGAGCTATCAATGAGTACGATTATATAGCATAGTCGATCCTCAATAGTTTGGTGGTATTCATTTGCTAATCGATAGAGGACTTCATTTATAGATATGGACATCGTGGCTCCATTTATTAAATGAGAGTATAATATCATCATATGAATGTTTTGAGGTATTGGATATGAAATATCAACGTTGAGTTTTCAATATTGTCTATTGAAAACATGACTTCTAGACAAGTCAGAATATCCAAGTTCAAAATGTAGTCATATTAGTAAATATGGTAACTAGGAGAGCTATAGGCGGTTTATGAGCTCTTAGTGATTACTGATATTATTCACAAGGATTCACTATCTCCAATAAGATTATCTAGGGTATGAATGAGGAACTTTTACTTATTCTATCTTTATTTAAGAGTGCAATTTTAGTTCTTTAGTGGAATGAACTAAAATTAATAGATCGAACCTAAGTGAATCATTTGTTGATTATGATTGGGTTATGTCTATTGAAGCTTAAATTTAGATAGCCCGCCAAGATCCCCAATCCACACGGACTTGCATGGATCACTTGATATATTCTACCGGACTAATTTATGGGTCCATCTAGAATTGTATTAAGGCATGTGGACTTGTTTCTTTTAGTAAGAATATGCCTAGTTCATATGTGGGCTTTTTAATTAAGGTCCAATAGATTTAATAAAATTGAAAAATAATATTTGGCCCATGTATGTGTATATGGGCGGCAAGGCTAAATTATTAGTCTAAAATATTATTTTATTTTATTATTTGATCAAATGGAAATTAATTAATTTATTAGTTAATTATTTAATTAAGAATCAAAATCTTTTTCTGACTAGGAAATATGTTTCTTAGTAGTATACTATTATGGTAGTATAATGAGAATAAAAGACTTTATTTGATAAGAAGATAAATAAAAGGATTTTATTTATCTAGTCAAATTAGGAAGTCTTTGATATAGTCACAAATACACTAAAGAGTTGGATTAGGGTTTGGAAATCAAAAGATTGATAGGAGTCATTGGTGGAAACACAAATCCTCTTCAAGTGAGGATTTCGGCCACCATAATTTATTTGTTAATTATTTAATTAAGAATCAAAATCTTTTTCTAACTAGGAAATATGTTTCTTAGTAGTATACTATTGTGGTAGTATAATGAGAATAAAAGACTTTATTTGATAAGAAGATAAATAAAAGGATTTTATTTATCTAGTCAAATTAGGAAGTCTTTGATATAGTCACAAATACACTAAAGAGTTGGATTAGGGTTTGGAAATCAAAAGATTGATAGGAGTCATTGGTGGAAACACAAATCCTCTTCAAGTGATAATTTCGACCACCACCTAGTTTTCCTATTAGAGATTTCGGCCAACCCTAAATATATTAGGGCAAGAATTTCGGCCACTATATATTAGAAGGGATAGAATTCGGCCACCTTACTTGCTAGGCTTGAGAATTATTTTCTTTTGCTTGAGAAAAATAAAATCCAACTCTAGAGATTAGTGTTAGAATTCGGCCAAGAGAGAAAAAAAGAAGAGATCGTTTTATTTCAATAGTGTACTAGTATCTTATACATCAATAGGTTTTCTGCACAACTTCAAATAAGGTTCACGCGAGTTTCAATCACTAGATTGAGAATTCAAAAGTGACCGGAACGTTCTTTGTTATCTCTTGAAGGTTTAGTGACTAACGAAAAAGAAAAAGTTTTTGTTATCCATCCTCAGGTACACAATTCAAAGAAATGGAGACCATGCTCCTAGGTGATTCACGTTCGTGATTGAATTGGAAGATCTTGTACCATCGACGCAACGTCAATCGGATCACGCGACAAAGGTACGATACTTTTAGTTATATGTTAATTAATTAAAGCGTTAAGGTTCATCTTTAAGGAAAAAATTTAAAACATACTAAAACCTATTTTAGTCTCGCTTCCGCTGCGTGCACGTGTTTTTCCCTACAAATTCCTTTTCATTTGTTTCGTTTGGTTTGAAGGGGCATAAAGGGCATAGGCAATTTTCGTATGGGGGAATGCTCTTACAAGAATCAAAAGCATGTGAGGTTGGAGGAGCTTCCCATTAACTCTTCTTGTGGGGTCATCCGACAAAGAAAGAAGACAAAGCATGGGTGAGAGAAAAGATAGTGGGGATGTTGTGAATGTAGTTGGAAGGGGTGAGAGGGGTGATAATGTCAAAAAAATTGCCAAGGAATATTGTGGTGGGTCAACAATGGAGATGTTGGGCTCAAGTGGTCTAATTGGAGGTTTAGTGGGTCCTTATGAAAGTGAGGCTACTAAAATTAGTTGTATGGAAAAGAGAGTGTACAAGTGTAGCAATGATGTTGGTAAGAAGTGTATTAGTGAAAGTTTGGGTAATAGTAAGAGCATTAGGGTCTTTGGTTCTAAAGATGGATCAAGCGGGGGAGTGGCAGTTTCAGGTGATCAAGTAGTTTTTATTAATTTTGAAAAGGACAAAGGTGTGTTAGGTTTCGGTTCAAGTTTTGTGGGGAGTGATTTGGATGGTCCAGCCATTGATCTTTATGTCGATCTAGGGGACTTGGAACCTTTTTTTCAGAATGGGAAGGTGGGGGCTTGTATTGCTAGACACATAGATGATGACAAAGGCTAGTCACGTTTGGTGTCTTTAGTGTTGTCATGTTCTTAGCTTTTGGTTTTCCTAGGTGCTACGTTGTCAGCTTGTAGCTTGTGTTTTGTTTACCTTCTTGGCCTTTTATGAATAATATTGTTGCTCAAAAAAAAGAAATAAACCATATGCTTGTTGTATTAATTGAAGTAATTAAGTTTCGGCGTCATCGAGTTACTAGACGTAGCCAATGTGCTCATATTGTCACACCAATTGTAGGGGGTCTCAGTATATTTAGCCCTAGTTTTTTGTGTCACCTCATTTAAATATATATATATATATATATACAGTCCCAATCTGGTTAGTGCATCCTGATATAACTTTATCAGGATATTGAATGTGAGCCACTAGTTTTGACAAGTGCATACACACTTGAGTCAAAGTATGTAAAACAGGTGGCTCACATTCAATATCCTCACGAAGTTATATCATGATGCACTAACTTGAAAATTTCCATATATATATAACTATACATATAAATATAGAAAATTGAAATTAAAAATAGACTACTATTTCGATTGTAAAATTATCTATTAATATAAAAATCACTTTTCAAAAATATAAAAACTAATAAATTTGAGTTATAAAACTATCTACCAATATATAAATCAAGTACTTACAAAAATATAAAAATCTAATAATGATGAAAATTGTACTTATTCATACAATATATTGAATAGTCATTATTTATCCAAATTATCCAAAGTAGGAGCAGTAGATGATATAATTATTTAATTAAATGCGGACATGGGTTAAACAGGATTTGCCATCAAGTGGACTGCTTTGCTGAAGCTCCAGATACTCCTTATATTTGATTCCACGATAAGCTGGTGGTCGGTTTTCACGGTGCACCAATTCCGGCGCAGGGACTACAACCTTTTGAAGTGGAGGCCCATGCGCTGTTGCGATCGACACTCTTGTTGCTCCTCCGTTCACCAAGGCTCTGTGCAACACGCTCTTGTACTTGCCATTACTTAGTATCTGAATATAATAAGTTTGATGTATGTATATATTATATATATAAACACATTGAATATCCAATATATTTATAAGTTGTTAATAAAACGAAAATAAAGATTTTTTTTTTTTTTTTTTAAAAGCCCTAGGGTACCTCCATATGGTCTCCGATGTTGACAACTAAAGAGTCGGGGAGGGGATCGATGGAGACCCAACTGCCATTGTGGTGGACTTGAAGACCTTGAAGGCCATTCTGCATGAGGATGGTCAAGAGACCGTGATCAGAGTGAGGTGGCAGCCCCATCGCCAGTTCTGGCTGTGGACATGGTGGATATAAATTGACGACGAGCAACTGATGAGAGCTTGATTCTAGATCCATTGTCTTGTTTATGTAGCTTTCTTCCAATCCCAAGCTTTTTGATATCCCTTTTAGTAATTCACCTGCCACTTCTCTACTTCTTTTGCAGTATTCTTGTAATATCTCACTATCAAATTAATAAATGATCGGTTAAATTTTAATAGCCCAAACTTAAAGATGGAACGATGTGTCTCAAGTATGATATTTAATTGAATCTTCCCACACTTTATGGTTTATGTGGTAAATGTGAGATTATATTTAGAATACCAAGTTTGAACCCTCGATGAGACTCCATTTTGAAGTCTTCAACCACTGGTAAAAGATCCTTGATTTTTGTGACTCACTGTTCATAAAGCAATAGTGGAAAAATAACAAATAAACCTTACCGATGAAAATATCGACGTGTCATAAGATTATTAAAAGATGGGCTAAAATTAAGATAAAGAAATGATTTTAAATTCTTTAGTTGATAGCAATTCTAATGATTGATATAACAGGAAATTACACTCAACTAACTCAAGTCTTGTTGGTCTTATTGGGGTTTAGTTATTCACAAACGATAACAACTTTTTCTAAGTGGTGAAGAAGATGTACCTGAAGCCAGGAGGGTTTTGAGGGGCATTGAAGTGGGGATGAACGTGGACCTTGAGATAATCCCTCCAGAAAAATGTATTGTCCACTGCTCGATTGAAGCTTGTCCCCCATCTTATGGGATCAAACAATTTCTTACCTGCATACTCTTGCATTTGCTCTTCTGTTTGTTCAAAGAAACTTTTGCTGGCCCTTTGCATCTCATCTCTCACTGTCTTGGCTACTCCATGATTGATTACCTTTAATTATAATTTTATATATCTTAAACAATTAATAACGTTACAAATTAACAATACTCATTCGAGAATATGAAAAATATAATTATAATCGGTAGGAGTTAACAAAATAATATTTTACCATAAAGAATCCCCATTCGAGACATGCCTTGCCAATGGATTGGATTACGTTTGAGCGCTGTTCAGGTGAACCAGAAGTAAGCAAAGAAAAATCGATAGTGGGAATTGTGTCAGCTGCATCTGTGATATTGGTGCAATCATCATTTGGATTGGTTTCGAAGACGTATTCCAAAGGAATAGATTGGTAGCAATTACCTGATTCAACTAATCTTTTAACAGTAAACATTTTCGGATGATCAGATAACCAAGGTAGCTAGATTCTGATGAGTTTGTGTTATATATAAACTAATAGCCGAATAATGCACAACAAGGAACTTGTGGACTGAAAAATCCAGTAGCACTACTACACTCTGTAACCTTTATGGACATTATCACTTTGATTATATTGTTAAGGTACTGAGTGTAGACTGACAATTACATCTCAACCATCGATTGTTAAGGTACTGTGTGTCGATTGACGAGTTCATCTCAACCATTCGGTGATTCCGGTTGATTGTACAAATTAATATGAACCATGAAAAAAAGTTGGTTGAGCAAAATAATTAAATCATATATGTATTCATGTCCTGGTGACCAAAAGTAATGCTTTGAATTACGAATGTAAAGGACTAAAGGTTTAGCTTTATTTCAAATCATAATTAATTTGTGTACCTACCTTTTGAAAGAATATATATATGATCAAAATGCAAGTGGCTACATGTAAAGGGTTGGATGTGCCAAGGTGCACCACAAAGATAAGAGTGTTACAGCAGCCTTATATATATTCTCATATTTCAAACGTGCCTGACATCCTTTGAATTAATAAATTATTCGCATCAGTATCTCATGTTTAACATTGTACTTATCATTCACATGCCAAATAATTAAGTTGGGTGTGAATTTGAACCAATAAGAAATTTTCTAAATTCAATGTAAACTGTTTTTATCATTAAAATGCTTTCATGTCATATGCATAATATATGTATACGAAACTATTCATAATTAATTTCGTAAAATATCAATTTGTTGTGGATGTCTTTATATATATATATATATTCTCATATTTCAAACGTGCCTGACATCCTTTGAATCACCAAATTATATTCACATATTCAATTTTAACATTAAGGTTATGTTCGGTAAGAGAGAGAGGAGTGGGAGGAGAGCTCCGATCAATTATTTGGTTGAAAAGAAAAGAGAGAGAAGATGAGAAGATAAGGAATCTCAAGTCTCAACTCCTTCCGGGCCTACCAAGATCAATTCTAAGCGAAGGGATATTATAGGTAGAAAATGACAACATTACCTTCCTATTTTTATTACCCTCCAATTTATAAAAGAATAATATAGTAAATTTATGATTATATACCAATTTATAGATGTTATCCCCTCCGTCCCTTCTACTCTTTCTTAAAACTTTATTATATATAATACATTCAAGAATCAAATGCAAATAGTCAACCTGATCAAACAACTAACAGCTTTTCTACATTATCATTATCATTATTATTTATTTTATTTTATTTTAAAATTATGAATAAATTTTGCTAAATTAAATTTATAATATATATTTTATTTCGTGATAAGCATGCAATTGGAAGAAGACATATAGTCAAGTCGTCGGTTGATATCTTATTAACAATTTTATTATTGACAAAATAAAGTTGTGAGCATATATCATAATTTTATTTACATAAATAACTTAAACCCAAACATTTTATTAAAACATATCTATATTTTAAAATCTAACACATAACGAGTCATAGATCTATTATGACCTATCGAGATTAAGGATTACATATACGATCAAGATATCTACTTCCACTTAAAAAAATGAGATTCTTCATACTTTACGGTTTTATAGACAAATGTGAGATAATATATCCAATATCAGAGTTTGAAAAATTACAAAAGGAATAAAATAGAATAATCCTTATCGATACCTAATTGTTAAGATTGCAACCAGCTAGCTAATTAACGTGAGAGTCATCTCATATGATATGACAGAGCGATATCAAGTATCAACATATATAAAACATGATACATGTGGATTGTGTTGAGATGTAAAATGGGTTGTCACTTGTCAACTCTTGCCATTAATTCAACGTTTGTCATTTCAACCAAGATTTATAGCACCAATCACATCCACTTATCCACGAGTTCCTTTTTCTCACCTAACCTTATACCCCACCTCAAATAATGACATCTGTCCAAACTTAACCCAGAGTTAACAAATATCCAATCAATTAGAAATCCCATTAAATAAATAAGGATAAATAAGTAAATGTATAAACAAATATTAAAATTAAAAAAGTAATAATAAAAAAATAAAAAACAAAAACAAAAATTAGAAATCATTCTCATCATCTTTTCCTTCCAGTGATTTTCTTCCAACGGCAACAACTCCGGCGGTCTTCTGTCGTTACACCACCACCGTCTTCTTCTTCGGCTGTCGCGATCTTCTCTCCTGCAGCGTCGATCTCTTCGGCAGCCAAAGGTTGGGTTTGGGTGGCTTCTGGTGCAGATTTGATTTATGGTAGGGTTGTTGATGGTGGAGTAGTGGTGGTTGTGTGGGTGTGGGTGTTATAGTGGGTTTGATTTTCTAGTGTGGGTGTTGATTTCTTGAGATGGTGTGGGTGATGATTTCTGGAGATGATCAATTGATGATGTGGGTGATGATTTTTGGAGATGATGAAGTGGGTGTTGATGGTGATGAACAATTTCAATTTTTTTGTTTTGTTTCTAACACATCTTCTTCAACAAACAAAAAAATCACAGATCCCACAACAACAAAAAATCAAACTCATCTTCATAACTAGATAATCGATGATGGTGATGAACAATTTTTTTTGTTCGTAATAATGAACAATAATTAACAAAAGAAGTCCCCTTAATTCCAGCAGTGGTGCCTTTCTTTCTAACATTTCCAATTTGATCTCTTCTGCTTACCTGTTTCTCATGTTCCAAGAGTTGCGAATCAAGTGGTTAATGGGCTTGCCAAGTATGCCTTGATGTCTTCTGAAGATGAGTTCTGGATGGAGGACTTCCCTCCTTGTGTTAAAAATCTGGTTGAAGTAAAATCTCTTATGCAGCTTTTCTCTTGTTTTTGTTCCTCTTTTGTTTTTTGTTAACTGTTGTTTTATCAAAAATAAAATAAAAATAAAAATAATGAACAATAGTGATTTCTGGGTGCAGGTGGTTTTTTTTTTTTGTAGGGTACAATTGGTAAAACAATATTTGTTAACTCTGGGTTAAGTTTGGAACATATGTCATTATTTGAGGTGGAAGGTAATACTCACCCACAGTTAAGGTAGGTGAGCAAAAATGAACTCATGATCCACATGTATATAAAGAGAAAATCTTGTATAGAACAGTCTCACTTCCGGTTGGTGAGATCGTCCAATCAAAATTTTCAATTTTATACAATTTTAATATTTTTCAATTTTTGATTTTTCAATTTTAACTTTAAAGCTATGTTTGGTAAGAGAGAGAATGGTGGACGGAGAGCTCCAATCCATTGTTTGGTTTAAGAGAAAAGAGAGAGGATAAGAGAAGATGAGGGATCTCAAGTCTCAACTCCTTCCGGGCCCACCAAAATCAATCATTCTATCATTAAACGGAAGAGAACATGAGGGATGTTATAGACGGGAAATGACAACATTACCCTCCCATTTTTATTACTCTCCAATTTATAAAAGGGTAATATAGTAAATTTATAATTATATACCAATCCATCCATTCAGCTCTCTTTTTAATACCAAATAGCATAAAGGATGTATGTTATCATCTCCATCCCTCATACTCTCTTTCCTTCTTAATTCATACAAATATAGCGTAAAACTCTATTATATATAATACATTCAAGAATCAAATGCAAATTTATTGTAGGAACACCCCCACCGTGATTATTTTCTTTCCTAGGGGCTAGGAGATATTAATATAAATTTTGCTAAAATAAATTTATAATATATATTTTATTTCGTGGTAAGCATGCAATTGGAAGAAGACATATAGTCAAGTCGTCGGTTGATATCTTATTAACAATTTTATTATTGACAAAATAAGTTGTGAGCATATATCATAATTTTATTTACATAAATAACTTAAACCTGAACATTTTATTAAAACATATCTATATTTTGAAATCTAACACCAAACGAGTCATGGATCTACTATGACCTAACAAGATTAAGGATTACATATGCGATCAAGATATCTACTTCCATTAAAGAAAATGAGAATCTCCACATTTTACGGTTTTATAGGCAAATGTGAGACAATATATCCAATGTCAAAGTTTAACCCCGGTGGTGGAGCTTCAAAAATTACAAAAGGAATAGAATAGAATAATCCTTATTGATACCTAATTGTTAAGATTGCAACCTAGCTAAGGTCATCTCCAATGGAGAGCTATATGTTTATTTTAAGTCTCAAAACTATCCCCAATAGAGAGTTAAAGTGAGAGTTTAAATAGGTTGAGAGTTATTTTATTGAGTTATATTTAGTAAATGTGAGAATGAGAGTTATATGGTGGGATCCATGTATAAAGTGGTGAGATCTATGTGTTAGATGAATAAAATAGTGATATTTTTGGTTTTTTGTGGGACCCATACCATAATTAAGAGAGATGAATATATGGGACCCAGTTGTATTTGTTGGAGATGGACGGATCAGATTTACTGATCGTTGGAGATGGATGGTCTACAATTTTTCAGACACTAAAATTTGAAATAAATTTATTTTTTATCAAAAATCAACAAAAATCAACAAAAATCTAAAATATATATACATAAATTTTCAAGTCAGTGCATCCTGATATAACTTCGTGAGGTTATTGAATATGAGCCACTCGTTTTACATACTTTGACTCAAGTGTGTATGCACTTGTTAAAACTAGTGGCTCACATTCAATATCCTAATAAAGTTATATCAGGATATACTGACCAAATCGGGACTATATATATATATAGAAAAATTCCAAAATCTTTCCGACGTTTAGTTTTCCAAAATTGCCTATATATATATATATATATATACTTCATTCCCACATAATTTTACATCACATTCATCCATAGTTTGAGTTTTTAAGATACTGTTCGGTGTCTTTTTCAAAACACCGTCTTCTGTTTTTAAAACCCAAAAAATATATAAAACTTGATCGATAGGTGTTTTTCAAAAAGTGAAAGCAAAAACACAAAAATCAATTTTTATATTTAACGCCTATAAATTGGCGTGCACTGAGAACAGCTTTAAACTGTTCTCACAATTTTGTTTTCATTCTCAGTGGCCCCACTAATTAATTATCATGCGACCCAATAATTAAATTATTAATTGTTATACTTTTCTTTATATAAAAGGGTTAATAGCACCAATGCCCTTGATTATATGTGAAATCGCATGTTGCCCCCTGAATTTTTTTTCCTGGCATTAAACCACCTGAACTTTCATTTATTGGCAATATCCGATGGAATTATAATGCCGTCCATTTTTCTGTTTGGCAAATTACAGAAAGTTCCCCTTATTATATACATAATCGCATCAAAAGGAAAAAATATAATAATATGACATAAATACCCCTCTCACCAAATTTTAAAAATAAAAATTTAAAATTTAAAATTGAAATAATGGTTAAATAATAATAAAATTCTGAACCTATTACTTCTATCTCCAATATTTCCACTCAACTTAATTTCTTCAACCATCACTGTCATCAATCATCATCCAAATCAATTTCTTCAAACCTCCATCTGATTCCTCACTAAGTGGTATCTTCAAACCCAGATCACAGCAAAAAGGGGATCTGGATGGTGGCTGGTCTGTTTGGATTTTGGGTTTGGTGGTGTTTTAGCTGGTGCGATTTCATGTTGGATCTAGACGTTGGCTTCGTGTTTCTCCATTGATCTGGAAATCCAGATGTAAGAACATTTAAGTGGAGATTTGTCCATTGAATTGATATTTATTTTTTTTTAAGAAAAAAAATTATTTTATCGGTGTGCTTAACTATTGATTTCGTCTTCATTTTCTCTTTTTTTTTTGCTCCTGCCAATGAAACACAATATCAGGTTTCAGTCTTTGAAGTACTTGTGTTAATCTATAAACAGCTTCCTCAGTTTCTAGAGTTAGATTCTAGGGTTTGTCCTAGACCTCAAAGTTTTGGTTTGATGTGATTTTCAATTTTCTTTCCATATAATTGCTCAAAAACTTGTGTGAGCAGTGAATACAAATAAATCCAAAAGTCTAGGATTTGACACTAGATTATGTTTAAATTGGTTGTTCTTAGTTTTGTAAGTTCTTTCTTTATTTGCCAGATTTTTTGACAATTGTGATTGATTTGCCATCAGAGATGAATTTTTTTAATTTTTGGGGGTTGAAGGGGTATTTATGTCATATTATTATATTTTTTCGGTTTGATGCGATTATGTATATAATAAGGGGAATTTCTGTAATTTTCCAGACAGAAAAATGGATGGCATTACAATTCCGTCAGATATTGCCAATAAATGAAAGTTTAGGGGGTGGTTTAATGCTATAAAAAAAAAATCAGGGGCAACATGCGTGTTGTATGTATATATTCGACGATTAGACACGTCATCAAAGAAGTCAAGAAATACGGAGATAAACGTCGCCATATCACCTTTTGACCAAGTCAAAGAGAAAACACAGACCAGTCAATGCATGACGTTCAGATTAGTGAAGGTCAACGATGTACTCGCCAAGGCTAGAAATATGTTCGCCGAAGGAAATTAACTAAAAGGGATGGGGGTGTTCGCCGCGTAAAATCTACTCAGCTGAACACATCCTCAATCCATCAGATTCCTTACAACGGAAAGTTATACAAAGAGAATGACTTAAGAGACATTACGCCTTAAGGAGAAAGAGAAGCCGATCTCAACCGAGAGAAGTCCAAATAAGAAATAAATCCCAATCCACTACAACATCAGATTCCTAACACAAATCAAATAGGAAATCCCATCACCAACACGGCAAAAACTAGAAGAAACCCTAGTTATCATGTATAAATAGAACCACCCGCTCCACAATGAGGGGGTTCGAAAACCTAGAGAAAAAATAGTGATTGTGTGAGAGATCTGAATGTGTAACAAAGCAATAAGTCATAGTATTATTTTCCTGCCCTCTAGGGCGCCGTGGTTTTTTCCCATTCAAGGGTTTTCCACGTAAAATCTGTCTCTTGCATGCATTGAGTATTCTTTTATTTTTATTTAAATTCAATATAATTGTTGAGCACGTGGTAATCCAAATTTCACCGTCAACAATGCGATTTCACGTATAATTCAGGGGGCATTGGTGCTATTAACCCTATATAAAATTATTATTTTTTATTTACCTATTAAGAGTTGATAATATCCAACTTCAATGAAATTGGTTTGAGCTAAGCCAAAATACAGATGTTGACATTGACATCTTGACTTGAAATCTTGAGCCAAATCAGTGGCGTCCTCTTGTAAGGCAGAGCCGAAGACAAAATACCCTTATCGTGACTGTGCATACGACCCATAGTGACGGTGGTGACGGGAGAGCTCTTTGTTCAGGTTTGTTCCTCTACAACCTGTAAAACAGAGGATGGTGACTATGGTCACTGTGGACATCCAATCTTCAGATTGGATCTCCACCATCCATCTATCTTGATGGACAGTGGAGATCCAATCTCCAAATTGGATCTCCACCTCTCTACTCTTTTTGTTTTTTTTTTTGTTTTTGTTGCATTTTTTACCATTTTAAAAATAAAAATCTATTTATTCTCCATCATCCATCTGAAAGATGGATGGTGGAGATCCATTTATATATATATATATATAGTTATTCAATTTATTTATTTATTGGTTTTAAATATCTGTTTTGTTTTTAATTTTTTAATTCAATTCAATTTTCAATTTTTTTAAATTTTAATTGAATTATTGATTTTATTATTACACTGTTTTCTCATTTTCAAGTATTACTACCGGACGTATTTTTTATGTTTTAATTCTCCGAATATCGTTTTCAACAATTGCTACCAGATGCGTTTTCGAATCCAAAAAATATAAAAATCAATTTTTCGAAAACAAATGAAAACGAGAAAACAAAAAACAAAAACAAAAAACAAAAACGTTACCGAACGTCCCCTAAATTTTCTTTCTTTCTTTCTTTCTTTCTTTCATTGTGTTTGTGATCAATATGAGTGGAAGGGCAGTAAATTGGTCCAATGATGAAATTTAAAAATTTACAGTGTTTCCTTAGTTAAAAATTAAAATTTTAAATATTATCAAATTTGTTAATAATTTAAAAATATTTAAATATATTAAATATTAGTACCACTTTAAAGATCTCATTGAGAAATTTACAATGGTATTATTTTTATCAATATTAAAGTTTATAAATTACAATTTATTGATCACTTATTATAAATTACACATAATTAAATTTATTACAAAAATATCACTCTTAGTACTATTGGAGCAAAAGTACATATAAACATCACTCTCAACACTATTTGAGACTCAAATATAACTATAGAAAAATTTTCAAGTCAGTGCATCGTGATATAATTTCGTGAGGATATTGAATGTGAGTCACTCGTTTTATATACTTTAACTCAAGTGTGTATGCACTTGTCAAGACTAGTGTCTCACATTCAATATCCTAATAAAATTATATTAGGATGCACTGACCAGATCGAGACCGTATAACTACAACTCTCACTCTTTAGAGGAGATGGTCTTAACGTGAGAGTCATGTCATATGACACAGAGATAGAAAGATATCAACATATATAAAACATGATACATGTGGATTGTGTTGAGAAGTAAAATGGTTGTCAACTCTTGCCATTAATTCAACGTGTGCCATTTCAACCAAGATTTATAGCACCAATAGCATCCACCGATCCACATGTATATAATGAGAAAATCTTGTATGGGACAGTCTCACTTCTGGTTGGTGAGACCATCCAATCAAAATTTTCAATTTTGTATAACTTTAATATTTTAAATTTTATTTTTATATTTCTAATAAAAATCAGATAATTTGATTGGACAGTCTCACCACCTAGAGGTGAGACCATCCCACACAAGTCTTTCTTGTACGTAAATAAGTAACATCATAATTGACTTTGATTCAATTCTCTCATCGAGTCATCGGCCATCTCTTACCATATATCCAACGGCCAACTAAAATTGTAATTTGCAAATATTGATGACCCAATTTTTTTATAGCGCAAATTACATCCAATCTCCCTAAGGTTTGACCTCTTACAAACAGAAACAACTTTATCATTGATTGACACTCACACCCTATGTTGACTTTCCCTTTCCTTTAAAAGACTAAAATACCCCTCATCCCTAAATTAAATTAATAAATGGGTAATTTCATTAAAGTCTTTACTTTTTTAACGAAATGTCACTTATTTAAACGTCTTTATCATATTAGCAATTTCAGTCATTTGTTTTTCTAAAATATATGACTTTAGTTCATTTGACCAAAATACTAACGGTCAACTCTAATTATATGTATAAAAGTACAATTTTACCCTTGTCAAATGATTTATTGAGTTTCAAAAATAAATAATACTAAAATAGTTTATAAATATAAATTAACAACAAAAATTTATTTTCTAAAAAAAATATTTTAAAACAGAAAAAAAAAACAAAAAAAAAAACTAATGGATGTTCTTTTTCAATCATAACCGGACACATCTGCTCTCTATAATTTAAATTAACAATTAAAAAACTAAAACAAATATTAATTTAAAATATATTAAAATGTGCTTCTGGAAAAATGTTCTTGTATTGTAAAAAGTACAAACCCCTCTGTTTTGCAAATCAAGAACAAAAGCTCAACAAATATTTATCTAAAAGTGAGTAAAAAAATGAAGATCGGATCTCGATGGATCCATCTCTGAAAAACCCAATCTATCTATCCATCTCTAAGTCTTTATCAGCAAAACCCACCACCAAATTGATCTCATCCATAGAGATCCAATCTCTCCATCATCTTCTTTTTATTTCAATTTCTTTTTAGAAAAAAAAAAAAGAAAAAAAAAATAACAATCAATCTCTACCAAATGGAGGTGGGAGGAGATTGATTCAAGCAATCAAGCTCATGAGCTTATCCAATTGCTCCATCTAATTCTTATGAGATGGTGCAGTATGCTCTATTTGCAAATATGGAGGCCAAACCCAATCTCTCCTTGGAGGAGATTGAAGCTCTTCATGTGGGGGGAGAACAGCGGCGACGGCAAGTGTACGTAGCTGGAGATGGAGAGAACGTGATGTCGTCGGCGGAGGGGCGTGGAGGGAGTGGGCAATGGTGGTAAGGGTTTGGTGGGTGGAGATGTCTATTTGAGTTTTAGTTTGAGGTTTTTTGTTGGTTTGGCGGGTATAGATCTGTAATGAGATTTTGAGTTTTTGTGTTTTTTTTTTAGGACGAAGAAGAAGAAAATGTTGTTGTTGTTGTTGATGATTGAGTGAATAAATGTTGTGATGATTGAGTGAATAAGAGAAAATGAGATCTGGGTTCTCATAAAAAAAAAAAAAAAAATTCCCTCTAATGATAGTGATGATGGAAATCCCAAACCCAAGTCACCCTAAAACGAAATCCAGATCTTGACCTCCACACCAAAAATAAATTTCTTTATTTTTTTTCTTCATTTCCTTTTTCTTCAATTCAGACAATTAATTCTTAAAGTTTTTTTTTTTTCTTTCATTTGATGATGACGAGATCTGGGAATCAAATCTCCCCCACCCAAAAAACAAAATTATTTATCTTTTTCTTCATTAAAAAAAAAAAAAAAAAAAAACCAATTATGAATGATGATTTTGTTGTGTTTATTGAATAAATATTTCAATTTCTTTCTTATTTCATTTATTATTGGGTAGGGGTAAATCTGACTATTCAGATTGAAGGCTTGGGGTAAATGTGACTATTCAAGAATCAATTCTGTCTACAGTTAATCATAACTATGGTCAACGTTTGGTCAACAAAATCCAAGGGAGATTTTGGTAATAAAATGATTTTCTGTCTAAAGGTCCAATTTCACCTAAAATTAGGGGATATTAATGCAATTTTCCCATTTAATTTAGTGATCAGGGGTATTTTAGTATTTTAAAGGAAAGGGAAAGTCAACAAGGGGTGTGAGTGTCAATTACAGTAGAACCCCTCTAAATTAATATTCTTGGGACCCACCCTTGAATATCAATTTAGAGGGGTTATCAATTTGAAGGGTTTTACCTTATAAAGTGTTATTTTGTCTTTAAAACATGTGAAAGTCGGTTTTCTTGTTTAGGAAAGGTTTCTTTTGTGGAAAGTTCTTTTTTTTTTTTTTTCAGGATTCCTTGTTTAGGAAAATTTTGTTAAGGAAATCTCCTGTTGAAATACTAAATTTAGTTGAAACCTTTTGGTTACAACAAGAAGGTGATCATAATAACTTTTTGAAGACAATTCAAAAGATGAAGGATGAAATCAAAAATATCAAACATTGTGGCCTTGTGCAAACTAGCATATTGAAGCACTTTTTTAGTTCTTGAATATTATGTAATATATTTTATAATTTTAATGAAATTATTAATTTATGCGACATTCGGGACCAAAATTTTACACTAGGTTTCAAAAAGAAATTATTAATTATTATGATAGAGAGGTTTATTAATTTTTTACACTGGCCCGAGTCGGGATCGGGATTTTTTATTAATGTAGGGAGGTTATTAATTTATAGAAGATTAATTTACAGGAGTTCTATTGTAATAATAAAGTTATTTCTGGGTGTAAGAGGCCAAACCTCATGGAGGTTGAGTGCAATTTACTCTTTTTTATATAACAAAAATACTTGATTATGAACAAAATCGCATGCTTTCTAACAACTAATATTGGGCTGGCCAGCAACTATTTCAAGAACAAAAAAGTGAGAACAAATTCCTCCTTACACGTTGGATAGATAAAAATCAAAAGGGGCATTATCACTAAAGTCCCTACTTTTTCATGAATTGTCACATTTTTAAATGTCTTTGTCATATTAAAAATACATCACTTTCGTTCATTTGACCAAAAAACTAACAGTCAACTATAACAAAATGTGTAAAAATACAATTTTACCCTTTATTTTTAATTTTTTAATTTTGTTCTTTTAGTCCCTCTAGTTTCAATAATAACTGGTTAACCCCTGAAAAAAAATTAAAATGCCTCCAATAGGAATCGTAACTTCAACCTAGGTTAAAAGCCACAAGCTTTAACCAGCTGAGCTACTCTAACTTATTGTTGAAAGTTTGTTGATTTAAATGTATATATAGTTATATAATTTGTTTCAACTAATTTAAATCTGTTTATGTTATTTAAAATAAACTCAAATTTAATAATAATATATAAAAACATATTTATGAAAATGAAAAAGAAAATAACAAAACAAAATGAAACCTAGAAAATCCAGAAAGTCAAAGCCTGTAAATTTTTTTCTTTCTATCTTTTTTTTGGATTTTTTTCTTTTTCAAAAAATATATTATTTCAATTCAATAAAAAAAAAAAAAAAAACCTAGGAAATCAAATCCCACAAATTGAAAAGCAACAAAAAAAAAACTCATATATATATATATATAAAATTTAAAATAAACTCATATTTAATAATAATATATAAAAACATATTTATGAAAATGAAAAAGAAAATAACAAAACAAAATGAAACCCATAAAATCCAGAAAATCAAAGCTCGTAATTTTTTTTCTTTCTTTTCAAAAAATATATTATTTCAATTTGATAAAAAAAAATAATAATAAAAAACCCCAAAAAATAAAATCCCATAAATTGAAAATTTCCTCTTTTTTTTTTTTTTTTTTTTTCCCTTTTGTTTTGTTATTTTCTTTTTCATTTTCATAAATATGTTTTTATATATTATTATTAATATGAGTCTTTTTTTATACTATTTTTGTTGTTGGATTTTTTTCCGTTTTCAATTTATGGGATTTGATTTTCTGGGTGTTTTTTTTTTTTTTTTAAATTGAAATAATATATTTTTTGAAAAGGAAAAAAAATCCAAAGAAAGAAAGAAAGAAAAAAGTTTACGGGCTTTGATTTTATGGGTTTCATTTTGTCTTTTTATTTTCTTTTTCATTTTCAGAAATGTGTTTTTATATATTATTATTAAATATGAGTTTATTTTAAATTATATAAATAGATTTAAATTAGTTTAAACAAATTATATAACTATATATACATTTAAATCAACAAACCTTTAACAATAAGTTAGAGTGGCTCATCTGGTTAAAGCTTGTGGCTTTCAACTTTAAGGTTGAAGGTTCAAATCCCATTGGAGGCATTTTACTTTTTTTTAGGGGTTAACCAGTTATGATTGAAACTAGAGGGACTAAAAGAAAAAAAATTAAAAAATAACAATAAATGGTAAAATTGTATTTTTACACATTCTGTTATAGTTGATTGTTAATTTTTTGGTCAAATGGACTATAGTGATGTATTTTTAAAAAAACAAGGGACTAAAACGACTAATATGACAAAGACATTTAAAAATGTGACAATTCATAAAAAAAATAGGAACTTTAGTGATAATACCCCAAATCAAAATGCTGAAAATGTTGACATATTTGTTTTCCGCCCTCTTTATTTTTCATTTCCAATATTTGATGTTTATTAAATTGTGAATATCATTCTAATAATGTAAAATTTTAGAACTGATTATGACTATAAAAATAGTACTATATAATTAAATTATCAATAGTTAACAGCAATTACTTAATTAATTTAATGAATGCAAATTGTATTATTTTATCAAAATTCAGTATATTGTTAGTGATTATTATTTACCATATGTTTTTTTTAATGAGAAAATACCAAACAATAATATTTATGTTTTTTTAATTTAGAAAAAGAATATATAAATTTCACATTTATATCGTGTGCAAAACGAATTTTTATTGTTTGAACTTGGCAATGGAGCTTTATGAAGACTCCGACCACCAAAGAAAAGGACATCGGGCAATTTCTTATTTATTTATTTATTTTTAAAATATTACAATAATTGTGGGTTTTATCGGAGAGGGGAAAAAATAGTCATCCAACGTGTCATAAGATTTTGATGTATTTACAAAATGTAGCATTGTAGCTAAGGGTGGACATGGGTTGATTTAGGTTGGGTTTGATGATATCCAAACCAAATCATTATTTAATTGGGTTATTTTTTTACAACCCAACCCAAAATCAAACCAATTATAATGTTAAACCAAACCAATAAAAATCGGTTTGGTTTGATTTGGTTTGACGGTTTAAGGAAATAATTATATTTTTTTTATTTGAACAAATATAATAATATCAATACAAGTAGTTAAACTCATTATCAATAAGATAAACAATAATACTAAATTTAACCAAAATGTGTAAAATTAATAGTGGGAAAAAAAAAAAAAAAAAAAAAAAAAAAAAAACCTCAAGCGTAGAACACATAAAACTTAAAAAAAAAAAAAAAAAAAAAAAAAAAAAAAAAAACACCTTTTGCTTAATGCATTTTGGTACGAAACAACAAAAAAATATAGGTACTTATCCTCAACAAATTTGTTTAGTGTCAACAACTTCGGATAAGATTAAATAACTTAAAGAATAAATAAAGGGGGTTAGAAATTTGAACTGGAAACCGGGAACCTTGGAAATAAATATAATATAAAATTAGGTTAACTTTAATTTTTTTTATATGATAATTATATATATATATATATATATATATATATACAGTCCCGATCTGGTCAGTACATCCTGATATAACTTTATCAGGATATTGAATGTGAGCCACTAGTTTTGACAAGTGCATACACACTTAAGTCAAAGTATGTAAAACGAATGGCTCACATTCAATATCCTCACGAAGTTATATCATGATGCACTGACTTGAAATTTTTTCTATAAGTATGTAATTGTTTAGGTTGGGTTATGCGAGTTGATAAAATACAACCCACAAACCAATCCAAATCAATCGGGTTACTAAAAAATAAGAGTGTCGATATTTACACCCCTGAAAAACTGTATGTACACCCCTTTTTGTATATACACCTCATCAAAATTTTTAAAATGTTATAAATCGTAAATACACCCCATGTATTACCAAATATACCCTTTATCTTTCAAAAAAAAAAATGCCATTTATCTAAATTTTTGGGAAAAAAAAAAATATTATAAATTAATTAAATGAAATTGAAAAAACTAAAGTATGGATGACCCGCACCTCCTCCTATAATCCCAAACCTAGACATGGACGCATGGAGCATTGGAACTTTTTCTTATTTTTTATTTTCTTTTACCTATATTTTCATTTCTTTTATTCTCTCTTCGGAAGGAATGTTCTACAAAAGTTTTTTTCATCAATGGTTATGGCATTCATTAAATCCGTTTTCACTAGGTTGTCGTCTTGTCGAAGACTTGCCCGAGCTTGTTATTTTGTTACAGGCTTCAATATATATATATATATATATTTATATTAGTTTATTTTTTAATTAACTTCAATGTACTTAAAAAAAAAATAAAAAAACTTCAATGATTTTCTCTTCTTAATTTTTATATATAATAGTTACTTAATATTTATAATTTAAAATAATCACTATTTAAATCTTAATTAATAAACAAATAGTAATTTAATCAAAAGAAGTATTTTTTTTTAATGTGTAACTAATTATAATATTTATTAAAATATCTAAAATGCATATATTTAATTAATATGTTACACGAGTTATATTTATATTAATCATTTAAATAGTTTTATTTAAGGGTAATATTGAAAATTTTAAAATATGTTGATTTGGGGTGTACATATAGATTTTAAGGGGTGTAAATATCTCTACTCAAAAAATAACCCAATCAATTGTTTTTCTTTAACAAAACCAAACCAACCGCTTAAATTGGTTTGGTTTGGGCATGTTGATGGGTTTGGATGCCCACCCCTAGTTGTAGCATCCTTTTATTGGCCGAGTAATGGCTTTAGGCCTTTGGGCTTTCCTATGAAAGAAGCCACACATATATGATATTTTTACTCAAATAAAATCAAATCAAATTTCTAAAAATAAAAATAAAGTGAAAAGAAAAAGAAAAAGAAAAAAAAAAAAGTAATGTATGTACAGGTAAATCTGGATGGGTCAAAAATACAAATAAAAAAACACACCAAGCGAGCATGTATCTAAACTTGAGTATCAGGGCGGAGTCGATCAAAGGAACGTTGGGCGTCGCAATCACGAACATTGGACGTCGATTTGAACAGACTTTTCGGTGGATTAGCAGAAGCAGTACCACTGCCACCCATCAGCATCACTTTAGGAGACCTAAACCTCTCATAGAAGTTGTAATTCCTGGGAAGCCCCAAGCCACCACTTGCGCTTCTAAAGCCTCTTCTCGAACTCCTCACTCTCGTAAACGCCACGGAACTCGACGACGACGACGACGACTTCATTAGCTGACTCCGTACCTCCTCCGGTAACCTTAGTGTAAACCTCTCGCAATTCTCATCCGGACGTTGAACCAATAAGTGACCGGTCGAGTGTGACCTTGGAAATAAACCGGTCAGTTTCCACCCGCTCGATCTCGACCGGGTTGATCTGTTCTCACTAATCAAACTCGCATCCGCAGATTCCACGTCAACTTGTGGTGAAATTTCTTCAGTATTGTCGGACCTCTGTTCGGGTTGACCCGAATTACTATCTGGGTTAAATAATTGAACATTAACAGAGGAAGAGGAGATATTATTATTATTATTTTCACCAGGCTCTGGGACCAGATTCGCACGGCAAACCGGACAGGTGGTGTGAGAAGCAAGCCAAACGTCGATGCAATCAGGATGGAACACGTGGCTACACTTAGGTATTAAACGCAGCGTTTCGTCGTCTTCAAACTCGTTCAAGCACACAGCGCATTCCAAACAGACGTTTCCGATTTTAAGCCCTTTCACCGACGAATAGAGGAACGTCGGGAAGGTGTTAAGAACAGAAGGTTCCAGACCACGCGCCGCCGCCCTGCTCGACAGCCGGTTGTTTGCCGCCATAAAAATAGCGTACGGGTCGGTTGTGTTGTTGGGTCGGAAATTGCGTTGGGCGCACTGACGGATGTAGACGGAGAAGAAACCCATTAAGAAGAAAACGCTGACCAACACCACCATTATTATTGCCATTGACGAGTCAAATCTCGGCCCAATTGTTCCAAACGGGTCTTGCGGCGGCGGCGGTAGCAATTCTGCTTCCATTTGTGCAGTAGCTGACGGTAGGGTGAGGAGAAAGAGAAGAAGACAGTTGATGACGCCATGGAAAATTTGATGGTGGGGGTGATTATTCTTTAAAATTGTCATCACTCATAGGAAGTGGTGGTGATGTTGTTGTTGTTGTTATCATGTGTAGTTGTGCAAAACTGTTCAGGGTTTTTCTTTTCCTTTTTTGGCTTTAATCAATGGAATTACGTTTGCTCCAAAGCAAAGCAAGGCACATACGAAAAACAAAAAAAAAATGAAAAAGAAGGAAACAAAATACTGGCGCTAAATATTGTCTGATTACTAGAGTTACCGATACTGACAGTCAATGAAGCTTCTAATTACGTTATTGAACGGACGCGCCAAGTGATCGCGTGTGGGTTTAGCAAGTGGAAAATGCTAAGATTCATTGACTTTTTAAACTGGATAGATGTTAGTTTATAGCGTAGCAGACACGTAGCGAAAGTGAGAGGTGGTGATTGGTGCGGTTTTGTTACAAACAAGGATGTTTAGCTTACATAGTTACACGATTGGATCAAGAAATGTAATTGTTATTTGTTAATTTGTTAAATGAACGAGCTTGGATTTTGGACAAATAATTTTTTGATCAACGGTTCGAATTCAATTAATAGTGAAAGTTTTTAAAAAAAAATACAAAATCCCGAATTAATAAATATTTTCAACAAAACAACAAAAAATACGTACAACAATTTCACCAATCAACTATTAAACTTCTAAAACCTTTCAATACTCAATATAATTATGTTCACTATTTCTTCAAACTTCTTTCTGCCGGCAGCCAGCAGCCATATAAGTCAACTGTGGAATAAAAAGGATAACATTACACAAGGACTTCGTCCAAAATTTACAGGAAAATTACGTGCGGCAGTCTGATTTGCTGTAGTCACCTTATTAATTATGAGATCTATAAAATTTTGTTGACTATTACTAGAAATGCGGTATATACTTAGATTGGTTTTTTAAATATTTATATTTAACGGAAGTTTAAATTTATCTTGTATCTAAAATCTATAATTTCTAAATCTAAATATTCAAGTTTTTGAAACATATATATATATACAATTTTTCTATTATCGGTTCGAACTGATAAAAGATATATTAGTACCTTACATGTGGGCCATTGGATTTAAATACTTTAACTTGACTGTATGCACTTATCAAAGCATCTTTTAAATCCAATGGCCAACATGCGAGGAACTGATAATAGAAACCATGCAAGGAACTGATAATAGAAAGACTGTATATATATATATATATATTAAAATTCTTAACATAAAAAAAAAATTCTATTAAGGTCTATTTTGCTAATTTCTATATCTAGATTTATTTCAAAATTTAAATATTCTAACATTTTAGATTCTCTCTTAAGTTCTAATAATCTTATCTTAACCAATTTTAATTTTCTATTATTAATGGTTGTGGGTAGACGGTAGAGTGTCTTTTGTTTTTTAAGGGTTAAAATACAATTATTGGTTTCTACGTCAATTTGAAGATACTCATAAAATTCTCCTATACTATCGGTATGAAAAATATTAAGATAACAATCATGAAAATAGCTCATAAATTATAATTATCAAAACTAACAATTAATTATTACAAATATCGGTATTACTACCACTAGCTTGATTTTCTACTATTCTTATAAAATATTTTAATTGATGATGTGATAATTATCAATTAACTTTCACATATTTGAGTAATAAATTGAAACAAAATTTTGGACACTTTTAGTATTGTTTGAATAAAAAGATAGTTTTTTTATTTTATTTTTAGGGATAATTACCCCGGTGTAGTGGTGACACGGTTCCGGTTCCGGTTCGGAACCGGCGGTTCCGGTTCCGCGGTTTGATGGAACCGGCGGTTTTGAACCTTTTTTTTTTTTTTTTTTTTTTTTTTTTTTTTCATTTTTTTTTTTTTTGTAAAAAAAAAAAAAAGACTTCTCTAATAAAATAAAATATATAAATGACAAATTACAAAATTAAATTAAATTATAAAATAAAATTACAAATGACAATTTATGGGTTCTTATGGATGCTTGAACCATGGTTGCAAAAGAAAAACACAAACTAAACTAGCCACTAAAGCCACATTCAATACTTGTATAATATTTCAAACAAACACTATAAGTAGTATAAAGGATTTTTTTAAAACGTGTCCATTTACACAAGGCCTGATGTTAAAGTAATTCTCCGGACCAAGACGGGCACGGATGTGGTGTGGGATCGGGAGGAAAAGGTTTCTTACTAGGTTTAAACGAGGTTCGAAATAGACACAACACTTAAAAACACTTTTTTTTGATGTAAAAGGGGTTTTTAGGGCTCGAAAAGTGGCCACAAGCCCTCTGGCCTTGCTCCCATCGCATTCCTTGCATCGTTCTATGCGATTTCAAAAAAATAATTACCTGATTCGGACATCCGAGCACAAAGTTATGGCATTTCAAAGTTTAAGGCATATATAAAATTTTTTTTACCGCAAATTTTCTTTTTTTAAGGCAATTTTTTTCTATTCTCTCATTGGAGAGAAATTAGAATTAGATAATTGAGAAGAAATTGGTGTGAGGAAAAATGAAAGGGTGGAATTTATAGAAAAAAAAAAAAAAAAAAAAATTATTGTGCAAACCGGCGGTTCGAACCGGAACCGGAACCGCCGGTTCCAATCCGGTTCGAACCGTCGGTTCGACCAAACTCTTGAACCGGAACCGGAACCGGTCTCCGCCGGTTCAGGTTCCGGTTCCGGTTCCGGTTTTTCCGGTTCCGGCCGGTTCCGGCGGTTCCAACCGGAACCGTGCCAGGTCTACCCCGGTGGCCATCGACTTGATGACATACTATTAAAAAGGCCACTGGATTGGAAAGTTGTTCAAAAATGGCCATTTTTGACGAATTTCGTGACACTAATGGTCATTTCATCCAATTCCATCCAATTTCATCCAATGAGTGGTATTTTGGTAAATAAGGAAATGACATTAATTTAATTTTGATTTTTTTTTTGGGAAATCAATTTTTTCTTTTATTTTTTGAAACGAATAATTATATTTAGTATGTATATATGTATAACATATCTCAAATATATATATATATATATATTTTAAGAAGATTAAGACTACAAAATCTAAAAAATCTAAAAAACAAAGAAGAGACACGTGAATTGATCTAATCAATTTCTTTTGTTTTTTGAAAATAATAATTATATTTAGTGTGTATATATATATATTTATATACACTAAATATAATTATTCTTTTCAAAAAAAGAAAAAATTGATTTCCAAAAAACATCTAAAATAAATTAATGTCATCCACTTATTTACCAAAATGTCACTCATTGAAAAAATTGATTTCAAAAAACATCTAAAATAAATTAATGGCATCTCTTTATTTACCAAAATGCCACGCACATGGCCATTAGTGTCACAAAATTCGTCAAAAATGGCCATTTTGAAATAACTTTCCAATCCAATGGCCATTTTGATAGTGTGTCATCAATTCGATGGCCACTGGGATAATTATCCCTTATTTTTATTATTATTTATTTTAATAGGATCACTTCTTCTGTTTTTTAGAATATTTTTTTTTTATTAATCATAAATAGATGGAGCAACAAGTACATCAAACTCAAAACAGTTTATTTTTTACACTACCAAATTGGAAAGGAATTAAACCATACAACATAACCGAAAAGACCATGCAGACCTATGAGTTCACTAATTAATTAGCTAATCCATGTGCCAATACAAAATTAAAATTAATCGAAACATAGATTAGAATAGATTAGATGATATTCTTGCATCAAATCATTATTGGGAAATAAACAAGCATGGGTCTTGTGGTATCTTGACATGTTCACACTTGTTAGTGGTTGGAAATATGGCATAAAAAGATTAATTATTAGGCGTGGGGGAAGATGATTAATAATTAATTTGAGCATTCGCAGTCCTTTTCAATCTTTATTAATCAATTCCAGGAATTATCAAAATTAACAGCGTATTCTTATGGTCATCATACTTTTAAAACATTTCTTATCAAATTGAGTTTTGTTTCGTCCTTCTTTTTCTGGTGCAGTCCTTGACATTTAAACTAGGTGGTTATAGTCTGATGATCGATGTGGACCTCATGAAATTAAATAACTGCTCTGAAAATGTCGAGTGAAATTGAAATGCTACTTGTTTTACAAGTTTTTATATATAACAACTGCAATGACGGTGACTCTAACCTAAATGACTATTAGACTGAATGATCGTTTTTATAACTAAGCCACGTTGGGTCGTGGACTCGTGGTACAAGTTTTTTTTTTTTTTTTTTATGTTATTCTTTAACAGTTCTTTTTCAGTTGAATATTATTCTTTGAAATAATTATATAGATATATAAAATTGACGAAGTCTATTGAGGTAGTTTTCTTTATCGATTGTTGACCAATTCGTGTGGCTTCGGGATTTCAGTGGGCTTCATTCATGCCTCAGGTGACCAAACAAGAATATAGAATTGAAGTGAGAGGATGATTGACTTTGAAAAACGACGAGTCTATCGGATTTTTTTCGTGCCAGCCTCATCTCCTACCAACAAGTTTGGTATGTAAATAGTTTTACGAAGACAATTTTACCAGTAACGTTAGATATCACACCCATAATCACACATTTTAATCGCAATCCATGTGGCAATTGATGTGTTAGTTACCCATGTATATCCACTCACCGATTGACACATCAACTGCCACATGGGTTGGCTTCCGGTCACCTTAGACTTCAGAAGTTTAAATTTGGTACTACTTTCAGACTCTTCTTTGAATATATATAATAAGCCTTGGAGAACCTGTTATTTATTGGGCCCAGAGGACCAATTAAGTTCGTCCCGTCAATCCTTTGGCATCCAAAAATGTCCTAACGAAGCCCAGCTTTGCTCTGCAAGTATTTTATCTAGAAAATCATCTCAATTACCGTTTGTCTGTACTCTGCAGGATCATTATTGACTTTGATGGGAATTGAGATGGAGTTATTCCCATGGTAGGGTTCAAATCATATTTTCGATCGTCTTCTAATTCGAATCGATGAATAAATATAGAATTAAATCAAAATATGAGTATCACATAATTTCACATCGATTCCCTAGTATAATAGTCTTCAATCGTCTTCTAATTCTTAAATTATAATAGTTTTTTTTTTTATATAAATAATAATAATAATAGTAAACCAATGTTTACATCACAAAAGAGTTTATTTAAGGTGTAAATGAGAACTTTAAGTGAAATTACATGGATACTGAACTAGTGTAATTTCATTGATATATTGATATTACGTACGCGTGTGATAAAGGTGCTTCTACAAATGGTTGAGAGCGATGACAAAATTACAAATTTATCCATAATTTCAGCCTGCCTTGTCTCATATGAATTGAGATTCACTATCTTGGCTTGTTCACAAATGCAACAAAAACCCCCCAACAAAATAAACAAACTCCAAAGAGTTTTTGCACCCCTTCATACAAGGATATATAGAATAATTAAAGCAAATAAGAGCGAACCCCAAATGAGTTTTTCTGTCCCATTTCAGAGAGACTACATGGCAGGGGTAGAGAAAAATTTGCATCATCAGTGGCCGAGTTAGAAGGGAAAAAAAAAAGTATGTAAAAGAAAAGATTGAGAGTAGAAGGGTGTATGAAGACAAGTATGGTTTAGGTATGGGACATTATTTGGAATTAGGGTTCCATCATGTCATATGACATTTACATATCACTTGTTATCAAGCTAGATCAATTAGGAATCCATTTTTGCTCACCCTCCCCCCACAAGGGGGTTTAGCATTACCCCCTTCCAAAAAGATGGACATGTGTCCAGGGAGGGGTAAATTTGTCCAAAAAGGTAATGCTTGGGTTTGGGGTAATGTTTGGATAAAAGTGTTCTCGTAAGCATTACCCCCTCTTAAAAGGATGACATGTGTCCATGGAGGGGGTAAATTTATCCGAACACTGTTATATTTTTGGACAAATTTACCCCTTTCTGGACACGTCATCTTTTTGGGAAGGGGTAATGCTCACCCCCCACCCCCTTGTAGGGGGTGATCAAAATAGACTCCTCAATTAGCTCTTTTAAAGCATCTCTAATGCTAATGCGGGTTGTGAAAAAATTAGATGCCACGTAGGATGGATATCCATTTTGTTAAAAAATCCATCTCCAATGCAACATTTCTAGTACAACTTCAAGCTAAGGTGACAACTTTTTTTTTAGAGGCTGTCAACATGACTCTCTGATTTCAGACGGTCTGTTGGACAGCCGTCTTGTTGGCCCAGTCAGCAACCACTCTTGTCTTTTACCTTATTTTATTCAACAATTCTAAAGTATATTTAAGAAGACCAATAATAAATTGACAAGTCATTAAAAATATATATTTTACATATGAAGCATTGGAGATCACTTTTTTATTTGGATGTCTATCAAGTTTAGTTACATGCCATATATGAAGCAATTGGCTTGACAACGTTGACATATCACTATTTTTTCAAATGCAAGCCACATTACCATTAGAGATGCTCTTAGACTGCATTTGGCAGCTAGGATTGGACATAGTCCAATAGAGCCAATCCAGTAGGCCCACTCCTTATCCTATTGTGTGGACTAGCATTTTTTTTTTTTTATATAAAACAAAATTTGGATGGGATATTGGGACCTAGCCTTCAATGGGTCCCAGCCTTTATTCTTTTTTCTTTTCTTTTATATTTTTTCCTTTTTGCTAGGACTATTTTTGTCCAGGCCGTTTGTTCTTTAAAAAAAAAATAAATTATTTATATTTAAAATATTAAATTTATTTAATATAATATAAAAATTAATTAAATGTATATTATTTTATTTAAGTATTTAAAAATATTTTTTTTAATTTCAATTACAAATTAAATAATATTTTATTTTAAATTAATTTTATTTATTTTTTAAAAATTTAAAATTAATTTATTTTATTAAAAAATTAATTTAATAATTTTTAACCAAATTTAATTAAAATATTTTTATTTTTATTTTCTTTTGATTAAAATGATTTTATTTATTTAATATAATCTTATACTTACCTCTCATTAAAAAAAAAAAACAATTATTTTCAATTATTTTTTTATCCAATCCCATGTTATACTAAACAAGGTACATTACTATTTTAGTCCAATCCGTACTACACCAAACACATCACAATATTAATTTAGTCCAGTCTAATCCAATCCCATAAAAATAGTCAAATCTTATACAATCCAATCCATCGCACCAAACGCATCCTTAGTCCCTGTTTGGTGCACGGGATTAGATTGGATTGAGATAGGATTAGAATTGCATGGGATTGGATTGGATTGGACTGGACTAAATTAATGCTATGTTATATTTGGAGAAACATGTGATTGGACTGAATTAGTGTGTTTTGTTTGGTGAAACATGATATTGAACTACATATAATAATATTTTTAATTTGATAAAAATATCTTTCCAAAGTGGAGATACAAAATTAAATTTAAATATTAATAAAATAAAAATAAAAATAAAATGATTCTATTAGTATAAATCTAAAAAATAATTAAGTTATATAAAATAAAAATAAAATAAAATGAATTCATTGGTAAATAAAATAATTCACTTTATTAAAATTATAATTTTATATTATTTTATACATAAATTTATTTAGTAATAAAATAAATTTAAACAATCTTTTTTTTTTTAATATTTTAATTGTTCCATTAATATATATATATATAATAGAAATAAATTAATTGTTTTAATTAATTTTTCTAATAAAATAATTCATTAAAAACACGTTGAAAAGGGAGGAAAGTGGTTGGACAGATAAAAGTAGCATTTAAAGCATATTGATCGACTTTCAAAATAATCCTAGGATAACTAAAGGTGAGGGTGAGGGTGAGGGTAGGTTTATTTTGTCCTTTTGTGGTTGGGATTTGTAATCCCACAGTGAAACGTGCCACCAAACACAGGAATGAGATTAAAATAGTCCAATTCGGAGCTTATCTGGTACGCCAAACGTTGCCTTAAAGGATTAAGAATTGGTATTGATGAATATGTTGCTAAGTTTGTTCAAAGGTGACGATATTGACACCCATAAATATGATAAACACACCCATATTTTAATAAAAAATTTAATTATAAAAATATCCCAATAGGAATTTACTAATAAGGACAAATTAGTTTAATTAAAAATAAACTAAATACTATGTACACCCATTAATTACACTCATATCTTTAACTATATCACTTTATTAAAAAAAAAAAAAAAAAAAACCATAATTCTTTTTCAAGTATCAAAATCTCACATTATCATATAACAAAGTAATTGAAACCTTAATAGAGGATGAATGCTATTGGGAAGGCAACTTGAACGGTTTGAAGGCATAAAGAGAGCGAATGGCAAAGTTTTTTATGCTGAAATCGGTTTGAAGGCATACAGGATGCCACCGTTTTTTTCGGAGATGATCAGATGACTTGTAGAATGAGTAGTGATACATCTACTATATAGTCTAAATTTTGAATTTGGGAACAATTTTGTGAACACAAAACAAAAGGAGCTAGTGATGTTTGATTTCCTTATATTACAAGAATTTTCCTTCTGTTTATGTTTTTTTTTTTTTCTTGTGCTTCAAATTGTGTTTGAATTTATGAATATGAATACATCCATATAAAACAATTTTTATCATTGAAAACAAGTACTAAAATGTCTAGAAAAAAGACGTCAAATTGTATTTGATAAATTGAAATGCTTGATCTAATTTCTATATTATGATCTAACACAAGTTGATTTGCTCTTAAACATTCTTCCCTTATCTGTTCTATTCTCAAAAATTGGTTAGTCAAACATCCCTCTTCCCTGTTTACACTTCTGTGTATTCTCTTTATGGAAATACCAACAATCCTCAGGTTTCCCGTTTATCCGATTCCTGAGATGTGGGTATCCTTGGAAGATGTAGTCCGATGGGTCGAAGATCGGGGACTCTTTTCGGGTTTTATTAAGAGTATTGCTTCGAAACAGATTCTCTGACGGATTCATGAGTGACGGTTCTTGCCTTGATGATGCTGTAGTAGTAGTAGTAGTAGAACTCAAACAGTTTTCTATCACTCTAGCCTCCTCTTTGAATCTTTCCTTGATGTCTCTCAGGTTTCTCAGAAATTTATAAGAGTTTGATGGCCAGTTTGCAGGTTTCCATGCCTTATGTTTTGATGAATGTGTTGGTTGAATTGGAGACAACTTGCAGTTTGTGTAGGGAATTTTGTTGCACTCAATGCAAAAGACTTTCCATCTCTTCAAGTTGAATGCTCTTCTCTTAGCACTATCAGAGAGACACGTATATGCTTGCAAGTTTGTCGTATCATAAATTCAAGACCAAAGTTACATAAAGTTGTGGAACCGGTTCTACAACGTTTTGAAACTAGACGTTTCGTTACGTGTAGTGTTGTGGAAATGAATGAACTGATGTATACCTAACATGAAGATGCTGTTAGTTAAGTTGAAGATTTCATGAACCAAATTTCTGTTGTGAAATTGAATGGTGTACTTTTTTTTTTTAATTTCTTTATGGTTTTGTCACAGAGTACAACACTACCACACACACCTAACTAAGTCTAACTATCTCAATCATTCTCTTTTGAGACTGAAACTCCAATAATGCAAAGTATGCAACCCCTATTGCATCTACAATTAATTCTAATTACTTCTTTCTTCCATTAAAATTTCTAGGTGGTTTTTCCTGAAACTTGTGATTGAATTCATTCTTTATATGAATCCATATTTTAACATTTATGATTTATCCAATCGGAATCTGAATTTGTAATCATTCAATGCAACCAGTGGATACATTTTATTCATGCATTCAACGGTTGAGTCTTGGCATCAAATGAAGAATAATACGGAAATATTATAAATTGTAAAATAATTTCATTTTTAACAGAGTAATCAATCTAAAGGTGCATCCATACAAGACTTGATTAAAATCACCAAAAAAATTTTAAAATGATAACTTGATAGAATCTTAACCTCTGAAAAAAGCTAGAATGCAGTCTCAGATTTTGGGTGCTTGTTCTTGTCTGGATGAAGAAGCAAAGCTGCCACAAACAAGAAAACAAAAACACAAATTATAATCAAAACACACTAAATGAAAAAGAAGCTCTTTTAATGCAAAACCTACCAAGTTTATGATAACGTTTTCGTACAACATCCATTTCTGCATTTTCTCCAACCTATTATTATTATTATTATTATTATTATTATTATATAAAACCCCCACAAACACAAATTCTTGAAACAAACAGAGAAATCAAACCCAGAAAGGATTCTTAAAATTTTTTTTTTAAAAAAAATCAAAGGAGCTCGAATAATAATTAATAAAAGAAAACGTACACCAAGAATTTATAATTTGTGAAATTGTGTGTGTTAATAACATAAGAGGGTTTATAAATAAATTGTATTAAAATAAAAACATTCAATTAAATAAGGGTACTATTGGCATTAAGATGGGTGTTTATAGTAATGTTTTAATTTTAAATTTTAGACATGGGTGTACTTATAAATATGGGTGTGCTTATCATATTTATGGGTGTCAATATCCGTACCCTTGTTCAAATTAGGGTTTTATTATGTAATATGACATTTATGTATCACTTGTCATGTCTCTAGCTCAAATGGCTCTTTCAAAGGATTAGGAATTAGTCTAGATGAATATGTTGTTAATGTTTGTTTAAACACTGATGCTAAACAACCCAAAAATTTAGCCCAAATTTTAACCTAAATAATGTGGCAAGTGGTTTTTTTATTAACCACATCATCTCATATTGTGTGTGGTGATGACAACTCATTTGCCATATCATTTGGGTTGATATTTGAGTTAATTATTTGGGTTGTATAACATTACTCTTGTTTAAAACGAGGTCAGGTACTGTGATTTGTAACTAGGGTTGCACATTGGGGAAATGGGGATGGATATAGGTCCCCCATCCCCATCCCCACTTCCTAGATCTTTCCCCATTCCCCCACCCCCCATTTGGGGAAAATGGAGATGAGGAATTTTGGGGTGAGGTACCTCCATCCCCAACCCCAGTTCCCTATTAGGTTTTCAAATAATAATAAATATATATATATATATAATATTTTGGGAGAAATGGAGAAATGGGGAAATGAGGGGGTCCCCCCATCCCTATTCCCATTTCAATATATTAGTGGGAAAAATGGAGACCATCCCCATTTCCATTTGGGGATGAAAATCATCCATATCCCCACCCATTTCCCCATTTCCCCATTTCCCCCCCAAAAAAATTCCCCAAATGGGGATGGGGATGGGGATGAGGATGAGGGGAAATGGAGATCCGGGGACAATGTGCAACCCTATTTGTAACTCATTTTGGTTGTTTATGAATATATTTATTATTAAAAAAAAAAAGGAGAAAAAAAAAATAGTTTTGAAGTAAATGTTAAGACACTTCACTGTTATTATTACTTATTCTAATAATGGAAATGTCTTGACTCTTGATGTGAATTGCTGATGGGCTGTTTGTGTGTCATTTAGTAATAAGTTGTTTGGTATTGAAAAACAAAATATAGGATTTTTGTATTTTTAGCTACAATTCAATTATCAATAAAGTACAAAAATCTTTTTATTTTCTTCATTACCAAACAACTTGACTACATGACATAACCCGAAAAGAACAAAACTGAATTTCTTCATAATTAATTAGAATAATCAAATTTAAGAATCTCGTACAGTCGTACCTAAACTCATCTACAAATAAATTTGAAACATTAATATTAAGACAGAAAGAAGAGTATTTAATTTAATTTATTCTGTTCGTCTACTGAAAACTTGATTAAATGTATAATCCAAAAGGCCAAAACCAAATTAAGCCCCTAGTTTTGGTTTAGGTTATAGGTTTGGCCGCGGTTCCGTTGCGCTGCAGCGGCCTGACAAGATTCATTTGGTCACAACACACGTGTACGGCTGTTATTAGCCCAACTTGTTCATTGTCCAATTGTATATGACAAAGTGGATGTCCTGTCAATTATCAATTGCAACTGCTTGATCACCCATTATCATCGACTCTTTCTTCGCTATACCCTTTTTAAATTTGCACATTTTGGAGTAATTGCACATCACTAATAGTAATAGTGCACTCACTTTATTTCTTGGTTAATGGTGGGATGTTCGAGACTTCGAGTCCCACCATGCATAATGATTAATGAGGAGTATATAATAGTAGATATATAGGTTCATATGATTGACATGGAATGTTAGATCTTTGTATATCCCGGATACACTACTGACCCGATTGTTTGGTGTTATAATTCATTGTAATACTTTAAGGGCTCGTTTAGTATACTGTATTGTATTGGATTGTATTATATAAAATTGAATTGGATTTTATTGGATTGTACCGTATAATTCTTATACAATTCTGTGTTTGATGATATTTTGTATTAGACTATATTATGTTGTATTAACTAATACAACCCCTCTTCTATGTATTAATTAATACGACATCCACCATATTAGCAACAAATCAAACATTATATTGTATTATTATAATACATTTTAAACTCCTAATATAATACAACGCGGCGTACCAAATGAGCCCTTAAAGAAAAATAAAAAAAAGTCTCCGGCTGTGGTTGAGAAACAAAAGTTGAAGTAAAAATGATTGGCTCATTAATTGATTAAAATTCTGATCGGATTAAATTCCATGAGGTATTGAGCAAGACCTTCAAGTTTAATTGTAAGTATTGTTCTTTCTTGTTTTAGTTAGAATTATGACAAGTAACTTTTATTTATGTTCAATTTTTTTTGAAGTTTTTATCATTGGTAGGATTCGAGTCGTTGATTTGAGAGTCATTTACCAAAGTCTCAAGCTCATACATAAATAGATACCGAAACGAAAAAAAAAAAAAAAAAAAAAAAAAAAAAAAAAACTCTTAAAAGAAAATTCCAAAATCCCAATTAATTACATCAACAAATTGTTATAGATATCTCTTAAGTCTTTTCACCTCCACTTTCATATTAGTAGCGGGTTCAAATCTCATCATACATATTTTACAAATATGTGTTGCAGTGGGAAGTTGTATAGTAAAAATAGATATCTCTCGTTACAAAATAAATATCGGAACCGCAAAAAAGAAAAAAACGAATTATTACAATTTGAAATATTGAATTATTAGATGCTGGATGTTGTTTTGTATCGATGTTGGATGTCGTTTTGTATCGACCTAAGCGATTAGATAGGGACATAGAAATGATTCATTATTTTGTATCATATATATATTATGGGAATATTCTTTCTTTACTTCTTCCCTTACTTTTCCATATTGTGGAAAATATCAATCTTAATAAGTTGGTCTTCCGGCTTAAAAAAAAAAAAAAATTTTAAAAAAGAAAAAGAAAAAAAAATATAGTAAATTGCAATAACATACCCTTACCAATATTATTATTATATTAAACTTTTATCTTAATTACAAAAAGATACCCATAACCGTTTGACCGTCGTTAAAGAAAACAGTTGATCCTCATTAATTCTCAAATGTCCAAATTGCCCTTCCTTTAATAATTTAATTTATCAATTATTTTCATATTTTTCATTAAAACAATTTTAAAAGCAATAACAAAGGAGCAATATATATAAAATTAAACATTTGCATGCGTTTGAGGAAATGTAAGAGTAAGGGTTTGTGAATTCTCTAAGCATTTGTCATGTAAAGTTTCTAAGTATTTTTGTATTATTTATTGCTATGTTTGTATTTAATTGATCAACTATATAATTTTTGTTGCATATATTTGAATAATTTTCAAATATCTATCTGGGATATTCATAGTCTGAATAATGTTTTGAAAGAATAGTTTGGATAGGTTTATTCTCTTGAATTTATGTTCATATTTTTCTACATTTATTTTTAAATTTTGGCTGTATGATCCATCTAGCAAATTAATGTAAGAAACAACAAATATCGTGGTTTGAAACTAACAATCCATAAACAAACTTATGTAGTTGGAGAGATCTGGTCAGATCAAATTAAAAAATCCAGTTTAACCAAAAACCAGTTTCTAAAACCAAATTAATAAAATCCATATCTCTATTTGTATCAAACAAAATTTCAATTTTCTCACTAAATCATCAAACAAAACACAACCCAACCCAACTCAACCCAACCCAACCCAGAATTACAAAAACCAAAGCTCCACTGCTGCCACACTCATCAAACCAGAAACAACCTAGTAAAATCCATGGCTCCACCACTACTACCATGTCCACATCCGCTGCACTCATCAAACAAGTCTACAATATCCACATTGCTCAAATTTTAGTCTTCCATGAACAAACCAAACATATCTAGATTGATTGTCATTTTACTCGTCGTCACTTTAATCATGACACCATTAATTTACCTTTTGTTTCTTCTTCCGATCCATGAATATTGTAGACTTGTTTACAAAGTCATTTCCTTCATATTTCACGTTTTCGTTTTTTAGTTGGCAAACTCTTGATATTTCTTGCACTAGTTGCATCAAGAGTTTGAAAGGGATACTATAGTTAATATGTTAATTATAAGGATAGAATAGTCTTTTACGTACTCTTTATTTTTTGCTTCTAAGACTATATATACTATTTCTTAGGTTTTACTTTACAAAAAGAGATGAATTGTGGTTACTAGAAAAAAACCAAAAAAGATAATCACAATAGAGAACTTTGCATACTAGGCTCGAGGTGTCTGTTTGAGACCATATAGAGCCTTATTGACCTTGTAAATTAACTTGTCCATGGTTATGAGAGACACTGGGTATGGGTACTATATACATTTCTTCTTGAAGATCTTTATTCAAAAATGTATTCTTTTGCATCCATTTGAGATATATGCCACTAACGAACATATACAACTACAATAAAGGTATGAACAATAGTTATTTTTGCAACATGAGCAAAAGTCTCTTCATAATCCATATCATATTATTGAGAAAGCCTTTTTGCAACCAATCTAATTTTGTATAGCTCAACTGACCCATCAGATTTGTTCTTGAATTTTTTTTTTTTTTTTTAATTTATAGATCCAACATGAACCAATTGTACTTTTACCAAAAAGTAGAGGTGCCAAATCCCAAATATCTTTCTTAGGCTATCTCCAACCCAAAATGCTAAATTGGTGTAACTTAGCAGCAATTTAAACACTATTTTTTTTTTCATCTCCAACCTATTGCACCAAATGTTACTCTAAAAAGAATATTCCTTTAAATATTATCCTTGTTATTATTTCTCAACAACTAACATTTCATCCCTTAATTAACATAATATTACAATAAGTTGAAAAATTAAGAAAAATATAAATTAAACAAAAGCATTAAATAATAAAAATGGATACATTAGAATAAATTAGTTTGAATAGGTGTAAAACTGTAATTAAACAAAACATTTAAATAAAGGATATAAATAGAATAAATTTTATTAAATATTGATAAATAAAAATTTAAGAAAATGACTCTCATTTGGAAATGCTCTTATGAAAGCAAAAAGTTCCTCAGATTAGACTGCGGACTGCCACCAAAGAAGATCAAAAACACGATCTTTATAGGATAAAAGCTTAGAGAGGCAGTGAAGAGAGACTAAGAAAAAAGAAAAAGAAATTGAATAACACGAGTACGAAAAATGTCACAACGTAGAAAACCAAAGACGACAGAGAACCATGACCGTCAAAACAATGAGAAAAAAATATGGAGGTCACAACTCACAAGCACCAGCCGTCTAACTGAAGGCACGTGACAACATGTAATAATTTCGACCCTGTTTTTGCCATTCTCTTCCTCTCTCGGTCTTCTCGACACCTCATTGGTATTAATCAACTCCATTTAAATCACTTTCATTTCATTTGGATTACTTGGAAATGAGGGTCAAATTTCTTAATTAAAAAAAAAATTACTTGTTTAAACGTTCTATATACAAGAATGTTTAAAGAGTTATATATATATATATAGTAATTTTCCAATAATGACTTTTTACAATACACACTATAAGTATCTTTGATGAAATTGTATGGAATATATTGAATTTTGATTTGATTTTTTGTATGGATGGTGAAAACATTGAAATACATCTATGGAAAAAAATTAAAAAAAATTCGGATGCAATAACTAATTTTTTCCGATTTTTTTTTAAGATAAAATATTTAAAAATAGAGAAATATAAGAAAAAATAGTTCTCAAATCTAAAAAAATTCTAAATTTTTACCAAATGTGTATTTTAATTTTCTTAGGATGCATACAAAAAATCAAATCAAGATTCAATATATTCTATACAATTTCATCAAAGATGTTTAAAATCACTTCTAAACACTTTTGTCTCAACTCATCTTTGGACTACTTCCGTTTGCTATTTAGATGACTTCTCATCTCAGTGTGCATGCATGACGCGTTGGTAAAAAAGGATTCAGTAATTTATTTTATTTTATTTTATTTTATTTTTATTTTTAACTCTAATTTTTATTTTCTTAATACAGTACATACAGAAAATTTCTTGAAGTATAAAATTTAAATTCTCGAAACTCTCAAAAAATTTATTTTTATTCAATGTTTTTTTCTCAAAGAATATTTTTAACGTGTGTTTATCAAGACAACACCCAAAAAATTCCCTTATGTACTATTATATATATATATGATGCAATGTGTACTTCTAAGAATCATTCACACAATTGTAGCACTATATACTCACATGACATGCAGGCTCAATCGAACAAGTGTTTATAAAATCCTAGCTAGACTCCATGTCTCTATGCAGAAATATTGCAGATCGAAAAACCCTAACTGTTGACTTCCAAGCTAAAAAGAAAGTAAAGCGCCCATGCTTGTGACCTGGAATATGCTGAAATCTATATGATCGAGCTGACTCAGCCCATCAACATTGTATTCAAGTCTAGACATACAGTATATAGAAGCTTTTTGCAACCATGGTCCATGGTCGACTCGTGACATGGCACATAATTTTTTAACCTTCCCGGTGAATGGTGAAGCTGTAAAAGTGAAATAGCTTTTGCATGGTGTTGATCGTATAGGATCTGAGCCCCTTGAGAGAATCTCAATTATCAATACCAACAAAAAGAACCAAGTGAGCAAGTTCCCAGAATTTGAGGCCCCTGTATCGCGATTTCTTGAACAAGTCAACAAATCCAAAAAAAAAATTAACACCAATAATAATATAGTGATAATTAATATAACGAGCCGGACCAGTACAATGATCCCACATGTCCAGGTTAGAATTTCTGGTAGCGAAGTTTGCGGTTGAAGCACATGCTAGCTAGGTTGAGCAATATTAGAGTGATAGTTAATTACATGTAATCAAAGACTAATTAATCTTGGTTTTTTCTTTGGTGATAGGTTGTGATGTACTAGGGACATTCTGTTTGCAACTTGATCTCCATTAAATCATTAATTCTACATAGGAGACAAGGCATAACTTAGACATGAAGGGTTGAATATATATTATATTAATTAGCTACTACTGCCATGTTTTCTGGCAACAATTAGATCTCTATAGATCCCTAGCTATTAGCTCAAACCTGTCAATTTTAATCTATAAATCGATCAATTTATTATAAACATGTTGGAGTGCTAATATGCTGCCCTCCTCTACAAACCCTATATCGATTCATAATCTTTTCTCTATTTTGTCAAGCAAGCAAAATACCCATCTCAATTACATACTTTGGGGCTGGAAAACAAAAATATTTGTAGGAGATGAACTGTGCATGTGAGTTAGAAAATTGGCACAAGTGAATGAGCAAATGATATAGTATCATCAGTTTCTATATCATGAGAATTTCCTACAAATATATATAATACTAAAGTAGAAGTTGGAAAGTGAAACTGTGATAATATAGACTAATGAGATTGTAGTACTTAAAATACTAGTTTGATCGTGGTCCTTTTCTAGTGTATGAAGTAAACATTAAAAATATTCTAAGTAATTACGAAATTGATTGCTTTTCAAAGAGTGATCTTAAGGGAAGAAAAATGATTGGACTAAACAAATAATGCTGGCCAAATGATTGGGTTAAATAATTAACACTAACCAAATTGCATTTCTTAAACTCTTAATTAGTCAAGGAATCTCATGATAAACTACAGTTTTCTTGATACATTCAAAGGAATGCCAGTTGGATTTGGATTTTCTTTATTTTTTTAATATACTTGCATTGTTATTAGTTCAAATTAAGCATAACAAAACAACTATTCCCAAGATTAAAACTACTTAATTAAAATAATAATATGGTGTAGATACAATATTACAATAATATTCCATGGAAGAGAACGCCAGAGAGAAGGGGAAGAAACCCTAGAGAGAATGTCTTATTGATGTTGGTGGGGTTGTTATCATTGTCATGAAAAGTAATTAGCTATGTATTTGTTAAAAAAAAATAGCATCAGCAGTATTACTTGGTAAAAGTAATTTAAAATAATAAATTAATTAAAAAAAAAAAAAAAAGGAAAGAGTGTACAGTGATGTTGGGAAAGTGTGATGGTCACATAGTCTTCATCGTAGATGATTACAGAGAATGGCTCATTGTGAGGTCACATGGATTCCTCTGAACATGTACAGACTCCTGAACTAAGCTGATTACTGATTAGCTGTTTTCTCTTTTTCTCTTTTTCTTTCTTTTATTAGATTTTCATCAGAATCTCGATGTTACTATCAGCTTTTAGTCATCTTTCTCCTTTGAATGTCCAAGTGTCCGACCAAATTATTACCTAATGAAACTATCGTCACATCTAATCAATCAGGCACTTGTGTAAAATAATATTTTGATCAACCATGCATATATAGCCGATCGAAAAGACATAATTAACCTTTACCTTTTAATACAAATCATGGGCTGACAAAGGAGACGACTGTCCTTCCACTAAGGAATAAAATATCGGTATCGGTATCGATATCGGGCTTTTAAATTTATGGATATATCGGGGATATTATCGATATCGGTGGATATTCGGTAAAAAATTTAAAAAAGGATTTGCTAACAGTAGCTCCACGATCTACACCAATTTCTTCTCTATCGGTGGATATATCGGTCTCTATTTCGATATCGGTCCCTCCAAAATATAGATATATCGGTGGATATGTCGATTTTAAGTTCCTTGCCTTCCACTAAAAAATAAATGGTGCCTAATTCACGAAATTGGATGTGCCTTTGGACCTACACGTAATTATTATTGTTGCTTTTTTTTTTTTTTTTTTTTCTTTTTTTGTGTGTTAAAAGGGCTTTGAAAGATGTTATGATTTTAGTAAAATTTGAAGACAATATATCCTTAACAGTAAACAATCTCAGAGCCCAAGAACCAAGAGAATCTCTCTCTCTTTATATATGTCTGTCTGTCTCTATAGTCTAGGGAGGGAGAGCCCTGGTCTACAAGGCAATCTCACGTGCAACACGCTGTAGCATTTGTTATATATATATATAATAGATAGATTATAATACATGTATAAAGTCTCTATACTTTCTTCATAGGAAGATCATAAAAAGGCAACTTTGTTTGGTCTTCTGGGTATGTAGCGCTTGCTTATGTTTATTAATTTTCTGAGATTTTTTGGGGTTTCTTTGAAGGAAACACTGCTCATCAGCTTCTATAACTTATTTCTTGATCTCTTTAGTGGGTCTGATCTTTATTATATATATATATTTCCTGATCTCAACATATATGTATGTTTGTCTGTCTCTAAGTACAAAGCGTGTCCTCTGTGTAAGAAATCAGATTGTGACAACTCAAGAGAAAGCAATAATCTCTTTATAGCTACCTAGCACGTTGATATAAGAGATATGGCGCTTGAAGCAGTTGTTTACCCACAAGATCCATTTGGTTATGCTTGCAAGGACTTTTACTCTTTCGGAGGCGGCGGAGGCGGAGGGGGAGGCGGTGTTTGGCCAGGGTATGACTTGTTCTATCAACAACAAGAAGATAAACCATTCATCGGAATTATTGAAAATAACAACAACAGCAAAGAGCAAGGTGGTTTCCATGGAAATAATAATTGGGAGTACTCATCATCATCTCCTTCAATGATTCAACAACATCAAAAGGAATGGGATCCAAACTCTTCTTCTCCTGATCAGACGGCCTGCACAGACTCTCCAGGACTCTTTTTTCCTTCAAATATGGAACCACTACAAACAACAACTACTACAACAACAACAACAGGAGGTAGAAGGAAGCGGAGACGCACCAAAAGCTCAAAAAACAAGCAAGAAATTGAGAATCAGAGGATGACTCATATAGCTGTCGAGCGCAACCGCCGCAAACAGATGAATGAGTACTTAGCCGTTCTCCGATCTCTCATGCCGCCTTCTTATGTTCAAAGGGTATATATTATTATTTTTTTCTATATATATATATATATATATATATTTATATCATATACATTTTTCTCAAAGAACCAATAATTGATTTATTTGTTTTGCTAACATGTAAGGGTGACCAAGCTTCAATAATTGGCGGGTCCATTAATTACGTTAAGGAGCTAGAGCAGCTGTTGCAGTCTATGGAGGCTCAAAAGAGGAACACACAACAACAACAACAGGACGTCGATAATAACAACAACGTATCCTCTCCATTCGCAGACTTTTTCAGCTTCCCACAGTATTCAACAAGTTCAAATCAGTGCAAGAACTCGTCGTTATTAGGCACTGCAAATGATCCGGATACGACTGCAAACGTTGCGGACATAGAAGTGAGCATGATGGAGACCCATGCCAACCTTAAGATACGTACAGAGAAACGGCCTAGACAGCTATTGAAGTTGATGGCTAGTTTTCAAAATCTCCGGCTAAGTGTTCTCCACCTCAATGTCAGCACCGTTAATCAAACCGTCATGTATTCTGTCAGCGTTAAGGTTAATATATTTTAATGATATTTTCATATAAATGACCTATATCACACGACATGATATACGAGTAAACATTTGTTTTTTTGTTGTTTTGTTGGTGTGTTCACATGGGCAGGTTGAGGAAGGGTGCCAGTTGAATACGATGGATGAAATTGCAGCAGCTGTCAATCAAATACTGGTGAAAATTGAAGAGGAAGCTAGAAGCTGCTTTTAGCTTAATTTTGAGTTGTATCCCTAATTAATTTGTTTTTTTTTTTCATTTGTTATTGTAATTGGAGTTAATAGATTGCGGTATTAATTGCTTTCTTCCTTCCGTTGTCTTTTTTTCCTTTGAGAATCATGTACGTTTAGAGTCTGTACAACTTTTTCTAGCTAAGAAGCATGTCTTCTGGCCTTGGACTTTTCAAATTTTAAGCCGAAAAGCCGTTTATTTTACAGTGAAATATTAGACGCCACTCACTTCCACTTTTCTCCAGCTGCTTCTTAATTGAATTAATTAAGACAAAAATGTCCATATCACCTCATCATGAGTGGCTTCTCTATATAACTTGACCCATTTTATTATTTAGATCTTCATGAGATTTTTTTTTTTCTTGCATTATCATTTTTCTTTTCGATTAACACCGACATACATAGGAATCTCGTACAATAAACCGTACGGAAATTTTCCACTCGATTAATTTAAATAACCAAGAAAATTTTGTAATTATTTTGGTGTGAAATAACAAGAAATACCGATTAGGATTTTTATTAGAATTTTTGATCAATCGAGAAACCCATCTTTATAGTCTTTAAAGAAATTTCAACATCGATCAACTTAACATTTAGCATAGATAATTGCATATTGGAGAGGGTTTTTTATTTTATTTTTTATTTTTTTACCTAATTATCTATCTATCATATGCGTCGATAAATTCTACCCAAATGCATAATAGTATTAGAGATTTAGAGATGGTCTAAGATTGAGAAAATTGTATTTTTATACTGTAATTTAGAAATATAATTATATCTTAATTGGAAGAGAAGAGAGGTCACACAAGTCTTCTTGAGGCGCAATAAAAGGGAATTTTTTTTTTTTTTTTTGGAGGTGATCAATCAAACAAGTCTAGAGAAATATGTTGACAAAAAATTTGACATAAAATTAAATTTGGTTTTTTTTTTTAAAAAAAAAACTATTACAAACCTAAGAGTTGGTAAAAATAAAAATAAAAATTGATTCGAACTCGAAAATAATCTCATTGATATGGGTATTAAGAGCTTATCACTATATACCACCTCAATTTTAATCAATATTGAGCCTTAATTAAACAGCTACTGTGATATAAATTTAGACTCAATTAATTAATTATATGATTTATCAAGGGATCTCATCCGTGAAAATGCTATAATTTTGTTCTATGTTAAACCAAATTATGAGCATTAGAGAAAAGGATTGCAAAGTGAAGAGTTGTACGTTTTCTAAACAGTGTCTCGTGCTCCTTCCTGGAAGATACAAAAAGAGTGGATGTTTGCTTTCCAGCAATTGCGGCTGTTCTTTCCTTGATTAATAGCAATGTGTGCTAGGGACCTTGTCCGCGCGAGGGTTCACTTTCCCTATTCAACATTCAATTATTAGTGGGTGCAACATTTAAAATTTTTCCACATTGTGTTGAAGAAAAATAAGATATGTTGGAGGAAAAAAATTGATAATTTTTCGGATGAAACAATTATTTTTCTCCATTTTTACTATGTTTTTCGATTTTGAAATGTTTTGGCTTGATTTTGTTTTTTTGTTTTAAATAGTTCTCAAACTCAAAATTTTTTGTAAATTTTTCCTTTTCTTACCATCCATGTGATATATATATATCATCAAAATTCATAAAATTTCTTCATGATGTGGATGGTTTGGACATAAAATGATTTGAACTCGATATTTTTTTTTATACAATACTTATCACGTATGGTATTCCATATATTTTTTTCATACAGAATTTCAAATAAGCATCAATGTTAACAACGCAAGAAAAATATTCAATTAGTATGGGTGTCTATTGGAACTCAGCGTGAAAATTTTATAAATTTTATTCTCTTGTATAGTTATTAGAGTTTGACTAAATTGCTGTTAACAGTAATAATATTACCGAGATAGTTATTTAAAGCAAAAAATTTATTTAATTATTTTTATTATTTTTAAGTTTTGAATTTTATAGACCTTTAGATTAAAATCTATAGATTGCTGTTAGCCATAATTAATATAATATAAAAGTGATGAAGATCGATGACAATAATGATCTCGATGACCTTTTCTGCGGAGACGCCTCTCCAGCATCATATACACAGTTGACAAAACGAGTGGAACGTGGGGTACTTAACACATATATACAAGACAGTACAATTTAATTATTGATTTAAAAGTAAAAATATGCATATCGATCCACCATGAGAATCCATTAGATCATTTTTGTTCACACTTTAGGGAAAAAGGAGATGCTATAAAAGGCACATCTAGCTATGCAAGAAACAAGAAAGAAGAAAGACAAGGCCTATCCTGCATGCACCTGCATATATATATATATATAAAAGAGCCAATGGTTTCTATAATTCATTGGTTGAATTTGACACACACATCTTCACTCACTCTAACATCTGTCTACCTTTTATCATATTATTATTGATACGTTTGTGCCCTTTTAAGTTGAGGTCCCACGCCATAATGGAGCTAGCTTAATTAAAACTTGATCTGTGTCATTGTGTGTGTGTGATAATAAGACCTAATGTGGCTGTAATTGGGTTCTTTAATCCAAAATTTAACAAAAGAACAAAAGGAAAAGACAAAGTTTCTTTTACATGGACTGCAGATATGTAAGGTAGGATCGAGGAAGTTTCGTGAATGGAATGATTGCAATATCAAAATCATTATGATTTTAATGACAACCAGTGTTAGCCCCAAAAAAAAAAAAGGTAAAATATTCTCACACGTCATTTCATCATTTGCATATATAATTAAAATGGTAATTAATTATACGGTTTTCTTCCTCAGGTGGTTAAACATGTTTGATTATGACCCAAAAGTCTGGAACAGCATGGTAAATAACAATATTAAATGACCCCAAAGTGTTGTCTTAGAATCCATTTAATGTTTATTCTATCGGTGAAATACCAACCCATTAGAGAGAAAATTATTAAAAATCAAACTATAGTAATGTGAATTTCATATGAAATCTTCAACAGATTCTTTAATCTAAAATATAATTATTAAATATCAAGTTTAAGTAACAGAAGGGTGTCTCTTGAGTCTTGTCTCGTGTTAAACTAGCTTCAACACTTAATATATTGAATTGAAGTTTGACCCATCGATAACTTAGCATTGATTGTGTTGAATTTTTAAATGTGTTTAAGTGTGGTAGGTGGAGCGTGCTAGAAGTCCCGGTTCTTTAATTATAAGTTAGATCTGGTAGCTATAGAGACGATCGAAGATTCGCGCGAGGTCAACAAATAGTTTTCTGTGTTACATGCCTTGTAGCAACAGAAATCATGTGAAGAATAGATGCTCAAACCTCAAATCTACATACAGATTGTAATCTCTTAAAAACAAAACAAAACGAGTGATTAAGAAAATATTAGACAAGTTTGGTTTATATGGCTACATGTTAGTTGCTGGTTTGTTAGTTTTGCTGGTGTTATAATCAGAATACGCAGTGGAAATACGTCTAGGTGAATAACAAAATTTTTATTATCATTGACTATGCCTTGAAAACTCTATTGCAATATTAATTCAATAAACAAAATAAGAGATGATGGAATATACCCATGAAGATTGGCGATGAAACAATTTTCCTGGAACCACAATCTTTTAAGCATAGCCTCCAACATTGATGAACAAGAGGAGTGGGCCTTTTATTCTTTTCTCTAGGTTTTCAGAGGGAAAAAAACCCTAATAAAAAAAATGACTGACATCCATTTCTATTCTGTTTGATACGTATTTAAATAGTATCCTTTTTTATTTAATTAATTAATTCCAAATTAATTATCAAAATTATATATATATTCATCACAGTGCTTTAATGAGTAGACTTAGGGACTTATGTACTTATTATTTCAAGCTCCAATAATCTAGATAATTAATTAAACTCTTAATTCTTAATTAATTAATCAAAAATATTAATATTTCTAGATTTAACTAGAATAGAACACTTGAATTTATAAGATAAATTACCCAAAGAAAATTAAATATTGGAAATTAAATATTGGAATAACCCAGTGATATAATCATTTCATATAGATTAATCCTCCATTCATAGTTCATAATTAGAGCTAGGTTCAAAATCCGTCAACCTCTCTAATTACATCTTTCTCCTTGAGTACCTATGATTCTCTAATGAACAATTAATTCATAATCGTATTAATGTTCAAGACCCGAATCACTAAACAAGAGAACTATTTTATAAATTCCGATATGAAGGAATAGATTCCGTATCTATAATTAATATTCTCTGTTATATATTATATTGTGTGTCCAAGATACAAGGTTTACGATCTAACATAAAGACCTTACCGAGTAAATCAAGAGACACGATATTAATTACTTAGGATTAAGATCATTCTATATATTATCATCTGAATGATGAATTTAATTCTCTTAGTATAACATAGATTATAAGAAAATTTAAATCATCTCGGTCCAATCCTATATAATCTTATTATATAAAATACCTCCATCTTAATGTCACTACATCAACAATTCGGATAAAATTATTCCATTCTACTAAATTAAAGATTCTAACTTTAATTATTAATTACGAACAATTTAGATTATTATCCTTAAACTTAATCCTTACGTACATAACTATTATATACTAAGTTTAAGGTGACACGAATAATCATGGAATTTTCATAATATTTATTTTAACATATTACAAACTAATATGTGCAAGCATATATAAGTGAAATGTATTTATTTATTTAATAAATTCAGCAAATAATTACATCATTAAATGCTTCCAGGGCTCTAATCCTAACAAGTTTTTCTTCTAGGAATTGGAAATTTGTGATATTTAGTCTTAAATTAAATTCAACCATACCTTGTGTAAAAGGCTAGGCATATGCGACTTATTAGCCAGTTTGATGGTGTTTATTTCTTCCCTTGTATGACTACATAGATCAACCCGTACCTATGCAAAGCGGGGTCGTCACATTTTCCTCCGTACAATCACGTGATGCCTTTGTCATGTTCGGGCTACAGTGCTACACACACCCTCGAACGTTTGGAACTTCACGTGTCACGTGCGAGCTCTGTCGTCTATCGGTTCGATGGCCTCTAACTCTATAGCTAGCCCAGCTTGACTTGGTATGGATGTGGGTTCAAGCTCTACCTATGTGTTTGGTGGTCCTCTAATATTAACCCAACCATACGTGGGTGCGCACAGCAAATGAGAACTTGAACCAGACACAGTTATTTTGGGTCAAGTGCTTAGTTACAACCGATCCAAAAGATCTTATTTTGTTAGGTTGGGTCCACAGTGGACTGTGATACCAGGCCCAACGCAAAGACAGAATGACTACCATTATTTGGAGAAAATGGAGTCATTAGTGAGTGCTGCATACAAAAGCAGTAAGGTTAGACGTCAAATTAATGAGAATTGATTGATTTGGTTGGTTTCATAATGGATGACTAAGAAAAAGAAAAAGAAAAAGTCACCAGATTAAGGTTTGGGTTGTGATTGGTCAGGCTGCAAGTTATCAAGTGACTATAGATTTGAAGCAGCACCACCACCTAAAATTTGAAGCAAGAATGAATTCAACAACCAGAAATATCATTGGATGGATGCAGGATTGGAAATTATAGAACATCCATAGAACGAGAACTAGAAATAATAGATGGGGTCAATTTTTTTTTTTTTTTTTTAATCTCTGCAGAAACATATATTACAATTTACAAACACCACACTCTTCGAAATCAAGATCTGGTCAGATAAGTAATATTAAATTAAATTGTTTTCCATTTATTAAAAAATTATTATTTAATTTAATATTACTTATTGATTTTTTTTCTTTTTTTAATTAATTTGAAAAATACCATTATACCCTATGGTTAGATAAGATTCTAGAACTCTGACGTTGTTTTACCCTTTTGCCCTCGTTGACCAAACGGAAGTCTGAGAAATTCTAACGGAGTTGGACGGTAAGGACTATAAAAGGGATGTTTGGACTTAAAAAAATAATATTAGAAACTAGAGGCCTGAATTCCAAATTACATCAAACTAAAGGGACTAAAATAGGAATATTCCTACTATCAACCTATATATAAATCAAGTACTTATATTAATAATGATGAAAATTGAACTTATTCATACAATATATTGAATAGTCATTATTTATCCAAATTATCCAAAGTAGGAGCAGTAGATGATATAATTATGAGTAATGCTAGAGGACCCAAAAAAGTAACCCAAATTTTGGACCTAAACTTATGTGGTAACATCACATGGGATCTTTGGGAAAAGTGACGTGAGCCCGTGTTGTGTGTGATGTTACCACATAGGTTTTGGTCAAAAATTTGAGTCACTTTTTTGGGTCCTCTAGTATTACTCTATAATTATTTAATTAAATGCTGATATGGGTTAAAAAGGATTTGCCATCAAGTGGACTGCTGTGCTGAAGCTCTATATACTCCTTATATTTGATTCCACAATAAGCTGGTGGTCGGTTTTCACGGTGCACCAATTCTAGTGCAGGGACTACAACCTTTTGAAGCGGAGGCCCATGCGCTGTTGCGATCGACACTCTTGTTGCTCTCTCGTTCACCACGGCTCTGTGCAACACGCTCTTGTACTCGCCATTACTAAGTATCTGAATATAATAAGTTTGATGTATGTATTATATTCAGATTTTCTATTATCAGTTCGAACTGACAATAAATATATCAGGACAATGAATGTGGACTACTAGATTTACATACTTTGACTCAAAGTGTATGCACTTGTCAAAACCTCTTCATAATCTGTGGTTCACATTCTTCGTCCTGATATATTTATTGTCAGTTCGAACTGATAATAGAAAGACTGGTATTATATATATAAAACACATTGACTATTCAATATATTTATAAGTTGGTAATAATCATTTTGCCCCCTGTAGTTTGCCATATTGTCCACTTTCCCCCTCTAGTTTCAACATTCTCCACTTTCCCCTCCCATGCAAAAATGCAACCCAATCTCACCATATAAATATCAGTGTTCTAGTAAACGCTAGGCACTAGGCGGGCGGCAGCCCAACGTCTAGCGCCTAGGCAGCTGGGAATTTATTTTAATTTTTAATTATTTTTCCTGCATACAAAACCAATATTCAATCTCTTCAAAAAAAAAATAAAAAATTAAATTTTAAACAGTGTAACTATGATATAAAAACGATTTTGACTTCGTCTAAACTAATTAATCGGTAAAATCGGCCTATAAATTGGCCAAATCGCCCGTTTTTTTTACCCACCGCTTAGTACAACCGATTTTGTCCTAATCGGACGGCCGGTGGCCGCCTAGCTCCTAGGCGGGGCCTAGGTAAGTATTTTCGAACACTGATAAATATACGTATACAAGGGGGAAAGTGGAGAATGTTGAAACTAGAGGGGGGAAAGTAGAGAATAGTAAAAACTACAGGGGAAAATGATTATTTCCCTTCTTTAAAAAAAAAAAAAAAAAAAAAAAAAGCCCTAGGGTACCTCCATATGGTCTCCGATGTTGACAACGAAAGAGTCGGGGAGGGGATTGATGGAGACCCAACTGCCATTGTGGTGGACTTGAAGACCTTGAAGGTCATTCTGCATGAGGATGGTCAAGAGACCATGATCAGAGTGAGGTGGCAGCCCCATCGCCAGTTTTGGCTGTGGACATAGTGGATATAAATTGACGGCGAGCAACTGATGAGAGCTTGACTCTAGATCCATTGTCTTGTTTATGTAGCTTTCTTCCAATCCCAAGCTTTTTGATATCCCTTTTAGCAATTCACCTGCCACTTCTCTACTTCTTTTGCAGTATTCTTGTAATATCTCACTATCAAATTAATAAATAATCAGTTAAATTTCAAATACCCCAACTTAAGATGGGACGATATGTGTCTCTATACATGTATGGATTTAAAATTAGTTTTTTTTAGTTTTTTTTTTTTTAAATATCTCTCTCTTCATCTTTAGTTTTAGTTATTGACGTTTTTTTTAAGTTGACATAATTGTGGGTCAAGAGAGTCTATTGGGATTTAACGAGATTGGGTTCTACAAGCATGGTACAGAAAACAACTCTCATTCTAGAGGAGGACCTCCCCACACTTTGCGATTTAATGGATAAATGCAGAATTATATTTACAATTCCCTTCTTTGAACCCTAGCCAGTGGTGGTCTGGTGGAGCTCAAGGCCGGTCCTGAGATTTTAGGGGCTTGAGGCGAAATGTAAAAATGACAAATTTTCTCTAGTGGGCACACAACTTATAGCACAAGTGCCACCTCATCCCTTTTTAAATTATCAACCAGATTGTATACACATGGCAAAAACTGATGATGTTGCACTTGTGCTATAAGTATGTTATAAGTTGTAAATGAGGCCCTCAACCCTCCACATATGTTTACTTGACTTTTTTTTCTCTTTACTAAATACTTATAAAAATCAATATAACAAAATAACAAATAAAATGTCACCGAAATAAAAATTTTATTTCAACTCTTTCGATCTTTCCATTCAATTCGATAGGAAAAAAAAATATATGCTATAAATTCAGACACGAAAATCAAAATGTGTCAAAACTCTAACAAACTAGAAAAGAAAAGCAGAAGTAGGTTTTTTCGGAAAAAAAAGAAAAAGTAAAAGAAGTGTTATATTCAATAATATTCGAAACGATAACGAATTCAACTGTTTTACAAGTGAATTATGCAATTTTTGAGATTTCATGTCTAAATTTTCTTATCAAGGGATTTGATGTGTTGTTGTATGGTTTTTTTTTTTTTTGGACGAGAAGAAGAAATATAAAGAAAGAAACGAACAACTAGCCAGGGGCATCTCCCCTAAGCCACTTCTCCACATCCGGAGGGAAATCCTCTATCCAAAAACGATCCTCTGAACTCGTCAGGGCCATTTTCACAAGAGTATGGGTAACCATATTTGCCTTTCTAGAAACATACGAAACAACAACAATCTAAACACCGCTCAAAAGCTTTTTAATATCACTCAAAACAATTCCGATATCAGCAAGAGGACTCCCTTTGTCATTAACCATCTTAACAATTCCAAGAGCGTCCACTTCAATCTCATCAAGAACCAAACCCAATAATTATTATTATAATTGTGTTTCTATGAGTCTTTTTTTTTTTTTTTTAAATGGTAAGTTTCTTGTATCGACTGGTGGGCCTTTAAAAAAAACATATGTAAATGATGGGTCTTTAATTATAATTGTTGGCTATCTTTGCTTTAAAAACATATGTGGGCCTCCGGTCTTATATTATGTAAGAGTTGCGATATTGGCACTCCTCAAAAACTGTTTATACACTCATTTCGTATGTACGCCTCTAAGATATTTTTAAAATCTTTAGTTCATAAATAAACCCCATTTAATACTAAAAATACCCTTTCTTTAATTTTATTTTATTATATTTTTGTAAGTACACCCCACTATTTTGTTATCTAATAACTTTTATTATTAATCAATATAATTTATTTTTTTGAAAGTTTATTTTATTTTTTTATTCAAATAAATAATTTATCGTTAAAAAAAGTATAAAAATTTCCAACTCCTGAAAAAACATCTGAGATCACTTTAAAATTTTCTGAACAAAATTTCTTTTCATTGCAACTATACTAGTAAGCAACTTTTAGTTTTTTTTGTAAAGTTCTTGAAAGTGAAAGCACAAAGTAATTAATTTTTTACTTAATAAAATTTTGGTGGAGAATGATTTCCTGATTAACGGTAGTCAAGTATGAGTGTTCTTCGAAAGTTGAACGATAAGGATGCAATTGACATCATAATTTTTAATTTTTTTTTTTTAATTTATGGAACTGCAAAATTTTAATAAAGGAAGGGCAAGGACCCAACCAGCCAAAACAAGGGCAAAATGCCAGGACACCCGCAAACAGAGTAGGCCACACAAACGAAACCAAAGAAAAGCAAAGCAAAAACAAAATAGAGGACAGACCCCTTGCAAAACCAACCTAGAAAAATCAGATGCACAAACACAAGAAAAGAAAATAGCCAGCACACTAATTCAAGCTTGTTTGTCAAACCCAATCATCCCAACATGTCTTTATAGGGTGCTACAGACTGCTACTCTCATCCTTCCTCCTCTAAGTTCTAATTACCAAATTCTAAATTCTGTCTCCTACTCTTCTCCATGACATCCTTCATTTTCTTTCGTTAAATCTAACCAACTATGATTGATATATATTAGACTTTCAATATGTCTATAAATATATATATATATATATATATATATATATATATATATATATATATATATATTACTTTTTCACAACCAACTTCATTCAATGATTTTGATTCATTCTCCATACTTCCCAATCAATTTGTATTCCTCGGAAGAAATTGAAATTAGTATTTAAATAGAAGTTAAGGTTTGAGAAAATAGAATGATTTTTATTATATATGTGAATATCAAATAGGAAACTTCCTTCTTTTTTTTTTCTTTTTTTAAAGGATTAATATAAAACCAATTAATAATTATTGATGGGTGTACTTACAAACTATTTAGTCTTTTAAGTAATTTTGCTTAAGGATAATATTGGATTTTCAATAAAATACTACTTTGGGAGTGTACATACAGTTTTTGAAGGATGTAAATATTATCACTCATTATTAAATCACAATAATAAAAAATAAAAATAAAAATCAAACCAAAATTTTAAAATTTAGGGGCTCTATGGTTAGGACTTAGGAGCCCTAAGCAAGCGGCTCTGGTGGAGCTTCATTTGGAATTCTTCACCAACAAAACAAAAGATCCTTGATTTTTGTGATTGATCGTTCATAAAGCAATAATGGGAAAACAAACAAATCATAAACATTTATCGATGAAAGTAACACTGTGCCATAAGATTATTAAAACATGGGATAAAAATAAGAAAACAAGATAGAGAAATGATTTTAAACTTTTTTTTTTTTTTTTTTTTTTTTAAGATTCAAGCCTTTGGTTTGTGAGTCATTTACCCAAACCCTAAGTTTATTTATCTATCAACTGAGCTACGCCCCTGTGGCATGATTTTAAACTCTTTATTTGATAGCAATCAACAACTCTAATGATTGATATAACTTGAAATTACAGTAAGTCTTATTAGGGTTTAATTGGGGTTTAAGCTATTCACGAGCAGGGAAAAGCTTTTAATAAAACTGACACACACCTCCCCACTCTTTGTGTTAACCGTTAACTTTTTGTGGTTAAAAACATGAAATTTTATATTAGAGCAGTTTGATCATTGCATATTTCACGTGGTTACAAACGTGAAAATCAGAATTCAATAGTTTTATAAAGATATTTGGTTTCGAAAATTTTATAGCACTCTTTACTCTCTTAGTACTTTTAAGACTATTACTAAATTAATAACTTAAATTTTAATAGCAACTAAAGTGTTGTTTAGATAAAAATACTCTTAAAACACATTCACATAAATAAGTCTCGCGTTTTTTTTCGAGACTTATTTTGGTATTTCTGAAACTTATTGGGCGATTTTACAATTTTTGAGACTTATTAGACATTTTTGCAATTTCTGAGACTTATTGGACAAATAACAAAAATTCCAATAAGTCTAGGAAATACCCAAATAAATCTCAAAAATACAAAATAAAGTCTCGAAAATATCCAAATTAATTTCGGAAACACAAAATAAGTCTCGGAAATACCCAAATAAGTCTTGGAAACACAAGATAAGTTCGGAAACACCAAAATAGGTTTCTGAAACACTAAAATAAGTCTCGGTAATACCAAAATAAGTCTCGAAAGAACCCAAATAAGTCTTGGAAACATAAAATTTCCGAGACTTATCAGACAAATAAGAAATTTTTTAGAAGTTTTTTTCTTCGTTTTCTTCATCGACCTCCATTAGATGTTTGTTCGACCTCCGGTGGAGGTTCTTTGTTTTTTTGTCACATAAATTGTTTTTTTAAAGCTTTTTTGAACCCAGAATTACTAAAATAAATGGGAATCATTGAGTTTGTGAAAGAGGTTGAAGAAGATGAGGAAGATACGTGGGAGAAGATAGAGACAAAAAAAAAAGAAAAGAATAAGACAAGAGGGACATTTTTGTCACTTACTTATTTTGGTGCTATATAAGCTTAACTTATTAACTTAGTGATATTCACAAAACTCCGATTGAATACGGTACTATTTAGACCCATTTCCCCAAGTTATTTTTTGCAATTTGCCCATATATATTAATCTCATATTGTCCAAGTGGTGAAGAAGATGTACCTTAAGCCAGGAGGGTTTTGGGGGGCATTGAAGTGGCCAAGTGGGGATGAACGTCAATTTTGAGATAATCCCTCCAGAAAATTGTATTGTCCATCGCTCGATTGATGCTTGTCCCATATCTTATGGGATCAAACAATTTCTTACCTGCATACTCTTGCATTTGCTCTTCTGTTTGTTCGAAGAAACTTTTGCTGGCCCTTAGCATCTCATCTCTCACTGTCTTGGCTACTCCATGATTGATTACCTTTAATTATAATTTTATATATCTTAACAAATTAATAACGTTACAAATTAACAATACTCATTCGAGAATATGAAAAATATAATTATAATTGGTAGGAGTTAACAAAATAATATTTTACCATAAAGAATCCCCATTCGCGACATGCCTTGCCAATGGATTGGATTACGTTTGAGCGCTGTTCAGGTGAACCAGAAGTAAGCAAAGAAAAATCGATAGTGGGAATTGTGTCTGCATCTGTGATATTGGTGCAATCATCATTTGGATTGGTTTCGAAGACGTATTCCGAAGGAACAGATTGGTTGCAATTACCTGATTCAACTAATCTTTTGACACTAAACATTTTCGGATGATCAGAGATGATCAGATAACCAATTAAGGTAGCTAGATTCTGATGAGTTTGTGTTACATATAAACTAATAGCCGAGTAATGCACAATAAGGAACTTGTGGACTTAAAAATCCAGTAGTACTACTACACTTTGTAACCTTTATTGACATTATCACTTTGATTGTATTGTTAAGGTACTGAGTGTAGACTGACAAGTACATCTCAACCATTGATTGTTAAGGTACTGAGTGTCGATTGACGACTACATCTCAACCATCTCAACCATGAAAGAGGTTAAATGAATTTCATTAAATTTCTCCAAACATTATATTAGTATATCTCGAATGAATCAAACTAATATAATAACATAAGAACACTGTATATCTAATTTTTTTTTTTTTTTTTTTTTTTTAGCAATGAAACTTATCAAAACATTATTTCACATTAAGATGAAAATGAATTTTTAACAAACTCTATGGATGTCTACATTGAAAGAGAGATTATCATTGTCATTGATTCGGATTTCATAATTGATAAGTTTTATCTTTTGAAAAATCACAAATATAATTTAATTAGTATTTGTATTTGCATTTCATGTTTATCTTATAATTTGTTTTGACTTTTTAAAAATAAAATAAAATGTGGTAACGTATTTATTTAGAATATACATTTTACGGGGACATCTTATTATGTTCTCCTAACTAGGTGATGTCGATGTTTAGTAAAAAATAAAAAATAAAAAATCTAGCTTACCTTGATTTTCAATCTTGGTTACGTCCTGGTTGTGATGAATTTTGAAAATGTTTTTAAGTTTGGTATGTGAAGCGTGCTAGAAGTCCCAGTTCTTTATAAGTTAGATCTGGTAGAGAGACGATCGAAGATTCGCGCGAGGTCAACAAATAGTTTTCTGTGTTACATGCCTTATAGCAACAGAAATCATGTGAAGAATAGATGCTCAAACCTCAAATCTACATACAGATTGTAATCTCTTAAACAAACAAAACGAGTGATTAAGAAAATATTAGACGAGTTTGGTTTATATGGCTACATGTTAGTTGCTGGTTTGTTCGTTTTACTGGTGTTATAATCATAATACATAGCGGAAATACGTCTAGTAAATAACAAAAATTTCACCATCATTGACTATACACCTTGAAAACTTTATTGCAATAATAATTCAATTAACAAAATAGGAGAAGATAGAACATACCCAGAAAATTGGCAATGAAACAATTTTTCTGGAACCACAATCATCCAAACCTAGCCTCCAACACCGATGAACAAGAGGAGTGGGCCTCTTATTCTTTTCTCTTGGTTTTCAGTGGGAAAAACCCTAATAAAAAAAATGACTGACATCCATTCCTATTCTATTTGATATGTATTTAAATAGTATCCCTTTTTATTTAATTAAAACAATTTTAATTAAAATAAAATTGAATATTTATTTAAATCAAAATCTCAATCATATCAAGATTTGAAAAACAAATCTTCTCCCTTCCAGAAGGAGAAAATACGTATTTAAATAGTATCTTTTTTGTTTAATTAAAATCCCAACCATATCAATATTTGAAAAACAAATCTCCTCCCTTCCATGAAGAGAAAATACATATTTAAATAGTATCTTTTTTTTTTATATATAATTAAAATCCCAATCATATCAAGATTTGAAAAACAAATATTTTATATTGATTTTATTTTATTTAAAACACAATAGTCTAAGAGCTTGTTTGGTTAGGCTTTTGAAAAACTTCTATTGGTAAAAGATCTACTTGTAGTAGATCTATTAGAAATAGAGTTTTTGAAAAATAAATTATAGTTGTTTGGTTGGTAGACTTTTTTAAAAAAAATGTCTATTTGGAGAAGCATCTCCTTATGAGCTTTTACCTAGTAGAGGTTTAAACTCTACTGGCCTCTACGCAATTTAAAATAGGCAATCTCAAAAGTCCAACCAAACAACTCTAAAAAAACTCAAATAGACGTTAGTAGACATTTTGAGACAGTAGAAAGCTCAACCAAACGAACACTAAACTATCTTTAAATAAAATTCGATACAAACTAAATATCTTTTAAATATTTAAATTTAATAATCTCATTATCTAATTTATTTATTTAATTAATTAATTCCAAATTAATTAACATATTTAGTCATGACAACACTTGTCATAATATGGGACATACAAAAGAACATTCTTTTAAATTGTCACATATAGACTAGAAAAATAATTAAAATTATATATATATATTCATCACAGTGCTGTAAGGAGTAGACTTGGGGACTTATGGACTTATAATTTCAAGCTCCAATAATCTAGATAATTAATTAAACTCTCAATTAATTAATCCAAATTATTAATTCTAGATTTACTCAACTAAAAAAACTAGAATTGAACTCTTGAATTTATAAGATAAATTACCCAAAGAAAATATTTGAATAACCCATTGATAAAATCATTTCATATAGATTAATCCTCCATTCATAGTTCATAATTAGAGCTAGTTTCAAAATCCGTCAACCTCTCTAATTACATCTTTCTCCTTAAGTACCTATGATTCTTTAATAAACAATTAATTTATAATCATATTATGAATTGAGCACTCAATTGTTCAAGACCCGAATCACTAAACAAGAGAACTATTTTATAACTTCCGATAGAAAGGAATAGATTCCGTATCTATAATTAATATTTCCAGCTATCTATTATATTGTGTATCCAAGATACAAGGTTTACGATCTAACATAAAGACCTTATCGAGTAAATCAAGAGACACAATATAATAAATAGGAGTCTATTAATTACTCAGGTGTAAGATCATTCTATATATGATCATCTGAATAATGAATTTAATTCTCTTAGTATAACAAAAATTATAAGAGAATTTAATTCATCTCGGTCTAGTCCTATATAATCTTATTATATAAAGTACCTCCATCTTAATGTCACTACATCAATAATTCGGATAAGATTGTTCCATTTTAAATGGTCATGGACCGTACTAGTAATTTTAAATAAATTAAAGATTCCAATTTTAATTATTATTTACGAACAATTTAGATTATTATCCTTAAACTTAATCCTCACGTACATAACTATTATATACTAAGTTTAAGGTGACACAAATAATCATGGAATTTTCATAATATTTATTTTAACATATTACAAACTAATATGTGCAAGCAAATATAAGTGAAATGTATTTATTTATTTAATAAATTCAGCAAATAATTACATCATTAAATGCTTCTAGGGCTCTAATCCTAACAAGTTTTTCTTAATCTAATTTTATACTGATTAAGTTATGGTTCCATGAGAGAACAATAATAATACAGGAGCCTTAAGGCCCCGTTTGATTTTTTGTCTGAAGACTGAACAGTGCTAAATATTACTGAAGACTGAATAGTGACTGAAAACTGAAAACTGAAAACTGAAAAACATGTTTGTTTTTTTTCACTGAAAACTGAACATAAGTGATAAGTTATTTGTTTTTTTAAGTTATAAATATCTGAAATTAAATATTTTTACCTCTATACCCTTCTAACTATTATTTGTTATATATTTACATTTTAATATATTAAGGATAACTCTAACATGTAAATTAATTATAAAATAAATTTATTTAGTTATTAATAATTATTCAAATTTATATTATTATGGATTGGTTGGTTTGTGAATAGATTGGTTTATTTATTTATTTTTTTGTTCTAAATTTAATATCATTATCAATGAATAACAACATGAATATCATTTTTTTTTTTTTAACAGTAAACATTTATTAAAAGGGAACAACAACCCAAGAGCAGAGCACAAACAGCGACAAAAGCAAACAACCAAACCACGCCAGCAAGACTAAAAAAAAAAAAGTGAAAGAAAAAGGCAAGAGCAGGAAATAGATTAAATTATAAATACAATTAGGGCTTTAACATAAGACAAAATTGAAAATAGATTAAATTGATGAGGATAGTTTTGGAAGTAAAACTTTATATTAAATTCTCTTGGATTTGTGTTAAGTGAAAAGTGAAAATTTTTCACTTTTCAAAACAAGTGGTTTTAGATGTTCATTAAGTGATTTTACTATTTAAAAAATCAAACAAAATAACTTAATGGAACACATTAAGTGACATTCAGTGTTAAGTGGAAAAATCAAACAGGGCCTTACACATGTAATTTTTTTTTTTCCAACTTGAATTTGAGATATTAACGAACGAATGAGCCTTTAGACATGTATTTTGTTCTTTAAGATGGTTATATATGAATTTAATGAATTGGAAATTTGTGATATTTAGTCTTAAATTAAATTCAATCGTACCTTGTGTAAAAGGCTAGGCATATGCGACTTATTAGCCATTTTGATGGTGTTTATTTCTTGTGAAAATTGCCAAAACTAACCCATCTAATTATGGGATTTTCTTTTTTAACCACATGCATACTTTTAATTGTTTTTAACCATGTTTTTGAGAAATTACTCAAAAGCCCTCATATAAAAACCCATAAATCAGCTCTCTCTCTCTCCTTTCTTTTCTTTTTCTTTCTCTCTCCTCTGCTCTCTCTCACGATCAGCCTCTCTCTCTCTCCAGTTTGCCTCTCTCTCTCTCTCTCTCCCCGATCTGCCACACACTCTCCCCGATCTGCCTCCCGCCGGCGTCGCCGAGCTTTGGCGAGCTTCTGGGCGTCACGGCAGCCCCTCACGGGCAACTGGATCGCCGTTTCGTTGCTTCGGCGGTTCGCTGCAGCTTCGTCGACGACGGGATGGCGACGGGATTGTTCGCTGGTTCACCGACGGGATGACGATGGCCTCCATGGATCTGCAACAAAAAAGAAAAGAAAAAAAAAACCTAAACCTAAGGAAGAAGAAGAGGAAGAATAAGGGGAAAATTTTATTTTTGTCCAGATTTCAAGTTTGAATATTTCTATTTTAGGCATGATTTCAAGTTTGGATATTTTCATTTAGGCATGATTTCAAGTTTGTGTATTTCAATTTAGTCGTGATTTCAAGTTTGCTTCGGGGTTTAACAAACACTATTTTCAGGGGTACTTTGGTAATTTATGGTACTAAACTGAATTTAAAAAAAAAAAAATGGTTATTAACAATTATATTTTCAAAAGTAGTTAAAAACAAAAGTATGATAAGTTGGATGGCTACTTATGGTTTTCTCTCTTATTTCTTCCCTTGTATGACTACATAGATCAACCCGTACCTATGCAAAGCGGGGTCGTCACATTTTCCTCCGTACAATCACGTGATGCCTTTGTCATGTTCGGGCTACACACACCCTCGAACGTTTGGAACTTCACGTGTCACGTGCGAGCTCTGTCGTCTATCGGTTCGATGGCCTCTAACTCTATAGCTAGCCCAGCTTGACTTGGTATGGATGTGGGTTCAAGCCTACCTATGGGTTTGGTGGTCCTCTAATATTAACCCAACCATACGTGGGTGCGCACAGCAATTGAGAGCTTGAACCAGACTCAGTTATTTTGGGTCAAGTGCTTAGTTACAACCGATCCAAAAGATCTTAGTTTGTTAGGTTGGGTTCACTAGTGCTGTGGACTGTGATACCAGGCCCAACACAAAGACGGAATGATTGCCATTACTTGGAGAAAATGAAGTCATTAGTGAGTAGAGATGCACATTTTTCCCCGGGACCCCAATTCCCCGCGTCCCCATCCCCATCCCCATTTGGGGATTTTTTTTAGGGGGGATAATGGGGAAATGGGGATGAAAATCATCCCCAAATTGAAATGGGGATGGGGATGGGGATGGGGATGGGGGGACCCCTCCCCATCCCCATTTCCCCATTTCCCCTAAACATATATAAATATAAATATAATTATAATAGATATATATTTTTTTTTATTCTTTGAAAACTCTAACTCCCTAAGTATATATACACATTTACTCTTTAATTTGTTTTTTTTATTTTATTATTGAAATGTTTGTTTTTTTAGTTTAATTTATAATTTTTAGTCAAATGGGGAAATTATGGAACTAGGAAAACGGGAAAAAACGGGAAAAATGGGGAATTGTGGATGTGGATGGGGATGGGGATGGGGATGGAGATGGGGATGGATATAGGTCCCCCCAAAATTCCCCATCCCCATTTTTCCCAAATGAGAAAATGAGGAGGGATGGGGGAAGGGTCTGGGAAGTAGAGATGGGGATAGGGAAACCTATATCCATCCCCATTCCCCAAACGTGCATCTCTATTTGTGAGTGCTGCATACAAAAGCAGTAAGGTTAGACGTCAAATTAATGAGAATTGATTGATTGGTTGGTTCATAATGGATGACAAAGAAAAAGTTACAAAAATAAAAATAAAAAAGTCACCAGATTAGGTTAAGGTTTGGGTTGTGATTGGTCAGGCTGCAAGTTATCAAGTGACTATAGATTTGAAGCACAACCACCTAAAACTTGAAGCAAGAATGAATTCAACAACCAGAAATATCATTGGAAATTAAAGAACATCCATAGAACGAGAACTAGAAATAATAGATGGGGTCATTTTTTTTTTTTTTTTTTTTTTTCTCTCTGCAGAAACATATATTACAATTTACAAACATCACACTCTTTTTTTCTCGTTTAATAATGAATACGACACTTGGAAGAAACTTATTGTAGTTCTTCTACTCAGATACTTGAAAACTGGGTCCGCTCGCTTAGTATCTTATGACTTGTAGGCCTGCCAGAATCTTTCCTTTTAAGACTATACAAACATATACATACCTAGAAGTGAAATGATCTTCATAAAGGAAGAATTGTTTTCTGGTTCTTGTTACGTAAAACACTTCCACTACTGTAGACGGATCTTTTCATGGAGACGGGGCTTTTATGCAGACACTGCTCAATTGAAGAACAACTACCTGTCTCTCTAGATGTACTTGGTTTTTCACCATCTTGCTTCTTAGTAGCATCGTTTATTTGATCAGCTGGGAAGTCTCCGGATTCATCAACAGGACCAAAATCATCAAATTCAAGAGTCATGGTGGTCTCAGCCAAGGAAACAGACCTCTTCAATGTTTGTGAATCACGCTCAAGTACCTGTAAAACATCGGTTTCATTAGAATTGACACTATATTTCAAAATTCTCTCACTACCCTCCTCTGTTCTTGTCCTGTTTTCACCAGCCTGAACATTTCTCTCTTGATTCTCACCCAACCGACGATCAATTTCTGAATTATCAATCTGGGAATTTGCAATAACATTAGAGCTAACCGAATTCTGGTCGATCGCAGGCAAAGGAGCAGAATTAACAGAGCTTGAGACTATGGAGGCACGACACATAGGACAATTAGTATGAGACTTCAACCAAGTATCAATACAATAGATATGAAAAGCATGGTTACACTTAGGCAATAAACGAAGAGTCTCGTTTTCTTGAAATTCATTCAAGCAAACAGAACACTCAGTTCCTTCAATCAACCCTTCACCTTTCTTGTACTTGCATACCGATATTGAATTTATAGTAGAAGGTTGTAAACCAACGGTGGTGATGAACCATATGGGGTGATCAATTCTGTTTTCACTAACAAGCTCTTCTTCTGATCCATCTGATAGAGCTTGTTGGGGTCCATTATTATTCGCCTGATTGACCGCACGGGCCCTGGCTCTGATAACATTGAACAAAATGAAAAGGAAGAAGAAGATTACTGAACCAACAAAGACGATCACATAAGGTGAGACTTGATGATGAGGAGGAGGAGGAGGAGGCGGTGGTGGTGGCGGCGGGTAGAGAATAACAACGTTAGGGTTGCAGTTATCAGGATTGCAACCTGGGTCACAGAATAAGCAATCTGCAGTTTGAGTTGAATTGTCAACTGGGAAGAGTTTTCTGTGTTTCATTGCTGTTAAATTGTGCAAGAAATTAATCTTGAGTTTGAGAGAATTGAAGGTAAGATTATTGGAGTTGTCTTGTTTGAATTGCAAGAGAAGAAATCAAGAAATGCGTCTTAGGAGTCACTTTCGGGGTTTAGTGAAGAAATGTGTATGTTAATGTTTGGCACCAAGTCTAGAATTAGAATCATTTGCTGCTTTTACATTTTTCTATATTAATTATCAGAAATTCTATTATCAGTTCGATCCGACAAAAGTTATATTAGTTCCTTGCATGTGAGCCACTGGATTTAAATACTTTGAATTGGCTGTATGCACTTGTCAGTCAAAGTATTTAAATCCAGTGACCCACATATAAGGAACTGATATAACTTTTGTTAGTTCGAACTGAGAATAGAAAGACTGATTAATTATTACCGTTTAATGTTACCTTTTTATTTATTATAGCTGTAATTGTTTATGGTTATCTACTTATCTTATCTAATTATTTATTTTTTTTTAAGGAAATTTAATAACAAGTTCAATTGTATATGATTGGTTGATTTTCTATATTTTAGCATACAGAATGTGAGAACTGTAATACTTGAAAAAGTAAAAGAAAGTGATTAGCACAAGTCTTACTGCACCTCACCTTCCACGTTAGAGGTAGCGAGGATATATATCACAATTGTATATGTATTGTTTGATCTCAACAAGTTTCGATTAACCCTAGACCCGCTCAATGTTAGAATTAAGTGATTGGATGGTTTAATGGATAAAAGTGAGATTATATTTACAATATTAGGGTTTGAATCTGATAGTAGAGTTTCATTTTGAAGTCTCCAACCACTTGAAAGAGACATCCCTTGATAATTTTTGTACTTTATGGTGTATGTATATCCATGCTACGATAATATTTAATAATTTTAATTAGGTATTTGACCAAGATGATAAGAAAAATAAAATATAATTCGGTAAAAGAATAATTAAAAATTTTAGACATCGGAATTTATTTATTTAATTTATGTGATATATTAATTAACTACAATTGTTAGAATATTTATTTGATTGGTGAGCTTAATTTGTTGTTTGCAAGATAAGAAGATAGCTTATTGTTGACTGAAAGTGGGTGCAAAAATAAATAATAGAGTGATTATCTTGTAATTTACGATAGTTAGTCTCAATCATGATGAGTATGCCATACCTTGAAAGTTGTGTCTTATATTGAGTTGCCGTGGAGTCACAGTCGGGTTAGTATTTGACAGATTTGTGAAATCGACTTCATATCTGCTCATATTAATTAATTATATTTTATTTAATTAGTGATCTTATAGGGGTGTACATAGAAAACTGGTGGTAATTAATTACCCTTTTGAATGATTAATTAATTAATTAATACTGAATATACACCAACACCATAACCTTATCACATGTCAGATACATGTACTTTCCAACTGATAGAATGTTTGCCGATCCAGAGTGTATTAAAAAAATGTTCTAATTTGTTCTAAATTCTATATAATACAAGATTACAAAAATTTCAGAGTGTTTGGACTTTGTTTAGACTCTACCAATTTCTATGACATGCCATTATAATAGAATTAGAGAGAAATTAGTACTAGATTTCCTTTGGATGTGTTATGTGTAATTGATGATTAATGGAACTTCGACCACCTACGTGGCAATGGCATCTTAGACAAACAACATTGTGTGGGAGCTTAATTATCATATAGTTTAATAATTATTGTTAGATATAACTTTTCTCGATAATTCCAAATTAACATTTATCATTTCAAAGGTGGATCAACAGTAATCTAGCTAGTCAAACCGATGCAGACATATTTGGAATTGGAATTGGAATTTCGAGCACCGTTAAGATGATGATACTTTTAAAGAACAAATTTTTTTTTTTTTTTTTTTTTTAAATAGTACCTATCTATCCATCTATTTAGACTATAAGATAATATTTACACATGAAATAAACACACAAGACCAGATTACTTGACTAAAGTAATTCACTCACTGTTGGCCACTCAAGTGCATCGCTTGATCTTTGCAACTTCTCTCGATGCACGTAAGTGAAGTGAGTCAAGCACCTTTATTTATAATCCTCCAAAGTCGGGTGTGGCCATAAGTCGGTAATCAAGAAATTACCAGAACATTGACTTTGAAGTTGGTGTTAAAGCTTCTACAAATCTCTCGGCTGCTCATTTTTGTTTCTGAAGCTTATGGAATTTAGTTTTTCATCAAACATCCAGATGCTTATAGAAAACTATTGAAAGAGAAGTATTGATTCTTAAAAGATACAAATTGTTGTAAAATGAAATCTTATTTTCGACCAAAAGACAAGCTACCACATTGGTCCAATACTCCAATGGGCTTTACAAATGACCCTTCAAATATGTCTCTATTAAATCTTAATATATACCTAAATAGCATTGATTAATTATTTAAACTCAAATTTTCAAATTTTATTTTTAGTTACATTTCATTCAACTTATCCTCAATAAAAAAAATCATATTAAAATTCATAAAAATTGATGTAATTTCATCAAAATCCTTATTGAAATTAAAATGAGAAATCTCTTATAAGAAACTTGTTATATATACATCAAGGGTATGGATATTGACACCCATATATACGATAAGCACACCCATATTTATAAGTACACACATGTCTAAAATTTAAAATCAAATCATTACTATAAACACTCATCTTAATGCTAATAGTACCCTTATTTAAATGAATGTATTTATTTTAATACAATTTATTTATAAACCCTTTTAAGTTATTAACATATCCAATTTCATAAATGATAAATTCTTAAGTTCTCCATGCTCGAAAAAATAGTATAGTCATAGTAAGTTCCTTGTTATCAACAACTGCATCGGTCCATGTTTTTTTTTTATTACTATTAGAAAAAAAAACCCATCACTTTCAAAAACCACATTGATACAAGAACTTGTTTATGTATAAACTGTATCTTTGTAAATATTTAATAGAGCATTACTGAGTAGCTGTACCAAAAACTTACAAGTTCCATTCTTCTGTTTAGGCTCCTCAAGCCACTATCTAAATTTTTCTTGCTGTTTTACCTATTTATCAAAGCAAATAAACGGGCAGGCCTAAGCACTAGCAGATGCTCCCCAAAATTCTTCTAGCCTCAAGTGTCTGGTTCAGCTAATTCACTTGGGGTCTTTCCATATGAGTTTGTACGGATAGAAGAAGCCCCAGAAGGCAGCAACAACCTTATTACACCCATGTGTTCTCCTCTTGCCGCCTGATGAAGAGGGGTATCACCTTCCGCATCAACAGTTTCTAACATTCGTTTCACACATTCAGCATCTCTAGCAGTGTACTATCTCAGTAGATCGCCCAGCACAACAATATGTATTGCTATCTTTAAACAAAAAAAAAAAAAAATTACTTCTCATTTTTTGTTTATCGATGAAGTTCATAAAAAAAAAAAAAAACGTACTTGTATGATCAATTCTTTTTCTATTACTTTATAGTATTTGATTAGGGTTTACATTTTTTTTTTTTTTAATAAAGAGATATGCATGGGTGTAATTAATGGGTGTATATAGTATTTGATTTATTTTTAATTAAACTAATTTGTCCTTATTGGTAAATTTCTATTGGGATATTTTTGTAATTAATTTTTTTTTATTAAAGAGAGCTTATTTTGACATCCAATTTTTTCTTTTTACAATTCTTTTCTAAAAACACTACATTCTCAAAATTTAAATTTAAAAAAATTATGAAGACACTTCATTTTATTACAAGATTACCCTTTTTATCTTTTTTGAATTAAATTATTAAAAAAGAAATTATCTCTCCTAAATCATTAGATTAATTATTACATATTAAATATTCTCTCCTAAATTTTAAATTATCATATTAAACTCTCTCTCCTCCAATACATATCTCTAATTTTCTATTCCCATTCTTTCTCAAGCAAGAATAACAATTAAGAAAAAAAAAACTTACTAATAAGCTGATTTTTAGGAACCGTATGTAAGTATATATTAAAAAAATAATAATAATATCAAAAAACAAGTAAACCTGGCAAAATTTTGCACGACCCATTAACAAGATCCAAACCCATTCGAAAATAGCGGTTGGTGGGTCAGGTTTATCGGATCGGGTTGTTAATGGGTCAACCCAATAAGACACGAAATATAATGGGTCGGTTTTGGGTTCACCCTTAAAAAAACCGTTAATTCGATAACCCATTAATATCAAGATTTTTTTGTTAATGTGTTTATGAAAGTTATTAAAAAAATATTTGTATAGTCACATTATGGAATTTATATTAAAAAAATCTTTATAATTATGGTTAGAATATATTTTACTAATTAAATTTTTAAAATTTTCTAATTTTTTTCTTTTTTTGGAAGAGGAAAATTTTCTAAATTAAAAACTCTAAAACTATAAATCAATTATTTCACAATATTATAACCGTAACCCTAACCCTAAAACTCTAAAAGTAGCTAGTGAACTTGATTGCATGAGTTTGATCATGCTTCAATGCTATTTATTTTTAATTTTTTAATAAATCTCAAATATAATATTTTGTAACGGGCCGGGTCGGGTTACCCATTAATTTAACAAATTGTTTTGGGTTTGTATATTTTAACCCATTAAGCTAACGGGTCGGGTTCGGGTGGAGCAATTTTAACACGACGTAAACACGAAACGACACGAATTCGCAATAACATGACCCATTGCCAGGTCTAAAAACAAGTAATATGAAAATGTTTTTTGTTACTCTTGTAGATATGTGATTGCATAGACAACTTTAATTCTTTCATTAGTCTTAGAAATTCTGAGTTTAATCGAATCTAGTTGCAAAAATTCAAGCTTTCATATATCTTTTTTTTTTTAAAAAAATTGACTTTTTAATATATATATATAACTGTTAGTAAAAAACCAAAATATTCATAAGTTTTTTTTTTTCTACTATTAATCAGAGATTGATTGAGAAAGTATAGAAATATGATTTTTTTTTTTTTTTTTGAAAAATGGAGAGAGATTAATTAGGAGAGAGTGTTTAATATGGTAATAACATATTTAGGAGAGAGAGTTTAATACATAATATTTAGAGCAAATTGTAGCCAACCTCCCTGATGTTTGGTCTTTGACAATCAGAAACAACTTTATGCTTAATTGACAATGACCTCCCATTCTATTAGTCAAAGTTAGTCAAACTTAACAGAGATAAATTTTCTTTCAAAAAAAAAAAAAAAATAGAGATAAGGGTATTTTCATCCTTTTAAGCCTTTTTATTTATTAAAATAATAGATTTAAAAGCTTTAAATCTTCACCATTCATCTTGCCCACATTTTTTATTTTATTTTTGAAAAATCTAACTGAAGAAAAATCTGGAAATACATCAATGGAAGAAGAAAATGTTAGATTAGATTTATATGAGTCAGGTTTTTTTTTTTTTTTTTTTTTTTTTTAAGTTTTGAAAAACTAAAAAACTTGAATATGAAGAAAAATATGGGAATCCATATAGAAGAAGAAAAAATTATTTGAACAAAATGTTGTTGGATTGGATTTTGATGATCCGGATTATTAATTTTTTAGAATTTAGAATTTGAAGAAAAATATAAAGATACGACCTATGTCTCCACGTTTTTTTTTTTTTTTTTTTAATTTGTAATTTTCAATTTTTTTTTACGGTGGAGATCTAAATTTGTTTTCATATATTTATATATATTTTTTAAATCAGATTATTATTTTTTTATTCATGGGCATTTAGGTATTTGTAGTGGTCAAATCCGGTCAACGATTAAACTTGACTAGCTTTGACTAACGGTAAGGGAGGTTATTGTCAATTAATGACAAAGTTGTTTTTGGTTGTCAAAAGTCAAACCTCAGGGAGATTGGTTGCAATTCGCTCTAATATTTAATATAATGATTTAAGAGAGAGAATTCTTTTTTTAATAATTTAATTAGTTTGGAGTGTCTTTAAATTATTTTGTCTTATTTAGTAATTTTAATTTAAATTAAAATTGTCATTAATAAAAAAATTAAATTGGAGTGTGAATAAATAATTTGTTGATTATAAGGAGAAGCTCTTTTTATTAAAATATGAATGTGTTTATCATATTTATGTGTGTCAATATCGGCTCTCATACATCAATGCACATTGACAAAGTATATAAATCTAACGTACATACATTTTGAGTCAAAATATATAAATCTAATGGTCCACATCTAACGCAGTACTGATGAAGTTATATCAATACGTACTGACGAAATTATATCAGTGCGCACTGACTTGAACATTTATATATATATAACTGAATCAACATTATCTCGTAAACTCACTATATATTAGTAAACAAATTGTCAATGACATTTGAACGCGGCTTACATGCCGTTCCCTTTAATTCACTATTGATCCCTCTCGAAAAGTTGTACGAGCAAGAATTTTTAAACCATTTTTTTTAACAATATTTATTAATCCGGTACGAGCAAGAATTTTTAAGCATATTTAGTAGACAATACTCGGTCAAATATCAAATTTTGATAGAACTCAAACACCCTAATAAGTAATAACATCTAGGCTACATCTCACAAGAAACTCACCAATTAAAGTCATGGCGATGGCGGCCAGACTTTGCGCCTCTCTACAAGTGTTCACTTTGTCACCCTCCTTATATTTTTGGCGTTCGAAATCAATCCTTAATCATATATATATGCATCATGCAGCATGGAAGTTTAGCACTTTCATGAAACTGAATATGAATCCTTTTTTCAAGTTCGACGGTGACTTTAATTTTTCTCATTTTTCACGAAACTTTATTTGTGACACTTTTTCGAAAACAGTACTAATACTAATGTGAGACATATCAATTTATATCTCAACTTTTAGTTAGTGTAACAATTTAATTTATATTATATGTGGCAAATGTTAAAAGTCATTATTAATGATGATCAATTTGCCATCGGACACTTCATTAGTTGGAGAAAATTTTCAGCGCATCAGGTCAGTACTGGAGATCAAATATGTGGCAAAAAATAAGTGCCACGTCTGCACCACATGTGTTCTTCTCGCCACATGTCTGATCTTGGTTGGCTGAGTGCACCCGGTTCACTAAAGATTTTCTCCATTAGTTAAGATACAAATAGAGTTAAGATGCCCAGTGTTAATGTTTTCAACAGTGTCAAAAAGTCTATTGAGAATTTGAGATATAATAAAATGCTAATTTGGATTTTAAGCATTATGTGTAGTACCTTAGATATTGTAAACATAACTCGTAAATGAACTGATTTCGAGCTAACATTAGAGGTGAAGAATGGATATATTATTACTTCGAGCATAATATACATGAATTATTGACTAAGGTACGTGTACGTGATAATAAAAGAATATTGTAAAACGAAAATCAAACTATTGACTTAGGAATTTTGAATATATAATCTACAGTGGATTCCTAATCCCACTAAGACCATTAATATATATTTTAGTTTTTACCAGTTGTACAAGGCAATAATATCATATATATTCACCATATCCTTAGAATCCCTTCTTGATTGCACAAACGTGAAACGTATCCAAGTAATAACATCGATCATAGGTGATTTAGAGGCTATATATTGTAAGTTATGTCGACAACAGCATCTGGTCTTATTGTTCCTAGCAAGTACTCTACGGCACGGCACATATATACTTGCTCCTGCCACAGATTTCAATCTATCATTTCTAATCCTGCTCGTTTTTCAGTGATGTCAAAGCACAGAGACAAATTCGACTTCTTGATCAGAAACCCCCCCTTGCGATCTTTCAATGTCAAGGATGTTGTGGTTGTTTACAGCAGCGCTCTACCCGAACCACCACTAGTTCCTAATTCAGATCCATCTCCTCAATCCTGGTATGTTATATATATATATACTGTGATCATATTGTATTTTGATGTGGTGATATACTGATATTATTACAGTAACGTACGTGCATGCAAGCTTATTTGTTTATTGCGTGTATACCCTAATAGTGATAATTTTAGCAGGAAAATTTGGATTCTAGGAATGGTAATATCAGTGATTCTACCCTTTTGGAGGAACAAATGGGGCTCATTCCAAAGATTGAAAAGTAAGCATATCTATTGAAGACCTACATACATATTCATTATTGAAAATGCCAATAAGTAGTCTTATTAATTTCTGGTTAATTATATATGTTTACAAGACGAAGTTGAGGCAGCAATGGAAACAGCAGAGCATGTTGCAGAGATAGTAGAAGATGTTGCAGAGAAGGTGGAGAAGGTAGCAGAAGAGGTTGCTGATCACTTGCCACAAGGTGGAAGACTCAAGGATGCTGTTACTTTGATAGAAAATGTGGCCAAAGAAACAGCTAAAGATGCTCATCTTGCTGATCAATTCATTGAAAAGGTTTTAATTATTACCTAATACCTTGTTTAGCAGCATTTGTCTTCTCTTATAAAAGTTTTATGATCACCTAATACCTCTTGTTAAATATTAGTCATGATTAAGTAGCCTTAGAGACTGTTTGGTAGCTAGGGGTTGCATGCAGATTGTCTGGTTGTTAATCTTAGCTCATTCCATAATCTTACTCTTAACTTATAAATTATATAACAACTCGCATTATTATTATTATTATAATAAGGGTGTATAAGTATGTGAAAATGCCACCCCCACTTGTAACTTGTTTTGGTTAATTAGTAACTCGAAGATCATGTAGCTAGGCAGCTTACATGTACTGCAAAGAAGGAATTTTCCCCCCATTTTCATACAAAACTTGTGAGCAACAACTATCATGATTTGTATCATAATTATTCTTAACATGTTAAATTGATAATGCAGGTGAAGGATGTGGAAAGGGAGGTGGAATCGTTCTCTGTCATTAATCAGAACATCAATCGAGCTAGTGAAGCAACCAAAGAATGAACAATATTATTAGGAATCTCAATTTTATATTCCTCAACAATTAGAATTTGAGATGTAAATTGGAGTTGTTGTAATATTTCGTTTGGTTAAATTTTTATTTTACTGCTTTTCAAAGGCTAAACATGGGTGTTTTTTATTTTATTTTTTATTTTATTTTATTTAACATAGGGGTGGTGTTTTTGGATTGATCATATGATTTGGGTTCATTTTTATAAAAATTACTATAAAAAGAAAGTTAAAGACTATATTTATTGTCTTGTTTTAATAAATACAATATTTGACTTTTCTATAAAAATAATTTTTATGATTCTAACCTGTTTATGGCATAGGTTAAGGCTATCCATTTTGTTTTTTAACCCAATATGAATTTCAACCCAACTTAACTCTTTGGGAAGTTGAGCTCAAAATTCCAACAAAATAAAGTATAATCGATCATATTGTAAAGACTAAAGATCAACTGAAATTCAATAAACGTCTTTATAATAAATGTATTTATTGCATATAATTTAAAACATGAAATAAATTATTCATAATTTAATTTATAATATTGAAATTGTAAAAGTATATTCCTAAGATTTTCTAAATGATTAGATTTTATCATAAAACTAATAAGATGTAATTAACATTAACACAACTTTATTTTTTTTTATTAGTTGGGTTAGTCGGATTGATCGAGTTGAATTATATTAACAAAGTCCAATTCAATCTCAAAACTAACTTGAACTTGGGTCGGGTCAGTACCCAATCATAGATAATCGTTATATATCAAATACCAATAATCGATGATATTTGCTTACCTGTACAACCATATGTACACTACCAAATTAGTATATTTTCAAAATTCCAATACTGTTCTTAACTAACATCGTTAAAATCATAATAAATAGTCTCCATATATTATAGTATTACAATAAATAATATTTTGAGTATTTTAACAAATATGTATAATAATTTTTGGGTATGACTATATTAATTTTTGACTCAACTTTTTGACTTTAATATCTTAACATTTTTGACTTCAATATCTCAGATTAAGATATTAAAGTCAAAAAATTATGTCAGAAATTTGAGTTAATATAGTCTGATTTATATATATATATATCAAGATATTAACTATTTAATAATTAAAAACTTAAAAAGTAATTATTAAAAAAAAAATTAATAACTGTTTTAAAAGTGAAAATTATTATATCTAACTAAAAATCTAAGCTAAAATAAATATTAAATTAAATAGAAATATATATAAAAAGGGGTTGTACATACGCTTTTTTTAGGGGTGCAAATACCACTACTCAATACCAATTACGACTAGATAAGATGAGGTATACTTCTCATACCTACCCAAGTTGCAAGTTGAAGTATCTCACTCTTGCCAAACCCCCAATTATTATAATATTTAAAATATAAAAAAAAAATACCAATTACGACTACAAAGTCGATTAAAAAAAAAGTTTGGTCTGATTGGATCAATGTGACCCAAACACAACAGCCTTCATGGTCTGATTGGACTAATGTGATCCAAACACGACAGCCGTTATCAGTTTGTTATATAAACTATAAACCCTTGAACACAATTCATATAAAACCCTAGATGCGGGAAATATAAAAATTTATTCGTCGACGGAATCGAACCCGGTCCGAGAGACAAATATTACAATGGGATTTGTAATATATATATAATTTAGTGAAATATCAATATTTAAAATATATTTGCTTTTTTAACACCGTGGTTCTTACTTTTTATAAATACATCAAATTGGTCCATTTATTAGTCAACTGCCAATTAAAATTAATGGCTGCAGAGGTATTTTTATCTTTAAAATTAAGATACAATTATAAAAGAAATAAAATAATAAAAATTAAAAAATTAAAAAAAATAGATGTAGGGAGGGAAAAAAAACATTTTGGGGCTCTTTTTATCTATTTTTTAATTTAAAATTAAAAAAAATGAAAAAAAAAATACATGGATCTACAACAAAGATCATCAGAATCTGGAAAATCTCTCGTCGGAGGAGGCAATAAGCTAACAACGGCCACATTTGGTCGCTTCCTCTGGCGAGGAGGACCTCCTCCATTGACAACTTCAACAATGGAGCTAGGTGAACAAATGTTTCATTGCAACTCACGATGGAGAATATGTCCTCCATTGCGATTTGCGATGGAGGAGGTCTTCACCTCCTTCAGTGATGGAGGAGCACGGCCTCCAATGAAAAAGGAGGTGTGTCACGCATCCTTCTTTCGCGACGAATAGAGGAGGTACTCGCCTCCTTCAGTGATATAGGCGAGGGCCTCTAATGTCGACGAGGCCACATCCAGTGGCCTTAGACGAGGCAACCACGATGACCTTTCCGTCTCCAGTAGTAAGCTAGAGGCGCCTCCCATGGTGATCCAATCAGATTGGATCCCCCCTTCAATTTCTTTTTTTCTTTTTTCTTGTAATGTTTTTATTTTATTTTTAAAGTTTTGATCTCTATCATCTAGGAGATTTGTAGAGCATTATATGAATCTAGCTTTTTTTTTTTTTTTTCTTAAGTTACTGTAAAAAAGAGATTGAGCACAAGCTAAAAGTTTACAAGGACGATGAACTTAAGTGTTTAAAAGCCAATTATGCTATAGTATGAGAGATTTATGATTGAAAATGACAAGTTTATAGGAATAAAATGATACTTGATATAATTTCTTTCTTTAATTGGAGGTAATGGATCAAGTTTCGAGGTTTATCTCGAAGCGATTTATGCTAGAAAATTTGTATATGCATAAGATGAAGCTTGATATGAATTATTTCTTAAACTGAGGAACTTTTGTTGTCAATAATTTGCTAGTGATTGTAAAGGTTTATCATTGAAGTGATTCATGATAAAAATATTGTATATATATTGTATATGAATAAGTTATATATACTTGGGTGTTTTTTTTAGTTTATTTGTTTTTACCTATTATTATTATTATTATTATAGATTTTTAATATGATAGGTTTATTTATTATTATTATTTTGTTTAATAATTTTGTTTTAATAGATAAGAAATAAAGACAAGTATCAAAATGTAAACGATAAAAAAAAAAAAAAATTCTCCTTTAATTTAGCACATTTGGCATGACATGATTGAATTGGTCGAAATTGAATTGGATTGAACGAGACTAAAATTAATATAATGATGTGTTTTGTAAAACACGAGATTGGAAATCATCTTATGTTGTTTAATGATCATACGATTTATAATATATACGACAGGAAGTGTTGTAAATTAAGAATCTTGATTAACGATAAATTAAGGGTAAATCAAACATATCATGCGCTCCACTCATCCACTTATTAGCTGCCCAATTGCCCACTTTCTTTCATTAGAACCAAAAGACATTGGATCATTTTCAATACCAACTTTGACTGTAAAATATGAATTTATCATACTTTCCAGTTTTTTCCTGCTAAATTCTTCTGCATGCCTTAAATACGTTGACAAAAGACAGGATATGTTGTCTTTTTATAGTGTTGTCCAAGGTTTCTTTAGAAATCCTAGTCTCCTCTAGAGTGTCGGGCTTATGCTCACTTTCTTTCATTAGAACCAGAAGACATTGGATCATTTTCAATACCAACTTTGACTGTAAAATATGAATTTATCATACTTTCCAGTTTTTTCCTGCTAAATTCTTCTGCATGCCTTAAATACGTTGACAAAAGACAGGATATGTTGTCTTTTTATAGTGTTGTCCAAGGTTTCTTTAGAAATCCTAGTCTCCTCTAGAGTGTCGGGCTTATATTTGCTACTAAATTCTTCTGCATGCCTTAAATACTTTGACAAAAGACAGGATATGTTGTCTTTTTATAGTGTTGTCCAAGGTTTCTTTAGAAATCCTAGTCTCCTCTAGAGTGTCGGGCTTATATTTGCTGCTAAATTCTTCTGCATGCCTTAAATACTTTGACAAAAGACAGGATATGTTGTCTTTTTATAGTGTTGTCCAAGGTTTCTTTAGAAATCCTAGTCTCCTATATTTGACAATAGTTGAACCAAGTGTCAACATTTTCTATTGGAACTTGGAATCAATTCGATCTAACTTGAAAAACACAGTACTTTCTCCCTCTTCATTAACATCAACTTCATTATCTAATTTTATACTGTTTGACGATAACAACAACTGGGACCCATCAAGAAACGACTTCTAAGCGCAGTCCAAACTGAAGCTCCCACGGACGGGGAGAGAGAACCCACACGAAGGAGGGACAACCACCCATACAAAGTGGGACAACACCCATGTTTTTAAATGGGCCAAGGAAAATTTGTATAATTCTATGCACACACTAGGTCTTGAACCTTGGTGGTGGGGGGTTCCCAAAGGAAGGCCCACCACTATGGCAAGGGACCATGTGTGTTCATTTGATTATATGTTTCATGTACTTTACAATTTGTTGAAAAAGGTGATAAATTCCTATTCTTTTGACATGACATCAAATTTTTTCTTAATTTTCATTTTAATCAAAAAAAATTTAATAGTGATTACATTTAGAAATCCTCTTGCATACATTTGTGCAAAATTTTACATCGTTTATTTCTCCTTGAAATCTATCTCGTAGCATATATGTGTGCCTCTGACACTATGGTACCTCAATATCAAAGCAATCAATTTATTCTTTTTCAACTCATTTTTCTCCCATTTCAAAGAACTACTCACAATCTTGAATTTCTCCAAATCACTCTATAAATTTGCAAGTGAAGGCTCAGATGACTCTAGTTTGATTTTGCTCATTAGGTCGATAATACGTAATTCCAATAATTTTATCATCCTCTTCAATTTTAAGATACCTTAAGTATTTTCAGGTTGAACAACATCATTAAGGTTTTTCTATTCATCTACGCTGACAATTATTTTCTCAATATTTTCAAAGGTATTAAGAATATTGAGGAAACTATTTATGGCCTCACTCTCATTTTCAATTGACTTTGAGTATTTGTCTAAAGTAATTTCGAGATTTTTTTTTCTTGTTCAATGTTTCCTTCAACTTCTTCTCCATCTTTTACAAAATAATTCATCGAGGACCCAGTCATAATTTCTTTCATTTGATTATATGTTTCATGTACTTTACAATTTGTTAAAAATGTGATAAATTCCTATTCTTTCGACATGACATCAATTTTTTTTTCTCAATTTTCATTTCAACCAATTTTTTTTTTTTTTTTTTTTATAGTGATTACATTCAGAAATCCTCTTGCATACATTTGTGCAAAATTTTACATCGTCTATTTCTCGTTGAAATCTATCTCGGAGATTATATATAGTAGGTGTGCCTCGGACACTATGGTACCTCGATATTAGGGACGTAACCAGGATTGAAAACTAGGATCGGCTAGAATAAAATTAAGTGAACCTCAACGATATGAGGAAATTTTATTGATTGAAAAATAAAAATACTACTAGTATGGGGTCTTACCATGTAAAATAAATATTCTAAAAAATAAGTTATAATTTTTTTTTATATATATATAACACTTATAGTGGCTGAGACTTGAACTTGGGACATTGACAGACTAATTAACGCTCTTACTACTGAGCCACATTGAGCGGGGTAAAAATACATTATTATTGATATAAAAAAAAAAAAAAAAAAAATAAAAAACATTACAAACAAATTTCAATCAAACACTAATTAAGTTGTATCCTGTGATTTTTTTAAATGATTTAATTTTATCAATTATAATGTATGGATCAATAGTATCATCAATTTATATTTCAATTTAGATAACCATAGACTTTGTTAGAAATTCATTCTCTACGATGTCTTGATCATTTTCATTGTTCAAAAACCTTGTGTTGCGGAAACACGAAGAGATTGAGTCAATTCTAATAATATAAAATTTATAAACTAAAATTAGACTAACTTTAAAATTTTAAAACAAAATAAAATAATTAAACACATAATTCCTAAAAACATACCCCTATTGAAGACATAATTTTTTTTAAATTGAGAAAGAGGTTGAATTATATTTGGGAATGAGAGAGAATGTTCGTATAAAAGTCTGTATTATTTAATATGTGTTTGTGATGACCAGCCTATGGCACAAAAATTGAAAATTTCAAACTATAGTTCTATACAAATTTACAAATGAGTATTGTCTTAGTATTTTTAATATATTTTTATAAAAGAGATAGGGTGGGCTTGAGCCCACCCTAGCCCCTGTTAAGGGACATCCCTGCTCGATATCAAATCAATCAATCTCTTCTTCTTCAACTCCCTTTTCTCCCTTTTCAAAGAACTACTCACAGTCTTGAATTTCTCCAAATCACTCTATAAATTTGCAAGAGATGACTCAGATGACTCTAGTTCGATTTTACTCATTAGGTTGATAATACGCAATTCCAATAATTTTATCATCCTCTTCAATTCTATGATACCTTGAGTATTTTCAGGTTGAACAACGTCATTAAGGTTTTTTGATTGATCTATGATAGTGCCCATTTGTACACTCGGTGTAGCCCCCATTTCTTATCAATTGTACTCGTTTTCAAGCATATTTGTATATTTAATGTGTTTGGTGAGCATTTTGTAGGTTATTTGCCATAACTAAGGTTTTTGAGCTTAATTGATGAGTTTTGGAAGTTAAAAGGGCTGAAATGGGAAAAACTCGTGCAGTACACCTACATTTCAGGGGCCATATCTCTCACCTCAGATTGAACTAGGTTTTGTGCTACTTATTTTCGGAAAGCCCCGGCTGTCTACTTTCCAACAGTTTTTACGGATTGTGATTCCAATGTTTTTAGAGAAAGTTATGGTCATTTTCGTAATGGTGCGCGATGCTGAAAAGCTGAAAACTGACGAAGAAGTGCATTGCGTTGGACGACCAGTGCCGGAGAGGCAGAAAGTCGCCGCTGATCGTGCGCCCCACACCTGCGCGCGCCCCACCCGCACAACAATGCTCTAGCTTGATTTTTTCTTGGTTTTTGTGCCCTAATTTCCACACATTATAAATACCTCACTTCCTCTCTTTTCCTAACACCTCTTGCATAACCCTTCCACTCCAAAACACTTAAAGAACACATTTTTACTCTCCAAATCCACCAAATCACCACATCCAACCTTCAATCCATCACCCAAACTTCAAATCCACTTTACCAAACATCAAATATCCAATCTTTCCACCATTTCCCACCATCAAAACCTAACCTTGGAGCATAGAAGGGAACTAAGGGAGAAGAAGCAAGCCAAGCACACCAACTTACCAAGAGAGGAGGAGAGCTTCACATATAGTTTTCTCTACACCTTTCTCTCTTTATTTTCATTTATAATTTGTTATGGCTTACATAAATATCATATATTTTGTTGCCATTTCTTGTAAGATGAACTAAATCCATCTTGGCTAAGGCTAAGATGAAACCTTTTCCATTAATCATTAGTAAAGGCCATTACTTTATCATTATTGCTTGTGTTGTGTATGTGTATTTCAATTTCTTAATGCTTCTAGGTGTCTAGCTAGCACTTGTTTGATATTTGGTTGTTGTGTGAAGCACCGAGAGGAGAAGCACACAACATGCTCGATGAAATGCCCGATACATGTCTAGTAAGATAGAAATATGCGATGCTAGCTTGTAGGATTCAATTTGTGTGCTATGAACTTAATGAATTTGTATGTAGTTCAAATAACCATTGAGAAATAGGTTGTTGGTGCATATAAATGTTGTCTTTATCACTTGAGAGAGGTTAGAGACAAATAGAGGGTATCACGAATCTACACACACACTTGCATACTTTACCTTAATGATGTGCCTAAAATTGATGAGAATTTGATAGGTGGATTCATGGTCTTAGCCTAATTTCCCATAAGAAATACAATCAATTGTTTGTGTTTGACTTGCTTGAGTTTATTTGCTTGCCTAGTTTAAATTATTGCAATTTAGTTATATGTCTAATTTAGTTAATTTTAAGTAGTGCAATTCAATCATTTAATATTGCTTGTCTAAATAGTAGTTAATCAATCAATTGTGGTACTCAATACATCAATCCTTGTGGGACGAATTTTATTCATCATTGTGCTACTCCTACGGCTCCGTACTATTGCGGGTGCTCAATTAGGAGTGGTCAATCTACACTGCCAATTATTTTCTCAATATTTTCAAAGGAATTGAGAATATTGAGGAAACTATTTATGTTTTCACTCTCAATTCCAATTGACTTTGAGTACTATCTAAAGTAATTTCGAGATTTTTTTATCTGGTTCAATGTTTCCTTCAAATTCTTTTCCTCCTTTTACATAATAATTCCTCGAGGACCCAATCATAATTTCTTTCATTTGATTATATGTTTCATGTACTTTACAATTTGTTGAAAATGTGATAAATTCCTATTCTTTTGACATGACATCAAATTTGTTCTCAATTTCCATTTCAACCAATTTTTTATTTTTATTTTTTATAGTGATTACATTCAGAAATCTTCTTGTATACATTTCGGCAAAAATTTACATCTTCTATTTCTCCTTGAAACCTATCTTGGAGATTATATATAACAGGTGTGCCTCTGACACTATGGTACCTCGATATCAAATCAATCAATCTCTTCTTCTTCAACTCCTTTTTCTCCCATTTCAAAGAACTACTCACAATCTTGAATTTCTCCAAATCACTCTATAAATCTGCAAGTGAAGATTCAGATTACTCTAGTTCGATTTTGCTCATTAGGTCGATAATACGTAATTCCAATAATTTTATCATCCTCTTCAATTCTATGATACCTTGAGTATTTTCAGGTTAAACAACATCATTAAGGTTTTTTGGTTCATCTACGCTGCCAATTATTTTCTCAATATTTTCAAAGGTATTGAGAATATTGAGGAAACTATTTATGTTTTTACTCTTATTTCCAATTGACTTTGAGTACTTGTCTAAAGTAATTTTGAGATTTTTTTTTTCTAGGTTAGGAAGTACCTCCAATTGTGCAAACATTGGTTCATACAAATCTATAAGCTTTTTGGCTTCCATTAACTTCGACTCGACCATCTCAGAAAACCACTTGGTTGTCTTCATCTTCTCCATTATATTTCTCTACAGATTTTCCATAGCAGAAAGAAGATTAATGTCATGAGAATGGAAACTTTCCGAGACAAGAGGAAGATCTTCAAATATTATTTAAATTATATTCTACTAAGCTTTGTTAGAAATTGATATTCGAGATGTTTTGATTGATGAATTTTGGGTTTATAGGAAAGAAACACCGACCATATGAATAAAGATGACCAAACTAGAGTTGCCATAGCTTTCGAAAACAATAAAATTCAAAAGAGGATTAGTTCAACCTGTTAGCTTTTCATGGCCTGGGTTTGTTTGTTTATATTCAAAGTTTATAGGATTAGAATAAAATATTAAAATGGGTTTAGAGAAAAAAAAAACGATAACGTTAAAAGTGATTGATATTTTTTAAGGTTAGTTTTGATAATTTAAAAGGTGTAGAGAGTAAATAATCAATTTTCAAATTTTGAAGGTGGATGTGGAGAGTAAATGGACATAGGAAGAATGGTAGCAGTGGTTGTATCTTGTCCAAATCGTAGGCTTGAAATAATATTTCCTGCCTGTTTCTTCATCATTTGGCTATAAATCCTGCTGTATTACTTGTTGTTGATCAATGTTGAAGTAGAATAAACATACTAATTTCTGGTGAGATTGTGTTGGCTTATTAGGAAAAGGTAATTGACGTTTATAAAATATAAAGATGATGTGTATTGTAGGTGGTCGAACTACGTGGTACGTTAATCGGGTCGGGTTATATCGGGCCCAAAACAACTTGTTTGAACCGTTGGGTGGACGAAGTTGTCTCCTCCTTAGGATCTACAAGAATGTTCATGTCAACCGTGGTCGAGTGCTTTGTTGAACCTGCAAATAAACTTGAAACAAAAACGATATAGATAGAATAAACACAGATAAAATGGTTAGGTTGGGTTTGAAGAAATTAGCCTTATGTGTGCTTGGGCTGAGCAATATTTTCAGATGATCGTGATCTTAAATCCGGCCAATTTGATTACTGGAATCACGATTTGGGCAGAGTTTTGGTACGCTTTTAATAAGCTTTCGATATCAGTAATTTCAGAGAGCTTTTCAGTGAATGAGCCCTCTTATTTATACTAGTAGAAGTAGCTCCAACGTCCACTGATCATGTTGTGATCATGGCGAGATTTAGGGAGGATCTGGTGTGATACTGGGAGAGATTTTCTCTTCCAGTTTGTCCACCAAATAATAGACGTTTTGACTTGGTCTTTCAAAGACCAAGTTGTGTTATTGTTAACATCTGTGTTGGGTCGGCCCAACACAGCCGGCCTGGGTAGGATGTTGTTATTGCAAAGTTTGGGCCTTAACATGTTGGGCCTATGGGCCATTTTTGGCTACCACAGTTTGTCCCTCACTCTCTAAAGAAAGATCTATTGAGTTAGAGAGTGATTTTCGTTGAGTTGACTATTGTCGAACGAACTCCGTGTCGAATTGAATCAATATCCTCTGAATGCTGTTTTAGTTGACAACCTTTATTGGACTAATGACATCGTATTGTCGATGGGGATTTGTCGTTAAACGATCATTTTAGAGTAGGTTTTGTAGTTAAATCGATGGGGTGCCAAATCAATGTGACGGATGCCAAATCGATGTGATGGAGGCGTTTGAGTTTTCTATGCTGGCGTCAGATGCATTAAATTCACGCACAGTTTTCAAGATAAAGTTTTTTGAAATTTAAACTGAATGGTTTAACCCGAGTTAACTGGCAAGTGAAGAGGTGTTGACACGTGGCGACTAGGGTTAGAATGCTGGTTTATAAATAAACCCTTCCATCTGATGAAGCCATTTTTTGCACGTTTCGACTTCAAAAACTTTTCAACTTCTTCGTTCAACTTCCTCTCTATGAAGTGTCGGTGCTCTATTTCCAAAAAACCTCTTTGTAATCTTTTCTTCGAATCGTTTTCAGGTTGGTAGAAAGTTACTCTCTTTCATTATACTATATATTTTGGTATTTCTCATGGAATTTACTTATGAATCTATAAAAAAATGGATGAGTAGAAGTTACTGAAATTTACCTGTGTTCTTCATTGTTTCTGATATCGTTCATTATGTTCTTGATCTCTTTTGATGTTTTTGATTTATGACCATATTGATTGTGAACATATATGCTGTTTCCGTTTTTACGTGTATGTCGTTGCGATGACAGTAGTCGTTTAGATTCGAAAAGATGCTTGACAATGGGTAGATTCCTTTCTTAGGGTTTAGTTTGTCCTTCAAGGAAGACTCTTCATGTTAGAAAACCCTAGGTGTTGATCGAGAATCCTTAGGTTGTGATTGTAGTGCTTAGTTTTTGTCTGACTTGTGCATTTTTTGCATCTGTCAGATTTTGGAGATACGATGTTGAGCGACGACACAATCTTAGACCTTAATATTAACTGGATTCCCAGTGACGATGATGGAGGAGTCGATAGTAGGACGTGTGATGTCAATAGACGGGTCACAGTTGAGGATCCATCGACGACTGTCTCTATAAATGCTAGGGATATGTTAGAGCAGGGTGTTGTGTATGCTATTGCGTCGACTGTCGAACACCCGGAATATGTTGAGGTTGCTGAGGCATCGACATCTGGTCATCCTCTAGGTATATTGAAAGACAGTCCGGCTAGCGTGATTACAAAGGACATGTTGCTTGGCATACGGACGATTTATGGTATTCCTGATGACGTTGAATTACGTGCGCCGAGGGAACATGAACGTGCCGATTGGGATGTACTGGGGTGGACGTGTTTTTATGAGTACACCCTCCGTTTAGGTTTTAGATTCCCTGTCCCTCAACTCGTTCGACGAATGTTGGTATACTACGATATTGCCCCCGGCCAATTGATGCCAAACACCTGGAGAATATTGTTGGGCCTGGAAATATTAAGTGAGAGGCACAATGTACAATTTGGATTGGGGTGTCTCCTTCACAATTATTACCTGAAAGAACACATAAGCGAATCGGGTCGCTACTCGTTAGTACCTCGAGATAAAAAGAAGGAACTCATCATCGACACTAAGTCGAATGATTGACTTTGGAAAGACACTTTCTTTTTTTTACGAAAGGGCCCCCAGTCGATGGGCCATGGAGGATAGGGGAAGAGGAGTATCAATATCGGCGGATCTGGAATCGATATGGTAAGTTTTGTCAATTGTCGACTGATGCATTCGTTATACATATATATTTTTTACACGAGTCACTTGTTTAAGCGTTTATTTGTCTTTGTAGAAATAAAGGGGGCGGGTAAAGCTCTGTCATGCGACGTTGCTCCTGAGCGTACTGAGATTTTATTAGAAATCCTTGCTAACCAAATGAGTGTTAGTAGTTTGCTCACAGAAGGTAATTTTAGGCCTAGTCGACTGTGGAGGTGGTCGACGTTGAATAGATCGCGTGCACCCTATCCTCACGTGAAGGATTTCCTGTCGTACATATAGATTAGGAGGAGTTTTGAAATTCTTCAGTACAACTTGAATTTTTTATCGCCTCTAACTGATGCTGAACGTCGTTTCGCAGTGACGTCGATGGCGAGTGTAGAACTCAACGTTCCAAAGAAAGCCGACTCTATAAGGCTTTACAGGGAGGAAGTCCCTAAAAAGCGGGCTGCATCGTTGGTAAAAAAGAGGCAAGCTGCTGGGACGTCGACGGAAGGCCAACCAGCTGCACCAGAACAGGTGTTGGAGTCGTCACCAGAAAGGAGTCCATCGAAAAAAAGGCAAAAAAGGGCCTCTGCTGTCGATCGACAAAAGAAAGTGGCGTCCAGTTTGAAAGAAAAGTCGGCTGAGGCTGCTTTTGAGCCAGATTCACCAATGAAGAAGCTCCTTGCTTCTGGGCTTTCATCGTTTAAGGACCCAGCAAGGTTTTTGAAAAGGTCCGACGACTTCACCCTCCTTGCTGATGATGCACATTTAAAGAGCACCAAGACAGAAGACGTCTTCAATACGGTGCTTCTTTCGAATTTTCAGGTAAAGATTTTCTCGTTTTATTTTTATCAGTAGTATCCTTTGTTGACTTGATACCCCTTTTGTGTAGGCCTTCCAAGCGCAACTACATCTACATGGTAGGTACAAGGCCATTACTGACAAATATGCAAAGCTTCGAAAGGCGGGCGACGTTCTTAAAGCAGACAAAGCCAAACTTGCCAAGGAAAAGGATGAGGTGGAACAACAAAAAATGGCTGTGGAGGAGAAGTTAAAGAATGAAAGGGATCGACATCAGGCTGAATTGACAAGGGCCAAGGAGGAAGCTAAACAGCAGGAACAGACTGTCGAGGCTCTGAAGAAGCGATTACCGTCGATTGCAGCGGAGGCTATATGTAAAGCCATGGTGGAGCTCTTTAAAGAATACTTGTCGGGCGCCCATTCGAGCTGGAATCTTCAAGAGATGAAGGAAAAAGTTGATACTTACGACGAAATGGAGCGTCTTAAGCTTGAAGAATCCCAGGGGGGCGGGCGGGTGGGCGGGCGGGCGACGGAGTAAATGCTGATGATGTCGATAAGAGCCCAGGAGATAATGAGAACCTCGACAATATCGAACAAGATAATGCTGCTGCCAATGTCGATCAACCGAATGATGCTTCCTAAAATTTCCCTTATTATGTATGTGTTTTGTAATGTTGGATGATTTGGTCGACACGACCTATTTATGAATATTTGCTTATTATTTTGGATCGGCCTTATCCTTATTCGTTACATTGATTTGATATTGTGAAAACAAAACGACCATCTCATAATGGGGTTTACACAATGATGAATTATAGTTTGAATGAGATAAGCCTGTAAACTCATACTCATTCATAAGTCGAACGACGCTAGTCATTTGATAATATCGTTGGAATCGTGTATGCGTTATAGTCGTTGACTTCTCTTTAAGAATCGCGTGTTTGTAAGTTTGGTTGATATTGTTGCACGTACATGCGTTTGAATGGTCGATAAGACCTTTTAACATAGAATTTTCGCGTACATGCGTTTGAATGGTTGACAAGACTTTTTTACATAGAATTTTCGCGTACATGCGTTTGAATGGTCGACAAGACCTTTTCACGTAGAATTTTTGCGTACATGCGTTTGAATGGTCGACAAGACCTTTTTACATAGAATTTTCGTGTACATGCGTTTGAATGGTTGATAAGACCTTTTTACATAGAATTTTTGCCTTCATGCGTTACGTATGTTGACGCCTGTCTCTAGTGTTATTCCTCCACTCTTAATATGTGATTGTCGATAGAGGATATGGAGAGTTGGATGTACATGTCTGTAGGTTGCGAACGTCGCATCGTATCTGAAATAGTGAGATTGCTTGTCGATGTCGACAGCTTTGCAAATTTATTTATTTTTGTATATATTTTTTTTGTGTGAGCTCAGTTTTGCACTTAGTTGCTCTAAGTGTTCATCATTACTCCTTGTGGGTCGACTTGTTAGTAGCGAAATGCAGATAAAATACGGAAAATAATAATATAATAAAGAATTAAAAATAGCAAAGTTTAGAAATGATACTGTTTTAGATGTAGAGCGTTCCAACTGTTGTGGAGTTCTCAACCGTCGAGCCCTCTTAGTTTGTATGCTCCTCGTCCGACTACGTCTATTATTTGGTATGGACCTTCCCATGTCAGTCCCAATTTTCCAGCACCCTCTTCTCTTGTGTTTTGGAAGACTCGTCGTAGTACCCAGTCGTTGATTTTAAAAATTTGAGCTCGTACTTTTTTATTGTAGTGTCGGGCAACTTGTTGTTGGTATGACTGAATTCTTAGAGCAGCACGATCTCGACATTCGTCTAAGTGATCAAGTTCGAAGTTGAGTTCCATGTTGTTCTGTTCTTCATTTGAGTTTTCACTACGGGCGGTCGTGAGCCGTGTCTCTATTAGGATGACTGCTTCTGAACCGTAGATAAGGGAAAAGGGAGTTTCACCAGTCGACCGTCGTGGAGTAGTTCTGTACGACCATAGAATTTTTGGTAGTTTTTCTGCCCACTCGCTCTTTTCTGTCTCCAGTCGTTTCTTTAGTGTATTGACAATTGTTTTGTTAGTCGACTCTGCTTATCCATTGGCTTGAGGATATCGTGGAGTTGAGAAGCTAAGCTTGATTCTATACTTGTCGCATAAATTCTTGAAGTCGTACGAAATGAACTGAGATCCATTGTCGGTCATTATCTCTCGTGGTACTCCAAACCTGTAAATTATATTTCTCCATACAAAATTGCTTACCTTAATGTCGCATATTTGTTGATATACTCCGACTTCGACCCATTTGGTGAAGTAGTCCGTTAAGACTAGCATGTAGAAGACGCCGTCTGGTGCTGCAGGAAGCTTACCTACAATGTCTATTCCCCATTTCATAAAAGGCCAAGGAGCCGAAATTGAATTTAGCATACCTGAGGGAAGATGTGATACTGGTGCGAATCGTTGACATTGGTCGCACGACTTCACATGATTTTGAGAATTAGTCTGCATGGTCGGCCAGTAATATCCTGTTGTGATGGCTCTGTTTGACAGACTACGGGCGCCTGAATAGTTTCTGCATTCCTCGTAGTGTAGGCTCTTTAAGACGTCGTACGCCTCTCGGTTGGTGACGCATCTCAAGTAGGGTCCTGTGAACGACTTTTTGTAAAGTTTTCCATACAAGATGCAGAATTTAGCAGCTTTTGCTTTGATCCTTCTTGCTTCTGTTATGTCGTCTGGTAGGATGTCGGCCTAGAGATAATTGAATATGGGCTCCATCCAGTTTCTTCCCTGGTCGACAAGCGCCAGTACTTCTGCTTCTTGAATTGTCAGAGACATAAAATGTACAATGGGTATCGACTTTGAGTCATTTGTTGTTGTCGACCCAAGATTTGCTAATGCATCCGCTCGTGTATTTTCAGATCTAGGTACATGTTCGATCGTAAACTCATCGAATGTCAACTAGAGTTGTTTGGTTTTGATTAAGTAAGCCGACATTCGTTGATCCCTTGCCTCATAGGTGCCATTCATCTGTCGAACGACTAGTTGAAAGTCGCTTAGTACTTGGATATTCTTCACGTCTAGGCTTTTAGCGAGGTCGAGCCCAGCGATCAGGGCTTCGTACTCGGCTTCGTTGTTTGTCGCACGAAAGCTACAGTGGATCGACTGTTCCAATATGTCCCCTTGTGGGGATTTGAGTACCAATCCCAATCCACTTCCTTTGATATTACTAGACCCGTCGACCAACAAAGTCCATTTCTCGACGGACGACTTGTCTATGAATGCTATTAGTTCTTGTTCAACCTGCACATTCTCACAAGGGGTAAAGTCTGCAATAAAGTCAGCTAGTACCTGTGATTTCATTGCCGATCTTGGGTGGAAGCTAATGTCGTACTCGCTAAGTTCTACTGCCCATTTCATCAGTCGACCTGAAAGTTCTGGTTTGTGAAGTATATTTTTAAGGGGGTAAGTAGTTAATACCTTAATCGAGTGGCATTGGAAGTAAGGCCTGAGTTTGCGGGCTGCCACCACAAGAGCTAGTGCAAGCTTTTCAAGTTGGCTATATCTAGTCTCGGCGTCGAGCAGAGTCTTACTTACGTAGTAGACTGGATGTTGATTGTTGTCTTCTTCTCTTACTAGGACTGCACTTACGGCTGTGTCGGAAACTGCCAGATATACGAATAGTGTTTCATTGTCCTTTGGTTTCGACAGCAATGGGGACGACTTCAAATAGGTTTTCAAATCCTGTAATGCTTTCTCGCAGTCGTCGTTCCACTCGAACGTTTTGTTCTTTCTGAGGGTGTTAAAAAATGGAAGGCAGATTTCAGACGACTTTGAGATGAATCGGTTCAGCGCTGCTACTCGACCAGTAAGCTTCTGTACGTCTTTGATGCATCTAGGTGACTCGATATTCTCGATCAACCATATTTGATCTGGATTGGCTTCGACACCTCTTTGGGTGACCAGATAGCCTAGGAACTTCCCTAAAGATACACCAAAAGAACATTTAATAGGGTTAAGTTTCATACCGTACTTATCGAGTATGTCAAACGACTGTCTGAGATGGTCGATGTGTTGTTGTGCGATTAAGGACTTGACCAGCATGTCGTCGATGTAGACTTCCATTGTTGAGCCAAGCATCTTGGCGAACATTTTGTTGACTAGCCTTTAGTAAGTTGCGCCTGCATTTTTTAAACCAAATGTCATTACTTTATAACAAAATGTACCTCGCTCTGTGACGAAGGCTGTTTTCTCTTGGTCGTCGAGATGCATCAGTATTTGGTTGTAGCCAGAGTATGCGTCCATGAAGCTCAATAATTCATGGCCTGCAGTCGCATCGACCAACATATCGATGTGAGGTAGTGGGAATGAGTCTTTGGGGCATGCTTTGTTGAGGTCCGTGAAGTCGATGCAAACCCGCCATTTCCCATTTTTCTTCTTCACCACTACGACGTTTGCTAGCCAGTCAGGATACTTCACCTCTCTTACAGAACCAATGTCGAACAGCTTTTGGATTTCGTCGTTGATCACCTTGTTTCTTTCCTGAGCGAACTTTCTTCATTTCTGCTTTACTAGTTGGTGATCTGGATCGACTTGCAGTCGATGAACAATCACTTCTGGGTCGATGCCGACCATGTCTGCGTGTGACCAAGCGAAACTGTTGCATCGTTCCCGTAGAAGCTTAATCAGCTGTTTATGGATGTCGCTCGGTAATCTGGATCCAATGTAGACTTTATGGTCAGGATGATCCGGGTCAATAGACACCTCGTCGAGTTCCTCCATATTCGGCTTGTTTTGCGTCGACTCGACTTTGGCATCCTGTAATTGCTATAATTGATGTTGTTTTTTCTTTATAGCATTTTGGTAACATTCCCTGGCAGCTCTTTGTTCCCCTTTAATCTCCTTAACTCCCCATTTGGTTGGGAATTTGATCATCTGATGATAAGTTGACGGGATTGCCTTCAACTAGTGTATCCAGGGTCTACCAAGGATGGCGTTGTACAGAGATTGACAGTCGAGCATGAGGAAGTTGATTTATAGGTTGATTCCTAAGGTGTAGACAGGCAGTACAATTTCTCCCAAAGTACTCTTCTGTTCTCCACTGAATCCTGTTAGCATGGTCGTTCAACGACTGAGTTTGGATTCGTCAACCAGCATTTCTCGTAAAGCGCTGTTAAACAAGATGTTACAGGAACTACCATTGTCGACTAAGATTCGTTTTGTTAGACAATTTGCAATATATAAAGAAATAACTAAAGCGTCATGATGAGGAGAAAACAAATATGATTTATCTGTCGACTTGAAGATGACAGTCTCGTTGACTTTCGAAGGATGTTCCCTTGTTTGAATTTCTGCGTTCGACACTTGTCAAGTATGTCTCTTGGCCGCCGAGTAGCTTACGCCGCTAACTTCAGATCCACCTGCAATATAGTTGATCACTCTATCTTGCCTGGGCGATTCTGGAGGGCTGTCGATGGGATCAGACTGTCTTTGGTCGTCACATCTCGCGTAAGTTTGTTTTCCCTTATCTGTTAAGAACTCGTGAAGGTGTCCCTGTTTTAGGAGTTCTGCAACTTCGTATTTGAGGGCGATACAATCTTCTGTGCGATGGCTATGATCTCTATGAAATTCGCATCGAAGTTTGGGGTCTCGATGTTCAGGGAGTGCGTTCATCTTTCGTGGCCACTTGACAGTCTTGCCCATTTCTTTCATTACTGCTACGACGTTGACTGGTTCGATGTTGAGGTTATATTCTGGTGCTTCGACTCGTGGTCAACTGGACTTTGCGTTGCCACTATGAATGGCAATGGGGCGGGTTCGGGCGGGTTTGGCAAAATCCAAACCCAAACCCACGAAATTTTGTGTCTACCAAACCCGTCCGCGAACCCGCGAAAATAAATGGGTTCGGGTTCGGGTTCGGGTTTTACCCGCGGGTTTGGGGGACACCCAAACCCGCCCACGAACCCATGAAACAAGCGGGTCCATGGGTAAAACCCACGAACCCGTGAACCCGCCAATTTTTTTTTTGTTGAAAATTATTTCTATATTATTTAAATATATGAAATATTATAATTTTAAAGAATAAAAACACTTAATAGATTGAAATGTTTACATTTTATTCTCTATATAATTAAAAAGTTTTTATTGGAGTTTAAATTTATAATATTTATAATATTTTAAATAATAAAATATTATATAATTTTTATTGTTCGCGGGTACACGGGTTCGGGTATGGATTTTTTTCCAAATCCATACCCAAACCCGAACCCGTGACGGGTACAATTTTTAAACCCAAACCCGCCCATGGGTACACTTATCCCAACCCAAACCCTCTTTAAGCGAGTTGGGTTCGGGCGGGTCCCACGGGTTCGGGTTTAATTGCCATCCCTAGTTGCCACGCCCATATGAATTTTTTTCGTTGGAACCCTCATGTCGTGATTGGGTATTTCTCCTGTTGTTCGTTGAGTATGGTTCTGGCCTTCTGTCGCTAGACCTCCTGTCTACTCGATCATTTCGTCGACCTCCATAATAGTTGCTATTGGCTTTTCCAACAAAGTTTGCCTCATATTCTTTCCATTTGATTTGGCCTATGCTTTTGCTAGTACATCTTCCATAGTCCTGCATGAATATTTAGTGAGTTCTTTATTCAGGTCGGAATCAAACCTAAGGCCTTTTCTAAAGGCGTAGATGGCGGTCGCTTGATTGCAATGTGGGATTTGTACTTTCTCTCTGTTAAAGCGTCCGACATATGTCCTTAAATTTTCGTCAGGTCGTTGAGTTATCGTATAGAGGTCGTCCGACTATTTTTCCAGCTTACGGCTGCTTGCAAATTGCTCCACGAACGTGTCCGTCAGCTGCGCAAAAGAATCAATTGAATTATTAGGTAAATTAGTATACCATTTTAAAGCGGGGCCACTAAGGCTAGATCCGAAGGCTTTGCACATGCACGCTTCTCTTAGGTCGCGTGGAATTACAGCGGTGAACATTCTCTGCTTGTATTATGCTATATGGTCATCCGGATCGGTCGTCCCCTCATACTGTTTCATGTTTGGGAAGTTAAACTTCCTGGGCATCTCGATGAGAGCAATTGCGTCGACGAAGGGTGAGTCGGCAAAACTGATGGCTGTGCTTTTTTTAATGGGAGCTGGGACTCCTGGGATTCTCTAGATGAGAGCTTCCATTTCTATAAACCTACGAGAGAATTCCAAATTAGCAGATAAATGTAAGTCGGGCCCGGGTTTTACCAATCCCGGCATCGACTGGAGTGAGACGGTCGTCCGACGGATGTCGTCTGGTTGTTGATACATCGCTGGATCTTGTTCGTTTAGCATTTCATTCCAAGCCGGCATGTTATTGAGGTTGATTTCGACTCGATTTGTCTGAGGCGTCGGCTGGTTTTACTGGTCACCCGGATTTGTGTCTTGTATGATAGGATTGCCTGGTGCTCTTGGAGCTGTTCGATCGACAATCTGTTCGCCATTAGGAGCTAAGATTGGATGCTCCGACGTCGTTGAGTCAGGTACTACTCCGTCAACCAGCGCTCTCAGTTCTTCATTTGTCGCTCGGATCGCTATATTCTCTGCTTCGAGCGCCTGTAATTTCTCAGCGTTCGCTGTCATCTGAGCAGTCAACGCAGCAATCTGTTCTTCGACAGTTGGGACTGATCCACTTCCAGCCATGTTGATTGGTGATTTGATTAGAGCTCAAAGATAGATAGTTGCAATGGGCCCCACGGTGGGCGCCAAACTGTAGGTGGTCAAACTACGTGGTACGTTAATCGGGTCGGGTTATATCGGGCCCAAAGCAACTTGTTTGAACAGTTGGGTGGTCGAAGTCGTCTCCTCCTTAGGATCTACAAGAATGTTCCTGTCGACCGTGGTCGAGTGCTTTGCTGAACCTGCAAATAAACTTGAAACAAAAATGATATAGATAGAATAAACACAGATAAAATGGTTAGGTTGGGCTTGAAGAAATTAGCCTTAGGTGTGCTTGGGCTGAGCAATATTTTCAGATGATCGTGATCTTAAATCCGGCCAATTTGATTACTGAAATCACGATTTGGGCAGAGTTTTGGTACGCTTTTAATAAGCTTTCGATATCAATAATTTCATAGAGCTTTTCAGTGAATGATCCCTCTTATTTATACTAGTAGGAGTAGCTCCAACGTCCACTGATCATGTTGTGATCATGGCAAGATTTAGGGAGGATCTGGTGTGATACTGGGAGAGATTTTCTCTTCCAGTTTGTCCACCAAATAATAGACGTTTTGACTTGGTCTTTCAAAGACCAAGTTGTGCTGTTGTTAACATCTATGTTGGGTAGGCCCAACACAGCGGGCCTGGGTAGGATGTTGTTATTGTAAAGTCTAGGTCTTAACATGTTGGGCCTATGGGCCATTTTTAGCTACCACATGTATGTTTGAAAATGTTACGGTTCTTTAATCTGAATGTAGCTATTGAATATGACTATAGACCTCTTTTCAATTACCCTCAATCCCTCATGAATTTACTAGCTTCAAACATATGATGACCATCCTATGATGAACATTTGAAATTCACCACAAGAGGACATTTAATTAATATTTGTTTTAAATATATATATATTTAATATTTTGTATGAATCTATGATCCATTAGTTTTTTTTTTTTTTTTTTTTCTGTTTTTAAAATTATTATTATTATTATTATTATTATTATTATATATTGAGAAAATGAATTTTTGTTGTTAATTTAATTTTCTAACCATTTTAATATTATTTATTTTTGAAACAAAAAATCATTTTTAATGTTAAAATCTTGAAAGTATTTGATTTCTTTTTGGTTAGGCTAAAACAACTTAAACTTTTGACTTAAAATTTTGACTTCAATATCTCAATTGTCCACGTGCTTTTAATCTAATAGTTGTAAATGCATTCAAATCTTAGCCATTGAATTATGAGTACATGAGTGGTTGAGATGTTGGAGTCAAAATTTTAAGTCACAAATTTAAATTGATTAACTTGAACCTTTTTTTTTTAAAGCGAAAGTGTAATAACAAAACATTTTAAGGGCAAAGTTATATTTATATATATATAGTCACGGTTTTTTGGTCAAATGGACTAAAGTAATATATTTTGGAAAAATTAGATATTAAAGTTGCTAATATGACATAGACGTTTAAATATATGACATTTTACCAAAAAAAACAAAATAGGAACTTTAGTTAAATTTCCCCTAAATAAAACTATTCAAGAGTTTGATATAAAAATATAACCATTTATCGTAACAAAATACAACAGCATCTAAGATTTACTCGATGTTCATATGGACAAAACAAAATAAAATAAATTGACCAAATATAAATTAAGCATCATATATTTTGACGGATCCAACAGATTTTTATATAGAAATCCAAGATCCGTTATAATGAATTTCATAAGTTAGGATCCAATTCGATCCAATCATATCATCAAATCTGATCTAATTAAATTCAATTGATCCTATTAGATTGGAGTTGAAATACGGAAATTAATCTCATTGGCTGTTGATGCCATGTGGCATGAAATTAGTGGATCATATGCTGTATACATGAAACGTTTTCTCCGAATACCAATTATGAGTTTATAACTACAAGTCTACAAGTCGATTCAAGTCATCAAGTGCGGTGGGGTGTCTGATTGGGCCAATGTGATCCAAAGACCAAAGACAACAAACAGCCTTCAAAAGGTCCATCCACTGCCACGTGTACTCAATTGGCATTTATAAACGCGCTCTAACGGCTAGCCCCTCTCTTTTTGATTCAATTTGAAACCCATTCGCAGGATCAAGAAAAATCAAATTCTAGGGTTTTCATTTTTTCAATGGAACTTCCTAGAGAAATCGACAATTACATGAAAGAATCCATCGATCATACCTTAGGCCTTCCGGTCTCCAAAGAAACCCTCCAATTGAAGCTACTCGCATCCCAAGATTCGCTTCGACGTCTATCGAATCAGTACTCTCATCTACTCTCCAAAGTCAAAGAAAAAGACCAAATAATCGAAAGCGCCAGAGTACCTACTACTTCTTTCTATCTATTTCTCTATCTGTTAAATTTATTCGTTTTTGTGTTTGTTTTGGTGATTTCATGAAATTGAATTTTTTTTCATTTTTGGTGGGGTGGGTCAGGCCGAGGCGAGTTTGAATGCTCATGCAGTGAAGAGGTTTGTGGAGGAGAACCAGAGGTTAGCAGAGGAGTGTAGGAGATTGTTGAGTGAGTGTAGCAAGTGGGAGAGGGAGTGTTCATTGTACGATAATGACCGTGAGGCATTGATGGAATTCGGAAACGAGGCGGACGAGAGGGCAAAAGAGGCAGAAATTAGGGTTCATGACTTAGAGGTCCAGTTGGGTCAGGTATTGGATGAGTTAAACTTCTGCAAGCATCAATACCGAACTATTGGGGTAACCTCCTGGTCTCTTTTATAGTCAAATCAAATGCCTCTTTTTAGTTTAAGACTAGGATTACTTGTTTATACATATAAAGATATATTCCAGATTCATCTTCTTTGTTGTTGTTTGTAACATTGATCAATGGAGACTAAATTTATGACCAATCATGAGAATCCAACATTATTTGGTTGATTGTAGAGAATATTTGAACTGTTGTTGCTATGCTTGATACGCCTGCCATATTGTTAAAAAGTTTCATGAAATTAATTTATTACGAGTTGATTTCTTGCTGGATAAAACTCTAGAGGTGAGATGATTGAGAAGGAAATGTATTTGGACTGCGTAACCCTGCTCGCTCTTCTAATTGTGTAAAGTTACAAACTGTCTTCAATTTCATCACTTGTATAATTTTAATCTTTGAAAGGCTATTCCTATATCCCTATCGTTCATGAATGCATGTCTTATAATGCTATCTTACTCTAGTTTTCCAAGCAGAATTTAGGATGATAATGCTTCTGTAGAGGAAATCCTTTATTAATTATCTTTACTTGTTTTATTCTTAGTTTATCATGTAATTTATTCTCACAATGAAGCCTCTTCAATGTTTTTCTTTCCAGCATTCATAAACTCTTTAGTTTTTTCTGTTTGTAATTTATAATATATACTTGGCTATTGATTTTTTTCAATTCTTGGGCTTTTTAAGAAAAATTATAAGTGACAGATAAATGTGATTGTCTATTTCTGAGCATAATACCTATATTAATCTGAAAGATGTTGACAGTAAGTTGTTTCGAAATTGATTGTCCCTTTGCTAGAGGTGTTGTAGATTTGGCTGCTATCTAGTAAATAGCTCTACGAACTAATAGATTGGGGCGAATCAGGAAAATGGAAAGATTTTGTATTTGAGTTGGTGTAGACCCTTAGAAATAGAGAGCTATTTGATGAAGTTACTGAAAGTTTGTTAGAAGATAGAATGTTAGATGTGTATTATTATCAAGTTGAAGCATCAATGTTTACCGTGCCAACAGTTAATAAAAGTGTGGTTTTGTTACCAAATTGAATTAATTTATAATATTCTCATTATGAATTAATTTCATAATGATTTAGTAATTGCTTCAAATCAGATGATTAATTTTCATGGAGTAATTTCTGACAAGTGTGCATTTTCTGTTATTTTATAGGTTGATCCTGCTTCAGAGTGCACAACTACAGAAGAACATTTACTTGAATCCATTTTAGCAACATTGGTTGACAATGATGAAGTTATGTCTGGTCATGCATTCTTGGAGGCAAATAGTGGAAATGAGTCATGTCAATCATTGCTGAAAATGTGGAAAAGGTATGATGATTTTACCTACTTTTGTGTTGTTTCTCTTATTTGGCTGTCTAGTTGAACATGGATGTGCCGAGCTCAACATCTCAAGTGTCCTCAGATTTTGGTTGCAACATCTGTTGATTTTCGTTTTCAAAATATACTCCTTTGCTGTGTAGGTTGAAGCCATCAACTCAAAGAGTTTTATCACTAGCTGCTGAAGTCAAGACACTTCATAAGGATAAGGAACATCTTACGGTGAACCTTCATAGAGCCGAAGAGGAGGTGAGAATATTATAACAAATTGTGTTTGCTGCACTTAACATTGCTCTAGTCACAATTTAACTTGTTATTGATACGTATAGGTTAAACTGCTTTATGGAGCAAACAATTTATTGGATGTGGAGAACAAAAAGTTATTGAGGCAACACCACAAAGATTGTAACCTTAATGGTTCTGGTGGAAAGCATACCAGCAGTGCATCTGCCAAGGTAAGGAAAGTGAGGCGGGTAGAAAAAAGTAGAGAGAGACGACAGTGAAACTGTCATCATGTTATTGTGCATCTGTATTGGGGGAGGGTGCACATTTCCTGCATGTGTTTGTGTTCATAATGTTCATTATTTTCATACAAGCAGGGATGAATGCTTATATAATTTCTTATGCTTCCCTTGCCCACAGACAAACAAACGGAAATCAAGTCCTAGAATGAGCAGCCCGATTGAGAAGAAGATTGATTTTGATCTGGATTCAGCAACAAGACAGCCTCTATCACCCTTGCGTTGTTATAACTCTCCTGATTCAAGAATGCACAAGAAGTGATAGCGAATCTCGTGAATTCTTTAATTGGTTCCTCCTTGGAAATTGTTTTACTCAGGCCGGTACCAGAATTGCATACGGAGATAGCTTTTCTGAAGCTATAAAATTTGTAAGATTTTGTAAGATGTTGGAAAACTAACTTCTAAAGAGTGTAAGGAGTTTATCCCTTGCATTTCTTAGAACTGTTCAGTTTACTCTTGACTCTTTTGTAATACACAAAACTGTTTTTAACTAATGAAGTGATCACAATGTTTAGAGATCTCTTTGTTGATTTTTAACCTCTTTTTTTTTGTAAACTGTAATTTATGATAATCGAGCTAGCATGGAGTCTGATATTCATATTTTGATTTTGCTCCCAAAAATCTCAAAATCTCCTTATCTAAAACCCGCAGGTCGCAACAACACATGAACTCATTGTCAAATACTAGGCAATGGTGTTTTTCCGTACCGTTGAATTCATAACTGTTACAATCCATCTTATTCTTGGTGGGATCTTTTCTCATTCCCTTGGTTGTGTTGTGCTGCATTATGATTTGAAACAAATTTTCATGGTTTTACTCTAGTCCTTCTTTTCTCTTATGCTAATTCTTCAGTCTTTGCTTTGCGGAATGATTTGTCGAAATTGAAGTCAAGGTTTAAGGTTCCCATAGCATTCTAGGATAAGAGAAACATATGGTGGCAGTGGCTGTATCTTGTCCAATCTGTAGGCCTGAAATAATATTTTCTGCCTGTTTCTCCATCATTTGGCTTTAAATCCTGCTGTCTTGCTTGTTGATCGATGTCGAAGTTGAATAAACATACTCATTTCTGGTGTGATCTTGTTAGCTTGCTAGAACAAGGTAATTGAAGTTTATAAAATATAGAGACGCCGTGTATGTTTGAAGAGGTTATAGTTCTTTAACTTGAAGGTGTAGCTGTTGGATACGACTATAGACCAATGTTCAATTTACCTCATGAATTACTGGCTTCAAATATATGCAGAGCATCCCGGGTTGAACATTTGCAATGGTAATAAGAAATAGGGTTTCTAAATATACAATGTTTGACAGAACATCGTAACAGAATTCGGGCAGCTGACGACACATCGAAGAGGTGTTTTTATTAAACAAACATTTGGAAAATCCATGGGATGTTGAAATTTTACCTAAATGTTAGGTGATACTTTTGAAGATCTTGTAGATTCTTTACTATACAATTTCTGAGTCTTTTGTCACTGTACTATTTCTGGGTTTGATTTACAAAAAACAAAATTGTCATAATACAAGTTTAATTGTCCCATAATATTATTATATTAACATACAAGTATAACAGATTTTATCAGTAAAGCTAGTAGGTATTTGAGGGTGTTCTGAAATTGTCAGAGGTGTTGTCATGTAGTTTTTAGAAAATGTAAAAGAGTTGGTGGCCGGGTTTGCCGTTTGCATTTCATTTCTATGTAAAAAAAATATTTTGTTTGAATGAAAGAGAAGGAAAAACCTTAAGACAATCATTTTCAATAAAGAAGAGAAGCTAGTGGAATCATGGGCCCAGATCATTTTGAGATTTTTTTTAAAATATATATATATATATATATTACACTGTAATATAAATCAGGTTTTTTTTTTTTTGTAGAAGGGAGTAATCGAACCCACATCCTCATGATACAGGTGTAAAGGGTTTTACCACTTGACCAACAACATTTTGAGATTTTTATTTATTAATTAATTTATATGTTTCTTTTCTTATGAATGATTTTTGCAAATTAACTTTAATGAAAAGAAGAAGGAATATATGCTTTCCATAATTAAAGATAAGATAGATAATGAATGAAAAAGCAAATGGACCTTCATCATAGTTGGTCAGAACCAATAGGCCCACCAACGGCCCCAACCAAACCTCAAAAAAAAAAGTACACCAATTGTTGAGTTTGGCATGTCATAGGAGATAGGACCCACTTTGTTTTATCTCTGTAAATAGAAAAAAACACTGATTGGGTTCTGACCGGTTAACACCCACGCATACTAACCAACCAATGGTTGGTTGCCACGTAACCCAAAATAAGGAGAAAAATGTAAAAGTGAAAGAATTTTATGCCACATAGCAACACCCCATTGGGTGGTCAGTATGTCTGGGTACTGACAGTACCCAAGCATTTTCCATAGTAAAATTGTGAATCAAAATCAGTTTAATTGCTCATAATCATGCCCTTGATGACCTTCTTATCACCAGTAATTCATTACATTAGTTGAAGGGTTTTAGATCAAAGGTGGGTTGTTACATCCTTATCTATCTCTTTTGTACCGAATTAAATCTCTAATTTACAAGTATATATAGGAAGTTTTCTACTCGGTCCGGAGAGAGTAGATATCTTTCAACTTACCGCACTTGTATTGTATGATGTCAGGCAAACATAAGCCCTTAACCTCTTTTGTGTCAGAAGGTAAAAACATCTTTTTACTTTTCCAATTGCATTTGGATTATTGGTTAGAAGTTAATTCAATGTCGAAATGAGCATAATTAATTACAACTTTCTTTGTGACTTTGTGGTTACAACCGGTGAGTGATAAGGTTGTTGCTTGCTTAATATTGAATCTATTATGGTGTGATCTGTAAATTAATATGATGACTAACTTTTATCTAATTCAATGCAGCGTTTGATTAGGTTGTGAATCTCCTCAAAATAATTGGTTGCACGTGTGCACCAAAACCACTGCCTTCAATATATTACAAGTTTTGACCACTTCTAGATAAAATCATCCCTAAATTTTACTTCACATGACATGTAACTTGATTACATGCCATTTGATTTCATGTTGCATGCGAGTTGATTTTTTAAGTTACATGTCAGTTAAGTTTTAAATTAAATACCAATTGACTTTCAACTTACATGTCAATGATTCTCAAGTTATATGCTAGTTGATTTCCAAATTTTATGGTGGGTGAAGTAAAGACAAAATGGAGGGCAATCTTGTATGTTCAAGGCTAAAGGTAATAAGTATAATAAAATATAAATTTTTACTTCTTGCAATTTCCTCTCTATCTATCTATCTATCTATCTATCTATCTATCTATATATATATATATATATATATATATATATATATATATATGTGTGTGTGTGTGTGTGTGGTTCTCTAATAAGGACGTCCTAAAATTATAAAGTAAGGACATCCAACCACACAACCACATATTCACATTGGGTGTTATTATTTGTTAATATGAGGCTGTGAGACCAATGTGAATATGTGGTTGTGGTTGGACGTCATGACTAAATAATAATAATTATATATATATAGTCTTTCTATTGTCAGTTCGTCCTGACAATAGATATAACAGCACAAAGAATATGGATCATAGATTATGGAAAAGTTTTGACAAGTGCATACATTTTGATTCAAAGTATGTAAATCTAGTGGTCCACATTCTGTCCTGATATATTTATTGTCAAGACGAACTGATAATAGAAAAAAAAAATATATATATATATATATATATATATAGGGAAAAAATATAATCTTTCTTTCCTTTTTCTTCTTTCTATAATAACAATTATTTCTCTCCATTCTTCAACTTGGTTCAATCTATTTATCAACATCCATATTTAGATATGTTTCAGTGAATATTATGGCTTTAAATATTTTATTTTGTTTTGAAATTTTAGGGTTATTGTTAAATATAGATAATGAGATTTTAGGAGTAATCCAATTATTATTTAATCCAATTTTAAATTTACAAAGTAACGGTATTTTTAAATTAATTTCATTAAATTTGGAGGAACATTGTATTAGTATATTTAAAATGAATCAAAATAATATAAGAATATTATATAATTTAATTAGTGTTTCTATTTGTGTTTTATGTTTCTCTTATAATTTAATTAATTTGATTTTTTTTTTTAAATAACATAAAATTTTATAAAGTATTTATTTAGAATATACATTTTACGGGGACGTCTCACTATGTCCTCCTAATTAGGTGATGTCGATGTTTGGTAAAAAAAAATTGTCTAATCTACCCTAGTCTTCAATCATGGTTACGTCCCTACATACATACATACATACACATACATACACATACATATGTATATATATATATATATACACACTATTGACGTTCCCTTATTGTTGGGTGTTGATTTTACTGTAATTAAACTACATAGATAACTATACGATATACGAACACCCCTCCAAACCTGATGTTACTGTCAAAGTTTTTTTGTTTGAGGAAAGACTAAGTCAAAGTTGATGTCATGATTGTACTACAACCAGATCATCCACCTTCTCTACATATTATTCATAAAAATGTTTTAACTTTTTGCTTAGCACACGTACTCTTTTTTATTTTTTGGGATTTCTAGCTCTTTATATATGTAAATCTTTTAAATGAGTCTTGAAGAAACAAGAGAATTTTATTATTTAAAAATAATTACACCTAGCATGCAATGCAAGTACAATGATTCCATAAAAATAAGTTTAAGTAGTATCTTTCCGATTTTTCAAAGAGTCAAATCTATCTACCGATAATTCTAAATCAACCCATTAATTTTATATTGTTTGAATTCTCTTTTTAAAATTTAAAGTATGTATATAAATATATATATATGATCATGATAATGTATATGCTCAATTGACAGTTAAATTGATGTGAAATGTAGTATAAAACTAAACAACATGAGAGCATGATATATTATTATATATATATATATATATGAATAGGACCCTACTTGTAAAATATAATACTACTTTGTAATTAATAATGTCTTCTTGATTGTGAAAAAGGATGATCAGTTTTTTTGTGAAGTCCCACTTCCCATGATGTGTTAGCTCAACTCAACTGTAAAGGGTTTTTGTTAGGGCTTCCTTTTACATGTAATAAAATCCCACTTTTGGGTTAGTATACTTGTTCACATTTGAAAAGCACCCATTATTGTTCCTATACTTATAATTCATAACTACTTATTCCCTTTTCTTCTTGACTTTTGTACAATTATTATTGAGTAGGCTTTAAGTCTCTATGTTAATTAAATATATTCTATGATTTCCAATAACATAATCAGCTTATTGTGTTGTTATCATGCATGTTCATGATGGAATTCACTGTAATCCTGCTATATATAAATATATAGATACATGGACATCATATATATTAATATCAAATTAATTAATAAGTTTTTTAGGTCGGTGGTAAAGGGAGCTTCATGTTTAATAATAATAATAATAATAAAAGGAAAAAAGAAAAACGAAAGCAAAGGGTGCGCATGCCCTAAAACACATTAATAAGTCACGTTGTTCTCAACAGAATGCAAAGACTAGTACAGCAGAATCATTCATTTCTGCATCAACCTATGCAGCCAAATTAGCGATGCTTGGACCGTTGAAGCCACAAAATCAGGACAAGTCTTAGTCTCAGCTACAGGGAGGCGCTTAGAACTTCCCTTACTTATTTGAGACTTGGAACTAGATAAAATCTTAAAAATTGGCTTCACTTTTCTTTTCGATTTGGTCACCTTAGGAATCCAATTATTGTCAAACTTAGGATACTTGACCATGATTAGAATTTGAAGTATGAATATCTTGGTCTTCTGATATATTCTCCAAATTAATCTTTCATCTTTTATCTCTTAAAATCTCATCCAAAATCTCATCCAAAATCTGTTGATATTCAAAATTTTGGAAGTTTGTAATTCTTGGATTGTCAAGAATCACTCTGTTATTAATGCAAATATCCTGTAAAGAACATTGATGATTCTCATTATTATCTTCCAAATTTAAATACTTGGTATTCAAATCATTGGAAATATTAACATTAATTCTCACATCTTGATTAGGAAATTGTTCAAATTAATTAATAAGTTGAAAATTAAGTCATATGTGAAGCTTATTTGTGGTTTTCTTCATTTACAATCCATCCCTTGAAAAGAGAAAAAGAGGCCGCTAATAGAACGAATTCAATGTCACAAAAGGATATGGATCTATATGCTTCTATCAACGTGGTTGCCTTGGTGGTCCAAGGCTTGGGATTAAATACCCAAGTCCTTTGGTTTTACTCTTGGCAATTATATTATGGCCAGCCCTTAAGGCATTTAGCTCTGCTTGTGGAAGGACGGACATGGGGCTAACATCAGCGGTTCGAATCCTATCCAGGTGGGGGCGAGTTCTGATTTATCCGCTTGCATCCTTATGGGGCCAAGGGTGTGGGCCGGGGTTTCCTATTTATCATATTCCACAATCCAACACATATATATATATATATATATATATATATATATATATATATATATATTCGGTCATTGAAATCATATTACATGATAAAAAGATCACATGCATGTGAATAAATATGCATACCATATTACATTATACTCGGTCACGAAAATCATAGTATGTGTATGTGACATAGAAATAATGTTTGCGATCGAATATCCATACCATATTGCATGATATTATACACCGACCAGTCTATTGATACAACTGTAGGAATGATTAGTCATTCTAACAACCATCTCGAAGTGAAGCAACTACAAGAAACCAAGAAGCCGTGGACCCACATTCTCTCTAGCATTAGGTATGGAGTTTAGTTCAAGTAATCAATCATCTTCATAGAATAAGTCTTGGCCTTTCTCTCTATTTCATCATAGATGATGGGTCATGGCCTCATGGGTGTATGTGGACCGAACTTCACTTAAATTTATTTATAAAAGAAAGAAAAACAAGAAAGTGGAGAAAGAAAAGCTTAAAAATCGGTTTCACTTTTTTGTGTGATTTGGACCATATAGGAATGCAATTATCTTCGTTAATATCTTGATATTCTTTCACCAATAATGATGCTACTATTTAGTATCCAAATCTAGTGCTCAAATGATATGGTATCGCCGTAATATTCTCTAAATTATTATTACCTCTTTTGTCTCCTGAATTCTTATCCCATTTAATTCTGGTTGAATTTCTTGCTCCAAAATATCCGTCTATGAGGCTTGAATATGAGAGCATCTTCAATGCAATAATGACTTGCATACCAATAATCGTTGACATGACAATAATGTCAAGAAACCTGTTTCTATGTGGCATAAAAATAAACTTGATACACAATTAACTCAAAATTTGGTCTCCAATGTTTCTGTCTATAACACTTTTTTTTACAACATGTCTTTTTTTTTTTTTCCTGTTTTATTTATTTTATTTTATTTCTTTACCAAAAATAGATGAAAAATTAATGTCAGTTTTAAATACTTGTTAAGTCGACAAAAAAAATAACTGTGCAACCAACTATTTGATAATAGACGGTCACATTGACAATATCTAATATTTTTCTTCTCACGTCAATTTGATGTTGAATATGCATAGCTGCATTGAATATTCTATGTGGCATCTTTTTTTTTTTCACAAGCCACTCTTATATCGGAGATGCTCTGAGTGTCCGCAAAGACACAATCTTCTACACCTAAGTTTCATGAATCAACAAAATTCTCATTATAATAATTTAAATCTAATTTGGAAACATCTAAATCTCCAACCACATTAGACCCTAGACAACAGTTACCTAATTTACAGGGACTCTCACAGTTCAAACTTCCAAATTACCAAACCTCACTTACTTCACTCCCTTTATACCATTATATAAACATCCCCAACTCTCCCAACTACTATCCCCAAACCATCTCTCATCTCGTCCTTTTCTTCTTAATTTCCAGCTTCTCTGAAAATGGCAGGAGTTGGTGGAAGATTTGTGTGTGTGGTTGCAGTAGTTTTTTGTATGTTGGTGCCAAGCTGCTTGGCGACAGTTTACACAGTAGGAGACACTTCCGGCTGGACATTGGGTGTTGATTATACCACCTGGGCCGGTAGCAACACCGTTGCGGTTGGTGATAGCATTGGTGAGTACTTATTACATTTATATATGCATAATATATAGAAAGTACTTTATTTTATATATACGTGACTTCCATTATAAATTAGTTCTAATGTTGTTGATGCAATATGATACAGTATTTAACTATGGAAGTAGTCACAGTGTTGATGAAGTGAGCGCTAGTGACTACAAATCATGCACAACTGGGAATGCAATCTCCACAGATAACAGTGGAGCCACCACCATCACTCTAAAGACTGCCGGGACTCATTACTTCATTTGCGGCGTGGCCAGTCACTGCAGCACCGGCATGAAACTCGCCGTCACAGTGGGATCGGGATCGGGATCGGGAACGGGATCGACAACCCCTCCGTCCTCATCATCTCCTACTGGTGGCACTTCCACCAGTACCTCGACAACTACCAAATCACCTGCCGTTAACACGTCCGAATCATCTCTGGGGGTTGTTGGCTCTCCATTTGTGGGTTTAGTGATCACTTGGGTCGCATCCTTTGTGTTGATTTTCTCATAAATTAATTAATTGGCAAGGGTGGGTGTCCACTCTGTCCAGGATAGAGGCAGTGCTTGTTCTGCTTTATTTCTAGTAGTTGTTTGTATTATTCATCATCATCATCACTTGTTTGTTTTCATCACTTTTTATATCATGTTTCATCATTGAGCAGTTTTTATTATAGTTTAATTTAACAAAGGATCCATTTTTTATTTTTTTTGTTGTTGAGAGAGATCCAATTTTACAAAAGAAAAGGAGGTTCATCCCTGTCATTTCGGTGACATCTACTCAGACTTTTGGTTACATCCCGCTCTTAGCTCAAGCGGGTATATGGGTAAGGATTCAAGTATCATGCCAATATGTTATGCACATTTACTAACATATGTGGAAAGTTTTCTTCTCTTATTCTGGATTTGTGAGTAGATGTTTTTTGACTATGGAAATAGATATTTAAACCGCACAGATAATAATTGATTTAGTCAGGTTCCAATAGACGCTCTACCGTTTGATATCAAATTTTAAAAAAAAAACAAAGAAGAAAAAACTCTTTTCTAACTAATTTTTTTTTTTTGATAAAGGTACATGAACTAATTTTGTAACTTATGGAAGAGTTGTTACTGTCAAGTTCTAAATTGACTAATTGCATATAATTAAGAAGGGGTCTTCTATTGCTAACTTTTAAAGTGAACTAAACAAATACATGTATAATTAATTATTTTCTCATGAGAATTGTTTTTTGAAGTTTCTTAGGTGGTGTTTGGAACCATTTTCGAAAACTGTTTTGTTTATAAATTTAATTATAATTAAAAAGTTAAAAACAACAATTTATAGTTTTTCATCGTTTTCAAAACAAATAACAATTTTTCCTTCAAAACAACTATTTTACTTGTTTAAAAAGCCAATACCAAACACGTTTACCCCGACATCCCTTTTTTCTGTTTTGAAAACTACTTTTAATAAACACTACCAAACGCATTACTTTTTTAAAACGTGGTTTTCATTTTTAAAAATCGTTTTCAAAAACATCATTTTAAAAACGATACCAAATGTGCACCTAATGATTTCAAATAGCAAAAACATTTGCATTTTGGGTAAATAATTTGAATTTGAGTATATGTAATCTCACAAAAAATGGATTTGTTTTTTTTTTTTAAGTTGCATACAAAAACTATTTTAAATACAATTTAATCAAATTGCAAATTTTAATTTCCTAATATGTTTATTTTTTCCTCTATAATTTACTTTTAAAAAAATTGTATGTTTATTATAAATCAAACAAACTCTAATCTTCAAAATCAGATACACCTCTTTAATTACTTTTGATCCTCAAACAGTGGGTATGTTACCTCTTTCTCACATGGAAGGTGCCCTGAACTAAGAACGATATGTTTGTTTTGGTCTTTCGACTTTTTAAGGATTTTGTTTTGACCTTTCTACCTTTAATTTGACACGGCTTAGGTCTTTCTTCTTCGTTTTTTTTTTTTTTTGAAGATATCTAACAATCTATCCAGGCTATTGATAGGATTTGATCCGTTAATTTGAAAGTTATTTACTTAAACCCTAAACTCGTCCATCTATCAGCAGAGCTACGCCCCTATAGGCTAAGTTTAGGTCTTTCAATTTAGGCTTTTAGCCATTTATTGGTCTTTTCAAAAAATATATATATAAAATCTTACTAGGACTGAGATAATCTATTTTGAATCTAACAAAAAAATAATTAACTGGATTAAAATAACAAAACACGAACCTAATGAAATTAGACCTAGTTTAATAGTTACATGGAACGATTGTCATCCAAATTAAAGAGGAAATTAGAAGCTATGCCAGTTGTATACAACATGAACAGACCATACCAAGTGGAGATAGAGCCACAGCTTTCCTGCAGCCAATAGCCCAATACAATATGGTCATTGGTCACATAAAGCATGTCAAATTTGCATATGCTTATTTTTAGTTTTATGTTAATTATTTTTTAAGCTTAAAAGTTAAAATTATCAGAAATAATAAAGCTGGTTGCAACATCTGAAAAATAAATTTATTATATAATTTATGATTAATTGCACAAACACCCTAATAAATGTAGACGAAATTGTACACATATCCAACTCTTTTTATTGCACAAACCTCCTCTTGAATATGTTGATTGTTGTTAAATTTTAAGCATAACATTTTATTTTTTTTGAAGTGCAAAATTATATAAATTTTGGGTTTTATGGAGGGGGAGGACTTGAACCCACGACTTCATTAGTGTAAGTGTAAGGGGTTTACCACCAGACCAACATCATATCGTCAAAAACAATTTAACTAACATTACAACATGAAAAGTTAAATATTCCCCTTAGTTGTAATATAGGGCTGGCATGACATGATATTTGGGAATTAAAAATTGTACAACAAATATTTGAGTAATTATAAAATGAACCCCGAAATCATCTCACCATCTTTAACTATTGTTGGCTTGTTGCTACCGTCGTTAATGCTGTAAATGCAACGAAACTAGTGGGAGGAGGCTATGAGCCTTATCCATGAAAAAGGGAGGTGTGATTCTTCGTGCCTTCATTTGACCATGTCTCCTCTATTTAAAGGCATCTCGATCCACCTCTTCCCTATAGGAGGAGGTTCCCTGCCTCCTCCCATGGAGACGATGAACCTCCTCCCAAAAGGAGGATGCCACGATGCCTCCATAATGGGAGGAGGAACACATCCTCCTTTATGTGAGGAGTCTCACAACCTCCTCCAATAGATTTTGTCCAGCCATGATAGAGGATGAAGGTAGGTGAAGAGTCGTTGGCGTGGACTAATAATTTGTTAAAATGTTGGGATTATTGTATAGTTATCATTTGGGTAGATTTATAATTATGGAAATATATGGTTCATAACTTCATATGGTATTTAATTATTTTTAATTATTTTATATGTAAAAAGACAATTTTACCTCTGGACCGTTAGTCAATGTTTTTTAGAAAAGGATTTTGCAATAAAAGTAAAAGTTAAATATGTGTACAATTTCACTTAAATCCAGAGGTGTTTATGCAATATCTTCCAATTAGAGATGACGTAGGTGGTACTACTGTGGTAGGACCGTTGTGGCAACTTAGAAATAGCAAAGAGTTGCCCTTTAACTTTAAGCCCATTAAAAAGCCACTTGTTGGGAGAGGCTCGAGGCTCGTGTTTGATTCCCTGTTCTTGTTACATAAAACTTAAAAGGGAGAATATCTTTTCAAAATTTGTTGTCTATTTCTCTAGTGATGTTTCGGTTTTTGTATTTAACTAAAGATTTACTTCTTCTATTCACTATGAGAGGACATGTTCTTCATCTTGATTAAAACATATAATTACGAATTCAATAATCCCCGACTCTAAATAAAGAGCCCCTCACATGCTATACCACTTACTGTGACAACGATTTAAACACGAGACATTATATGATTTGCTTTGCAATACTTATTGAAACTAAGGTAAGTAGACTATGATGACTCTATTAGCACCTAACTTACATTGCAAAGACAACCCCAACTGGAATTGGTAAAGGAAATTGTGATGATGAAAGACTGACATGTTGTAAGATGCAAGACTCATTCTCTATCAAAATGGAAACATCATTCACTCCAAGCACCACTAAACTTGAATGACAAACCAAAGAACGTGTTGTTTATGATTAGACCAACCTCCTTTTATCAACTTTGATTCACATTTGCTAGCGACAGCAGATATCAGAATATAACTTTTTTGTTGTGGCCAATTGCTCCCTACATTATATGGTCAATTGATCCCAACCCATCTTAATTACTCGTCAGAATAGGCCCTAACACTTCTCTCATTAGAAGTGGTTCGGTGATTGAATGAGCATTGGGTACCACCCCACATTAGAGTATGTTTTAATTATATTAATAGGTTGATTAAAGAAAATGGACTCTTGTCTTAAAATAATAGAAAATTCTAGAATCCTATGATTCTCCACCAATGTAAGAAATTGAAAAAGAAGAAAGAAGCCGTTGCCACCTCGTGTCTCTCACAACGCACATGGGACGTGGCTTTCTCTCTTCTTATAACAACTGTTACCACGTGACAAACCCTACTTTTTCTTTTCTTTTCTTTTCTTTCCTACACCACTGGCTAAACTACAAAACCTTAATAATAAAAAATTAGCGAAATAAAACACTACAAGACCTGTTCCAGCTGTCTCATAATCCCTCATTAAACGACAAAACCAACCCTCCTAGGCTCCTACTCTCAGACAACTAAACAGATTTCTCTCTCTCTCTCACTAAAACACCATTCTCTCACCCACCAAATCGTAACAAAATCAATTCAAATTCAAATCGTTGAATATAAAACAAATATATTAATCCAACAAACAACACAACAGATCAATTAAAAGAGTAAATCAAATTAATTAAATCCAAAAATAAAAATAATAATAATGATGATCATAATAATAATAATCAACCGTCAAAAAGAACAATCCATCACCGTCAATAATAACAAAAAAATAAAATATAAAAACTAAATAGCTAACATCCTAAAGAAAAGAGACACATGTCAATCATTATCTGTAGACTGCAGTAGATCTACACGAACAAAGCAACTGTAGCGAACAATCCGGACACATAGCCAGCGACTGCGATTCTGTTCAAAGCGGCACCGTTTCCAGGAGGAGACGAGGGAGCTCCAGCAGGGTTTCCGGTGGGCGAATTCCCGGAAGGACCGTTAGGAGCCGGCGGTGAGACGGTTGGTGTGGAGGTTGGTGGGTTTGAGACTGATGGTGGGGTGGCCGCTGGAGAAGGGGTCGGAGCATCCACCTTGGGAGCCTGAGCCGGAGCCGGAGTGGCAGATTTGGGAGCCGGAGAAGGGGCTGAAGCGGTCGGTGAGCGAGTCGGTGCGGGTCCAGGAGCCTGAGCGAAAGCTGAGGCGGCGACGAGAGATAAAAGCAGGACACAGACAAAACTTGAGTAGGCCATTGTTGTTGTGAAGAAGCAGAGAAACACAAAAGGACAAGAGTTAAAACAGAGAGAGATTAGACTGTTTGGACTTTGGGATTTTGTTTGAATGAAAGAGAGAGAAGAAGAGTTGCTTTATTTATAGTGGAGGGTTTCAGGATCTTAGTGGGGCAATTTCTTGTGTATGTAGTTACGTTTTTACCCCTTATTATTATTAATATTATTATTATTATTATTATTATTACGTGTGTTAAGTTGGTACAAAATCAATCACTTCCATATATATTTTGATTTTTTGGGCAAAATCCACCGCCCCCACGTAACGCGTAGCTTGTAAGTTAATCGGAGCCGTCCACTATCCATTAAATTATGAACAAAAATTCGACTAACCGTTAAGATTGTCACGTTGTTATATTACTTGGGAGTATGTATATAAAATGTTGCCTTTGTAGTTTGTAATTTGTACTAATTTATTTCATCGTTTTTGAGGCAGAATAGCAATTAGCAAAAAGTAATTAAAAGAGGTATGGAGAAAATTAATTTTGGTTCCGTGTAAGATTTGGAAAGTAATCTGGGGAGTGGCGTGTAGGTGATGGGAATAAAAGGCAATTGCCAGCCAAATTTTGCAATCTTAGCTTAACCGCGTTAACCATATTGGCATATTTTTGCCCATACAAATCACAAATGTGTGATAGCTACACACATTGCTTCATTCATTCTATTCAATTTCTTTTATAATTTATTCTACTTATAGAAATATTTCTAGAACAATTGAATTGAATTGGATTGAATTGAATTGGATTCCATTGGAACCGAATTGGAATAGGATGACAGGTTTCCATATAAAAATCCAATTCATTGAATCCGCCCAAAAAAAAAATATATAAGACCAAATTCAATTCATTTTATTCACTTATCTTCTAATGTGACCCCAATTAAAGCTAGCTAGGTTTTCTTTGTTTTCTTTTATTTCTTTTCATGTAGCAACCATTTGTGACTTTGTATAATAGCAATGTGTTTTTGAACTTTAAAGTTAATAATTTTATTTGAAGTATTACATGATTTTTATGTTTTCTTTTTTATTATTATTATTTATACCATTTGCGGGTATAACGATTTCAACCTAGGATATTCCAGGTTAAATGAGCACATTATATCACCAAACCACCAAACCACATTAGAGGGTTCATATTTTTTTGAAGAATTATAGTACTATTGACATGTTTACTAATCAGGAATTCTTCTTGGGAAAGAGAATTAAGGGGTCGTTTGTTTTTTCACTAAAAACTTAATGGGTCTGAATTGAACTCATTAAGTTGTTTTGTTTGTTTTTTTAAGTGGTCAAACAACTTTAAAATATCAAAAAACAACTTAAAAAAAAAGAGTAAGAAATCCTAACTTTTAACTTAATTCCAAATCACTGAATTATAATTAAAATATTTTCTTCTAAGTCTATCCTCCAAAAAAAGATATATTTCTAAATTTATCCTAATTTGATATGGTGTAGAATTCTTCCTTTTATTGTATTTCTTATTTTAAAAGGCTTTTAGAAAGAAAAAAAAAAAAACTCTAATCACTTTTCATATTGAAATGTTCCTGGGATTAAACAATTGAATTTCTCTCCTACTAAATCATGGTAAGAACTCTTTAAATTTTTTTTTTTATCTACGTGTAGTGGCAGTTATGGAACTCTTTAAAAATAATTTAGAATGATAATTTGTTATGATTGTCATAGTTGCAATTATATAATTTATCAAATATTCTTTTTGTGGTTGCATTCAATATTGAGTAGATTTCGTGGCTTGAAGAAGTTATAGAATAATTGTTTATATATATATGTACCGGTGAATATAATTTAGGGACCTTTTTCAAAAAAAAAAAAAAAAAGGGTATGTAGGAACCTTTAAACAAAAAAAACAAAAAAAAACAAAAAATGGTTTCTGGTTGCATATGATCCATGAAACCAAAAAAAAAACAAAAAAAACAAAAAAATAAAAATGGTTTCTATAATTATATACCGGATATTGGACAATATGTAAAATTGAATTTGAATTTTTTTATTTATTTTTTTTACAATAAATTGAACTTGAACTTGAACTTGAACTTTGTTTGCATAATAACATGCAAAATTATATTTCTGGATGAATTTTTTGATTCGTTAAATTAAACTTTGTTTGTGGAAGAACATGCAAAATCTTATAAAGAGTGTTGCATGTTAAATTACTTCTTTTAATTAGTATGGGTATAGATGTAAAATTACTTCTTTTTAGACAATTTTATTTTTAAAAACAAATATGTTAACAGTATATTCAGAATTGAGAAAAAAAAAAAAAAAACAAACAAACAAATAAACAAACATGTCATTCAAATTCAAATTTCAGTCACTATTCAGTCTTCAGTAAACTTCAGGACTATTCAGTCTTCAGACAAAAAAACAAACGACCCCTAAGTTCCTAATATTTGAATTCCTGTGTTTACTAAGGCTATGTTTGTGATTGCTTTGCTTTTGAAATAATTTGATTTTAGTTTAACTTAATGAATAATCAACTTACATTATAAGTCGATAGGTGTTTGATAAATTGACTCTACGAATAATCAACTTAAGAAAAAACAATGAAAAAGTGTTTGGTAAACTTTAATTAATTATGAAAAATGACTAAAATGTACATAATTGTTAAAATGTAATATATTATTCAAATAGTTTTTTACTACATTGAAAATACAAAATATATATTATATTTCTATATATATATATTGAAATAAGAAATATAATATATTATTCAAACAGTTTTTTACTACTTATTTTTATTAAAAAAATTGAAAATACAAATATATGGAATATAAATATATAATTAAAAAAAAAAAAAAATTCTACTGAGTCAACTCGTTTATCTAATACTAAGTTACTGAGTCAACTCGCTCTTGTTAACTCTAAATTGTTGAGTCAACTCGGCTGAGTCAACTCAATAACTCAATCTTCTTTAATGAATCTCTGCAACTCAAGCTCCAAATCCACCACCGTCTCCGCTCGCTGCCGATATCAAGAGATCATCGTCCTTCATCCCTCGTCGTCGAGAGTGTCGTCATTCTTCATCCCTCGCCGTCGACATCGAATCGTCTCCATCGCCGAACCGAAAGTATCGAGAGATTTCGCGATATTTCATCCCGTATTCATCGCGAAAATGGAGGAAGCTTCCTCCTCCTCCATCGCCGACGAGATATCTCTGGTGCGACGGAATCGCGCTAGAACTGCAACGGAATCAGGATGGAATCGCGACGGAAACCAGCATCGTCGACAAGATTCGCGATTTCAATCGTGAAACGGTTTGCCTCCTGCACTGCCGGAGGAGGACCGGCTTCCTTCGAAGACTTCGACGTTGCCGGCTGTCCTCCAGTCTCCGTCGTTGGTGGTGGCCACCACCAGCGAGCAGTGGCCACTGATTCTTAAAAAAATATTTTTTTAATTTGTTAATTTTTCAGTTTTTTTTTTTCAAAATATTGATAATTAAAAAAAATATCACTATTAAATAGAAGGGTACTATTGTCTTTATATTAAAATAGTAGGGATATTATAGACATTTTAATGATAAGAAATCAACTTCCCCAATAAGCAGCTTAGAAAAGCAACCCCCTTCCAGCTTTTAAAAATCAGCTTATATGACAAGCAATTTGAGAAATAATCAGCTTTTAGATGATTTACCAAACACCTTTTGGATCATAGATTATGAAGTAATTGATTATTTCATAAGTTTAAGCCATCCCAAACATAGCCTAAGTTTATAGGGAATTAAGTTCCATGGACCCTATACACATCAGGAATTAAGTTTCTGAATGAAAGGGAACTTGATTCCCCCCACCCACCGTAAGAATCAAGTTCTTTTTCCTGATTGAAAAGAGGAATTCATATCTTTTTACTAAAATATCCCCACTTAATATATATATATGAGCATCTCCAATGCAAGCGTGGCTTGTGAAAAAAAAAGATGTCACGTAGGATAAATAGACGTTATGTTAATAATTGTGTCTCTAATGCAACTGTGCATATTCAACTTCAAGCTGACGTGGCAAAAAAATATTAGATATTGTCAACATAACCATCCACTTTCAGATGGTCGGTTGCACAACTATTTTTTAGGTTGACTCAACAAACATTTAAAACTGACATTAATTTTTCATATATTTTTTGTAAGGAAATAAAATAAAAAATAAAACAAGAAAAAAGATTGACACATCATTAAAAAAAATTGTGTTTTAGACGGAAGCATTGGAAATCAAATTTTGAGTTGATTGTCTATCAAGTCTATTTTTATGCCACATAGGAAGCAAGTCTCTTGACATTGTTGTCACATCAACAATTATTGGTATGCAATCCACTTTTACATTGGAGATGCTCTAAGAATCGTCAATTATATATTAAAAAAAAATGTGTTTGATAAAGAATACTTAAAAATAAAATTTAAAAAAAAAAAAAAAAAACTATGCACTTTACAGCAGCCAAAAAAAATTTGTGAACTGCACGAGGTCATGCTCGTTTTGATTTAATTTTTTATTTCTTTAATTTTTTTTTTTTATATTAGCTGTAAATTAGCTATACTCATACATCTTCCATATTTATATATACAGTTATTTTTGTATATAAGGGTATTTTTGTAATCAATTTTGTATAATTTTAATTCAATTTTTAATTCTTAAAAAGTTAGTAAACATAGTAATGGAATTTAGTAACTTAATTCCGATTCCCTTCCATTCCCTTTCCAGTGGAATTTGATTCCGATTCTACTCATTCCCGATTAATAAACACGCCATATATGAATTAATTATTTGATTTTGTTAGGGGTGTATTTAGTCAAGATTTCATTGGAATTTATAGGATTTTAAAAGTCCAAGTGTATTCAAATCAGATTTGTAAAGAATCCATCAAAGTTCAGAGGTATTCAATCCATATTTTGAAAGATTTCAATAAAATCCAGATATATTCAATTCAAACTTTTAAGAAATCTAAACAAATTTGGATGTATTCAAAAGTCTATTGATTTGGTAGATTTTGTTTAAGTGATGGAAATTGGTAAGATTTTAGAATGAAAAGTATAGAGCAACTCTATTGCCACCCAAAAAACTTCTCCTGACGCATCCATCTTTAATAAAAGATTAATAATAATACAGTAATATACTTACCGGTAAATTTTCTTAATAACCCTATCTCTTCTTAATCAATCTTTCTCACCTGTTATAAGGATTATCAAAATCATTCCACCATTTTCGGGCTAATTCCTTAAAAAAAAAAAAAAACAACAACAACAAACCAACCAGGTTATAGCTGTGAAACTAAAGCTTTTGTAGTGTTTGAAGATTCTACCCAAAAATGTCAAGCATGTACCTTTTGATTTTAGTGTTGCTGGAAATTGTTTTACTTGTTTACTTAATTCAATGAATATTGATTTTGAATTTGGTAATGGTCCCAAATCCCAATCAAAACCATAAGAACAGATCAATTGCTGGAAAATTGGTTGATGGGTGTAGAAAACAGTAGGGTTATTTTTGATATTTTCCCTTTTTTTTTTTTTTTTTATATACTTTTAATAATAGTAAATTGAAAAAATGGATTTCATAGGATTTCATACTCTCCCAAATAAATTCTCAATTTTCTAATTTTGCTTAATTTTCTCAATTTTCATACTCTCATATGACATTATAACTTTTATATATTAAAAATGGTTTCTTATGAATCTAGATCATATTTTGCTCTAAGGTTGGATTATAATTTATTCGATTCAATGGAATCATAGCAAATCCATTTGCACACCCCTAATATATATACAGTATCTATCATTCCACCTACCTATCTATACTATGTATTTTTTGAAACTTTTGTCATTAGTAGGATTCGAGCTGCGACTTGGGAGTTATTTGTCCAAACATCAAACTCGCCCATCTACCATCTAAACTAAGCTCTTAGGGGCCCCCTAACAAGATTTACCAAATCAAAGTGATGGTTATTCTCGAGGTTCCACACAATGTTATGTTGTAAGTAATTTATTTATTTTTTTATTTTTTCAACTATTACAATTTATGATTTGGAAAGGGTACACATGACTCGACCCATTATCTCATTGATATAAGGTGTAATCATTGTACAATTGAATTAACTTCATTTTGTCAAAACTTTATTCAATTAGAAGAGTAATAATTTTGTAATTAAATGTATCTCACACAAACACAAGTAGCATTGGCAAATTGTATTTAGCTTTTTCATTTGGATGAATTCAAGGCAGAGTAAAGTAAAGCAAGAAAGTGTGAAAGGAATAAGAAGAGACAGTATGCTTGTTTGAGAAGGAGAAAACGCAATCAGTGTCAGTAGATTTGTCTTCACTCATCAGATTTTGGCTTTTTCAGGTTTCATTCATGACTTTACATACAAGCCCCGCTCTCTACAAATACACCTGTCCCTGTCTCTTCCCTTTTTCAGACCAACCAATATACTAATACTACACTCTCCACGCGCACATAAACTGATAAACACACACACCAGACTGTCCTCACACCCTCTTGCCTTTTCTTTTTCTTCATCTTTTTATTCCATCAACAGATCTACTTGTTATTTGTTTATTTGAATACTAAAATTTATCGACCAAAGATTAACAGTACACTGAAATGGTAAACTCTAATGCTTCTCAAAATTCAAAACAAACATGCTTGAAGCATATTCTGATATCATCAAAGATTCATCTAACGACATACCACAACCGCAGAATATTATTATGATTTAAGCAAATACATGCCGTGTAACCCCACCCTCTTCACCTTATTCATTGATTCATGTAACTTGTAAAACTATCTGCTCCCTCACATCTTATTTGATTGGTTACAGGTATATGAGGTAGCAACTTGTGAAAGAAATAATATGTTCTATCCTTTTACAGCTTTATATACTTTACAGCATTGTCTATATATAACCAATTGGGTGTATTTTGATCAGATTACTACCGGCAAATTTTAGTGGTAATAGGTCTTCAATTCTAGCTACCTGAAAGGTTGATCCGAGGCCATATCATGATTTAGCTTCAAGAAGAATAGAAGCATATGGAGCTATATCGTAAGTGCTTCCGCAGCCCGGAACACCTTTGTGAACAAAGTCATCAGGAGACTTGAGGTAAGTGTCCACCTACAATTTCACAACGGTTGTGACCTTAGAATCAGATTCAAGAAAGCGATGTAAGCATTGAATTAGTAGTGAAATTATAAAGTCATCTATAAAATGATTAATCCAAACCCAAAATCATAATCGGTTCATCATCTGATGTATTAACTAAATTGCTTGACGCTGGCACATCGATTAAGTTTTCTTTTCATCACGGAACCAACTAAATTTTCTAAATAAAAAACCATAATCTTATGTGATATGACATATAAGCAATGTGCAATGTCTTAAAAATGTCCAGTAGCAAGCAGAAAAAAGAGATTCTTTAAAGGTGATAATTGGGAATGATATGTCAGAGGTCACAAAAGGTGAGTAAAGATAAAATAAATGTTTCTTAGCGTTTTTGTGAAGGTATCAACATAACCCCACATGGTATCCAGCTGTAATGTTACAAAAAATGAACATATATTTCCTTGAGAAAGTATATAAAAGCTCTGGCAAATGATGTCAATATAATGCAACTTTAAGCAGATGAACACACGTTCACATCTAATGTGACCCATCAACTGTTACTATAAGTTTTCAAAAATCTAAGCTTGCATAAAGTAAATGAAACAATTTGGCACTCTTAGGCCCTATGTAGAAGACCGGCTATAAGACCGAATAAGATTTGTATTATGACCACTCCCAATAGTGTTTTGAATCCTACAATTGTTGGCTAAGTAAAACCCGAGTACACCATAGGTTTCACCATATCCAATAGTATGATCATGGGATTGAAAGGGGCTACTTTCTCTCTCATCTCTCATTTTGCAATAATTTAAAATAACTATATTTTATCAAAACACGATTTTTTATTAATTTCATTTTATTAGAAAATTACTTATATTAATTTTATTTTATTGATATAAAATTTAAATATTTTTGTTTTATTAAGTTTTTATTTTATTGAAAATGATTGAAAATAATTTTATTTTACCCTTGATTTAACGTAATCCTATATAATTCACTCTAGTCCAATCCAACCCCATGGTACCTAGACAAAGGAAATAACTATATCCAATCCAATCGAATCCCATTCAATCCAATCCAACTTAGCATGCTAAACGGAGCCTAACTACTTAGAAATAATCATATCATCATTTAAAAGTCATTTTAAGCAATGCCTTTAAACTGAATTCAAAAGATAAAACAAACAAGTCCACTATCTGGATGACATGCATAGTACTTTAAAAAACAAACAAACTAGTTATACTGCATGTTATAACACAATATGTTGCAAAATAATTTAGGTTTAGCAATGAAAAGAAACATCAAAATTTATCATTCCAGAATAAGGAAAACTAACCACACGAAACCAGCTCCTCTTTGGTGGTGGTGAGGGTAATGATGCTTTAACAAAAAAATCATGAGCATTGAATGCCAAATAGATATCTGCTCCATTGTTGTCATGAAGCCTGCAGAAAAGATATTTCAATACAAATGCAATCACAAACATACAATTTTAAAAGTCTTGCAATGTCAGACCAATATTTCTGATAATAAGAAACAACATATTGTTATAATTTTAAGTCATCTCTTGTTCATCTTCTCAGTCAACTACTGCACACAGGATGGCACAGTGTCTATTATAAAAGGGAGAGGAAACTACTCAGGGTCAGGGAAAAAGTACAGAAGTTGTAACATTCCCTTGGTCACATTAGAGACCTAGAAGCAAGTCAAGCACTGTTTTCTAAATGCAAAGACATGATAAATGGAAAATATAGTTGTGTAGCATATCGCTTACGTAAATGCAAGGAATTTGCTGTCATAATTATCCCAGTTGTCCTCATGCCATGTTACATCATTCTGCATCAGTAGAGTAACACACAAGTGAAGCAGATTTCCTTTGCTAAGAAAATTTTCACGAGAAAATACTCGGTGAGATTGCCGAAATTTTATCGCCTCTGCAAAAAACCTGAAGTGACTATTTTTCCGTTTCTCTAGCTGCAACACAAACAATTAAGTCATTTAACCATTACCTAGATCATAACTTAAAAATAAAAAAGAAGATAAAAACAAAAACGCACACACACAAAGCAGAACAGAGAACTTACCTGCCCCCACTGGAAATTGTTAATAGCAGTATCATGTCCATAACTGTTGTTATTTCCATAGCGCGTATGTCCATACTCGTCTCCCATTAGCATCATTGGTGTTCCCTGGTTAAGCCACAAGTTCATTGGCAATAATGAAGCTAACTATTTTAACCTCACAATCGATGATGCTATAAATGCTTAAACCTATTGATAGAAGGAATAATTATAAGATAAGTATCCCCACAGGCATACAAAAAAGGCAGAAACTTTGAAGCCATTAAACCTAATGCAATCCTGCGTCTATGAGGAACTTGAAATTTGAAAAAAGAAACCATTTCCAAACAGGATGATGCACGCGAAAGTTGAATAATTTTTTCCATTTCTAAAATGAACAAAGTTATTCTTGTTTTATGTACCTAGCAGGTAAAATAAAATGGTTGAAACATTTTATTGGAAACTAAAATGGCTTTCAAACACTTCTACCTGAGATATCATTAATGCCAAGTGGAAGTTCTTCATTTGCTGAGAACGCAAAGCTTTGATATTACCATCATCAGTTTCTCCTGTAAAATACAAGATAAAGTAATACATTCTATGGCATTTTAGGAATGAAAATGAGTACAGAAAAATTAACTAAGTAATGCTACATAATCAAATAGATCTCTTCCTAGCATGAGGCACTCTAATTGCAGAGATCTTGGTTATATTTGTAAGACTTCACAGAGTTTTGACATCAAATTGGGGACAAAGATCCACAACATTAAAAGCCTAAAAGAAAAAGAGAGAGGACAACATGGTGGGGAAAATGAGAAAAGGATAAAAAAAATCTGAAAGGAAATAAAACTACCTTCAAAACCACAATTCCAGCTAAAATTATCGTTGCATCCATCATTTCCATTTTCTCCATTTGCCTCATTGTGCTACAATACCAACAATTTTAGGGAACAGTGATACATAGATAGTATCAAAATTAAACTGATGGCTAGAAATTTTAGAGGTACCTTGCAATTGTACGAAACAAGATCGTACAATGTGAACCCATCATGTGCAATTATAAAGTTAATACTATGATGAGGCTTCCGTTTATTCACCTGCAAAATGAGCAAAATTCCTAAATTAGCAACATAAATGCAAACATAGACTCCTATAGTATCATAACAACAATGAAATGTAAAAAAAATAATAATCAAATTAGTATGTTGCATGATTTATAATCCCATGCAATACATAAAATTCAAAAAAAATTCTTCAAAATCATCAATAGACGCATGAATAATTTTTTTCATAATAAAAAAAGAACTCATGCCCACAGATTGTTTTGGCTACTGTGGAAAAGGAAATGCAGTCTTCTACCATTTTGAGTACGAGTTCAAATGTCATTGGCCGTATTACAAAATCAGTGATTGGGGAATTAAAAGAAATGCAGTTTTCTACCATTTTGAGTATGAGTTCTAGTGTCTTTTGGCCATATTACAGTAGTATTGATTGGGGAATTTTAGAGAAGAAACTGTAATAAAATATTTAGTCATTTTTAGTTGATCACAAGGATATCAAGCAGACTAGCACGATCTCAAATTCAAGAAGAGAGGAAAAAAGAAGAAGAAATTCTATCCTTAAAAATTTAAATATTATTCACGTATAATTAAAACCGACTAAATTCCATTGATCCAACAACATCGTGTTCCCGACTACAATTTGCCTCACAGTACCAGAGGTGGAAGTAGAACTCTCAACCCAAAATAATGTGGTATCATTGTTGTCAAAACTTGCTGACCGTATAACCCTGGGAAAATTGTTGAGTGTTTATGAAAGAAAATGACAATGTTGTTGCCTATTATTAACACATAAAATATGGGGGAAAGAGAGAATAGAGTCATATATTAGTCACCCAAAGATACTTCAATTTATAGAGGTAGGCCTAGAAGAGATAAGGAATAGAATCAATCACAATAATTGCTCAATCAATCACCTAGCCAATTACATCAATCTATGGCTGATTGAAACCTTGATTGTAGCTGATTGACAACTAGATTAACAGTTGACTTTAACACTCCCCCTCAAGTTGGAGCATAGATATTTTCAATGCCCAGCTTGAAACAAAGATATAGAAAAACTTAAGTGGCAATAAAAACATAAAAAATTAAAAATGGAAACATATAATTATTATTCCCAAGATTCTTAAACCTCCCCCTCAAAATCAAGATGGGGAGATGAAGAAGAGTTTGCAAAGTTCCGATAATGAGTCCTTGACAGAGTGCCGACGAAACGGCTTGACAGAATGGCAGAGTAAACATCTTGATAGAGTGGCCAAGTAAGCAACTTGACAGAGTTGCCGATAAAATTGCTTGATAGAGTGGCCAATGAAACGGCTTGACATAGTTTTTATTTATTTATAGAGAGATGAAACCAAAGAGGCATTTTTGAGGAGGGAAATCTGGCCATATGAAACCCAAAACAGACTCAGAAAGCCACCAAATATATAGGTCGTGCTCGGGCTTGTGCAACCGTCTGCCATCGCAAACGGCGGCACATATGAAATATTTCTAAAGGTTGTGTTTATGAGAAGGATCTTTACTCTGATACCATATTAACACATAAAAGATGGGGGAAAGAGAGAATAGAGTCATATATTATTCAGCCAAAGATACATCGATTTATAGTGGTAGGCAGAATAGAATCAATCACAATAATTGCTCAATCAATCACCTAGCCAATTATATCAATCTATGGCTGATTGACACCTTGATTGTAGTTGATTGACAACTAGATTAACAATTGACTTTAACACCTATAATTTATAAAGCCCTATTAAACAATTTTTTATTTTATCTATCCTACAATGTCAAAGCATATACCATTAAAACAAATAACCGGAGCATGACACGGATAATCATAAGAAAATCATATTCATGATATTGACGATGCTTACTCTGTAGAGGTCAGCAGATCCAGAAACACGAGTTGCCAAACTCCCCTTCATGCCAGGATCACCCTATATTAGGCAAATTCCGGAAAGAAAAATTTAAGAAAAGAAACAGCAATAATGACAGGTAATCAGTAAGATGGTCATGTATTTTTACACACCAAGGACATGATCAAATCCAACAAGGTAAGAGTTACAAGATATCAATAATATGAGATGCAAGGTCTACCAAGAGAAGAAGGGTTGCAGGGGGAGTGGGATAATATGAATGCAATAATGAGAGAAAAAAAATGAGCTCAGAACCTCATGGTCAAAATATTGCCAGTTTGGATGCTAGTATAAATACCTATGAAATTTTTCCAAAATTTAAAACTTTTAGGCTTTTAGCATCCATCACAGCCATGCACATAGCTTAAATTTCGAAATGTTGATCTCAATATTGAGCAATAGACCAGGAATTGGCATCCAACCAGTTCCACCATGGTCTACTCTTCTAAGCTCAAACATCTTAGGATTAGGTATATATTAGGGTATCCAACCTTTATAAATCTTCTTATGTCGTCACGATACTTCCCGTTCCACTCAGCCCATCTGCATAAAGGGAATCTCATAAGTGACGAGGTTAGGGAAGTACAAAAGATTTTCTTAAAAGGATACAGTTAGACAAAAAATGCCAAATACCAGACACTCAATATCAAGAATTGGATTATCTAATTTTACAAGCTAATTAATGAATATCACAAACTAGTTGTAGACATTCAGACATTATAAACAATATTAACTGGTAGGGCCATTTAACCAACACAACTAAAAATAACAATATAAACAGCAATTACCGGTCCCAGTTTGGAAATCTTCCAACAAGATAAAGGCCTCCACAGTCCCAAGGTTCTGCAATAATTTTACACCTTGACAGGACAGCATCTTTGGTAATTGCCTGTCATGTTAAAAGATAATAAGTCATATTCCAAACTCCCCCGGTCTTCAAGCAATGCTACTGAACTAACTACACTACATAATGTATTCAATAAATAAATTCAATATGGAATTCATACCACACCAAAGTTACACATTAATTTCAGAACTCATAGTTACCAAAAGGGTTAAGATTACTAAAAAATAAAGCAATAAATTAGTAAAACAAAAAGATTATGCTGCACCAAGAAAGTGCATCTTTTTGATTATCAAACCAAAATTTGAATGAAGCTCTAACTTAAAGGCCACATCTAAAATTATTTATTAGCATTTCACATATAATTTTGGACACGTTTAGAACACCTTAGTGGCTCAGTGAGCTACAATATTTTGGTTTCTTTCCTCTCTTTTACTGGCAGCTTAGTGCAGTTCATTGGTGTGAAGGCACACCACTATAGTAATAAGATACTTTGCATCGAAAATTTTGTGACGAGAAACGATATGTAGTTATAGTAAAAAAGGTACTTTTAGTTGTATAGTTGTGATTATAATTATATACCTAAATCCAAAAATATTCCTTAATGTTAATGAGCAATAGAATATAAAACAATTGCACCCTAGTCCTAGGGTTAAGAATTTAAGATCCTGTCTTTTAGCATTATCATCCCACTTCATACCAAGTGAATAGGAAAGTAATAGCTTAAGGTTTCTGAGATAATAAAAGTTATTTGAACTTTACAACCATTTCTGCCACTAATTGTTCATAATGTTAAACAAAAAGCTGTCACACACTCATCACAGCAACAATAATTTAGACATAAATTACTTACCCTTATAAGTGGTGGATCATTTAGTGGAGAACCATCTGCTCCTCGACACAGTACACTGGCAAGGTTAAAGCGAAATCCATCCACGTGATACTCAACAACCCTGCAGTAGAGATTATTAACAAATAATAAGGAATGACAATTCTTGAATAAAAATTACATATGAAGCAACAGAAGAGAACATTAACATCCTAAATTATCATACATTAGTATTATATTTTTATAATATCCAATAAGTAACTCGCTAAATACTAGAGATACATCACGTCAAAAATCTATTTCTACTCAAAAGGGTATCTAGTAAAGTCATTTCCATTCAATAATCATTCAAGAATATATTAGCAGGGAAGAACATTAATCAATTCAATACAAAAAATCAACAACATTTTATTAAAGTGTTCAAGTAACTTTACTAAGTGGACAAAGTGTCAACAAGAAAAAATTCTTAAAAACACGGTTCAATAAATGCAAACCATGGACTAGCAACATGATATATTTCCATATATAAATGATCTAAAACATTGTTCCAGCTGACTAGTCAAGAAAGTGGTGATTAGATAAAATCAATCATAATTGTAAGTTATATCTTGGATTTTCTTTACACACTGTATACTCATTATTTGTTTGAAAAAATATTTACTTTCAGTTTATGCATGGATTGTATCCATACCAATGTCTCAAGCTATCGAGGATGAGTTCCATGACCACAGGATGATTACAATTTAATGTGTTTCCTGAAGACAAACAAGATGCAGCATGTCAGAAACAGTTACAATCTAGAGAAATAATGCACCAGATGCCCTACTTCCATAAGAGAAATTAGAAAAAAGACGAGGCCATTAGAATTACCACAGCCAGTGAAGTTAAGCAACTGACCATTACCGTCCACCTTGTAATAAACCTGCAAAAGGATTAGTAGGATATTGGGTTGAGATATGAAGAAAAAACCAAACAAGAATGGAAAATATTGCTGAAAATCATGAATTTGCATTTGCGTAACTAGCCAAGCTGACCAGTTTGAACACAATCCAGGATAGAAATCCCAATGAACAAAGTTCCAAAAAAATCAATATTTTAAAAGAAAGAAAAAAAATGGGAAATCAAACCTTAAACTTTTACCTGTTTTTTCTTTGAATTCTGTTGAACTATGTGTAACTTTTCCAAATACTCTCTAGCTTATGGATGGTATGATTATGATTTAGTTATGTTAGTTTAGTTTAGTTTATGTTAGTTTAGTTTAATTTGAATTAGTTGTACTATTTAGTTTACTTTTAGTTTACTTTTAGATTGTTTAAAACATGTTAGATTTACTTTTGTATTGTAATGATGTTTTTGGTAGCTGTACCGATTACTTGGAGTAGTGGCTAAAGTCTGGTAAAGTGCCAGTTTCTTGTAGCACACTCGTCCATTGGATGGCAATGATGATGAGATCAAATGGTTGCAATTGCCCCTGTATTTTGTATTTAAACCCCCCTTTGTCATTGTAAAATGTAATAAAAAGAGATGGAGATGGATGTATGGTTAATGGTTTGTAATGGTTCAATGGTTAATGGAAAGTTATTTTCATGGAAAATATTGAGTGAAGTATGGTTTGTATGTTATTGATGGTTGTTTATGTTTATGGTATGTTTGTGTTTATGGATGTTTTATGGTCTGATCATCTCAAACAGAGGTATCAGAATATTGTTTTTATAGTTGTTATCACGTGTATGAAACTAGGCAAGTTAAGCCTCTTCTTCTAGTTTCATACGTATGAAACTAGTTGAGCAAGTCTTCCTCTTATTTTCATGTGTATGAATCTAGTTAAGCTAGAAATGGAAAGTTTAACAAATTCTTGATCATTATTGTTTTTTAAAAGCTCCAGAAAAGCTAAAGGGATTCCAACACATAACTACAACATAATCACTCCAATGTACACACACAAAGAGCCAAGGAATGAGGTAACAACAGAAGTGTAATAACACCTTATTATCTATTCCACGGAATGAGGTGGTGTAAGATTTCTCATCATCTGCCTCATTAGTATGATTATAGACAACATCCAAAATGACCTGTTGAAAAATGAAAGATTCAGTGTAACAAATTAACAATAACAAGTTTTCAAACTTTTAAAAAGGAAAATGACAAAAGGAAATTACTACCCACCAAGAATATGCACTCCTATCCTAGCTCCAAGGTCAGAAATATATAATTTACCTCTATACCAGCACCATGCAAGGCTTTAACCATTTCTTTGAACTCACGCGAAGCCTTAAGAGGTCCTCCACCGCCACTAGCATAACGACTCATTGGAGCAAAGAAATTTATTGTTGAGTATCCCCATGTATTTACCTTTTAAGGAAAATTACAAGTTTAATCTTCAATTTGTTCCAACAAATTAAATCACAAAAAAAAAAAAAAAAAAAAAAACATATGAAAAGGGGAAAAAAAATCCCCAAAAGATTATTCCACCACAAACTGACTCAATATTAGCTTTTTAAAGAAAAAGGTTAAATACTACAACTTCAATAATCCATATAGCCACAGACATCATTGCAAATAGAAACAAAGAAGTAGAAAGAAATAAGACGAAGAAGAAATAAAAGAAAATTTTATGCCAGAAAAGCTTTTTGAAGGTTTCACAGAAGATGTTTTATCATATTAAAAGTTTTACAGCTCAAAGCATTAATGCACACTTAAGGGAAACTTTACCATGTGATCTCTAGGGTTTGGACGTCGTTGAAACTCGAACTCATCAAACTCAAAAACAGGCAGCAACTCCACTGCATTGATACCAAGCTCTAGAAGGTGTGGGATCTTCCAGATGATTTAGAAACAAGAAAGATACTTTTAGGAATATATACACATGAAAATAGTTGTCTAGCGACGATTCCCAATAAACCAAAACATCTAACACTGATAGAATTCTGCAGTAACTAATTAAAAAAATCAAAGTATATTTTCTGCAAGCAAGCTTCTCTGAATGATATTGCTTTCATACATATGATCAACAAAAGAAAATCAGTAATGGGAAAAGCAGTTGTGAAAACACCTATAGCTAGATCAAACACTATGTAAGTTTCTTTATGGACAAAAATTATATCCCTGACTATTAGAATATTCCCATATCAGAGTTTTTGGCTGTTGCGCTGCATAAATTTATCAAGCAGATCTATCTTAGCAAGAGAGGTCTAAATTAAAGCAATGAGGGACCTTTCTCCTAAATTTTACATGTCAGTTTAACGAAGTTTGATCCCTTTCTTTTCGCAAAAATTTAAGATTTGATATTATCCGATAGCAGCTTCGTAGTTTTGGATACTCATTAATTTCCAGACAAAAACTCACGTTATTCCATTATTTAGTCCCCATCTACACTCATACTTCATAGTCATAATCCATTCAGTTATCTGTATTTGATCACTGAACTGAATACTTCATATCCATTATGAACTATGACAACCATCCTTTTTCCATAATTGAATTACGTCTCTTGATCAAGTTATTGGAAGTTTAGGAGAATCAGAGTTATGAAATGTAGTTGTTATGTATTTTCATTTCAGCATTCCTGAGTTATCAGAAACTGGTTCAGTTTGTAACAATGAAGCATTACCTTCTTTATAACACCAAGATAGCTGCCACGTATGTCTGGATCCAGCCCACTTGATTCATCAGCTGTAAATGCACGAACATTCATTTCGTATACAACAAGATCCTTCTGCAAAGATAGTAGCAAATATGAACTATTTGAATGCATAATTATCTTACATATGGAAATTAGACACATAACACACACAGCATCTGATTACCTAAACAGTCATGATGAAATTTAAGAACTACTAAGTTGCAGCAACAATTGGATTGGAATCACATATAACCAATAATAGAAGCGCAATTTCATCATTGGTTAATTCATCAAAGAAGAATATGTGAATGAGGAGGGGAGAGAGGGGGAGGGAAAGAAGTTGAGAGAAAGATGGGGAGGGGAGAGAGAGATGAAGTTGTATTGTCTGATTTTAATACATAAGTGAAAAGAAACATTGATGAGGACAAAAATGCAAGTAATTGATCTGAGTACCTCAGGTATATTTGGAAGCTTGTAGTTGTTTCCCCAATCAAACGGTAAACTATCAAAATCATAAGTTCCAAGAAACTTAGTCAATTTATATTTGGCATCTCCAAAATATCGGCGACCCTCAATTAACTTTGCATAAGGATCAATAAGCACAATGCTGCCGTCAAATCGATGCCCTTGACCCCAACTTCGAGGACCATCAACACGATAACCATAGAGAACATTGCTCTGAGGCAGATCCTACATTAGCAGTAACATCTCAATAGCATGAAACAAGAATATAGTAAAAGAATTCCCACATCGTAAATTAATACCAAACCATCAACACTGAAATCACAATTTCCTGCCTAGGTCTAATCCATTATTCAACAAGGATAAGTTACCACCCAGACAAAACAACAGGCCTGCTCTACAATGTGGTTGCAGAGATTTTATCCCTCCATACTTACATATTAGAATAGTTTATTTTGATCAAAAAACTACAATTATCGACCCAGTCCTCGAATTAAATACTCTACATATATAGATTCCCATCCTTAAAAGACACGAAGGCCATTCCCCAACTTACAAGTGTGACAAGACCATCTCAAATTCAGGAAGGATTCCTGGTTAAACTATCTCCCTTGTTTACCCTCCACTTGAATCTTTAATAGAATCAGAGATCATATCACAAAAGGGTACCGAAATTTACAGTTGTACCCTGTATGCTAATAAATATGAGTACATTACAGTAAAACAGTAAAGAAGAAGTTTCTGGAAAGTACATCCAAAGTTGGCCCTGTAAAATCATCTATTTATTTTTACTTAAAGAGACATGTCTACAATTACTGTGCATAAGAGCAACTTTACATAGAGACCCCCATGAATAATTGTAGTGATAGAAGCAATAAAATAACAAGACTACCTCAATACATATGTGCCAGATGTCTCCTGTTTTATTTACTTGAGGATCCAAAGCTAACTCAATCATTCCGCCATCCAACCCGTCAAGATTTCCTCTGGATAACATATTACACCAAACAGCATCATATAACACTTAAAAATATCAGTCAACTAGAAGATCTATACAATTAATTAATTACTGGACAAGAATAATACAAAAAATTTAGCCAACACAACTACACAGAGATTCTTAAAGGCAACTTTTATTGTGTACACACATGCCTCGTGCCCAATGCCTTGCTACAAAAGGTCAATCACAATTGAACGCTACGCAAGTGCAGTCACACAAAAGACATACACCACAACTGCATCTAAAACCAATCTGTATATTAAATTATATATTGAGTTGCTCAGCCCATGTGCATCATTCAAAGGTTCAAGATGTCATGCCCCAACCCGAAGGTCAAGACATGATCTTAATTATAATCAAATATCTAATAATAATCATTCAAATTGCAACGGAAACAATAACAAACTCTCAAAGTTCATAATGAATAATCAATTTTCTGAAACTAAATAAACTCCTATCTCCTAAGGAACCAAGAATTTAAACTCCTGCAAGATGCCAAACCATGCTACAAACAAATCACAACCTTAAGAATCTGGAATCATAATGAACTAAGTGAGTTTGAAAACTCAATAAGCATACTGAACATGTTTTATACTTATACAAAAATAACACAAAATATGAAAAGCCATAAATATCAAAACTCAGTTCATAATTCATTTGAAACATGTACTTATCAAATTTTGCTAGGTTCCTTTTATCCATTATTGCATAGTATGACTTTTCACATATAGGAACCAAAGTTACCCGTCGGCAACTAATGTATACGGGGAAAGTGCAAGTGAGGATTTCTATTTTCTGAAAACGCAAAACACTCATGCCCGAAGGTAAGAGCCAAACCCTTATCGTGATCAGCGACAAGTCCTCCCACATGCACTAATACGTCGACACACGAATGTGAAGACTCTTTAGTTCCTAGAGTACTCTAGAGGACGCTTCCCATATACCACACACATATCAAATCACATATCACATAGGGCTCCACACAAATTCACATAGGTGCCTACTAACGATAATAAACAAAAGTAGCCTAGCGAAAACATATTGTATGGTACCATATATTCACATTTCAAAATGCATACTTATCACATTTAAAACCATTTTGAACACATTTCGAAAACATTCACAAACAAATTTCATATACATATAACATTATGATTCAGTTTCGAAAATGGGTCTAGTATACTTACCTCTTAGCAAACCAAATTAGAGCAATTGCCCACGAAGGTAATAATCCAATCCTTAACCTAAGATCATATAATCATACAAATATCAGAGTCTAATTCATATCTAGGACTGGAATAATGTTTGACATATCGCTTCACAAACCGAAATCCTAGTACTAGAACTAACCAGTGCTGTTTTGAAAACCGTATAGTGTCCAATGTAAGATTTTTACTTTATTACGCACATACTGAAAAAAAACTTTTGCAAACACACTTTAAACAATCATATCTATTGATATAAAAAAAATTCAGATTTTAATAAAATCCTTAAGTACCTTAAAATATTTTAAGTTTCGTAGTATTTAGGGTTGTCTGTTAATAGACAGTCCCGAACACTACTCACCATTTGAGTTTTAAAAAATTCTAAAAAAATTGAATTGACATGAAATCTTCACCAAAACGTAAATAACCCATATTTGGTTTGAAAATAAAAGTTTCGACGCTAAATCGTTCAAATACATACTTTTAAAGTATTTATACTTTTGGTTACTAGAATCTGTCTAAAACTGGACAGATTGTAATACCCGTTTTTGAAAATTCATAACTAATTTAATAAAACCCTAAAAATATTGAAATAAATTTGGAAACCCTTTTAACATGTTGTAAAACATCAATACCAAACTTCAAAGTTTTTAAACAAGTATTACACAGTGAAAAATATATTTCACAACTAATTTAATAAAAGTTTCGAAGCTAAATCATTCAAATACATACTTTTAAAGTATTTATACTTTTGGTTACTAGAATCTGTCTAAAACTGGACAGATTGTAATACCCGTTTTTGAAAATTCATAACTAATTTAATAAAGGGTAATTAGCACAAATATCCCCTGAACTCTACGTTCATTGCTATTTCCCCCCTATACTTTTTTTTTTGGCAGTAAACCCCCTGAACTATCATAAATTGGCAATGGCTGACGGAACCCTAATTCTGTCTAGGGAAAATTACACTAAGTCCCCTTGATTATTTATATAATTGCATTAAACAGGAAAAATATAATAATATGACACAAATACCCCTCTGACCAATTTTTTTTTAAAAAAATTAAATTTAAAATTGAAATAATAGTTAAATAATAATTAAATTCTGAATTTTATTATAAAGACAATTAAATATATAGAGAAATAAAAAAAGTAAATTGATATAACAATTATTTAAATTATCTTTTTATTTAAATATCCCTAAATATAAAACCAAGATAAATATTTAAATTATTTAAGAAAAATAAAAATAATGGTTAAATAATAAGACAATTCCCTTTCAAAAAAAATAATAATACAATTCTATTTTTTTATAAAGAAAATAAAATCTTTAAAAAATTAAAACATCTTTAAAATCTCTACCATCCATCTCAAAGATGGACGGTGGAGAAATATTTATTAAAATAAATTCAAATAAAAAAAGCATTTTTTTTTAAATTGATTGATTTATCTCAATTTGTTTTTTGAAATAGATTGATTTATCTCAATTACAAAATAATAATAATAATAATACAAGTACAAATTTTAAAAAATTGAATATCGCTCCAATTAAAAACACACATAGAAGAATTAAAAATTAAATTTTTTAATTTTTGGTTTCTGGGTGTTGCAAATTTAAATATTTTTATTTCTTTAGAGAAGGGAATTTTTTAAGGATTGGATGGAGAAACAGATGTTCATTTAATTGGATTGATGTTCATTTAAAAATATTTATTTGAAATTTTTTATTTTAAGGATTTCTCTTCTTTATGTTCATTAAGTTAAAAAAAATTAATTTAAAAAACACAATTCACAAACCAATAAATGAAATCCAATTAAAAAAATTTTAAAAAACAAAATAATAATAATAAAAGAACATTGATGGATCTTCATTAATGAAAAAACTTATTACTTTATTTTTTGGGTAATTGAGATCAACAATTATTTTTTTTGAAAGGGAATTGTATTATTATTTAACCATTATTTTTATTTTTCTTAAATAATTTAAATATTTATTTTAGTTTTATATTTAGGGATATTTAAATAAAAAGATAATTTAAATAATTGTTATATCAATTTAATTTTTTCATTTCTCTATTTATTTAATTGTCTTTATAATAAAATTCAGAATTTAATTATTATTTAACTATTATTTCAATTTTAAATTTAATTTTTTTTTAAAAAAAATTGGTCAGAGGGGTATTTGTATCATATTATTATATTTTTCCAGTTTAATACAATTATATAAATAATCAGGGGGACTTAGTGTAATTTTCCCTAGACAGAATTAGGGTTCTGTCAGCCATTGCCAATTTATGATAGTTCAAGGGGTTTACTGCCTAAAAAAAAAGTATAGGGGGGAAATAGCAACGAACGTAGAGTTCAGGGGTATTTGTGCTAATTACCCTTTAATAAAACCCTAAAAATATTGAAATAAATTTGGAAACCCTTTTAACATGTTGTAAAACATCTGTACCAAACTTCAAAGTTTTTAAACAAGTATTAAACAGCGAAAAATATTTTCAAAGTCGGACCAAGTTAGAAAAACCGATATTTTCAGCAATACTGTTTCAAACTCAAAAATTCATAAAAAATACAATACTTATTATTTTGAAACGAAACAAATTTCTTTGGAACCCTTAGGTAGTCTAGTTCAAAATCTCAAAACAAAAATCACAAAAACAAAGTAGATAAATTAACTATAAATTTCGTAATAATCACTAGTCAGCCCTAAATACATTGATATCGGAAGATAAGAATTCAGAAATCACTATAAGCTTCTATGGTTACTACCCAATCAAAACCCTAATATTGATTCCTCTAAGCGTATAAGTAATAAAGAAAAACACATAAAGCGAAAAGAAACACACCTTGAAAAAACGCCTTTCTTCTTCTTGCTTGAAAACAAGTTCTTGTTAAAGAGTACGGGAGTTTTTTTTTTTTTCCTTCTTATAATCGTGAAAGAGAGAATAAGAGTCTCTTAAATCAAAGTGTTTTAAAACAAATAGGATTCTTCAATCAAAATCAGAATCCTATCTTTTTTATTATTAGAGCATCTCCAATGCAAACGTGGCTTGTGAAAAAAAAAGATGCCATGTAGGATAAATAGACGTTATGTTAGTAATTGTGTCTCCAATATAGCCGTGCATATTCAACCTCAAGCTGACGTGGCAAAAAAATACATTAGAGATCATCAACATGACCGTCTACTTTTAGACAGTCTGTTGCATAGCTATTTTTTAGGTTGACTCAGCAAACATTTAAAACTGACATTAATTTTTCATATATTTTTGGTAAGGAAATAAAATAAAAAATAAAACAAAAAAAAAAGATAGACACATCATTAAAAAAATTGTGTTTTAAACGGAAGCATTGGAGACCAAATTTTAAGTTGATTGTCTATCAAGTCTATTTTTATGCCATATAGGAAGCAAGTCTCTTGACATTGTTGCCATGTCAACAATTATTAGTATGCAAGTCACTTTTGCATTGGAGATGCTTTTATTGTTAGTTTGTTACTAATAATATCCTTTAAAAAAGAGTTATTTTAAGAACAAAAACACATATTAAATTCTTATTTATTATTTTAAAATTTTAACCCCCATAAACAACATAATTTATAAAATACATGAGTGTTCTTTCTTTTCTTTTTTTTCTTTTTTTTTTAACTTATACGCTTAGGGAAACTTATAGACTAAAATTTAAATATGGGTCTTACACCAGAAACATGCTTTCATATTCCAAACCTCCATTTCTCAGGAAAGCATGTCATGAAAACAAGTCATCTACTCCGCAGATCACTCTGATCCTAGTAACCGTCAAATCACTATCTTAAATCTATGTGATAATCTGAACTTTTACATAAGAAGCTTCTGGTCATTACAATCTCTTTTTTAAGTTCATATATATATATATATATATATATATATATATATATAGTCTTTCTATTATCAGTTCGAACTGACAATAAATATATCAGGATGAAAAATGTGGACCACAGATTATGGAGAAGTTTTGACAAGTGCATACACTTTGAGTCAAAGTATATAAATCTAGTGGTCCACATTCTTCATTCTTCGTCTTGATATATTTATTGTCAGTTCGAACTGATAATAGAAAATCTGTATATATATAAGTATCAAAAGGAAAATTAATAATAAAATCACACAAATTATGATGACAAAGAATCTTGTCGAATGCACAAATAATCCACAACTGCAATTTAACCAACCAAACAAGAAATGCATTGTCACCTCTTAGGAAGCGATAAGCAAAGAGTGACTGCAGTTGCATGCTGAGAAAAAATTGCAAAATTAATTCCATTGTCAACTTCTGATACACCTAGAGGAAAGGCCTGGCCTTGCAAAATTTTCAAGCCAGTTTCTGATTTTTGAGAAGCCTCCTCCTAAATTGCAGGCAGGGAGTAAAAAGTGATGAACTAATATTTCTAGAAGTAAAGATATCACAAGCAAAGCACACGAAATTGCTTGATATCAGTAAAAAGAATAATTTACCACGCAAATATTTAACAATCTACTGTGGATACACTGTGCACCATCTAAAATACATGTGAATAAGATGAAAGCATAGCAAAAGCCATCAAAACATTAAGAAGAGAGCATGGTGACTGTAACTGCTGTGAAAGAAATTCCTAGATATTTTCCTCTGCTTTGAAAAGATTTAGTTTCATGTCTCTTGTCAAAATAAACCACCATATGAGCAAATATCCAGATACGATATGTGAAACAGAACTGGTACTATCAGATGGATCATGTAAATTACTGATGGTATGAATTATTTCTCTGAATTTCAGAAAGTACAACCTTACTGTGAATGAAACGTGTCAATCTTTTTTTTTCTTTTCAACGACTTCGTTAGTGTTGTATCATGTAGTTAATTCCATATAGAACATCTCATTATTTTTCCTCATAGACACATTTTGATGCTTTTGAGAACCATTACATTCCCAAATGATATATACATGATTTAAAAGTGCAAGCAATATAAAGAAAAGCTAAGACTTAGATATGTTTGTAAATGACAAGTACCTCAAGTACGCGTTCTTGAGCACGCTGATCATAAACATTAGATGCCCCATGCTTGACACTGCCCCCTGTCTAACCTATGCCAAAATTCAAATCATATATTTACCAACATTGAATAATCACATAAAAAGTTTGATCCTCCATAACATTATAGAAAGATATACATGCCTTACGGAAATTCCCCGAACTGCTGCTGCTGCTAGATGCTCTTTTACTGATTTTCAATCTAATGACAAGAACACAAGTCAAAAAAACTATTAACATAATGTGAATTGCAAACAAAATCAAGCCTGTAAAAATTAAACCCACATTTCCAAAAAAAATATAAATCGATAAAAGATAACACTCAAATAAGTAAGTGAAAAGTATGAAGAGAGTGCAGAACCTGAAGAAAATATTCCAATTTAAAACGGGAAAAGGGTCATGAAGAATCCAATTAACAAATAACCCATTTTGACAAACGGGCTCTAGAATACAATAAAGGAAATAAGAAACAGACCCCATATCGTGAGCAGAAGAAGGAGCGAGATTGTGTGAAAAGGCAGAAGCAAGGATGGAGAATTTAGTAGAGTTGGAATGCAAGGGAAGTGGGTGTTGGAGCATCTTGGTGCCTGTTAGTGAGAAAAGAAGAGCATCCATGAAGAACAAAGTGGGGGATTCAAACTTAGAAGGAATAAGATTCTTAAAATTTGGAAATGATTGATTATAAGAAGTTATGAGCTACTTGGAGTTGGAGTTGGAACTTGGAAGTGAGAGTTTTCTGATATCATCTTTTGGAACGATTCGGGTTTCGAGAGCGGCATCGAAGCAGGACGCTTCTTGTGTGTTTGCCACGTGAACTGAAATGATACGACACGTTTTTTATGTACACGTGAGTGTGAGTGTGAGCGAGCACCTAGAGAGAGAAAACCAAAACTAACCATTGGAATTATTAAACTTTTGTTAGTAACCACTTTTGAAACTTTAATTGTTAATAACCATTTTTTTTAAAAAAATTCAGTATATATCCATAAATTACCAGAGTACCCCTGAAAATAGTTTTTTTTTAGAAACCTCGAAGCAAACTTGAAATCATGCCTATATTAAAATGTCCAAACTTGAAATCATGCCTTAATTGAAATGTTCAAACTTGAAATCTGGACTAAATTGAAATTTTCCCCTTCTTCTTCTTCCTCTTCCTCTTCCTCTCCCTCTTCTTCTTCCTCAAATTAGGTTTAGGTTTTTTTGTTTTTCTTTTTTGCAAACCACATCACCGGCGATCGCGAAGCACGGATTTGCCGGACATCGTCACCATCCCGTCACCCATCGCCTGACGTGGCCAATCGCCAAGCCAACAGCCATCATGTCGCCCGTCGCCAAGCCACAGCGATCGTGAAGCCAATAGCGCACGGCGCTGTCACTCGGAGCTCGCCGGCGAGAGAGAGATCGGGGGAGAGAGAGGCAAATCGGGGAGAGAGAGCAGAGGAGAGAGAAAGAAAAAAGAAAAAGAAAAAGAAAAAGAGAGAGAGAACTGATTTGGGATGTTTTTATATAGGGGCATTCAAGTAATTTTATAAAAACATGGTTATTAACAATTAAAATTTCGTTTGTGGTTAAAAAAGAATTTCCCATAATATATGTGGTCATTTTTAGTAATTTCCACCCCTTAAAATATCATCACTCCATTTTTGTAGGTGTCACATCTTCATTCTTCACAAAAAGTTTATAGGCCCCTCAGTTTTTGTTTTTGTTCTCCTTTTAATTCAATAATGATGATGCTGAATTGATGATGGATTGATATTTGATGGGACAAACCGACAAAGTTTTAGTACTTTAGTCCGTATAAACTATAAAATGAAATTATGAATTTATGAGACATTCAATTAAGATTTTTCTCTAAGCTTGATGTTACATGTTAGTCATTTATTAGTTGACTAAAAACAACGAACAATATGTTTCCAATTCCTAATTTATAATTAAAAAAATAAAAATAAAAAAACGATGAACTAGCTTTTGTTTTCATTGCATATATTAATATGCATAGACTAGTTATGTAAAGATTACGTTTTTTATCTTTCAAAATATAATATCATCACTCCATTTAGGGCTGTCAGTTTTTGTTTTTTTTTTCTCCTTTTAATTCAATGATGATGATGAGACAATGTTTTAGTACTTTAGTCCGTATAAACTATAAAATGAAATTATGAATTTATGAGACATTCAATTAAGATTTTTCTCTAAGCTTGATGTTACATGTTAGTCATTTATTAGTTGACTAAAAACAACAAACAATATGTTTCCAATTCCTAATTTATAATTAAAATAAAATAAAAAAACGATGAACTAGCTTTTGTTTTCATTGCATATATTAATATGCATAGACTAGTTATGTAAAGATTACGGTTTTTATCTTTCAAAATATAATATCATCACTCCATTTAGGGCCCTTGGTTTTTATTTTTGTTCTCCTTTTAATTCAATAATGATGATGATGAATTGATGATGGATTGATATTTGATGGGACAAACCGATAAAGTTTTAGTACTATAGTTGTATAAACTATAAAATGAATTTATGAATTTATGAGACATTCAATTAAGATTTTTCTCTAAGCTTGATGTTACATGTTAGTCATTTATCAGTTGACTAAAAACAACGAACAATATGTTTCCAATTCCTAATTTATAATTTATTTTTTTTTTTAAAAAAAACGATGAACTAGCTTTTGTTTTCATTGCATATATTAATATGCATAGACTAGTTACGTAAAGATTACGGTTTTTATCTTTCAAAATATAATATCATCACTCCATTTAGGGCCCTTAGTTTTTTTTTTTTTTTCTCTCCTTTTAATTCAATGATGATGATGATGATGGGACAAAGTTTTAGTACTTTAGTCCGTATAAACTATAAAATGAAATTATGAATTTATGAGACATTCAATTAAGATTTTTCTCTAAGCTTAATGTTAGTCATTTATTTGTTGACTAAAAACAAAGAACAATATAATAAAACTAAGAAGATTGTGGATTTGCCAACATGGACATAGCTCAACCGGTAGATGGACGAGCTTGGGGTTTGGACAAATGACTTATAGGTCTCGTATCCTATCAATAGTGAAAGCTTTCAAAAAAATACTGGTCTCGGATTAATAGATATTGTCAAAAAAAATGAAAAGATTGTGGATTTTAGTCTCCAATTCCTAATTTATGATTTTAAAAAAATACAAAAAATGATGAATTAACTTTTGTTTTCATTGCATATATTAACATATAGGCTTTGTTTGGTAAGAGGGAGAATTGGAGGGAGGGAAAGGGTTGGAGAGAGAGCTCCAATCCTTTGTTTGGTTGGAGGGATAAGAAAGAAGAGAAGATGAGGGAGAGATGATCCTTCCAGGCCCACAAAAAGGAATCCGCTTATCATTGGGCGGAAGAGAAAGGAGGGAAATGACTATAATGCCCTCCAATTTTTTAAAGGGTAATATAGTAATTTTACAAATTATATCAACTCTTTTTCAATACCAAATAATATGAAGGATATATGTGAGAGAGAAAACCAAAAGTAACCATCCAAAATATTAAACTTTTGTTTATAACCACTTTTGAAATTATAATTGTTAATAACCACTTTTTTGAGAAATTACCTCAATACCAACATATATATAAACCCTAAAAACCAAAAACAACAGCAGTGGAGATTAAAAGAGAAATATTGGAACATTCCAGAAAGAGAGAAAAGGAGAAAAGAGAGAAAAGAGAAAAAGAGGCATTGTCGTCGAGAGAGAAAAGAGAAAGAAGCGGTGTCGCAGGGAGAGAAGAGGGTGTCGTCGTCGTTGCCATCACAGCCGGAAGAGAAGAGGTCGCCATCACAGCCTGGATACAAACCCACCATTCTCTTCTCACTTGACATTTTTATTGTGATTTCATGTTAAGAACATGTTTAGGGAATAATAAATGTTGAAATGTATCAATTTTGGGGGTTGATTGAGTTGAGGTCTGGTATTTTGGATGATTTGAGACTGAATGTTGGAGTTTGGTTTGAAAAAAAAACTTGAAAGCATGAAATCTTTGACAAACTTGAAATGTTTTGCGAAAACTTGAAATCATGCTTTAAATCTCTAACATAAAACTTGAAATCTTCTAAAAAACTTGACCTTCGAACCAGTGAAACTTGAAATCTTCTAGAAAAAAACTTGATTGAAGTCTTACCCAGAAACTTGTCAACATTTCAAGTTTTTATATAAGATTTCAAGTTTTCGAACCAATGAACTTGAAATCTTCTGGAAAAAACTTGAAACTTTATTTAATTCGATTCTTCACAAAAACACACAAAAGTGATGCAATAACGTCAAACTCATGTTAAGGTCACTGTTTGCAACTCAATTAATGAATAAATGAAAGATATTTACACACCAAATACCAATTTAGAGCAAATCGAAAAATTTTTGTTTCAAGTTTTCACTTCTTTAAATCTTCAACACGATTCTGAAATCAAACCATCCTCTAGTTAGTCGATTTGCAGGAAGAGGAACAACGATCGGAAATCGTTGATGAAGGATGAACAAAGAAGAAGGAAGAATACGGTCAAAAAATAAGAAAAGAAAAGACACGGTAAAAAATAAGAAAATTAAATAGAAATATTAATTTGGGGGCATCTTGGTAATTTATGGACACCCGCCGAATTTTTTTTCAAAACATAGTTATTAACAATTAAAGTTTCGTATGTGGTTAAAAACGAATTTTCCATGTTTAGAGTAGTTATTTTTGACAATTTCCACTAGAAGAGTTATCCTCTTTATCCCACGGATCAAAGAGAGACACCTTTGCAAGCAATTGCATGAAGCTCAGCTCTCCCCATTCAAGTATAAAATACTACATTTTATACAATTTTTAATGTGCTTACAGTCCCCATAAATCACAGATTCTGGGCTTTTGACTTCTGCCGCTTGGCTGGAATACCAATTGCATCCCAAATTAAAACAACAGCTTATATTTTCCTTTTTCTCTTTATTTATTTATTTGTTGTTCACATTGATCAGTATAATAGCTCATTAGCTGATCAGAAAATATGGGGACATTCATGATCAGAAAATTATGAAATTTAACATTCAGCAGAAAAAATGATCAGGAAGGGAAGAAGAAAAACCTGGTGAAACAGAACCCATCATAAGATAAGATGTTATATTAGCATCAACAACAAAAGCAACACGGGCAAGGCCAGAGAGCTGTCCCCAGTAACATCTCCTTGTTGAGCAATATCACCATCACCAGACATGTTTGCTGAGCCTATACAGCTATACTAGCACGAGAAGCCTCATCTTCATCGATGAGGGTGGGTGCTGGATCGATTACTTTTACTGACTTTCGGGTATGGGCCCGGTCCCAACTCTTTGGGGTGACACCCAATAGATACCTATCAGAGGAGGCGCAGCGGAATGTTGGGCCCAGATTAAAATTTTTCTATAAAAAAAAAACTGTTTTACCGAATCGTTGTGATCATATTAATTCTAATATATTTTTGTGATTCTCTTTAACCAAGTTCTTCCACTATAAAATCTTTATGATTCCCTCGAACCAAGTTCTTCCACACCGAATCTCCAACACTAAAGAACTGACGGGTGGACGTCTCGGTATTGGATTATAATTTAATCATAGCAAATCCACACACCCCTAATCTAGATTTAACAAATCAAAGTGATGGTTATTCTCGAGGTTCCACACAATGCTATGTTGCAAGTTTATTTATTTTCAAGATGTTATAAGTTCGATTTTGATAATATAGGCTGCACTTTATTTATTTATTTATTTTCAACTATAGCAGTTTATGATTTAGGAACAATTTTGATAATATAGACTGCACTTTATTCTATTACTACACTCTCCATGCACGCGCGCGCGCATCAGCCTGTCTCACACCGGATAAGCTTTTTCTTTTTCTTCTTTTTAATCCATCTACTTGTTATTTGTTTATTAGACTAGTAAAATTTATCAATCAAAGTTTAGCTATACTGTCATGCCCTAGGGATTTTAATTGGATTTCTGATATATTTTGGGTTGATTTTGTAGGTTTGAAGGTTGCTGGGAAATGGATTGAAGAACAGATTTGAAGAAGGTTGAAGAAAGAGAAGGTTTGAAGAGATATCAGAGATTGGATCGAGAATGTTGAGAGAGGAGAGAGAATTGTAGAGAGAGAAATTAGTTAGGAAAATGATTGTACTATTCATTGATCCCAAATGCTATTACAGACTCTGAATATAAAGGAAAATGCAACCAATTGTAAAAAGACTCAAATAGGACTTGGGAAATAATTCCCTACATTAAGACACATATTAACTATCATGGACTCTCAGTGAAAGATTCCCTATAGCTGACACATGCTACTTATTATGGACATCCCTAAATTTATCCCTAATTTCCCCAATCCTGACATATACCCTGAAATGGTACACTATTGCTTCTCAAAATTCAAAACACAACCTGGTACAGATCCTTTGCTTCTTGTTTACGTGCACATTGCATACAAATATGCTTCAAAGATTCATCTAACGACATACCAAGACCACAGATTATTGTTATGATATAAGCAAATACGTGCCGTGTAACCCCACCCTCTTCACCTTATTCATTGATTCATGTAACTTGTAAAACTATCTGCTCCCTCACATCTTATTTGGTTGGTTACAGATATATGAGGTAGCGACTTCTGAAAGAAATAATGTGTTCTATCCTTTTACAGCTTGATATACTTTACAGCATTGTTTGGGTGTATTTGATCAGATTACTACCTGCAAATTTTAGTGGTAATAAGTCTTCAATTCTAGCTACCTGAAAATCCTCAACTAGCCATTTAAAAGGTTGATCTGAGGCCATATCATGATTTAGCTTCAAGAAGAATAGAGGAGTATGGAGCTATATTGTAAGTGCTTCTGCAGCCTGGAACACCTTCGTGAACAAAGTCATCAGGAGACTTGAGGTTGGTGTCCACCTACAATTTCACAACGGTTGTGACCTTAGAATCAGATTCAAGAAATGATTTTAGCATTGAATCAGTATTGAAATTATAAAATCATCTATAAAATGATTAATACAAACCCAAAATCATAATCAGTTCATTGGTCATTCAGTTCTCAATAACCATCTGTTGTATTAACTAAATTTCTTGACGCTAGCACATCAATTAAGTTTTCTTTTCATCAAGGAACCAACTAAATTTTCTAAATAAAAAACCATAATCTTATGTGATATGACAAATAAGCAATGTGCAATGTCTTAACGCTAACCAGTAACAAGCAGAAAAAAGAGTTCCTCTAAAGGTGATAATTGAGAATGATATGTCAAAGATCACAAAAGGTGAGTAAAGATAAAATAGATGTTTCTTAGAGTTTTTGTGAAGGTATCAACATAACTCACATGGTATCCAGCTGTAATGTTACAAAAAAGGAACATATGTTTCCTTGAGAAAGTACATAAAAGCTCTGGCAAATGATGTCAATATGATGCAACTTTAAGTAGATGAACACACGTTCACATCTAATGTGACCAATCACTGTTACTATAAGTTTTCAAAAATCTAAGCTTGCATAAAGTAAATGAAACAATTTGGCACTCTTAGGCCCTATGTAGAAGACTGGCTATAAGACCGAATAAGATTTGTATTATGACCACTCCCAATAGTGTTTTGAATCCTACAATTGTTGGCTAAGTAAAACCCGAATACGCCATAGGTTTCACCATATCCAATAGTATGATCATGGGATTGAAAAGGACTACTTTTAATTTCATTTTATTAAACAATTATTATAATAATTTTGTTTTATTGATATAAAATTCAAATATTTTTGTTTTATTAAGTTTTTATTTTATTGAAAATGATTGAAAATAATTTTATTTTGCCCAAAAATTGATTTAACGTTATCCTATATAATTCAATCTAAGTCAAATCTGACCCCATGGTATCTAGACAGAGGAAATAACTATATCCAATCCAATCACATCCCATTCAATCCAATCCAATCCAACTTAGCATGCTAAACAGAGCCTAACTACTTAGAAATAATCATATCATCATTTAAAATTCATTTTAAGCAATGCCTTGATAAACTGAATTCAACAGATAAAACAAACAAGTCCAATATTTGGATGACATGCATAGTACTTGAAAAACCAAACTAACTAGTTAAACTGCATATTATAACACAATATGTTGTGAAATAATTTAGGTTTAGCAATGAAAAGAAACATCAAAATTTATCAATCCAGAATAAGGTAAACTAACCACACGAAACCAGCGCCTCTTTGGTGGCGGTGAGGGTAATGATGCTTTAACAAAAAAATCATGAGCATTGAATGCCAAATAGATATCTGCTCCATTGTTGTCATGAAGCCTGCAGATAAGATATTTCAATACAAATACTTCTCATTCATGTGGCAATCACAACCATTCAATTTTAAAAGTCTTGCAATGTCAGACCAATATTTCTGATAATAAGAAACTACATCTTGTTATAATTTTAAGTCATCTCTTGTTCATATTCTCAGTCAACAACTGCACACAGGATGGCAGAATGCCTATTATAAAAGGGAGATGAAACTACTCAGGGTAGAAGTTGTAACATTCCATTTGTCACATTAGAGACCTAGAAGCATGTCAAGCACTGTTTTCTAAATGCAAAGACATCATAAATGGAAAATATAGTTGTGTAGCATATCACTTACGTAAATGCAAGGAATTTGCTGTCATAATTATCCCAGTTGTCCTCATGCCATGTTACATCATTCTGCATCAGTATAGTAATTCATGAGCTTTTCAAGAACTACCTACCTAAATAGAACACATATTGAACATCACTGAGAACTAGACACAAGTGAAGCAGATTTACTTTGCTAAGAAAATTTTCACGAGCAAATACTCGGTGAGATTGCCGAAATTTTATCACCTTTGCGAAAAACCTGAAGTGACTATTTTTCCGTTTCTCTAGCTGCAACACAAACGATTAAGTCATTTAACCATTGTCTGGATCATTACTTAAAAATAAAAATAAATAAAATAAATAAATAAAACGCACACACACAAAGCAGAATAGAGAACTTACCTGCCCCCACTGGAATTTGTTAATAGCAGTATCATGTCCATAACTGTTGTTATTTCCATAGCGCGTATGTCCATACTCATCTCCCATTAGCATCATTGGTGTTCCCTGGTTAAGCCACAAGTTCATTGGCAATAATAAAGCTTACTATTTTAACCTCACAATCGATGATGCTATAAATGTTTAAACCTATTGATAGAAGGAATAATTATAAGATAAGTACCCCCACAGGCATACAAAAAAGGCAGAAACTTTGAAGCCATTAAAAATAATGCAATCCTGCGACTATGAGGAACTTGAAATTTGAAAAAAGAAACCATTTCCAAACAGGATGATGCACGTGAAAGTTGAATAATTTTTTCCATTTCCAAAATGAACAAAGTTTTAATATTGTTTTATGTACCTAGAGGGTAAAATAAAATGGTTGAAACATTTTATCGGAAGCTAAAATGGCTTTCAAACACCTACCTGAGATATCATTAATGCCAAATGGAAGTTCTTCATTTGCCGAGAACGCAAAGCTTTGATATTACCATCATCAGTTTCTCCTGTAAAATACAAGATAAAGTAATACATTCTCTGGCATTTTAGGAACAGACATGAGTATAGAAAAATTAACTAAGTGATGCTACATAATCAAATAGATCTCTTCCTATCATGAGGCACTGTAATTGCAGAGATCTTGGTTATATTTGTAAGACTTCACTAAGTTTTGACATCAAATTGGGGACAAAGATCCACAACGTTAAAAGCCTAAAAGAAAAAAAGAGAGGACAATATGGTGGGGAAAATGAGAAAAAGGGTAAATAAATAAAAAATTCTGAAAGGAAATAAAACTACCTTCAAAACCACAATTCCAGCTAAAATTATCGTTGCATCCATCATTTCCATTTTCTCCATTTGCGTCATTGTGCTACAATACCAACAATTTAAGGGAACAAATGATACATAGGATAGTATCAAAATTAAACCGATAGCTAGAAATTTTAGAGGTACCTTGCAATTGTACGAAACAAGATCATACAGTGTGAACCCATCATGTGCAATTATAAAGTTAATACTATGATAAGGCCTCCGTTTATTCACCTGTAAAATGAGCAAAAATCCTAAATTAGCAACAGAAATGCAAACATAGACTCACACAACAACGATGTAAAAAAAATAATCAAGTTAGTATGTTGCATGCTTTATAATCCCATGCAATTCCCATGCAATCCATAGAATTCAAAAAAATTTCTTCATAATCATCAATAGACACGAGGATAATTTTTTTCATAATAGAAAAGGAACCCATGCCCACGGATTGTTTTGGCTACTGTGGAAAAGGAAACGTAGTCTTCTACCATTTTGAGTACGAGTTCAAATGTCATCGGCCATATTACAAAATCAGTGATTGGGGAATTAAAAGAAATGCAGGTTCCACCATTTTGAGTATGAGTTCAAGTGTCTTTTGGCCATATTACAGTATTAGTGATTGGGAAATTTTAGAGAAGAAAACTGTAATAAAATATTTAGTCATTTTTAGTTGATCACAAGGATATCAAGCAGACTAGCACGATCTCAAGTTCAAGAAGAGAGGAAAAGAGAAGAAGAAATTCTATCCTTAAAAATTTAAATATTATTCACGTATAATTAAAACCGACTAAATTCCATTGATCCAACAAGATCGGGTTCAATTTGCCTCACAGTACCAGAGGTGGAAGTAGAACTCTCAACCAAAAATAATGTGGTATCATTGTTGTCAAAACTTTCTGACTGTATAACCCTGGGAAAATTGTTGAGCATTTATGAAAGAAAATGACAATGTTGTTGCCTATAATTTATAAAGCCCTATTAAACAATTTTTTATTTTATCTATTCTACAATGTCAAAGCATATACCATTAAAACAAATAACCAGAACATGACAGGGATAATCATAAGAAAATCATATTCATGATATCGACGATGCTTACTCTGTAGAGGTCAGCAGATCCAGAAACGCGATTTGCCAAACTCCCCTTCATGCCAGGATCACCCTATATTGCAAATTCCGGAAAGGAAAATTTAAGAAAAGAAACAGCAATATGACAGGTAATCAGTAAGATGGTCATGTTTTTTTACACACCAAGGACATGATCAAATCCAACAAGGCAAGAGTTGCAAGATATCAATAATATAGGATGCAAGGTCTAACCAAGAGAAGAAGGGTTGCAGGGGGAGTGGGACAATATGAACGCAATAATGAGAGGAAAAAAAAAATGAGCTCAGAACCTCATGGTCAAAATATTGCCAGTTTGGATGCTAGTATAAATACCTATGAAACTTTTAGGCTTTTAGCATCCATCACAATCATGCACATAGTTAGCTTAAATTTCGAAATGTTGATCTCAATATTGAGCATTAGACTAGGAATTGGCATCCAACCAGTTCCACCATGGTCTACTCTTCTAAGCACAAACATCTTAGGATTAGGTATATATTAGGGGATCATACCTTTATAAATCTTCTTATGTCGTCACGATACTTCCCATTCCACTCAGCCCATCTGCATAAAGGGAATCACATAAGTGACGGAGGTGAGGCAAGCACAAAAGATTCTCTGAAAAGGATACAGTTTGACAAAAAATGCCAAATAACAGGCGCTCAATATCAAGAATCGGATTATCTAATTTAACAAGCTAATTAATGAATATCACAAACAAGTTGTAGACATTCAAACGTTATAAACAATATTAACTGGTAGGGCCATAAAACCAATAGAACTAAAAATAACAATATAAACAGCAATTACCGGTCCCAGTTTGGAAATCTTCCAACAAGATAAAGGCCTCCACAGTCCCAAGGTTCTGCAATAATTTTACACCTAGACAGGACAGCATCTTTGGTAATTGCCTGTTATGTTAAAAGATAATAAGTCATATTCCAAACTCCCCCGGTCTTCAAGCAATGCTACTGAACTAACTACACTACATAATGTATTCAATAAATAAATTCAATATGGAACTCATACCACACCAAAATTACACATTAATTTCAGAACTCATAGTTACCATAAGGGTTAAGATTACTAAAAAATAAAGCAATAAATTAGTAAAAGAAAAAGATTATGCTGAAACCAAGAAAGTGCATCTTTTTTATTATCAAACCAAAATTTGAATGAAGCTCTAACTTAAAGGCCACATCTAAAATTATTTATGAGCATTTCACATATATTTTGGACACATTTAGAACACCTCAGTGAGCTACAATATTTTGGTTTCTTTCCTCTCTTTTACTGGTAGAATAGTGCAGTTCATCAGTGTGAAGGCACACCACTATAGTAATAAGATACTTTGTATGGAAAATTTTGTGACAAGAAACGATATGTAGTTATAGTAAAAAAGGCACTTTTAGTTGTATAATTGTGATTATAAGTATACACCTAAATCCAAAAATATTCATTAACGAGCAATAGAATATAAAAAATTGCACCCTAGTCTTAGGGTTAAGAATTTAAGATCCTGTCTTTTAGCAGTATCATCCCACTTCATACCAAGTGAATAGGAAAGTAATAACTTAAGATTTCTGAGCTAATAAAAGTTATTTGAACTTTACAATGATTTCTGCCACTAATTGTTCACAATGTTAAACAAAAAGCTGTCTCACACTCATCACAGCAACATTAATTTAGACATAAATTACTTACCCTTATAACTGGTGGAGCATTTAGTGGAGAACCATCTGCTCCTCGACACAGTGCACTGGCAAGGTCAAATCGAAATCCATCCACATGATACTCAACAGCCCTGCAATAGAGATTAACAAATAATAAGGAATGACAATTCTTGAATCAAAATTATATACGAAGCAACAGAAGAGAACATTAACATCCTAAATTAGCATACAATAGTATTATATTTTTATAATATCCAATATGTAACTCCGTAAATACCAGAGATACATCCCTTCAAACATCTATTACTACTCAAAAGGGTATCTAGTAATGTCATTTCTATTCAATAATCATTCAAGAATATATTATCAGGGCAGAAGAACATTAATCGATTCAATACAAAAAATCAACAACATTTTATTAAAGTGTTCAAGTAACTTTACTAAGTGGACAAAGTGTCAACAAGAAAAAATGCTTAAAAACACGGTTCAATAAATGCAAAACATGGACTAGCAACATGATATATTTCCATATATAAATGATCTAAAACATTGTTCCAGCTGACTGGTCAAGAAAGTGGTGACAAGATAAAATCAATTATAACTGTCAGTTATATCTTGGATTTTCTTTACACACTCTATAATTATTATTTGTTTGAAAAAATATTTACTTTCAGTTTATGCATAGATTGTATCCATACCAATGTCTCAAGCTATCAAGGATGAGTTCCATGACCACAGGATGATTACAATTTAATGTGTTTCCTGAAGACAAACAAGATGCAGCATGTCAGAAACAGTTACATGTTCATAACAATCATAATCTAGAGAAATAATGCACCAGATGCCCTACTTCCATAAGAGAAATTAGAAAAAATTTGAGGCCATTAGAATTACCACAGCCAGTGAAGTTAAGCAACTGACCATTACCATCCACCATGTAATAAACCTGCAGAAGGATTTGTAGGATATTGGGTTGAGATATGAAGAATAAACCAAACAAGAATGGAAAATATTGCTGAAAATCATGAATTTGCATTTGCATAACTAGCCAAGCTGACCGGTTTGAACACAATCCAGGATAGAAATCCCAATGAACTAAGTTCCACAAAAATCAATATTTTAAAAAGAAAGAAAAAAAATGGGAAATCAAACCTTAAACTTGTATCTGTTTTTTCTTTGAATTCTTGATCATTATTTTTTTTTTTAAAAGCTCCAGCAAAGCTAAAGGGATTTCAACACATAACTACATCATAATCACTCCAATGTATACACACACACACACACATAGCCAAGGAATGTGGTAACAACAGAAGTGCAATAACACCTTATTATCTATGCCACGGAATGAGGTGGTGTAAGAGTTCTCATCATCTGCCTCATTAGTATGATTATAGACAACATCCAAAATGACCTGTTGAAAAATGAAAGATTCAGTGTAACAAATTAACAATAGCAAGTTTTCAAACTTTTAAAAATGAAAATGACAAAAGGAAATTACTAACCACCAAGAATATGCACTCCTATCCTAACTCCAAGGTCAGAAATATATGATTTACCTCTATGCCAGCACCATGCAAGGCTTTAACCATTTCTTTGAAATCACGAGAAGCCTTAAGAGGTCCTCCACCGCCATTAGCATAACGACTCATTGGAGCAAAGAAATTTATTGTTGAGTAGCCCCATGTATTTACCTTTAAAGGAAAATTACAAGTTTAATCTTCAATTTGTTCCGACAAAGTAAGTCACAAAAAAAAAAAACATATTAAAAGGGGAAAAAATCCACATAAAGATTATTCCAGCACAAACTAACTCAATATTAGCTTTTTAAAGAAAAAGGTTAAATACTACAACTTCAATAATCCATATAGCCACAGACATCATTGCAAATAGAAACAAAGAAGTAGAAAGAAATAAGAAGAAGAAGAAATAAAAGAAAATTTTATGCCAGAAAAGCTTTTTGAAGGTTTCACAGAAGATGTTTTATCATATTAAAAGTTTTACAGCTCAAAGCATTAATGCACACTTAAGGGAAACTTTACCATGTGATCTCTAGGGTTTGGACGTCGTTGAAACTCGAACTCATCAAACTCAAAAACAGGCAGCAACTCCACTGCATTGATACCAAGCTCTAGAAGGTGTGGGATCTTCCAGATGATTAAGAAACAAGAAAGATACTTTCAGGAATATATACACATGAAAATAGTTGTCTAGCCACCATTCCCAATAAACCAAAACATCTAACACTGATAGAATTCTGTAGTAACTAATTAAAAAAATTGATGTATATTTTCTGCAAGCAAGCTTTTCTGAATGATATTGCTTTCATACATATGATCAGCAAAAGAAAATCAGCAACAGGAAAAGCAGTTGTGAAAACACCTATAGCTAGATCAAACACTATGTTAGTTTCTTTATGGACAAAAATTATATCCCTGACTATTAGAATATCCCATATCAGAGTTTTTGGCTGTTACACTGCATAAATTTATCATGCAGATCTATCTTAGCAAGAAAGAGGCATTAAAATTAAAGCAACGAGGGACCTTTCTCCCAAATTTTACATGTCAGTTTAACGAAATTTGATCCCTTTCTTTCCGCAATAATTTAAGATTTGATATTATCCAATAGCAGCTTCATAGTTTTGGATACTCATTATTATTTATTTTTATTTTTTTTCAGTCCCCATATACACTCATACTTCATAGTCATAATCCAATCAGTTTTCTGTATTTGATCACTGAACTGAATACTTCATATCCACTATGAACTAGGACACCCATCCTTTTTCCATAATTGAATTACGTCTCTTGATCAAGTTATTGGAAGTTTAGGAGAATCAGAGTTATGAAATGTAGTTGTTATGTATTTTCATTTCAGTATTCCTGAGTTTCCAAATGGATAGGATTCAAATGCCATCTGTCAGAAACTGGTTCAGTTTGTAATAATGAAGCATTACCTTCTTTATAACACCAAGATAGCTGCCACGTATATCTGGATCCAGCCCACTTGATTCATCAGCTGTAAATGCACGAACATTCATTTCGTATACAACAAGATCTTTCTGCAAAGAGAGTAGCAAATATGAACTATTTGAATGCAAAATTATCTAACATATGGAAATTAGACACACAACACACACAGCATCTGATTACCTAAACAGTCATGATGAAATTTAAGAACTACTAAGTTGCAGCAACAATTGGATTGGAATCACATATAACCAATAATAGAAGCGCAATTTCATCATTGGTTAATTCATCAAAGAAGAATATGTGAATGGGGAGAGGGGAGAGAGGGAGGGAAAGAAGTTGAGAGAAAGATGGGGAGGGGGGAGAGAGATGAAGTTGTATTGTCAGATTTTAATACATAAGTGAAAAGAAACATTGATGAGGACAAATATGCAAGTAATTGATCTGAGTACCTCAGGTATATTTGGAAGCTTGTAGTTGTTTCCCCAATCAAACGGTAAACTATCAAAATCATAAGTTCCAAGAAACTTAGTCAATTTATATTTGGCATCTCCAAAATATCGGCGACCCTCAATTAACTTTGCATAAGGATCAATAAGCACAATGCTGCCGTCAAATCGATGCCCTTGACCCCAACTTCGAGGACCATCAACACGATAACCATAGAGAACATTGCTCCGAGGCAGATCCTACATTAGCAGAAACATCTCAATAGCATCAAACAAGAATATAGTAAAAGAATTCCCACATCGTAAATTAATACCAAACCATCAACACTGAAATCACAATTTCCTGCCTAGGTCCAATCCATTATTCAACAAGGATAAGTTAACACCCAGACAAAACAACAGGCCTGCTCTACAACGTAGTTGCAGAGATTTTATCCCTCCATACTTACATATTAGAATAGTTTATTTTGATCAAAAAACTACAATTATCGACCCAGTCCTCGAATTAAACATTCTACATATACAGATTCCCATCCTTAAAAGACATGAAGGCCATTCCCCAACTTACAAGTGTGACAAGACCATCTCAAATTCAGGAAGGATTCCTGGTTAAACTATCTCCCTTGTTTACCCTCCACTCGAATCTTTAATAGAATCAGAGATCATATCACAAAAGGGTACCGAAATTTACAGTTGTACCCTGTATGCTAATAAATATGAGTACATGACAGTAAAACAGTAAAGAAGAAGTTTCTGCAAAGTACATCCAAAGTTGGCCCTGTAAAATCATCTATTTATTTTTCCTTAAGAGACATGTCTACAATTACTGTGCATAAGAGCAACTTTACATAGAGACCCCCATGAATAATTGTAGTGATATAAGCAATAAAATAACAAGACTACCTCAATACATATGTGCCAGATGTCTCCTGTTTTATTTATTCGAGGATCCAAAGCTAACTCAATCATTCCGCCATCCAACTCGTCAAGATTTCCTCTGGATAACATATTACACCAAACAGCATCGTATAACACTTAAAAATAACAGTCAACTAGAAGATCTATCCAATTAATTAATTACTGAATAAGAATAATACAAAAAATTTAGCCAGCACAACTACACAGAGAATCTTTAAGGCAACTTTTATTGTGTACACACATGCCTCGTGCCCAATGCCTTGCTACAAAAGGTCAATCACAACTGAACGCTACGCAAGTGCAGTCACACAAAAGACACACCAAATGCATCTAAAACCAATCTGTATATTAAATTATATATTGAGTTGCTCAGCCCATGTGCACCATTCAAAGGTTCCAGAAACATGCTTTCATGTTCCAAACCTCCATTTCTCAGGAATGCATGTCATGAAAAACAAGTCATCTACTCCCCAGATCACTCTGATCCTCGTAAATGTCAAATCACTATCTAAAATCTATGTGATAATCTGAACTTTTACATAAGAAGCTTCTGGTCATTACAATCTCTTTTTCCTTCCTTTTTTTTTTAAGTATCAAAAAGAAAATCAATAATAAAATCACACAAATTATGATGACAAAGAATCTTGTCGAATGCACAAATAATCCACAACTGCAATTTAACCAATCAAACAAGAAATGCATTGTCACCTCTTGGGAAGCGATAAGCAAAGAGTGACTGCAGTTGCATGCTGAGAAAAAATTGCAAAATTGATTCCATTGTCAACTTCTGATACACCCAGAGGAAAGGCCTGGCCTTGCAAAATTTTCAAGCCGGTTTCTGATATTTGAGAAGCCTCCTCCTAAATTGCAAGCAGGCAGTAAAAAGTGATGAACTAATATTTCTGAAAGTAAAGATATCCAAGCAAGCACACGAAATTGCTTGATATCAGTAAAAAGAATAATTTACCACACAAATATTTAACAATCTACTGTGGATACACTGTGCACCATCTAAAATACATGTGAATAAGATGAAAGCATAGCAAAAGCCATCAAAACATTAAGAAGAGAGCATGGTGACTGTAACCGCTGTGAAAGAAATTCCTAGATATTTTCCTCTGCTTTGAAAATATTTAGTTTCATGTCACTTGTTAAAATAAACAACCTTATGAGCAAATATCCAGATACGATATGTGGAACAGAACTGGTACTATCAGATAGATCATGTAAATTACTGATGGTATGAATTATTTCTCTGAATTTCAGCAAGTACAACCTTATTGTGAATGAAACATGTCAATCTTTTTTCTTTTCAATGCCTTCGTTAGTGCTGTATCATGTAGTTAATTCCATATAGAACATCTCATTATTTTTCCTCATAGACACATTTTGATGCTTTTGAGAACCATTACATTCCCAAATGGTATATACTAATATACATGATTTAAAAGTGCAAGCAATATAAAGAAAAGCTAAGACTTAGATATGTTTGTAAATGACAAGTACCTCAAGTACGCGTTCTTGAGCACGCTGATCATAAACATTAGATGTCCCATGCTTGACACTGCCCCCTGTCTAACCTATGCCAAAATTCAAATCATGTATTTACCAACATTGAATAATCACATAAAAAGTTTGATCCTCCATAACATTATAGAAAGATATACATGCCTTACGGAAATTCCCTGAACTGCTGCTGCTGCTGCTGCTAGATGCTCTTTTACTGATTTTCAATCTAATGACAAGAACACAAGTCAAAAAAACTATTAACATAATGTGAATTGCAAACAAAATCAAGCCTGTAAAAATTAAACCCACGTTTCCAAAAAAATATAAAACGATAAAAGATAACACTCAAATAAGTAAGTGAAAAGTATGAAGAAAGTGCAGAAACTGAAGGAAATATTCCAAATTATAGAGAGAAAAGAGTCATGAAGAATTCAATTAACAAATAACCCATTTTAACAAGCGGGCTCTAGAATACAATCAAGGAAATAAGAAACAGACCCCATATCGTGAGCAGAAGAAGGAGCGAGATTGTGTGATAAAGCAGAAGCAAAGATGGAGAATTTAGTAGAATTGGAATGCAAGGGAAGTGAGTGTTGGAGCATCTTGGTGCCTGTTAGTGAGAAAAGAAGAGCATCCATGAAGAACAAAGTGGGAGATTCAAAGTTAGAAGGAATAAGATTCTTAAAATTTGGAAATGATTGATTATAAGAAGTTATGAGCTACTTGGAGTTGGAGATGGAACTTGGAAGTGAGAGTTTTCTGATATCATCTTTTGGAACGATTCGGGTTTCGAGAGCGGCATCGAAGCAGGAACGCTTCTTGTGTGTCTGCCACGTGAACTGAAATGATACGACACGTTTTTTATGTACATGTGACTGTGACTGCGAGTGAGCACCTACTCCCTTAAAATATCATCACTCCATTTTTGTAGGTGTAACATCTTCATTCTACACAAAAAGTTTATAGGGCCCTCAATTTTTGTTTTTTTCTTCTCCTTTTAATTCAATAATGATGATGATGGATTGATATTTGATGGGACAAACCGACAAAGTTGTAGTACTTTAGTCTGTATAAACTATTGAATGAAATTATGAATTTATGAGACATTCAATTAAAATTTTTCTCTAAATTTGATGTTACATGTTAGTCATTTATTAGTTGACTAAAAACAAAAAAACAATATGTTTCCAATTCCTAATTTATAATTATAAAAAAAATAAAAATAAAATAAAAACTGTAGAATTGGCTTTTGTTTTCATTGCATATATTAATATGTAGAGACTAGAGAGATTGAGGATTCCAGATTTAGTTATGTAAAACTTACGATTTTTATCTTAAAAAAAAAAAAACAAATAAACAAACAGAATAAATCCCACTTTTTTTTATGATTTGTCACATTTATAAATGTCTTTCCATATTCATCACTTTAGTCTCTATTTTAGTAAAAAAAAAAAAAATTCAAAACTCATCACTTTAATCCATTTGACCAAATATTTAAAAGTCAACTATTTTAAAACCTGTGAAAGTACACGTTTGCCTTTATTACTATTTAATTTAGCTAAAATAATTATATTAGCTTTAAATAAAAATGAAAAACAATAAAATTCTCAATAATTAAATCTTAAATAAATAGATTACAAAAAAAAAAAAATCTTAAATAAATAATAAAAAAAATCCATTAATTTTCTAATTTATTTATTTTTACATAATGGATTTTTATTTAGCTAAAATGATTATCTTGGCTTTAAATTAAAATGAAAAACAAAAAAATTCTCACTATTAAAATCTTAAATAAATAGATTACAAAAAAGATATGAAAAATAATCATTCAAAGCTAAGATAATCATTTTAGCTGAATAAATATCCATTATGAAAAAAAAAATACAAAATAAGAAAAAATTAATGAATTTTATTATTATTATTATTTATTTAAGAGTTTTTTTGTAATCTATTTATTTAAGATTTTATTATTGAGAATTTTATTGTTTTTCATTTTAATTTAAAACTAAGATAGTCATTTTAGCAAAATTAAATAGTAATAAGGGCAAAAGTGTAATTTCACTGGTTTTAAAATAGTTGACTTTCAAATATTTGGTCAAATGAACTAAAGTAATGGGTTTTGAAAAAAAAAATAGGGACTAAAGTGATGAATATAAAAATACATTTATAAAGGTGACATCGCCAAAAAAATGGGACTTATATGAAATTGTACTATAAAAAAAAAAGGTTACGGTTTTGTGATTTAGTTATGTTTAGGATTGTGTTAAATATTCATTTATCAAACATTAGAATCGAAATCCCGTACATAACATTAGAGACGTGATTCTCATACTGAACCGTGAATCTCGAAAATCCAGATTTGAGAAGCTTTCTATATTCTGTTCGTTTGATTTACACCCGGACCTATCAATATAAAAGAGAAGCCCATCCATGAAGTAAGATTGAAGTGAAGTAAAATCACGGATTTTTGAAGAATAGCATTTATTGTTGTCGTACGTGAAATATTGGCGAGGTTCAAATTCAATGAATATATGTGTAGATCATGTGAACAAGCTGAAGCATCATAGGAACATGGAGCTGGTTTGGTGGACATCTTCGATTCTTTCTAATAAAGATAGGGAAGTTAATAAATATTCTTCAATCGTCCTTCCAACCCTTTTCTGCCAAGCTAAAATTACTATCACTACCAGCAAATTTGACGTCACGCCTACGGATTTCGAATATGTTTGTTTCACCGAGAAGAAACACACGGGACAGTAATCATAAGGTGTTTGGTGTTATTCTATTATGCTATTTGGTCTAAATGATATATCGAGTAACGAATTAGAGTTGTTAAACAGATCGTGCTGTTTATTTTTTTGACATTGCTCATGCTTTATCCAAGGCGGCCTTGCCAGTACAGGGTTTAGCGATGCAATTATCAAACTCGACTTTGAAGATTTATATACCTCAAAAGTCAAGCCCAACTCATCCGATACGGATCGAGCTTAGGCCACCGGACTCATTTGACACCTCTAAACCCAACTGGATAAACCATTCATGTGTTTTCAAAACAATGTCACAAGTCTTGCTTTTTCATTTAATCAATGGGTTGGTATTTGATATGTCACAGTTTGACTTGCTGATAGGTGATATTTGCTAATGCATTAATTTTTTCAATCATCAAATTTATAGTCATTGACAGCAAATAATAAGCTTGAATCGTTCGTAGCAAACCAGAACTTCATATACTGAAGCTTCAAACATCATTAGATTGCTGATTACCAATTCAAATGAAGTTCGTCAGCCACATTTCAGCTGAAAGTAGAAAGACATAGTTAAGCTTCCGGTGGTTCAGATCAAATCTTTTTAGCACAAATACAAAAATGAAGAAGTGCAGTTCAGTTTGATACTGATGATTCTTTTAGGGACACCAGATGGAAATGGATGATTCATATTTGGGACTGAAAAATTAAACTATTAGAGAAATCCACTGACATCTCCTAACCGTATTAATGCATATATTGGCTCATTAATCATTGAGAACAAACCAAATCTCAATATAGGAAATGTTAACGACATGCTTTCTATTCGTTCCAATGTTCTACACATGTATTCCAAAATCCACAGGAGAGAATAAGCAGAAAAAAAATCATAGCAAAAACTTTATGCAGTTTTACGTAAAAGCTCCATATCATTTTGCAAAAATGAACAAGCTTTATTCGCCTCCTCATATATCATGTCCACCAATGGTTTTAACCGCAAAAATAAATAAATAAATAAATAAATAATTTATCCTCTTTTAGTATGCAGTTATGCACACTAACCTGACCAAATCTTGATAGTGGACAGAGTCTTGAGCTGATATCATCAGCTGCATTCACAACAGGAAAGAATGTGAGAACTGAGCTTAATTCATAAGTTCAGATCTTGGAAAATAAATAGAAAAAGGGTAAACCAAAGGCCAATCTTAATCTAGGGACTAAAAATTGTTTTTATCGGATATAATATATATTGAGAAGAAACACAATGAAAAGAATGAGGACAGCATCACAAGACATGTAACAAAACAATAACTATTATAAATCAGAACAATGCAATTAAATCATTCAAATGTTCTTCAACTAAGAATCCAACGGAAAAGTATCTCCCTAAATTTACACAGATCTCCAAGGCCCGGTAATGAAATAATGTTTACACCTCGTTGAACACTGTTTAAAGCTTTGTGCAGTCTTTTCTGGGGCTAAAAAACAGTTGTCTATCTCACTGGGATATTTGATCTTCACACATTGACAACTGATGCTCAAATATACCAATTTCTATCTATATTATTTCTTTAAGATATAACATATCACTATTTTAGTTCCACCGTCCATGTGAGCCTGATTTAAGATGAAGGAAAAAGAACCAGAAAAGGTTTCCTCAATAGCTCAAGATGTACAGTCTCAATTGCAAGTCATATCATTCACAACTACCAAGCTATGAATAATCCAGCAAAAATTCTGATATACATATGTTCAACTCCCATGTTCTATAAGTTTAGACCATGGTAATTGTTAATCTACCGAAGACACAAAAGAACAAAAATATTGAAATTGTCTCGGTTCTGATCACACTGCTGCATGACGAAGAAAGCAAATATCAAACCCATTTAATGTAATATAGCAGTTTAAAGGCCATTGAACTGTGTTCTCAGCAACAAAACCAACAGATGCAAGGTTTTTAAGACAATTAAGCCACAGTTTACATTAATCAACAGTTGAAACAAATGGAGACACTTCCAAGGAATAAATAATGTCAGTAAATCTGTTAAACTTACCAAACCAGTAAATAATCTCATCCAAATAACTCTCAGTATTTACCTCAGAAACAAACCTGAGCTCGCTCTCTACAGCCAACCTCAAAAAATAAAGCAGAGCAACCAAATATGTAGAATACAGGTGACAGGAAGGATGTGGTAAGTTTTTAACAGCTTTTGTTAGTAGGTGGACAAATTCTTCAAACTGCTTTTTGTTCACACCAGCAAGATTGTGGAAGTCCTATTTAGTTGTAATAGATGCAGAGACAGATGCTGCCTCTTGTATTAAGGATATTGGTAGGCGAGCCTGCAGGCAAGCAGCTATGTCAAAGGGGTGCAACTCAGAACCATCGAAAAGAAGATTAACACCAGGAAAGACAACTTCTCGGCTTTCAGCTTCATCAGGTTCAGCTTTTACCGTACCCACCGACGGTGCTTCTTCAATAGGCCTTGTGGCAGCTTCATATACAGGAGCTAGTGCATATGATCTGCAAACACAATGAAGGAAATTAGGGTTTTACAGTCCTTTTTCTTTTCCCTCTCTCTCTCTCTCTCTCTCTCTCTCTTTTGGTGGGGTGTGTGTGTGTGTTGGGGTGGGGTGGGGAGGTTTAAGTGTTACAGAGTCTAAAAGGACATCAAAGCAAAAACTTAAATATTGACATATTGGGTCCGGCTAAGTTGTTGTTAACAACAATGTTACTGGGCAGTTATGTGAGAGAGTTTGTTTATTTTTTTTTTAATTTTCAAATCCTTAAATTTTATACACCATTGGATTGAAATTTAAAGGCCCGAAACTGCCCAGTAACATTGCTGTTAACAGCAACTTAGCCAAACCCTTGACATATTATTGCTAACACTGAAAAATAAAAAACTATTTTCAACAGAAATTTCAGTTTTGACCGTCCATTTCAAATTGAAAAATCAACCACCTAAAATTTCTTAATTCTTTCTATGTGATAAAGCTGATAACCTCCTTTGTTTGATAAAGTTTACTTTCATTGAAATGGTCAAATTGATGACCATTCGACCATACTACACATCTTTTGACAATTTTGTCAAAGAAATATGTTTGAACTACTATGAATAAAAATATGGCAGGTAGATTAAAACAGACCTCAGAATGCTACCATCAAAGCTCAAAACTTCAGTTCGACAACGTTGTCGATTAGCAAGTTTTAATCTCTGATGCTCGCTTGTAGCTCCTGAAATTGGAGAAGAAGGATCCACAAGTGGATTCCACCTTCCACTAGCATAAGTCATGAGCTGTCGAGATGAGTCCTTTGATTGTTCTTTTTGATAAAGAAGTTTTGCAGCAGGACCAGTTGCCTGATACTCTGCACAAACATCCCGCAACCTTTTCCTTAAGCCTTGCATTGCATCATGATGCTCAGAAAGAGAATCTGCCTGAAGTAATTGTGAAGCGACAACCCTTTTGCATATGTTGTTGCACAATTTTGGACTAAAAAGTGGCACCCCGAATTCCACACTTAATGGTACCCAGTCATACTTGTCATCATCAGATGAAAAGTGGTCTGATTCTCTTTCGTTAAAAAGTTTCAATAGGCGTATATAACCAAATGTCCACAATTCTATCTTGTTTGCCAAATCAGTTAACAAAGAATTCAGTTTCAAACTTTCCTCTTCGCATAGCCCCAATTCATTTCCTATACGAGCAATTGAACCATCAGAGTTCTTTAGTGGCAACGGTACATCCATACTAACAACTCTGCCAGAATCATCAAGGTCTTGCCTACATAGAGGCTGCACTAGAACAGCTGAGTATTTGAGAAGTGAATTTAAACAATGCAAGAGCACAGTTCCTTTAACTAAATCTCCTTCAGACTTGCCTCCCAACCCTCCAATTGTAGAACCATCCCATGACCATATAAGGGCTTTCTCACAACCAGCCAATGGTGCAGGAAGCATGCGTAGACATTGTCCTTTCATCAGAACAACTGATAGGGGCCCACAGGCCACAGTTGAATATAACACCAATTTCATCCATGGTGTCATGGATGAATAAGAGGGCGGACCAAAATGAATAGGACCTGCCGGTCCAGGAAGAACTGATGAATGCGGAAGAGGAATCATAGACACAACAATATCATAGTCACGAAGAAACAACCTATCTAAAGTTGCTGGGGCCAAAGAAGCCAAGCTTTCACAGCGAAGAATATCCACCCGATATTTCTTATTCCTCTTTAAAGTTTCTTTTCCAACATCAGACCCTTCAATGGGTATTGGTTTCTCATCATTCTGGAAATTCGGTTCTGACATAGAGACCTCATGCAATAGATTACTCTCTTCTGATAATTTGGCGGAAGTTGTCTCATCGCCTGTGCTTTCAGGAATAAGTTCATCCAAAACAGAACCCTCCTGAGGTCTAGAATTCATGGAATCATCAATAACATCTCCAGCTTCATTTTTATCAAGGTGTTCTGAATCTTCAGATAATGAGATATCAGCTACCAGAGAAGTAGCCTCATCAGTGCTTGAAGCTAAAACACTAATCTTATCGCAAATTTCCTCCGCTTTAGCATCGGTGGCAACTCCACCTGATAGCAGGCATTCCAAGACACAACGAAGGCTGAATGCATGATTTGCAAATTCCTGCAACTCTCCCTCAAATTTTGTCCCCTCTAGTGTACTAAGATCCTTGCACAGATCTGCAATGCTAGTATGACCCAATTTTCCCGCTTCATATAACGTAACAGCATGAGATTTCAAGCCTGAAAAAGATTACAATTATTATTCAGTTAATAAAAAAAATGGCATAAACATCAGTAGAAGAAAAAATATTTATAGACGTGACGGAAAAAAAAAATAGTTCCAAATTTTTAACATCCAACTTGTAACAGTTTTAAGTTCCATATGCAGAAAGGGATAAGAAATTATTTGTTTCTTCAAACTACTCTTAAATAAGAGAAATAAAACACAATATGCAACATTAGGAACCCAAACAGAGCAACTAAGTAATACATTCACTCCAAGAACCAAGAGATCTAAAATCAAATTCAGTAATTCCCAGTTAAATGATGAAAATAACCCACAACAGAAATTCCTAATATACTATTTATACTGGGCATATATTAACCTTCTGATTCCGTCCCTTCAGGCTCATTGAAATGTCAAATGTTAGTCGCGTGATTTTTAAGCAGTGAAATTGACTAAAAATTTAGCCATATAATAAATATTAGCACAAGGAAAATGAAGATAATGCCAAACATAAAGATGAAATCTGACTAAAATCCAGTAAAACTAGTGTCTTTTCAAGTACACTAGTGGACCAGCTTGACCTTGCCACCTTGGTATGATTTTCAGATACTTGCATCTAAGGAAATCCACCTATTCCCTAGATGTACAACAATGAAAGGCAAATTGAAAAGGCAATTTGGGAGAACAATTGAAAGAGCTCCGGAAGGAGGATAAGCTGCTAGACCTAAGTTGTTGCAGGCAACTTTATCATTTGTGCATCCCTCTTCCTGGACAACTGATCCTCCTCTTCTCAATAGAATGTTAGACCAATCTAGTAACCCACGGATCAAAGAGAGAAACCTTTGCAAGCAATTGCATGAAGCTCAGCTCTCCCCATTCAAGTATAAAATACTACATCTTATACAATTTTTAATGTGCTTATAGTCCCCATAAATCACAGATTCTGGGCTTTTGACTTCTGCCACTTGGCAGGAATACCAGTTGCATCCCAAATTAAAACAACAGCTTATATTTTCCTTTTTCTCTTTATTTATTTATTTTTTTTGTTGTTCACATTGATCAGTATAATAGCTCATTAGCTGATAAATTAAGTGGAGAAACAATATGGGGACATTCATGATCAGAAAATTATGAAATTTAACATTTAGCAGAAAAACTGATCAGGAAGGGAAGAAGAAAAACCTGGTGAAACAGAACCCATCATAAGATAAGATGTTATATTAGCATCAACAACAAAAGCAACACGGGCAAGGCCAGAGCGCTGTCCATAGTTTTCCATCCCAGTAACATCTCCTTGTTGAACAATATCACCATCACCAGACATGTTTGCTGAGCCTATACTATTATGAGAAGCCTCATCTTCATCAATGAGGGTGGCTCTTGGAGTGCCAGGTGTATCATGAAGAATGGATGCTGGATCGATTACTTTTACTGCCCACCCTAATCTACAAGCAAAAGATGCAGCGGCTTGCAGCTGAGAAAGATCAGCCTGTAATGTTGTTGCCAATTCAGCAACAGTGGCATTCTCACTTGAAACAACAAAAACTGCATACAACAACCTGGATAATGATGCATTTAATAACATCAGGACCTTGGTTTTCTAGAGCAAGTAAATGATATTTAAGAGAAAAATAATGCATCATGTACTATAATAACTCCCTTACTCCTCGATAGGATCTTCATAAGACTGCTCCCTGTTGGAAACAAACCCTTCAAGCCTGGAAACTGAATTATCATAGTTATTATAATTCAAACTAAAAATTCAAATAGGATAGCAGAACAAGGTCAAATGAACAGGAGTAAAAATAATATTCTAAGAGAATTTTATGTGGCAGCACAAATTCTGAACATAAATATGTTACCTTTAAAACGGTCGTCAGCATAGACAGGGACATCAAAGTAGATCAATCCACGTCGAAAAAGACCTTTTATAACATCAGGATCAAACAGGAAATATGCATTAGCTTCCTCCTTGCAGACTTTGTCTATCGTTGCCATTTCTTCTTCTGTTAGTTTCTGTAGAAAGGACAGAAAATCCTGTAAGTTGACATCAATTGCACAAAGCTTGACCGTTGATTATATAGATGCTTATGGATTTATATCTGAAATGTGCATGAACCCAATAAAGGGGTGAACACACTTTAGAGTCATAAAAAGAAGGAATCTTTTGAACTCTTACCTTAAATTCTTCCAGAGTAAAATTAACTAGACAAACTCCCCACCATGGTTCAATTGCAAAGTCTGCAGGTTGTGTAGGTAACAGTTCTTTGGCAATTGACTTGTTCAGCTTCCACATAATTTTCTGGATAGCGATGAGTAATGATAGGTAAGATGCTATAAGTATATCCCATCCCAAATTATGATTTTTAAACAATGCTAAAGCACAATTACATTTAATCTAATCTTCAGATTGAGAATTTATGACACCATCAAGAGTTTATACAGTGACATATTGATCTCACTTGTGTACGTCTTAAAGTGATGACCTACAAATAAGGTTTCAGCACATGCAACTAAAAACTTGCTCAGCTTGTTGAATATCAATTTTTATACATTCTCATAAGAACTAACAGGATTTAATCACTCTGTAATGAAAATTCTAATAAAGGAAAAGGAGAAGCAAACAGATTTATGCAACAAAAGGAAGAAATCCAATCAAAGCATGATATCATGGTTTCGTATCGAGTAAAGAGTGTACCCAAGAGCTAAGCAGTTCAGATTTTCAAGCCTAACCATTCTTTTTCTATTATCATGTTGACAGAGAGAAAGTATAACCATTCTTTTAACTTCAATGCAATGATACTGTGCGGTCACTATTTCTAGCCCATTGAAATATTAGCCATTGCTCAGTTACAGTCAAGTAAGACATGCATAACAGTCCGCTCACAGGTATATGTATATGTGAGTGGGTGTGCCATACACACTCATACTTTATGAATCTTTAAGCACAGGGGCAATCTAATAAAGTACCTTTGATCTGCACTTGTTCATGATATCAATGAATTCATTTCTCCCTATTCCTGTAAGCCGCAAGGCATCTGCAGCACTGAAGTTTGGTATGCTGTCATAAGGTTGCTCTGATAACAATAAATGGCACACGTGAGAATTATATAAAAGATTAAGTAAATACTGTAGCAAAATTATGCCTAATTCAGTAGCTAATAGTATAGAAAACTCATAATGAAATCTTCTAACAAGTAAAAGTTTTACCATTTTTCATAACCTCAAATATCATGTCACAATAATATCTGAAAGGCGATAACCTCATTACACGGCAAACATACTCAGCAAGGTGATAAGGAAATAACTGCAGGAGAGTTAGTCAAAAACGTAAGGAGGCCAACGTTAACCATATAAATGACACTAAAAAGGTAAAACCACTTCCTATACATGGTAATTATATGTTCAATTATGCCACACATAATCTAAACTATAAAGCTATGATCTGTAGCAGAATGAAAAGCCTTTTGGGTAATCCATCACATATATAACAAATGAAGAGTGCATAACACGCACCGCCAAATTTTTTCGCAAGTAACGCATCATGTCTTCATAATATTCACCTTCTTTGCATACTTTACGAGCAAAACATTTATTCCATTGAAGTCTTTTCTTAATGCAATATTCGACTACCCTGCGTGAAATACCCATTCAAAGACATCAAAAAATGTAAGCAACAAGCAAACGAAACAAGGGCTATAAGTTACTAAGTTAGAGAGCAATTGTAACCTTCTGTGCCATTCTTCTTTAGAAGCAAGAGTGGCTTGAAGTCGTTTCGGTAGACTCTCCCACTGACACTCTTCCTTGATCGCTTTCACTATCAATTGTTCCTCAATCGTTGTCGGAACGTGCTGCATTTTACCCAACTCTCTCTGTACGCAAATAACCAAACATTTCAAATTCAATAACAGCTGCTTTTGAAACTATTCAAAACCACTTTACAATAAAGTCAAACAATAAGATCAAACCAGAATCGATCTCATCTACATTTTTTTCCAGAAATTAACCGGTATCGGATTGTAGCATAATTCAACCTATTTGATTCTCGATTATGAGTGTAATTCAGAGAACATTAATAAATTACAGGTATCGATGACTAAAATTGAAGTGGAAAGAGTGGATGAAACCTGAAAGAGAAGAAGATTAGCTCCAAGTGAGGTTGGTAGAGTCTTTTAATCAGGTATGGCGTATGCGATCTGGGAAATGGAGGACTGCAGATGCTGAATTGCATGCATGACTTAATTATTACAGGCCTGACCTTTTTATTATTGACCTGTTAACAGACCCGTAACAGAAGATGATCCAGAATCCAGATCCATCAATTTTGTCAATATTTTTTTTGTAAGGGCCAAGGGGTAACTACATTAGGGCGCGTTTAGTAAAAGGTATTCGGTATCGTTTTTAAAATGGCGTTTTTTGAAAACTTCTATTGGAAAATATCATGTTTTTTAAAAATATTGTATTTGGCAATGTTTTTTAAAAATAGTTTTCAAAAACGGAAAATGTTGTAAATGTTTTTAGTGTTTTTTTTTTTTTATTTGTAAAATAATTGTTTAGAAAGAAAATTTGTGTTTTGTTTTGAAAACAATGAAAAACAATAAAAAGTTGTTTTAAAATTTTTAGTTATAACTTTTGAAAATTTGTTTTTTATTTTCAAAAACACATTTTATAAAACACTTAGGGCCCGTCTTGCAATCTGTTTTCAATCTGTTTTTGTTTTTATTTTCCAAAAATGATTTTGAATTCACGTCCGGTAACTGTTTTTCATTTTATTTTTAAAATACAAAAACAAAATGAAAAACAAAACCAGTGTTAAAAGTGAAAATTTTGAAAAACAAAAAAAAATATTGTTTTTTTTTGAATTTGTTTTTGTTTTCCAAATGAAGTGGGTCCCATATCATTAAATAAATGGGCCTTATATAATTAATATATATTTTATTTTAATAAAACCATTTTTTTTCACAGACTTCTTCTTCTTCTTCGTCCAGTCATCTTCATCATCATCGTCATCTTCTTCTTCTTCTTCTTCTTCTTCCTCCGTCGATCTCCTCTTCTTCCTCCGCCAATCTTCTTCTTCTTCTTCTTCTTCCTCCACCGATCTCCTCTTCTTCCTCCGTTGACCTCCTCTTCTTCTTCTTCTTCTTCTTCTTCTTCCTCCGCGGATCTCCTCTTCTTCCTCCGCGGTTCTTCTTCTTCTTCTTCTTCTTCTTCTTCCTCCGCGTCTCGTCGCCGATCGCTGCCGATCTGGTCTGCTTCTTGGTCTTCTTCTTCTTCCTCTTCCTCTTCAACTGTTAAAATTTGTTAAACCCTAAATTAAATTACAAAATGTTTTTTTATTAATTATTTAATCATTTATTTATAATTGTTATAATATTAAACAAAAATTAAAAATTGATATTTCAATTTTTGAAAGTTTTCAGTTATCCTACCAGACGCGTTTTTTCAGTTTTTATTTTCAAAATACGGATTTCAATAAATGCTACCAGACGCTTATTCGGAATTCAAAAATAAAACCAAAAACACTGTTTTCATTTTCATTTTTCTTTTCAAAAAACAAAAACAGAAAACGGCTTGCAGGACGAGCCTTTAGGGTCCTGCAAGCCTTTTTCAACCTATTTTAGTTTTTGTTTCGTTTTTGTTTTCCAAAAATGATTTCGAATTCGTGTTCGATAACCGTTTTTCATTTTATTTTCAAAATACAATAACAAAATGAAAAACAAAACTAATGTTAAAAGTAGAAATTTTGAAAAACAAAAAAAAAAATTGTTTTTCTTGAATTTGTTTTTGTTTTCCATATGAAGCGGGTCCCATATCATTAAACAAGTGGGTCCCATATCATTAACAATATTTTTTCTTTTCTTTTTTCTCCTCCACCATACCTAATCTTCTTTCATCTTCGTCTTCTCCACTTTCTTTCTTCCTTCTTCATTCTTTCTTCTTTCTTTTTCAAATTTTTGAAAAAAAAAAAAAAAAACATAGATTCTTTATTATTATTTTCTTTTTTCTCTTGAATCACGTTCTTCAGTCTTCTCCTCCCATCTTCTTCTTCTTCGCCGCCGATCTGCTCGTCCTCGTCCTCCTCATCCCTTCGCTTGTCACACGACCGATCGTCGGCAATGATCGGCTGCTTCACGGCGAAGGCACATGACCGCTTCTTCTTCTTCTTGTTGGTCACCATCGATCGGCAAGGATTATGCAGTAAAAGGCTCGCCACTTCTTCTTCTACCTACACAATGCTTCATCGTCTAGTCTCCGATCTGAATCCCTAATTTTGGAGAGACTTTAAAGAGTTTGAAACCCTAATTTGAGATCAGTATATAAAATCAGAACAAATTTTATTGGTTAATTATTTAATCAATTTGTTTATAATTGTTATAATATTAAACAAAATATAAAAATTGTTATTTCAATTTTCATAGTTTTCAGTTAGCCTACCGGACGTGTTTTTCCCGTTTTCATTTACAAAATACAGATTTCAGTAAATACTACCAGACGCGTTTTCGGATTTCGAAATTAAAGCCAAAAACACTACTTTCATTTTCATTTTTCTTTTCGAAAAACAGTCAACGAAAAACGCTTATAGGACGACCCCTTAACCAAACAACTTTAAAGTTGTTTTTTTGTTTTAAAAAACAGAAAACAGTTTTATAAAATGGATCCAAATGTGATGCAGCGGAAGATTCAACGCAAAACAACAATCGATAAAAGAAAGGGTAACCAATTCAAATCCGTTGATTCGCACACGAATACCGGAAGCGAACCCTACTATTAATCTGTTGATCCGCGCACAGATACCAGAATAATAGGCTTTAAATTCGTTGATCCACTCAGGATATCGAAATTGGATAAAAGGAGATACTCTCTCTCAAATTTTATTAATCATCAAAAACTAAAAAACAAACAACTGGTTGCAATAAATTTAAATAGGAAAATAAACCAAACCTAAAAGATCCAAAACCTTGAATCCTAAACGGATTCAGACTCCTCAAATAACATAAATATAAAAAGGACTCCAAGACTCAATCCTAAACTAAAAAGGAAACTAACAATGAAACTAACAAGGACTAAAAAACATCCAGCTCGTCCAGCTCAAGTCTTTGCGCAACAAGATAAATGTCCAAATTCGGGCATTTTATGATCTATTACGGAGGACGGAGTCTTCATAATATCTGTAGGGCTCGTCTTGGGCTTTCCGGAAATATATTATAATAGACGATCCGACCACATATGCCCTCTGTAGAGGGCCACGAATTTCAGCCCGGCAGCTCTCGTCCAGCTCATGGCGTCCAGCTCTCGTCCAGCTCAAGTATTCGCGCAACAAGATAGATGGCCGAATTTGGGCCTGTTGTGATCTGTTACGGAGGATGGAGTCTTCATAATATCTATAGGGCTCGTCTTGGGTTTTCCGGAAACATATTATAATAGACGATCCGACCCCATATGCCCTCTGTAGAGGTCCATGAAGTTCAGCCCGGATTTGGTTGGTCCACGCGACCCAAATACGAATTCGCCACCCGCTCCTAGTATTCCATTGCCTTAGCTGCTGCTGCATCATTCTCTTCAGGTTGGAGAAAATTCGTCCTCGAATTTTGACTGTTTTGAGGAACAAATAAGTTGGAGATGTTGTTGAATGATGAAACACGGCAACATCATAGAAATAATCCTCAAAAATTGAGTCCCTCTCATGCTGCTCGTTCTGGAACAAATCTTCATCGAAAACCAATGGCTTATCGAAATCGACAATAACAGGTTCCGTCACATATTCCTCATCGAAAATTGGCGGCTTATTAAAGTCAACGATAACCGAGTCCGACACATAATCCTCATCGAAAAACAATGAATGGTAGGAGGAAATTTTGTTTTGGAGATTCATGAGAATTTTTTTTTTTTTTTTTTTTTTTTGGGATAAATATGGATGGTGAATTTTTGGCGTTGAGGAAGATAGTTGGTTGTGGTCGTGGATGCTGAGCCTAGCACAACGGTAGACTCGATGGCTTTGATACCAACTGATGCAGCGGAAGATTCAACGCAAAACAACAATCGATAAAAGAAAGGGTAACCAATTCAAATCCATTGATTCGCGCACGAATACCGGAAGCGAACCCTACTATTAATCTGTTGATCTGCGCACAGATACCAAAACAATAGGCTTCAAATTCATTGATCCACTCAGGATACCGAAATTGGATAAAAGGAGATACTCTCTCTCAAATTTTATTAATCATCAAAAACTAAAAAACAAACAACTGGTTGCAATAAATTTAAATAGGAAAATAAACTAAACCTAAAAGATCCAAAACCTTGAATCCTAAACGGATTCAGACTCCTCAAATAACATAAATATAAAAAGGACTCCAAGACTCAATCCTAAACTAAAAAGGAAACTAACAATGAAACTAACAAGGACTAAAAAACATCCAGCTCGTCCAGCTCAAGTCTTTGCGCAACAAGATAAATGTCCAAATTTGGGCCTTTTATGATCTATCACGGAGGACGGAGTCTTCATAATATCTGTAGGGCTCGTCTTGGGCTTTCCGGAAATATATTATAATAGACAATCCGACCACATATGCCCTCTGTAGAGGGCCACGAATTTCAGCTCGGCAGCTCTCGTCCAGCTCATGGCGTCCAGCTCTCGTCCAGCTCAAGTATTCGCGCAACAAGATAGATGGCCAAATTTGGGCTTGTTGTGATCTGTTACAGAGGACGGAGTCTTCATAATATCTATAGGGCTCGTCTTGGGCTTTCCGGAAACATATTATAATAGACGATCCGACCCCATATGCCCTCTGTAGAGGTCCACGAAGTTTATCCATATCCATAATATCACCTTCTTCTAGATAATTATTAATAGGGATACCTCCCAACATATCAAATAATTTGCCTTCCCTTATGTTGGAATTAGAAAAGATTTCTTCTTTATTATTTACTTGGAATAATAATTTATGAATATACGAGTCTTTCTTATCTTCATAATTAATAGATTAATGATGCAGCAGCAGCTAAGGCAATGGAACTAGGAGCGGGTGGCGAATTCGTATTTGGGTCGCGTGGACCAACCAAATCCGGGCTGAACTTCGTGGACCTCTACAGAGGGCATATGGGGTCGGATTGTCTATTATAATATGTTTCCGGAAAGCCCAAGACGAGCCCTATAGATATTATGAAGACTCCGTCCTCCGTAACAGATCACAACAGGCCCAAATACGAATTCGCCACCCGCTCCTAGTATTCCATTGCCTTAGCTGCTGCTGCATCAAAATGCCCCTAAGATCCCCTAGAATTTGTCATAAGTAGAACTAGAGAGTAATTATACATTTATTTACTCAGATCTCTTCCAAACAATTTGGTGAAAGGACATTTTTGATATTTTTAAAAGTAATGTTAGATATCACACCTAAAATCACAACTTTTTCATTGCAACACATGTGGCCATTGATGTGTCAATTGGTGAGTGAATACATGGATAAGTGAAATAAATCATTATTAATGTGTATCCACTCACCAATTGACACATCAGCTGCCACATGTGTTGTGATAGAAAAGTTATGATTTTATGTGTGATATCTAGCATTACTATATTTTTAATGGAATATAAATTAAAAAAAATGGAAAAATACAAAATTATTATTAAATTTAAAATTTAATAGTGTTTTATTTATTTATTTTTATATAGGGAGGACACAACTCGAATCCATAATATCATTGTACAAATGTGAAAAACATTGAATTAAATTACATTTAACTTTTTAGATAACAAACTATTTTTAATTTTAAATTATCCTAATTTTTAATTTTCTTTCTAATATTCTTAAAATTTAAAGTTTTGTTCTACCTCTTTTTGTATAAAAAAGATTATTTCATTTTAAAATTTTAATAACGATAGACAATTTGTTTTTTTATAGAGTTATTTTAGACTATAGTGATAAATGTATATTACTATATTTGCTCTTTAAGAACAATTTCTAAGGCAATAGTGTATTTACTTACCTCTTTTGGTAATTGATTCAACTTTTATTAGATCCAAAAGGGTAAATACAAACAATAGGAGAGAATTGAATATTTGAATCATTGAATGTGCCAATCTGTTTGACCGTGTCGACTGATAACAGTATCCAAGTATCATTTAGTTTCAAAAAGCCAAAATGGGCTTGACCCGTGAAGAAGCAGGCCCAAGTCCGCTTAAATCCAAAGCGCGGAGAGGTCTAAGAAGAAAAAGACCGCTTGCCGGCGGCACATTTTCATATATACCCACTACCACCAGTCAACTACGCGGCCACCGAAAGAAGACTGTGTGTGGATTTCCATATTCTTTTTTCTGACCTTTTTCGTTCACCAATGTCGTTATAAACCACATATTCTCTTCTGTGCAGCTGTCCTTCTCTGTATGTTCTATCTATATCTTACATAACTCTGTTTTTTTTTTTTTTATTGTTTTTTTATATTATTTTTATTGTTTGTATGTTGCTTCTCTAACACTATCTGTGCTCTTATGCTTCAATGACAGGACCTGTGAGGCATATAGAGAGAGAGCCGTCTCTGAGCGACAGAGAAATAGAATTTGTGTAATGGCTCTTCGCTTCGAGGTTGGACCTCTAACTTGTCTTGTTACTTTTACATTCTTGGTAAATATTATTATATTTGCTTTACACACACAAAGTCACATATTAATTGATGAATATTGTGAAAAGTTTATTGCATTGGTGCCAATTTATTGGTTATTTGAAACAATGCTATCAGTGAATGAATGCTTAATCTTGGTTGTTATGCTTCAATGCTAGCATTATCTACTAGACTGCTATTCTGCTTCCATTAGTTAATGTCAACAGGAAGTTGTGCTTTTTGCACCCTAATTGATGCAAAGATAATATCAATTTTCCTTCATACAGACCTATTGATAATTAAAGAAGTTATGTTTTATGCAATTATCAGTTTGGTCATGTGTAATAGAGCTAAGGGACAGTAGTACTGTAGTAGTGAATGTGATTGTTAACTTGTTAACGACTAACCTCAAGATAAGGGCAGCACCAGCATTGCTGCTTATCTATGTTTTTTGTATCAAAACTTGATTTCTTATTTTGATTAGATAACGTGTTTATATCTTTTGTCCTGATAAAAAAGTTATGTTCCTCTTATTTCTTTTTTAATATTAACTTCACCCTTAGTTTTCAATTTATCATCATCTGAACTGTGGTAACAGGCAACTATATCTTTATGGTTAAATTTTTTATGCTTATATTGGGGAAAGTGGGAAACCAATTATATCTCCTTTTATAGGTTTTGGGGAGGTTTAATCGTGCTCGTGCAGCTCAATTGACACTTCCTCACTTTGTGTCTCAGACACCTCTGTTTATGCCCGTGGGTACACAAGGTTAGAGTTTCATATGTCATATATCAGCTATTCAAACAAGAATTGTGATTTTTATTTTTATTTTACATCATATATTAGTTCTAACCAAAATACAAAAGAAAAGAAAAAAATAAAAGAAGAGAATTGTCAGAATTTGGGTATATTTGCAATTAGTAAGTTGCAGATGATGTAAATAACTTTTTAGTTATTGCTGTCACTTTATTTTGCTTTCTTCCACATGTTTGCTAGGAAAAATATGGCATCTTGTCTAAGGATTCTTGTGTACATGGCACAAGTACGCCATCAATCTGTTTCCGTTTTATTTCATATGATATCTTTGTAAGACAAAATCGGTCTTCCTGCTTACAGGGACAATTAAAGGATTGACAACTAGCCAACTTGAGGAGATAGGTGCTCAAATAATTCTTGGGAATACATATCATTTGGCACTTCGTCCTACTTCTGAGCTTATTGATGAATTGGGAGGTCTCCATAAATTCATGAACTGGCCTAGAGCAATGCTTACTGACTCTGGTGGCTTTCAGATGGTTGTCTTATTAGAGTGCTATATTATTCTTAACAGTATTACTTGTATTCATGTGGTTTATCTTGATTTTTGCTTGAGGATTAGAATTGGATATATAATGGCATTAGGTTTCTTGGACTAATTTGAGTGCAATTGAGCTTTGTCATCTTCTAAATTATGATAGTTTATACTTTACATCTTTGATTATATCCTTGTCCATGCTCTCTCTCTCTCTCTCATGCAAAACTAAGCATATAGGTCCCTTTTAAATATTTTGATGGCAGTGATTTCAGAGATCACATTAATCTTCAAATTTTGTGAGGCAATTGTTTTCAAGTTTAGTGACGTGTGGTTGACGATTTATTGTATTTCAGGTCTCTCTTTTGCATTTAGCTGACATCACTGAAAAGGGTGTAACTTTTCAGGTAATTGTTCTTATAATGATTTTTAGAAAGACAATATGAAACATGCTTGGCAGATTGTAACTCTTAGTCGTTATTAAACATACATCCATGATCTATCTTTTGTTTTCCCTCTTTTTTAGAGTCCCTTGTGCTAGGTAGGTTTAACTAGATGCATCATAACTGTAAGATATGGGCATCTTTTTGAATTATCACATTGTGAGCATCTTCCCATCTAATTCCTTGTGATAATGGTTTCTTAATTTAGGAAAACTACCATGTGCATTTGAGCTTTTTCCTTTCTTATATTTGGTTGCTTCTAATGTTAGTAAAAAAATATTTTTTACAATGTAGAACTGTATGCCTCCATGCGAATGCTCAAATACTTTCCTATTGCTGTCTTATTGATGTTGTTTTTCTTTGCTTATTTTTCCTAATTGTACAGAACTTTAAAGTATGTTGTTTGTTGCTTACTGTAACTAAGACTTTGTTTTCTTAATTCAGTCGCCCGTTGATGGAAAGCCAATGCTCTTAACACCGGAGGAATCAATTCAAATTCAAGTAGGTACTTTTGTTTAGTGTATTTTTGTTTATTTTATTAGTATAATACCCAACCCTGTTGTACATGTATTTCATAGTATTTTTGGTATAGTTCAGTCACTTCATATAGTCTTATCAATATTGTACAGTTTAATGTGGAGAGCACTACGTGTATCTACCAGTTTAATTGTAGAACAAAAGAATACAAGTTAGAGATGCAAATTCAACCATATAATAGATGCAAATAATTTGTCACCTAGTAATGTATTTTTTCTACTTCTATATGTGTGATATCATTTAAGTGGGATAATAGTGGTTGCATAGTAAACCCTGAACTATAAGTAATTTTCCTTTTTCTAAAGGATCTTGTATCTATCTTTTGCTATGTGTCTGTCCGCTGGGTTTGAAGAAGCACAACATTCATCAAAATTCAAAAGCTTGACGTACAATTCCAAACTCTTAGATGCAGTCAAACTGTTAGTTTCTCAAGTACTTATCAGATATGTCTTTTGTTCTCCTTATGGTTATGCAGAACAGAATTGGAGCAGATATAATCATGGCTCTCGATGATGTAGTGAAAACCACCATCACTGGACCACGAATTGAGGAGGCCATGTATCGCACCCTTCGTTGGATAGACAGATGTATAGAAGGTATATATACATCTAATGCTTGATATCACTTATATTTATTGCACAAATAGGTTGCAAACGCAAACAAAAAAAGTAATAAACTTATGGCAATCGTTAAAGATCCAAGTTTTAATGAAGCACTGTCCCTGATTGGTCCAGGTTTGTTTTCCTAGAACAGTTCTTAGCCTCAGGAGCTTAGGTTTGTTGTATGATATTAAGTTAATTGACTAGTATACCGGATAGATCATAGATGTCATTTATTTGATAACATTCTTGCTCGGGATTATACTTCCCCAATTGAATCCTTCTATGTAACCTCTTTGCTATTAGATTCCCTGGACAAGATTTCAATTCTCTCTCTTCTCTCTCATAATGTCTTGCTGTTAATCTTTCGGTTGAGTTACTTAGACTTTTGTCTGCATTGATTTTTGTGGACAGCTCACACAAGACCACATGAGCAGAACTTATTTGGTATTGTACAAGGTGGTTTAGATCCTGTGCTAAGGTATAATCTGAAATGAAGTGTTATCTCACTGCTGTTAGTTTTTACCTTTGATGCATGTTTTGTTCGTCTATTATTTGGCACATCTTGTTGATAATACTTGTTGTTTGTGACCATTATAAATTGTATTCAGGGATATCTGTGTTAAAGGTCTGGTGGATCGGAATTTACCTGGGTATGTTTATTCTCCTCAAGAATAATGCTGAGTCCAAGTGTGTTAACGTTTTTAATCCTTTATTGTTTTGATGAAATTCATAGATCAATTAACGATGATCAGGATATTTAAAACAATTCTTTCTTCTTCTTTTTTTTAATTCTATGAACAATAGAAACTGATTGTTTTAAGGAATGTAGAGCCTTCGCTCATCCCTTCTATACATATAATTTGGGTTCAGTATCTCTAGGCCATTGTGCTGTCTTTTTATAGACTGGGGTGGGGTTGCAATTGGGACAAACTGCTTCCGCTTGATGCCATACTCACTACTAGATCCTAGGCGCCAGGTTCATGTACTTTTTCACTGCCTCTACTATGCCAGCTTTGGCTGACTTTGGTCCTTTTCACCCCTTTAGCTTGACAACTATGATGAAATGCTGCATTCACAAATCTAACTTATTATCCCTTTCTAACTGTAGTGCTAAAACTTATCAAGGTCCACGTGGCACATGTTGAATGCTGAGTAATTACAATCACATTCTATATTTAGACATACTTGGTATAACATTTAGTATGAAAACTATGCTAGGGGCATCAAACTCCAGGCCAAGGATTTGTTCAGTCATGAATGAACAAGGTGAGATAAATACTACACTCGGTATAGCTACCCTATTTGGTAGCTGCAAAGTGACATGGATAAGGGTCACCTGCTGAATATTCATGTTCCTATCCATGCATATGTAACAACAAAAATGTCCTCACAGACAATCCATAATACATGTTTGCATGCAGTAGTAATGATCTGAGGTGTGAGATGTCCTTAGACAGCTGTGCGAGCAACCGAGAATATTCTCCCTTTATGAAACAAGTGTCGAAGGCTGTCCTCACATTTTGCCTATCAATAGCCCTAAATTTCATGCAACACCTTTAATGGAACCCTATTAAAAACTCTGCTTCTCCTGAGTTTTAAGTTGCCTTTCTCCCTATTTCCTTTCACGAGCTTAAGCATTGGATGGCTTTTCCTACGGTCTCACTGGGTGACCGTTAACAATTCTCTGTTTTGCAGATGATTTGGTTGCTCCACGAGTAGTGTTCTAAAGAGAAAGCTAGTGTTTTAGAGACTACCAGTGCACTGAAAATCCATTTTTCCCTCTCAGTTAAGCACTGTTATAGAAAATAGTCCTATAAAAGCTGTGGTTGGCCTTTCAAAATATAAATTTGCTTCTCGGTATGTTCTTCAACGCGAACACTAACCATGAACAAGAATAAGCATGGCTATCTCATAAAAAGTCACATAGAGGTAAAAAATTTATCCCATTAAAACTCAAGATGAATAAAAATGTTATCAATGAGCAACCTATGCATATCCCTAAAACTTTTGCTGTTTTCACACCATTAGAGTTAAATTTCCATCTATTCCCATGTTTTGGTGCAAGCTATCTTACATGAACATATGCATGGGTACTGTATGTAGGTTTGTGCCCATGTTTTACTTGGGCTAAGTCCATAATTTTTTTTATATGGAAAAGAGCTGGACATTTATATTCTTTCTCTGAACCAAGTGAAATAAAGTATAAAGATGACATAATATGCTAAAAATGCATTTTTGCTAGGTACATTATTCTTAACTAAAAAAAGCATATCAAATAGGCAAATACGATTACGGTGAATTTGGGAACATGTTCTTTGTTGGATACGTTGCACATCTGCTAGATGCATACTCCATACTAATGCCCATGTGATGCATGCCCAATAACATAGGGACTAGGGAGGGAGAAATAACACCCGGCTGCACAGCATCTTTAATCCTGCAGCCAACACAAGCTAGAAGCCTAGAACACCTTGGGATATAAAATTATAAACAACATCAAACTCTGAGAATAACATTTGTCTTCTAGACTTACTCCTCCCTACTCCCTAGTACACAATCTTGCAAAAGGCTTTCAGTATCGCTAATAGAGATTAAAGTCTAACTTTCTAGTTTATTCCAACACATTTTACCGTGAGCGTCCCATACATATTCTATATGAAATGATAAAAATTGTGGATATCTTCTGTATCTTGACTCTATCTTATGTTACATAAATGATACCATTTAGTTCCATTGAAATACATTTTTTAAGTCAAAAGGAAGCAATTATGGACTCTTGTTCTTTATTTTTCCACATCAATTAAAAAAAACAAAAGATTTCTCGATATGTATATTTAGTGCTTGAAATTCACTCTTTCAATTTATTCTCTCTACAGTGTAAAAAGGTTAGACGTTTTACTTTTTTCAATTTTAAAAATGGGGTTAATTTTCCATTGGAGTAACTTTCTGCTTTAATTTTTTATTTTAAAGAATTCATGATTGTTCTTTCTTCATTTAATAAAACCTCAGGCTAACTGTCTTGAAGTGGGCAGTCTCAAGTTCAAATTTCTTTTAATTGCTGTAGGACTATATTCATTAGTTGTTTTTCCTTTTCTGGCTGTGACTTGACATTGTACTATTGTGATTCTGTGATCAAGCAGCTGAATTGACTAAGATTGTTTTTGTCACAGCTATGCTATTGGTGGTCTTGCAGGCGGTGAAGATAAGGATTCCTTTTGGCGTGTTGTTGCTCAGTGTACTGCTTCATTGCCCGAAAATAAGCCACGATATGTTATGGTACAATGACTTTTGTCATTCTGTTCCTGCATCCTTCTAACTGTCTTGTATTCCAATAAATTCCATGCTTATTTGCTTTCATATTTGCCTATGTCATGATATTCTTACACACTATATTTCAGGGTGTTGGTTATCCTCTGGATATTGTAGTTTGCAGTTCATTAGGTGCTGACATGTACGACTGTGTTTATCCTACTCGCACTGCACGTTTTGGCACTGCTCTTGTACCGGAGGTGATGAATTCTTCTTTAAAATAGTTGAGATATGCTACCTATGCTTCCCCAACATTGGGGGACATTATATCCTTGACCTTGTCTAGGTCAGCATGACTGCATGACTATTTTGTGTATTTTTTATTTTATGTATCAATGGTATTTTCAAACTAGCACGCATATCATTTGTATTGCTTGCCGGCACAGCTGCTTTAGGGTTTCTTAGTTTTATATATTTTCCTTACTATAAAAGCCATAAAAAAATTGATGGCTTAGTTTCACTCAAAAGTAATATTGATTGTGACGCTAATCAACTGGCTTTAGGTATCATTTTTGAAATACTTGAATACTTGTTTTATAATTGTTTTACATGCTACTATATATTTCTTATGCACTATAAATCTTCAATGAGTGCCATTATCTTTCGTATGTAAATTTTTAATTTGCTACCTCTAATTAAATAAGCATTTCTAGGTTTAGTTTCCTGCTTGATACCTACAATTTATATTATTTAGTCTTAGTTGTTCATAAAATTTCTAAAATGTACTTTTACGTGGAGAAAAAAATTGGTGTTGCAAGACAGAATTGTTCTTTACTCTTAGCTTCTAAATTAAGGACTTATTTGTTGCATTTTCTTGGTTGAAGTTGTTCAATGTGTTGATGTTAATTTTTCCTTGACAAGAAATTGAATTTATGCATATTTTGAAGCTGCTTAAGACCTTATTGCTTTACTTCAAATTGATTTGTGTTTTTCATTTACTGACTGCTAATAAAAAAGAATTTTTATTATCATTTTTCCCCAAAAAAAAAAAGGGACATGTGAATGTGCAGTTTGGTTACTGGAAAGAATCTCCTATTTTGGAACTTCTAATATATAAGTACTTAATGCAGGGAGTGCTAAAACTCAAACAACGAGCGATGGCTGATGATACTCGCCCCATTGATCCTACATGTGCTTGTATGGTATGCTCATAACTTTACTCCATTCTTTCTAGTTATATACAAAACATGTTTTTATCCGTCTGTGCATCATCCTATTTCTTTCACTGTAGGTCTGCAAGAACTATACTAGGGCCTATATTCATTGTCTTGTTACAAAGGATGCTATGGGATCTCAGCTTCTGTCATATCACAATTTGTATTACATGATGCAGGTACAAACACTTAGATCTATGTGGTGTATTCTTCTAAGCTTTGTTTCCACTGTATTTGTAACTAAAGGTAAATTCTGTTATATTTGCAGCTTAGCAGAAATCTACACTCGGCAATAGTTGAGGGACGGTTTCCAGAGTATGTTTGTCTGCTTTATTCCTATTTTGTTCCTTTATCCGGCCTTTTCTAACTGGCTAATTTGTTTAATGGATAACTTCACTCTAATTAACATGTCATCCATTTAAAAAAATAATAATTATTATATCTATTGGGTAGCCACTATATAATGTTCTTCCTTCTTTTTGTTTTGGCAGGTTTGTGTGCGACTTTCTGCAAAAAATGGTACTTGCTCTAAAATTGTGCCTTTTCTCTATTTCTCCCCAACCAGTTCTTCATTGCTATTCATGCTCATTTTGTTCTGGGCACAGTAGTGTTAAATCATGAAACTCATTAGAAGGCTTTTTTTTTTTTTTTTTTTTTTTTTTCATATTAATAGCAACCTTCACTTTACATAGGCAGCAAAGCTTCATTGGCATGGTAATAGAGATCTACCTCAAACTTGATATACGATATCTATTTCCCTACATTTTCAATATTGGTAACCCCAAAATTATGAAATATAGGAAAAATATTGAAAATTTTATTGATATTTACTTCCTCGACTTGTGCACATGTTTTGACATTTTAAGTTACGTACTTCCATCATATACCATAGCTCTGCATCTCTCTCTCTCTCTCTCTCTCTGACTGCTTGCACGTACTATTTTTAAACTAAGCTTACCCACTGATCTTCAGTTGTCAGCTGTGCTTAATGTAAATAATTCATCAGTTGCTTTAGCACACTTCATCAGTTATTAGATTTAATAAATGGATTGCGACCCTGAGTCTTTCTTCAAATTAAAAGGTTTCACTGTTTGCAACACCAATATATTTAAATCACGTACAATGGAGGATTTAATTAATGAATTTTAAAAAATTTAGGTACTTATTCTATTCTTGGTGTCATAATCATAATTCATACCTTGTGTTTCTTGTTTTCCCCTGAGACAATATATATTAGCCAATCCTAACCCTCACTGGCTGGAGTTTGTCTAACCATATAATTGTTTCAAATCATACTCTGTCCCCCTAACTTTATACGTTTATACTGCTTACTGGTATATTTATACAGCGTATTTGACCAAGTCAATTACATGTATTTGTCGAACCTGTACGCTCTGGGCCTTGGCTTGGGTGTTAAAGTGGTGGGTTGGGGTAGAATAGGGGTCTTAGATTTAAGTCCCACACCTACACATAGAGAAAACATTGTTGAGCTGTCACAAGTCTGAATATTGAATATTAACTACAAACTTATAATACTTTGTTGTCTTGTAGTTTCCTAAGGGTGATGTGCCTGAATGGGTCTGCAATGCCATGGAGGTTGCTGGGATTGACATCTCTTCTTGCTGTGCACCGTTTCCTTCATCCAAAGATTAGTGTTAGAATTATATACATGGTGAATTATCGAGGAGGGCACTTACTTACATATCCGACTTCGAAGAGGTTGACATTGAAGAAATTAATTTACAGGTAACAACACGACAGCATAAGTTTTGTAGCCCATATGCTGCCTGCTTAGGAACTATTATACGAATTAATTCATTTGTTGTACGAATTGTGAGATGAATTTTTCTGGCAATTGCCCATGAACATAATTAATGAAGATTTTCGTGTTTATCTCGTTTCATGCCTCTACCACTCGAATGTTTTTTTTTTTTTTTTTTTTTTTAACACTAATATAACATTAAGGCAGTAACAAACACTTCAACAGGTGATTTGAAATTCAATTATTTTTATGAATTTTCAGTTCTAAACTCAGCAACTATAGATTGCACACACACATAAATATCATTCTCAATATATTTTAAGTCTAGTGGTGGTGATTTTGTTGCCGTTCTTGTTCAGTCTCTGTTTGGATCCTCAAATGTTACGTTTGGTATTTAATTATGCTGTTTTGTGCACTAATTTGTGAAGGGTACTGGCTTTTACGAAGCCAGAAATTACCCTTGGTTTTATCAAAAACTGAGCCTAAAATAAAAGTCTTAACATTTCACGGCCGCAAGCAACTTATCTTTTTGTGACATTTGCCTAACCAGTACAACAATGTCAATGGAGTATGATTTCTGCAGTATCTTAATTAGACATATATTTACAGTTGGACAGCAAATTGAGTATAAAAAAGTTACAGGGATTCACACTCACCAGTCACCCAACCTTTTCAAACACGTTTGATCTCTCAAAACCAAATTCCACAGGCAAATTTTATTTTCTATGAATAGCTAATAGAGCTCAACAAAGTCAAGAAAAACATTCTACTTTCCAACCTATATTCAGTAGCATAGCTCTCCAAAACGGAAAAGTGAAGCTGCCTTCCCTCTAGACTCTAGAGTCACTATTGTTCAATGTACCAAATCTCTCTCCTTCCCTTACACAGTTTCATGTTCAAGGGCACACGCATGTCACAGCCTCACCTACTCAAAAATCTTTTCTCCGGGAATTTTTTTCACTTTCCTGGTTAAATATGGAGAAACCATCATCCATTGATGTTACAGGCTTGTGGCTTGTAGTATATCTATTACCCATCAAGTTCTTAACCTAACCCATGTGATCAAAAATCAAAAATTACTATAAATAGATCTAGATATGTGTTGTTCTTGTACGATCTTTTAGGATGTAGACTTTATCTTTCCTTTTAAGTTAAATTAAATAGATAAATACCTACAAAAATTCCATATCTTTTTGTGTCTTAAGTCGTAACTACTTTAGAATTTTTCCAACCATCACACTATCTCCACCAAACACATCAAATAACCTCCTCCAACCAACACACCAATTACACTAAATAAATTTGATGAAGCTACGGTATTCATCAAACCTTTTTTTTTTTTTTTTTTTTTTTGGTTAAAATGTCACATCAACATTTAATTTTTACTAAAATTACTAATTTAACTATTTTATACTTAATTATAATAATATGTATTCTCAAAAAATATACCGTTGGAAAGATTTCGTTGAGATTTTTAAAATGAAACCCACTTTAATATATATTTTATGTCAATAAAATTATCGAATATTGTATAAATTAACCGATAGAAGTTGATTGATATTATATAAATATTTATTGAGAGAATATTCTTTAAAGATGTTTTTTTTGTGTAAAATTTGGTATGGATACATTAAAGCGGATAAAAAAAAAATTGGTGTAAGAAAGATACTCTTTTTATAACAAGTTAATGTAATATTTGGTGTATTGAATTAAAGATGCTCTTATAATTAGATTCTAATTCTAGTGAGATTTTCAGATCAGTAGAATCCAAGACAAATATCTCCATCAACGTCGTGCATTAATTGAATTTGTATAGTACTACTAGTAGTAGTCGTTGTATTGAAGAGAGAAATGAAATTTGACTGTTGAATAACTGGCCTGTCCTTCACTTCTGTGTCACAAATTGGTTGGCTTAACCACTGACATGTTTAAGTGTTGCAAATCTCAAATACGCAATTTCCCCTTTTATAGGGCATTGACCTTAAAAGGATATTTACCGTTTATCATCTCCTAATCTTTTAATCTAATGACACCCGAGTATGAAAAAATATTACATCGTCAAGATTGGTTTTTTTTTTTTTTTTTTTTTTTTTTTTTTTTTCTCTCATGTATACAAGTATTAAAATTTCTCTTAAAAATAAGTCTAAAAAAAAGCAAAATAAGGTGGTGTTTGTTTTTGTTTTGTTTGAAATCTAAACAGATCTGAACTGTTCTGAAATCTGAATAGATCTGAAATTTAAAGTCAGACAATATATTTGTTTTATTTATCTGAAATATGAATTAAAAAGTTAGGTTGTTTGTTTTTTCAAAACACAGGATCTGAAAATCAATAATTTGACATTCATGCCCTTAAACTATTAATGGTCATATGCATTACACTATTAATAGTAAACTTTAAATTATAATTTAATTTATTTTTTAAGGTATTCGAATTTTTTTTTATATATTTACTAATTAAAAAACCATTTTTTAAAAATTTTAATAAAAAAAGAGTGTCTAAAAATTGATTGATGAGATATAACTATTCTAGATTATTAAATAGAATTAAAAACAATAGACAATTGATTGATGGGTTTTTTCTTTTGGAATATTTTTACAAATGAAAATTTTGGTAGTGGCAACCGGCAATATAGCAACAGGGGTGGGCATGGATTGGTTTGGGTTGGGTTGGGTTTGACTATACCCAAACCAAACCAAACCATTATAAAATCGGTTTAACTTTTTACAACCCAAACCAAACCATTTATAAGGTAAAACCAAACCAAACCAAACCAAACCGATAAAAATCGGTTTGGTTCGGTTTGGTTTAATGGTTTAAGAAAATAATTACATTATTTTTTTATTTGAATAAATTTAATAATAACAAATTATCAATATAAGTAGTTAAACCAATTATCAATAAGATAAACAATAATACTAATTTATAATACTAAATTTAACTCACGTGCAGAACGATAATCGTTAAAAAAAAAAAAAAAAAAACTCAACTGTAGAACGCCTAAAACTTATAAAATAAAACTAAATCGTTTAAGCTTCTAAATTAATAATATCTACCACCGTCTAAGCAACTACTTTGGAGTTCGAAGTTCACTTCTTATTGCATTGGGTTAACTTTAGTTTTTATTTGTTTTATCCGATAATTTAATTCATATGTGTATATATATATATATATATATAAGAGTATGTAATGGTTTGGGTTGGGTTTTACGGTTTAATAAAACGCAACCCACAAACTAACCCAAACCAATTGGGTTGCTCAAAAACAACCCAATCGGTTTATTTTATTTAACGAAACCAAACCAACCCGCTTAAATTGGTTTGGCTTGGGCGGGTTGATCGGTTTGGCGGTTTGGGTGCCCACCCCTAATAGCAAGTGCAAAGTGAATGGAAATTGTGGTTTTTATTGTTTTGTGAAGAGAACGAGAAAAGAGAAGATATTTTTGTGAGTGCTATAAACAAATTTTGCAATGCAATTCGGTGAGTGATGCTAAAAAAAAAAAATGCAGTGCAATTTGGGGGTGATACTAGGGGTGGTTTAGTCGTACAAACGTAAACGTAAATGGTATGAAATTATAATGTGAAAAATATGAGATATCATTTTGTTGGAATAATGTGATTTGTGGGAGGGTGTTTTGGGTATAAAATTTTAAAATAATTTTAGACCCATAACACTTCAGATTTCAGCCAAAATTTGTGACTTTTTAACTTCATATGTTTTTTATTTATTTTTATTTATTTATTTTAAATGTTTTTTCACACTTCAGACACTTGAAAAAAAAACAAACAAAATATCTTAAAAGGCATTTCAGACCCTTTAAGACTTCAGACCCCCAAAACAAACACCACCTAAGTAGAGGATCCTAACTTTTGTCAATCTGATTTGCTTAATATGGTCTAATAATCAAGTTGGATTTTTTATTTTTATTTTTTTCCAAATCTTGTGTTTTAACAGAAGGACAGAAATGGAAAGTCCACTCCAAAATCTTCAAGATCTTGAAAAAAGAAAAAGATTAGCCTAATCAACCAACAAACACTCATAAAGAGTTGACACAATGACTAACAAACAATGAGAGGATTTTCTCGACTCATTGATTGAAATACGAGGACTCAAGGAGTGCCAGAATCAATCTATCAAGTCACTCTTCCAAGACACTCTCTTTTCTTTTTTTTGACACTTGTCCATTATTTTTTTTTTGGAAATAAATTTAACTGACATCATTAATGAATTGTTTTAGCATGTTATTTACAATTCAAATCATCATACCTTCCCAAATTGCCCTTTATTTTTCATCAAATTGTCATAGTCCTTTTATTAATTATTAATATTACTATTATTTTATATACCTTTTTTTTATTTTATATAATGTCATTACAAACACAATTTATACTTGAAAAATTATTGGTTTTGTCTACATTATCATAAGTTCAGTATATTTTATAAAGTAATTATTTTTACGCAATTTGAAAAATATAGTTAAAAAAAAATAAAATTTCATTAATAATATAAAAACCCAAATATACTACAAAAATACAAGATGTCAATGTTTATTGTATTTTAATAATTTTAATAATGTTAATATTATATTTGTTAATTTCTTTTTTAAAATAAATTTAATAAATATTATTCAACTCATTTTACCTTCAAACATTTTTGCTTCACATGTTTGGTAATTATAATTTGGTGTAAAAAAAGGACAACTTGGGATGTGGATGGTTTGAAACTTTAAATTTTAAATAACATACAAAAATAATTCATTAGTGATCACTCTAAAATTTATTTCCAAAAAGTCGATATAGGACAAGTAGGGGTGGGCATGGGTTGATTTGGGTTGGGTTTGACTATACCCAAACCAAACCATTATAAAATCGGTTTAATTTTTTGCAACCCAAACCAAACCATTTATAAAATAAAACCAAACCAAACCAAACCAAACCGATAAAAATCGGTTTGGTTTGGTTTGGTTTAATGGTTTATAAAAATAATTACATTATTTTTTATTTGAATAAATTTAATAATATCAAATTATCAATATAAGTAGTTAAACCAATTATCAATAAGATAAACAATTATACTAATTTATAATACTAAATTTAACTCAAGTGCAGAATAATAATTGTTAAAATAAAATAATAATAAAAATAAAAAATAAAATAAATAAATAAATAAAAAACCTCAAGTGTAGAACGTCTAAAACTTATAAAATAAAACTAAATCGTTTAAGCTTCTAAATTAATAATATCTACCACTGTTGAAGTAACCATTTTGAAGCTTCGAAGTTCACTTCTTATTACATTGGGTTAACTTTAGTTTTTATTTGTTTTCTCCGATAATTTAATTAATAATAATAATAATAATATGTATATTTAAGTATGTAATGGTTTGGGTTGGTTTATACGGTTTGATAAAACGCAACCCACAAACCAACCCAAACCAATTGGGTTGCTCAAAAACAAACCAATCGGTTTATTTTATTTAACGAAACGAAACCAAACCAACCCGCTTAAATTGGTTTGGTTTGGGCGGGTTGATTGGTTTGGCGGTTTGGGTGCCCACCCCTAAGGACAAGTGTCCAAAGGGAGAAAATCTTCAGTACACCGGGTGCACCAGCTGAGTGTTGCACCCGACCACCAATAGCTTGACACATAAGCATGTGTCAAGTCAAATAATAATAATAAATTGATGGGATGAAAGAGAAAGGAATAAAATAATGATAAAAAAAATATAAAAACCAAACAAAAAAGCCGACATATACTTATGTGTCAACATATTAGTGGTTGGGTGCAACACTCGGCTGATGCACCCGGTGCATTGAAGATTTTCTCGTCCAAAGGAAAAGGGAGAGTGAGTTGAGAGAACGAGTTGAGATAACGTATCTAGCACTCCTCTTGAATTATATGGTCAATATCAGCAGAAAAAAAAAAAAAAAAAATTAAAATTCAAGGATTTAGGTTGTATAAGAAGTCAGCGACACCAATTAATATGTTGTGATTAATTTGATATTGCAAAAAAAAGCTAATAATTTTGAAAGCTCTCTCTCTCAAAATTCAATTCCGACAAGCAAGGTTTATAATGGACATACACACTTTGTGTTTCATTGTTTTGCTGCATAAACCTAAACCCACCCATCTCTCAATTAAAGGTGACAGATTGTTTAGCGTAAGATAATTGAATTTGAAATCAAATACAGATGAACATGACCACCAAGTATCATTATCAAATCCGTACAAGTTGTTAGAAATTCATTCCATCTTCACAGCTTTTCAATACCACATATCCTTCCCTTCAATTGTGCTGCTGCCAAGATTCACACGCATGGAAAAATGGTTGTTGTTGAATAATTTGAAGCAGTGTGTGTGTGAAAGACAATTTTAGTATTTACTTACGACACCACTTACTTGACAAAGTTATAGAATATTTGTCCGAACTCATTTAATTTTCGTTTAATACGATATGTATCGAGTGGAAAGGCACATCAATGACGTGATTTGTTGCCATATCCAATATATTTTTCCAAAAGAGTTAAATGGGAGGACCGTACATAAGTGACGTGATTTGCTACCTTATCCAAGATATTTTTCCAAAAGAATTAAGTGGGAGGACGTGATTCATTACCCTATTCTAAATTTGAAATTGAAATAGTTACACCCCCAAGAAGCAACATTTGGGGTGTAACTATTAGAGGGAGCATGATGCTGATGAGAAGGCATCTTCCACTTCACTGTTGATATTTTAAGGAGAGCATCAAACAGGCAATTATTTAATAGCAAATATTTCATTATCAACAACTCCTCAAAACACTACCACTACTTCTCTATCAATCGATCCCAACACAACTTTCTAAGATTCTGCAATTATTTGCCTTTAGTTTTGCTACAATGTCTATATATTTCAATCAATTAAAAAAAAAAAAAAAAAAATTACATGTAAGAAAAAAAAAAAACCCCCCACTTATTGTCACGTTTAAAATCTTTCTCATATCTCAACAGTTTGGCAAAAGCTAAAGTGTGTGTATATATAATTGCTCATCCAGATAGCAAACATAATAAACTGGTCTTCATGAGTTGCTTTCACTACTCTCTCTCTCTCTCTCATGGTTAGACTGATTAAAAGATATTGATAACTTTTTCTCATCTTGGTATTTTTTTTTGCTTCATTTATCTTCTTTTTTAAAACAATTGATGGGTTTTGGTAAATAAAAAAAGTCCTTTTGATGTTCACTCAACATTCAACAACGCAGCACAGCTCTGTCTTTTTGGCAGCATTTTCCATTCTTGTCATCTTCTTGTACTTGTTGAAATCTGCTTCTTAGTTTCTATTGCTTTTGAAGCTATGAAGCGCTACACTTCTTCAGATTCTTTGGATGCTTTCATCTCCATATGTCAATCTAAAGGTAAACTCGATTCAACCATGCAAATAAGATTCTCTTTGGAAAAAGTTTGTTAAGATTGAGCTTGTTTTCTCTCCCTTTCTTTTCAACCAAACAGAAGCACTCTTTCACTTTCTGGGTTTTTTTTTTTTTTTATGTGTCAATCTCTTTCTACTGACATACAAAGTTTTAATCTTTTGTTCATATAGACGAGAAGAGTTTGAAGAACAATCAAGTGTACAGCAGAGAATTTCAAGCAATGATAGAGAGCTTAGAAGAAGAAGACTACAGAGAAGAAGCAAGTCAAGCCACTGAAAAGAAACGACGATTGAGTTTGAATCAAGTTAAAGCCTTAGAGAAGAATTTCGAGGTCGAAAACAAGCTAGAACCAGACAGAAAAGCCAAATTATCAGAAGAATTAGGCCTGCAACCAAGACAAATCGCTGTTTGGTTCCAAAACCGCCGTGCCCGTTTGAAGACTAAAGAATTGGAACGTGACTATGGTCTTCTCAAATCCAGTTATGATACTTTGAAGCTTGATTACAACAATCTTGAACAAGAACATGAAGCACTAAAAGTACAGGTAATAAATATAACCAGTATCACTATAATTGCACAAAATTGAATTTCTACTTGATCAGAATTATGTGTTTGATTTTGTAGTTAAGTGAATTGAAATCCAAGCTTTGCCAAGAAAATGAAGAGAGCAGTCAAGTGGCAACTGAAGTTGAAGAAGAGACCCCTGTTTCAGAACAGAGTAAAAACCAGGGTTTATGTGATGATGTGAATGCTCAGTTACTAATATCATCACCAGCTTCTTCTACTACTCTTCATTTCACTGGCTCTTCTTCATCTTCACTGTCATCAATGAATTGGGTTCAGTTATCTGACCCAAGAACAACACTGAGCAATGCTTATAATCATCAACAGTCTCATTTTGTGAAAGTGGAAGAACAGAGTTTGTTCAATTCTGACGCTTCCTGCAATTTCTTCTCTGTTGATCAACCTCCTACTCTTCAATGGTACTTTACTGGGCAGTGAAGATTTTAATTACTTATTACAAGTCTTATAAAGAAATAAGATAGTCTTGTAATCTGGGGTTTTAAATTTTGTTCTCCACAATAGAGGGAACAGTGCAGCTTATTAGTGTAAAAAAATTTATAATTATCCAGTTAAATTACCAAATACAAAGTACTCTATAAAAGTTGATGATGTTTCTTGTTGCATATTCTCTTTGCTTTGATTATGTCAATTCAAAAACTCCATTTTAAGTTATTGGTGAAATTGAACAGTTGAAAAAAATTGGTAGCTAATAAAGGTGTTTGGCATTGCCATTGAAACCTGAAAGCTCTCTGTTTGGACTTTGGCATGGCCTATAAAAATATGAATCAACCCATGTGGTTGGTGAAAAAGCAGACCATGACATTTAGCTATGTTACGTTCAATGCCAAAGAATTGGCAAAGACTACAATACAACACCAAGACATAGCTTTTTCTTTTCTTTTCATTTCTTTTTGTGGGTGGTAGTGGTACCACCCACACTCTTATAAGACGAATCTTTCTATGCCATCACTTTACAGACTCCTCTTCTCTACTCTCTAGACGACACCGTCCATCACAGTCATTGTACATGTGTATAGTTGTATAGCATTAGACATTAGCAAGCAAGGTTTGAAAATTGAAACCCAGTTTTGTTTTCTGCAATTACATTCAAATAATGTAGTAGTCGATGAATAGCAAAAAGGTTATGGATTGGTCATAGGTGGAATAAGTGGAGGTGAAGAGAAGGCGAGTCGTTTTCCAGATTTTATATATATTTTTTTTTAAAAGAGAAAAAAGCTGCTGGTGCTCCTTTTCCAAAGTCATGCAAGTGTCAGAAGGTAGAGACCCACATGTCATCCATCTTTGACTCTTTAAACACCCTATAGGCTATAGGGAATCTAGCGACACTTCTGACGTCGTCTTGCAAATCCCAAAAAATACACCCTAACACCATATCCCTAAAAATCAAATCCAATTTCCGTGACTCACCGATCCCAATCCCATTCACTGTTCTTTTGGCTTCTTTCAATTTTTTCACCGCAGTTTATTAATTTGAGTTAATTAGTTATGCAGTTTTTTTTAATGTCAGTTCGTTTTGACAATAAATATATCGGGACGAAAAATATGGACCACAGATTGTGGAGAAGTTTTGACAAATGCATACATTTTGAGTCAAATTATGTAAATCTTGTGGTTCATATTCTTCATCCTGATATATTTATTGTCATGACGAACTGATAATAGAAAATCTGATTAGTTATATGCTATTTTTATTTTTTATTTTTTATAAAAAAACTATATTAAAATTGTCTTCTTTATCATATCAGTAATTTTAATCCTTTATTTTTTCAAAATACTAATTTTGACCAACAAGGGTTATTTTTGATTTAAAATATATCACTTTTCAAGATGTGCTATGTGTCAAAAAAAAAAATCAAAAGTAAAAATAATTGTAAAATTATAAAATTATTTAATAAATAATAAATTTATTAGAGACTTCATGATTGGGTTTTTTAGTTTTTGTTTGGGTTTTTTTTTTTTTTTTTACTCTGTGGATCCTAAATCTCTTTCCTTTCATGATTCAAAATCTCTTCCCTCACCAATGGCCCATTGCCTTGGTGGTTGGAGTCTCCCAAAGAGTGCTCCACCACCAAGGTTCAAACCTTGGCCTTGGTATGTATATACATTATTTGTCCCACCTTGAGTGTGGGTGCTCTCTCCCCGATAGTGGAAGCAGTGTTCCGGGCCGTGCTTTGGAGTCTAATCTCGCTGGTCCCGACAGTTGTTGTAACATAAAAAATAAAAAAAAAATTAAATTAAATTAAAAAAAAAAAAATCTCTTCCCTCTATGGAGCACAAATTTCCTAATCAATATGTTTTGATTTTATTTTTTACTTTGTTGAGTTGATGTTATTGATTTTGTTGATGGATTTAGAGATGTGATGAAACTTGATATGGGGATTGAGTTGGAGATGTGGTTTGTGAAGGTGTTGGAGATGAGCATGGAGTTGGTGATGGTGTAGGTGGAGATCTAGTTTCCTCCACCGCAATTTTTTTTTCTTTTTTTTTTGTTAGTTTTAATTAATTAAAAAAAGGTAAAAAAATAAGAAATTCAAACCGGAGGACTGGAGGAGGCGCCTTGTCCAGTTTTCTAACATTTATTAAAAAATGAATTTAATATTTTAATTTATTTAATTTTTAAATTAGTTAGTTCTTTACTAACTAATTTTGATATTAATATTAATTTAGTTAGTTCATTACTACATATTTTTTATTTTGTTTAGTTAATAATAATTTTATATTTTATTTTATTTTTATGTTACTTGAATATATATTTATTGGTAAGTGAGTAAAAAAAATTATAATGTTTGAGGTTATTTTTTTCAATGCATTTAACAATTAAGGTGTAATATTGTAATAAGTTGGGATAATTACTCCGGTGGTCATCAATTTTATGACACGCTATCAAAATGGCCACTAGATTGAGAATTAGTTTCAAAATAGCCATTTTTGACGAAAAGTTTGACACTAATGGTCATTCCATCGAATTTCATCCAATGAGTGGCATTTTAGTAAATAAGGGGATGTCATTGATTTATGTTGGATATTTTTTGGAAATCAATTTTTTTAATGAGTGACATTTTGGTAAATAAGGGGATGACATTAATTTATTTTAAATGTTTTTTTAAATCAATTTTTTTCTTTTGTTTTTTGAAAAGAATAATTATATAGTGTGTGTAAATATATATACACACACACACTAAATATAATTATTAGTTAAAAAAATTGGTTTAGATCAATAAACGTGTCTTTTCTTTGTTTTTTTTAGATTTTTTTAGATTTTGTACCCTTAATCTTCTTTAAAAAGAAATATATATGTGTGTGTGTTTGATATATATATATATATATATATATGATAGTTCTCTAGTCAGGATGTCCTGAAATTATAATTTAAATAATTAATTTAAATAGGTCTCTAGCCATATGTTTTAATAAGTTCAAATATTATATATATATATATACACTAAATATAATTATTCATTTCATAAAACAAAAGAAAAAATTGATTTTCAAAAAAAATCTAAAATAAATTAATGTCATCTCCTTATTTACAAAAATGTCACTCATTAGATGGAATTAGATAGAATGACCATTAGTGTCACACTTTTTGCCAAAAATTGACATTTTGGAACCAATTCTCAATCTAGTGACCATTTTGATAACGTGTCATCAAATTAATGGCCACCGGGGTAATTATCCCTAATAAGTTTTAGGATAAAATCATTATTTTAGCTTAATATAAGGGGTAATTACCCTGGTGGCCATCGACTTATGCCACCACTATCAAAATGGTCACCAGATGGGGAATTGGTTTTAAAAAGGCCATTTTTGGCAAACAATGTTATACTAATGGTTATTCCGTTATAACACCGTTAACTTTTTCTAAGAATGTTACATTAATGGCCATCAATTTGTTCACTTGGTATCAAAATGGCCATTATAATCATTTTTCTCCAAAATTACTGTAGTGGCCATCTATTTGGTCAATTTGTATCAAAATGGCCATTATAATTGTTCCACTTTTTCTAGAACATGTGTATTGACCATCAATTTGGTTAATTGGTATCAAAACAATCATTATATGTACAACTATATTGTATTAGAAAAATAGAGTAAGCAATAATTAAAAATAAAATTTCATTCAATAGAGAAAATGAAGAATTCATTTGATTCAATATAATTTCAGTCTCATACACATCAAACACTACTTGTCAAACTGCACAAGTATACCAAAATCCCCTACACAAGTATACCAACTTGTTCCTTTTAATCTGTAAACTGTTCAAAACCCATACCCGATTGCACCATATTCAAAACCACACAAAAGTTTGCCAACCAAATTTCATGGTGCCTAAAATCAAGGAACGTAATATCGGTATCGGTATCAATATCGGGCTTCTAAATTTATGGATATATCGGGGATATTATCGATATCGGTGGATATTCCGTCAAAAATTTAAAAAATGATGGATATTTATATCTAAAGTTAGATTTTTTTTGTGAAATTTTAGGACAAGCTTAAACAAGTAATTATACATCAAATGAATCATATTTCAATGATAAATTATCATAGTTATGAGTTTATTATAAATTATAACATAGATAGAGTCTGTATATAATTTTTAAAATTGAGTATTTAATAGAATAATATTTTGTTTCACTTTTACACTATTATATACAATATAAAGAGATTAAATATTTAATAAACAAAATTATCATTAAAATATATATAGTAATAGTTCCACACTTCTAAGATTCTATCATAAATCATAATTCATACATAATAATCTGAAATTTAAAACCAAAATGAATTCCTTGCTGGTTCAAATACATAAGATACATTTCTGTCTTGATTCGAACAATAATTTTCCCAATAAAACGTGTTTGCATAGTTTTCAATGTAGTTATTAATATGTCACACGTATGTTGCTTGATCTCTTCCAACTGATCCATGAATTGGGTAGTTTGGATTTACCCAACTTGGTGGATATTGTTAATATGCATGCATATGTATTGCATATGACATTTGTGGAGAATGATAATCAAATATATTGTAGCCACCATAACTACCATAATTTGGTACATGAGAATCTGACATTATTTGCGAATCACCCAAAGAACTATTTTCTGTGTCTATACTCATTGAGGAGAGAGTCATATTCAAAGAATCTTTAACATTTTGACTTGTTCCTCCATGTTGTCTACCACGATTTTGATCAAAATTACCTGCATGAGCATCCCAACCCGCCACACTAGCATTTCAACTTGTTGCACCAGCATCCCAACCTCCAGCACGAACATCCCAACTTATTGCACTAGCATTCAAACCTCCTGCACCAGAATCCCAACCTCTTGCCTCATCCCCATCATCTCCATTATCTCCATCATATTTTCCTCCACTATTTACATTAGAGGTATGTTGATCATCGGAAGAGCTGGTAACAATAACTCCAAGATCTACACCAACTATTTCTCTAATCACTTGTTCAACATTTATTCCCATGTCTTGAGCATGAGAAGCAATATGTGAATCAGGATTTCCTTCGTCATCATCCAAGGAGGCAAGTCTAACCCAGTTAAAAATAGGATTCTTATTATCGTCTCCTACTTCAGCAGCTACTTGAAGTAGATCCATAAAATCGGTTTCATTTACTTTATCTTTTTCAGCTGCCATATCCCTAAGTTTTAACTTCATATTATAATAACAATAAACAAGTTGTTCAAGCTTAAAATAGGCAAGACAGTTCCTTTGTTTTATGTGGATTAAAGCAAATGTGGACCAATTTCTTTCACATGCAGAAGATGATGATGTTTGTGATAGTATGCGAATTGCTAATGCACTCAATGATGGAGCACAATTTTCATACATTACCCACCAATCAGCTGTAATAAAAATTATTAAGTATTATAAGTATGAATATTATTTCAATGATATTATTATTTATTATTAATATGTAAATTTTTGTAATAAAAGTTATATACCTGGTTGCATTTTGCTTCTAGTTGCAATGGCTGCTCGTTCATCAAAACTTTTCTTTCCATCCTTAAAGTATGTGAGCTACATTCATGAGATCAATATGTATATAATATATATTAATATGACACAATACTCACATGCAAAGAATTTATAATATTGGAAATTATAAAATTGGTTGTAAATTGTAACTTTTTACCTCATTTCCAAAATTAGCAATTCCTACATCTTCAGTGTCTAATTGCACATAGACATTATGTATGGCTTTCAGAAGATCCGAATTATCCCCAATATTGTCTCTATATTGGTACTTTGGGTTCAAATAGTAAGTTAGAATAAAAAAAAGAATAATTTTAGTATAAATACTATACTAAATTTTAATTATGAATGACAAACAATCCAAAATAAAATTTACCTGCAGCATGTAGTGGATGATTGAGCATTTTATCCCATCGGTCTTGTATAATGTTTAGAACCCATTTACTCCCTCTCTGTTGTTTTACTGTATCTTTCATCACACGCATTAAGTCATACACGATAGGCATAGTGGGTACAACTTTTGTATCAACCAATCTCAGAACTTGGTACAGTGGCTCATATATTTTAAGATTCTTTTATTTGGAAAGTCGGCACAAAGTTACAAAAAAATCAATTCTACATATTTATAAATTGATTGGTACATATTTAATACTATTTGGAATTAGTTTTACACATTTGAGTCACAAACATTTTTTTTTTCAGATTGCTTTCACAAAATTTTACATATTTTACACGTCCACTCTTTGGTTTTTTATCCAATTTTACTTCAAGTATTCAATAATTTTACTATTTACTATTATGTTGGAAATTTTTATAAATTTATTAATGCTTCTTCTAAAATAATTTTCAAGCTAAATTATTTTAACAATAATTTAATTGTTTAGGATTAAAAAAATTATTTTAATAATATGCAAAATATCCATGGACTTTCGGGGTGAAATTCATGAAATTTCGGGAATTTCGGGATATTTCGGGAATATCGGTGGATTTTTACAGATATTTCGAAATCGGTCGGATATTCTGTAGGATATTGGATATTTACCTGTTTCGATATCGGTCCCTCCAAAATACGGATATATCGGTGGATATTTCGGTATATCTATCGATTTTAAGTACCTTGCCTAAAATAACTACCAACCTTAACAAAAGGCAGTGCACTTTCAGTTAAACAAAAAACATTGCCAAATTCAGTTCAGTTTAAAAAGAAAAAAAAAAGCAATAAATGTCTTCATTTCAATTAACCAAATGGATGGTCAATACACGTGTTCTAGAAAAAGTGGGACAATTATAATGGTCATTTTGATACCAATTGACCAAATGGATGTCCATTAGAGTAATTTGGAGAGAAATGATTATAATGACCATTTTGATACAAAGTGAACAAATTGATGGCCATTAGAGTAACATTCTTAGAAAAAGTTAACGATGTTATAACAAAATGACCATTAGTGTAACATTGTTTGCCAAAAATGGCCAATTCTAAACCAATTCCCCATATGGTGCCCATTTTGATAGTGGTGGCATAAGTCGATGGCCACCAGGGTAATTACCCCATATAATGGTAACAAGGGTAAAATTGTACTTAACATGCTTTGTCAAAGTTGACCGTTACTAATTTAATCAAAGGGACTAAAGTTATTAATATGATAAAAACGTTTAAAAAAAATGATATTTTATGAAAAAGTAAGGACTTATGTGAAATTTCCCCTTAAATAAATAATTTGAAGATCGGACAATCTGAATATGTGAGTGTGTGATACTGTTATAGCGTTTGCATATAGAGGGGGCCAAAGGTGATATGGCCCTTTCTCTAAAATATGTATGGAATTATAGATTTATCACTAAATTTATTATTTTAGTGCAATGGCCCTTAGATAAAGATTTATGGCTCCATCTCTAGCTTTCTCTATCTTGTCTAAACTGTAAAGCTTTTGGGGTTAAAAGGAGTGATTAAACAAGACATTTGTCTCTCATACAAGTGATTAACTAAAACCCACCATAATGTGTCAAGTAAAGCTGAGACAATAGGATTGGTTGCCACTTGCATACACCACTAGTCAACAGACAAAGACCCATCTTTTTCTCTTCCCTCATTTCTCATCATCACCTAATTATTTTTGTGTTTTACTTTATTCTAAACTTATCAATAAACTAATCCATTTTTTTTCAACATATTCTGTATACAATTTCAATAATGCATTTAAATTTTTATATTACTTCCGGTTCAGTTTTAATTTAAAGGTAAAATTTCACATAAGTCCCACATTTTTTTTAGCGATTTATCACCTTTATAAATGGTTTTCCATATTCATCACTTTAGTCCCTATTTTTTTTTTTTTCCAAAACTCATCGCTTTAGTCTATTTGACCAAATATTTAAAAGTCAACTATTTTAAAACCTGTGAAATTATACTTTTGCCCTTATTACTATTTAATTTAACTAAAATGATTATCTTACCTTTAAATTAAAATGAAAAAAAATAAAATTCTCAATAATAAAATCTTAAATAAATAGATTTTATATATATATATATATATATATGAAAAATAATCATTTAAAGCTAAGATAATCATTTAGCTAAATAAATATCCATTATGAAAAAAAATACAAAATAAGAAAAAATTAATGGATTTTTTATTTAAGATTTTTTATTGAGAATTTTATTGTTTTTCATTTTAATTTAAAGTTAAGATAATCATTTTAGCTAAATTAAATAGTAATAAGGGCAAAAGTGTACTTTCACAAGTTTTAAAATAATTGACTTTTAAATATTTGGTCAAATGGACTAAGTGTCCGTTTGGAAGAGCTTGTCTACTGGTTAAAAGAGCTTTTCAATTTTATTTTTTTATCATTTGATTGTCACTCAGTAGAGCTTTTAGATGATTTAAAAAGTTGTTTTACGTCTACTTGGAGAAGCCCAAATTTAAAGCTTTTCCAAGTAGATCTTTTGGAGTTTTTTTAATAACATTAAAATCTCCAATATAACCCTATAATTTAATATTTGTTAGAGTATTTTGGTAATTCTATCATTAAAAAAGCTCTCTTTTAATTGACAACCAAACGACCAACGAATTTTATTTAAAAGCTCTATCTCTAAAAGATCCACTTTTAAAATATCTAATGCAAAAAGATATACTTAAGAAGCTCTCCCAAATGTATTCTAAAGTGATGAGTTTTGGAAAAAAAAAAAAATAGGGACTAAAGTGATGAATATGGAAAGACATTTATAAAGGTGATAAATCGCCAAAAAAGTGGGACTTATGTGAAATTCTACCTAATTTAAATTGATAATACTCATTATAGAGCATCTTCGGTGCAAGAGTGACTTGTGAAAAAAAAAAAAAAATGTCACGTAGGATAAATAGACAGTCTATAAAAAAAAATGTATCTCTAATGCCTCACGCTGATGTGGCAAAAAAAATAATAGACATTGTCAACATGACTGTCTACTTTTAGATGGCATGTTGCACAGCTATTTTTCATGTTGACTCAGCAATGATTTAAAATTGACATTAATTTTTCTTCTATTTTTAGTAAGAAAAAAAAAATAAAAAGGAAAAAAGGAAAAAATAAGTAAATTAGACACATCATTAAAAATAATTGTGTTTTAAACAGAAGTATTGTGGACCAAATTTTGAGTTGAATATCTATCAAGTTTATCTTTATACCATATAGGAAATAAGTATTTTTGACATTATTGCCATGTTAACAATTTTTTGTATGTAAGTCACTTCTTCATTAGAGATGTTCTAATTGTTTTAGATAAGATCATATGCAAATTATACTGAAATTTTTTAACAATATCATAACTGTCTTTAAAAAAAAATGATTTTGGTTCATGAACCAACCCTTAGATAATAACAAGTGACTTCTTTTTCTTCTTTAGGGTAGGACCTTAGAAGTCAGACCTCTAATTGTTGTATTAAATTGGATAAGCTCAAAAGATGTGATATGACTAAAAAGAGAGGGAGAGAAGAGTGTAGCGAGGTAAATTGTTCCTGACCAAGTAACATATATTCTTTGTCAAAGTCGCGTTAGTTAATTAATCAACATCAATAATTAAGATGGGTTATGTTATTTTTTTTTAATTTTTTTTTAAATATTACATTAATTCATTATTATTTTTTAAAGACTAATGCTAGACTTTTCAAAAAATTTCTCAAATTTCTTCCAAAATGGTGTTGGCACATGAGGTGCCAACATCATATCACTTATCACATAATCTCATGATTTATAAGATATTAACACTTCACGTGCTAACACCATTTTGAAAGGAATTTGGGAAAAAGAATATGGAAAGTCTAACATTACTCTTTTTTAAAGGGGGACTCGAACCCACGATCTCGTGACATAATGTTTGTTATTGTTGTTTAGTTCAAAAAAAAAAAAAAATGTTAGTATTGTTAAAATGTTTAAACATTATTGTTGCCTAGTTGGACCATTTCTTATTGGTTTAACTTTTGGTATGATAGTTATGGACTTATGGATAACCAATTGTATACCCGTACATGTAATTAATAGTCATGAGTGTTAAGGAGTAGTTCAAAGAAAATACTTGGGTACTGATCGGTCAGTACCCAAAATACTTACCCATCTATGAGGTGTTGGCACGTGATATGTTTTCTTTCACTTTTTTATATTTATCTTCTTGCATTCTTTCAAAATAGAACACGTGTTAACACCCAATTAGTGGAATCAGTACCCAAGTATTGTCCGTAGTTCAATAGCACATTTGCAAGAACTTTTCTCCGAGACTCCATCGTCTTTTTAAAAGTAGATTACTTGGGGGTCCTAGCCTCATGCCCATAAAAGTTTTAATTTATTTATATTCTACCCTACATTTATTCTATTATTTTAAAATAAAATAAAAAAATTCAATCTGACTCCCCATATTGATGGAGCTAACTTCGTATTTTTTTCTTGTTTATAGTTTTTATTTTTTTTATGTATAACCATTACCGGGATCCCACCAGAATAGACTCTACAAGCACAGCCCAAAATACTATTCCCACTATCGGGGAGAGGATACAGATGGAATACAACTTCTCTCATAATTGGAGAGAGGAATGCTCCCAGAACCGGGAGAGAGCAACTCACACTTGGGATTTAAAGGCCAAGGTGAGACAAAGAATATATATACAAATATATGCACACACATGGCTTTGAACCGTGGTGGTGGAGGCTCCCGGAGAGCGTCCAACCACATTGGCAAAAGGCCAAGTGTTTCTCGTTTATATTTTATGGAAGTACACATTCGGATTAAAAATAAAAAATAAAAAAAATAGCGCAACAACTATGGACCTTCACTCATTGTATTAGCTCTTCCATCTCCATTAATCGTTATTTTTATTATTATCCACCGGCCTAGGTTTTTATTTTTTTATTTTTTTGAAGTATTACCTATTACATAAATTGGGGATTTTTTTGGGGGAGGGGGAGAACTCGAACTTGCAACCTCATGGTGCAGACGTGAGAGGTTTTACCATAAAACCAACTTCATCTCGTCATCCACAAGCCTAGTTAACAATCCACACTAGCATTTTCTATTCAATAATGCTACTTTGCCTAAGTTTAGTGCCCAAATGATGTGGCATCTTGGTTTCTTTGTATTAGAATTACATTATTGAAATTATTGGATTTTAGAGATATCACGTCATTTAAATGCCAAATTTAGACAAAAAAAATAAATATATTTTTTGGGTTATGAAGGCCGCCTAGTCAGGCTAGTAACAATTCACTTGGGCCTCAAAGGTCGAACGATGTTGGGCTTCCGGGTCACTCAATTTGGGTGGGCCTTCATGGGTCATGATTTATTTTCTCGGTGTGAGTGCGAGAATAAGCAAAACCCCTAAACCCTCCGGACGCCATTTTTTGCGTTTCGCTGCCGTACGAAAACATCGAACCGGTAAATCTAACTCTCTTCCTCTGCTATTTCGTGTAAATTATATATTTATATGTAATAATTGATCGACTTATCTCTGTTTCGGTTCTAATTTTGATTTTGTACATATTATCAAACCCTTACAATGCGGTGCTTATTGAAGTAATTTCTGTTGTAATTGTTGAATAACCTGAACAAATTGTTATGAAGGCTTTCTTTTTGTGTTTTAGGGTTTGTTTTAATTGTATAGAAGGGGGAGAAAATGCCTTTGGGACTTATAATAGGGATTGGGAGATCAATGCGAAGAAAGCGTACCTCTTCGCTTGACATTCTCTCATCAAAACGTGCACCACGAGATTATTACAAGGGAAAGAACTGCAAACCCACTGGTTTCCATACTCGTAAAGGTTCGATCCTATGTCTCTACTATTGATTGTTTCAATTTACCTGTTTTTCGAGCCTAGATGCATGTATGTTACGACTGTGAGAGTAACATTGTCTTGATTGAAATTGGACTTTATGCAGTTAGTTTTATAGATTTTAGTTTGATGAATTCTAGTGTGTATTCTCTCTTGACTTTATTTGTGCAGCATTTAGGATTTAGAATAGATCATGGACCCCTAGTTTATATTAGTAGCAAAATGCTTCTGTGTGCTAATGAAATGGCATCTCGTACTCATCAAGCTTTTGCTTTAACATGTTTTGGTGTATTTGGTGATTCATAAGGTAAAGTTACTAAGTCCGTTCTGTAGAATAAACTGTGATAGAGTCAATTGTAGAGTTAAGAGTTATAATGGTTTGTTGAAGGCACTTATTCTGGAATCAACATAACGTTGTTTTTGGTGGATCAGTGGAGCATGAGAACTCTGGTTGTTAACTTGTTCACTTTCAAAATTTCCACTTTGGTTCTAACTATCAGATTTTGATAATGGTAACATACTAACATAATCCTCCAACCTGTTTCCATTTCTGTCATGCACAAGGGCAAGGCCTTCCCCATTAGTCACAACCAAATCCTCGCTTGATGATAAAAGATTAAGAGTTCGGAGTTTTATGTTGAGTGAGGCTCTGCTCGGAAAGGAAACATGGCTCAAAATTTGTTAAAAAATTAGCATAACTGACTCTCATTTGTTAAAGCTGGTTGGGTTTTAGGTCCTCAGAACCTAGTTATAAGTTTCACAAGGATAAGGGGTTTCATTTTCATTTTGTTAAAATGGAACATAATCAAGTGATAGACTGAACTATTGCATAAAAGGTTACAGACTTACAGTTATGCATGCTTATAGCTTATATAGTTCTGTTTGTATTGTAACTGAACAATTAACTCCAGGTGGGTATGTGGTGGTGCAAGAGAAACTGCCAAACTATGTTGTCCCTGATTTGACGAACTTCAAGGTTTTTATATTCTATCCTTTCTCCTTGAATTATTATTTTCACATTGCCTCAAAATTTGGATGCAGTTAGGTGCCAATATCTGCTTGACAGAAATTTTTATGCCCGGTTGGGGGAATCAAATGATCTAATTCAATTTACAACTGATGAGAGAAGAAACTGAAGAGTTTTCTCTCCTTATAGGCTACTAGAATTTCTCAGACCTCTGTAGATTTTCACTGATGGTTTAGACTTTAGAGGTTGAGTTGAATATTAATATTATTTTACATCACCAACATTTTATTCCCATGATCGTAGTTTTCTGTGTGGGTCAATGCTTAGCTAAAGATAGTTTAAACTCCCTTCAACAGTTCATATTTTAAACTCCCTCAAGTACATCTTTTAATGCCCGTTTGGAAGAGCTTCTCTACCGGCTAAAAGAGCTTTTTTAATTAAAAAGCTCTTTTCAAAAATATTGTGTAGTTTGGTTGTCACTCGGTAGAGCTTTTGGATGATTAAAATTTAAAGCTTTTTCAAGTAGATCTTTTTGAGCTTTTTTAATAACAATAAAATGTCTAATATATCCCTATCATTTAATTTTTTAGAAAGTATTTTGGTAATCTTATCATTTAAAAGAGCTTTTTTAATTGACAACTAAACGACCAACAATTTTTCTTTAAGCTCTACTTGTAGAAGATCTACTTCAAAAGATCTATTGCTAGAAGATCTACTTGAAGAAGCTCTCCCAATTAGACCCTTAGTCTATAGGCAATGATTTACCAAATTGCCCAGAAGCATAGCCCTAAAGATAATTTAAGTCTTAGCTCTCATGAGGCTCATGCCTTTTATGTTGAGGTTAGCCTCACACTTGAGCAAGGTATGTACTCTTATGAACACCAAAACTGGAGTTTCTGACTTCTAATTAAATAATCAAAGCTCTAGTTTTCAGTTTTCCCACTTCCCTGAAATTCCTTAAAAGTTTGCTCCAATGATTTGTTCTACTTTAATAAATTGGTCAACATATATAGACTCTTGTGCCTTCAGTATAACTTCTAGAGTTCAAGTCTTTTCAAAATTCAAACTTTTAGCAATTACCAAACCAATCCAAATGCAGTCTTCCAGATACTGCATTTTGCAAATTGGTAGCTGAAGAGCAAGAGCTCCAATCTGAATACTGGGAACAAATTCACCTGCCCTGTGACATGAATTAGGTCGCTGAGTGAGGGTTGTAATATGACCGGTATGACCTATTTTTGAGTGAGGATTGTGGAACACTGGCTAGTCTGAACCAAAGTCGGTACTGCATTATCTCTTTAGGCATTTCTTTATAGTACGTTGTAGAGATTAAAACTTTAGATATTGAGTACTGATGAACGTTTTTAAGATTCATGATCCCAAATTCCCAATATTTTGTGTCCACTGGAAAGGCTGGAAAAAGGAATCAAACAGCACCATACTGCAACACAATAATAGCTACTTCTATTCTGTTTTCTATACAAGATTAGGAGCTACCAAGTTAGCAGTTGACTTTTATGGATGATGTGTTTGCATGTAGAGCTGATTCAGATTTCCCTTTCATGCTTGCAGCTCAAAGCATATGTATCTCAGTGCCCAAGAGAAGTCAAAACAACTGAGGCTGCTGAATCAGCGAAATAATTGAATAGAGTAAGAGTGTCTGATCTTTTGCCTTGTTGTCAAACTGACGGAGTCATGTGGAATGTAATTATGTTGCACATGATCTTGATTCTTGAGACTCAAACCTAAAGTGTAGACTAAGTAGTTTCTCTTGTTTTCTTTTTGTTTATGAAATTTGAACTATTATCTGTTGCTTGTCAAAGTATGATTGTTTAAGATGAATGAATCATAATTGAAAATAGTCTACAGAAAAGTGTTAAAGAAGTTGTTGAGATCCACATCCTAGTGTTCAATGTGGCCACGAATAAGATCCAGGTTGACATGAAACCTCCAAACTCATTGGTTGCAAAATGTAACGAGAGAGTTGCAATCAACTATCTGGTTATGGTAAGACATTGCGATTTCACATATAAAAACTCTATAAAGCTCTTTGATTTGCTTTTATAGGGTAAGGCATTATAGTCGGTTGAGGTCTTCAATCCTTTTATTATTAATTTTTTTTTGGAATTTATATTGGCAATTAGGAAAAAGCCCTTGTTTAACTATGCAATTGGGTAGTAGTATAGTATTGCAAATGTATTATTATTATTATTGTTATTGATTTTATATATGAGTAGGTAAGGCCCGTAAGGGTTATTGGTTAGAAAATCAATTTGTTATTGATATTGAAGAGCTGTCCTGACTAGTACGGAAGGAAGCAGGAAATTTTGATAAGATATGAGATGGAGTGAGTGATGCAAATTCTTATTGATTACAGATGGAGGGATGGGCCTTTGTGGCTGGAATTTGCAAGTAACACAATTCCACTCACTTTTAATAGCTGGTTCCGCGTTTTAATAAAATCAATGTTTCAGATTTGTAGACACCGCCATTGCTTGCTACCACAAACCTTTGCTTATTGTCTCTTTGACGATTTTTATTTTTATTTTTTAAAAAATTCAAGTGCAAATGTGAGATTTGATTCGTCTTGAACCCACATAATCAATGTTTGTGTGTTAGGGCCTACACTAACTCATCTCAACTTTCGGAGAAATGCTTTGGTGTTATACGTTCAAATCCATTTAAATTATGTTACGTGACATGAATAATCAATCACATAAGAAATACATGTTACATAGTATGATTTGAGTGGATTTGGATGAATACACCGTAAAGCATTTCTCGATGGCTTTGACAAGAATATCAAAAATCATATATCCTTGTTAATTTTACACTTAAATATTGAATTTGATGGGACATCTGTTCAACATGGTATTGTGGTAAAAACATTCATGTGATAGGTTATTAATTTTTTTAAAAATTGTTCAACATCCAATCCGTATCGTTCAAATCGAGCGATTTAATTTACATCAACCAAATTATACAAAATTAAGAAATTTAAACAGATGAAAATTGAATCTAAATTTTATAAATATAAGAATTGTTTTAATGTTTTTGATAGATACCGTTAAAAAAAACTGTTTTATATACTTTTAATATTTTTAATCCACACATTTCTATAACATATTATAAGAATTATATTCATTTGATCTTGGGGCGTGCCGAATTTTGTATAGAAAAGAGTTATCTTTTCTTGTTTTACGATCTGACTAGGTGTCCATAAAATAATAACATGAAAAAAAAATGTTTTGAAACTAATGGCGTGGCACAATTGCATTGGGTGCACCGAAAGAGCCCACTCCAGGCATGCAGCATACGTTTTGAAGACAAATTCCTCGTTTCCAGGTGCCTTTTCTCCTCTCCTCCATAAGAAAATCTTCAGTGCACCGGGTGCATGAGCTAAGTGTTACACCCGACCATTCAGATATTGACACCTCTACATTTGTCAGTTAAAATAATAATAATAAATTTGATGGGATGAAAGAGAAATGAATAAAATAATGATGAAAAAAATAGAAACCAAACAAAAAGCTGACATATACCGAGGTGTCACCATCTGAATGGCTGGGTACAACACTCAAGTCATGTACCCGGTGCACTGAAGATTTTCTCCTCCTCCATGAACCACGAGGCACGAACCGACGTCTCTTTTTATACGTCGCCGTTTTAGCGTCAAAATTTTGTATGTGAACACGCATGTTGATGAATTTCCACGCCGCCTCATGAAAAGCTTTGATAACATACACTCCCACTCCACACTTGAAACCATCACAACCACCCACCCCAACCAAAATCTTAAAGTGTGGCCCACACAAATTTCCTCTCTCGTATCTGAACCCTCCACTTGTCCTCCTCCCAACTAACTTAATTCCCTCAACAACAAAAAAAATAAAAAGACAACGAAACCTTCCATGAAATATCATGGAAATTATAAGCAACCACCCACAGTCCACACCACACGCCTATAAATATATATATTTCCAACACTTGACCAAAACTCCAACCCTCCCAAAAAAAAAAATTTAAAAATGTCCAACCTCGTGAAAAGACCAACAAAGCCGGAGCTCCGCTGCAAAAAGCACCCAAAGCACAGCCAGTCACCTGGCGTTTGCTCGGTCTGTTTGAGAGAGAAGCTCTCTCAACTCTCTTCTTGTAGTAGTAGCAGCTCATCACGCGCTACCGTTTTCGCTGCGACAAGTGGGTCGACTTGTTCTTCTTCTTCTGCTGTATCGTCTTATTACTCTTCTTCATGTTCTTCGGTTTCTTCTTGCTCTTCTCCTGTGCATTTTACAACTACGTCAAATCATCATCGTAAGGGAAAGAATTCTTTGTCTTTGTTGCTGTTTGGTGGGAAGAATAAGAACAATGTGTTGAATAAGAGTAGATCGATGGCTTTTGTTCCAAGAAATAATGATGATAAGAAAGTTGGGTTCTTCTCCAAGTTATTGCTTATTCGTCCAAGAACTAATAATAAGAAGATTGAAGATGGCAGCTTGCTGCATTCTAGGTCCATCAGAGAGATCAGAATTGCAGCAACCTAACTGATTATCCATTATCATTCTTTTATTTTCCTTGATTTGATACATGTTAATTAGAACATAGTTTTTTTTTTTTACAGCAACAAAAGCGAAAAGAAAAATGTACGTAGCTGATCAGAATTGGAAAAGTAGAATTCTGTGTTTTTGTGTATGTACATAAATACATGTAGTACATACGGATCGATCTCGTGTGGGAATATGAAGAAAAAGTTCTAAAGATTTCCTGTTTCTCTATCTACTGTACTTTGAGAAAATATTAATATAATGATATTATTATTATTAATATGTGTGTATATACAGTCTTTCTATTGTCAGTTCGTCCTGACAATAAATATATCAGGACGAAAAATGTGGACCACAGATTATGGAGAAGTTTTGACAAGTGCATACATTTTCAGTCAAAGTATGTAAATCTATTGGTTCACATTTTTCGTCCTGATATATTTATTGTCAGAACGAACTGGTAATAGAAAATCTGTGTATATATATAAAATTAATGATAAGACAAAAATTCCACATGTAATTACAGCGAAGAAACATTCTGCTGGCAACTGAGGACTGAGGAGAGTCTAATAAGGGAAAAAGCTAGCGCATGCAGCACATGTAGTGACTGGCTCATGCATGATGATCCATGGACTTGACCCGGCCGTGAGCCACATGATCGAGAAATTTCTTGGCATCACATTTTTCAACTTTCAAAATTCCAGTCTAGACTTTGATTGTGTCTAATAAAAAGACTGAGACTAATCAAAATTGGAATGGAAAAAAAGGTTGTAGGGACAGCTGGTTAAAATATATATACTTAGTCCCATCCCCCAGGTCTACGTTTACTTCTTAGCAACTTCCTCTGGGGGACTTGTTAAAATCTAAAAGTGTCACACTGTCACGTTGGCACAACAAATTAGAAAATTAATTGAAAAACACTATTCATAGCTGACAAATTTCCAACATCAAATTCCTGGAAATTTACAATTATTTTATAATAATCACAAAGAAAAAGAAAGACAAATGTGATTAAGTTTCCTATTAGCTAGACCATAATTACCAGCTCATGACATGGCATCTATAAGTCATATATATCTCTTAAGAGATAAAGAACACCATATATATATCCTTAATGGCAATTTTTTATTTACAGATAATCTGACTAGTATTTGCTTGACCGATCTAAACTATGTAATTACTTTTTGTTTTTGGATTTCCCCAGTTACGTACTGCATGTATATTTGAATTTCACAATTAATTAATGTGTTAATTAAGCAAAAGTAGCACATAGTTGTACGTTAATTGATTAACAGGATTGTAATTAAAAAGCTGTTATTCCATTAACTCTAAATATATATCAAGATTTTTCTGTATCTCAGGATCATATATATTTTCATACATATTATGAGATGTAGTAAGTACTAAACAACACCGTCGCTCCTAACCTAATAACCAGATTGCATGTTTAATTAATTAGCTAGGTCCAAACCAAACCCCTCTAACTGTTATTATTATTATCTTTTTTGAAGATGTGATTTTAATGTATATGTTTGAGAAGTTGATAGGATCTTGGTCGTCCGTAGTGATAGGTTCAGTTCTTTTGATCACGTACTGATCAGATTTTGCTATTTGATATTTTTGGTCTGTGAACCACTACACATGCTATCCTGCCTAAATTTTTGGACCAACTCAATTACTATATAATTGTACAATCAAAGCGAATATTAATTATTCTTTAATTTGTATAGTTCTTCAATAGGGTGAAATCCATTTTAATCCATCTAGTTTAACCTATTACACAAACCGATATATCCCTCTAGTTCCAGTATTGTCTTGATAGGTCCAAACCTTTCATAATAATCTTTAATTTGGTCCCTACTGTTAGAATCCATTATATTTTTCAAAGATTCCATCAAACTGATGAGGGTAAAAGCGTAAACTTACCCTACCGGTTTCAAGAAACCCTTTTGACGAAGGGTAAGAATGTAAATTGACTAATTAAATAATTAAAAAAACGAACGACTGAGATTAAGAGAACTTACCTAAGATGATGACATGTCATCAAACCACCAACAAAAGGCAAAGTTGTGGTCCCAAAGAAATCCACATACCATTTTCTCTTTGTTGCTTCTGAAACAACCAACGGTTCCACTTCCTTCGCGCCAAAAACCCTACCAAAACCACTCAAACTTTGCTCTTTTCAGTTGATCTTCACACTCGTTTTGGAGTCTAAAGTGTTGCTCATCTTTTTGATGGTCTTCGTGAACCACCTGCTGCAGACGAACGTTGTTTGCGAGGATTTGTGAAGCACAGTTGAGAAAGGTTTGTTATTTTGCACCGATTAAGTATTATATTGTTGTTTGCTTGATATTTTTTTACATGCACTGTGTTTATGTATTGATTATGCAATGATTTAGAAAAGTTAGGGTTTCTGTGTTTGAAACAAATTGGGGGTTTTTTGATTGAAAGCTATTTAAGTGTAATTGAGTGTTGTTCAAGTTGTTTGAAGTGTGTTAGTAACAAATATAATGCAATTTTTGAAAAACAAAAGTATACATTTTTTTTGTTCTTCAACATAAGTAAATAGGAAAGTACCTAACAAAATACACACTGACTTCTAACTTCTGACATGTCATCATCTTAGGTAAGTTCTCTTAATCGGTGCAATATACACACTGACTTTTGCTTTTTATTCATCCAATTAAATACAAATGCGCAATAGTTGTAACAGTTACAAAGGCATGCAATTAATTGTGAAGTAACGAATCCACATGTGTATGGTTATTCTACGAAGTTAAAAAAACAAACACGAAACATGTGGAACTAAACAAGCTAGACATGAGACAACGTGTAACGTAGTGACATCTAGAGTGTAATAATAGAACAAACAGTTTGTGAGATAGTGAGTAGAAGGAGAAGTACAACTACAATGACAGAGATGGAGGCCCATGGAGTGTTGAAATAATTTTGCTTCAAGTTTGCATTTCATTGGCGCCATGGAGATTTGCAGTAATCAGTTAAATCTATAGCAAGACCTCTATAATAGAATCTATTGTATGTCACTGTAGCTTGTTTATCAATTTCTACACAAAAGGTTGACGCAGCTACGCTCTCTGTTTTTTTCGAGAATTCCATTCTGAATTAATAATTCAGCATCTTTTGGAGAGCTTACAAGGAGACTAAGGAGATGAGCATAGTCATTTACATGATTTGTCTCGCAATGTAATGCTTCAAACATTTGGAGATTTTTGTAATAATAAGATGAGACCTCTGAGATTCTCAACTTTGGAATTTCCAGAGTCCCTTTAATCTGATCAAACCTTATGTCAAATAAATGCTTGGTTGATCCAACTTTAAACTTGACTCCGGCTTGGTGAAGTTTCATTATAGTCGGTAAGGTTGGAGCATACATAGTTTTAATTTCAATATCCAACTGATGATCTGATGGCTCAATATATACAAAGTCTTAGCAAATCAACAAAATGTTTTGCTCCAAAAAAGTTGATTTCAAACAAACTTTGTTCTATCGAAAGAAGTTCGCATATATTGCTACAGAAAGTAGAAACAAGTTTGCTAATGGAAAGTCCATCATAAAACTCATTAGACACTCTAGTTTTGGCGAACTCAAACAAGTCTTCAAGAATGAAAAACGGAATTTGATTTTCTACGAACCAGATGTCATTCCTTATACCACCTGACAATCACTCACAAACATTGGTTCACTATGGCCACTGGTTTTGCCATTTTCAAAGCATTTTCGGGATGGAGTATCTATAATATGCAGTTTGCTCTAAAGACACTTGGGGCTGTGAATTATTTTCTTGGCTTTGAAGCCTTTCGAAACAGTAATGGGTTGTATCTCACATGGTCAATGCATCTCAAGCTCTTGTTGCTCAGAAGTGGTCAATGATCCTATTTTGTATGCTGACAGTGGTCCTAGCAACCACATTACAGCCAATCTCAACAATTTAGCTATAAGCTCGATCAATACACCTGAATGTTAAAAAATCTAGAAAACATCTCTATAAAATCAACTAGTCAATTGACTAGCTCTTCCACCAACAAGTTACTACTTCGGTGACATATATAGAAACTCAGAATCTCCAACCATTTCCATTATATGGCACTTTGAAATCATTAAACCTTGCAATTTTTTAGATTGTATACTAGTATATTAACAATAAGTATGATCTCTTGTTTAAGAAATTATAAATAAATAAATAAAAATCACAGAAGAAGAAATAATATAATGAAAATGCATGATCCTTTTGAATGTATGATCTGTTAATCATAAGCAAGAACACATTTATAGCAAAATTCACCTGGTTGAGTCATCATGTCTTGACTCCAAGATTCACCTGCATTGTGAGACAAAGAGTGAGAGTTGCAATACGTGTAAGAGCAATCAATATGCGCGAGAAAGGGGGTCTGACTTACTTGTTACACAAGACAAAGAGTGAGTGAGTTGAATATGAACGAGAGAGCTGTAACTATGAGGCTGTGAATAGGAGATTTTTTTTTTTTTTTTTTTGGTTGAAAATGTGAGTGAGAGTGTATGACATATATGGCACGTGCGTTTGATTTATAGGCATAGATCACACCAAAAAAAAACCATTCTCTAAAAATTCAATGTATTTATATGTACAGTCTTTCTATTGTCAGTTCATCTTGACAATAAATACATCAGGACGAAGAATATGGACCATAGATTATGGAGAAGTTTTGACAAGTGCATACACTTTGAGTCAAAGTATGTAAATCTAGTGGTCCATATTCTTCGTCCTGCTATATTTATTGTCAGGATGAGCTGACAATAGAAAATCTGTATATATATATATATATGCACACGTGACTGCAGGGGGGGAGACAGGCAGGGGCCGACAGAGGCTATGGCCCCCCTCAACCAAAATATTTTCAACAAATTTTTCATGAATAAAATTGTCATAATATGTTATGTAGGCAATGATATCTCCGGCTCATCCCATTATTATTATTTTTAATTATAAATATAATTGTTACCTTTTAAAGTTTGGCCCAACCAATATATCTAAGAAAGTTTGATGTGAAGCAACACCGGTAGCTATGAGCCTGTAACCATAATCGTTATAAGAAGAAATTATTCATATGGTCCCATTTATTAATGTATCTAATGAATAGATATTACAAAGATTATTAACCATAATCAGTAATTTACCCTATCAAGTTCTACAACAAAAATTTCAAGACATTTAACAAAAAAGAGATACTGGATGTAATAGATTATTTACTAAAATAAGTTAATTTTGTGAGACATACACCATAGATGTTCGAAATATGAATGCTTGTTACATTACAATATGAAGTCGAACTCACCATCAATAAGAAAATAAAAGAATAATTGAACAGTATTACTTGGTAGATATATTTATGTTACAATTGGTTCTCAATTACAAGAATTAAATATGAGTATAGATTAAATTATAGATGATTTTTTAGATTTTCAAAACCGGCAAGTTTCATTTTGATTCATAAAACTTGTGTTTTATTTTATTAATTAATTTATGAGACTAAACGGTATTACATTTGGTTTTTTAATAATTTAGTTTTTAAATATTAATATATTTGTTTCGTAAAAACTTGATTTTTTTTTTGTCTCAACCCCTCCAAAGCTAAAATCCTGGCTTCGACCCTAAGTGACAACCATGGTTTTCCAAATATACGATCACCACTTGTAACAAATGCACGCTTTTTAAAAAGTAATAAGAACTATATGAGAAAAATAGCATCCAGTAGTATCATTTTCACAAAGTCCTGACTTGCAAGTGGGATAGTTTCCGCATAACAATAACGCAACTTGTTTTCCTTACCCCCGATAAATATTAGAAAATCCTCCAAACCTACTTGTGTTCGTTGAAGAAACTGTTCCGAATATCTTAGTTTATACTCTTCCATAACTTTTAGCTATTCTCTACCATGGTGTAATGGGCCGATAAAGACTATTTTTGGAGTACTGTGACTTCCTTCTAATTTACGTAATCCTAAAGGAACTTGATAAATGCAACAATTTTGAGATAAATGATACAATTTTTCCAACTTACCCCTCAAACAAGTTGCTAGGGACTTGAAATTAGTGCAAGCATCATCACTTTTATCCATCCTGTAACACAAAACAAGAATTTCAATTTTGTTCTACTTGTCTTTTATATATATATATATATTCTAAACTCATTTATAAATTATAATAAATAGGTTATTTATTGATCATATCAATTAAACCAACGCATAAATATTTGACTATATATAATTAAGGGCTGTCAAAACGGGCTAATCGGTCGACACGACTTGTTTATTTAAACGGGTCAACCCGTTTAGCCTCAACCCGACACAACCCGTTTAAGTAAACGGGTCAATCCCTGCAACACAACACGACCCAATTAGTTAAACGGGTTAACTTGTGACACGTTTAAAATTGGGTTGGGTTGTTTTGGGTCAGGTTTATCTATTTGACCCGTTTATTATACTAATTCAAATTTAAGAAATTTTCAATTTTCAAGCCATACACAATCAAATACACAAATACAAATATACAAAAGTTGAAAACAGGTGATTACATAAATATTAGGGCTGTCAAAGAAATTTTTTCTTGAGATCAGAACATGAAAATGGGGAAACAAAATCTTTTTTTTTTTTTTGTTTTGTTTTGTTTTGGTTTTAGTCGGTTTTAAAATTTTGAAAAATAGATGAAACTGAAACCAAATTAATACAAAACAAAGAAAACAACAGGGCAATTAGGAGAGATGGTAGCAGAACAATGACGACAAGATAGCAAAGTGGCGTTGAGATCAAATTTTGACCCCAAAGGGTAGGTACAGCTAGTCAGTGAACAGCCAACGAAGCAAAACAAATGAAAATAAAACAGAGCAATTGGGAAGTAGAATTAAAAATACTACAATAGCGACGAGAATAGAACAATAGAAAAGTATTCTTGAAATCAGATGGTGAAATTGGGAAAAACATATTGTTTTACTTATTTTCTTTTTCTGGTGGCTTTTAAATTTTGAAAAACAGATGAGAATCAAACGAAATAAATACAAAACAGAGAGCAGCAAAACAGATGAACTAGGAAGCAATAAATGAGAGCAAATTGTTTGTGAAATCAAACCTGGGAAAATAATAAAAGAGTTTATTGATTGATCGTAAATACAATTGAACTCCTTTTGCTGCGTAAAATTATTTTCAAGCAATTTTTTTTTGTATTTGCAAGTGTGATCTACGACACTGTGTCATTCAAACAAGAAAAACAACAAATTATTGAAAGCATCAATCAAACTGCTTTCATATAAGAATATTAACCTTTAGAAGTCGGCCTCTGCCTTTCATGACTCCAAGGTTTCACTTCAAAACAAAATAAATAAGGGCCCGTCCTGCAAGCCGTTTTTTGTTTTTGTTTTTCGAAAAGAAAAATGAAAATGAAAACAGTGTTTTTTGTTTCATTTTGGAATTCCGAATACGTGTCTGGTAGCATTTATTGGAATTCATATTTTAAAAATAAAAACGGAAAAAACACGTCTGGTAGGATAACCGAAAACTTTCAAAAATTGAAATATCAATTTTTAAATTTTGTTTAATATTATAACAATTATAAATAAATTGATTAAATAAATTTAATCAAAATTGATCCAGAAGAAGAAGTCGTCCAGCTGAAGAAGAAGAAGAAGAAGAAGACCAGCTGATCGGCGAAGGAAGGAAGGAAGGAAGGAAGACCGGCGGAAGCTGTGATCGACGAAGGAAAGAAGACCGGCGGCAGCTGCGATTAGACCTGACACGGTTCCGGTTCGAATTGGGGAACCGAACCGAACCGGAACCGAAACCGAAACCGAAACCGAAACCGAAACCGAAACCGAAACCGAAACCGGAAAAATCAGAACCGGAACCGGAACCGAAACCTGAACCGGAGGATGCCGGTTCCGGTTCCGGTTCCGGTTCTAAGATTTGAGGAACCGGGCGGTTCGAACCGGATTGGAACCGACGGTTCCGATTGGAACCGACGGTTCCGGTTCGAACCACCGGTTCTTACATTTTTTTTTTTTTTTTTTTTTTTGGTGGGTTACCGTTGGAGGCCCAACGGCCTGCCTCCAACAGCTACCCCTTTTTTTTTTTTTTTTTTTTTTTTTCTATAAATACCACCCCCCCCCGCCCGTTTCATTTTTCCTCACACCAATTTCTTCTCAATTCTCTCTATTCTCCCCAAGTCTCCAACACTCTCAAGTCTCTCAATCTCCAACTCTCCAACTCTCCAAGTTTCCAAGGTTTTTAATATTTATTTCATTTTGTAATTGTTTTATTTGAAATTAATTTTATTTGCAATTTGCAATTTATTTTATTTACAATTTATTTTATTTCGAATTTATTTTATTTGCAATTTATTTTATTTCCAATATATTTTATTTTCAATTTATTTTATTTGCAATTTATTTTATTTCCAATATATTTTATTTTCAATTAATTTTATTTCCAATTTATTTTATTTGCAATTTATTTTATTTCCAATATATTTTATTTTCAATTTATTTTATTTCCAATTTATTTTATTTGCAATTAATCTTATTTCCAATTTATTTAATTTCCAATTAGTCAATTACTAACTTTCCAATTTCATTTTCATTTATTTGCAATTACTAGTTTACTACTTTTGTACTTTACTACATACTTACATAGTGCATTAGTACCTACTATTCTACATTTCTACTAATAGTTTAATACAGTAATTCCATTATTCTTCTAAATTTATTTTTAAATGGCAAGTGGAAGTGGAAGGGGTCATGGCCGTGACGGTCCTAGGCGTTCGTTCGATTTTGATGAAAGGTAAGGGTCCTATGATCGTAATCTCGGTCATAACGACTCCACCTATCACGATTATCTGCAACGCCGGGCCTATGTTGAAGACTTAAGCCTAAACTGTCCTACTCCCCCTCTAATAATTTCTGAATCCGATCCCAATGACGCCACCCCCAATTTGACAAGCCAGTCAGAAAATATGCCTGATATTGATACACCTCTAGATTTTGGTTATGATCCACCGGAAATGGAACTACAAGAGGAGGAAGATCTGATACAGAAGCAGAACAAATCTGATCTCTTCGTCAAACATATGAAGAAAGTTAGGAAAGAAGATGGAGACTATGTAGCGGCTTGCAATTACTGTACCAAAACATATAAGTGGAGCAAATCCGGAGGATATGGCACTTATTGGAAGCATATTGAAACCAAACATCCAGACGCAATGACCAGAACGAGGTCACAATCACAAATTCCCAGGTACGCTACTCCTAACCAACAATTATTTCGTTATACTGATGAACAAAATAGAGAAGAATTAGCTAGGATGGTAGCAGTAGAACACTTATCATTCAGTTTTGGTGAAAGGGTTGGTTTTGTTAACTATTGTCGACGAGCATTAAACCCTGCTGCATGCCGTGTCCCTAGAGCCACGCTCACACAAACACTTGAAAAGATTTATTCGAGAGAGAAAAGAAAGTTAGAAAAATATTTTGAAAAATATAATGGTCGTGTTAGCGTATGTGCTGACATATGGAGTGACCATTGGCAATCGCATTCATACTTGGGTGTCACTTGCCATTATATGGATAATGCATGGACTATCCAAAAAAGAATTCTTGCATTTAGAGTTTTTGATGATGCACACACTGCTCAGAATATTTATAGACAGCTTAGAATTATTTTTTCAGAGTATAATATTGAAAACAAAATTTTTGCAATTGGTTTTGATAATGCTTCTGCCAATACCGCTGCTATTCCATCTTTAATTGATTTATGCAAACCCTTTCTTGGTGGTACATTTTTTCATCAAAGGTGTGCATGCCATGTTTTAAATATATGTGTTCAAAAAGGATTAGAAACTCTTGGAGAATTTATTGTACCTATTAGAAAAACCCTAATGTTTTTATGGAGACAGCCTTTTACGATGAAAGCATGGGCAAGATATTGTAAACAAAATGGTAGACGTGTCGTTAAATTTGCTCGTGATGTTCCAACACGTTGGAATTCTACTTATAAAATGCTTGCTCAAAGTTATGAGTATAGAGATTTATTAGTTTCTTTTATTCAATTTCATGTTCCTACCATTGAACTTTTTGAAACTCATTGGGATGCTTGTTACAATGTTTTCAATTTGTTAAAAAAATTTCATAATGCTACAAATAATTTATCTAGTATTTATTTTCCTACAACACATTTATTTATTATTGAGAGTATTAATATTGCTGGTGCATTTTTTTATTGTGAATCTGACCGAGCAATAGCGGAAGCCATTAGTGCTATGAAGGCAAAATAGTTAAATTATTATAAGGAGTTTCCAAGTATTTATTTGATTGCTATGGTTTTTGATCCACGTTGTAAATTACAATCTTTGTCTTATTATCTAGATGGTTATTATGGCAAAAAAGGTTTAAATATGCAATATGATGTTGAAGCGTGTTGTGGTAGAGTTAAGAAATTATTGTATAGTTTATATGATGAATATGTTACATTGTATGGATCCTCACCGAACATAGATGTTACACGAACACAAGCTGCATCTCAGCCTCCATCATCCTCTTCTGGATTTTTGAATTTAGGGTATAGTATGTTATTAAAAAAAACCAAAAAACCAAGATGTTCTTCATCAAGCTCCGGTTCGTATACCGAGCTTGAATCTTATCTAGCTTCTTCTTGTGAGTTTACAGAAGCATTTGATATTTTAAAATATTGGAATGAAGCTACATAGTACTATCCAATCATGGCTATGATAGCCAAAAATATTTTTTCAACACCAGTTTCTACTGTGGCGGTGGAACAAGAGTTCAGCGCCGGGGGAAATATCTTAGATGAAAGATGTTCGTGCTTGACACCGAAAGCACTTCAAATACAGGTTTGTGTTGATGATTGGACAAAAGCTGAAAACAGACAACAAGAAATCGATTAGGAGCCAACATACGATTTCTTTAAGGATGACGAACCTGAAGGCTCTGGAGCAGTGGAGAATTAGTCCACGACTCCACGTCATCACCAAACCTGTAATAAATGAATAAAAGGTAAGAGAACTACGTGACATTTGATTCCTCTAAACCCCCCCAAGAGGATACGTAGGCAACTTAATTGTGGTAAAAATTAAGTGCAAGGCTAATAAGTAATAAGTTTACATATTATTGTTTTTTGTTTTTTTTTTTTAATTTAATTTTGTAATTTGTCATTTATTTATTTTATGTTATTTTTAAAATTTGGGTGACTCAATTTCCAAATACCCAATGAAATGTAAATTGTAATTTGTCATTTTGTTTAGTTTTATTTTAATTTAATTTTGTAATTTGTCATTTATTTATTTTATTCAAATAATAACCCAATGAATTTAATTTAATTTTGTAATTTGTCATTTATATATTTTATTTTATTCAATTACAATCTACAACTTATAAGTTACAATCAAGTTAGAACTTAGAAGTCTATTTTTTGCTTGTTTAATTAAAAAAAAAAAAAAAAAGTTCAAACCGCTGGTTCCTATGGAACCGGAACCGGAACCGACATATAGCGGTTCCGGTTCCACCAAACCATAGAACCGGAACCGTGCCAGGTCTAGCTGCGATCAAAGATGACCAGCTGCAGATGCGATTGGCGAAGGAAAGAAGACCGGTGGCAGCTGCGATCGAAGACGATCAGCTGCAGATGCGATCGGCGAAGGAAGGAAGACTGGCGGCAGTTGCGATCGGTGAAGGAAGGAAGAAGAGGAAGAAGAAGAAGACGGCGGCGGCGATCGGCGGCAGCGAGCGGAGGAAGAGGAGGAAGAGGAAGAAGAAGAAGAAGAAGAAGCCACCATCAGAGGGATGGACTAACAGACGAAGGAAGGAAGAAGATGAGTTGAGGAAGAAAGAAGATGTCTGGTGGATGAGAAAAAAGAAAAAAAAAATATTATTAATAATATGGGACCCACTTATTTAATGATATGTGACCCATTTCAAATGAAAAACAAAAACAAATACAAGAAAAACAAGTTTTTTTTGTTTTTCAAAATTTCCACTTTTAACACTTGGTATTGTTTTTGATTTTGTTTTTGTATTTTGAAAATAAAATGAAAAACGGTTACCGAACACGAATTTGAAATCATTTTTGGAAAACAAAAACGAAAACAGGCTGAAAATAGTCTGCAGGACAGGCCCTAATATTCCTTGAAAAGAGAAAAACAAAGCATCAAACCACATAGACAATAGTCATTTAGAAAGAGTCATTTAGAAAGGTCGTTTGATTATCGTTTTTTTTTTTTTTTTTTTTGGGTCTGTGAACCACTACACATGCTATCCTACCTAAATTTTGGACAAACTCAATTACTATATAAGTATACAATCAAAACGAATATTAATTATTCTTTAATTTGTATCGTTCTTCAATATGGTGAAATCCATTTTAGTCCCTCTAGTTTGACCTATTACACAAACCGATCCCTCTAGTTCCACTATTGTCTTGACAGGTCCAAACCTTTCATAATAATCTTTAATTTGGTCCCTACTGTTAGAATCCATTAGGGGTTTCAAAGATTCCATCAAACTGATGAGGGTAAAAGCGTAAACTTACCCTACCAGTTTCTAGAAACCCTTTTGACGAAGGGTAAGAATATAAATTGACTAATTAAATAATTAAATAATTAAAAAAACGAACGGCTAAGATTAATAGAACTTACCTAAGATGATGACATGTCATCAAACAACCAACAAAAGGCAAAGTCGTTGTCCCAAAGAAATCCATAAACCATTTTCTCTTGGTTGCTTCTGAAACAACCAATGGTTCCACTTCCTTCGCGCCAAAAACCCTACCAAAACCACTCAAACTTTGCTCTTTTCAGTTGATCTTCACGCTCGTTTTGGAGTTTGAAGTGTTGCTCATCTTTTTGACGGTCTTTGTGAACCACTTGCTGTAGACGAACGTTGTTTGCGAGGATTTGTGAAGCACGGTCGAGAAAGGTTTTTTTATTTTGCACTGATTAATTATTATATTGTTGTTTGCTTGATATTTTTTGCATGCACTGTGTTTATGTGTTGATTATGCAAATATTTTAAAAAGTTAGGGTTTGTGTTTGAAACAAATCGGGGGTTTTTTGATTGAAAGCTATTTAAGTGTAATCAAGTGTTATTCAAGTTATTTGAAGTGTGTTAGTAACAAATATAGTGTAATTTTTGAAAAACAAAAGTATATATATTTTTTTGTTCTTCAACATAAGTAAATAGGAAAGTACCTGACAAAATCAATAGAGCAATTTTAAATGCACTTCACTAGTCTTTTGAAAAGAGTGTACTAAAAAGAGTGTAATTGAGCCCAATGAGTCAAAACAATTGAAGTTGTATATTTGGTCAGCTAATTGAGTTGGGCCTGAATGCACAAATATGTGTGGGCTTAGTTGAAAAGTTGTTTTCATTCGATATGTCTGAATTCTGATTGATGGAGACTCCCAAACTTCAATGCTATTTCATATCTGTCTGCTTTGTTAGGTTGTGTTTTCAATCAAATTATGCTTAGCACTTAGGTAATGCGTCCAATGCGATTGATCTGTAGTTGTTGACACTTGCGTCTCGGTTCTCTGGTTTTCAATTATAGTTTTGGCATAAATAAATAAATAAATAAATAAATATTGGCTCTTATCTCTTATTGACGCAACTGGCCGGGGTCACATTCTAAGTCTAACTTCTGACATAGGATGGATTCAAGGGTCCATTAAAAATAAAAGATGGTTGCTCATTCCATTCAATACAAGCTTGCAATAAATGAAAAGGGATTCTAACCTCAGTGGATGACTTAAACCCGTAACCTCGTGATGCAGGTGTGAGGGGTTTAATTACCACAAAACCATCCTTATCTAGTTACACTGCCCCAACAATAAAAATGGCTATTTAGTACAGATTCATTATTTAGTTAAAAGAGCATTACAGTACTTCAATTTATATATCATTTGCGCTTGACAATAAATTCCACACACAGATTTACACAAGATATTATTGAAGTTTCAGTGAAAACGAAATGAACCCACCACACTTTGCACGCCTAGCTAGTTCAAAGTCCCCACAGCCTAGCTATATGTTACACCTCGTAGGTTCTTCACCAATCACCAATCATTTTCTTCTCCAATTTTTTTCCAATACAAACAAAAAATAAATGAATCATTCTATTTAATAAATAAGTAAATTATTATCTTGTTGACGATAACAAGTTGGTTAGGTAATGTTTAATTGCACCTCTTAATTTTCTCCCCCACTTAAACAACCAAACTCCTTCCACTAATTCCAACAACCCATCACAGAATTTCATGGTGACAAAGTTTTTGCTATGATTTGGTTTGTGACTTGTGAGTTGAGCACAAAAAGAAAAAAAAACTAATAATATCAACTTTAAATGTGAATCTCTACAATAAATATATGTTTTTTGTTGGATTATATATATTTCATGACATGCCGATGAAGTAGATGATATAAACTCAGCAGTTGACTACTTATCGTGCGCACTACGGGAGAGTAGAATTAAGTAGTAGTAGACTTTGATTTCCAATTTTCTTTTTTAAAATTGATATGTGACTTGTTTTGACCCATTAGATCTTCTTCAATCAACCACCACAATTCCATATGACCAATTTCGAAAGCAATGTAAACCCTAAAATATGGAGAGCCCTCTCTCGAAAGTCATAGTAGCCCTTTCTTCGATAGTAAAAATTGTAGTTTATATGTAACCTTTCTTCAATAGTGAAAGTAGTATTCTAAACCGTAATTTTAAAATATAATTTTATCACGTCCTGATAGTGCTTGTAATTCATTTATATATATATATATATTGAAAGCAATGCTCTAATTAATTAATTAATAAGTATGTATCTCCACTCGAATCTGAAAAATTGTTCGGATGAATAAACGTGTTTAATTAAAAAAATTAAGAAAATAATTAAAATTGTTTTAATTAATTGGATTATGATAGTAATTTAATAGTGCATGCGCAAATAAGTGAATAACCGACCAGAATATCGTTTTCGATGCAAACGAAGAGAAATGGTTTGGCTTATTAAAGACAAGGGACCCCACTTTATGTTCATTTATTTTTAAGTTTACTATAATCACCAAGGATCTTCCGCCACGTATGCTACTGTTAATTAAAGTGGAGAAACCGAAGCCACTTGATTTATAGATTAGACTTTTGAAACTCGATTGGGCCACAAAGTGAGAGCCACGTGTCTTCGGATTAGATGTGATGCGCTAACTAGTGAACACGTTAAAAGTTATCATTAAAAGTGTGTCTATGCCTCCCCTATAAATAACATAATTAAATTATGGCCAATATGGATATTTCACAATTTAAATTGGTCGACCGTGATTTCTAAAGAAGTTAAGCTAATCAAATGTATTTTTTGTATAATTTTATAGTAACAATTGCATTAAATTAGGGCATTGGACTGCAATTTTCCCCAATAAGGACTAAGGAGTGAAAGTTTGTTGAATTGAGACTCGTGGTTGGCAATTGCGTCAACTCCAACTCCAAAAATCAAGCTTTGGTTGAATTTTTTTTTATTATATTAATATTCAACTTGTTAAAGATAGAAAAAAATAATTATATTTTTTATTTTTTAAAATACAAAAAACTTTAATAAAGTTTTTAAAATTATAAGAATAAAATAATTGATAGGGACTCCATTTGTCTGTCGTGGCCCGTGGGAGTGAACAAGATTTTGTTAGTTACTTTACCAGTACGAGTACCTATACAAAAATAATTAAGCATACTATACCAAATCTATATAATATCAATTAAATTTCGTTTTATAATTATACGAGACGGATGAATATTTAGATACGAACGTCAATAATTGCCGTGTAATAAAAAAAACTTGGTTTGATAGCAACATTTCTTAGAAACCTATTGTTTGTCCTAGGAGCTGTTTACAAGTCATTTTAAATGGGATACAAATCAGCTAATGAGACAGAAATTGGATTAAGATATCACGGTAGGAGGAAGCATTTTTATTGGTCACGGATTGTGACTGTTTTTGTTCATTTTCAACATTTGGTCATAAGAAGGCTCAATGAATTACTGGGAAAATCTTGTGTTGATTTTTGGTGATGATAGTGAGCTTGTTGTGGTGTGGGACCTGTATTCCGTCAAAAAAGCATAAGAAAAGAACAAGGTGTCACGACTCACGAGAACCTAGAAGGGACCCCTTCAATCAAAGCAAAGAATACTTGTTACAACTTAGAAATGTAAACCCCCCAATCCTATCCACTTATTTGCTTTCGTTAATTTACTATCGTAACTGTGTCGTGTTGATAAAAGAACGTTCGTTCAGTCTGAGATCTGAGAGTTCTTATGTTTGAATTGTCGGACCGTTGCGGATGGTATCATCACGGTATATGATTTTTTATTTTTACATTTAATATATATGTTTAGTTTTCGAAGTCACCTGACATTCCCGAGCCCTTTTTTTTTCACGTGATGAGATCTGGTATTCTACATTTGGTTGCGTGTGGTGGTCCTATATAATTTCGAATAGCATTTATCGGTGGAATTAAACCAACACAATTCCTCCTTTATTGCCTTAACTTATCCAAGTAAAATTTCTATTTGTTCTTACCTAATCAACCTACACATATATAGATTAAAATGTTTCTAGAATTCATTGTATTCTTAGATCAAAAAACTTCGTTACAAATTTCTTGTAAATCTGTGGAAAATCTCTATTACTGTTTTACAAGAAAGTTATTCAAGTAAATATTTTAAAGGTTTTTCTCACGAAGAGTTGCTATTCACATAGTATTGTCCGCTTCGGTCCATCGGGTTTTACAGTTTTATGTTTAAAAAGAGATCTCGTAAAATTAAGGTTAATCTTTACTTATTTATATAACAAAGTAGTCTTTCATATTATATACATATGATGTCATCAATTATCACGCATGAGGTATCGTTTGTTAAACTTCACGGTTTTGTTCTTGAGTATCATCGTGCGGTTAAGACTAGCTTTTGTTTATTTATACCGCAAACCAGTCTTCACTTCAACCAATACAAAATTATAGCACAAACTCAAGAAAGGTCATTTGACTTGTAGTATGGTACAAATATAGAAGAAATTGGAGGGTTGGAGAGAAATTTAACAATGAAACCAACTAGTTTAAAGTGTGTACGCAAACAAACAGGCTTCTATATAACATAGAACTATACAAGTCTCTTTTGCACATGCAACCCATCCTTTTAATCAATGCAAACTCATCTTGAGATCCACACTACACATTCCAACTCCACTGCTTCTACAGCTTTTTTTTTACTTCTTTACCTGAGACTTTGTCAACTGTGTAAATGTCTACACTACTACTAATTTCAAATCTCTCTTTACAACAAATAAAATATTTTTATTTTGAAAGAATAAAGTCAAATCACTAAGGATTTCTTCAATATTTTTTTCCTATACCAATCAGAATTAAATCAAGTATGGACTATCTATCTGCCTAGCTATCTACCATTTCCCTTTTCTACCCAATATTGCCTCCATTCTGCTTAAAAACCACCCATGCATTTCAATTTTTTCACATGCACAAACTCATTGATCACAATGGAAAAAAAAAAAAAAAAAATCCTAATTGATCAAGTCATTTTACCTTTCAAAATAAATAAAAATCAGCCCATTTTAATACATAAGCTTTTGAGTTTCAACACTATTTTCCTACTAAATAGAGGCTAATTAATTCTAAACACATTCATCATTCATGGTATGATTTAATATCTCGTTGTTATAAATCAAAATTTCCTTCTTTGTTTGGTTTTTTATTTTTATTTATTATTATTATTTCTATGTAGAGTCACTTAATCAATTCCAACCTTATAAAGTACTAATGTCAAGCCAATTTTAACAACAAAGCAATCATGTACATAATATCAGCAATGACTTCTTAGCCCTCCCTTTCACCTAAAAAAAAAAAAAAAAAAAAAAAATTTAGAAACTTATTTTATTATTGTTACTGTTTGAAACGCAATTGTTCAACTTTTAAAAAAAGTGTTGGAGTTTATCTTGCCACAGATAATCGAATGTGTTAATAATAAATGGTTATAAGCATAAGTTGGGTGATAATAAAATATTGAATTACAACCGTTGTTATCATGTCTAGGTCGGTCCTGAAAAATTTCGGTTTGAATTAGTGAAAATTTTCTTCGGAACCAAATCTGACTATATATATATATATATATATTCGTCAAAAATAAAATAATAATATTTTCTAAATTATTTTAAATATATTCTATTATTATCTTTAATCAGAATAATTTGGAGAAGGTAATTATAGATTTACAGCGAGAACCGAGAGCGATGTATTACGGCCCTATCAGTGCCAACGGATCCTATTGAGTATTGAACTATTGATATCATTTAAAAAAAAAAAAAAAAGAATTCTGAAATTTAATTTTGTAACAGTTAAATTTAGTTTGAGTTTTCTCTGTCATAGTGTCATCAATCAATTTTCCAATTCCCCTTTTTGTTAAAAATTTGTCCTTTTTAAAGTGCCCAAAAACCGAAACACCATAAGCAAAGTGGCAGCAACAGCAACAAGAAGAAGAGCAGAGAAGGAAAGGAAAGGAAAGGAAAGAAAAAGAAAAATAAAAACATTACCAAAACAGAGAATTTGGAGAGTCATTAAATTGTCATCTCCTATAACACTCTCTCTTTTGTCAATTACCTTCTTGTCATTGCATGTCTTTCACCGACTTCAATTACAGATAGACGGAAGATGCAGAGGCGGAGGAAGAAAGCGGTGCTGATTCTGCAGAAGCTGCTAACGTGCGCCATATGCGCAATTGCTCTGGTGGCTCTACTGTCCGTACACCTCCACATCTTCCCTTCTTCTAAAGTTGTTGACTTCGCTGATCCATATAAACTCCCCACTGTTGTTAGTCAAGTAATCTCTCTTTTAATTTATTTATTTTAATTAGGTTTAATTTTAAGGTTATCTGATGATCCTCTGTTTTTATTTATGTACTTAATAAGGAAACAAAACAAAAAAGAAATGGTTTTGATTTGTTTTATAAATTTGTGTAGAAAAAACATGAAATCAAATATCAAATATTGAGTAGAGAGCAAAGCTGGACTCGGGAGCTGGCTCCGCCTCATTTGTCCAAAGCTCCGCTACCTTCTCGCAAGGTTTTCATATTAACCTATTATTATTATTCTAGTTTAGATTTCTGATTATTTAGGACCAATCATCGAAATCAATACAGTCAGGAACATACATGTGAACAAACAGTGAATCCAATTGCCATTTCTGTGTTTTCATGTGTTTTATATGCAAAGTGTGCAATGTTGTGAGATTTTTGTCTGTTTATGATCTTTTAGTTAAGTACAATTTGGAGACCTGTAGGGATATATATGTATAGTTTGATACCAAGCAGTCATGCATCTTTCATGTTTTCACTCCATTAGACTTGACAGTTGATAGATGATGCCAGTCAGATTTCGGATTTTAAATACCTATGGAAGCCTCCACCAAATCGCGATTATGCACCTTGTGTAGAGCCTAGTCCAAATTATACATGTAAGGAAGAGGTTTCCATTTCATTTTCTCTTTCAATGTATATAACTAAGTTACTTATTTCTCATTTTTCTGTTCTTTCTTCAGCTCCGGCAGAGTCACGCCCGCGTGGTTATCTTATGGTTAATACGAATGGTGGACTCAACCAGATGCGTGCTGGGGTTAGTATTTTTATTCTTTTTCATGGGTAACTTGAAACCTACAATTTATTTTTGTATGATGCATTTGAATTTCATGAATTTGAAATTTTTTTATTTCTTCAATTAATGAATTTAGGAGTAAGAAAAGACAAGACTTGGAATGTTTCAATTAATTATTCAATTTGACCTCTTATATCAAAAGATTTGGAGAATATGGCTTTTGGTGATTGAATCTTTCTTGGTGAGCTTCATGCAATTGGCAACAAATATGGCTTTCAATCGACTCAATGGAAATGGAATATGAGTAGCCTAGTCAAGTAGTTGGCTTTGTTCCTTTTAACTGAGTTGTTGTCTACCTAGACTCATATGTTAGTCATGCTCTAATCATGCCCCCCACACCTCTCTCTCTCTCTGTTTACATGCCACTTATAAATGTGAGGCTATATATTCAACACAAGCTTTGGTGAGTTAAATGTTGACTGTAAAACAAAATAAAAGATGTTTGGATTATTAATGTGAAATATCATTGTACATGACTGATTGCTGGGTGCTTGATTGTGCTCTTGCAACTGATTTTCACCAGCATAACTTTCTTTGTCTTGATGGAATGTGCTGGAGAAAGAACTCTTATTTAGATGTTAACAATGAGATTTGTTCCCTGCATATATTCAAACGCTCACAAGCACACATAGGATGTATACAGGAACAGTTTCATAACACATCTATTGCGTTGATGAATTTTGACCTTGAAATTTAGTGTCCAGATAGAGATTATGTTAAATAAAGCTTACTTTTTCTCATTAATTGTATCTATTTTTAAAAACTTTTTAAAAATTTCAAAAGTTGTAATGTGGTTGATTGGCATTGCTTACAATTGAGGAACAATAGTGATGGGTTATTCAGTTTGCCAATATATATATATATATATATTTCATTTTGGGCTTTGATCCTTATAAATTTCTTGTGGTTATTATATAGTGCTGATCACAGTCTAAATTTGGGTTGCAGATATGTGACATGGTAGCTGTAGCCCGTATTATAAATGCTACTCTTGTGATTCCAGAACTTGATAAGCGGTCATTTTGGCAAGACACTAGGTATCTCCCTTCTCTTGAAAAAAAAAATCAATTTTTGTCTCTATATTAGTTAATTTAATATTTATGCTGTGAATTGTTTTCTATTTTCTTTGTCTGCAGCAACTTCTCTGATGTTTTTGATGAACTTCATTTCATTAATTCTTTGGCAAATGATGTTGAAGTCATAAAAAAGCTTCCTAAGGAACTCAGCACAGCTACCAGAGCAGTTAGGCATTTCAAAAGCTGGTCTAGTATAGATTACTACCGAGATGAGATAGCAAGCATGTGGGATGATTATCAGGTGTGTTTCTTAAATTGCCTCTGTCTGTTTTCTATTAATAATTTATTAATAATTTATACAGTATTCCTTATGCATTCATCTTACTGCTTGCATGTTTTTCTGTAGGTTATTCGAGCAGCTAAATCTGATTCCCGCCTAGCAAACAACAATCTACCTCCAGACATTCAAAAACTAAGATGTCGTGCTTGCTACGAAGCCCTCCGTTTTGCTCCTCAAATTGAAGCAATGGGAAAAGTAAATATTTTGACATCAATTTTCATCTAAGTTCAGTTGTGGTTCTATATCTCTTGTGACCCATGCCATGCCCAGATTTGAAAAGTTTTATTTTTATTGATGTCGTAGTTGTTAGTAGATCGGATGAGATCGTTTGGTCCTTATATAGCTCTGCATTTAAGATACGAAAAGGATATGCTTGCCTTTAGTGGTTGCACACATGATTTATCTCCTGCTGAAGCTGATGAGCTGAGGACAATAAGGTCTGACCTATCTGAATTGCATGATATTTTGTGATTCTCTACTTTTCATTTGATGATATATCCTTTATTTTACTTGATTGGCACTTTATTTATATATGTACAGAGAAAACACTTCTCACTGGAAAGTAAAGGACATCGATTCAAATGAACAGAGATCCAAAGGTTATTGCCCCCTAACTCCAAAGGAGGTTGGACTATTTCTTACTTCTCTAGGGTACCCATCGAACACCCCTATTTATATTGCTGCTGGGGGGATATATGGTGGGGATTCTCGTATGGCTGATCTGCGATCTCGCTACCCCATATTAATGAGCAAAGTATGGTTTGTATCTTATGTTTCTTGATGTATATTTTTCTCATTTTAAGTAAAAATATTATATTGGTGCACTGCTTGACTCTGTTAAACCCTTGGGAATGTCTTTATTATGTTGTTGGGGAAGATCGACCTGGTTATGTGTGATCTCTGTACTAAAGGAAGAAAAATAACCTTGCCTCTTTATTTTCATCTGTATACTAACATGTTGAGTATTATTGGCTGATGGATAAAATGTTGATTCATATTTATGGTTTCTTTTGCAGGAAAAATTGGCATCTGTTGAGGAGCTTGAACCATTTGTCAATCATGCATCTCAAATGGCTGCACTTGATTACATTGTATCAATTGAAAGTGATGTATTTATTCCATCATACTCTGGAAACATGGCGAGGGCAGTTGAAGGTCATCGCCGTTTTCTGGGACATAGGAAAACAATTTCTCCTGATAGGTAAGCAATTTCATTTTGTGAGAAATCCAGGTCAAATGACACTATTTTTGACTGCTTTGTATTTATGACTTAATTTTCATTCAACTAATATGTATTGAAGTTGCTTCTCTGTACTTATCAGGAAAGCACTTGTTCGTCTGTTTGACAAAATTGAGGTGGGAAAACTGAAGGAAGGCAAAAATTTATCCAATCGGGTCATTGAAATGCACAAAAGACGGTATGTCATCTGTTGTATTTCTTATATGAATCATATATATTCTTGTGCTCTTTAGTTCGTGTACCTTGACTTTACCATTTCTAATTTCCTTATGTTTTATAATCGAAGCTTTGATGGTACAATTAAGAACAAAGAAAAGAAAAAATATATAGAAACTAGAAACAGAAAGTCAGACGCGGGAAACATACAAAAAACTGGTTTTGTTAAAAGATCACTTCACAGTTCACGTGTCATGAACTAGTTATATTATCTTTGGTGTACTGAGAGGAATATCTAGGAGCCATTCTTCCTGTTTGGCCACTTGTAGGTCTCTTTAATCCATCTAACTAGAAATTTCTATTACTTATTTCATTAGAAATTTTTAATTACAAACCATCATATGGTGGATCTTGCATAACAGATCAAGGTGTTTTAGAACAAATTTTGGAGTCTGGTTCTCAGATGCTGGTCCCCATTTATCGTTCTTCTTGTTGTAAATTATCACGCTCTCTCTCTCTCTCGATTTCGGCAAAAGTTAGCAGAAGATAAATTAGATCTGTGATGAAATTAAGTTTAAAATCAGGAGGGCCTTTGGATACCCACCTATTGTCCACAAGGCTAGTGTTCATTGACAATAATGAGTAATGACTATGAATCTTAGGTGAGATTTGATGATCTCTACCGAGGCCAATGTAATAAAAATAACATATGAAAATGTTGAAGATTCTATCTACTTATTTCTCAAAATTGATTTTGTTTCTTGTGTTGGTCATGCAGGCAAGGATCCCCTCGAAAAAGAAAGGGTCCCATCTCAGGAACGAAGGGAATGGATAGGTTTCGTTCAGAGGAAGCCTTTTACGTAAATCCTTTGCCAGATTGTTTATGTCGCAGGGAACCATCAAATGTTAAATCCTCCTCAGTCGCCATTAGGTAGATTATATGGCTGCTGAATGATTCCCTTCAGCAAAGACCCCCCTCAGCCAGTGCTAAATTGGCACATAATTCTTTGATATTTATCACGCAAGTTGTGGAAGCCGGTTGTTGTGCCAATTTAGCACCGGGGGACGCGGGGTGTGTATAATAATCCTGAGTTGAGATATAGCTTCAATACATAGGTAAAAAGCATGAGGGTGCAATGCAAAGAATAGGATTATTCACGAGTCATCCATTGTGTATCATAAACGCATATTTATATATATCAATATATGGTTTGAGAAGTTGGCCAAATATTCAAGAGAGGGATATGGGATTTATTTGGGGGGACGTGGTGATAATGTAATTCAAGAAATAAAGTATTTTCAATTCTCACACGTGATGTATCTCATCCGGTGTCATTGAATTCAATAATAGTAAAAAGTATTTCTCAGTTTCTTGCACTCAATTGTTCTTGCTTCTTCTCCTCTTCCTTTTAGCAAGTTTGCACTTAATTGTTAAAGACTTTAGATTCGTAACTAGAAGTAACCACACAAAATTTTCATTTTTTTTTTTACTATTACAATAAATTGTGACACTAAAAGATCTAGTGGACTCCGTAGTATATGTGCTTTTTAGATATCTCGAATTTCTGGGTAGGTGTGTAAGTCAATTTTTGTGCGGTGATGTGTTATGTTATAAACTTATAAATATGTCTATATTGTGTCTATGAGAGAAAATTGATGTATAAGTTTATTCATCGTTATGTTTTATAAAGTAGTCGGTGAGAGTGAAAAGTGAAAATAGGTTATGTGGAGCTCTTGTTCTTGGAAGACCCATATAGGATATGGATCTGGGTCCATAACCATGCCCGGTTGTAATTCGGGTCGGTCAATAATACTACTAATAAAGTAATATGAAATATCAGGAAATTTCTGAAACTGATCCTACTCGAAGATAGGATAACATATATCATGAACTCCCAAGCAAAGCTCCACACATGTAATACCATCATTGGCCCACTCTCTCTCTCTCTCTCTCTCTCCACATTTATAAAGAGAGGAGAGGTCACATTACTATGAAAATTTGAAAGAAGAAAGTTGAAGAGACAATGAGTGTCTCTTTTCTCTCAACAGTTTCTTCTCTGGTTCCAACTCTCAGTACTTGCAAAACAACTGTCACCAGATGCCCTACTACTAATCTCGTAAGTATCTTTCAAAATGGTGTTCTATGTCTGATAATGCTGAAATATCACTTCTTCTTTTTTATGTATTGCTTTTGGAATTTGAATGACCAGGGTGTCATACGTTGTCAAAAAATTGAGACTGATGTTTCAAGCGATGATGGTCTCCGTCGAAGAGATGTTCTCAAATGCTTTGGTGCTACAATTGGCATGGTGAGAGCATTTTTTTTTTTCTCTTTGGTTTATTTGTTTGTTCTTTACATTTTCTTTTATTAATTTTAATTTTATTACTCCAACTATAAAGGAGGAGGTTGAATTACAGAGTTCACTTTACTTCTTCTTGAAACAGAGATTGAGCTGGAAAATGTCTGAAATCTATATGAGTACAGTGAATTGGCGTTTTATTTTCAAGAACAAACTTTTCCATTTAAAGATCAAATCCTAGTACTAGTAGCTACCATTTGATGCATATATGAAAAAACCTAATTGTAGTATTAATTTCCCCTTCAGTCGTAGGAACAATGCTTTGAACAGTTAGAATCTGAATTTTTTTAAGTTTACTCTTCTGTCATAGGAACAATGTGTTCGTATAAGTTTAGTAATAGATACGTTGTCTTACAGAAGTGTAATTTCTTGAATAAGAATGATTTGATAATGAGTTTCTGCCAGTTTTGGTCTCCTCTTAGGAATTGATAGGAAGCTCGGGATCATTTGTTGAAATGGCTAGTGCTGCTGATTTGATACAACGCAGACAGCGTTCAGAGTTTCAATGTAAGTTCTCTGAACACTTATCCCCCATTTAAACCACCTGGAATTTGCTTAATCAAATTTGTTCTCTTTTTATTGTAAACAGCAAATGTTAAGGGGACCTTCCTAACACTCATAAAGGTAAGCATTCGTGCACTAAAAAAGTTAGTCATGGTGTATGATATAAGGCCTTGTATATAGATGTACATTTCGCTCGCAATGCTGTCATTGTGCATTGTGCTCACTTTTTCTGTCTCTGCCCATTTCAGGGAAAACCAGATCTTATCCCATCCTTGCTAACTTTGGCACTGAATGATGCCATGACTTATGATAAGGTCAGACGAAAGTCTTTACCTATTTAAATTTCATGTGGACGTCATAGAAGTCCCTTGCTTTATTAAGGAGAAAAAGAAAGAAATAAACTGATTTCTTGCTGGTTAAGTTTGTAGGCTACAAAATCTGGGGGCCCAAATGGTTCCATTCGATTCAGGTACTTGCTACATGTAGCATTGTCTCAAATAATATGAACATTTGTACTTGTTCAACTGACTATATATAATCGGTTTATCAAGCTCTTGTTTGATCAAGGTTTCTAATCATAAGAGTACTAATTGAAAGGCAAGAAATGAGAGATTTTGATTATCTTGTTGGTTCATTAAACCTTCCCTTGCCTGAAATATCACCAGTTTTGGTTTGCTACTTATTTACATTGATTTTCTTCTTCTGCCATTTTTATTGACTGAAGCTCAGAGATAAGCAGACCTGAAAATAAAGGGCTTTCTGCTGCTTTAGATTTAATAGAGGAAGCGAAGAAGGAAATAGATTCTTATTCCAAGGGTGGACCAATATCCTATGCAGATCTCATCCTATATGCAGGTTGTAAATATTATATATGCTCAAGTTTGATTTATGCACCATGTTATGACATCTACCTTGAGTTTCTCCGGGTGTCTTAGAGAGAAGGCTAGTGCCCATGACTCAATTTTCTTTATTGTATGTAGCACAAAGTGCCCTTAAAGCTACATTTCTTGCATCTGCTATCCAAAAATGTGGAGGGAATGTAGAGAAAGGAGGTTTGTTATACACTGCATATGGTTCGGCTGGACAGGTTTGTTTCTTAATATGCCGTCTTGTACAGTTAATTTTGACAAATTCTGTGTATAATGTGCTTACATTTAGCTGACATAAGCTACTTGTTATTCAAATCAGTTGCCTTGTATGAATATTCCTATCTTAATATTTTTTTTAGTCTATACAACAATCACTGAATGCAAATATGTTGCCACCGGGATATATTCTATTCTGCCCAACACTTTTCCTGAACTACCTGATATTTGAGTTTCTAGAGACTAAAATGCTGACACTGCTGAAATAGTTTTTCTCAATTTGTGAATTATTTCCTTTTATTTGCTTCATAAAGACATTCTCCTTTGGCCTTTAAAACACGATAAGTCTATGCAATCAAAATGTATGGTAGCCAGCCAGCTATGCATAACTGTGATGTTACTAGAAGGAAACTTACAATTTTATTAATTTATAATGGAAACCTAGTTAGACTTGAAGAACAAGATGGCTATTCTTTCTTGTGTCTTCTCAGCAGGGTAGCATTGTGTTCATCTATTTTAGGTCAAGTATCAACTGCTAAAGGAATATGCGGTTACAATTTATTAATTTTTCTTTAATATTCATGTGGACATGCTATGCTGAATCATTGTACATGCTATGCCATAATATCATAACACAGAAGAAAAGGTAGGCATGTAGATGGAAGCAAAGGAGATGAAAAAAAGATAGAGAAATCTTACATAGAAAGCAAAAGCACACTACTACAAACTATTACAAACTGGGATGGTTTTTTCGATGCCTACAAGCTGAGCTTTGAAGCTCCATAAATAACAAAGCACAACAACATAACCGACCCACTACCATAATGGTAAAACACAAGCACGTGAACAAAGTAAAAGCAAACTAAAAAAGTAAACAAAAACATCATTACAGATTGCAAAACCATGATAACATTGTGTTTGGCCTAAACAAGTTTTCTGACGCACGTTTTTGCTGATCAAGATCTTTATTGCAATTTCCCTTGTTAATAGAGATAGTTATTGGATTAGACATAATGTATAAATTCTTGTTCTGCCAACAGTGGGGCTTGTTTGATAGGCAATTTGGTAGAACAGATGCCCTGGAGCCAGATCCAGAGGGGAGGATACCACAGTGGGAGAAAGCAACTGTACAGGAAATGAAAGATAAATTCTCAGCTATTGGCTTTGGTCCTCGCCAGGTAAATTGACTAATATACTTATATGTTGCAAATTGTTCTTTAATAGTCGTGGTCAGCTCGAAATCAATTCTTTGCAACCAAAATTTCCAAACTTTAGCTAGCACCCCAGAAGCGAATATTTCCTTAGTTCAAATGTGTAAACTTCGCATAATAAGAATGTATTGGTTGGAATTAGGATTTATGGGAGCTCTGTCATAATCTGCTTAGGTAATATTTTCTTTTGCTTCACTGTGCTGCCCTACTTTAAAATACAACCATAAAGTTTTAGGAGGATTTGCTTATGTCCAATGTATGAGTCCGGAACATTAATGCAGGGATACAACATGTTATTTAATAAGTTGTGCATCAAGTTCATTATTTTCCGGTATAAAACATGTGATTTTGGACCTTTTTATAAATTATTTGTGTTGCTTTTTACTAATTACAACAGTTAAAAAGAATATAACTTAAAAGTGCTAGAAATAACATCGGTAATGAACAGGTTGAGCATCCCTCAACCACACCGTGACTATGTAGAGGGACATGCTGCATCTATTTCTTGTACTAGTGTCGTGATTAACATCCATTGATCCGGTTCTTTCCATATCTTTTTTCCATTGGTCAGCTAGCTGTAATGTCTGCATTCTTGGGTCCTGATCAGACTGCAACAGAGGCCTTGTTGGCGACCGATCCAGATGTATCTCCATGGATCCAGAAATACCAACGTAGCCGAGAAACAGTGTCTGCAACGGATTATGAGGTTAGTTCTATAATTTGTCTACCCTCGATTGGGACAACTTGGTTATGATTTATTTGTTCTGTATTGCTTTATTGAAATGTAATTAATAGCCTCAGCTTTGCAATTGATCCTTTTGCAGGTTGATCTGATAACTACGCTTACAAAATTAAGTTCATTAGGCCAACAAATCAATTATGAGGCTTACACATATCCTGTTCGAAAGATTGAATTCAGCAAACTCAAGTTATAGACAACACTAGCGCAACATTTGAATCTGACATTAAAATTTTCAAGCGGAGTATATCTGAACAAACTTTTTGATTTATCTCTCCAGTTGATTCAGCAAGTTTTAAATATCAATTTTATGTCTGAGATGGTGGTGTAACTCTACTACTTACCACAGCAGAATAAGCATATAAAATTTCTTGTTCTATCAAGTTGTTTAGTCTGTCGGTGATATAGATAGGGAACAAAAGAGGTTAACTAGTCCTACTTGTGATATTATTTGCTAATCTCATGTGTCACGAAACCCGTTTATGTTATTTTCCATTAGTAAACCGTTAAAAGAATGACAAAATGAGTTTAATGATTTACTCTTCATCATCATGAGATCACTTATATTGTACCGTGTGATAAACATATATCAAATGATTGGCTATTCATGTCACATAATATGATTAGATCAGATGTATACACTAGGCACACCACAACATTTCTCCATCATATCATAACATTTAGATTGTAGATAAGGGTCATATTCTCTTTTTTCAAACCTCAATTTGTAAATTTGTAATAGTTTCAAATGGAGAGTGAAAGAAGTTTCACCAAAACCAGATGGCAAGTGGGTATCGCCTAATGAAACTTTTACCCATTTACAAGTGATCACGTAATATAATTACACAATAAATAGGGTTGAATAGTTGCTCAAAGTCTGCAAGTTTAGTTGAGCTTTGGTGTTCTAAAATGTGAGATTTACCCTTCTTTCTGCCCTAATTTTGGCTACAAATTAGGCTTCGGTAATTGAACATCTCACCTGCCTCTATGCTGGAAAAAAGCTACAATATGCCGGGAGCACTATTACATGGCATAGATATATCCCAATCACAAGTGAGATTTCAACACTAATACATAGGTACATAACATGATTTCAAGGACTGCACTTGAATGTAGCGTGATGCACATACATCCCTCGTCAAATTGGAATATGTATGCATCAATCAATCATAGCGAATGGGAATCAAGTTGGAATATGTACAGTACCAGCTTTAACATTGACTCGCACCAAAATTTCCACACGACAAAAAGTTCAAATCTAAATAATCAATTAATCAACATCTGTTAAGCAAAGAAATTTTCATTAACATGTATGGTCTATATCACCCGGTTGCCTAGTCTCCGTACCATCAAGAATATAGCCAATTTTATTTTCTATATCACCAAAATTTGCTCCATGCATGTAACCCCAACGGCAAAAGTAGATATAATAATGAAATATCTTATCTGGATTTAGGAGCTATTAACTCGAGCCCACCCATGAAGGGCATCAATGGCTGAGGAATAATAACCGACCCATCTTCTTGCTGATAATTCTCCAGTATACAGATAATCATGCGCGGAATTGCACAGGCTGTTGCATTCAATGTGTGAATGAACTGTGTTGGAGCAAGGTTGCCTTTACCCTTTTTAGGATTTGATGATGACTTTTCTGAAGGCCGATATCGGATTCCTAGTCGACGGCTTTGATAGTCTGTACAATTTGATGCACTTGATATCTGCTAACATAAAAACGTCATTATGGCATTAACACAAGTTTCATAATTTCTCATATTAAACAAACCACCATAGTATCCCTCTGCAAGTAACAGCTACATATTCCAAAAATATAACATTTCAAAGAAAAACTAACGGCTCATAGAAGTGACATAATCCGTCTTATGGAAAGAGGAGAAAATAAATGATATCTTATTGCAATACCTCACCGTACCGTCCTAAACCTGGCATCCATGCCTCTACATCAAACTTACGATAAGCAGGTGCACCTAAATCTCCTGTAGCCATATCCAAAGTTCTGCCAATACAGTAAAGATTACAAAAACGAATAAAAAAAAAATAAAAAAAAAGCAAAACCATGTTAACAATTAAACACAGTTGATGAGACTTGAGAGTTCCTACTTATAATGTAATCCTAGTGATGAAAAGAGATCTTCTTCAATTTGAATGAGCTCCTTATGGTATGAATCACTTTCCTCTGGTCGGCATAGGATGAACATCTCCACTTTGCTGAACTGGTGTACTCGATAAAGGCCCCTGTTCAGGAATTCTATGATGTTAATGCAGAAACTTTGAAATCAGAATAAATTTATATTTAAATTTGAGCAAGCAACTAGCTAGCTTGAAGGAGACTAATTGTTCCCAAGTTTAAAATTACCAATACAGAGCTCTTTACACTGGAAGTGGAGACATGGCATGCGTTAATGGTACATATACAATCTTAGTAAGAATGATGATGAATGGATTTGCACCACTTATTATGAAATTGAAAGACAATAAAAACTTCTAACCGTATTGTATGGGAGGAAATTAATTTATTGATGGCCAGTATAGTAGACACAATTATGACTTTTGTAATGTTGGTTAAATCTATACCATTTCTCCAATGATTAAAGATTTAAAGATTTGCAAATTCTCTTTTGTTATTCAGGCGCACGCATGCACACACACACACTCACTTAGAGGAGGTGAAACTGAAGGTAGTTAAACAATTAAGAAATGAAACATGTCCACAGTAATTTACTTTGTTGCTGTGCCTGCAGCACCTGCCTCAGTTCTGAAACAATGGGAAAATGCCGCATACTTCAAAGGCAATAATGACTCAGCAAGTATAGAATCCATATGAATTCCCCCAACAGGAATTTCTGCAGTGCCAATGAGGCATTGGTCACTACCGTCAATGGAATAAACCTGTAAAATGTTTAGGAAAACTATCAACAAATCACAGTTTAAAATTTTTTTGATATCCCATCTTCAGAGATATACTTTTTCTAACATTGGGTCTTAGCACATTAAGACATAAAGAGTTTAAGTTATCAATGAGGTATTCAATAATTTACAGCTCAACCTAACATATGGGTTGTACTGACCCCATAAATGTCCAGTTCATGGTCAAATGATTCAACATGTTCCATTAAGTCTCAGAGCAAAATTATATTATTACAAACACATTTGGCAAGGTAGCATTTTTATTTTATTAGAATAAACAGACAAACCTGGGTATTTGCTGCACGTGGTTGAAAGCCACATTTTTCAACAACTGATGATCTTACAATTTCAGGGGTTGTAAGAGGTGTAAATCCCCTTTTCATCACTTCAGAGAGTGTCCAATTGACAAGGGCCATCTCTAGCATAACAGCTTCATTCTTCAGGTAATAGAATTTTGACCCACTGACCTGCATGAACAAGCAGGATATTGAAAGAAAAAATCAAAAGCCAGTTGCTTTTTTCTTTCTTGAAAAGACAACAATAAACTGCTAAACCCTATTAGTTGGGATCTTGCCATAAGTAAGAAAATTTTCTAATTGAAGGGGCTATAGTGGTAATATGCACATGCATGTCGACCACATTTCAATGACAAAATAGGATAGACCATGTTGACAAGTCCACAACTAAAATTGAAGCAATGAAGAACACCAGCTCACCCAGAAGCAATTAAAGTCAGTTATCTTAATATACAAATCAATTTCTTTATTGATTTTCCAATTAAGAATCAATGCAAGTAAAATTCATACAAGAAGATGGCAGCGTTCAAAACGTCTAATTAGTTTAACTAGCGATAGAAGGACTCCTACATCATGAATGCATGATGAACCAACAAACTATTTGATAATTCAGATCAGAAGTTGTACCATTAACCTTAAACTTGAAACCTCTCAATTATCCAATTTGATTCCTGAGGACTAAACAGAGATGCTATAATACCATATATTAAACAGAAAGGGTACCTCTGCAGCTGCATCAAAATCAAAGATGTCTAGTTCTTTCCCTAGCTGAAGGTGATCCTTGACAGGGAAGCTAAACACACGTTGGCTACCAACCTACAGGAACACATAGATTAAGAAATTTAAAATTATACAAAACATGCTCAAATAAACCCTCCCTCAACCAAGTGTGTATGCAACGTATGCTCATATATAGAGACAAGGAACAAAATCATAAGAAACAAAATCTGAGTTATAATCAGAAGTGATATACCATTTTTCGTATTTTTGAAGAATCCTCCCCTCCTATCGGGACATCTGGATGAGTCATATTTGGTATACATTGAGCTTCAAGCTGAAGCTCATCTGTGAGTTTAAGTAAGTCTTCTTCCAAAGTCACAAGTCCTTCCTTCAAATTCTTTCCTGGATGCAAAATATAAGGAAGCTGAAGAGGACAATAGAAAACACAATAACAATAAAACCATAGTCCTATATACTGATCACACCTTCTTCTATGAGCTTTTGACGTTCAGATGGTTCTAGTTTTCCTTTCATCTTGTTTGCAACCACATTCCTTTCCCCTCGAAGCCGCTCAACTTCCTGCTATCTGTGAGTGACAATTAGATAAAACTGAGAAGGAAATCAGTTTATACTTTTTCTAATATCTTATATTATTATTATTAATTTAGTTTTTTCTTTTTTTTCATTGTAAGCAGAAACCTAAACAGAAATCCTAAGAGTTGTGGCTCAAAGAAAAATCAGTTTTGAATTTCGGGTCTGCAGTGCAACAAAGACTTCTCATCAGGTGAAAACTATGAGTACAATTTTGCATCACCAGAAACAAAAATTAAGATGCTAAAATTTTGTACTTTCTTATATCTTCAATTTACAAACTCATACTCCATTCACTAAAAAGTTCAACAAATTCAGAGTTGATATTACAGGCACTTTGTCATTCAAACCGAAAAAATAAAATAAAAATGAAAGTGTCACATTGTCGTTGCACATTGCTTGTATAACTAACCTAGGCTTCAAATTAATCAAAATAAAAATCTCCAATACAGCAATAAGTGATTGAACAGAAACCTAACCTTCTGGACATTTAACATTTTCTCATAAAGCTGAAGAACAAGCTCCAAATTAGCATTGGAGCTCCTATTTATAATATTGGCAGAAACCGCTTCCTTGTTGTCTCTAATCCACTTGAAATCGATCGCGGCCTGCCATTGAGGTTGAGGCTTCACAACTAAATCCACATCCGAACAAACGAAACAAGATAAAGAACTTCTATTAAAATGTTTAAAACAATAGAAATAATAACAATAAAAACCGACCTTTGTTGTCCGTGGTGTCGATGGTTTGCACAGCGGGTACAGAGAGAGCTCTGGCTAGAAGCGGAAATGGAGATTTATGAGCGTAATTGTGGCGGGAAATAAAAGGAAAGGTTAGGGCTTTGGAAAGCGGTCTGGAAAAGAAGCGTGAGGAAGAAAACGAAGCAGGAAGAGCTGCGAGCCTCACTGTTTGAATTGTAGTCCCCATGTTTCAGTTTCTTGATGAGTCTCTGCGTGTAAACAATTGGATAATAGTTTGAGAGTTCTCACTCTCGAGCCACTATGTTTCAGCTCTATTTATCTTTCACAATAAGACGTTGTACCTTTTTTAATCTTTTGGGAAATTACATACGCCCCCTCAGGTTTGGAGTTAAGGCACCTTGGTTTGAATAATTTGCTTATTTTACATTAGCACCCCTGCAACCTAATAGACCTTTGTTAAACTCCAACGACAAAGGGTTAATTTTAACCTTCTTTTTTAATTTTTAATTATTATTTTAAAAAATTAAGGAAAAGCATGATGGTCTGGCCACCTCCCACTCCCCTACCTCAATAGAAGGACAGCTACAATGCGTTTGTGATTTGGCCGATAATGAATTTTGCATTTAAAATGAGTTTGGATCAAGTCAAATTTATGAATTTTTTTGGCATGAGTAGATACAGTGAAGGTGGCACGGGTGTTAGTGTGTTACAATGAGGAGGCACTCCTCCCTCTATAGTAATAGGGTGGAGGAAGCCGTAGACGGTGGTTGGCGTGGCCTCCACCGTGGTGCATGGTTCATGGAAGCCACCTACAAGTGTGGTGGAGGTGGTTAGTGGAGGCCACAAGCCACCTGTGTGTGTTTGAAACAAGGGGATATGCTGTGAAGTAAAAACCCCAATTACCATCAAATGACTTTTGATCGATAAGCTAAATTTATATGCGTTTGCTGCATATCATAATAAACAGGCCAAATGAAGATGACAATTTGTAATTTATAAGTCTTGCATAGAATGATTGAACATTATTTGAGCCGCAATTTGGATTTCATCTATGTTCAGTGCTAAAAATCGTACTTGATCTCCACAAGGACCACAACCCTATTGAAAATCTACTTGGACCAACTGAAATTGAAGATGTAGAATCTTATTATTAACAAATTCAAAAACAAAAATGCAACTCCCCCCTACATGTTTTATACAAGCTAACACCAACCCCATTCATAATTCAATCAAATCACTCGTCTATCAACCAAATGATTTACTTTAGACCAATCATATAGAAAATTACTTATTTTCTCCCTCTCAAGTAAATACATATCCTGATACAGTATCTATTACATTTCATAAATGAAATACAATATTTGATTTCATCACTCCATCAAACCAAGCCAACTTATATAATAACCACAATACAAATGCCAGTTTGCTCATAAATATAGTATTATCAATCAGCCGATCTAGGCTCATAATCATAAAATGATAATGTCTGTGTGCAAGCACCCACACATCACATGTTTAGATACATATTCTACTATTTCTTGAGGCTAATTAAACCAGGGATGAAAAATCGGCAAAGAGCAATACATCTTTATTACATGATATGTAGATGCTATTGATATGGCCAGGGTAACTTGTGACATAAGATGATGAAAATATGTTGGGAAAAAAAATCTTAAAGATAAAAAATAATTCTGTGTTATGAGCAATACATTCTTGTCGTTCAGACTTGAACCGGTTCTAATAGACAAGCCAAAATTTCTTATTAACTCATTAATTGTAGGAAGATATCCCTTGAGAAGTCACTTTTCAAACAAGAACTTTAACTGTTAGATTTAACAGCAGAAACAAACCAAGTTTAGGTCGGTACAGAAACACGTCTACAGAGGACCTGGAAAGGTCCCATTCTCCCTTTGCTCATTCCATCTGTCAACCTGGAATTCATACATTACATAGCAGTTAGCTCAACAAGAACATTCAACAATGTTATAAAGTCAGCCTGCAAAATTGAAAAAAATAACAAATAAAAAATAAAGAGACTAACTTATTCAACCTAAAATTCATTTACAATCTGATTCATCATGCCTAGTTTATGTACTTCCACACTCATCAGGGAAATGTTTTTTGATATCATTGGCCACAAACACTAGTTTTAGGAAGATTATCTCTTACGAGATTGGCAGTAATAGTTTCTAGTATCATTGATTATTCAAGATATTTTGGGCAGCGTAATACATATCAACAATAACCTTTTCCAACTACTTTTTACTACTAAGTGTAAGAATTTGTGTCACTATTCTCAGCATGTAACTGCTGTCACAATGCCTTTGCCAACCCCAACCAGTTGGAATGCAAGGTTCAATCAACCACTCCAATCCTATCAATCTATGCATGTAATTTTCTCTGTTCCTCTACTACCTTTTTTTTCCTCCAAGTAAGTTAAACAACACCCATATATTGCTTTGCTTGTTATTAGAATTCTGCCAGCACCAAGAAAGAAACGCATCCTCAAGTTCAACACAATGCAGATGCTTGAGCTTGTTTGCATGAGGTTAATTTTTATTAGACATGTAAGAGCATGAACAGTAAAAACTGGCAAATTTCTCCAACTATCTGAATAATCCAGGTAAATCTTAAATTTATTTTTTTATTTTTTTTATTTTTTAAAATAAGGCATATATGTAACTTCTTAAGGCATGCCAAGAATCAGTCATCATACCCATTCGCCAGGGCAAAGAGCACGATAATATTTAGCAAACCTATCACACTCTGGAGCATCTTCACCCTTTGCGGCAACGCATCTATTAAGATCAAATCAAATGACAACAAATTATTAGCACCAACTTGGTACCTAAATGACCAAGACCAAGTTAAAAAAGAAATTCTGACTCACCGATGGTACTCAATATATCGAGTAAAGCAATGCCTTGTTTGATTTGTAGTTGGGAAACGGAAATCTGCGGGCGCTGTCTCCAGCTATATACCAACCAGGGAAACACAATAAAAAAAATATAAAAAGTCAACAGAAAACGCAAAAAGATGAAAGTAGCAAACAAATTGTCCAGACAGGTGGCCAGCAAGCATGAGATAGTTATCAGCTATTACTAACCCTTAACTCCCGTGTCTCTTCACCAGCTTGATCACCTGAGTTCTCCTCACTGCTTTCCTCAGCAGCAGCTGGAGCGTTTTCACTACTGTTGTCCTCAGGAGAAGCAGCACTAGATTCAGTGCTTTCTTCAGCATCAGGGCCATTGCTTTCTTTAGCAACAGCAGCAGGTGCTTCTGCAGCTTTCTCAGAGACAACTTCCTGAGTAGCAGGTACCGGATTCTCAGCTTCTTTAACTTCCACAGGCTTTACAGGCACATCCTGCTTCTCCTCTTTTCCCTTCAATAGATAATCCTGCACATCAAAGCATTACAAAAAAACATTTTGCACCATTATTGGCTTAATCTAAGAACAAGAATCACTAAATGATTCTGTATCTGCTATATGCAGAGACCAGAAAAAGATATGCAGATTGATATGATTCTAGAGAGATGAAGAGGAGAGAAACTAGCTACAGGCATTTCACTGGAGAATCTTGAGCATAAGGTTTTTATTCAGGAAATAGATGAAAAATCTAGGGGGATCTTGGTTAATATTACTGAAAGAAATAGATTGAGAAGCTATGAGCTGAAGGTGGCTGTGGAATGTGCATACTGGTTGGAGACTCGCTTGTTGGCTAGCAACATTAGTCGGGACAAGTTCTTTAGAATTCATATAATTAGCTATTTTCAAATGTAAATGGAGATATCATAATAGAAGGAGAACTATAATGAAAGTTCATCAAATGAAGACACAGAGTTTTATTATTCCTAGCCCCTAGGAGTGTAAGGTGTCAAGTGTGAAGGAATATGGCAAACATGATAGTCACATGTTCTTCCAAATAGAACCTTCAATGGAATTGGAAAGAGGGATGATGAGCAGCTGGGCATGGGGTAGAAAAAGCTGAGGAATGGTAATTGTACATGTAGGGGGAATGTTAAATAGGATGTGTATGATGGGAAAATCTCTGAGATGCTTAAAGAGCCAGAAGAATGATCTCAGAGAAATTAGAGGGTAGAGGGTAAGTTACGCTGAGTGTCTCATCAATGGCACAATGGAACAAAGCTGCTGTTTGTTTCTAGAAAAAACAGTTTCGATGATTTCAATGAAATTCAGAGAGCTTTATTGAAAAGTCTACTGAGGCAAGGATTAAAGTGGGTATGAAAGAATTTGCTAATTCATGCAGAGAATGAAGCTGAAGACGGTGATAGAATTTCTTTCAATTAGAATTAAAATTGTTGACGAGATTTTTTTCCTAGCTCCGGTAGCACCAAATATCTGTTCCCCAGGTAAGAGGTTGATGATGATTCTTTCAGGTTAAAAGTATCACATAGTGTAAAGGCATGTCAAAGTTTCATAATGGTGTCCGTTACAAAAAGCTACCTACTGTTACTTGGTGAAAGATATAAAAGGAAAACTGTTGCAAGGATAAAGAAGAGTCCGCTGCTATTAAAATTATTGATTTGCATGTTAATGATGATTTATTGGAAAATATGAATTAAGAAAGGGGCAATATAAGAAGAGTGATCTTTCAAAAACAGTAGATGGAAAAGTTATCGGTGTATGCTGGAATGAAGTTTGGCTTAAATGAAAAGACCCAACGTGTGCTGGACAAAAAAGAGCATAAGAAATGTGCTGGTGCCAAAAGTCAAAAAGTTATCTGTGATACTAAGGCCAGCTCTTTCAAACATAAATTTAGGGCAAGAGTTGGCTCATTTTATCCAAACATCCCCTGACAATTTGGGGATTAGTCTGTTATTTGAAGATCAGAATCAGAAAAGACAAAAAGATCCTTCGGATCTAGTCATACCATTCCATTATATTGACAATTTAAAAAAAAAAAAACTGCCCATACTATGAGCATAGTATGATGGCAGTCGGGTAAGTATGCCCCATCATATTGTCTAGTGGTTCAGGGCATCTCTCTTTCAAGGAGGCAGCGGGGATTCAACTTCCCCTGTGGGGTAAGGACTGCAAAAGGAAGTTCATCATGGATTATCAATAAGACTAGAATTGATTCTTCATGGGTCGATGCCCGAGCGCTTAATGGGGACAGATTGTTTCAAAAATTGTCGATGAAGAAAAGAAAGACAAAGACGAAGTTTGGCTGCTGGAATTCCCTGAAAAAGGGCTGAATTCAAACAAGTTCTAAGAAAGGGTGTGGATAATGATATGGAGTCATGGAGAAGTATAGATTTGAACTTGAAATGTCGAAAGTTTCGAGGGTATCTAAAGATAAGAAAATCTCATATCGGTGACCATCTCAAATTTAAGTATCATGAAAAACTAGAGCACAAGATATACAGCTCAAATTTTTACAAACTGAATTACAAATGGGAAAAGACATAATGAAGATTTATGCTTTGAAGTTGAATCTCTAAGCTAATCCATTTCCAATTGACCAAGCTCAAGCTAACAAGCCTAAGCATCTTTAAGGTTTAGACAAGATTCTTAAAGATTATTATTGAGTTTCTTCAGATTCTACGTCGGCTAAACTATTAGATATCAATTGAGCGGTGCCGTTCCTAAGTAATTAATTTACAACTTAAGATTGAGATTTAACTTAGTTGCCAAAGAAATATTATTTGTTCCATTTATGAATTGAACAAACAAATCTTAAGAAATTGCTGAGGCAAACAAACAATCCACATCATTGGGCAAGGTAAATACTTAAAGCACCATCATTTTGTTGGGAAATGAAGAAAAAAAGAAATGGAAAATAAAAACGCAGATCACAAGCAGATATCAACAAAAATCAGTCCCAAAAACCAGAGGATATAAAGAGCAGATAAAATGCTGATGTTACATCGTCTTCTACATCAGCCTCGATAAGAATCTATTGCTTCATATATCAATAATTTAAATTAAGCTACCATAATTTCAATTGAGTAAAATGATATCTAGGAAATTACGCAAATCGAGCTGTCGAATTCAAATCCGATTCCCACAAGGATCGAGATTAGACAGTATAGATGCTCGTTATATAACTGTAATTGTTGGATGCAAACGAAATAGAGAGTGAGAGTTACCTCGGCGAGGGATGGTGTTCTGTCGCTTAGGGCTTCCGCCATTGATGGATGAAGAAGCGATCTGGTTTTTTTGAGCTGCAACTACAGAGATGAAATGGGAGGCGGCCAAAACCAGAATATCCACGTTGAAAGAGAGAAGGGTAGGTCAGCTGCTCCGGATTTGTTACTATCTTTTACTGTTTTTACTGTGACGGTGAATATCTATAAGTCCGTCCCACTGTTAGCCACGTGTGAATTGTAAATATTTTCCACACTGCGAGATGGACAATGGTAGACATCCAACACTTTTGTCCAACATTTGTGTCCAACACTTGATGTGTCAATTGGTGAGTGGATACATGGATAAATCATTATTAATGTGTATCCACTTATCAATTGACACATCAAGTGTTGGACACAAGTGTTGGATGTCTAACATTATCCCTGCGAGATACATAGCGAATTGGGGATAGATCTATCAGGATAACATTTTGGAAGCTTCATGAATTGGGTGGGCTGGGCCTGGGATGGGCCGTAGTGTATCTTAAGCAAGCGGTAGGCACTGATTCTGCCAAAAAGAAGTTTTTTATTTTTATTTTTTTTGAAATTATCATTTGGGTCCCTATGTGTTTTTGAATTATTTGTTTTTTAACTGTCTTTCCCCTTTTCACTTGCGTAGTCCCTATGTTGTCAAAAACCCATCAATTTGGTCCCTCTGTTAGTCAACTTTAATGGTTTTAAGGGTATTTTTGTCTTAACTCAACACCAAAATAAAATAAAATAAATATTTATATAATACAAACAGAAAAAAGTTTAAAAAATTAAATCTAAAGGATTTTAAAAAACATAGGGACCACGCGAGTGAAAAAAGAAAAGACAGTTAAAAAACAGATAATTCAAAATATATATATAGGGACCCAAATGATAATTCCCTTTTCTTTTCTTTTTTGAATTATGCCAAAGCGAAGTTTGTTATTTTAAATGTGATTTTTTTTTTCGGTCATTATTTATTTCATAAAGGGTGGAGATACTGCCACCCAAAGGTATGATTTCCACACCCATATTTTATTTAAAAACTTTATTGGAAAAATAACCTTAAATAAAATGATTAAAAAGGACACATTGTGGTGTTTGGTTTTGTTTTTAAAAACAGTTTTTTGTTTTTAAAAACAAAAAACAACTTTAGAATGTTTGGATAGTTGTTTTATAAAACTTGTTTTCAAAAACAAAAAACAAACTTTCAAAAGTTACAACTAAAAAATTAAGAGTAATTGGCACAAATCCCCCCTCGAGTGTATGTGAATTTGCATGTTGCCCCCTAAACTTTTTTTTTAGGCATTAAATCCCCTGAACTATCACTTATTGGCAATCCTTTAGTTTTTTCCCCCTTGAGGGGGCATTTTTACTCTTGTTCTACCAATAAGCGATAGTTCAGAGGGTTTAATGCCTAAAAAAAAAGTTTAGGGGGCAACATGCAAATTCACATACACTCGAGGGGGGATTTGTGCCAATTACTCAAAAATTAAAAACAACTTTTTATTGTTTTCTATTGTTTTCAAAATAGGTTTTCAAAATAAACCACAACTTGTCCCTCTAAACAACTATTTCACTCATTTTAAAAACAATATCAAAAACATTTACATCGTTTTCCGTTTTTGAAAACTACTTTTAAAAATACTACTAAACACATCACGTTTTTAAAAATAATATTTTTAAAACATGATTTTCATTTTTAAAAATAGTTTTTAAAAACACCATTTTAAAAACGATACCAAACGCGCCAAAGTTAAAAATAAGGCGAATTACATAAACATCCCCTGAGGTTTGAAACAATTACACAGATATGGCACATTTTGGCATATCCTCACAAACTTCTCCTGACCCTTGAAAATGTTACAAAATCCCCTGCCGTCAATTTTTACTGTTAACTCCCAACGGTCAATGGTCAAAGTTACAAAATGACTATAATACCCTATAATCATTAAATAATATATATATATATATATATATGGGATCTCAACCAAAAGAAACTCAAAATCTAGAACAAAATGTTTTCAAAAAAAAAAAAAAAAAATTGGAACAAAATAAAAAAAACTCAAAGATTTGGAACCAAAAATTAAAACTCAAAAGATCTGGCCAAAAAATAAAAACTCAAAGATCTGAAAAAAAAAAAAAAAAAAAAAAAAAAAAAAAAAAAAAAACCTAGAACAAAATAAGAAACTCAAAGATCTTGAACAAAATAAGAAACCCAAAGATCTGGAAAATCAATTTCAATACATCTTCGTCTTCATCCAACTTCCCACCTAACTCCATCCAATAAATCCCAACCATAACAAAACCAACCCATCACAAATACTGAAAAAATCCCACAATCATCAAATAACATTCAATCATCTCTCTCTCTCTCTCTCTCTCTCTCTCTCTCTCTCTCTCTCTCTCTCACACACACACACACACACACACACATACACACACAACCTTCATCTCTAATAGAGAGATGAAGAATAGCCCAAATCTCACACACATAAAAAACAACCTTCATCCCTAATGGAGAGATGAAGAATAGCCCAAATCACACACACACACAAAAACAAAAAAACAACCTTCATCTCTAATGGAGAGATGAAGAATAGCCCAAATCATATCACCAAATAGCCACTGCTGCTATTGACCAATGTCCCAACTTCCGCCACTATGAGTCACCCAACACGCCCGATTTAGAAATCTTTGCCAGCCACCGATCACCAAACCCCGGCCATCAACTTTGCTAACATGTTCGTTGGAATCGTGAACCATCTCTGAAGAGATGAAGAGTAGACGATATGTTCACTGGAATCGTTGAATCGCGAACCTCGGCCAAAAGCAATGTCGATCTCCATCTTTGGAGAATGAGCAACAGCGCTCCATCTCATAGGAATGGTGCTATTCCATCTCTGATGGGGATCGAATAGCAACTCTTCATTTCCATCAGAGATGGAGAATCTCTTGTTCCTAATTTTTTTTTCAATTAAAATAAATTTCTTTTAATTTATGTTATTTGGTCAAAAAGACCATATTGTCCCTAGCCATTAGAAGTTAACAGACACCAACTAACGGTATGAGACGTTTGTGTAACATTTTTCAAAGGTCATGGAAGTTTGTGAGAATAGGTCCAAATGTGCCATATACATGTAATTTTTCCAAACCTCATGGGATGTTTGTGCAATTCGAAAATAAATAAAATTACTTTCCCCATCTATTAAACCCACACTGAATTCCTTGACTGCAAATTCTCTCAAGCCTATCTCCATTGCAAAAAAATATTCCACAACTATGTAGCAGGGATACGGATACGATACGATACGAGGATACAACAAATCTCTAAAAACTAGGACTCAGATACGGCAGGATATTTCAATTAAAATAATATATATTTATATTTTTAAAAAATAATTATATAAATTCATTCAAAATCACAACATATTCAGAATTCAAATAAAACATGTCAGTATGTCACATAACTACATAAGTCATAACTATGTAATATATTACAAGACCCAAATAAAACTTGTCACATAAGTCGTAACATATTACAAAATCCAAATAATACATAAAAAAAAAAACTCATAAAACATATTCTAAATTCCTAATTAACTTCGTTATAATCATTCACATTGTTAAATGATATAAATAATTCGGCATCTAACTCTGGTTCATCAAGAGAAAGGTTTGCAATCTCAAGTATTTCGGCATTCTCTATGTCCATGGAATCAAAACCATCTCCTCCAATATCCCACAATTGAAATGCACCTTCATCGTAAGTTGGGTTTTTCATTGATAAAAGGCTAAGATTATCTTCTTCCTCTTTGAAGCTTTTTTGATATTTAAGTTGGTTCTTTAGAAAAAATTATGAAAAAAATATAATACATGCCTGATAAGTGATACCGATGGAAGATTTTTCGGTCTTTAAGTTTGTTCTTCTTCTTCCTCTTCTCTTCTTCTTCTTCTTCTTTTTTCTTCTTTTTGCGTTTTCAACTTTCAAGCGGCCGATTGAAATTGAAATGAGCCATAGATTCCTAATCTGATATATTTCTTTATGTACAATTTTATTTTGACCCCTAAAATTTTAAAATTATAATTTGACCCCGTTTCATATTAAAATAATTATAATATTGTCCAAAACGTATCATGGACGTTTCTCGACGTATCCTCACCCTATCCCTCAGTATCCTTACTGTATCCCCCAAGTATCCCCCAAGTATTCTCCAATCAAACTTGTGAAAAAGTCAACGGATATGTCATTTGGCGTATCAGATACGTATCCTAAAGTATCCGGGGAGTATTCGAATTGGATATGAGTTACTTCCACCAAATGGAGTATTCATGCTTCCAAGCTCCACAATCTCAACAATTGTCCTAATTTTAATTGCATTCGGATATAGTTTGCATACACAAGTGTATAGTTGGTTTATGTCATTCTGTAGAAAGGATGTGAAATTGTTTGGGTCATGGATTCCTAAAAAAAAAAGTTATCAGACCTGAGTAGAAGTTAAAATTTTCTGTTCAAAATCTTCTATACAAAAGAACTTTCCAACCAAGACGGCAAGACCTTATTGATATATATATATTTTGTCCGAATACAAAAAATTAATTCATAAAAAATAAGAAGTCCAGAATATAGATAGAATTATATGTCAGGATGTTTAACTTTTTTTTTTTGTTTTTGAAAAGGAAAATATTGTAAAACCCTTTGCATCGTCCAAAATTAGCTTAGACAGCCAATCTGGAAACGAAAAACACAACAAATCAGAAGCACCAGAACACACAGCCCATCAACTCCATGAGCAACACTATTATAGGTACGAGGAACAAAAGAAAGAGAAGAAATGTTCAGGATGTAAAATATGTGTTCTGCAAATTCACTTGACAAAGATATTATTATCATTTAATTGGATGCTTATAGCAACCGTTTAATTTTCAAATTTTAATAGTGGGTATACTTGTAAATTGAGTGTATAAATAATATTTTTGGGTGGCAATATCTGCTCCCTTTTACAAAATGTTGAATGGATCACAAAATAAGTTTGAGTGAGGTTTATTGAAACAAATGACATTCTTAATATTAAATGGGTTGAACTATAAATTAGAATTTTTAAAAATAAAATTATGGGGTTGCATTTATGAAATGGGTGCACGAAGGAGTTTTATGGAGTGTGAACTGTTAGACTTTAATAGTTAATACTCCCAATAAAGAGTAATATTTTAAAATTATTATTATTATTATTATTATTATTATTATTATATATACAGATTTTCTATTATCAGTTCGTCCTGACAATAAATATATCAAAACGAAAAATGTGGACCACTAGATTTATATATTTTGACTCAAAGTGTATGCACTTATCAAAACTTCTCCATAATCTATGGTTCACATTCTTCGTCCTGATATATTTATTGTCATGACGAACTGACAATGAAAAGATTGTATATATATACATATTTTCTATTATCAGTTCGTCCTGACAATAAATATATCAGGACAAAGAATGTGAACCACTAGATTTACATACTTTGACTCAAAGTGTATGCACTTGTCAAAACTTCTTCATAATCTATGATCCACATTTTTCGTCCTGATATATTTATTGTCTGGACGAACTGATAATAGAAAAATGTATTGTATATATATAAGGAAATAGCACTTTCTAACCAAATAATTAAGGGGGTTTCTATTATTAACCTGAATTAGTGTTTTCATTGTTTTTACCAAACAATAAGAGACAAAATTATCCCTGATTTTTCTATTTTTATTTTATTTTTTAAAACTAGTTTTCTTTAAATTTTTTTTTTTTTTTTTTTTAATTATCGGAGGTTACACCATCACACGGACCTCCATATGCGTGACCTCCAATGGAGGTCGCATGCCAAACAAAATATAAAATAAATTAATAAAAAACTGAGAAAAAGGAAAAAAAAAAAAAAAAAAAACTATGAAGATGAAGGATGTTAAACACGCTAGATTAAACACACATAAATTAAACAAGTTAGGAATTAAACACACATATATACAATTTATTCTTCTTCTTCAGCGAGACGCCGAGACCTCCAATGGCATCCAATAACAAAAATTAAAAGTATTTGAAAAAAAAAAAGTATTTTCTTCCTCTTCTTCTTCTTCTTAGATTGGAAGCTCGATCTCCAATAACAAAAATTAAAAGTATTTTTTAAAAATGTATTTTTATTTCAAAAACCATTAAGGGTATTCTTGTCCAAATAGTGGATTGTTTGGTCAAAACAATTAAAACATTAATACTGGATAAAAAAAAAAACTCCACTAATTCTATGGTTAGTTTCAATATATATATATATATATATATATATATATATATAAATTCGGGGTTTTTTTGGGGAGGGGTGAGGACTCGAACCCATAATCTCGTGGTGCATGTATGATAGATTTTACGACCGAACCAACCTATTCTCGTTAAAAAATATATATATATATATATTATATTAATTTATCTATATATTGGCATAACACTTATTTTGGTGCGTTCCAAATAGATCAAAATAATTAAATAAAGAGTTACTTGCAAATTATATTGCACATGGTATTTTATTTCTATTTATTAATTTATACTTTTTTTTTTTGTGATTGGAATACAACAATTGGGAATGATTACAACAACTGGGACCCTGCGAGGATAAGACACAACTACAAGCACAACCCAGACAGACGCTCCCACAAACGGGGAGAGACACCCACACAAAGGTGGGACAACATAGCGAGGATAAGACACAACTATAAGTATAGTCCAGACAGACGCTCCCACACAAAGGTGGGACAACACCCACACTAATGGTGGGACAACATCCACACTAGGAGGATCAAAGAAAATTTGCATATATCCATACATGCCTTGGCATTTGAACCTTGGTGGTGATGGTGGAGGGCTCCAAAGGAGAGTCCAACCATCTTGGCAAGGGGCCATTGGCTATTAATTTATACTTGGATGCTTCATGTTTGTGAATGTTCACGGAAGAGCCTAATAGAAAATATGATTTAATAATACAACATAATTAAACATAAAAAAGACAATTTGATGTCAATAATGAAAGATTTTTATTGGTCGCAGTCAACTTGTCGACGCTCTCTCTCTCTGAACAAAGACAAGCGATGAATTATATATATGAGCCGGTCAGTTATCCATCCAAATGATACAGCGCAGGCTTTTCCCTTGCTCAAGTAACTCAAAAGCTTTGTTTATTTCTTGGAACCTCACTTCATTGGTTATGAACTCATCCAAATGAAGCTCCTGTGTCACACAAACACCACAAAATTAATCCCATATCAACCTTTTGAATTCCTAGAACAAGTAATTAATTAATTAAGCAAATTAAGATAATTAAATTAACAACGTACCTTGTTAAGGTATTTATGGACAAGAAGTGGAATGTCAGATTTGGACCTCAACCCTCCAAACAAAGAGCCACAAACACTTCTGCCATTGAGTAAGTCGTAGCAATTCAGAGATATTGGCGACCCATGCATCTCCACTCCCAGTATCACTGTCTTCCCCCAACCCTGACCCATCACCAAATTATCCATCAATAATTTCTATATTAATTAAGACTAAAAATATCAATTTTTACGTATACGTATGTATGTATGTATGTACCTGTCGGCTGCTATCGAAAGCATCTTTCATGACGGATGATAATCCGATGCACTCGAAGCAATAATCCGCGCCCCCGTCTGTCATTTCCTTGATCACCTATCCATATTTACAACACATGAAAATGAAGTTCGATCAATATGTGCATCATCCAATCAATCAGCAAAAATGATCACAACTCTTTTGGTATACATCGATTTCTTGATCCATTAATTATTTACTAGGTAGAGAACAACCTCGCTGACTGTTTTGTCTCCACAGTTTGCAGGGTTGATGAAATCAGTGAGTCCAAATATTTTCCCTGCCATCAAGCAGCAGAAAAACATCAACAAACAAATTTTGTTTAAAATCATTCAATAGAAATCAGGTTACTCAGAAGACAGCCAACCTAGCTCAAATTTTTCGGGATTCAAATCAACACCTATAATCTTCGAAGCTTTGCATAATCTTGCTCCTTCTGCGACCTGGTATCAATACGTAATGATTTATAAAACAATTCTTATTTTTCTTATAAATGAAGCGCGTTTATTAATTGTGAATAAAATTAAAAACGAAGCAAGTTTCATTGAAAAGAGATTCACAAAAAGGGAATTTACTTTCTCAGGTGGGAATTGGGGGGAATATGTGAGATTTATGTAATTTGATTCCCAACGGATTTTATTCACAAATCACAAATTAAGTTTATGTTAGTTCATAAGGATTCCCAATTAATAAACAATCTTATAATGATTGATCAAGCATTTTAAGATCAAGTGTTTGTTTGGTTGGGCTTTCTATTATTTCGAAAGCTCTACAAACCTCTATTTAAGTTTTTTTTTTAGTAACCATATTTATACCCATTAAAAATTGTATGTACATCCCCAGATTAGTATGTTTTTAAAAATCCAGTAATACCTTTAAATAAAATTACTAAGATGACTAAGTACACCCACCAATAATTATTAATTAGTTTCCTATTTTAATCTTTTGTATTTTTTTTCCTATTAATGGTTTGATATTAACGTATATCATAAAAACTCTTTCCATTTTAATAAGCCTTAGATTCCCTTTTAAATATATTTTTAATCTTTTTTAAGAAAATACTAATTGATTGCTAAGTATAGAAAATGAATCAAAATCATGAGACAAATTTGGTTGTGAAAAAAGTAAGTTTTACATTAATTTTTATACAAAATCATTTAAATTAACTATATTATTTATATATTTTTTTTTATTTCTTTCAAACACACTTTAGACTCTTTTTTTTATATCAATATTAGATGTTCTTTTTTGTCAAAAAATATATATTAAATGTTCTTCAATTTTATGGAACACTTATCTTTTTTTCTTTTTTTTTTGACATATCATTTAACACCTATCTACTTCCACATCAATTGAAATATAGCATAAGATCTTACATCCCAATAACTCTCTCAAACAGAAAGTGGTTCTCTAAAAAATAAAAAAATAAATAAAAATAAAAATAAAAAAAAAGGAAGAGAAAGAATAATAAGAGAATTAAAGGTAACAACAAATTTGAAATAATAATAGGTGGTGTATACTTACAAAAATACAATACTGTATAATTAAAGAAAATGTATTTTTGGTATTAAGTGGGGTTTAATTACAAATTAGATATATTTTTTAATTTTTTGATGGGTGTGATTACGAAAGGGGTGTAAATATAGTTTTTGTAGGATGTTATTATCGCCACTCTTTTTTTTTTAGAGTTGTTTAGTTGTGGTTTTAAGATTGTCTATTTTAAATTCAATGGAGGCTAATAGAGTTTAAACATTTATTAACAGTGTATTAACAATATAATTATATAAATGTGGGCTAAATAAGAAGACAATGAATATGAATGTGGGCTAAATATAATTAGTATTTTTTTTCCTATTAATGGTTTGATATTAACATATATCATAAAAACTCTTTCCATTTTAATAAACTTTAGATTCCCTTTTAAATATATTTTTAATCTTTTTTAAGAAAATACTAATTGATTGTTAAGTATAGAAAATGAATCAAAATCATGAGACAAATTTGGTTATGAAAAAAGTAAGTTTTATATTATTTTTGTTAGAAGAACAAAATCATTATGTATATAAACAAACTTTTAAATTAACTATATTATTTATGTTTTTTTTTTTAATTTCTTTCAAACACACTTTAGACTTTTTTTTTTATTTATATCAATATTAGATGTTCTTTTTTGTCAAAAAAAAATATATTAAATGTTCTTCAATTTTATGGAACACTTATCTTTTTTTTTTTTTTTTGACATATCATTTAACACCTATCTACTTCTACATCAATTGAGATATAGCACAAAATCTTACATCCCAATAACTCTCTTAAACAGAAAGTGGTTCTCTAATATTAAAAAAAAAAAAAAAAAATTGAAGAGAAAGAATAGTAAGAGAATTAAAGGTAACAACAAATTTGAAATAATAATAAAGTTGATTAAAAAACATAACAATAGTTATAGGTGGTGTGTACTTACAAAAATACAATACTGTATAATTAAAGAAAGTGTATTTTTGGTATTAAGTGGGGTTTAATTACAAATTAGATATTTTTTTGAGAGCTTCTTTTGACAATCCAATATTTTCTTTTTACACATCTTTTCTAAAGACACTTCATTATCAAAATTTAAAATTTTAAAAATTCTAAAGACACTTCCCTTTGTTCCAAGATTATTCTTTTTATCTTTTGGTACTCCTATTCTAAAGAAACTCCATTTTAAAAATAATATTTCTAAAAACACTTAATTTTATTTTAATAAAAGTTAGGACGGACCATCGTAGCCTTCAGATTCATCCAAGAAGTAATCTTTTTTTAATTAAATTATTAAAAAAAGAAATTATCTTTCCTAAATCATTATATTAAATATTATATATTAAACACTCTCTCCTAAATTTTAAATTACCATATTAAACTCTTTCTCCTCCAATATTATTTCTAATTTTCTATATATATTCTTTTTCAAACAAGACTAAGGGGTCGTTTGTTTTTTTCACTTATAACTTAATGGGTCTGAATCATAATTATTAAGTTGTTTTGTTTGTTTTTTTAAGTGGTTAAACAACTTAAAAATACCAAAAAACAACTTAAAATAAAAAGTAAAAAATCCTGACTTTTAACTTAATTGTAAATCACTGAATTGCATTAAATGTAATCCAAAATCTTTTCTTCCGATACTATCCTCCATATATAACATATATCCAATTTCATCATAGTTATATACTGTATAGAAATCTTTATTTTAATATATTGCTTATTTTAAATATATTTAAAAAAAAAAAAAAAACCCTAATCACTTCTCATATTGGTGTTTAATATCAATAATTTATTACGATATTAGGGTGATATATTTATATATTATTTTTTTAGAGTGATTTGTGTGAGTTTTTTGCTGCCCCTTTTATTTTTTGAAAGAAAAAAAAACCTTTTCTTTTCTTAGTAAAAATAAAGTTTGTTTGTAATCGAAGAAGAAGATCATGATCATATGTGTTTATATATAGTTATTATTTTTGGATTGTTTTTATTCTATATTATATGTTTAATTGTTTAACATGGGTATAGATGTAAAATTACTTCTTTTCAGACAATTTTATTTTTAAAAAACAAACATGTTGACAGTACATTCAGATGTGAGAAAAAAAAAAAAAACATATCATTCAGATTCAGGTTTCAGTCACTATTCAGTCTTCAGTAAAATTCAGGACTATTCAGTCTTCAGACAAAAAAACAAACAACCCCTAACAGTTAAGAAAAAAAAAACTTACGAATAAACTTGATTTTTAAGAACCATATATATATATGCAGTCTTTCTATTATCAGTTCGAACTGATAAAAGTTATATCAGTTCCTTGTATGTGGGCCACTGGATTTAAATACTTTGACTGACAAGTGCATACAGCCAAGTCAAAGTATTTAAATCCAGTGGCCCACATGCAAGGAACTGATATAACTTTTGTCAGTTCGAACTGATAATATAATTTTTGTATATATATATGTATGTATATATATTAAAAATAAAAAAAATAAAAAACTCAAAAAACAAGTACCCTATTTAAAATAAAAAAAAAAAAAAAAAAATCGAAATATGAAAATGTTTTTTGTTACTTTTGTAAGTATGTGATTGCCTAAAGAACTATAATTCTTTCATTAGTCTTAGAAATTTTGAGTTTAATCGAATCAAATTGCAACAAATTAACTGTTTCATATATCTATTTAAAAAAAAAATAATAATAAGGTATTTGTATTGACTTTCAATATATATTACTGTTAGTAAAAAACCAAAATATTTATAAGATTTTTTTTTCTTTAACTTAATCAAGATTGATTGAGAAAGTTTGTATGGAGATATGATTTTTTTTTTTTGAAAAATAGAGAGAGAGAGAGAGAGTGTTTAATATAGTAATAACAGATTTATGAGAGAGAGTTTTATACTTAATATTTAATTGGATAATGTTACACATCCAACCTTTTTATCCAACCTTTTTGTCCAACCCCTGATGTGTCAGTTGGTGAGTGGATGCACATTAATAATGATTTATCCATATATCCACTCACCAATTGACACATCAGGGTTGGACAAAAAGTTGGACAAAAATGGTTGGATGTTTACCATTGTCCTAATTAATTTAATGATTTAGGGGAGAGAATTTCTTTTTTTAATAATTTAATTAGTTTGGAGTGTCTTTAGAATTTTTTGTCTTGTTTAGTAATTTTAATTCAGGTGAAAATTGTCATTAATAATATAAAAAAAAATTGGAGTGTAAATAGATAATTTGTTGATTGTAAGGAGAAGCTCTCTATTTTTTTTTTAATTTTTTGATGGATGTGATTACGAAAGGGGTGTAGATATAGTTTTTGTAAGATGTTATTATCGCCACTCTTTTTTTTTTTTTTTAGAGTTGTTTAGTTGTGGTTTTAAGATTGTCTATTTTAAATTCAATGGAGGTTAATAGAGTTTAAACATTTATTAACAGTGTATTAACAATATAATTATATAAATGTGGGCTAAATAAGAAGACAATGAATATGATTGGGTTCTAGCTTCAAACCGCAAGTGCAACAGCTCCAAGACCAAATATTGCCACAGTGGACCCAGTTTCCACCTCTACCACTTTAGAAGCTGCTCCAACCCCTGCATTCCCGCGAGCATGACAGCCAATCAGTACAGATATATTTACTTTATACAGGTATAAACAAAAATATATAATAATAAAAATTGCCAAGAGACTCTTATTTAAAATAGGTTAATTTAGACCTGGCACGGTTTCGGTTGGAACCGCCGGAACCGGCCTGAACCGGAACCGGAAAAACCGGAACCGGAACCGGTTTTCCGGTTCCGGTTCAAGAGTTTGGTCGAACCGCCGGTTCGAACCGGATTGGAACCGGCGGTTCGACGAATTAATTATTATTATTATTTTTTTTTTTTGGGCTGCCGTTGGAGCCCAACGGTCGGCTGACGTCAGCCGACCGTTAGGCCCAACGGTCTGCTGACGTCAGCAGGCCGTTGGGCTCCAACGGCTACCCCTTTTTTTTTTTTTTTTTTTTTTTTTCTTTTTTTTTTCTTTTCTATAAATAACCCCCCCCCCCCCTTTCATTTTTCCTCACACCAATTTCTTCTCAATTCTCTCTAATTTCTCTCCAACACTCTCTCAACTCTCAACTCTCAAGTGATAAGTCTCTCAATCTCCAAGTTTCCAAGGTTTTTAATATTTATTTCATTTTTTAATTATTTTGTTTGAAATTAATTTTATTTCCAATTTATTTTATTTGCAATTTATTTTATTCCCAATATATTTTATTTTCAATTAATTTTATATCCAATTTATTTTATTTGCAATTTATTTTATTTCCAAATTCCAATATATTTTATTTTCAATTAATTTTATATCCAATTTATTTTATTTGTAATTTATTTTATTTTCAATTAATTTTATTTCCAATTTATTTTATTTGCAATTTATTTTATTTCCAATTTATTTAATTTCCAATTAGCAATTATTCTTCTAAGTTCTAAGTTTCCTATTCTCTCCCAAATTTATTTTTAAATGGCAAGTGGAAGTGGTGGAAATGGAAGGGGTCACGGCTGTGACGGTCCTAGGCGTTCGATTTCAATGAAAGGTAAGGGTCCTATGATCAATAATCTCGATCATAACAACCCCACCTATCATGAATATCTGCAACGTCGGACCTATGCTGAAGACCTAGGCCTAAATATTTCTGATCCCCCTTTTACAATTTATGAACCCAATCCCAATGAAACCACCCCCAACAATTTGACAAGCCAGTCAGAAAATATGCCTGATATTGATACACCTCCGGATTTTGGTTTTGATACACCGGAAGTGGATCTAGAAACGGAGGAAGATCTGATACAGAAGCAGAACAAATCTGATCTCTTCGTCAAACATATGAAGAAAATTAGGAATGAAGATGGAAGCTTTACAGCAGCTTGCAATTACTGCAACAAAGTATATAAATGGAGCAAATCCGGAGGATATGGCACTTATTGGAAGCATATTGAAGTCAAACATCCAGACGCAGTGGTCAGAATGAGGTCACAAACACAAATTCCCAGGTACGCTACTCCTAACCAACAATTATTTCGTTATAGTGATGAACAAAATAGAGAAGAATTAGCTAGGATGGTAGCAGTAGAACATTTATCATTCAGTTTTGGTGAGAGGGTTGGCTTTATTAACTATTGTCGACGAGCATTAAACCCTGCTGCATGCCGTGTCCCTAGATCCACGCTCACACAAACACTTGAAAAGATTTATGTGAGAGACAAAAAAAAGTTAGAAAATTTTTTTGAAAAATATAATGGTCGTGTTACCGTATGTGCCGACATATGGACTGACCATTGGCAAACGCATTCATACTTGGGTGTCACTTGCCATTTTATGGATAATGCATGGACAATCCAAAAAAGAATTCTTGCTTTTAGAGTTTTTGATGATTCACACAATGCTCAAAATATTTTTAGACAGCTTAGAATTATTTTTTCAGAGTATAGTATTGAAAACAAAATTTTTGCAATTGGTTTTGATAATGCTTCTGCCAATACCGCTGCTATTCCACTTTTAATTGATTTATGCAAACCCTTTCTTGGTGGTACATTTTTTCATCAAAGATGTGCATGCCATGTTTTAAATATATGTGTTCAAAAAGGATTAGAAACTCTTCAATGTTTTATTGAACCTATTAAAAAAGCCCTAATGTTTTTATGGAGAAATCCTTCTACAATGAAAGCATGGGCAAGATATTGTAAACAAAATGGTAGACGTGCCATTAAATTTGCTCGTGATGTTCCAACACGTTGGAATTCTACTTATAAATTGCTTGCTCAAAGTTATAAGTATAGGGATTTATTAGTTTCTTTTATTCAATTTCATGTTCCTAACATTCAACTTTTTGAATCTCATTGGGATGCTTGTTACAATGTTTTCAATTTGTTAAGAGTTTTTTATAATGCTACACAAAATTTTTCTAAAATTTATTTTCCTACAACACATTTATTTGTTATTGAGAGTATTAATATTGCTGGTGCATTTTTTTATTGTGAATCTGACCAAGCAATAAAGGAAGCCGTTAGTTCTATGAAGCAAAAATGGTTAAATTATTATACGGAATTTCCAAATATTTATTTGATTGGTATGGTTTTTGATCCACGACACAAATTACAATCTTTGTCTTATTATCTAGATGGTTATTATGGCAAAGAAGGTTTAAATATTGAATATGATATTGAAGCATGTTGTGGTAGAGTTAAAAAATTATTGTATGATTTATATGATGAATATGTTACATTTTATGGATCCGGTACTCCGAACGTAGATGTTGCACGAACAAAAACTGCATCTCAGCCTCTATCCTCCTCCTCTGGATTTATGAATTTAGGGTATAGTATGTTCTAAAAAAAAAAAAAAAAACCAAGATGTTCTTCATCAAGCTTCGATTCGCATGCCGAGCTTGAATCTTATCTAGCTTCTTCTTGTGATTTTCCTGAAGAATTTGACCTCTTAAAATATTGGAATGATGCTACGAAGTACTATCCAATTTTGGCTATGATAGCCAAAAATATTTTTTCAACACCGGTTTCTACAGTGGCGGTGGAACAAGAGTTCAGCGCCGGGGGCAATATTTTGGATGAAAAACGTTCGTGCTTGATTCCAAAAGCACTACAGATACAGGTTTGTGTTGACGACTGGACGAAAGCGGAATACAGACAACAAGAAATCCAACAAGAACCGACATATGATTTCTTTAACAGCGACGAACCCGAAGAGGGCGAAGGCTCTGGAGTAAGCTGAGCACCGAAACCGTAAATCTGTAAATCTGTAATAAAAGGTATGAGAACTACGTGGCCTTTGATTCCTCTAAACCCCCCTAAGAGGATACGTAGGCAACTTAATTGTGGTAAAAATTAAGTGCAAGGCTAATAACTTTACATTTTTTTTAGTTTTATTTTATTTTAATTTAATTTTGTAATTTGTCATTTATTTATTTTATGTTATTTTTGAAATTCGGGTGACTCAATTTCCAAATACCCAATGAAATGTAAATTGTAATTTTGTTTACTTTTATTTTAATTTAATTTTGTAATTTGTCATTTTTTTATTTTATTTTCGGTTGGATACTCGGATGACGATGATCTAACTTCCAACATCCAATGAACTTATGAACCCAATGAATTTTATTTTGTAATTTGTCATTTATATATTTTATTTTATTCAATTACAATCTACAACTTATAAGTTACAAGTTAGAACTTAGAAATTTTTTTTTTTGTTTGTTAAAAAAAAAAATAATAAAAAAATAAAAAAATTAAAAAATAAATTAAAAAATCCGGTTCGGAACCGCCGGTTCCTGTAGAACCGGAACCGGTTCAAACCGGTTCCGGTTCCGGTTCCACTAAACCTTGGAACCGGAACCGGAACCGGCGGTTCCGAACCGGAACCGGAACCGGACCGGAACCGTGCCACCACTAGGTTAATTATTAATAATGTCAACGGAATTTACATTATCAAGAATGTGACAATAAATGGGGCGGGTGGGCCAGGAATATTTTCCCCCATCCCCGCCACATTTCCTCATTTATCAAAATTATTCCGTCTAAATTAAACAGAAATCCAACAACCAAACAAATAAATTAAATCATTTTTAAATGAATTCAGTCATCTAAACATAACTTGTCCGTTACTCCAAAATGAAAATGTTCGAAATTTTTATTGTGTTTTTATCACATCCCCATTCCCATCCCATATTCCCATATCTCACCAAATTAGATCTCATTTCCACTATATAAATGTGGTCCCAATGGGTTATTTTGTTATCCTTCGACAACTCACGAAGAATCAAACAACTTGAATATGATCTTTGTCTACGTAACCAAGTTGACAAATACCAGTAAAAAAAAATTAAAAAAAAAAATTGAACGTGTATATGGTTACCGGTTGATACTCCACAGCTAAGCAGGCAGGCCCTGTCGACGGGAATTTCACGATTAATCTTGACAACACATGAAACGTCGACAACTGTGTACTCGGTAAAGCTCGACACGCCCAAAAAATGGTGCAACAACTCTCCATTCTTGTCCCTGAACCTGCTTGTTCCGTCTCTTGGCATCACTTGCCGGTATTTGTGTTTGATAAAAATTGAACAGTTGTTGCTTTTTGTGGACTTGCAGTCTCTACATTCTCCACAATTTGCACTAAACACCGGCATTACCAAGTCTCCTTCTTTCACTTCTTCTACATTTTCTCCAACACTTTCAACAACACTATTGATTGATTCCATCCCACAACAAAATCATATATGTTAATATTAAGAAAAATCTAATTCAATTCAAAAACTTATATGAATAACAGCATGTGAACGTGCTGCGACGTGCTCAACCAATCACATTAAACGAGCAAGTTATTGGTTGAATTACCCAGTGGCCTCATGCCCGAAGATTCTAGGGAAGAATGCAGCAGGTCCCTGGATTATGAACATTGATCAGGTGATTATACTTAAAAAGTCTGATCATTTTGGTTGATTAAAATATATATAACGTACTTACTGCCTTCATTTTCCAGAAAGTAACATCGCTGTGACAGAGTGATGTGCAGAGAATCTTGATCCGGACTTCCCAAGCTTTAGGTGGGTCTACTTCAATCTCCTCTATCACAAGTGCCTCTCCTGGGTTTCTGCCGATTGCAGCTGTTAAGGCCTTAACGGGCCGCCCCGCCACAGGACCGGCTTGAGCATGGTCTGGCACACCCTGGCACAGGCCACGTGCCCAGGCTGAGCCCACCCTCCCCCTAAATAGGCCGGCCCGGCATGGCCTGTCTCCCAAACAGGCCGGAGCAGCCTGTTTCGACACCACTACGAAGGAGTATTATGGGGTGTGAACTGTGACTTAATAGTTAATACTCCCAAGAAAGAGTAATATATATATATATTCGAACCTACAACCTCGTGGTACAGATGTGAGGGTTTTACTACTGAACCAACCTTATCTCGTTAAAAAATATATATATTATATTAATTTGTCTATAAATTGGCATAACACTTAAAGCTTAGTTTGCCATTGATGTGCTGTGGGGGGAATTGCTTTTGGTTTTGCTGTGGGGAGAATTGCTTTTGGATCTGCTGTGAGAAAAATCAACTGAGTATTGGGTAAATTGATTTTTAAAAGTACTGTGAGAACCAAAAACAATTTCAATGTGTTTGGTAAACTGTAAGTAAAAAGTGCTTGACTGTGCAAAATTCTTAGAAAGGGTATAAATGAATATTGAAGATGTTTTGAAAATAAATAATTTGTTTTATTTTTGTGTGACCATAACACATTATTACTTCTTCTTCTTTTTTATTAATCTATTGCCATATATATTGCGTATATATCATCAATAATCTATTGTCTTTTCTTTACTGCTTCCATGGAAGCAGTTTTCTAAAAACTACAAAAACTAGTTTCTCAAAACTGTTGTTAGGGAAGTTAAAAGTAACCAAAAACACTTCCCTGGAATTTTACCAAACACTCTAGACCCAGTTCGGAATCATTTTTAGCCCCAAAAATAGTTCAGGAAGCATTCCCAAACTGGACATTTTTTGGGTGTGTTATAGGTATATCAAAATAATTACATAAAGAGTTACTTGCAAATTGCAATATAATATATATAGGATGCAAATGGTATTTTATTTCTATTTATTAATTTATACTTGGATGCTTCATGTTTGTGAATGTTCATGGAAGAATCTAATAGAAAATACGATTTAATAATACAACATAATTAAACAGGAAAAAGAGAATTTGATGTCAATAATGAAAGATTTTTATTGGCCGCAGTCAACTTGTCGACGCTCGCTCTCTCTCTCTCTGAACAAAAACAAGCGACGGTCAGTTATCCATCCAAATGATACAGCGCAGGCTTTTCCCTTGCTCAAGTAACTCAAAAGCTTTGTTTATTTCTTGGAACCTCACTTCATTGGTTATGAACTCATCCAAATGAAGCTCCTGTGTCACACAGACACCGGCCACGTGGGAGATTGGTTTGATTTTGCTTAATGCTCAAGTATGGAAAATTACAACACTACCCTCTCTTTATTGCCTATATATATATGGATGAATTTGTTCGTAAACCTGATGCAAATTGTTGTGATCTCTCTTAAATCAATAAAAGTCCCTCGTCTCACTCTCTCATTTTCTCTTCTTTATTTTGTTACTGATACTTCTACCAGCCCTCATCTCACTCATATTTCATTTAAATTATTTGTTACTTCATTTCATCTCATTTGCAACACGTATTTGTGATTTTGACAAAATTTTGGGTCAATTTCTAATTACCAAAACTTAATGGTCTAGTTTGCAATTTTCAAAGAGTTTTAGGAGCTATTTATAATTAATAAAAAAAACTTGAGGGCCTTTTCTGTAATTTTGTAAAATCAGGGGCAGTTTTATAATTTATATATATATCAAAAGGAGGGGGAATTATTATCATATCAGATGAGATATAAAATGACATTACAAATAATGTCCATAAAATTCCCATAAGGGAAAATATATGTCTTGCCGATAGTGTAAAGACTCATACATTTCTGTGGAGTTAGAAATATTTAACGAATTTGACTTTGTTGAGAGCAAATGTTATTTATGTATCAAGTTCAACGGATCTGATAGAAAGCTCTAGAAGAGCTATGATATTGTTATCAAATAATACTAAATTATGTATCAGGTTCAACAGATCTGATAGAAAGCTCTGGAAGAGCCACGATGTTGTTATCATCAAACAATACTCAATTATGTATCAATGATACTTGATATTATTCAAAGAACAACATAAAGAAATATGCTTAGTTCAAGGGCATTTAAAGTTAATATCAGATCAAATCTAGCGGATTTGATGGATCCGATTGAAGGCTCTAGAAGAGCCACAATCTTATTACCAAATGGTATTCAATTGTGTATCAATGATACTTTATATCAATTAAGCAGAACATAAATAAATCTGTTTAGATCAAAGACATATAACTTTATTAATGTCATATTGAGACCATGAATAATAATAATGTTGAATATCTGTGCGTGATTCAAGCGGGAAACTGATTATAGAAAACTGCGTTTTTTATCATCCGGATTATATTGTTGATCAGAAAATGGATGTATGTGGATATATTCATCCACCAAATAAACCATCTCATCCTAAAGTTGGTTTTGAATCCCTATCATTCAAGGGGATATATGTGGGCATATTCACCCACCAAAAGAACCCTTTCATTATTTTATGGTTCTAGTTGATGCATCTACAAGATGATCACATGTTTGTGTAATATCAAACGTCTCTAGGTAATTACGAGAACTTTATTATTTCGATTCAGTTACCAATTTCTATATGAGACGTTCTATATTACATGTTGATACATTCATCTATGATCACTACTTATCATCATTATTTACCATTACAACTTGTAATTGGTCATTGATTTGCTCACGTTTTAAGATATTTGATTGTGTAGTATATCTCCTTATTTCATCTCTAGCATGATATAAGAGAAGAATTCAATATCACTATGAGATTAATGTTGATTTTGATTGATCTTCTATTAGATCATTTAAACTTCTGAGAGTTTATATTTTTACGCACAATCTGTATATTATTATATTGATTAATTTCCAAATGGAAAGTTTCTCCAGAAAGAGTAAATGAAAGGTTACTCTTATACAAAATAGAGATATCAGTTCGGTTCTCTATATATAAATGTGTCTCATTTCAATCTTTATATCACTCAAATATGAAAGATAATTGATTATCAAATAATTATTAATTTGTTACTTGATATATTAAAGGTAACAAGATTTTATAAATTGCCATCTTATAAACCCCGGCCGGGTGATTGTTCTTAAAGAATGATCTGAGTAAATGACAACAAATAAATCATCTGATGCATATCATAAGCTTATGAACCCTTTTTGAAAGGTATTGTTATCAGGATCCTAATATATACAAAACTCAAGTTATAAATAAATCTACTTTCTCTAAATCAACTCTGTAAGAGTCTGATATATCTAATGAGACACAAGTCTATGAAATGACTAAATTCACTATAATGGAAGAAATCTCAACGGAGATATAAGTATATTGAAATTGAGAAAATTTCTATACTTGTCTATGAAATGACTATATCCATTTAAATTGAAGAAATCTCAACAGAGATACAAGTATATTGAAATTGAGAAAATTTCTATACGAGTCTATGAAATGACTAAATCAATTGAAATGGAAAGAAATCTCAACAGAGATACAACTATATCGAAATTAAGAAAATTTCTATAAAGTCCATATAGTGACTAAATCCATTGAAATGGAAGAAATCTCAACAGAGATTCAAGTATATTGAAATTGAGAAAATTTCTATAAATCATATAAGAGAAATGTAGAATCATAAAGAAACAATCATTGATGATTTATTTTTATACATAGTAGCACTACTAAAATTATAAATGATAATTATGATATTCATAATATCAATGATTGTATACAAAATGCATGATTGGCCTAAGTGAAAAAAAGTAATTCATATGTCAAACATAAAGTATTTAGACCAATAGTACTCCAGACACCTGGAGATGTCAAACTAGTTGGATACTAATGGGTTTTTATACGGAAAACGTAATGAGAAAAATGAGATCGTGAGATATGAGACACGACTCGTAGTACAATGTTTCTCACAGAAACTTGGTATTCAATAGTGACGAATACAATTACGTTTCGAATTTTTGATAAATTTGGATGCCTTTACAAGGCTTGAAATACGTCCTCTAGACGTAGTAATCATTTATTTATATGATTCACTCAATGTAGATATTTATAATCCCGAAAGGATTTAAAATGCTAGAAGCATATAAATCGAGATCTCGTAATCTGTATTTGATGAATATACAAAAATCCTTATATGAATTAAAAACAATCTGGACGGATGTGGTATAACCGTCTTAGTGAATATATGATAAAATATGGGTATAATAATGATATTATATACCCAGGTGTCTTCGCAAAGAAATCAGAATCTGAATTTACTATATTCACAACATATGTTGATGATATGGATTTAATTGGAGCTACTGTAGAGCTCTTGAAAACTCTTGAATTTTTGGCAAATGAGTTTAAAAATGAAAGACATGGGAAATGAAATATTGTCTCGACCTGAAGGTCAAGCATCAATCAAATGGAATGTTTGTCCATCAATCAGAATATCTTGAAAAGATTCCATATGGATATTACTCCATAAAGCAAGTATTTGCTTATACTCCCTCCAATCATTTATGATGTTATTTCATTTCATAAAATAAATATTTGTATACCCCAATTTATCAATTTAGAAGATTGCTTTAAAAGAATTTTTATCAGGGGGGGCGTCTCATCAGAGGAAGCATATCAAATGAAGTATATTAATTATATTGGGATATATGTGCATTGTACTTTTTTTTCCTTCCAATCAGGTTTTTGTCCTATTGGGTTTTCTTGATAAGGTTTTAATGAGACAATTCTCTAAACATACCCAAAAATCTTTTGATTCAGAAACATCATCATGAATATTACATTAATCCAGTAGATCATCGTATTTATGTTATCTTTATCAAAAATATCATTGTAAATATTACTTTGATCTTGCTAATCATCGTATATATGTTACCTTGATCCAAAAGATCATCATAAATATTACTTTGATCCGACAGATCAATGAATATCGTTGCTCGGGTTTTTTTTTTCACTGGGTTTTCCCTAGCAAAGTATAAATGTTAGTAAAGTTTTGAAGAAAACATTAACTATGGGCATACTTGCATTGTACCTTTTTTCCCTTCAATCAGGTTTTATCCAACTGGGTTTTCCTGACAAGGTTTTTAATGAGACAACCAAGGCGAGCAAAGTTCAGAATAGACATATGTGCACTATACTCTTTTTCCCTTCGTTCAGGTTTTGTCCCACTGGGTTTTCCTGTCAAGGTTTTTAACGAAATAGTTTTAAGAATGTCTAACCCCACAAGATCCAGAAGATAAGTATATATTGTTGCCGAGGTTTTTATCCCACTGGGTTTTTCCTAGCAAATTAAAATACAAGAGGTGGGAATCCAAGGGGGAGTGTTATAAATCTATTGTGGATTCCTACCACCGCCTAAGTTTCTAACACCTCAACCTCTCCACTTGGCTGCACACGTGTGTCCCCTTTGTACCACTTGTTTTGCTTCATTTCAACCAAGCATTTTGCTTCATTCTCAACCAAGCCTTTGACCGTCTCAAGACTCAAGTGGGCTTTCCCAAAGACAATATATATGTGCTCTCTCTTTCAATCGAAAACGTTGGTTCAGCTAAAGCACTCACTTAAATATCAATACAAAAGCTCACTCAATATATCGACTATATTTTCTCTGATCTTATCTCTCTCGTCTCTTCTCTGATGTCTCTCTCTCATCTTTATTTCTTTTGTTATTCATTATTCTTTGATTTACAACACTTTTCAAAAAAATTAAAATTAAAATAACTCCACTAAGCAGTGGAGAACTAAAACATACAAACCCGTGCCGTAGTTGTTAGGGTATATTAGTTCTAAACCAACCTCATCTCATCCCATGTGAATTATTATTATTATTATTATTATTATTATTATTATTATAGAATCTATCATATGAGTTTTTTGAGCTGTGCATATAATAAAAAAAAAATTATTGTCTGTAGTTTGACAACTCATAAGCCGCCACATGCCACCTGTTTATATTCATCTTATAGGGTGCATTTGGCACGGAGATGGGATAGGACAAGGTAGGATGGGACGGGACAGGACAGGACATGACAAGTTGTTCTGTATTGCGTTTGGAAAGTTTGGGACAGAACTGTTAACCGTACTGTTATGCGTTTGGTATGGTTGGGATAGGACGGGATAAGAGGTTCAAATGACCAGAGTGCCCCTATTAATTTTTGAGACTTCAAAGATTAAAATAAATGGAAACACAATTCTAATTTTGGTTTTCTGGGGTGGGAAAGATCTGGGAACCATATCTCATCAGTCATCATCATCATCATCTTCAAACTCGATCATTATCATCATGAATTATTTTATTTTATTTTATTTTTTAATAAACCAAATACAACAAAACAGAACAGCAGAACAAGAGAAAAAGAAATTATAAAGCAAATGCAGATCCAACCCACTTGCCACTTGCCAAGAAATGCTGATCAAATTATAAAGCAAGAGGTAGAAGAAGAACGCAATTAGTTGCCAGGAAATGCAGATCAAATTAAAAATAATGAAATTTCAATTTTTTGTTACAGAATTTTTAATTTTTTTTTAGAATCCAGATCTCAATTTTCTTTTTCTTCAATCATCATCATCATTTTTTCACTCAATCAACAACAACTACATCATCATCTTCTTCATTCTTAAATAAAAGCACAAAAACTCAAAATCCCCATCAGAGATCTCAACAAAAATATCTCAATTTTGTTGTAAAACAAAATCAACCAACAAAAAATCTCACTCTTAGCTTAAATACTCCAGAATCCAGCAAAACCAAATATAGATTACATATATATGTTGGGCAACAAAAATTAAGCATCGCCTATCTGTTTCTTTTGTTTCAATTGTTAGGATTTTATAGACTTACTGGAGATTTATAAAAAAAAAATATGATGGGCAACAAAAACTGTAAGTGCCTCACTTTTGATTGGCACATTTCGTTGACAAAATCACAATGGGGTTAAATTTGTAAGGGTAGCTTCTAGTGCCAAAGGACCTCATTGTGGAATCAAGTGCTTCAAGGAAGGTAGATTACTTGACTTAACTCTAATTTGAAGAGATGTAATTGCACACACTCACAATCCATGCATGTCCTTATTACTTGTTTGTTGTGTGTAAATATTTGTGTGCTTGCATGATTATTTGATTGCATCGTTGTTTGATAAATGCTATGACATGTTAGGTATTAGGATGCTTTCAATTGTCACTTCCCACACTTGCACTTCATGTATGTTTGTCTTAAGTGTGTGGTAATTCGTTTGCCGAAGTTATTCAGAAACGTTCGCGCGTGCACGTTGGTGTGCATGGTGTTGCGCGAAGACCTCCCTCGGAGAATACTCTTCGCTTCTCCTTGATTTCACCACTAGTGGTGAAACGGTGGTTTGTGATCGACGGCTTGACCGTCGATTGAAACCGCCCTTTCAAACCTGATTGATTTTTCAAAATGGTCAAAAATCGGCGGTCATTATTGGTTGCATGACCGCCGAATTAACCGCCGATTGGAATATGGGGTTCCTGTCCCAAATTCGACGGTTTGCATCGGCGGCCATAATTCGACCGTCGATCCATTCCAGTGTTGGCGGTTCGGATTCTGCGGTTTTAAGCGGTGGCCTGACCGCCGATTGAAACGATTTCTGGTAAATTTTTCAAAACGACGTCACTTCACTTGGATCTCATATATATATATATGTCTTGATAGCCATAGCTCATTTTTTAGAGAGAAAAAATTACATCTTTGAAGAGCTCTTGAATTTCTTCCAAGCCAAGGTATCAAGACTTCATCTTTATTACTTAAAACACAAAAACCCTTCATACTTTCATAATTCATATGTCATCTAGGATGTTCTAGGTTGATTTTCTTTAGGGTTTCATCTTTACTTACATGACTTGTAGCTAGAACATTACTTGCATCATCTCACATGTTCTTGCTTTACAAAATTACATTTTTATTTTATGACTTGTCTCAAGATTGCTTCTTTATGACTTGAATAGTTTCAAGATAGCTTATTTATTGTGTTTTGTGAGTTGTATTGTGGTAGATATTGCATATAGGACCTTGTTTGCTAATTTAGCTATGTTATATGCATGTCATCTAGCAAAATGATATCTAGGAATGTCTAACATGCTCATCCATGCCTAGATAAGCTTGAATGTCTAACCTTGCATTTTAGCATCTTGCATATTGCATATATTCACCATAGGTTGTGTTATCTTTTCACTTTAGAGACAAGTCTTGTATTTGCTATTGGTAGATTGCAAGCATTGGACTAGATTCACTTTTGAAGGCCTGCGGGTAGTATTGGTAGATTAGTAACCGTGTGAGGTTTGACGTGGTCAACCTAGGTTGTAATTACCATTACAATTAGTGGATTGAGGTTCGTGTGTGGCGCACATAACAGCCCGTGGTTTTTCCCGTGTGGGTTTCCACGTAAAAACTCAAGTGTTATTTATTTTCCGCATGTTACACTTGTTTGTTCTCTTTGACTAGTTAGGGGTTGTTCTTTGAAAATTGACTAATCACGAAAATTGGTAATAGTTGGTTAAAAGCCCCCCTCACCCCCCCCCCCCCCCCCCCCCCCCCCCCCCCCCTCTAGATTATATTAGACACGTTTTATATATATTTTCAAAAACAAAAAAGAAAGAAAAAAGAAGAAGATAGATTCGATTAGCTAGTCAACCACCAGACCCAAACCCCCACCAGTCAACCACCTAACCACCCCCACCACCACCACAACACCTAGACCCAGAACCACACCACCACCAGAAACCACATCGCGAGAGATTCGATTCGAGAGAGGGATGATTTGCGAGAGTCTCTCACCATAAACTATTTACGGAGAGAGGGATTTGCGAGAAATTAGATGAGAGAGAGAGAGAGAGAGAGAGAGAGAGAGAGAGAGAGAGATTCAGACATGTTTGTAGTTTTTGAAAAATTTAAAGGGTACAAGAGTCATTTTGATGCTTGTCCCATGTCAATGGACAACTTGGCCGAGGGTTGGGGGTGGGATAGTTTTTTGAGATTTTTGTCCCACCTTGTCCCACACTAATGTCGCGCCAAACGTGAGACAAGAACGAACTGTCCCACGTTATCCTATCTCATCCAGCGTACCAAACACACCCATAGTGGCATGTTCCAAAATTAGAAGTAGACTTAAAAAGTATACTCATAAATTGGATATCGGAACAACTGATTAATGTGATTTGTAGAATTGTAGGTAAATAACACTCATTCAATCTGACGATATTTCAATTTGAGTTGTGGCAATAATATATCAAAAAAAATTTGCATATTGCATTTGCCAATTTCAGTATTAGGGAATGATTTATTTAGGATCCCTGACCTGTAGCCTGATTAGAGGTATATTCAACTTTTGCCAAATTTCAGGGTTGACTTTATAGTAACTAAAAAAATGATATTAGAGAGTTGACTTTTTTTGTCTTGTATATTAAAGGGTTGACTTTTTTGTTTAAGATAGTATCAGTCTAAATATCAGATCAGCAGAGTATTCAAATTCAAGTATAAATGTAGCATGAATGTATTATTTTAGACAATTGCGTACTGAACAACAACTAAAAATAAACAAAAAGAAAAGAAAAAACAAAATTGAAAGATATGTCACTACAACAAATTAGGTCTACCGCAACACGCAATGTGTGTTGCGAAAACTTTTCGCAACATGCCTTGCCTGTTGTTGATACGCCTGTTGCCAAAAGATGATATGCATTTTACAACTTACACCGCGTGTTGTCGTAGATATAATAACAACGTGAAGCGCGTGTTGTTATAACTAATGACAACGTCTATGTATGTTGTCGTAGATATTTGTAACAACGCACCTTGTTCGTTTTCAAAAATATTTATGGCAACACGCACTGTACATAAATGTCTATAACAACACGCGTTGTGTGTTGCTGTAGATAAGTACCGCAACAAATGCAGTACGTTGCGGTAGATGTTAACACTCCGTCGTCGCCATCCGGCCACCCGACGTCGTCCGGCAACCCACCTCTGCCACCGCCGGCCGTTCGTCCACCATCCGACCACCCGACGCCGTCCGGTAACCCACCTCCATCACCGCCGGCCGTTCGGCAACCCACAGTCGCCACCGTCCGGCCACCCACCATTGTTGTCGTCTGTCAACCATCCGGCCACCAATCGCCGTCCGCCGTCCGCCCACGACCGTCGCCTCCGGCCACCCACCACCGCCGCCGACGTCCTTCCGACCACCGACCATCGTCGCCGCCGTCCACCATCCACCGTCCGCCGCCTCCATCCACTTCTGATAATAATGAAAATTAATTGTCATTAGTGGGAATTGAACTTGAGACCTCAAGTCAATAATTGAAAGTCTTTACCACTTGACTACAAGACTTGTTGTGTTAACAATTAAACAAGATTTATATATGAGTTGTTAGAAAGAAAAAAAAAAAAAAATCCTTGTTAGATAAATTTAAATTTATTCAACTAATCAAAATTCTAATTTCTACGATTAACATATATTAAAAAATATTTATTGAAACTTTTAATAAAATTATATTTTTAAAAACATATATAGTCGAGTTATTGGTCACTATTCTATGGTCACGTCTGGTTACATGGTGGAATGGTAATCAGAATGGTAATGAGAATGAGAATAAGAATGGAAAGGAAAGGAAAGGAAAGGAAAACTAAGTTTTTTGTTTGGTTGGAACTTTAGAATTAGTGTCTGAATCAGTATTATTTTGTTTGGTTAACAACGGAATGGAATTGAGTTAACTGTATTTTGACCAAAATACCCCTAGTTATAAAACATTCATTTTTTTTTTTGAAAAAGCAGACTGAAACATTCATAATAACATGATATATTATGGATAATAATAATCAAATATAAAAGTATATTATATATATAATTATATATTATTTAATAAAATAATATATTATATATATATAATATAATATATATAATTTATAATTTACAATATATATATTATATTATAGAATATATAAAATAATATATTTATATAATATAAATATATAATATATACCCCTAATTATAAAACATTCATAATAACATGATATATTATGGATAATAATAATAAAATATAAAAGTATATTATATATATAATTATATATTATTTAATAAAATAATATATTATATATATATAATATATAATATATAATACATATAATAATATATATATTATATAATATAATATATATAATTTATAATTTACAATATATATATTATATTATAGAATATATATAATAATATATTTATATAATATATAATATATAATATATACCCCTAATTATAAAACATTCATAATAACATGATATATTATGGATAATAATAATAAAATATAAAAGTATATTATATATATAATATATAATAGATTTCTATGGCTGAATTGAATAAAAATAAATAACTAAATATTTAAATAATGAATTTTAGTCAAAATTTCAAGTTTTTTAATGTAGCGTAACCACCCTAATAATTATGTTATTGTTATATATCTGTCTATATTGCTACAGTAAACATCCTTTAATAATATAAATAAAATGATCAAATATTAAATTTTTATTTTTATCTATTTAGATTAAATTAATTAGTATAAAAAAAATAATGAGCATTAAAAACACCGTATTTTGAAAATGAATATTTAGTTATTTTTAACAACATGCATAATCTAGTTGTAAAAACTCCGAGTTTCGACAACATTAAAACAAAGTATGTTGTTAAAGATAAGTCTATGACAACAATAAGATTGGTGTGTTGCAGAATATGTTACTTTTAACAACATAAGTAAGTGCGTGTTGCGAAAAACACATTTTTAACAACAAGCAAAGCTGCGCGTTGCGGAAGATAAACCCTTTTAACAACGTGCAGATTGCGTGTTGTAAAATGTAGGAAATTTAGCAACATGCAAGTCTGCGTGTTGCGAAACTCAAGACATTTAACAACATACAGGTTTGTGTGTTGTGAAATGCAAGAAATTTAACAACATACAAATTTGCGTGTTGTGAAAAACTAATAGTTTAACAACATGCGAACTTGTGTGTTGTAAAAGACAAGTCGTTTAACAACTTGCGTAAAATGTGTGTTGTCATATATTGTGATTTTTTAACAACTCGCATTGCGTGTTGCAATACGTAACCTTTCGCAACATTTATCAGTTATACGTTGCAATATGTCTCCCATTATTGACTACTTACGCATGTGTGTTGTTGTAAATCACTTCCACAACATGCATTTTTCGCGCGTTGCGATATGTGACTTTTGGCAACATTTACCTGATGTATGTTGCTAATTGAATGTTGTCTTAGACTGTTTTTCTTGTAGTGTGTATTGATATGTTTGGTTCGACAAGAAAAGAATTATTTTACATATATATATATATATATATATATATATATATTTATGGATAACCCTGTTGGCAGTACTGGTGGCTGGATTTCCACTTGTCACCATGCATGTATAATGTATTGCAGGCTTGCAGGGAATAGGGATTATGTAGCATGATTTCTAATGCATGTCATCAATAGTGTATATATATATATATAGGATCAAGATCCTTTCCTTGGCTTGTTTTTCTTTGACTTTCCATAATCCAATGACACCTAAGCAAAATACAAAATACATGGTCAAGATTGGTTCATTTTTTTTCCCTCTCATGTAACTTGTTATTTGAATTACACTTGAAGAATGCCAAGGAAAAACAAGGACTAAGGAGAGGATCCCAACTCATATATATAGAACTCTATCGATAGTACCAGTGGATTTCCACTTGTCACCATGCATGAATAATGTATTGCAGGGATTATATTTTTGCCATGATCCAATAGATTTTACTGATAGCCACTATATATATATAATTATCATAGTATATATTTTGAAATAAAATATTAACAGTAAAAATCTAGTTTAGAATCAGGATCTGAAGAACAATTTGAAGATAACACATCAGGAACGGAAGATGGTGTTAATATGCTAGAAGAAGTAGTTTCTTTACTAGGAAAAAATTGCAAAGGATGTAGCAAAGAATTCCATAAAGGTTATAAAAAGGAAGAATTATATTATTGTAATAAATGCATAGAAAAAGAAGAAGTAAATCGTGCAGGAAGTGAACTTATACTAATAGATGTATAAATTCTTTATAAATCCAAAAGAATATGTACTAAAGCTATGATAGATACTGGCGCTAATAAGTGCATTATACACGAAAGTTTAGCCCCGGAAGAATTTAGAACTAAGTTAGGAACAAATGTAGGACTAAGACAGTTTAATGGATCGTTATTACAAATAACTGAATGTATAATTAATATACCAATTAGGATCAATGGAGAAATACATAACCTACGCCAAACCTTAGTAACAAAACAAGTGAGTAGTTATAAGTTTATTTTAGGATTAAACTTTATTTTAGGAAATAATGGAAACATGTTAATAATGCAAAGTGGTCTAAATTTCTTTAAAAAATCCACTTTTATACAACCAAAGCTAGAAACCAGTAACCTCTCTTATATAAAGAAAATAAATAATATAGAAAAACCACTGAACTTAGAATATTTTGATTCTTTATTAAAAGATTCAATAATAAATTTAGAATTAGAACCTGATCAAGTTCTAAGTTATGAAGAAATAAATGAATATCTAATGGAGAGTTATACCAAAGATCTTTCTATAATCTCTAGAATAGAATCTAACCAAGAAAACCCAGAAGAAAAAAGTTGGCCTATAGATGTAAAGAACAAAGTAGAAGCCTTAGAAAGGACAAGAATATTGGTGATAACCCAGTAAATGAAAATTCTACATAAATATGTAAGTTAGAAATAATAAACCCTGACATTACTAGAATAACCTAAGATTTAGCCTATAGTCTAGAAGATAGAAAAGAATGTAGAATGCATATTAAAGAACTCTTAGAACTAGGAGTAATAAAGCACTAGTAGACATAGGAGCCCAGCTTTTATAGTTAGTAACCATAGTGAACAAAAAAGAAGAAAAAGTGGAATGGTCATCAATTACAAAAGATTAAATGACAATACTTTAAGAAATAGTTATAAACTTCCTAACAAGGATGAGTTAGTAAATTGTATTCAAAAAGCAACATGGTTCTCTAAATTTGATTGTAAAAGCGGTTTTTGACAAATAAAGCTAGATGAGGAATCCATCCCTTGGACAACGTTTAGTTGTTCTGAAGGACATTTCGAATGGCTTGTAATGCCATTTGGGTTAAAAAAATGCACCTCAAGTATTTCAAGCTAGAATGGATAGAATTTAAAAAAACAAAAATTCAGTTCTTGTTTTTAGCAATAATAGATACGTTCACACAGCACATGTTCATAAAATCCTTGACTTATGTAAAGATAATAATATCATTCTTTCTAAAAAGAAAATTGAACTATTTAAGAACAAAATAGATTTCTTAGGACTAAAGATAGATAAAGGAAAAATAAAACTCCAACCACACATAACTACTAAAATATTGAATTTCCCTGATAAACTAGAAGAAACTAAAGAGCTACAATTTTTTTTAGGATTATTAAATTATGGTAGAAAATTCATCCCTAACCTAAGCACTTTAGTTAGACCTCTCTACAATAAGCTTAGCAAGAATGGTCAAAGATATTTTAATAATGAAGATATAAAACTAATACAAAGAATAAAATAAATAGTAAAAACTTTAGGACCAATAGCTCTCCCAATTGATAGCTATTATAAAATAATTCAAACGGATGCAAGAAGCATAGGGTGGGCTGGAATTCTTATTCAAAAACCTAATAAGGGAAGCCCAAAGGATTTAGAAGAAATAGCAATGTATTCTAGTGGCAAGTTCACAGAACCTGAGAGTAGAAAGTCAAGTACTGAATTAGAACTACTAGGGATAATAAATGCTTTGAATACGTTTCACATATATATACAAAATGAATCCTTTACTATTAGAACATATTGTAATAATATAGTAGAATTTTACAAAAAAGTACAAAAGAAAAATTTAGAAAAGAAAAATTATTCATAAGTAAAAGATGGATACGTTTCTTAGAAACATTAATTGGTAGAGGATACAAAGCAGAATTTGAACATATTAATGGAAAAGATAATACTATAGCAGATATATTATCTATACTAATAAACATTTAATTTTGAATGCATGAAGTATGGCAGGAAGTTCAAAGAATTTTCAGAAAAGCTTTAGTTTCCCAGCTCAAAGCAGTAGTATAAAAAAGCTTAGTATAAGACCTTTTACTATAAATCATAATCCATGAGTCCATTTTCAACCTTTAAATCATGTAAAAGATAAGCTTTTTGAACCCCACCAAGCCTTACTCAATAATAAATGGTTCTTTAGAAATGAAAATAAATGATTTTTAAATTCCCTAAATGTTTTAAGCCAATATTTTGTAGAAAATAACAAGTTTGCGTGCTACGTAGATTATAGAGGTAGGAAAATTGGGATCTTTTCAACATTGCAAGAAACTGCTATGTATGTTGAAGATTTTCTAAATCCTAGTTTTCAAGGTTTTTATTCCTTGGAAGAAGCCAATATATCTCTAAATATGTTTTTACAAAACCAAGATGGCTTTGAACCAATTTTAGAATTTAATGGTCTTGTTTATGATCGTAACCAAGTTATTAGTTTCATGAATCATTTCAAAAAAGTAAATGAAGCAAATCATAGAATATCAGAAGAGATAGAAAGTTGTAAAAAGACTATGCATGATCTTCTAGAAAAACTCCAAGCTGAAAATACAGTACTAAAGCAAAAACTAGAGAAAGTTGAACAACTCCAAAGACTTAACAAAGGAAGCCAAAAGAATAGTAGAGAAGTAGACGAGGAGGCAAATTCTGTAGAAAATCCCCTTGACATAATAAATATTACCCTAATGAGGGATCAAGCAAAAAATCTCTATAAAGCATTAGAAAAGCTTCCAATAGATATAAAGCAAACTATTTTTGGAATAGCACAAAATATAAATCTAAAGTGTTTTATCAAAATCCAAAAGTTTCTCGCCTTGGGTGTAGGATTACCTAAAGGTACTTTATTATTCAAATTTGTTTCGGCCTAAATAAACCTAAACGTTTTTTCATTAGAATTTGAAATCCCAAATTTTACTGAAAAAGTGAGTATTGAAGAACTATTTAGCTATGGTATTATTGATGGTATCCATGCATCAAATTTTTAAAAATCTCCTTTCTCCCCGAAAAACTTCAACAATCAATCAGGATGTTTGGAGGAAAGCACGGTTTTTGCTTTGACATTGATTCAGTCCCATGTGAATGGATTGTCAACCAGCCTTACAGGTTGTCAAACTATTTACCAGCTTATCACTTCATCGTGATAGTACCCTACAATATTCCTATTGAATTTATATGAGAAGACTATCCCCATGACTATGGCGAAGACATATGTCTTGAGTATCTTCAAAGATACAAAGCACAAATATACTTCACTTGTGTAAATTCATTCAGGCCAAAGCTGATTAGACAGACTCCCCACATGTCTATCTTCACAAGGAGTCATGATGTCATGACAAAATACCCAATTCCATGGATTTTTCTTAGCCCAGAGACAGGCGATTATTTAAGCGAAATCCAGGAAGAAGAAGAAGCTAGAATAAGAGAATTCCTTACAAAAGAAGAAATAGATGAACAGTTCGATGATGAAGTTTACCACAACCTAGACACTTAAGCACGAAGATCGCTTAGCAAAGTGTCGGCAGAAAATGACAAAAACAGTTAAAAGCAAGATAAGAAGATAAGATCGACAGCAAAGCTTGAAGAAAAGACTAACAACAAAAGTCAGCAAAGGACAACAAGTATAGTAAAAAGTAAGTATCAATAGGATAAAAAGTTAGTCTTACTGTTGACTTTATGTAAAAATTAATTCTCAATGTCGGCCACATGTTTTGGCCTTTTCTTTCTAAATTTTTTGTATAAATTGGGTCATACTCTCATTTGCAACACACGGGCAAATCCAAAGCTTTCAAAAAATCATCTCCTTTCTTGTAATATTTCCAAAAACTCCTCTCTATCAATAAAGTTGTGAATATTTTGAGCCTAAGCAAGTAAGATCCCTTATCTTCTACTTTTTGCTTTAAAGTTTTATTTAGTTGTTTAAACAGCAGGAAGTCTTGCCAGGTTAATGAAAGCATGAGAAAAATATTAAATTTCTAGAGTAACTCGGTCCTAATAAAAATTTGAAAAATCTGTTTGCAATCTTAAAGGAATTTTTTCTGTAAAAATACCTAGTAGAGATCATGTTTTTATGAAAACAAAATTTTATGAATTTCTGAAAAAACTCCTTAGTGGTCTGCATGGGTAAGTCCTGTTTGGAAAGGCAATAGTAGACTTTAGGAGTATTTGAAATTTCGTTTTGTTTAAATGAAAACCATGGGATCTTGAAAGGCATGTTTAAGTTTCTCTATAGATTGCACCTCTAATTTCAGTTTGCTTAAGGGGAAGCATTGTGTAGTGGTCACACTGGTGGACGTTGTGAATTGAGGTTCTCTTTGTAATTGATGGGTATCCTAGAGATGAAGTAATAAATGGCTTATTTATGATGACTTTTACTTATGGCTTTTAACAATAGAATAAGAGAAATAAAAGTTGGAGCTTTTCAGTTAAATACCGTTTGGATAATATATTTCAAAAGAGCTTTTAAAACTGTTTGGTTAAAAAAAATAAAAATAAAAATCACTTTTAATTAGAATTATACCCTAATTGAAGTTTAATAATATATGTATAATTTTATTTATGTTTAATTACTTTTTTAATTAATTAAAAATAAAATAGTAGCATTTTAATAAAAAATAAAATTTAAAAATAAACTAAACAAATAATATGTGATAATAATAAAATTTAAAAATAAACTGAACAAATGTAATATTCCATATAATTTTTTTGTTGTATGTATATACTCGGCTAAAGGGACATGTCAGCAAAGTAAGCAGGGGACGCAAAAGAAGCACAATTCTACGTCATTTGTCAACTGGTCAACAAAGAAAACATTGGTTATTCGCCACGTCACCTAGCCACGTCATCAAGAAGATTAATGAAAGATGGAAGCATATTCGCCAGATAACCAAATCTTAAATGGATAAAGATCATATTCACCAAAGACCCCCACTCGGCAAGCCTTACTCGGCCAAAGCGGGAAAAACAATCCTATCAAGATGTGCCTTATCAAGCAAGGATTCACTCAGATACAAAGTCTAAGAGTCACACTCCAATAAGGAGATATCCCTATTCCCTCTCCAAACACCTGAGATGTCTAAACTAGAAAGAACTCAAAGCTTCTGGGAAGATAAACGCCAAAAGGGAAAAGAGTCCCAAGAAGTCCACTACACCAGAATCCCAACACGATTCTATTTAGCAAATCCGCCACTAACACGGCAAAGATGGAGAAAACCCTAGCTCGGATAGTATAAATAGAACCATGTAATCTACAAAGAGGGGATCTTTTTTAAGAACGAATTGTATGAGAGAAGAGAGACAATATTGAGCGTGTAGTCTAAAAGAATTCATAGTATTATTTCATGCCCTCAGGGGCGCTGTGGTTTTTTCTCCCTTTCTAGTGTTTTCCACATAAAATTCGTGTCTTGCATGGATTTATTGATATTCTTGCTCTCATAAACATAATATTATTGTTGGACACGTGGCAATCCAGAATTCACCGTCAACAGTGTGGTTGTTGAATTTGAGGTGAGACTATGGAATTTGAAGTGAAATTGTGTATGCCGGAAAAAAATAAACAAAAACAAGAAAGGGATATTGAGTGGAATTTTTATTTTATTGTTAGGTTGCTAAAAGGGGGTGAAGTTGGAATTATGAAAGTTTTGTTAAAAGAAATTTTAACTTCCCGATTTTCTTGGAAGAGCTTCCAATAGAAGTCATGTGAGGGTGGCTTTTGTCAAAAGAGCTTTCAAATTGCATAAGCTCTTTTTCAAACTAATACAAACATGATCAAAAGGGACTCCAGAAGAGCTTTTAACCTCTCCATAAGTTATGCCGGACAAGTCCAAAGAAATCTGTGTTTTGCTCTTTTACTTTTATATTTCTATCAATTCAATAGGTTGTTTTCAATTTGATTTTCCGGTCCCTTACTTATAACAAACTCTAAATTATACAGTTGTTGAGTCAGGACTTCAAACCATATTTCATCAACATCACCGATAGTTTTAAATTATTCTAATCGGATGACTTATCATAATCACATACCAGTTGGTTATCCAAATAATATATTTTATAGGCAATCATTTATGCTCTATTTTTTAATTCTCTATTCCTTGAATCACTCATATAGTCATATCATAAAGTGCGATAAATTATTTGTTTATATCGTGTATACTAATTGAGAATGGAAATCAAAAGTAATCAAGTTTTATTAAAAATATAACTTAATTTCCTAGATGGAAGAGGAGAATTAAGTTTTATTTCTGCAGGAATTAAGGTCCATTTAACTTTTGTAAAAAAAAATAAAAAATAAAAAAATCGCGTAATTTGATTCATAACAGTTTTATGTAAACACTGTAACAACAATGTTGTTACGGCGACCACAATTAACTACAAATATTATATTGAAAATCAAATTCATAAAAATTAACTACAATGTTGACATATATATGGATTGAAACTACAATAAATGGAATCATAGAACCAAGCAAAATATATATATATATTTATTTATTTATTTCAAAACTGCAAAGCATGATTTTTATTACTTCTAATTTATTCCATACATAATTGAAATAGTTTGAGAAAACTTTGAACCCATATATTTTCTTCGAAACTGTGATGTATAGAATATGATAGTGGCCCATCTACCAGAAGATTTTGTACATGGCCACAATCCTAGTTCTGTTTTCAAGGCCCATCATCTATGGGCCAAGAATTTGAGCCACTAGTTCTGGCAAACAAAGCTTTTGTCCTTTTATGTTCAAATGCGTTCGAAATGAAGAGAAAGTCTTGGCTGTATCCAATATGCATCGTATTTCTTTCACTCAAATCACCTAATATAACATGGATAATTAATCAAAATTTATGTTTTTTTTTTTTTTGAAGAAAAGATTATCATTATAAACCAGGGAAAATACAAGAGGGAGTAACATCCCACCATAACAGTTCTTCACAAGAAGAGGAAGCCAAAGTGGCCAAGGCATGAATAGCAAGGCAATACCATTATGGCATCCCCCCACCTCAAAACACAAGGCTTTAATATCTGAAATTAGGAAAACAGCATCACCTAAAAAAGAAGCCTCAGAGTTCAGCAAAGATACAACAGTAGCAGCATCAACTTCAGCAGAATTAATAATCAAGTTATGGCGTTTGGCAAGGAGGAGACCTTCACGAAGAGCAAGAAGCTCAGCCATCTCAACCGAAAAGTTGCCTAGCATAGGTTTCGATATAGCAGCAACAACTTTACCTGAGGAGTCTCTTATCGCAGCCCCAACATCAATGAATTCTCTTCCACGTTTTACAGAGGCATCAGAATTTAACTTGAGACAGCCAACAGGAGGAGCAAGCCAACTGGTCGGAATTGCAGCAGTAGACTTTGAAGAGGTAGACATTGCATTGTATGTGTTCTGGAACTCCAGGAGGATGTCACCTGCACCTTCAATTATGTCCACAGTAGTTCTAATTTTACCTCTATGTAAGGCAGCATTGCGAGAATTCCAAAGACACCAAATAAGAACACAAATAAAGCTGAATTCCTCTCTCCCCAAACGATCAAGTAAACCATTAAGAATATCAACACAAGACAAGTTTCGAAAATCTGAAATCATAGCATAAAAGGAAGAGTGCTGCCAAACCTTCAAGGAATCAGGGCACCAAAACAGAGCATGGCATTCAGTTTCAGAAGCTTTACCACACCTGAAACAAATATCACTGTTAGACACTTTTCTTATCCATAAATTGTGAAGGCAAGGAATAGCCTTAGAACAAATCCTCCAAATGAACATCTTAATTTTAGGTGGAATATTGAGGTGCCAAAGGCTTTTCCACCATCGTTGAGAATTTGATAGGGATGACGGAGATTCTTTTAAAGTTGAGGTCAAAGCAAGCCAATAACCGCTTTTGACAGTGTACATACCAGTCTTATTGAAATGCCATGAAAGACAGTCATGTCCACCCCTCATACTAATTGGAATGGAAAGGATGATCTCTTTATCCAAAGAAAGGAAGATTGAATCAAGTTTGGTAATATCCCAGCAGTGTCTTTCTTTATCAATAAGATCATAAACTTTCAAATCAGAATTGGGACTGATTGTAACAGGTTTGAAAGATGAGGGTCTTGGAATCCAGGAGTCTTCGAACACCTGTATACTCGAACCATTGCCTACCATCGTAGTCCCTTCTTTAACAGCTCCCTTCCCCATATGATGCTCCTCCAAACATGAGAGCATCCGTTTTTGGCCGAGGAGTGCAAAAAATCAGAATTCCTAAAATACTTAGACTTGAAAATTCTGGCAACTAAAGAGTCAGGATTCCTCAATAAACGCCACGCCTGTTTGGCTAAGAGAGAACAATTAAAAAGATGTAAGTCCCTAAAACTTAGACCTCCCATAGACTTGTGCCTACATAAATCCCTCTAACTTAGCCAACTAATTTTCCACTTGCCATCTTTGGAACCCCACTAAAATTTGGAAGTCATTGAACTTAACTCTTTACAAAGACAGATAGGGAGCTTGAAAATGTTCATCAAATAGGAGGGCACTATCTGAGTAACCGCTTTGATTAAAATTTCCTTACCCCCGAAAGAAAATAGGTTGCCCTTCCATCCTTGAAACCAACGCCAGACTTTCTCTCTAATTTCCTCAAAAGCTTTCCTTTTATTTCTACCTACCAGCGTTGGAAGACCCAGGTATTTATCATGAGAGTTACAAGATTGGATTTCAAAGATATCTTTGATATCTTTTTTCAGGTCAGAGGTTACATTTGGACTAAAGGTGATGCTAGATTTCTGGAGATTCACTTGCTAGCCTGAGGCACGTTCGTAAATACCCATCAAACATTTGATTTGATGACAACTATCAACAGATGCTCTGCAAAACAAAAGGCTGTCATCTGCAAAAAATAGATGACTGACTAAAGGTCCTCCCCTAGCGCATTTGACTCCCAGGATTCTGCCATTTCTTTCAGAATTTTTAATTAAAGCTGAGAGAGCTTCGGCACAAAGGAGAAAGAGATAGGGCGAGAGAGGGCAACCCTGTCGGAGGCCTCTGGATGGAGAAATGCTTCCCACCACCTTGCCATTTAGCAGAAACGAAAGAGTAGAAGTAGAGATACAGTCCATAGCAAGGTCAATCCAGTTTCTTGGAAATTCCATTTTGATCATAATTTCTCAGAGAAAGCACCACTCCACATGGTCATAGGCTTTACTCGTATCAAGCTTCAAAGCCATATGACCCCTCCTTCCATTTTTGCGCCGGCTAATAGAGTGGAGAATTTCAAAGGAAGCCAAAACATTATCGAAGATAAGACATCCTGGCACAAAGGCTGATTGATTGAAGGAGATGATAGAGGAAAGACATCGTTTCAGCCGATTAGCCAACACTTTCGACACCGTCTTATAAACGACACTGCATAAAGCTATCGGTCTAAAATCTTTGATAGTTCAAGGGGCTTTAATTTTAGGAATTAAGACTACATTGGTCCTATTGAAATCCCGAATTGAAGCTCCAACATTAAGGACCTGAAGGCAAATTTGGGAAAATTCCTCACCCACAATCGGCCAGAACTTCTGAAAACGAACATCCAATTTTTTTTCTATTTTTTTTCAAAATATAGATAGTTATGAAACGAACAAATCATGAAGAAACCTCAAAGTTTTTCTTCGATTATTGTTTTCAATCATATTCAAATTAAGTGGAGACGTACATACATCTATAAATATTATTAAGCAAAAACCATGGATGGAAAGTCCTGTCATGTGTCTCATTCAGAGACTATCTAAAATTTGAATCATTTTGACACTTAGCAGGACTTTCCTCTTTTAGTAATTTTTCATCTTAAATTGATTTCGAGATTTGGCATTTCTTATGTGTCACGTGTTTTGTATTAAGTTTTAAAAAAAAAAAACAAAAAAAAAAAAAAAAAAAAAAACAATAAACAATAAACAATCAATAAGCTCTTATTTTCCCAAAACATCGATATTCTCATTCTCTTAAGGGTGTGGCTACTCATTTATGAATGATCATTATTTATTATTATTATTATTATTATTATGAGAAGGCTTGATCATTAATTAGTTTTTATTAGAGTAAATTACCCTGGTGGCCACCACTTTTAGGCATAAATACCAGTTTAGTAACCACCTTTACCCAATGCACCAAAATGGCCACTTTTGGTAGACATGTCGTTAACGGTGGCCATTCCGTCCATTTTCTAATGGAATTGCTGATGTATTGTTGATGTGGCAAGCAGAAATCACTATTTACCACATGAAAAGCCATTTTTGCCCTTACAAGTTGTTTGGTTATGCTTGAAATGTGCACAAACTTCTTCTTCAACAAAAAATCGCAACAAAAATTCAGTTTTTCCTTCTCAAACCTAAAATTTTCAAATTCAATTCTAGGGATAGGGTTTCATCTCTCTAATTCCTCTACCAGAAAACCCTAACGAGACATAAACAAACTGCTGGGCCTCAAAATCTAGATACTATATTATGAAGAAAATTACAAAGAACTGCCATCGTACATAAAACCACTGCCTATGCGAAATGGACATGGACAGAACTACAGGCAACGGCAGCAGCCAAACAAATAAAAACTTTCTCAAGAGATACGATTTCTCTAGGACATCACATACTTCTAATGAATCTTCTAAACAACTGTCCAAAACTCCTCTTTAACAACTCAAAAAACTCAAGTCTCCAACAAAAAAATACAAAGCTCTCTGTTTCTCTCTCTCTTCTCTCTGTGAAATCCGCCATTGATGGTTCATCATCCAACGTCGCCGTGCCTCTATTTTCTCCGACTGGAACGATGACCCCGCTCCCTGCCACTGGTCCGGTTTAATTTTGTTTTCAATTTTTTAAGAGAGATTGAGATTGAGATTGAGAGAAAAATGTGTGAGATGATGGTGAGGGGTGATTTTTGGATGATGGAGATGGTTTTGAAATCTGAAAATTCTTGTTTCAGATATGAGAAAATGAGAGAAAATTTTGGGTGATGAAGTTGAGTGATTTTTGGATGGAGGAGATGGTTTTGAAATTTGAAAAATTGTTGTTTGGGATATGAGAAAATGAGAGAAAATTTTGGGTGATGGTGTGAAACCGTGAATTCTAATGGCTTTTATTAAATGGTAAGGGCAAAAATGGTTTCTCATGTACAAATAATGAAAATGGACGGAATACATCAGCAATACATCAACAATTCCGTTAGAAAATGGACGGAATGGCCACCGTTAACGACATGTCTGCCAAAAGTGGCCATTTTGGTGCATTGGGTAAAGGTGGTTACTAAACTGATATTTATGCCTAAAAGTGGTGGCCACCAGGATAATTTACTCTTTTTATTAATACATTTCAATTATGTTTTAATTAAACAACCCTTTGTGTTACCCATTGAGAGTGAGTGGTGTGAGAAGTAAATGTGTGTTTTGTGAATCGAAAAGGTCTGGATCATTAATTAGTTTTTTTTTTTAAATTCATTTTAATTAAACAATTTTTTGTGTTATTAAGAGATAAATAGAGTGGTGTGAGAATCGAAAAGATTGATGTGAAGAGTTTTTGGTATTCTTCTTCTTAAACTAATTTAATATATAATTAAATTAATAATTATTTAAAATTCATTTGGTATTCCTCCAAAACAATCAATACAACACATTCCAATTTTGTGTAAAATGTTGCATTTATTAAAAATGAAACGGTTGGCTGCAAAGTTATAATTTTGATTCCACATGGTGACCGTTCTGTGTTCAATGCACTTATATACAATATTGCACAACCCCTATATATTAGGGTGGACACCTGAAATATTTCTTCACACCAATTTACATTTTCAAATTCCATATACCGTACATCTGTCTTTCATAAACAAACTCTATCAAAAATTGCATTTTTTTTCTTGAAATTCCATGGCTTATAACGTTACCACGGGTCACAACTCCATCAGTCACCGGTAAGTTCGTTAATCTTTTATTCCTTTCTCTCTGATTGCCTTTACATATATATCTTTTTTTTTTTCTTTTTTCTTTTTCTTCAAGGTTATTGCATGTTTTTTTGTTTTTTTTATCCTACACCACTATTGACTGTTTTATCTCCTTTTTTTTGGAAAGGCTTATTACGTGTTTGCTCAAATGTAGGTGAATAGTCATGATGCAATGCATATAATGTGTTCGATAAAATGGTTATTCAAAGATTGAGTAAGCACTTACAACAAAAAGAATTTTGACGAACTATAGAAGAGGTTCACGGATTTACAGTTGATGATTGATGTAGAGATGGCACTGCAAAGCACATGGATGATAGGACGTTTGCAAGACCAATCAATATGAGTAGTTAGAATTTTGGAAACCGTTTGTTGATGTATATTTCAATCTAATTATTTAGAAAAATATTTAAGCATTTTTTTTAAGGAAGTAATGACAACGTCCGGAGAATATAATGTTTTTTTTTTTTTTTTTTGAGGCAGAGAATATAATGAATTAACATTCATGTATTGAAACAAAATTGATTCTCTAAATAGTCTTGGTTAGTGGTATAACTATTTATTAAAAATTCGTGCAGAATTCTCAAAATTATTATGATTTTTTTTTTAATTCGTAAATCAATAGGTAATCAATAGGAAATCCCACAAATAATGGGATATTTTTCTTAACTAATTCCATAAAAATCAATAGGCAATCTAGAGGCAATCCCATAATTGATGGGATAATTCTCTTAAATAATTCCATAACTGATTTTTAATTATTAAGCACTATTAATTAGTTATATATATAGTAATATTTGATAAGCCGTAAATTCTTATTTATTTATGGAATTGATTCTTGATTTTTATTCATTATCCAATTAGTAAGGATTTATTGATTTTTATATACTGATTAATAAGGATTTAATCAGTAATATATTTATCTTTTAATCCATAAATCACAAATCAATAGGTAATCAATAGATAATTCACTTGAACAATCCTATAATTTTTTTTTTAATTGTTTAGTATTATTATTAAGTTACATACATATGTGTATATATATAATAATATTTGGTAAGTTTAGAAGTCAAGCCATAAATTCTTATTTATTTATGAAGTTGGCTCTTCATATATATTCATTATCCATTAATAATGGGATTAACTCTTGCTTTTTATATACCAATTGAATTTTTTTAGTTATTAATTGTAATAATTTTTAATAATATATATTTTTTAAGTAAAAAATATATAGGTAATCAATATGCAATCCAGTAATTAATGGGATACTGAAGGATTCTCTTAACCAATATCATAATTTATTTTTAATTATTAATTTTTTAAAATATTACATTATTTTAGTTTAAAAGATGAGCTGTCATTTTATTTTATTTTTTTGCCAATTTTTTTTTCCAAGGCAATCGTGTGCCATAATTTATTTATTTTTTCGCTAAAGCTATTAAGTTGTTATTAATTGTAATAGTTTTTAATAATATAATTTTTTTTTCCTAAATGAAGAATCTATAGGTAATCAAGAGACAATCATGTAATTAATGGGATAGAGAATAAATTCTCTTAACCAATCTCATAATTGATTTTTAATTATTAAGGAGTCATTTGTTTTTTCCACTTAAAACTTAGTGGGTCTGAATCATAATTATTAAGTTGTTTAGTTTGTTTTTTTTAGGCGGTCAAATAACTTTAAAATACTAAAAAACAACTTAAAATAAAAAGTAAAAAATCTCTACTTTTCACTTAATTGCAAATCACTTAATTGCATTAAATACAATCCAAAATCTTTTCTTCCGATACTATACTCCATATATAATATATTTACAATTTCATCATAATTATATATGGTATAGAAATCTTTATTTTATGATATTGTTTATTTTAAATAGCTTTAAAAATAAAAAAGAACCCTAATTACTTCTTATATTGGTGTTTAATATCAATATTTTATTATGATATTAGGGTGATGTATTTATATATTATTTTTTTAGATTTTTTTGTATGAGTTTTCCTGCTGCCCTTTTTATTTTTTGAAAAAAAAAAATTTCTTAGTAAAAATGAAATTTGTTTGTAATGGAAGAAGAAGATCATGATCATATGTATTCATATATAATTATTATTTTTGGATTGTGTTTATTCCTTATTATATGTATAATTGTTTAATACCTAAATTACATATTTTCAGACAATTTTACTTTTAAAAAACAAACGTGTTGACAATACATTCGGATATGAGAAGAAAAAAAAAAAATCATTCAAGTTCAGATTTTAGTCCCTATTCAGTCTTTAAAAAAAATTAGGACTGTTCAGTCTTCAGATAAGAAAACAAACGACCCCTAAGTATTTTTTATTTGTAGTATACTTATTTGGTAAGATTAAAAGACAAGCCATATATATATATATATATATATTTTTATAATATAATTGTTTTTCCTAAATAAAAAATCTATAGGAAATCAAGAGGCAATCAAGTAATTAATGGGATAGTGAATAAATTCTCTTGACCAATCTCATAATTGATTTTTAATTATTATGTTTTTTTTTGTTTTTTTTTTGTTTTGTTTTTTGTTTAAAGTATTGTTAATTATAGTATTTGTAATATTTCAAAAAAAAGTATTGTTAATTAGTTATCTATATAATATATATTATAATATTTGGTAAGTTATTAATTGTAATATTTTTTTTCTTAAATTAAAAATCTATAGGTAATCAAGAGACAACCACGTAAATAAAGGGATAGTAAATAATTTATTTTGACCAATCTCATTTTTAATTATTAAGTATTATGTTTTTTGAATTATTATATTATTCGGTGAGTTTAAAAGACAAGACTAAGGGGTTGTTTGTTTTTTTTGTCTGAAGACTGAATAGGGACTAAAATCTAAACTTAAATAACATGTTTTTTTTTTTTTTTTCCTCACATCTGAATGTATTGTCAGCACGTTTGTTTTTTAAAAGTAAAATTGTCTGAAAATAAGTAATTTTACATTTATACCTATGTTAAACAATTATACATATAATATGGAATAAAAACAATTCAAAAATAATAATTATATAGAACACATATGATTATGATCTTCTTCTTCGATTACAAACAAACTTCATTTTTACTAAGAAAAAAAAAGTTTTTTTTTTCAAAAAATAAAAGGGGTAGCATGAAAACTCACACAAAACACTCTAAAAATAATAATATATAAATACATCACCTAGATATCATAATAAAGTATTGATATTAAACACCAATATGAGAAGTGATTAGGGTTCTTTTTTATTTTTAAAGCTATTTAAAATTATTAATATATTAAAATAAAGATTTCTATATCATATATAATTATGATGAAATTGGAAATATGTTATATATGGGGGATAATATCGGAAAAAAAAAAGATTTTGAATTGCATTTAATACAATTCAGTGATATATAATTAAGTGAAAAGTTCATGATTTTTTATTTTTTATTTTAAGCTTTTATTATTATTATTATTATTATTATTATTATTATTTTGTATTTTTAAGTTATTTAACAACTTAATAATTATGATTTAGACCCATTAAGTTTTAAGTGGAAAAAACAAACGACCCCTAATTTTTTTTTTACAACAAGTCATAAATTCGTATTAATTAGTTTTTTTTTTTTTTAAGTATTGTTAATTAGTTGTAATATATATATTTTTTTAAAAAGTATTGTTAATTAGTTATTTATGTAATATATATTATAATATTTGGTAAGTTTTTTTTTTTTTTTTGGTTAATTAAGAGAATTGATTCATTATCTCATTAGTTATGGAATTGACTCTTCATTTTTATTCAGTATCCCATTAATTAATTAAAAATAATAAAACTAATTAGAATTAGTTTATTTATGAAGACCATAGTGCATATCTACAATTGCATTTGAGCTTCTGAAAAATGGTGAAGTGGTGTATATTAGAATTACCGATTATGAAACAAAATGATATTTACCTATGATTACAGTGGCCATAATGAAAAGTTACAACTATATTACCTTTGATTTAGAAGTATATTTATATTATTTTAATTGTAATATTTTTCTTCATTAAAAAGAAAAACTCTTTATTCACTGTATTCAAGGAGTTTATATGCCATTACAATTTGTTAACATATAAAATTCAACTAATCATTCTCTTTCCTTATTTTGTTTTTAACTTTTGTCAATATATAAAACTATTCATAGAGGCTTCTCTCGCAATGAAAGCTGATTCTAGGTATGTACTGTATAATTTTATTTTATTTTTTCTGTTTAAATCCTTCTCTCATATTCAACTATTTTACTATTTTGCTCTTTCATTAATTATGTTAGCTCAATGTGTCCATGGTATTTTTAAAGACTTCCCTCAATTGTTTGGTTGTCTAGAACCATGTTATAGTGATTTGAGACTTTTATCTCTAACTAAGTTGTGAAGATGGGCATTCCTTTCAAAGGGATATTTCAATTTTCTTAATTTTTATTTTTATTTTTTTTATATTAGTTATATAATATTAAGTGTCCTAATTTAATGCTTAAAAATGATATCATTAAAACTGATTTCATGAAATTGAATTGAGGAATCCTCTATCCCTCTCCCTCTAATTTTCTTTTATCACTAAAACTACGACATTTTCTCCTTTAATGCAGTTTTACTGTAAATTAATTTTCTTCAGGTACCTCTCCTTATTTATCTCTCTCTTTATCAAACCGTTAATTTATAAGAGTTTTTATTTTTATTTTTCTTAACCGTTAATTTTTATTCACAAACCCATGATGACCATAATCAAACCATGCATAAACTATATGATGGATCATTAGGTAAAAACCAGTAGACGTATTGCTGCCAAAGGGATGGCTGAAGTTGAACTGGTCCTCCCATAATCAACCGCATCTATGCAAATAGCAAAGCATACTTGGCTTCAAGGTCTAGATCCTTTATTTCTTACTGTAGTGATTTACTTGAAATTATCAAATTATAGGGTTGAATTTGAGTTTTTTTTTTTTTTGTTGGTTTTGCCGTTTTTTTGAGTTTGCCAAGTTGAGCTTGATAATTCTTGAATCTGAGTTGAGATGATCTCATAATTTTATGTTATAAAGCCATTATAAATTCTACAAATTATATGTGTTGGTTTTGTTGTTTTGTTTCACTTTTTCTATTTTTGATCGACGACATTGGCCAAATTGAATTTTCAAGTGAAAATATGGGCAATCTGAAGTCCCATTTTGTCATGAAATAATGCTGTTGGTGGTCTCAGATGGACTTTGTCGTGTTAATGGTGTTTTTATTTTTATATTTTAATGTTTTCAGGTTTTTAATTTTTGTGGTTTTTGTTGTGTTTTTCGGTATGAATCATTACTTGTGTAAAATGCATCATCAACTTCAACAATATCTTTGGCTCTCTGCTCAATTTCATATTATGCAATAATTTCAATTGTTGGTCTAAAATATTTTATTGAGATTGAATTTCAAATCATTTTCTCTAGCCCAATAAACCAAAAGAATCCAACTTTTCAATCACGTTTTTAAATTTACAAATGATTTGGCCCATTATGTTTCCATTATATAATATGAAGTTTCATATTTAATATTTTATTTAGTAATATAATATGAAAAATCCCTATTAATTATAATATATAATTTAATTTTTATAAAAGTGATATCATATTATATATGATATCAAAATCATTTCTCTATAAATTACATCATATTTATATTAAGAATTGATTTAATCCTTATATGTTAAAATTGTTGAATTGCTAGCGTTCTATGATATGAGGAATCTTCAGGCAGGAAATAGCTACTGGGGGCTCATCTACCTTGGTAGGATCAAATCTAACGTTTTATTATTCCTCAAATTTGCTTTTTAATTTAATTTAATTTTTTTATTTTTTTATGCAGGATGCAGATTTTGAAGTAGGCAATGCAGGGTTATGTCGGTTTCAACTCTTAAGTTTTATGTTATGATTTGTTTGGAATGAAACTATCTTTCTGGTATTTTGTTAGTTATGAATTATTAGAGAGAGGTTATAGTTAAATACATGTGTTGACTTGCCATTTTTTCAGGAATACTGCCACCGAGGTATTACATTATTATGACAAATTTCTTCATAAATTATTATGACAAATTTCTTCATAAATTATTTTGCACTTGAGCCAATATTTACCGATCACCGTAAGTGGGTTAAATGAGGAAGTAGACAATGCTCTCTCTCACTCTTTTTCACTTTAACTTTATTCATAAATTATGATAGAGATTCACCTAATTGATATCATTTATTTGTTTTAGGAAATATGTTCGTCCATGTGCAAAACACGGGTATTGACTAGTATATATAAATTCATGTGAAACAAGTAATTACAGTCCGAAAAACTTTGAAAACAATCAATGGATTGAATTAAAAGTATGTACAGTAGTATATAATAGCAAAATTCATGTGAACTAAATTCAATATTCCTTAAAAAATTTAGTTGAAAGATTCCTTTAAAATTCTAATTTCTAATAAATTCATTTAAGAAGAAGACAAAGAAAGTCATAGTGCAAAAGATTTGAGATCTAGGCATACACATATATAGAGGAGAATTGAGAATTCTCAATTCACACATGTAATAACAATAGTTAATTTTCTTCAATTTTTTTTTATAATTTTTTTTTAGGAGATGATAATAGTTAATTTATATGTTTGGTGGCTATCTTTTCATGGATAGATATGTGGGAACACGTTTGACAAATTGGCATAAAGAACGAGGCGTGAAAAGAATTAGTCAACAATCTTTAGAAAACGATATTTCATTCACAGATAATCATACAAGTATACAACACTAGTTATTTTTTTTCTTTTCTTTTAATCTAATTTGTCTTTTTTTATTGCCTTTCTTATTTCCAGACACAAAACAAAGAGTATTTGGCTCACCAACCCCCACCCCCACCCCAAAGAAAACAAACAATTGTCTCTTTTATTTCTTTTGCTAAACAAATCTCGTTTACGATAATGAGAATAATAATAGTAAGATTAGAGTATCTCCAATGTAATATTAAATTATAAAACATGACTATAATTCAGTACAAAGTTAAAAATACATGCTCCAATACAATACTAAAATATGTGCCAAATTTGATATATACTATAAACTATGTCAAATTTAGCACAACAATAAATGCAGATGTATTTGTTGACTTCTTAATTTTAAATAATAAAAATTTAACAAATTTGGTAGAAAAAATTGAGATTGAAACAATTCTAAAAAAATATTCAATGCATTCATTGAATGTATTTGTTGTATTTGTTGACTTTTATAATTTGAAATAATTAAAAAAATAAAAAATAACGTATCAAATAGAATTTTATATTGGAGTATAATGCTAAAATGATGTGACAAATATAACATTTTACTACATTTCGTGTCAAATTTGGTATTGGCATATGTATTTGAGATAGTCTAATGCAACTAAATCAGTACCGTTAAATTAAAATTGTCAATTTTATTATTATAAAATTATTTTTGATAAACCAATCTCATTTATTCTAAATTATCGTACATTAAAGGCATAGCAAACATCGGATCATAATTGCCGGGGTAGAACTCAAAGTCTTGACGGGATCAAAATATAAAAACTTAAAATTATGTAAAACAAACATATTTTTTAACTATTGGTTTTTATTTTTCTGTGGGCTATGGGGTATATGAACCCTCGGCCTCCACAGAATTCCGTCCTTGATAGTAATCCGCCGCTAGAGATGTAAATTGGATCTTAAAATCCGGGTCTGGTTTGATCTAAATCCGGATCGGACAAAAAAAAAGTCTGAATATGAAAATATTCGGATTCGATTTTCAGATATGGTATATAGGAAAATATTGTGCGAATCGGATAAATTTGAATTCGATTTTTTTCCCGAATCCAAATCAAAATTCAGTCCGAAATTGGATTCAAAATATCTAATCCGAAATAAATTATAAAAACTCTAAAAAGTGAATTTTAGATAAACAAATTTACAAAAGCACATTTACATTAATTTTTATTTTTTTTTAATTTTTTTTTTACATTGTTTTGTACTCTGAATAATAGAAAAACATGTTTTTTTTTTTTTTTTTTAATAAAGTCCGAAATTTGATCCAAAAAAATCCAAGTTCGATCTAGAAAAAAATCGATTTTAATCAGGAAAAAAAAAATGATTTCTATCAAGAAAAAAAAATACGATTTTGATCCAAATCCGAATTTTTAATCCGCAAATACGAATCCGAATTTCAGATTGGAATGTAATTTAAAAACTGCAATCCGAATGCTGAAATCCGAATTTTTTTTGAATTATCTAAATTCGGTCCATTTGACATTACTACCCACCATTCAATGTGACTCAATTGTCAATGTCCTAAATTTGAGTTGCAATTATTGCAAGTGATATATATTAAATAAAATAAAAAAGCATAATACGGTAATGTATTTTTTTCCTAATAATATTATGGAAAATGTTAATATTATATTAATTGTGCAACAATAAACAAAAGGATAATACTAACCCAGTGATGTGGTCCAATTGAATTATAACACATGTCATTTTTTCTTTCAATTATTATAGACTCTTTCTCAATAACATATAGTTCGTGGCCTCATGTATGCAGAAATTTGAATGATTAAAACTTGTATTATTAAAAAGATATTCTCAATAATATTTTTTGATCTGAATATTTATTAATTGAAGGAATATTATTCGTACTAAAGTTCATTGCATTAAAAGTCTTCGAGTACAAGAAGTCTTCGAATGAGTGAAAGAAAAAAGGACATATCTTTTACATTTACATTTACTTAAAAAAATAAAAAATAAAAACAAATAAAAAAAAAACAACATCTTGCTGCTTGTGAAAATCAAGGAGGTAAAACTAAAGTGACAATTCAAATGTGATAGAAGAAAGAGTGTTGCAGCATTCTAGTAAAAGAACCCCGGGACTTGCAATCCTTTGATTTGATCAAAGAGAAATGGAAAAGAAAAGTCGAGAATTATTTATGGCATGTTTTTGCATTGTATTTTAAAAGTGGCCGCATGATAATTGCTTTCTCACCCTTTTCGTACAAATTTGTTTTGTGGTGACGTTAATCAACTGCAGCCTTTTATCAAAAACTTTGACTCAAATAGTTTCCCTCACTTTCCCATACAATTTTCACTCTCTTCCTACTCACTGTAATATCATCCATTTTTCCCTGATTGGTAATTTACTTTTATGTCCAAATCAGTTACGAAAATACTCATTTTACATCAAAACATCATACATTCACTCTTTATTAGTTGTAAACAATGTGGATGTGAATACTGGACATTTCATATTTATATCCACTTGAATCTTAATAATTGTTAAATATGAATTTATATAATATTTTAAATTTTGTTGTTTGTACCCGGAGCAGGAGATACAGAATATGTGTTTCTCCTCAACTCAACACAAATTGTGAGGAGTGATTGATATGTTTGGGTGCAGAGAAACAAGAAAGGGAAAAGGAAAAAAGCAGATAAAGGAGAAGATTATAGAGAGGATTTGTTTGGCTGCCTTAAATGTTGCGTTTAATTAATTTAAAGCTGATTATGAGCACAAAGAAAATAGAAATATTAACTCACATTGTACCCGGAAACGGCTATTTGACCACTTTGGATAATCCCAACAAAACTACACTACCTACCTTTTATTACCTCATTTACTTTTCCATTCAATTCTATTTTAAAAAATAATAATAATGTTCGGATCAGTAGGAGTGTAGCACGTGGACTTTTCCCATAAATTAAACCAAGTGTTATACTCTTATTGGTAGATTGGTATCTAAACATTATTCTTAACCAAAAAAAATCATAAATATTTAATAATTATTACTATGTTGTAGTACTGTAGACCGTAGTAGTCAAGAGATGACTCAGTGAGTTGAATGGAAGTCGGGGCGTGACACGAAGTTGATGAAAAAAAGACAAAAAAAAGAAAAGCAAGCAATGGAGTAGATAAGCATAGCGATCTACATGCCTTCTTTTGCGGGTCATGTCTCTTCTTTTAATCAAAAGCACCACACATATTCTTTTTTTTTTTTAATTTTTTTTAATTTTTACTTTTAAACTCAAAAATCATAAAAATTTGATAGCGTAGTAGCACAGTGTTCTTCTCTCGATCTGTGTGATAGTAGTTTAGTGTCCCTACTCGCCGACCCTTTAAATCGACCATAAGTTTGAAGAAAAAATCCCCACCACGCAGACACAACACACAGAGGAGATCATTAGATCTACTGCTGCAGACACAAACAGAGCACAGACATAGAGAGTGTGACTGTGATTTTTTTTTTTTTTTTTTTTTTTTGTATTGTGATGGATAAAAGCTGTCATTCTTCTGGTGAATCCAACTCCAACAACACCACAACATCATCATCAACGACAACCACTAGTAATAGAGATCACTACCTAAAGCATCTCAACAAGCTCTCTCACAAGATCTCTAAACAACCCACAACCGCCGCCACCACTGCTCCTCCTCTGCTCAAGAAACCAACCACCACCTTTGATCATCAGAATCCTAATCAGCCGCTTCAATCCTCCCAGCAGAATCTACAGCAGCCTCAGACTCAGCCTCCGCCGCCTCCGCCGCCGCCGCAGCAGCAGCATCAGCCTCCGGTTTATAACATCAACAAAAATGATTTTAGAGATGTGGTTCAGAAGTTGACCGGGTCACCGGCTCATGAAAGGTTTTCAACTCCTCCACCTATACATCAACCAAAGCCTCAAAGCTCTCGTCTCCAGCGTATCCGTCCTCCACCCCTCGCTCACCTTAGCAGTCGTCCACCTTCCATGCTATCCTGCGCCAACCCCCCTCTTCCACCTCCTAACACCACCGCTACCACCACCACTAACAGCGACGGCAGTAGCAGTGGCTTCATCCAACGTCCGACGGCACCTCTATCGCCTCTGCCTCCATTTCCGTCCGTACACGCGGCGGCCGAGTCTCCGGTGTCGGCATACATGCGGTACCTCCAAACCTCCGTCTCCACAGCCGATCCGAACTCCAAGCCGCAATTCTCGGGATTCTCTCCTCTGGCTCCGTTGGCCTCGCCTCGATGGAACAACTTCAACGCTTCGTCTCAGCAACAGGAAATGATTCCGCCGCCGGCGTCGCAACCACAACAGCAGCAGTTTCAACTGCCGTCTTCACCGCTGCCGTTCGGCTGCCTGAATTCGCCGCGGTCATCGTACCCTTTACTTTCTCCGAATCTGTTTTCGCCGTCGTCTGGTCAGTTAAATTTCCCGCTTTCACCGACAGTGCCTGTTCCAAGCCCTAGATGGAGAGGTCTCTGAGGTAAAATTACATCAACGGTGTCGTTTTTAGGGGTTTTTGGTTTTATTCGTTTTGTTTTGTTTTTGTTTTTGTTTTTTTTTGTAAATTTTTATTATTATTATGGGAGTAGGGTATTTTAGATATTTAATTACCATACCAGTTGTTGGATTATTAACCAAAACAAAATCTAGCACTGGTTAGTTAGGGTTGTTTTGTAAATTTTGTTATCAAATTAAAGGTATATGTGAAAAAAAAAAACACAGAAAATACTCAAACTTGCTCCTTGCATTTGTTGGATATTTGATATAATTATAGTTGGATGTTCTTCTTATGTTGTATTGGCTTTGTGGATACTTTTTGTTTTGTGCAAGAATATTTTTATATTACATTGGAAACAATTAGTATATTTAGTATTGCAAGTTCTGGTTTTGTTGTAGATTTTTAGGGCTAAAATGATTGGGTTGCTTTTATTCTGAAATCGTCAAAATATTCTATTGTGGTGAATGTGAACAATTGCCTTATTCATTATTTTAGGCATCTGGTCAATGTACAAATTAATTTAGAATGTGATTTGTGGCAATTCTGTATCTAGTTGTAAACCGAATTGGGTACCGTGTGCTGGATTGATACCAGGTAGTCGAGTGGGCTGTTGATTTCACTGGTGAATTTCTTTAAGATGTTAGAAAATGATTGATTATGGAGAAAAGTCTTTTAAGGGTTTAGCTTCAATTTGAAGGGTTAGGCTGATAAGGTTTGAAAAAGTCGTTTAAAGGATATCCTTGTTGGGAGGGCATTATGGAGTCTAAAAGTCTGCCATTGTAAAACAGTCACAGGAATTTTCTGTTTAAGCTGAGACTTTTTTGCTTTGAATATAATGATTTCTTTTTTGATTCAAATGCTTATGCTATTTGAAGTCCACAATCAAGTCATATCCATGCCTTTAAATCCTAGGAATAAGAATAAGAACCAGGTAGATTTCCGTATACCTTTTTTAGGCTTTTATTGATACCGTTAGTTTCGGATATTCACATCTTTCTACGGCGAATACTAGTGTGATAGAACTTTCTGCATGATTCGAATAATGATTCTTACATCAGGTGTATGTTTTGCTACCGGAACTTTCATCCCTTTTAGAAATCATGGAGCTTAGGTTGATTAAAACTATATAGATTTTGAGGTTTTATTAGATTTGCTTGGAAAACCATATTGTATAATGTACTTCTAATAAGGTATTCTTTAAATGCAAATTATTTGGAAGTAGTGTAAGAGAATCAGCTGATGATTTCCAATTCAAAGGCTCCATTGAAAACTAATAGAGGAATCTTAATCTGATAGAATTGTGTAGTAAGACTGTAAGAGGTCGGTATCGAGTAAAATAAAAGCAACTTTCCAGCTATTGAATACGTGTTAGTGATAGTGACTAGTGAGCAGCCTTCTTGATGGAAGGTATACACACCCTTTTGACCGCAGTGGCTACCAATTGTTAGTCAAAGATAAATGCAGAATACCTAAAAACTGTGTGAGATTACCAAATGCATTTAGTTATTTTCAAGTAAGGTTTAGTCCTTTCTAAAGTTTGAACTTGAATTCTATTGTGGGGATCATAGAATTCCCCTAAAAGGAAACAGGATCCTCACTGGTATGTAATGATTCTTCTTTACAATAAACCAGTGGCTGAATTGAACTCATGGTTGACTTGGTGTACTCATATTGTAGTTTATAGATTTTGACCATGTTATAATACTACAGTATTTCTATTATCGGTTCGAATTGATATAAAATATATCAGTTCGTTGCATCCATTGGATTTAAAAGATGTTTTAACAAGTGCTGATAAATCATATTGCATCCATGGTTGACTTGGCTCACATACAAGAAACTGATATATCTTTTGTCAATTCGAACTGACAATAGAAAAACTATATAATACTAATACACTAGTGTGGGGACATGATGAGATCTACCGCTACCTATATGAGTTGGAATGCAACTCACACTTTTGGGTGGGTCTCTCCACACTTTGGGTGCGTTTGGTACGTGGGACGGGACGGGACAACTTTCTCTTGTCCCGTGTTTGGCGCGCTATTAGCACGGGACGGGACAAGGTGGGACAAAAAACCCAAAAACTTGTCCCACCCAAATAGGTAGGCCAGACTTGTCCCATGCATGGGACAAGTCTGGAAAAGACAATTTTGCCCTCAAATCTTCCAAATATTACAAAAATACCAACTATAAAATAAATCTCAAAGCTTTTTTTCTCCTTCTCTCATTCTCGTCTCTCTCTTCCTTCTTTCTCTCAACGAAACTCATCTCTCCCTCTCAACCGTTGCTGCAACGGCCGCTGGCGAGGAGCGGACGCCGGCGAGGAGCGGACCTCGATGAACGACGCGGGCACACCATAGAAGCAGATTCAGCGGCGATTGATTTCGATTTAGGGTTTTCAATTGGGGGTTTTCGATTAGGCTTCGATGATTTGATAATGGTAATGGGTTTCGGTTTGAATAGGGGATTTCAGTTTGAATTTTCTTTTAGGTTTTTGATTTAGGGTTTCCAATTGGGGATTTCGGTTTGAATTTTTTTTTTTTGACAGACATGGGTATGGTTTTCTTGGGTGATGAGGGATTATGTTGTATTTAGCGTTGATGAGGTTTAGCTGTGAAGATGATGAAGTGATGATTGATGATGAAGATGAAGTGATGATCGATTTTCTTTCAGCTGTGAAGATCGATGATGAAGATGAAGTGATGAAGTGATGATCGATGATGAAGATGAAGTGATGAAGTGATGATCGATTTTTTTTTTTAATTATTTGTTCTTTTTGTATGGATATGTTTGGGTGATTACTGATGAAGATCAGTGATGTATGGAGGATGAAGATGAAGTTGGATGATGTGTCGGATGATAAAATATGATTTTGAAATCTGAAACTAGTGTTTGGGAGGTGAGAAAATGAAAGAAAATATTAATTTTGTATGATTTTTAATTAATTTTAATTCAATAATATTTGATATTTTTCAAATATTTTTTTTTCAAACTTCATAAAATTGTTTTAAACATTGGAAATGACATGAGGGGCACTTTGGTCATTTGAACCTCTTGTCCCGTCTGTCCCAGTCATACCAAACGTATAATAGTACAGTCCACAGTTCTGTCCCAGGCCTTCCAAACACAATACAGAACAATCTGTCCTGTCCCGTCCCGTCCCGTCCCGTCCCATATTGTCCTGTCCCATGTTCGTACCAAACGCACCTTTTGGGATTTAATGGGCAAATGTGGAACTCGTACCCATTTGAAGGGAAAGAGTGGATGTTATCGCCTATTGGTACCAAAAATACTGATGGTTGGGGTGAACAATGCGAAGTCCATTAATGGTGATGTCGTTTTTGTGGTCGAAGATATTTGGGCCTTGTGCAAGGAAGTCTACTAATGTTGATGTTGCTATCTCCAAGATGGAGAATGGGATGCTACCCCAGAGTTTTTAACTTCTGGTTTATCTGTTTTGACTTTTGAGTTGTTACTATAAAAAAATATTAATAACAAATAGACAAAAATTGACATTTTGAACTTAATATTTAATTAAAAATTGACTAAACAAGCAAACGAATGGACTAACCAGATAGGATCAAATTATGATATTTGATTAGTTTTAAAGTATGTATTCAAATTTATTCATTTCATATTATTCATACTAATGGGCATAAATATTACAATCTCAAGCAACAGATAAACTTTTTAAGATCGGAATAAATGTCAATAATATTATGTTATCAGAAATTATATTATCAGTTCGAACTGACAAAAGTTATATCAGTTCCTTGCATATGGGTCAGTGGATTTAAATACTTTAACTTGGCTGTATGCACTTGTCAGTCAAAGTATTTAAATCCAGTGGCCCACATACAAGGAACTGATATAACTTTTATCAGTTCGAACTGATAATAGAAAGACTGATTATGTTATATACTTATATATGATTTATCATTACAATATGTGTGATATTAGTGGGCAGATAACAACACATCAGAGGACCTTTTCTCATTGGTGTAAACAGGAGGATGGATACAGTTGGCCGAATACTAACTGATAACGACATCTTCTTCTTCACCAATGATTCATCAATAATTCAATTTTACAAACACACGACTCATGAGTAAGCCAGTCGGTACTTGTAGTTCAAACTTAAGGTTGTATTGCCACGTCTTTTAAGTTTTAATATATATGTTATCTATCGAAAATTTGAATACAGGTATTGTATTAATTTTGTTAACATGTGCCCTTTTTAAGGATGGATTAAAAATCAAATCAAGCAAATCATATTACTATATACCTTTTCAAAGTCACATCGATACCCTTAAGATGCACGCTACTTTTTTCTTCTTAAACCCCAAAATTTAATTGAACAAATCATATTCATTGCATAACTTTCCATAATTTGAAAATTGAAAAGAACCTCATTGTTTACCTTTCAAGTAAGATTACGTACTCACAATTAGAGTCGTGTTACCATTTGCTTAAGATCCACGTTAGGATCACCTACTAAATACACAAGGAAATTCTTACTTTTACCAATAATCCTGTCATTTCAAAAGAAAAGAATTGATGTAATTAGGGTTATAGTTTTCCCCAAAAGAGTCGATCAACACACCTCATTCATTCACGTCCTAATCGGCAATCAAAAAGAAGATTAATGTCAAACAGCAAAATCCGTAAGGCCCCACAACGCTTAGTAGAGGCGAGTTCTTCACCAGCCAATTGGTTTTAAATCCAGGATTACAGTTAGCCAAATAAAGCAATTCATCAACCATTTACAAGGATTTGTCAATAAAATTGGCAGCATCACACAAGCCCACGAGGGCCACCACAACACCGAAAGCAGATTCGTATCATCAACTAATAATAACACCAAATAAGATTTGACATGCCCAACGTAGATATAACATTTAATATCTTCACGTAAATAAGAGCATTCAGAAACACAAAATTAACCCAAAAAAAAAAAAAAAAAAAAAAATTTAGTACATCCATGATTTGATAACCAAGACAAGAATGCCTAAAAATCCAAGAACAGGGAAACTAACAACATGCAATCTTCTCCCACAAAAAACACATAAGAGAAGTTCAATCCAAATATTTAAAAAGAAAAAAGAAAAAAAAAAAAAAAAAAAAACCCTCACTGCTGTTCATTTTCAGCCTTGGGTGCTGCTTCTTTAATCTCGTCTGCTCCATCATCCTAATCGAAAACCAGAAATTGTTCAATATCATCAGCATCAAAGACCATTTGAAAACACAAAAAGTTAAATGACAAAAAAGGGATCAAATATAAGACCTGCATATCGGAGGTCCAAAGTGTGAGGTTGTCACGAAGAAGTTGCATGATCAAAGTGCTATCCTTGTAAGATTCCTCTCCAAGGGTATCCAACTCGGCAATTGCCTCATCAAAAGCCTGCTCAGTAGTGCAACCACAAACCGCATCACCAAACCAATTCATAAATCTATATGCCATTTCATTGACTTTCAAATTTTTGATTTTTGAAGTTTTAACAGCATAAGGTGCACAATCCAACAAATACAAGTTTCGTACACATTGTAACTTTATGTCATCCCAAATCAAGCCTTCAACAGAATCAATGCACAACATGAATGCACACGGTGCTTAATTCAGATTTCCTTACCTGTTTGGCAAGATTGCAAGCGCGATCAGGAGAATTGAGAATCTCATAGTAAAATACAGAGAAATTCAAAGCCAGCCCTAGACGGATTGGATGAGTTGGAGCCAGTTCAGCGTTGGCAATATCCTGCAACAAACAAAAAAAAAACATTTGATTTTCTTCTACCATTATCAAATACATATAATCCAATTAACCTAAACTGTAATTAAGTTATGATTGTTATAAAATATAAAACACAGATACACGAAATCAATGTACACAATTAAATAATATATATCAACAAAAAGAGAAAATTATGCGAATAATCAAAATACGGGCAAAAGCAAAACAAACCACAATGAAAATAATAACAAAGCAGTAAATCGAAGAAATCAACGATAAAAACATGAGAAAATATAAATTAATGAAAGAGATCGTCACCTGAGCGGCTTTGTAGGCAGTAAGGGTACTCTCGGCGGCTTCCTTCCTCTCGGCTCCAGTTTTGAACTCAGCCAAGTACCTGTGATAATCACCTTTCATTTTTAAATAGAAAACCTTGGAATCACCGGCTGAAGCCGCCGGAATCAGCCGCGAATCAAGCAGCTTCAAGATCCCGTCGCAGATCGAGGACAGTTCGGTCTCGATCTTTGACCGGTAGTCACGGATCATGGCGACGTGATCTTCGTTGCCGCGGCTCTCCTCCTTTTGCTCGATGGAGGATATGATGCGCCAGGAGGCACGGCGAGCGCCGATGACGTTCTTATAAGCGACGGAGAGAAGGTTTCTCTCCTCGACGCTCATCTCCTCGGTCTTATCGACGGAGGCGGAGACTTTCTCCATGTAGTCGACCATCTCTTCGTAGCGTTCTGCTTGCTCGGCGAGCTTAGCCATGTAAACGCTCTCTTCGCGAGCCGTTGGTGTTGTTGCTGCTGCTGCCATTGTCGTTTTGCGTTGGTGTTGATGTCCGTACAGAGAGGTTTATAGATCTGAGAAGGAGAGAAAAAGAGAGTTTGTTTTCAAATGGGAAAAAAGAGAGAGAGAGAAGGGTGGGGGATTAATTGTGGGGGGGGAGTTGGAGGCGATGATTGCGTTCGAGAGGAGAGAGAATTTTTTGAGATGTGATTTGGGCCATTCGATTTTGGAGAGAGAAATTCAAGAGATATGATTTGGGCCGTTCGATTTCAGAGAGCGATGGCCAGGTAAAAGGACTAAAAAAGCAAGCTGGCATACACGGGGTATTTTGATTTTGAATTATTTTATTTTTATTTTTAAAAGGTTGCCTTTTATTTAAATTTGAATTTTGAAAACTAGATGGGCTCTGTTAGGTTAGGTCTACTTTTTAAGGACTTGTTGGGCTTCCACAAGCAAACAGCCTACATCATGGTTTTTTACCTTTTTTTTATTATTTTATTATTTTTTATATTTATTTATTTTATTTTATTTTATTATTTATTTTTATCAACTTTGCATGATATACGGCTTGAACCCATAGTCTCAATGGTATAATTATGAGAGTCTTGCTTCTCTTCGATTTAGTAGTAAAAGACATTTATTCAGTCTGATAATATCTCAGATTCGAATTACTGCACCGTAGGTGGTATGAAAAAAAAAAAAAAAAAATCTTATGATCAAGACTACGAAAGCACTAATGCATCATTGTATGGGTTGAAATATTGTTAGTTTATTAACAATGGCCATTAGGTTTTCGGCTCACTTGCACATCTTAAATGTTCAGTGGACGTGATTCATGCCAACGAAGAGTAGTGTCAACATGTTATAAAACAATTATTGATCTTACCAATTTATATTGACTTCCATCTTATATCATTAATAAATTTCTCAAAGGGCAAAGGCTTTAAGCCTTTCACATACGGTACCGGATGGTCAAGTACTCAAATGTTTATTAAATAAACATTGCTCAACGTTGTATCGTAAGTTCGAGTCACTACGGGTGGTATTTCAAAAAACAAATACTCACAAGTCAATGTGGTATAATTTCAGTAAACTTTGCTAAAAAATTTACATAAACAAAACAAGAATCTTTGAATCAAAATTCAAATGATATTTTTATGAATCAAGAATAAAAATAGAAAAGAATCATGTTCATTGAAATTGAAATCATGAAACAGAACTTAAATCCTTACAAGAGATGGTGAAATTAAGTTATCTTTGCAACAAAAAACTTAATTATAAAGTCCACGTAATATAATTCCCAATATCTTCAAACAAATTGAGAGATCAATGATTTGTTAAATCCAGGTAAATTTTGTTTGTTCAATTTTGGTTTTGGTTAAATTACAAATCCAATACACATACATGGCCTAGAATACAACATCGCTCAATATGATTTGATAGTAAGAGCACTCATTCGGTCTAACAATATTTCAATTTTAAACAGTCGTCGCTGCAACTGGTATATAAAAATAAAAATACATAGCCTGGAATTATTTGTCCACAATTGCAGACCGAGTCATTAAGGGATAATATCAATAAAATAGAAGTTCTGTTTGCAGTATATACAGCCTGGCAAATTTTTCTTTTTAAAAAAAGGGGTTCTTAATTAAGTTTTCCTCGTGTACAAATTGGACTGATTCAACCAAAAACTTTTGGCTCATTTCATGGCTCTATCTGCGCCACCAAACCAAGTACATTAACATAAATATCCATAATTCTTCTGCAGTTGATCGATATGGTTGCAGGACCTATCTCCTTGTCTCTACTTTTTACTCTTTTGTTGTGTTATTATTACACATAACCTATCTTAGGTTTGCTTATTTATAAACACAATTAATTTTCTAAAACTAACGGATGATTTCCCTCGATGTTAGTCAAATATGAATACGGTCAAAGTTAACGGTTGAAACAATATTTTCCGTCCTTTCATCTTTTTAAAAATATTTTTATTTGAAAAGAAATATAATTTAACATAAGAATCTGAATCTCGTGATGAACGGTGGTGGGGAACGATCTGTTAGGAACTAAAATATATTATAAAACTAAATCATCACCAATGTGAAATCAACCCTGTTGGTTTCAGGACTCGATCTAACTTTCCCTCACTAAACTATTTGTAGTCAAACCACAATTAAAATATCTAGATTAGCTCATAATTGAATTATTGAAATGAAACCACTTGATGTTCCTTGATTAGCTCAAGTCCTTGGTTATACTCTTGGCAATTACATTGTGGCCAGCCATTAGGGCGCTAGCTCAGCTGGTGGAAGGACGGACTTTGGGCATGGGTAACTCCCAGGTCAGCAATTAGAATCCTATCCAGGCAAATGTGAGTTCTGATTTACCCACTTGCATCTTTATGTAGCTAGGGATATGGGCCGAGGTTTCCTATCTGTCCTACTCCATAACATCCAACAAATAGATCGTCAAAACCAACAAGTTGACTATGGGTGTGTCATGCAGTTGGGGAGGATAAACGGATGGGTGCCTGGACGAAGTCCGGGATCCTCGATACCAAAAATAAAAAATAAAAAATTATTGAAATGAATTAACATTTGTCCTACTCCTACTCTATTATTTCGACAATTCAATATAGTCTGAACCCTGAATGATTGTTTTTACTTTGTATAGAATCCTAATGAGTAACCTTCAATATAGTCTTGAATTCTTCTCAGCTAGCAACGGATAAAAAAATAAAAAAATAAAAAAAATCTAATATGCTGATGCCACGGAGATGACTTTTTGTTACACTGGACAGTTTCTTGTGTGCACATATTGTTTCTCCCAAAGTGAACAAAAAGTCCAATAGGAAATACTAAACAAGCCCATTGTAACCTAAAAAGTCTGGAGAATTAAGCCCCCTGGTTTTTACAAGTCAGCTCTAACTATATATAGATAATGATCATTTTGTTAATGTTGATGAATTATGATAAATTACTACTCTACAAGAAGGAATAAACAATGGAAAATTTGTATTTGATGGAGGAGAGAACCAAAATACAAGTGCTTTATGATGCTTGTAATGCTATCTTTTCTCAAAAGGAGCTTCCTTGTTTCCAACAAATCCAATGGCTCAAAAACATCTTAGGTACTAATCTATCAGGCTTTCTTAATTATATATGTTTTTTTTTTCCTTTTTTTCTTTTCAGATTATTAGTTAATATAACTTGAAATGATCATAATAAATGCAGACATATTTGAAGCTGTTGATGTTGGCATCGATGAGTTTAGCTTGCATGGAACTCCACAGGGATTAATCTGCGGGCATGCGGTTTCTAATATAACTTACATTCATATTCACGAGTGTGACGAATTCTCGGTAAGTATATAAACATGTTTGAGAGATTCACGTGTAATTTAGATAATGTGTAATTACGTACAAAATGATTTAATAAGATTGTTAATTAATTTTGTATTTATAAGCAGATAGGTGTGTTTTGCTTCCCAGCGGGGGCGATATTTCCTCTTCATGATCACCCAGGAATGACAGTACTTAGTAAACTACTCTACGGTTCTCTCTATGTGAAAGCCTACGATTGGCTCAAGGTTGAGAAATCCAGCTGCGGAATTATAAGTAAGGATTATTGATATTGATTAACGTATATATATTGTCAATCTTGAATGTGAGGTATTTTGTTTAATTAAACTAGTTATTTTGGTAATTAAATAATTAAATTGATTTGGTTTTGATGAGTTGAGATGGAGTAGCAAGCACGGTGACGGATGGTATATTGAATGCACCATGCGAAACTTCAATCTTGTTTCCAAGAAGTGGTGGAAACATTCATAGCTTCACTGCATTGACTCCCTGTGCCATTTTGGATGTGCTCTCTCCACCATACTCTCAACACCTTGGAAGGCCTTCCACTTATTTCTCAGACTTCCCCATTCCCTCTCTTCCAGGTAATTAACTAATTTCCGACATTGATGATGGTATAACAAGACTTCGATATCGTGTTAGTAACCACTAGACCAGTGGCGAAGCCATGTTATGGTACGACAGGATATGACCCCAGACCCACTTTAAAAAGAGTTTATTTAAAATTTCCCTTGATTTCTTTTGTTATTTACATTTTTCTATTAAAGTTCTAATAGTTTTTCAAATTCCCCCAAGTTTTTTGTAACTGGCTTCGCCTCTACACTAGACCAAAAAGCTTACACCGATAGAAAAGTTCCCGGTGATAGTATTTAAGTAGTCTAATAGAAATCAAACTATGGATGTTATTAATATGGTTGTTGTATGTTTTGGTTGATAAGGGTATGCAATGCTGGAAGAAAAGAATCTGCCAGAAGACCTAGTTGTTAAAGGAGCACCATACCTTGGGCCCCCGGTTGAGGTATGTATGTATCGACTTGAAGAGGAAAATTCTTTCGAAACATCACTCACAAGCCCGACCTTTTTTAGGCAGCAATTCTAGCAATGCTGAATTGGGTTTGTAATAGCCTGTAATGTGCAGCTTCATCTTCAACACACATGAGACATGAGATGTGTACAAAAATACAATGTAAAAATAAGGATATATGAAAGGTTGATTATGTACAAATTACTTGGGAAATATTTGTATTAATCAATGTTGGCAGATATTTCTTTTCTTATACATTTAATTCCAAATCTTTTAGAATTAAATTAAACTAACTGAATCCTAAGAATTGGACTGAAAAATCAATAAAACCCGGTAAAATGTGAACTCTAACTAATAAGTCCAGCTCGCCATCTTGCTGTAAAGTATGAATTTGATAATTCCTTTTACGAGTCTAAAGTTCTTCCGAAGTTATCATTACTAAAATCTTATCATAATGACGTTTGACAGAAGCACCAACAAAGTTGACAATAAAACTCAATTTATATATAAAACGAATAAATGAATGATAATTCGGTAATTTGCTTATTGAAATCGGACAAATTGGACTATATTGGAATCGGGCCTATTTACTTATTATTATTATTATTTTGACAATTTCTGTTTAGATTGGGTATTTTTATGAATTTTTGTTGCTATTGGTAGGATTTAAGCCGTTAGCTTAGGAGTCATTTACCAAAACTCTAAATTCGTCCATTTACCAATTGAGCTACGCCCCCTGGAGATCTATTGACTTATTTAATGATACTAAATTAGTTGGCTCATAATCTATTGAACGAACATTGAAATTGGTCCGATTGAAAATGTATAGAAATTGAAATTGGGTATTTTTATGAATTTTTGTTGCTATTGGTAGGATTTAAGCTGTTAGCTTAGGAGTCATTTACTAAAACTCCAAATTCGTCCATCTACCAATTGAGCTACTCCCCTTGAGATCTATTGACTTATTTAATGATACTAAATTAGTTGGCTCATAATCTATTGAACGAACATTGAAATTGGTCCGATTGAAAATGTATAGAAATTTAATTATAATGATGGCAAATGCTAGCCTAGCCGAGCTAAGCAATTAGGGCATGTTTGTTTATACGTATAGTATTGTATTAAGGAGTTAAAATGTATTAAATAATACAAGAGGAGTGTTTGGCTGGAGAAAAACTTAAGTGGGAAGGTCCCAGTGACGTGGATATGGGACCGTCCAATCAGAGCACGCCACATATACATTGGAAGAATATGTGGCACACTTGTTGCACACTTATGGCGTGCTCTGATTGGACGGTCCCATATCCACGTCAATGGGACCGTCCCACTGAAGTTTTTCTCGTTTGGCTGTGTTCTTGTATTGTATTGTCTAATACAATACAATTGTATTAATGCAGTGGGGACCGCACTATATAATACAGTGGGTGGAGGTGGGTTTATGGTGTATTAACTCTAGGCTCTGACAATTGGTCCAACTCATCTTCCCATTTTCTTCAGATTCTCTTCTTTTGTTTTGTTTTTTTTTTTTTTTTCTTCTTAATAATACTAATTAAATAACGTCCTATATCAAACATTTTTCAAATTTATTACATGATACATTGATTATTATTTTTAAAAGAATAATACAACAAATATATATTTTATAATATTATTTTTTATTCTAGAAATACATCAATTTTTTATTTAATAAAATATTCATGAACAAAAAATCATATTCAAACTATTTATAATTTAATACAGTCTAATACAAAATATTACTAAACATAGGATTATATAAGAATAATACATTATTATCCAATCCAACCTAATACAGTATAATACAATAGAGCGTGCCAAATGAGCCCTTAATGAAGATCGAAGAGCTGTCAAAGTAATATGTCCGTAGCTAAAATGTCTGACTCATGTCTGTTGGCATGTCATTGTATATCTTGGTTGGACCTTATTTTAATTCTACTCTGCATTATTATGCATACAATTGTACCTAAAACACTTTTTACATGATCTCAACAAATACATCACAAGATTTCTTTATTGTCGTTTTTCTTTATTGTCGTTTCATGTCAAATAATATGCTCATAATTGGTTGTTTTAAAAACAACAAATAAAATGGTTCAAAAATTTAGGGCGCTCTTTATTCCTCTAGTTTTAATACTAATATCAACTTAATAACTTAAATTTTAATAGTACCTAAAATGTGAATCTAACAAAAATACCTTTAAAATATACTTACAAAATGAGTCTCACGCTTTAAAAAAAAAAAACTTATTTTGTATTTCAAAGACTTATTTGGATATTTTTGAGATTTATTTTGTATTTCTAAGACTTATTTTATAATTTATAAAACTTATTGGATATTCTTACAAATTTCGAGATTTACCAAGAAAAATACAAATTTTTCCAAAAAAAAAAAAAAATCATCTTCTTCATCCACCTCCATTGATCCTCTATCAATGGAGGTTTTTTAAAGAGAAGAGGCAAACAAAAAAAAAAAAAAAAAAAAAAAAAAAAAAAAAACCCTAATGGTAGAAAACTAATAAAAGAAGAAGGTGATGAAATTTTTGTCCATTGTACTATTTAAACTCAAATTATTAAAGTGGTGCTATTGGCACCTCTCTACTAACCTATTTATGTTCCATTTTAAAAATTATTTAGCATTCTTTTTTTCCTTTATCAAAATTACTTAAAGAGGTATATAAATTTTTTTTTTTTTTTAAATTCTTCTATAAAGTAAATCTAATAAAACCCTACTTTCCTTTTAAAAAAATAAAAAATAAAAAAAATAATACGTTCAATTCATCGATAATTTATTTCCATGATTTTTTGATTTTTTGTTCTTTAACTCTTCAACCCTAAAATTTGCTTCTTACACACATACAAAATATTATGGAAGAGTCTAATAATAAATATAATAAATATGGAAAAATTGTCTGAGAAAGATACCAAGTATCTAGAAGAATAGTCTGAAAATGATATCAATAATCTACAACCAGACGAAAACAGCACCACACACACCAACAACCAAAACAACAAAATCATACTAAGAATCGCAATCAAGAAAACCTAATCTCTAACGAAATGAAACCACACCAAAACTCTAACTCAGTCGCTTAAAAAAAAAACCATGATTAATGCCATACTCCCAATTTACCATCAACAATCAAATCGACTACAGAAACAAAAAAAAAAAAAACAAAAACAAAAATCGGATCCAAGAAGGATGGTTAGAATATAAAACAAGTCATACAATGGAGGTGAAAAATTGTTCCAAAATAAAAAAGAAACTGTATAGAGAGATCAAAGATTAGGGATGGCAACGGGTCGGGTTCGGGCGGGTTTTGCAAAATCCAAGCCCGTACCCGCGAAATTTTTCATCACCCACGCCCGCCCACAAACCCGCGAAAATAAACGGGTTCGAGTTTGGGTTCCACCCGCGGGTTTTATACGGGTTCGTGGGTTCGCGGGTCACACCCACCAACCCGCAAAATATATTAATTTATAAATATTTAATATTTAATATTATTTATTTATACAATACAAAACTCCCCTTTATTTATAATATATCATGGAGAATTACAAATACAAATGTGTTTCTTAGTTGAGACAAGAGGTAAAACACATTATATATATATATATATAGCTAACAATAGAACTTTCAATGTGGGACTTTTGAAAGTCCCACATTGAAAAAACAAGAGTGCAAAGTTCTACCATTAACTATATATAAATGAGAGTTGAGAATTGTAATTCTCAAACTTAGAATGAGTGGAGTTTTTATATTTTATTCTTTATATGGTTAAAAAGTTTCCATTAGAGTTTAAATTTATAATATTTTAAATACTAAATATTATATAATTTTTATTTATGTGGGTTCGCGGGTTCACCCATGGGTTCGTTTTCCAAACCCACACCCAAACCCAAACCCAAACCCAAACCCAAACCCGCTGGGTTTTACTTTATACGGGTTCACGGGTTGTAAATTCACCACCCAAACCCGACCCTACAGGGTCGGGTTCCGGCGGGTGCCCGCGGGTGCGGGTTAAATTGCCATCCCTATCAAAGATTGAGTGTATTTTATTTTTACCTTTATAAAAAAGGAAATAAGGTGTATTAATTTTACAAAAGAAGTAAAATGATATTTCTGAAAATAAATTAAAAAATTAATATATATATTTTTATATAATTAAATCAAAAATTTAAAATATAGAGTATAAATAAACCGACAGCACCACTCAAATTATTAATCCAGTTCTCTTCCTAAAAATCACTATCAATTTGGGGGACTATTTATGCCTAGACGAAATAGACAAATGTACTGAGTGAAAGTCACAAGTGGCAGCTCCATGAATCGCAGTCAGCTTTAACCAAATATGGCGTGTTAGGTATCAGATTTGTGTATAACATGAGAAGAAGTTTCTACAGTTTGTTTATTCTATAATCTATATATCTAAAAATTCTTTAAAAATCTCTCCAATCTTTACACGTGTCAAATCTTTGTCTTCCCTTTCCGTCTTTCCTGGGTTGTAACTGCAGTCAAATGCTACTTTTCTTCTCCTTCTGAGACTTTAAATGTGATAGTAACTTGTAAGTTGTAAGTCACAACAACCAATCTACTGCCAAAACCAGTACAAGCTTGAGTTTTGAAAATCGAAAGGCACTTTGGTAGGTATTGCTATTGCATCAACCATGGAGAGGTATGAAATTGTGAAAGATATTGGGTCTGGGAATTTTGGGGTGGCCAAGCTCGTCGTTGACAAGTGGACTAAAGAACTTCTTGCTGTCAAGTTCATTGAGAGAGGCCAAAAGGTTTTTGCTTTATCAATTTCTTTTAACAACAATCTGGATCTTCTGTTATTGGTTGACTGGAGTGTTTTTCTTTGGTGTTGCAGATTGATGAACATGTGCGAAGGGAAATCATGAACCATAGGTCATTGAAGCATCCCAATATTGTTACATTCAAAGAGGTTTGATTTCAATTCAGATATTTTTTATGTTCCTTGCATTTAAATGTCTATGAAATTATAGCCTTTTTTTTGGGTCTAGTAATATATAATATTTGAGCTGAAAATACTGCCTGCAAATCTGCAATACATGACTATACGATCCACTGAGGGCATTGATGAATTCCAGTTCCTCATGTGGTTAAATTTCTACACAAGTAATTTGAAAGCTTATTCAAATATGTTAACAAAGTGAACCTTGATAGCTAGTAAAAAAAATGCAATTAAATATAGACATGGGTTGTCTTGTTGTTTTATTATCATTTAAGGATTATCCTTCAAGCTTGACTGGATAATCCAGCCTATATGAATATCATTGTAAATGTTGGAGAAGTAAATTGTGAATCTGTTCTCAAGTGTTGGGGGCAGGGAAGAGCTAATTTATGCCTTATCAACCTCTAGCTGAAATTTGTAGGAATCGTTGCTATTCTTGCATGCTTATCTCAAACTAGATTTGTTTCGAATAGTAGGATAGCTATTAAAGGGTACATGGAAGTTATTGAAAGAGATTGCTTTATATGATTTTTGAGGCATTTTCCTTGCAGGTCCTGCTGACTCCTACTCATCTAGCCATAGTTATGGAATATGCTGCAGGAGGAGAATTGTTTGAGAGGATATGCAATGCTGGTAGATTTAGCGAGGACGAGGTGAAGTATGAGGAGAAAAATTAATGTGAAAATATTTCCTTCATTGAATTTGTAGTTTTGCTGCAAAATAATCAATCTAATTTCATTTTATGTGGCATTTGAGAAGAAACATGCTTGTTCACCTGAAACAATATCGTAGTATAGAAATTAGCCAAAGTTCAATTCAGATATTTACCTTGTTTGGTTGCATCAGGCAAGGTTTTTCTTCCAGCAACTGATATCAGGAGTCAGTTACTGCCATTCTATGGTACTAATTATTACCCTCCTCTCTCTGTAAATTGTAACCTTTTGTTCTGTAATATATTTAGTGTCTGATTTAAAGAGATCCATGTGTAACAGCAAATTTGTCATAGAGATCTCAAGCTTGAAAATACTCTGTTAGATGGCAGCACCGCTCCACGCGTCAAAATATGTGATTTTGGGTACTCAAAGGTCATTATATTTACTGATACTAAAGAACTACAGCAAGCCACCAATGTTGATGAAACTTCAATTACTAATTCTTTTTGCCTTATTTTGCAGTCTTCTGTGTTGCATTCTCAACCAAAATCAACTGTAGGAACCCCAGCGTACATTGCACCTGAAGTCCTGTCTAAAAGGGAATATGATGGGAAGGTAAAATTTGTATTCTTTCTTTTCCCCTTATTTAGAAAAGACGTTTCTACATCTAATCCTCAGGAACTACAGATTGCAGATGTTTGGTCTTGTGGGGTCACGTTATATGTGATGCTAGTAGGGGCATATCCTTTTGAAGATCCTGCTGATCCGAAAAATTTTAGAAAGACGATTGGGGTGAGTAATTAGTAATTACATAAACAGTTCATTTGCTCTCTTGAGGTATCCTTTGTTTATTTTGGAGTTTCTGAGTTTCTGATGATACCTTGTTGCTCATGGCAGCGAATACTCAGCGTCCACTACTCATTCCCAGATTATGTCCGTGTTTCCTTGGAGTGTAAACATCTCCTATCTCAGATATTCATGGCAAACACTGAAAAGGTTATTTAGGTTTTGCATTGTGAAATCGACAATGTTTGGAATTGAGATGTACATTGAACATGCGCATTTACATTAGAATTCTTCTCATGGGTTTTGCTTGTTCCTTTGCAGAGAATAACAATCTCAGAAATAAAAAACCATCCGTGGTTCTTAAGAAACCTGCCCATAGAAATGATGGAAGGAGGAAGTTGGCAAAGCAACGACGTAAATAACCCATCCCAGAGCCTTGAAGAAGTAATGTCCATAATACAAGATGCCAGCAAACCTGTTTTGGCTTCAAGAGTTGAGGGAAATTTGCTTGGAAGCAGCATGGATCTTGATGACTTAGATGCGGATCTTGAAGACATCGAGACAAGTGGCGATTTTGTGTGTCCATTGTGATCAAAGTGTACAAACAAGTTGGAATTGACTGAGGTGTGGTTTTCACAGTTAGAAGCATCAAAATATTGTTAGTGAATGATTAAGAAATGGCCCGTGTATAATCCTAGTTTCGCCATTTGGCATATGCTTAACTCTGTGTGTATCACTTGTACTTGATCAATTATTGTTAATATAATAGCATTTTGTTAAAGCCAATTATGCCAATTGTTGATGTGTATTGTATGCCACAATTCAAACACTATAGATACTTCTTCTTATACATATTTTTTTTCTTACAAATCACTAGCTGTATACTTAGAACAGATTGTTGGTAGTTGCAGATGATGAAGTAGGCATGTTTTGAATGTCAAACCTTGTGTTGTTTGAAAAATCTATGCCTTCAATGTTATAACAAATTTGATCCTTCTTACTGAGGAGTAGAGCTATAGAGATCCTAAAGCCAAAATTCGGCAACTGCGATTGTCTGGTCCAGGTTACCAGGTTAATTTGAGTAGCACATGTTTGAGCTCTGTTTCTGGCTCAAGCCATATTTGTAGGTTCAGCTTCTGCTTGATAATCCTGAATGCAAGTCTCTTTCAGTCAAAAGTTGCCACAACCAATTTGCAATCTTTGATCCAGAATTATTGTTTGCTTTTTCTGTAATCTATCCCCAGGTCACTTTTTATCTATAAATCTGAATGTAAAAAGCATATGATAGCCAAAGAAAGGTGTTTAATCACTAGGCACTAGCTTAAATTTTCTTGTAATTAGTAGCATCATAATTTTCTTTTTCTTTTTCTTTTTCTTTTTACCTATGTGGTGAATCCCTTGCATTACTAGATAAATTTATTTTGAAACTAAACAGAAAACTTTCATTAATCAACAGAAAGACTACAAGAAGAAAAGTCCTTAATGGGCAACAACACAAGCCAATCTGGACAATAATCAGAGCTCCAACTAAACCCACTGCAAACCTTGCTAATGGCATGAGCTACATAGTTACAAACTCTAGGAATTGAAACATCTTTACAATTATTGCTGATATGATATCATCTTTACATAAAGTGATGCGTGTTGACGCGTATGCCACGGTCAATAGAAATGATAGATAAACAATTGGGTTGTCGTGATTATGAAAACTATATGTTATCTGTTGAAATTATGACTATGAGAAACAAAAAAAAAACAGAAGGTTAAAGTTAGATAAGGAAACCTAATGGAAAAGAGAAACTTAAAAGGGAAAGTAAAAAATATACGGTCTAATTAATTTTATATATTATTATTTTTAAAATTGTACAATAAATTAATTAAGTTTAAGAGTAATGTTACTCCACCCAAAATTTCAACCCAAATGTGAGGTGTCATCACCACACACAATATGGGTCCACGTCATGATTTTGTGTGGTGATGATATCTCACATTTGGGTTGGAATTTTGGATAGAGTGTCATTACTCTAAGGGCCCGTTTGTTTTTTTATCTAAAGTCTTATAAGACCTTAATTTGTTAGACATATGGATAAGTCTTATAAATTAAGATACTATGATATGTTTGTTTTTTCATTTTGGATGACTTATTACAAATGTAAAATCGATTAGGTTGTGCTAGGGTTTTTTCAAAATTGGGAATTTTTGGAAAATTGATTATTAGGATTTTATTATATACGGATAAAATTGTAAATGTATGAATTTTTATAGGACAATTGTGAAAATTTACTAAAAAACTCTATTGTAGCACTTTTTTAATAAGATAAAAGTCAAATTTTTTTACTTTTTCTAAAAGACATATATGTCTTAAAATAAGATATAAGTTAGAAAAACAAACAAACTGATTTATCTTAATTTAAGATATAGGAGGCAATAAGTCTTATCGTGAAAAAAACAAACAGCCCCTAAGTTTAATTAATTAAATTGGTTTAAAAAAAGTCTTGTTAATTAAATTGTAGCAGTGAGAGAATTAAAAGCTAGTGTCGGGGAAATAAAAGAAAAGAGAGTATGGTGGAGAAACTCAATTTCATAACGATTACTAATTTATTAAAGAAGTCATGAAAGAGACATTGAACATACCAATAATGTGTTGGTGTGAGTGGTTCAGCACTCTCATCCTTTAAATAAGGTTGTGAGTTCAACTCCCCTTGTGAACGGAGTTACACATATTGAAAGCACTTTACCCCTTAGTGGGCCGACCCGGTGCGAGTCCGGATTAATCGAGGTGTGGTCTGGGCTGATTGCACCATATAGTAAATCCGCCCCACCTGAAAACCGGACGGTGTAAACCAAAAAAAAGAGACATTGAACATTTAATATTTTTTCATGAGCCGTGGCCCGGATCCCCACTAAGCTTCGTTCCTGGTTGAATCCATATTTGTAGGTTCAGCTTTGATCTGCCTGATAAGTTAAGGTTGTGATAGTCCTAGTAATGCCTCTTTCAGTCAAAAGTTGCCATAACCACTTGGCTATATATATACACACTAGGGTGGTGGGGTCTTTAAGTCTTTTATGATTGGATTACAATATTTAAAAGACAGCAACGAATATCACTACAAGGTTTCAATATGATATTGGATATATACTCAACCACAATAATTATTATTGCTTTCTTTGTCACCATTCGCCATCCATCCCTCCCCTTTTTTTTTTCTTTTAATATCATACGTAAAACATTATCAAAGGGGCTTTATTAAGGGCGAAAATTCTTAAAGAACTTATTTTTTCCCTTTTCGGACTGATATCATTGTTGGTCAGGGGACCCCTACGAGATTAGGCTTCATAAGAACGGTATGGCACGACCTATAATGCAACTCCGACTATATGGGAGAGATCTCTTCACATTTTGTGATTTAATGGGAAAATATGATAGTACATTTATAATTCGTACTAGGGTTTGAACTTTGGATTTGTATCATCTCCTTACCTTATCTTTTTTCCTGACCACACCTAATCTCATGACACATAAGCATTGAAATGAATGTGTAGTTAAGATGTGATTGGTTCCCACAACCAATCACATACTTTAAAAAGGTTAGGAAAAAGATGAGGTAAGAAAAAGATCTAAATCCTTAGACTTTGAACCATAGTAGTGGAATTTCATTTTGAAGTTTCCAACTACCAAGGTAAGGGGTCATCGGTATAAATAGTCATTAAACTAAAGGGAAGAATATTAAATTATTGATCCACTCTCAATAATTTTATTGCTCTTGTCAATTGGTGCACTAAAATGCTCATGGATGAGTTTTATAATGTAACATTGAAAAATGATAGAAAATGGAGAGATAGAAAATAGATAGCGATAGAAAATTGGAAGAGAGAGAAAGTCATTCGTGAAGAATGAAACTCGATTTCAATTTTCAACAATTTTACATTATGAATATTTCAATTTCCAACAATTTTAGTATTTTACAAAATGAGATTTTACATGCTAGTTATAAATGGAATTTTACAAGTTAATTATACATTGAAATTTTACACGCAAATTTTTTGGAAATTGAAATGAAAAATTTCTTCAATTTCTATCTCTAACTTCTAACTTTTTATCTCTTCCAAATTTCCAATTCTCTCCATAACTTCTAATTTTCTCCCTCTATCTAAACAATAACATACCATAGCAATTTTATTTTATTTTGTTAGACATAAGATAGTCTTATAAGTGCGCATTTTTAATTACTAGCACTAGCATAACGAATAGAGGAACATTATAATAATTTTGTTGTATTCCGATTTAATTAATTAAGAATGAAAATAAATGATATGAGAATCAAATTATCTTTTTATGAGTAAATTAGTTATTGATTTTTGTATGAGTTCCATCTAATTAACTTAATTTTTAAAATATTTGGTCTCCTTTCTCTCTTTAGTATTCCCGATAAGTAAACAAGCTATATGATTATTATTATTATTATTTTTTTTTTTTTTTGTTTGTAAAGAAATGTAGGATCAAACTTAATTAATACGTGAAGCTTCACATTAAGATTCATATATACAAATTCAAACTGCTTCGCTCCCTGATTCATTTTGTGCTGCTGGTTTCTTATAATTTCGCTTATATTCTCCGTAGAGGTAAGATGCAAATCCCCATAGACACATAGCCAAGGCCATGGCCTTTTCACCACTGAATCGCTCGTGCAAGAAAATCACTCCAAAGACTTGTTGAAGTGGAACTAGAAGAGACGAAACAAGACCTCCCAAGAGAGATGTGGAGCAGAATATCACCCCAAGACTTCCTATTATCAGAAACTGCAATGCTATTGCCGATAGCACCACTATAGTGTAGTACTTAGTTGCTCCAAGTTCATAATCTCCAGCTTCTCTTGATATAGCCTAATATGTTCACGATAAGCAGTTAATTAAAAACATATTACTGGAACTCGAACCTGAAACATTACAAGACTAAATAACAAACCTGAAAGTCTCCATTGATGATCATAGGTACTGTGCAAAAGAGAGTGGCAAACAAGGATATCAAGAACTGAACTTGCATGACAAGGTCATATGTGACGGCCTTTCCGGCCTTCAAGTTGGTATATTCCACTGCTGGCATTATAAATCCATGGAGCGCCGCAGCACTGATAGTCATGAAGAAACCTAGTACATATTTTCCATTAGATTCCCCTCTTGGACGATCTCCATCCATGTTAAACCCCAGAATTATTGATCCAAAGGTCATCAACACCACCGAGTTGATCGAGTAATGAGTGAATTTCTGCTTGACGACGACGAATGCAAATATCGCAGTGAAGGCCAGCTGAGTTGAACCAAGAAGAGAAGAAACCGAAATCGGAAGATATGATGAACCGAAAGAGTAGAGGTAGCTATCAACACCAAGAAGAAATCCCAAGAATGCACTGGCCATGAAAAGCCATGGTGTGACAAGTAGTCTTCTTGTTCCAGCCGCGGTAGATGATCGAGCTCGTGCATAAGAGAAAGCAATTGGGATGATCAAGATAGGGAAGCCTGCTGTGAGTAACCAAGAGCTGAACCACCTTCTGTTTCCTCCATGCAAGAAGTAGAGCCTGGAAAGTATAGGCCCCCCAACTTGACCAATTGACATTAATATGAAGTTTAGAATTACAAGTACCACCTTGATAGCTTTGCTGTTTTCATGATTTTTTTGCTCACTTTTGAATATTGCTTGCTCTGTCTCCATGAAAACCTCCCTTGCTTTGCTCCTCTCTCTGAAGTACCAGTGATGAAGATGATAAGTGTAGAAGTAAAGTGTGTTAGGACCTGCAATCATGTTATGAGCATTAGAGCATATATAATATAATACCATGAAAATCTTAACATGATTACGTACGAGACTTTTTTTTTAATTTATTTTTTATTTTTATTATATACCACAGAGTGCTGTGATTCAAATTTAATATATAGTTAGGTTGAACAATCGGTCACAATTTACCATCAAACTACATTGGACGGTAAGCATGACTATGAGACTTAATTACGTAGAAAGCTAAACTGTTGATAACAGTAGCATCACCAATAAGTGACAATATAAGTAAGACAAAAGCAATATAGGAGGGAAGTGGAACTGTGATGCAAGATTGAGCGAAAAAAAGTAAAACACATTATTATTAGCATTAATTAGAGATTCATCCAAAACACTATTTTTCTTTCCTTTAGCACGCACGTTACACCCCACCCAACCTTATGCATAAAATAAGAGCATGTCCGGTAACGTTTTTGTTTTCTTTTTTCTGTTTTTTATTTTCATTTGATTTTAAGAAATTGATTTTTATATTTTTTGAGTTTGAAAACGTGTCTGGTAGCAATTATTGAAAACAATATCTCAAGAATAAAAACATAAAAAAAATGCATCTATTAGAATACTTTAAAATTAAGTATTGGTGGATAATATATTAATGGTTATTTGCTCATATATTCATTTACCAATTCCCACATTATTGGTTGAGACGAGGGCGGATATAAATATGAGATGTCTAGCATCGCTTATTATAAATTATGATTTTATATAAAATAAAAATAAAATAATTAATCAATAATATTACTGGTCTACACTACAACTTAAGAAAATAAATCTAAAAAAAAAAACAAAAAACAAACTAACATCTGCTGCTATCAATGGGTGGGAATAGGTATTGTTGCCCGAAACCATAAGGCACCGTTTGGTGCGCGGGATCGGATTGGACTATTTCATAGGATTGGATTGGATTAAGATGGAACTGGGATTAAATGGGATTGGATTGGATTGGACTGGACTGGACTGAACTAAATTAATACTATACTGTGTTTGGAAAAACATGGGACTGGACTGAATTAATACTGTGTTTTGTTTGGTAAAACATCGGATTGGACTGAATTAATAATTTTTTTAAAAGGAAAATATAATAATATTTTGAATTTGATAATATAAACACATTATTTCCAGATCATCAATTTTCATCAACAAACCCAGATCATCAATCTTCATCAACAAACCCAGTCATTTTATTATAGGGGTTTTTACAATTTGGTCCCAATCTAATTGGGAAACATCACTTTTTTACTTATTAATTCAAAATACATCAAATTGGTCCTAATATAATTCAAAATACATCAAATTGGTCCTAAAGTTAGTCAAACTAACGGTCAACTAACATTTATAAGGGTAGAAAAGTCATTACGTCTGTTTCCAATTAAAAAATAGAAATAAAATAATAATAAAATTTTAAAAAAAAAATTCAAAATTTGATTTTTGGTGAAGATCCAGATTGGATCTCAACCGTACATCTCATGAGATGTACGGTTGAGATCCAATCTGGATCTCCACCAAAGAACAAAGAACAAAGAACAAATTCATCTTCTTAAGACTACATAATCAAACAACCCAGATCCACCACCATCACCATCCCAGATCAACAACACCACAACCCAGATCAACAAAAAAAAAAAAAAAAAACCCAGATTACCCACATCAACAACAAAATTAAACCCATCAGCAACAAAATATCATCACTCATCAGCTCCACCACCATCACCAAATCTATCTTCATCATTGTTCAACTTCCCATTCAAATGTTCCATAAAAAAAAAAAATCAGATTTAATAATAATAATAAAAAAACTAATCTAATTAAAAACTAAATAATTTCCTTTGATAAAATCAAACCTCACAGACCCAGTTCATCCAAACCTCAACCAAATCAAAGATCAACATCAAACCTCAAAAATCCATACCCAGTTCGTCATCATCATAAATCCAAACCAGAAAAATAAAATAAAAATTAGAAAAACTTAAAAAAGGATTCTGGATTTGCCACTCTCAAACCCAGCCACACTCCATCTCCACCAAACCCAAACCCAACCCCAGAAATCCTCATTTCTTCAAATCCTTATCTACTTCATTTTCAAAGAAAAACACAAAAGAGAAAATCGATTTGCGAGAGGGAGAAGCCAATCGATCTGCGTGTGTGACGGAGGAGCTGGTCGATTTGCACGAGGGATGGAGGAGCCGATCGAACTGCTCGTCGCACGGAGGAGCTGCTCGCCGCCGATCGAACTGCTCGTTAATTCCAGAGGAGCTGCTCGTCGCCGATCGAACAAGATTAGTGGAGGTTGTCGATCGGTGTGGATTTGGTGGAGGTGGTGGTGGTGGTGTGGATTGGTTGATGATGGAGTGAGAGAGAGAGAAAAAAAAATATTTGGGTTTGGTGATGATGAACGTGAGAGAGAGAGAGAGAGAGAGAGAGAGAGAGAGAGAGAAAGTTTAATAAGAGGGTAAACTTGTCTTTCCACTGATATTATAAAGGTTGACCGTTAGTTTGACTAACTTTATGACCAATTTGATGTATTTTGAATTATATTAGGACCAATTTGATGTATTTTGAATTAACAAGTAAAAAAGTGATGTTTCCCAATTAGATTGGGACCAAATTGTAAAAACCCCTTTATTATATTGTTTTTGCTCATTTGGTTTGCTTAGCCTCAACATTTCTCCTGTCAAAATAACGAGAACTAAACGATAGTCAATTTTTTGTCAAGCAAAAAATTTGACAATAAACCCAGATCATAATTTTTGACAAAAACAATATTTTTAAGCCCAGATTTCAAAATTTGACAAACCCAGATCATCAATAATCATCAATAAACCTAGTTTTTCCAGTTTCATTTCACTTTTTCCAATCTCTTTCAATCTCAAAACCAATTTCATTTCACTTTTTCCAGTTTCTTTCAATAAACCCTAGAATCACCACCACCACCACCATCCACAGCCAACTTCAAAATCATCATCATCATCACCACCACGACCACCATCTCACAAACCCCAGAATCATCATCACCACCACCACCATTCACGGCCAACTTCAGAATCATCATCATCACCACCACCACGGCCACTAGATCTCGGGACTATCATCATCACCACCACCACAACCACCATCCACGGCCATCATCATTATCATAATAAAGAAAAAAAAGTTAAGAAAGAAAAAAAAAACCCAAGATCTGGTAAGAGGAAGAGAGAGAGAGAAAAAGAAGGCCGCAACAGCGAAAGGAGAAGAAGACGAAGGCTGCGGCGGCGGAAGGAGATGAAGATGAAGGCCAGTGCGACGAAAGGAGACGGAGACGAAGATGAAGACGAAGACGAAGACGAAGGCGGAAGAAGAATGTGGGGTTGAAGAAAGAGAGAGAGGAAGAAGAAATCTGGGTTTGGTTTCAGAGAGAGAGAGAGAGAGAGAGGAAACGTTGGAAAAAAGTGATGAAAATGAATTAAATAGGTGGGGTCCACATATAAAATAGTCCCAGGACAAAGAGAGATAGGGTTGGAGGTGGGTATGTTTAATTCCACAATCATGGGATTATTTTGTTGGTGGGACTAATAATCCAATGTCTTAAAATGTCACCAAATGTGGGATTAGGACTAAAATAGTCCAATCCTAGTCCAATCCCAGGCGCCAAACACGCCATAAAGGATTAGTCATGGGGTCTTCGGTCCAGACCATCTCAGCCTTCTTCTCGCCTGAACTCGTGGAAACTGTGGCCATTCTTAGAGGAAACCTTTTTGCTGTTGACATCGGATTGCTGCCTATCATAATTGAGTCTGATGCTAAATCTGTGGTTGAGACCATTAACCCGAGTGTGGCCCCCTGTTTTTGGGTATTGTTGTCTGTATATTTTGGGTTGGCTTTCAAAGCTCCCTATATCTTTTTGTTTTGCCTCTAGGATGATGAATACTGTTGCTCATGCTCTTGCCAAATTGGCCTTGCAGTATGATGATGACGACCAGTACTGGATTAAGGGTTATCCTCCAGTGTGGAGTCTTTGATTATGGGCGATTGCCCTCCTTAGCTTGTTTGTGGTCTTCCTAGTTTACAGAGTGTGTTCGATTTAAAAAATAAATAAAAAAATAAAAAAACAATAATAATTAATTGGTGGGCCCATAATAAACAAAAATAGAAAGCTAAGACCATCTCCAACTCTGCAACAAAGCTTGCGCCATCTCCAATTTGCAGCAAAAACCGCCTCCAATGCAGTGCCATTCCTTGCGGCAACCATCTGCAGATGAATAGGGTCGCACAATATATTGCGTGACACTGTTCATCTTATGCAGACACTGTTGCTGTTTTTTTTTATCCCTCAACTTTTATAAAATCACATTTTAACCCTATTTATTAAAATCTATTCTGATTATATCCTTTATTTAAAGGTTTTGTTTATTCACAGTTTTACCCTTCATCAATTAAACTTATTCCAATTTGGTCCTTTTTATTATATAATGATTTTGTTTTGATTTAATTACTATAACATTTATAATAAACTAAATGAAGTGTATAATTAAAAAATTTAAATGCATTTTTTTTTAAATAAATCACTTAATTCAAATTAAATTTAATTTCTATTAATGTATTAATTTCATAATTTCTTATCGTATTGCAATATTATGTTAATTATGGGGTGAAATGTTAATTGTGGAGAAATATTAAAAAAAGGAAAAGAAAGAGAATATTCAAGGGAAAATTCTTTTTAGAGTAAAATTTGGTACAGTGGGTTGGAGCTGGAATAGTGAAATAGTGTGAAAGTTGCACTATTTTAGTGCACAAATTGCACCAAAAGAACTATTCGGGTTGGAGATGCCCTAAGAAGATGTTTGAATTGTTTTCAATGCACATGCTTTTTTATGCTTTAAATTAAAAAATTGATTTTATTGTTTTTCTTTTTCTTTTCTGATTTTAATGTTTTTTATATTCAAAAAAATAAAAACACTGTTTTTGGGAATGATATTGAACAGGCACTAAAATTTCCCTTCAAATTAAGATCGATTGATCCCTAGTCCCTACAATTCCTCTTTAAGTGCAAGAGCTTTAACCAATTAACTGGACTTATCCCAATTAAGATTTAAAGCATCCCAAAAGACTTTTCTATTTTCACTCTTTAAATGTCTATTTGCTTATCTATGTGGCAATTTGAGGAGTGAAAAAAGAAAAGTTATTCCAAAAGACGAGTTTTTCTCTGGTAGACATATAACTGTGAGCATACTTACAGCACACTTATCCACTCCATCACTTTTTACAAGAAAAAACAATACAATTGTGTCAAATAATGCTTACATAACAAAAAGTGATGAGGTGGATAAATGTGCTATAAGTATACTTACAGTTATATGCTTACTAGAGAAAAACTCTCCAAAAGACTCTTCAATTAAAAATATGTTTATATTATTTTAATGAAAGCACTCAAATTCCCCCCTCCCCACCAACAAATCTAATTGCCCTCTATTTCTTTCAAATTAGAAATAATAATTTTAAAATAAACTAGTATTATTTTCAGATGGATATAAAAATCATTTGAATGACCTTCAAAATTATTAATATATTATTATTAAATATTTAATATTAGTTTCATTTTAAAGATCTAGATGAGACTTATGATAATAAAATTTATAAATTAAAACTTATTATATATTAACTGAATTTAATTAAAAAGATAAAAAGGATATAGATATCAATATTAATGATGATGTGATATATAAAATAATATAATAATAATTAAAGAGTGAGAAATTGCTCTTCAATATTGAAGGGTCTGTTGAAACCAAATATACTAATGTGGCTCATTTGACTTTAATAAATATCTTATTTTAAGAATCTAATTTAGATCCAATGAAGCAGTAGATATATGGATATGTTTAGTTAAATTCAAGTGCATGAGATGACAAGACAAAATGATTACACTTTCAATAGGAGTGGTGCTATTGGCACACCCCCTACTGATCTATTTATGCCCCATTTATTTAAATTTTGATTTAATTAAATAAAATTAAATGTTTTTACTAATTTATTTTATTTATTTCCTTTACTTATTTTTCAAACTTAATAAACTCATCTTTAATATCTCTATCTATCTCTGATCCTGTCTTTCTCTCACCTCTCATGAACGAATTTTTTTTTTCTTCTTATTTATTATTTTAATTTTTTTGTGTTTTTTTTAAGTGATGAGGTTTAATTGAGGCTTATGCTGTCTAAGGAATATCAAACTCTCCTCATCATCTCTCAACATAAAATACATTTTCATGGTCACAATTTAATACCAAATACTAAAATTCAACAGCTCTCATGCATCTTCTGTGTTGTTGCTTATAGGATCATGGATCAGGTTTAGTTTCTGCCTGTAACAAATGGATTCCTAGCTAGCACGTAAACATCCAACATCCATGCGCGAAATATCAAAGCTAGCCATTCGAAACTCTCTCAATTCACATTTTCCACGAGCTCCAATGGCATCTGCAGTGTTATTAATACTTATATTATAGCCTCGGATACAGTTATAATTTGAGAAGCAAAGCTTAAATAATAATGAGATTTTAACATTTAAACAATAATCAAAAAGCAAGTATTTGTTTTGGTTAACATTATTTCACTTTAGATTCTAGAAGAGTAATGAGATTAAATAATAATCAATATCTCATCTGTCTAATGCATCCCAAGTGTTTGATTCATTGTTTAAATAAGATCCGGTACAAGTATTTTAAGGTTTAAGAGTTATGAAAAAAAAAAAAAAAGGATTAAAAGAATGTTGGTTTTTTTTTTTTTTTTTTAAAGGAACATGAGGTTTTATTAGATTTACTTTATAGAATATATTTTTACTTAAATTATATGTCTCTTTTAGTAAATTTGATAAAGGAAAAATAATAATACCATATAATTAAAAAAGTGGGACATAAATAGATCAGTAGGGGGGTGTGCTAATAGCATCACTCTTTCAATAGAATTAGGTCACGGGAACAAAACGGGAACCACATCCAAATAAGGAAACTAGAAAAATGATTGCAGTCTTAAATGAATCAGCAACTGTCACGAATATTTTGAATGGGAATCACTGTTCATTCTTGAATTAAACAAAGAAGAATTAGAAATGAATAAAAAGTCATTAATATGTTACAAAAATAAATCTTTAAAATTGTTGTACCTAATCAGCTATAGACATGACACCTTGAAAAGTCAAAATTGATTTCACTTTGGTCAAATATGCCAACTTGGGGCCTATGCCATGTCAAAATATGTATATTATGAATCAAAATCGATCTCACTTGGTCAAATATACCAACCGGGCCCTATTCCATCTCAAAATATGCAACTTGCTAAAATATACCATGTCACCTTTGTTATTGTTTTATTTATTTATTTTTTAAAAATTTTATTTTATAAAAAATATTATAATAATTTGGGGTTTTTACGGAGAGATTTGAACCCACAACCTCGTGGTATAGGTATAAGGGTTATACAGATACTACTAAACCAACCTCATATTGTCTTCACCTTTAATAATGTTGTATCCGATTTTTGACTATATTTTAAGTAAAAATCAAAGTCACTTGGTCAAATATGCGAAGTCTCGGCCTATGCCATGTTAAAATATGCCATGTGCTCAAATATGCCATGTCACCTTTTATTATTATTATTTTTAATCTGTTACCTTTAATATTTTGTTGTACCTAATTCTGGGCTATATTTTGAATGATAAACCTTTTTCTTTCTTGAATTAAACAAAGAAGAATTAGAAATGAATAAAAACTCACTACTATGTTGCAAAAATAAATCTTTTCATCTTGATTATACACTTGATTAGATAAATCTTGTAGTGAAAGCAAGAGATATATGTAATAAGTATCAAATAAAACCTCCTTAACCCTCCATTTGTTAAAAGTATCGTAAACAGGAACAAAAAAATTAGAAAAAAAGGAAGATGTCCCGAATTTGCTAAAATACAATCAGTTCGATTCTAATGCAACTATTGATACATGCTTGACTACGAGATCACATACTCCTTAGATTATTTTAGATAAAATTTAAAAAAAAAAAAAAAAAAATTTTTGACATTTCTTCATACTATAAATTAAATTATTAAATAATTATAAATAATACACACTTGTCTACTACAAGGTAATTATGATAAATAAAATTGTAATGGAGGATCACTTTAAGATACAGATCAGAGATGTTACAATAATGACAGTTCAAGGCTACAAATAATTGAACGATCAGGAGAAGCCCTTGTAATTGTTCAGTTCTCCCCAAACAGTTAACTCAACTTCTTCCCATGACTTAGCAGTTCTTAATTCCTTCCACAAGCTAAATATAGCACCCAAGACATTATCATCATGCAAAATACAGTAGCACCTGCATACACGAAACCATTCGAAAAAATTAAACCGACTGTTATGCATCAACAGTTGCACCGAATAGTAATTGGTGCATGAAGAACACTTGTTACGATGCCAATGATATTTCAATGCAGGCACAGATTGAAAACATGTATAGGATATTAAGATGTGTAAACAATTAGTGGACACTATATTAATTTGCTCAAATCAATGATATTTCAATGAGGTTGTGGGTTCAAGTCTGTCCCACTCCCCAAAGCATCATTAACAAACATCTACAGGAAAGTATTTATAAGACTGAATGTGCTAATGGACCCAAATTATCATTACGTAATCTAACATGCCATTCACAAACAATGAGAACTTTTTCTCAAGGTGAAATGCAGTATCAACTGATTCACACAACCATTTCATAGGCCATACAGCTCAAGACTACAATATAATTTTACTTGTACTGCTTCGGACTAGAATATGTTGCCATTTTCCAAAAAGTTTTCTCATATTAAGTACATAGCATGGCAACAGTAAAGATCATTAATAGACCAATAATATTGGTTCATATAATATTCCGTAAGTGATTAATCGATAGTTGGATATCAACTAATAATAATGACATAACAGAACAAGTATGGGGATATTACTCACATGGCATGGTATGAAAGTCGTGCAAACTTGTCACCTTCTGATTTGTCCTGTGGCATTCCTCTCACTAAAGGAAGTTTATAGCTCTCTAAAAATTTCTTTAAAAGAGAGGAATTACCACTAAAGACATCTAAATGTAATGGTATCAAGTCATAAATAGGGTCACCTGCAAAAACAATAAAAATTCAATAAGTTGATGTAATAATATGAAGTTGCTTAATTGTAAGCATCAACTCAAATTTATTTTCTGAAAGTAACTTGGCCAACCATGTTTCATGCACAAGATATACACATGATTATATTATTAATTAGTCCTTATACTTGTGATAAGACCTGGAAGTTCAAGTTCAGAACATTGCTGCGACATCTTGACATTCTCTTCAGCAGAGGTAGGTAGAGATGCATATATAGTGATTTTAGGGACATCCATTGCATCATTGAATTACAGGCAGAAATGACAATATAATTTCCAAACTTTCTCAAGTCAAAATAGCAGATGTGAGGTGTAGGATCCTAGCTTAATAGAACTTAGAATATAACTAAAAGCATCAAAAATTCATGTGAAAGACGGGATATTGCATCTAGTCTTTCATTTTCTATTCTTTGTACAACATCATATTTGCAGGTTACAGCTTATGGTTTGTGCTCTTGAGTGTGTGTGTGTCGGTGTGTTGTGCTGGGATCTGAAATGGTGACTACTGTCAGACTTTACAAGTTACAACCTTGATAATCAAACTCATGGGATAATAATATACCAGGTAGGTGGCTGCAAGGACATTTATATTATTGACCTCTTAGTTTGAGAGCATAGTCCTACCACTCAACTCATCCCTAGGGGTTATGCTCTAGTTTGCCTTTCCAGCAGATCATCGACTTTTTCTTTCTTTTCCATCTAATATTTTATGAGTAATGCCAGGCTTCACAAATTTTTCCCAAAGGACGTTGGCATGTGAGTTATCAACGTTTTGTAAATCATGAGTTTATGTGGTGAGGGATGCGATATTGACAACTTACATGGCATCATCATTTGGAAGTTTTTTGGGAAAAAATTTGGGAAGTCTAGCATTACTCATATTTTATTTGTCCGAAAAGACGTTGATGAGGTGCAATTCTGAACTTTGCACTGACATAAACAGGTGACTACTTGTGTGTATATATATATATATATATATATATATATATATATAGGAACTAAACAAATATAACATATCAGAATATAATAGAATACTGGGGTATGGCTACTTGGGATAGATATAGAATTACGAAAAGCACTAACCTATAGAAAGATTACTAAAGTCAATAATGTGGCTAGGACGCCATGACTTTTTTTCTGCATGGTCATCATAACCATTCAGGGTATTATTGTCTCTCAGATCAGTATCCGCAGCATCTCCATGCAAGCATGAGCTAGGACAATATGGTTCCATGAAAACATTGTCATCCATGATATCTGAATGTATCCAGGTGCAAGGTTTGCAAACTTTATTGAGGCCATTTTCATCCTGAAATTAAGCAGAAGTAAGTTCCTACCAATAATGAAAAATTAAGAAGGCATCGATTAACAGAGGTTCTGCCATGAAATATGCTCACAAAAAAAGAAGTAAAAATAAATATAAAGGGATTGTAGGATGTGAAAGAAACCTTGTATACACCAATTAATTTCGCAAAATCATCTGGGATGTATTCATCAACTTTCTCAATTAGCGTTCTAGGTATCGGACCACCCCTAAAAATTGCAACATAAAAATCTCAGAGGTGTCATATGATATCCTTCTAAAGCAGTGTAAAACAGATAAAACATGAAGCTTTAAATTCACATCAGTAATAACAGAAAGTCATTATCCAAGAAATATATCAATTTTACACTAAAACCGAATTGCAACAGAAAGATAAAGAAACATTTTAATCAGAGTACAATACAAATGCATGCATTGATATAAGCACAAGCATTCCCCAGCACAGAGGGAAAAGTGAATCAAAAGCAGCATTCTGAAAGGTATTTCTTTAGATTCTTTTGATTTCAAACAGGTATGGTTTTGTCACTATGTGTGCTTGTTTTCTGTATGAATTTTACATAAATATGTTTCAGCCCAGTCTTCTTTCCAAGTTTCAAGTTTTCAAACTTTCACATGCTGTACAGCCTCAATTTAACAAATTACCTGATTCATTAGATCCAGAGGAATGATATGTTCAATAAAAGCAATTATCAATCAGGAGTCAAATTCTTTGATCACCAAGGAGAGCAAACATGCTAGCACAAGAAATCACAATTCAGTTACGAAAAATAATGATTTCTAGAATGCTTACAACTAATGATTATTGTTTCAACTTAGAAACAATGAGACAAGGAGGCTATTCCTGAATCCATTTTGTATATCTTTAGAAATGTGCATCTTCTTTTACTCAAAGTGTATAAAAACAATGATGCTTTTGGCTAAGCTCTAATCTGATTGGAAAAATTCAGGGTCCAGTGTAGACCCCGGTTTCTGCCAATCAAGTCCAGGTCAGGTTAGACCCCAGTTGGGTATAAACTTGGGTCCACAAGACCTGGCTTGGTAGCTTGGTGCCAATACAGTACATTTGTTTTGTCATTGTGGACTTCTCATTCAAATGCTTCACCTAATGCAACCGATCCACATGAACACTGATTATGTGTGTGTCTCTCTCTCTTCAGTGACATTGACTTGTCGACACAAAAAGGCTGCTTACTCCTAGGTGCTACCCCAGACTTCTCATTACCATTTTATGTCATTTCCCCTTGTCCAATCACCAGTATTTTTTCTCATATGTCAATCCATGCATCTAATCTTTTCTTAGTAACCAAGCACAACGATTCTCAATGGTCCAATTGAAACCCTATTAGACCCTCTTATGATATGACCTAACCTACCACTACTCAAAAAAAAAAAAAAAATGTCTCCATGATCATGGACCGGGCGTCCAGGCCACTCCAAATGCTTTTTCTCTCTAATTCTTTCCTTCCACCCCATATTCCTCTCTTTCCTCCTCCCTTCCCTTCTTTCTCTTCATCGATCATATATTCATATGACAGCTTTTGTATTCCACAAACAAAATATTTAGTCTCAATAGTTACTTGCTAGAAATTTATGTGTAGCATACTAGCATAAGGAATTGTTTTAGTTGAGGGCTAAATTTTTTATTTTGTTTTATTTATAAAAAAAAATTATAAAAAAAAATTAAAAAATTGGGCCAGCTCCAATCCAGCATACTGAAACCCAAGCCGTGACTCAAAATTTGGTCCCATACCCAGAATGTTAAACACTCAGGCCAGGTGATAACCACATCAGTCACATCCAAGTTGGGCTAGGTTTTTTACCATCCCCTGATCTTTGCTTCAAAAATCTATAATTCTTCTATAAAAAAACACCTTATAAGTGTTTGTAACTATAAACATAGTAAATGCGCACAAAACAAATAAAGCTAGATATAGCCAAGTCCCCACCTCCCCAGGCCTAATTTTGATGTTCTCATGTCAGACCAGCCATGTCCAACACAATACTCATGTCTGTTGTTAAGTAAAAAGAAGAGAATGTGATGTAGTGGGCCCCCTCAATCCGGCTCAAAGGCGGCGCACCGCATGGCCTGAGGGCTGTCAACCCAATCCGGCTCAGAGGTGGCGCACCACATGGCCTGGGCCTAGGCCCAACCACATCAGGCCTGCAGACCAGGCCCCCCAACCCATCATGCGCCTCACGGTCGCATAGGTTGTTCATACCAAGGATTGAACCCTTGATATGCTTTGTCTCTACAACGAGAGACCACCATTGAGCTGCCTCTGAGCTGGATTGGGTTGACAGCCCTCAGGCCATGCGGTGCGCCGCCTCTGAGCCGGATTGAGGGGGCCCACTACATCAGAATGTATAGACAAATATATGTGAGCTGATTCAGGAATGCTTGCCAGCAACAGGGGACCGACCAGTAGGCAAAGGTATGTATAAATAGATGCCATGTATACATGAATTTTTTTTTTTTTTTTTTTTTTTTTTTTTTTTTTTTTTTTTTTTGAAGTAGTACGTTATAAAATCGGGGTTCTTGAGGGAGAGGGAGGACTCAAACCCATAATCTCGTGGTGCAGGTGTGAGAGGTTTCCACCAAACCAAATTCATCTCGTCTTTATACATGAATATTTAATCATGAAAAAGGGAACCTTTTTGGCTGATCATTAGAACACTAGAACGTGTAGGTGCTCACTGTGCAAGTCAATCACCAAACAACTAAACACATATAGCAGTCTAAAGTATGCAACACAGTCACAAGGTGGAAAGCAAAAGAAGTGAAGTGTCTTCCTCACAGAAAGTTTTGATATAAAAACAAAAAATCTACTACCACATAATGAATAACACATATATAAGCAGGCATACCAATTAGTCAAGCGGCTAGCAGCATCCTTCTTCTTCCTGGTTAGAGTTCTGATGAAGATTTCCCATTCTGCTGGAACATTTGATTTTCTGGGAACATCTTCCATACAACCATTAGTAAAGGCTAAATCCATTCCCTGTTTATTATCAGGCAAAGTTGACTCAATGAAAGGTGGATACAACAAGAGATGAAGGTTATGCAGTTGCTCTCCCAGAAAAGAAGCTAAGTTTAGCATATCTTCCAATGCGAGTGTATCTTTTCTGCAAAAGGAATAAAAAATGACTGTGATGCTTGAAGCTGCACAAACCTACAATTAGCATATGTAAAATTCTAAAAGCAAGTTGCATTAAAACTAAACAAAGAAAATATTATGCCAAAACAACTTACAATTGGGTTAGTATCTTCCCTTTGCATCGTTTTGTTATAATATATGGCCATATCCTTGTGCATCCATCTGAAGTGCTTATTTCACATAAGGACATCCCCACTCTTCTATCTTCAAACTGTTTTTTGTTCCATATGCCAAAAGGGAAGTCATCTTCTGTGCACTTTGATGAAATCTGATTGCACTTCTTAATCACATCAGGCACTCCTTTGCCATCCCAAGGCAAAATTGTATATGATCCATTTTCAAGATAAAGAATCCCACTTCCCAAAACATCAGGGATATATTTTTTCAGGGGGGAGCCAACTTTACACAGTAAACTATAAAACTCGAGCTGCAAACAAGCAAAGGAAAATAGGAAATTATAAGGCATGAAGGATGTATGGGAGAAGAGAAACAAAATTAAAACTTTACCTCAGTGCCTAAAGCATAAAGTGAAGATTCCAGTCCATTTTCAGCAAAAATTTTGACCACACAATCGTCCAAGATATAAACCTGTTAAAGCAAACTGTTAAAAGGAGCAACAACAAAACTCAAATTTGTGAAACAATGAATAGTCTATTGTGCAAGTTAATCATATTTGCCTATCTTTGACATCAACAACTCACTGACACAATTCAGATTCTTTATCTCAAACAGCCTCCTAACTTGGCAACAAACTAGTACTGCAGTAATGCCAATTCCTTTCAGGGCTAAAAAAGTTAGCAACTCCTTTGCTTTATTGACAGTACTATCCTAACATCACTCCTCATTCATTATAACTAACGTGCCCTGCGGTTTAACTCAGTAAGGCTCGATCTCTCATGTGCTCTTGTACAGTGGAACACACAAAAAGAAGCAACAGACAGAACATGACACAAGAATAGAAAGTAAAAGTTAGTTATAGATGACGTTCACTAAGAGCTCAGCTTTAGGTTTCATGACACAATAATCAATTAATAAATAAAAAGTTCCTTAATTAACTAAACAATCAGATGCTGGCATCCACATAGATGACGTTCACTAAGAGCTCAGCTTTAGGTTTCATGTTGTACTATCCTGTTCTCATATGACCAACAATCTCTCTCCTGTCATATGCGTTCCATCAAACATATGGGTAGCCTTCTTGCTTCTCTAAACAGTTTGACTCCTCCCGTATCCAGACCAAACTTCCCAACATTTCAACCACCAATCTCCGCATCATCTATCTACTTTAGGCCCCAAAGAATGAGGAAACTGTTGACCAAAGATCTCCTTTACAATCCAATGTGATAAGAAACGAAGTTGCCCCGTTCTTGTTAAACTTATAACACATTAGCATCCATTAATGTTGACTTTACTTAGACCTGACACGGTTCCGGTTCCGGTTCCGCGGTTTGATGGAACCGGCGGTTCCGGTTCCGGTTCCATTGGAACCGGCGGTTTTGAACCTTTTTTTTTTTTTTTTTTTTTTTTTTTTTTAACAAACAAAAAAAGGCTTCTCTAATAAAATAAAATATATAAATGACAAATTACAAAATTAAATTAAATAATAAAATAAAATTACAAAATAAAATTACAAATGACAATTTATGGGTTCTTATGGATGCTTGAACCATGGTTGCAAAAGAAAAACAATAACAACCTAGCCTAGCCACTAAAACCACATTCAATACTTGTATAATATTTCAAACAAAAACTATAAGTAGTATAAATGATTTTTTAAAAAAGTGTCCATTTACGCAAGGCCTGATGTTAAAGTAATTCTCCGGACCAAGACGGGCACAGATGTGGTGTCGGATCGGGAGGAAAAGGTTTCTTACTAGGTTTAAACGAGGTTCGAAATGGACACAACACTTAAAAACACTTTTTTTTTATGAAAAAGGGGTTTTTGGGGCTCGAAAAGTGGCCACAAGCCCTCTAGACTTGCTCCCATTGGATTCCTTGCATCATTCTATGCGATTTCAAAAAAAAAATCACCCAATTCGGACATCCGAGCACAAAGTTATGGCCTTTCAAAGTTTAAGGCATATATAAAAATATTTTTACCGCAAATTTTTTTTTTTTGAGGCAAATTTTTTCTATTCTCTCGTTGTCAACGGAAATTTTTCTACTAAGAGTTTGACACTTTGTGTTCTCTATTCCGTTCAATACTCATTGTTTACCAAAGCTGAATACCGTCTTCAAAACAATTACAAAATGAAATAAATATTAAAAACCTTGGAAACTTGGAGACTTGAGAGTGTTGGAGAGAAATTAGAATTAGAATTGGTGTGAGGAAAAATGAAAGGGGGGTGGTATTTATAAGAAAAAAAAAAAAAAAAAAAAAAAATTGCATGAACCGGCGGTTCGAACCGGAACCGGAACCGCCGGTTCCAATCCGGTTCGAACCGCCGGTTCGACCAAATCATAGAAACGGAACCGGAACCGGCCTCTCCGGTTCAGGTTCCGGTTCCGGTTTTTCCTTTTCCGGTTCCGGTTCCGGCGGTTCCAACCGGAACCGTGCCAGGTTGTCTTTACTCCTCTTCACTGGTTTTCAACAAGTAATAATCCAGCCAAGATATGCTGTCCGCACTAAAGATGAGACCTTGGATACTGCATAGAGCTCCAATGTGACACTCATTCATGGGAGAAAAATGTTCAAAATTGCCACGTAGGATTTAAGTAGTCTTACAACTTGGCTCTGCCATACTTTATCTCCACTATATTTGCCATTGGGCTTCCAGACATTTCATCATCCGTAACTCCATGGACATACAATCTAGTGAATCTTGGTCCCAAATTAACCTGCCTGCTGTCCTCCCATGACAGGTTTCTAGTTGTACCTGGGAACAACCGATCAGGAACAGATTCCTTCAGCAGATATCCTCACAACACAAACATCTCATTAAAAGTACACCTTCCCGTGATTCCCCACCAAAAAGTATACATTCTTTGCAAACCATCCATCCACACCCAATTACCAACCAAATGCAACACCACAGATGATCTTAAAACTGAGTTATGATCCAACCTTCCATTTCCTCTACATATGTTAACCAACCACCCAAATATCCTGTATCCCTCTCTAAAGCACACCACTAAATCCACTAAACGAGTTATGATCCAACCTCCATTAGGTATACCACCATTAAAGTCACTTAACCAACAGAACATCATATATTTCCAAATACGCCTCATCCCACTTAGTCAGAACTCAGATGGAAAAAATTCATCATTCATCTCAAGTCATTAAACACTCCCCTGAAGATTTTCCAACCTCTTAGCAACTCAAATTTTATTTTATTGTAATAAATAATAATAATCAAAATAATCTTAACCAACCTCCATAAAGCATGACCATGCATTTATTCTTCACGTTTAAAAGGGTATTATAAAGTGGGTGGTTTGAAACGGAAATCAAACAGAAAACTTCAAGAAAATATAATTTGTCACTCACAGGATTGCTACCACTGCCAATCGGAAGCCTCTCTTCAGCAGTGAGGGGAGGAAAACTGTGGAAGGCACAAATTGCTTCAAGGCACTCCAACCATTTTCCTGCATTTAGTGCAAGACATGCTCCCTAAGACAATTAAGAGCAAAAATTAGAAAAAATAGGGTGAAAAGCAGAAGAACGAAAATAATTGGCCCCTTTCACCATATAGCAAAAACATTAACATGACCAAAATGATCAATTGATCATTAAGGTTTCCAAGATTAAATATGATATACAGGTAAGTTAATACTGTTGCTGATTAAACATGGCTAGCAAAGACCTTATTTTTCTTATATTCAAGAGTGTTCTCAATTTGGGGGTGCAGGAAAGAATCTGGTGGTTTTTACACATTTTCATTAATAAATTTATCATCTTATCAGGCAAAAGACACTTAGTTGCTTCTTCATTCAATATTGCTAATTCAAAAAACACAAAAGATAAGGCTAACATGAAAAAGAATATACCTTCCATATCAGCTCTCTCATTCCTGGTTTCCCAACCCAAAGCTTAAATAACCATTCTCTCATTTCTCGTTGTCCAATGCAGTTGCCTGGACTCCATGGAAAATTATAGTGGTCTCTCTCTTCATCCAAGAACTTTTCCAAAACATTTATATCATAAGGGAAACCTTTTCTCTGCAAATTATAACTTCCAGTGGCACCATTAGTAGCAACTTCGTAATTATGATTCTCCCCAGATTTTTTAGTTTGGACCCTCTTCTCATTTCTAGCCAGGTCTTGATAACTCAAATTATACTCATCACTTGATGCGTTCTTTTTAACATCCTCATGGCTGTCTTCATCAACGGCAAGCATTCCAGCACGGCAAACCCCTTTATGAAGATAACCAGGAGCAAAATCCAGGCAAACAAATTGAAAGTTTTGGGAATCAACAAAATTCTGGGTAACAGCAACAGTTGTTTCCAAATTCAGGACACAGTGCCACCATCCCGTTGGAACAAAAATGGTCTCCCCAGGTAGTTGGGTACACTCAATTGGTTTGTCCTCATCAGCAAGAAGTGGGTAAAAATCCAGCCACCACTTTAAACGGAAAAAAGGGAAAGAAAATTGACTTAGTAAAGGTGATTGAATGTATTTGATCAGAACATGAGAAATGAAATCTGTAGAATTACCTGCAGGGATGATGGCGTCTCAATATGGACATCACCATCTTCATCACTGACATGTACAGTAACACCCAGAGGTACTCGTCCCGGAGGATACAATGCCCACCTATTCAAAGACAAAGAAGACATTGCCTCCTAGATATCAGCTGATTCAATTACATTCCTCAGGCAAATAGTACTCATCGCAATTTTCATTTTGTGTTAACATTCATTTTAGAACATCAAATGTAAAGTATGCAGGAATGTTCAGCTGCAAGTGCACAGAAACAAAATAAAAATTTGAGCAAGTACTACCTTAACTTTTTCCTGTCACAAGTTGGTGATAATACTAATACGTCAAGAAAGGACAGCTCCGACATTCAAACTCAAAACTCCTACCATATGGAAGCTCTCAAAGAAGTTGGATTGTCCTTCCATAATAAAAATAGCAGGAAGACTCAAGTCTACTAAGTTAATTCATGGCCAATAGGGCACTAGTATTTAAACTTTTTGTCAAAACTTAAAGGGGTAAGCAACCAAAATCCTAGGTACCCTTTTGCTATATAATTGACCTACAGCTCAAGACCAAATGACTGTACCTAACTGGGCAAGCTTAATCTATGAGCATGGTAAAGCCAGTCTATTTAAGAAGTAAAAGAAAGGTACAAAATATCTGGCAACCACCCACCTCAAAAGTGCATCTACACATGTAACATTAACGGTACACGTTATGAATTGCATGATACCATACACATCAATATAAAGCTAAGGCTAATAAAAATTCTAGGATCCAAAAGACAAAATGACTTCAACAATTCCTTCAGTGACCTATTTTCTCTTATAATTGTTTACCAAACAATCAATTATGAAAACATAACTGCAAGTTGTTAAATAATGTTGTTGTGGCCGGAACATGAACCACAAGATATAACATGCAATGATATAAATTTATGAAATGATTACGATCTCATCTACTATAAAGTAGCAGTGTCCACAAACCGTGATAGATATGAAAGTACAACAACAAATTCAATAGAGTAGAACCAGCACTCAGATGCAGATTATTCTTGAGTAGTTGAAGATTGAGATTTACCTCTTACGGCCACACAATAGAGTATTCCAGGCACTAGTAAGTGCTGGGTCAACATGCCATGAAGCACCAGACCTTTCTGGCCCGATAATAAGCCATCTATATGGTGGTCGATGATCTGCATCTAAAAATTCAAACCAATCTTCTTGAAATAGTTGAGGCACACTGTAATCCTTCAACAATCCTGGTGACACTTCCCCAAACTGCATACAGCGAAAGTTAATACCAGAATTTCTATTTCAATAAGACAAAATACATTGGACAAATATTTATACCACAATATGAGAGAACCTGGGGATCAAATATATATAAGGGATCTTCATCATGCTGAACATTCATGTATGAGACATAATCCTTGAATTTCATTGAGATTTTATGAGCACTCCTTTGAGAAATCTTAAATGATGTATCCTCGTATTTCAACAGTAGCTGGTCAATTGTCCATGCAGTCCTTGCAGGCCACGTATCAGCCAACCCAGTGAGCAAAACCTGGTTTATGGTTTGACAACACAAACCCATGTACAAGATAGACACATAAATTAGTGATTCAAGCTTCCTTTTAAAAATTATATAAAATATGAAAGAAAAAAAAAATCAAATTCTGTTATGGACTAGAAAAAATTTGGGCAACATAAAAGTTTCCATTTTTCAGTTTTTCACACACATAAAGAAAAAGTGAACAGATGATTCCAATTACTAATAAATTATCATGTTAGCTTTTCTTAATTTGTTTGTTCGTTAATATTAAATTTTGGGGATATGAATTATCATGTTAATTAAGTATCAACAACTGTCCTAAAACATAAATAGTCAGAAATTATGGAATTAAGGATACTGCGCATTTGTAGTCATTGCTGTAATAGATTTGTCTAAGTGTAAGTAAGGGCAATCATAGTTGCATGGCGAGGAGAGATAAATAGGTGATTGGCCACGGCAGTGATGGATGCAATGTGGTGGCGATGGCACTGTCATTGTTGTAAAGGTGGCAGTTCTTGCATGGTAATAATGATGGCTCCATTGGCAAGAAGGAGGAGTTGATCTATATGATGTGGTGTTAGGAACAGTGGAAAGGGTACTATGGCATTAACAATGGTTGTTGAGGTGCTGTTTTCAAACCAGTAACAAGGTCTTTGTAAGTGGTCATGAGTATAATGGTGGCTGTGGAGCTTTTGATAATGTTGCAGTAGTAGCTTTCACACGTTAAGGGGTGAATGGGCGAAGAAGGGGTAGCAAACACACTTGGGAAGTATTACTTCTATTATATTTAATTATTTATAATTAATATCTCAAAAGCTAACACCTGTTTAATGCATTTTATCTAACATTAGTAAATCTTCTAAGGAATTTACATTTAATGAGAACTAATAGAAGCTGCCATGGAAATTACAAATCACATGTACAAAAAAGACTTAATAACGTAAACATGACTCTAGGTAAACATAGACGATATGAAAGGTAAATAGTAAATACAATAATGGATATAACAAAAGAGCTAAAAGAATAATGTATTCAGTTCATGTCCAATGTTTCACAACATACCGGTTCCATCCCACCACACTCATGATCAAACTCTTCTCGAGTTAGGACTTTCTTTCTTTCTACGTTTCCATCATCGAACGAGAAACCACTTAATGAGGTATGGCACCTATATAATCTTCTGTACAAGAATGAAGAATAGAATCCTGCAGAAAGGAATGTGACCAATGACTTAAGATACCAAAAACACATAAAAACAGTTACAGATATAAGAATACGAAGAAAATCATACAATTATCATTGCAGTGAAGAGCCCCTGAAAGTAATAATACTATATTATAGTCATAAAACCTTACCGTCAAACTGCAACGGCCTTCTGCAAGATTCTTTGTATTCGATTGGTGGTTCTTCACTGTATTCCAAAACAAGAGTAACAACCTGTTTTGTTATATGTCAAAAAAATAACATGAAAGCAAGTGAAAAAAATTCAGCACGATTTGGTGATATACAAATGCAACGTTGTTTTCTTCCAAGAGCCTTTGTACTGAAATTGACCATTTGATCTCTTGAGACATTGAATCATCCAGAGTGGTTCTTCATTGCAAAATATATACATCACGCTGTATATTAAAGACATACACACGTATATTAGATTTGAAAAAACTAGCAAAAAATTCAACAACAACAAAAAAAATACCACGTAAAGTTTCAAATTTCAAATTTTTTTCTTCTATGAAAACTAATCTAACGAAAAAAAAAAACATATAAATTTGAGGAAAAAATGACTACCAAAGATTGCATTGAACTGAATTTAAATGCATCATCTAATAATAAAGTAAACAACCTGTAACTAAATAAAGATTCTATAAGCTAATCAACTACAACAAAAATATGCCATTATTAATTCGACATAGCAAAACAAGCTAATTAATCCATTGTAACTAGAGTATTGCTTTGCCAAAAAAAATTAATTAATCAAATGTGAAGTCAAATTCATCGTGAATTGAGATTCATTAGTAAGAAGACATTCAACAAAATTGAAAAAATAAAATAAAAAAGCGTCTGAGAAAAAACCTGCTAACGCAAGCGAGACGGCCGAGATCACGAGGAGTGAGGAGTTCCAAAATTGAGCAGATGACTTCATCGGGAAGGACTATGAGATTGCCTAGAGCGTCCAATCGGCGATCTCTCATTACGAATCCTCCATGAGAACTCTCCATTGGATTGCTATGAAAAATAGTTAAATTCGAATCTGTCTCTTTATGATTTTTATGTCGTTGCGATTTCTAAATGTTTGCTTAGATAGGACACGGCGACTTTCAAAAGATGGCGCCTCGCGTCAAGTTTAAGCGACCGTGATCGCGCGTATGGACTCTAACCGTGTTTCTCGTCCGCGGTTTTATCTTCTGCTTGGGCTTGGGCTTGGCAATAGGCGGCACACGTAAGCAAATATATCCTCCTTCTAGATTAACATATAATAAATAATTCAAAAAAAATTATTTTTATTTTCTTTGTATCATCCCTTTCTCATTTTCACATTTGCATAGGGAGTTCAAGTCTCATTTTATTTGTAAAATCGCCAAATGTGAAAATATATACTGCATTTTATTGACTAACCTTACCCTAACACAACCTTACACACATCCTACTTTTGATTGGTTAACCTTAACCCTAACACAACCCTACACGCAGCCTACCCTTGATTGATTAACCTTAACTAGGGATGGTAAAAATCCTCGACCAATCCCAAACCGGTGGGGATCTAATCCATTTGGGGTGGGTTTAGAGCACTTAAAATGGGGTTCGGGTTGGACATAAGTCAAACATTATTGACCCAGTTTCTAACCGGGTTGGGTATGGGTCAAACCACTATGATCCGACCCACCCCGGTTGATCCGGTATTTATATAATTATTTTTTAAACTGTTAAAAATATAGAAGGAAAACCAAAACTCTAATATTTTTATCTCTTTATCTAACTGTATTTTATATATGAATTCAAAGTTTATATAATTTAGATATTAAATTTTATTAAATTTAAGTTTATATTTGAATTTAAAGGGTATGCTAAACTTTAAATTTTATATTTATTTGTCATTTATATTTAAATTTAAGTGTATGCATGTTTAAATTTAAATATATTTTTTAATATAAATGTATTTTTTTAAATTTAATTGTGTTAGATATTTAACCGTTACTTTGTTATTTAACCGTTACTTTGTTTATAGTATTGTTAATAATCCCTGGTTGTCAGGGAATTTGCTTTTGTTTGAATTTTTCTTTTGGAGAATTCCTTTAGTCTATGTTAGTTTACATGTGATATTTTGAGATATCTTGTTACTAATTTTTCTCTGTAATTGGTTTCTTGTATGGCTATTTAAGCCAAGTCTTTCTCTTTCGAATAACACACAAAACATTCTTTCAATCACTTGTTTCATAAATACTGAAAGTTTTGATTCTTGACAATTGGTATCAGAGCCTCTAGTCACTAGAGGCCTGAGTATCAAGGAAGCAGCAGTCTTCTCATTTGTTGCAGCAGCAAAATCCAATGGCGTTAGAGAAGTCAGAGAACAGCAACTTTGTGCAACTAGCTATTCCTCGTTTTGATGGTCACTACGATCATTGGAGCATGTTAATGGAAAATTTTCTGAGATCCAATGAGTACTGGAGTCTTGTGAAGAATGGCATAGCTGAACCAGCTAAAGGGGTAGTCTTAACTGATGCATAGTCAAAGACTCTGGAGGAACCAAAATTGAAGGACTTGAAGGCGAAGAACTATCTGTTCCAGGCAATTGATCATGCCATCCTGGAAACTATCCTTCAAAAGGATACTGCTAAACAAATATGAGACTCTTTGAAGAAGAAGTACCAAGGCACAGTAAGGGTAAAATGTGCACAACTTCAAGCTCTTCGTAAAGAGTTTGAGATTCTTCACATGAAAGGAGGAGAATCAGTCAATGATTATTTTGCCAAAACACTTACTATCGCAAATAAGATGCGAATTCATGGCGAGAAGATGGAAGATGTCGCTGTCATTGAGAAAATTCTTCGCTCAATGACTCCGAAATTTGATTATGTGGTATGTTTAATTAAAGAATCAAATGACCTTGACATTCTTTCAATTGATGAGTTGCAGAGTTCATTGCTGGTACATGAGCAGAGGATGACTAGTCATATTGTAGAGGAGCAAGCATTGAAAGTCACCACTTATGGAGAAGCAATTTCAAGGAGAGGCAGAGGACGAGGTGGAGTTCGAGGACGAGGGAGAGGCAGAGGCCATTTTGACAAGTCAAGTATTGAATGCTATCACTGCCACAAGCTTAGACACTTCCAATATGAATGTCCTGACAAAGAGAAAGAAATAAAGATGAACCTTGCTGAGATTGAAAAGGAGATACTTTTGATGGCTTGCATTGACAAAAAGAAGAGTCAATTAGGTGATACTTAGTACTTAGACTCCGACTGTAGTAATCACATGAGTGGTAACAAACTTCTATTCTCTGAATTAGATGAAACTTTTAGAGAAAATGTGAAGCTTGGAAATAATTTTAGCATATATGTCATAGGTAAGAGCAATGTTAAAATGATGATGAATAATAGTATGCAGACTATTATTGGTGTGTTCTATGTTCCAGAGTTAAAGAGTAATCTAATAAGTCTTGGTCAGCTGCAAGAAAATGGATTTGGTATTCTCATTCAAAAAGGTTGCTGTCAAATTCACCATTCAGAAAAAGGTTTGATTGCACAAGTCAACATGACAGCAAATCGAATGTTCCCTCTGCACACTTAGGGGGGTGTATTCAATTAGGATTAATTAGGATTCTTGAGGACATTTAAAGACATTTTTTAAGTGACAGATTTTCATGGATTTCTACAGACTTTTATAAATCCATATGGACTTTCATTGATTTGTTTAAACATCCATCTCAGACTCTTATAGATTTGTTTAAACATCCATGGATTTTCATGGATTTGTTATCAGTGACTTATCAATAGTAAGCTAATTATAGCTAATTATCAAAAAAACCTTTGAAGTTGGAATGAGCAAAATTTGATACACCAGTCAATCTATATTTGTGTATATATAAAGTCTGAGGCTGTTGCTGATGCAAATAAAGCGATTGAATTGAACCCAAAATTGGCTAAGGCTTATCTGCGTAAAGGCACTGCTTGCATGAAGCTTGAAGAATGTTACATTGCTAAATCAGCCCTTGAAAAAGGTAGCTCTTTGGCAGAGATTGACTCGAGATTTACCAAGTTGATTGAAGAATGTGATAAGTCTATTGTTGAGGAGAACAACGATCTGGCTAAGCCATTGTCACCAGATTTGACAAGAAGCTTCACTTTTAACGAAGCCAGTCACATCCGTCAAACCAAAATACAGACATGAATTCTACCAAAAGGCAGTTTAAGTGGTTGTGACTATTTTTGCAAAAAGAATACCAGCAACGAGTGTGACTATTGAATTTGGCAAGCATATTTTGACAATAAGACAATCTATACACTTAACCAATATGATCCATTAATACAATTTGCAGTACTAACAACAATCTCTGTTTTCTTTTCACCTCCTTAATCAGCTATTTCCCTTTACAGTTCTCCAATTGTCTCTCCATAACCACCGAGTATTGCGAACCCTATAACAACGTAAACCTTCTTTCCTTCAAGACCTTCACATCTTTTACCGCAAGCAATATGTGATATATGATATATATATATATATAGTAGGTTTCAGGTCCTGCAATTTTTATTTTATTTTATGAGATTTTAGATTATAACATCATATGCGACAAACAAAGAAAAATAAAGCAGAGTAAGAGAAAATGACCAAAAACTGAAGTCGGGAAACTCTTGCTCAATTTTCTTTTCTCTAGTTGTAATAGAATGTTGTCCCTAACACCACCATATTGTATTATATAGAATTAAATTGGATCGAATCATACTGTATTGTATTTATACATAATAAAATATTGTGTTTGGTGTGCGATTGAAATCTTATATATTGCCAAATGATAAAACATAATAGTTTACATATTCTCAATTAAAAGAAAAGAATATTTATTTAATTTATTACTATTATATAATAAATTAATTAAAGCAAACACAAGAAATCAAATTGCTTACAATTGACATCAAATTATGTACAATCAAGTCTCAAAGATTACATGCAATCAGGTTAAAAAAAAAACAAATTAATTCAAGCAAACACAAGAAATCAAATTGCATATAGTTGACATCAAATTATGTACAATCAGGTCTCAAAGATTACATGTAATTAGGTCTAAAAAAAATTTAAAAATTCAAGTAAACAAAAGAAATCAATTTGTCAATCAAATTGTTAGGGTTTTGCTATTGTAGATAGCAGTCTTGCTTATTCCACGCTTCACCAGAAAGCGTGTGTTCTAACTTACTGTTTTTATCTTTATCACAAGCAAACAAAAGAAATCAATTTGTCAATCGAAGAAGAAAAACTGTTGGAAAAAAAAAAGACAAAAGAGAGGGATTTGACAGGTTATCTGTTATTCACTAGACGTGGTGAAGAAAAATCAAAGGCGAAGGCTGTTCGTAGAGAGATGGATGAAGGTCGTTCATCTTTTGTAGAGAGCTAGGTTGTCTGATGAAAATCTTTGGGGAGAGGGCCGAATATGTTATGGCATTTTATATTTATATCTCTCACCATCAAGTCCACCAAAATCCATGACCTAAGAAAATTCTTTAAAATCTAGTCATAATCGAATACACCTTGATTCTTGTAGACATTTTTAAAGTCTCAATTCAATACACCCGAATTTGGAAGGATTCTTTAAAAGTCCATAGAAATCCTAATTGAATACCACTGAATTCATATAGACTCTTTTAAAGTCTTTAAATGTCCGAATTGAATACATCAGGATTTATAATGTCTTTAAATGTCCACAAGAATTCTAATTGAATACACCCCCCTTAGACTCAATATGGTGATCAAACATGTCTCACATCAACAATGCAATACAAAACATGGTTGTGGCATTACCAATATGGACACTTGAATTTCAATGGGTTAAAAACCCTGCAGCAGAAAAAGATGGTGAAGGGACTTCTTGCAATTCAGCCTCCTTCAAAGGTGTGTAAAGATTGCATTTTTGGCAAGCAGCATTGTGAATCATTTCCTAGAGAAAGAACATGGAGAGCCACTCAAACACTTCAGTTAATACACTTAGACATTTGTGGGCCAATCAATCTGACATCAAACATCAACAAAAGGTACTTCATCACCTTCACTAACGATTATAATTGAAAAACATAGGTGTATTTTTTTATAGAGCTGAGGTTGAGAAAGAATCTGGCAAGTCCAAAAAAAAATTCGTACCGATCGTGGGGGTGAATTCACCTTACATGAATTTACTAACCTGTATAAGATGAATGGCATTCGTAGACAGCTTACTGCAACTTATTCACCACAGCAAAACGGCGTGGCTGAGAGGAAAAATCGCACTATTATGAATATGGTGCGAAGCATGTTGGTAAGGAAGAATGTTCCAAATGGCGGTGAATTCACCTTACATGAATTTACTAACATGTGTGAGATAAATGGCATTCGTAGACAGCTTACTGTAACTTATTCACCACAGCAAAACGGCGTGGCAGAGAGGAAAATTCACACTATTATGAATATGGTGCGATTTTAATGATGATGTAAAAAATATAAAGTGGAGGAAAGCAATAGATGTAGAAATAGCAGCGATTGAGAAGAATGATACTTGGCAGTTGACTGATCTTCTAGAAGGAGAAAAGTCCATTGGAGTCAAATGGATTTATAAGACAAAATTGAATGAAAATGGAGAAGTTGATAAATACAAAGCGCGACTGGTGGCAAAGGGCTATACACAAGAATATGGAGTCGATTATTTAAAAGTGTTTGCACCTGTGGCAAGGCATGACACTATCCGATTGGTGGTCTCTTTGGTAGCACAAAACTCATGGCCCATTTATCAACTTGACGTAAAATTTGCATTTCTCCATGGTGAGTTAAATGAACAAGTTTTTATTGATCAACCTCCAGGTTATGTGCAAAAAGGGAAGGAACAGCAGGTTTACAGGCTGACAAAAGCTCTATATGGACTGAAACAAGCATCTCGAGCTTGGTACAGTCGTATGGAGGCTTACTTCACAAAGGCAGGCTTTCAAAAGTGTCCTTACGAGCATACTTTCAGGGGCGGATCTAGAGGGGGGCCGACAGGGGCCATGCCCCCCCCCCCCCCCCCCCCCCCCCCCCCCCCAAGAAATTTCAACAAAAAAAAAATCAGTTAAGAAAAATTGCATAAGAAGAAATTTTGAGTAGAGCCTAGAGATGAGATGTTAGAGCTGGGTTAAAGAAATAGGGAGAACTAATAGAGAGAATTTGTAAGTTGTGAGACGGTGAGAGAGGAGAAAGAGAATATTGGATAGTGTGCATCTAACTTGGGTAGTTAGAGACTTGGAGTGTTGGACATTAATTTTTACTTTTTAAATAAAACTTAACTTTATTTTTTATTTTATTTTTTGAAATTAAACTTGATTTTGTTTTGGCTATTGGATTATCACTCATTCTTGGAAATACATTTCTCTTATTAGTTTTTATTTAAATCTTTATCTATTTAAATTTATTTTAAGTTAATTTGATTTGAGATGAATATTATAAAATTAAATTACAAATATTTAAATAATTATGATTTAAATATATTAACAATACAGTGGTATTTTAATATGTTATGATGAATATATTTATTTTATGTCTCTTGTCATTTAAATTATTGAATATTTATTATTAGTTTTTTTTTTTTAATGTTTTAAAAAAGCTATAAAAATTTATATTTTATTAGTTGGAAACTATTAAAAAAAGAATAATGTTTGGGTACTGACCAATTAGTACCCAAAATACTGACCCCACCAATGAGAGTGTAGCACGTAGCCTTTTTTTCTTTTACTTTTTACATTTATCTTACAAATTGGGCCACGTGCTATACGCTTATACTCCCATTTGTGGAGTCAGTAATTTGGGTTCTGACTGGTCAGTACTCAAACATTATTCTTAAAAAAAAACCATTCTCAAATATGTTCAGATTAGACATTGGTTTTGCAAAATGGAAAAAAACATTTTCTCACAAACTAAATCATTATGTAATTGAAATGAAAATCAAACTAAAATTTAATAGATTTAGTTATAAATGCTTTTCGAGATATAAAACAACGATCGGTTACAATTTGTCTTGCGTGACATTGAATATTAATTTTTGTCTTGGCCCCTCAAAGTTAAAATCTTGGCTTCGCCCCTGCATACTTTGTTCATCAAATCTGAAGAGGGAGGTAAACTTTTGATTGTTTGTTTATATGTAGATGATTTGATATTCACAAGAAATAATGAAGCTATGTTTGTTGAATTTAAGAAACCAATGATGGATGAGTTTGACATGACTGATCTAGGAAAGATGCGTTATTTCCTTGGTATTGAGGAAGTTCAATCAGTTGTTGGTATTTTCATTGGACAAAAGAAATACACTGAGGAAATTCTGGAAAGGTTTCGAATGTCTAATTGCAATCCAGTTCAAAATCCAATTGTTCCGGTTTTCAAACTTACAAGAGATGCGAAAAAAGTGAGAGTTGACAGCACTCATTACAAACAAATAGTTGGCAGCTTAATGTACTTATCAACTAGACCAGATATGATGTATGTGATCAGCCTCATCAACAAATTCATAAAGTCTTTGACTGAACTCCATGTATAGGTTGCAAAAATGGTGCTCTGATACTTAAAAGGTACAACTGATTATGGTTTGTTTTACAAGAAAGGTGAGAGGGAGAAATTAATTGGATACAGTGATAGTGAATATGCTGGGGATTCTAAAGACAGAAAGAGCACATCATGCCATGTTTTTATGCTAAGTTTAGAAGCTGCTTCATGGTCCTCAAAGAAACAACCGGTTGTCACACTGTCTACCACCGAAGCTGAGTTCATAGCAACTGCATCATGTGCTTGTCAAGCTGTTTGGTTGAGGATATTACTCAAAGAATTACATTGTCATCAGGAGGGGCTTACGTTGATTTACTGTGATAATAGCTCAACAATTAAACTCTCAAAAAATCATGGAAGAAGCAAACACATAGATGTCAGGTTTCACTTTCTTCGCAATCTTACAAAAGAAGAAGTGGTTGAGCTGGTTCACTATCAGAGTCAAGACCAAGTTGCAGACATATTAACCAAGCCATTGAAGTTGGAAGCATTTGTGAAGCTACGAAGATTACTTGGAGTTTGTTTAGGTTCTTTGATAAACTGATTGCTTCAATAACATTCAATTTAAGAGAGAGTGTTAGATATTTAGCCGTTACTTTGTTTATAGTATTGTTAATAATCCCTGGTTGTCAGGGAATTTGCTTTTGTTTGAATTTTTCTTTTGGAGAATTCCTTTAGTCTAAGTATACATGTGATATCTTGAGATATCTTGTTGCTGATTTTTCTCTGTAATTGGTTTTTTGTATGGCTATTTAAGCCAAGTCTTTTTCTTTCAAATAACACACAAAACATTCTCTCAATCACTTGTTTCATAAATACTGAAAGTTTTGATTATTAACAAATTGAATGTTAAATTTTAAGTTTCCAAATGTATAGTAAAATTTGTATATTTAATTGCTGAACTTTTTTTTTTTTTTTTGTTAAATGAAATGGGTCAGATCGGGTCGAGTTTGGGACACCCTCTGCCTCATTCGACCAGGTTTGGGGTAGAAATCAAAAACCCATTCAAATCACGGGTCAAGTTTGGGGCAATTTACTAAAATTAGGTTACGGGTTTAGGTTATTTCGATATCTTATGGAAAAGCTGTGGATAGAGAATCTAGGATAAAAAAAATAAACGCTCAAACCAATTTCTTTTTTTGACGTGCAAGTGCGTGCACAGTTGAAAACATTGGATGTTTTACCAAACATAAGTTACTCTTTTTAAGATTTTGACTTTTGAGAATAGACAGCAACTCTAAACTACTCAAAGAAGCGTTAAGTTTGACGAGTTTGACATATTTTAGAATCCTATCCTCATCACACCTTTTTAAAGAATGTGATTGGTTATTGATAAAGTATAAATGGAAAGCAATCGTATCTTAACCATTCATTCATTGTGATACTTATATGTCATAAGATTAAATGAGGTGAGAAAAGGATCCAAGTCAAAAAAATACAATACACCAAACTCGAGTTCAACACAAGACATCCACCAAACACACGGAATTCACCAAATTTTTAATGTAGCCGTAATTTCATCTTTTATTCATGTGTTTCATAGTCTCAAACCATCACTTTCGTTACAGTATACACATACAGTAGTAACTGTGGTACATAAGAACATAAATTAACTCAAAAATCCAATAGTAATATAACTAGCAGCCATAACTTGGTAAAAAGAAAAGAACATAAGATTTATATTTCCCGGGAGGGCCTTGAAGTCATTCTACACTCCCAAGGAAGCAATAGGCTGCTGTGATATCCTCCTCTTTCTAAGGCGCTCTGCAATGATAAAGGCAAGCTCGAGAGATTGTGAAGCATTGAGCCTAGGGTCACAGTGAGTGTGGTAGCGAGAACCCAAGTCATCAAACGTCACGGTTCTTGACCCACCGATGCACTCCGTCACATTCTGCCCTGTCATCTCTAGGTGAACTCCTCCTGGGTGACTTCCTTCTTGCTCATGCACATCAAAGAATGCTCTTACTTCAGCCTGCACAATCAAATAACATGAATAAGTAAATTGTATCCTTCCATGTCTACCAACATTCATGTTCAATATACAATAAGTTTTTAAGGAAAAGAACCAAAGTGCTGTTCACAGTCTCAATTAGATTCTCACCAAGAAATGATTAAAGAGATAATTTTAAATTACAACAAGTCTCCCAACCTAACTCAAAACTTAGTGATAGGGAAATACAACCACCCACCTAACAAAGGCTTTCTTAATTTATATTATCATAAACCTGCTTAAGGCACCACGTTTGACTGAGTAGCCCAAAAAAATTCTTATAAGCTGTCCCTTTCTCACCTACCCTGACTCGGTTCTATTGTTTGCTTCAATTAAAAATAAATCATAATCTCTTTGAAAACACTGAATACCTACACTTGGGGTAGGTGAGTTAGCTAACCCACTTCATGAAGATAATGAGATCAATCATAAAACACACTTAAATATAACTCTGGTTGGTGACTTCAGCTAATCTACACGACATGATTAAAATTGGTTCATGGGCCAAAACTGTCAGGGCAAGGCGGGAAGGAAAACAACTTCTATCTTATTTGCATAGGATTTAAAGTTGTGGTACTTTTTCAATAGCATTTGAAGTAAATTCAGTTTACCACAAGCATACTAGAGTTATTGTAAATTATATTGCCCTCAAATGTTAGGAAAAGCAAAATGAAGTGACTTCAATTTTATGTAATCTCAAGCAATCCCTGTAGCATACGACTTGCACTCCAATAACTCCTTGGCAATTAATCCAACCAATAAAAACAAGAAAAGTGAAAGAGTACATTACCCTGATGGCATCGAAGGGACGAGTTTTGAGACCGCAAGGAGCCTTTATGGTGTTACCATGCATGGGATCACTGACCCATGTGACAATTTGGCCTGCACGGCGGACTGCCCTAATCAAATGGGGAAGCTTCACTCTCATGTTCTCAGCACCCATTCTTGTGATGATTGTTATCCTCCCTGGTTTATTCTGAGGGTTTAAAATTTCAATGAGCTTAACAAGCTCATTTGGATCCATCTTATCACTAACCTGCAGTAAGAAGCCAATACATGTTAGCCAGGTTCATAATTTTTTTATCAATCACTTTTAAGTTTTGTCCACTAATCTAAAAGTATCAAAACAGAAAGAAATGGGGCCTTGATGGCAGGAAAACTAGCTTGGACCTACATCTTAATCAATATGACATGGATTTTTCATGCTCCATCCCAAAATTTACTAAAATATGATGTTTCATTCAGTTCTTTATAACCGAAATAATTCATTTCAATGTAGATTTAAGACTAAATTAAAGCCTAGTAATTACCTTAATGCCCAGGGGATTGGCAACACCTTTCAGAAACTCAACATGGGCACCATCCAGCTGCCTGGTACGTTCCCCAGCCCAGAGAAAATGGGCAGAGCAGTCATAGTAAAGGCCAGAAGTTGAATCTAACCTAGTCATTGACTGCTCATATGGCAGGAGCAAGCATTCATGTGATGTCCAGAACTCAGTAGTTGTCATAATAGGATGATCAACTGTGAGTCCAGCAGCAGACATGAATCCAAGGGCCTCGTCAACCCGATTAGCAAGTTCCCGGTACCTACCATGTCAAGACACAATAATAGATATAAAAACTGTAAACCATACATAGACAGAAAAAACCATAAAGTAGTTAAATTGTAACAATAATGCAAACCATCCCACCTAGAATCCCACCATATCCATCCCAACACACGTGGCAGTTGAGGTGTCACTTGGTGAGTGGACACACATTAATTAATACTTATCTCCCTTACGCATGTATTCACTCACCAATTAATGTTTGTCCACTCACCAAGTGACACCTCAACTGCCAAGTGTATTGGGATGAAAATGGTGGATTATAGGTGAGATGTGTAGCATTACTGAAATTGTAAAATCAGAATCAACCAAAATCCATCCCTCCAAGATAGTTAGGAATATCCTTAGAGAACCAATCATAATTCATAACTATAAGAAGTAATCAAACACCAAAAAGTTGGATACTTTGGATCATTTAGATTAATGGACAGGTTACAAGGATTTAATTCCATCATACTCCATAAAACAACAAATTGACAATTGACTCCACCATACACGTGAAAACAGTCTCTTGAGAATCACTTAGAGCCGACCCTATCAACCACAGAAAAGTTTCCCAACAACCCAAATGAGGTTATTTTGGACAATTGAACCAGCAATCATCAACAGTGATGTTGAAGGAGATAGCATATTCTATATTCCATATAAAACACGTTATTCGGTCCTTTTAAAACATAAAAAAAAAAAAAACCACGAAACAAAAGACAAAATGACCAATCCTTTTACAGGAGAAAGCTAGTCTAAATAATAGTATCAGCAATCCAAGACTCAATAATAGAAAGAAAGTAAAATGAAAAACTTTAAACAGCAATAAAAATGATATAGAGATTTAAACAAAAAGTTACCTGTCTCCCTGCTCGCTGTGTTCAGTGAAATCCAAATTCCACTGTGTAACCCTCTGCATAGCAGCATAACCACCAGTAGCAAAAGCTCTGAGAAGATTCAAAGTAGCAGCTGACTGACAATAAGCTCTAATCATTCTCTCCGGATCCGGAATCCTTGATTTCTCGTCAAACGTATCTCCATTGATATTATCTCCTCTGTAACTCGGCAGCTTGATGCCATTCTTCTCCTCAAAATTATCCGATCTCGGCTTCGCGAATTGACCCGCCATTCTACCAACCTAAAAATAGAAAATCAAATACACATTAACAAAAATACAAAACACCCAAAACAAAATTGAAACAAGAATCAATAACAAAGAGGAAAAATCGTACCTTGATAACGGGCATTTGACCACCGAACATCAACACAGCACCCATCTGAAGGAGGATTCTAAAAGTGTCACGAATGTTGTTAGCGTGGAACTCTTTGAAACTCTCAGCGCAGTCGCCGCCTTGGAGCAGAAAAGCCTTTCCCATGGCGGCTTCGCCGAGCCGCTCCTCCAAGCTCCTGGCCTCTCCGGCGAACACGATCGGAGGAAACGCGTCAAGCGTCTTCAGCACCGATTCAAGCTCCTCCTGATTCGGGTACTCCGGTAGCTGTAAAGCTTTCTTCGATTTCCAACTGTCAACCGTCCATTTCCCTGGAGCCACATTGTGGCTCTTGGTGATTGGTTCGGTTACTGTTTTCACGGTTTTCACAGAAGGTTTGGCGGAATCAGCGGCGTGGACGGCGGAGATGGGGAGGATGTTTGATCTGGGTTTGGAGACGGACGGTGGAGATTGGGTCTGGAGAAAGGCTGATTTGGTAGAAATAATGGAGCTGCTGCTGCTGGCGAGAGCCATTGTTATTGGGGTTTTGGTTTTCGTGTGGAATGTAAAAAACAATTTAAAGTTTTGAGGAGTTTACCTGAAGAGATATTGAGAGAAATGTCAAGGGTTTTTATAAGGAAACGGCCAAACTGCGAGCTGTGTCTGGTGAAGATGGTGGTGGTAGTTAAGGGTAGTTTTGGAAATTCATTATAAAAGGGTATTTTGGACAAAGTGGTTTTCTATTTATAGTTTAATTAAGTTTTTTAAGTTATTAATATCTACTTACCACTTTACCAACTAGTGAATAGTGAATGGAAGCTGCGGGCCTGCGGCACTGCATGGAAGCTAAGCCGAATGTTGTTTACGCTTTACACTGTGTAAATTAAAGGGTTAATCGCATAAATTTACTCTGAATTTATTGAAACTAACAAGATTTCAAACAATTGTCATAAACTAATACAAACACCCTCTGCTGTTAAAATGGATCCGTTAGTAGGACGGCAAATATGTGTTTGGGTATGAAAGTTTGAAAATGCCCCTAATTATGCATTGAAGTGTATTAATGAGGTTAATGGAGGCTTGATAAAATTCAAAAATTGAAGATGCAAATGCGATCCAAGAGCGGCTTTGAGTATCTCAAAGTCAAAGGCAAATCCAACAAAATTGTAAACAAATATAACAAATTATGCCCTCTAAATTGACCCAACAGCCCACTATATGATCTTTAATTGAAACAAATAAGCAACTGTAGAGAACATACATACCTTGTTTGACTTCAATCTTCTTATCACTGTTTCATTTGTTAAATGATTTTGTTTCTTAAGAAAATGTTTAATTGATTTTTCTTTGAAACTTTTTTCTATATAGGTTAGTAAATGGAAGAGTTTTTTTGGGTGTCTCTAATCTCTATATGGGTTATTTAGTGCCACAATCGAGTTACTGAAATGGTGCCAATAAGTTTCTCAGGTGACCACTTTTTTTTTTTTTTCGGAAGATGAACAATTTTGATAGTGATGTGAAGGGACAAGTTTGGCTAGGTATAGGCGTACATCCCCCTTAATTAATTACTACCATCTCATTTCAATGGAAAGAAGACCAAAATACCCTTCTACCGTTACTACTAACGGATTCATTTTAACGGTCGTCAGTCGGGGGTGTTTTTGTTAGTTTATGGAATTTGTTTGAAATCTTGCTAGTCGTCGGCCGTCAGTAATGTTTGATAATCATGTCTTTGTTTACACTTTATGTCATCCTTAGATTTCAACACGTACGATTTTTGAAATTGACATCACGAATCTTTGATGACTTATCAAAATCAATTACTATATATAAATATGGTTCAAATATCAATTTGATATCAATTGCTACGTGCACGATTTGAAAAATAATTCTTGCAATACTGGGAAAGATGTCTTCTCATACTTTATAATTTTATGAGTTAATATAAAACTTAAATCTTTGTAACAAATGTAAATACGGAAGTGCACAATTACAAAACTAAGAGTGATCACATGATTCACATCCACCATCCCTCTTACAAAATCTAAAGTTAATAATTTACTTTTAAGTTTTAAGTGTGTTTAAAAGTGCAAAAGTAATCGGTTTTTTTTTTTTTTTTTTTTAACCATTACAAAATCAGGAGTTACGATAGGCAGAGCCACAGAGGGGGAGGCAAGGGTGCATCGAGCCACTTTAACTTTTGTCTGTAAAAACTCAAATTTATAACCTTAAATGTTAGATTATTTGGAAGAAATATGTTAGGATTTTATTTCCCTAATTAAATATGAAGACTAATCAAGGTTGAAAATTTTGAAGTTTAGTGGGAAGTAGAGAGAGAGAACACTAGATGAGTGGTATACTAACCGCTAAACCTAATAAACCAACAATGAATAAACAGCCTAAAATAGGCTACAATCGACCAACTTGTTAAATTCCCAAGCTCTATGTTAAAGTACAATATGTTGTTCATATTAGTTACAAATCCAATACAACATCTATCATTGATTTACATATAAAAAGCGACAAGATGAGATTGGTCTTGTCGTTTTCTACTCACATTTATACCATAACGTTGTGGATTACAGTCTATCTCTCTCTCCAAATCCTAATTATTGTAATATTTTAACATATATATATATATATAATTTTCAAATTATTGATATATATATCATTGGTATATGGGTGGGTAGGTTCCAATATGGGGGAAGCTAAGTGAAGCCTAGCCAAGCAGAGCCGTTGGGCGTGGCTTGCAAAACTCACCAAACCTGACAAGATGAATTCGGTGTGCGTCCGACACTTTTGTCAATACTGAAGACCAGGTGACGGTGTCCTGTGTCCAATTCAGATTATCTGTGATAAACGTGTGTGTAATTACAAACATACCCTATTATTAATTGACTAAAAGCTACCCTGCCTCATCATACGTTCATACGTGAGAGAGGCCTCCAACTCCAAGTCCATGAGTCATCACACCAACCCCACTCGTCCTCCTACCCCCAATTCAAACCCCTCTCTTCCTCTTTTTGACAAGTGTCCACCTACACGTTACATTCGCATATTCTGTCTACGTGCTCTTTCTCTTTTGCAACAACCCAAACCCCGATAAAATTAGTAAGTTATTACGTGGTATAAATAACAAAAGATGCGTATCAATGAACTAAATCTACCGTAAAAGAAATATATTACATGTGAATTAAAATATATAGGAAATATATCATATCAAATCATATCATATTTGATACGGTAACAAAAATATTAAAAATATACATTTCATCATGTATCAATAAAAATCTCACTTGTGAGAATGATGTGGTCCATAATCTCGCTTCCTTGGCAGTCTCCTCCTGTAGAGACAATATGTGGCAAGATTTTTGTCATAATAGTTTGTTGTTTGGTTGCTAGGACCGGTTTTTTGTCCATTTCAAAAAAATAAAAAATAAAACCAACCAAGTCAAAGTATTTAAATCTAGTGACCCACATGCAAAGAACTGATATAACTTTTATCAATTCGAACTGATAATAGAAAGATTGTATATATATATATATATATATATATATATATATATATATATATATATATATATATATATATATACACACATGCATACGATCCAGTTCATATCAGTGTGCACTAATGTGGACGAAGAATGTGGACGAAGAATGTGGATCACTAGATTTTCTATTATTAGTTCGTCCTGATAATAAATATATCAGGACGAAGAATGTGGACCACTAGATTTACATACTTTCACATACTTTGACTCAAAGTGTATGCACTTATCAAAATTTCTCCATAACCTATGATACACATTCTTCGTCCTGATATATTTATTGTCAGGACGAACTGACAATAGAAAGACTATATATATTGGTTTAAGATTTAATTTTTCCTATTGCTAGATAGGTTTCACCTCTCTAAGCGGAGAAATTGCTTCAGTAGTCCTCCAATACACATATAAATTTGTAATTGTAACCTTCAAAATTCCAATTTTAACGCAATTCACTAATTTGGGGAGGACGTGCTGATAGGTGCCTGGACGAAGTCCAGAATTCTTGATACTTAAAAAAAAAAAGAAAAAAAAAAAGATAACAATATCAATCCACCATTCTAGTGTTTCGATACCACAACATGACCTTATAAAGTTTTAAGAAGTTGAATTCAGATTACAACATGTTACCAGTTATCACAAATAATAAAATATATTATTATTATAACTATATACAGTTTGCTTTAAAATAATAATAATAACAATAATACTATAAGGGTAATTAGCACAAATAACCCCTGAACTCTACGTTCGTTGCTATTTCCCCCCCTATACTTTTTTTTTAGGCAGTAAACCCCCTGAACTATCATAAATTGGTATTGGTTGACGGAACCCTAATTCTGTCTAGGGAAAATTACACTAAGTCCCCCTGATTATTTATATAATTGCATTTAACATAAAAAAAATATAATAATATGACACAAATACCCCTCTGACCAATTTTTTTTTTTTAAAATTAAATTTAAAATTAAAATAATAGTTAAATAATAATTAAATTCTGAATTTTATTATAAAGACAATTAAATATATAGAGAAATGAAAAAAGTAAATTGATATAAAATTATTTAAATTATCTTTTTATTTAAATATCCCTAAATATAAAACCAAGATAAATATTTAAATTATTTAAGAAAAATAAAAATAATGGTTAAATAATAATACAATTCCCTTTCAAAAAAAATAATAATACAATTCTATTTTTATTATAAAGAAAATAAAATCTTTAAAAAATTAAAACATCTTTAAAATCTCTACCATCCATCTCAAAGATGGACGGTGGAGAAATATTTATTAAAATAAATTCAAATAAAAAAAGCATTTTTTTTTTAAATTGATTGATTTATCTCAATTTGTTTTTTGAAATAGATTGATTTATCTCAATTACAAAATAATAGTAATAATAATACAAGTACAAATTTTAAAAATTTGAATATCGCTCCAATTAAAAACACACATAGAAGAATTAAAAATTAAATTTTTTAATTTTTGGTTTCTGGGTGTTGCAAATTTAAATATTTTTATTTCTTTAGAGAAGGGAATTTTTTAAGGATTGGATGGAGAAACAGATGTTCATTTAATTAGATGGATTGATGTTCATTTAAAAATATTTATTTGAATTTTTTTATTTTAAGGATTTCTCTTCTCTATGTTCATTAAGTTAAAAAAAAATTAATTTAAAAAACACAATTCACAAACCAATAAATGAAATCCAATTAAAAAAATTTTAAAAAACAAAATAATAATAATAAAAGAACATTGATGGATCTTCATTAATGAAGAAACTTATTACTTTATTTTTTGGGTAATTGAGATCAACAATTATTTTTTTTGAAAGGGAATTGTATTATTATTTAACCATTATTTTTATTTTTCTTAAATAATTTAAATATTTATTTTGGTTTTATATTTAGGGATATTTAAATAAAAAGATAATTTAAATAATTGTTATATCAATTTACTTTTTTCATTTCTCTATTTATTTAATTGTCTTTATAATAAAATTCAGAATTTAATTATTATTTAACTATTATTTCAATTTTCAATTTAATTTAAAAAACAAAAATTGGTCAGAGGGGTATTTGTGTCATATTATTATATTTTTCCTGTTTAATGCAATTATATAAATAATCAGGGGGACTTAGTGTAATTTTCCCTAGACAGAATTAGGGTTTCGTCAGCCATTGCCAATTTATGATAGTTCAGGGGGTTTACTGTCTAAAAAAAAAGTATAGAGGGGGAAAATAGCAACGAACGTAGAGTTCAGGGGATATTTGTGCTAATTACCCATACTATAAAGTAAGCTTCTTTTTGTTTTTATTCTTTTATCCGACTTTTCCAAATAGGACAGCAGACCCAGTAGTCCATTGCAGACCGGGTCCTCCTATTGTAAATTGGTATATATATGGTTTTTTAATCAGAACTGGATCATCTACTCACCTTGTCTTTTCCTCTATAATCTATTGTCATGTGTCTAATATAACAAATCAATAATATGAATTATTTTTATTAATTTGTATGTATCTACTGTACCAAAATATATAATTAATCAAAACCATTGATTTAGGTGAGGACACAAGATGAGGTAAGTAGGCTATCCAAATCCCCTAATTATATCTGCTTTACTTAATTAATACATCAAAATCTTGGTTTCTCCTTTTTAATGGTATTTTCGGCCAAATTGAGAGCTGACTACAAGAATTGACGATATTTAGCTAAAAGATTTTCAATTGGCTACCCTCTATAATAGGGCTAAAAAAAAATTGTCACTATTTGGGCCGGGTTTTGTAAAAAACTCACTACATTACTAATTCAAGTTTAAAATGCACTTATTTAGCTGATCAGACAAAAATACTCTTTTTTTTTTCTCTTTGTGTCGTTTTCAAACCTAGAGAGAAAACAATTGAGAGAGAAAACAGTAGAGAGAGAAAGCAACCGGCTGCAACAACATACGCCTGAAAATCTGACGGGGAACTCACCGATGGGGACGCTACAATCTTGAAGTCGACGAGAATCTGGGTTAGGTTAGGGTTTTAATTTATGAATAATTTGTGTAGAAGACGAGTTTTTTAACACTGTCTCCGAGCCTCTTCAACAATGATCCGAGCTTTTTAATTTTTTATGAATAGGCTTGTCAAATTTGAATCTCCGAGACCTTTAACACTGTATCCGAACCTTTTCATACACTGTCCGAGCATTTTCAACAGTAATCCGAGCTTTTTAATTTTGTATCTCCGATACATTGTAAATAGTCTCCGAGTCTTTTCAATTAGTCTCCGAGACTTTTGTAAATAGTCTCCGAGCATTTTCAATTATATTCAAAATTCACACAACCAGCTTAAGGTTTACAAAAGACTCGGAGAACAAATGAAAAGGAACTCAATTAGGGTTTTAAATTGAAAAAAAAAAAAAACCAACCCCCGAATGCGTCTGTGTAGCGTTACTAAACTAATTATCCAATGAAAATGCATTGATATTGTTATGATGTTCGACCTCCATTGGAGGTCTGTTGAACAGACCTCTATGAAGAAGATGAAATAATAAAATCTCATAAAACTTCAAAGTAAAAGAATGTGTAAAGTAAGGGCATTTTTGGTAGTTCACTATAATATGTGCCTTTTAAACTTAATTTATTAAAGCACTCACTTTGTCACCAAATTAGTTTTAAAAGGTGACATTTTCCACCAATTCCACCTCTATAATATCTCTCACAAACAAGTTTTGTCTTTTCACTCTAAAAATGAAGTTCTGTATTATGTAATGGTTGTTGTAATAAAGCAAACTTTATTCTTGTCATACACTTAATTTTAAGACTCTAATGATCCTTTTTAATTATATCAAGATTTGAAATCAATATAAACTGACTTTATTAAACTTAAAACAATTTAAACCTTCTTTTAACTTACAGGATTTAGCTACCGTATAGGAGTTAGATAGTGGTAGAGGTAGTTATGAGAAAAATATTTTCTTTAAATTTTATTTAGCTACATATCTATATAATAGTCTACTCCGTTATTACAATATTCTTCACTTGAATTGGTGAACATGAACATGTTTGTGTGTGTAAAATTTAAGATACTTGAATTATATTATTGATTGAAAGAAATCCAATTACATATTTAGTATCTTATAAAAAAAAATAAAAATAAAAATAAAAAACAAAAAAAAAAAACTATATTGATTATCATATATTTTTTAAACGATTTTTTAATATCTAAAACTTAAAATCAATGTACTTTCATATAGTAATGAGGTATCCCATTTCTTGTATTTCGACTAATGTGACAAGTTAATTAGAATGACATTTGCATATTGAGACGAAGTTAAAATTAATGTGTATTTACTTATTAGTGAAATACAAGTGACCTAAATTAGAAAAAAAAAATGAAGTTATTACTCATATTTATATTAATATTATTATGCAAAACATGTTTATGACCAGTTTGGTATTGCCGTAACTTTTATAATAATCAATGTTAACTGTGCTGAAGAAATAATCAGCTGTAAAGTTAATCAACGTATGTTTGGTTAATTATATTTTTAAAACTACTGTATAACTCAAAAGCAGTATACATATGTTTGGTAATTTTATTGCAAAAGTTCTGAGATTAGTTACAATGACTAAAATATACTTGATTTTAGAACCCTATTTCATTTTTTTTTCATTAATTATATATATTAAATCAATATTTAAGTAGAATGTTTAAATTAGAAAACATAATTCCATAAGCACAATAGAATATTTAAAAAATATTTTATAAATCAAATCAATATTTAAATAAAATATTTAGTTTTGAGATGAAATAAGGTATATAAATGATTTTAACTTTATTTCATAAAGATAATAATGATATTTTAAAAGATTCATTAAATGCTGAAATAGATTATTCCATAGTCACTTTCAAAAAGTAACCCCTCATCTACTTCTCAAAATCACCGTTAAAACTTACCAGATTATCAATTAATCACTTTTGAAAGTTTTACCAAACATTATTTTATAATCATTTTATGTCAAAATTATAAAATAATATGATTTTAACTTTTCAAAAGCAATACCAAACTGGCCCTTAATAATTACATTTATAACTTCTTTAAAAAAAATACATGGTTCCGAATTAATTGATATTATTACATTTATAACTTTGTTTAATAAATAATCCGCTTAGAAGAAGAGACATGTGTTTTGTAAATTATATTTTGAAAATGTTGTGCTTTTAAAAAGTAAGCGAAGTATATTTGTCTATTTGATAAAATAACTAAAATAGTCACCGTTATATTTATTTGATGTATGAAATGAATCAAATGACACAATATTAATATATAATATTGAATAATAAGAGAATAAATTAAACAATTGTAAATTAGCTCAACACAAAAAATAAAAGGAATTGATTTAAAATAGAAATTACAAATTTTTTTTTTTTTACAAATAAAATGAAATGAAAAAGTAAAATATTATCGAAGTTGTTAGAGGTGGTGGCCATTGACGGCGATGTTAAGCGGATGAAGTTGGTTCTTCGTCGACTTTCTTTCCTGCAATGCTGACGAAGCTAGAGGAGGTTGATTCTTTTCCACCAATAATTGTCAACAATCTCAAATAAATCAATAAGAATCCCAACGTATCTATAAGAGGAATTCCTAATCTCAATTATGCAATATCAAATTATGAAAAAAGAACACGTTTTTCATGAAAATATTTGCAACATCAGCCACATAATCATTGAAGACGTATGTCGTTTTCAAATGGGTTTAGCTGAATTATTGAGTGAGAGGTCGAGTGAGTGTGAAGTAGGAACTAAGAATGTGGACCACGGATTATGGAAAAGTTTTGATAAATACATACACTTTGAGTCAAAGTATGTAAATCTAATAGTTTACATTCTTCGTCCTGATATATTTAGGTCATAATATATTTAATATCATGACAAACTGATAATAGAAAAATTATATATATATACACAATAATTTTCAAATCAACACCCCCTCATTGTATTATTATCAGCACATTTTAATGAAAGTCATTGGATTTAAAAGATATTTTGACAAGTGCATACAGCCGAGTTAAAGCATTTAAATCCAATGACTTTCATTAAAATGTGCTGATAGTAATACACTGAGAGGGTACATCTACACTTTGAATCAAAGTATATAAATCTAGTGGTCTACATTCTTCGTCCTGATATTTATTGTCAGAACGAACTGATAATAGAAAATATCTATATGTATATGTAAATAAGATGATAATTATAAGAGAGCAACATTATTTTTGTTGGCTGAGTCCATATTAAATAATTAATAGCATCATCACATCCCTTAACGACCCGTATTAAACAAGTGGGCCATGCGTCTACCTTAATAATCAGCACCCAGGACTCACCTATGACCTACCTCATTATTAACTCTTATTAAACTTACAATTTGTTCATAATCTCGTCAAGTTCCGATAAATCCCTTATTCACAATGATATTAAATTTAAAAGAAAAAATGTTCCTTAAATTTCTTTCGTCATGCTGCACAAACTGTAATTATACAAAGTCATTAACATTTTTGGAGATTTAAAAATCAATAGTAAAAAAATATAATTATATTGTAGAATTGCGTAGTAGATTCATTCAATAATTGAACAAATTTTTATAATATCACCGAGAGTTGATCGTACACAACTCCAAAATCTTTCTAAGGTTGCAAAGTGATTTTTCTTTTTTTCCTTTTTACAATGGTGTCTGGGCCAGTTTTTGCGCACCTCAACTAATCCCTTGGGCCGATCCAGGGCAGCTTCCATGCCGGGCCTAGCGAACTCACAAAGGAGTTACCTCCTTTACTGTATGGCCCCAAGAATTTGACACTAGAGAGAATCGAACATGTGACCGTGTGCCTAATCACACATCACATTCTCGCCCTTACCGTTAGGCCAACCCCTTAAGGTTCAAAGTGATTTTTTAATGGTCTCATCAATCGACTCTTAAATCTATTTGATGGGCCCATTCCATTGATGGTGGGTCACGAACTCGAAATGTTTGTATACTAGGAGTCATTATCGCATCACATGGCCTGCTTGCGATAACTAGGCCCATTAAGCTTTTCATATTTTAAACCCAATAAGGCCTTACACAATTTTCTTCAACTTTTAAAAGAAAATCATATGTTTATTTTTTTAAGGGATATTATTATTCTCCCCTGAGGTTTACCCTATTGTTAAGATAAGGACAGGGTTTGGCCATATTGGCCGTTCTTCCCCCTAAAATAAAAAAAAAGTTAAAAAAAAACCCCTTTTGTTAACTGTTCCGTCCATTTTGGACGTTGACTTTCAATTCAAAAGGGGTAATTTCGTAATCTCATAAAAAAAATTTTACATTTCACAAAAATAAAAAAATAAAACAAAACATTAAAAAAAATATAAAAAAATTTGTTGATCTAGTGACCTCCACTAGATCCATCTCCACTGTCAATCGAAACACCCACCAAACCCATTTTCAAAATCAAACCTAACCCAGCTCAAACACTATCAGCTCCATCTTCATCTTTAATCTCATCACCAAACACCAACTAATCAATTTCTTCCCAACACAGCACCAACCCAGAACACAACACACCACCTCCAGTCAACAGAGCTGATCAGCTCACCAGACCCAAACCCAGAATGCCAGACGTGACTGAGTTCCTCACCACCACCCGCCACCACGCCGATCGAACAATCGCGGCGACGACGACGATGACCACCCACGCCATCTCTCTCTCTCTCTCTCTCTCTCTCTCTCTCTCTTCATTCTCATTCTCGATCTCTCTCTCACCAGCATCGATTGGGGTTCGATTGACAGTGGGTGTTTTGTTTGGTTTGGGGGTGGTGGTTGATGGTGTGTTTATGGGTGGCTAGGGTTTGATTTGTGGTGGTTGATGGTGTGTTTGTGGTGGTTTGGTAAAGATGAAAGATGATGGTGTGTTTGTGGTGATTTCGGTTTGATTTTAAATTGATTTTGGTTTGATCGAACCCAGTTCTTGATTTCGGTTTGACTTGAACTGATTTCGAGTTGATTTTGGTTTGATTTTGGTGATTGAGAGATTGATGGTGGTAATTCAGAGATGGATGATGGCGGTCGTGGTTAATTATACAAGCTTGTGGCTTGTGATGGGTGATGTTGCAGGTAAACTTGAAGGGTTTTGATGAATTTGATTTCTGGGTTTGTTGATGAATTTGATTTCTTTTTGTTCCTGGCCAGTTGAACACTGATTAAAAATTAATGTTCTTCTAGTGTAAGGCAAAATAATTTGATCTCTGTGGGAGGAATATGGATCATTAGCAAATTAATGTGAACCAGATCTACAAATTAAATTCTGGTGGAGAAGATGATGATGATTGTCGGGATGATTTCTGGGGAAGATTTTTTTTTTTTTTTTTTTTAAAGCTAAATCAAATTTGTGAGATAATAAATATATATATTTGAAGTAATGATTTTATTATTATTATTATTATTATTATTATTATTATTAAATTTAAATAAAAAATTAAAATAAAAAGAGATCTCCACCGTCCATCTTTGAGATGGACGGTGAAGATCCATCTTTTTTATTGTTTTTTTTTTTTCTGTTTTTTAAAATATTTTTTTATTTAATAAATATTTTGAGGGTTAAATGGTAATTTTAACGGCAGAAGGGGCATATTATACATTAACTATATGGAAAAGGTGTCAGAAGGGGTATATTATACATTCTTTCCATTTGAGGGGGAAGAACGGCCAATATGGCCAAACTCTGTCCTCGTCTTAACAATAGGGTAAACCTCAGGGGGAAAATAATAATATCCTTTTTTTAAATACAATTTCTGATCTTTTTTTTTTTTTTTGGGTACTAGCAAACTTCTGGGCAAGTAATAATAAATAATCTGAGGTTGCCTTGATTGGTTCCTAAGAAAGTAACAGCTTTTTGTTTGTTGCAGACTTGCAGCAAATTGTGGATTCCAGGATGACAGTAAAAACAAATGAGAAAGGAAGAAAATAAAAGAAAGGGCATGCGAATCTTACCACTGATAATTGCTTCTTGTCTTTAAAATCGGGACCACTGACCTTACCATTATCAAAAATGGACCCTTTCATACAGTACTACAGAATCATTTCAAATTCCAATTTTGTCCATCGTCAACCAATAAAATGTGGTGGCAAATTAGTAAATCTCACCCCCAAAATAATTTCGTCTTTGGTCAAAATGTCGCAAGTGGCTGAATTCGTTTGTTGTTTGAAGTTGGTAGGGTACTAGGGTCACGTGTGTGGTGTACGTGGATGCACATAAAAACAATGGGGGACCATAGAATAGATGGTCGGGTAACCAATAATTAAAGACATGTTTAGTTGTGCCCCTAAGGGTGTAGCTCAGCCGGTATATGAACGAGTTTAGGGTTTGGATAAATAACTCCCAAGTTAACTGCTTAAATTCTACTAATGGTAAAAACTTAAAAAAAATACCTGTTTTAGATAGTGGATAGATATATAATATAAAAAAACAAAAAATAAATATATATATTTAATTATATTCGACTCATAATCAATCATGTAACATGAAATTTTATGTAATTCAATATTGATATCATATGACATGATACAGCGAAAACCGAATCCTACATTGCACCCAAGTTATTTATTCAAGAATAATGATAGGCAGAGTACGTCGGTAGAGGGAGGTAGGTCCTCATGCAATAACACATATGCCCATGGTTAACCCCAAAAATGTGACAAGAATCCCAAAACATGAAAGTAAAAGAGAAGAGGGTACTGCTGCTTGTGGGCATATTCTCTTCCATTTCTTCTTAAATTTTGAGGTAGACACTCCCATTATTACCAACTTTTTCAGCTAGTCTTAGTTAAAAGAAGGATAATTTAGTGTGTTATATTCATATTTTTTTTTCTTCTTCTTTTTTCCTTTATAACTTATATATATATATATATAATAGAGTGAGTATCTCATGAGGGATCCCTTATTTTTATCATGGTCCTTACCGAAATTAAAATACATCGACTTTAATGAATTTTAATTTGATTTTTTTTGTGAATGATGATTTCAATAAAATCTACATATAAACAAAATTTGAGAATTTAGCGAGTACTAGAACTATTTATCCAATTTTTGTTAAATAAAAAGTCATCGAAAAATAGGCGAAATATAGGAAAATTCAAGAAAAATAGCTCTAGTATTCTCAAATTCTCAAATTTTGTTCATAGGTAGATTGCAATGAACTCATCATCCACAAAAAAATTCTGATCAAAATTCGTTAAAATCAATGTATTTCCATCAAAGTCTTTACCGAAATTAAAATAAGGGATCCCTCATGAGAGACTCACTCATATATAATATCTATTAATCTGAGACCAGGTATTTTTTTTTAAAAAAGTTTTTCACTATTGGTAAGATTCAAGCCATTGACTTGAGAGTCATTTACTCAAACCTTAAGCTCGTCCATCTACTAGCTGAGCTACGCCCCTTTTATCCTATATAACTTGGTGCTAAAGAACATTTATTTAGTTTGTACAATTTAATGAGTAATTTGTAAATCATGAATTTGATATTCTTATCAAGTTTAAATAATCATATAACTGTTGTCAAAAAAAATAAAAAAAATCAAATAATCATATAACAAAATCAATTAAAAAAATCGAATATAATTACACAGTCTTTCTATTATCAGTTCGAACTGACAATAAATATAACAGGACGAAGAATGTGGACCACAGATTATGGAAAAGTTTTGACAAGTGCATACACTTTGAGTTAAAGTATGTAAATTTAGTGGTCCACATTCTTTGTCCTCATATATTTAATGTCAGTTCAAACTAATAATAGAAAATATGTATAATTGCATGTACTAGATTGGTATGTGATTGTCATATTAACCTTTTATTATCAAAATGAAGGGGATACTTTTAGTATACTTTTTTTAGAGGTATTTTTAATTTTCAAATAGTCTTAAAAGTTTGTTAAACTCATATTTTATAATTATATATATATAATTTCTCTCAAAATTTACAAAAGCCTTTTATAGATTCATTGATTTTTTTTCCTCACAAGAAAAGCTATTAAAAAAAAAAAAACTAATCAGTAATACAACATAATCATCATTATAAAAAAAATAGAATTTCATTAATAATTATAAAATTATAAAATAACAAATTATATATATATAATATACAATATTGATAAAGCTTGAATAATTTCATCTTATGATTTATGTGGTAATAACAATTCATTTGTCACATCATTTGGGTTAAATGTTGAATTAATTATTTGGGTATATAATCGTATTACTCTATATAATATGACTATATTAAACGTAAAATTGATATTTTCTTTTTTTCCTTTTTGAAACCGAACATAAAATTGAATTTTAATCGCCATTGGGCCCCTTGCCAATGTGGTGTGACTCTCTAAAGGAAGACTCCACCACGAGGGTTCAACGCCCGGCAACGTGTATATATATACACCCATTTTTTCCTTGTCCCACCTCATGTGTGGGTGTCCTTTCCCCACTTGTGGGAGTAGTTGTTCGGGCTGTGCTAGTAGTGTCCTATCCTCGCAGGTCCCAGTAGTTGTTGTACATTCAAAAAAAAAAAATTTGAACTTTAATCCTTTAATTATTGTACTTTCCATAGAACTTTGTGGTTAGTTTGTCTAATATAATTTAAATTAGTGGCACGTGGGTGGGACACTTATTTTGAGGGGAAAAAAATAAAACTGTTAGGGCCCTCCACCTCCAAATGAATGGTCAAAATTCAAAACACACATCTAAAGACAAGCAAATGAAAGAGCAAGAGCAAAGTACAATCCAAACACACTAATCACATGTGTTCGTGTGAATCACTACTTAGCTTAACATGTTACTACTTTTTTTATTTTTTTTATTTTTATACCATATCTATTAATTCGAGACTGAATTCGATCTTCTTGGAGGATTTTTGTTGAAAGAATGAGACAAAATGAATGTTATTCTTAAATCTGTAGATCTAATCTATGCATTCTTTTTAAACCCTGCAAATTCTCTACTCCTTTCAATGCATCCAAAGAATTCTCTACTCCTTTTAATATAGTTTAATCATCTAATCATGGACATTTCTTTAATATTCTACTGATAAATTGATAATCTGGGCCAGTACATCTGAGATTGAAAAGATAGGTTTAAATTGTTTTCATAGTGGCGGGCAGCCTGGCAAAAGCATTGAAATTTTTACCAATGTTCCTCCAGAAAAATATTAATGTGGGCCATCAGCCCTATTTCAAAATTGATTGGGGGCAACTTTTACTGTGCCAATTAGAAGATATTTTTGCAATACAAATATCTAAAGGGCATCTGATGTGATTATGAGAGAAGTGCAACTAAACTACATTCAGGGCAAAATGCAAGCTTAAAATACACAAGCAACTTTTCACTTGGAATTCAGATTATGAGACAAGTGAAAGATACAAACCATAGAAGAAGATGTTCATTCCTACTGAAAACATGTACTTAGATATGAAGATGATATAGAACCAGTTCCAAACTAGAAATATCAAGAGCTAGTAATAGTAACAACTTGACAAGAGAGAAAAAAACAGAACCTAAGGTGATGGAGGCCATCCATAGATTCCGGCATCTTCATCAATTCCATCGTAGAACCTTAGTTCAAGCTCATCTAGCCTTCCGTCATACATTCCATCGTTGTAGATTTCATCATCATCGTAGTCGCCCATTTCGCCAGCAAGTATTTCCCAGGCCAAATCCTCGGAAGCATCTGAGTAATCCGAGAAATCATCCCAATTGTTAATTTCGTAGTAGTCCAGGACACGCGGTCCCAAGACTTTCAAGTTTGGGAAGTTCCCCTCCATGAACTTGTCATCAATTTTGACATCCCAGCACCCTCGCAAATCCAAAAATTCTAGCTTGGAACAGCTCGAGATAATGTTAAGAACGCCTTCAGTGCTAATGACATTGTAAGCCATCTCAAGGCGCTTGAGCTTAGGCATTGTTGTGGCAATGACAGTAGCCTCATCATCTTGTGAGAGCTTGTCTGCTGTATCTAATGGGTGCATGTTCCGGCATAAACCCACCAACAACTTACAGTGCTTTCCTATGGCCTCCAAAGCAGTTGCGCCTATTTTACAGCAGTAGCTCAAATCCAAGAAAGTGATTGCAGAGAGTCTTCCAGCAATCTGTTCAGCAACGGAATCACTTATTTCACTTCTTGTAAGTCGCAATGTCTGAAGGGAACCGGCACTTTCACAACCAGGGAAAGGAAACCCATATCAGCAAAAATCTAAAATACACAAAGAGCCTCTCATAACAGAGTAACAAGTTATAAAAAAGTTACCCAATTCAGTGATATGAGGAACATCTAAAAAGACTCAAGTCTTGCAGTCGTGTCAATAAAAAAAAGAAGAATAGATTGTATTGTAGCCTTGTAAGTTCTTCTCATAACAGTATGAACCGATGAATTGGATACAGGGATATCAACAGCATCGAAGTAAGATTTGAGGATATGCATAAATACTGAAAGTTAAGCTGCAAGCTACAATATATCAACAATTCTAAAAACTGAATATGGGATTTGCTTACTTCTCTGCAATGAAGGTGAACATCATATTGCTGCGCAGGCCAGAAACACAGAGCTTACGAAGAGATCCAGAACTTCTCGTGATCAACAATTGAAGTATCCGATCAAGATGGTCAGGCTTGCATCGATTACTCCATTCCTCAACGTCGATTTCTTGCCAGCAATAAGGTCCTGCCACCGCCTTGCTCCACGATTTGCAAACCCTAGGGATCACTGTTAGTACCTCCTGAAGTGGCAGATTTCTAAAGATTAACCCCAGTGCATCAGGTATCAATTCATCCCAACGCCGAAGATCACTTTCCCCTTCCATCTAATCTGCCTTAACAAAATGTGTACACAAAAATCAAACACTATCACAGATCCCTGTTCAAATATAAACACACATTATCTGTCTGTGCATATAGGATTTATATGGAAAGATAGACTCAACACTTGGCTTGAAGATATCCATGAATCAAAAACAAGACATAAAAAGTAAAAGATCTGTATCAAATTTAAAGCATCACTAGAATTCCCATTATGTTAACAAATGGTCTAAAACTATTCTTTCGTATCAATTAATTATAAGAAAATTGACGTGTTTACAACAAGAAATGAATACAGATATAGTAAGCCATTTAAAAAAGGTGCAAAAACATTTCTTTTTCCTGATAATAACAAATCACAGACAAAAATTTAGGGGAAATTAATAGAAATGAAAGTTGAGTAATTTAGAGTAGAAAAACTGACAGAAACTACAAATTAAAGCATAGATGGCAAAAATAAAGCAGCTTTGTAGATCCAACAAAATAGCCTAGTAAAATCATCAAGCATGGAAGCAAATACACAATATAGAAATACAAGAAAGTTTGTAACTGAAAAGGAGCTAAGTTAACAGTAATTAACTGATCAAGAAGGGTAGTTGCATACACAGAGTCAGAAATATATGAACATAACCCAAATCACTGCATGCAAATTAGGGAGCGAACCACATCAACCCAATATGGTGGACGAGAGTAGCAAAAAAAAAAAAAAAAAAACAGTAAAAGGAAAGAATTTTTTTTTGAAGCAGAGATGTTAGCTGAACTTCAGTTGTGAAGTTTACTAGAGATATTCAACTGGTTATCGATTTCTTTGCCTCATCACAGTTTCTAAGTAACCAAACAAAGGCAAAAATAAAAATAAAAAAAATTGGAAAACAATAAAAGAACAAAAATTTACAAACATCTAAACGAAGTGGGAATTTTCTTCTAAAGGCAAAGCCGGCTCACTTTCTTGATTTGGATTGTGCAAAAGAACTCACCGGTTTATCCGCCAGAAACAGAGGGATAAAAAAGAGAGCAGAGAGAGAGAGAGAGAGAGAGAGAGAGAAGAGAGAAAAGGTAAAAATAAAAAGAAAAAAGAAAGCAACAAAACCAGTCCTATCTGTCACCTAACCAAAACTCCAAAAGGCATGAATGCAACCAACAACAAGAACAAAGAACCAAGAGTAAAAACAAACAGTTACAGCAAGCCTACCATTCTACCAATATTACGTATCTGGTTAAAAATTTTAATTAATAATAAGAATATAAAAAGTAAATCGAAAATTGTACTTAACAGTTAACACGCTTCACAGTTCACGCTTTTGCACACATTCCAGAAGAAGATTTGATGAAATGAGAGAAAATGACAAAATGGGTTACATTTTTTTATATTTGCGAAACTCAGGATTTGCAAGTTGCTGTTGTTAATTAATGAGAGATTTCATCGGTAACATATATTTATGATTTTGTGAAAGATTGATTTGAAAAAAAGAGTCAGTGAGAATGGAGAAAAACTTGGCTGCACCGGGTGCAACACTCTAAGCACATGCTAAGTGTTGCACCAAGCCAATTAAATTTTGACACCTCATCTAACTTAATCCAACAACCCATCCAACTCAGCATTCAACTCAGCTTTAATCTAAGAAGAAGAGGAAGATCGGCAGTTGGAGGAGGAGCGACGACGGCGACGCCAAAAGCCACTAAGGAACGGGAGGGTTTCCACAGTCCTCCTCCGCTCTTCGCGTCGCCGTCGTCACTCCTCCTCCGGCTGCCGATCTTCCTCTTTCTTCTTGGATTAAAGCTGAGTTGGATGGGTTGTTGGATTAAGTTGGATGAGGTATCAGAATTTAATTGGTTTGGTTTGGTGCAACACTCAACATGATGTGCTGAGTGTTGCACCCAATGCAGCCAAGTATTTCTCCGATGAATGTGATAGATAATTACAATACTCATATACTCCTCTACGCTCTACAGTGTAAATACTAAAGAGAGAGAGGGAGAATGGGTGGCACCGACACGAGTCGGTTTTTCAACCCAAGTATGTATGGGCCATGTGAAACGGGTGGGCTGGGTTTTGAAATCTTTGGGAGAGTTATTACGTTATTTATTAACCAAAAAGTTGGTGAAGTTTGACCCTGCTGGCTCCAATGCTGTTGTTAATGAAGATCTGACTATATCTTGGGAGGACGGTTGTTTCAAAAACTGTGATTTTTCTCTCTTCTGGGTTTGAAGTTTGAACATAAATAACTGAGAAGAAAAACCATTTAATAGAGAGAGATACAGAGGTCAAATGTATGGTTCCAAGACAAATCATCCAATCCTGCAAGACATGCTTGTGTTACAAGCTCCAGGATTGTTTTGTTTAATTAACTCCTTAACAATTTTTCATTCATTTGGATTTTGATATTTTAACTTGTGTTCTAAAGGACATATCAAGAATTAATAAATAAAACTAATACTTATTCTTTCGATATTCAAGAAAGTGCTTATTAAGTTTTAGACTTGTAGTCCCCTTGTTTAATTTAACCCAAAAAAGGTTAATGAGAAAATATCCATGTTTGGATATGGGTTAGGAATTATTTTCATCTAGAGAAAAAAAAAAAAGGTTAATATTAAAAAATCCCCCTCACCTTTGAACTATTATTGGATGTATAGTTACAAATGCTTTTACTTTAAAAACCTCTCTTATGAACTAACACTATTAGCATTCCGTTTGTGTTGACTATTAAAAAGTCTAAAATGTCCATATTTAAGCTTCAATTGTATTAATTGACCATTATACCCTCATACTTTTACAAAATAAATTAATAAAATAATACAAAATGTAGGAATGTTAACTTGTAAAGGATAAATTATTTTATGGATAATTTTATCCCTAAACATAACAAAATTATAAATGAACCAAAAGTTTTGAAAATGAGTATTTGCTTGGATTTAGTGGTGGGCACCCAATCCGTCGAACCGATCAACCTGCCCAAACCAAACCAATTTAAGCAGGTTGGTTTGGTTTGGTTAAATAAAATAAACCAATTGGGTTGTTTTTGAGCAACCCAATTGGTTCGGGTTGGTTTGTGGGGTGCGTTTTATCAAACCGTATAACCCAACCCAAACCATTACATGCTTAATATATATATATATATATATATATATTATTAATTAAATTATCGAAAAAAACAAAGAAAAACTAAAGTTAACCCAATACAACAAGAAGTGAATTTCGAAACTTCAAAGTGGTTGCTTCGACGATTGTAAATATTATTAATTTAAAAGCTTAAACGATTTAATTTTATTTTATAAGTTTTAGGCGTTCTACGCTTGAGTTTTTTTTTTGTTTTTTTTTTTAACGATTATCGTTTTGCACTTGAGTTAAATTTAGCATTATAAATTAATGTTATTGTTTATCATATTGATAATTGGTTTAACTACTTATATTGATAAATTGATATTATTAAATTTATTCAAATAAAAAATAATGTAATTATTTTCTTAAACCTTTAAACCAAACCGAACCAAACCGATTTTTATCGGTTTGATTTGGTTTGGTTTTATCTTATAAATAGTTTAGTTTAGGTTGTAAAAAATTAAACCAATTTTATAATGGTTTGGTTTGGGTATAGTCAAACCCAAGCCAAGCCAAGCCAACCCATGCCCACCCAGTTGGATTTATTGAAAAAAAGACAAATAAATACATATTTTAATTTATTTTTAATGTTTTTGGTTCATTTGTAATTTTGTTATTTTTAGGAATAAAATTATCCACAAAATAACTTCTCATTTGCAAGTTAACATTCCCACATTTTGTATCATTTTATTAATTTATTTGATAAAAGTTTGAGGGTATAATGATCAATTCATATGATTGAAGTTTAAATATAGACATTTTAAACGTTTTAACGGTCAAACTCAGTCAACACAAATGAAATGCTAATAGTGTTAGTCCATAGGGGAGGTTTCTAAAATAATAACATTTGTAACTACATATCCAATAATAGTTTAAATGTGAGGGGAGGTTTTTAATATTAACAAAAAAAAAAAAAAAAAAAAAAAAATCAGTTCTAGTAGTGTCAGTATCATGTCAGAAAATGAGGTATAAGGTGACATAATACATATGATACGTGACTCAAATAAGCATTCGAGTGAAGTTAAAGGGATTGAAAACAATAAGGTCAGTCCAGCAAGCAACAGAGCAAGTCAAATAAATGCTCATCAGCTTTTCTTTTTCTTTTTCTTTTCTTTTTACAGGCTCCTAAAGAAAATCACCCACAGTTGGGCACAACCTGAACCTACACCTGTAAAGATAAATCATGATTAGAGTTATCAAACAAACACATAAAAACAGATTTTCACACTGGGTTGAGAATCATTAAGAGGAGGTTGCTCTGTTCTGGTAAACTTTGCAGTGGGTTCAGACTAGACAGTTAAAAGGTTAAAGTGTGTGTCCTATTATTCCATTTCTTTTGACAGTATTAACCAGTTAGCTGGCGGTACTGCTACACTCTACCAATGTAAATCGAACACAGACTCATCTCAAAGATTCTTCCAAGATTTAATATAATAAAGACAACTACTTCTAAACACCACTCAAACTTTGCTGTTCTAATCTCATAACTACAAATACTAAGCAAGCAAGCAAGCAAAATTCATTCAAAGTTTCTGGTATCCAAAGGAAGAAATGAAACAGGATCCATTCAAAGTTTCTACAAACTGACATTTTACAGGCCATACTCAAATATTCTAATAATGTCTATTTGCATAGCAGAAAAAATATAAGCAGGGGAACAAGATCAACCAACTGATGTGCAAATACACGAAACACATTATCAGACCAACAACCAATACTAAATTGACAGACTGAAAGAGAGCGAGCTATCATTCAGCTTGGTCCACCACAATTGTATAATATGTATTTTGGCTTCTAAGCTTCTACCATGCCATATAAAACACTAAGGACAGACAACATTTAGTACAGAAAAACTGTACAATATTCGCTCTAACATACATTCATAATAGTAAGTTTCATTACATTAACCATTCAACAGAAGACCACTGGACTTCCATCAAATGAAGCATATCATCAGCAAAAAGTAAGACAGTAGGCTAACAAGCCACGAGCAAAAATAAAAGATAAACTCGGTAAATTCAGTCACTCGAGTATTATATTTTCAATCTAGTAAATTTCTACCCTCGATTCTCAGTGAGATGAAAACCTTCTTGAATACAATTCTCTTGCCACTGCATATATTCCATTAGTACTGAAGCATCGTCTAATCCCTGAATTAAAAATCACAGGGAAGCTTATTAGGAGAGTATAAAGATATATATGGCGTCACAGAAATATTTTCTGTGATGAAATAACAAGCTACAAAATAGGAAATGCAATGAAACAAGGTAACCTAACTATTATGAGCCGAATAAAAATCCTATTGACAATCAAAATTAAAAAAAATATACAAATAAACACCAATGGCCGTAGAGACACAAGACCTTAGCTTGGAGTAATTATTTTGACAGTCCAGATTAATAGCCGTGTGGATAACATTATCAACATAATCCCATTCACAAGAGACTTAAAATGTATAGCACTATTCAGAAACATTAATCAATGTGCACAATAATCACAGAAAGATAAATCGGCATCATACTATACGGCAAAATCCATTAAGTAGTCAATGAGGAAGAAGTTTTCACCAAGCTTGATGATCAATGCCTTACAGATAATGGTAACCATGATGCTACTGACAAAAGCAGAGGCTGACATTGTCAAGGCCATCAATCATTATAGAAATCTAGCACTCATGCCAAATCTAATGTGGTACGGGAAGTACTGGCATAGGCAGCCAGCAGAACCGGGAAATCTTTTTCTATATGACAAGTTCACAACACAGTAACAAGATGAAGATATTGTCTATTAGGAAACTACAGAGTTATTTGAGGGCAGTGTTGGATCCAAGCAGATTCCTAAGATAAGGGCATTATCAGTTGTCTTTTTTATTTATTTATCTTAACCCATCCCCCAAACCTGCTTAGTGAACATGAGTTCGAAACTGGCTCCGAACCCTACAATCTTTAGGTAAGAGGAAACTATGGCCTTTGGCCATGTAGTACCCATCAAGGGATTTGACCCTAAATCTTGTGAGAGCAAAACACAAGCCAGGCATTGTCAGTTATTAGATAGAAAATTTAAACCAATTTAAACTTTTAAGATGGCATGTGATACAGTATGATTATTGACTATTGATGAAAGTTTTGTTGGAGTAGGCCCATTAGATTATGGAAGGGTGGCAGATTGCATCCACTAATTTAAAGACAACAAAAAAAGAGAGCTCCATAATCCATATATGCCAGAACAATTTCCTCATTGGAATATATGTAAAAAAAAAAAAAAAAAATCACAAATTCCAACCCAAACTTGCAACAAACCATATATATATAAAACAGTAGATCCTATTTGCCAACTTGGTTTATTTACCCCTATTTTGTTCTGTTTGCAGGGCCCAAAGAAGCCACTACAGAAATATTTGATGTTATCGGCCAAAGTTTGGCTCTTAATCAACTTTTGAGCTGGAATGACAAGTGAAGGAATCTGTGAAAGAATACAATTTATGCACAAGAAATCATAAAACATTTCAGCATAACTCATGGCAAGGCAACAGCATCCTATGGTCTCAGCACTCACATCAGGGCCAAGGGAGTGAGAGCATCAGAACATTACTGATACCTTGTTTACGAAACCTGTTAACATAACTTAGTAGATCAACACTGATAACACAGATTTTAAGATGTAAAGGGGGTGCAAGCACCTCGATGCATAGCTGATGGTGAAAGGTATTTATTTACCTACCATTTATTTCACTAATTTTACCCTGATTTACGATTATGATACTTTATTGAGTCTTATCAGAAAGCTATACTTTATTGATAAAACCAAACACATAACATCATAGAATAATTTAATGAAATATTCTTTAGAAGTGAGCATGAAGGCCCTAAACCAACAAATAGCCTATTGAGCCTAGCAGTAATCTGTTGCATGATCTCCATATGTTCAGCTACAAACCTAATCTCAGAAAGTGGCAGCCTGAGGCATAAAAGAAACCCAAATCTAAAATGAGCTCAAGTAATCATTAAACGACGACTAATGTTCAGCTACAAACCTAATCTCAGAAAGTGGCTGCCTGAGGCATAAAAGAAACCCAAATCTAAACTGAGCTCAAGTAATCATTAAACGACGACTAATGTTGCTACTTATAACCCTAATTCAGCTCAAAAATGTGCCCCAAGCTCATATTTAGATGTCCGTCAAATCACTTTTGACCCTTCCCTTCCGATAATTAAGTTAAGTGCATTGCATCACAAGTATAACAGATTATTTAAATGAATATGGCAATCATCTGTTATGATAAATTCAATAGTTTCTAGATCATATAAAATACAGATCATTCACAAAAGAGAAAAAACACCATACCATTTAATGAGCCACCCGAACAGAAAATGTTGCATTATGGGAACCTTCTCAAGCACCTCTGCCTTGTACATTTTCAACAACCCACTATTGACCTTATTCCAATTGGGCACACCACTAATATCATCTAACAATGGTGAGTGCTCTGCGAATAACCCCTTCTTCACCTTCTTGACAAATGCAATACAAGAAAGGTACATAAACTCATTCGAAAAATTATCCAATATATCCTGATTATGAATAGACTTAGGCTTCATATACTTATGATCAATCAACTGAGAAGAACCAAATATAAACGGCAAGAAATGGTAATCATCTAAACCCCAAACACCATGTGACCCCGCAGGCTCCAAACAGTACACTAACTGCAACTTCCTCATTAACTCTAAATACTTGACAAAAACCCTAGAAATAACAGCTTGATAATCCTCTTCTTTAACAACACCCATTCTAGCTAAGCAATATAACCAAGCAGCAAAATTAGTTTCGTGACCGGTACCGTAATCGATACGACTCGAGTTACCAAAACTGTCAGTGAAATAAGGAACGATCTCCACTGTGGAAGCTTGAAGTTCGTTAGGCAAAAACCGGAGCATCAACGACTCGCTGCTTTCGACCAAACGGCTGTGCCAGGTCCGATAAGCGACGTTACCGTAGCGAGCTGATTGTTGAGCGGGAGGAATTTCGTCGACCCACTGAATCAATTCAGCGATTATTGATACGATGGTGTTGATGGTGTGAGACTGGAGAAATGCATCGGAGATTTTGTGTCCGCGAATGGATTCGGAGAGAGCGACGACGAAACCGAGGAAGTTCTTACCGGAATCGGAGTCGATGAAGTGACGGATGTCGTCGGGAGAATGGATTCTCTTTGAAGGGATTTGGAAGTGAAAAGGAGGAGAAATAGTTGGGACTTTTTGGGATTGGGGTACGGGAGCTAGAATTATGGCTTGGGAGTGGTTGTTGGGAGGGAGGTTGATGGCCGGGGCTCGGATGGGCCGGTAATTGGGAGGTGGGGAGATTTCTGGTGGTGGCGCGAAAGCGGTGGGACCGCCGCATTTGGCGCAGCATGTGACGGAGGTTGTGGTGGTGGAAGGCGGTGGTGAGGTTTCCGGATTGGGACAGTGGTCGTGTTGGTGTTGGTGTTGGGGTTCCATGTTGTGAGAAAAATGTTGATGGAGATGGATCGCTTCAACTTTGATCTTTGAAGAGTGAATAGGTCGGTGTACGTTGCAGGGTGGTCGGTTCTCTTGGGTATCTATGCTGTAGGCTGGGCTTTCTTTACTGGGCCTCATTGCCTCAATCCTCATGCGGTGGGTCGCAGCACTTCTTTGGATCCGGCCCATCAATAGTGTGGCACAAAATGGGACGGCATTAAGTGGAATCGAAATTTTTTGGGTACTGTTATGTGGACAAAATGGGCTTCATCAATTTGGATCAGGCCAGGAGCAAATTATAAAATAAGTTGCTTTTGGAAAGTTTCCCAAACGTACCTATTTACTTAAAACTTGAGAAATAAGTGATTATTTCTCAAACAAGAGTAATCCCAAACATAGCCTTACTCTCTTTTGTGATTAACGGCAGAATAGTGGGAAAAGTTGAGCCTTCCGTCCTAGTGATCTAAAATAAGGCTGCCCAATATCTCCATACCCTTTGTTTTTTTTTTTTTCATGCGTTGAGTTGAGGGGTAGTCCACTTTGATTAAGGGTTTGGAGCATAACGACAATCAGTTGGGTATGAGTTGTTGTCGCGGATATCCGCCGGTGATCCATCTTTTTTTCGCGAACATTAGCCTATTGTTTTGTAAAGCATTTGTGCAGAGCGGATTGGAGTTAAAAGGCTTTTGGCTATCTATGAAAAGGGATCGGGTCTAATGGAGTAGCCAGGATTTTTTCTTAGGGTGGGCTAAGCATTTAATATGTTCTAAAACGAAACTTGATAAAACATAAAAGCTTTAATATTATAACATTATGTATGAAGATTAAAAGAAATAAGAAATGTTAAACGACTTATTTTATTTTACATTTTGTATGAAATGTAAAATAAAATTGAAGGACAACAAAGAAGGAAAAATAGAGTTTCATAATTTTTTGTAGTAAATACATCAATAATTAAATTAATATTTTGTGATTACTTATGGGAGGACGATGAGAGACTAAGAGAGACATGCTAATAAAATGGGAGATCAAATAGTTTAACGATCGGTTAAATTTGAATTATGAAAATTAGTTTATTTGATGGTCTAATGGGCATATAATTAACTAATTGGGTTACAATACAAAACTTACTCTAAAATGTTTAGAATTATATTAACTAATAATCTCATGATAAACTAATAAATAATTTAATTAACTTATAAACTTTTTTTTTCTTAGATTTGAAACCGGGCTGCAGCTAGGGGTAGCCTACCCTTGGCTACGCCCTTGATCGAGTCAAAAGGTCAAAACAAAAATATTTTGGATGGCAATATCAAGTATCAACACTACTTTCAAAATATTCATATTTCGGGGGAGATTGGTGAAATGTTACAAAATATTTACTTTTTTTTTTTTTAATTAAATGTGAGTTGCATTCAACAAATTTTTCTAATAAACTTTTTGTAATTAAATTAAGCAAAGACGAGTGATTTTATATTTGACACATATTTGCAAACCTTTTATTTATGCCTGAGAAAATTACAACTCCATCCAAATCGCTTTAAAATATTACAAATTATGTATAAAACCATATCTACAGTAAACACCGTTACATACATATGTGATCCATGTTTTGACTTGATTACACAAGTGTTTTACATGTCGACGTTTTGGGGTCCCACATGGCCGGTAGCAAATACTTACGGCCATTCACGCCAACCGCGTTATAGCTAGCTCCGGTTGTTTTATCAACCAAAACCTCCCCTGGATACCCTGGATACGCTCCTTTACCAAACACGCCCGTGCACGCGCTCACTGCCTCCAGTGGCGCGTCAGATGTCCCCTGAAAGTACCCGTTCTTGAACGGATTCGTCACCGTTCCCGCCAGAACCGTGGCCAAATTGATGATCATCCCGTCAACTCCCACATCTCCGTTAGGAGAAACTAACGGCGGTGTCTGTGGCCCGTAAATAGGCTGATGAAACGGCCAAGCGCACTGACCAGGACACTGAGTCATCGAGTCACCAACCCAGGCGTACGCGAACTTGCTAACTCTCTTCTTCTGAGTCTTCTGACCGGACCCGTGGGTGCCACATCTACTCATACAGAACCCGTCAACCGCCACGTCAGCGGAAGTCAAAACGACGTTGATTGCATTGCTTTTGATCCCTGCAGCTTTCGAAGCTAAAGCTATAATCTGCTGGGATTTCAACGATTTCCCAAGTGAGTATTTTTCGTCAAGGATTTGATTCCCTACAGCGACGAAGCATGGACCGCCTTTGTACTTCTCGGTGGTTTGCCACCACGAAGAGACAGACGGCGGCGGAGTTCTTTTGGCCGGAGATCCAAAAGAATATAGAAAGTCAACGATTATTGATCTCTGGGTTGGAGAGAACTTGCCATACCAAAGGAGATTAACAGTGACGTTGCCTTTAAGAAGTGGACCGTTGTGGTACTGCAAAACAAGAGGTTGTTGAACAAGAGCAGAGAGTTTTCTGGTTGTGGCCAAACAGGGATCTGGTAGTAAGGAAAAAGACAAGAGTACTATTAAGGAAAGGGAAGAGAGGACTGCGAGTTGGTTAATAGAAGCCATGCAGATTATATTGCAAGAGGAGAGTGAAAGTTGAGTGAAGAATGGTTTTATTGAATTGAGAGAGAGTGGTATTTATAGTGAGAAACTGAGAATGGTAGTGCGTATGGAGACAGCTGGCTTGTCGATTGTTCAAAGGGTGCCGCGTGGAGTTGACTTGTTGAGTATTAAATAGCTAATTAAATATGGCGTTCTATGATGACGTGGCTAATGCCACCAAAAGGAGGAGAAAAACTTAAGTGGGACGATCCTATTGACGTGGATATAGGATTGTCCAATCAGATCACGCCACAAGTGTGCAATCTCCCAATGTATATGTGGCATGCTCTGATTGGACGGTCCCATATCCACGTCACTGAAACCGTCCCACTGAAGTTTTTCTCCAAAAGGAGAGGATAGGACTACAGGAGACACCAGTTTTTTTTTTAATTTTTTATTGACAAAAATATCGGTTACTACTTACAAGTTACAACTGTCTCACTTTGAGCCTATTATTCACGACACGAAATGACAAAGCTGAATTATCCTAAATTGTGTGAATGAACAGTGACATATTCTAAATTGTGTGAATGAATAGTGACACAAATATGTCACGTGTTATTTATTTATTTTTTTCCTGTAAAATATAACAAAATTCTGCACCCACCGTTTTCTTTAATCAACTGGAGGAGGCATTATTGCATATACAGTGGAAGCATAATTGTATTTATGGGGTTACCTCATAACCTGATCTTATAAGCCTCATTTCCAAAGTGATAATATTTAGTTCCATGTGTCCAAATATCCAATTGTATTGCACTTACTTCTCTAGGGAGTTCTACAACCAATACAATTTCCATTTGAAACGTACATGTAATTGTCGAAAAATAATGGTTGGGTATTGATTGGTTAGTATCAAAAATACAGACCCTATCAATGGGAGTGCAACATGTGATTCAATTTGTGAGATAAATGTAAAAAGTAAAAGAAAAAAGGGATTTGGATCCTCTCCTTACCTCATATTTTTTCTGACCTCATCTAATCTTATAACACATAAGCATTACAATGAATGTGTGGTTAAGATATGATTGGTTTCCACAACCACTTTATCACCCACCAATCACATACTCTAAAAAGATCAGAAAAAATATAAGGTAAGGAGAGGATCTAAATCCAGAAAAAAGATCACATGCTATACTTCTATTGGTGAGATCAGTATTTTTGATATTAATCAGTACCCAAACATTATTCATCTCGAAAATCGAAACAAGTTGTGGCCAATTAATGTTGTATAAAGTCAGAAGGGGTTGTAATAAAAACCAATTGCCTTGTTGCGTATGAATACAATTATACAAACGCGGTTTAGCCAACCCTTAAAATTGTCACTATTGATGATCATTAACGTCTCTTTAGGTCATTAAACTTAACTTTACAACTGTCTTAATGTCTTATTGCTTCATCAATTTCAAGTGTGCTGTAACCTGTAAGCCTCAGCAACTATTAGCCATTGGATAAGACTTAAAGATGTGTCCTTTTTCATCTAGTCACGCCCGCCTTTAATAATTTATCATCAATTTAGATTAAAATCTCCGTTTTATAGGAACTATATGTCAAAAGACTAAAAAAAATAAAAATAAAAAACCGAGCTTACCTTTCCTTGATGTTTGGGGACTTACCTTTCACGGTGTTCAAACTCTGATATTGTTATAAATATAATCTCATATTTACCTATTAAATCGTACGTAGAAAGACATACTCCTTGAGTTAGAGTTGCCATTCCGAGCTGTGATTGTATAGTCTAATTTCATCAGATATAGACAGGCCCTTGAATCACAATAGTGTCGGCTTTTAAAAAAAAAGAATTATATTCGGTAAATCCTGTTTAATGTTAAATGAAAATGAAAATATATATGCATTGCTCTTTGCGTTTCAATTATATATGCAATGTTTCTTTATGATATTCTCTTCACTCACGTCACTCATGATGCTACCAATATATATAAAATACATGTAAATAATGTAAGAATATATATTAGTTAGATTTGCAAGTGGTGGGGTGTATTAGCATGGAATCCATGCGATTTTAATCCCAAAGATATTTTTAATTTAACATAAATTATGATTTATATAAGTAATTAACAACACCATTTCTGAATCTTTCACTTAAAATAATATCCATAGTGCTCCCCAGGCTGTCTCATAATTTATACTCCCCAACCCTAAAATCTAATGCTTTACTTTAGGGTTGCTTTGGGTTGTGGGGAATCAATGAAGCGAATCAGTTGGACCCCGAAAGTTCCAATGAGCTACATGCTGATCATGTTAAGGGAAGATCATTATTAATAGGGTAATCATAAATTAATTTTATAAATATTCTAAAGCTAATGCCTAATAGGGTTTGGGTTGATGATTAGTAATTAATTAAATTAGTGGAGATTCAAGGTGTGAGGGTGGAGGACATGAGGAGGAGGGTGCTTCTATGATAATATTAATAGGGTAGTGTTAACATATGCCCTTAACATTATTTAATATTAATACATTCAGCTTTACATAATTGAAAATGTTATCTTTACTTCTTAATATATTGTGCCGTTTATACTAATTACGATAGAGAAAATGAAAATAATTTAATTTAAGTGGTTGGTGGAAAAATTATGTTAAATTTGTAATAGATTATAAGCAAAGTAACACACTGGAGGTAGCTTTTCGGTGGTGGTCGGCTGAGGAATGAGAGCTTGGTAACTTGTACCAACACCGATCAAACAAATCAAACATTAAGTTGATCGTTACAAACATGCTTGCATGGGATATCTGATCAATACAAAAACACAAGGAAAAGTTTGTCAAAAAATTGATTAAAGTGAGTGGGTCGGAAAGCTGAGGCACTGAGATCAAACAAATAAAACTTTGGAAAAGTAAAAAAATTGGGAGACGAGGCAGGGTGGTTCGTGGATCGGTGGTTGGTCGGTGCCTACTTAATTCTGACATATATCTAAATTAGTGAAGAAGTCACAAGTCACATGATATAGAGATATATATGTGAAGCAGGCGCATCCTGGGTGGGCAAGCTAGTTGTGAAAGTTATGGCCGGTGCTGCGTGGTTACTATTAGTGGACGTGCGGCAACCTGCCTGGTCGTCGGCTCGTCGCTAGTCTTATCTAATTAAGTATGGTACGTGTATGGTGGTCCATGAACAATGTTGACTCTCCACACTTTAACGGGTTAGTGTCTCCAGGGACCTACTGCCACTACCATTCCAATGATTTTTCGGGTGAATTTTGGATTTTAGATTGCTGAGCTGCATATAGTATATTTGTATGATTGATGGTTTTTTTTATTTGCCGGTTCGCACCGCAATAATTAAAGAGGCTGAAGTTATATATATGCATATGCATATTATTTTCTATTTTGACATTTTCTAAATAGATATGTGATATTATTTTTTTAAGTTATGGTGAATTTATATAGTAAAGAGTATATGTAAAATGAGTAATTATTAGGTGAGGTATACTTCACTTTCATTTCGGTAAGAACCTTTATGAAATCAAATTTAATTTTATAAATTTTGATATGATTTTTTTTTTTTATGGACTATGAATAAAATTTGAGAATTTTTCAAGTACTATAACTTTTTTTTTTTTTTAGTTTTCCTACATGTATCTTATTTTTTCGATGCCTTTATTTTTAACAAAATCGGGATAAATAATTCCGGTGCTTAAAATATTCTCAAATTTTATTCATAAATAGATTTCATTAAATTTATCATCCACAAAAAAATCATATCAAAATTTATAAAAATCAATGTGATTTTATCAAGGTCCTTATCGAAATTAAAGTAAGGTAAACCTCACTTGATAATTACTCTAAGTAAAATATATACATTCTGTTATATATATATATATATATATATTGCGAGTAATGTTAGACATCTCATATTCATTCCAACTAATGATTGACAATTAGTAAGTTGATATATGTGATTAATTTATAGATACATGTGACAAATGTGAGATGTCTAACATTACTCATATTTTATATTGCGCGCAACCAAACGCTTGAATGATTTTGAGACTTTGCTTCACTTTATAAAATTCTTTTTTATAAAATTCGTAAAATATAACTTAATTAGTTTCATCTATGTTTAAGTCGAAGCTCAACAAGTCAATTAAAATTAAAATTATATATCTAACAGCATCTAAAACTCAACTGTATTTTTCAACAAATTTGTTTTGTTTAGTGAACTATATAATTAATGCTACTGATTAACAGTTTTTTTTTTTTTTTTTTTGAAGAAAACTGATAACAGTTAATAGGGCCTGAAATGAAGAAAATCGATACAAATTCCCCTATGTTAATGAAATCAATTGTATTTAGCTCTTTGAATTTAGGGTTTTTAATTTTCCCGATTTTGTTGAGTAAAAATTAAAAAACATAATAAAATGCGTGAAAAGTGGGAAATTGAAAAATAGCTTTATTGTTAATTTTTTACATTTATTATTTATAAGTAGGTTTCATTGAATTTATAATTTTTAAAAAAAAAATCAGATCTAAATTTATTAAATTCGATAATGACTTGAACATGAAAACTTTCAAGCTAAATAAAAGCATTCATTTAACACAATTAGCCTTGGATTTATAATGTCTCATCAATAAATATTGAACACTTGCAGAAAATATGAGATAAATATATAGCAAGAAAAGCTTCACTTTTATTGTATATTCGTGTAATACAAATGAATAAACGAATTAATAAAATAAAAAAATAAAAAAAGAATCTCACATCATATAGTTAATATAATTCTACAGTAACGTGTACGCAACGTCGTATGAATATGATGATGATTGATGATGTCTGTCTTCAAACCAAAGTAGCACAAGTTGATGTTGAAGGGTCAAACAAAGCAGGAAGCAGATATTTTCTTCCATTAGAACCATTGGCATTGTAGCTGGCACCACTGGTAGAATCCACCAATAAGTCACCAGCATAACCAGGGTAGGCCCCTTTGCCATAAATCCCAGGACAAGCCGATGCAGCCTCCAATGGTGCGTCTTTAGGACCCTGGAAATAGCCATTTCCAAATGGGTTGGTGGCAGTCCCAGCCAATAGGCTAGCCAAGTTCATCACAATTCCATCTAGACCCACATCATTGTTTGGTGCAACCAAAGGTGGGCTCTGTGGTCCATACATAGGTTGGTGAAAGGGCCATGCGCATTGACCTGGACATTGACTCTCTGAATTTCCAACCCAAATGTAAGCAAACTTGCCTTTAGTGGATCCCAAAGCAGAGCCGTGAGTCCCACATCGGCTCATACAAAAACCTTCCACCGCCACGTCAGCTGCTGTCAAAACGACGTTGATTGCATTTTTCTGACCACCCTTTGATGCCAGCTTCACTATTTGTTGATTTGTGAGTGATCTTCCTAGAGAGTAGCTCTCGTCAAGGATTTGCTCACCCAATAAAAGAACAAGAGAAGATGGTTTCTTGCTTAGCTGGTAGTATTTCTCTGTCAATTTCCACCACTTAGCAACAGACGGTTGCTCTGTTCTGCTTGGTTTTGATGAAGACGAAACTGAATTTATGAAATCCGAAACTATGGCACGTTGAGAAGGCTTGAACTTGCCATACCAAATGAGATTAATGGAGATTTTCCCAGTAAGTAGAGGACCATTATGATATTGAAAAAGCAACTCATTTTGAGCTGATGACTCGGCAAGTATTCTTGCTTCTGAATTAAATTGAAGCAGAGAAACAAATAGAACAAACAAGAAAATAACATTAGAGGAGACAGAAGATGCCATGATGACTGAACTGGGTTTTTAATTTACTGATATTCTGAGATTTGAAGTGAAGAGAAAGAGCCAGAAGAGATGATATATATATAGAAAGGTTGAAGAGCTGTGGCGCCTGTGCCAGCGAGACACCGCGTTGTTATTTTAAATGGTTGTGCGCGGCTAGTAATTGCTAATTAGTGATCACTGCTTTTAAGTCGAATCTAAGTTTTTAAACATCACAGTGTAAGGCCAGCTAAGGCCAGGCTGAATAGGACAATGACTGTAAAAGTGCGGCGTATTCTGATTTCTGGAAGGAAAATGACAAAATTGAGGGCTATCTAGTCAGTAGTCACCTCTCAGGCCAGTAGGCCACATTTGAGGTAGGAAAAACGCGTATAGGATATAGCTAAGAATGTTTATTATCTTCACAAGACCTTTGTGTGGGCTTTTATTGGAGCAGGACTACTACGCGTAATAGAGTTTTTGAAAAACAAAAAAAATACTTATTTTATCGGTAGACTTTTTTTTTTATTAAAAAAAATGTCTATTTGGAGAAGCATCTCCCCATAAACTTTTACATAATAGAGGTTTAAACTCTACCAGCCTCTACTCAATTTAAAATAGATAATCTCAGTGGCCTAGCCAGCATTTCTAACATTGGGGGGAACTTAGTTAAAATTTTTATAATATATATATATTTTTTGAAGTATTCTAAGAACTATTACAATATGACTGTCATAACCTGCCGAGATCAAACAATACATGTGTGGCTCGGATATCTACTCCCATAACGGGAGATAACTACTCTTACAACCCGTGAAGAAAACTCCCTACACATACTTGTAAAATACGCATGGTGAGATATGAATCTTTCACCACTTATGTGAAAGAGATGTGCACTACCGGCTTTACTACGAGGTAATGTGCAAAATGGACGCGGGCTTTACCCTTCAAAATGAATATACTATAAAAAATGTAATCCGAAAATAAATAACAGGAAAATAAAAAATAAAAACTTACAATACAAATGCATCACTATTGTATTTGAGTGGTACCCTAGGAGGACTCATATCATAAAATTCATCAATTATCATAGCCGGATCAATTACCATTCGGCTTGGAGATGTTGAATTTGGTGTCTTGGTGATTAAATAGAGTTTCTAATCTCTTTCAATATATATATATATATATATATGAAAATAGTGTATAATTAGAGCATCTCCAACCATGCTCTCTAAATTTTAGCTCAATTTAAGCTATTTTAGTTAGCAACTCACTCCAACCATCCTCTCTATTATAGCTATTTGTTAATATTTTAATATTTTTTGAATTTAAATTTATTTTGTTTTAAATTGTGAAAATAAGAGAGAGAAGACAAATCAACTTAAAAATATTTCAAAAAAAAAAAAAAATTAGAGAGAGAAATAGGGAGCTTGAAATGGCTCCCTATTTTTGGAGAGCCTTTTGGTGGCTTTTTAAAATAGGGAGCCATTTATGGAGCCTCTTGAAGATGCTCTTATGATTTGTTTTTAACTTGGTTTCTCTTTTGGAAAAGTTGTCTTCTTGTTAAAGAAAACTATTTGAGTAGTTGGGCATATTTGACTCTGAACTAAGTGAAGCATTTGGACTAAATAATTTAAAACTTCACATTTGGGCTAAAAATAAATATCCTGAATATGTGGGCCAAAAAGAAATTGACAATATAAGTTAATTTAATAAATATACTGTTTTCGTTTGCCAACCTTTGAACCATTGTCTTTACTTAAAAAATTGAGGTCTCAACCACCATGCAAATTCAAAGGTTTGCAGTTAATTTAATACATATAATATATATATAATATTTTTTTTTGAAAAGTTTGGACCGGGCTATAGCCCAGTGTAGTCTCCACTTGCCTCCGCCCTTGGATAATCTCAAAAGCCCAATAAACATCTCTAAAAAACTCAAATAGATGTTTGTAGAAAGCTCAACCAAACAAACACTTAATAATTCTATTCGAATCCTATTAAGAAACGTATTGAATATTTGCCATGTTAGTGGCTATGGTGGGTACCGTTGGGTATTGGTGGATCATGATTCTCTTCTTACCATTTTTTTTTTTCAAGACTTTTCATAATCTAGTGACACATAAAAATAATAAAAAATACATGGTTAAGATTTAATCATTTTTTTCTCTCTCATGCAAGTTGGTGTATTAATTACTCTTGAAAAGAAAAAAAAAAAAACTAAGAAAAACAAGGTCAAGGAGAAGATCCTAACTCTTAGAGCATTTCCAATGCAAATATGCATTTTTGAGTTTCTAAATAGTGCCACATCAGCATTTCTATTTGTTATGGACCCACTTTTGAAATTTTTTTAAAGAAATGAATATTCACATTTCCAATGCAGTTATCTAAAGTCAAATATACATCCATTTTATATCCAATCATAATAAAACAATTATTACACTCTCTCTCCTCTTTTATTTTACAATTAAATGAGGTTTAATCTTATTGGTGGAAAGAGTTAGAAATCATAGTTAGCATTTCTAAAAGAGTTTCTAGAATTAGAAACCCAACTCTATATTTCCGAACTTTTTTTTGGCTACATCATCTCCATATTCAACTTAGATAATAGCATTGGAGAGAGTTTTTCTAACTTTTTTAATATCTATCCTATGTGGCACTCCATTTTCTCCAAATGCATAATAGCATTGGAGATGCTCTTAGTTTTCTATGCAACAAATTATGTGTACAAAACATGAGCTTGGTTTCCATTAATTGTAATTTCTTTTTCCTTTTTGAAGGCAAAAAGATAAAAATATGAATAATAATGCATACTTTTAATATGATTGACACTTTCTCTTTCTAACTAAAATTTCTGAATATGTACACAAATATATTCTAAACTTCTAGAAATCTATCTTAGATTTTGTACGAATTTGGAAAATCCCAATATTTTCTGCTTAAGGTATAAATTAAGATCATTAATGTTTTTTCCTACCATTTTTTTAGTTATTACTAGCATAACCAAGTCATAAGAATTTTTTTTTCAACCAAGGACCTATTGCCTTTATGGTTGGAGTTATTTATTTTCATTACACAAATGACGTGTTTACTAATCAGGATTCCTGTCAAGGGAAAGGGAATTAAGTTCTTAATTTTGAATTCCAATGTTTATTAATGTTTTGGGAAATTAAGTTTCGTGAACCCTACACACAATTCAGGAATTAAGTTCCTGAAAGAAAAGGAACTTGATTCTCCTCACTCACCCTAGAAATCAGGTTCCATTTCCTAATTATAAGGGAAATTCATGTATTTTTACTAAAATATCCCCACATAAATTTAATAAAAAACAATTGTGTATAAATTTTTTTCATTAATATCTCATATGAAATTATGTTGTAAATATATATATAATAAAATGAATTACGAATGTGTGGATGGAAATTAAACCCGAACCTGTGGGACCCGCCCGAACTCAACCCGCTTGAAGAGGGTTTGGTTGGTGAATTTACGACCCGTGAACCCATATAAGTAAAAACCCAACGGGTTTGGGTTCGGGTGTGGATTTGGAAAACAAACCCACGGGTGACCCGTGAACAATAAAAATTATATAATATTTTATTATTTAAAATATTATAAATTTAAACTCCAATAAAAACTTTTTAATTATATAGATAATAAAATGTAAACATTTCAATCTATTAAGTGTTTTTATTCTTTAAAATTATAATATTTCTTATATTTAAATAATATAGAAATATTTTTCAAAAAATAAAAATAAAAATTGGCAGGTTTATGGGTTCGCGGGTTTGACCCGTGGACCCGCTTGTTTCACAAGTTCGTGTGCGGGTTTGGGTGTCCCCCGAAACCCACGGGTGAAACCTGAACCCAAACCCGTTTATTTTCACGGGTTCATGGACGAGTTTGGTAGACACAAAGTTTTGCGGGTTTGGATTTGTATTTTGCCAAACTCGCCTGAACCTGGCCCATTGCCATTCCTATATGAATGCCTTGAATTTGGTATATCTATATATAAACGATTTTATTAGTAAAATAAAAAAAAAATTGTTATTAAAAAAAAAACAGATCTATGACAAAAAAAATAAAAAAAAATAAAATTTGTGAATTATTGTAAACTGGCTTCTTACAGACGTGACCTTATATATATGAAAAAAAAGTTTGATTAAAAAAAAAAAATTAAACTGTCGGCGAAATAAAATAAAATTGTGAGCTATTGAAAACTGGGTTCTTGAATATGTGTATGATCAACTAATCTGATACAGAAGACCTAGAACGGTGGTTTGGATGTTATACAAACTTATGTCTTGCCTGATGAAGTCATAATACCCATACATACATATATATATATTGTACATAAGGGTATTTTTGTAATTCATTTTGTACAAATTTGATTATATTTTTAATTATTTAAAATTAGTAAACACTAGAATTAAAATTTAGTAACTTAATTTCAATTCCTCTTCATTCACTTTCCTACTACGGAACTTGATTCCAATTCTTTATTAGTAAACGTGCCCAAAATATGATCACATTTTTTTTTTTGAAGTATTACAACTAAAGAAACTACTCCCATAAATCGAGAGAAAACTCTTCACATATACTTGTAAAATATGCACGGTTGGACTCAAACACCTCACACCACCGTGGAATGGAGGTGCACTACCATCTTTGCTAATAGGTGATGTGCAAGTATGATCACTAATTTTGAACATCTAAAATAGGTAAAACCGCATATTATATATATTTGTTTTTTTTAACACACTTAAATTATGTAGTTAAATATAATTTTAACAGTTTATAATGTCCTGATTTGAACATTTGTGTTAGCAAATGAACTGTTGATCTTGTCCAGATTTAGGATCAAAGGGCCAAATGCTTCATTTGTACACAAGATGTGTGACAAGCTTTGAACCATTGGATTTATGTGATTTATAATCTAGTGTCTCTTGTGTTATTTTTATCGTGCCTTAATATTAGTAGAAGTTTTTAATTTGGATCTTTTTAATGTTTCTCTTTATACAATTTAAGCAAATTGTTTTTAAGTAATTTGGCATGAATTAATTGATAACATATTTTTTTAAAAGAAATTAATGACATATTTGAAAGTACTTTTGTAAGTGATAAATCTCCTACTTTTATAATATTTAAATAATTGAGAATTTTATCATTTTGATCAAGTACTACAATAATTGATTTTGTTATACTATATAATTCATTCATAGATTTAAAAGTAGAGAATGTTTTATCATATTTATATATATGAAAAATACTGTTTTAGGTCCACAATACATTAATTATATTTGTAGCTATACGATTTCCATATTATTTTTTATGTTCTTCAGAAAATAGGTCAGTATTTACCAACAATTCTTACTTGCTTTAAAGTTTAAACCAATTATAAAGCCAACCCATGTTTTGGTAATCTCTTCACCAATTCTAGATATTTCTAATTGGTGAATGAAAAAAAATAAAAATTGCAAAGGACATTTTGTATGGCAGAAAGCATGTGGAGAATTAATATCATGAAAATTATTGCCAATAATTATTTGAAAGTGACAATTATTCTAACAGGGTCCATCTTGTTCGGGATTTTTCAGGCCGGCCCTGTCAAACTGGCAAAAAGCATAGCTTTACTTCCCCAATTTAAGGTTGCATATCAATTTGTGCAATCCTCTCAACTATTTTTTGTTACAAAATACCCAAATATCCAACCCAATCACACATTTCACAATCAATTTATTGTGCAATATATATATATATATGTAATATGTTGATCAATGACTCAGATTCTGATTAAAGAAAGCAAACCAAAGCAGTTTGCTCTTATATATATATTATTAATCCGCAAAAAAGAGAAACAAATAGTAACAAATCAAAGAATTACACTATCTACTAATAATCGTAATGTGATGTTCGATTTTCAGACCAAGGTTGAGCAAGACGAAGTAGAAGGGTCATATAAAGCAGGGAGCAAGTATTTCCTGCCATTAGCACCATTAGCATTGTAGCTAGCACCAGTTGTGGAGTCCACCAACAAGTTACCAGCATAACCAGGATAAGCACCTTTTCCGTACACACCAGGACAAGCCGATGCAGCCTCTAATGGAGCATCTTTTGGTCCCTGAAAGTATCCACTTCCAAATGGGTTGGTTGCAGTACCAGCTAGAAGACTAGCCAAGTTGATCACAATCCCATCAAGTCCCACATCGTTGTTTGGTGCAACCAAAGCTGGGTTCTGTGGTCCGTAGATTGGTTGGTGAAATGGCCAAGCGCATTGACCAGGGCATTGAGTCTCAGAGTTACCAACCCAGATGTAAGCGAACTTGTAGTTTTTGCCCTTGATGTTGCCATTCTTTGATGGAGCAGACCCATGAGTCCCACATCGGCTCATACAAAACCCATCAACGGTTACATCAGAAGATGTTAATACAACATTAATGGCATCTTTTTGGTCACCCTTTGAAGCCAACTCTACAATGTGTTTGTTTGTGAGTGATTTTCCAAGTGAGCAGTTCTCATCAACAATTTGCTTTCCTAAAGAGAGGAAAAGAGAGGATTTTTTAGATTTGAGGTTGTAGTATTTCTCGGTTGTTTTCCACCATGAAGCAACTGAAGGTTGGTTTGATTTGAGTGGTGAAGAAGAAGACAGAGAAGTGATGAAATCTGAAATAATGGCTTTCTGTGAAGGCTTAAATTTTCCATACCAAATAAGATTGATAGAAATTTTCCCAGAAAGAAGAGGACCATTGTGGTATTGCAAGAGCTGAGTCTGGTCTTGCACTAACTCGTTTAGAGTTCTTGCAGCCAAAGAGATTTCAAAGAGTGAAATCACAAAGAACAATTTCAAAAGACATTGGGAAACAAAAGAAGCCATTTTTTTTTTTTGCTGAGGAAGAGAAAAAAAAGATGAGATATTGCTTTAGCTGGAGGGGAGGTTTGTTTTGTCACTTGAGAGCTTTGTGTTTGTGTTGTGATTCAATAAGCAAGTAAATGGTGTATATATATATAGGTCCAAGAAGTGGTGTGTTTAATACGTTTTGTTTATTAAAAAAGTAAGTGAAAGGGAAACTGCTAAGAAACAGACAATAAAGTCAGTGTCTGTGAGATGGCTTTGCTTTCCTATTTTTGAGTTTCAACTTGGCCAGTAAGAAAAAGAGAACCCATTACCAACCCAACCCAAGCGCGTTCTTTTATCAAAAAAAGATATTTCAAATCCCCAACCGCAGTTGCTCTCACGCGGCCATCACTGAGCTGGTAATATCATAAGACATGGCGCGTGTGATCCTAGCACGCGTAAGATGATGGACCCAACAAACCTGATCTCGCTACCAAACAAAAGCGTTACAGCTTAGTCCCAATATGCGATGCCTGGAGAAATTGACGAGAATATCCATAAATTATATAGTCGTTGGAGAAACAAAAGAAGGGTAGTGATGGGAACAAATTTAGAGATAAGACTTAAGAGTAAATGGGACAGGCTGGAGATAAAATGGTATAGGGAAATGTGTGAGAGAGAGAGAGAGGCAGCTGGCAGTCAGTGAATGGGTATCCTAGGAGCACGTGAGATGACGCGCGCTGATACTAAAATGTTTACTCACAAAAAGCTCGTGAATTGAGAGAGTTGATTTCCGCCTCCAGCTGGAGCAAGCTATCAACACCTTCACGCGACAGCTGTACTGGCACTGCCACGCCAGCCTTTCACTTTCCTCCCAAAACCATTGCCATTATCCATAGTGAGGGAACGTTACGTTGGCTTTGAATTTCAAATTACAAATACTTCAAGAGTAATGCTACACATCCCACCTATAATCCCATCATTTCCATCCGAATACATGTGACATGCTGATGTGTCATTTGATGAGTGGATACACATTAATTATAATTTATCTCACTTATGCATATTTTTACATATCAATTAGTGTATATCCACTCATCAAATAACAACTCAGCTACCACATATATTAAGATGAAAATAGTGAAATTGTAGATGGGATATGTAACATTATTTACTTTAACAAAAACAACAACAAAAAAAAAGTGAGAGAAATAAATAATATTCTTCTTTCCTTTTTTCTTTTTTTATCTTTTATCTTTTTGTATTTTTGTTGCTTTTCTTTCTCTAACATAATGACAAATTTTAACTTTTTTATATTTCCTGTCTTTATACTAAATAATCATGAGTCCAAGAGTCATTAGTTTATGGAAATTCTTACAAATTTACAGTAGAGAGAGGTTGGGAGATACATATATTAGTTTACCTGGATAAGAAATTTGTCAAGATAGCATTTCCTAATAGTATAATGCATTAGGTATGCTTGGAAGAATTTCTTTAAGCACATATTTTAGAATAGACTTTTTTTATAAAATTTTTTTTTTTTTTTTTTTTAATTAATATCGAAACAAATGTTTAAAGTGAAAACAACTTTAATGTTTAAGTTGAAAGAGTACTGAAAAGTTAACAAAATATAATAGGGTTATAACTGTTATATGAGATATTTTAATGTTTTTTTCTACATCTTAGATAGATTGAGATGTGCTCGAAAAAACCTAAAATTGAAGATTCTTCCCTTAAACTTAAAACAACTTTTTTAATAAATATTTTTCATGAAATTATCAGATTGCAACGACCCGATAATACTAGCATTAGGTTGACACAAACTGATAAATCATATGCCACAAGTTTTCCCAAGTTCACCTTCAATCCCCAAAATCAGTGTACAAAAGTAAAATAATAATAAATAAATAAATCCACGACAAATTAGCACAAAAACTACTATATATAATTTTATTGATTGATACATTAAAAAAATAAAATAAAAAAAATCCGTCTAAATCATAAACCTTAAAATCTTATCGGGTCACACGTTTATTGTTTTGCAATCATAAATTCATGCTTCTAATTACTTGATTAATTAATTAAAAGATGGTATCCAATAAAGAATCTAACGTTATTTTTCGAAAAATATTCGGATGATAACACACAAACCAATTCCATGTAGCTCCATCCTCAAAGATGAAGTTAAAACTATTTCTCTTTTTATGATACGAGTATATTTGGTTTGGATAAATCTGGGTAGAAAATGCAAAAAAATGATATGAGGTGGCTAGTTTTATAATTTTGAATAATTTTCGGGTGTTTTTATTCAATTGTTTTCAACAATATACCATTTGCACAAATGTGACATTGATTTTACCCCGGAAAACCTCTTTTAAGATTATCCTTAAGTCGAGAAAAGTACTGATTATCAGAGCTTAATTAGAGAAAAAAAGAAGAAGAAGAAGATCCTTCCTAATTGTTAATTAAATAACAATTATCACAAAAATTAAATTACATAAAAATCAACAAAACCCAGATCAAATGGCTTTGATCAACTCACGAGCTTAGCAACATATATTATATAGCCTCGCCTAGCAATCACGAGGCACATTTCATATAAAAAATTGCATTATCAAAAGATTCTTATAATATTAACAATATTAAGTGTGTGAATGGCAATGCCGATGAGTCCACCTACAATGGCCTACATTCCCGATCGAAGAGAGGAGGTCCAGCGTGTCTGATGGGGAACCAATAGCATTTGCTAATTGCTACTTTGTTCCATGCTTTGCAGGCATCTCATGAATTGTTTATTTAATTATCTTCTTTTGTAAAGCTGCACCAGAGAATCCAACCCAACCCTTAAAGTCTAATTCAAATTCAATTCTATTTTAATATGCCAATAAAACGACATATCGTTTTGTTTTGTGTTGGTCAATGGTCATGGATTCTTTTTGTCTCTCATTTTCATTGCCTGTAATGTATTATGTATAGGCATCTCTGTAATTGTTTATGTTTTTGGAACGAAATTAGGGTTTTGTTGATAAGAGGAGCAATGTTATTTTATCATCTACGTTTTTTTTTTATATTTTTTTTTATTCATGATTAATGGTTGGTCTAGGTAAAATCATGTGCCTGTTCCATTTTGTTTTTAATTGTATTGATTTTTTGTTCAAACAATTCGAAAGGACAGCTTCATCATCATCATCATCATCATCATCATCATATATATATGTATGTATGTATGTATTATTGTATTTTAAAAAAATTTAATTGTTATCCATAAAAAGATTTCTCAAAATTAACATTAAAATAGAATTAAAAAGACTTACACATACATACTCTTGAAAAATAAACAAAAACTATTTATTTATAATATAATTAAGAATAATCAGCCTAAAAAGGAGAATCAAATTAATCAAATCCCTGTAGTATTACACTAGACAAATTTCTATGATTGTGGAGGTAAATGACTAAATGAGGAACAATTACAGAACTGAAAAGAAAAAAAAAACATGGAATATGTCACTTTCATTCTTTTGATTTTCTTTTATTTCATGATCACCGTTACTAAACTTTGCCTAACTTTGTCTCCAAGTCTTAATTATTACTAACTTTTATATCAAGTACTATATATCTATACAATCCGAATATTTATTCACATAAGTGGGAGAAATATACTCTCAATAAAATAGAAAGAAAACTCCTCACCATAAAGGGGGTGGTGTACATCATTTGAATTAAGAGAGGGAGAGGATGTGGTTCTTATTTTAAATTAAGGATCGATTTTTTTGGACAAAATCATATTATGTAATGTATAGACTACGGTGTTGTTTGTTTTTTCCACTTAAGACTTAATGGGTTTGAATTGAACTCATTAAGTTGTTTTGTTTTTTTTTTTTTAAGTGGTCAAACAACTTAAAAATATAAAAAAAAAAACTTTAAAAAAGAAAGAGTAAGAAATCCTGATTTTAACTTAATTCAAAATCACTGAATTATAATTAAAATATTTTCTTCCAAGTCTATCCTCAAAAAAAAAAAAAAAAAAAAAAAAAAATTCTAAATGTATCCTAATTTGATATGGTGTAGAATTTTTTCTTTTAACGTATTTCTTATTTTAAAAGGCTTTTAGAAAAAAAAAAAAAAAACCCTAATCACTTCTCATATTGAAATCTTCCGGGATTAAACATTTGAATTTATCTCCTACCAAATCCTGGTAAGAACTCTTTAATTTTTTTTTTTAATTTTTTTTTTATCTACGTGTAGTAGCAGTTATAGAACCCTTTAAACATAATTTAAAATGATAATTTGTTATGATTGTCATAGCTGCAGTTATATAATTGATCAAATATTCTTTTTGTGGTTGCATTCGATATTGAGTAGATTTCGTGGCTTGAAGAAGTTATAGAATAATTGTTTATATATATATATATGTATGTTTACCGGTGTATATAATTTAGGGATCTATTTAAAAAATATATATATAAAAAAAAAATAAAAGGTTTCTGGTTGCATATGATCTAGGAAACCAAAAAAAAAAAAAAATGGTTTCTAGAATTATATACTGGATATTTGGACAATATATAAAATTGAATTTGAACTTTATTTATTTATTTTTACAATAAATTGAACTTGAATTTTGTTTGCAGAATAACATGCAAAATTATATTTCTGGATGAATTTTTTGTTTTGTTAAATTAAACTTTGTTTGTGAAAGAACATGCAAAATCTTATAAAGAGTGTTGCATGTTAAATTATTCTTTTAATTAGTATGGGTATAAATGTAAAATTACTTCTTTTCAGATAATTTTATTTTTAAAAAACAAACATGTTGACAGTACATTCAGACGTGAGAGAAAAAAAAAAAAACATGTCATTCAGATTCAGGTTTCAGTCACTATTCAGTCTTCAGTACAAAAAAAACAAACGACCCCTACAAATCCATATAAATCAACAATTCCATCACAATATTTTAGGCCTATTAACGTAAACAAAGTGAAATAATTTCATTTGGGGATGAAGAATAAAGGTATGAGTGACAATATTTATGCCCCAACAAAACCGTATGTGCACTATTTTTTATATGTATACCCAATTAAAAATTAAAAATATTAAAATTTGTAAGTACACTCCGCAATTTACTAAATATATATTTTCTCTAAATTTTTTATAATTATCATTTTTTTTTATAAAATAAGTAATAAAAATCAGAGAGAACTAGAGAAGGCTTCTCGCCCCCTCCTTCCATGCCGCAGCCCCTCAATTTCAGAGTGTTTAGTTTTAAAAAAAAAATAACAAAGAGAAAAGGAGAAACAAATTGGAATACCAAAAATACAAAACTCAAAGAGATTTAAAACATACAACCCTTTAATTTCAAGAACCTAAAGGCTAAAACCATCTTCAAGGGATGTTAAAAAAGTATGCTCCAACCTTATTCAACTAGCAATGGAAAAAAAAAAAAAAAAATGCCCTTAAATTTATTTGAAAACAAAAACAAAAGAGAAAAGAAAAGAAAAAAAAACATCGATCTCCATTATGAAAATACCTGACTTTCAATTTCAAAGACATCCTTTTAATTTTGCTTTTTATCCATTTTGGTTTTGAAACGAACGCAAAAATCAGAATTTTGAAAGATAGATGATGAAAGAAAGGGATTTAAAGAAACATGGTGTCACATATGGGTAATTTTCAAAGATTTAAACAAAAATAAAAATAAAAACCTCTCGTTTTAAATAATACTGTACAATATATAGGGTATATTTATAATTTTTTTTATATATTTTAATAATTTTAATTAAGGGTAATATTGAAATTTTTAAAAAAAGTATTAATATAAGATACCTATACGATTTTAGAGGGATACAATTATCGTTGCGCTAAATGCATTTGGGTCAATTGGGTGCATGTATATTGCACGTTGCGTAGCATTACATGGGCTTTGTAGCTATTAAAACGAACAAGAAAACTGACATGTTTGTTGCCTCCTTGAGTTGGAAAACTTATAATTACGCATTGCCAACTTCAGAAATATTGTCTAGCTAGGAGCTAATCTACTGGAGAATACTATAATCTAGCTACCCGCTGGTGTCTCCCAAACTTAATTATGATTTATGACTGCCGTCCGTGTTTATATATAGCATCTTTGAATATATAATCAAATTTTTATAAAGCTTTAAAATAATTAAGAATTTATAAGATTACCTTTCATATTTACTTGCATACCCTATTTAACTATTTTCAGTTTGATTCACACATCTATGGCCTCGTAAACATTGAAATTTGCATAAATATACCTTAAAGTATCCAAAATTTTGTTAGAAATAATTAGTTTTTCTGCAAAATCGTTAAAAAGAATTAAGCAGCAGCCTTTGTAGTTTCTCTTACTAGAGAGATTCTTCTTCAAGAGAACTTTGTAATATTTGATTGTAATTCCAAGTCAAATTTTAACACGGGCCAACAAACTATTGTAGAGATCGATATATATCATTTAGTAGCTGATCCAATTCAACCTAGCTAGTAGCTACCTGCATTTCAAAGCAATTTATACAACTACTATTATTATATATGATGAGAATCTGGAAAGGCCATGCTCGTGATCTGTCACAAAGTCAATGACTCTTGGTCCACCTTCCTGGAAGGTTATTAACAACATATATACAATTATCGCCTATACATCGTCAACCCTCATCTATTTCTCCAGCTCTAATACAGTGGACCGATTAATTGTATTGGACCACAGAACCCTAAAAACTATATTCAAATCCTGTAGTTCATAGTTGGATTGTAAAAAACTGTTGTCAAAGACATGGGAATCGATATAATAAGTTTAATTTAAAGACATTGTCACTTATTTATAATATTGCCTCTCGATCCCATATATATATTTGACAGGATATATTACAGACTAGCTTCCAGCAGTGGATCTTTGGGTTGGGTTGTGGTCTGTGTTCTTGTGTTAATTAAACTCAAGAATTCTCAGAATTCATATATATTCATCAATTTGAACCTTTCCCATGTAATATATATATATATATATATATATATATATATATATAATACACACAAAAATGTAGGCAAGCTAGTTTACGATCATAGATTTGTGTACATTGTATATTTCTTCCCCGCCGCTGATCAGAAACATTTGTAATTAAATGATTAAATAATGAAGAAGCATGAAGTTGTGATATTAATAAAATATTCCGTGAGAAACTGAGTTAGTCACCGATCGAAGAGGTGGACAAGAGCAGAATATATACAGGCTAATGGGGTTGTTCCCATACTTGCAAACATGGCTAGCTACCTTTTGAATAGTTCAAAATCGCACGAGGGCTGCTTCCAAATTTTATCCTTATTACGTTTACTTTATATATACATAGGATTCCTACTTTCATAATCCATCTCATATGTATATTTTATATAAAATTTCAGTGTGCCTTGTTGGCGTATAAGGCTATAAGCTCAACCCAATCAAATCATGTCATGCGATATGAATATATAATCAATCACAAGAGAGATGTATGTCACTTGACACAACGTAAGTGAGTTGGATGTATACCCTAGACGTATTAAAGCATTTCTTGCATAGAAAGGCTAGTGATCATCATGACTCATGACTAGTTCTTTGATCAAGAGCCCATGTCCATTGGGATTTTGATTTACATTAAATGTTGCCTCTTTCTGGCTTGATTGGTGAATGGTAATCGGTATGGAAGGTTAAATTTGATGAGATTGAGCTCTTCAATTCTGTAAGGAATAAGGACCATTCCGTCTATACTTGTGCCATGAAATTGCAGGTGATCATGAGAAACTCACGAGTCATGATGTATATATATATTCTCTGTGCAATATACTAGTCATATATGCATGGAAATTGAGCCCACAAGCATGGCAAAGGCTTGGAGCATATAAGCAAATTTTCTTTTTTATTTCATCCCCAGCATCATATCAAAGTGTAAGTGGTGTGGGGTTTTAATAATAAAGCATGTACCTAGCTACCTCCATAAGAGTATACATATAACATATTCTCTATGTCACGTACGATTGCTAGCTAACACCTATAACAAAACAAATGCTCTTTAATTTATTACAGTGAGTGAGGTCCCCAATGGCACTACTTAACAAAATAATGGGAGCCAACGAGGTACCTTTCTTGCTAAGATATATAATTGCATTTTGCCACACATTTAACTAGAGTAAAAGATGCAATTGAGCATCGATCCACTAAATCTCCAATTTTGATGTAGCAAATGCATGAGATGCCTTGGAAATAGCCATTAAACACATGCAACCCATAGCTCCAGCAAGGCAGCAACTATCCATTACCATTAATATTGTTCCTTCTTGTAGACTTTCTGGTGCCTCCCTAGCTTTGCCATTGTCATAGCTACGAAATCGATAGTATTTGTCCAAATCTTCCAAGGATCTCCACATTAAACTGTTAATAAAGGAAAAAACTAAAAAAATTTTAATTAAAAAAATCATCAAATAAAGAGATATTCTTGCTAGATTTCTCTTTCTTATCTTATCTTATTTAAAATCTTGTGACCTCTATATAGTAAAGTGCCAAGTTAATTATGTACAAATAAATAATTATGAAGTTGCCAACGAAAGCAACTATGCAACTAGCAACTCCCCACTAGCTCAGTTCATGCATCTGCGCACCTATATATACTCTCACTAGCATATTGAACTTATCAGTACTCATCGATTTCTCTCTCGATCTATAACAATTTCAATTTCTGAAATGGGTTTCATACAAATTTCCAGGAAAGTGTCTCTTCTGCTTTTTCTTGTTCAACTAAACTTGATCGGCTCATGTTTAGGAGCAAGAAAGCTTACTTCATTGTACCAGCCACCACCCATGTCCCTCACTTACCAAAAAGGCCCTTTACTTGAAGGAGCCCTTCCTGTTTCAATTCTCTGGTACGGAAAATTTTCTCCAGTTCAAAAATCCATCGTTGTTGACTTCCTTCTCTCTCTCAACCCAGAAAAAAAACATCACTTGAATACTGAACTCTCTGTTTCTGCACAACCCTCTGTTTACAAATGGTGGGGCACCATCCAAACCTACATGAAAAAAGCTGGAAAAAAGGAGACTCGTATTCTTCTCTCTAACCAATTCTCTGATCAAAACTGCTCATTGGGCAAAATCTTGAAAAGAAGTCAAGTGTCTGAGTTGGCTCAAAAAGCAAACTCCAAACAGGGTGCGTTGACTCTGGTTTTGACCGCTAAAGACGTCGCTGTTGAAGGATTTTGCATGAGTAACTGCGGGTTTCACGGCTCGAACACGAACCACGACTCGGCTTTTATCTGGGTTGGTGACTCGGTGAGTCAGTGTCCGGGGCAATGTGCATGGCCGTTCCACCAACCGATGTACGGACCACAGACAGCACCGTTAGGCGCACCTAACGGAGACGTTGGCGTGGATGGCATGATTGTAAATATAGCGAGTCTTCTGGCTGGAGCTGTGACCAACCCGTTCGGGAATGGCTACTTTGTCGGCTCGGCTGAAGCGCCGATGGAGGTGGCTTCAGCTTGCACTGGGGTGTACGGTAAGGGGGCGTACCCAGGTTACGCTGGGGAGCTATTAGTGGATCCTAGCACTGATGCTAGCTATAATGCGCTGGGTGTCAATGGGAGGAAGTATCTGTTGCCTGCCTTGTTCGACCCTTCTACTTCTCTGTGTTCGACTGTTGTGTGATGAGTTGTGATTGGACACGTGGCACCTTAGTGCTGCTGTTTGTGTATAAACGTGTTACTGTATATATATATATATATATATGTATATTGTTTCAATCAGTATTTTCCTTCTAGTGTATTTTATCATTTCTAGCCTATTATATTATTAATTTTGTCAAGTAATTAACTTTATGATATGCATCGAGAATTCAATTTTTTATTTTTATTTTTGGCTAATCATCAATAAAATTTGGATGCTTTTTTGACAGGACCACTAAAATTAATTAAGTATTTTAGGTTAAATAAATATTTTATTTTATTTTAAAAAATGAAACTTAACTTGTTTATTGTTTTGTGTATGAGTCTATTTAAATGAAACTCAAAAATTAAAATAAACACTAAAATTTATTAGAAGTTAAACAAGTTGCCTTTTCTGAATAGTTCAAGAGTTTATCGAAATTAAGTATTATCTGCAGTTTATAAATTTGTAATTTTTCAATTTTTTTTTGTTTATATTCTTCATTGACCTCCAACAGACCACCGATGAAGGTCTCTGTTCCATTCTATCAATGGAGGTTTTTGAAAAGAAAAAAGAAACCCTAAAAATGGTAAAAACGTAATAAAAGAAGGAGATGAAAGTATTTTTATATGTTGGTGTCATTTAAACAAATAAATTTAACTTATTAATTAGCATTACTCTTAAAAGTCTTAAAAGTCTACATAATAATAGTGTTATTTCCCTATATTTCACATTAAGAGGAGTTGTTTTGATATGGAACTCATTGATTTCAAGAGCTCATGCTAGCTGATAATTAAAAAAGGTGATTTTCAAACTATAAATTAAAAATACATAAACTAGATAAGTGAATATAAAAGTATATTAAATATGTTAATGTATTCTTCTTTTTCCTTTACAAGTGATCACGTGAGTGGGTTGAGCAATTACTTTCTTTAAAAGAATCACCTAAAGCTTTTTTCATGTTTAATTTAAAACTTAATTATCGATTGCGCTTTTTCCTAGACAATTAGCTTTCTAATTTAGGCTTAAGGTACATTATGATTGAAAAAGATTTTTAAATTCTCATGATACATTGAACATTAGTTAGGTTATAAGGCTATCTCCAACTCAAAATATCAATTTGGTGTAACCTTTACACTAAAATGGTGTAACTTTTACACCATTTATTTTTTCTATCTTTAACTCACTGTACCAATTGTAACACTAAAAGAATATTCCCTTTCTTTTCATTTTTTATTTTTAATTTCTTAACGATTAACATTTCACTCCTTAATTAACATAATATTGCAATAATATATTTATGAGGTAAATCATTATGAAGTTTTTAATGTTTTTTTATGTTGTATTTTGCTTTTAATTTTAGTGTTTTCAAATTAGTGATTTTCTTAAAAACAATTTAGTATAATTTTTGTATTATATACTTAATTTTAGTTTATTATAAATGTTAATATAAATAATAATTAAATTAAAATAAATATAAATGAAACAAAATCATTAAATAATATAAAGAGATACAATTGGAATAAATTTGATTAAATAAGGGTAAAACTATGATTAAACAAAACTTTTAAATAATAAAAAGGGATATAATTGGAATATATTTTTTTTGAATAAAGGTAAAATTGGGATTAAACAAAATTATAGGTATTAAAAAAAAGATCTACAGTGTTGCGCCAAATCTGGCACAACACTGTAGACAATGGAAATTTGACACAGAGCTTTGCAGCTCGGTTGGAGAGGATTTTTTGCTTCAATTTGGTGTTTTGCTTCAAATTGGAGTCCAGTTGGAGATGCTCTAAGATAACAAAATTTGATGTATGAAACAATTATATTCATTTTCGCTATCGACTATTTGTGTGTATTATAGAATACACAAACAAATTCTTCAGTCAATCAAAACCAAAACTAAACAAACAAATAAATATACAGTGTTCTAGTAGCGCGCGGCGCTAGTTGGGCGGAGGATCGACGCCTAGCGCCTAGGCCGTCTAGGTGGCTGGAAATTTTTGGCTTAGATGTGCTAAAATACAAACCCTAGAACAAAGTACAGACCTTAGATATGTTGGCGAAGACAAAGAATGGTCGATGGCGGCTATGAATTTTCGATGACGGAGACAACGGCAGGTCAAGGTCGTGTTCGTGGCCGATCGACAAGAGGAAGAGGTCTGGTTGTTGGTCGCTTGGTCATTGTTGAGAGAAAGAAGAAATGAGGAAGATGAATCATTGCCATTTGGGCTTTACTAAAAACATGCAATGTTTTGGGCTTCACTAAAAGTGAAGCCCAAAACGCAATGCTTGATGCTTTGTTCTATTAGCCTTATAGGGTTTTTAAAGTGTTACTGTTAGCCCCCTTGCCGCCCACCCCACCCCACCCCACCCCACCCATTTTTTTTTTCTTCCTTAAATAAAACACTCAGCACAATAGCAGCCTCTCTCGTCGCCAGTCTCTCTTCGCTGCCGTCGACATCTCCTTGTTCGGTTGTTGTCGCCGTCTACTCTAGCAGCAGTCTTCACCGTCATTTACTCCACCTAAAGGGATTAGTTGGCTGATTTGACGGATTTGGTCGCTTGGTCATTGTTGAGAGAAAGAAGAAATGAGGAAGATGAATCATTGCCATTTGGGCTTTACTAAAAACATGCAATGTTTTGGGCTTCACTAAAAGTGAAGCCCAAAACGCAATGCTTAATGCTTTGTTCTATTAGCCTTATAAGGTTTTTAAAGTGTTACTGTTAGCCACCCCCCCCACCACCAATTTTTTTTCTTCCTTAAATAAAACACTCAGCACAATAGCAGCCTCTCTCGTCGCCGGTCTCTCTTCGCTGCCGTTGACATCTCCTTGTTCGGTCGTCGTCGCCGTCGGCTCCAGCAGCAGTCTTCACCGTCATTTACTCCACCTAAAGGGATTAGTTGGCTGATTTGACGGATTTGGCCTTATTCGCGACAGCCGGAGGCCAACTAGCATCTTAGTGGCTGCCTGAGGCCGTTTTTTCAAACATTGTAAATATATCACATAAAATAATAGTTGGTTTGGCGTAAGCCTACTCCAACAATCAAAACTCCAAATGAATATCTCCTATATTATCACCAATTATGAGTAAGTAAAATATCACCTCTCATAAACAATAATTTGAGACATTACAATAACACACAAAGAAATAAGAACGATCTCACCATAGGTAGACTCAAATTCCAATTTCCAATAGTTCATTAAACGGATTCGAAAACGAAGATCATTTGATTGAGAAAAGACAAACGCAAGTTTCACTTTGGCCACAACAACGCAGCCACACACCCAAGTTTCTTCCACTTTTCTTCCTCTATTTGGTAGCCGAACCCTCCCAAAACACAAAATTTAACAAGACCACAAGCTTGTTTTTAGAGTGGTGCATTTGACACCCCTATGTTGATCTAGTAATGTCCATCATTTTAAATCTTTTACTAAAATTAAGTAACTTTTTTTAAAAAGTGAATTCTGAAAAAAAAAAAAAAAAAAAAACCACATCACAAACGATTTGTTTTCTTGAAAGATGGTTTTTTTATTATCATTATTTTTTATTTTTACAATTTAACTCTAATTGTTATTTTCTTCTTCTTACATCCAACCACTTGGAAGAAAATGAGAATGATATCATGTAAATCAGATAATTTCAGGTTAGCTTTTGAAATTGAAAACCTGAAAACATAATGTAGATTCATTTCCAGCATAATCGAAAAATAACAACTAAAGATAAATAATGTAAAAATTTGTAGTGGATACATCATTATTGGGACGATAGTCACTGCTTGAGATTGTTAAAGAATTGTTAGAAAGTAATACCAAAAGAAAAAACAAAATCAGGGAAGAAGATGATATCCTTCTTGGAATCAACCATTTGGGTAGCTCATCTCATGACGATTGTGAACTCAAATCCAGGTTGTTTTTCATATTAGGGCGCTGGATGCTTGGATGTGAGGAAGAATGGGGTGTGTGAGATTTGGAAAAGAGATAAGGGCAATTTTAGAAAATAAATAAATTAAAATTTAGAGATTTTCTCTTTACAATCCAAAATTTTCTTTTGATACTCCTTTTTCAAAAAACCTCCATCATAAAAACTTCAATTTTAAAAAATTCTAAAGACACCTTATTTTGTTCCAAATTTATCATTTTTATCTTTTAACACTTTATTTAAAAAAAAAAAAAAACACTTTATTTTATTAAATTAAATTAAATTTATAAGCACTATTCATTTTAAAATTTAAATTAATCAAAACACAGCTATAAAAATAAAGAAGCATCATCTGGATTGTAAAAATAAAAAAATATAAAAACCTGGAAACGGAGATGCACCCAAACTCAAGTCTTCATAAGTTGAGTTTATTATTATTATTATTATTATTATTTGAATTTTTGTTGGATATTCGAAATTTGTTGCAACTTTAGGAATTGTTTGCAAGTGTTGTGACAGCAGAGAAAGTGAATGCTCAAGTACTTGGACTGGGTCTAGCTCTCAGCTTCAATGTCTGCCATGGAAGCTACATTAGATGCTTGCTTTGCCTTTTTTTTTTTTTTTTTTCCTTCTATGTTCTGTATTGAGATTTATTTATGGAACAAAAGGATCTGATTCTCATTTTCTATCTCCGAAACAAAATTTAGGGTTTGCAAAAAAAAACTAAATAGGAAGAAAAATAATTTAGATTCTAAAAAATTGGGTTGGAGTTGTCTTTGAATTTTTTTGTCCTTTTTAGTAAATTTAATTAAGGTTAAAATTAACATTAATAATAAAAAAAAAATTAAAATGGAGTGTGAAGAAAAATTTAGTGAACTATTAACAGCATCACTCACTCAAAATTCTTAAAAATGGTGCATTATTAGTTCTTTAGGTTTGTATCAATAACATCACTCTATTTTTATATCATGTTTTTATTATTATTAAAATTGTAAACCCTCCAAAATTACCAACCAGCCCTTTAATTTTTGGGCCCGTACACAACCCCTCACAGAGTCATGGGATGGAATTAGGGATGTCAATAGGGCGGGTACGGTGTGGGGATACCATCCCCATTCCCTAAACCCAAATACTGTATAACTAGGATTCCCGTCCCCCCCCCCATTCCTCACTTGGGGCAGGGACGAGGAATCCACATTTGGGGAGAGGGCTCCCGGTACCCGCCCCGTTTGATTAAGACAATATTAATAATTATACATCTTATATTGTAAGCCATATTCACAAATGTCAATCAGCCTTTAAAAATATTAAATAATTGAAAAAAAAAATTAGTTCAAAAAATAAATAAACTCTAATTCATAGTAAGTCTATTGCAAACTAAATTACCAAACATATGAATATTACACCGTTCTTTTTCAATAAAAATGAAATTGAAATACAAAATCATCATAATTAAATCTGCCAAAAGAAAATAAAGATTGAAAGTTTACTTCCAGATACTTGTCTAATAACAAGTGCTAATGACAAAAATGTGACCATGCATCTTCCATCTCCATGTATAACTGTATCAACAAAAAAAAAAAAAAAAAAAAAAAAAAAAACATAACTTTTTAATTGTTTTTAAGAAAAAGGTTTCTTCCCAATTATATTTTGAAAGTAAATTGAAGAAAAAATTTGTAACATAATTGTGTTTCTTGTCTCTTAATTATCCATGCAACATGTTAATTAGTTCAAAAAGTAAATAAACTATAATTCATGGTAAGTCTATTGCAAACTAAATTACCAAACATATGAATATTACATCGTTCTTTTTCAATAAAAATGAAATTTAAATACAAAATCATCATAATTAAATATGCCAAAAGAAAATAAAGATCGAAAGTTTACCTCTAGATACTTGTATAAGAACAAGTGCTAATGACAAAAATGTGACCATGCATCTTCCATCTTCATGTATAATTGTATCAACAAAAAAAATAAAATAAAAATTACATTTTAATTGTTTTTAAGAAAAAGGTTTCTTCCCAATTATATTTTGAAAATAAATTGAAGAAAAAATTTGTAACATAACTGTGTTTCTTGTTTCTTAATTATCCATGCAACATGTTAATTGCGGTATGGGGCGGAGACGGAGCGGGGATCAAAATACCATTCCCCGCCCCAAAATTAATTGGGTTTTAAAATCAAATCTTATCCCCGCCCCATGCCCCAATTATCATGTACTAAACCTGTCCCAAACAGGGTGGGTCCCCGCGGGGTCCGTACCCATAGGGATTTTTGACATCCCCAGATGGAATGGATCATACACATGTTGTTCATGTTTCACATATGATTTAAGTGAAAATTGTGTCTAATATATTAAAGATTTTTTCTAGCTCGTGAGGTCAATCATAATCTTGGATTCCTTGAATTTCCACTCATACTAGATTTTGAGGGTTATGTTTATATTAAAGGGTGGTGGTGGTGGTGTGGTGGGGTTCAAAGAAAAGAAGAAGAAGATATACCTAGCTTGAATATTGATTCTTTGGACTATAATAATACATTGCGATATAACTTTATCTAAAACTTTTTTCTTTCTATTTTAGCCTTTTAGGTGCAAAGCAAATTGATTTTGTCTTGTAAAATTGAAAATAATTCACTTCATAGTTCATAATTAAGCACACATGCATTATTTTTGTGCGGTGCTCGGTTTTAGTTAGAGAGAATATTATACTTTATGGGCAAAAATACTATATGATATTGTATAACTTAATATCAACAACCATCCAATGTGGTCCGATAATGTCTCACATTTGAATCGCTGTCACCGTAAAAGGTATATTAAAACAAAAAATACAAAATATCACTAAACATATAATTGTATTATATATAAGAATTATGTGGTACTCCAATCCAATCTAATCCAATATGTAAATGTAGTCTACAAGTATAAGTATTCTTACTTTCAAATAAAATTTGATAGGTTCTAGAATTTATGTCACTATGCACAATAATAACAATCCCCTTTTCTATATTAGTTAATATAAATATATTTGGGATGAATCAAGATTTTTACATTTGATATGCAATCAAGGGCGCTTCTCTAATTATGATGGTTCTTAATTAACTTTGTAACGTATCTAGTTTAATAATTTTATAGAATTGACGTTGTAACGTTACAAAATAAAAGTCATGATTTATTTTTAATTTTTTTCAGAAGTACCATGAATGTAGAATTATTATACGATCAATTTATTTGTGTTACTGACAGTAACACAGTGACTTCCTTGTGCATAATGCCCCTTTCATGTATCTTAAGTTACTTATATGTTATATGACTATATCAATATATGATTATTTCAGGTTTTTTTGAAACTAAAACTTGAAATATGTAAAAAAGGATCAACCAACCTTGGATATCGGAGTATTGAATCCTATTTGATCAAAAACTATGTAAAGGAAATTATTAGAAACTAAACACTTACGATTTTATACAAATCTTACTGCTATTTGCCCCTTTGTATACATAAGAGTTTGAAGTGACATGATAGCTTCTCTTGGACCCGTTTTCATATCATCGATAAGGCCCAATATTCAATCTACAAATCATTGAATTGCATTATAGGCCCAACTAAAGTTTTTCCAGTTTCAGAGTAAGCCGAAAATTAAAAAGCATCTTTGTTGAAGCCCGTCCGTAATTATTATAATTATTATTTTTTCTTAATTTGAAATTTGATTTGTCTGCCGAAATAAAAAAATAATATACTGTACCACTCAAATATCAACTCTTAGGTCATCTCCAATAGAGAGCTATACACTCGTTTTAAGTCTCAAAATCATCCCCAATAGAAAGTTAAAGTGAGAGCTTAAATAGGTTGAGAGTTATTTGAGTGAGTTATATATAGTAAAGTGAGAGTGAGGTGGCGTTTGTTTTTTGTCTGAAAACTTAAAGTGGCTGAATTGGGTCTGAAATCTGAATTGAGTCTGAAGTCTGAAGTCTGAAGTCTGAGAAACATGTTTGTTTTTTGTTTTCTGATGTTTGAATTAAGTGTTAAACTGTTTGTTTTTTTAAAACAAAAACATTTGAAAACCTGTAATTTGACATTTATACTTTTACATAATTGATTGTTATATATCATTGTATTTATTTGTTATGTACTTATATCTTGTTAATCCAAAAGTAATACATCACTTATCACTATTTAAATAAAATTATAGTTCCTTTTTATTTTATATTCCAAAAAATGTTATTTTTATGTTAAATAAAATTATATATATTATTATTATTATTTCCTCACACTAATTAATTAAATGGAATGCTGAAACCCTAACTATAAAGACCCATTTTCATTTTGACCAAACCCACTCAACTCACTTCACTTCACTTCAAACTTCTTATCTCTCTTCAACACAAACACGAATCCTCTTATTCTCTCTACCAAATCTCCATTAAAATGACACCAAAACCTTACTCTTTCTTCACCAAACCGCAACCTAACACCCAGCTCTAAAATAAACTAGCAGCGATTTTCATCTTCAATAACAACAACTACTTGTTCAGTGTTGCAGTTTGTTTTTCTTATGGGCAGTGTTGTTGTTTTCCTAGGTATTTTTTGCTATGTTTCTTCTTGTTTGTTTTTGCTGTCTTCTTTGTTGCTTGTGGCGCCCCCTTGTTCTTTTGGCTGGCCTTTGGCCTTCACTATAATAGATGTTAAAAAATAAAAAATAAAAAATAAAAATAAAAAGCTACTACTACTACTACACCAAAAACACAGAGCCAAAAAAGTTTGAAAAAAAGTTGGAACATTAGTAGAGGTTTGAACGCGCCTGGCGCGTAGATCGGCGAGTTGCGATTTTTCCCACGCGCCTTCGTTCTTGGAACTTTTAGCGTTCTATGGAGGAAATCTTCACGTTTTCGTCTCAATCGATGCCAGAGGGGAATAAGATTCTGAAGGAAAAACCACCAGATCCCAGAATGGGTGTTAAGAGAGCCTGTTCACAGAAGGATGTCGATGGTGGTGAATTGAGGAATTCGGCGGATACCAGTTTCAAAGCGAAACTTTTGGGGCAATTCAGCCAGGGTAATTGGACAGGCTTTGGTTTAGAGAAGGAAAAATTGAGGATTGAGGATTGAGGATGGGGACATCACGATCACTGAGGGATTGAATGGACCTAATATGAGGTTATCGGTGACCTTGAAGCAGCAATTGTGTAAACCTTGGACGAATGCTGTGATTTTGAAGATCATGGGACAACCCCACACCCTCAATTTTATGCTCTCAAAGTTACGGCTAAAGTGGGCTCTGATTGGGCAATGGCAACTTACTGATTTGGAAGACGGCTATTTTGTGGTGAGATTTCAGATGGCTGAGGATATGGAATTCGTACTTACTGGAGGGCCTTGGCTTATTGCTAATCAATACCTGGTTGTTCAGAAGTGGAGACCGAATTTCGTTCATGGAGAGGAGGAGATTCAGAGGATGCCGGTTTGGGTGAGACTCTTGAAACTTCCTATGGAATGGATTGAAGTGGATCTTCTCAAGAATATATGGGGCATGCTGGGCACTGTTCTCAAGGTTGATCCGATAACTGAGTCTCAAGCTAGGGGGCGGTTTGCTAGGATTTGTGTTGAGATTGATATCATTGAGCCTCTAAAGGGTTCTCTTAGTGTGGATGATCGGTGTATTCGGGTTGAGTACGAAAACATTGGGCTAATGTGCTACAATTGTGGTTGTATGGGACATAGCAAGGAGGGATGCCCTATGGGAGCGGGGCAGCAGAGTGATAATGTTCAGGCTGAGGCGCAAATGGATAATGTGCAGCAAGATGTGGAAACTGATTCGTTTGGTCCATGGATACAAGTTTCTTATGGGAGGGCAGGTAGGAACAATATGGGATCATTTTATGCTGGTAAGAAGACTGGACCCATTGCTCACTCTGGGAAAATTAATAGTGGCAATCGAAGTGCTAATGGTCCTCCTGGAAATGGAGCTGGAAGTTCTGGAAAGACTGGGGAAGGTAGGAGAGATTTTGTGAGAGGAGTGGTGGAAAGTGAACCTAGAAAAGTGACAAATGTTAATAGGGGTGGGAGAACTGGTGCCAAAAACGTGGGTGGGTCTAGATTCTCTATTCTTTCTGAGGGGTTGGAGGAAGAGCTTGGTATGTATAATTCTGGAGTAGGGCCGAGTTCACACATCATGGGCGATGATAGTACGGTTCTGGCGAAAATTTCGAATACCGGTTCCTCCAGGATGACAGCAGCTAGCCCTACCTTTCATAAATACCCGAAGGATGATGTTACAGGAAAAACTAGTGCTAATAAACCTTTCAAGGATACTGTTCCTAAGCGGCGGATTGTGGGAAGGGGAAGACTTAGCACTAAAGGCAAAACACATGTGATTGAATCGACAGCAGCTGATACGGAGGAGGAACTTGAGGATACAGATGTGCTACAATCCCTGCATAAGGAGGTGATGGGAGCTGTGGGGGGTGCTGGGCAGTCCTTCCTGTCTCATGGTGAGTGTAATATTTCTAATGATGGGAATTCTAATAGCAATAACCAGTTGGTTAATGTAGATGGAATTGTTAATTTTGATGATGTTGCTTCCAAATTAAAGGAGGCAATGGAGGTTGTTATGGAATAGGCTCTCTCCTTTTTAATTATTATTTTTAAATGATTTGCACATGGAATGTAAGGGGTGCAGGGAAGAAGGGTTTTGATAAGATTATTTCTGATATTAGAAGTTTTCAGCATTTTGAGGCGATTGCCATTTTAGAACCTCGAATCAGTGGCCGCAAGGCTAGTAAAGTTGCTGATAAGTTGGGTTTTTCTGACAGATTCATTGTTGAGGCATCTGGATTTTCTGGGGGTATCTGGCTTCTTTGGAATGGGAAGAATGTGAAGCTGCAGGTTATGGCTAGTTCTAGGCATACTATTACTGCTGTGGTGGCAAAAGGAAATAAAGTCTGGATTCTTACTATTGTCTATGCTAATCCTAGCATTGCTGTTAGGAGATATTTATGGGATTATCTCAGTTCTTTACGGAAGTGTTTCAATGGCCCGTGGGTGATTATGGGGGACTTTAATGAAATTGTTAATAGCTCTGAGAAAAGAGGGGGTCGGAAGTTCTTCTCGAAAACTGGTTTTGGGGATTGGATTAGTAGTAACAAGCTTGTTGACATGGGGTTCATTGGTCAAAAGTACACATGGATGACTAGGAGGGGCATTGGCGAGGATATCTGGGAGAGATTGGATAGAGGGCTATGTTCCATGGAGTGAAGGACTATGTTTGCAGAGGGTTACATTCGGCATTTACCTAGACTCTCTTCGGATCACTACCCTATTGTTCTATGTTTATACAGTAATCATGTCCCTCGTAGTACCCTTAAACCCTTTCGATTCGAGGTTATGTGGTTAAAGCATGAGAGTTTTAGTAGTTTGGTGAACTCTAATTGGAATATGAATGGGAGTACAATTTCTGAAAAGGTTTCTATGTTGTCCAGTATCCTGAGTTCTTGGAATAGAGATGTCTTTGGTTCTATTTTTCATCAGAAGAAGAGGATACTTGCTAGGTTGCAAGGAATCCAAAGGAGGCTTGGTGAGAGGTTTATGCCCGGTTTGGCTAGGCTTGATATTAAGCTTCGGCATGAGTATAATCGAATAATTGAGATGGAGGAAATTTTCTGGCTCCAAAAGTCAAGGGTTTCTTGGCTTAAAGAGGGGGATAAAAACACTAGGTTTTTCCATCTTGGTGCTCTTATTCGACGGAGATTTAATAAATTAGAAGGTTTGAAAGATGAGGAGGGCATTTGGAGGAGTGGGAAAGAGGATATGAAGTCTATTGCTGTTTCCTATTTCCGACAACTCTTTTCTATTCAGCATACTGTGGTTAGTTACAATAATTTGCCTCATCTGTTTCCTAGATTGGAGGAGGGGGTGTTTGACAATTTGAACAAGGAGGTGTCTGAAGAGGAAGTTAGGAATGCTTTATTTGGTATTGGTGGTTTGAAGGCTCCTGGTCCGGATGGGTTTCCTGCAGTGTTTTTCCAAACTCAATGGGATGTGTGTAGGAGGGATTTGGTTAGCTTGGTTGTTGACAGTTTCAAATCCGGGTCCTTCCCTGCTGCAATAAATCAAACCCTTATTGCTCTCATTCCCAAAGTGGTCAGTCCGCTCAATATGACTCAAATCAGACCTATTAGTCTTTGCAATTCTACTTATAAGATCATAAGTAAAGTGATTGTTCAGCGACTTCGGGTCCTGCTGCTGGATCTTGTTAGCCCAAACCAAGTAGCCTTTGTCCCTGGCAGGCAAATTCAAGATAACATTGTTGTGGCTCAGAAGGTTCTTCACAAGTATAGAACCATGAGAGGTAAGAAAGGTTATATTGCTTGGAAGATAGACCTTGCCAAGGCCTATGACAGATTGCAATGGGATTTCATCAGGAATGTTATTGTGGAGGTGGGTCTGGATGGTCAGCTAGTGGATCTTATAATGTGGTGTATTTCGAGTGTTCAGTACCAAGTGGTTTTGAATGGGGAGAAGACGGAGGTTTTCTCTCCTGAATGCGGAATTAGACAAGGAGATCCCCTTTCCCCGTACATTTTTGTTCTGTGTATGGAAAAGTTGTCCCACCTTATTAATCACAAACTTAGCCAAGGTTTATGGAAGTGTGTGACAATTTCTAGAGGAGGGCCTGATGTTTCGCATCTTTTTTTTGCAGATGATCTTATCCTTTTTGGGCAGGCTATTAGTGCCCAAGCCAATATCATGAAGGAGTGTTTGGATGACTTCTGTGCTCTTTTTGGTCAGCAAGTTAGTTTTGAAAAATCTAGAATCCTTTGTTCTACTAATATCAACGAGGCTGATGCTAGGAGAATTGTTAATACCTGTGGTTCTCCTCTGACCAAGGATTTGGGTAAGTATCTGGGAGTGCCCCTTATTCATGGTAGGGTCACTAATCAAACTTATGTGGAGTTAGTTGAAAAAACCCAAAAACGTCTGGCAGCTTGGAAAAGTGACGCCCTGTCTTTGGCTGGCCGCGTCACCCTTATTAAATCTGTTACTTCCGCCTTGCCTGTCTATACCATGCAGTCAGTTAAGCTTCCTGGTGATATCTGTCATAGATTGGATAAGATTAATAGGGATTTTCTTTGGGGTCATACAGAGGTTAAGAAGGCTGTCCATTTGATTAATTGGGACAGTGTTTGTGTGCCTAAGAAGTATGGTGGCCTTGGTATCAAGAAAACGAAGGGCATGAATCAAGCTCTTCTTGCTAAAGTGGGATGGCGTTTAGTGCAAAATGAGAGTGGATTATGGTGCTAATTGCTTAACAGTAAGTATCTTACCAATTTTTTTTTCACTGGTATTCAGCAGAGTATGAGGAGTGCTTGCTCGAGTACTTGGAGAGGTATTCTGCATGGTGCCAAGCTTCTGAATAAGGGGCTTGTGTGGCGGGTTAGTTGTGGTGATAAAATCAGGTTTTGGGTGGATAATTGGGTGCCTGGAATTGGTGCTTTACTGGACCATGCCATTATCAGAATTTCTGAGGCTGTTGCGTCTCAGTATGTTGAGCATTATTTGGTGAATGGTAGGTGGAATATCACTCAGCTTGAGCTTGTTCTTCCTAGGCACATTGTCTATCGTGTGGCTGCTATTCATGCCGGTGGTGAATATAGTGGATCTGATAGGATTATTTGGGGTTGGAGTCAAGGCGGAGAATTTTCTGTCAAATCTGCCTATAGAGGGATGTCTGATGCTGAGTGTTATTCTATATGGCAATGGGAGTTTATATGGAATATTAAGCTCCCTCCTAGAGTGCAACATTTTTTATGGGTGCTGTTACACGGTCGGATTCTTACTAACCACCAGAGGGCTGCTTGGGGAATGGATGTTGATGTCAGTTGTCCTAGGTGCAAGGCTGGAATTGAAAATATCGATCATCTTCTCCAGGGTTGTAAGGTGTCGGTTGCCATTTGGGAGGGGGTCTGTAGAGGCTTCACTTCTTCTAACTCTTTCAAGGGTGATCTTGATAATTGGCTTGCTGAAAATCTGCATAATGGCCAGATAGGGACGGGTAATCTTCCTCATTTTTTGGCTTTTGCCTATGTTCTGTGGTTTCTCTGGAAGTGGAGATGTCATCAGGTTTTTGATGCTGAGTTTGTGTTCCCCCAGTTTCCGCAGTTGGTCATTTATAGAAGTGCTAAAGATTGGATGGATGCCAATGTTATTGGGTCTCGGAAGGACACTGCTGTTATTTCTGTCAAATGGGTGCCTCCTAATGAAGGTTGGGTCAAGGTGAATGTTGATGGTAGCTGTGATACGGGTTTGGGTATCATTACTGCCGGTGGAGTGTTGCGTAATCATTCGCATGAATGGGTGACTGGCTTTGTGTTGAAAAAAGGTGTTGGCAGTGCTCTTGAGGCTGAGCTTTGGGGTTTGTTTGAAGGCCTCTCTTTGGCCTGGAACGCTGGGTACATATGTGTTATTGTGGAAACTGATTCTCTTGTTAGTGTTCGGCTTATGGCTCAAAATTCCATGGATAATCATCCCTTATTTAGCATTATTCAAAGTTGTAAAAGTCTTCTGGCTGCGGATTGGGATTGTCGTCTGCAGCATGTCTTCAGAGAAGGAAATAGGTTGGCGGATGGGTTAGCTCGCCTCGGTCATGAGCAAGATTATGGTATTCAGTTCTTTGATGAGCCCCCTCCTGGTATTGCTGGTGTGTTTGATGTTGATAGCAGAGGCTTTGGGTGTTCCAGGCGTTGTTCTGTTTTAGTCTCTTTTTAGTTTCTTTGTTTGCTTTCTGGGTTTGTTGCCCTCCAGTTTACCAAAAAAAAAAAAAACACAGAGCCAGCGATTTTCTTCTCCTCTCATCTCAAAGTGGGCAATTTGTAGAAGGCAATTTGGGTAGAAAAAAAATAGAGTAAAGTGAAGTCGAAAAGGCTTTAGACAAAAGTTGAAATTTTCAACTTTTTTTTCTCAGACTTCAAATCACTTAAAAAACAAACAGAAATATCTTACTAAGACATTTTGATGAACTTTAAGTGTTCAGATGGAAAAACAAACAGGCCATGAGAGTTATATGGTGGGACCTATGGAAAAAGTGGTGGGGCCTATATGTTGGGTGAATTTAATAATGATATTTTTTTTTGTGGGATCCATGTCATAATTAAGACAATAAGGGCTCATTTGGTACACTATATTGTATTGTATTGGATTGGATTGTATTGGACTGTATAGAATTAAATTATATTGTATTGGACTGTGTTATTCTTATACAATCATGTGTTTGGTGATATTTTGTATTAGATTGTATTATGCTGTATTAATTAATACAATCTCTCTATTCTGTATTAACTAATACGATATCCACCGTATTAGACTAATTAAAATGTATTAACTAATACAATATAGTGAACAGTGCAAAACAAACCAAACATTGTATTGTATTATTCTAATACATTTTAAACTCCTAATACAATACAGTGTGGTGCACCAAACGAGCCCTAAGAGATTAATGTGTGACCCGGTTGGATTTGTTGACCATTAGAGATGAACGAATCAAATTTGTTGACCGTTGGAGATGAATAAATCATATTTGATGACGGTTAGAGATGGACGGTTTACAATTTTTCAGACATTAAAATTTGAAATAAATATATTTTTTAGGGAATTGCACAAACATCCCTTGAGGTTTGATAATATTGCACGGATATGGCAGTTTTGGCCATATATGCACAAACTTCTCTCAACATTTGAAAACTATTGTACAAACATCCTCTACCGTTAGATGGATCCGTTAGTCAATGGTCAAATGTGTAAAAAGTCTAAAATACCCTATATTTTTATTTTAAATAAACTAAAAAAAATTTAAAAATAAGATAAAAAAATATTCAAAAATCTTTTAGAAAACATGAATGTATCTTAAATCTGAAACCTAGAAAAAAAAAATCATCTTTACAAATAAAAAAAAATTAGTTTGTGCAATTCCCCCTTGATTTTAAATAAATTTAAAATTTAAAATTTATTTATTATTAAATAGTTGTAAAAACTAATTTTTTTTATTTGTAAAGATGATTTTTTTTCCAGGTTTCAGATTTAAAACACATTTATATTTTGTAAAATACTTTTTAAATATTTTTTTATCTTATATTTTAATTTTTTTAGTTTATTTAAAATAAAAATAAAGGGTATTTTAGACTTTTTACTGTGTTGACCATTGACTAACGGATTCATCTAACGGTATGGGATATTTGTGCAACAATATTCAAATGTTAAGGGAAGTTTGTGTGTATATGGCCAAAACTGCCATATTCGTGCAATTTTATCAAATCTCGAGAGATGTTTGTGCAATTCTTCCTATATTTTTTATCCAAAAAAAAAATAGAAAAATCAACAAAAAATCCAATAATAATAATAATTATTATTATTATAGAAAAATACAACAAAGCTTTCCAATGGCTAGTTTTCCAAAATTGTCTATATATACTCAATTCTCACATAATTTTACATCATATTCATCCAAGTTTGGGTTCCTAAATTTTCTAATAATATCAAACTTGGTAATAATTTATAAAACTTTAAAGATTAGTACTATTTTAAAGATCTCATTGAAAAATTCACAATGGTATTATTTTTATCAACATTAAAATTTATAAATTACAATTTATTGACCACTTATTATGAATTAGGCATAATTACAAAAATATCACTCTCAGCACCACTAGAGCAAAAGTACAGATAAACATCACTCTTAACACTATTTGAGACCCAAATATAACTATAACTCTAACTCTCACTCTTTATTGGAGATGGCCTTAGGGAGCAGGACATGATTGGATTGGATAGGATTGGACGATTTTTGTGTGATTGGATTGGATTGGATTAGACTAAATTAGTACTGAGATGTGTTTGGTGTAGTACGGATTCGACCAAAATAATACCGTATCTTGTTTGGTGTAACATGGGATTGGATAAAAAATAATTGTTTTTTTGTTTTTGTTTTGTTTTTTTTTTTTTTTGTGAGAGGTAAGTATAAAATTATATTAAGGAAATAAAATCATTTTAATAAATTCAAAGAAAATAAAAATAAAACTATTTTAAATTAAATTTGGTTAAAAAAATTTATTAAATTATTTTAAAAAATAAATAAAATTAATTTGAAATAAAATAACATTTAAGTTTTAATTAAAAAAATATTTGTTAAAATATTATAATAAAATAACATATATTAAATTATTTTTTAAATCAGATTGGATAAATTTAATATTTTAAATATAAATAATATTTGAAAAAAAAAAAAAGAACAAAGGACCGGGATAAAAATAGTCCCAGCCAAAAAAACTGAAAAAAGTTTTATAAAATAAACTGAACAAATTAATAATATAAAAGGAGAAAAGGTTGGGTCCCAGTAAAAAAAAAATTAAAAAATGAAAATGAAGACTGTGACTAAAATAGTCCCAACTAGAGGTGGCCATGGTTCCAGTTGAATCGTTGGTTTTGTCCGCGGTTTAACCGGAACCGTACGGCCCAAACCCAAACCGGAACTTAAACCGGAACCTAAACCGTTGGTTTGAAAACCGGTTTACACGGTTTCGGTTTGGCCTTCCCGAAAACTGACCAAAACCGACGGTTTTATCCACGGTTAAACTGTCGGTTTAAAAAATAAAAATAAAAATTAATTCGACGAATCAGACGCCGCCACGTGGCAGAAAAATATGAAAAATCCAACCGTTGGGTCAAATCGGAGGAAAAAAAAAAGTGACCAATGAGACGCTGCTATGTGGTACCCTATTTGAAAAAAAATAAAATGTGGCCGTTAGGTAGAACAGTCAGACGACCGTTTTGATTTCTGCCCAACAGCCACCAGTTTTTTATTTTTTTTATTTTTAACCCCTTAAGTTTTCTTAATTTCAAAGCTACCCCTCTCTACTATACTATAAATGCCCCCTTCGAATGATTTTTTTGTAGGTGAGGGTGAAGAAGAAAAGCCGATGAACCGAACTCTTCAAAGTGCATATGAAGAAAACTAGGTTAGAAGGTGGATTTTTCCAAATCCAGTGCAATTACTGCTCCAAATCATACAAGGTTGGAAGATCCTTCGGATATGGCACGTTCTGGACCCATATCAGAATAAATCACCCGTCCGAATACACGATGGTGAGTAACCAAGCCCAAATCTCCAGGTACGCAACCCCTTCTAATCAATTATTTCATTACACGTCTGAAAAAAATAGAGAACAATTAGCATTAATGGTTGCAGTTGAACATTTACCTTTTGGTTTTGGTGAGAAAGTAGGTTTTGTTAATTATTGTCAAAATGCATTAAATCCTGCAATACAACGTGTTCCTAGATCCACTCTCACACGTACACTAAATGCCATTTACAAAAAAGAAAAAAAAAACAGATTGAAAACATTTTTTTCTCAATTTCAAGGTTGTGTTTTCGTATGTGCCAACATATGGATAGAAAATTTTGGTAGTCATTCATATTTAGGTGTCACATGTCATTATATGGACAATGACTAGGATATGCAAAAAAGAATTATTGCATTTCGTGTTTTCGATGACTCACATTCAGCTAAAAATATTTTTCAACTCCTTAAAATCATTTTTCAAGAGTATAATATCCTAAACAAAATTTTTGCTATTGGCCTTGATAATGTTGCAAGCAATACCGCATCTATTCCCATGTTACAGGAATTGTGCAATCCCTATTTTGGGGGTAAATTATTTCATCAACGATGTGCATACCATGTTTTAAATTTATGTGTTCAAGCTGGATTATCACAGCTTTCTGCTTATATTAAACCAATTGGAGATAGTATTAACTATATCTGGAGGCATAACAAAATCCAGAAACAATGGTTAAAATATTGCTCTCAGAATAATATGCGTCCCATTAAATTTTCTTGAGATATTACCACTCGTTGGAATTCTACTTATAAGTTGCTTAATGAAAGTGTTGAATATAATGAATTATTAGTTTATTTTATTACTTACAACGTTCCTTCAATTTCTCTTCAATTGAACCATTGTGATGCATGTATAAAAATGATTGAATAGTTACGTGTTTTTAATGATGCTACCAATGCTTTATCTGGTGTTTACTATCCCACTACTCATTTATTTCTTGTTCAAAGTGTTAATGTTGCTGGTGCATTTAATGACTGTGAATTTGATGTTCAATTGAGTCCATGTGTTGCTGCCATAAAAACAAAATGGTGTCAGGATTATGAGGAGATTCCAAATATTTACTTGCTTGCACTGTGTTTTGATCCACGCTTTAAATTAGAATGTTTGCAGGAATATTTAAGTAATTATTACAAATGTTTAGGATTAGAAATTGATGTTCTTAATTATTGTAATTCCGGTAAGGCTTTGCTTTATGAATTATACGATGAATATCTTAGAATGTATGGTCCGTCTTTGAATGTGCCGGTTTCACAACCCCAACCCACATCTGGTGGTACTAGTTCTTTCTCAAAATTTCAATTAAGGGGTTTAGGGGATCGACAGTTTTCCCAAAGAGCCAAAAAATTACGAACATCATCTTCATCCTCATCTGTCTCTGAGCTTGACCGATATTTAGAAGACACTCATGAATTTTTAGAAGAAACATTTAGTCTCCAAGGTTGGTGGAAGAGTCATCAACATGATTATCCAATTTTGGCTATTATTGCCAAGCAAATTCTTGGAACGTCGGTTTCTACCGTTGCCGTGGAACAAGAATTTAGTACAGGTGGCAATATTTTGGAACCAAGATGGTCGGTTATGTGTCCACAATCACTTGAAATGCAGACGTGTGTTCGTGATTGGACAAATGCAAAATACAGACAACAAGAACTCCAGCCGGAGATAGTGAACGACTTCTTCGAAGATGACCAAACCATGGGAACGGAAGGTAGTCCCAACTTCCAACCTCCAACACCGAGCAACTAATTAAAGGTAAAAGAACTATGTGGCCTTTGATTCCTCTATATTGGTGGAGGATACGTAGGCAGCTTAACTGTGGTAAAAAGTTAAGTGCAAGGCCGGTATTTTTTAATTTATTTTAATTTTAATTTTGTTACATTGTAATATTGTATATTTGAATTCAAGCCTTCAATGCCAATTTCTATTTTATTTATTTTTGTGAAATTGTAAAGTTGTATTTATTAATAAATGTCAATTTCTTTTCTTTTAAACATTGTTAAATACTTAAATACTTCAATGAAAATGTTTGTAATTATTTTTTTATTTTAAACTTTGTTCAATTGGAATTATTATTTGGCAAGATTTTATATTTACAAACAATCTTTATCATTTATCTCACTTGCAAATTATTATTATTATTATTATTATTTTTTTTGTGTAAAACCGAAACCGAAACCACCCAAAATCAAAACCAAAACCAAAACCGAAACCAAAACCGAAACCGTCGGTTTGAAACCGTGTACCAAACCGAATTTCCAGTTTCGGTTTTGGGTGGCCACCAAATCGAAACCGCCAATTTCGAACCGAAACCTTGGATCGAAACCGAACCGTGGCCACCACTAGTCCCAACGTTTATGGTGGGACTAAATAATCCCACCGCATTAGGATAACACATGGGCCCCACGGATTGGTTTTCTAATTCGGTGTATTCAACAAACGTTGGGATGGACTGGACATAGTCCAATCAAGTCCAATGCTGACTAACAAACACAAACTTACGGTAATCAAAGAAAATCTACCTACACGTGATAGTAAAGACGCATAGTAGGACTTGAACATATATGTACACACAATGTGAAGTTTTTTTTTGGGCCTATTTTTATTTTATATTAAACATTACAATAATTCAGACTTTGGAAAGGGGGATAGACTCGAATCTACACCATAAACCTTATAGTGTAGGTGTAAAGGGTAAACCACCGACATAATCTTGTCTTAATAGGGTCTATTGAATGGTATAAAGATTACCTGATCACCATGCTACTAAGATAGAGAAATGACAGCTTAAAAAAATGAATAACTGCTTGTATTCGAAACAAACTCATTATATAAATTTATATGGGATAGAAAAAATTCATGTGAACAAATTTAAGATAATGGAACTTTAAGAGGGGTTAAATTACATATGGAAAATCATGTTTTTGTGTTGAATCTGATGCTCTCATTTTGTTGAATTTGATCAATCTTGGGGATCATTTGAACTCCAGCATTGGTAATACTGTCTGTGATATGCTTAGTATCATGAAGGAGCTAAGCATCTCTTCTATCTCTCCCGGTAAGAAAGGGTTGAATAATGTTGCCTTCGAGCTTGAGCTTGCTAGACAGGCCCTTCTGTGGAAGAATGATCTAATCTGGAGGAGGCACAATGTTTGACTTCCTTTCTCTGTTCATTTCCCTGTTTTTCTAGGGTCTTTGTTTCTCTGTTTATGCTCTTTGTAGCTGTAAATAAATAAATAAATAAACAAAACAAAACAAAACGTGTTTTGAGTTAACTCGGCTAATGATTTAGCATTTGAATTTTATTTTCGTCTTGATCCCAATTCCCAAGTTAGGATTGCATAAATAAATTTGAAAAAAATATATTATAATTTTATAATTTTAGTAGATAGAGGGAGTACGTTGCATCCCATGTACCAAAGATTTTCTCAATAAATAGCTAATTGAAGGGTTAGATTCTATGAACGTATATATATATATATTTTCAATAATACTACTTTACCCGATTTAAATAAATGGATTGTAATGATATCCCATCATTTGGACACCAGATTTAGATATCAAATTGGACAAAGTAGCATAACTCTTATTTAAATTATATTATATTTACATGATTTAAATGAATAGATTATAGTGATCAGTGGCGGATGTTAATGGGAGCTGACCTGGGCTACAGCCAGGTCAGCCTTATGAAGAAAAAAAAAAATATATAAATATTGTATTATTATTTTTAATGAGAATAGCACTATGGTATGTCACCTCACCTCTCACGGTCTCTTCTCAAGTACAAATATATGTTCTCTCTCTAACTCCAAAGTTGCAATATTTGGAGGATCATCATTTTTTTTTATTAAATGTCAAATCAATTACTTTAAAAATTTAAAAATTCTTTATTTAATCTGATTCATAATCAAGCTTCCAAATGTTATATTTGCCCATGAGCTCAGTGAGTTCGTTCTTCCAGTTGGTCAAGGACGTGAACCATTGGAGGAAAACCCATAACAGAGAGTTCCGCTGAGAAGGATCATGGAGATGACCATAAAGAGCCTGAAGAGGGAAGACGATGGCATGATGATGGAGAACTGATAAACACCAGAGGAACCAAAGGAGTTGAGGAGAGAAATAGTAGAAAGGTGGCATGATGAACGGGTCAAGAAATGGTCTGGACAAGTTGTTGACAGTGTGACGACAGTCTTATCTGTTGATCTGAGCTAGGTAGATCAGAAGTTGAGTCTTGGCGAAAGACTGGATCTGATTTAAAGAAGGTTGATGATCAGGTGGCAACGTGGCCAAGAGTTCTGGTGGGAAAGAGTAATCAGGTATGGCTGGTGAGGATGATGAGGAACCAGCATGAGATGATGAGGGACCAGTAGGAGAAGTCATGAAGACAAGAGGATAATGACCTGTGGATGTGATGAGATGAGTGAGTGGAGGTCTGGAGAGCATGTCAGCAATTATATTATGATGGCCCTTCACGTGACGAACAGTGAAGTCATATCGGGCAAACCAATCTTTGAGTCTTAAAAGGAGAGGATTGGGAGGAATCTTATTGCGAAAATCGAGGATCTTTGGAAAAGATGAGTTGTCCATTTCAACAATAAAGTTTCTTGTCCTGAGGTGAAAATCCAGCTTTTGGATTCCGTATTTGACAGCAAGAATCTCTTTATAGATAGTGTGATAATGCTGTTGGGCATCTTTGAATTTTCCACTAGCATGACCACAGTATCTTCGTTGACCGTCTCGATCTTCAATGAGAACGGCCCCCCAGAAAATATCACTGGCATCAGTCTGGAGGATGAGCTGGCCCGAAGAAGGGATGACGAGGGCAGGAGGAGATTGAGTGATCTCCTTCAATTTGATGACGGCCTCAGTGTGGGAGGAACTCCAGGGAGGAGGACGCTTCTTGAGGAGCGTAGAAAGAACTGAGGTGTAATGACTGACATGTGGAATGAAATCTCTGACATAGTTGACGATTCCGAGAAACTGTTGAACTTGTTTCACACTGAGATCAGAATCGGGGAAGTCCAACAATCGGACAGCCAAATGAGGACCAGGACGGTATTGGCCGTTGAAAATGTGCATTCCAAGAAATTCAATTTCAGATTTCCCAACTATGCTTTTCTTTTCAGAGAGCATGATACCATAGTGATGAACAATGTCATGGAACTGTTGGAGAAGGAGATTGTGAGAGGTATCATCTGGAGAGAACAGGAGGATATCATCAATGTAGACGAGTGCTGAGTGTAAGAGAGGATGAAAAATCCTGGTAACAGCCTTTTGGAAAAGGGATGGAGCAGTCTTTAAACCAAAAGGGAGAACAGTCCATTGGTATTGAGCATTAGGAAGACAGAACGCTGTCTTATATCTTTCATCTGGATGAATACCAATTTGCCAAAAAGCACCTTTGAGGTCAAATTTAGAGAAGATCGTAGCACCTGGAAGTTAAGAGAATAAGACATTTGGTCTGGGAACAGGAAACTTATCATCTCTGAGAAAGAGGTTGAGAGGCTTGTAATCCACGACTAATCTCTTTTTTCCGCGGAGCAATTCAGTGCGTTTTTCAACGTAAAAGGCTTGACACGCCCAGGGAGAAGAGGTGTGTTCGATCAGACCTTGACGAAGGAGCTCATTGCATTCTTCATTGGCGAGCTTGAGATCCGAGGGAGACATGCCTGAGTGGGTAGCCTTGGTAGGATTCGTATCTTCATTAAGCTTAAAGGGAAGCTTGATAAAGAAATCTGGATTCTTCCACAGAGGAGAAGGATGAGAGAAAGTGGCATGATTGTCAGCACAAAGCAGGAGCAATTTTTGTTGGATATGTTCAAAAGGGGCTTGGATTTCTGAGAGCGGGAAAATCTTCGGAATGTCAGAAAAAGCTTTGAAATGCTTTTTGTATCGGATGCCAGTAGGGAGAATCCGAAGAGAGTAACATTGGCGAAAAACATCCCAGCCGATGAGAATATCTTTATCTGGAAGAGGAGTGCCGACGACTTGGACCCAAAGAGTAAAGGACGGGAAAAACTGAATACCAATCTTCTTTCTGGAAATCAGATTAGTGGAAAAAACTTTTCAATCAGCGGCCCGAAAGTGTCGAACTTGGGATTTCCAAAATTCTGGAGGAAGGACCTTTGGGTTCATCATTGTAGTATGAGAACCTGTGTCGAAATAAGCGATGACATCAACAGGTTTGGAGTACTTGTCAGGTAGAATCCGAACCGGAGCTTGGGGACCGGAATGAGAATCGAGCTGAGTAGCCTGATAGGATTCTGGGATAGAACTGTAGTCAGAGGAGCCAGAATATTCCGAATCAGAAAGATCTTCTTGAAGAACAAAGGTCGTGGAGGAATCTGCCTAATCTTGTTCAGAGAAGATGGATTCAATGTCTGCATCGGATGGAACTTCATCAGCAATATCTTTCAACTGCTGAACTAATCTGGCGGACTTTGCCTTTTTGTTGGGACATTTCTTAGCATAATGTCCGGATTTACCGTAAATGTAGCAGCGTTGGGATTTATTCCAACCGCGCTGGGCTTTCTTGCGGAAGAACTTGAATCTTTTAGGCCTGCCTTTCTTGTTTTTGAAACGTTTGAAATGATTCTTCTTCTTCGTGTTGCAGGTGCAAGAGCCCAAGGATTTGCACTTGATTTGAAGAGAAGGTTGGCGGCATTGGGACTGCAGGTGTTTGCCTTCTGTGAGCATCTTGGAGAAGAATCTTTGAGTGGCACAGAGTTTATCCAGAGAGCTGAGAGCATACATGTGGAGCTCACCTAAGGATGTATCATTGAGAGATCGTCCTGAGGTGTCTATTTTTCGTTGTATCTCATCTTGGAGGTCATCTGGAAGAGAGTTGACATAGACTTGTTTAAGACTATGATCATTAATTCCACCAAGGGTATGATATCGTTGAGACATCCGCTTGTAATGGAACATAATGTCATTTCTTTTGAGAGAGCAGCAACGCATGTCAAAGAATTCTTGTCGCGCCTGTTTATAGAGATGGTCAGGATCACCAAGGAATTCTCTGAATATGTATCCCATGGCTTGGGAGGCTAAGGGGACTCTGACAAATTGGAGTTGTCGGTATTCACCAAGAGCTTGGTACCAATCTCTGAGAGAACCAGTAAAACGAGAGACGAACTCACGTAGAATTGTTTCAAGGTTCTGTTCAGACTTTGCCAGTTGTAGGTCAAGCCATGCGCTCATCTCTGAAACCCTTTTTCTCCAGGAACCAGGAGAAGTGTCATCAAGAGTAAACCAAGGGCCATTGGTAGGTTTAGCAGGAGAACGGCTAGGAACATGTTCTGGAGGTTCTTCGACAAAGGGAGCAGGAGTGGAGGAGGTAGTCTCATCGGGAGACTTATAGGTTCTTGTTGAAGGCTGAGGATCTGTGCGAGATGCCATGAAAACTTGAGTAAGGTCTGCATGAGTAGGAGGAGAAGAGGCAGCAGTATCCAGCCAGGATGAAGGACAGGAAGTCTGTGACGACTGGGAGGAGACGTCTTCAGAAAAGGATGTTGAATTAGACTTGGAGGAAGAGGAAAACGTCGTAGAAGCAAATAGAACTGGGTCGTATGAACTGGAAGCAGCGTGCTTGTCTTTCTGCTTCAAAGGAGACCTGGTCTTAGGTTTTGCTTGAGGGGAAGAGAGGACGGGATATTTCCGGAATAATTCACCAATGGATTTAAAGTGATTGGAAAAATCATCAGATCTGGAAGGGGGTGAATGTGTAGGAGATACAGGGAAAAACAGTGATTGTGAGTGATGAGAGTAAGGTTTTGGTTTGTGAGAATGATCTCTGGTCAGCTGCTCAAGCTGTTCTTTAAGTTGTTTGATTTCTCTTTCCTTTGTGTCAAAGTCTGGGCCAGAATAGCCATGAGAAATATACCTGTGAAGATCTGCATGAAGCTTTGCTATTCTCGATTGAAGGACAGAGGCCAAATCTCTGAAGGAGGCATCAAGACTTTGGAGATGGTGATCATGTTGAGAAACATGTCGTGTAACACGGTCAATCTTCTGATCAATAGAGTTAAGAACTCTGTTCTGAGCTCTAGCATTATGAGATTGCCAGTTAAGGACTTGTTCAGCCTGGGAGGGCTGTTTGTAAGAACCATCGGGTTGAACTTCGGTAGATTGGACAAAAGGTTTTGAGAAACGAGTTTTCTCTTGATTTGACGAAGGTTCAAGTGGAGGGAAATCACAATCATAATCTGAGGTCATGTAGCAAGGGACTGGTGTGGGTTGATTAGGAACTGGAAAGGTAGGTTGTGGAGGTAGGAGACCTTCAGATCGTAAGATCTGTAAAGCTCTATCATAAATGGGTAGAGGTTTATTTTTGATAGGATGGAGGCCTATCCAAGGACTATCAGGATGATCTGGTTTGTGAGGTTTATTCCAAGGTTTGCAGCGTCGACAGATACAGTCTGCGTCACACATATTTGGATCATCATCCCAGATGAAGTGACCACGGATCTTATCAGTGTAGATCGGAGATCCGTCAGCTTCAAAACTGTGGATGGGAATGTCAGCTTCAGTGGTAACCGGTTGAATCATAAGGGCTTGGAATATCGGAGGAGTCTCCGAACTGGAAGGAGCCTGAGAACCGGTGAGTGGAGCATAGATAGTTTTGATGGAGCCATCTGGTTGAGGAACATATGATGTATCAGCAGCAACGACAGGAGCTTCGTCCTGGAAAACCTTTTCATAATTTGTGAGCCATTCAAGAGGCATGATCTCTGTGAGCTTTTCTCTGGGCAGTTGTTTTGGAATTTGAAGGATGGTGGGAACTTCATCTTCTCTTTCTGCTTTGATGAAGATGGTGTCACCATTATGACCAGGTAGTGGGAGATCAAGAGCATGATCTTGAAGTCTGTAAGCAAGCTGATGATGGACAGTAGCCATGTAGGAATTGGCTTGCATGGGAGCACCAAGAATCTGAACTTGGATCTTGAGACATTTGTGAAGGTTTTGGTCTCGCAAAGGAATGTTGAAGTTGGGATAGTATGTGAGGGATATGCTACCAGCATGAAGAGTAGATAGGCAGGTGCCAATCACAGCATGTTCATACTGAGTGTAGATGGTGTTGAGCAAGGCCAGTCTGGCAGTGACAGGTAAGCCTTTTCGACCATGTAGGGAGAGGATGATTCGGACAGCACCTATGTGGAGATGGGAGTATCCTTCCTTGATCCATTGATCTATCATGTTTTGATCAATGGTGAGAGTGACATATTGTTCACTGGAAGAGGATGGAATCAAACATTTATCTAGGCCTGTGGACTGGACATATTCTTTGATGGGAAGCGGTCTGGTATGGACAAGACGAGTTAACCGGGTGGCAAGAGATTTGTTTCTCTTGAAGATGTTGTATGGATTGAGTAGGGGGAAAGTAGTTTCATTTATCTGGGCAGAAGCAGGGATATGGGTGTATTCTACCAGATCTTGGATTTTGTTGGACTGGGTTTTTTGGATAGTAGGAGAAGGTAAGGATATAGAAGAAGACAATCTATTAGGAACTAGAGAAGCAGTAGAGGGATTAGTGTTTGCCATTTTTGAGAAGTTTCTTCCTTCTATACCAGTCTTACATACACATAGCAGTCTAACTCTTTTCCTGGACTCCAGGGACTCGAGACATGGCTCTGATACCATTCGGGTGGCAGGTACCCCTGGGTGCCTCTCATACAGGTCTTTAGAGTTTTCCCCACAATGGCGGCCTAACCATGGCCTGAACAGGGTACTAACTTTCCAACCCACTAGAGACAGGCAGGGACCTTAAGCCAAAAAGCCAACAAATCTCATCTTCTGATGTGCAGGATCCTCAACCTAGAGGCAAGCACAGAGCATACTGAGATAATTACAGACTGCTATTTATATGAGTGACATGGTATTCAAAGGAAGAAGAGGAACAATTTAGCAAGACATGAGAGTTAACACACAAGGAAAATTTTTATAGATGTGTTTCTGCCCTTTACACAAGTGACGAGCTCTCCTTATATAGGGGGAGAGATAGAGTGCAGACAAACCTATTATACAGTAAGGCCACAAACGTGGCAGATACCTAGCTAAAGCAAAGCAGGGCCATCGGCCAAAGGTTACAGACTTTCAAATTGAAATAAAGACAAAAGATGCATAATAAAACGAAATAGCATAATTAAACCTAATAAGGCCAAACAATTGCCTAATAAAACAAAATAGTAAAAAGAAAGTGAATTATTTCATTTCACGTGACGGGTTGAGATCTTTGACTTGAGCGAAGCTGGAACCCTTTTCTGAATTCATACATGATTGACTCTCAGGCCCCCTTTAACGCTGCATGGCCCTGCTTCATCTGTGGAGCCCAAGATTCAGATGATGAAAATCATGCCAACTGTAATATGTCTTCTAGTCCGTGATTCAGCTTCGCTCAAGTCAAAGATCTCAACCCGTCACGTGAAATGAAATAATTCACTTTCTTTTTACTATTTTGTTTTATTAGGCAACTGTTTGGCCTTATTAGGTTTAATTATGCTATTTCGTTTTATTAGGCATCTTTTGTCTTTATTTCAATTTGAAAGTCTGTAACCTTTGGCCGATGGCCCTGCTTTGCTTTAGCTAGGTATCTGCCACGTTTGTGGCCTTACTGTATAATAGGTTTGTCTGCACTCTATCTCTCCCCCTATATAAGGAGAGCTCGTCACTTGTGTAAAAGGCAGAAACACATCTATAAAAATTTTCCTTGTGTGTTAACTCTTATGTCTTGCTAAATTGTTCCTCTTCTTCCTTTGAATACCATGTCACTCATATAAGTAGCAGTCTGTAATTATCTCAGTATGCTCTGTGCTTGCCTCTAGGTTGAGGATCCTGCACATCAGAAGATGAGATTTGTTGGCTTTTTGGCTTAAGGTCCCTGTCTGTCTCTAGTGGGTTGGAAAGTTAGTACCCTGTTCAGGCCGCCATTGTGGGGAAAACTCTAAAGACCTGTATGAGAGGCACCCAGGGGTACCTGCCACCCGAATGGTATCAGAGCCATGTCTCGAGTCCCTGGAGTCCAGGAAAAGAGTTAGACTGCTATGAGTATGTTAGACTGGTATAGAAGGAAGAAACTTCTCAAAAATGGCAAACACTAATCCCTCTACTGCTTCTCTAGTTCCTAATAGATTGTCTTCTTCTATTTCCTTACCTTCTCCTACTATCCAAAGAACCCAGTCCAACAGAATCCAAGATCTGGTAGAATACACCCATATCCCTGCTTCTGCCCAGATAAATGAAACTACTTTCCCCCTACTCAATCCATACAACATCTTCAAGAGAAACAAATCTCTTGCCACCCGGTTAACTCGTCTTGTCCATACCAGACCGCTTCCCATCAAAGAATATGTCCAGTCCACAGGCCTAGATAAATGTTTGATTCCATCCTCTTCCAGTGAACAATATGTCACTCTCACCATTGATCAAAACATGATAGATCAATGGATCAAGGAAGGATACTCCCATCTCCACATAGGTGCTGTCAGAATCATCCTCTCCCTACATGGTCGAAAAGGCTTACCTGTCACTGCCAGACTGGCCTTGCTCAACACCATCTACACTCAGTATGAACATGCTGTGATTGGCACCTGCCTATCTACTATTCATGCTGGTAGCATATCCCTCACATACTATCCCAACTTCAACATTCCTTTGCGAGACCAGAACCTTCACAAATGTCTCAAGATCCAAGTTCAGATTCTTGGTGCTCCCATGCAAGCCAATTCCTACATGGCTACTGTCCATCATCAGCTTGCTTACAGACTTCAAGATCATGCTCTTGATCTCCCACTTCCTGGTCATAATGGTGACACCATCTTCATCAAAGCAGAAAGAGAAGATGAAGTTCCCACCATCCTTCAAATTCCAAAACAACTGCCCAGAGAAAAGCTCACAGAGATCATGCCTCTTGAATGGCTCACAAATTATGAAAAGGTTTTCCAGGACGAAGCTCCTGTCGTTGCTGCTGATACATCATATGTTCCCCAGCCAGATGGTTCCATCAAAACTATCTATGCTCCCCTCACCGGTTCTCAGGCTTCCTCCAGTTCGGAGACTCCTCCGATATTCCAAGCCCTTATGATTCAACCGGTTACCACTGAAGCTGACATTCCCATCCACAGTTTTGAAGCTGACGGATCTCCGATCTACACTGATAAGATCCGTGGTCACTTCATCTGGGATGATGATCCAAATATGTGTGACGCAGACTGTATCTGTCGACGCTGTCTTAAGGACACCTCTCCTACCTTCTGCAAACCTTGGAATAAACCTCACAAACCAGATCATCCTGATAGTCCTTGGATAGGCCTCCATCCTATCAAAAATAAACCTCTACCCATTTATGATAGAGCTTTACAGATCTTACGATCTGAAGGTCTCCTGCCTCTACAACCTACCCTTACAGGTCCTAATCAACCAGCACCAGTCCCCTGTTACATGACCTCAGATTATGATTGTGATTTCCCTCCACTTGAACCTTCGTCAAATCAAGAGAAAACTCGTTTCTCAAAACCTTTTGTCCAATCTACCGAAGTTCAACCCGATGGTTCTTACAAACAGCCCTCCCAGGCTGAACAAGTCCTTAACTGGCAATCTCATAATGCTAGAGCTCAGAACAGAGTTCTTAACTCTATTGATCAGAAGATTGATCGTGTTACACGACATGTCTCTCAACATGATCACCATCTCCAAAGTCTTGATGCCTCCTTCAGAGATTTGGCCTCTGACCTTCAATCGAGAATAGCAAAGCTTCATGCTGATCTTCACAGATATATTTCTCATGGATATTCTGGCCCAGACTTTGACACAAAAGAAAGAGAAATCAAGCAACTTAAAGAACAGCTTGAACAGCTGACCAGAGATCATTCTCACAAACCAAAACCTTACTCTCATCACTTACAATCACTGTTTTTCCCTGTATATCCTACACATTCACCCCCTTCCAGATCTGATGATTTTTCCAATCACTTTAAATCCACTGGTGAATTGTTCCGAAAATATCCCGTCCTCTCTTCCCCTCAAGCAAAACCTAAGACCAGGTCTCCTTCGAAGCAGAAAGACAAGCACGCTGCTTCCAGTTCATATGACCCAGTTCTGTTTGCTTCTAAGACGTTTTCCTCCTCCTCCAAGTCTAATTCAACATCCTTTTCTGGAGACGTCTCCTCCCAGTCGTCACAGACTTCCTGTCCTTCATCCTGGCTGGATACTGCTGCATCTTCTCCTCCTGCTCATGCAGACCTTACTCAAGTTTTCATGGCATCTCGCACAGATCCTCAGCCCTCAACAAGAACCTATGAGTCTCCCGATGAGACTGCCTCCTCCACTCCTGCTCCCTTTGTCGAAGAACCTTCAGAACATGTTCCTGGCCGTTCTCCTGCTAAACCTACCAATGGCCCTTGGTTTACTCTTGATGACACTTCTCCTGGTTCCTGGAGAAAAAGGGTTTCAGAAATGAGCGCATGGCTTGACCTACAACTGGCGAAGTCTGAACAGAACCTTGAAACAATTCTACGTGAGTTCGTCTCTCGTTTTACTGGTTCTCTCAGAGATTGGTACCAAGCTCTTGGTGAATACAGACAACTCCAATTTGTCAGAGTCCTCTTAGCCTCCCAAGCCATGGGATACATATTCAGAGAATTCCTTGGTGATCCTGACCATCTCTATAAACAGGCGCGACAAGAATTCTTTGACATGCGTTGCTGCTCTCTCAAAAGAAATGACATTATGTTCCATTACAAGCGGATGTCTCAAAGATATCATACCCTTGGTGGAATTAATGATCATAGTCTTAAACAAGTCTATGTCAACTCCCTTCCAGATGACCTCCAAGATGAGATACAACGAAAAATAGACACCTCTGGACGATCTCTCAATGATACATCCTTAGGTGAGCTCCACATGTATGCCCTCAGCTCTCTGGATAAACTCTGTGCCACTCAAAGATTCTTCTCCAAGATGCTCACAGAAGGCAAACACCTGCAGTCCCAATGCCGTCAACCTTCTCTTCAAATCAAGTGCAAATCCTTGGGCTCTTGCACCTGCAACACGAAGAAGAAGAATCATTTCAAACGTTTCAAAAACAAGAAAGGCAGGCCTAAACGATTCAAGTTCTTCCGCAAGAAAGCACAGCGCGGTTGGAATAAATCCCAACGCTGCTACATTTGCGGCAAATCCGGACATTATGCTAAAAAATGTCCAAACAAAAAGGCAAAGTCCGCCAGATTAGTTCAGCAGTTGAAAGATATTGCTGATGAAGTTCCATCCGATGCAGATATTGAATCCATCTTCTCTGAACAAGATCAGGCAGATTCCTCCACGACCTTTGTTCTTCAAGAAGATCTTTCTGATTCGGAATATTCTGGCTCCTCTGACTACAGTTCTATCCCAGAATCCTATCAGGCTACTCAGCTCGATTCTCATTCCGGTCCCCAAGCTCCGGTTCGGATTCTACCTGACAAGTACTCCAAACCTGTTGATGTCATCACTTATTTCGACACAGGTTCTCATACTACAATGATGAACCCAAAGGTCCTTCCTCCAGAATTTTGGAAATCCCAAGTTCGACACTTTCGGGCCGCTGATGGAAAAGTTTTTTCCACTAATCTGATTTCCAGAAAGAAGATTGGTATTCAGTTTTTCCCGTCCTTTACTCTTTGGGTCCAAGTCGTCGGCACTCCTCTTCCAGATAAAGATATTCTCATCGGCTGGGATGTTTTTCGCCAATGTTACTCTCTTCGGATTCTCCCTACTGGCATCCGATACAAAAAGCATTTCAAAGCTTTTTCTGACATTCCGAAGATTTTCCCGCTCTCAGAAATCCAAGCCCCTTTTGAACATATCCAACAAAAATTGCTCCTGCTTTGTGCTGACAATCATGCTACTTTCTCTCATCCTTCTCCTCTGTGGAAGAATCCAGATTTCTTTATCAAGCTTCCCTTTAAGCTTAATGAAGATACGAATCCTACCAAGGCTACCCACTCAGGCATGTCTCCCTCGGATCTCAAGCTCGCCAATGAAGAATGCAATGAGCTCCTTCGTCAAGGTCTGATCGAACACACCTCTTCTCCCTGGGCGTGTCAAGCCTTTTACGTTGAAAAACGCACTGAATTGCTCCGCGGAAAAAAGAGATTAGTCGTGGATTACAAGCCTCTCAACCTCTTTCTCAGAGATGATAAGTTTCCTGTTCCCAGACCAAATGTCTTATTCTCTCAACTTCCAGGTGCTACGATCTTCTCTAAATTTGACCTCAAAGGTGCTTTTTGGCAAATTGGTATTCATCCAGATGAAAGATATAAGACAGCGTTCTGTCTTCCTAATGCTCAATACCAATTGACTGTTCTCCCTTTTGGTTTAAAGACTGCTCCATCCCTTTTCCAAAAGGCTGTTACCAGGATTTTTCATCCTCTCTTACACTCAGCACTCGTCTACATTGATGATATCCTTCTGTTCTCTCCAGATGATACCTCTCACAATCTCCTTCTCCAACAGTTCCATGACATTGTTCATCACTATGGTATCATGCTCTCTGAAAAGAAAAGCATAGTTGGGAAATCTGAAATTGAATTTCTTGGAATGCACATTTTCAATGGCCAATACCGTCCTGGTCCTCATTTGGCTGTCCGATTGTTGGACTTCCCCGATTCTGATCTCAGTGTGAAACAAGTTCAACAGTTTCTCGGAATCGTCAACTATGTCAGAGATTTCATTCCACATGTCAGTCATTACACCTCAGTTCTTTCTACGCTCCTCAAGAAGCGTCCTCCTCCCTGGAGTTCCTCCCACACTGAGGCCGTCATCAAATTGAAGGAGATCACTCAATCTCCTCCTGCCCTCGTCATCCCTTCTTCGGGCCAGCTCATCCTCCAGACTGATGCCAGTGATATTTTCTGGGGGGCCGTTCTCATTGAAGATCGAGACGGTCAACGACGATACTGTGGTCATGCTAGTGGAAAATTCAAAGATGCCCAACAGCATTATCACACTATCTATAAAGAGATTCTTGCTGTCAAATACGGAATCCAAAAGCTGGATTTTCACCTCAGGACAAGAAACTTTATTGTTGAAATGGATAACTCATCTTTTCCAAAGATACTCGATTTTCGTAATAAGATTCCTCCCAATCCTCTCATTTTGAGACTCAAAGATTGGTTTGCCCGATATGACTTCACTGTTCGTCAAGTGAAGGGCCATCATAATATAATTGCTGACATGCTCTCCAGACCTCCACTCACTCATCTCATCACATCCACAGGTCATTATCCTCTTGTCTTCATGACTTCTCCTACTGGTCCCTCATCATCTCATGCTGGTTCCTCATCATCCTCACCAGCCATACCTGATTACTCTTTCCCACCAGAACTCTTGGCCACGTTGCCACCTGATCATCAACCTTCTTTAAATCAGATCCAGTCTTTCGCCAAGACTCAACTTCCGATCTACCTAGCTCAGATCAACAGACAAGACTGTCGTCACACTGTCAACAACTTGTCCAGACCATTTCTTGACCCGTTCATCATGCCACCTTTCTACTATTTCTCTCCTCAACTCCTTTGGTTCCTCTGGTGTTTATCAGTTCTACATCATCATGCCATCGTCTTCCCTCTTCAGGCTCTATATGGTCATCTCCATGATCCTTCTCAGCGGAACTCTCTGTTATGGGTTTTCCTCCAATGGTTCACGTCCTTGACCAACTGGAAGCGCGAACTCACTGAGCTCATGGGCAAATATAACATTTGGAAACTTGATTATGAATCAGCTGCCTCCGTATGCTGTATATGGATCTTCAATAGGCCCTACAGGTACAATCCCCACAAAAGACTCCTCTGGACTGCCAACTCCAGTTATGAATGGCATACCACATATGATTATCCAAAAATGTATCCACAAATCCTTCAAGTCGGTCTGCTCAATTTCCTCTGTGATGTTAATTATGTCTCCACCGACGAAGTTTTCATCCTACCAAATATTCCCAGGGACCCCTCTCAAAGCTGGAACCCTTTTCTGAATTCATACATGATTGACTCTCAGGACCCCTTTGACGCTGCATGGCCCTGCTTCATCTGTGGAGCCCAAGATTCAGATGATGGGATCTTCAATAGGCCCTACAGGTACAATCCCCACAAAAGACTCCTCTGGACTGCCAACTCCAGTTATGAATGGCATACCACATATGATTATCCAAAAATGTATCCACAAATCCTTCAAGTCGGTCTGCTCAATTTCCTCTGTGATGTTAATTATGTCTCCACCGACGAAGTTTTCATCCTACCAAATGTTCCCAGGGACCCCTCTCAAAGCTGGAACCCTTTTCTGAATTCATACATGATTGACTCTCAGGCCCCCTTTGACGCTGCATGGCCCTGCTTCATCTGTGGAGCCCAAGATTCAGATGATGAAAATCATGCCAACTGTAATATGTCTTCTAGTCCGTGATTCAGCTTCGCTCAAGTCAAAGATCTCAACCCGTCACGTGAAATGAAATAATTCACTTTCTTTTTACTATTTTGTTTTATTAGGCAACTGTTTGGCCTTATTAGGTTTAATTATGCTATTTCGTTTTATTAGGCATCTTTTGTCTTTATTTCAATTTGAAAGTCTGTAACCTTTGGCCGATGGCCCTGCTTTGCTTTAGCTAGGTATCTGCCACGTTTGTGGCCTTACTGTATAATAGGTTTGTCTGCACTCTATCTCTCCCCCTATATAAGGAGAGCTCGTCACTTGTGTAAAAGGCAGAAACACATCAATAAAAAATTTTCCTTGTGTGTTAACTCTCATGTCTTGCTAAATTGTTCCTCTTCTTCCTTTGAATACCATGTCACTCATATAAATAGCAGTCTGTAATTATCTCAGTATGCTCTGTGCTTGCCTCTAGGTTGAGGATCCTGCACATCAGAAGATGAGATTTGTTGGCTTTTTGGCTTAAGGTCCCTGTCTGTCTCTAGTGCGTTGGAAAGTTAGTACCCTGTTCAGGCCGTGGTTAGGCCGCCATTGTGGGGAAAACTCTAAAGACCTATATGAGAGGCACCCAGGGGTACCTGCCACCCGAATATAGCCCGTTAAAAAGATCTTATTGAGATTTTTACAATAACATAAATATTGATATACATATTTAATTTACCTATTAATTATACATTTGACTAATGTTAAATTAATTAGTATTGTATAAATATTTATTAGGAGAATGTTTTTAAAGATGTTATTTACACCAAATTGGTGAGAATACATTGGAGTGGAAAAAAATTTGGTATTAACTTATCATGCTCTTTTAACATCAAATTGATGTAAAATTTGGTGTAAAATATTGGAGTTGCTCTCACACACGTTCCAACTCCCAATTCTCTCTCTCTCATGTCCCGAATCTAAATTCTTTCTATCTCTCACATACATCCCAAATTAATTCTCTCTCTCGAATTAATAATTATCTTCATCCCGGCCTCCAAAAAAATAAATAAATTATGGAATGAGAGTGAATCAAGTTTTCCATATATTGTCGGGGACTGAGCTTCAAGTTTGCCTTATTCATCTCAATGGAATAAAAACAATGTTGTCTTATTAAAAGTTATATATATATATATAGTTTTGTTTTCGCATACACTAATAAAAAAAGAGGAGTGCTAAATTCACTCTCCCAACACACTCTCTGTTCTTGTGTTGACATGTGGACAACATTTATTGTTTTACATTAAAAATCTAACCTTTATAAAGAGCCTACTTTTTCATTTTATTTACACTACAAACCAACAACTAATTTCCTATATTGCCCTTCTTCTTTAACTTCAACATATTGTCATTTAATATCATTTAAAAAAAAAAAATAATAATAAGTCTGTGTTGTTAGACTCTAACACTTTGCAACTTCTCTTTTTTCTACTGAATTTGTGTTTACAGACCCAAATTAAATTGCTCAGATATTTATTTTTACCAAATTTTTATTACCAAACATCACTAGTTAACTTGATAGTTGTTGTATAGAATAACTAATTAGTAAAACAAATTAGAATTAAATAGTTTTAAAATATATTATAAAAATTTCATATAAACTGAAAGAAATTAAATAAATGGTACATCGTTCATGAACCAAAAGAAAATAATAAACCAAGAAAAAAATACAGAATATTTATCCGAAAACACCATAAAAATACAAAAATAAAACACCATAAGACTGCATCTTTCCATCTGAGAAAATGCTTTTGACTTTTGAATACCTACAAAACATATATAAGGAAAATTAACAAATTTTAATATGAAATGAGAAATATTTTTTTATGTCACTGCTCATGTTACAAAAAATATATACACACATAGTTTTAATAATTTGCACCTTTAAAGCAATCTAATGATTAGAAGGCTTGATAAACTGTGTTGTATTCTTGAATATCATCATGTTCGAACCTACAATAAAATATACCAATAGTACTTTATAACTTAAAACTAAGATTTGTTTTTTTTCTTTTTTTCTTTTCTGAAAGACTTAAAACTAAGTACTTTAATGGAATGTAATAAGTTCTAATACATACCATCTTCTGTAACTTGTGTATTTGAATGAAAACCCACGTATTGTGAATGCTGGCTAGAAAAGTGATTCAACATGTCACAATGTCCCTGTCACATATAGTAAGTAGTCACATAATTATTTGAATTTTTTCCTAAAATACTAGTACAGTATTACATGAATTCCAAATACTCACCGTGTAATGCAAATCTTGTTCTATGTCATGATAATTATCAATAGGTAAATTGGCAATGTTTGAATGACCCTGAATAATTCAACATGTAATTAGGGGTTATAGAAACACAATTGTAACATAGAAATAGAAATATTATAGTATTTAAGCTAAAAAAAATAAATAGATATAACTACATATAGATTATATTTTACCGCTTGCGAATAGACTTGTGTATTATGGAAATCATCAATACTTTGATCCCTTGAGCTTGTATATTCCTGACATCGTAAGGTTTATTTATTTCTAATAATATATTTGATCATTTTCATTTTAAGATAAATACAAAACAAATTTAATAAAAATATTCAAACCATTACCTGTGAACATTTTTTCTTCCCATCTTTGGACAACATAGCATTTTTAATTACCTACAAAAAGAAAAGTTTCAATTAATAACCAATTAAAATATTCTGTTATAAAAAATTTATGTCATTTAAGAAAGATGTTAACTATAACCTTTCTTGATTTGTTGTTGGGTTTCTTTTTTCTACTTTTCTCAATTCCACTCTTGATCCGCTTAGGAGCACCTTTCGTACTTGATATTTGCGGATCATGTAATGAGGTATCATGTAACTTATTACTATCCATATCTTCTTCTTCAACATCACAAGCTTCATATAATTCAAATTTTTTCAAAGAATGGTTCATCGTGACACATTTTTCCAATGCTTCCTTTAAAACACGATATGCAATATTATAAGTCTCATTAGATGATGATGCCTCTTCACTCAATTGTGTAGCTTGATGAATCAATTCATCGAAACGTTGCTTCTTAGATTGTACTCCACTTGAATTGATCTTAATGGAGTCAAAAGCCTTTGCATTCTTAGTCCATATGTGTAATATGTAAACAGGTGGAACATAAAAAATTCCAAGGGATTGAAGAACACAAATAACATGTCTACATAGAAACCCACAAGATTCAAACTTTCGACACATACAAGCAACTTCTTTATGGCTAACATTCCAAGTTACCATGAAATTTACGTTCTTCTCAAAATCTTGAACTTTAAAAGTCTTCTTCATGCCATCATCCCCTTCATTTAAACAAAAACATGCTGATGCTCCTAAAACCTCAACCTGAAACTTCTTAAAAATCTCATGTGTGTAAATTGTTGACATTTGTTTTTCAAAAGGTGATGGGGACTTTAACGGTGGTTTCTTACGCCACGTGTTAAAATTTGTATGAGTTTCCTTTTCTTCTCTATCTCGCAAAGCTACTTCATATTTTTCTACAAATTCTCTCAATGAAGTCTTCTTACTTACATATTTATCGAAAAAAGAGTTTATACTTTCTGATCTTTGAGTGGTAGACATTCCAGCAAAAAAGGTATCCCTCACATACGTAGGCACCCAAAACTTACGATCTTCGAATAAAGACTCAAGCCACTCATTTCCTTCAATCTCAAATATTTCAATCATGTGCTGCCATTTTTTTTCAAAATCCTCCTCCAACCATGAATTATAAATACAATCATTAAATATTCTCATAAAATTGTCATTCTCCCTTATCACATGTCCAAGCTTTTCAGGGATTTTCCTCATTATGTGCCACAAACAAAAACGATGCCGTGTTTGGGAAGACAATTGAAATAGCTGCTTTCATAGCTTTATCTTGGTCAGTTAGTATAGAAATAGGAGATTTCCCACCCATTGCTCTAACCCATGTCTGCATTAGCCACACAAATGTCGAAGTAGTCTCATCTGCAAGCAATGCACACGCAAGTAATATAGACTGAAAATGATTATTCACTCCAATGAAAGGAGCAAATGGCATTTTGTATTTGTTTGTAATATATGTTGTATCAAAAGAAACAACATCTCCAAAAACCTTGTAATCCTCTCTACTTTTTGCATCAACCCAAAACACATTTTTCAACCGTTGCTCTTCATCTAAGTCCATTGCATAAAAGAAATTGGGATTTTCTTCTTGCATATGCATAACATGCTCAAGCATTGCCTTAGCATCCCCCGATGCTAGTGTCAAACGTCGTTCTTTGTCCAAATGATTTCTTATATCTTTCTCCAAAAATCCTATGTTTTCATATCCACCATGTTTCTTTGCCATGGCAGCATAAATTTTACTTGTGCCCACTCCAACTGCATGCAAAGTATCAATGTTTTCTTTGACAGAAGAATCAATGCTTCTATGGCATGGAAGATGGTGTGCATGAGCCGGAAAAAGCTCGTGGGTATGATCTTTGACAAAGTTGTGTGCATACCATTTACCATTTGAATTTTTTTTGACATGCAAAATGGCCTTACAATCAACTTTTTGACTATGACGAGTACCACTGACATCCTTTTCTTTCTTCAATCCGTATCGTATACATACAATCTTCACATCAATAAATTCTCCAGATATCTTTGATCGACGACTAGATTTCTTTGAGATACCAAACCCAATAAACTTTGAATACTTTAAGTAAAAAGAATATGCATCATCTTGTGAATCAAATTCCATTCCCTTGTATGGCTCTAAACTTTTCTCACAGTCATCATCCTCCCAATTATCATTTGCATGCTCAACAGTATCTTTGTTACATTCTTCCAAATTTAAATCAATGTCTAAATTCATAGTAACCTAAAAAAACCCAAAGACATTTAGTTTTTGATCTACCTACTGATATAAAGTTTGAAACATGATTTTAAAATAAAGAAGTCCAGTTTAAAAATTTAATACAATTCAATAAAATTATTTAATAAATAAACTATTAAAAAATTACCTGTATATAGCTATAACAATGGTGAGAAGACAACTTGTGTTTGAAAATGGTGAGAGTTGGTGTTTACTGCATATACAAGTTATGAAAAAGAAATTAAAGTAAAAAAATTCAACATAAAAATATAACCCAATACAAGAAAATTATTTAATAAAAACAAAACAATAAAAAAAATTACCTGGATAGAGTTGTAACAATGGTGAGAGTAGGAGTTTATTCAGACCTGATGAAACTTTAGAAAGAAAAAACAAAAAAAAGAAGTTGTAGAGTCGTAGACAACACAAACCACAGACATGATATTTTATATATATATTTTTAAATTGATATTAAAAGAAGAAGGGCAATATAGGAAATTAGTTGCTGGTTTGTAGTGTAAATAAAATGAAAAGATAGGCTCTTTATAAATGTTAGATTTTTAATGTAAAACAATAAATGTTGTCACATGTCAACGCAAAAACAGAGAATGTGTTGAGAGAGTGGGTTGAGAGAGTGGGTTGAGAGGGTGAATTTAGCACTCCTTATAAAAAAATTTGGGTACGCTCCTAACAGTGATGTTATATCATTTCGCCACTAAATTTGATTAAAGTAGTATTTCTATGTATCAAAAGTCACAATTTGTCTTTCAAGAAGGCTTTCACTTTAAGACAAACATAAATTAAAAGCTGACAAACATAATAAAAGGTTAAAAACCACAACCCAATGACGCCATAATCAAACTACAGTGCTTTTTTTTTTTTTTTTTTTTTTGCAAAAGGCCTACTCAATTAATTTGGACGGATTTCAATTACATACACAAATTAAATTACATCTTTTTTTATTTTTTTCCACAAATTGACATCTCCCCTCATGCATAGTTGTCTTTTACGACTAATACATGTCTAAGTCCTGACAGAGTTGCGTGAAGAGAGTAGTACTTCCTCTATGATCTTATCAAGATTGAGGTGAGAGGACCCATTAGGAGCCGTAGTAGCCTTTTGTGCCAATGATTTCCATTCCATCGCTTTTTTCTTAATTTGTTTTCCCATCTCTCCTTCCATCAATTCTCTCACCCATCTCTCAATTTCATCTCTATTAGAATTGGACTCAATTTCCAAGCCTATACCCCACTTGTTTTGGCAGAACCAACAATTAGTCTGTTGCTCACCTAAGAATGGCCAACATAACATTGGCACACCACAACTCAAACTTTCTATGGTCGAATTCCACCCACTGTGAGTCAGGAACCCACCGACGGCTGGGTGGTTTAGAACTTGTTCTTGTGAGCACCAACTTGCTAGGAGACTCCTTTCCTTGGTTTCCGCAACGAACTCTGGAGGAAGGATGGCCGATTCACCAATGACTAGATCAGGCCTAATAACCCATAAAAAGTTTACCTTGCTGTTTGAAAGACCCCAAGCAAATTCCATTAGTTGTTGTTTTGTCATGACAGTAATACTGCCAAAATTGACATAAACAACTGAGTTTGATTCCTTTGTATCAAGCCACTCCAAACATCCAGGTTGTTCTTTCCACAGATTTGATTTAATGCCACTCAAAGAGTTATCATCAGCTGGAATCTCATGATTCAGTAGAAGCTGAAGAGGACCGATAGTGTAGATGGGAGGATAAGTGGAAGAAAGTGCCTCCAAAATCTCACCCTCTAAATCATAAATAGTATTGAAAATGAGTGCAGATGCGTTACGAGCATTCTCGACTTCTCCTAGGCAGAAATTCATCAAAAAATCATCTGGATCTGTAGTTCTAATAAAGGTTGGCAGGTCCTTCAACTTTATGCCTTCCATGCCCGGTATCCAATCGATAACAGTATTCAAATACCCATTTGTCAAATAGCTTAGATCTGCGAATTTTATGTTAAAAAAAAAAAAAAATTAAACGTACAGCTAATAAATGTGTCTTGAAGCCACAAACTACTTACTCAAGTCATGTGTCAAGTAAATATATAATATGCAGGAGGATTGAGTACCTTTGAGAGGGACAAGACCCTTTTCAATTAAAGTTCGATAGTGCAAAAAACCCATGAAGCCACAAGCACCTGCTGGACACAAAAGCGCGTTGGGGATGTTGAGCTCTTGAGCAGCTTTGAGAGTGAAGCTCCAAAAACAATCAGATACTATGCAAGTGACTGGAGGAACATTTGACGAAGATGTGTTGTTGAGTTTTGAAAGAAGTAGTCGAAAGGGAGCTAAGCAGGTTTTCTTGGTGGATTCACAGAGAGATGAGATGTCTTGCGTGACGTTGGCATCGGACGGAGGGAGGCCATCTGGGATCTTCTCGAAATGGAAGGTGGGGGTGCCATTGAGAGAGTCAGGTCCACGGGATCTAAGCAAGCGATTGTGGTTGTACTCTGTGTTTACAAAGGTTATATGAAAGCCTTTGTGGTTGAGTAGTTTTGCTAGTTTTAGCATAGGATTGACGTGGCCTTGAGCTGGGGCTGGAACACAAACTGCATGAGGAGGTGGTGTTTCAGCGGGAACCAAAGAATCCATATCTGATATCTGCCTCTATTTGTGATTAATCTTTCTTTATTTCTAAGCTCAGGTTTGCTTGGCCAAGACAAATAGTGGGTTTTACTTTTTATAGATGAATGTTGTCCCTACATATACTTTGTGTCTGTCACGTGGAAGAAAATCTCTCCTGCTAAGTGCTAAATAATATAAATTTTTTTGGTAAATATTCAACCCCTGAAATGTTTACACCACATCATATATCTATAGACTCATATAAAAAGAGTGTGTTGAGTGGTATTTTTAACCCTCAAAATTTGTTGTAATTTTTTTAAAAATATGAAAAGACTTATATACCCTTGCTCTTTTCAAAAATTATATAGAATACTTTATATATCTAGACAATCTATAGAAAATAAAGGGTATATATGATATTTCATTATTTTATTTTATTTACAATTATTAGTACAGTAAAATGACATTTATATCCTTGGAGAATTCTAAAATGACATAATATTTTTTATAGCAAACAGTATAAGCAAGGGTAAAAGGGTCTTTCGCATTATATAGTTAGGGACTATTTTGAAACTCTACTTGTAATTTACCATCTTATTTATTATCAATCTCTCTCATTCCTTTTTTTAAAAAATTCAGTTTCTTTGACAGTCCAAGCGGTGGATACAGATAAGAAAAGGAAAAATATAAACGGTGGTCCAAGCGGTGGAGGTGGAGAGATCACGATTTCTATTAGAAGATAAACATCAACAGAGATAGATATCAGAGGATTCAGAGTCATTCCCACCTCCAGACCAAAACAAGAGGATCGTTTGCTCAGGGTCTCTCACTACAGGTAATTCACGTTTTTTCTTCTGTAATTTTTATTCTAATTTTCTAGATTTCTCAACTGAGATTCAATCCCATATCAGTTAGGGTTTGTTGTTTTTCATGAATCATGCGCGCTTCTTGCTCCTTTCAAAAACCTTTCTGCTCTGAACTTTTGAAATTTTAATCTCTTTTTGTTTGTTACAAATTTTAACTGTGTTTAAGCTCAATTTCATTAATTGTTTAAGTTTTTACGTTGTCTTTGTTTATTTTGATTCAGTTTTTTGGTTGCAGCAATTTCAAAAAGAAATCAAATTTTCCATTGGAATTAAGAGATGCATCTCGAACTTCATCTAGAATTCCTCCCTCTCAATCTCTATCTCTCGCTATGGATCCATACAAGGTACTGATTTTGATTTTGATTTTTAATGTTTCTGTTCTTGATTCATTCTATTGTTATAATCTGATTATTTGATGCTTATTTTTTTTCAAGTTTTGATTTTTTTTTTTTACTAAATTTTCGATTGTATAGTTAGCTTTCGTTATTTGAGTGTCTCATAGTGATTCAATATCTATAACTATTGATTTGATTGAATCGAATCTCGTGGATTTTTCTTTCTGATTGTGTGTTTCCTTGGATTCTTTTATATCTGTTATTTAAAAAATTGTTCACTTTCTCAAATAATTTTCAATCTTCCAATTGGTTTTGTTTGTGGAACTGGGTTCGGTTGTTTGACTTGTTTCGCAATGAAATCTGATGAATACATATTAAATTTGTGTTTGGTTTCAAATATAATGATGGGGAGTCGTTTTTAATGTACTTAATTTGTTGATGATTTTGATTTTGTTTGTGTTGTATGTGTGTGTGGTGATGATGCAGCATCGCCCATCAAGTGCTATCAGTACCCATTCTGGACTACTAACTCTGGTGCTCCAGTCTGGAACAACTCACCGTTGACCGTTGGATCTCGAGGTATCTACCTTTAGCAACTTATCCTTTATGTGCTGGATTTGTGTTTGAAATTTATTTTCACTTTTCTCCTTGAAATATACTATTCACTACCTGTGTTAAAAGCTTATTATTGTCTATCTGTGGTATTTTTGTGGTGTGGTCTTTGTATTTTTAATTCCAGTGTTACAATCTCTGTTGTAGATATTTTCTTCTATTATTATACTATATATGATATTCTGATGATAGGAACAAAACATGGCTATGAATTGCAAATTAATTTGGACTACTTATGAAATTGAAAACTTAAAATGTCTTGAAATTGCTGAGCTATTAGCATATAATTTTTTTTTTAAAATTATATGGATAGCTACTGTTTCAAAGTTTAACTGATTGGTCTTCCTAAATTTTTCCTCGTTCTGCCATCTGGTGCCCCTTGGATATCATTGGTTTTCGTTTTGATTGTCAGTCTCTGTTTTCCTGTATCTTGTTTCCTTCTAGAGGATTTAATGGTACATTCTATCTCAAATATAAGATGGTTTGATTATGTGTATCAAGTGTTAATGACTGCATCAATATTAGATCATTTGAACGAGGGAAGAAAGGGTGTCATTTAAATTTTGACATCTTGCTACAGATTTTAGCAGGACGAAAAAGTATGATACTATGTAATCATATTCATATCTGGTGACTGAAAAAAGACATTGGGTAGTTTGTGGAAGGTCAATGAACAACATTTTGTTTAATCTGATAAAATCAAGGATGGTTATGTCTTTTACTTCTCCCATGTTATCATTTGCTTGTCTCACTCAACGTGGAACCTTGCTGGTTCAAGTCTATTTGAATAGCACATGATGCTTTTCTGCAATATACATGTTCTTCAAAGTGTACAGGTACTATAAAAGCACCAAATTAGAGTGCCTTTAATTCTCTTGTTTGTTTGCTGGGAAACTTGGATGAAGTTAAATGACAAAACCAATCCAAATAGTTGAATTTAGCTTTAGGTGGGTTTGAATTGATAGAACCTTGATTTGCTAGCGACAGTGGGGGTCATTTCCGGAAGAGGTTGTGTGAAGATATCATGAAGGACAATGGTCTGTTTTTCAGATTTATAATTTGATTTTTTTTTCATAAAAAATTGATTTGATTAATGTTATGTTTTGTTGATTTGATTATCTAAAACTATGCTCGGTGCACCTAAAAGACAAGGAAAACCAAATACAATTAAAAGCTTAGCTAGATATGGGGTCAGTGTCTTTTTTTTATTTGTTTTTTAGACTTAAGATTGAAATTTGCTTGTATGGTGGAGGTGCTTGTTTGTGTTGTACTGTAGTATACCGAAAATTCTAGGTGGGTTTTCTGTTTTGAGTTTGATCCATGGCTTGGATGCATTACTTTTTTTGTTATTTTTCTAGGAACTTTTGTAATTGTTTGGTTTGATTTTATTTTTACTGCTATCACTTAATTGATCAAGTGTATTTTTTTTCACTTAAATTATTGGAACTCTGAACAATTTTACTTGATACTGGTTTGATATTTCGAAGGGAAAAAAAAACCCCTCTTTTTGGATGAAGTGAGATTGCAGGAAAACAATGGATAATGATCTTTTTTTCCTGTACCATAAAAAAGTGCACTTTTCAGCATCAAAACCCTAGAAAATTAATTGAGTACCAAGTTCTTGAAAATGAATCTTAGTATACTGGGTCTATTATAAAAGAGGCAATTTTTTTTACTGAATTGGGAATTTGATATGTGTTTCTTTTTTGATTTGTATTCTGTTAATTGCAGGAAGCTAGAGGAAATGATGTTGATCTTAGCATTTACAAGGGAAAGGTCTTCTTGATTGTCAATGTTGCATCACAGTGGTATGGTGTAGCTCCTCTCTACTTTCTTTTTTTCTTTTATTTATTCTTTGAGGATTCATTGCTTCTATCATCAAATGATAAATGTGTGAAAGAGGATTTTGTTGAGACTTAAATAAGGTTTAAGCTGAGTTTTTAAGTACTGATTGCTCCTTATGCACCATGTCTCATTCATATATCTGTTGTTTATTGCTTTGACTGTGAATGCATCATATATCTGTTGTTTATTGCTTTGACTGTGAATGCAGTGGCTTGACTAATATTGCTTTGACTGTGAATGCAGTGGCTTGACTAATTCCAACTACACTGAGCTGAGTCAGTTGTATGAAAAATACAAAAATCAAGGGTTTGAGATTCTGGCTTTTCCATGTAATCAGTTTGGAGCTCAGGAGCCAAGAAACAATGAATAGATCTTGGAATTTGCTTGCACTCGCTTCAAGGCTGAGTATCCCATATTTGATGTAAATCAAGTGTTGGAGATTCATTTGTTGTGATTTGTGTTTTCATGTTGTTGAACTAAGTTTTACATAATTTAGTTTAATTAATCAATTTGATTTCTTCTCTCCAATTGTTATTTTTAATTCAGGTATGATTATACAGTTTCTGAACTTTAAAACTGAATTAATATTTTTTTAAAGTGTATGTATATATACAATAAAGAGTAAAAATGAAATTCAAAATTTATCACTTTATATATATGTTTATACACATAAAACTTAATTTGACAAACATATATCGGGAAGCACATGCCTTGCATGTGTCTGTCTCTAAACCTAGTAAACTTTTAAAAATATATAATTAATTACAACAGAAAGAACAGCTTTTTGCAAAATAAATAAATAAATAAAAATTAATGATTAATATATTATTGTTTTAATTAGAGTACATACATTCACCGAGTGATTCACCTCACCTTTCACCTCAAGTCCAAACATCTTTTCTCTCTCTCTCTCTCCAACAACTCTTAATTCTTTCTCAGTCTTTCTTGCACGTCCTAAATTCTAGTTCTTTTTTTCTCTCTCCCTCACACATCCTAAATAATGTGTCAAGTGCTTTATTCATTAACCATATCATCCCATGATTTTTGTTGTAATAACAATTTAATTTTAAATTAATTATTTATGTTGTATAGTATTACTTTATTAAATAAATATTTATATTCGGTTATTTAATACATGTATTTTTCTTTATTAAAATTTATTTTTTCCAATTAACAAGTTAGGGTCTTTAGTTTGTTATTCATAATTTTACGTTAGTGTTTTGTTATTTTTTTTATGAATTTATTTTCCGATTACAATTTATTATTGGGAGTCGATATTGACACCCATAAATATGATAAGCACACCCATATTTTAATAAAAAAATTTAATTATAAAAATATCTCAATAGGAATTTACTAATAAAGACAAATTAGTTTAATTAAAAACAAACAAAATACTATTACACCCATTAATTACACCCATGCCTTCAACTATAACACTTTATTAAAAAAAAAAAAAAAAAAAAACCAAAACCCTAATTCAAACTTAATTCTATTTTTTTTTTAAAGAACGAGAAGCAGAAACCCAACGGAGCCAAAATCTCCCATTATCATCTCCCATTATCTTAATGCCATATCACTGCATGCAAATGCCGAGATTAAGGTTGCAAGACTATTTTTTTAGGATTAGACTGACCTTTTGCAATTTCCTTTTTCCTTTTACTTTTGACTCATTTTATATTTTAATAACTTTTATGAGTAAAATCCATTTTATGTTATTACGATTAATATATGAGTACATGTCTGGTGATTTGATGCAACCCATTATGCTGTTGTCATGGAGTTCATCTTTTAGGAGAATCATTTCTATATGTTATGTTTGATATATCAATCTGATTAGGGGCTTTATCGTTGTCCAAGGTTGGCCATACCAAGGGATACATACAAGTGCTTGTAATTGCTAAAGAAGATATGTTGGGTGCCTCAGCTTTGGTTAAGATAACATCTGTTGGAAGGTGGTTAGTTTTGAGACTCTAACCCGAATAGATGAAAGCAGCTTCAAACAGGAGAATATAGTAATAAAGTAACAAAGTAAGCAAAAATCTCCCATTATCACTAATTACACCCATTAAATAAGGATACTATTGGCATTAAGATGGGTGTTTATAATAATGTTTTAATTTTAAATTTTAGACATGGGTGTACTTATAAATAAAGGTGCGCTTATCATATTTATGAGTGTCAATATCTGTACCCTTTATTATTTCTACTGTTATATTATAATTTATAAAATATCACTTTAACCAAATTGTTTGATAATTTTAGTTTAAAATGTCTAACAACCATACATCAAAGCCAAGAAAAACCATACTTTCATACTTTAAAAAAAATAAAAAATAAAAGGATAATCAATTATCGAGTGAGAGTGGATTAAGTTTGCCTTCTTCATCTCAATGGAATAAAAACAATGTTGTTTTATTGAAAGTTATATGTGTGTGTGTGTGTGTATATATATATATATATATATGAAATTACGAATTACTTCTTAGGGAAGGATAATAAGTATGCGGAAGCTTATGTGCTAGTTGATCCCGACAATAATTGGATTCCCGTGGTGACAAAATCAAATAGAAAAGTGAAACCAACTTTTAAGACTTTATCTAATTTTAAGTCTCAATTGAGTAAGGGAAGTTCTAAGCGCCTTCTTGTTGCTGAGATTAAGATTTGCCTTGATTCTGTGACTTCATCGGCCCATGCAGAATTACATCGTATTGCTATTTCAAATTGGGTTGCATCATTTGAGGCAAAAGGGAATGGTTAATTTTATGTCTTCTGTTGAGGTTTGCGTGCCTTTTTAGATTATTGTTTTAAGGCATGCGTGCCACTTTGCTTTTGTTTTTGTTTTTCTTTTCTTTTGTTTTCTTTTTTATTTTATATATGAAGCTTTTTTTTATTGTATATATATATATATATATGAATTAGCCCTTTTTAGCCATATAATTAAGGGGTTTTCTATTTTTAGTCTGAATTAGTTTTTTTATTAGACAAAATTACCCATGTTTTCCCCTTTTTTTTTTCTTTCTTTGACTGAAACATATTTCTTTATTTTACTTCTCTCTATTCTCTCTTCTTTTTTCTCTCGGAAAGCCATTTGTTAAGAAAAAAAAAATAATTAAAAAAGAAGAAGAGATTTCTCCATCACACATGGCGAAATCTCCATCTCTCCATCTCTGACGAGTGCTCCATCTCGTCAAGAGACTTGAACATATACTACCACAAGGTGAATTTTTATTTTTACTTTGAACTCTAATAATTGGGTTATTTATTTATTTTTATTTATTTATGAAATATTACAATAATTTAGACTTTGAGAAGGGAGGTAGATTCGAACCCACAACGGTATAGGTGTGAGAGGCAAACTATTTGATCAATCTCATCTTGTCTTAATAACTGGGTCTATTGAATGGTGTAATCACTATGCTACTAAGATAGAGAAATAACAGCATTAAAAATAAAAATAAAAATGAATAACTACTTGTATTCTAAACAAACTCATTATTTAAATTTATATTGGACAGGAAAAAGTTATGTGAACAAATTTAAGATAATGGCACTTGACACATAAAATGACGGATTTATTTAATAGTTTTTTCGGATACAAAGTAAGATATTATATTATATTTCTGAAACAATATATTATTGAATTGAATTGAATTTAAGAAGGGTTAAATTAAATATGGAAAAGGGGGATTATCACTAAAGTCCCTACTTTTTCATGAATTGTCACCTTTTTAAATGTTTTTGCCATATTAGTCACTTAAGTCCTTTGTTTTTTTTAAAATACATCACTTTAGTCCTTGTGGAATTGGTGAGAAATGTCACATTTTTAAACTGATTTGGTGACAATGTCAGTGCTTTAATAAGTTAAGTTTAAAATGCCCATATTATGGTGAACGGACAAAAATACCCTTACTTTACACATTCTTTTTCTTACTTTGAAGTTTTCTGAGATTTTAAACAGACCTCCAATGGAGGTCGAAGACCATAACATTATCAACGCATTTTCATTAGATAATTAGTTTTGTGGTGCTACGCAGACGCTTTCGGGGGTCGAGCTCCCCGCTGAGCTCGCGGTGGTCGAGCTGCTCCGTCAGCTCGTGGGGGTGTGGGGGCAACGCCCCCAAAGATTTTTTTTGGTTTTGAATCTTCCATTGAAAAGGCTCGAAATAAAGTGTTCGAGCCTTTTCTCATTAGTGTATGAAAAGGCTCGAACACTTAATGAAAAGACACGGTTAGTGTATGAAAAGGCTCGAAATGAAGTTTTCGAGCCTTTTCATACACCAATCGTGCCTTTTCATTAGTGTATGAAAAGGCTCGAACACTTAATGAAAATGCACGATTGGTGTATGAAAAGGCTCGAAATTGAAAAGGCTCGAACACTTAATGAAAAGACACGGTTAGTGTATGAAAAGGCTCGAAATGAAGTTTTCGAGCCTTTTCATACACCAATCGTGCCTTTTCATTAGTGTATGAAAAGGCTCGAACACTTAATGAAAAAGGCACGATTGGTGTATGAAAAGGCTCGAACTTCATTTCGAGCCTTTTCATACACCAATCGTGCCTTTTCATTAAGTGTTCGAGCCTTTTCATACACTAATGAAAAGGCTCGAACACTTCATTAAAAGGCTCGAACTGTGTATTACACCGATTAACCTATGAATTTTCCTTGAAAATGCTCGATTCATAAAGGTTCAAAAAGGCTCGATTCATGTACAAAAAGGCTCGATTCATAAAGGTTCAAAAAAGCACGATTACAGTACAAAAATGCACGATTCATAAAGGTTCAAAAATGCACGATTGCAGTACAAAAATGCTCGATTCATGTATAAAAAGGCTCGATTCATGTACAAAAAGGCTCGAACACTTCATTTCGAGCCTTTTCCAAACTTTTTTCGAACCTTTTTTTGAGCCTTTTCGAACTTTTTTCGAGCCTTTTCAAACCTTTTTCAAGCCTTTTCGAACATTTTCGAGCCTTTTTCGAACCTTTTCAAACATTTTCGACCCTTTTTAACCATCAATTTTTTTTTTTTAAATTTTGTATCTCTGAGACTTTCTATATAGTTCATGCTTCTCGAGCCTTTTTGTTCGTTGATTGGTCAGTATCATTGATTCATCGGTTCCACTTCCATTGATAGAGGATTTTGAAAGAAAAAAAGAAAACAAAATGGTGAAGAAGGTTACTGTGGGGGGTAATTTTGTCCGTTCACCGTAAATGGTGCCTTCTAAACTTAAGTTAGTAAGTTGGTGCCTATTTCCAAAAAAGCGCCTCAAATAGTGCTAGTTTGATTTTTTAACCCTTAGTCCTTCCGTTAGTCACTAGTTAGTCAAAGATAACAGATCCAAGGGTATTTTAGTCCTTAATGCATTAAACTTTAAATTTCTGACACATGCTCATTAATTAAAAAGTTTTCTGACATTTGTCATATTAAATATAATAAAAAATTTGAAAAAATAAAAAAGAGAATTTGAAAAGACAAAAAAGAGGGATCTGGGAAATTAATTTTAAAAGACAAAAGCAAGGGTTTTGAGAGTGGTCCCAAATATCCAAAATTTTCATCTCTCTTTCTATTTGATGAAGCAAACATCTGCCTTCTCTCTTATCTAAATATTTTATTTCTGGTCTCCACTCCAACAAGCTTCACTCGGTTCGGCGAGTTTTCTCTAGTCCAAGAAGCTTCACTTAGGCACAAATTAGAAGTAAGATTACAACAGTTTTTGTTAGAGTTTTTATGTTAGGTTTTTTTTTTTTTTTTTTTTTTTTTTTTTTTTTCTTTGGGTGTTTTCTTTTTCTTTTTTTGATAAGATTCTTTGGGTGTTTTCATGGGTTTATTTTTGGTTTGAATGTCGGGTATTTAAATTTATTTTTATGTGTTGTTTTTATCTCTCATTTTTCTTAGGTTTTTGTATTTTATTTTTGGAAAACTAGGTTTTTGTATATTTATTTCAAAAATTCTATGTTAGGTTTATTTGTTTTTCTTGGTTATTTTCATGAGAGTACTGTGAGAATATAGCTCATGAGTCTTGGGTATCCACAGGAACACAAGCATATACTTGATGGACATATGATGGAATACAAAGGAAAAATAGAAAGAAAAAAAAAAAAAGATTTCTGACCAGATTTTGGACTTGATATAGGAAAGAAAAGTGAAAATGAAAGTTGAAAAGAAAGCATTTGACAACCCACTTTATACACAAATTTAAATTTAATACAGTTGAACAACATACATTTAAGCAGTGGTGGGTTTTTTGTAATAAAACATATAATTGAGGATAAATTTGGTAAATGACATTTAATAATAAGGACATTTTGGACAATCCATTTATATGTAAAAGTGAAAAAACATGTAAAAACTAAAAAAGTTGATGGGCAAAAATGACATTTTATCTTGATTAAATAGGAATAAAGATTTCTGTAAAAAAAAAAAAATAGCAATAAAGGGTAAAATTGTATTTTTGTATATTCTGTTACAGTTGACTTTTAGTTGTTTGGTCAAATGGACTAAAATGATGTATTTTGAAAAAACAAATGACTAATATGACTAATATGGTAAAGACGTTTAAAAAGGTGACAATTCGCAAAAAAGTAGGGACTTTAGTTATAATCCCCCTATGGAAAATCATGTTTTAGTGGTAAACGTGTTTTGAGTTAACTTGGATTAGTGAACGTTTGGAAGAACTTTTCTGCCGGCTAAAAGAACTTTTTTAACTAAAAAAAAAACTCTTTTCAAATTTTGTTGTGTCGTTTGGTTGTCACCTAGTAGAGTTTTTGGGTGATTAAAAAAAATTGTTTTACGTCTATTTGGAAAATCTCAAATTTTGGGTTTTTCCAAGTATTTCTTTTTGAGCTTTTTTAATAACATAAAATGTCTAATATAACCCTATTATTTAAAATAGTTTTTGATTATGAGTTATGCTTGACGTTCCAATTTTTTTTTTCCCAAATTCTATCCCAAATGATATGGCATGTGATGTGTCAACATCACATCAATCACTGCATAATCTCATGATTTACAAGATGCTGACATCTTACGTGCCACATCATTTAGGACAAAATTTGGAGAAGAAATTTGAGAAGTCTAGCATTACTCTTTGAATATTTTGGTAATTCTACTATTTAAAAAAGCTTTTTCTAATTGATAACCAAACGACTAATAACTTCCCATTAAAAGCTCTATTTGTAGAAGATCTACTCTTAAAAGATCTATTTTAAGAAGCTCTTCCAAACAGAGCCTTAACATTTGACTTTTATTATCTTCTTGTATCCCAATTCCCAAGTTAGGATTGCACACAATCAATACATAAATAAATCGGAGAAAAGCTTCAAGCCTTCAAATGCACTCTATATATTTTAATTAATCTTATTTGATATGAAAAAAAAAAATAAAAATTGATTAGTTTTTTTTTTTCAAATATAATTTTTCATATCAAATATTATAAATTTATAATTTTAGAAGTTTTACCAAACATCATTTTATATCAAAATTATAAAATAAGCTGATTTTAAGTTCTTAAAAACAATACCAAAGTAGAATTAAGTGATTCTAAGTGTCCATAGTTTAGTATATCTAATGAATATATTTATATATAAACTTTTAAATATTGTTTTAAAAGTTCAGTTTGAACTTCCATAATTACTTTTGTTGTAGGAATAAACGAGAAAATAATAATAATAATAAGCTCCTAGAAAAACATAGAATAGTGAAAAGGGAAGCTACGTACAATTGAGTGAACACTGAACAATGAGTTTTCAGAACAATTTTGAGATATAAATTATAATCACTTGATACTGATTCATTTATATATTGAATGAGTTCATGAAGTTTGCAATCACAATCAAGAAGTTATATATTTGTTTGGATAGTTTGATTATTTTGCGCTCAAAAGAAAATGGGATAAAAATTCAAAAGGCAGCAAAATTTAAGTGAAAGTATTGAAGAATAATGTGTGCTTGTTAGGTTATAACTTATAAGTAGTTTTGTTGAAGGACGGATTATCGATTACATTTAAAAAAAAAAAAAATTGGGTACTTGAACATATATGTACACACAATGTGAAGTTTTTTTTTTTTGGGTCTATTTTTTATTTATTTTAAATATTACAATAATTTAGACTTAGGGAAGGGGGATATACTCAAATCTACACCATGAACCTCATTGTGTAGGTGTAAAGGGTAACCACCGACACAATCTTGTCTTAATAATTGGGTCTATTGAATGGTATAAAGATTACCTGATCACTATGCTACTAAGATAGAGAAATGGCAACCTAGAAAAAATGAATAACTGCTTGTATTCGAAACAAACTCATTATATACATTTATACGGGACAGAAAAAAGTCATGCGAACAAATTTAATATAATGGCACTTTAAGAGGGGTTAAATTACATATGGAAAATCATGTTTTAGTGGTAATTAAAACGTGTTTTGAGTTAACTTGGTTAATGATTTAGCATTTGAATTTTATTTTCCTCTTGTATCCCAGTTCCCAAGTTAGGATTGCATAAATAAATTTATAATGTTTGATATGAAAAAAGTATTATAATTTTATAATTTTAGTAGATAGAGGGGGTACATTGCATCCCATGTTCTCAATAAATAGCTAACCGAAGGTTAGATACTATGAACATATATATATATATATTTTTTCAATAATGCTACTTTGCCACTTTGCCTAAATTTGGTGTCCAAATCTGGTGCCTAAATGATGTGGTATCACTATAATCCATTTATTTAAATTGCATATTTGCATGATTTAAATAAATGAATTGTAGTGATGTCCTATCATTTAAGCACCAGATTTGGATACTAAATTGGGTAAAGTAGCATTACTCTTATTTAAATTGTATTAGCTTTGCATGATTTAAATGAATAGATTACAGTGATGCCACATCATTTGGACACCAAATTTGGCCAAAGTAGCATTACTCTGTATTAAAAATCACAATTTATCTTTCATTCCACCCACAATTTTTGGAAGACTTTCACTTTAAGACAAATATAAAACTTATTTAAAAACATCAACCCTAACAAATGTTCTATTTTTAAAATAAAAAAAACAAAAGCATAGTCATCCTTAACAAATATCATAAATAAAATAAAATAAACAACTTTTAAAACGAATAAACATTACAATAAAAATAAAACATTCAAACATTTGCAATCTATAATGAAAAAATAAAATTTAAACTAAAAATAGTATAAAATAAAACAACTCTCCACCGGCTATGTAATTAAGGACCAAAGATTTCATTTTTTTTTCCTCAATTTTTAGAGCAACTAACACCTGAAATGAATCAAACAAATATCATTTTTGTTAATTAAAAATAATAAAAGGTAAAAACCACAACCCAATCACGCCATAATAAAATTACAGTCCTTTTTTTTTTGGGAAATAAACATTTTCTACCCTATAGTTTAACATATTAGACACTTTGCCCCCTCTAGTTTTAGTAATGGCCATTTTACCCCCTAAAAACCAAAATATTAGATATTTTGCCCCCTCTAGTTTCAGTAATGACTATTTTCGCCCTTGAAAACTAAAATATTAGACATTTTACCCCTAACCATTTGGTAGTCTGTTAGTCAACAACTTTGACCATCAAAAAATCATTTAAATGCCCTTATTACCCTTGAACACATTAGTTATGCCCTCTAATGACACCACTAATTGTTTTTCAAGAAAAAAAATCAGAAAAAAAAAATTAAACTAATAAAAGTATTTAAGAAAAAAACATAATTGAAAATAAAAAATTATAAAGTTAATTAAACTTTAATAAAAAAATTTCAATATTTCAAAAAAAAAAAATATTAATGTTTTTTACATTATTCTTACATTATTAAAATTTTTAATTATTTTTACATTTCATTCTTTATATTAATATTTTGTAAATTAAATTTTTATTTTTACATTTCATTCTTTATATTAATGTCTTTTAAATAAATTATTCAGTATTTCAAATATATATATATATATTAATGTTTTTTTACATTATTTTTACATTAATTAAAATTTTTGATTATTTTTACATTTCATTCTTTATATTAATGTTTTTTAAATGAAATTTTTATTTTTACATTTCATTCTTTATATTAATGTTTTTAAAATAATTTTTTATTTGTACATTTAATTCTTAATATTTATTTTTGTTTAAATAATTTTTTATTAAAGTTTAATTAAATTTTATAATTTTTATTTTCAATTATTTAAAAAAAAATACTTTTATTAGTTTAATTTTTTTATTTCTGATTTTTTTTCTTTAAAAACAATTAGTGGGGGCATAACTAATGTATTTATGGGTAATAATGTCATTTAATTGATTTTTGACGGTCGAAGATGTTGACTAATGAACTTTCTACTGGTTAAGGGGTAAAATGTCTAATATTTTGGTTTTTATGGAGGAAAATGGCTATTATTGAAACTAGAGGGGGCAAAATGTATAATATTTTAGTTTTCAGGAGGAAAAATGGCCATTACTGAAAATAGAGGAGGCAAAGTGTCTAAAATTGCAAACTACAGGGAGGAAAATGATTATATCCTTTTTTTTTTTTTTTTTATAGCAAAAGGCCTACTCAATTAATTAATTAATTTGGATGGATTTCAACTACGTACACAAAATCACAAATTAAATTACATCTTTTTTTGTCCACAAATTGACATCTCCCCTCATGAATAGTTATCTTTTACGACTAATACATGTCTAAGTGCTGATATAGCTACGTGAAGTGAGTAGTACTTCAACGGGGAACAAAGGGGTTTGATCGTCCATACCGGCACCGCATCATCCTCTCATGCATTGTTGTCTTTTACGACTATTACTGTGATACATATCAAATGATATAGCTGCGTGAAGTGAGAAGTACTTCCTTTATGATCTTCTCAAGATTGAGGTGAGATGACCCATTAGGAGCTGTTGCGGCCTTTTCTGCCAATAATTTCCATTCCATCGCTGTCTTCTTCATTTGTTTTCCCATCTCTCCTTCCATCAATTCTCTCACTGATTTCTCAATTTCATCTCTATTAGAGGTAGAGTCAATTTCCAGGCCTATACCCCATTTGTTCTGACAGAACCAACAATTGGTCTGTTGGTCAGCGAAGAATGGCCAGCATAACATGGGCACACCACTACTCAAACTTTCTACGGTCGAATTCCAACCACTGTGTGTCAAGAACCCACCAATTGCTGGGTGGTTTAGAACTTGTTCTTGTGAGCACCAACTTGCTAGGAGGCTCCTTTCCTTGGTTTCCGCAACGAACTCTGGAGGAAGGATGGCCGATTCACCAATGACTAGATCAGGCCTAATAACCCATAAAAAGTTTACCTTGCTGTTTGAAAGACCCCAAGCAAATTCAATTAGTTGTTGTTCTGTCATGACAGTAATACTGCCAAAATTGACATAAACAACTGAGTTTGATTCCTTTGTATCAAGCCACTCCAAACATCCAGGTTGTTCTTTCCACATATTTGATTTAATGCCACTAAAAGAGTTATCATCAGCTGGAATCTCATGATTCAGTAGAAGCTGAAGAGGACCGATAGTGTAGATAGGAGGATAAGTGGAAGAAAGTGCCTCCAAAACCTCATGCTCTAAATCATAAATAGTATTGAAAATGAGTGCAGATGCGTTACGAGTATTCTCGACTATTCCAAGGCAGAAATTCATCATAATATCATTTGGATCTGTAGTTCTAATAAAGGTTGGCAGGTCCTTCAACTTTATGCCTTCCATGCCCGGTATCCGATCAATAACAGTATTCAAATACCCATTTGTCAAATAGCTTAGATCTGCAAATTTTATGAGAAAAAAAAAATTTAAACGTACAATTAATAAATGTATCTTGAAGCCACAAACTACTTATTCAAGTCATGTGTCAAATAAATATATAATATGCAGGAGGATTGAGTACCTTTGAGAGGGACAAGACCCTTTTCAATTAAAGTTCGATAGTGCAAAAAACCCATGAAGCTACAAGCACCTGCTGACCACAAAAGCGCGTTGGGGGTGTTGAGCTCTTGAGCAGCTTTGAGAGTGAAGCTCGTACCACAATCAGATACTATGCAAGTGACTGGTGAAACATTTGAGGAAGATGTGTTGTTGAGTTTGGAAAGAAGTTGTCGAAAGGGAGCTAAGCAGGTTTTGTTGATGGAGTCACAGACAGATGGGATGTCTTGCGCGGCGTTGGCATCGGACGGAGGGAGGCCATCTGGGATCGTCTCGAAACGGAAGGTGGGGGTGCCATTGAGAGGGTCAGGTCCACTGGATTTAAGCAAGCGATTGTGGTTGTACTCTGTAATTACAAAGGTGATATGAAAGCCTTTATAGTTGAGTAATTTAGCTAGTTTTAGCATAGGATTCATGTGGCCTTGAGCTGGGAGTGGAACACAAACTGCATGAGGAGGTGGTGTTTCAGCGGGAACCAAAGAATCCATTTCTGATATCTGCCTCTATTTGTGATTAATCTTTCTTTATTTCTAAGCTCAGGTTTGCTAGGTCAAGACAAATAGTGGGTTTTTACTTTTTATAGATGAATGTTTGTCCACACATACTTTACGTACCGTGAGGTCTAGCTGTCTAGATATCTTTTGTCTGTCACGTGGAAGAAATTCTCTCCTGCTAAGTGCTAAATAATATATATTTTTTTGTTAAATATTCAACCACCGGAATGTTTGGATTGAGATTCCCTACCCATTTTATTTATATTCAACTTTCAATAATCTGTTAACACATGATAAACAAACAAAACAAAGACTGAGATTAGTTTTCTTTATTTTTTTCTCTCTCCCTCTTTTCACTTAACAAACACGTTTACAATCCTACAATTCCTAACTACTTATTCCTTCTCCCTCTTTCTCTTTTCATCTCTGTTCAAGCTCTCTTGTTCTAGGATTTCATTTTGCATTTCATGCTTCTTGTTTTGACATTTATTACCCGTTATTTCTACATCTAAAAACTGAAAAGTGCCCTACCAAAGTCAATCAAATCTACATGTAAAAAATTGGATTTTTTTTAATTTTTTGTAATTATTTAATCAAATGAAACTCTTTTTCTCGGTATTTTCTATGCAACCCATAATAGATAGACCATTGTTTACTTCTCTCTCTATGCATTCTTCTGCTATATAATTCAACATAAAGTTTCGATTTTTTAATGTCTTGAGCTTGTTAATTTTTTTTGTTATCAAAGTCATTAATGGAGTTGAAGTATCACCTAATCCAACACCCACATTTCTACTGATTGCTTAGTTTTCTTCATTTTTTTCTCTCTCCCTCTTTTCACCTAACAAACACGTTTACAATCATACAATTCCTAACTACTTATTCCTTCTCCCTCTTTCTCTTTTCATCTATGTTCAAGCTCTCTTGTTCTAGGATTTCATTTTGCATTTCATGCTTCTTGTTTTGACATTTATTACCCGTTATTTCTACATCTAAAAACTGAAAAGTGCCCTACCAAAGTCAATCAAATCTACATGTAAAAAATTGGATTTTTTTTTAAAATTTTTTGTAATCATTTAATCAAATGAAACTCTTTTTCTCAGTATTTTCTCTGCAACCCATAATAGATAGACCATTGTTTACTTCTCTCTCTCTATGCATTCTTCTGCTATATAATCCAACAAAAAGTTTCGATTTTTTAATGTCTTGAGCTTGTTAATTTTTTTTGTTATCAAAGTCATTAATGGAGTTGAAGTATCACCTAATCCAACACCCACTTCTATAAAATCAAGCTCTCACGTTTCATCATGCAAATTCATTTTTGAAATTTGAACTTCAAAGCTCGAAACTTTTTCAACACATTTTTTTTTTAATAGTAAGTAATTATTGTCGGCACAAGAAATGTCCCACAACATTGATGTAGAACAAGGCCGTTGCCGCCGCCGCTACTCCGTCTCCGAAGGTGACGACGACGTTGTCATCGTCGTGAAATCAGGAGAAAGAGAGAAAAAATAAATAAAGGAAACTAATCTCAACTGACCAGAGTTAGGGATTGTAAAGGTTGTAATAGGTGAGAATGGGGGGGGGGGGGGGGGGGGGGGGGGGGGGGGGAATTTAGATGAGGGAAAGAAATCAGAAGAAAGAGAGAGAAAAGAATAAAGAGAACTAATCTCATTAATCTGTAGAAAGAGAGAAAAAAATAAAGAAAACTAAGCAATCAATAGAAAGAGAGAGAAAAAAAATAAAGAAAACTAATCCCAGTCGTTGTTTTGCTTGTTTGCTACGTGTTGATAGATTATTGAAAGTTGAGCACAAATAAGATGGGTAGGGAATCTCAATCCGAAATGTTTACACCACATCATATATAAACTTTTAAGAAAATATAATTAATTCTCACAGAAAGAATAGCTTTTTACAAAATAAATAAATAAATAAAAATTAATGATTAATATATTATTGTTTTAATTAGAGTACATACATTCACCGAGTGATTCACCCCCCACTTCTCTCTCTCCTTTCACCTCGGTCTTTCTCTCACGTCCTAAATTCTAATTCTTTCTTTCTCTCTCCGTCACTCATCCCAAATGATTAACCACATCATCCTATGAATTTTGTTGTAATAACAATTTAATTTTAAGTTAATTATTTGTGTTGTATAGTATTACTTTATTAAATAAATATTTATATTTGGTTATTTAATTCAAATATTTTTCTTTATTAAAATTTATTTTTTCTAATCAACAAGTTAGGGTCTTCAATTTGTTATTCATAATTTTACGTTAGTGTTTTGTTATTTTTTTATGAATTTATTTTCCGATTACAATTTATTATTTATAGTGTTATATTATAATTTATAAAATATCATTTTATCCAAATTGTTTAATAATCTTAGGTTAAAATGTCAAGCAACCATACATTAAAGCCAAGAAAAACCATGCTTTCATACTTAAAAATAAATAAATAAATAATCAATTATCGAGTGAGAGTGGATCAAGTTTGCCTTCTTCATCTCAATGGAATAAAAATAATGTTATTTTATGGAAAGTTATATATATATATAAATTACTTCTCAGGGAAGGATGATAAGTATGCGGAAGCTCATGATCTAGTTGATCCTGACAATAATTGGATTCCTGTGGTGACAAAATCGAATAAAAGAGTGAAACCAACTTTCAAGACTTTATCTAATTTCAAGTCTCAATTGAGTGAGGGAAGTTCTAAGCGCTTCCATGTTGCTGAGACTAAGATTCTCCCTGATTCTGTGACTTCATCGGCTAATGCAGAATTACATTGTGTTGCTATTTCTAATTCGGCCGCACCGTTTGAAGCAGAAGGGAATGGTTAATTTTATGCCTTCTGTTGAGGTCTGCTACCTTTTTAGATTATTGTTTTAAGTTTTGCGCACCACTTTGCTTTCGTTTTTCTTTTCGTTTTCTTTTTTATTTTATATATGAAGTTTTATATATATATATATGAATTAGCCCTTTTTAGCCATATAATTAAGGGGTTTTCTATTTTTAGTATGAATTAGTGTTTTTATTGTTCTTAGCAAACAATCTATTGAAGAGACAAAATTACCCATGTTTTCCCTTTTTTCTTTCTTTGACCGAAACATATTTCTTTATTTTCCTTCTCTCTATTCTCTCTTCTTTTTTCTCTTGGAAAGCCATTTGTTAAGAAAAATTTATAAACAAAAAGAAAGGAGATTTCTCCATCACACATGGCGAAATCTCCATCTCCGACGAGTGCTCCATCTCGTCAAGAGATTTGGAAAATTTTGAAATTTTTTATTTTAATTTTTTTTCTTTTTTAAGTGGTCTAGAAATCTCTCCAAATCTCTTCAAAAACTTTTTTTTTTGAAGAGATTTGAAAATCTATCCAGATCTCTTTAAAGGTTTTTAATTTTTTATTTATTTAATTTTGTATGAATAAATCTAGAAAATTTCCCAGATTTCTGATTTCTTCAAGAGATTTGGAAAACTCTCTTCAAGCGTTTTTTTTTTTTTTTTTTTTTTTTTAAGTTTATTTTGTTTGAAGAGATCTGAAGAGATCCAGATCTTTTCAATTGTTTTTTATTTTTATTTTTATTTTGTATTCAAATTTGGGGGGAGAGAGAGAGAGAAAGAAGAGAGAGAGAGAGAGAGAGAGAGAGAGAGAGAGAGAGAGAGAGAAGCTGATGATCTAAAATGTTGGCTGGGGAGAGAGAGAGAATGAATGGAAATATAGAGAACTGGTGGTGTATTGAGGACCCTTTAGAATTGAAAACCCTAGATGGTTGTCTTACTGGGTTCCCCCTATGACCCGGCCTGGGTGATGGTGGGGTGGGGTTCAAAGAAAAGAAGGAGAAGATATACCCGGCATGAATATTGATTCTTTGGGCTATAATAAGACATTATCTAAAACTTTTTTAGAGTGACGATATTTACAACCCTCTAAAACTGTATCTACACCCCAATTTGTAATTTTCTCATAATTCCAACATTGCCCTTAAATGCATAAAACTATTTAATTTATTTAAAAATAAAAGGAGCTTCCTACTGCTTTGATTTGTATCGGAAGAATGGAATCAGTGGAGACAATCAAATGCCGTATTGGAAAGGAATTAAATTTGCTTATGTGGAAAACTTCTTCCCTTTGAGAATTGAATCAGAATATTAGAATACCAGAAGGAAAGCTTTGCGGTCAAGGAAAAAAAAAAATCTCAAAAACAAGAACTGAATAGCATATGTTTATAGCTATGGAATTAATTATTTCTCTTATATTCCTATTTTCAGTTTTGATTTGTTTTGGAGCAGCAATTTTTCCAGATTGATTGTTGAAACTTGAAACTGATTATTACGCTCAGTTTTGTTTGAGTTAATAAAATTTTTCTTCAAAAAAATAAGTTGGACTAAAAATTAAATTTAAAATTTAAATAAAAATAAAATAAAATAAAATAAAATTAAAAAAAAAAAAAAAAAAAAAAAAAGGCATCCTTGGAGCCTCCTCGATCCCATGCTTTTTTTTTTTTTTTTTTTTTTTTTTGTAATTTATTATATTATGATAATTGATCAAAAATTAAAAGAAATTTTTTCTAAAAAAAACACTAAAAGAAAGGATATTTTCGGTAATATGTGGTGTGTACTTACAAAATATAAGATTTTAAAAAATTTAATTGGGTTTACATACAAAAAGGGGTGCACATACGATTTTTCAGGGGTGCAGATATCGTAACTCACTTTTTTATTTCTATTTTAGGTGCAAAGCAAATTGATTTTGGCCTATTAAATTGAAAATAATTCACTCCGTAGTTCATAATTAAGCACACATTATTTTTGTGCGGTGCTCGGTTTTAGGTAGAGAAAATGTTATTCTTTATGGATGAAAAGACTATCACATTGTATAACTTAATATAGTTTAATATGAAATATCAATCACTGTCCAATGTGTTCGACAATTTCTTATGTTTGAATCACCACTACGATATATCAAAAAAAATATATTTTGAAATATTACTAACACATAAATGTATTATATATAAAAATGTCGAAGTACTCTAATACAATACAATACAATACAATGTCTCAAACGTAGTCTACAAATATAAAAGTATTCTCACCTTCAAATAAAATTTGATGGGTTCTAGAATTTATGTCACTATGCACAATAACAAGCCCTTTTTCTATATTAGTTAATATAAATATATTTGGGATGAATCAAGATTTTTACGTTTGATATGCAATCAGGGGTGTTTCTCTAATTAGCTTTGTAACGTATATAGTTTTATAACATTATAGAACTGAGGTTATAACGTTACAAAATAAGTCATGATTTTTTTTCTTCTTCAGAACTGCCATATATGATTGGAGAATTATTATAAGATCAATGTATTTGTATTGACAGTAACACAGTGACTTCCTTGTGCATAATGCCCCTTTCATGTATCTTAAGTTTTTTTTTTTTTTTTTTTTAATTTTTTAATTTTTTTTAATTTTTTATTTTAAGAGTTTGTGGAGAAAGACAGCTGGGGCACTGGAAAACATGTCGGTGGGTCGAATGGTAGCAGGAGACACCATGCTGTTTAAGAGAAACAATTGCTATGTTGGGGGTTTTGAGGTGAAGACGTGTATCATGTCTAGTGAAGCGCACGTGCGCTAAGATTGGTATAATTTTGGGAAGAGGGTGCTTTTGAAGTTCACTCAATAATGCCATGAGCAAGAGCGACTTCGAGGTATCGTTGTTGACGATCCATGGAGCCGTAATGGGTTGGTTAGAGATACAATGCTACAGTCCCTTCACAACTAGCTTGAGTGGTGGCGCACTCGGGCAAAGTTCGGGAACCTTGTGGAGTTGTGGGGATAAGGGGATTTTGGGCAAATGGGAAATATCAATATATGATTATTTCTGGTTTTTTTGAAACCAAAACTGGAAATATGTAAAAAAGGATCAACCAACCTTGGAGATCGCAGTATTGAATCCTGTTTGATCAAAAACTATGTAAAGGGAATTATTAGAAACCGAAGTACTGAACACTTTCAATTTTATACAAATCTTACTGCTATTTGTATACATAAGAGTTTGAATTGACATCGATGAGGCCCAGTCTTCAATCTACAAACACTGCATTATCGGCCCAACTAACGTTTTTCCAGTTTCAGAGTAGGCCGAAAATAAAATGAATCTTTGTTGAAGCCCATCTATAATTAGAAATTTGATTTGGATTGGGTCAAGGCTATGTAGCACGGATACGGATACGGATACGGTACGATACGGGGATACGGTAAATCTTCAAAAACTAGGATACGGATACGGCAGGATACGTCAATTAAAATAATATATATTTATATTTAAAAAATAATAATAATATTTAAAAACATTTGATAATTCATTCAAAATCAAAACATATTCATAATCCAAATAAAACATGTCACATAACTACATAAATCATAACAATGTAAAATATTACAGGATCCAAATAAAACATGTCATATAAGTCGAACATATTACAAAATCCAAATAAAACATACGTCATATAAGCCATAACATATTATAAAATCCAAATAATACATTAATAAAAAACTCATAAAACCTATTTTAAATTCCTAATTAACTTCATTATCATCATTCACATTGTTAAAGGATCTAAATAATTCGGCATCTAACTCTGGTTCATCAAGAGAAATGTTTATAATTTCAAGTATCCCAGTATTCTCCATGTCAATGGAATCAAAGACAAAATTTCCTTACAATATCATTTTGACCCCTAATATTTTGAAATTATAATTTGACCCCGTTTTATACTAAAATAATTATAATATTGCCCCAAACGTATCCTCCAAGTATCCCCTAAGTATCCCCCAAGTATCCTCCAGTCAAACTTGTGAAAAAGTCAACGGATATGCCATTTGGCGTATCGAATACGTATCCTGGAGTATCCAGGGAGTATCCGAACTGGATATGAGTTCGATATTAGTTACCTCCACCAAATGGAGTATCCGTACTTCCTAGGGTCAAGGTCTGCCAAATTAAAAGAAATAATATACGGTTCAAATATCAACTCTCACAATATCGGAGAAAATCTACCTACACATGTTAGTAAATATGTATGATAGGAATGGTAGGACTTGAACATATACTACCACAATGTGAATTTTTAATTTTACTTTGAACTCTAATAATTGGGTTTTTTTGTTGTTTTTGAAATATTACAATAATTTAGACTTTGAGAAGGGAGGCAGACTCGAACTCACAACGGTATAGGTGTGAGAGGCAAACTATTTGACCAACCTCATCTTGTCTTAATAACTAGGTCTTTTGAAAGGTGTAATCACTATGCTGATAAGATAGAGAAATGACAGCATAAAAAAAAAAAAAGAAAAAAAAAAAAAGGAAAAGAATAACTACTTGTATTCTAAACAAACTCATTTTTTTTTAAAAAAAAAACCTTGTATTCTAAACAAACTCATTATTTAAATTTATATTGGACAGGAAAAAGTTGTGAACAAATTTAAGATAATGGCACTTGACACATAAAATGACGGATTTATTTAATAGTTTTTTCGGATACAAAGTAAGATATATTATTTTGTGAAAATTGTAAAAAATACCCTAACTGTTATAAACAGTGGCTTTCCACTATCTTCCACTATCTTAGTTTTCTTGGTTATCAACCACCCACGTGGAAGCTTGGCTTTCACTTACTTCATGCCAAAGTAAATTAGGTGGCAATATTGGATAGAAAATTGCAATATGCACCCCTTGTTTGTTTGCCTCTGTATATATATATATAGCCTTTGTTAATGTTAATGTTAATGTAAATGATGATATGATATCAATAAAAAGGCAAAAATCTTTCTCACATCTCTCGTCTCTCTCTCACCTTTATCACTTTATTTATTTATTTAATTTGTTCTTCAATTATTCTTTATATGTTCTTCATCTATATTCTTCATTAATTTATAACACGTTATCAGCACGATGCTGTTATTTCCAGAGCCTGAAGCCTCTGAATTTATTACCACTAGAACCTGAAGTTCTTAGATTTATTACCTGAACCTGAAGTTTTGAATTTATTATTACTAGAACCTGAAGCTTTTGGACTTTTATTTATTAATACCAGAACATGTAGTTCTGAATTTACTTTCTTGCATTTTATTTTTACGTAATTTACTTTCTCGCATTTCATTTACTTTTACGCGATTTACTTTCCCACATTTATTTATTTATTTATATGCTTTTATGAGATTGGCTATGCCAACCTATCAGAACCTGCAGTTTTGGATTTACTTTTTCCGTATTTATTATTACGTATTTTATTTTATAATTTTTATTTAAACAGTTTGGTCACCCATCCAGAACCTGAAGTTTATGAATTTATTTATCATTACCGGAACCTGAAGCTTCTGGATTTATTTACTTACAAATATTCCTTTATATATCTGAATGTTTAAATTCCTCAAATTTTTTTCAGACTAGAAGTTCTGACTCCGATTGTGATTTTCGGATAACCAGAAGCTGTAATAATGTCAAAGCTTGCAAGTTTGAAATTTGCTGCACTAGAAGTGTCTGGGGACAATTACATGTCCTAGGTTATTGATGCCAGATTACTCCTAAAATCAGAAGGCCTGTATTACGCTATTGAAAATGGGGCCGAGGCATATGAACAAGATAAATCTACTGCCATGGTTATTATTCGTCACCATCTGCATGAGGATCTGAAAGCCCAATACCTAACTGTCACAAAACCAGAAGTTCTATGGCAAGAACTAAAAGATCGATTTGATAACCAACCCGATATTGCATTACCAAATGACAGGTGTCAGTGGCAACATTTACGTTTTTAAGACTTAAATCAGTCTCTGAGTATAGTTTTGCTTTATTCAAAATGACTACACAGCTGAAATTGTGTGGTCAGGATGTAATCCGAAATCATCAATAAAAGCAAACAATAATTTTTCTCCCCTTTTCACTTTATCTCATACTGTTATTTTCTCGTTCTTCATCATCTTATTTTTGTTATATTATCTGTTATTTTAATTTTATGCATCTATTTAATTTTATGCAATTTATGTATTTGAGTATGCCAACTAACCAGAACCTGAAGTTTCTGGATTTGTATAAATTATGTGTTGAGCCTAACTAGGTCAATCGTTAAGTTTTTGGAATTTAAACCAAGCTCAGCTAGACCAACTAACCAGAATATGAAGTTTCTAGATTTATCATTATAATATTTAAGTTGGCGCGGTTTTACAAACCGATCAGAATCTGAAATTCTAAATTTTAAATTTCAATAAAAATATGGAGTTCTTGATTCATTACTATGTACATGAATGTCATACTTGGGACCTGAAATTCCAAAATTCGAATTCTATATAGAACCCGAAGTTCTAATTTTGAATACGAAGTATTGAATTTGAACTTGAAGTTCTCAAGTTTTGAACATGAAATTCTAAAGTTTTTGTTATAAGTAAAAATCGTCATAAAGGACACGTCACCCCCATGAAGAAGCCACGTAAGCAGGAGCCAGGAAAAGTTAACTCAAAAGGGGAAAATCCCCCGAGTGACCCACTCGGCTGAAACCAAAGCAACCAGATTACAAACAAAGAGAACCAGCTCGGGCAACACCACCTACTCGGGCATACTCGGGCATACTCGAGAATCAATAGGAAGAGATGGTAGCAGAAACTCACTTCCCAAATACACGGAAGGAATCAGCAGTAAGCACCTCCACGATACGCAGCGGTGTAACCCTTCAGAGTTTAACAAGGAAACAAACAGGCCTCCCGCGAATAAAGGAGAATGAATCCATCCCAAACTCGGATTCAGCCAAAACAGGAAACATATCACCCCCAAGAAGGAAACAGAATCCGACTAGGACTGGGAATCCGCTCAAAACTTGGGCGCCACGACACCAAACCCTAGCGGCATCCCCAAACCCTAGAAACAACATGTATAAATACCTTTTGTAACGCATAAGAGAGGGATCGATCTTTTTTATCATAAGAGAGACCCGAGCGTATTTTGTAATCAATTTTATATAGTGAATTTTGGCTTCGTTGCTTAGGCAATAACCCGTGGACGTTTCTCCGATCATCAGAAATTTACCACGTATTTCTTGCTCATTATTTTTACAGTATTAAGATTCAAACTATTATCACTCGCAAACGTGATCTCCAATCATCGATTGAGTGTTGACGAAAAATCACCGTCAACAATTGGCGCTAGAAGAGGGGAATCGAAGCACTTGTGAAGCAATGACCGGCGAAGGAGATGGTAGCGATTCTAGGTATAGTCACGGACTACCCACTAATGAGTTAGAGGATGACGCCACTCCCAACACTGCGAATGCAGCCTTAGCAACTGTAGATCAATCAACTGCCCTTGCTGGCATCCAGCGCTTCCCCCCAACTAATGAAGAAATCATACAAAGATTCCGTACTTCTCTACAGTAACTCATGGCGGACGCAGCGAGGCAGGGAGTTGATCTTTCCATCACGGAGGGTTTGATGTCACCTCACAATCTTTCCGCCCCAAATCAGCAGGCAACGAGATTGCGTTCCACGGTGGTGGTACCAACCCTGGATGCACCCATAAAGGCGAGCCGAGGTCCTGCAGATAGGCCAATAATTTTGTCTGAAAGGTTAGCCATGGATAGCAGGGAGCATAGAAAGGAGAATGATTCTGACAGAGGGCATGATCGGGATCGGTTGGCCAAGGATCGAGATCACCCCAGGAGACGTACTCATTAGAGAGCCAGGTCATCATCCTCAGGAGAGAGTGAGCAGAGTTATCATCGCAAACGCCAAAGGGGCACAGTTCGACTGCATGGCCTAAACCAAGAACATAGAGAGTTGAATCCAGAGGAAATGGGCCAAAAGCTGATCGTAAGTCAGAATTTCAATGCGATGGGAGAACCGGAAGGAGACAGGGACATACTCATACAGAGTTTAACCCGGGAAGTTCAGAATAATCGTCGACAGATGGATGCTTTGGTCAGGCGATATTGGCGTAATGAATTATCGGACGACGAGACCGGAAGCCCTTTCACTAATGAAGTCTTGAGGACACCCTTCCCAGAGAGATTCAGGATGCCTCACATAGAGCAATTCAAAAAGGATACTGATCCAAAGGAACACGTCAGAAGGTATAAGAGTGCCATGGCCCAGTATGTCTACAATGACGCCTTGCTGTGTTTAAATTTCCCCCAAACTCTCGGGGATTTAGGCTCCAGGTGGTTCGGTAGGTTACCGGCAGCAAGTATAGGCAATTTCAGCGAGCTTAGTAAAGCCTTCTCAAGGCAATTCCTCGGTAATGTACATAGGAAGAAGTCAGTGGCCCACTTGTCCCAACTAAAACAGGGAAAAGACGAGTCACTGAAAAAATATTTGGGGAGGTTCGGTCAGGAAGTATCCGAAATTGGGAGTGGAAATGACGAAGCCATAATTACCACGTTCATCAACAACCTTCAGAACGGCCAATTGTCATTTGACCTCCGAAGAGCCTGACTAACCAGTTATGCCGATATGATGGACATGGCCGGGGGCTACGCCCTGGCTGAGGAGGAGGAAGTTTCCACCGGAGGTTATTTCGTACATGGCGGTCGCCCAGAAGGATCTAAAACCGAAGACCAAGCAAATGCACCCGATACCAAAGGTGACAAACAGAAGAATAAGGCGCGGGATGGTCGGGATGGACGTCAAGCCTATGACCAAAAATCCGATCAACCGCGACAGAGGTTCCAGGGTAGGTATACAAACTATGCCCCGTTGAAAAAAAATCAAGAGGAAATTTTGGCAATCCTAGAAGAAAATAACATGTCTAAAGAACCGCCAAAGCAATCCACGTATGCTCGGAGGGACACCACCAAGTATTGCAGGTTCCACAAGGAGAATGGGCACGAGACATCTAAGTGTTTCCAGCTAAGGGACCACATTGAAACCCTCATCAGGGAAGGATATTTGAAAGACATCGTTTTAAAAAAGGCTGACAGGGCGGATGGACAAAAGGATAGCCGACAGGACGGACGGGCGGGCAAGAAAGCCTAGTCCCAAGAAAGTTGAGGATGAAGGAGCAATCACTACTATCTTTGGGGGACCAGCGACTGGCAAGAGTAATAGGGAAAGGAACCAGGAAATTCGGGAAGCCATGGAAGCACGGAGAGACCTAGACGTCAATTCTGTTGAACCTGACCCGAAAAGAATCAAGGAAGGCTGAGACCCGATCATATTCACGGAAGCCGATTCACATGGAGTTGATGTTAGGCCGAACGACGCACTGGTGATCAGCGCACGGATTGGTCATAGAGAGGTTTATCGGATTTTGATTGACAATGGAAGCTCAGCAGATATTATAAGAGCAGAAGTGTATGACCAGCTGATGCTAGATAGGAAAAACCTACAACCCTTTCCCACACCCCTTAGAGGATTTGGAGGAGTCGAAGTAAGGTCACTTGGCACGGTGAAGTTACCCGTGAAGGTCGGGCAGGCTCCTTGCCAAAAAACAGTGCTACTTGACTTTGTGGTGGTGGATACAGAAAATTGGCCATACAACGCCTTATTGGGCCGACCATTCTTGAATAAAGCCAAAGCAGTGACCGCAATCTACGCCCTCATGATGATGTTCCCGACAGAGTATGGGGTAGGAGTGATCAAGGGGTCACAGGAAATGGCCCGAAGGGTAAATTTGTCAATTTATAAAGATAAGGAAGTACATTAGGTGTACGTGGTTATAGCCGAGCAAGAGGTTGGTGAACTTGAAGAGCAGGCAGAGGTGCCGAGAGAATTTGAGTTGGATCCCAGAGAAGAACCCGAGGCGAAGAAAGATGAGACGACCGAAGAAGTGACACTGGATCCAGAAGACCCATGTAGGACAGTCAAGGTAGGGGCAAGTTTAAATGTACATGTCAAAACCCAGCTTGTCATGCTACTGAGAGAGTACAAGGATGTTTGTGCTTGGAGCCACGAAGATATGCTGGGGATAGACCCGAAGGTGATATCACATGGTCTCTCCATCAATCCAGAGTTCCGCCCGGTGAAGCAGAAAAGGTGGTTGTTCAACTCCGAAAGGAGTACAGCTACTAAAAATGAAGTAAAAAAGTTACTTACCCCAGGGTCGATAAGGGAAGTCAAGTACCCGGAATGGGTGGCCAATGTGGTGTTGGTAAAGAAAAAGAATAACCAGTGGAGGATGTGTTTGGATTTCACGGATTTAAACAAGGCCTGCCCGAAGGACAGCTTCCCACTACCAAGGATCGACCAACTAGTGGACGCAACAGCAGGGCACGAACTGTTAAGCTTCATGGATGCTTACTCGGGGTACAATCAGATCCGAATGAGTAAAGCCGACGAAGAGAAAACTGTATTCACCACAGACTAGGGGTTATATTGCTATAAGGTGATGCCATTCGGATTGAAGAATGCCGGGGCAACGTACCAGAGGTTAGTGAATAAGATATTCGCCCGACAGATTGGGAAGAACATGGAGGTCTATGTAGATGACATGCTGACCAAGAGTGTTACGGCAGAGAGGCACGTGGAAGATCTAAAAGAAACCTTTAAAGTTCTAAGAAGGTATGAGATGAAACTTAAATCGAACAAATGTGTGTTTGGGGTGCCATCGGGTAGGTTTCTCGGCTTCCAGGTGCATCAGAGGGGAATCGAAGTGAACCCCGAGAAGATCAAAGCATTAAAAGAGATGGCTTCGCCAAAAACGCTGAAGGACGTACAGAGGCTGACGGGATGTCTCGCATCACTTAACCGATTTATAGCAAAATCAACAGACAGATGCGTCCCGTTCTTTAAAGTAATAAAGAAAGGAAAAGGGCTCGAGTGGAACAAAGAATGTGAAGCAGCCTTCCAGAAGTTGAAAGATTACTTAGGGCGAGCACCCATCCTCTCAAAACCAGTAGTTGGAGAGACATTATACCTATACCTATACCTATACCTATACGGCTATACCTCTCGGTCATAGAAGTGGCAACAAGCTCGGTGTTGATCCGAATGGAGGAAGGAATACAGAGACCAGTGTATTACACCAGCAAGGCGTTGCTGCCCGCAGAGACAAGGTATTCACCGGCAGAAAAGATAGCGCTAGCCTTGATCACGGTAGCCAGGAAGCTAAGGCCGTATTTCCAACTTCCAAGCGCATACAATAGAGGTGTACACCGACTGTCCGCTAAAGCTCATCTTGCAAAAGCCCGAACTGTCAGGTAGGCTGACTAAATGGGCGGTAGAGTTGAGCGAATTCGACATCAAATACACCCCAAAAGCCGCAGTCAAGGGGCAGGCAGTGTCAGATTTTATAGTGGAATTCACTGATCCAGATACCGAAATAGGAAGAATGATGGAAGGAAAATAGGAGAATAGTTCCCGATGGAGGTTGCATGTTGATGGATCATCGAACACCCATGGCAGCGGGGCCGGGATAGTTATAACAACCCTGGAGGGAGACGTTGTAGAGTGCGCCATGAGGTTCGATTTCAAGGAACCAACAACCAAGCAGAATATGAAGCTTTGTTGGTTGGCTTGAGGGTCTGTATAGCGTTAGGAGCAGATGAGTTGGAGATTTACAGTGATTCGCAAGTTGTGGTTAACCAGGTATTGGATGAATACCAGGCAAGGGAGGAACACATGATAGCTTACCTGGACATTGCAAAGAAACTGCTCAGAAAATTCAAAATGTACAAGATTTTTCAGATTCCTCGGGAAGAAAACGAGAAAGCAGACGCTTTGTCCAAATTAGCTTCAGCCACCATGAGTATCAGGTCCAAAGCGATACCGGTGGTGCACTTGACTAGGCTGAGTACATCAGAATCTGAGGAAGGCATGGTGTCAGAGATTCGACCAGTTCAAGACGACTGGACCACACAGCTCAGAAAGTATTTGGAGGAAAACATTCTACCCGAGGATGCTGTGGAAGCAAAACGTGTCAAGTACAGGTCAACCCGGTACACAATTCTGAGAGGCGAATTGTACAGAAGAGGGTTCTCAAAGGTGCTACAAAGGTGTATCACCAGCGAAGAAACAAAAAAGATCCTGGAGGATGTTCACAGTGGAGTATGCGGGAACCATACTGGGGGTAAGAGTCTGGCGCATAAAGTACTTAGGCAAGGATTCTATTGGCCAACTTTGTTTACAGAGGCACAACGATTCACGGAGAGCTGTGAGACATGCTAGAGAATAGCAAACGATATTCGGCAACCTCAGGAATTGCTCAGAAGCTTAACTTCACCTTGGCCCTTTGCCATGTGGGGCATCGACCTGATAGGACCAATGCCCATTGGAACAAAGGGGGGCGCGAAGCATGCTATTGTGGCAGTCGACTACTTTACTAAATGGGTGGAAGCAGAAGCTCTCGTGCACATCACTGAGGCAAACACCACCAGCTTTGTCAGTGTAAGGATTCCCTTTTGTTGATTGGCTTATTTCGTGGGCAAACCACATGTTGGGGTTTGGTTGTAAGGGTAGTCTAGGTGATTTGTTGAAGATCAAGACCCTTTCCAAGACCTCAAGAGGACAAGCACCAAAGGTATATCTTGTGTTTACTTTGGCTTGAAGAGTTATAGTTGCACACACACACACACAACATGCATAACTCTTATTCTTGTATGGTGTGTTTATATTTTGTGTGCATTGTGCTTTATTGATTTATTCAATATCTCTTCTTGCATGTTGAATTGATTGCATCTTGTTATATGATAATGCCATGACATGATAGGCATTAGGATGCATTCAATACCCACACTTGCACTTCATGTATGTTAGTTCTTAGTGTGGAGTAATTCGTTTCCCGAAGGTTGTTCGGAAATGTCCGCGTGTGCACATTGATGTGCTTTGTTTTGCGCGATGATCGCCGGTGGAGTTGCCTTTGGCTTCTCCTTGGTTTCACCATTTTTGGTGAAACGGCGGTTGCGTTCGGCGGCCTGGCCGTCGTTCGAAACCGCCGAATGAGACCTGATTGAAATATATCTCTCGGGTCCAAAACGGTGGTTGGGATCGACGGTTTTGAAACCGCCGAACGAAGTCGCCGAAGTTCCCCTGTTCCACTCGGGAGCCATTCGGTGGCCTGGCCGCCGAATGAAACCGCCGATCATGCGATTTCAGGGGCAAAATTGTCTTTTCACTTGCCCTGTTCTTGATGTCTATAAATATCACACTTTCTCATTATTTGATGATGTTTTTTGACTCTTAAGAACCTTAATCTTCAAAGATAGATTTTGAGAGAAAATCAAATCAAGAATTCAACTTTAACCACTCAAATCAAACCCCTTTTGCATCAAATTTCATATTGCATCTCCTATGTCTATATAGAGTGCATCCATGTATGGGTTTGCATCATCACAACTTGCTTGGTAAGATTTTGATTAATTTCATCTTATTGTAGTATTTTAAATACCAAGCCATCTCTTTTAAATTACTTGTATGTTTTAGATCATATGCTAAATACAAGAAAAGAGATTATTTGTGATGAATTGATTGAGTGTTGTTTTTGATAGATATCTAGGTTTTTATAATCTATGATTATCTATGCTATTTGACATGTCATTTAGCAATTGATATCTAGGATTGATTTAAATTGAATATATCATCATCCTAGATAAGCATTTAGAGTACCCTAGCTCTTATTGCATTAATTGAATATTCATACATATTCACATAGGGTTGTGCATCTCTTTTGAGAGATTGAAGTCTTGGTCTAGGGTTGCTATTACAGGCCCGCTGGATAGTAGTGGTGGGTTACAGACCGGGATTGGCTGTAAACATCATTTCAAGTAGTGACTTCGAGGATCAAGCAAATTGGAATAGGGTTGCTAATAAAGGCCCGCTGGGTAGAAGTGAGGGGTTACAGACCGGAGTGTTAGACGAGGTTTACATAGGTTGTAAACTTCATTTCAATTAGTGATTTCGAGTTCCGAGTGTGGCGCACTATACAGCCCGTGGTTTTTCCCAGTGGTTGGGTTTTCCACGTATACATCAAGTGTCATTTATTATTTCCGCACTATATTACACTTGTATGTATTTTTGACTAGTAGGGGCATTTTCGTAAAATTGACTTGCATGCGAAAATTGGGTAATAATTAGATAAAATCTATTCACCCCCCCCTCTAGCTTTATATTGAAAAACACACTTTGAGAACTTTCAGTTAGAAAGAACATAATATATAGATTTGGGATCCCGAGCATCATCATAACAGACAATGAGACCCAATTCGACAATAGCAAGTTCAGAAAAATGTGCGAAGAGTATAAGATCACAAACTATTATGCGTCACCTGCTCATCCTCAAACCAATGGCCAGACCGAAGCTGTGAACAAGGTGATCAAGCACACGCTAAAGGCAAAATTGGAAGCCAAGAAAGGCAGCTGGGCGGACAAGCTACCAGAGGTGCTATGGGCATATCGAACAACTGTAAGGTCATCCACAGGGGAGACTCCTTTTGCGTTAGCATTCGGGACAAAGGCCATTATCCCAGCAGAAATAAGTTTTACATCGCCCAGGGTACAACTATACAGCCCCGAGCATAATGTTAACATGTTACATCAAAACCTAGACTAGCTTGAAGAAGTCAGGGATGCAGCACAAGTGCGAAACGCCGCATACCAGCAAAGGGCTGCGAGGTACTATAATTCCCATATTCGCGTGTGTAGATTCCAGCTTGGAGATTTAGTGTTAAGAAGAGTATCCCCGAACACTAAGGACAGGTCGGCAGGATCCCTCGCTGACAAATGGGAGGGACCTTACATCGTCAAGGGAGTCGCGGGGCACGGGACGTACATGATAGCCCGACCAGGGGGGAGCCTAGTGCCCCGACCATGCAATGCCCAATACCTCAAGATTTTCTACCCCTAAGGAACTCATCTCAATGTTTATGTTAATTCAGTTTGTCTCTTGTCCCATTTTAGCTTTACATCAATTGTTTCAGATTCATTTGATTTTCTAATAAAGTTCATTTGCCAATAAAGAGGTTATTCATTGAAGTCGATGAGTCTCATAATCAAAGGTGTTCCATGGCCGGTGAACAAACAACAGCCACTTAATAGTTGGCCAAACAAACGTAAAAAAGAATTCAGGCGCTACAAAGTCGCGAGAGAGCTTACGAGTAGTGCTTGAAAGGTAAGGAAGCTAAAGTAGCACGCCCGCCTAGTTAAGATAGTGCAAACATGCTTCTTAGCAAAAAGGCAAAACCGATGCACCAAGGTAACTGGAAAATTGCTCGGAGCGCCGCTAGAAAAACTGGTGAGATGCGTAGCTGTGTTGGCCGGTACAGAGTACCCCAACGATTTGGCAAAACCTTGTACAGACAAAATCGGGAGACGTCTTAGGTGACTTGTGTAAGGACCTCAACGTATGGTCGGGGTGAGCCTCGACGTAACGTCTAGGTAAAACCTAAATAGGTTAAAAAGAAAAACGCTAGTTGAATAAGATACTCGGCCACATTAGTTACCAGTTTAATAAGACACTCGGCTAAGATCGGTTAGTTGCTAGTTAAATAAGATACTTGGCCAAATTAATTGCCAGTTAAATAAGATACTTGGCTAGATTGGCTAAGCGACCAGTTAAGAAAGCACTCGAAAATAAGAAAGCAGAATGGTAAGAATGAAAATTCATATATGTAAGGATAATACAAAGAATCGTTACAAAAATACAGAAGAAAAATCAAGAAGATGGTGCTGGGGGTTGTGAGCTGCTCCTACTCGGGTCAGGCTCCATCACGTACTCGCTGAGGAGGCTATCTTCAGAAGGCCACACAATCACATCTTCTTCATTATCGTCATTCATCCAGGCGATATAGTCCATCCCAGGGAGGGGACCAACATCAGGATTCTCACCATCGATCCCCGTTTTTTGACAAGCGTGAAAAGTAGAGAAGGAATCGGCGGTGGGAACCTCCAGATGCATGGGATGTGGCACCTTACCTTTACTTCGGCAATATGCTCGCCACTCTTTCATCTGGATCCGAAGAGACTCCAGAGACATATCCACATGCTTCTTGATCGAAAGGCTCCAGTTCGCCCTGGCCCGGTCGGTCGCCCTGCTCTTCATCTTGAAGAATTCTCCAGCTGAGACCATTTCTCGTTGGAACTCCCTAAGAAGCAAAACATCATAGGTTGGAGATCGTTTAAAGTGGTCGACCCCCTGTATCTCCAACTCTAGCCTAGCTTCCTTTAACAGAGATTTGACTGTCAAGGCCTGACGCTCCAAGTCTTCTATTCGGCGTTCATAAGAGGTTTTTGCATCCTCAGCGGCCTACTCGGCCTGGAGCAAAGCTTATTGGGTGGATGACAACTGATCTTGCAGGGTTGTGGCCTTCTCAGCAGCAAAAGACGCTTTCTGTTCAGCCTCCATCTGACGAGCCAGGCATTGATCTAGGAGCACCTGACTTGATCTAACCCCTGCTTGACAAGCTAACTCAGCCCGAGAGCGATGGTCCTCACTCTCCTTCAGTTGGGCTTCTAGCTGTCTTATTCTTTCTGCCTGGGCTTCACCAGCCTGGCAAGCCCCGGATATTTTGGCCACCATATGCAGCAAATCAACAGCAAACGGGGGTGAAGTAACAAAAAAAGAAGAAAAATATAAAATTATTCATATAAACAAGGCGTTACTCACATAGGAAGCACTGTTGAAGAAGTTGCAGAGTCGATCGGACACGGTTCCAGCCTTGAAGTGACTCCAGCGATCCTCCCCAATATAGGCTCGGCCTGAAGACATAGCCCTCAGCATAGTCTCGGGGGTAGGATCATCTGTCTGGGTCGAGGGGCCCAAACCACCCACGTAAGTTTCAGGGAGCTCGGCAGTCTAGGCCACCCGAGGAGAGCTAGCGGAGCCGCCAATACTGTCCTTGATTTGGTCTCGTGGAGGGGTTATACCTATTTTTCTCCCAACCTCTGCTCCCCCCTCATCACTTGAAGATGAATCAACATATGTAACAACTCGGGGGATTTTGGGGGTAGGGCGACCAGGAGAAAATGAGGCTTTTCTCTTTCCAGATTATCTCCCCATGAGAATTCAAGTCAGCCGCAGGATCTTCAGAATCCGGATCGGGATGCCCCATTTCGACACCGCTGACCCTGGGAGGAGTAGGAATTGGCTCGGCAGGAGTCGGAGTCTCCGAAGCCATCACGCCCAAGTGTTCCTCAGCTGCTTTAGTACCCTAGAATGTAGCACTTGGCGTGTTTGCAACAGAGCGGGGGGAGTTGTCTCCACGGGAGAAAGCCGCTGGCTCGGGCTTAGAGGCAGGCTCAGGGGAGTGCCCAGCCTTCTCTTTTCCCTTAGAAGAAGAAGGACCCGCTTGATTGTCCTGCCCAGCAGCAGTCCTACTTGCTCCAAAGCCCTCTGGATCGTCCACAGCCCCTGCTGAATATGCGGTCATTTCTTGACCATGGGTCTCCTCGGGCACATAATCGGGCACTCCCTCTTCATCATCTCCCTCGAGAGGATTCTCGGGAACACTCTCGTCAGAGTTACCCTCGGAAGGAGCTATATCAGCATCTCGCTGGCGAAGAGCCGCTCTTCGGCTCGCCTCCACGATGCCTTTTATCCGACGTGCCTGAGCATCGCAGACTATGTCTACGTCGAACACTTAAAAAAACAAAAAAGAGGAAATGGAAGGTGTTTTCTCGAGTCAGTTAGCTGATTCAAAAGACAGAATGCAAGAATAACCAGGGAAGGCTTATAAAAACTTACAGCGTTTGCGGCGTGTAGAAATCTGGGGAAAAAGGCGAGCTTTAATCATTTTCGCCTCGTTGAAGAGATAAGGCATGCCCCTCTTTTCCAAAGGGCGAACGGCTGCCAGAGCCAAAGTCTTCAGCTCCTCGTCAGTGAAGGCAGGAGTCATATGGTTCCATTGAGGCGAACAAAAGTATCGAGGAACCTTGCAAGTCACCTGAGTGCCATCAAGATCAAAATTGATTGATTGGCCCCATTGTCCTCTCACGAAGAACCAGCTGTTCTTCCAAAATTTATTTGAAGTAGGGAAGCCCCAAACGAACCCCTTCATCTTCTCGTCAGTGGTTGGTTCGATGTCACTCTTAACCACTACGTCTTTAGGGATCTAGAGCTCGGGCTGGTTTGATTGAAGAAAATAAACCCCCGTCTTCCCCACGGGCCTCAGCGTGTAAAAGTGCTAGATTTCGCGAGGTGTGGGAGGTGGCCGCTTCATCCTATGCCACATGTGCCACATGCACATCAAAATCCGGTAGCTGTTTGGGGTTAGCTGCGCAGGGGTAAGCCGAGCCTCAGCCAAAAACCAGGTGATGAATGGCTGAAGGGGAAGAGTAACACCGCAAGTAAGCATCGCCCCATAGATTGCAACGTGGCCAGGTGTGGGGTTCCATGCAGCTCGACCGTCAGAAGGAACCAACGAAACCATATTGCTGTCCAGGTCGAAGCATCCCATATACTTTTCTATCTCTTCTGGGCCGACCACGTTCGGCTCGACATCATAGGCACATATCCGCTCGGTAGAGAAAGGGATGCGAGCGGCCCTATGCTCCTCTTTAATATCACTCTCAATTACCTTTTGGGTCCTGACTCGGCTCTCCAGGGGATTCCTTTTACGAGTACTCATCCTCTTCCCAACTCGTCTCCACGGCCGAGTATCAGCACGAATGGAAAAAGAAGAATCTGGTTGAGCTTCAGGCTGATAAGAGTCAGGCCGCGATGAATTCGAAGAAATGGAGGGAATCTCTAAAGTAGGAGGAACTTCAGAAGTAGCAGATCCTTCACGAAAAAGCCCCGAAACGTCGGCGTCTAAAAATTGAGGTTGATCAAGAAGAAGGTCTCCTAGTAACCTATGGACAACCGTGGCAAGAAAAACATCACCTTGTTCAATAGCAATCATACCAACAGTAAAAAGATGATTCCTAGCAGCAGGATCCATAAGAACTAACCTTGATATATCAGAAAACTGGAGCAACGCAAACTGCAGAGGAATGATCTTCAAGAAAAGATCCGGGTTTTGAGGTCAAGGATCTTGGCAAAAACTGAGAAATGAGCGGCTAAACCCAGATAACTCAAAGAGAAGTAGCAGAGGCAAGTGAACTTCTTTCAGGAAGAGAAAAGAAAAATAGCAAGGGATTTTTTGCAGAGAAGAGAAAAGGATTTTTTCTCACGAAGCGTCAAGCTGGTATATATAGGCAGTACCGGTTTCAAAAAAAATCGAAACCCTAAAGAGGGTAGGTGAAGAAGCGGGAAAACACAGAGGCAAGGGGAGTGATGTGGGTTGCGTACGAATGAACATAAAGGTCATGTCCCATTAATGCCTCTTACCACGACCAAGCAAAAAGGGACAGGTGGCAAGCAGAGAGAGCCTTGAGCCGCCGTCAGGAAGTCAGTGTGTCACCATCAAAAGATTTCTGGATAGTGGGCGGATCAAGCATGTGTGGACATAATTGAGACACGTCAGCAATACTTCGAATCAAACGAGGATACTGAAAACCAACATTAATATGAAAGACGACAAATGAAAACAAGTCGTGAATAGAGGTTAAATATTTATCCCGAGCCAGTGGTATTCGGCTCAAACATTTAAGGGGGTATTGTTATAGGTAAAAATCATCATAAAGGACACATCACCCCCATGAAGAAGCCACGTAAGCAGGAGCCAGGAAAAGTCAACTCGAAAGGGGAAAATCCCCCGAGTGACCCACTCGGCTGAAACCAAAGCAACCTGATTACAAACAAAGAGAACTAGCTCGGGCAACACCACCTACTCGGGCATACTCGGGCATACTCGGGAATCAATAGGAAGAGATGGCAGCGGAAACTCACTTCCCAAATATACGGAAGGAATCAGCAGTAAGCACTTTCACGATATGCAGCGGTGTAACCCTTCAGAGTTTAACAAGGAAACAAATAGGCCTCCCGCGAATAAAGGAGAATGAATCCGTCCCAAACTCGGATTCAGCCAAAACAGGAAACATATCACGCCTAAGAAGGAAACAGAATCCGACTAGGACTGGGAATCTGCTCAAAACTTGGGCGCCACGACACCAAACCCTAGCGGCATCCCCAAACCCTAGAAACAACATGTATAAATACCCTTTGTAATGCATAAGAGAGGGATCGATCTTTTTTATCATAAGAGAGACCCGAGCGTATTTTGTAATCAATTTTATATAGTGGATTTTGGCTTCGTTGCTTAGGCAACAACCCGTGGACGTTTCTCCGATCATCGAAGTTTTACCACGTATTTCTTGCTCATTATTTTTACAGTATTAAGATTCAAACTATTATCACTCGCAAACGTGATCTCCAATCATCGATTGAGTGTTGACGAAAAATCACCGTCAACAGTTTTGAACATGAAGTTCTAATCAAACTTGAAGCTCTGAATTCAATTTAAATTGTGATATTAAAACTTTTATGTCAAAGTTTATTAGAACCAAAAATTCTGAATTGAATAAAGTTACGATTCTTTCATCTAGAAAGTCAATTTGTAATTTCTATTTAGAACCTGAAGTTTTATGAATTTTATGAACCTGCAGTTCATGGTCGAACCGGAAGTTCGAAAAATCAATATGATTCATGATTTTGTGTTTATGAAGTGATATATTTTCATATCTATATGTTTATACTTTTGATCACTTTGTCTAATATGCACTTTATTTTTCTTTGAGAATAGATATGTTTTTAAACGGTAAATTGGGTGATATTGAAAAGCAAGATACAAGAGATATATGTCTAGCCGATAGTGTAACGACACATACGATTATGCTGAATCATAAATACTTTCTGAATTTAACCGTGCTCAAAGCAAATGTTAATATAATTTCAGGTCCAGCAGATCTGATAGAAGGCTCCGGTAGAGCCATGATATTGTTACCAAATAATACTAAAATATGTATCAATGATGCTTTATATTCAAGCAGATCCAAAAGAAATCTGCTCAGTTTCAAAGATATACGGTGTAATGGATATCACCTAGAAACTATAAATGATAAGAATATTGAGTATTTGTGCATTACTTCTCATGACTCAGGCTAGAAACTCGTTGTGGAAAAGCTACGTGCTTTATCATCTGGATTATATTATACTCTTATAAGAGGTGTAGAAGTTTATGCAGTTATGAACCAGAAGTTCTCAGATCTAAAAATATTTATGCTTTGGCATGACCATCTTGGTCACCCAGGATCTACAATGATGTGTAGAATCATTAAAAATTCTCACGGACATCTATTAAAGAACCAGAAGATTCTTTTATCCCATGAAAATTTGTGTACTGCATGTTCACAAGGGAAATTAGTAATAAAACCATATCATTCTAAGGTTGGATTTGAATCCCCGTCATTCCTATAAAGGATTCAAAGGGACATATGTGGACCTATTCGTCCACCAAGTGGACCGTTCCGCTATTTTATGGTCCTAGTTGATGCATCCATCAAATGGTCACATGTTTGCTTATTACCAACACGCAATGTTGATTTTGCAAGGTTACTCGCACAAATTATCAGGCTTTAGGCACATTTTCCCGATCATCCGATTAAATCAATACGCCTTGATAATGCGGGTAAATTTACTTCCAAGAAATTTGATGAATATTGTAGATCAGTTGGGATTGATGTTGGACATCCAGTTTTACATGTTCATACTCAGAATGGATTAGCAGAGTCACTTATCAAGCGTCTCCAGGTAATTGTGAGAACTTTATTATTTCAATACAATTACCAATTTCTATATGGAGACATTCTATTCATCCCTACCATTCTAAGATTTATGATGATTTTGATTAATCTTTTATTAGACCATCTATGCTTCTGACAGTTTATCCTTTTGCACATGGCCTGCGTATTATTATATTGATTAATTTCAAAATGGAAAGTTTCTCCATAAAGAATAAATGAAAAGTCACTCTTATACAAAATAGAGATACCAGTTCGATTCTCTATATATATAAATGTGTCTCATTTCAATCTTCGTATCACTCAAATACGAATGATAATTGATTATCAGATAAATATTAATTAGGTACTTGATATATTAAAAGTGACAAAATTTTATAAGTTGCTATCTCATAAACCCCGGCCGAGTGATTGTTCCTGAAGAACGATCTGTGTAAAATGCAACAAATAAATCATCTGATGCATATCATAAGTTTGTAAACCTTTTATTTCGAAATATGTTGTTCCCAGAAGAGGAAAATAAATTATCAGGATCCTAATGTAAACAAGACTCGAGTTATGAATAGATCCACTTTCTCTAAATCAACTCTATAAGAGTTAGATATATCTAAAGAGACACAAAGTCCCTGAAGTGACTAAATCCATTGAAATGGAAGAAATCTCAACAGAGATTCAAGTATATTGAAATTGAGAAAATTTCTATAAATCATATGAGAGAAATGTGGAATCATAAATAAACTATCATTGATAATATATTTTTATACACAGTAGCGCTACTGAAATTATAAATGATAATTATGATATTCATAATATCAATGATTGTATACAAAAGGCATGATTGGCCTAAATGAAAAGAAGCAATTCTAGAGGAATTGATTTCATAAGCCAAACATAAAATATTTAGACCAATAGTTCTCCAGACACCTGAAGATGTCAAACTAGTTGGATACTAAAAGGTCTTTATATGGAAACGTAATGAGAAAAACGAGATCGTAAGATATGAGGCACGACTCGTAGTACAAGGTTTCTCACAGAAACTTAATATTCAATAGTAATGAATACGATTACGTTCTGAATTTTTGATAAATTTGACTGCCTTTAAAAGGCTTGAAATACGTCTTTTAAGCGTAGTAATCATTTATCTATATGATTCACTCAATGCAGATATTTATAATCCTGAAAGGATTTAAAATGTCAGAAGCATGTAAACCGAGATCTCGTAATCTGTATTTGATGAACCTACCAAAATTCCTTATACGGATTAAAAACAATCTAGACGGATGTGGTGTAACCGTCTCAGTAAATATCTGATAAAATAAGGGTATAATAATTATATTATACACCCATGTGTTCTTCATAAAGAAATCAGAATTTGGATTTGCTATTATAGCAGTTTATGTTGATGATATGAATTTAATTGGAACTCCTGAAGAGCTCCTGAAAACTGCTGAATATTTAAAAAAGGAATTTGAAATGAAAGACCTAGGGAAGACAAAATATTGTCTCGGCTTGGAGATTGAGCATAAATCAGACGGAATGCTTATCCATCAATCAGTATATATTGAAAAGATCCTGAAAAGATTTAATATGGACAATGCTCATCCATTAAGTACCCCCATGATTGTTAAAAATCTTGATCCTAAGAAAGATCCATTCCGGCCACTTGAAGATAGTGAAAAGATACTTGGTCCTGAAGTACCATATCTTAATGCAATTGGTGCTTTATTATATTTGGCTCAATGTATTAGACCATATATTGCATTTTCAGTAAATTTGTTTGCTAGATTCAGTTCAGCACCAACTCGGAGACATTGGAATGAAATTAAACATCTTTTTCGTTATCTTCGTGGAACGAAAGATTTATGATTATATTATTCAAAATCTAACAACTTTTCAGGTTTAATTGGTTATGCTGATGCCGAGTATTTATCTGATCCCCATAAAGCCCGTTCACAAACGGGATATGTTTTTATATATAATGGCACAACAATCTCCTGGCGCTCCACAAAGCAAACTCTTGTTGCTACATCCTCTAATCATTCTGAGATCTTTGCACTTCATGAAACAAGCGGAGAATGCATGTGGCTAAGGTCAGTTATTTATCATATTAAAAATATATGTGGATTTTCATTATCTACAGGAATGCCAACACCAATATTTGAAGATACTACAGCTTGTTTTGCTCAAATTAGAGGAGGCTATATCAAAGGAGATAGAACTAAACATATTTCTCCTAAATTCTTCTATACTCATGAACTTCAACAGAGCCGACAAGTTGATGTTAAACAAATACAATTTGCAGATAATCTGGCAGATCTGTTTACCAAATCATTGCCTACATCAACTTTTGAGAAACTGGTATATGAAATTGGCATGCGTCGGCTTTATAAATTACAAGATTGAAACAAATTATAGCACGGTGTGTATAAAGCTATCTAGAGGGGGGGTGAATAGATTTTACGCTTTTTACCCAATTTTTCGTGTTAGTCAAAATTACGAAAATGCCCTCAAGATAATATAAACAAACAAGTGTAATATGGTGCGAAAATTAAAACAACACTTGGTTTTTACGTGGAAACCCTCACGGGAAAAACCACGGGCTATGTAAGTAAGCCACACTCGAACCTCGAATCCACTAAATGTGCAAACGATTACAACCTAATCCCGGAAGTAATCACACACCTACCTAATCCCGGTATGAGTGAACCTAGTCCTATTTTCTTGCGATCTAAGCAACCTAATCCCGGTTGCTACACACAAGACTTACTTTCTCTAGAAGAGAATACAACCCTAAGTGAATATATATGAATATCCAAAATGCAACATAGAGCAAGGGAAACCCTATATGCTTATCTAAGATGATTAATATGCAATTAGAACAATCCTAGATATCAAAACTAAATGACATGTCAATTAGTTTAGCTAATCAATATTAAGCACAAAACCTAATATGCAAGCACAATACAAATTCTCAAACATACATCATACTCATCTCAATATTGTATCCAAAGCATACAAAATAACAAACAAGTAATTAATTGAGATTGCTAGATAAGAGAAACACAAAACATGTAAGATATTAGTGAAAAGCTTACCAAGCAAAGTATGATGAAGATTCCATGCAAGATGACATCTAGAAGATCAAGGATGATGCTAGATGATGATTGATGATCATGAAAAAGTGTTTGAGTAATCAAGAATTGAGTTCTTGGAATTTTTCTTCTCTTTGAAAAATATCCTAAGTATGAATTCTGAATATGAACTCTCTTAATTGACCTAAAGTCAAAGTGGCATATATATAGGGGGCCAAATCAAAGTGTGGTCGTTTAAGTAAGTTTCAAAGAAACGCGCCGATCGGCGGTTTCAATCGGTGGCCAGACCGCCGATTATGACCGCCGAATTGAGCTCGTGAAGAACAGAGCAAAAACGGCGGTTCATTCGGCGGTTTCGTGACCGCCGATCCCAACCGCCGAATCAAAACATAGAGATCAAAATCAATCAGGTATGAACGGCGGTTTCGAACGGCGGTTTCGTGACCGCCGATTCAACCGCCGAATTAGACTGAGAGAAAAATCAATCAGGTCTTGAAACGGCGGTTTCGAACGGCGGTCTTGACCGCCGATCTTAACCGCAGAAATGCTTCAGACCAATCTGGACTGAAACGGCGGTTTCATTCGGCGGCCAGGCCGCCGATCATAACCGCCGATCACCTAGATAGGTGAAAACCAAGGAGAAGCCAATGGCATTCTCCATAGGCGGTCCTCGCGCTAAACCGAGCACTATCTAGTGCATGCGCGGACGTTTCCGAAAGTTATCGGGAAACGAATTACACAACAACATGACACAATTACACACAACAAAATATAATAAATAAGTGCAAGTGTGAAATGTGACAAATGAAGAGAATGCACACATATGCAATGAATGTTAAGTGTGTGTGTGTGCAACTAATCTCTTCAAAGAAAAGTAAGCACATAGAAATTTACCTTCGGTGCTTGTCAACACGAGGTCTTCAAAGGGCTTCGAACAATAAGACCGATACTTAGGCTACCCTTACAAAGAACCCCAACATGTGGTTGTCTACGAAATGAGCCAATCAACAAATGGGAACCTTACAAAGATTGATGTTAAAGTTTTGTTCAGGGGGAGCATTCAATCAGGGGGAGCAAAATTTTGAATGGACATATGTGTACTGTACTCTTTTTCCTTCTACCAGATTTTGTCTCACTTGGTTTTACCGGAAAGGTTTTAATGAGGCAGTTCTGAACACATCTACACCACTTGATCCAGAAGATCATTGTATATATTTTTGCTAAGGTTTTTGTCCCACTGGGTTTTTCTTAGCAAATAAAAATACAAATGGTGGAAATCTAAGGGGGAGTGTTATAAACAGTGGCTTTCCACCATCTTCCACTATCTTAGTTTTCTTGGTTATCAACCACCCACGTGGAAGCTTGGCCTTCACTTACTTCATGCCAAAGTAAATTAGGTGGCAATATTGGATAGAAAATTGCAATATGCACCCCTTGTTTGTTTGCCTATATATATGGCCTTTGTATTGTTAATGTAAATAATGATCTGATATCAATAAAAAGGCAAAAAGCTTTCTCACATCTCTCATCTCTCTCTCACCTTTATCACTTTATTTATTTATTTATTTATTTATTTCATTTGTTCTTCAATTATTCTTCATATGTTCTTCATCTATTATTCTTCATTAATTTATAACACTAACCACATAATGGATTATTTTATTTAATCAAAAATATTTAAGTTACATTGTCTAAAATACCCTTGTTCACCAAAAAAAAAAAAAAAAAACCCAATTTGTTTCTCTTTTAATAAGTGTATATATATATATAACTTTAAAACCTAACCCTAAATCCTAAACATGTTTGATCTCACTCACTCTCTCAATCTCTCATTTTGCTTCCACTGACTATGGTTCATCGCTGCAGCTCCGTCGACTGACGTCATCTCTTCTGAGTTCTGACGCCACTTCTGCTATTGCATGTATGTATTTACTATTTTACTTATTTTCTTTGTTAATGTTGGTGGAAACTTTCTTGGAGCTGAGTATAGAAATTGGGATTTATAAACCATACCAGTTTTTATCTTCATTTTCTTCCTTGCAATCGGTTGGTTTTGTTCTTGGGTCCTGTCCATCGTTTGTCTTTTTGTTTTTTATTGTTTTCTATTTCTTGTTTTATTCACTCCTAACATTTTATGTTGATTGGTGTTTGAATTTGAATTCTCTTTTGTCTTTAATTGATTGACTTTTTGTTTTTAGGTGGGTTGTTGATCTGCTTATGTATTTTTTTGATGTGGGGTTGGTTTGTAATGGTTTTTCGGTTATTAATTTCTTGATATTATGTTAATATGTGTTTATATTTTGTAAGATTTAAGAGGTGTTGGTAGGTTGGTGAAAGTGAGAGAAGTTTGAAGATCAAGCTACAGTTGCTAGCTTTCTAGAGAAAAAAGGAACAATTTTCTGGTATCTGAGTTTAAAGGTTGGTTCTTAAAGTTGTTTTTGCTTTGCTTTCTTTGATTATTTACTCAGAGAGAGAGAGAGAGAAAAAAAAGTGATTTTTATTTTATATTTTGTTCTCTTCCTCTTTTTTTCCTACATCTGGGGTTTTTTTTACCTTTGTATTATATTGATTCGTTTAAATTGATTAATTTTGTTGCTTTCATGATTTTTACTGTGTTTTTTCTCCTGATAAAGAAGAATTGGGAGATTTGGTTCCCAGATCTTCCCCCAAAAAATATATATATATTATTTATCTATTTTTCATTTTCTTCAAAAATTTTCTATTTTTTTTTATAAATTTTTAAACATATTGGGAGATATGAGTTCCCAAATCTTCCAAACAATTGAGCTTTTAAATTAGTTTAAAAGAAAATATTATTTATTTAATTTTCCTTTTCTTCATTAAATTTTCTATTTTTAATTGGTCGAAAATGGTGGAGTTTTGGTGGGGTTTTTGTTGAGAAATTGAATAAAATTTTTGTTGGTCTTGTGAAGGAACATGTTTTGGAGATGGGTTTGTGATGATGAAGAGCTGGGTTTTTAGTTCTTGAAGGATTGTTCAAGCTTACAGTAACCATTGAACAGCTATGTGAAAGTGAGGCACTCAAGGTATTTGATAAAACGACTCAACGAAAAACAATAGGCAAATCTGCTCTGAAAAACGACTCAGCAACATGACATGTGAGAACATTTTTAATGTTTGTTTGGTTTCAAAATTTTATTATTATTTCCACTTATCGACATTGACAATTATTATTAGTAAATGCAGGAGGAGTTGTGGTGTGTTCGTCATGAAATACATGGAAAATATTGTTCAAGATAAATGTTACTAAATGGACTTCACAGCGGACGATATGAAGGACATTAGAAGTGAAATTGCATAACAGTTTTTTCAAGCTTCACTGCCATGTCAATGACATTATATAGATGTTGTATAGACATTAAAGATATTATTTCTAATTAGAACTAATTAATCGAGGCTCTCTAGTGGGTAGAGTGATATGGTTTTATAATACAATGTTGTGTTGTGTTACTGGGATATGATATTGTGAAGATATTGTGATTAATGCATGTAATCAATTTTTTTGGTAATGTCAACAAACAGAAGAAACTCTGCCGAAATTTCTGTCATGCAGCTGTTTTTAGTCAAAAGTTATTAACCAAGCCTTAAAATCATATAATAAAGTATTTGTAAATAGAAAAAAATTATTAACATTCCAAATTGTTTAAACGACCAACAAAAACTAAGACCGTAAATAACATTAAATGACTAACATAAAATGAAATTTTCAACAGTTAACAACCAACACTCGTTAAAAGTTGTAACGTTATGGTAGGTCATGGTAGGTCATGGTTTTGCTTCCACGTTTGAGCATGTCTGAATATTATGTCCAAGCACAATTAGTCCAGATCCTCCACAATTGGTACATACTTTTAAAGGAGGCACTTCTAAGGAAGAACGTATCCTAAAAAATTTCGGCCTACCCGATGGTCTTCTATTTTTGAGGTGGATGTACAATGCAAGAACTAACATATTCTCCACCAACTCAATGCATGACAACTTGTTTTCCACCCACTCCCCAATAAGTTCCCCATTCACATAATCTAAAGCGTCTCATCGATCGTTGTAATTGATTGCCAGCCTAAAGCTTTTCATAGTTCCTGTTGGGGCATAAAATATCTCATGTATATCATGTTAGGCATGAAATATCCCTTGTATGTAGTATTTCAAGTAAAACATGAAAGATCCTATGTATATCATATTGGGCATGAAATATCTTATGTATGTCATGTTGGAAATGAAATATCTCATATATGTCATATTGGACCTGAAATATCTCATGTATGCAGTATTTTATGTAAAACATGAAATATCTCATGTATATCATACTGGGCATGAAATATCTCATGTATGTCATATTAGGCATGAAATATGCCTTGTATATCACGTTGAGTATGAAATATCTCATATATGCAGTATTTTTAGATGGATTAGTTCCTTTGATAGTAGCATAACTTGTTAAGCTGGTTAGTTTGGTTAAATTTGTTTGATGTTCTTTTATTCAATTTCTTGCTTTGAAGACGTTATTGATTAAAAAAACAGAAAAATAGAATTTTTGGGGTATGTAGTTTCTTAGCAAACAAACTGAAAAATTAGCCTTTTGATTTTGGTTTAATTTTGTATGCATAGAAGATTAAAAGTTTATGTTTTTCTAGAATTTTCTTTTTCATATAAATATTTTGTTGTGATGAGTTACATATGCTAGTGACGAGTTTTTTTTGATAAAATGTACAGAAGTGGAGAGTTTTTTTGATAAAATATACAGATGGTTTTCATGTCTTTGCTTCACAAACAACCCCTTTTAATTGTAGCAATTTTCATGAGTTTCAATTCATTTTTGAAAGCACTATTTTCTTTCCTTTGTTTGTAGACGTTATTAACACGTATTGTCCATGATCTGCTATCAAATGAAAATGCTACATGTTAGTGTTGTTCTTATATTTCAACAAATTACATGGAAATTATATTTTTTGTTACTTTGCAGAGAACTTGTTAAACTTGGTTAAGTTTGTTTGTTGATGTTCATTCACTTTCTGGTCTTTTGAAACCAAATCAATGTCCTTCTTTTTTTGTTCAATATGTGGATGAGATGGGATAGATTAGTATTTGTACATATGTTTGCTTGACTATAATCTTGTTAAGTTATGGTTGGGTGAATTTGTTATAGGAATTTAATAGTTGATTTGGTGGATTGGGTTGTTGATTGTTTGGATAATCATGATCCAATGGAGGACCTTGACAGGTGGCGGAAGTTGGTTTAGACAGAATAGGACCAGACCTTGTTAACATTGTTATATATTAATTTTTTTTTTAAACATATGACTATGATTTGTCCAAAGCACAAGAGAGTCAAGGACCACAATAAAAATACAACATTGTACATATAACTATTGAATGTAATGTAGATGTAGCAAAGGCTCTCTTTGATCTGTTGAACATGGTAAAACATGTTGGACATGAAATATCCAATGTACGTAGTATTTCATGTAAGTCATGAAATATCTCACGTAAGTCATGAAAAATCTCACGTATGTCATGTTGGGTATGATATATCCCATGTATATCATGTTGGGCGTGAAATATCCCATGTATGTCATGTTAGATACGAAATATCCCATGTCTGTCATGTTGGGCATGGAATATCCCATGTATGTTATGTTGGGTATGGAATATCTCATTTCTGTCAGGTTGGGCATGAAATATCTCATTTCTGTCAGGTTGGGCATGAAATATCTCATGTCTGCAGTATTTCATGTAAGGCATGAAATATCCTATATATGTCATGTATAATATATATGAAATATCCCATATATGTCATGATGGACATGAAATATCCAATGTCTGTAGTATTTCATGTAAGTCATGAAATATCTCATGTAAATCATGAAATATCTCATGTATGTCATGTTGGGTATGAAATATCCCATGTATGGAGTATTTCATGTAAGGCATGAAATATCTCATGTCTAATGTCTACAATGTTGGGCATGAAATATTTCATGTCTATCATATTGAGCATGAAATATCTCATGTATGTCATATTGGGTATGAAATATCTCATGTATGTAATATTTCATGTAAGACATGAAATATCCTATGTCTGTCATGTATAACATGAAATATCTCATTTATGTCATGTTGGGAATGAAATATGTCATGTTGGGAATGAAATATCTCATGTATGTCCTACTGGGTATGAAATATTCGCTATATGCAGTATTTCATGTAAGACATAAAATATCCCATATATATCATGTTGGGTATGAAATATCCTATATATTTCATGTTGGGCATGAGATATCCTATGTATGTCATGTTGAGCATGAAATATCTCATTTGTTTCAAAAATACATGATTTCACGATATCAGGCAATGTGTCACGTTAAATATGAAATAACCCACTTATGTCACGTTTAACGTGACACTACGTGAAAAAAAATGGTAGTTTTGTAATTTATTGGTTGAAAACTATAATGCATTATGATGATTGGTTATAAACAATAAAAAAATTAGAATTTGGTTAAAAACAATAATTCATTTCTTGATTTGACTACTTTTGCAAATGTCCATATTATTTTATTGAAACAATATATTATATTATTGAATTGAATTTAAGAGGGGTTAAATTAAATATGGAAAATCATGTTTTAGTGGTAAACATGTTTTGAGTTAACTTGGGTAATGATTTAGTGAACATTGGGAAGAGCTTCTCTGCTAGCTAAAAGAACTTTTTTAATTAAAAAAATTCTTTTCAAATGTTGTTGTGTCGTTTGGTTGTCACCTAGTAGAGCTTTTGGGTGATTAAAAAAGTTGTTTTACGTCTATTTGGAAAATCTCAAATTTTAGGCTTTTCCAAGTATATCTTTTTGAGCTTTTTTACTAACATAAAATATCTTATATAATCCTATCATTTAAAATAGTTTTTGAATATGAGTAATGCTAAACGTTCCAAAATTTTTTCCCAAATTCTGTCTCAAATGATATGGCATGTGATGTGTCAGCATCATATCAATCACTATATAATCTCATGAATTACAAAATGTTGACACCTTACATGCCACATCATTTGGGATAAAATTTGGAGAAAAAATTTGAGAAGTATAGCATCACTGTTTAAATATTTTGGTAATTCTATTATTTAAAAAAGCTTTTTCTAATTGACAACCAAACGACTAATAACTTCCTATTAAGTGATTGTTTGGTTGAGCTTTCTACTGCCTCAAAAGGTCTACAAACGTCTATTTGAGTTTTTTAGAATTGTTTGGTTGAGCTTTTGAAATTGAGTAGATGTTAGTAGAGTTTAAACCTTTACTAGGCAAAAGCTCATGGGGAGGTGCTTCTCCAAATAGATATATTTTTTTAATAAAGTCTACCAATCGAACAACTTTAATTTTTTTTTTCAAAATCTCTATATTTAGTAGATCTACTACAAGTAGATCTTTGCCCAACCAAACAAGCTCTAAAAGCTCTACTTGTAGAAGATCTATTTCTAAAAGATCTATTTGAAGAAACTCTTCCAAGCAGAGCCTTAACATTTGACTTTTATTATCTTCTTGTATCTAGTGGTGTAAATATGTGCCGGGCCTGATGGGCTCGTCACGGCCGGCACGCCAAGGGTGGCGGGCCGTTCTAGGCACGGCCCGAATGTATCGCGGGCCAAGCCTGGCACGGCCCACATACCTGGCACGGGCCGGGTAGAGTTTTGAGGCCTGGCGTGCCGGCCTGGCTCAGCCCGCCGGGCCGACCGTTCTATTATTTATTTTATTTTATTTTTTTACCGTTTAAACTTTAACCCATTTTTTAATTTTTTTTTTTGAAAAATTTGACCATTGCTGACGTCAGCAAACGGTCAAAATTTTCAAAATTGGTCAAAAAATTACACTTTACCCCCTCATCTCTTCTATTTTATATTTTTACCCATATTTTATATTTTTACCCATATTTTAAATACCCCTACTCATTTCAATTTCCATACACTTTCTCTCAATCTCTATTCTCTCATTCTCTCTACATTCTCCAACTCTCCATTACTCTCTCTAATCTCTATTTCTCATTTTCTCTACACCTTCATATTTTAAATTTTTAATAATTCCATTCTCTCTCTCTCTCTCTCTCTCTCTCTCTCTATTCTCTACACAACTAATCCTACTACTCTACTATTCTAAATTTCTACTACTATATTACTAATTTTATTCTCTAATTTCTCCACCAAAGCTCAAAGCCTCAAATGTATGTTTTTCCTTTAAATGTTATTAATTAGTTTTATGTTTTAGTTTTTAAATTTTATATTTATAGTTAATAATTAATATATTTATGCTTAGTTATTAATTTTGATATTTATTCTTATGTTTTATGTATATTTTATATTTATGGCTTTATGCTCAGTGTATTTATGAGTTAATATTTTTATGCTTTGCTTTGTTATAAATTTTAATATTTAATCTTAGAATCTTAGATTTTAGTAAATTTATCATTTTATGAATTTATGTCTAGCAATTAATTTTAATATTTGTAAATTTTTATTTATGCTTAATAATCTTACTATCTTAGTATATTTTGTATAGTTAGTAAATTGATGATTTTATGTTTAGTAATATATTTAAATATTTTTATGATATTTATGAATCTATGATTTTATGTTTAGTAATTAATTTTAATATATTTAAGCTTAGTATATTTATGATTAAATGCTTAGTAATGAATTTAAATATTTTTATGCTTAGTAGTTAGTATATTAGTATATTTATCAATTTATGATTTTATGTTTAGTAATGAATTTAAATATTTTTATGCTTAATATATTACTATATTTGTGATTAAATGCTTAGTAATGAATTTAAATATTTTTTATGCTTAGTATATTTATGATTAAATGCTTAATAATTAATTTAAATATGTTTATGCTTATTGCTTAGTATATTTATGATTTTATATTTTTATGTTTAGTAATATATTTTAATATTTATATGATTTTATGATTTTATGTTTAGTAATTAATTTTAATATGTTAATGCTTAGTATATTTATGATTTTATGCTTAGTAATTAATTTTAATATTTTTATGATATTTATGATTTTATGTTTAATAATTAATTTTAATATGTTAATGCTTAGTATATTTATGATTTTATGTTTAGTAATTAATTTTAATATGTTAATGCTTAGTATATTTATGATTTTATGTTTAGTAATTAATTTTAATATTTTTATGATATTTATGATTTTATGTTTAGTAATTAATTTTAATATGTTAATGCTTAGTATATTTATGATTTTATGTTTAGTAATTAATTTTAATATGTTAATGCTTAGTGAAAGTAATTAAATAATGCTCGAGGTGTGTTTATCAATATAAAGCTAGAGGGGGGGTGAATAGATTTTATCTAATTATTACCCAATTTTCGCATGCATATCAATTTTACGAAAATACCCCTAGCAAGTCAACAAAACATACAAGTGTAATAAGATGCGGAAATAGTAAATGACACTTGATGTTTACGTGGAAACCCAACCACTGGGAAAAACCACGGGCTGGTAAGTGCGCCACACTCGAACCTCGAAATCCACTATATGAAAAGACGGTTACACCCTCAAGTGATTCTCGGACCCTCACCCTAGATAACCTCAGGCTATGGACACTACCAATCGCCACTCTTGGTTCAATCCCTAGTGATATCCCCTGATACACTACTCTTGGCGTGAGCACCCTCTAATCTACCACGCGGGCCTTTTATAGCGGCTCTAGTCCAATTTGCTTGAGGCCTAAGCACACTTAGCCCCAAGACTTCAATCTCTCAAAAGAGATGCACAACCCTATGTGAATATGTATGAATATTCAATTAATGCAATAAGAGCTAGGGTACTCTAAATGCTTACCTAGGATTATAAGATGACAATATAATCAATCCTAGATATCACATATAGCTATATGACATGGCATATAACTTTAGCTAAGTAAAGGATAACCAATCATAGATACAAAGCTATCATATAAAACCCACAAACATTCAAAGGATTAACTAGTTGATTAAAAAACAATCTATCAACCTAGTTATCAATACATCACACAAGAATGTTCATGGCATAGCTTTTAGGCAATAATGACCTAATCAAATAAGCTATGAAAAATAATCTCAATTAACAAATGAGATCAATTAGCTAGATGGCATATGAACATTAAAGCCTAGCTAATAAATAATAACCCAATCAACACATAATCTCAATCTTATATGTAGAAATTAATCTAAACACATATAAGTAAAATATGAGATAAAATTGATAAGTAGAAACACTAATTATGTAAGATAAAAGTGTTCAACAAATCATACCATGTGTGTTGAAGAAGTCCCATGCATTAGCATATGTTAGATGATCCTAGATGATGCTTAGATGAAGATTTATGCATGTGGGAATGGGTTTAGAGAGATAAAGATATGATCTTTAAGCTTTCTCTCTCAAGTCTCTCTAAATATCTCTCTAGGGTTCTTATAATCAAAGACTTGTATTCTGAACCAGAGATAAGGATGTATTTATAGAGACCAAAAACAGGGCAGGTGAAAATACAATTTTGCCCTTGAAACGCACCGATTGGTGGTTTCATTCGGCGGCCAGGCCGCCGAATTGAACCGCCGAATGGCTCCCGAGAGGAACAGGGGAACTTCGGCGACTTCGTTCGGCGGTTTGGAAACCGCCGATTCCAACCGCCGTTTTGGACCCGAGAGATATATTTCAATCAGGTCTCATTCGGCGGTTTCGAACGGCGGCCAGGCCGCCGAACGTAACCGCCGATTCACCAAAAATGGTGAAACCAAGGAGAAGCCAAAGGCATCTCCACCGGCGATCATCGCGCAAAACAAAGCACATTACCGTGCACGCGCGGACGTTTCCGAACATCCTTAGGGAAACGAATTACTCCACACTAAAAGCTAACATACATGAAGTGCATGTGTGGGTATTGAATGCATCCTAATGCCTATCATGTCATGGCATTATCATATAACAAGATGCAATCAATTCAACATGCAAGAAGAGATATTGAATAAGTCAATAAAGCACAATGCACACAAAATATGAACACACCATACAAGAATAAGAGTTATGCATGTTGTGTGTGTGTGTGCATCTATAACTCTTCAAGCCAAAGTAAGCACAAGATATACCTTTGGTGCTTGTCCTCTTGAGGTCTTGGAAAGGGTCTTGATCTTCAACAAATCACCTAGACTACCCTTACAACCAAACCCCAACATGTGGTTTGCCCACGAAATAAGCCAATCAACAAAAGGGAATCCTTACACTTAGTATATTTATGATTTTATGTTTAGTAATTAATTTTAATATTTTTATGATATTTATGATTTTATGTTTAGTAATTAATTTTAATATGTTAATGCTTAGTATATTTATGATTTTATGTTTAGTAATTAATTTTAATATGTTAATACTTAGTATTTATGATTTTATGCTTAGTTTTTAATGACTAATGGTTTAATATTTGTATTGTAGGAAATGGATCATAATCATCCTCAATTTCTGGACGGTCTTAACATGGACAATGATTATTTTGACCTTTCCGGCCTCGGGCCAATGGAAACGGCAGCGGGACCTTTTGGTTCCGACGCAACACCGACATCACATCCTCCCAAACCTAAAAAGCACACATCGAACGTATGGCAGTGTTTTGACGTAGTACAGAAGACTATGCTAGACGGTCAACTCATGGACAGAGTTCAATGTAAGTTTTGTCAAAAGCACTATGTCACTTCTAGGGGAGGGACCGGTCATTTGCGAAAGCATACAGAGAAATGCATGCTTGCACACGGACAGGTAGACACTACAACCTAAACACAACTACAACGGCACCTAGACGGGTCCGTTACAACATGGCGTTATGACCCCGTGCATGCGAGAGAGTGCATGGCACGTTACATTGCATATACTGATCAACCGATTAATTTCGGTGACAACCCTTTTTTTTGAAGAATTTATTCAAACTGCATACAACGCCCAATTTAAATCTGTTCCTAGAACCACGACTCGAAACGATTTGTTAAAATGTTTTCAAACCCAACGAGATGAGTTGAAGGCTGAATTACAGCATCTAACTGTCTCTATTGCATTAACTTCTGATATTTGGAGCGCATGTTCCAAACATGACTATTTAACTGTCACGGGACACTATTTAGACTATGATTGGAATTTACAAAAAAAAATTATTGGTTTCGTCTTATGGATGGCGCACATACCGCAAGAAATATTTTTAATGTCATTATGTCTGTTTTAGAAATTTTTGAAATATAGCATCGCATCATTTCTATCACATTAGATAATACATTTGTAAATACTAGTTCCATTGCATTGTTTTTTGAAAAAAAATATCCCGCAACATGGGGGTTATTTCTTCCATCAACGATGTGCATGTCATATCATCAATTTAGTCGTACAGTCTGGTATGAAGATAGTAAGCGATCGTATAGATCGCATCAGAGATGCCCTTGCTTGGCTCTGCAGTTCTAATCCAAGATTGAATGAATTCAGTAGATATTGTACAACCTTCGGTCTACAACCCTGAAGATTCCTAATAGATATGCCGGTAAGGTGGAACTCTACTTACTTAATGCTGCTAAATTGTTTGGAATATGAATCACCTATTTCAGGTTTTTATAACATGAAAATGTCCGAATTTAGCCGTCCAACACTGACACCAGATGATTGGCATGTGGCAAAGATCTTTGTTCAATTTTTAAAGGTTTTTTACGATTCCACTGTAACTCTTTCCGGGATCTATTACCCCACATCTTCCCTGATAATCCATCATATTGTGGACATGTCTGAATTGTTAAACAATTATAGGGAAGATGAAATCTTAGGCCCTGCAGTTGTTGCCATGGAAACCAAGTTTAAAAAATACTGGTATGAAATTTCTTTCCTTTATGCTTTAGGTGTTATAATAGATCCTAGGGTTAAATTATCTGGTTTAGAAACATTGCTAGATTATCTTGGTGATATTTTGAGCGTAGATTATTCTGCACAGGTTACTGACATTTGAACCAAGTTGTTCGAAGTTTTTAGTACTTATGAGCACAGGTATGGCGGCGTTGACGTGCAACCATCAATAGAACCAGACACACTCCCGAATCAGACAAGTTGGAACATTTTAAAACGCCGAAAAAAAAAGTAGGCTCATTAAGTTCTTCTTCTTCATGAGCTGAATCAGCTGGTGCAACTTTCGGTGCCGAACTAACAAGCTACCTTGAATCTCAATTCGACTCACGAGAGAAGGGATTTGAACTGTTGGTATGGTGGAAGACCTACGGCTATTATAAATATCCGATCCTGTCACACCTAGCACGGGACGTACTGGTTATCCCTGTCTCCACTATTTCCTCAGAACAGGTATTCAGCACGACTGGAAGAATTCTTGAAGAAAGAAGAAGTTCTTTGACTCCAGAGATGGTGAAGGTATTGGCATGCGTTCGGGATTGGGAGCGTGTGAAAAAGAGGTTGCAAAATGAAACGGCAACTTATTCAAAATTTTAGTAATTTATATGTCGAAGAGAGTTCCGACAGTAACCAAATCTAGGACTTCAAGCTTATACATGTACGTTAACTTGTAGTACGATTGCACTCTTTTTCCCTTACCAAGTTTTTATCTCACTAGGTTTTTCTTGGTAAAGTTTTTAATGAGGCAATCATGTAAATATGTAATACTGAGACTCCAAAAGAAATAAATAATTCTTCTTTTCATATTTTCATAATTTCATCTATTTTTATTTTCTTTAATATTTTAGCTTTATAATTATTTATTCTTTGAATTATTATTTTAAAATAAAATAATAAATCTTTCTATTTTCTACATTTTTTTTATTACACTCAAATAATAAATAAGATAGACAAATTACAATTAAAAATGTTTAAACAATACAACAATATTATAAATTTATAATGTAAGTATGTAACAAAACAAAGTAACAAACTAACAAATAACAATTAACAAACTAACAATTTAATTAAGATATTTAAATTAAAAAAAAAAATTAAGGGGAACGTCGGCCTGCCAGGCCGGCGCTCCGGCCCGCCATACATATATATATATATTTACCGTTTGACTTTAAACCAATTTTTTATTATTATTTTTTTGGAAATTTTGACCGTTGCTGACGTTAGCAGACGGTCAAAATTTTCAAAATGGCTAAAAATTACACTTTCCCCCCTCATCTATTTTATTTTATATTTTTACCCACATTTCAAATTTTTCTATAAATACCCCCACCCATTCCAAATTTCCAATACACAATTTCCATACACTTTCTCTCAATCTCTATTCTCTCATACTCCCATTCTCTCCATTCTCCAAGAGTCCAAGTCTCCATTCTCCATTCTCCAACTCTCCATTACTCTCTCTAATCTCTATTCTCTAATAGTCTAATATTATTCTCTAATCTCTCCACCAAAGCTCAAAGGTATCTTTTTCCTTTAAATGTTATTAATTAATTTTATGTTTTAGTAAATTTATCATTTTATGAATTTAGGTCCAATAATTAATTTTAATATTTGTATATTTTAATTTATACTTAGTATATTTTGTTTAGTTAGTAAATTGATGATTTTATGTTTAGTAATTAATTTTAATATTGTCATGCTTAGTATATTTATGATTTTATTGTTAGGATTATGCTCAATAGCAAGAGTGTGATATTGTAATTAACAATTTTTTTCATATTAATAAAGTGATTTCTGGTTTAACAAATCTTATAGCATTTATAGTTTAATATTATAATTGTCAAAGTAAATAATCATAAGGTCTAAAGACTATGAGAAAAGAAGAATTGTTCGTACATCTGGATATGTATGTGGTAGACACAATTCTTTAGTTAGTCTTGAATAATGTTCACAACTTAAGTTAAAGGTTGGGCACCTTTATCTTGTTAAAGTTGTAGAATTCTTATGCTAGCATTTGAGTGGGATCAAATGAGATATGATGAGTCTAAAATCATCGGAGTGTCTTCGAGCAAAAGAATCTAGTGCACTGGGTGCATTGAACTGGATCACAATGAAAAGCTTTATCTAGAACCGTAAATAGATAATAGTCTTTTCATTATCAGCACAATCGGAGAGTCTATCTTAATCCTGAGATAAATGATGGACTTATGGTTGCAAGTGATATCATTTGAGTTATCAATGAGTACGATTATATAGTATAGTCTATCCTCGATAGTTTGGTGATATTCATTTGTTAATCGATAGAGGACTTCATTTATAGATATGGACATCGTGGCTCCATTTATTAAATGAGAGTATAATATCATCATATGGATGTTTTGAGGTAATTGGATATTAAATCTCAACGTTGAGTTTTCGATAGTGACTATTGAAAACATGGCTTCTGGACAAGTCAAAATATCCAAGTTCAAAACGTGGTCATATGAGTAAATATGGTAACTTGGAGAGTTATAGGCGGTCTATGAACTCTTGGCGATTACTGATATTAATCACGAGGATACACTATCTCCAATATGATTGTCTAGGGTTATGAAAGAGGAACATCTTCCTTTTGTATCTTTATTTAAGAGTTCAATTTTAGCTCTTTAGTGGAATGAGTTAAAATTAATGGATCGGACCTAAGTGAATCATTTGTTGATTGTGATTAGGTTGTGTCTATTGAAGCTTAAATTTAGATAGCCCGCCAAGATCCCCAATCCACACGGACTTGCATGGATCACTTGATATATTCTACCGGACCAATTTATGGGTCCATCTAGAATTGCATTTAATATATTAAGAATATAATTTGCACATTATTTATTTAATGGGCTGCTCAATTATATTAATTTATTAATGAAAGGCATGTGGGCTTGTTTCTTTTAGTAAGAATGGGTCTGGTTCACATGTGGACTTTTTATTTAAAGTCCAATGGATTAAATGAAATAAGAAAATAATATATGGCCCATTTTATACATGTGGGGCGGCAAGGTTAAAATATTAGCCAAACATATTATTTTGTTTCATTGTTTAATTAAATAAGAATTAATTAATTAATTAATTGTTTAATTAAGAAACAAATCTTTTTCTGATCAGGAAATAAGTTTCCTAGTGGCAGTAGTATACTAAAAGTAAAAGACTTGTTTGATAAGAAAATAAATAATTAAGTTTATTTATTTAATCAAATAAGAAGTCTTTTTATTTAGTTAATAAAAGAATAAAAATACTTATGAGTTGGATTAGGGTTAGAAGTCTAAAAGATGATGTGTAATTGGGTGCAACATATATCCTTTTTTCTATGGGATTTGCGGCAACCCTAATGGCATTATAGGAAGATTTCGGCAACCCTAAATGAAAGAGGAAGCAAAATTCGGCCACCCTATATATTTCTTATGATAGGGTTCGGCCACCCTAATGCTTGGTTGATTCAATTTTCTTCTTCTTCTAAACTCACAGACAAGTATTTGATTATTCTACTAAGACATAAAAGAGAGAAGAGATTATTCTTTTGATGGTACACTAATTGCTTGTTCATCAATAAGCTTGTGTGTACAACATCGAATTAGGTTCACGCGAGTTTCGATCATTAGATTGAGAACTCAAAAGTGACCGGAATAATTTTTGTATTCTTTTGATTGTTTTAAGACTGACAAAGAAAAAGAAAAGTTTGTTTGTCCATTCTCAGGTTTGCAATTCAAAGAAAAGGGAGACCACGCTCCTAGATGATTCACGTTCGTGCTAGGATTGAAGATCTTGCGGATTACCATCGACGTAAGTCAATCGGATCACGCAACAAAAGGTATTATACTTTTGTTACTTTATATATGGTTAATTAATTAAAGGGGTTAAGGTTCATAAAAAGAAAAAAATTTTAAAACATACTAAAACTATTTTTTAGTCTCGCTTCCGCTGCGTGTACTACGGTATTTTTCCCTACATTTATGATTTTATGCTTAGCCATTTTAATGACTAATGAGTTAATATTTGTATTGTAGGAAATGGATCATAATCATCCTCAATTTCTAGACGGTATTAACATGGAGGAAAATTATTTTGACCTTTTCGAGCCGACGGAAACGGCAGCGAGACCTTCTGGTTCCGGCATAACACCGACATCACGTCCTCCCAAACCTAAAAAGTACACATCAAAAGTATGGGAGTGTTTTGACAAAGAAGAAATACCAAACCCAGACGGTAGGGTCACAACAAAATATCGCTGTAAGTTTTGTAAACTCTCATATGATGCCTGTCCAGAGTCGGGAACCGGTAATTTGAAAAGGCATATGGCCAAATGCATGGCTCGACACGGAGAGCCAAAAACTATAACCCGGACATAACTACAACGGAACCGAGAAGGCCAGACGGGCCAGTTAAGACTCCGTGTATACTAGAGATTGCACTCTTTTTCCCTTGCCAAATTTTTATCCCACTGGGTTTTTCTTGGTAAGGTTTTTAATGAGGCAATCATGTAAAAGTGAAAATCCAAAATAAATAAATCATTTTTCATTTCATATTTTCATGTATTTTTTATTTACTTTCATATTTTATCTTTATTTATTCTTTGAATTATTTTATTAAATAAAATAATAAATTTATCTTTTTTTTATTACACTAAAATAATAAATAAGATAGACAAATTACAATTAAAATTACATAATTTAAATTGTTTAAACAATATAATAATATTTATAAAATTAAAAAAAAAAAAGTTGTAGCTTGCGTGCCGGCCCGGCCCGGCCCGGCACATACACGTACGGCCTGTGCCACCGGCACATGCCGGGCTCCCTATTTTGCAAAACGGGCCAGCCCGGCCCGGCACACAAAAAGGGTGTGCCGTGACAGGCCTAGCCCATTCTCAAAAACGGGCTTTTTCGGCCCGGCACAAATGGCCGTGCCAGCCCACTTTTACACCACTACTTGTATCCCAATTCCCAAGTTAGGACTGCACACAATCTATGCATAAATAAATTAGAGAAAAGCTTCAAGCCTTCAAATGCACTCTATATTTTTTAATTAATCTTATTTGATATGGAAAAAAAAATTATTTGATTAGTTTTTTTTTTTTTTCAGCTTATTAAATAAGCTAAAAAAAATAATCAAATATATTTTTTCATATCAAATATTATAAATTTATAATTTTGAAAGTTTTACCAAACATCATTTTATATCAAAATTATAAAATAAGCTGATTTGAAGTTCTAAAAAACAATACCAAACTGGGCAAAAGTAGAATTAAGTGATTCTAAGTGTCCATAGTTTAGTATATCTAATGAATATATTTAAAAGCTTTTAATTTTTATATATATACTTTTAAATTATTGTTTTAAAAGTTCAGTTTGAACTTCCATAATTACTTTTATTATAGGAATAAACGAGAAAATAATAATAATAATACGCTCCTAGAAAAACATAGATAGTGAAAAGGGAAGATACATACAATTGAGTGAACACTGAACAATGAGTTTTCAGAACAATTTTTAGATATAAATTATAATCACCTGATATTGATTCATTTATATATTGAATGAGTTCATGAAGTTTGTGACTACACTCTCTTTTAGTGAGCGACACTCGCAATAGGACGAGGTCGAAGAGTAGCACAATGATGAATAAGATTCATTCCCACAGGGATCGAGTGATCGATTACCGAAATTGATTAGCCTAGATGCTATTCAAACAAGCGAAAAAAGATTTTAAAACTAAGTAAATTAAACTAAATTAAACCTAAGGATTAATGCTAATGCAAGAAATAAAATAACACTAAAATAAACACAAGTGTAATATCGAAGAAAAACATGCTAGGACTTGACTCCACCCCACCCTCAATTGACTTCCGTTTTAGACTCAATTATTCACCCAAAATATGCTCATGCAATTTATAGATTCATGCACCCTAATATTAACCTACAATCTTGGTCAAGCAGAGTAGATTACACCCGAAACGTACCCAAGCCTATCTTTCGATTACCCGGAATATACGAACGAGTTCATTAAGTTTATTGGTACACTTAACGAATCCTATACGCTAGCCTAAGTGGGTATGCTTTTCTAGACATGCATAGATGGCATTTTAATGAACACGTGGTGTGCATCTCCGGTCAGTACATAACACACCACAATAAATCAATCAAATGGAGATCAATCACTTGAAAGCTTTAAGCATACAAAAATACCCATACAAACCACAACTTGCACATAAATGGATAAACAAGAATCAATATAAATATATAGTCATTGGATGGGGTTTCATCAAATCCTAGCAATCAAAGTTTAGCTCATCATATTACACAAAATAGCCATACGATAAATAAATTCAAATAAAAACATGGCTATGAAAAAGAATTAGAAGAGAAAAAGTTTAGAGAAAACTAAATGGAGAGCTTCCTCTTCTTCTTTGAATGTTCTTCTCCTTCTATCTTTCTTCAACTCTCTCTTGCCCAAAAAGGTGGAGTGATGGTGGATGTGGTAGATGGAAATGGTGGATGTGATGGTGTGTGGAAGAGATGGTGAAAAGAGAGAGTTTTTGGGAGAGTTGGAGTGGATTTTCGGATTTGTGTGTGTGGCTCTCCCTCCCCTCATGAAAGAACATAAGTTGTATTTATATAGGCTCAAAATAGGGCAAGAATCTCGCCCAAAACGACGTGGAGACGGACTGCCGCGGTCTGGGCGACGACCGCGGCAGTTGGACCGTGGCAAGCTCGAAAAAATCTCTGTCGCTCGACTGCCGCGGTTTGGGACCGCGGCACTTCAACCGCGGCGACGAAGGGGAGTTTCTGTCGCTCGGGATGCCGCTTGCATGCCGCGGTTTGGGAGAAACGAAGCTTGGAAGAGCTTGGAAGCCATGGAAGTTGGAAGAATTTGGAGGCTAGGAAAAAGTGTGTATGGGGGTCCCAAAGTGGTGCCAAACGAACGGGGAGGTCGCCGGGAAGAGATATGGGCGGAAAACCTCTAGAATCGGCGTCGGAAACCGACCGGAACAGGGGGACGAAGTTCGGGTCTCGAACCGGGTCGGGGTCGACCCGGTGCAGACCCCGACCGGGTCGCTGCAGCTTGAAGACGATGTGACGTCATCATGACGTCAAGCTGATGTGGCGGGGTGCACGTAGAACTGGGCTGGGGTGCACTCAGCAGCTGGTCCTTTCTTCCTTTGGGCGAACCGGATCTAGGCCGGGTCGGGTCAGGCCCAATGACAAAACGCACCGTTTCACTAATACACGTGGCGCGCTGCGGTACGTTTCCTGGCAAATTACAAAAGATAACCCTCAACGCTTCTTTAATTACAGAATCTTCAATAATCTCTCCAAACGTTGCACTTTTACCCCTGATTCTTCAAAATTACTCCAATGCCCCTAAACTCCAAAAATACCTGAAACACTTATTTTAACATATTAAATACCCAGTTTTACCCGAGAAATGAACACAAAATTATATGGAATTGGGGCTACACTATGTGTAGAATTTAAAGCAATCAGTTTGCAATCACAATCAAGAAGTTATATATTTGTTTGGATAGTTTTGATTATTTTGCGCTCAAAAGAAAATGGGATAAAAATTCAAAAGGCAGCAAAATTTGAGTGAAAGTATTGAAGAATAATGTGTGCTTGTTAGGTTATAACTTATAAGTAATTTTGTTGAAGGACGGATTATCGATTACATTTTTCTTAAAAAATAAATTGAGTACTTTATTCATTTTTTTATTTTTTTGGTTTACAATAAGGCCACCCATAATTGTCTTGAATACCAATTTTGTCACCCATGAAATTCGTTAATAAACTACCATTGCTCAGTGCTCAATGAAGTTAGGTATCCTCATTCAACCCGACAATATTCAGGATCATATTGGTATATCCGTATGTCAGTATGTGGTATATAAAAAAATTATATTTATAAATCCAAATAATTATTAATCCTATCATTGAAGTTTTAAAATAAAATTCACCAAAGCAGGGGTTTACCTCAGATTTTTTCCTAGAGTGCAGGGGCGGATATGGGCTTGGCTAAGGTGGGCTACCTTTTTAATTTTAATTTTTTTTTTTGAGCGGCGATATTTGCACCCATTTAAAACTGTATGTATATCCCATATTAGTATTATTTTAAAATTCCAACTTTACCCTTTAATAAAGCTATTAAATGATTAAAATAATTATGAATATACCTTATATATTATTATAAATACAATATTTATTATTTTGAATATTTTAACAAATATACATATTAATTATCTTTTGATCATAATATTGACTATCTATTTATTAAATATTGATTATTTCCGGTTCAAAGTTTTTTTTTAAAAAGTCTCCAGTTAAGAAAAAAAAAAAATCATAAAATGTTTATTTAAAAACTAAAAAAAAAAAAAAAAAAAAAAAAAAAAAAAAAAAAACTGTTAAAAAAATACATAAAAACATTAAAAGAGAGAGAGTTGTGAGTATCAGAGTTGAAAATTACCCCCTCCATACAGCAAGGTTATCTAAATCCCTTTATTTATTTGTCTTACAAAATTATGATTTTGGGTTTGGTTCAAAACTAAAGGGATAAAAAATAATAATTTTAATAAAGGATTTCTTGAAAGCCAAGTGTTTTGATAATGGTAATGGAGATCCAAGTTTTTTTTTTTTTTTTTTTGGTCCATGTAAATTAAGGCACACGCCACACATCTTCATTTTTTTTTTCTTTGATACTTGAATAAGGTTGGAGGATACTTTTTACTTCAAGAAACTCTCTCAAATTCAACCCGGTGAGAAGATTTCGGCTTGGAATGAGGAATCTTCTCCTTTATTTTGTATATTTATTAAAGGATATATTTGGTAAAATGTGGGGTTTACTTACAAATTAGAATATTTAAAAACTTTTAATGTTGGTGTAAATACAAAACGGGGTGTACATACAGTTTTAAAGGGGTGTAAATACCGTCACTTTTTTTTTTTTTTTTTTTTAAAGTTTTATCAATAATTCTAATAAACCTTTGTCAAAAATAAATAAATAATAATTCTAATAAACCCAATAATTCTAATAAACCCCATTTAGTTCTGAGTACACCCCGTTTTGTTTTAAGTCTCGCAGTCTAATTCCGATTATGGATTTAAGTTACTAATATTTTTCTTTAGAGTGACGATATTTGCACCCCTTAAAAACCGTATATACACCCCAAATTAATATATTTTTAAAAATTCAATATTACCCTTGATTAAAATGACTAAAAAGACTAAATAGTTTGTAAGCATACCTAAAAATTATTAATCAGTTTTCTATTTCCTAAAAGTCTAAAACCCTTTCTATTTTCTCAAATCCTAATTTATCTTTTGAATACCGCCTTCAAATACAAATTGAAATCGTATGTGGGTTGTAGAACCAATCAAAAAACAATCACGAACTTGAAAAGTTTATATCGAAAAAACCCATACTATTAGATTAAAGAATAGAGAAAAAAAAATTATGATTTTTCTAACCTCTACCCATCTGTATTTTTTATGTGCCTGTATATTACACTGGCAAAACACATATATAGCAAAAAAAAAAAAAAAAAAAAAAAAAAAAAAACATCAATTGTGTTGCTGCATGTTTTCTGGGCAATTGCCCCTTTATTTTTATTTTATTTTTTGTACTGGTTGGCTGTTAATAAACTTTAACATATGGATTATTATTTTTTCCTTTCCCCTTCATTATATATATATATAGTATATGACGAATTTCTATAAAAAAAAATTAAGGGCAAATTTCTATAACTAAACACTTGTAAATAAAATTAGTTCAAAACCAAACTCATTTTGTTATAATTTCTGTATTTAAGAGTTTTTATTTTTATTTTTTTTTATTTTTTTTTTAAGAACAGAAAATAAAACAATAAAATTTTAAATAATAATAAAGTTGATTAGATAATAAAATAGGTGTAGGTGGGGTGTGGTTACAAAAATACAATACAATAGAAATAAAAAGGGTATTTTTGTCATTAAGTGGGGTTTATTAACAAATTAGAGTTTTTTAAAAATTTTAATGGGGTGTGTTTACAAAAGGGGTGTACATACAGTATTTAAGGGGTGTAAATACCGCTACTCTTTTCTTTATCAACAGCCCAATAACTTAAAAAAAAACAAAAAAAAAAATATAAAAAAAAACATCAAACCCATTCAAGTCCATTGTATTTTCTTAACCAAGTGACAAATCAAATTGAGAAATATTAACCCATTATCAATTGAAAAACCAAATTGAGAAATTTTAACCATTTTCCAACTAAAAAATCAAATTGAGAAATTTTAACCCTTTACCAACTAATCAAAGGCAGTAGGTTTACCCTATAAATTAATCTCTAAGTCTTCAAGAATTTTAATTTTATGAGTTTTCATAACTTTTAGATTTGTGGTGGTATATAGACGTCGGTAGGAGAAAACCTGAAGTTTTGTTTTATTTTATTTTATTTTATTTTTATTTTTATTTTTAAGTTTATGTTGTAAAATTAATTGTAGATTTGTGATGATAGTTTCAATTTTTGGTGATTCGTTGAACAACCCAGTTTTTGTCAAACAATTATATATATATATATATAACTTTTGAAGAACAATGAATACTGCAACATGTAAAACTAATGTTACTAATTGATTGACATGTTGATTTGTTTGGTGTTAACTCTTTCTATTTTGACAACAAGTATGGAATGTGCATTTTCGGCTATGAAACTTGCCAAAACGTATTTACACAACAAGATGGATGACGAGTTTCTTGAAAATTGTATGGTTGTTTATATTGAAAGAGAACTTGCTGATACAATTGATTTGGATTCGGTAATAGATGTTTTTACTTCTTTGAAGCCTTATAAGTTAAAATTTAAGTAGGATCTTATTATATTTGCATTGCATGCATATTTTTTTTTTTTTTTTTTTAATTTTATTTTCTTGTGTTTTTATTTTATTTTATTTTTTAGAATATGTATTTGAGGGTAAGGCTTATTATGTCCCCCTACAAGGTGTACTTTTTTATTTTAATTAATAAATATTCTGTCGTACCGTCGAAATTCACCATCAAAATGATTTTTTATTTTTATATATGGTATAATTTGTTATCTTTATGAAATAGTTCGTAGCTCACCCAGAATTTTTTTTTTTTTTTTTATGGTTTCGCCTCTGCTAGGGTGGGTTTAAATGAAACTATATTATTAATAGTAAGTGAACTTAATTCGATAATACTAGAAAATTCCATTAATCGAAAAAATTTCATTAATCAGCAAACTTAAACCTTAGTCCGCGACTGTACATGGCGAACTTGATCCACTCTCACCCGATGATTGATTATCTTTTTTTTTTTTTTTTTTTTCCCAAAGAAAGCATAGTTTTTCTAAGCTTTGATGTATGTTGTTTGACATTGTAATCCAAATAAATTGGTTAAAGTGATACTTTATAAATTATAATATAATACTAGAAATAAGAAAAAAAATTATAAAAATAGACCTTGTGGTAGGTGGCTAGGTCTGGATGTGGATGATTGAATGAATTTTTTTTTTTATGAATAAAAACATCCTTCAAGTTTTGATAAATTCCAATCGAAGAAAATTAATTAAAAATTCCAATTGTGTTTGGATTGCCTATAAAATTGCATTTGCCAGATCAATGGGTAAGAAATACTTTTTTATTAAAAAAATTCAAAAAATGTTATTATTATTATTTGAAAGAAAAAATTATTATTTTATTCTAGGTAAATGTACACTATTGATGTGATGTGTACAGTCCACTAATCATACTTATTTCTGAAAGTACCAAAATGCTCTTAAACTAACGGTCAATACTTGGAGTTAACATATGTTGATTAACTGGAGGGAAGACGATTGCCAATAAATGGAAAAACTATTTCTGGTTTTCTAAGAGCAAACCTTAGGGAGGTTGGTTTCATGATTGTAATTTACTCTAAAATTTAGCACAGGGTGCAAAAACTATCCTCCAATGCAGTGCCAAATGATGTGCCAAATTTGGCATATGCTATATTGTGTGCCAAAGCAGATGCCAAATTTGGCCCAACAATAAATGCTCATTTTTAATTACAAAAATACCACTATAAATGAAATAATAAATGCATTAATGGAATTTTGCATTGGAGCATTAAAAGAAATAATTAATGTATTAATGGTATGTGTTTACTTTTATAATTTTAATTAATAAAATAATAAAAATAGAATTTTAAATAGAATTATGCATTATAGCACAATGCTAAATTGATGTGCCAAATATAACATTTTACTTTTTTTTGTACCAAATTTGGCATTGATATATGTATTAGAGATGGTCTAATATATATTATATATATTATTATTATATATATAATACCCCTTATTATATAATATTTATAATAACATGATATATTATATTATGGATAATAATAATAAAATATAAAATTGGCTAATTGGCACTGATGTCCCCTGAACTATACCTGAATTTGCACCTTACCCCCTATATTTTTTTTTCGCCTTTAAACCCCTTGAACTCTCATAAATTGGCAATAGGTGATGGAATTTGCCCCCTCACAGGGGGTAAAAAACCCAAGTGTTTGCCAAAAAAATGAGAGTTTAGGGGGTTTAGTGGCGAAAAAAAATAATATAGGGGGCATAGTGTATATTTTGGTAGAGTTTAGGGGGCATCAGTGCCAATTAGCCTGTAAATTTATGTATAATTATTATATATATTATTACAATAATATATTATAATATATATGATGAAATAAATAGTATTATTATGAATTTATGATATAACCTTTGGGTCTATATCACAACATACAAACGTGTTCACTTATAATTTAAATTTTATTAATAATAGGATTTATTAATTATGCAACGTAATATTAGATAGGTATGCTACCTTTAGGTATCCATTCTTATTCTAATTCATAATACACATTAAATTATCCTATTTCAATTTCTTAAACTTCGATAATAATTAACTTTTGAATTAACTATTATTTACTTTATAAAGAAATTGTAATATAATGTCAATTTCATTAATACATTAATATTTATAAATTTTTCTATCTTGTTTTGGTCTACTTTGGTAGCTTACCAATATCTTTAAAAAAAAATTTTAAATATCAATAATTTTAACATTATTTATTAATAATGCAACGGAATTATAATAACCAAATATACTTTATGTATAATTATAAAAATAATCATATAATGACATGCATGTATATCAACAGGGGTGCGGATATTGACACCCATAAATATGAGTAAATATGATAAGCACACCCATATTTATAAGTACACCAATGTCTAAAATTTAAAATTAAAACATTACTATAAACACCCATGTTAATGCCAATAGTACCCTTATTTAAATGAATGTTTTCATTTTAATATAATTTATTTATAAACCATCTTAAGTTAATAACACACCCAATTTTCATAAATGATAAATTATTAAGTTCATTTAACTATACATTTTAGTTTCGATAATATTATTGTTCACAAGAAATCGAAATAAGGCAACAGAATCGTGGATTGATAACTAGTTGGAAGACTATTACCAATATGAAACATCTCATGAACTGATGTAGCAGAAGCTCACGAGAAAAACCTGCAACAAACAATTAGAAAACAACCTACTGAAAACGTTCGACTTCGCGCACGAAGGATTCGTGATCAGGCTTCAATTACTTCTACCTTAACAAAGATATGATAATTGGATATTTAGAGAAACATTCTCTGATTTTTATTAATAATCAACCAACCAAAGTAATGACAAAACTAAAAGATAAATAGGCAACACAATCCTAAACAAAAGAAGACTCTAAGACCTAAACAAAATAGAACGAAAACTTATCAGAAATAAAGCAAAACTAATCCTAAACAATAAAGCAAAAACTAATCCTAAATAGAATAGAACTCCACTGCTGCCTTCACGCCACAATACTACTGAATTCAAGAACCAAATTGCCAGCTCACGTGGCCTAACATCTACGCACGTCAGCCACCCCTAGGGTGCCACGTCAACCAGCTGGTCCAGCTCACGTCCTCCTGCAAGGAGCCCCTCCCTTGCTTCGATCCTTGCTCTCCAAGTTATCTAATGCCAATGCTGTTGCTGCATCATCCCCCCCCCCCCCCCCCCCCCCCCCCCCCCATGTTGAAAAAACGTCGACCTCGACGTGCAGCCCATAACCTCCTCCGAGGAGTCATCCACAAAAGGTATCAAGTGCTTCACATTGAATATGTCGGCCGTACGAATGTGACTATGTAGTCGCACACAGTCGCACACGATAAGCGTTTGAATTTATTTTTTCCAACACCTCCAAAGGACCAATCTTCTTTGCAGCAAGTTTGTTGTATTCCCCTACGGGGAAGCGATCCTTAGTGAGGACAACCCATACAAAATCACCAACCTCAAAATCCACAAGCCTACGTTTCTTATCAGCAGCCAACTTGTATGTTGTAGAGGACCGCTCCAAAGCATCACACACCTGCGTGTGAATTTCTTGCAAATTCTGCACAAAGTCTGCCACCTTTCCCTGAGTTCTAGTTTTGCTAGGCAAAGGAAGTAAATCCAACGGCCCCCTAGGAACCACTGCATAGACAACCTGGAACGGATTGAAACCCGTACTCCGATTCACCGCATGATTATGAGCAAACTCCGCCTGGCTATGCTTCTGGTCCCACGAACGAGCATTGTCACCCACCAAGCACCTCAATAAATTACCAAGGGACCGGTTCACCACCTCTGTCTGACCATCTGTCTGCGGGTGATATGCGTTACTAAAATTCAGTTGCGTATTCACCATCTTCCACAAACTTCGCCAAAAATGATTATGGAACCTCGTGTCACGATCGGACACTATTGAACTAGGCAGGCCATGAAGACGATAGATGTCACGAAAAAAGAGTTGGGCCACATTGACTGCATCAGTTGTCTTTTTGCAAGGAATAAAATGGACCATCTTAGAAAATCTATCGACAACCACAAATATCGAATCAAACCCGTGTTGCGTCCTCGGTAATCCTAGCACGAAGTCCATGCTCAGGGCTATCCAAGGTTGTTGGGGAATGGGGAATGGGCAATGGCATATATAAGCCTGCATTTATTGCCGCGCCTTTTGAAACTTGGCACACATGACAACGAGCCACGTAACGCTCCACCTCTCGACGAATCGTCGGCTAAAAATAATTATCCTTGACTAGCTGAAGGGTGCGGTCCCGCCCCACATGACTCTCCCCATGAACCTCTTTGATAATCTGCAGGCGCAGACTACACTTAGGCACACACAGTTGGTTCCCACGAAACAAGAAGCCGTCCACTAAAACAAAAATTATGTTCTCAGCAGCCTCTAAATTCACCAAGATAGCTGTGAAATACGGATCAGTTTGCAGTAGCTCCCGAAACGTCTCAAAACCAGGTACCGAAACTGTCATAGAGGATAACAAATTGACCCATCGACTTAAGGCATCTGCCACCCTGTTAGACATTCTAGCCTTGTGTTTCAATACGAACATAAATTGCTGCAAGTAAGCAGACCAAGAGGCATGACGGGCTGAGATTTTATCTTGGCTGTGCAAGTGTTTCAGGGCCTCGTGATCAGTGAAGAGGATAAACTCCCGGTGAAAAAGATAATGCCGCCAATGCTTCACGGCTTGAACCACAACGTAGAATTTGACGTCATATGTACTGTACCTGGCCTTTGCACCTGTAAGTTTTTCACTAAAAAATGCGACTGGTTTCCCCCCTTGGCTCAAAACCGCCCTTATTCCCACCTTCGACGTGTCACTGTGCAACTCAAAAGGTTGTGAAAATTCAGGTAAAATCAGTATTGGAGCGGTTGTTAGCCGAACCTTGATGAGTTGGAAAGCTTCCTCCGCATCGCGAGACCACTAAAATTTTTTCTCCTTGATGCAGTCAGTAATTGGGGCCATGAGGCTGCTGAAGTGAGGAATAAAACGACGATAAAACGCCGCAAGATCGTGGAAACTTCGAACCTCAGTCAAGCTAGCCGGTTGTGGCCAACTTCTAATGGCCTCAATTTTTTTTTCATCCACCTGAAGGCCCTTTGCAGAAATTTTGTACCCCAAAAATAATATCTCCGTTGCCAAAAATACACACTTGTTAGCTGCAGTAAATAGCTGTTCCCGTTTCAGCACAGATAGAACCTCGCGAAGGTGCTGCACATGTATGTCTTCTGCGGTACTGTAGATTAGTATATCGTCGAAGTAGACGACGACAACAAATTTTCCAATAAACGGTCTCAATGCTTGGTTCATCACACGCATAAAAGTACTGGGTGCGTTAGATAAACCAAAAGGCATGACCATCCACTCATAAAGCCCCTCACGCGTCTCAAACGCTGTCTTCCACTCATCCCCCAGTCGAATTCGTATTTGATGGTAACCACTTTTCAAATCTAGCTTAGTGAACAACTTTGCCCCACTGAGTTGGTCCAGAAGATCATCTAGTCGAGGGATCAAAAATCTGTACCTGACTGTGATTTTATTGATTGCACGACTGTCTACGCACATTTGCCATGATCCGTCTTTCTTGGGAATAAGAAGCGCTGGAACTGCGCACGGGCTAAGGCTCTCATAAATGTGTCCCTTGGCGAGTAGATCCTCCACTTGTCGTCGCAGCTCCTCATGCTCACTTGGGCTCATACGATAGTGTGGTCTGTTGGGTAACATGGCGCCTGGCTCGAGATCAATGCGGTGCTGAATATCTCGTAATGGAGGAAGGCCTTCAGGTAAATCCGCGGGAAATAAATCAGCAAACTCTTGAAGCAAAGGGACCACGGCTCTAGGGACCTCAACCTTGGTGTCCACCTCTTTGTTGAGCAGTAAATATACCGTGTCAGCATCTTCCATTTCAATTTCAAACTCAGAGAAAGAAAGGAGATTGGATCCTTCAGCCACTGTAGGCTTTTCACGTGGTTTACTTGGTAACAACACAATATTTATTTTATCGTAAAGGAAGGAGTAGGTATTCTTAAAACCATCATGTCTTACCTTGCGATCAAATTGCCACGGGCATCCGAGCAATAAGTGACATGCATCCATGCGAACAATGTCACACCATACTTGGTCCTTGTAATGTTTACCAATAGAAAAGAATATCAGTGCCCGTTGTGAAACCGTAACCTCTCCACCCTTCTACAGCCACGCCAACCTATAAGGCTTTGGGTGTTGTCCAGTCTTGATGCCCAATTTAGTAACCACCTCTGCTGAAACAATATTCTCACAACTCCCTCCGTCGATAATGAATCGACAAACTTTGTCCAAGATGGTACAAGTTGAATTAAAGACATTGTTCCAAAGCCAATCGCTCTCGTCCGTGCGTGGTGCCAAGCAAGTTCGCTGCACCACCATGGCTATCCCATGTCCGGTGGGTTTGCACCTGTCCCCCGTGCCCTCCTTGTTGATCAGCGGTAAATGAGATTCCACTGTCAGCCTCTTTGTTGTTGACTCCAAGAAACCAGCAGTTGGCTCATCAATATCAGAGGTGTCAAACACAGGTCGTGCCATCAATAATGGGCCAACATCACCCTCCACCCATTCTGCACTAACCTCATCAGCCTCATCAAAATGTGGCTCCTCCCCAATGAAAGCTTCATCTTCGTCTCCCCCATCAGTTTCGATGAACAAGACTCGCTTGCCCATTTTCTTGCATTCCGACTGTCGATGACCCACCTCTCCGTAATTAAAGCATTTAAAGCCACCTGTCACCCTTGGCTGTTGGTGCGGAATGATAACAGGCTGTTGAGAGCTGCCGCTGCTGCCCACAGATGCTGGTTGGCCAGTGGTGATGCTGCTGCTACCGCCAAGCCCTCCCGGCGCACCACTGCTGCCATAAGACAGCCAACCACGTCCTTCCCTCTGAGCTACGGTTTTCTCCAATTGCACAGCCCTTTGATGAGCTTCAGACAATGTGGCCAGATCAAAGAGGTTTATCACCTCTAGGATCTGCACCCTCAACCCTCCACAATACCTTGAAACAATTTGTTCTTGAGTGTCCTGGATGTCGTTGCACACAAGCAACTGATAAAATTCCGTTGTATATTCATCCATTGTCTGCAAACCTTGGCGTAAATTTTGTAACCTTTGGTATATTAATTTCTGAAAATTGTGGGGCAAAAATTCAGCGCGTAATTTGCGGACCATCTTCTCCCAATATTTGATTTTTGATTTTCCCATTCGAGTTCGTGTGAGTTTAATTTGTTCCCACCAAGCTGCAGCTCGTCCCCGAAACCGAGTTGCCACCAAGGCTACCCTTGCATTCGTCGGCACGTTTTGAAACTCCAAGATCTCCTCTACTATTCCTAGCCAATCAAGGAATTCTTCGGGCGAAAGATTGCCCTAGAACTCCAAAATTTCTGTCCTCATACCTGATTCCCACCGCCTGTTGTCTTCATGCTCTAACGCTTGACGACGCTGCTGCGGAACCTCTACTAGAGACTCACTCTCCTCGTCACTCTCTTCCTCAACGACACCCTCGTTAGGATTCAAGGCTTGGAAAGGATTTTGGTTGGCGAGTAACGTCACGAGCTACTCCGTTATCTGCGCCATCTGCTGCTCTAACTGTGCCACACGGTCACGTTCGTTGGCCTCTTCTACGGGAATCCGGTTAGGTACTCGTCTCTTCGGCGGCATAATGATGTCCCGAACGAACCTAGCTTTGATACCAAACTGATGTAGCGGAAGCTCACGAGAAAAACCTATAACAAACAATTAGAAAATAACCTACTGAAAACGTTCGACTTCGCGCACGAAGGATTCGTGATCAGGCTTCAATTACTTCTACCTTAACAAAGATATGATAATTGGATATTTAGAGAAACATTCTCTGATTTTTATTAATAATCAACCAACCAAAATAATGACAAAACTAAAAGATAAATAGGCAACACAATCCTAAACAAAAGAAGACTTTAAGACCTAAACAAAATAGAACGAAGACTTATCAGAAATAAAGCAAAACTAATCCTAAACAATAAAGCAAAAACTAATCCTAAATAGAATAGAACTCCACTGCTGCCTTCACGCCACAATACTACTGAATTCAGGAACCAAATTGCCAGCTCACGTGGCCTAACATCTGCGCACGTCAGCCACCCCTAGGGTGCCACGTCAACCAGCTGGTCCAGCTCACGTCCTCTTGCAAGGAGCCCCTCCCTTGCTTCGATCCTTGCTCTCCAAGTCATCTAATGCCAATGCTGTTGCTGCATCATGAACACAAAGCAAATCCCCACATTCGATAATTGTTTCGCAGAGAAGAGACAATTTCCTTTCTTCATTGAACCATTGTTCTTGCACCTATATATATATATATATATATATATATACACAATATGTACTGCACGCATTGCAAAAATATAAGCAAGATATACTTTGAATTGCACAAAATCACAAGCCCATCATGGGATAGGCGCAGTTTTTTTTTTTTTTTTTTTCATGGTTACTGTTATTAATTTTCTTAAGAAAAAAGAAAAAGAATAAAAAAAAGCATGGAAGACTGCAATGGAGGTGAGAAAAATATAACATACAGAAATCATGGGTGTGTTAAGTTTGAAAATTAGGGTTTTGTTTTGTTTTGTTTTTTGTTTTTTTTTAATAAAGTGATATAGTTGAAGATATGTGTGATTAATGGGTGTACATAATATTTGGTTTATTTTTAATTAAACTAATTTGTCCTTATTAGTAAATTCCTATTAAGATATTTTTGTAATTAAAAGTTTTATTAAAATATGGGTGTGCTTATCATATTTATGGATGTTAATATCGGCACCCATATCAACAATAGGGTTCTCGTTTAATATACATTTATATACATACCATCATAATTATTAATAGAGTCCTAATTAATATGTCTTGATTTATTAAACATTAAACAATAAATTAAGTAGCCAAAATATCAATTTTAAATGTATAAACATAAATATAAATAACATGTTTTTTATTTATTAATAAAACTACAAACTTTAAATAACATAACATATATCTATTAAATTTAATAAAACATCATTAAGATCATAAATATCAAAATTATCAATAGAAGATCATTAAGAACTTAAATATTAAAATTATGAATATCAAATTACTAAATATGTACTTTAATATGGCTGACTATTAATTGTAGTTAACAAAACAATTAATACGTCTATTGATTAATTACAGTAAACAAAACTATTCTCAATTTTATTTTATGTTTACTTAATACTAAATAAATAATGATGGAAACAATGCGTGATTCAACGATAAGCTCTGATACCACATGTCAGAAATTATACAATTTACACTTAATATTAATTGAAAGATCTAGAGTTACATATTGTTTTACATATAAAATAATTACGTTAATTTTGTAAGATAATAACTTACGTACCTTGATCCATGGAAAAATACATTTTGACAACAATTGTTTCACTCATCCTTAACCTTTATCCTTTAAACTTTTATGTGTTATTTCGTATTGTTGGCGAACAAATGTCACTATACGTGCAGAAGCGTTGCCAGATAGAACACAAACAAACACAATAACAAAGAAAAGATAAGATGAAGAGAAGTAATTTAAATCCAATCACACACAACACAAGAATTTACGTGGAAACCCAAATCAGGAAAAAAACGACAGCCGTCAGGACGACAAGAGAAAGTTCCAATATGTAGTAAATTGTTACAACCACACACTCATGATCTCTCTCTAAATAATACCCCAAACCCAATTACACACAATGCTCACTTTGAGATCTCTCTAGTATTTTCTATTTGCTCCACACCTAACAACCTAGTTATTAGAGTCTATTTATATGAATTACAGGGAGTTTAAACTAACAAGGAAATCTATCTCCTAGACATACAAGATTTACTTGTTCCACATAAACTCTATTTCCTCTTATGATAAGTCTTTTTGTAAAAGAGAAATCCTTTTCCTATTTGACCTTCTAGAAACAACCTATTTCCTTTTCCATGAATATTTCCTTATTTAACGCATGTTTGTGATTGACTACGATTCAAGTTGCAGTTGGCCACCCGCTTCCTAAACCGTGTTGAACTTGATCACTCAGAAAACCATGATCTCTATGCGCCATCATCGTCGACCGCTGTGAGAGCCACATCGCCACCCACAACGTGAAGCACTGGAATTAGACCACTCTCGCTTGCACTGTTGAAATTCGCAGCGGTGTAGTACCGCTGCCATTACTGCTGTCAAAGTCACAACGGCAATGACAGCGGTTTCACTTGTTCTTCGTTTCTCTAGTTTGTTTCGTCCTCCAAACCTCCCTTAAACATAACCTCATACTCACAAATGCTCTCACGTCTACAGGAAGTCTCCGCATTGGTAAATCGTGTTTGGTAACCATTGGAGAATTCAAGCCATATCCAACATGTATATCATAACTAATAAGAATTCTGATTTATATAAAGGTCGGAGAGAAAACAAGTGTTTCTCACATTTAGTTTAACGCAACAATTAATTCCCATAAAATTAATGTTACATTGAGAAACAGTTTCTCAAACCAATACATCGGCATGTGTATAATTTGAATAATTAAACCTTCATTAATTTAAGAATTAATTTGATAACTTACTTCTTCTACATTAACTTAACATTAAAACCATTAGTTATTAGCACCATAAATCCTACATTCAAACCTTAAGAATTATTGAGATAATAAAAATATTAAATGTACATAACATAGCTAACTCGGTTTCTTTACATGATTGGATTTCAGTCCAATAGAGATTTAATGATATTCCATATTGACCAATGGTATAGAATTGAGTTCATGCATGATTTAAAATTACGAAGCTGATCCACTGTAATGCTGTTTTTTATGTTTAGTGACTGCAATAGAATTTAAATCACAATGGAATTAAGTAAAAGTGAAATCTTTTTTTTTTTTTTTTTTTTTAATACAACAACAACAGTCGGGACCGACGAGATTGGGCTCTACAAGCTCAGCCCGGATTGCGACTCCCACAAGAGGAGAGACATCACCCACATATAGTGGGACAATACCCACACTATTGGTGGAAAAATTTACACATATCATGCACACACTAGGTCTTGAAACTTGGTGGTGGGGAGTTCTCTTGGAAAGGCCCACCACCATGGCAAGGGACCATGTGTAAAAGTGAAATCTAATTATAAACGCAATAAATTAAGAACTCGGTTATATCTTAATTGGAATCATCAATGAAATGAAATATATTTTGTTCCGGCAAAATTTCATAATCTCGTGAATTTTATTATTTAATAAACCTGATATTAAAAGTAATTTATAATACTTAAATAAAGAATTAAAATGGTCTTTACATGTAAATACTTAAGAATTTTTAATATTTAAATAGTTCTGATGTATTTAATTGCAAATATTATTATATCTTTTGATGAAGAGTTTCAATCCATTTTTCTATTTCAGTAGGTTAAGTTAGGTAATCTTAATAATTATTTTGATGTTACGGTTTCTTTGTGCAACTAGTATGCCTCTTTGAAGATTCAAAATTCAACCCCAATAGTTAGGGAAAATTCTAAGTCAAGCACATATATGCCACTAAGGCAGAATAACAATCTAAAGTATACAACACGACAAAGATCTAGAATTAGACTTTTTAAGTCTAAGTCTTGAAAGATTGTTGAATTGTGTTATATTAGAATATGTGCACCAATCTAGGATTATATTTTTTATTTATTTTTAAATTAGGTATTGGTACATGATGCTGGATTAATAGATATTGTATATATATATATATATATATATATATATATATATATATATATATATATATATATATATATTGGTTGTAAGTTAATTAGCAATTTTTTTTTTGGGTTTTTGGAAGTCAATTAGTATTGATAGTGATTTATTTATTTTTAATTAAATTATTCAATTTGTTCGAGGTGGATACTTGACAAACACATTTTGGATTGTATACAAACAAGAAGTTAAATTGTCTAACTCTCAGAATCTTTAGATTAAATTATATACGTATTATTTAAATAAAGTTGATGTATATATATTGATTTTTTTTTTTTTGTTTTGAAAGGACTTGTTATATATATTGATACTGATATTGATATTTTCTATGTAAACAAATAGATAATACTGTAACCTAAAGGAAGGGGACAAATGCTAGCATTTAGGGCAACCGGCAACACATTAAAAATAAAGCTCATCGAGATTGGCTGCTGTACCACCAGCCGGCAGCGGCATAAGTCATAACTACCACGTGAAAGTCAGAAATATAAGAACAAGATAACATTCTAAATTGGAAACGCCCTTTTAATACCGTATAACTTCTAATAACGTTTAGTGAAAATGTAAGGGTGTAACACTTTTTTTTGGCTGATTTTGTAGAAATATCAATAAATTAATAATTTGAGTTTTAAAAGAAATTCTTAATGATAATTTATTATTTTCTTTTAACCATCAATTTCTAAAAATACTACAATAAAAATAAATAAATTATATTTTATATAATTTCTTATTATGCTCCATTTAATTTTAAAATTATAATTCAATAAATTTTATATATATATATATAATTTTTCTATTGTCTGTTTGTCCTGATATATTATATATCAGGGCGAAGAATGTGGACCATTAGATTTACATACTTTGACTCAAAATGTATGCACTTGTCAAAACTTCTAATCTAATGGTCCACATTTTTCGTCATGATATAAAATATATCAGGATGAACTGATAATAGAAAAATTATATATATATATTGGTTCAAAAAAATTTTGTCACTATTTGGGCCTGACTTTGTAAGAATATCACCACTTTACTAATTCAAGTTTAAAAGGCATCTATTTAGGTGACCAGAAAAAAATACCCTTACTTTGTCGGTTTGTGTCTTTTGAAACGTAAAGAGAAAAAAGTTGAGAGAGAGAGAACAATGGAGAGAGAAAGCATAAAGTGCAAGAAATCAGACTAAAAATCTCATGGCGAACTCACCGGCGGTGACGCTACAGTCCTGAAGTCGACCAGAATTTGCAAGACAATGAAGATCTGGGTTTCCGAGCCTTTTAACACTTTTTCCGAGCCTTTTCAAACAGTCTCCGAGCTTTTTAAATAGTAATCCGAGCTTTTTCATTTTTATGAATAGGTTTGTCAATTTTGAATCTCCGAGACTTTTAACACTGTATCCGAGCCTTTTCAACAGTATTTCGAGCCTTTTCAATTATCTCCGAGCCTTTGTAAATAGTCTTCGAGCCTTTTCCGAACCTTTTTAACCATTAGCTTTTTTTATTAAATTTGTATCTCCGAGGATTTGTAAATAGTCTCCGAGCCTTTTAACACTGTCTCCGAGACTTTGTAAATAGTCTTCGAGCCTTTTCAGTTTGTCTCCGAGACTTTTCAATTAGATTCAAAATAGATACAATCAGCTTAAGGTTTACAAAATACTCAAAGAACAAATGAAAAGGAACCCAATTAGGGTTTTAAATTGAAAAAAAAAGATCTGGGGGCGCTGCCCCCTTCCCCCCCGCGAGCTCAGCGGGGAGCTCGACCCCCGAATGCGTCTGTGTAGTGCCACAAAACTAATTATCCAATGAAGGTGTATTGATAATGTTATGATGTTCAACCTCCATTGAAGGTCTGTTATAGAGGAAGATGAAAGAATAAAATATTAGAAAACTTCAAAGTAAGAAAGAGAATGTGTAAAGTAAGGGCATTTTTGGAAATCATTTACTTTAGTGCCTTTTAAACTTAAGTTATTAAAGTGGTGACTTTTTTACAAAATCTGGTCAAAAAGATGACATTTCCCACAATTTCCACATATATATATATATACAGTCTTTCTATTATCAGTTCAAACTAACAAAAGTTATATCAGTTCCTTGTATGTGGGTCACTGGATTAGAATACTTTGACTGACAAGTGCATACAACCAAGTCAAAGTATTTAAATCCAGTGGCCCACATGCAAGGAACTGATATAACTTTTGTCAGTTCGAACTGATAATAGAATTTCTGTATATATATACTATTTTTAACGTACTCTCTATCAGGATGATTTTGGAACAAAAATTAACAAATTTATGTAAAACTCATTCAATATCTGCTGACTTTTTTCTTTTTAGTCAAAATCAATCTCCAATATGTGCAAAATTGATAAATAATTATTCTAACTTTAACTCTGATTTTACATAAAATCAATACTCATTTTCCTTATAATATTTGACAATATTTATTAATTTGGGACTGGGTATTTTTTTTTAAAGCTTTCACCATTGATAGGATTCGAGCCGCTGACCTGTGAGTCATTTACCCAAATCCCAAGCTCGTCCTTCTACTTGAGCTATGCCTCTGTTGGTGTTTTTTCCTTATAATATTTCAAATAAAAAAAGAATAGAACAACTTGAGTTGTAATAACACCCAATTACAGTAATTAACAAAAATGACATTAGCTTTTCCTTTTCCTTTTTTTTTTTTTTTTCTTTTTTTTTTTCCTCTCTTGTGCAGCACTCTCACTTAAACTATGAAAAAAAAACTTAAGATTCCCTTAAGAAAATGTAGAAAGATTTGAAACGACCAAAGGAAATAAGTAAATGATTGAAGCGTATGAATGAGACTAACAATAGGAATCGAAACGAATATGATACAATTTATAAAATATTAAATTAAAGAGTATCAATCACTGCCAAATGTGATTTGGTGGTAAACAAACGTTCATTTAGCTGTATAATGTTTTATCTCCATTGTTTGTTGCTTGCATATGATGAGATTATTTAATCTCATGTAAGCAACTTATCTCACCAATGTGGGACTAGTTAGTCCCACCACAAATGGTGGGACTAATATTAATCTCACCACTCTATATTTATATTTTATTTTTCTCCTTTGAATTTATTTTATTTTGTATGTGATTACAATATAAATATATTTTAACAATTAATAAAATATTTTATTTTAAACATTTTAAAAATAATAATTTTTAATTTTAACAAATAAAAATAAATATTATTTTGATTAAAATTGGTTTTAAATATTTAAATTTTTTAAATTTTTTTCAAAATTCAATCTAAATAATTATATTAACTGGCATAAATCTATACAACCATTTTATCCAGGTGAGGTAGAGCTATTTCTTCTTTTATTTTTTATTTAATTATAAAATTTATATATTTTTAAATATATCTTATTATAATATTAAGTATTAATTAAAAATGTTATTTTCTTTAATATTAATTTTAAATATTTTTATTTATTTTTTAAAAAAATAAAAAAAATAATTTATTTAAAAATAATTTAATTTAATTTTATATTAATCAATTTTGCACCGTATTAAATATATGATAAAATTATATTTTTATCAAATTTCATAGTACCACACCAAACAAGAGATATGTATATTTTTATCCAATTTCATACAACACTAAACACATTACATCACCAATTTTAATCCAATCATATCTCATCCAATCCAATCTAATCTAATACCATAAAAATAATCTTATCCTATCCCGCACACCAAATGAGCCATAATGTTTAGGATTCAAGTCGTCACAAATATATATTAATAATAATAATAATAATAATAATAATAATAATAAATTAAAGAGCATAGTATTCAATTTCAAATTTAAATGATGTTTGCATACCTAATTGCTTGCGTATCTAATATAGTATTATTTTTATTATCAAATGACAACAGCTACTTTAACATTTTTTTACTTATAAAGAGGTCAACTATATCCTATACTTGAACGTTTAGCCGCTCTTTTATAAGTTTTCACTTAATTAATAAGACATAGCATGTCTGCTATTGACTACGATTTCAATTTACTTTTAATTTTATTAGTCTATGGGATCAGTCATCGACATTTAGGCGCATAAATGTTAAAGTAGCTGTTAAAGAGGTCAACTATATATAAAACTTGGTTTGGCTTTTGAAAAACCTCTATTGGTAAAAAATCTATTTGCATTAGATCTATTAGAAATAGAGTTTTTAATAAAAAAAAATTATAGTTGTTTAGTTGGTAGGCTTTTTTTAAAAAAATATTTATTTGGAGAAGCACCTCAAAGTGAGCTTTTGCCTAGCAGAGGTTTAAACTCTGCTAACTTTTACTCAATTTAAAATAGACAATCTCAAAAGTCCAACCAAACAACTCTAAAAAATTCAAATAGACGTTGGTAGACCTTTTCGGGCAGTAGAAAGCTCAACCAAACAAACACTTAATCAATGAGCTTTACAATTTTGTAACTATGATAATGTAAAACTCTATTTTGACATACTGTACTATGTTATATTAATATATTTAGATTTTAATTGTTTCCTTGTTTTGCAAGGATATATATATTTTTTGATATATAAAACTTAAATATTGATATAAACACATTACTTGCATGTGCCTTCAAACCTAATATTAACAAAAATATGGATACTTTAAAAAAGAAAAATAAAAAAAATGTGTCTACAAGTCCAAGTCGTCCAGTCCAAGTTGCCTGTACATGCACAAGTCATTGACGGATCCGCAATTCATTGGGTTGTTTTTTTTTTTTTGTTTTTTTTTTTTTTTTTAAATATATATATATTAAAAATGTGATAAAATTTCTTTGGTTGGTGCGTCCATAATATATTAATATTACATCCAAATTGGACTTTGCTGTTGAGATTTGATCTAAATATAATGATTTAATAATTTAATAATTTAATAATATGGAGAATCCAAATTCAACGAGCTGGAAATGATATGTGAATGGACCACCCCACATCTCTCCCTCCTATGCAGACTTTTTTTTTAACATACTAAAGGGTTGCCGTGTTTTCTCCGGTTCTCATTACTCATGCATGATGCCGACTTATTATATATTTCTTTTTTTTCACACGATCATAAATCTGATCCGGTTACCAGTAATTCCCAGAATTGTTCAAAACACGCGATTGTAATGATACGTCATACGTGTTGTCTTTCTCTTCAAGTGACAACACCAAGCACCAATCCAACATGGAGTCCGGGGTTCAAATAGTACACATGTATTGTAATGTATATAGAACACATGATTAGTTTTTAGTCCTTGTATTTCCATTTAAAGGATTACAAAAATCTTTTGATTTGATTATTAAAAAAAAAAACCTAAAAAATAATAAAGTTCAAAAAAAATTATAGCACTCTTCTGAGGGATATTTGTGGTCTTGGTACCACTTTATTAAATTGAGTTTATATAGGACCTAAAATGGTTTCGGAAAAAAAATACAATTCTTCCTTCTTACATCAAAGAACACAAAAGAACTCAACAATAGGGAAATAGAGAAAGAAACTACAAGGAAATCGAAAAGAAAAAGAAAAACTCAAAAAGGGATTTCAAGTGAAGATTTTGACGAGAAGATGAAACGTAGATGGGGAATCGACGGGAAGAGGAAACAAAAAAAGATGGAATAACATAAATCTGAAAAAAAAAACAGAAAAATAAAAAGATTTGGAATTAAAAAAAATAATAATAATAAGTCTTGGGTTCCTTTGTCCGAGACTTATTTCAAGCAATTTGAGACTTATTTTTTATTTTTCGGAACTTATTTTGAACTTATTCGAGATTTATTGTATGTAACTACGGGTTCGAAAATTATATAGCACTTTTTTGAGGTGGAATTTTAAGAGTTCCTTTAATAACTTAAGTTTAAATAGCACCTAAAATGGGTTCCTTCCATGGAGGTCTTGATGCGGAATCCAATGCCGGTGATTTCAGGGAGTTAGATCACATTTTCTTCAACGGAATAGAAGAGAAGAAGGAATCAAGGTCAATATCAACCAAAGGAAGTTGTTCAAATAGCGGAGAAAACCATTTCTCTAAAACGAAAATTTCTCAATTTTAAGAATCCAATTCTTTTTTTTTTTTTTTTTTTTTAAATTCGGATAACCACTTTTAAAAGCAGAGACTTCATTTAATCATATAAAATAAAAAATAATAAAAAAAAATCCATATATAAATGCGACCTCCATTGGAGGTCGAATTGAATGGAAAAAAAAATGGAAAATTATTTTTGCCTAAAACTCAAGGAAGAAGATGAAAAAGGGTTTATTGCCCATAAAGCGTTTAAGAACCGAAGGAAGAAGATGAAAAAAAAAATGGAAAATTTCATTTCTGTCTAGAAAGTCTTAAAAATTGTAAAAAGTCTCGGAAAATTTCATTTTTTTCCTAGAAAGTCTCGGAAATTGTAAAAAGTATCGGAAACTACAAAAAAGTCTCGAAAACTACCTAAAAAGTCTCAAAAATACCTGAAAAGTTTCAGGAATTACCTGAAAGTCTCAGAAATTTCCGAGACTTATTGGACAAAAATGAATTTTTTCAATTTTTTTTCGTCCTCTTCTTCTTCTTCGACCTCCGATCTATGGAGGTCGAACATACTTCCAACGGAGGTCGAATGACTTCGACCTAGGGATGGGCGTTTCCCCATGGGGCCCCATCCCCCACGGGCCCCCATGGGGTTTTGGGGGCAAATTTTGCCCCCAAATGGATTTTGGGGGTGGGGGAAAACTTTGCCCCCAAACATATTTTGGGGGAGGTGGTGGGGGTATCTCCCCCCAAACCCAAAACCCCATTGGGGTCCCCAAAATAATATATATATATATATATATATTATTTTTATTTATATATAAAAAAATTAACAATTAAAAAAAATTATAAATTGTAATATTAAAATTAACATGACTACAAATTGTATTATGCAATTATTTTGTTTTGTATTTTGGATTTTGTATTGTATTTTTATTATGTTTTTATTACTTTTCGGATTGAAAACTTAAAATTTAGAATTGAAAAAGAAATGAAATGGGGGAAATGGGTTTTGGGGGTGGGGGTGGGGGTGGGGGTGGGGGAACCTCCCCCCAAAACGTCCCCCCCACTGGTCCCCCCAAATGGATTTTGGGGGAGGTGGTGGGGGGAGGTTTGAGGAATGGGGGTGGGGGTGGGGGTGGGGGTGGGGGTACCCTCCCCTGCCCCATTGGGCCCCCACGCCCATCCCTACTTCGACCTCAATTGGAGGTCGATTTCGACCCCCATTAGAGGTCTGTTTAACAAACCTCCAATGGAAGCTGACGAAGAAGATGAAAAAAAAAATTGAAAGACTGAAAAGTAGATAAAAAAATATATGTAAAGTAAGGGCATTATTGGAAGGTGGAAATGGTGGAGATTGTCACCTTTTTAAACTGTTTTGGTGACAATGTCAGTACTTTAATAAGTTAAGTTTAAAAGGCACCAATTATGGTGAACTACCAAAATTGCCCTTAGTTATTCATTAATGTTATTCTCTTTGTACTTTTCTCTTTCCACACTTCCAACAAAAACGACAGTGGTGTTAACTCAGTGACTCTCTCTCTCTCTCTCTCTCTCTCTCTCTCTCTCTCTCTCTCTACAAAGACAAGTTCAAGGTTGCTTCATTACAACAAGGTAATATTTCTTGCAAATACTTCTTTTAATTTGTTCTCATTTTCATTTGTTCATAAAGAAATCTGTTATAGGAGTCTTTTGTAAACTTTGGCCATTGTGAGAATTTTGGATCTCCGAGCGTTTTAAACTTTTGTTCGAGCCTTTTAAACTTTTCTCCGAGCCTTTTAAACTTTTCTCCAAGCCTTTTAAATGAATAAGTATCGAGCCTTTTGAAGACTTCTCCGTGACTTTTAACATTTTGTTCGTGACTATTCCGTGACTTTTAACGTTTTCTTCGTGACTTTTCTGTGACTTTTAACGTTTTCTTCGTGACTTTTCCGTGACTTTTAACGTGTCCTCCGTGACTTTTAACGTTTTCTCCGTGACTTTTCCGTGACTTTTAACATTTCCTCGGTGACTTTACCGTGACTTTTCCGTGACTTTTCCGTGACTTTTAACGTTTTCTCCGTGACGTTTCCATGACTTTTAACGTTTTCTCCGTGACTTTTCCGTGACTTTTAACGTGTTCTTCGAGACTTTTCCGTGACTTTTAACGTTTTCTCCATGACTTTTGCTTGACTTTTAACTTTACCTCCGTGACTTCTCCGAGACTTTTCATGTCTTCTCCGAGACTTATCATGTCTTCTCCGAGACTTTTCAATATCCTCACTTGAGCCTTTGTCAATGTAATATGTGAAAATATTTTGTAGTCCTGGCTTTTTATTAATGGTTTGTGCTGATTAATTTGACAGCATCATGAATCGGGTTAGAATAGTAATATCTTACAACGGCCGATGGGAGCAGTTACCCGACGGAAGTCAGAGGTTTGTTGGATCCGATAACTAAGAGAATGTATGTGTCACAGAACATGACTTACGAAGAATTGGTGGCGATCGTGCATACCATTGTCAAGTATGACGCAAACAAATTTGATGTTGATCTATTATCAATAACAATCGTTCCTGGCAGTACATGTCGCACATTTATAAGAAATGATGACGATGTCCAGTTTATGCTTGGGGAAGATCGGGTGATCCCTTAAGTTTGTGTCAGTGTAACTGAGAGAACGGTTGGACATGTGATAGGGAATGATACTCCTCCTCTTGAAAATACCCAACAATTTGGATCCTTTAGCGGTAGCAACCAAGTGTTCACCCAAAGGAGTGCCACCGAAGAAGGAGGAAACATGTGTGGTGTCCCACCGGTAGCGGTCGACCATGCAGATGTAGTTGAACCTCAATTTGGCGATGTGTTTGGTTGTTGAATTGAGCAGAACAATGAGCAATACAATGATCAGTTCAATGAGCAGAACCATGAGGTTGATAATGAGGAAAATTATGAACAAGTTAATGATCTACAAAATGTGGATGAATAGCCTGCCCAAAATCAAACACGTGGTAGACATGTACAAGGAGTTAGTTGCACTGCACAAGATATGTCTGGGACTTTCGAGGTCCGGTATAATGTACCAGCATCTGATTCTGATAATGTAACAACGTGGGTTATTCCCGGAGCAGATTCATACTCGTTTGGTATTGGTACAAGCGGCACGTTGGCAGCGCAAGAACCTAGAACCACGATTTATAAATGTCAATTTTTTCCGAGTAAAAAAGATTTGAAGAGGTTAGTTGGCCATTTTGCAATGCATCAGAACTTTGAATGGAAGGTGAAAAGGTCCAATAAGACAACTTTACATCTGGTTTGCATCATTGACGACTGTACGTGGAAATTAAGAGTGGTGAGGAGAGACGAAAGGACTTATTTTCAAGTAAGAAGTTTTGTCAATGAACACAGTTGTCCGTCGGAGGAGATTCACCATCGCCACCGATAAGCTAGTGCAGTCATAATCGGAGAAGTCATTGCACCTAGACTTCAACAGCATGATGGTCATCTCATGCGTCCCAAAGACGTCATCGCCGATATGAAAACAATATATGGCATCCAAATCATGTACAGTAAGGCACATGATGCCCTGCAATATGCATTGTCATTAAGCTATGAAACGCATGAAGAAACTTTCCAGCTGCTACCATTTTTTGCATACCTTCTGGAACAGTAAAATCCTGGCACAATCACTAACTTAAGTGCGCAGACGATGGTACATTCCTGTACTTTTTCATGTCGTTAGGATCCTCAATTAGAGGTTTCCGGAGGTGTATGCGTCCTGTGATTACAATTGATGGTACCCATTTGAAGGGAAAATTCGGGGGTACAATGTTTGTTGCAACTGCACAAGATGGAAACGAATAGGTATATCCAATTGCTTTTGGGTATGGTGACTCAGAAAACAATCTTTCATGGGAGTGGTTTTTGGAATGCTTGAGGGGTGCCCTTGGTCATATAGATGATCTGGTTTTCATTTCCGATCGTCATGCAAGCATTGAAGCAGGGATTTCTAAAGTGTTCCCTTATGCAACCCATACCATATGTTGCTGGCATTTTGGTGAAAATATGAAGAAGCGATTCCACAGAAAAGATGTTGCCAGTATAATGGATGACGCAGCTAGGTCGTACAGTGAAATGAAGTATGATCTGCACATGGAGGAGTTATGTAAGTTGCACAAGGGTGCATTCGATTATGCCATTGCTGCCAGTCCACACAAGTGGTCCCGCGTACACTGTCCCCTAAGAAGGTATAGGGTGATGACCACAAATGTCGCAGAGTGCATAAACTCATGCCTAAAATTCGCACGGCAACTGCCACTGATGACACTGGCAGAGTTCATTAGGAATATGCTACAAAAGTAGTTTCACGATCGTCATGCAGCTGCACGGTCCATGCGTAATCGATTGACCGACGCAGCACATCTTGTGATCCTAAAACGTGTCGAGAACTGCGGTTATATGACCGTAAATCCAGTTGACTAGAACATATTCTCTGTCAAACACAAGGGAAAACAGTGGACGGTTGACTTATCCCGGAAGACTTGCACATGCAACAAATTCCAAATGGACTTTTTTCCATGTTCACACGCACTCGCAGCGGCAAGGTATATGACATGTTACAGTTAACGCTTTATATTACCCAAACGTGAATCTCACTGTTTTCATTGTTGCAGGGAGTGGAACGTGGATTTCACATCTCTATGTGCGAACTACTACAAGAGGGAGACACTTATTGATGCATACTTGGTTCCTATTATGCCTGTTGGCCATCATTCTTCATGGGTTCATGGGTAGTGCCATCAGACATCGCAGCTCGGGTGGTTTTAAATCCAAAGACGAAGAGACAATCAGGTCGCCCGATGGAGGGTCGACATGGCTCGTCTTCAGAGAGGACAACCACACAGTCGTGTAGAAAATGTGGACAACCAAGACATAATAGCAGGAGGTGTTCCAACCTGCCTATGGTTAATGAAGGTCCCAGCATAATTATCCCCGGGGAATACTGTCGCAAGTGCAGCATCTGTCATTCAACTGGGCACAACAAACAAACGTGTCCCCAGAAGGACTTTACCGTGGAATGAATCGAGCCGTTGAAGAAAGCGATCAAACATAACAAGGCAGTATAAGAGGAAGACGAGTTGCCACCAGAAAAGCTTGCGATTGCTAATGAGGAACATGTCTCCAATTTGATGTCTTCCAACATCGTTCAAACTTTGGGAACCATGCTCGATACCGTTGTCTTATGAGACCCTTGGTTCTTATGCTTTTATGTTGAACTATTTTGATTTATTTTTTGTTATAGTGTTCATAATTCGTTCTATTGTTTATGGATTTGAATGTATGAATTGTGTGTTGAACTTCTCATTGCAAACACTTTATAAAAAAACAAAAGAATTCGTCATTTTATTACTCAAATGTTATGTACATCAACTAAATGCTCTTGGAGTTACAAAAAACCTCCACGGCCATCTTCTCCCGGATGGTGGCCATATCTGCTTCTGTCCAGTCGAACTTATCCATGTTCACCGTCAGGTACTCTATAAGTCTCAACGTATAGGCACCACAGTTACCCCTGCAATTCACCACATGAACAATCGTTACAATGGAATTTTAATAAAACCAAATGGGATAGAATCCAATCTTGAAACAGTCATACCCTTTATCCTGTTGGGGCACACGATCTGTAGACACAAACCTTATCTGAAATGGCCCATCCTTTCGTGTGTGTACGTCTTATCACCATACCGTCTATTCCTGTGAAAGTGCACTGCATTCAACATCGACGGTAACAGGTACCTTAAGCACGCGACCTGGGCATTCCTATTTTTGAATGTGACCTCCTGTCTGTATAGGTCCATCAGGTAGATTATCCCTGTAGTGAGGTCATCGCTGGCCAAGACCCAATGGGTACGTCCGAGGTTACAAGGAATCAACACCTGTACATGTTCCAGCAAAGTGTTATCAATGTCAAATTTATTAAAAATTTACGCCATGTAAAATAAACACTAACCGCGTCAACATCGTGCCATGGCCAACATCCTAACGGGAGCTCTCCACGTACCACCATAAGTTCATCATTTGGCCACTTTTGGTTTAGCACAGACCAACCCTTTGGGGGTTTGCCGTCCGCAGTAGGCTGCAGTCTGTCCCAGGTATGACATAATAATGACTGTATATATAAAATTTACCGAAACGTTAGGTTAAAGATGAATGAAACACATCAAAGCAAAAGTGAAAATCGTACAATACAAATACTTACATAGAATTGTGAATCCAGTATGTTGGTCCTCGAACCGTAGACAGTTGGGTATGCTCGCTGACGCTTCCGGAGAATCTTCAAGTACGCGTCAATGTGCTGACAAATTCAACATTTTGTATTGTTAAGATTGAACCATTTCTGAGAGAAACTTATACGGACAGTTGAAGTAAGGAACATACCGTATCCTCAAATTCCATGAAGTTGGTCTAAAATCGGTGGAACCAGGTGTCGCCAACTGGCACCTGTAGATCCACATCATGTCTGCATTAAACCAATAAGTTAGATAACCAAAGAAGTTTGAAAATACTATAAAAAAATTGAATTAGTAATGCGATTATACTTACAATTCCCCTATGAATGCCCTCTTGTAGGCATTGTACGCTTCAAGCTGGTCAGGATCAACCAATTCGTGTGGCATCCATTCATGTGGTGGCGGTGGCGGTGGCATCATCCTAGGCCTCTTCGGTCGACAGGGGTCTGTGTATGAGGAGCGCTGCTGCCAACCTCGCTGTCGAATCCGAGCTTGACGCCTTAGAGGTGGGGGACTCCGGTCCAAAGCATTGGGATCGACCGAATCCCTGCGTTGTGAGGACCGAGTCTGTACGCTGGGTTCGACCGCATCCCTGCTGTGTGATGAGGAACGGTGTGATGAGGAGTGGTGTAAGGAGGAGCAGTGTGGGATCGACCCTAAGGGTGGCTCGCGGCAGACCAAATCTGTCCCCTGGGATCGGCTGGAGGGCTGCGCTGCGATAAGCGATCAGCTGTAAGGTCCTGGACCTGTACAGGATCAGGCTACAGCTACGACGACCGGTCCACGGTCAGGTCAGGGAAATGAATAGGCTCATGCAGCAGCAGAGACGAATGGTCCACGGTGAGGTCCTCGGACAGTACCTGCTCTAATAGTGCTGTCTGTGTACCACCATGTACCTGCTCTAATAGTGCTGTCTGTGTACCACCATGCACCTGCTGACCTGCGGTCATACCTAGCCCTCGCTGATCAGGTACTGTCTCCGTAGGACCACTACCTCCTCATCCGGTGTCATGCCATGTCCCATCCTGATGACCACCTGGCCTGTCACTGGAAGTAAAGTCTCGGTCGTCAAACGGTGGACCATCCCGATAGGACTGCGAGGTGGAACCCTGAAGTTCTCGGATCAACGCCAGTAACTCCGTATGCTGCTGATCTCGTTTCTCATTACCCTTTTGGATATCATCTTTTAAACCTCGGATCTCCTCCCGTAGGACTTGTACGGCATCCATCACTTCAGTGAATTTTTGGTCCCAGCGGTCCTGAAAGGATTTCAAAATCTGTCAGTACTAAAACCATTAACCGGATTCAAATTAAATTATGCAGTACAAATATTTTAACATACCTGTGGATGCCCTTTAACGCCTACTCATGAGTCACCTCCAGTCTGAGGTTGTCTGGGCAATGAGAATCGAACCCGCCTATGCCTCACGGGACTCCCAGTGCGACCCTCTCAGTCAGAACCCTCCGTATCACCGCATCCTGAATATGGACCCTCATGATCAGTAGGTATAGAAGACGGACCCTCATACCGACTATCTCCCTCGTCAGTGCCCTTGAAGTACCGTTCAGCCCTCTCAGCTGTCGTCGGCAGCAATACAACCCTCGCATGCATCTGAAACCGTGGTTAGACCTTTATAATTGTATACATACTGAACAGATGAAAAAAAAAGAGATACTTATGTTATTATTGAAAATGTCATCCAGCTTGTCCCCCCTCGGTCGCTGACGCAACTCCCACTTCAGAATACAGGGGGATAGCTCTATTTCCCTGCGGCGCCCATAATTGCTGTTGGCAAGCTCGGGGATAACCTCAAAAGCAAATATCTGCGTAATAGATAAGTACGATAAGATTCCAATACATCAGTGATATGAAAAAAAAAATTTACAATTAAAGTACGTCATCAAATTCAAAATTCAAAATTCTCACCAACAGGGCGTGCGTCAGACCGTATATGTTGTACGTCTGCTGTCTCTGTACGTGACCGCCCTTTTGTCTCTTGCGCTTTTCGGCCAATGCATGCTTGAAACCAGCAATAGACCGCGAATACACGTGTGCACCCCACGGGAATGCATCAAAAGCGTCCAAGTCCTCGACAAGGCGAAACTGCCATACTGGAACTTTCTCTCTCTCGTCCAACCCCATCAGTATCCAGTTAAGCATATACAATAAGCACATCTTAACCGCATCGTACTGCTCGGTAAAAACACCAATCCGCAATGTGGCTCTCAGCTGCAAATAGTCGATGTCATCTCGACCCTGAAAGTACCGCTGGTGTATGCCATTCTCTAGCATACCATAGGTCGACGTGTTCGGCATGACTCCGAACTTCAATCCGGTGATCAGACAAAACTCTGTCTTCGAGAACCGGACCGAATGATGACCTAAAAGGAATCTCATCTCATCTTCTGGCCCATCGTGATGCAACTCGCGAATAAGCAACTGATGGAAAATGCCACCTGAAAAGGTCATTTGACGCTGCATCCGAAGGAAATGTCCAAAGCACGACTCAGTATAGCGACGTCGGTCTTCGACTCTCAGATGTTCAGGTACCCTATCAAGTGCGTTATCGATATCTCCAAGGTCATCAAAATGGTCATGCCGAGTAATTTTTCCCAAGAACCATCCATCCTCTGGAGTTTTCAGGAAATTTTTAAGCTCATTCGTCATCTGCATATTCAAAGGAAAAAAACATATAAGTTTATTGAAAAGTCTCGGAAAACGTTTGAAAAGGCTCGAAAAAGTCACGGAAACTATTTTAAAAATCACGGAAAAGGCACGAAATGAGTTTTAAAAGTCACAAAAACAATCACGGAAACAGTTCTAAAAGTCACGGAAACCTTTTTAATAGTCACGAAAAAGTCACGGAAACCTTTTTAAAAGTCACAGAAAAAGGCACGGAAACAGTTTTAAAAGTCACGGAAACCTATTTAAAAGTCACGGAAAAGTCACGGAAACAATTTTAAAAGTCACGGAAAAAGGCATGGAAACAGTTTTAAAAGTCACGGAAACCTTTTTAAAAGTCATGGAAAAAGGCACGGAAACCTTTTTAAAAGTCACGGAAACAGTTTTAAAAGTCACGGAAAAAGTCACGGAAAAAGGCACGGAAACCTTTTTAAAAGTCACGGAAAAGTCACGGAAAAAGTCACGGAAACCGTTTTAAAAGTCACGGAAAAGTCTTAGAAAAGATTTTAAAAGTCACGGAAAAGGCACGATTAATGTTTTAAAAGTCTAGAAAACTCAGATCTTCATCGTCTTCTACACAACGTTTTTATACATTCAAACCCTAATCTAAACCTAAACTAACCCACAAACATAATCTAAATCAAAACAAATCAAATCAAAACAAATAAATAACAACAAAACAAATCAAAACTTATACGAACATAAAGTTATCAACAACAAATGCGAAATACAAACATAACTTACAGTGAGATTGCAGCTTCTGTTCGACGTGAGTACTGTGGACCGTCACCGGTGAGTTCGCCGTGAATTTTTTGTCGCCTTTTTCACTGTTGCGCCGTCGGGTCTTCTCTCTCAAGGGTCTTCTCTCTCAAGGGTTTTCTCTCAACTTTTCAAAAAGCACAAATCGACAAAAAAATTGTATTTTTGTCTGGTCACCCAAATAGGTGCCTTTTAAACTTAAATTAGTAATCACTAGCTCCCCAAATAGTGCTATTTAATTTTTGAACCTGAATTGGAAGTTCACTTACTTTGGTCCATTTAAAACTTTAGTTATTAAAATGGTGACACTCGTGAAACACCAACTCAAAATAGTGACAAAACCCCTTATTTCCACTGTAACTACTATTAAGTAAAATAAAAAATAAAATAAAATAAAATAAAATAAAATTCTGGTAAGTCTTGGACTTATTAGTCACTTTTTAATGCGAGATCAATGTTTATTATATATGATTAACTGTGTAAATTTTGGGCTTAATATTGCAAATCTCTTAGACGAGACTTACAATAAGTCTCTCATTTTATAAATTATTATTAATATTTAGATAATTTTGGTGTAACATTTATTAAATTCTTTATTCTACCTTTTTGTAAGATTTCAAATAGAAGTACATAACAATTAGTAGCCACAATGATATAAACGTAATATATATATATATATATATATATATATATATATATTGTTTCCAAGTTTTAGGTTCCGGTCATTGTTCAGTCTTCAATAAAATCCAATCATGTCCTTAAATCCAATATAATCCAATGGATTGGAACGTATCCAATGAATCATCACCCCTATTTTGAAGTTCCATCATATAAACATGGTTTATAGCCTACTTTCCCTCATATACTTCTTCTACTATCAAATGTTAAATTCAGCTATTTTAACATAGACAAAGTTTTATCCTGCACAATGAATGATCTCGTGCTAATCTAAAAAGTTCACGGTTCTAAGAAGAGAAAAACTGAGTTTATAATTTCTTAAAACTAATCATTCAAGCCACTAGATGATTTTTAATATTTTCTTATAAAAATATTTCAAAAACACGAGTACGACAAGTTACAATTTGCATATCTACTTCATTTTCTGGTCCAGCATAGTGAAAATGATACAAGTGTCTAGCCCTTATCATATGAATTCGGTCTTCTATGTTACATAATTTCGCATACATGTTAGAAGTTGCAATAGTTAAAACTTAAAAATCCAACTTCATTAACCGACGAATATAATAGAGATTAAAGCTGTAAGCTAGTAAAGCATATTGATTTTTGAACTGCGGTATTTATTTGACTTCTCATTTCAATTATCGCAGCAGAGGCCGGCTATCATGCTATTGACCATTTGACCAATTGACCCTCCTTCGTCCTTCGGGGCTTATAAATAAGGAGCCAAAACTCCTCTTCATAGCATCAATCTCCTTTTTATTTGGGTGAGTAAATATCTAGAGAGCTAAAACCTAGAGAAGAAAAAAAAAATGGGTTCCACAGCGTTGAATGAAAAGCCTCATGTAGTTTGCATACCCTACCCAGCTCAAGGTCACATAAATCCCATGCTCAAATTAGCCAAACTCCTCCACAACAAAGGTTTTCATATCACCTTTGTCAACTCAGAGTTCAACCACAAACGTCTCCTTAAATCCAGAGGCCCCAAAGCTCTCGACGGCCTCCCTACCTTTCGATTCGAAACCATTCCCGATGGCCTTCCTCCAACGGACGTCGATGCCACCCAAGACATCCCATCTCTTTGTTTTTCCACTAGAAAACATGGCTTGGCTCCTTTTAAACAGCTTCTCAATAAGCTTAATGACTCCTCCGATGTCCCTCCGGTAACTTGCATAGTTTCCGACGGGGCCATGAGCTTTACTCTTGACGCCGCCGAAGAGTTGGGTGTCCCTGAAGTTCTTTTCTGGACCACCAGTGCATGTGGCTTCCTGGCTTATTGCCACTATCACCAACTTGTTGAAAAGGGTTATACACCTCTCAAAGGTTTTTATTTTATTTTATTTTATTTTATTTTTTATCTAAAGTTTTTAGTTGTTTTGAGAGATATAAATATCTGTTTTTATTTTATTTTATTTTATTTTATTTTTTATTTACAGATGAAAGTTGCTTCACAAATGGGTACTTGGAAACCGTTATAGATTGGATACCGGGCATGAAAGATATACGATTGAGAGATATTCCAACCTTTGTGAGGACCACTGATCCGGATTGTTTTATGCTAGAATTCCTTATACACGAAACTACAAGAGCAAGAAAGGCCTCTGCAATTATCTTGAACACGTTTGATGATTTAGAGCATGAAATGTTGGGTGCATTTAAGTCAATATTGCCACCTGTGTACTCCATCGGCCCCCTTCATCTCCGTATCAATCAACTTCCCGATAATGATTTGAAGCAAATCGGGTCAAATTTATGGAAAGAAGAAACAGAGTGTGTTGAATGGTTAAACACAAAAGAACCCAACTCGGTTGTTTATGTCAATTTTGGTAGCATCACAGTCATGACGGCTAATCAAATGATTGAGTTCGCTTGGGGACTTGCAAATAGCAATCAAACTTTCTTGTGGGTCATTAGGCCCGATCTTGTAGCTGGTGACTCAGCAATTTTGCCACCAGAGTTCGTGACAGAAACCGAAGAAAGAAGTCTATTAGCAAGTTGGTGTCCTCAAGAACAAGTACTAAACCACCCGGCGATCGGAGGATTCTTGACTCATAGTGGGTGGAATTCAACGCTTGAGAGTATTTGTGGCGGTGTCCCGATGGTTTGCTGGCCGTTTTTCGCAGAACAACAAACGAATTGTCGATACACTTGCAATGAATGGGGGATAGGTATGGAAATTGACAATAATGTTAAGAGAGATGAAGTTGAGAGTCTTGTCAGAGAATTAATGGATGGGGATAAAGGCAAAGAGATGAAATTGAAAGTTCAAGAGTGGAAGAAGCTTGCACATGATTCAATTACTGCTCCTTCTGGATCATCTTACATCAATCTCGACAAACTCATCAACCAAGTTCTTTTATCTCCAAAGCATTAGATTTGTCAAACATGTTCGGAATTTCCTTGTTAATATTTTTTTACCTGTCACTTCTAATTCTGTTTTATTTAATCTTTTGCGAAGTTCCGAAATTATAATAACATGTAATTAATAAAAGAAAGAATCAATAATACTATGTATTTGAACTTGTTTGTATTATAATTATAATTTTTTTTTTTTAAATTATAAATTTGGATTATAAGTATGAGGATAGAACTTAAACTCAAAATCGTGTGGGTATGAGGGACGTTTAAGGAAACTACTTTCACTTTTGTATAGTTGGTAATATTTAAATTAAATGATGGATCTACTTCAATTTATTTTTGTTGTTATTATACTATTATTTAAATTAAATGATAGATATATAGTATATTAATTACATTAATAATACGAGAGATCACAACTTGTATTACAATTTTTTTTTTACACCAAATGAGGAGGTCATTGTATTATATTCACATGTGAATACATACAGTATATGATATCATTTCACCTGTCACACATATTACTTAAATTAAATTAACAGAGAAACTTAACATTATTGATTAAATTAACACTTTCAAAATTTTAAAAGTGAAAATATATGGATATAACACTTTTTCCAACTAATTTTGTGGGGTTAACACTAGTTAATTACTTGAGTTTTAATAGGAAAAGAAATAGAGAAATGACAAAAATACCCTTTTGACTTCGCTCTCAATTATAATTTCCCACTTTTCTCTTGATAAATATGAAGATTCTCTCAAGGAAAATATGGGGGAATCATGATTCTATAGTGAAAAAAAAGAAAAAAAGAAAAAAAAAAAAAAAACCTGATGGGAGAATGAAACAAAAAAAATTGTAAAAGAACATAAATCTTAAAATAAAAAACAAAAAACACAGATTTGGAAAATATTCCAAAAATAAGTTTTAGATCCAAGATTTAAGCCATGATCAAAGGAAATAATAAGTCTTGATTAAAAGTTTGTGTGCGAAGAATATTTTTATCAAATATTTAGTTCCATAAAATAGGCACCAAAAAGTTTTTGGTTTTTCAAAAAAAAAAAAAAAAAAAGAAAAAAAAAAGAAATTTTAAAAAGACAATTTAAAAACTTTTTGAAAGGAAAACAGTAGGAGGAGTTTGAAAGGCTAAAATTGGCAAGCCTATCGGCCCCATCATCGTGACAACGTGTTGTCGTTTTGCTATTATTAATACTTTGATAGTTAATGGTCCCTTTTTGTCTCATTTGGTTTTTGGTAGCCACTCATGAGCAGCAAGATATGACAGTTTTAGCAATATACGTATAAACTTTCCTCAACATTTGAAAATTGTTGTACAAACATCCCTTACTGTTAAATGGATCCATTAGTCAATGGTCGAATGTGTAAAAAGTCTAAAATACCCTATAGTTTTATTTTAAATAAACTATTTTTTTAAAAAAAATAAGATTAAAAAAATCTTTAAAAATCTTTTAGAAAACATGAATGTATCTTAAATTTGAAACCTAGAAAAAAAAAATTCATCTTAAAAAAAATTAGTTTGTTCAATTCCCCCTTGATTTTAAATAAATTTAAAATTTAAAATTTATTTATTATTAAATTGTTTAAAAAATATATTTTATTTATTTGTAAAGATGAATTTTTTTTTCTAAGTTTCAGATTTAAAATACATTCATGTTTTTAAAAATATTTTTTTGAATTTTTTTAATCTTATTTTTTAATTTTTTAGTTTATTTAAAATAAAAATAAAGGGTATTTTAGACTTTTTACTGTTTTGACCATTGACTAATAGATTCATCTACCGGTAAGGGATGTTTGTGTAATAATATTTAAATGTTAATGGAAGTTTATGTGTATATGGCCAAAACTGCTATATCCATATGATTTTATCAAACCTTGAAGGATGTTTGTGGAATTTTCCCAAAACTTTTTGATAAGAAAACAGTGGAAGGAGTTTGAAAGGCTAAAATTGGCAAGCCCATCGGCCCCATCGTCGTGACAACGTGTTGTTGTTTTGCTATTATTAGTAATTTGATAGTCAATGGTCCCTTTTTGTCTCATTTGTTTTTTGGTATCCATCACCATTTTTATTTTTATTTATTATATATTTTTTACTCACCATTGATTAATTGAATTAATCACGAATACGATATGTCGATAAGGATAACGTATCCAAGTTAGAGATCGGCTTATTTAAACACAAGATTATAATTAGATTCCGTAATATCCATATTGCAGAATATTATAATTATATATAAAGATGCCATTTAAACTTCAATATAGATATTACATATTATGATACGTAATGAGATCCGAAATATGTTATCACTGATACTAAACTTCAATATAGGTATTTTTTTGAATTTGAAGCTTTTTCGTCATTGGTAGGATTTGAGCCGCTGACTTAGGAGTCATCTACACAAACTCTAAACTCGTCCATCTACCAGCTAAGTTACGCCCCTGGGGCTATGTATGTGTATAATTAAAATAATAATAATAATAATAATAATAATATACGTTAAATATATCGATTAATTAATAGATTTCATGCGATCCCAACATTATTAATTTATAGAGGTTATGATATATACATTTATCATTTGACGGAAGAGTGGCTACTTAAGTTTTAATGGAAGATTTTTTTTTTTGGTTTGTAATACGTTCAATGGGACCAACCGAGATCATGTAAGACTACAACATAATTTGGATGTATATTTCCATAATTGGAAAAATTAGGCTCTTAATACCGAAAAATGTATTCCTACACTTATTGTAATTTTATAAACAATGATAAAAACAATATTGAATCTTCGTGGGTCAATGAAGATAGTAATAAGTCTCTGCCGTTGAGTGTCGGTAATTTGGACTTCGGAGAAAAAACGGGTGGCTGATCTTCTGACAGAAGATATGTGTGATGGCGTATAAGTCTTGAGGTGTAATCAATAAGTCAATTTGAAGAAATAATAGAGTGGCATAGAGCCGCAGAGATAGACTTTGAGTCTCTGGCAAGATTATTCATTATATTTTATTATTTTAATATTTTAAATTTTATTTAAAAAAAAAAAAAACAATTCATTATTTGATGTGCTTAGTTGGAATACGTATTCAGTATTATACTATTATCAAATCTCACATTCTCACGTATTTTTGTCTTTTAATCAAAATATTTTATTATTATTTCTATAAAGCGATGTGAATATTAATTTTTCATTTTATCTTTTATCTAAAAATAATATTTTTTATTAACTTCATATTCGATCTTTCCAATGCTATTATCAGAATCTTATAAGGTATTTGTGGAAGTATTGTGTTAAACTTCGTTAAGATGTCCGTGTTAAATCAAGATTTTCAACTTGTTTTAACATAGGATCAAGATCCTCTTCTTGCTTTGTTTTTTCTTAACTTTTCATAATCTAATGACACCTAAACAAAATAAAAAATACATAGTTGAGATTTGATCACTTCTTTCTCTCTCATGTAACTTGGTGTTTTAATTACACTTGAAAAAGCCAAGAAAAAACAAAGAACAAGGAGAGGAACTTGATCCTTTTACATATATTTTTATTGTTTGTTCAGACATAAGAGGCCTTATTAACTACATTAGTGTGAAACCAGTTCACGGCCGCTTCTTGCCATAAAATGCCACAAGGCCCACAACGATTAATTTGTGTAGTCATTTTTCAGTCACATTACGATCAGTGTCCTACTGGATTCTCTGACAAACTCACTTAATGCATTTTCAAGGAAAAAAAAATGTTTTCCTTCTCCAGATCCTCTGTAACTACAAGCTTTGAACTCACATTAATTAACATTATCAACAACTTGGTATTCATTGCTCTCAACCTCTAAGTTATTATTTATTGCGTTCGGTTATTTTGATTAGAAAAATCTTCATTCTCCAACCTTCTTATTTCTTGGGCTAAGCTCTCACTGCATATATTAAATCTTCATATTTTTCTTTATATGGAGTTCAATGCACCCGAAGTTTTTCTTTGGAGTCAAGATAGTTGTAGAACATTGTGCCAACTGATTGGATTGCAGTTTGATACGAACCTGCTAATTTTATTTAGATATTTATTGTAATGTTATTTTTATGTTTTATTTTATTTTAATGAGTAATTAAATTATTAAGTTAGAGGGTTTATTGTTCATTTAATTATAGGTGGTGGGTTAGTTAATTGCTTAAATTTAGGAGAGAGTGAGCATTGATATTTTGTATAAATAGTTTCAATTCATTAATGAAAGGTATCCAGAGAATTATTGTCTGCACATTTGTGTTGTAATTGGGAGGTTATTGGTTCCTCAAAAGACCAATAATTAGGAGGTTTAAGGTTTCATCAAATTAACCTATCTATCCCTCCTTTTATTTTATATTTTATGTAAAATTTTCATTACATCACAGCTGGTGATCAATATGCAAATAATTGATCAAGGCTTTTGTCGTTACGATGTCGTATCAAATGATCTGGCCTTTGATTCTTATGCCATATTTGGTCCTCTAATCCTCTTGTAGGTGGAAACTACAGTCTCTATATTGATAAAAGGTTTCACAAATTTGAGCAAGTGACATTGACATGCTCTTGAACAAGTGACATTGACATACATCGTATTTATTACATGATGATGGAGATCTATTCTCCATCGTCAAAACAGAATCTTTGATGTGGTATTTCCAAGACAATTCACGTGTACATGAAAAGGAAAGAAAATTCCAAATAAAAAATAAACCCCGTGACTTCAACGTTCAAATTGTTCACTATACTCCATGCTCATTTATTCATTTTACTAACTACAAAAAAAGAAAGGAATAAGGTCTAGTCAGATCGTATAAGATCCCTCTAGCTATTACAAGAATGACAATTTTTAAAATTAAATTTGGATTTTGGAGGTGTCAAATAATTGGTCAAGTACTCTCTTTAACTTAAAATATTTTTAGAGACATAAATAATTAGAAATGACCAGCATATATTATATCAATTTCTAATTTTTACTTCGATATTTATTCATCTATCCCTTTTTACTGAATTCAAGTATTGCCATGATCTATATTTAATTCATTTAATCTTCCTAATCTTTATATTGAGAAAAACAAGATGAAAGTAAGTCATAAATTTAGATCAAAATTTTAAGTTATATAATTTAAGAGTGGTGTTATTGGCACCCCTCTATTGACCTATTAATGCCTCACTTTTAAAAAATTTGTTTAATTATATAAAATTAAATGATTTTATTAAATTATTTCCAAAACCACCCTTCTTATTTTTTTCAATATTAATAGTTAACACACTCAAGCTCTTTGTACTATGTTATATGTTTTTTAGTTATCACCTCCATTGTACTCCTTCCAGATTATTTTTTTTCCTTTTGATTTCAGCATGGAAAATAAAAAGAAAAATAAACAAAGTCTTCCTCCATCATAAGATTATTACTTATTCTCAAGTGAAGATAGGAAAAACCAAACATCCAAAAGCTGAAAAATTTAGAGACATCTATATTAAGGCCATTTTTTTTTTCTCTAGAGTCTAGACAGCTCCAATAGCAAGCAATCTATTTTTGTTTGTTAATTTTATAGTTTCAGGTATAGAATTTGTGTGCAAATTGCAATACACATATTGAAAAAAAAAGCAAAGAAAAAATGGACAGTGAAGAAGATAATATTTTTCTCTTCTTTTGTCAAACAAACAAAATAATAATAATTATCGAATGTAGTAAGTAATCGGTATTTGTTATTGAATAATAAAATCGAAAACAAATATATTTTAGGATTTAAAAGTTAAGAGAATTTTTTTTCAAATAATCAAATTACAAGTGAACATGGGGTTTGATTATAATTCACTTTATGTAAGAGTTTTATTTATTTATTATTATATATCTCTTTAAGTCATTTCAATAAATGATATAAATATAGTATTAAATAATTTAAAAAGTGAGGCATTATTAATTCAATAAAGGTGTACCAATAGCACCACTCTAATTTAACCGATTAGAAATTACATCAATTGTAAACCGGTTTATAAATACATAAGATTTGGCATCATTCACTTATAGGTTTTATAAATGATTGCATCTTAGTGCATGCAGTAAATGATTCGGTAAGGGTAATAACTTGACTCATTATTTAAATTGACTTTTGAGCTACTTTTTATAGGTTTTGTAACATTATCAAATTAATTGTTATGGTATATTTTTAAATAGTTAGTTTTTTTTTAATAAAATAATTTTTAATTTTTAATTTTTTTTAATATATTTGGTTTTGTTATTTTTTTTTTTCATTTTTTAAATTCAATTATAGAAAAAATCTCTTAAATAATCACATTCCATTAGATTTAATTAAAGTAAACTAACGGTCAACTAATTGTAGGAGATTTTTTATTGATTGCTCAAACCACATGGTTTGATTTATCATTTGATCAGATTATTTACAATTTTTCTATTTTTTTTAATACCAAAAACAATCATAACTATTTAAACCTTAAATATTGTCAAGTTAATGAGTATTCACCACAGTCACATTTTTTTTTAATATATATTTTAATTTTGATGTACTTAAATGTTGGTTCGACAGAGTATCCATTACGAGGCACCTCTAGAGGAGAATAAAGGGATATTATTATCCCCCACCCCCGACATTTGAAGTATTAGACATTTTGCACCCTCTTGTTTCGGTGTTGGCTATTTTCCACCATGTAGATATCAAAGAATGTGCTTAATAATAAAATATGGGAGATGGTCAATATCAATGGAATTGAGTCTAGTCAAATGTGTATATTATACTGGATTATGATTCTTTTCTTATCTTTTTTCTCTAGAATTTTCATAATCTAGTGACACCTAATTATAATAATAAATATATGGTTAAGATTTGATTACTTTTTTCTCTCATGTAGGTTGGTGTTTTAATCACATTTGAAAAAAAACCAGGAAAAACAAGATCAAAGAGAGAATCCTAACTCATACTATTAATGCTTTGCCGGTTGCCACACGTATAGACACAGTCGAAGATAATATATGTATCAATGAAGTTGCGGGTTGTACTTATACAGAGTTTGCATGTGTGCGCATTCTGAAAAATTGATAGCCAACTATTTTCCGGTACATGATTCTTTTCAAATTGAGGGAGACAGTCCCCGGCTTGGTGACAAGTTCATGCAAACTTGAATGTGTTAGGTATCCAAAATAAATGATTGGATTTGATCGATCGCACAACAAAACAATGAAACATGGGTAAACAAGTTGATAAGCAGTAGCAGATAGTGGTTTAAGTCATGAATCATGATCAAAGGAAATAATAAGTCTTGATTAAAAGTTTGTGTCCGAAGAATATTTTTATCAAATATTTAGTTCAATAAAATCAGCACCAAAAAGTTTTTGGTTTTTCAAAAAAAAAAAAAAAAAGATAGAAATTTTAAAAAGTCAATTTAAAAACTTTTTGAAAGGAAAACAGTAGGAGGAGTTTGAAAGGCTAAAATTGGCAAGCCCATCGGCCACATCATCGTGACAACGTGTTGTCGTTTTGCTATTATTAGTAATTTGATATTGATAGTCAATGGTCCCTTTTTGTCTCATTTGTTTTTATTTTATTTTTTATTTATTATATTTTTTTACTCACCATTGATTCATTGAATTGATCACGAATACAATATGTCGATAAGATAACTTATCCAAGTTAGAGATCGGCTTATTTAAACACAAGATTATAATTAGATTCCGTAATATCCATATTGCAGAATATTATAATTATATAGGTATTTTTTAAAATTTGAAGCTTTTTCGTCATCGGTAGGATTCGAGCTGCTGACTTGAGAGTCATCTGTATAAACCCTAAGCTCGTCCATCTACCAGCTAAGCTATACCCGTAGGGCTATGTATGTGTGTAATAATAATAATAATAATAATAATAATAATAATAATAATAATAATATACGTTAAATATATCGCGATCCCAACATTATTAATGTATAGAGGTTATGATATATACATTTATCATTTGATTGAAGAGTAGCTACTTTAGTTTTAAAGGAAGAATTTTTTTTGGTTTGAAAAGTAAATAAAAAAAATATATATAAAGTAAGGGTATTTTTGGAAGTTTACTTACTTTGGTGTCTTTAAAACTTAAGTTATTAAAATGGTGGCACTTGTGAAACACCAACTCAAAAGAGTGACAAAACCCCTTATTTCCGGTAAATGAAAAAAATAAAAAAATAAAAAAATAGCGAGACTTCTGGTAAGCCTTGGACTTATTAGTCACTCTCTAGTGCGAGATCAAGGTTTATCACATATGATAAACCGTGCAAATTTTGGGCTTAAAATATTGCAAATCTCTTAGACGAGACTTATAATAAGTCTCTTATTTTATAAATTATTATTAATATTTAGATAATTTTGGTGTAGCATTTATTAAAAATTTAAAATCTTTATTCTACCTTTTTGTAGGATTTCAAATAAAAGTACATAACAATTAGTAATCACAATGATATAAACGTAAAAAAAAAAAAAAAAAAAAAAAAACCAAAAAAAAAAAAAGTTCCCAGGTTTTAGTTTCCAATTATTATTCAGTCTTCAATAAAATCCAATCATGTCCTTAAATCCAATATAATCCAATGGATTGGAATGAGCCAATGAACCATCACGTCCTAACTCCTAAGGAGAAAAAAACTGAGTTTATAATTATTTCTTAAAACTAACCAGGTGATTTTTAATATTTGTTATAAAAACATTTCAAAAACACTAGTACGACCTTACAAGTTACAATTTGCATATCAAACCAAACCAACTTGATCTGGTCCAGCATAGTGAAAAATTGAAAATGATAAGAGCATCTCCAATGCTAATGTGGGTTGTGAAAAAATTAGTTGCCACGTAGGATGGACATCCATTTTGTTAAAAAATCCATCTCCAATGTAACATCTCTAGTACAACTTCAACATGACTCTCTGATTTCAGACGGTCTGTTGGACGGCCGTCTTGTTGGCCCAGTCAGCAACCACTCTTGTCTTTTACCTTATTTTATTCAATAATTCTAAAATATATTTAAGGAGACCAATAATAAATTGATACGTCATTAAAAACATATATGTTACAAGTGAAGCATTGGAGACCACTTTTTTATTTGGATGTCTATCAAGTTTAGTTACATGCCACATATGAAGCAATTGGCTTGACAATGTTGACATATCACCATTTTCTCAAATACAAGCCACATTACTATTGGAAATGCTCTAAAAGTGTCTAGCCCTTATCATATGACAATTCGTCCTACTATTTTACTTCAATAATTTCGCCGACATGTTAGAAACTTCATTAACCGACGATTACGAATAGGATTAAAGCTGTAAGTCAGACAGTCAGTAAAGCATATTGATTTTTGAACTGCGGTATTTATTTGACTTCTCATTTCAATTATCGCAGCAGAGGCCGGCTATCATGTTATTGACCATTTGACCAATTGACCCTCCTTCGTCCTTCGGGGCTTATAAATAAGGAGCCAAAACTCCTCTTCATAGCATCAATCTCCTTTTTATTTGGGTGAGTAAATATCTAGAGAGCTAAAACCTAGAGAAGAAAAAAAAAAATGGGTTCCATAGCGTTGAATGAAAAGCCTCATGTAGTTTGCATACCCTACCCAGCTCAAGGTCACATAAATCCCATGCTCAAATTAGCCAAACTCCTCCACAACAAAGGTTTTCATATCACCTTTGTCAACTCAGAGTTCAACCACAAACGTCTCCTTAAATCCAGAGGCCCCAAAGCTCTCGACGGCCTCCCTACCTTTCGATTCGAAACCATTCCCGATGGCCTTCCTCCAACGGACGTCGATGCCACCCAAGACATCCCATCTCTTTGTTTTTCCACTAGAAAACATGGCTTGGCTCCTTTTAAACAGCTTCTCAATATGCTTAATGACTCCTCCGATGTCCCTCCGGTGACTTGCATAGTTTCCGACGGGGTCATGAGCTTTACTCTTGACGCCGCAGAAGAGTTGGGTGTCCCTGAAGTTCTTTTCTGGACCACCAGTGCATGTGGCTTCCTGGCTTATTGCCACTTTCACCAACTTATTGAAAAGGGTTATACACCTCTCAAAGGTATTTTTTTTTTTTTTTCTCTAAAGTTTTTAGTTGTTTTGATAGCGACTGGAATCTGAGATATAAATATATGTTTTTTTGTTTTTTTTGTTTTTTTTAATATACAGATGAAAGTTGCTTCACAAATGGGTACTTGGAAACCGTTATAGATTGGATACCGGGCATGAAAGATATACGATTGAGAGATATTCCAAGCTTTGTGAGGACCACTGATCCGGATTGTCTTATGCTAGAATTCATTATACACGAAACTACAAGAGCAAGAAAGGCCTCTGCAATTATCTTGAACACGTTTGATGACTTGGAGCATGAAATGTTGGGTGCATTTAAGTCACTATTGCCACCTGTGTACCCCATCGGCCCCCTTCATCTCCGTATTAATCAACTTCCCGATGATGATTTAAAGCAAATCGGGTCAAATTTATGGAAAGAAGAAACAGAGTGTGTTGAATGGTTAAACACAAAAGAGCCCAACTCGGTTGTTTATGTCAATTTCGGTAGCATCACAGTCATGACAGCTAATCAAATGATTGAGTTCGCTTGGGGACTTGCAAATAGCAACCAAACTTTCTTGTGGGTCATTAGGCCCGATCTTGTAGCTGGTGACTCAGCAATTTTGCCACCGCAGTTCGTGACAGAAACCGAAGAAAGAAGTCTATTAGCAAGTTGGTGTCCTCAAGAACAAGTACTAAACCACCCGGCGATCGGAGGATTCTTGACTCATAGTGGGTGGAATTCAACGCTTGAGAGTATTTGTGGCGGTGTCCCGATGGTTTGCTGGCCGTTTTTCGCAGAACAACAAACGAATTGTCGATACACTTGCAATGAATGGGGGTTAGGTATGGAAATTGACAATAATGTTAAGAGAGACGAAGTTGAGAGTCTTGTCAGAGAATTAATGGATGGTGATAAAGGCAAAGAGATGAAAATGAAAGCTCAAGAGTGGAAGAATCTTGCACATGATTCAATTACTGCTCCTTCTGGATCATCTTACATCAATCTCGACAAACTCATCAACCAAGTTCTTTTATCTCCAAAGCATTAAATTTGTCAAACATGTTGGGATTTTTTTTATATTTATTTATTTATTTATTTTTATTTTTTATTTTTAATATTATCCTATCCGCCGCTTGTAATTCTGTTTTTTTTTTTTTTTTTAATTTATTTTAATTTATTTTTATTTTTTAAGAATTGTAATTCTGTTTTAATTAATCTTTTGTGAAGTTCCGAAATGATAATAACAAGTCTTACTTGTTTAGTTGTTTGTGATCAACATGTAATTAATAAAAGAAAGAATCAATAATACAGTACTATGTATTTGAACTTGTTTGTATTATAATTTTTTTTTTTAAATTATAAATTTGGATTATAAATTTGAGGATATAACTTAAACTCAAAATCGTGTGGGTGTGAGGGATGTAAAGGAAACTATCTTCACTTTTGTATAGTTGGTAATATTTAAATTAAATGATGGATCCACTTCAATTTATTTGTGTTGTTATTATACTATTATTTAAATTAAATGATATAGTGTTATAATATATGTGGCTTTTACCACATGTGTTATACACACAAATATCCCAACAAATATCTTCCCATAATATCTTCTAAATATCTCCCACAATATCTCACATAATATCTCCCACAATATCTCCCTTAAATATCTCACTTTTCCTCTCCACTTGCTTGTGAGGGGTGATGTATGTTGAGTGCAAATTGGTGGTGTTGCTTTTGCTCACTATATATATGTGCTCTCTCTCTTGTAAATGGCGTTCCAAGTATCAATATAAAAAAGGCACATATTTTATCTCATATTATCTCTCTCGTCTCTTCACTGATGTCTCTCTCTAATTTTTTATTTCTTTGTTATTTATTCTTTGATTTACAACATGTTATCAGCACGATTATAAACTAGGCTAAGCAAGTGAGCAGCAAGTGTTCTTGAGATATTTAGCTTTGGTTTAGATCGAGTCCAGAAATTTCGAAGTGCTCGAATCGTTGTTCGGATGATACCGTTGTGTTCATCTCGGAAATACGATTCCAACGCCACTGACTGCATCTCAAACGGAGCACTAACGAACTCTATAGCTTCGGTCAAAGTTCGGTCAACTTTGAAAAGATTTTCCAGAATTTTTCTGCAATTTTCAAGGAAGAAGACGATACTGTAACGCCACGTCAGCGAACGTCAGTGCCACATCAGCGATACGCCACATCAGCGTCACGTCACAAAGCAGGGAATATTCCGTTACTATCAGAAAATATTCCGTTAGTCTAACAGAATATTTCCGAGTCAACTCAACCAAACTCAGTGAAATTTTCACCCGTTTTCAACTGACTCGGACCTATTTCCAGCTATTTCGACCGTTCCGGACGCAACCGTGCCATCAGTTTCAGCTAATTCTGCTTGTAAGTTCTGTTTTGACTTATTCAAGCTTTATTAACTCTGTTTTCAGGAGCGATGGAAGATCCAAATCTCTAGCATGATTGCGTATAGGTAAAAAAGGATCCCATGATAGGTGATTTACTTATTTATTCTCTTTAATCCCAATATTCTGGATCTATATATATTTTTGTATAATAAGATGGTTTTTGCCGTCAACGGAATATATATATAGTTCTGGATTTATTTTTACTCACATAGCAGGTGAGCTCAGCCTCCTGGAATTATTTTTACAGAACATATATACCGTTCTGGAACTATTTATTTACGGAACATAACAAGTGAGCTCAACCTCCTGGAATTGTTTATTTACAGAACATATATACCGTTCTGGAACTGTTTATTTACGGTACATAACAGGTGAGCTCAGCCTCCTGGAATTGTTTATTTACAGAACATATATACCGTTCTGGAACTGTTTATTTACTAAACATATGAGATTGGCTAGACCGACGAACCAAAACTTAAAGTTTCTGGAATAATGATATTTAAGTCGGCACGGTTTTGAAAACCGATGAAAACCTGGAGTTCTGGATCCAGTGTAATATTCATGAATGCCAATGAAAACCTGGAGTTCTGGATCCAGTGTTATAATAACGAATGCCATACTTCATTATTTGGAACCTGGGATTTCAAATCAAATCAGAATATGAAGTTTTCTGGATTTTATATATGAACTTACAGTTCATGGTCGAACCGGAAGTTCGAAAAATTAATATGATCCATGATTTTATTTTATCTCATATATATATATAAAGTGATATGTTTACGTATCATTCATTTGAGAAAAAGGATTTACACATCCAACAGGATGTTGTGAGTATCGTAAATGGGATTTAAGATCCTAAACGTATCATGAAATTGGAATTAATATTTTATCCATTTCATACACATCCAACAGGATGATGTGAGTATCATAAAATGATTTAAGATCCTAATGTTTAATGAAATTGAAAATAATATTTTATCCATTTCATACATGCTTGATACTCATGAAGAACAATATTCAGAGAATGATTTACACATCCAACAGTATGTTGTGAGTATCATAAACGAGGTTTAAGATCCTAACATATAATGAAATTGGAAATAATATTTTATCCACTTCATATACATCCAACAGGATGATGTAAGATTATTATCATTTCACATGAGATATAAAATGACATTACAAATAATGTCCATAAAATTCCTAGAAGGAAAAATATATGTCTTGCTGAGAGTGCAACAACTCATATAATTCTGCGGAATCAGAAATATTTTACGAATTCAACTTTGCTGAGAGCAAATGTTATTGATCTATTACGTCCAACGGATTTGATAGAAAGCTCTGGAAGAGCCATGATATTGTTATCAAACAATACTAAATTATGTATCAGATCCAACGGATCTGATAGAAAACTCTGGAAGAGCCATGATATTGTTATCAAACAATACTCAATTATATATCAATGATACTTGATATTATTTAAAGAACATCATAAAGAAATATGTTTAGTTCAAAATCATATAAAGTTAATACCATATCAAATCCAGCGAATTTGATTAAATGCTCTAGAAGAGCCACAATCTTATTACCAGACAGTATTAAATTGTATATCAATGATACTTTATATCATTCAATCAGAATATAAAGAAATCTATTTCATATTAAGACCATGAATAATAAGAATGTTAAATATCTATGCGTGATTCAAGCCAGAAGCTAATTATAGAAAAGTTGCGTTCTTTATCATCTGGATTATAATGCTAATCAGAAAAGGGGATATATGTGGATATATTCATTCACCAAATAAACCATCTCATTCTAAAGTTGGTTTTGAATCCCTATCATTCAAAGGGATATATGTGGACATATTCATCCGCCAAATGTATCCTTCTATTATTTTGTGGTATTGATTGATGCATCAACATGATGGTCACATGTTTGTGTATTATCAAACGTCTCCAGTTGAGATCGACGTTCAATATCCAGTTTTCGCATGTACTTATAACCAAAATGGATCAGCGGAATCACTTATCAAATGTTTCCAGGTAATTACGATAACTTTATTATTTCAATATAATTACCAATTTCTATATGGAACATTCTATGTTACATGTTGATGCAGTCATCTATTTCTCACTACTTATAATCATTATTTACTATTACAACTTGTAATTGGTCATTGACTTGCTCACATTTCTAAGATATTTGATTGTGTAATATATCTCCTTATTTCATCCCTATCATGATCTAAGATAAAAATTCTATATCATAATGAGATTAATTTTGATTTTAATTAATCTCTATTAGATCATTTAAACTTATGAGATTTTATATTTTTTCGCACAATCTATATATCATTATATTGATTAATTTCCAGATGGAAAGTTTCTCCGGAAAGAGTATATGGAAAGTTACTCTTATACAAAATAGAGATACCGGTTCGGTTCTCTATATATAAATATGTCTCATTTCAATCTTTGTATCACTCAAATACGAAAGATAATTGATCATCAGATCATTATTAATTTGTTACTTGATATATTAAAGGTAACAAGATTTTATAAGTTGCCATCTCATAAACCCCAGCCGGGTGATTGTTCTTAAAGAATGATCAGAGTAAATGACAACAAATAAACCATCTGATGTATATCATAAACTTATGAACCTTTTTTTAAAGGTATTGTTATCAGGATCCTAATGTAAACAAAACTCGAGTTATAAATAAATCCACTTTATCTAAATCAACTCTGAAAGAGTCTGATATATCTAATGAGATACAAGTCTATGAAATGACTAAATCCATTGAAAATGGAAGAAATCTCAACAGAGATGCAAGTATATTGAAATTGAGAAAATTTCTATACTAGTCTATGAAATGATTAAATCCATTGTAATGGAAGAAATCTCAACAGAGATTCAAGTATATTGAAATTGAAAAATTTTCTATAAATCATATAAGAGAAATGTGGAATCATAAAGAAACAATCATTGATGATGTATTTTTATACACAGTAGCGCTACTGAAATTATAAATGATAATTATGATATTCATAATATCAATGATTGTATACAAAAGGCATGATTGACCTAAGTGAAAAGAAACAATTCAAGAAGAATTGACTTCATATGCCAAACATAAATTATTTAAACCAATAGTACTCTAGACACTTGGAGATGTCAAATTAGTTGGATACTAATGGGTCTTTATACGGAAACGTAATGAGAAAAACGAGATCGTGAGATATGGGGCACGACTCGTAATACAAGGTTTTCTTACAAAAACTTGATATTCACTATTGATGAATACGATTACGTTCTGAATTTTTGATAAAATTGGCTGCCTTTGAAAGGCTTGAAATGCGTCTTCAGACGTAATAATAATTTATCTATATGATTCACTCAATGCAGATATTTATAATCCCAGAAGGATTTAAAATGCTAGAAGCATGTAAATCGAGATCTCGTAATCTGTATTTGATGAACATACAAAAATCCTTATATGGATTAAAAACAATCTGGACAGATGTGGTATAACCGTCTCAGTGAATATCTGATAAAATAAGGGTATAATAATTATATTATATACCCAAGTGTCTTCGCAAAGAATCAGAATTCAAATTTACTATATTTACAACATATGTTGATGATATGAATTTAATTGGAGCTCCCAAAGGGCTCTTGAAAACTCTTGAATTTTTGATAAATGAATTTAAAAAATGAAAGACACGGGAAAGGAAATATGGTCTTGACCTGAAGGTCGAGCATATATCAAATGGAATGTTTGTCCATTAATCAGAATATGTTGAAAAGATTCTGAAAAGATTCCATATGGATATTACTCCATAAAGCAAGTCTTTGCTTATACTCCCTTCAATCATTTATGATGTTATTTCATTTCATGAAATAAACATCCGTATACCCCAGTTTAGCAATTTAGAATATTGCTTTAAAATAATTTTTATCAAGGGGAGCGTCCCATCAGGGGGAGCATATCAAATGAATTATATTAATTATATTGGGGCATATGTGCATTACTCTTTTCCCTTTCAATCAGGTTTTTCGTCTCATTAGGTTTTCCTGATAAGGTTTTTAATGAGGCAATTCTCCAAGCACACCCAAAAATCATTTGATCCACAAAATCATCATAAATATTACATTGATTCAATTTATCATCGTATATATGTTATTTTGATAAAAAAATATCATTGTAAATATTACTTTGATCTTGCTAATCATCGTATATATATTACCTTGATCCAAAAGATCATTATAAATATTACTTTGATCCGACAGATCAATGGATATCTTTGCTCAGGTTTTTATCCCACTGGGTTTTTCCTAGCAAAGTATAAATGTGAGAAATGTTTTGAAGAAAACATTAACTATTGTTATATTTGCATTGTACTCTTTTTCCCTTTGATCAGGTTTTGTCCCACTGGGTTTTCTTGACAAGGTTTTTAACGAGACAATTAGGGGGAGCAAAGTTCAGAACGGACATATGTGCACTATACTCTTTTTCCCTTCGATCAGGTTTTTATCCTACTGGGTTTTCCTGACAAGGTTTTTAATGAGATAGTTTTGAAAATGTCCAGCACCATAAGATCCAGAAGATTATTGTATATATTTTACTTAGGTTTTATCCCATTGGGTTTTTCCCTAGAAAATTAATATATGTGGTATAAATCTAAGGGGGAGTGTTGTAATATATGTGGCTTTTACCACATGTGTTATACACACAAATATCCCAACAAATATCTCCCCATAATATCTCCTAAATATCTCTCTAAATATCTCCCACAATATCTCACATAATATCTCCTAAATATCTCCCACAATATCTCCCCTAAATATCTCACTTTTCCTCTCCACTTGCTTGTGATGTAACCGGTGATGTATGTTGAGTGCAAATTGGTGGTGTTGCTTTTGCTCACTATATATATATATATATATATATATATATATATATGTGCTCTCTCTCTTGTAAATGGCGTTCCAAGTATCAATATAAAAAAGGCACATATTTTATCTCATATTATCTCTCTCGTCTCTTCACTGATGTCTCTCTCTAATTTTTTATTTCTTTGTTATTTATTCATTGATTTACAACATATAGTATATTAATTACATTAATAATACGAGAGATCTCGACTTGTATTACAATTTTATTTTACACCAAATGAGGAGGTCATTGTATTATATTTACATGTGAATACATACAATGTATGATATCATTTCACCTGTCACATATTGATTAAATTAACACTTTCAAAATTTTAAAAGTGAAAATATATGGATATAACACTTTCTTCAACTAATTTTATGGGGTTAACACTAGTTAATAACTTGAGTTTTAATAGGAAAAAAATAGAGAAATGACAAAAATACCTTTTTGACTTCGCTTTTAATTCTATTTTCCCACTTTTCTCTTGATAAATATGAAGATTCTCTCGAGAAAAATATGGGGGAATCATGATTCTATTAAAAAAAAACAAAAACAAAAAAACGATGGGAATTGAAGATGAAACAACAAAAAAAAAATTGTAAAAGAACATAAATCTTAAAACAAAAAACAAAAAACACAGATTTGGAAAATATTACAAAAATATGTCTTAGATCCAAGATTTAAGTCATGATCAAAGGAAATAATATAATAAATCTTGATTAAAAGTTTGTGTCCGAAGAATATTTTTATCAAATATTTAGTTCAATAAAATCAGCACCAAAAAGTTTTTGGTTTTTAAAAAAAAAAAAAAAAGATAGAAATTTTAAAAAGTCAATTTAAAAACTTTTTGAAAGGAAAATAGTAGGAGTTTGAAAGGCTAAAATTGGCAAGCCCATTGGCCCCATCATCTTGACAACGTGTTGTGGTTTTGCTATTATTAGTAATTTGATATTGATCGCCAATGGTCCCTTTTTGTTTATTATATTTCTTTACTCACCATTGATTCATTGAATTGAACACGAATACGATAAGTCGATAAGATAACGTATCCAAGTTAGAGATCGGCTTATTTAAACATAAGATTATAATTAGATTCCGTAATATCCATATTTCAGAATATTATAATTATATATAAAGATACCATTTAAACTTCAATACAGATATTGCATATTATGATACGTAATGACTAATGAGATCCGAAATACATTATTATTGACAGGAACGTAACCAGGATTAAACGCTAAGGTGGGTTAGAATATATATATTTTTTCGATCATTAACATTATGTGAAAATTACATTAATTAAAAATAAAGATACACTAAGTTAAGAAGACAAAGTAGGGATTACTCTATAAATGTATATTCTAAATAAATATATTAAAAAAATTAATAAAAAAATAAAGTCAAAATAAATTATAAAATAAATATGAAATACAAATATAGTCAAATACTAATTAAGTTGTATCCTACGGTTTTTCAAAAGATCAAACTTATCAATTATGAAATCAGGATCAATAGCACCAACAATTTATCTTTCAATATAGACAACCATGGAGTTTGTTAAAAATTCATTTTCCATCATTTTTATCAAAATAATGGAATAAGTTTCTTTTTCGCATTACAACCTATATAAATAATAATAATAATAAAAAGACACAAAAATAAGTCATTAAATTAATTCTTATTTTATTACTTCTATATACATCAAGAAATAAGAAATTATTTACATATATAATGTTCTTATATTATAATATTAGTTGATTTATTCGAAATATACAAATACAATGTTAAAAGAAATCTAATTCATTATTTTCTAAAAAAAATGTATAATTTATTTAATTATTAGTTTAGTTTAGTTATGATGGAGCATTCACGTCACATAGAAGAATAAATATACACTTATATTACTATTTACTAACAAATCTAAAGACAAAAGAATAATTTTAAAAAAATTAACAAGCATGTATATAAATTTCAACCAAAACAAAAAGAAATTTATTAAAAAATAATGTTAATTTGTAAATTAAAATTCGAATAACTAATAATTAGATTAATCCTAAAATTTAATTACAAAATAAAATATTTAAATTTACAATATTCATAAAAATATATCTAATTGGAAGATAAAGTATTGATGTTGATAAAGAGGTTGGACTAAAATTTGGAGAAAGATGAGAGAAAAGAATTATTAAAGAAAAAGAAAAAAAAATTGATATATACTGACATGTTTAATGTAGCCTTTATCACTTTATAATTATACCTCGTGAGTCGTGAAGAGAAGTAAAGTAGGTAAAACGTAAAAGGTCTTCAAACAAGCAACCAAGTATACGTAGCTGTTGGCCTATTGCTATTCCTTGTCTTATACAGTTTTAACTTTTAACTGATAATCAATTATTAATTAATTTATTTTTTACTTTTCAATTTAAAAAAAAAAAAGCTAGGGTGGGCTTGAGCCCACCCTAGCCCAAGGTCCGTCCCTGGGCATATAGTATATTAATTACATTAATAATATGAGAGATCTGTTGTAAAATAATAAGAAATAATGAAGAACATATATGAAACAAATATTAAAATGAGAGAGAGCCAAGAGAGAGACGAGAGAGATGTATTGATATTGTATATATTCTCTAACCCTTTTACAAGCAATCAGATGATCATATATATAAGCAAGCAAAACAAGAGGAAAGCAAGTGGGTGAGATCAGGTGAGAGAGAGGAGGCGGTAGAGAGTGAAGATATTTGTGATATTTGTGGGAGATATTTTGAGAGATATTATGTGAGATATTGTGGGAGATATTTAGAGAGATATTTATGAGATATTATGGGGAGATATTTGTGTGATATTTGTTGTGATATTTGTGTGTATAACACATGTGGTAAAAGCCACATATATTATAACACTCCCCCTGATTGTCTCGTTAAAAACCTTGTCAGGAAAACCCAGTGGGACAAAACCTGATCAAAGGGAAAAAGAGTACAATGCAAATATAACAATAGTTAATGTTTTCTTCAAAACATTTATCATATTTATACTTTGCTAGGAAAAACCCAGTGGGATAAAAACCTGAGCAAAGATATCCATTGATTTGTCGGATCAAAGTAATATTTATAATGATCTTTTGGAGCAAGGTAATATATATACAATGATTAGCAAGATCAAAGTAATATTTACAATGATATTTTTGATCAAAATAACATATATACGATGATATATTGAATCAATGTAATATTTATGATGATTTTGTGGATCAAATGATTTTTGGGTGTGCTTAAAGAATTGCCTCATTAAAAACCTTATCAGGAAAACCCAATGGGACGAAAAACCTGATTGAAAGGGAAAAGAGTACAATGCACATATGCCCCAATATAATTCATTTGATATGCTCCCCCTGATAGGACGCTCCCCCTGATAAAAGTTATTTTAAAACAATCTTCTAGATTGTTAAACTGGGGTATACAGATGTTTAGTTCATGAAATGAAATAACATCATAAATGATGGGATGGAGTATAAGCAAAGACTTGCTTTATTGAGTAATATCCATATGGAATCTTTTCAGAATCTTTTCAACATATTCTGATTGATGGACAAACATTCCATTTGATCCATGCTCAACCTTCAGGTTGAGACAATATTTCATTTCCCATGTCTTTCATTTTTAAACCCATTTATCAAAAATTCAAGAGTTTTCAGGAGCTCTCCAGGAGCTCCAATTAAATTCATATCATCAACATAAGTTGTGAATATAATAAATTCTGATTCTGATTTCTTTGCAAAGACACTTGGGTATATAATATAATTATTATACCCTTACTTTATCAGATATTCATTGAGACGGTTATACCACATCCGTTCAGATTGTTTTTAATCCATATAAGGATTTTTGTATGTTCATCAAAATACAGATTACGAGATCTCGATTTACATGCTTCTAGCATTATAAATCCTTTCGGGATTATAAATATCTGCATTGAGTGAATCATATAGATAAATTATTACTACGTCTGAAGACGCATTTCAAGCCTTTCAAAGGCAGCCAATTTTTATCAAAAATTCGGAACGTAATCGTATTCATCAATAGTGAATACCAAGTTTCTGTAAGAAACCTTGTATTACGAGTCGTGCCCCATATCTTACGATCTCGTTTTTCTCATTACGTTTCCGTATAAAGACCCATTAGTATCCAACTAATTTGACATCTCCAGGTGTCTGGAGTACTATTGGTCTAAATAATTTATGTTTGACATATGAAGTCAATTCTTCTTGAATTGCTTCTTTTCACTTAGGCCAATCATGCCTTTTGTATACAATCATTGATATTATGAATATCATAATTATTATTTATAATTTCAGTAACGCTACTGTGTATAAAAATATATCATCAATGATTGTTTCTTTATGATTCCACATTTCTCTTATATGATTTATAGAAATTTTCTCAATTTCAATATACTTGAATCTCTGTTGAGATTTCTTCCATTTCAATGGATTTAGTCATTTCATAGACTTGTGTCTCATTAGATATATCAGACTCTTTCAGAGTTGATTTAGAGAAAGTGGATTTATTTATAACTCGAGTTTTGTTTACATTAGGATCCTGATAACAATACCTTTCAAAAAGGTTCATAAGCTTATGATATGCATCAGATGATTTATTTATTGTCATTTACTCTGATTATTCATTAAGAACAATCACCCGGCCGGGGTTTATGAGATGACAACTTATAAAATCTTGTTACCTTTAATATATCAAGTAACAGATTAATAATTATCTGATGATTAATTATCTTTCGTATTTGAGTGATACAAAGATTTAAATGAGACACATTTATATATATAGAGAACCGAACTGGTATCTCTATTTTATATAAGAGTAACTTTTTATTTACTCTTTCTGAAGAAACTTTCCATTTGGAAATTAATCAATATAATGATATATAGATTGTGTGTAAAAATATAAACTCTCAGAAGTTTAAATGATCTAATAGAGATTAATCAAAATCAAAATTAATCTCGTAATGATATATAATTCTTATCTTAGATCATGCCAGAAATGAAATAAGGCGATATATTACACAATCAAATATCTTTAAAATGTGAGCAAGTCAATGACCAATTACAAGTAGTAATGGTAAATACCGATGATAGGTAGTAAGTCATAGATGAATGCATCAACATGTGATATAGAATGTCCCATATAGAAATTGGTAAATGAATAATAAAGTTCTCATAATTACCTGGAGAAATTTTGATAATTGATTCCGCTCATCCATTCTGATTATGTGTATATGCGAAAACTGGATGTTGAACATCGATCTCAACTGGAAATGGTTTGACAATACACAAACATGTGACCATCATATAGATGCATCAACTAGAACCATAAAATAATGAAAGAGTTCTTTTGGTGGATGAATATTTCCACATATATCCCCTTGAATGATAGGGATTCAAAACCAACTTTAGAATGATATGATTTATTTGGTGGATGAATATATCTACATATACCCCCATTTTCTAATCAGCAATATAATCCAGATGATAAAGAACGCAGCTTTTCTATAATTAGCTTCTGGCTTGAATCACGCACAGATATTTAACATTCTTATTATTCATGGTCTCAATATGACATTAATAAAGTTATATGTCTTTGATCTAAACAGATTTCTTTATATTCTGATTGAATGATATAAAGTATCATTGATACACAATTTAATACTGTCTGGTAATAAGATTGTGGCTCTTCTAGAGCATTTAATCAGATCCGCTGGATCTGATATGGTATTAACTTTATATGTTTTTGAACTAAACATATTTCTTTATGTTATTCTTTAAATAATATCAAGTATCATTGATACATAATTGAGTATTGTTTGATAACAATATCGTAGCTCTTCCAAAGCTTTTTATCAGATCCGTTGGACCTGATACATAATTTAGTATTGTTTGATAACAATATCATGGCTCTTCTAGAGCTTTCTATCAGATCCGTTGGATCTAATACATAATTTAGTATTGTTTGATAACAATATCATGGCTCTTCCAGAGCTTTCTATCAGATCCGTTGGACCTAATACATCAATAACATTTGCTCTCAGCAAAGTCGAATTTATAAAATATTTCTGACTCTGCAGAATTATATGAGTCGTTACACTCTCAGTAAGACATATATTTTTCCTTCTATGAATTTTATGAGCATTATTTGTAATATCATTTTATATCTGATGTGAAATGATAATAATCTCACATCATCCTGTTGGATGTGTATGAAGTGGATAAAATATTATTTCCAATTTTATTATATGTTAGGATCGTAAACCTCGTTTATGATACTCACAACATCCTGTTGGATGTGTAAATCCTTATCTGAATATTGCTCTTCATGAGTATCAAACATGTATGAAATGGATAAAATATTATTTCCAATTTCATTAAACATTTAGGATCTTAAATCATTTTATGATACTCACATCATCCTGTTGGATGTGTATGAAATGGATAAAATATTAATTCCAATTTCATTATACGTTTAGGATCTTAAATCCCATTTACGATACTCACAACATCCTATTGGATGTGTATGAAATGGATAAAATATTAATTTCAATTTCATTATACGTTTAGGATCTTAAATCCTATTTACGATACTCACACCATCCTGTTGGATGTGTAAATCCTTTTTCTCAAATAAATGATATGTAAACATATCACTTTATATATATGAGATAAAATAAAATCATGGATCCTATTAATTTATTTATTTTTTTCGAACTTCCGGTTCGACCCATGAACTGTAAGTTCATATATAAAATTCAGAAAACTTCAGATTCTGAGTGGATTTGAAATCCCAGGTTCCAAATAATGAAGTATGGCATTCATGAATATAACACTGGATCCAGAACTCCAGGTTCTCATCGGTTTTCAATACCGTACCATATGGCATTCATGAATATAACACTGGATCCAGAATTCCAGGTTTTTATCGGTTTTTAAAAACCGTGCCGACTTAAATATCATAATTCCAGAAACTTTAAGTTCTGGTTCGTCGGTCTAGCCAATCTCATATATTCCGTAAATAAACAGTTCCAGAACGGTATATATGTTCTGTAAATAAACAATTCCAGGAGGCTCAGCCTACCTGTTTATGTGCACAAAAATAAACAATTTCAGGAGGCTCAGCCTACCTTTTATGTGCATAAAAATAAACAATTCCAGGAGGCTGAGCTCACCTGTTATGTGCGTAAATAAATAGGTGATCCGTTGATGGCATAAGCCAGTTTATACGGAATATATACAGATTTAGAATATTGAGGTTTTAGAGAGAATAAATTCAGAACTATATATATATATGTTCCGTTGTCGGCAAAAGCCAGTTTAATACGGAATATATACAGATTCAGAATATTGAGGTTTTAGAGAGAATAAATAAGTAAATCACCTATCATGGGATCCTTTTTACCTATACGCAATCGTGCTAGAGATTTGGATCTTCCATCGCTCCTGAAAACAGAGTTAATAAAGCTTGAATAATTCAAAACAGAACTTACAAGCAGAATTAGCTGAAACTGATGGCACGGTTGCGTCCGGAACGGTCGAAATAGCTGGAAATAGGTCCGAGTAGGTTGAAAACGGGTGAAAATTTTACTGAGTTTGGTTGAGTTGACTAACGGAATATTCATTTAGACTAACGGAATATTCTCTGACGCTAACGGAATATTCCCCGTCTTGTGACATTGCACTGGCGCTGATGTGGCACATGGCTGACGTGGCGCTGACATGGCGATGACGTAGTGCTGCAATGGTGCTGACGTGCTGCTGACGTGGCGATGACGTAGTGCTACAGTGTCGTCTTCTTCCTCCAAAAATTGCAGAAAAATTCTGGAAATTTTTCAGTGTTGACCGAAGTTTGACCTAAGCTATAGAGTTCGTTAGTGCTCCGTTTAAGATGCGGTCAGTGGCGTTGGAATCGTATTTCCGAGATGAACACAACGGTATCATCCGAACAACGATTCGAGCACTTCGAAATTTCTGGACTCGATTAAACCAAAGCTAAAACTCTCAAGAACACTTGCTGCTCACTTACCTAGCCTAGTCTATATTTCGTGCTGATAACGTGTTGTAAAATAATAAGAAATAATGAAGAACATATATGAAACAAATATTAAAATGAGAGAGAGCCAAGAGAGAGACGAGAGAGATGTATTGATATTGTATATATTCTCTAACCCTTTTACAAGCAATCAGATGATCATATATATAAGCAAGCAAAACAAGAGGAAAGCAAGTGGGTGAGATCAGGTGAGAGAGAGGAGGCGGTAGAGAGTGAAGATATTTGTGATATTTGTGGGAGATATTTTGAGAGATATTATGTGAGATATTGTGGGAGATATTTAGAGAGATATTTATGAGATATTATGGGGAGATATTTGTGTGATATTTGTTGTGATATTTGTGTGTATAACACATGTGGTAAAAGCCACATATATTATAACAAGATCACAATTATATTACAATTTTTTTTTTTTTTACACCAAATGAGGAGGTCATTGTATTATATTTACATGTGAATACATACAATGTATGATATCATTTCACCTGTCACATATATTACTCAAATTAAATTAACAAAGAAACTTAGTATTATTGATTAAATTAACACTTTCAAAATTTTAAAAGTGAAAATATATGGATATAACACTTTTTTTCAACTAATTTTGTGGGGTTAACACTAGTTAATAACTTGAGTTTTAATAGGAAAAAATAGGGAAATGACAAAAATACCCTTTTGACTTTGCTTTCAATTCTACTTTCGCACTTTTCTCTTGATAAATATGAAGATCCTCTCGGAAAAAAATACGGGGGAATCATGATTCTATAATGACAAAAAAAAAAATTCGATGGGAAGATGAATTTTTTTTTTTTTTATAAAAGAACATAAATCTTAAAATAAAAAACAAAAAACACAGATTTGGAAAATATTCCAAAAATAAGTCTTAGATCCAAGATTTAAGTCATGATCAAAGGAAATAATAAGTCTTGATTCAAAGTTTGTGTCCGAAGTGTTATAATATATATGGATTTACCGCATGTGTTATACACAAAATATCACAAAATATCACACAAATATCTCCCTAAATATCCTCACCACTTGCCCACTTGATTGCTAATACACATTAGAGTAATTGGCACAAATCCCCCTTCGAGTGTATGTGAATTTGTATGTTGCCCCATAAACTTTGTTTTTAGGCATTAAACCCCCTGAACTATCGTTTATTGGCAGAACAAGAGTAAAAATGCCCCCTCAGGGGGAAAAAACCAAAGGATTGCCAATAAGCAATAGTTCAGGGGGTTTAATACCTAAAAAAAAAGTTTAGGGGGCAACATGCAAATCCACATACACTCGAGGGGGGATTTGTGCCAATTACTCTACACATTAATATCCCACTAATATCTTTCCATTAATTCCACCGTCTCTCCCACTCACCTGATCTCACCCACTTGCCCTCTCTCTTTTGCTTGTCTATATATATGATCATCCGATCACTTGTATTTTTTTTGGTTGGTGAAATTTTCTCAATATCATTACAAGTAATGCTCTGCTTCTCTCTCGTCTCTCTCATGTCTCTCTCTGATCTTTTATTTTATTTATTTGTTATCTCAATAATCACAACAAGTTATCAGCACGAACGTATGTAAATAAAAAGGATCCCTGAGGGGTGATTTAATTACATCCCAATATTCTAGATCTATATATATTTCGTATACTAGATGGATGTGCCGTCAACGAAACATATATATATATATATATAGTTCTGGATTTATTTTTATGCACATAACAGGTGAGCTCAGCCTCCTGGAATTATTTATTTTTATGCACACAAAAGGTAGGCTGAGCCTCCTAGAATTGTTTATTTACGGTACATAACAGGTGAGCTCAGCCTCCTGGAATTGTTTATTTACAGAACATATATACCGTTCTGGAACTGTTTATTTACGAAACATATGAGATTGGCTAGACCGACGAACCAGAACTTAAGGTTTCTGGAATTATGATATTTAAGTCGGCATGGTTTTGTAAACCGATGAAAACCTGGAGTTCTGGATCCAGTGTTATATTCATGAATGCTATACATCACGGTATTAAAAACCGATGAGAACTTGGAGTTCTAGATCCAGTGTTATATTCATGAATGACATACTTCATTATTTGGAACCTGGGGTTTCAAATCCACTCAGAATATGAAGTTTTCTCGATTTAATATATGAACTTACAGTTCATGGTCGAATCAGAAATTCAAAAAATTAATATGATCCATGATTTTATTTTATCTCATATATATAAAGTGATATGTTTACATATCATTCATTTGAGAAAAATGATTTACACATCTAACAGGATGTTGTGAGTATCGTAAATGGGATTTAAGATCTTAAACGTATAATGAAATTGGAATTAATATTTTATCCATTTCATACACATCCAACAGGATGATGTGAATATCATAAAATGATTTAAGATCCTAATGTTTAATGAAATTGGAAATAATATTTTATCCATTTCATACATGCTTGATACTCATGAAGAGCAATATTTAGAGAAGGATTTACACATCCAACAGGATGTTGTGAGTATTATAAACAAGGTTTAAGATCATAACATATAATGAAATTGGAAATAATATTTTATCCATTTCATACACATCCAACAGGATGATGTGAGTATCACATAAAAGGATTTAAGATCCTAACGTATAATGAAACTGGATGTAATATTTTATCCATTTCATTCATGTTTGATGCTCCTAGAGAGCAAAATTTAGAGTTGCTGAAAAAAGGGAATTCTGAGATCAGTAGTCTACTTGACAGTAGATGAACTTGATAAACACATGAATGTGATGTGTGTTGAGTCATCAGATCATCTATTTTGGTATCACCAAACCCCTATATGGGTTTGCTTCTGGGTTTGGTGGGTTTCAACCCAGACCCATCGACTCCTCGGGTCAACGCCACCTTGTCGGTGGGCTTCGTCTGTTTTCGCACCAGCCCAGTGCATTTTACAGCGACGATTAGAGATCGTTGATCATGACCCATGATCTGGTCCAGATCAGTCACAAAGCTCATTTTCCTTTGGGCCATTTTTGGAGAATTCGATAATCTTGATGGACTGTTTTGTAATTATTTTGGGCCATTTTGTAATTTTGATAAAATTTTGGATCAATTTATAATTACCAAAACTTATTGGTCCAGTTTGCAATTTTTAAAGAGTTTTGGGTTGATTTATAATTAATAAAAATTTTAAAGGGTCTTTCTGTAATTTTATAAAATAAGGGGCAGCTTTGTAATTTCTCTTAAAAAAAAAAAAGAGAATGGGGAATTATTATCATTCCAGATGAGATATAAAATGGCATTACACATAATGTCTATAAAATTTCTAAAAAGAAAAATATATGTCTTGCCGAGAGTGCAACGACTCATATAATTCTGCGGAGTCAGAAATATTTTATGAATTTGATTTTGCTGGGAGCAAATGTTATTAACGTATTAGGTCCAACGGATTTGATAGAAAGCTCTGGAAGAGCCATGATATTATTATCAAACAATACTAAATTATGTATCAGGTCCAACGGATCTAATAGAAAGCTCTAGAAGAGCCATGATATTGTTATCAAACAATACTCAATTATGTATCACTGATACTTGATATTATTCAAAGAACAACATAAAATAATATGCTTAATTCAAGGGCATTTAAAGTTAATACCATATCAAATCTAGCGGATTTGATGTATCTGATTAAAGGCTCTAGAAGAGCCACAAACTTATTACTAAATGGTATTCAATTGTGTATCAATGATATTTTATATCAATGATATTTTATATCATTCAAGTAGAACATAAAGAAATATGTTTAGATCAAAGACATATAACTTTATTAATGTCATATTGAGACCATGAATAATAAGAATATTGAATATCTGTGCGTGATTCAAGCCAGAAGCTGATTATAGAAAAGTTGTGTTCTTTATCATCTAGATTATATTGTTGATCAAAAAAGGGATGTATGTGGATATATTCATCCACCAAATAAACCATCTCATTCTAAGGTTGGTTTTGAATCCCTATCATTCAAAGGGATATATGTGGACATATTCATCTACCAAATGAATCCTTTCATTATTTTATGGTAATGATTGATGCATCTACGTGATGGTCACATGTTTGTGTATTATCAAACATCTCCAGTTGAGATCGACATTCAACATCCAGTTTTTCGCATGTACTCATAATCAGAATGGATCAGTGGAATCGCTTATCAAAAGTCTCCAGGTAATTGTGAGGACTTTATTATTCCAATACAATTACCAATTTTTATATGGGACATTCTATATTACATGTTGATGCATTCATCTATGACTCACTACCTATCATCGGTATTTACCATTACAACTTGTAATTGGTCATTGAATTGCTCACATTTTAAAGATATTTGATTGTGTAATATATCGCCTTATTTCATCTTTGGCATGATCTAAGACAAGAATTATATATCATTATGAGATTAATTTTGATTTTGATTAATCTCTATTAGATCATTTAAACTTCTAAGAGTTTATATTTTTACGCACAATCTATATATCATTATATTGATTAATTTCCAAATGGAAAGTTTCTCCAGAAAGAGTAAATGAAAAGTTACTCTTATATAAAATAGAGATACCAGTTCGGTTCTCTATATATAAATGTGTCTCATTTCAATCTTTGTATCACTCAAATATGAAAGATAATTGATCATCAGATAATTATCAATTTGTTACTTGATATATTAAAGGTAACAAGATTTTATAAGTTATCATCTCATAAACCCCGCCCGGATGATTGTTCTTAAAGAATGATCAGAGTAAATGACAACAAATAAATCATCTGATGCATATCATAAGCTTATGAACCTTTTTGAAAGGTATTGTTATCAGGATCCTAATGTAAACAAAACTCGAGTTATAAATAAATCAACTTTCTCTAAACCAACTCTGAAAGAGTTTGATATATCTAATGAGACACAAGTCTATGAAATGACTAATCCATTGTAATGGAAGAAATCTCAACAGAGATTTAAGTATATTGAAATTGAGAAAATTTCTATAAATCATATGAGAGAAATGTGGAATTATAAAGAAACAATCATTGATGATGTATTTTTATACACAGTAGCGCTACTGAAATTATAAACGATAATTATGATATTCATAATATCAATGATTGTATACAAAAGGCATGGTTGGCCTAAGTGAAAATAAGCAATTCAAGAATAATTGACTTCATATGCCAAACATAAAGTATTTAGACCAATAGTACTCCAGACACCTGGAGATGTCAAATTAGTTGGATACTAATGGGTTTTTATACCGAAACGTAATGAGAAAAATGAGATTGTGAGATATGGGGCACGACTCGTAATACAAGGTTTCTTACAGAAACTTGGTATTCACTATTGATGAATACGATTACGTTCCGAATTTTTGATAAAATTGGTTGCCTTTGAAAGGCTTGAAATGCGTCTTCAGACGTAATAATAATTTATCTATATGATTCACTCAATGCAGATATTTATAATTCCGGAAGGATTTAAAATGCTAGAAGCATATAAATCGAGATCTCGTAATCTGTATTTGATAAACATACAAAAATCCTTTTATGGATTAAAAACAATCTAGACGGATGTGATATAACCGTCTTAGTGAATACCTGATAAAATAAGGGTATAATAATTATATTATATACCCAAGTGTCTTCGCAAAGAAATCTGAATCTGAATTTATTATATTTACAACATATGTTGATGATATGAATTTAATTGGAGCTCTTAGAGAGCCCTTGAAAACTCTTGAATTTTTGGTAAGTGAGTTTTAAAATGAAAGACATGGGAAAGGAAATATTATCTCAACCAGAAGGTCGAGCATGGATCAAATGGAATGTTTGTCCATCAATCGGAATATGTTGAAAAGATTCTGAAAAGATTTCATATGGATATTACTCCATAAAACAAGTCTTTGCTTATACTCCCTCCAATCATTTATGATGTTATTTCATTTCATGAAATAAACATCTGTATACCACACTTTAGCAATCTAGAAGATTGTTTTAAAATGAACTTTTATCAGGGGGAGTGTCCCATAAGGGGGAGCATATCAAATGAAGTATATTAATTATATTGGGGCATATGTGCATTGTGCTCTTTTCCCTTTCAATCAGGTTTTTCGTCTCATTGGGTTTTCCTGATAAGGTTTTTAATGAGGCAATTCTCTAAGCACACCTAAAATCATTTGATCCACAAAATCATCATAAATATTACATTGATTCAATATACATCGTATATATGTTATTTTTGATCAAAAATATCATTGTAAATATTACTTTGATCTTGCTAATCATCGTATATATATTACCTTGATCCAAAAGATCATCATAAATATTACTTTGATCCGACAAATCAATGGATATCTTTGTTCAGGTTTTTATCCCACTGGGTTTTTCCTAGCAAAGTATAAATGTGAGAAATGTTTTGAAGAAAACATTAACTATTGTTATATTTGCATTGTACTCTTTTTCCCTTTGATCAGGTTTTGTCCCACTGGGTTTTCCTGACAAGGTTTTTAACGAGACAATCAGGGGGAGCAAAGTTCAGAACGAACATATGTACACTATACTCTTTTTCCCTTCGATCAGGTTTTATCCCATTGGGTTTTCCTGACAAGGTTTTTAATGAGATAGTTTTGAGAACATCCAGTATCACAAGATCCAGGAGATCATTGTATATATTTTACTTAGGTTTTATCCCATTGGGTTTTTCCTTAGAAAATTAATATATGTGGTATAAATCCAAGGGGGAGTGTTATAATATATGTGGATTTACCACATGTATTATACACAAAATATCACAAAATATCACATAAATATCTCCCTAAATATCCTCACCACTTGCCCACTTGATTGCTAATACACATTAATATCCCACTATTATCTTTCCCTTAATTCCACCGCCTCTCCCACTCACCTGATCTCACCCACTTGCCCTCTCTCTTTTGCTTGTCTATATATATGATCATCTGATCACTTGTATTAATATCCCGTTAATATATGTTCAGCCACCCTCTTTTTTCTCCGATGTCCAGATTACCAACACTCAACGGCAGAGACTTTCTATCTTCATTGACCCACGAAGATTCAATATTGTCTTAGGGTTTGTGCAGATGATTCTCAAGTTAGCGGTTCGAATCCTACCAATGGCGAAAAAGCTTCAAATTTTAAAAAATACCTATATTGAAGTTCAGTATCAGTGATAACGTATTTCAGATCTCATGACGTATCATAATATGTTCTGCAATATGGATATTACAGAATCTAATTATAATCTTGTGTTTAAATAAGCCGATCTCTAACTTGGATACGTTATCTTATCGACATATCATATTCGTGATCAATTCAATGAATCAATGGTGAGTAAAAAAATATAATAAATAAAAATAAAAATGGTGAGTCATGACTCATGACTCATGACTCATGAGTGGATCACCAAAAAACAAATGAGACAAAAAGGGACCATTGACTATCAATATCAAATTACTAATAATAGCAAAACCACAACACGTTGTCAATTTTAGCCTTTCAAACTCCTACTGTTTTCCTTTCAAAAAGTTTTTAAATTGACTTTTTAAAATTTCTCTCTCTCTCTCTTTTTTTATTTATTTTAAAAACCAAAAACCTTTTGGTGCTGATTTTATTGAACTAAATATTTGATAAAAATATTCTTCGTGTTGTGATTATTGAGATAACAAATAAATAAAATAAAAGATCAGAGAGAGACATGAGAGAGACGAGAGAGAAGCAGAGCATTACTTGTAATGATATTGAGAAAATTTCACCAACCAAAAAAAAATACAAGTGATCAGATGATCATATATATAGACAAGCCGCAAGTGGGTGAGATCAGGTGAGTGGGAGAGGCGGTGGAATTAAGGGAAAGATATTAGTGGGATATTAATGTGTAGAGTAATTGGCACAAATCCCCCTCGAGTGTATGTGGATTTGTATGTTGCATTATTTTCATATATTGTATGTTACAAATCTCTAATTTTCTATCTCCATTATTTCTCAAACAAGACTAAACATTAAGAAAAAAAAAAAAAAAAAACTTACGAATAAGCTTGATTTTTAGGAACCGTATATATGTATATATTAAAAAAAAAAAAAAAAAAAAAAAAGTACTCAAAAAACAAGTACCCTGTTTTTCAAAAAAAAAAAAAAAAAATTCGAAATATGAAAATGCTTTTTGTTACTTTTGTAGGTATGTGATTGCCTAGAGAACTTTAATTTTTTCATTAGTTGTAGAAATTCTGAGTTTAATCTCTAGTTGCAACAAATTAAGTTTTCATATATCTATTTTTTTTTTTAAACAAGGTATTTGTATTGACTTTTTAATACCAAAATATTCAGAAGATTTTCTTTTTCTTTAACTATTAATTATAGATTGATTGGGAAACTATATATGGAGATAGGATTTTTTTTTTTTTTTTTAAATGGTGACAGAGAGAGAGAGAGAGAGAGAGAGAGAGAGAGTAATTAGGAGAGAGTGTCTAATGATTTAGAAGAGATAATTTCTTTTTTTATTAATTTAATTAGTTTGGAGTGTCTTTAGAATTTTTTTGTCTTGTTTAGTAATTTTAATTCAGGTTAAAATTGTCATTAATAAAAAAATTTAAATCGGAGTGTAAATAGATAATTTATGGATTATAAGAAGAATCTCTCATGTTTTTATTGTTTGTTCAGACATAAGAGGCCTTATTAACTACATTAGTGTGAAACCGGTTCACGACCGCTTCTTGCCTTAAAAAGCCACAACGATTAATTTGTGTAGTCATTTTCCAGTCACATGGAAACTACAGTCCCTATATTGATCAAAAGGTTTCATAAATTCGAGTAAGTGACACTCACATACATCTTTAACAAGTGACATTGACATACATCGTCTATATTACATGATGATGGAGATCTATTCTCCATCGTCAAAACAAAATCTTTGATGTTGTATTTCCAAGACAATATTGAATCACGTGTATGTTAAAAAGGAAAGAAAATTCCAAATAAAACACAAATAAAACATAAATCCAGTGACTTTAACGTTTAAATTGTTCATTATACTCCATACTCATTTATACATTTTACTAACTACAAAAAAAAAAAGAGGAATAAGGTCTAGTCATCTAGATCGTAGAAGACCTCTAGCTATTACATGAATGACAATTTTTAAAATTAAATTTGGATTTCGGAGGTCAAATAATTGGTCAAGCACTCTCTTTAACTTAAAATATTTTTAGAGACAAAAATAATTAGAAATTTCTAATTTTTACATTGATATTTATTCATCTATCCCTTTTTACTCAATTCAAGCATTGCCATGATCTATATTTAATTCATTTAATCTTCCTAATCTTTATATTGAGAAAAACAAGATGAAAGCAAGTCATAATTTTAGATCAAAATTTTAAGTTGATATAATTTAAGAGTGGTCTTATTGGCACCTCTCTATTGACCTATTAATGCCTCAATTTCAAAAAATCTGTTTAATTATATAAAATTAAATGATTTTATTAAATTATTTCCAAATCCACCCTTCTTACTTTTTTTTCAAACTTAATAGTTAACACACTCCAGCTCTATCTTTGTACTATGTTATATATTTTTTTAGTTATCACCTCCATTGCACTACTTCCAGATTTGTTTTTTCCTTTAGATTTCATCATGGAAAATAAAACGAAAAATAAACAAACTCTTCCTCCATCATAAGATTATTACTTATTCTCAAGTGAAGATAGGAAAAACCAAACATCCAAAAGCTGAAAAATTTAGAGACATCTGCATTAAGGCCAATCTTATTTATTTATTTTGTCTAGAGTCTAGACAGCTCCAATAACAAGCACTCTATTTTAGTTTGTTAATTTTATAGTTTCTGGTACAGAATTTGTGTGTGCAAATTGCAATACACATATCGAAAAACAAAGCAAAGAAAAATGGGCAGTGAAGAAGATAATATTTTTCTCTTCTTTTGTCAAACAAACAAAATAATAATAATTATCGAATGCAGTAAGTAATCAGTATTTGTTATTGAATAATAAAATTGAAAACAAATATATTTTAGGATTTAAAAGTTAAGAGATTTTTTTTTTCAAATAAATAAATTACAAGTGAACGTGGGGTTTTATTAGAATTCACTTTATGTAAGAGTTTTATTTATTATTGCATGTCTCTTTAAGTTATTTCGATAAATGATGTAAATGTAATATTAAATAATTTAAAGAGTGAGACATTATTAGTTCAATAGAGGTGTGCCAATAGCACCACTCTAATTTAACCAATTAGAAATTACATCAATTGTAAACCGGTTTATAAATACATAAGATATGGCATCATTCACTTATAGGTTTTGTAAATGATTGCATCTTAGTGCATGTAGTAAATGATTCTGTAAGGGTAAATAACTTGACTCATTATTTAAATTGACTTTTGAGCTACTTTTTATAGGTTTTATAACATTATCAAATTAATTGTTATGATCTATTAATTTTAAATAGTTAATTTTTTTAAAAATAAAAAATATATATATTTTAATATATTTGGTTTTTTTTTTCATTTTTTTTAATTCAATTATAGAAAATATCTCTTAAATAATCACATTCCATTAGATTTAATTAAAGTAAACTAACGGTCAACTAATTGTAGTAGGTTTTTTTATTGATTGCTCAAACTACATGGTTTGATTTATCATTTGATCAAAAGTCAAAGATTATTTATAATTTTTCTATTTTTTTAATACCAAAAACAATCATAACTATTTAAACCTTAAACATTGTCAAGTTAAATGAGTATTCACCATAGTCACATTTTTATTTACTTATTTATATATATTTTAATTTTATTGTACTTAAATGTTGGTTCGACAGAGTATCCATTACGAGGCACCTCTAGAGGAGATTAAAGAGATATTATTATCCCCCACCCCCCAACATTTGAAGTATTAGACATTTTGCATCCTCTTGTTTCGGTATTGGCTATTTTCCACCCTGTAGATATCAAAGAATGTGCTTAATAATAAATTATGGGAGATGGTCAATATCAATGGAATTGAGTCTAGTCAATTGTGTATATTATACTGGACCAGGATTCTTTCCTTTAACTTTTTTTTTTCTCTAGAATTTTCATAATCTAGTGACACCTAATCATAATAATAAATACATAGTTAATATTTGATCACTTTTTTCTCTCATGCAAGTTGGTGTTTTAATCATATTTGAAAAAAAACAAGGAAAAACAAGGTCAAAGAGAGAATCCTAACTTGTACTATTTATGCTTTGCCGGTTGCCACACGTACAGACACGGTCAAAGATAATATATGTATTAATGAAGTTGCAGGTTATAATTATACAGAGTTTGCATATGTGCGCATTCTGAAAAATTGATAGCCAATTGTTTTTCGGTACATGATTCTTTTCAAATTGAGGGAGGCAGGCCCCAACTTGGTGACAAGTTCATGCAAAATTGAATGCGTTAGGTATCCAAAATAAATTATTGGATTTGATCGATCGCACAACAAAACAATGAAACATGGGTAAACAGGCGCGTTGTGAATCTATTAGTTTCGTCCCTAGGAAGGCTAATCAGGTAGTCCATGTATTAGCTAAACAGCCTCTCTTGTGTTGAGGATTTGTTTTGGCTGGAGGAATTTCCATCCTGTATTGGGTCTCTTATTTCGGCTGAGTGCCGTGCTTCTTGTGTTTCCCTGTAGTTCGTGTGTTTGGCCTCAAAAAAAAAAAAAAAATTGATAAGCAGTAGCAGATAAATACAATTGTATAATTTGATTTAGAGGCTCATGTATTTTGTAATTTAGGTTTATATATCAAGAGTTGTGCCTTTTTTATTAAAAGACACATCGATAATTTCACTCCACCAACTATATCGTAGTTAAACCCAAAAAAGTAAATATATTCTTTAGTTTTTATTTTTATTTTTTAAAATTATTACAATAATTAAGGATCGGGGAAGGAGCATGACTCGAACCCACAACCTCTGGAGTGTAGATATGAAAGGCTTAAAGCATCTCCAATGCAAGCATGGCTTGTGAAAAAAAAAAAAAGATGCCACGTAGGATAAATAGACGTTATGTTAATAATTGTGTCTCCAATGCAGCCGTGCATATTCAACCTCAAGCTGAAGTGGCAAAAAAAATATTAGACATTGTCTATTAAGGATAACTCAACCACCTGATGATATATTGTAATTGATATTGTAATTATTTAATTATGTTATTATCTCCAACAGTCCTAGGATAGCTACTTAGTATTTGTTTCTATGTAAAACTCTTCTCCTGTAAACACTTCTTGTACTCCTCCTATATATTGTTTCATACGATTGTGAATAAATGTAAGAAGTATTATTCTCTATATGGTATTAGAGCACTTCTAAAACTCCAACGAGTTCCTCGATCAACCATGACTAACACTACCGTCCCTACTTCTTCCTCCCAATCTGTCTTAGTTGTTTCATCGACATCTTCCTCACATGAAATTAACTCCTCCACTAAAACAATTGTCTCCATCAATATCACTGCACAAGCTCCTCTGAAATTGACAGCCACAAACTACCGGTTATGGAAGCTGCAGTTCCATACTCTTATCGTAGGATTTGATCTCATGGGCTTCGTAGACGGCCAGAACCCGTGTCCACCAGCAACCATCACAGTTGATGATGTTGCCACACCAAATCCTGCTCATCATATCTGGACTCGACAGGATCAGCTACTTCTAAATGCCATTATTGGATCTATTTCTCCTTTAATCATACCATTTATTGCTTCCGCTAAAACCTCTCGTGATGCATGGACCGCACTCGACAACACTTACGCCAAACCCTCCAGAGGCCATATAATGCATCTTAAAGGAGTTCTTACCAATGTAATGAAGGGCACTCAATCCATCACGGAATACATGCAACACATCAAAGGTGTGGCTGATGAGTAGCAATGTTAGATGCTCTAGAGAATTCTGAAGACCTTACTGTGAAGATTCTAAATGGACTAGGTGAGGAATACAAGGACATATCGTCCGCTGTTCGGGCCCGTGAAACAGCCATATCTTTTGAAGAACTTCATGAAAAATTGATTAACGCTGAGGCAATCCTGAAACAAGATGCAACCAAAGCACAGAAGTTCCCAATAACAGCCAACTAGGCTAACAAATCCCTCTCTGGCAATCACTCCAACAGCCATTCACGGTCCAACAGGTTCCCCAATCAATCCAACAGCAATAACAGCGGCAACAACACCAGGCTGGCCGAGAATCAGTCCTCCATCAACAATATTCGGCAGCCTTAGAATAAGCCTAGGTCCTACCGCGATTTCTGTCAGCTTTGTGGTGAACAAGGCCATACAGCCAAGCAATGTTCAATGTTCACTGTGGCCACCGTGACTACTCACTCTCAGCCTAGCAACTCTCCTCGACAGTGGTAGCCTCGCAACCAGCCACGAGTTAATTTTGCCACTCAACACTCGACCACCTCTCAAGATTGGCTTCTTGATTTGGGAGCATCCCATCATGTCACAATGGATCTCAATAATCTCTCACTTCATTCTCCGTATGGTGGTAATGACGACATTATGATTGGTGATGGCTCGGGCCTCCCTATTACACACACTGGTTCCCTTCAATTACCCTCTGAATCCTCAAATTTTTTGTTATATGATGTTTTATGTGTTCCTGATATAAAGAAAAATTTAATCTCCGTATCTCAGTTTTGTATCTCTAACCAGGTGTCTATTGAATCTTTACCTTGCTCTTTTTCTGTGAAGGATCTTCGTACGGGGGCGCAACTCATGCGAGGACGAACTAGAAACGGTGTCTACGAATGGCCGATTCATGCCAAGCCAAGGTCTTTTTCAGTTTCTACCTTCTCAAGTGTCAAGGCCTCTATTCCGGATTGACACCATCGTCTAGGTCACCCGTCGTCCAAAATCATAGGTCAATTATTGTCGTCTAAAGTGTTACCTGTTTTATCGTTTTCCAATTCTAGTGTCCCATGTAATGCTTGCAAATGCAATAAAACTCATAAATTACCTTTTGCAATTTCAACTATCTCTAGTTCGAAACCACTTGAGGTCATTTACTCTGATGTGTGGAGTTCTCTTGTAATTTCAAAAGATGGTTTTAAATACTACGTACTCTTTGTTGATCATTTCACAAAGTATATGTGGCTATATCCGTTGAAAAACAAGTCTGATGTTCATGAGGTTTTTAAACGTTTCAAGTCTTTAGTTGAAATTTTTTTTGGCCACTCCATTATTTCATTTTATAGTGACAATGGTGGAGAATATGTGGCACTAAAACAAACACTTTCAAATCATGGCATCTCCCACTTCACTACACCACCACACACACCGGAACACAATGGTGTTTCTGAGCGTCGTCATTGTCACATAGTTGAAACAGGTCTCTCACTACTCACACACGCCTGTATACCTCTACAATTTTGGTCTTATGCATTCACCATGGCAGTTTACCTAATCAATAGGATGCCCACTCCATTATTGCGAATGCAATCGCCTTTTGAAAAAATATTTTCCAACGGTCCTTCTTATGAGAAACTTCGCGTTTTTGGATGTCTATGTTACCCTTGGCTTAGGCCATATAATAATCACAAGCTTGAGTCGCGATCCAAAGCATGTATCTTTATTGGGTACTATTTATCGCAAAGTGCCTATCTCTGTCTAGACTTAGAGGCCCATCGTGTGTTTGTCTCCCGCCATGTTACATTTGCGGAGTCTGTCTTTCCCTACTCTCGAGTCACCTGTCACCTTCCTCGCTCAAACACTGATACCTGCGTCTCCTGGCTTCCTCAGCCGTTGCCACTAGAACAAGTTCCCATCACTCATGCTCACTCTTGTTCTGTCTTGGCTTTGCATAAATCTCCCACGTCGGCGGGACTGACTTCATCCCGAGCTAGAGCTGCTGCCTCCACCATGGTTTCCTCTCCCTTGCCTATCACCGTGACCCACCAGCTGGCTGATCTAGTCAGCCGTAACTCCCCTCCAGCCATAAATCAGCTTGCTACGATAGTCCCACCTGATTCTGTCGCAACCCAGCCTTGTCCAGCCACGCACCAATCTGCTCTATCACCTGACTCCGCCACCTGCCAGTCTTCCCAAACCATACAACAAACTAATGTAGCCATTGTTCACACCGAAAACCAGCTCACTGCCCAAAGCACTCACCCTATGGTTACCCGGTCAAAGAACAATATTCACAAACCTCTTACCAAGCTGTCACTAAAGTGTGTTATCACCATCTTTGCAGGTTGAACCAACGTGTGTATCTCAGGCCTTGAAAATTCCTGAGTGGAGGAAAGCTATGTCCGAAGAATTTGATGCGCTCAATCGCAATGGCACCTAGGACTTAGTTCCCTCACATCAGTCTCAAAATATTGTTGGGTGCAAGTGGGTATTTCGGATCAAGTGCTTTTCGGATGGCTCGGTTTCGCGTTACAAGGCTCGCTTGGTAGCCAAAGGTTTTCATCAACAACCAGGACTTGACTACACTGAGACATTCAGTCCAGTAGTTAAGACCACCACCATTCGAGTCATATTGAGTATAGCTGCCTCGCGAGGATGGATCCTTCGTCAACTTGATGTGAATAATGCTTTCCTGCTCATGGCCCAACCACTAGGCTTCACTGACTCTGCGTATCCTTCCCATGTGTGTCGTCTAAAGAAAGTGATTTACGGTCTTAAACAAGCTCCCCGGGCCTGGTACACAGAACTGAAACGGTATCTCATTCTTTCCGGGTTTGTCAACTCTAAGTCTGACTCCTCCTTGTTCATCTCTACTACTAATGGCTGTATTTTGTTCTTACTTGTCTACGTTGATGATATAATTCTCACTGGAAGTGATCCAATGATAGTGGACAGCTTTGTAGCATCACTTGCTCACCGTTTTTCTATCAAGGACCTTGGCCGGCTGTCCTATTTCCTTGGTGTTGAAGTTCTTGACTCTTTTCATGGACTATTTCTCTCCCAGAGAAAATATGTGACCGATATTCTCGTGCGGACAAAAATGCTTGATGCTAAACCTGTTCAAACTCTGCTACCAACTGATCAAGCAATTAAACTCCTTGATGGCACTTCCCTACTGAATAAACTGAATATTGTCAGGTAATTGGAGCACTACAATACCTGTCATTCACGAGGCCTGACATTGCCTTTGCTGTCAACAAGCTTGCCTAATTTATGCATCGCCCTACGACTGGTCATTGGTCTCTTACTAAGCGTCTTCTTCGGTACCTGAAGGGAACAATCGACCATGGTCTAGTGTTGCGCCAAGATTCACCCATCACTTTACATGCATTTTCTAACGCCGACTGGGCTGGCAACCAGGATGATCGAACCTCCACGAGTGCCTATGTTCTCTTCCTTGGCTCTAATGCTGTCTCTTGGTGCTCTCGCAAGCAAAAGTCAGTTGTCCGATCGTCTACTGAAGCTGAATACAGGTCTATAGCGCTGGCTGCATCAGAGGTAATTTGGGTATCTTCTCTTCTCCAATAGCTGCTCGTTCAGCCTACTTTTCCTCCAACAATTTTTTGTGACAATATTGGCGCCACATACTTGTGCTCTAATCCGGTCTTCCACTCCCGAATGAAGCATATCGCCATCGATTTTCACTTTGTTCACGAAAGAGTTCAACGTGGACAACTTCGGATATCACATGTGGCGTCCGCAGACCAGCTGGCTGATTCACTCACCAAGCCGTTATCTAGGACAAGGTTTGCGCTATTACGATCCAAGATTGGTGTCTCTGAAATGCCCACCATCTTACGGGGGCGTATTAAGGATAACTCAACCACCTGATGATATATTGTAATTGATATTGTAATTATTTAATTATGTTATTATCTCCAACAGTCAGTGTTCTCCTAGGATATCTACTTAGTATTTGTTTCTATGTAAAACTCTTCTCCTGTAAACACTTCTTGTACTCCTCCTATATATTGTTTCATACGATTGTGAATAAATGTAAGAAGTATTATTCTCTATATTGTCAACATGACCTTCCACTTTCAGACGGTCTGTTGCATAGCTATTTTTTATGTTGACTCAGCAAACATTTAAAACTGACATTGATTTTTCATATATTTTTGGTAAGGAAATAAAATAGAAAATAAAACAGGAAAAAACGATGGACACGTCATTAAAAAAATTGTGTTTTAGACGGAAGTATTGGAGACCAAATTTTGAGTTGATTGTCTATAAAGTTTATTTTTATGCCACATAGGAAGCAAGTCTCTTGACATTGTTGCCATGTCAACAATTATTGGCATGCAAGTCACTTTTGCGTTGGAGATGCTCTTACCACTGAACAAATCTCATCTTGTCTATTTTTATTTTTCAAATCTTTAAATTTTGCAGACCCTTGGATTAAAATCCAATATCTAATTTTCACTCCGGTAGTCCGGTACAACTATACAGTTACTATATTGCAGTGAAACATAGGTGGTTATAAGTATATAATATGGTGATAAGTGTTACATTAACGTTGTTTTACAATCTATATATAACACTTTCTCGTGCTAAAAACACAACATATTATTTATCATTTATCTTAAAATAAATTAACAATATTCTATTGATCTCACAGTGATAGAATATTCGTTTTTTTGGATGGGCTTAAAAATTTAAGGTGTTTGTGGATTAGTTTTGTTTATGCACAGTGCAATCAAACATTTTTTTTTTTTTTTTCAAGTATTATACTGTTATATAAATTTAGGGTTTTATTACATAAATTCTGAGTTTTTTTTAGAGGAGGGAGGATTCGAACCCTTAACCTCTTGGTGCAGGTATGAGGGGTTTACTACCGGACAAACCTCATCTCGTTCAAAATATATTTAAAAATGTATCATCCAATTAATATAAACAAATAGTGTTTTAAGTAAACGAAGTTCATAATGCGCCTCGGAACGATGTTTTTTTTCCTACAACTTTTTGTTCAAAGCAATATTTCGATACGAAGTATATACATAGATTTATTTTCTGTGACATTGAGTAGATCCCAAAGTGAAAAACAATGGATGAAATTGAATTTATCCAATCTCGATGCATCTATGTGTTGCAACAAACAACACCCAAATGACATACACGCTAGAGTATAAGATGCAAGAACTCAAATAATTACATCTAATAGTTAATATAATTTTCTTTTTGAACTTCTACAGTACAAGAATTGAAGGAGGGGAACAAAAGTCGAATACATAAAGTCATTGATGTGAGTGTGACGGATTTACCTCTGGATTAACTTTATCTTATAATCTAATAGTTTAGTTAAATATAAGGGGTTTCAATGTAATTATATTTATATTTATAATTATACTCATGTGACTTAAGAGAGAGTAGGGATAAATAGTACCAAATCCAACTTGACTTTTGACACTATCACTACATTAATAATTCGAGAGCTTATTTTGACAATCCAATTTTTTCTTTTTACACTTCTTTTTTAAGAACACTCAATTCTCAAAATTTAAATTTTAAAAAATTCTAAAGACACTTCATTTTGTTATAATATATATATATATATTTTATCTTTTTTGAATTAAATTATTAAAAAAGAAATTATCTCTCCTAAATCATTAAATTAATTTTTACATATTAAATACTCTCTCTTAAATTTGTAATGACCATATTAAACTATATCCTTCAATACATATCTCTAATTTTCATTCTTTCTTAAGCAAGACTAACAGTTAAGAAAAAAAAAAAAAAAAAAAAAACTTACTAATAAAATTGATTTTTAAGAACCATATGTACGTACATATTAAAAAAAAAAAAAAAAAATCGAAATATGAAAATGATTTTTGTTACTCTTGTAGGTATATGATTGTCTAGAGAACTTTAATTCTTTCATTAGTCTTAGAAATTATGAGTTTAATCGAATCTAGTTGAAACAATTCAAGCTTTCATATATATATATATATATATATATATATATATTTGGGTTTTGAAAATTGAGTTTTTAATATATATATTGTTAGTAAAAAACTAAAATATTCATAAGTTTTTTTTGAGAAAATTGCCAAATGTAACCAAATAGATTATGGGGAAATTGTTTTTAGCCTTGTTTCATATTTTAATCGTTTATAACCATTTTGTAATAAATTCTTTCAGTCCCTAGCCAAAATTACAGAAATAACCCCACTAATATAATTTTTAATTTTTTTTTAATAATTTTCCTTTATTCTTCTTCTCTTCCACGAGACATGTACTCCTCTTTCCTTCTTTGTTCTTTCTCTTATACTTCCTCTTTCCTTCTTTCTCTTATACTTCTATGTTCTACCAATTAAAATGAATCTATCTGAACCGAAAATATTGGTCTGAAATCTTGATCGTCAATTAAGCTTACTGATAACAGCCAGGCAGGCAAGCATTCAGATAATGAAAATGTAAGAAATCAACAGAAGGGTGTCTACATAAATCTATGTAAATTACAAGTAATAAAATTTTCATCTATATTTCAACATCGAATGGCACCATAAAGAGCAAATCTACTGAGAATTCACAACAGTTAGTACAGAGTGAACCCATCATCATAACAAACATGCATGCCATGTCGACACGGTGGCGCATTGTCATCATAGCCAGAGCAACAACTCCATCTCTTCTTACAATTATCTCTTCCAGTATTCGGCTTCTCACCCTTCTCATTTCACTTGTACACTATCACTCCAGAACCGTCGCTCCACTCTCCATCGATCCTTTGGTGCGGCGGCGCCAGTGAAAACAATCCTTTCTCTCCTGCATATTATTTTTATATCAATCCAACTTTTCAAAAGAATTTAGAGAAAAAAAAAACATAATAAAGAAATTAAAGTGGTGAAATATATATATCAAAATAAATGTTCTAACATTTGTTTCTTGATAATCGCCCCAAATCAATACAACCAACCCTAAAACAACCCAAAATCAATTTCAAATCCATAATAACAGCCCCAAATCAATTCAACCAACCATAACATCACAAATTATTACTACATATCATCAATTGGTATTCCCTACCCAACAATCTAACAACAAATTACATAAAAAACAGAAATCATAACTGAAATCAAACAAAAAAAATCTCGGTTTTGACTTACCTCAAAATCAAATTTCAATGGCACAAACTGGGGCTCGACAGACACTGATCGACGAGGGTTCTCTCTCTGGCATCGTCTCCTCCACGTGCACTGTCTTCTCTCCCTTTCACGGCGGTCTCTCCTCGTCGTCGACATTGGTGTTTGAGAGCTCTCTCTTCTCTTTCTGTCGAACGAATGAGGAAACAGAAAGTGATTTTTTTAGATGGCTGCTTTTATATAGGGGCATTACGGTAATATCGCCAAAATTAGGTTATAAACAATTAAAATTTGAAAGTAGGTTATAAACGATTACTCAATGTTTCAAATGGTTAGAAATGAAGTTCTCCCGTTTTTTTTTTCTTTAACTATTAATCAGAGATTGATCAAGAAAGTATGAAAATATGATTTAATTTTTTTTTTTAAATGGAGAAAGATTAATTAGGAGAGAGTGTTTAAAATGGTAATAACATATTTAGAAGGGAGAGTTTAATACGTAATATTTAAGAGAGCTTCTTTTGACAATCCAATTTTTTTCTTTTTACACTTCTTTTCTAAAAACACTTCATTCTGAAATTTTAAATTTAATTTTGTTACATGATTATCATTTTTTATCTTTTTTGAACTAAATTATTTCAAAAAAAGAAATTATCTCTCCTAAATCTTTAGATTAATTATTACATATTAAATACTCTCCTAAATTTTTAATTACCATATTAAACTCTCTTTCCTTCAATATATATTTTTAATTTTCTATCTCCATTCTTTCTCAAGTAAGACTAACAGTTAAGAAAAAAAAAAAAACTTACTGATAAGCATGATTTTTAGGAACCATATATATGTATATATTAAAAAAAAAAAACTTTTTTTTTTTTAAAAAAAATAATCGAAATATGAAAGTGCTTTTCATTACTCTTGTAGGTATGTGATTGCCTAGAGAACTTTAATTCTTTCATTAGTCTTAAAAATTCTGAGTTTAATCAATCTAGTTGAAACAATTCAAGCTTTCATATATATATTTTGAAAATTGAATTTTAATATATATATATATATATATATTACTGTTAGTAAAATACTAAAATATTAATAAGTTTTTATTTATTTATTTATTTATTTTATCTATTAATCAGAGATTGATTGAGAAAGTATGGAAATATGATTTTATTTATTTATTTTTATTTGTTTTGAAAATTGGAGAGAGATTAATTAGGAGAGAGTGTTTAATATGATAATAATAGATTTAGGAGAGAGAGTTTAATATGTAATATTTAATCTAATGATTTAGGAGAGAGGTTTTATTTTATTTTATTTTATAATAATTTAATTGGTTTGGAGTGTCTTTAAATTTTTGTTGTCTTGTTTAGTAATTTTAATTTAGGTTAAAACTGTCATTAATAAAAAAAATTAAATTGAAGTGTGAATAGATATTTTGTGAATTGTAAGGAGAAGCTCTCAATATTTAATCTAATGATTTAGGGGAGAGATTTTTTTTTTTTTTTTTTATAATAATTTAATTAGTTTGGAATGTCTTTAAATTTTGTTGTCTTGTTTAGTAATTTTAATTTAGGTTAAAATTGTCATTAATAAAAAAAGTTAAATTGGAGTGTGAATAGATAATTTATGGATTGTAAGGAGAAGCTCTCAATAATTCTAGTTTAAATAGCACTAAAGTATGTGGTGAGACCAAAATACCCCCACTTATTCTTTTACTTTATTTTTTTTCTCTGTCTCCTCTGTTTTTTTTTTTTCCTAAAACTTCCATTGGAGGTCGAGATCGAACAAGGAACTCGACCTCAAACCTCCATTGGAGCTCGATGAAGAAGAAGATATAAAAAAAATGGTAATAAGTCTCAGTAGAAAAAACGAAGAAGTGAATTTGAAAAAATTTCTAGAAAATAAGTCTCGGATTTAAGAAATTTTTTTCGAGACTTATTTTGATATTTCCGAGACTTATTTTAGTTTTTCCGATACTTATAGGTGGAAATGTAAAAAAATTAGAAAAAAAAAAAAGACAACTTTTTTTTTTGGGCAATAAGTCTCGGGTGCACCACCCGAGACTTATTGCTATGATTGCCCTAATTTTTTTAAAGTACTTCATGGACCTCTAATTGAGTTCAAAATGACCTCCATTGGAGGTTTGTTCAAACTATTGGAAAAATGGTAAATTGGTGAATGAAAAATTGATACTAAAAAATACACCCGTTGAATTGGGAAAATAATGAGCTTCACATTGGTGGGAAAATAAATGCTTAATCAAGTATATATTTGATTACTTATAGAATAGCTTACAAGCATGTGTAGCAAGTATCATGGACCGCAGGTTCAACAACTCGTGTGTGAGCGTGTGTCTAGATGCGGACACAAATGGCGCAACGGTTCGAACCGCGGGTGTGCACCCGTGACCTAGATCAATCTTTCTACATGACTAAATTTTTCCAATTCAAAATAACAATGACATTTAATGAGTCAGAATCAATTTTGAATTAACGATTGCAATTACCATTTAAATAGTGATTAATTTCTGTTTTAATTTAATTCTGAAATTAAAAAGAAAATTTAAATCTTTAATACAAAAGATTAAACTGCCATTTCAATTGCCATTGTTAATGAGAATCAATTCAATTCTCTATTTAATTCCATACATTTCCTTCCGTAGAACTATATATTTTGAATTAGTTGCTTCAGTAAAAAGGACACGAAATCATGCAACCTATATTAAAAGGAAAAATAAAACCTTATTCTCTCTATAGAAACTAGAAGCAGAAGTTCTTCTTCTTCTTTGGTCCTGTTTCTTTCATTTTTCTAGTTTCTAGTGTGTTATAATTTGAGTTCGCTGATAGTTGTGGTGTTAATATACAACCATTGTGAATCTTTGTATCTTGGGAGACAAACGCCAAACAAACTCAATAACTTCATTCATGTTTTTTTTTTTTTTTTTTTAATCAAAACTGGTTTGAACCTCAATAACTTTGTAAATGACATACTGAAAATCAAATTTTTATAACATTAACTCCATTGATGGCTCCATCAATGGAGGTTTTGGAAAAAACTTCAAAGAAAAAAAATATAAAAAAGAATAAAAGTAAAATTGGGGACATTTTTATCCGTCACCATATTTTGGTGCCATTTAAACTTAAATTATTAAGTTGATGCTAGTCCCATAGGTGGAAAAGTAAAGAGTTTTATAAATTTAAAGAACCTTGTGATATAATAAATGGTGACATAAATATGGAATTATTTTAACTAGTTTCCGAGTAAAATGCAAATCTTAAACACCCCCCCCCCCCTTGAAAAGATCATATGCAAATCTTAACTTTAAGTTGAACACTAAAAGTTAAGAATCAAATTAAAATAAGAATTCTACTATTTTGAAATACAAGGTTTTTAGTTTTTACCAAATTTGTTTCATCAATTAAAATGAGCATCGAATGTTAGGAATTGAAGACTCTGTCCAAATTAAGATGACGCCCTTTATTTATTTATTTATTTAATTTTTTTTTTTTTACAAAAGATAATGACTTGTGATTTTATATATATATATATATATATATATATATATATATATATATTTTAATTTTTTTTACAAAAGATAATGACTTGTGATTTAGAAGAAGTGGAAAATGCTTGTGATCTAAGCATTGATATTGAAGTACATTATACTTTTGATGCGGCTGAAGCACAACTAAGCTAAATTGTTGTCCATCGATAAAGTTTTGAAATCCACATATTTTTTTCACTAGTAATTTAAAGATTGTTTTTCTTCCTTAGGATTTCGAAGAACCAACATTAGTTCTACATCTGAGGAATATTCATTTAAACGTAATTGGTTATAAGATGATATATCTAAACTATTTTCCACCAAACAAGATTATGCCAAACTCGACACTTTTTTTTTTTTTTGTTAGGAGGAGAAGAATATGAATATATGATGTAGGAGTGAGGGTCTGATATCTGAAGTGATCTGAAAATCACACATTCAGATTTCTTCTTTGTTTTTTTAGATCCTCTATATTTGAAATGGAGCAAAAGTTGTCTGAAAATATTAAGTTAGAAATCTTGACTTTGGTCTAAAGTACGTTGCACCAACACCATTACTTCCACAAATGCCCTTGAAAAAACTCAACAAATTACATACTTTATTATACTGTCCTTCTCTTGTTCCTTTATTTATTTTTAACCTGGTAAGCCTCTTGTTATTTTTTTTTAAACAAGTACTCTTGTTTTTAGTTTTTATTGTACTACTCTTTTTTTTTTTTTTTGGTTTGAAACAAGAACGTCTCTAATATATATATATATATATATATATATATATATATATATATTTTAAACAGGTACTTCTCCTGATTTTAATTTTTGGAAAATACTTTAAATATTTGTTTTCCTATTTTTAATTAAATTATGTTTTCAAATATTAATTTAATTTAAAATAAAAATATGGTGTCTGAAAAAAATAAAAATATTAAAAATATATGAACAATATAATTATATTAAATACAAATACATAAAACTATTAATATTTATAAGGGCATAATTGTCTTGTTACTAGTTTTCAGTTGATATTGATATTCAGACGTTATAAATTAAGAGAGCTTCTTTTAACAATCTAATTTTTTCTTTTTACACTTCTTTTCTAAAAACACTCCATTCTCAAAATTTAAATTTTTAAAAATTCTAAAGACACTTTATTTTGTTACAAGATTATCCTTTTTATCTTTTTTGAATTAAATTATTAAAAAAAAGAAATTGTCTCTCCTAAATCATTAGATTAATTATTACATATTAAATACTCTCTCCTAAATTTTTAATTACCATATTAAACTCTCTCTCCTCCAATACATATCTCTAATTTTCTATCTCCTTTCTTTTTCAAGCAAGACTAACAGTTAAGAAAAAAAAAAAAAACTAATAAGCTTGATTTTTAGGAACCATATGTATGTATGTATGTATATATATAAACTCACAAAACAAGTACCTTGTTTTTTTTTTTTGTTTTTTTTTTTTAAATCGAAATATGAAAATGTTTTTTGTTACTCTTGTATGTATGTGATTGCCTAGAGAACTTTAATTCTTTCATTAGTCTTAGAAATTCTGAGTTTAATCGAATCTAGTTGAAACAATTCAAGCTTTCATATATATATATATATATATTACTGTTAGTAAAAAACTAAAATATTCATAAGTTTTTTTTTCTTTAACTATTAATCAGAGATTAATCGAGAAAGTGTGGAAATATGATTTTTTTTTTTGAAAAATGGAGAGAGATTAATTAGGAGAGAGTGTTTAATATGGTAATAACAGATTTAGGAGAGAAAATTTAATACGTAATATTTAATCTAATGATTTATGAGAGAAATTTTCTTTTTAATAATTTAATTAGTTTGGAGTGTCTTAAATTTTTTTTTTTGTCTTGTTTAGTAATTTTAATTTAGGTTAAAATTGTCATTAAATAAAAAAAAAAACAAATTGGAGTGTGAATAGATAATTTGTGGATTGTAAGGAGAAGCTCTCATAAATTAAAAACAAACATATCTTCCAATTTTCAGTGGCGATTCAGACTTTAGACAAGTTCAGACATATTTAGATCTCAGAGGAAAAAAAAAAAAAAAAAAAAAAATGCTACCTGGGTGTCGGATAATTTAAGAGAACTTCCATTTTTTAAAAGGATTTATTTATCTAGTTTTTGTTTTAGGAGTTCTTTACAATTTTATTAAGAGTTATTTTTGTCGTTTTTATCTTTTTAGAAAAGTATTATTCAAGTGCTATTAGAATTAGTTTATTATAAAGATTTTGGTAATTTAAAATTACTGTAACTTCTAGCATATTATATTATTATCAATAAAATTGTGCCTTTGAAATAATTATTTGCCGTAGACTCCATATGATTTTGGAGGATTCGAGAGCACCAATTCAATAGCTATGTCAAAGTTATTGGAATTGTATTCAAATTCAAGGACAACTCTTGCTGCATCATTTTCCATGTATGTCGGGACACGCTCAAGTAAAGGGACAGCTAGACACAAAAAGGGACTACTCCCAAAGGGCCTGAATGTTGGATATGGCTTGAATTAACTAATGATTACTAAACACGATTTACTAATGCGGAAACTTCCTGAAGACGTGAGAATGTTTGGGAGTATGAGGTTATGTTTGAGGGAGGCTTGAAGATCGAAAAAGAACTGAAGAAACGATTTCTGTAGGAAACTGCGGCACGGACCGCGGTGCGGACAAGCTGCACCAACCGCAGCATAGTGAGTGGTAGAATCCAGCAGGTATTACGCGGCGGAGGCAAAGGCACCAACAGCGGTACCAACAGCAGTCATGCTGATAGTCATCTTAGTGACCCGGCGCATGGATCATGGTTTTCTGAGTGATCAAGTTCAACACGGTTTAGGAAGCGGGTGGCCAACCGCAACTTGAATCGTAGTCAATCACAAACATACATTGAATCAGGAAATATTCATGGAAGAGGAAACATGTTGTTTCTAGAAGTTCTTATATGATTATAGGAATATGATTTTCTCCTTAACTTAAACTCTCTGTAATTCATATAAATAGATCATAATAACTAGGTTATTATGTGGTTGAGCAAAATAGAAAATACTAGAGAGATCTAAAGTGAGCATTGGGTGTAATTGGGTTTGGGGTATTATTTGAGAGAGAGATCATGAGTCTGTGGTTGTAACAATTTACTACATATTAGAACTTTCTTTTGTCGTCCTGACTGCCGTGGTTTTTTCCCTGATTTGGTTTTCCACGTAAATTCTTGTGTTGTGTGTGATTTGGATTTGATTACTTCTCTTCATCTTATCTTTCTTTACTATTGTGTTTGTTTGTGTTCTATCCGGCAACGCTTCCGCGCGTATAGTGACGTTTTGTTCACTAACACTGAACACATAAAATGAATCCTTCAATGGCATTTGCAGTACATTTTTGTAGCCAGAGACCTAATGAATTTATTAATTACTTTATACGGATGGCTTTCAAGTTTCAACTACCCAAATTACATCTTTTTTTATTTATTTATTCACAAATTGACATCTCTGATACGACTAAATCTTGGGTGCAGCGGGATGCACCATGCATCCCCCACCCAGATGTTGCCACGTCAGCAAAATCTTTCTTCTCCTCCGATACAGATCATATGGATACTGTGACTATGATTTTTTTGAGAGTGGGACCAAAGTTATTAGAATCTCCTAGAATTTGTTAAATTAATTAAAAATTATTAAGATTGACAAAATCTTGGAGATTTTTAATTAATTTTGTAAGGTTAAATTAAAGATGATTTCTAGTTTAATTGAGAGATGATTATGATTTGTTTTAATTTTGAATTGTTTCCTTTCTTTTACATTTGTTCTAATCCTTTTTGATGGAGTTTTGTAACCATTTCATGGGAAATTTGAAGTTAAATAATAAAAGTGTTATTGTATTTGTTTCCTCGGTATTCAATTGAATCAATGAGTCTACGGGCCAGTTTGGTATTGCTGTAACTTTTATAATAATCACTGTTAACTGTGCTGAAGAAATAATCAGATGTGAAGTTAATCAACGTATGTTTGGTTAATTATATTGTTAAAACTACTGTATAACTCAAAAGCAGTATACATATGTTTGGTAATTTTATTGAAAAGTTCTGAGATTAGTTACAATGACTAAAATATACATGATTTTAGAACCCTATTTCATTTTTTTTCCCATTAATTATATATATTAAATCAATGTTTAAGTAGAATGTTTAAATTAGAAAAAATAATTCCATAAGCACAATAAAATATTTTTAAAATATTTAGTTTTGAGATGAAATAAGGTGTATAAATGATTTTAACTTTATTTCATAAGGATAATAATGATATTTTAAAAGATTCATTAAATGCTGAAATAGATTATTCTATAATCACTTTCAAAAACTAACCCCTCATCTACTTCTCAAAATCACTGTCAAAACTTGCCAGATTATCAATTAATCACTTTTGAAAGTTTTACCAAACATCATTTTATGTCAAAATTATAATATAATTTGATTTTAACTTTTCAAAAGCAATACCAAACTGGCCCTACATTTATTCATAGTCCTGGGTATTCCTAGAATCAACGGGGTTTGATCGTCCATACCGGCACTGCATTATCCTCTCATGCATAGTTGTCTTTTACGACTAATACTGTGATACATATCAAATGATATAGCTGCGTGAAGTGAGTAGTACTTCCTTTATGATCTTCTCAAGTTTGAGGTGAGATGGCCCATTAGGAGCGGTTGCGGCCTTTTCTGCCAATAATTTCCATTCCATCGCAGTCTTCTTCATTTGTTTTCCATTCTCCTTCCATCAATTCTCTCACCGATTTCTCAATTTCATCTCTATTAGAGGTAGAGTCAATTTCCAGGCCTATACCCCATTTGTTCTGACAGAACCAACAATTGGTTTGTTGGTCAGCGAAGAATGGCCAGCATAACATGGGCACACCACCACTCAAACTTTCTACGGTCGAATTCCAACCACTGTGTGTCAAAAACCCACCAATTGTTGGGTGGTTTAGAACTTGTTCTTGTGAGCACCAACTTGCTAGGAAACTCCTTTCCTTGGTTTCCGCAACGAACTCCGGAGGAAGAATGGCCGATTCACCAATGACTAGATCAGGCCTAATTACCCATAAAAAGTTTACCTTGCTGTTTGAAAGACCCCAAGCAAATTCAACTAGTTGTTGTTCTGTCATGACAGTAATACTGCCAAAATTGACATGAACAACTGAGTTTGATTCCTTTGTATCAAGCCATTCCAAACATTCAAGAGAAGTTGAAGAGGACAAAAGGTGTAGATAGGAGGAAAAGTGGAAGAAAGTGCCTCCAAAACCTCACCCTCTAAATCATAGATGGTATTAAAAATAAGTGCAGATGCGTTATGAGCATTCTTGACTTCTCTACGGTTGAAATTCATCACAAAGTCATCTGGATCTGTAGTTCTAATAAAAGTCGGCAAATCCTTCAACTTTATAACTTCCATGCCCGGAATCCAATCGATAACAGTATTCAAATACCCATTTGTCAAATCGCTCGGATATACAAATTTTATAAGGAAAAAAAAAAAAAAACAGTTAAATGTGTCATGAATCCACAAACTACTTTATGCAAGTCGTGTCAAATAAATATAATAAGTAAGAGGATTGAGTACCTTTGAGAGGGACAAGACCCTTTTTTTTTTTTTTTCAGATTTTTTTTTTCTTTTCGGATGGGGGGCTAAAAGCCCAGCAAAACAAAAGAACTAAGAGCTAGGCACAAGCCTAGCAGAGGGGATGCCCATAGCATCATTGTCAAGAGCACCAGAAATTTGGGGAGGAGGATTTTCAAAGCAGGTAATTCCAAATTCTAAGGAGTGGCCAATGTGAGCAATGTAGTCAACAACTTTGTTGCATTCCCTGTAAGTATGAACAATCACTACTACAAAAAACGCAAAAGAAATCGATTTTTCAAATTTTTAAAACTGATGTGAAACACGTGAAAACACATCGGTTACATATAAAACCGATTTAAAAACCGCGACATAAAATTGATGTATTACGAAAATTAATCCCGCCACCTCTGATAATAATGAGGATTAATTATCATTATAAGGAATTGAACTTGCAACCTCAAAGTTAAAGTGGTAAGCCTTTACCGCCTGACTACAAGATTGGATGTGTTAACAATTGCACAATATTTATATATAACCTATATGAGTTGTTAGAAATAAATAAAAAAAAAAAAAAACTTGTTTGATAAATTTAAATTTACTCAACTAATCAAAATTCTAATTTCTACTACAAACATATATTAAAAAAAATTTATTGGTGGGTTTATTTTTCATTTCATTTTTTGTGTGGTTTTGTGTTCTGCTGGAGATATTTTTGTGTAAACGGAAATTAATTTTTTCGTCCATGTGGGGTTCTTCAATTTTTCGACACGAATCCAACGGTATAAAGAACGTAAAATTATGGGCGGTATTTTGAAAGTTATGATCAATTATTCAGTCAAAGGTCAGAAGCGATTGGAGATATTTTTATGCAAACGTTTTCCTTAAAACTGTATCTTTTGGCAAGGAAATAAATTTTTTTGTCCATTTTGGGTTCTTCAATTTTTTGATACGAATCCAATGGTATAAAGAACATAAAATTATGGGCGGTATTTTGAAAGTTATGATCAATTATTCAGTCAAAGGTCAGAAGCGATTGGAGATGATCAATTTTTGTGCAAACTTTTTCCTTAAAACTGTATCTTTTGGCAAGGAAATAATTTTTTTTGTCCATGTGGAGTTCTTCAATTTTTTGATACAAATCCAACGGTATAAAGAACGTAAAATTCTGGGTGGTATTTTGAAAGTTATGATCAATTATTCAGTCAAAGGTCAGAAGCGACGCGAATCTGCGAGTGAGATGTTTTCATCGCTCATTTTCACACTTTTCCAAATCGAGTTTTGGAATATTTTATGAATGCAAAGTGTTTTTGTGCATGTCTAATTTCTTGTGTCAAAATTTGAGTAAATAACGTTGAGTAGTTTTAGAGATGCGCACTTGAATGTGGACATAGGTCAGATTTGAATTTCACCAGAATTTTGCTTTTGAATCCATATCGGTTTTCCTAAAAACCGTTGTCTTTTCAAACCGCAATATTTAAAACATTAGTTTTAATGGAAACCAGTTTTTTATTGGAAAAAAAATCCATATCGGTTTTCCCAAAAACCGTTGTCTTTTCAAACAGTAATATTTAAGACATCAGTTTTAAGGAAAACCGATTTCTTATTGGAAAATAAATCCATATCGGTTTTCCCAAAAACCGTTGTCTTTTTAAACCATAATATTTAAGAAATCGGTTTTTATAAAAACCGATTTCTAAAAGTTTTTTTATATCGGTTATCTAAAAACTGATGTCTTTTAACATTTTTGTAGTAGTGAATATAACAGCTCCAATAATCTTCCATAAGAGCTTTGCAAGCTTGGATGATACTAAAGAAAGGGTGATTCAAAGGGGTCTTATCGTTCAGCAAAAGAACAACCATTTGCGAATCAGTTTCCACTATTACCTTTTTGCAACCCGCCTTTTAGGCAATCTTCAGACCTTCAAAGATACCCCACAACTCAGCTTCAATCACACTAACCATACCCTTATTGAGAGCAAAACCTCCTAACCAATTCTTCTTGTGGTCTTTGATAACACCACCACCAGCTATAGAGTCTAAAACAGGGTTCATGCTTCCATCTACATTAAGTTTCACCCAATCCTGATAGGGAGGATTCCATACAAGCAAGCAAGTCTTCTTCTCACCCTTGTTATCCATGGCATAGTTAGCCATCCACCAATCTTCCACAAACTTTAAAATAATCTTGCCAGGGCAAACAAGAAATTTAAAATTAGAATTAAAAACATGCTCACATTGCCATTTCCATATGAACCAGAGGGCATCAGCAAATAGAAGGTAGTTCAGGTATCTATCTAAAATCAACTTGTTGCAACATAAATTCTTACAAACCCAATCTTTCCAGTCGTCCACAAACAAGCCATTTTTGGTGCTTCCCTTACAAACATCTTCTCAAATGTCACGAGTAACAGCACATCCTCTAAACATGCTCACTATCTTCACTATCTTTTTTACATCCGATGCAAGTGGTCTCTAAAGTGAAGCCCCTGATAGCTCTCTGAATATTAGTAAGTAATTTCTCACGAAGAAAAATCCACAGAAAATGTAAAACCCTAGGAGGAAGTTTAAGTTTCCATATAAAATTCCAATCCCAAGGAGGCACATCATCATCTCTAAAATGCTCTTCATAGGCACTTTTTCACAGTGAATTCACCACCCTTTGTTAGACCTCATATAACTTTGTCACATCCATTCTGAATATTGCTAACATGAATGCTTAAAATGCGATGCACAACATGTTGAGGCAGAGTAGAGTATAGTTTTTGCACATTCCAGGCATTAGGCAACAAATATTCACTTACTTTTTCGCAAATCTGGTCATTAGAGAGGGAAGTAGTGGCAAACCTTATAAGTCTACCAATTTCAGGGACCCAGTCATCAGTCCAAAAGCCAATGTTGCAGCCATCACCAACTCTCCAGCTTAATCCCTTCAAAAGAAGGTCAGTTCCAGCAACAATACCACGCCAAGTGCTCGAGCAGCTATTAGTTTTCGTGTAGTCTGATATGTTGTGCCCACCTTTGAGATACTTGTCTTGAAGTATGTAAGCCCATAAACCATTTTCCTTTTGAGATAGCCTCCACCCAACTTTCCCAAGCAAAGACTGGTTCATGATCTTCATCTTTTTAATGCCTAGACCTCCTTTCTTTTTAGGCATACAAACCAAATCCCAATTCACAAGATGAAGCTTTTTCTTGTCATCAGTGTTACCCCAAAGAAAATTTATATTCAGCTTGTCAAGATTGGCACAGATCTCAGAAGGTAATTTGATGGTTTGCATGGCATAGATAGGGAGGGCTGAAGCAACCGTTTTGATAAGAGTACATCTCCCCGCAAACGAGAGAGATGCGCTTTTCCAAGAGGCAAGCTTTTTTTAGGATTTCTCAAGAATCTCTTTGTAGGTGCTCTTGGTGATTCGGCCATGGACGAGAGGAACGCCAAGATAGTTTCCCAAGTTGGTAGTAATTGGTGATCGGTTCATTTCTATACATGTTTTAGGCCCCGAATTCCTATTATTTATGCTTTGTTCTCGAGTAAATTAGGTTGTTTAATGTGTTTGTTGAGCATGTGTAGGTCCATTCCATTCTAGTGGTGTTAAATCTTATTTTGGAAGAAAAGGAATCAAAAGATGGAGAAAAGGAGCAAATCGGAAGAAACAATGAAAAGATGATTTTCGGCCAGTGCAGAACCTCTATGTTGCGGGGCCTATATCTCTCAGCTCCGATTGAATTGTGTGTCCTACCACCTATGGATTGAAAGCCCCGGAAGTCTAGTTTCCAGTGCACTTTTCGGATTGCAATTCCGATATTCCTAGAAGAGGTTATGACCGATTTAGTAACCGAAGGTCAGGGCTGAAATGTTTACCGCGGACCAAACTGCCCCCCGTGCAACTTGCCTGGGCAGCGACCTAGGCAGCGACCCGGAGCAGAACATTTCCGCTTGACGTGCAACTGCCGAGGCAACATGCCTCCGGAGCGACCCAATGAGCGGTATTACGTATTTTTGGCGGATTTTAACTCCGAATTGGTCCAGAACTGTTCCAAAACTTCCCAAATCAAATCCTAATAACTTTAGAAGATCAAGACATGTTTGGGAAACTTTCTAAACTCAAATTAGGAGTCAATCATCAAGATAGGAAATCCAAGTTAGGAAAGGATTCTCATTCCTTGTTTCATTCTACTTTCCCACTTGGTATATTTTCTAAACCTAAGAAGAATTGGGGGTTCACAAGGAAAAGTCACCTATAAATATTTCATATTCTTTTCAATTCAAAAAAAGACAGCCAAGGGAGGTTCCAAGCCACAGAAGGGGACCGTCCCCCATCACTCCGACCACCACACACATGGGTTTTCTCTATATCTCTTCTATGTTTTTGTTCTCTCCATTGATGTGTAACTAAACCTCTAACTAGGGGATTGATGTAACCGATTTTGGATAACTCTATGTGAACAATTAGTCTATCTTTTGTTAATCAATTGAGTTTTAGTTTTGTTTATTGAATTAATTGCTCTATTCTACTCTCTCTGATTATGTTGTGACCGCAAGTGATTTGAGTTTGTGGCTTAGTTTATCCATGAGATTAGGGTTTAGATGTGGATGACCGCTCCATTTAAATCTGAATCAAAAGCTTAATAAACAAGAAAATTGATGTATGCATGACCGTGCTATGTTAATTTGGCTTAGAGTTTTGCGTAAAATATGGGTTTTGACAATTGCTCATTACATGACCGTGTATGAGTAATAGGAAGAACCCTAGATCATTAATCCGTATTCGTTGCATGACCGTGTGCGAGTATTGGAAAGGATCTTTGAACCTAATTGAATTATCTTGAAAACAAGCCCGTAAACTAGATTGAAGTGTTTAACGAGACTAAGTGTGAGCATTGAGTGTCTAAGAAAGGTGCATCGATTCCCTAGTACTTCTCTCCATATATTCTTCCCTTGTGTGATTTGATTTAATTTTAGTTTAGATTCTCTTAATTTAGGTTAAGTTTAGATTAAACAAACTTCCAAAGCAAAGCATTATGCAATTTAGTTTTCCGCACTTAGAGTAATCCTTGCTAGATTAATTGGCTTTGACCGATAGAATCGCCGATCCCAGTGAACGAACTTTCTTAGTAAATTGAACACAGATTTTACTGCATCAATTGGCAATCCACAAATGGCAGCCAACACTCTAGCATTTTTACTACTAATGTTACTTGAGCAGAAAATTCGTGACTTAGGGAAGCTTACTTGTTGGCTTGAGAGATCACAAAAGGTGTCTAAACACTCTCTCATGGTTTCAGCTTGGTGAACAGTAGCTTGACCAAAGAGAATTAGGTTGTCAGCAAAGAAGAGGTAGGAGATTTCAGGACCTCCCCTAAAAACCTTAACAGCTTTCTATTTCCCCTCCATACGTTTTTGGTTAATAATATGGGAGAGTTTCTCCATACAGAGCACAAAGATATAAGGAGAGTTGTCTAATTCCACTCCTAGGTTTGAAACTCTCAAATAACTCCCTATTCAAAATAACCCTATATTGAACACTCGAGATACAGCTCATGATGAGATTTCTCAATCTTCCTTCAATGCCAACTTCTTCCAGAACCTGCTTGATAAAACCCCATTTCAATCTATCATATGTTTTCGCTAAGTCAATCTTCCAAGCGATAAACCCCTTATTTCCCTTAACATTCTTGAACTTGTGGAGAACTTCCTGTGCAACAATAATGTTGTCTTGGATTTGTCTACTAGGGACAAAGGCGAACTGGTTAGGGCTCACAAGATCAAGAAGAAAGGGTCTAATCATTTGCACAAGGATCTTACTCAAGATTTTGTAGGTCGTGTTACATAAACTAATCGACCTAAATTGGGTCATGTTGGTGGGGTTAGGTATTTTAGGAATGAGGGATATCAGAGTTTGGTTGATGACATCCGGAAAATAGCCCTTCACAAAACACTCAGCCACCATTTTGGTTAAGTCTTGCTTGCAACAATTCCAATATTTTTGGAAAAAGATAGCGGGAAAGCCATCCGGTCTAGGAGCTTTAAGACCGCCAATGTTGAAGGTACTATGTTTCACTTCTAGTTCACTCACAGGGGACAGTAAGGTAGACATATTACATGCATTCAACCTAGGGAACAACAAAGGTAATTCAGAATATTCACCATTACTATGTTTTCTTTCAAAAAGCTGTTGAAAATACTCAATAGCCTATTGTTTCATCTCATCAATCCCTTCTATCCAACTACCTTCTTCTCTCTTGAGGCCTTCAAATTTGTTTCTTCGTCTTCTAATCACTATAGATAGATAGAAATACTTTGTATTTTTGTCACCCTCTTTGAGCCAAAGATTTCTTGATTTCTGCTTCCAAAACCTTTCCTCCTGTTCAAGAATCTCACTATAATTGGTCAAGAGAGATTCCTCCAACCGAGAAAGATGGTGAGAGAATTTGATACTCAAACACTTCTGAACCCCCCGAATGTGAGCTAATAGTCTTCTCTTGTTGTGAAATAAGTTTCCAAATTCCTCTTTATTCCACCTTTTAAGGATGTCAGTGAAATTGAGAATTTTTCCAGCAGTATTCTCCCCTTGGGAGCTCCAATTATTGATGACAACCTTATCAAACTTCTTGTGATTCAGCCACATAGCCTCAAAACAGAAAGGTTTGCACTTAGAATTTGGGATATGGTTACTATGGAATTGGATGAGCACAGGGCAATTATCTGACAACACTCTAGGGAGATGTTTCACATAGCCTTCAATGTAGAGAAGTCTACAATCCATAGAACAAATGGCTCTATCAAGCCTTTCCCAAATTTCCTCCCTAATACCCCCCATAGTCATCCAAGTGTATTTTGGTCCTGTAAAACCCAGGTCAACTAAGTCATTCCGATCAATCCAATCAGCAAATCCACTATTAGAGTAATGAGGCCTACCACCTCTTTTCTCAGAAATGTTTGTGATTTCGTTGAAATCTTTAGCTACAAGCCAAGGCAAGCAAAAACACTGTCTGATAGAGTCAAGGTAACTCCAAAGAAGCCTTATAGTAGTGACACAAGGATTGGCATATGTAAGGTCCTCAAGTTTTGATTGGCTTATTTCGTGGACAAACCACATGTGGGGCTTGATGTAAGGGTAGCTTAGGCATTTGATGGTTGGTGATTTGCATAACCAAGGCCCTCTCAAGACCTCAAGAGAAGAAGCACCAAAGGTATATTTTAGTGCTTACTTGCTTTGAAGAGAAATAGTTGCACACACTCACAACTCATGCATATCTATAATACTTGTATGTTGTGTGTTTTTATATGGGTGCATTCATGTTCTTGAATATCTCTTCATGCATGTTTATTTGATTGCATCTAGTTTATTGAAATCTCATGACATGTTTAGGCATTAAGATGCAAAGCCATGAAATCTCTTCATGTATGTTTAAATGATTGCATCTTGTTCATTGAAATGCCATGACATGTTTAGGCATTAGGATGCAGCCATGAATTCTATTCATGCATGTTTTAATTGAGTGCATCTTGTTCAATGACAATGCCATGACATGTTAGGCATTAGGATGCATTCACATCCCACACTTGCACTTCATGTATGTTAGTCTTAAGTGTGGTGTAATTCGTTTCCGTTTGTGTGATCGGAAATGTCCGCGCTTGCACGATAGTGTGCATGTCTTAGCGTGATAGTTGACCACTTGAGCAGGTCTCATTCTTCTCTTGGATAAGTGTTAGATTTGGTTTGGTTGTTTGGAGTGAAGTGTCTTGTTTTAAAAGATTGGATTTTAATGTTTTAAATGTTTTTCAAAACTGACATTTGTATGGTCTTGTGACCATAACTTTTTATAAAAAGATTAAAATTGAGTTTTGTAAAATTCTAGACAAACTAGACACCCGTACCTTTCCAACGGTATTTTATTCGTAATATTTTATGATCGTATGGATTAGTTTTGAAATCTCCAAAATGACCACTAAAACAGGGCATCACTGCTGTTATCAGAATCTGACCTTTAGTCACTCAAATGACCATAACTCTTTCTACAGACATCGAAACCTCATTCTATAAAGTTGATTAGAAAGTAGACTTTCATACCATTCCAACGATATATTATATGATATATTTCGATGTTGTTTAGCAGCTGAACCGCTGTTGTTTTCCGCAACGGTTTCCTGTCTAGTGGAAACCGCTCTCATGACAGCTATGGCTTTGAGAGCGGTCATGAGAGCGGTTTGGGCTGTTTTTTTTGATGAAACGTTGTCGTTTCAACTAGGGATCATTTATAAGCTTCATCTTCTTCCTTTGGCCAACCAAGAGCTTAAAATATTAGATTTTAGAGAGAGGTTAGAGCTCCTAGAGAGAGAAATCTTTAAGCTTGTTTCTTTAACTCTCCAAACCCAAAACTCATCTTCATCTTGCATCATTCAACATCATTTGAGCATGGGTTTTCATGGTTTCATGACTAGGTAAGTTAGAACTTCATTGAATATCATTTAATGTTATTCTTACTCTAGATTAGGTATTTATTGCATGATTAAATACCAAGACTCTATTTATTGCATATATGTATGAGTCTTGATAACATGATTGGGTTTGTATTTTGATAGCTTAATTGATTAGGTCTTTTTGCTTAAAAAGTTAAGTCATAAACATTATTGTATGATTTATTGATAACTAGGTTGATAGATTGTCTTTTAATCAACTAGTTAAGGCTTTGAATGTTTATGTGTGTTTAGTTGACAATTATGTTGTTAGAAATTCTCTACAACTAATTGAGTTCACATGTATGGATATGTTGACATTGTTTGATAGCTAGGTTTTCATGCTTATATGCCATCTAGTTAATTGATCTCATTGTATAATTGGGATTGATTGTTTTTGATAGCTAGGTTTTCATGTTTATAAAACATCTAGCTAATTTTTCTCATTAAAATGATTGAGATTGTTGTTGATAGCTATTGTATCTATGATTGGTTATCCTCTACATAGCTAAGTTTTATGCCATGTCATTTAGCTTTTGATATCTAGAATTGATTTAATTGTCATCTTATAATCCTAGATAAACATTTAGGGTTCTCTAGCTCTATTTGCACTTTGAATATCATATATATATTCACATAGGTTGTTTGATCTCTTCGGAGAATTAGGTCTTGATCTAGGGTTGCTATTACAGGTATGCGGGTAATAGTGGTGGGTTACATACCAGGATTAGGTTGTAAACATCATTACAAGTAGTGATTGCGAGGATCAAGCAATTAGACTAGTTCCAATTTTACAGGCCAGTGGGTAGTGATAGCGGGTTATTGACCGTTAGAGGTTGAGGTCAACCGAGGTTGTAAACGTTATTGCAATTAGTGGATTCGAGATTCGTATGTGGCACACATAACAGCCCGTGGTTTTTCCCAGTTTTGGTTTCCACGTAAAAATCAAGTGTCATTTATAATTTCGCACTTATTACACTTGATTTATTATATTGACTAGATTGGGGTTATTTTTGTAATATTGACTAATCACGAAAATTGGGTAATAACGGTTAAAATCTATTCATCCTCCCTCTAAATTAAATTAGAACACGCCATAATTTGTTTCAGCATACACTACTGTTAGGATCCAAAAAGTGCTATGGTCTTCTACCAAGGCAGTGATGCTATGTCTAAAATTGGCAACAATATGGAGCTTAACCTTACTTTCATTCCAAAGCAACCAAATACCTCTAGAAAACCCTACAGCATCAATAACATAACTACTAGAATATCCTAAACTTTGAATAACACGCAAAGCCTTGGATCCACGGATTCTAAGCTCAAAGACAGCTAGAATCTCAAAATGATACAAACTACGTAAATTTGAGATATTCTTGGAAAACATCTGTTTTCCAACCCCTCTCATGTTCCACACACAAATCATGGGGAGGAAAAGGATGACTCTCTATTCGGAGAGGACTGCCATAGCCTCTTTCAATTCAGAGGCTATCAGTTCAAAGTTGTTCTCATTTGGCATATCACTCTTGCTACAGAATCTATCATCTGTCACTTTACTCTTGAGGGATTGGGTTTCAAATTCAGTAACCTCTTTTTGTAATTGCCGTAGCACATTGTCACTACCAATCTCATCATTATCTATAGCTGGAGAGACAAATTCTTGGTGAAGTTTTCTATCTTTACTGCCACTACTACCTTTAGAACTGCTAGCACCCCCTATCTTACTACTCTCACTCAAAATACTGTCATTACCACCCAATTTATCCAATTTCGTAATTTTCTTCTTGCTATTTTGAGAGGAACCCTTGCTCAATTTCTCTCCCTGTCTATTATTCTGATTGGTGATTTCCGATAGAACAACTTTGCCCTTCTGGAGAGTGGTACCATCATTTTTACTTTTGTTTAGCATATCTTTCTCTGATATCTTCTCATCTGATTCATCATTTAGAATTTCAAATCTTGATCCACTTCCTCGAATAGCATCAGTATTTTTTGCCATGTCAATCTTCAACTCTTTACTACCATACTTCACCTGAATGCTTATACCTAATCTAGCCTCAGAAAGCTCACCATCCTTTTTTCTAGCAGAGTTGCTACCACCAGACTTGCCAACGAACCCATTTTTATCAAAAGAGCTGGAATTCCCATTCCCTGTTCTTCCATATCTTCCTTCGGAGTTTCTATTACCCTTGCCATAAGAAACTAAGAGCTAAGGACCGTAAAGAGGATCGTCCTTCTTAGCAGTAGTCTCATTTGTATCATCAGAGACCATTTCTTCAATAATAGGTTCCACCATTCCTTCTCTACAGTTATCTTTACTGTGGCCATATCTCCCACATTTGAAACAGATTTGTCCTAGGCTTTCATACTCCACTCTAATAGTTCTGTCATCTATATTTAGAGAACCTAGAAGAGGTTTGGAGATGTCGATTTCCACATAGATTCGGGCAAATCTACCACGTGATTGGTTCTCAATGATTGGGTCAACTTTACACATTCTTCCTAGCATACCTACTATACTCTAAAGCATTTTTGAATTCATCCATTCCATAGGTAGTTTTGACAGTCTCAGCCAGATCGGCATGCTTTGAATGGAGCCTTCACCAGGCATGAAGTTTGGTTTCCATCTTTGAACTGCCAAATACTGGTTGGCAATAACCCAGGGCCCGTTGGTGAGGACATAATCAAGGTCCTTTTTCATCTGGAATCGAGCAACAAAGTAGCCATCATCAAGATCAGTTAGCTGCCAATGCCCTGAGAGACCATTTCTGAGTAAGTTTGGAGAGTATGAAATTCAGAGTGTGAGAGCGACCCATATTCTTTAGAATTAGAGTGTTCACCCAGGGTTTGTGCAATTGTTCTTTCAATTTGGGAGAGAGCTTCATCGATAGGCCATTCGGTCCTTCAAAGATCAAAATATCATCAAGATCGATTTTGATTTTTTCCTTACCAGTTCCAAAACTAGACCATGAATTGGGTGTAGACATGTTCATTAGCTTGGATTTGAAACTCCCCATGTCATTTTTCCTCATTTAATTGGATCCAACATCATTACGCCTAATCACATCGTGTTCTGCTCTAGCTCGCTTCGCTGTGCAACTGGCATCCAAACCCTTGACTGAATCCATATTCATACTGGTAGCCAAACCCTCACCAGATTCCACATTCATACTATTATTAGGAGGTTGTTGAGCTGAGAAAACAAAAGGTTCACTCGGATTCTCCATACCCAACAAAGATTGAGAAGAGAAGGCAAGCAGAATGAAGAAGAGAAGAAAAAAACAGGAAGAAAAGGCGGCGTGTGAACTTAGCTTTGAGAAATAACGCAATCGCCCCAGGCGTGTACAAACTTCAACCCCACACGCTCATTTATATTTTTCGAATATATTTATTTCAATGGACAAGACCATTTTCAATTAAAGTTCGATAGTGGCTGACCACAAAAGCGCGTTGGGGATGTTAAGCACTTGAGCAACTTTGAGAGTGAAGCTCATACCACAATTAGATACTATGCAAGTGACTGGTGGAGCATTTGAGAAAGATGTGTTGTTGAGTTTGAAAAGAAGTTGTCAAAACAAAAAACAGTACTGTTTTCATTTTCATTTTCATTTTTATTTTCGAAAAACAGTATGCACCCTTAACAATTGTTTTTGTTTTACATTTTTTTTAAAAACTGATCCAAACAGAACCTAATAAGTTTTCCTTCATCCCTTTCAGAAAAGGCATTTCAAAAACCTCCAATCTAACGAGATGGCCATGATACATACCCATAAAATTTGGGAGAAACATCATTTATCTTAAGAAAGGTCATGCACGCTTTGATTTAGGACTCCAGTGTACTATTTACTTAATTTGAACCATGTAGCCATTAAAATAGAATTTTTAAAACTTTGTAATAGACTTCTAAATTTTTTATAAAAGTCATGAGATGAGTTTGAAGGGATTCAAATATAAATGAATACTTTTGTAGACTTTTGCATTATATTATTCATTACCTTTTTATTTGAATACCTTCAAACTTATCTCATGATGACTTTGAAATTGGAATATAATCATGAGAATGAGTGATTACATTTATCTTTTACGAATTACATCTATAAAAGACTTTGAATACCTTTTTCATTCAAACATTTGTTGAGAATGAGTGACTTTTGCTTTTTAATTAAAAATAACAAACATGGTCTAATACCTTCAAATATAATAAAAACTCAAAAGTCTACAAAAGTATTCCTTCATGAGAATGAGTGATTACATCATAACTTACGCACACAAATTACATCTTTTTATTTTTTATTTTTGTCCACAAATTGACATCTCCCCTTATGCATAGTTGTCTTTTACGACCAATACATGTCTAAGTACTGTTTGAGCTGCGTCAAGTGAGTAGTACTTCCTTTATGATCTTCTCAAGATTGAGGTGAGATGACCCATTAGGAGCCGTAGTTGCCTTTTCTACCGATGATTTCCATTCCATTACTTTTTTCTTAATTTGTTTTCCCTATTCTCCTTCCATCAATTCTCTCACGCATCTCTCAATTTCATCTCTATTAGAGTTAGAGTCAATTTCAAAGCCTATACCCCATTTGTTCTAACAGAACCAACAATTGGTCTGTTGGTCAGCGAAGAATGGCCAACATAACATGGGCACACCACTACTCAAACTTTCTATGGTCGAATTCCAACCACTGTGTGTCAGGAACCCACCAATTGCTGGGTGGTTTAGAACTTGTTCTTGTGAGCACCAACTTGCTAGGAGACTCCTTTCCTTGGTTTCCGCAACGAACTCTGGAGGAAGAATGGCCGATTCACCAATGACTAGATCATGCCTAAGTACCCATAAAAAGTTTACCTTGCTGTTTGAAAGACCCCAAGCAAATTCAACCAGTTGTTGTTCTGTCATGACGGTAAAACTGCCAAAATTGACATAAACAACTGAGTTTGATTCCTTTGTATCAAGCCACTCCAAACATCCAGGTTGTTCTTTCCACGGATTTGATTTAATGGCACTCAAAAAGTTATCATCGGCTGGAATCTCATGATTCAGTAGAAGCTGAAGAGGACCGATAGTGTAGATAGGAGGATAAGTGGAAGAAAGTGCCTCCAAAACCTCATGCTCTAAATCATAAATAGTATTGAAAATGAGTGCAGATGCGTTACGAGCATTCTCGACTTCTCCTAGGCAGAAATTCATCAAAAAATCATGTGGATCTGTAGTTCTAATAAAAGTTGGCAAGTCCTTCAACTTTATACCTTCCATACCGGAATCCAACCAATAACAGTATTCAAATACCCATTTGTCATATCACTCGGATCTATAAATTTTATAAGAAAAAAAAAAAAAATGGTTAAATGTGTCATGAATCCACAAACTGCTTATGCAAGTCATGTGTCAAATAAGTGGCCAAGGCAAAAGTGCATTTTTGCTCAACCACCTTAACTGTGGGTGAGCATTATCCCCCACTCCAATAACTTACACGTGTTCTCAGCTTATCCTCTGGTTAACACCTTCGATTCTTATTCATAATCTACCATTTTTACCCCTTTTATGCATAAAAGTAAAATGAAAAGAGAAAGAGACAACTCAAAAGACAAAAAGATATTTAAAAAATGGGAACCGATATTGACACCCATAAAACTTATTAGTACACTCATATTTTATTAAAAAATTTAATTATAAAAATATCCCAATAGAAATTTACCAATAAGGACAAGTTACTTTAATTAAAAATAAACCAAATACTATATACACTCATTAATTACACCCATATCTTTAACTATATTTCTTTATTAATAAAAACTTACCTTTCAAAAAAAAAAAACAAAAAAACTTATGATAAACCCTAATTACACTCTAATTTTATTTCAAGTATCAAATTTTCTCATAATCACATGATTATCATATTGTTTTTGTCTTTTTTTTTTTTTTTTTAAATTTTTATGTATAGTTATAAACTCTATCAAAAAACAACATTTTTTTTTTTTTTTTAACTATAACTGTAAATATCAACAATTTTTTTTTTTTTTTTTTTTAATTTTTAAGATAGCTATAGATGTCAATAAGAATTTTTTGTAAGATAGCTGTATAAATAAAAGAATTCCAAATTGAAAATCTTTTGACCCCATATACATATTCCCTTTTATAAAGCTCCTACATTCGAGATATTTCCAAAAGTAAATTGAACCATCATTAAGAGTGTTTATAAATAATATATATTAAAATGAATATATTTATTTCAATGAGGGTACTGCTGGCATTAGGATGGGTGTTTATAGTAATATTTAATTTTTAAATTTTAGACATAGGTGTACTAATAAGTTTTATAGGTGCCAATATCCGTACCCTTAGAAAAAATAAACAAAAGAACAAAGTAGAAAATGAAAAGATGCGGTAGTAGATGGAGTGAACAGCTTTCTTTATTGTCTTTTTCACAGGTACTCCATGTCTTCCTATCTAATCTCCAACTCAAAACGAAGAGCACCCCGATGACATCCCAATAGATCGATGCCTGATCCAAACCTAACTTTTTTGTTTCATCAAAAATCAATCAAACCATTGAAGCTAACTAATTTCACAAATCAATCAAAAACTAATGAAAATCAATCAATCTATTAAATTAATCAAACCTAACTTTTTTATTTCATCGAAATTAATCAAAAATCACCCAATGGATCGACTCCTGATCCAAACCCAACAATGATGCAGAACAAGAAGAAGTGAACCCAGCGTGTGGTATTTGGAGACGAAACCACAAAGAAGACGAAGAAGTGAGCGCAACAACGAACAAAAAGACAATCAAGCTACACATGATATTGCAAGTTGACCTAGCATGGCCATGCATAAACCAACCTTCCCAATTATTTAGCTTGTGGTGAGATTTAGATGGAATGGTCACCCACATCTAAACTCAACAACTGACATAAACTAACTCTCAAACCCATGCCTGTTGCGTCCACAACAAAGCATGAATAGAGAGATTAGAGTAATTAATTCAATAATTGAGACTAAAATCGAATTGAATTAAGAGAAATAGACTAGTAATTACATAGAGTAGTCTAATACGGTTACATCAATCCCCTAGCTAAGAATTAGTTACACATCCATGGAAAAAGACAAGAGAAAACAAAGGATTAGAGAAAACCCATGTGTCATGAGAGCTTCCTCTTTAGAATCTTCTTCTTCTTCTTGCTTCCAAAACTTCCAAGGATGGATGGAAATAGTTGTGTAGAAGGGAATATGTGAAAAGGATGATGAAATGGTGTAAAAGGTTGTAGCTTGGGTGATTTTCATATGTATGGTGATGATGTAGGAGTGTGAAAAGGTTTTAGATATGGTGAGGTGATTTCTAGATCTAGGGTTCAGAGAATGTGATGTAAGGGTTGTGGTTTTAACAAAGAAAATAGGATATTTATATTGGGTGCCAAAAAATAGGTCTGAAACCAGTCATTTGAGCTAAGCTGGCACGAAAGGTCGCTGTCATGTTCATTGTTGGAGGGGGCAACCCCCGTGGGGGCAAACATCCCTATTCTTTTGACGTTAAGGAGGTCGCTGCCACATTCGCTGTTAGCGGGGGCGAACATCACTGCCCTTGTTGCTAGAAAATGGTCGCTGCCACATTCGTTTTTGGCGGAGGCGACCACCACTGGGGTGAACATCACTGCCCCTGTTGCTAGGCTGCTACTCATCTCCATTGTAACCCGGAACACAGACCACCAAAATACGCTCTCAGCCCTTACCCCCCCCCCCCCCCCCCCCCCCCCCCCCAACTTGCATAATTCTACACACTTGCCTCTGAAAAATTGTAAACCTCTGAAACACTAATTTCAAGCCATTAGACACTCGATTTTACCTGAGAACCGAACAAAAGCAAAGGAAAGGGAGGCCAAAATCTAGTATTGCAATAGCTTGATAGGGGGTGAGCAAAAGTGAACTCCTCACCCAACTCACTCTCTCAACCCACTATCTCTTCTTATGTTGACACATGTCAACTTTTTACTTTTTGCCATAAAAATTGGAGCCATAATAAATGATTTGTTTTTTCATCTTATTTACCACTCAAACCAAGATTTCCTTCCCAAATTACCCTTATCTTTTTACCAAATGTAATTTGTTATCTCTTATCTAATCTTTCCCAAAAATCCTTTGACTTTTTTAAGAAGAACAAAACATTTTTGGAATATATTTTTTACTCCAAAACATCATTTATACTCTTTTAAATATATATATATATATATAAAATTTATATTGTCACTTATTTCATTCAATATTTATTATAGGGTCATGCTAGAGTAACTTAAAATTGTGACTTAAAAAAGTGACTTCGATATCCAACCGTTTAGTTGTTTTTAATCCAAGGGTCAGGAGAATTGCTGATGTGGAATTAAAACATAACTAAAAGTATGATGTGGCATTAAAACACAATTAAAATAATGAATCATTTGATGATATGGCAATCAAAATAATTAAAATTATTTTTAACTCAATATATCGATTGAGGATTAGGGATTTCACCATCGATTCTTTTTCAAAGCTCCAGTTACTTTGAATTATTTTTTTTCCTAGGGTTTTCCTAATTTGAAAGAATCAAAAACTCAAAATTACTTTGATTTGTTTCATTGGAAAATAGAGGAGTAGCAACGACTAACGACTGTGTTTTGTTTTTCATGATCTCACTCCTACAGATTACAACAATAACAAGGTACTCATTCTTTGATCTTACTTTTCCCTCCAAACTAGCAATTTTGATGTTCATTATAGTTGTGTATATTCTATTTTATATTTCACTTTTTTTTTCAATATATTCTATTGCTATGAATACCGGAGGATAACCATTCAAAAAAAAAAAATACTGGAGAATATTAAAATGATAGCAATGATAGTAATTAGCTTTAATTTTCGATTTCACATTTTTTTTAAAAATGTAAATTTTAGTAGTATGAATGCAGTAGAAAACTGTTTAATAAACATACATGTAATTGTTTCGATTACTTCCTACTATTTTATTTTATAAACTAAAATTTTATATTGGTTTCATTAATGCTTAGACTGATTTTTTTTATTTTTTATTTTTTGTTATTAATTCATGTAGGATTGAATATGGAGGTTGTACAATTCGTGGGTGGAACTTCAACACCAAATGTGAATGCTGACATTTTAAAGGAACCATATGAAGGAATGACTTTTAATTCTTCTGATGAAACGAGAGATTATTATACTGATTATGGTTGTCATATGGGTTTCTTTGTACGGATTCGATCAACTAACAAAACTCGGTTCCATGTTGATAGGGGCAGACCCAAGAATTTTATTCAGGTGGGGCACTTGAACAAAGTAATAAAAATATTGAAAAATTAAGACCAAAATAAAATGAGTATTATTATGAATATGAATATGAATATATCGCATTATGCATTTCATATGTTCAATTTTTTTAATTTTTTTTGAGGTCATTGTTATCTTGCATCTGGTTCATGGGTGCCAATTGGTTAGCATCGAAAAACTGTGAACTCGTAATCTGTATGGCAAGGTCCTAAATGTATCGCTTTACAATTACCTTAAAAAAAAAAAAAAGATTTTGGCACCATTATTTGCTTGATTTTGCAATTTTTCATCCGCTTTTGCTATTGCAATGGAAATGCTTGTATCTAACAAGTTCTTAGCTCTCTCTCTCTGCTTGATTTTGCAATTTTTCATCCGCTTTTGCTATTGCAATGGAAATGCTTGTATCTAACAAGTTCTTAGCTCTCTCTCTCTCTCTCTCTCTCTCTCTCTCTCTCTCTCTCTCTCTCTCTCTCTCTCTCTCTCTATATATATATATATATATATATATATATATATATATATATACTTGTGTTTAATTGGCTTCCACTCTTTCATATTCAGGAAATAATAATAAGTTTGAAGTCACCCATAAATAGGAAATATTGTCCATAAAAATAATAAATTAACCAAATAGTGAATGACCTTTTTAGGACTCCACCCACCAATTAATGGTGTCTAGTGCTATTTTATTCTTTAGGGGTGCCATGTCATAGATAACGGCAGCTTCCTATTAGATTTTGACGAGTGACTGCCAATGAACAATGTTTTGTCAAAATGATAATTTTGGAACAATTTAAATAGTGAATGACCTTTTTGGAACTCCACCCACCAATTAATAGTGTCTAGTGCTATTTTCTCAAAAAACATTAATGATGGTATAATAAAATTTAGCTAATATAAAACAAATAGAATATCTAATCAAGATGAATAGTCTTACACTCAAAAAAATGAAAACAAGAAAAGCAACATTCAAAAAAAAAAACAACATAAAAAAAAAAAAAAAAAAAAAACACAAACTATGTAAAGTTACAATTTTCCTCGACGGGGCTTTATATTTTGAAATCGTCGCATAATAGTTTCCATATCAATTGTGTCAAAAATATCTTTCTCCACATACGCAAGCAAGCAATCATTCAACCACTCATCTCCCATTCGATTATGTAGGTCCGTCTTCACAATATTCATAGCAGAAAACACTCTTTCTACTATAGCAATTGCAATGGGTAGTGGTAATGCCAATGTCAAGAGCAAGTAAACTAATGGAAAAACCTTATCTTTTTTTTCTCAACCATTTTTCATGCTAGTTCAGTAAGGCCATTTAATTATGAAAATTCAATACTATAGCGCATATCTACAATATAATTATCAAGTTGATCTTCAAATACCAAGAGCTTAATAGGAGAATAGTCTCTCAGATAAAATTGAGCAAGCCGAAGTAACTTAGTATTCATCTCTGGAAAACGACTATTTAACTCTTGAAGTTGCATATCTATCACAGCACAAAATAAGTCAACTCGATAATGATGCATAATTTTGATCTCTTGAGTTTTACGCCTTGATCTACCTTGAGGTATAAACATATCATCCATGTTAACAACTTTGATTCTATGATTTACACAAAAGGAAGAAACCTGACTTAGACAAGAATCCCACCCATCATCTCTCATTGTTTGAAGTCGTTCCTTACTTGTTTGTACCAAATTCATGGTATTCACAATATCTTGATCTTTCTTCTGTAATGTTAACTTTGTGACAACTCATTTGTGAATCTCAATATTGTTTTCATCAAATACAGATCAAAAATAAAATCAAATGTTTCTATCGAATTTAATAAAATCTTTGCTTCATATTTTTGCTCTTGATTCGACCCATTCTCTATTAGCATCTCAAGTACTTCCACGATAGATGAGAACATTGTAATCATTTGGAATATAGTATTGTAATGTGAACCCCAACATGTATCACTTGCTCTTTGAAGACTAGTTTCTTGATTTAAACCCTGGCCACTTGAAAGCTCATTATTTTCTAATGCTTCAAAAACTTTAGTTGCTTGTTTTTCTCAAAGAATATCATGGCATTTAGCAGATGATCCAATAACATTCACCACATAAACAATCCAATAAAAAATACCAGTAACATCTGTATGATTTTTTGTCACATCTACAAGAGCTAATTGAAGTTGATGAGCAAAACAATGCATATAAAAAGCACTCTCATTCTCTTTTAAAATAAGTGCCTTAAGACTATTGAACTCACCTCTCATATTACTTGCTCCATCGTAGCCTTGTCCTCGCAATTTAGAAATACTTAATCCATGTCTAGAAAAAAAAAACCCTCAATAGCCACTTTAAGTGAGAGAGCAGAAGTATCAGTAACATGTTCAATGCCTATAAAACGCTGAATTATACTGCCATTTTTATCCACATATCGCAATACAATAGCCATTTGCTCTTTTGAAGATATGTCATGAGATTCATCAACAAGAATTGAAAATAATGAATCACCAATATCTCTTATAATTTTATAAATAATTTCAATTGAAATAGCACTTACTATATCTCTCTGAATTTTGGGTGCTATCATTTTCAAATTTTTAGGAGCGTTTTTTAGTGTTATAGCTTTTACGTTTTCATTATGACCACATAGCCAATGTAAAAGCTTAAGAAAATTGCCTTTGTTGCTAGATTTTTCCGATTCGTCATGTCCTCGAAATGGAAGCCCTTGCCGTAAAAGAAACCAACTACAATCAATTAAAGCACCTAAATGAGCTCGATATTCAATTCGAGCTTGATCTGTCTGTTTGTTGATAGTTGTCTCAATATGTTGATTCCGATTCATTATATCTAGACATTTTCTTGATGCCTGTTGATGGGCTATAGACTTATCATGTTTTTCTAATAACGAAGCTTGGTTCTTCCAATTTGTAAACCCTTCACCAACAAAAGAGTCACCGCCTCCTTGTTTCCCACTATCTGGTTTAAAAAGATAACAACATAGACAATATACTGCTTCCTTTTTTATACTATTGATCGCGCTCCAAATGTTCACATTTAGCGCTCCCTTTTTCCTATCTTTTGTGCTTGTTTCTCGGGTAAAATAGGGGTTTTAATGGATTAAATAAGTATTTCAGGTAATTAGGGAAATTCAGAGGCAATTGCGTAATTGTGGAGAAATCAGGGGCTAAAGTTCAATATTCGGAAGATTATTGAAGATTATGTGAATAGGTAAGACATCAGGGATACAAATGGTAATTGTCCAGCAAAAGTCAGCGTCAGCTGCCACGTCACCCCTGGAACGACGCCATTTTGGGGCCGTTTGCGTCACTCCTGACGTCAGCATGACGTCAGGTCGTCTTCTTGCTCTAGCCGGGTCGACCAGACCCTGGTAGACCTAGCCCGACCCGACCACGACCCGCCGATTACCAGGCCATTTCTGACCCGTTTTTGGTGCTTTTTTCGGCCAAATTCCACCCAGATCGATGGCCAAGCTTCTTCCGGTCACAATGGACCCATTTCTAGGTCTTCATGCACAAGTTCTCCTTCTCCTCCAAGAAGCCAAACCTCCATAGAAATGCAATCTTGCAAGCTTGGTTTAGCGGCTTCTTTCCCGTAAACCAGAACGTCCAAACACGCAGGATCTCCGTGACTTCATGCAGCAAGAACATTCCTGCAGTCCAAAAGGTTCAAACTCGCAGCCAAACTCCATTTTTCCACCGTGAGTTCTATCGGCGAGCACAAACCCACAAGACAGGGGATCCAAACCCGCGAGCTCGACCGACTTGGAGGATATTTATGTCCAAACCTTGCCTAAACACTTCCCTCTATATATATTTACCTTATGTAACCTTAAACACAATCCCTAATATCCAAACAATAACACAATAGCTTAAAATTACCCTAGAATAACCTAGATAACCTAGACTCTCACTACATGGTTGCATGTGGAATTCCTAGCTTGGAAGAAGTAGACATGGAGCTTAATTGAAGAACAAGAAGCTTACCATCTTGTGGTTACTTCTTACCTCTTACTTCTCTTCCATTTATTGTGGTTCATGTAACATGTATGTGTAAAATACTCTCAATGTTGAGGGATGGATTTTCATATGACTTTATATTGTAATTGATTGATCTTACTTTTATATATCCATCTTGAGCTATTGAATGTCAATTGAAGTATGATTGAATGGATGCATGTTGTTAATTGACGAATTAGTAGCATGTAACCTTGTTTTATAACATTTGGTTAGCTCTATTGGAGAAGACTTGGTTAGTAATTGCATGTCTATGCTTATTGACTAATTCTTATGTTCTAGGTGGTAATCCCTCTATTATTGTCATTCTATAATCATAGTTGATAATAATTTGAGTGGTAGTGATTTAATTGAATATGCCATAGAACTAGTGTGCTTAATTATGATCAATTGATTTTATCCCTCTTCATTTATCTCTTCACTCTTGCATAACCTTGCAAGAGTTTTAGTTAAATTAGTTAATTAATGATAATTTAGTTAGTTGTAGTTAATTTAGTGTAATTTAATTGTATTAATTTAGTTGTCAATTTACTTGCTTACTTAGTTGCCATCTAGTTAGTTTAAGTTAATTAGAATTGTCTTGTGATCATGCATCTTTAATTTACCGTTGTAGTTAGAGATTACGTATCCTTGACCATAGGATTTGTTGTAGTATAATTAAAGCCATCTTAGCATAACCATAGCCATTAGCTAGATCATTGCTTGCAACCGCCCATGCTTTACTTTTCTTGCATGTAATTAGTGTATATGGTGTATAAATAATTTAAGACTAGAACCGATTAAAGGTACCTTACCTCCCTGTGGAACGAATCGTACTTGCTGCTACGTGATCGTAACGATCCGTGCACTTGCGGATAAACCACCACACTCACATATTTTAGGGAACCGTCCCATGTCGCGTCAACTATACTCCAACCAAGTAGAATATCTATCGAACCAAGCACGATTGAATCGCCTTGGCTTGTCTCCACAAGGTGATAAACGAAAATTATGTTCTTGAGGTTGATAAAGACCCTTTAATGCATATTCTCTACGAACTTGTTCACGAACATTAGGATGATAATCCCATATTCTAGTTTGAAGCCCCAGATTAGCAAGAAGATCGGCCAGATTGATTTCAACACAATGTTTTTTTTGAAGCTGATCCCATCTCAAGTGTTGATGGTATTTTCAAATGCTTCTCCATAACTGTTCCATAATTTTTTTTTTTCAAAATAATCATTAATACCAATAGAAAAAAATATATAACTATAAATAAAACAAAAAATTATATTTATACATAGAACATAATCACAATGTAATTTATAATAAAAAAAATTAAGATTATAAGAAAAATACTAGGGATCAAAATAATTGAATCATGATATTAAATGAACAATTATAATACAATAAATTAAAATTTAAGGTTTTAGGGTTTATTGATGGGATGTATACCAAACTAAAACTATTTAAAATAAGAAAAACTCAAAATAGTAATAAATAACTTAATATAAAATAGAAATTGAATTAACCAACCCAAAATTGAGTGTAGATGAGATGTTGCCAATGATTATGAAAAGAGAGAATGAATTGTTTTACCATAGATGCATGGGTCGAGAGTCTTTTCGTTTTTCTTGTTGTTTTTGTTTTCTTGTGTGGCCTGCGCACCACTTTTCTAGTTGAGGATTTTGCTCCTGGTGTTTTTGTGGCAAAAAAAAAAAAAAAGTTTTACCATAGAAGAAAACAAAAATTTGAAGTATATATAGTAATTGATGAAACAAAAAATCTAAGGAATTTAGAATTAGAGAAGGAGACAATATTTTAATGAAATACGAAATCGGAAATAGAGGAAGAGTATAATAAAAAAAAAGTGAGTAATACTAAATTGGAAAGGATTTATTCTCATACTTATTATAAAGTGAGGGGTAAAACTGTAATTGTAATAAAAAAATAATGGCAATAAAAGGAACAAAGAAGACTGAAGCCGTGACTTTCGTCACTTTCCTCTGAGCACATATAAGGACAAGCTGGAGACAGCACATGACCTACATAAATTACTAACTTTCCTCTTTTATTACTAACTTGTTTATTTTTTTTATTTTTTTATTTTTAATGTCAGGTAGGGCACGGGCCCCATCTGGGCTAAGTGTGGGTCCGCTCCTACGTGTTGATGAAGTGACGGGAATCCATTTTGTATGCACATGAGAAGGCAAGAAAAGAAAAAAAAATAGATGGGGTAGACGAATTATCACGAAGTTGCAACACAATTGTAAATGGGTGCAAAACGCAAATGAGAGTTCTTTACAATGAAGAACTAAAACAATGGGTTGTAACTAGGTTTTCGAATGATCATAATCATAATTTTGTGACTCCTTCAAAGCAGATTCGTATGAGGTGCAATAGACACAAGCCGGACACAGCTGAAGTTTTGACTAAAACTTTCTATAGGGAGAATTTACAAGTTGGAAAGGTTCCTTCGATCTTTGGTGGTGCATCTTTGGGATTTAATAACAAAGACTGTTGGAATCAGTTACAATCAATCAGGCTTAAAGAGTTAGAAAGAGGAGACTCTCAATCAACTATTGATTATTTTCAAAGGATGCAACGAGAGAACCCTAAGTTCTTTTATTCCATTCAAGTTGATGAAGATGGAAGAATAGTTAAAAAAAATTTGGGTTGATGCTAGATCATGTGCGGCCTATGAAAAGTTTGTGATGTAGTAACGTTTGACACCATATATAGGACTAACAAATATGGGTTGCCGTTTGCACCATTTTCTAGGGTCAACCATCATTATCAGAACATATATACAATTTGGATGTGCACTCTTACAAGATGAAATAGAGGTTTCTTTCATTTGACTTTTTAGTATTTGGCTTGAGGATATAGGGGGAAGGCATCCAATATCAATCATCACTGATCAAGATCATGCTATGAGAGCAGCCATTAAAAAGGTATTTCCTAACACACGTCATCATTTATGTCTTTGACATATAAAGAAAAATTTTGGGGAGAAGTTATCTCATATTATTTTTTTTTAAGTCAAAATTTATGAGTGCATTGAAAAATTGCATCCATAAGACATGCAAAGTAGAAGATTTTGAAAAGATGTGGAGTGATTTAATTGTGGATTTTGATTTGAATAGTAATGAAAGGCTTAGGCATTTATATGAAATTCAAGAATCATGGGTACCGATGTTCCATCGAGAAACATTTTATGCAGGAATGAATACAACAGGTCGTAGTGAAGGTGTCAATGCATTTTTCAATGAGTTTGTCTCATCAAAAACAAACTTAAGAGAATTTGTGGTTAGATATGAGCAGGCTTTAAAGAAGATTGTCGAAAGAGAAAACAATGAAGATTATGTATTATAACATAAAGATAGACTTATTGATGAAAACAATCTGATACTAAAACATGCAGTAAGTATTTATACACGAAATATTTTTAAAAAACTTCGAGAACAGTTAACGGATTCAATCTGTTTCAAGTCTGAAGAGGGTGAAAAAGATGATGAATTTGACACTTACTTAGTTTCAGTTAAGGTTGGTTGGCCTGAGTAATTTATTGTGAAATTGAAGAAAGGAACATATGAAGGGCATTGTGGATGCCGATATTTTGAGTTTATGAGTTTGCCATGTAAACACGTGTTGAGAGTTTTCAATAGAATTAAGGTTGATGAAATTCCATTGCACTTTATTTTAAAAAGATGGATGAGGGGGGTTAACTCTTTTAGAGTAATGGATCAAATGGTTACAGTTGACAAATATGAAAGTTCTAAAGCATATAGACTTAGTCATTTATGTTGTAGATCGACACAAGTGTGGTGTGTTGCTTCAAGGAACGAAATATTGTACAAGCTGGCAATTGAAGTCATTGAAGTACTTTTCACGAAGATTTTGGAGGAAGATAGCAAGTTCATTCAACATAATGAAAATCACGTGTCAACCTCAAATTCTCATAACCATTGTGATGATACTAATAAGTCTAGCCAAGCATCTGTCCAAGATCTACCTATGATAAAAAGAAAAGGAAGGCCAAAGGATGAAAAAAAGAAAGTGAAACAAATTACGGTGTGTTCTAATATTAATCTAGAGGGAAGGGGAGGGGGGTGAATAAATTTTAATTGATATTACCCAATTTTCGTTAATAGTCAATATTCCGAAAATACCCCAACTAGTCAATATAAGATATCAAGTGTAATATGTGCGGAATTATAAATGACACAAGATATTTATGTGAAAACCCTCACGGGAAAAACCACGGGCTAGTAAGTGCGCCACACTCGAACCTCAAATCCACTAATGGTAAAGAGATTACAACCTAATCCTGGTATGTAACTCACAACCACTACCTAATCCCGGTATAAGTGAACCTAGTCCAATTGCTTGTGATTTAAGCTACCTAATCCCGGAAGCAACACAGGACTTACTTCTCAATAAAGAGATAATATGGCCTATGTGAATATGTATGAATATCCAAAATGCACAAAGCGCTAGGGAACCCTATATGCTTATCTAGGATGATAATATGGCAATAAAAACAATCCTAGATATCAATAGCTAGATGACATGTCAAAAATCTTAGCTAAACATAGATTAGGCAATCCTATGAAGCTATCACAATACAATTCTCAAACATTCAATACACTAATCTCAGTCTTGTATTCAACATATATTTTAATGACATACAAGTGATAAATGAGATTGCTTGTTAAGAAAGACACAAAATATGTAAGATATAAGTGAAAAACTTACCAAGCAAAGTGTGTTGAAAAACCCATGCAAAGATGACACCTAGATGATCAAAGATAATGCTAGATGATGTTTGATGCTCATGGAAAAGTGTTTGAGTAATCAAAGGTGAGTTCTTTAGTGTATTTTTCTCTTGGAAAAAATATGCTAAGTAAAATATGTGATTTTGAACTCTCTATATCGACCTAAAGACATAGAGGCATATATATAGGGTGTCAAAGTGAAACTACTGCGTTTTTGTGAAGACACCAGTTGTCGCCATTTTATGTCACCACTTCTTATGGCGACACTTTATTGCGACACCAACATTTCTTCTTTGTCGCCACTTGTTCTCATGGCGACACTAATGGCGACACAAAGTGGCAACGCCAGACTTGATTTATTTTTGGAAAAAATCTCTCCATTGCCACTTGGTCGCCACAGCGACAATATGGCGACACCACAAATGGCGACAATGCCCTATTTTCCACTTGTGCACAATGTGCAAATGTGCAAGTGGAGAATGCATCCTCATACCTAAAATGCCATGACATTTACAATGAACAAGAAGTAATCATATAAAACAAGCATGAAGAGATATTCATGAACATTAATGCACACAAATTAGACACACAACATATAAGAATCAAACGTATGCATGAGTTGTGAGTGTGTGCAACTATCTCTTCAAAGCAAGTAAGCACTAAGAATTTTACCTTTGGTGCTTCTTCTCTTGAGGTCTTGAGAGGGCATTGGTTGTGCAAAACACTAACCATCAAAAGCCTACCTACCCTCACATCAATCCTCATATGTGGTTTGTCACCGAAATAAGTCAATCAAACTTGAGGAACTTACAGAAAGGAAATATCAATAGCAAAGGTAGACTAAAAAGCTCCATTGAGGTGTCTTCAAGTAGAAAAAAAAAATGACATGTGCTATATATGTGTGGTCTGTTTCATTTGCTGGTCGAATCTGATGCACTAAAGGTAGACTTGTGGAATCTGATGCATTATTCTTATTATAATATGGAAAAATTGATTGTAATATATATATATATATATATTAAAGGAGTATAAATGATATTTAGGGGTAAAAAAAGAGTTAAACTTGTAGTAAAAAAACCTCAGAAACGTTATTTTGTTTTTAAAGTCAAAATGATTTTTGGAAATAATTAGATGAAAGATATTACAAATTATATTTGGTAAAAAGAAAGGGCAATTTGGGAAGAGGTTGGTTGGTCTGAATTGAAAAAACAATACATTCACTATGCTCTAATTTTTATGTCAAAAAGCAAAAAGTTGACTGTGTCAACATAAGAAGAGAGACTGGATTGAGAGAGTAAGTTGGGAGAGTGTATGTAGCATCCTTAAAAGTTTAAATAAGATGAAGGCATCTAAGGCGAGGTTATTCAAGGAATACAAAGAAGTGCAGCATGAAAAAACTGTTGACCCAGATATTCAATTAGTTTGTGATGATTCCAACATATTTAAATGGACTGCTCTTATCAAGGTAGGTACAGTTATGATGGAAAAAGATGGTGTACGTACTGGTGCTGTTGCTTGACTTCAGAGACTCCTTTCGATGGTGGAGTCTTCCAGCTTGCTTTTGCTGTTCGTGGAGCAATATCCTTTGCAACCTCTGCAAGTGCTTGAAAGTTGAAAGTATACTAAAGATAGCAATAATTGGAATTTTTATCTTAATATATACTTTATACTGGCCATGGTAAAATATAATGTAATCATTACCGAATTTATATTTTAAACAAAAATCGTGTATTTTTCTGTTTTTTACTTTCGTGTGTAATTTTACAATTCAAATTAACATATACTAGTAAGAAAAAAGACACTAAAAAATCAATCGACTACAATTTTTTACAATTACATTTGAAATATACAAAATATAGCCTTTCAACCACTTAACAATTTTTAGAAATTTCTAATTCACACATTTCCAAACCATTGCTTTATACTCTCTAAGTTGATATTCAATCCCTGGTCTCTGACGAAATAAGACTACAAAGAAAATAAGTTAAGCAAATCTATCACAACTTAATAATAATAATAATAATAATAATAAATAAATAAATAAATAAATGAGATCTGTATATGTTAAAACCTATCTTATTTGTAAAAAATACTTAAAAATAGTGGTAGATAGACATGATCAAATCCTTAGCAAGCGAGCGTAGAATATACAGATTTAGATAAAATAAAAAATAAAAAATAAAAAAAAAACATTAAAATTCTAGATTTAATTGTAAAATAATTTTATAAAAAAAAATTCATTATTATTACCTCTTTTTGCTTGATCACATAAAGTCACAACTTAATATTAGTGACTAACCAACCAATCACCTTTTCCTGTTGAATACATACATCAACAATATAGTTTTAACTAAAACCGAAAAAAAAAATATTATATATAAATTAAAAAAAATACAAAGGTGATTTTGCGATGAGCAATACCCGAAATCATTTTTTTGATTACTCTGGCTGACCTAAATCTGAAATTTTAAATATAAAGTCAAGCGAATATGATTTAATACAAAACAAATATGAGATAGTACGCAAAGATGCTTGACAATGTCTTGCAATTTGTATTGCATAAACTAAACACAAATATATAAAATAAAATAAAATAAAAAACTCGAATACCCAAATCAAATCACATGTTCACTTACGTTTAGAACCTACAATGGATCCATTAACACCAAATACATACTAAAAAGGATACAATGAAATATAACACATCAAAATATAAGTGTTTTAAAAAAATAAAATAGAAAAACGTGAAATTATAAATGATGAACATTAGGTGGGTTTTGTGGATTTGGACAATTGATGACTAGAAGAGGAGGAACCCTGAGATGACAGATAAACATTGGCATCAGAGTGTCAGGATGAGTGATAAACAAACAAAGAAATAAACATAGCAATAGAGAAAGACAGTTTTTGACCTTTTATTTTAGGTAGAAATTAGCAGGCTTATCAAACCAAGGTTATAAAAATGAGATAACGGAATAGGAAATGTTTATTTTTTACTAAATTGTATATGAAAGGTTAGGTTGTGATTTTTTTACTTTTAATTAATTAATGGGATAATGAATGAAAATGAAGAGTCAATTCCATAACAAATGAGATAATAAATAAATTCCCTTAATGAACCAAAAATAAAATAAAATAACTTACCAAATATTATAGTGTATATATTATATAGATAACTAAATAACAACATTTTTTATTTTGAAATATTACAATTAATTAACAATACTTAAAAATTAAAAAAAAAATTAAAAATAAAAACTAATTAATACGAATTTATAATTTGTTGGCCAAAAAAAAAAAAAAATTATGGCTTGTCTTTAAAACTTACCAAATAATGTGATACTTAAAAAATAAAAAATAAATAAATAAAAAAACCTTCATAATTAAAAATCAATTATGAGATTAGTTAAGAGAATTTATTCATTATCCCATTAATTATGTGATTGAGTCTTGATTACCTATATATTTTTTATTTAGGAAAATATATATATTATTAAAAATTATTACAATTAATAACTTATTAAATATTATAATATAAATTATATAGATAACAAATTAACAATACTTTTATTTTGAATTATTAAAACTAATTAACGATACTTTAAAAAAAAAAAAAAAAAGAGTAATGCTACTTTACCCAAATTTGATGTCCAAATAATGTGGTAACATTCTAATTCATTCATTTAAATCATGCAAATCTAATACAATTTAAATGAATGGATTATACTGTTGTCACATCATTTGGACACCAAATTTCACTACAAAAAAAAGGGCTATTGGGACGTTTTTTTTTCATCCCAATAGCCCCAAAATCGTCCCAATAGGTTTATTGGGACGAATAAAATTCGTCCCAAATTACATCACCTCAGGTGGGTCGCAATAGCTTCTTTGGGACGAAAATTGAAATTCGTCCCAATAGACTACCTGTAGGGACGATTTTTGTTCGTCCCCCTTGACAACCTGTAGGGACAAAATATTTCGTCCCTTTAGATAACCTATAGGGACGATTTTTGTTCATCCCCTTTGATAACCTATAGGGACGAAATATCTCGCCCACGCTCACCCACCCTCCTTATCCACCGTGCTGTAGCTTTGAATGTGATAATAAAAGCATAAGTTTTATATATAACCTCTAATTGTTATTAAATTTTTTATTGATTTTTTTTTCAATCAAAATTTTATTTGTAGATCGATTCCACTAATTTAAATTTTATTTTTATTTGATAAACAAATTGATATTAAAAAACATTTATTATAACATTTAATTAAATTATTTTTTTTAAAATCATATATTGTCAGATCAAATGGTCAATCGTTAATCGTATTCGGAATTAGACATGACCTCGGTTCCAGTTCCGGTTCTCGATTCAGAACCAACGGTTCCGATTTTCAATTGGGAACCAGTGGTTTTGGTTTTTGATTCGGAATCAACAGTTTCGGTTCCAGTTCCAGTTCCGACGATTCAGTTTTTTTTTTTTTTTTAATAATAGAAAACCTCTCAAGACTAATAATTATTGATCCTTATGAAGAATTTATTGGAAAAAACAAAATTAATCTCGATAGAGAACCACTTTGGACGAACAAAATGATCCATATTGCATCATTTTATAATTTATATGGTAATTTAATTATTAATCTACCTTTAAGGAAAAACTTAAAAAAAAAATCAAGAATTTTCAACAAAATTAATTAATTAGTTCTTTGTTTTTTTTTTTTTTTTTTTTAATTTTTGAATGGATAACATATATATTTTATATCATAAATTCCAGTATTTTGATTATGTCAAAAGAATTCCTGTCAAAAAAAAATTCAAGTACTTTGAAGAATTTTTATCAACTATGTATTCATTTTATTTAAACATTTCTATCAATAAATAAAAAAGAATGCCACAAGTGAAAATATAAAAAGAGATGAAATAAGAAATGTTATAAGATGAAAAGAAAATAATAGTAATAAGAGAGGAAAGAGAGAAATAAATGATTAAAGAGAAACAAATAAAATGTTTAGGAAAAGAGAAAAAATATGAGAGAGAGAGAGAAACAATTAAGATAATTAATGATCATGAAATCTTGACCATTTAGACAAGTATGATCTAATGGATACATAAGTGTGACAAATTCTGTATAAAAAAAAAATGGTTAAGATGTACTCATAACCATAAATACAATAACTATTATACACATCAAAATAATATATAATTTTTTACCTCTATTATTTACCTCATTTTCTCTCCTTTCATCTTAAAGTAATATTTTCTTCATCTTCGTCTTCTAATACTTTTTTTCACGTTTCTTTCTTCACTCACATTCATCTAAGCCTTTTGAGGATTAATTGAAATTAACACTACAAAAAAAAAGGCTATTGGGACAATATTTTTCATCCCAATAGCCATAAAATTGTCCCTATAGACCTATTGGGACGAAAAAAATTCGTTCCAATATGATGTCTATTGGGACGAATAAATTCGTCCCAATAGGCAGTCTATTGAGATGAATTATATATTTCGTCCCAATAGATATCCTATTGGCATGAAAAAAATTCGTCCCTAAAGATCATACCACATTGGATAAAATTTGTCCTAATAAACATTCTATTGGGACAAAAATCTATAGGGCCGAAATATTTTCGTCCCAATATGCAGTCTATTGGGACGTTTTTTTATTCGTCCCAATAGGATGTTTATTGGGACGAAATATATAATTTGTCCCAATAGACTGCCTATTGGGACGAAAAAAATTCGTCCCAATAGATTTTTTGTCCCAATAGGTCATTTTTCTTGTAGTGTTTGGGCAAAGTAGCATTATTGTAAAAAAAAAAAAAAAAAAAAAACTTGATTAATACGAAAATTTATGGTTCATTGGCAAAAGAGAAATTATGTCTTGTCTTTTAAACTTACCAAAAATATAATACTTCAAAAAAAATACTTGATAATTAAAAATTAATTATGAGATTGGTTAAGACAATTTATTCACTATCCCATTAATTACGTGATTAACTCATTATTACCTATAGATTTTTTATTTAGGAAAAAAATCATTACAATTAATAACTTACCAAATATTATAATATATATTATATAGATAACTAATCAATGATACTTTTTTTAAAATATTACAACTAATTTACAATGCTTAAAAAAAAAACTAAATTTATTTATTAAAAAAAAAAACTAATTAATACGAATTTATTGTTTGTTAGCTACAAAATAAAAATAGAAATTACGGCTTGTCTTTTAAACTTACCAAATAATGTAATACTTCAAAAAGAACTTAATAATTAAAAATCAATTATGAGATTGATTGAGAGAATTTATTCACCATCCCATTAATTGTGTGATTGCCTCTTGATTACGTATAGATTTTTTATTTAGGAAAAAATATATATATATTATTAAAAATTATTACACTTAATTGTAAATTATATAGATAACTAATTAACAATATTTTGTTTGAAATATTACAACCAATTAACAATACTTGAAAAAAAATCAATTAATACGAAACTATGGCTTGTAGGGAAAAAATTATGGCATGTCTTTTAAACTTACCAAATAATGTAATACTAAAAAAAATAATTAATAATTAAAAATCAATTATGAAATTTGTTAAGAAAATTTATTCACTATCCCATTAATTACGTGATTAACTCTTGATGATTGTCCTATGTGTCATTCTTTCATTAGACCAAATTTTGAGTTGATTATCTATCTGATCTATCTTTATGTCACATAGAAAGCAAGTCTATTAACATTGTTGTCATGTCAACGATTATCGGCATAAAAGCCACTTTTGCATTGAAGATGCTCTTAGTTGCATCTAATACGCATTTGATATCATTTCTTTAAATGATGTTTTTCAAACCTAATTTTAAAAATGAAATTATGTTTTAAAAATGTAAATGTGTTTGGCAGCGTTTGTTAAAAGTAGTTTTCAAAAACAGAAAATGATGTAAACGTGTTAGATATTATTTTTTTAAACGAGTAAAATAGTTGTTTAGAGAGAAAAGTTGTGGTTTGTTTTGAAAACCTGATTTGAAAATGATGTAGTACAGTAAATTGTTATTTTGAACAACTTTAGGGCGCGTTTGGTATCGTTTTTAAAATGGTGTTTATAAAACTTTTTTTTAAAAATGGAAATCATGTTTTAAAAATGATGTTTTTAAAAATGTAATATGTTTGGTAGTGTTTTTTTTAAAGTGGTTTTTTGAAACGGAAAACGATGTAAAAGTGTTTGGTTGTTGTTTTTAAAATGAGTGAAATAGTTGTTTGGAGGGAAAAGTTAAGGTTTATTTTGAAAACCTGTTTTGAAAACAATAGAAAACAATAAAAAGTTGTTTTTAACTTTTTAGTTATAACTTTTAAAAAGTTGTTTTTTGTTTTTAAAAACAGTTTTGTAAAACGTTTAACCAAACAGCATCTTAGGTGGTGTTTGGATATATTTTTAAAACAGTTTTTTGTTTTTAAAAACAAAAAACAACTAGGATGATGTTTGGTTAAACGTTTTACAAAACTGTTTTTAAAAATAAAAAACAATTTTTTAAAAGTTATAACTAAAAAGTTAAAAACAACTTTTTATTGTTTTTTATTGTTTTCAAAACAGGTTTTCAAAATAAACCTTAACTTTTCCCTCCAAACAACTATTTCACTCATTTTAAAAACAACAACCAAACACTTTTACATCGTTTTCCGTTTCAAAAAACTACTTTAAAAAAACATTACCAAACACATTACATTTTTAAAAACATCATTTTAAAAACATGATTTCTATTTTTAAAACAAGTTTTTAAAAACACCATTTTAAAAACGATACCAAACGCGCCCTTAAATTTTAAAAAACTGTTTTTCATTTTCGAAAATGACTTTATAAAAACGGGTAAACAAACAATTTCGAAAACGCGTTCGTTAATCGTTTTCATTTTGTTTTCAAAAAACAAAAACAAGATGAAAAACAAAACCATTGTTAAAATTGAAAAACACGGAAAACATGTTTTTCATTTGAAAAAAAAAAAAATCACCTTTTTATTTCTTCTTCTTCACAGAAAATTTGGAGCAGTTGACGCCAATCTAGCTAGACCGGCGTCGCCGGATGCGGATCTCACTTCCTCTGGCATTTAAGCCGTGGATATGCTCCTCCAAGAGAAGATCCACCGCTTCTTTCAAGTTTTTATTTTTATTTTATTTATTTATTGTTTCTTTTGAAAGATTTTAAATCGTTTTCATATAACTTATATTTAATAAAAAATTATAATTTATAATTAATGTTAAATAAAATGTTTAACGAAATTGTTTTTTTTGGTTAAAATATGAAATAAAATGAACATATGATATTCCAATATTTGAAATTTTTTAGTTAACCTACTGGACGTGTTTTTATTTTTAGAATATTGTTTTCCGAATATACTATCAAACGTGTTTTCAGATTTCAAAACTAAAACAAAAAACAGTAATGTTTTCATTTTCGTTTTTATTTTCAAAAAACATCAAATGAAAAACGTCTACAGGACGCACCCTTAACAATTGTTTTTGTTTTACATTTTTCAAAAAACGGATCCAAACAGAGTCTAATAAGTTTTCCTTCGATCCCTCTCAAAAAAGGCATTTCAAAAACCTCCGATCTAAAGAGATGGCCATGATACATACCCATAAAATTTGGGAGAAATAACATGTATCTTAACAAAGGTCATGCACACTTTGATTTAGGACTCAAGTGTACTATTTACTTTGAAACATGTAGCCATTAAAATAGACTTTTTAAAACTATATAATAGTCATATACGTATTAAATATATATTTTTATAGACTTCTAAAAATTTTATAAAAGTCATGAGATAAGTTTGAAGGGATTCAAATGTTAATTTTATAAAAGTCACGAGATAAGTTTGAAGGGATTCAAATGTTAATGAATACTTTTTAGACTTTTGATTATATTATTCATTAACAATTTGAATACCTTTTTGTTTGAATACCTTAAACTTATCTCATGATGACTTTGAATATAATCATTAGAATGAGTGATTACATATATCTTTTATGAATTACATCTATAAGGGTGCGTTTAGTACGCAGGACGGGACAGGACAACGTAGGATAATTTGTTCTTGTCCCACGTTTGGCACGTCCTTAGCATGGGATAGGACGGGATAAGGTGGGACAAAAATCATAAAAAATTGTCCTACCAAAAACCCTAGGACAACTTGTCCCATGACATGGAACAAGTGTCAAAAAGACCAATTTACCCTTTAAATTTTCAAACAATTACAATCATGTGTAATATATTATATATTTTATATATATTAATAATATATATATTATTGTTGTGGTAAGGGGAGTTGCAAATTGTAGCAGCAGTTATGCATGTTGTGTGTGTGTGTGCACCTATAACTCTTCAAGCCAAAGTAAACACAAGATATACCTTTGGTGCTTGTCCTCTTGAGGTCTTGGAAAGGGTCTTTGATCTTCAACCTTAATGACCTAGACTACCCTTACAACCAAACCCCAACATGTGGTTTGACCACGAAATAAGCCAATCAACAAAAGGGAATCCTTACAATCTCCCCCTTTGGCTATTTCGTGACAAAACCACCACTCACATTGATTCCTCACAACATAATAGAAACTACGGGTCTACTATGATTTTCTACTTTACAAAGAGATAAGATAAATAGTCTTGAAGTCTTCAATCTCAAGTAGAACAATCAATCCCTGAAAGCACAGTTTCTATACTTTCCAATACAAGAAAAGGTGAGATGAATCAAGTGAGATAAAACAAGCATTTGCATTTAAGAATTTAAGTACAACATCATGCAATGTATGAATGTGCAAATGCTCCCCCTCAAAGGGTTACTCCCCCTCAATTAGTATTCTCCCCAACATGCACAATTGCTGCTACAATTTGCAACTCCCCTTACCACAACATACTCCCCCTTTTTGTCATGATATAGACAAGGGAGTAGTCCCTAACCAGGTCACTCAAGGCAAAGAGAGATAGTAGCATTCTAGTATATGCATAATCAATATAAGTCACTTTATGCAATCTCAATTTATTGGAGAGAAACAAGGAGATTTATTTAAAGAAAATGTGTGAATCAAAAAATTGCTTTGCATACAAGACATGTAGCATTTAAGTTCAAAATATCATGGTATTTGGCAAAGCAAATGACAAAGGTTTTCAATATGAATTCAAACCAATTTCACCAATGTCAAGAGAGAAGCAAGGATATAGGTTTTCATTGATTTCAATTTAAGAACAACTATATCCAACTTTATAAGCTAAACATGTCATGAGCGACTTTGCACCCTACTTGATTTTTCCGGATAAGATATCCGTATGATAGTAGACATGTTCAACCAATAAAGAAAGAGAGACATTTGGATTGTAAAATCCTTGAATGGATACAAGATCCTTTTTCATTTGAGTCTCATAAGCTTTTTCACACATTTTTTGCATTTAAAAATTGCAATCATCAAAACATGTTTTTTAAGATAAACATTTAGCATGTCATTTAGCAATCATCATGTCATGGAGATCATTATAGGTCATTCAAATTAAATCCTATGTATATATCTCCTAGTCCAAAAATGCATGTTTGAACATAAATATGACATGGATTGCAATACAAGCATTGATCACACTTATTGAATAGAAAAAATATATATACATAGTGTAACCAAGCTAACTCAAGCAACAAAAAGAGAAGCATAAGATATTTCAAATTTTTTGCAAGTGACAAGATGCAAAATAGCTCTCTTTGCTTAAGTTCCCCATATGGGGTCAAATTTCCATACCACTTCAAGGAAGGGTATGAGGTCCTATGGACCTACCAAGTCCTTTGGACTTGGTTGAACCTATTTGAGACTTGTTAGTCTCGTAGCAAGTGGGTTCATCATTTTTAATCCACCTAGGTGACACTAAGTCAATCCTAGTGGACGAAGGTTCTAGAGAACAAGATAAAAAAGGATTATGTAAATTATTTTCTTCCTTTTTATGAAGTATCTTAGCTCTAGCCTTTTTCTTGTCAAACATGCTTTTAGCTCTACACATTTCAATGTAATGCAAGCAACTTGGTCTAATATGACCAACAATACCACAAAAATGACAAGTGGGAATAAAGTTAGGAATCATACCATTCCCTTTAGCATGGATAGGTGCTTTCCCTTGTCGTTGTGGTTGTCTCGGTTGTTGGATAGGATCTCTCCTCTTTTGTTGAAAACCAAGACGAGGTTGCTTGCTTGTCTGAGCTTGCATGATTGAACTCTTCCCATTATGTTTTTGAGTTTGAGGGAAGATAGTGTGAGGAGCCCTTTGGGTGTGAGCATGAGCTTGACCTTTTGGTGCCTCAAACACTTGGGCACTTCTTGAACACTCTCCTAGGACACTCTTCTTCCTAGGTTGTTGAAGAGGAGGGGACATATTGAAGTCCATGTCCATGGCATAGGATGTCTTGCTTGTAGAGGAGGCATCCGTGTCATCAATGTAGCCAAGACCTCTCTTGTCACTTGGCTTTCTTCCAACTCCCAACATGTGGTCAAGCTTCTTGGTGCTTGAAGTCATCTTAGCCATTAAGACCTTAACTTCTTCAAGCTCTCTTTCTAGCTCTTCTTCTCTCCTCTTAGATAAGGCTAAGTCCTTTGTTAGCTTATCTTCATCCGCCATGGATCTCACCACTTCTTCACACAAGTGGTCTACTAGTGTTGAAAGCTCTATATTCTCTTCTTTTAATCTTCTAATTTCTTCCTTGTTCCTCATCATCGAGCTCTCAACTTTGACTTTGTAGTCATTAAGATCCATACACTCCACACTTCCACTTGTGGAGTTAGATGACAAATATTCAACACTTGTGTCATCTCCTCTAATCTCCATTTCACCAATGAAGTCATCTCCTTCATCAAGATCATCAAATTTTTCTCTTGATGAGGAAAGAGCCAAATCCCTATGAGTAGCTACACCAACTACTTCTATACCTAGTTCTTCTTGGGGATCACAAGGAAAAGCGACTTTGCCATCTTCTTCAACTTCTACACTCTTGGCTCCAAATTCCGTGTAGATGATGGCAAGTTCTTCATCACTTGAAGGATTTTCGTCATCTTCATATTTATCCCATAAGGTGGCCTTCGCCTTCCCTTTTCTTCTATCCTTCAAGTTTCCACACTCCGGGGAGAAATGCCTGAATCCTCCACATTCGTAGCACTGAATCCCCTCTCTTGAAGACACTCCTTGGTTTGGCTTGTTAATGAGTCCCATGTCTTCAATTGAGATACCCTCCTTCTTGTCATGCTTCGAAGTCTTCAAAGCAATTGTCTTCTTCTTCTTAGGAGATGCGGTGGTCAACTTCTTCTTAGGAGGTGAGGTGGTTAAATTCACAAATCTCCTAAATCTCTCTAGTAAGAAAGGCATCTCCTCAATGGAGTCAATTTCTTCTCTCACAAAATCACTCATAGTGTTTGCGTTGAATGAATGCAAATGAGAAGAATGCAAAATGTATGAAGAAATCAAACAAACATACAAAATGCAAAAACACACCAAAATGAGCTAGGATCACCTAAGTATATCTAGGAACCCGCTCTGATACCAATTGAAACAAATTAAAGGCGTGTTCTTTATAAAGCTAGAGGGGGGGGGGGGGGGGTGAATAGATTTTAACAATTATTACCCAATTTTCGCATGCAAGTCAATTTTACGAAAATGCCCCTACTAGTCAAAAATACATACAAGTGTAATATAGTGCGGAATTTAAATAACACTTGATGTATACGTGGAAACCCAACCACTGGGAAAAACCACGGGCTGTATAGTGCGCCACACTCGGAACTCGAAATCACTAATTGAAATAAAGTTTACAACCTATGTAGACCTCGTCTAACACTCCGGTCTGTAACCCCTCACTTCTACCCAGCGGGCCTTTATTAGCAACCCTATTCCAATTTGCTTGATCCTCGAAGTCACTACTTGTAATGATGTTTACAGCCAATCCCGGTCTGTAACCCACCACTACTACCCAGCGGGCCTGTAATAGCAACCCTAGACCAAGACTTCAATCTCTCAAAAGAGATGCACAACCCTATGTGAATATGTATGAATATTCAATTAATGCAATAAGAGCTAGGGTACTCTAAATGCTTATCTAGGTTGATGATATATTCAATTTAAATCAACCCTAGATATCAATTGCTAAATGACATGTCAAATAGCATAGATAATCATAGATTATAAAAACCTAGATATCTATCAAAAACACCACTCAATCAATTCATCACAAATAATCTCTTTTCTTGTATTTAGCATATGATCTAAAATATACAAGTAATTTAAAAGAGATGGCTTGGTATTTAAAATACTACAATAAGATGAAATTAATCAAAATCTTACCAAGCAAGTTGTGATGATGCAAACCCATACATGGATGCACTCTATATAGACATAGGAGATGCAATATGAAATTTGATGCAAAAGGGGTTTGATTTGAGTGGTTAAAGTTGAGTTCTTGATTTGATTTTCTCTCAAAATCTATCTTTGAAGATTAGGGTTCTTAAGAGTCAAAGAACATAATCAGATAATGAGAAAGTGTGATATTTATAGACATCAAGAACAGGGCAAGTGAAAAGACAATTTTGCCCCTGAAATCGCACGATCGGCGGTTTCATTCGGCGGCCTGGCCGCCGAATTGAACCGCCGAATGGCTCCCGAGTGGAACAGGGGAACTTCGGCGACTTCGTTCGGCGGTTTCGAAACCGCCGATACCAACCGCCGTTTTGGAGCCGAGAGATATATTTCAATCAGGTCTCATTCGGTGGTTTCGAACGGCGGCCAGGCCGCCGAACTCAACCGCCGTTTCACCAAAAATGGTGAAACCAAGGAGAAGCCAAAGGCAACTCCACCGGCGATCATCGCGCAAAACAAAGCACATCAATGTGCACGCGCGGACGTTTCCGAACAACCTTCGGGAAACGAATTACTCCACACTAAGAACTAACATACATGAAGTGCAAGTGTGGGTATTGAATGCATCCTAATGCCTATCATGTCATGGCATTATCATATAACAAGATGCAATCAATTCAACATGCAAGAAGAGATATTGAATAAATCAACAAAGCACAATGCACACAAAATATGAACACACCATACAAGAATAAGAGTTATGCATGTTGTGTGTGTGTGTGCACCTATAACTCTTCAAGCCAAAGTAAGCACAAGATATACCTTTGGTGCTTGTCCTCTTGAGGTCTTGGAAAGGGTCTTTGATCTTCAACCTTAATGACCTAGACTACCCTTACAACCAAACCCCAACATGTGGTTTGACCACGAAATAAGCCAATCAACAAAAGGAAATCCTTACAATTATAATTACATATATAATATTATATTATTATATATGTAATAATATTCAATTTAATATATATATATATATATATTATAATCTTTAATATATTAGATATTATTAAATATAATAATATATATAATAATAATAATAATATTCAATATATCATATATATATATATATATATATATATATTATAATCTTTAATATATTATATATTATTAAATATAATAATAATAATAATATATATATATATATATATATATATTATTATTATTATTATTATATTTAATAATATATAATATATTAAAGATTATAATATATATATATATATATATGATATATTAAACATTATTATTATATATAAGATATATATTATTATAATATAAACATATTATATATATATATATATTAATATGTATTATTAATATATATATATATTATATATATATATATTATAATAATATATAATATATTAAATATTATTACGTATATAATAATATTTTACCCATACAATAATTAATATATATATTAGACCTGACACGGTTCCGGTTCGTTTCGGTTCCGGTTCCGGTTCCGGTTCCGGTTCCACGGTTAGGTGGAACCGGCGGTTCTGAACCGTTTTTTTTTTTTTTTTTTTTTGAAACAAACAAAAAAAAGACTTCTAAAGTTCTAAGTTCTAACTTGACAACTTGTAACTTATAAGTTGTAGATTGTAATTGAATAAAATAAAATATATAAATGACAAATTACAAAATTAAATTAAATTCATTGGGTTATTATTTGAATAAAATAAACAAATTACAAATTACAAAATTAAATTAAAATAAAACTAAACAAAATGACAAATTCGGAGTGAGCTCAAAGGCCCATAAGATCAGCTTGCCTGAAACGAAAGAAAAACAGTAACAATCTAACCAGTGAAACCACATTCTATACTGGTATAATATTTCGCCAAAAATATTTAAGTAGTAGTATCAAGATTATATCTATTAAGTTTTGGGTATGGATGCTTGAACCATGGTTGCAAAAGAAAAATGATAACACCCTAACCGATGAAACCACATTCAATTCTAGTATAATAATTGAAACAAAAACTATAAGTAGTATAAAGATCTTTTTTAAAACGTGTCCATTTACACGAGGCCTGATGTTAAAGTAATTCTCCAGACCAAGACGGGAACGCATGTGGTGTTGGATCGAGAGGAAAAGGTATTTTACTAGGTTTAAATGAGGTTCGAAATGGACACGACACTTAAAAACACTTCTTTTTTTATGAAAAAGGGGTTTTTGGGGCTCAAAAAGTGGCCACAAGCCCTATGGATTCCTTGCATCATTCTATGCGATTTCAAAAAAAAATCACCGAATTCGGACATCTGAGCACAAAGTTATGGCCTTTCAAAGTTTAAGGTATATATAAAAATATTTTTACCGGTATTTTTTTGAGGCAAATTTTTTCTATTCTCTCGTTGTCAACGGCAATTTTTCTAAGAGTTTGACACTTTGTGTTCTCTATTCCATTCAATACTCATTGTTTACTAAAGCTGAATACTGTCTTCAAAACAATTACAAAATGAAAAAAATATTAAAAACCTTGGAAACTTGGAGAGTTGGAGACTTGGAGATTGAGAGATTTGAGAGTTGAGAGTTGAGAGTGTTGGAGAGAAATTAGAATTAAAGAATTGAGAGAATTGAGAAGAAATTGGTGTGAGGAAAAATGAAAGGGGGGGGGGGGGGGGGGGGGGGGGAGATGGTATTTATAGAAAAATAAAAAATTTGCGCGAACCGGCGGTTCAAACCGGAACCGGAACCGTCGGTTCTGTTCCGGTTCGAACCGCCGGTTCCTCAAACCTTAGAACCGAAACCGAAACCGGCCTCCTCCAGTTTCGGTTCTGGTTTTTTCGGTTCCGGTTCCGGTTTGGTTCCACGGTTCGAACCGGAACCGATATATATATATATATATATATACAGTCTTTCTATTATCAGTTCGAACTGACAAAAGTTATATCAGTTCCTTGTATGTGAGCCACTGGATTTAAATACTTTGACTGACAAGTGTATACAGCCAAGTCAAAGTATTTAAATCCAGTGGTCCACATGCAAGGAACTGATATAACTTTTATCAGTTCGAACTGATAATAGAATTTCTGTATATATATATATATATATATATATATCTTTTAATAGGGTTACCGGGTACCAGGTGCGGGGTACTGGGCACGGGGTACGGGGTACGGGGTACCAAGTGCGGGGTACCGGGTACCGGGATACCAATGTGGCGCGACATCAAGATACTGTGTATCATGGATCATGCCCAGACTGATCCTCCAAGCACCTCCCAACCACCTCCCAACCACCTAACATAGAAGGCATCAACAAGGGAGGTCTTAATACACTGTCTGTCAGATTACCAAGGAAGACCAGAACCATGCTACAAGAAGGACAATATGCGCCAGCATTCAAATACAAGGAAGGTTGACCTCTCCGACCATTCACAACGCCATTAATGGAGATAGTCAACCCTATTAATGGAGATAATCAAACGCCATTAATGGAGATAGTCAACCTTATTAATGGAGATAATCAACCGTATTAATGGATATAGTCAACCCTATTAATGGAGATAATCAACCATATTAATGAAGATAATCAACTCTTTAATGGCCATTCACAACGCCATTAATGAGAGATCAGTCAACTCTATGCGATTTAAAAAAAAAAAATCACCGAATTCGGACATCTGAGCACAAAGTTATGGCCTTTCAAAGTTTAAGGCATATATAAAAATATTTTTACCGGTATTTTTTTGAGGCAAATTTTTTCTATTCTCTCGTTGTCAACGGCAATTTTTCTAAGAGTTTGACACTTTGTGTTCTCTATTCCGTTCGATACTCATTGTTTACCAAAGCTGAATACTGTAATAATATTTAATATTATATATATATATATATATATATTATTATTATTATATATATATATATTTTGTAACATATATATATATTATATACATTATATAATATATCAGTCTTTCTATTATCAGTTCGAACTGACAAAAGTTATATCAGTTCCTTGTATGTGAGCCACTGGATTTAAATACTTTGACTGACAAGTGCATACAGCCAAGTCAAAGTATTTAAATCCAGTGGTCCACATGCAAGGAACTGATATAACTTTTGTCAGTTCGAACTGATAATAGAATTTCTGTATAATATATATATATTATTAAATTATTATATATATTATATATATTATATATATTATATTTTCTATATGTACTAATATTTAATATTATATATATCTATATATATCTTATATATATATATATATATATATATATATATATATAATTATATATAATAATATAATATATCATATTATTATATATATAATACATGTAATATTCTATATTAATATATAATATTATCAATTAATAATAATATATATATAATATATAATAATATGTTATATATTATTATATATTATATATTTTATTATTTAATATTATTATTATATATATATTATTGTATATTATGTATATTTTTTTTTATTTGATATTATTATATATTAATATATAATATTATAATATATGTTGTTATATATATAAGAGGGGTACTCTGGTCATTTGAACTTCTTGTCATGTCCTGTCCCAGCTATACCAAACGTATAATAGTACATTCCACAGTTCTGTCCCAGGCCTTCCAAACACAATACAGAACAACCTGTCCTGTCCCTTCCTATCTTGTCTTGTCCCGTCCTATCCTGTCCTGTCATATCCCATGTCCGTGCCAAACACACCCTTAAAGACTTTGAATACCTTTTTCATACAAACATTTGTTGAGAATGAGTGACTGTTGTTTTTGAATAAAAAATAACAAACATGGTCTAATATCTTCAAATATAATCAAAAGTCTACAAAAGTATTCCTTCATGAGAATGAGTGATAACATCATAACTTACGCACACAAATTACATCTTTTTATTTTTGTCCACAAATTGACATCTCCCCTTATGCATAGTTGTCTTTTACGACCAATACATGCATGTCTAAGTACTGTTAGGGCTGCGTCAAGTGAGTAGTACTTCCTTTATAATCTTCTCAAGATTGAGGTGAGATGACCCATTAGGAGCCGTAGTTGCCTTTTCTGCCGATGATTTCCATTCCATTACTTTTTTCTTAATTTGTTTTCCCTTTTCTCCTTCCATCAGTTCTCTCACGCATCTCTCAATTTCATCTCTGTTAGAGTTTGAGTCAATTTCAAAGCCTACACCCCATTTGTTCTTACAGAACCAACAATTGGTCTGTTGGTCAGCGAAGAATGGCCAACATAACATGGGCACACCACCACTCAAACTTTCTATGGTCGAATTCCAACCGCTGTGTGTCAAGAACCCACCAATTGCTGGGTGGTTTAGAACTTGTTCTTGTGAGCACCAACTTGCTAGGAAACTCCTTTCCTTGGTTTCCGCAACGAACTCCGGAGGAAGAATGGCCGATTCACCAATGACTAGATCAGGCCTAATTACCCATAAAAAGTTTACCTTGCTGTTTGAAAGACCCCAAGCAAATTCAACGAGTTGTTGTTCTGTCATGACAGTAATACTGCCAAAATTGGCATAAACAACTGAGTTTGATTCCTTTGTATCAAGCCACTCCAAACATCCAGGTTGTTCTTTCCATAGATTTGATTTAATGCCACTCAAAGAGTTATCATCAGGTGGAATCTCATGATTTTGGAGAAGTTGAAGAGGACCAATGGTGTAGATAGGAGGAAAAGTGGAAGAAAGTGCCTCCAAAACCTCACCCTCTAAATCATAGATGGTATTAAAAATAAGTGCAGATGCATTACGAGCATTCTCGACTTCTCCTAGGCAGAAATTCATCATAAAATGATCTGGATCTGTAGTTCTAATAAAGGTTGGCAGGTCCTTCAACTTTATGCCTTCCATGCCCGGAATCCAATCAATAACAGTATTCAAATACCCATTTGTCAAATCGCTCGGATCTACAAATTTTATAAGAAAAAAAACAAAAACAAAAAACAAAAAACAGTTAAATGTGTCATGAATCCACAAACTGCTTATGCAAGTCATGTGTCAAATAAATATATAATATGCAGCAGGATTGAGTACCTTTGAGAGGGACAAGACCCTTTTCGATTAAAGTTCGATAGTGCAAAATACCCATGAAGCCACAAGCACTTGCTGGCCACAAAAGCGCGTTGGGGATGTTGAGTTCTTGAGCAGCTTTGAGAGTGAAGCTCATAATACAATCAGATACTATGCAAGTGACTGGCGGAACATTTAACGAAAATGTGTTGTTGAGTTTTGAAAGAAGTTGTCGAAAGGGAGCTAAGCAGGTTTTCTTAGTGGATTCACAGAGAGATGGGACGTCTTGTGTGACATTTGCATCGGACGGAGGGAGGCCATCTGGAATCGTCTCGAAACGGAAAGTGGTGGTGCCATTGAGAGAGTCAGGTCCACGGGATTTAAGCAAGCGATTGTGGTTGTACTCTGTGTTTACAAAGGTGATATGAAAGCCCTTGTGGTTGAGTAGTTTTGCTAGTTTTAGCATAGGGTTGACGTGGCCTTGAGCTGGGGCTGGAACACAAACTGCATGAGGAGATGGTGTTTTAGCGGGAACCAAAGAATCCATTTCTAATATCTGTATCTGTTTGTAATTAATCTTTCTTTATTTATAAGCTCAAGTTTGCTTGGCCAACGCAAATGGATATTATCAATTTAGTCCCTAACTTTTGGTGAAAGATCAATTTTGTAAACGTGTTTACTTTTTAGGACCCATGGTCTCAAAAATGTATCAAATTGGTCATTCTGTTATTTAACCGTTAGTCCAATTTAACGGTTCCAGAGGTATTTTTGTCTTTAAACATAAAAAAATGCAACATGTCAATAAAATAAAAATAAAAATAAAAATAAATAAATAAATTTTATTTTTCACAAAATAAAATTAATAAACACTTAGCAGATCATAAAGATTGAGATTTGAATCCATCCCGGAAGTTTTTGAGCTCTGAAATGTTGAAGATAAATGACAGGAGAACATGAAACAAAATAAACCCACAAAATCTTTTTTCGTTTTTTCGTATTTGCAACAGAGATCTTGAGCAGTTTTTTTTTTTTTTTGAAAATAAAAACCCTCACGTGTGATAATGTCTCTTTCAAGAACATATCTAAACTTGTTACGACTTCTGTGTCTTCTTTCCGTCTTTATATGTGTTTTGTGATGACCAGTCAAAGGTGCAGTGGATTTTGTATAAGGGTCATGCTACCTTATTTTATTTTATTTTTGATGTATAACCACTACCGGGACCCCGCGAGAATAAACTCTACAAGCACCGGGGAGAGGATACAGGTGGAATACAGCTTCTCTCACAAATGGAGAGAGAGGAATGCTCCCAGAACCGGGAGAGGGCAACCCACACTTTGGATTTAAAGGCCAAGGTGGGACAAAGAATATATATACAAATATATGCACACACTTGGCTTTGAACCACGGTGGTGGGGGCTCCTAGGGAGCGTCCAGCCACATTGGCAAGAGGCCAAGTGTGGTCATGCTACCTTATTGAAACAGTAATGTTATAGTACTGAATAAGAGTCGCTGGATTAAATAAAATAAAATAAAATTTAGTGGATGTAATTAAAAGAAAAGGAAAAAGTTTTTAAATAATACCTTTACCTGCAACCTTTTGCACAGGTTACCACATTAGTACATAAAATTGATTTTTTTTCATATCATGAGTTAGTTGTCACAATATATAGCTTTATCGTTACACCCCACGTCAAATTTGTTATAACGTTAAATCGTTACCACATACATTCTAATTACAAATTTATACGCGAAACCTGTTACAATGTACAAATATTTTATTACCTATATAAAATGAGTTGTTATGTGATACTTTAATGAAATCCTTTGTGATAGTGAAAAATGTGGTGGAGCTGATAGAAATTGGAGAGCCATGTCTGATTTCAGGGAAGCCTTGGAATACTGTGAGCTTGAGGATATGGGTTTTTCTGGACCAAAATTTACCTGGAGCAACAAAAGGGATGGATCTTCTAGAATAATGGAAAGACTGGATATAAGTTTTTGTAATAGGGGTTGGAAGAATTTGTTCAGTCAATTTTTGGTTAGCCACCTTGACTTTTGGGGCTCGGATCATAGGCCGCTGGTGCTTGGTTTCATTTATAGTACCCAACCCATTCATCCACCTCTAGCTAGAAAAGGGAGAAGGTTTTTTTTTTCCGAAGAATGCTGGATTGAGGATAATGAATGCAGAGGAATTATGAACTCGATTTGGAGGGGGGCTACTAGAAACAATAAAGTTGATGACATCTTGAGTAAAATTGAGAGATGTGGGGAATTTCTCTCCTCATGGAACATTAAAAAGCGTGGCGAGATGAGGAAAAATCTTAAGTTTAAGAGAGATGCCTTGTCTATTGCTTGCAAAGCTGATGTGCCTCCATCCTGGGAGTTTATGAATAGGCTTAAGGCTAACTTCGATGAGGTTCTTGATATTGAAGAAAGGTACGGGAAACAAAGAGCGAAAATGGATTGACTTAAGAATGGGGATCGGAACTCCCGTTTCTTCCATTCCAAAGCCTCTGCTAGAAAGGCTAGAAATAGAATCACGGGTCTCATGGATGATGGGGGAGTCTGGAGAAATTCGAAAGAGGACATCGTTAGGATAACTGGCTAGTATTTCATGAATCTTTTTAATTCCAGCAACCCTACGCAACAGGATATGAATAAGGTGCTTGATGGCATTCTCCTACGTTTAGATGCTTCTTCCTCTCGTCTGCTGGATTCCATTTTCACTAAAGATGAGGTTAGAAGGGCTATATTTGATATGAATCCCCTCAAAGCCCCTGGAAGTGATGGTCTCCCTACCATCTTTTACTAGAGATATTGGGATTTAGTTTGAGAGTGTGTGACTGATGCTTGCTTAAGTGTGCTTAATGATGGTGCCTCTGTTGAGGGGATGAACAATACAATTATATCCTTCATCCCAAAAATCCAAAGCCCAGTTTTCATATCAGATTATAGACTCATTAGCCTCTCCAACGTCATTTACAAGGCTATCGATAAGGCTGTGACTAATAGGCTGAGAACTATTCGTGATAGCTTAATCTATAATACACGATATGCGTTTGTTCTTGGCTGCCTTATTTTGGACAACACTATTGTCGGTTTTGAGTGCCTACACAGATTGAAGAGGTGGAAAAGGAAACGTGGTTCTATGGTTATCAAATTGGATATGGCCAAAGCCTATGATCGGGTGAAATGGGCTTTCTTGGAGGGTAAGATGTGAAAAGTTGGTTTTTCAGATAAATGGGTTAACCTAATAATGAGGTGCGTTTCTTCGGTGACATGTTCTTTTAGTATTAATAGAGAAGTTTGTGGTAACATTAAGCCTACTAGAGGTCTCAGGCATGGAGACCCCCTATCTCCCTTCCTCTTCCTATTTTGTGCTGGAGGTCTTTCCAACTTGATTCAAAGGGCTTAATTAAAGGGTGATTTTTCTGGTTTTAGTTACAGTAGAGGTGGTCCTAACATTACACACCTTTTCTTTGATGACGACAACTTAATTTTCACCAAGGCCAATGACAGGAATTGTTTGGCTGTCAAAACTATCCTAGAAGATTATGGGAAAGCTTTGGGGCAGGCTGTTGTCAGCCATGTGCATCAGCCCGTCCTTTTCGGCCAAGAAGGGGGAGAGAGTTGCTGCTTTGATTGGGATCAAGTTGGTGAATTGTCATGAGAGCTATTTGGGTCTCCCGTGTTTCTCTGGTAGGAATAAAAGGAAATTATTTACGATTATTGTTAATCGGGTTTGGAATAAAATAAAAGGGTAGGGTGAAAAACTGCTTTCAACTAGTGGGAAAGAGATCCTTGTCAAGGCTATCATACAAACGGCTCCAATGTACACCATGAGCATGTTCCGTCTTCCGAAAGGCTTAATTGCTGAGATTCAAAGATTATGTGCGAGGTTTTGGTGGGGGACTTGAGATAATCATAAGAAAATTCATTGGTGCACTTGGAATAGGTTGTGTAAAGCTAAGAATGAGGGAGGTCTTGTTTTCCGAGACCTAGAAACTTCGAATAGAGCTCTCCTTGCCAAACAGTGTTGGAGGATCCTCAAAAATCCCGAATCTTTAGCTGCCAAGGTGCTTAATGGGTGCTATTTTAAAGATGGAAATTTCATTAAGGCCAAGTGTAATACCGATGCTTCTTTTGTTTGGAGAAGTCTGGTGTGGGGCAAATAATTATTGAAGGCTGGGATCAGGTGGCATGTGGGAAATGGGGATTCTATTTTCATCTACAAGGATAAATGGATTTCTAAACCTTCCACTTTCAAAACCATCTCGCCCCCTAAGCTGAATCTTGAGGCTAAGGTTTGTCAGCTTATCACGCCTTCTGGTGGATGGAATATGCAGATGCTTAAGGATCATTTCATCCCTTGTGATGTGAATGCTGTTAACCGCCTTTTTTGGCAAGGGTCCAAAGAAGAATTTTCCATCCATGTCAAGGTCATTTGATTGTTGAAAGAATGAACCCAGGATCCTGAGGATTCCGCTACCACGTAATCCCGGTACCCCGTTATAGCATGATCCATGATACACAGTATATTGATGTCGCACCACATTGGTATCCCGGTACCCCGTACCCCGTACCCCGTGCCCAGTACCCCGTACTTGGTACCCAGTACCCCGCACCTGGTACCCGGTACCCCGCATTCGATACCCCGTATCATGTTTCCTGCCCAGACCGATCCTCGAAGCACCTCCCAACCACCTGACATAGAAGGCATCAACAAGGGAGGTCTTAATACACTGTCTGTCATATTACCAAGGAAGACCAGAACCATGCTACAAGAAGGACAGTATGCGCCAGCATTCAAATACAAGGAAGGTTGACCTCTCCGGCCATTCACAACGCCATTAATGGAGATAGTCAACCCTATTAATGGAGATAATCAAACGCCATCAATGGAGATAGTCAACCCTATTAATGGAGATAATCAACCGTATTAATGGAGATAGTCAACCCTATTAATGGAGATAATCAACCGTATTAATGAAGATAGTCAACTCTTTAATGGCCATTCATAACGCCATTAATGAGAGATCAGTCAACTCTTTAATGGTAATGAGATAATATTCAACTCAATCAATGCCAAATCAGTGTTCCTATAATTATAGATTGATTGACTAAATTGATGGAGTGGGCAACAAGAATTAGAACCTATAAATATGACAAAGCTCTCTATTGAGCGGGATCCTTCTTCTTCTCCCAAAAAAGACCTGCGGCTTCTTCCCCAATAAGGCTTCCTTTTTCTTCTTCTTTTCTACTTATTAGAGAAAGGGCCTATGCCCACCTATTATTGTAAGCTCTCTGGAGCACTTATATTGTATTATTCTCCTACTTTTGTAAGCTGCCCAGAGCACGCCGTATTGATAAATATATAAAGGATCTCTCTCCACCGGATATTACCTAGGGGTTTTTCAGCATATGATCATACGTGTGGCTTTTTCCCCATAGGCCAGTCCACCTTCTACCGTATATCAGAATCCTTCTTATCTTACTACTTACACTCGCTATACCTAGTAGATTTGCAAGAATCAGCGGGATATCGTGCTACTAGGTATCCCGCTAGCCCAGATCTATCCCGATCCGGGTCCCTTATAAACCATTAATTAAAAATTTCACCCCGGTGACAATTTTTGGTTAACACTTTGGCGCCGTCTGTGGGAAGATCACTTGACCAACGTGGCTTCCTTGTCTCTACATGAGCGTATGTTTCTTTATCTCTTACATATAATCGCTATACATGTGTTTTAACGCATTCCACTAATATGTTCACTACATGCTTATGCCATGATGTCATGTTGCCATGATACTTTATTTCACCCTACTAGTTCCTTTATTACTAGTGTGATTTTATAAAAAGTTTGCATGGATTCTGTGAACTAAATGAACGCCTATTATAATTGGTTGATATTTCGCCTTAAATGTGTTGAACATATGAAGTGCATCATGATGTAGATCTATATGATCTAATTTATTTATTGCCATGTAAGCTCAACCTTCTATTATTGAAGTGATTGATTCATTATTTATGGCATATTATTCATGTGGTATACCCATTATCCATATTTGTATATGCTATATGTGCACCACGAATGGTGCTCACTTTGTCATTTGACGACTTTTGTTTGATGTGGAGCAAATATGATGTATGGGGCTCCTAGTGGAGCCGGTATCCTATGCTGCCCCGATGCAGCAAATCTGCTAATATACTTGTAGAGCTCCTCTACAGCCGCTCCGCTACCGGTAGATCTCATATCTAGTAGATCCACCCCGGTACACCTAAAGCTCATATGCAGTAGAGTTATACCTCTCCTGCTTCCTTACAGAAGATTTACTCCGCTACCGGTAGATCTCATATCCAGCAGATCCGTTCTGGTACACCTAGAGCTCCTATGCAGTAGACCTGTACCTCTCCTGCTTCCTTACAGAAGATTTGCTCCACCACCGGTAGATCTCCTATCCAGCAGATCCGCCTCGGTACTCTAAGAGCTCCTATGCAGCCGAGTTGCACCCATCCTACTTCCTTACAGCAGATTTACTCTGGCACCGGTAGCAGGTCAACACGTACACCTGGAAAACCAACTCAACTCTGTGATCGTAGGAGCAGCACGACCGGTAGAAGGCCTATGGCTCATCACGTCTTGTACTAGGCCGGACAACGCCTTTATGAGCCACTATGGTTTCGATTCTTTTCAGCATGGTCACTAGCCTCATTTCAGTTGCAGGGGACTTCCATGATCCCAAGCATGCTTCTGGACCAGTATCATACCGGTGGCTCCTCTCATTTTATATCGAGCCTTACAACGCCCTGGTAAGCCACCAAAGTCCCGATCCGTTCAAGGAGAACCCAGAGGCTTTCCACATTTGCTGAGGCCTCCTACATGCCTAAGCAAGCCTCTAGAGTAGCAGCACCGCTGCCAGACCAGTGGATCCTCACTTCTCGCACCGTGCCGGATAACTCCTAAGTGAGCCACTGTGGTTCCGATTCTTTTCAGCAGAGTCCAGAGCCTCATTTTAGCTGTTGGGTACTTCTTGATGCCCTAACAAGCCTCTAAACTAGCATCATGTATGAGGCTCCTCACTTGTGTACCGGGCCCCTTAACGCCCAAGTGATCCTCCTAAGTTCCGGTTCGTCCGAGTGGAGTCCAGAGCCTCATTTCAGTTGCTGAGTACTTCTTGATGCCCTAGTAAGCCTCTAGACTAGCATCATGTAGAAGGCTCATCACTTGTGTACCGGGCTGGACAACGCCCTAGTGAGCCACTGTGGTTCCGATTCTTTTCAGCATGGTCCAGAGCCTCATTTCAGTTGCTGGGGACTTCCATGATCCCAAGCATGCTTTTAGACCAGTACCATGCCGGTGGCTCCTCTCATTTTATACCGGGCCCTTCAACGCCCTAGTAAGCCATCGAAGTCTCGATCCATTCAAAGATAACCCAGAGGCTTCCAACATTTGCTGAGGCCTCATACATGCCTAAGCAAGCCTCTAGAGTAGCAGCACCACAGCCAGACTAGTGGCTCCTCACTTTTTATACCGGGCCGGACAACGCCCCAATGAGCCACTATTGTTCCGATTCTTTTTAGCATGGTCCAGAGCCTCATTTCAGTTGTTGGGGACTTCCATGATCCCAAGCATGCTTCTGGACCAGTACCATGCCGGTGGCTTCTCTCATTTTATACCGGGCCCTTCAACGCCCTAGTAAGCCATCGAAGTCTCGATCCATTCGAAGATAACCTAGAGGCTTCCAACATTTGCTGAGGCCTCCTACATGCCTAAGCAAGCCTCTGGAGTAGCAGCACCACAGCCAGACTAGTGGCTCCTCACTTTTTATACCTGGCCGGACAACGCCCCAATGAGCCACTATTGTTTCGATTCTTTTCAGCGGGATCCAGAGCCTCGTTTCAGTTGCAGGGTACTTCTTGATGACCTAGCAAGCCTCTGGACCAGCATAATGTAGGAGGCTCCTCACTTTTGTACCGGGCCGGACAACACCTAAGTGAGCCACCTACGATCCCGATTCGTCCGAGTGGAGTCCAGAGCCTCATTTCAGTTGCTGGGTACTTCTTGATGACCTAGCAAGCCTCTGGACCAGCATAATGTAGGAGGCTCCTCACTTTTGTACCGGGCCGGACAATGCCTAAGTGAGCCACCTACGATCTCGATTCGTCCGAGCGGAGTCCAAAGCCTCGTTTCAGTTGCTGGGTACTTCTTGATGACCTAGCAAGCCTCTGGACCAGCATAATGTAGGAGGCTTCTCACTTTTGTACCGGGTCGGACAACACCCAAGTGAGCCACCTACGATCCCGATTTGTCCGAGTAGAGTCCAGAGCCTCGTTTCAGTTGCTGGGTACTTCTTGATGACTTATCAAGCCTCTAGACCAGTATAATGTAGGAGGCTCCTCACTTTTGTACCGGGCCCCTTAATGCCCAAGTGAGCCTCCTAGGTTTAGATTCGTCCGAGTGGAGTCCAGAGCCTCATTTTAGCTGCTGAGTACTTCTTGATGCCCTAGCAAGACTCTGGACTAGCATCTTGTAGGAGGCTCCTCACTTTTGTACCGGGCCCTTCAACGCCCTAGTGAGCCTCCTAGGTTCAGATTCGTCCGAGTGGAGTCCAGAGCCTTATTTCAGCTGCTGAGTACTTCTTGATGACCTAGCAAGCCTCTGGACCAGCATCATGTAGGAGGCTCCTCACCTTTGTACCGGGCCCCTCAACGCCCAAGTAAGCCTCCTAGGTTCCGGTTCGTCCGAGTGGAGTCCAGAGCCTCATTTCAGCTTCTGGATACTTCTAGGATCCCAAACATGCCTCTGGACCAATACCACCAAAGGAGGACCAGCAGTTCCTGATTTTTTGTATCGAGCCACTCAACGCCCTAATAAACAACCGAGGTCCTGGTTTTCGTTCTAAAGGAACCTCGGGCCCCATTATGATTGTTGAAAACTCTCATCTACCTTGAGTAGGCCCCTAGACCAACTGTAGTACTTGGGGACTGGAAGCTCACATTTCTCTCTCGCAATCCCCAAGGGAGGGACGGTGACCCCTACATTCAGAGATCTGACTAGGTTACCGATCTATGATAAAAGCGTCTGAAGACCGGGATTTCTTGTGTAGAAATACCTGATGCCCTGGACCGGGTTAACCCCTCCAGGAGGATCGCCATAACGATCCATGAGGGTTATACAACACTCCTGATGCCCTGGACCGGGATAACCTCTCCAGGAGGATCGCCATAATGAGCCAGAGGGGTTATACAACACTCCTGATGCCCTGGACCGGGTTAACCCCTCCAGGAGGATCGCCATAACGAGCCAGGAGGGTTATACAACACTCTTGATGCCCTGGACCGGGTTAACCCCTCCAGGAGGATCTCCATAACTGATCGCCTCAAGTCCAGGAAAAGCCATATGGCATTCCTGCTGCCTTGGTCGGGGAATACCCTCCTCCAGGAAGGATCTTGTGCACAAATGTTTAAATGGTATAGTTGCCAGCCAGACTAAGGATGCAGAGTCACCCTCCAAACCAGGAGAGCCTATACGGCAATCCTGAAGCCTCAGTCAGGGAATACCCCCCTCCAGGATATATCGCCTAAGGACCAAGATCCTCGAGTATGATGCCTGGTGCCGAAGATTTGCCAAACGGAAGACCAGGAGAGCCTATACGACATTCATGAAGCCTCGGACAGGGAATACCCCTCTCTAGGACATATCGCCTAAGGACCAGGATCCCCCAGTAGGATGCCTGGTGCCAAAGATTCGCCAAATAGAAGACCATGAGAGCCTATACGGCACTCCTAAAAGCCTCGGACGGGGAATACCCCTCTCCAAGAGAGATCACTTAAGGATCAAGATCGCTTATCAGGATACCTGATGCCACAGACTCGCCATATGAAGAACGGGTGCTGAAGTGGCCTTAGTTGCCTACCAGAACCTTTTCGCCTAAGCACCAAGACTTTTGATGCTGGAATATCTAGTACACTGGATCGCCTAAGCCAAATATGCTAGGAACGATTTTCGTTTCAAGTGATGATTACTAGTAAGAAGCGATGAGCAAAATTCTTCATGCATTTCGAATCCTGACTCCAACTCCAACCCCAACTAGGTACCGGTGTTTAAGTCAGGGGGGACTTCTGTTAACCGCCTTTTTTGGCAGGGGTCCAAAGAAGAATTTTCCATCTATGTCAAGGTCATTTGATTGTTGAAAGAATGAACCCAGGATCCTGAGGATCCCGCTACCACGCTATCCCGGTACCCCGTTACAGCATGATCCATGATACACAATATCTTGATGTCGCGCCACATTGGTATCCCGGTACCCCGCACTTGGTACCCCGTACCCCATACTTGGTACCCGGTACCCCGCACCTGGTACTCGGTACCCCGTACTCGATACCCCGTATCATGTTTCCTGCCCAGACCGATCCTCCAAGCACCTCCCAACCACCTAACATATAAGGCATCAACAAGGGAGGTCTTAATACACTATCGGTTAGATTACCAAGGAAGACCAGAACCATGCTACAAGAAGGACAATATGCGCCAGCATTCAAATACAAGGAAGGTTGACCTCTCTGGCCATTCATAATGCCATTAATGGAGATAGTCAACCCTATTAATGGAGATAATCAAACGTCATTAATGGAGATAGTCAACCCTATTAATGGAGATAATCAACCGTATTAATGGAGATAGTCAACCCTATTAATGGAGATAGTCAACCTTATTAATGGAGATAATCAATCGTATTAATGAAGATAGTCAACTCTTTAATGGCCATTCACAACGCCATTAATGAGAGATCAGTCAACTCTTTAATGGCAACTCTTTAATGGCCATTCACAATGCCATTGATGAGAGAATATTCAACTCAATCAATGTCAAATCAGTGTTCCTATAATTATGGATTGATTGACTAAATTGATGGAGTGGGCAACAAGAATTAGAACCTATAAATATGACAAAGCTCTCTATTGAGCAGGATCCTTCTTCTTCTCCCAAAAAAGACCTGCGGCTTCTTCCCCAACAAGGCTTCCTTTTTCTTCTTCTTTTCTACTTATTAGAGAAAGGGCCTATGCCCACCTATTATTGTAAGCTCTCTGGAGCACTTATATTGTATTATTCTCCTACTTTTGTAAGCTGCCCAGAGCACGCTGTATTGATAAATATATAAAGGATCTCTCTCCACCGGATATTACCTAGGGGTTTTTCAGCATATGATCATATGTGATGCTTTTTGCCCTTAGGCCAGTCCACCTTCTACCATATATCAGAATCCTTCTTATCTTACTACTTACACTCGCTATACCTAGTAGATTTGCAAGAATCAGCGGGATATCGTGCTACTAGGTATCCCGCACGATATCCCGCTAGCCCAGATCTATCCCGATCCGGGTCCCTTATAAACTGTTAATTGAAAATTTCACCCCGGTGACAATTTTTGGTTAACAAATGCTATTACCCAGATTCCTATAAGCAATGGCGATAGGAAAGATGTCATCATGTGGCACTACGATGGGAAAATATCTTACACGGTTAAGAGTGACTACTGGATCGCGCGTAACCTTATGTCTAGCACAAGCTCCTCAAACTATCATCCCTCTACTACCTGGTGGACATTCTTATGGAAGCTTGGGATCCCTCTGAAGGTTAAGATATTCATTTGGAAAGCTTGTAATAACTGGATCCCTACCAAGTTCAATATTGCACATAGAGAGGTTCAAACGAGTGGCATATGTGATGCTTGTAAAGTCAGTATTGAGACCACCCTTCATGCTCTTTAGGAATGCACTAAACTGAAGAATATCTGTAGGGACTGGTTCAATTTGAGTGGGAAGCATATTGGTCGCTTTGCCAATTTTCTTGAGTTAATGGTGGATGGTGCCTCTCCTGTGAATAGGAAGGACGTTGGCTTATTTTGTGTTATGGTTTGGAGAATCTGGTACAATAGAAACTCTATTGTCATGGATCCAAACTGGGGAGCATGGATGATGTGTGTAATTGGAGCAAGGCCTTTTTAAATGATTTTATCAATGCCAGTTTAAAGAATGGTGAGAATTTGTTGCCTACTAGAAACCAAGTGCTGGGTAGATGGCTTTCGCCTATGGAGGAGGTTTATAAGGCTAATTATGCTGCTCTGGTGGATAGAGTTGGTGGTCGGATTGGTATTGGGGTGGTCATTCGGGATTCTAATGGCAATGTCCTTGCTTCCTACGCCCAAACTCTTCTGGTTAACCTGAATTCCAAATCAGCCAACCTCACTGCTATGCTGAAAAATGTCCATTTCAGTGTGGATTGTGGCTTGGCCATGTGCATCTTTGAGATGAATGAAGCTCTGGTTATGAAATGGATTAATGAAAGTCAGTGTAACTTTTCTAAAAATGGTGTGCTACTGGATGACATCAGGTCCTTAAGTTCTAACATGAGGAATGTAAAGTTTGTTCACACCTCTAAGAAAGCTAATGGTGTGGCCCAAATCTTAGCTAAGCATGCGCTGGAGATTTCTAAGAACACCTTTTGGATGGAAGACTTCCTTTCTTGCATTAATGCTCTTGTGCTGGCTAATAAGCCTGTATAGTTTGTTGTGTTGCTGTTTGTTTTTTTCTTTGCTTTTCTGTTTGTTTTGTTTTCCCTTGTTGTGTTTCCCTTGTTCAATCAATATATATACATATATATATTGTTACACGAAACATGAAAAATATATATAAACGTGTCCTAAAGTAATCTAAAGGGGGGGTGAATAGATTATATTCAATTCTTTTAACCAATTTTCGTTATTAGTCAATTTTACGAAAAATCCCCGAACAAGATATAAAGCGGAAAATAAAGGACACACAATATTTATGTGGAAACCCACACGGGGAAAAACCACGGGCTGATGAGTGCGTCACACCTGAACCTCAATCCACTAATTGTAATGGCAATTACAACCTAGGTTGACCACGTCAAACCACACACGGTTACTAATCTACCACTACTACCCGCAGGCCTTCAAGAGTGAATCTAGTCCATGCTTGCAAAACTATCACAATAGTAACTACAAGACTTGACTCTAAAAGAAAAGATAAAACAACCTAATGTGAATATGTGAAATACTCAAGATGCTAAAAATGCAAGGTTAGACATTTAAGCTTATCTAGGCATGGATGAACATGTTAGACATTCCTAGATATCATTTTGCTAGATGACATGCATATAGTATAACCAAATAAGCAACCAAAATCCTACATGCTCTATCTAGCACAATACAACTCACAAACCACAATAAAAGCAATCTTGAAACTAAGTCAAGTCATAAAGATGCAATCTTGAATCAATTCAAGTGATAAAAAAGCTATCTTGTAAAACAAGAACATATAGATATGAGAATGATGTTCTAGATACAAGTCATATGAGCAATAATGAAAACCCTAAATGAAATCAACCTAGAATCATGCTAGATGATGTATGAAAGATTCAAGATGAAGGGTTTTTGTGATTTGGAACCTTAAAGATGGAGTCTTGATGCCTTAGAGTGGAAGATGCTCAAGAAGCTCTCAAATGTGTAATTTTTGCTCTAAAAACCGAGCCAAGGCAAACAAGACACATATATATGTGATCCAAATGAAGTGATGTCGTTTTGAAATAAATGCCTGAAAGCGTGACATCGGCGGTTTCATTCGGCGGTCAGGCCGCCGAATTAGACCACAGAAAACCAACCGTCTCGACTCAAACACTAGATCGGCGGTTTGGTTCGGCGATCAAACCTCCGAACACAACCGTACATTTCCAGATGACATTCTGGAATCATTCAGCGGTCGAGAATATGACCGCCGATCAAACCGCACATTTGGGACAGAAACCACCAGGTCAAAACGGTGGTTTCATTCGGTGGTCAGGCCGCCGTTTGAAACCGCATAATTCCAATCATGATACTGGAATTATTCGGCGGTCGAATTTATGACTGCCGATCCAACCGCAGAAAATGGAACAGAATTCCATTTTCATTCGACGGTTTCATTTGGCGGTCTGGCCGTCGAATTAAACCGCCGTTTCCCCAAACTTGGAGAAATCAAAGGATAAGCCAAGGCATTCTCCGAAAGCGGTCTTCACGCTTAACAAGCACACCATCATGCATGCGTGGACGTTTCCGAATCATCTCGGAAACGAATTACAACACACTAATGAAAAGTAAACATGAAGTGCAAGAGTGATAAGTGACATGTGAATGCAATCTAATGCCTATCATGACATGGCAAATCAAACTAAGATGCAACCACATTAATAATTACACACAACCAACAAGAATAAGATCATGCAAGAATTTGTGAGTGTGTGCAACTACATCTCTTCAAAATAGAGTTAAGTCAAGAGAACTACCTTCCTTGAAGCTCTTGATCACACAATGAGGTTTTCTTCTATTCTAAGCTACCCTTACAAATAGAACCCCATTGTGATTTTGTCAACGAAATATGCCAATCAAAAGTGAGGCACTTACAAAACATATTTATCGTTACATTTCACGTCAAATTTGTTAAAATGTTAAATTGTTACCAGAAACATCTTAATTACAATTTTTTACACGAAACTCGTTACATCAAATATTTTGTTACCCATATTAATTGAGTTGTTACATGATACTTCAACACTGTTACAAGGTACAATTCTATCGTTACAAGCTGGAAGATTGGATTCCTTCGCCGTTGGAAGTTCTGAGTTTTAATGTTGATGGGTCGGCTATGGGCTCTCCGGGTCAAGCAGGTATTAGGGGTGTCCTGCGTGATCATAATGGAAAAGTGTTGTGTATTTTTTCGGCTAATGTTGGTATTCAAGAGGCCATCTTTGCGAAAGTTCAAGCTATTTTTAAAGCGTGCTATCTGTGTGTTTCCATACCAGAATTGGAGGGTAAGAGAATTGTGATTATAAGCGACTCTAAGACGGCTGTTTCGTGGATTGATAGTAGCAACCTGGGTAATCTGAAGCACCTGCAGTCGATTTTGGACATTCGTTGCTTTGAGTAGTATGGATCAGGTGACTATGGTTTTTAGGTCTAGAGTCTCCAATTCTTTCGCAGATTCTCTGGCCAAAAGAGACTCAAGTGGTGAAAGGGATATTCTTAGCTGGAGTCTGTATTAAGTGTGCTCTGTTTTGTGTTTTGCTATTTGTTTGGTCTTTCTTTTTTTGGTGTTCTGTTTTGGTGCTTTGTTTGTTTTGTTCTTTCTCTGTAGGTGCTCTTGTTGCTGGTTTCTTGTGGGTTTTGTCCTAGTCTGTCCCTTATTGTTTAGTTTTCCTGCCGTGATTCGGCTGAATAAATATTGCTTTTCAAAAAAAAAAAAAAAAAAAAAAAGGTGGAACTATCTTGTTGAAAATCGATTGGTACAGTGCAAGTGCAAAGGTGGAACTTAGATTTGAGTGGGTGTTACGAACAACGGTGGGGGAGGTAGAGATCTTCATGGATCTGGTCATGATGGACGGTGGAGATCCAATCTCCACCCATTTTTTTTTTTTAATTTCTCTTCATCCCAACTGTCCATCACAATGATGGACGGTTGGAGATATTTAAAAAAAAATGTTTTATCTATGTGTTTTTTTAAAAAAAATAATTATTTCGTAACCATCATCCATCTCAAACACTTATCCTAGGCAGGGCGCCAACGCCAAGGAACCTTACAATACCTAGAACGAAAAATGACACTACCACATAAGCTGAATCACTATCCAACCATAACTGACGCTAGCCAAAGTTCCAAGCAAAATTAATAGCATGGAAGCAGCGGCCAACTCAGCCTCAAAACAAAGCAGAATCCAAGAGGAATAGCAAAACAGCCTTTATATATATATATATATATATATATATATATAAGATTGTTGGGGATCGAAATCAACCCCATCCCAACATTTTATTAAAGAAAAAGAAAGAGAACAACAGAGAAAAGAAAACAAAAGAAGAAAACAAATCAATAGAACCTAAAAGAAGGTCTACTAAAAAAATCATTGAAAATAAAGGAATTACAAAAATTTGGAGTGGTCCACCACCATGTAGGAGAGACGATGCTAAAATATCTGCAACTTGGTTACCTTCCTGATAAATATGAGCGACAGCAAAGTCTATTTGAGAGATTAAACTCAAACATCTATCCCAAGTGGGGTGCTAACGCAAAGGAACCATATAAGACCTAGAACGAAGGATATCCACTACAAAAGTCAAATCGCTCTCCAACCATAACCGACGCCATCCAAAAGTCCAAGCATAATCAATAGCGTGGACAGCAGCGGCTAATTCAGCCTCAAAAGCAAAGCAGAGACCAAGAGGAATAACAAAGCAACCTTTAACGAAACCCTTGCATGTACGAAAAACCCCTGCACAACCAGCAAGACTAGGACTACCAAAAGCAGCCCCGTCCGTGTTAACCTTAAGACAACCCAGCGAGGGAGGGTGCCAATTAACCTCTAAAATGCAAGGAGCCTTGGAAGGATGACCAGAGACATGAAGTCGTTGAAGAATCTGAAGTTCATCCACTGAATTCTTCATAGTGCCAAACTGAAGAGAGTCAGCCTCGTGAACGGAACGTTAAATCAAGAAAAGAGCATCGGTAAAAATAGGCTTGCCACCCTCAGAAGTAACTTGATTCTGGAGGAACCACACCACCCAAAAAATCGTGATGATAGAAGCACGCCAGAGAACTTTCAGTTGAGTGCTAAAGACAACCCTCATCACCTCCTGCCAAAGGTCTAAACAAGTATGATCGGTTCATTTCTATACATGTTTTAGGCCCCGATTTCCTATTATTTATGCTTTGTTCTCGAGTAAATTAGGTTGTTTAATGTGTTTGTTGAGCATGTGTAGGTCCATTCCATTCAAGTGGTGTTAAATCTTATTTTGGAAGAAAAGAAGTCAAAAGATGAAGAAAAGGAGCAAATTGGAAGAAACAATGAAAACATGATTTTCGGCCAGTGCAGAACCTCTATGTTGCGGGCCCCATATCTCTCAGCTCCGATTGAATTGGGTGTCCTACCACCTATGTATTGAAAGCCCCAGAAGTCTAGTTTCTGGTGCACTTTTCGGATTGCAATTCTGATATTCCTAGAAGAAGTTATGACCCATTTAGTAACTGAAGGTCAGGGCTGAAATGTTTACCGCGGCCCAGACCGCCCCCCGTGCAACTTGCCTGGGTAGCGACCCAAAACAGAAGTGCTCCGCTTCCTGTGCAGCTAAGGAGGCAACTTGTCTAGGTAGCGACCTCGGTAGCGGTAACTCGTAAATTTGGTTCGTTTGGGACAGCAAGTGACCTATTTTTGAGAGGATTATATATAGAAATTGATATCTTATTTTAAGGGGGAGCCACCACAAGGGGATTAGACCCAAAAACACCATTCTTTCACATTCATTCATTCCATTGATTCTTTCATTCAATTCCATCCATCATTGGAGGATTCTTGGAAGCAAGAAGACGATAGAGATTTCAAGATAAGAGCTTCTCACCATTATGGGTTTTCTCTTCATCTCTTCTATGTTTTTGTTCTCTCCATTGATGTGTAACTAAACCTCTAACTAGGGGATTGATGTAACCGATTTTGGATAACTCTATGTAATCAATTAGTCTATCTTTTGTTAATCAATTGGGTTTTAGTCTTGTCTATTGAATTAATTGCTCTACATTACTTACTCATATTATTTTATGGCCTCAATTGATATGGGTTTGTGATTTAGTTTATCCATGAGATTAGGGTTTAGATATGAATGGCCTTTTCCATTTAAACCATAATCATAAGCTTAATAGATTTTGAAATTTAATGTTTGCATGGCCTTGTTGCATTGATTTGGCTTAGAGTTTTGTTCTAAAGGATTTCGTTACTATCACTTGACACATGGCCTTTGTGCGAGTGGTAGGAAAGAGATTCGTTCTTAATTGTTTATCAAAACAAGCCCTAAACTTTATTGAAGTGTTTATTGAGACTGATTGAGAGCATTGAGTGTCTAAGAAAGGTGCATTGATTCCCTAGTATTTCTCTCCATATATTCATCTCTTGTGTGATTTGATTTTATTTTAGTTTTAGTTCAGATTCTCATAATTTAGGTTAATATTAGATTTCAACAAAATTCCAAAGAAAAGCATTATGCAATTTAGTTTTTTTGCATTTAGAGTGTAACCTTGCTAGATTAATTGGTTTCGACCGATAGAATCACCGATCCCAGTGAACGAACTTTCTTAGTAAATTGAACACAGATTTTACTACATCAAAGTACCATCAAACTTAAGCTTATGACCAAATGTAAAGGATACAACATCCCATAACCCACGAACAAAAGGACAGTCAAGAAACAAATGTCTTAAATCTTCCTCTACAGCACAACAAAACCGACAACGAGATGGGGAAATATAACCTCTGGCACGTAATGCAATGTCCGTAGGAATCTTACCATGAAACAAGCGCCAAACGAGGATAGAGCAAGAAGGAGGAATAAAAGACGCTCAAATCTGCTTACCCTAAAAAACAGAATTCCTAACCTCAGAAAGAGAATCATAAGCAGATCTACAAGAAACAACATCATCCAGGGAACAAGTCCAAACTAACGAGTCTGGGTCAGTGCTTACCACCACCTACTCAATCTCAGAAGCAACATCCGGGTGAGAAATGTGAAAAGAAGCAGGAATATCCTAACCTATAGCATCTGAATAAACAGCACCCACAACAGAATCTAGAGGAGATTGTAACGATGATCTACCCTCAACTAGATCAATCAATGGATCTCCCAACTAGTTATCCATCCAAAAACGAACCTTAGAGTGACAACCAACCAACCACCTAGACTCAAGCATCAGGGGAGTATAATGCAATTTTAGCCCCAACCAAACAGAAGAAACAACATACCACGTTCTAGGTCTGTGATCCTGGGTGAAAACATGAGCCTGACTATATGTGAAAATGAGGGACTCCTCAGTCAACATCCTCCATGTGAACTTAAGCATAACCTTATTAAGAATGCCAAGGTCTTTAACACCAAGACCACCACTATCCTTAGGCCTGCAACAAGACTTCCAAGCAACTTGGACATGCAAAGCAGCCCTTAACAAAACCTCTACAAGTACGAAAAACCCCTACACAACCTGCAAGACCAGGACTACCAAAAACAGATCCGTCAGTGTTAGCCTTAAGACAACCGGGCAAAGAGAACGCCAAATAACCTCTAAAATGCGCAGGCCCTAGAAGGACAACCAGAGACATGAAGTCGCTAAAGAGTCAACAGCTCATCCACTGAATTTCATTAACTTTATTTTAAATATAAATATTTTAAATTAATAAATGTTAAGGGTATAAGTGTTTTTTTTTATTACTTTTCATATATTGTTATTCAAACCTCATAAATAAAAAATAAACAAGTAAAGTTCAGATCGATTTAGATTTCAAAAAAAACAAACAAAAACAAAAACAAACACTACCTTAATAATTACTTTTCGTAAAAATTATATATATTATTCTTAAAGTCATATCTTATTGTAATTAAAAGACAAAACTCTATGCTATTATCTTTTAATTATCAACATGACTCAAATTCATAACGTCATTGATGTGCATGTCACACGGAATTACCTCTAGATCAATCCCATTTTACAATCGAATAGTTTAGTTAAATAGCATGTGTTTCAATGTAAATATGTAATTATTCTTATATCAATAAGAATACGTATGTGACCTAATTAACAATGACATATAATTACGAGAAAATGGGTGTAAATAACACTCTTTACTCCTTTGGTTTTCAGACTAGCACCAACTTAATAACTTAAGTTTAAATAGCACCAAAGTATGGTTTGAGACAAAAATGCCCTCACTTCGTTCTTTCCTTTGTAAATTTTGTTTTGTTTTGTTTTTTCTTTTGCAAATTCGAGACTTATTTTGTAAAATTCAAGACTTATTGGGGCAATATTTGAGATTGATTGGGAAAATTCAAGACTTGTTCTGTAAATTCGAGACCTATTTGGGAAAATTCAAGAGTTGTTTTGTAAATTCGAGATCTATTTTGGGCAAATTCAAGACTTATTGGGGCAAATTCGAGACTTATTTTGAATATTCACGACTTATGGGGCATTTTTACAAATTCAAGTTTTACTGGGAAAAATAAGACTTTTTTAAATTTCTTTTTGTAGGTCGTCTTTTGCATCCATCATCATTGGAGGTCGACCTATCTCCATCAATGGAGAACGATCCCGTTTTTAGACGACAAACACTCGATTTAGTCTCCGGATTTCAACATCTCAAGGCTACGTCCAACAGCTTCTCATCTAATTTTGGATTTCATCATGCGAGTGCCTTCTTGAGCCTTCGTCTTCGGAACAACAACTCGATGAAATTCGGAGACGAAGGCTCGAGAAGGCACGACGACGGCTCAATTTAGTCTCTGGTGATTACTCATATATCTAAGTTCATCGCGCCTTCGTTTCAAGTTGATTTAGTCTCCGGATTTTGTCATGCGAAATGAAGAAGACGACGCCATTACTAGACGACAAAGGCTTGAGAAGTTGTTCGACAAAGATGACAATGGTGATTTTAGAGGTTTGTTTAACCTCTATTGATGGAGCTTTGAGTTCTCCATCATTGGAGGTATTTGAAAAAAGAAAAAAGGACTGGTAAGAGATAATTATAGAAAAGTGGGGGGGGGGGGGGGGGGGGGGGGGTTATTTTTATCCGATATCAATCTTTGGTGCTATTTAAACTAGAGTATTAAAGTGGTGTATTCCAAAAGTCATTCCCCAAAAAATGCTGTATAACTTTTGCCCTATAATTACAAAAGAGTAATGCTAGAGGACCAAAAAAGTGACCCAAATTTTGGACCCAAACTATATGGTAACATCACATGGGATCTTTGGGAAAAGTGACGTGGGCCCGTGTTGTGTGTAATGTTGCCACATAAGGTTGGGTCCAAAATTTAGGTCACTTTTTTTGGGTCTCTAGCATTACTCATATACAGAATCTGCATTATTAACTAGTGTCCGACTAATAGCTATATATTCTTAACCTTTAAGTTCACCTCTTAAAGTTTTTTTTTTTTGTTTGTTTGTTTTTTTTTTTAAATATTACAATAATTCGAGTTTTTGGAGGGGGGGAAAGAGACTCAAACCCACAACCTTGTATTGTGAGTGTGAGGGGCTAACCATTGGACGGCCCAAAGATGGAGGCAGTTCAGCTCTTAAGTTAAGAACCAATTAAAGTATACAGTAAGAATTCTATATTTTGGAATGTAAGGTTTTTAGAAAACAAATTTGACGTGCATGCAACAACGATGCTCTCAAGAAAAAGGGCAGTACAACACACGAAAGAGGACCCACTCTTGAACACAAACATGAAACCTCGATTGCTTATGCAGTACATTTTTGTAGCAATGCCTACTCAATTAATTTATACGGGACGGATTTCTACTACACACAATTATCATTTTTATTTTATCCACAAACGGACATCTCCACATGCATATATAGTTGTCTTTTATGACAAGTACATGTCAAATGATAGAGCTGTGTGAAGTGAGCAGTACTTCCTTATCTCTTCTCAAGATGAGCTTAGATGACCCATTAGGAGCAATACAGCCTTTTCCGCCAATAATCTCCATTCCATCGCTGTCTTCTTGATTTGTTTTCCTTCTCTCCTTCCATCAATTCTCTCACCGATCTCTCAATTTCGTCTCTATTAGAGTTAGAGTCAATTTCAAAGCCTATGCCCCATTTGTTCTGACAGAACCAAGAATTGGTCTGTTGCTCAGCGAAGAATGGCCAACATAACATGGGCACACACTACTCAAACTTTCTATGGTCGAATTCCAACCACAGGGTGTCAGGAACCCCACCAATTGCTGGGTGGTTTAGAACTTGTTCTTGGAGCACCAACTTGCTAGGAGACTCCTTCTTTGGTTTCTGAAACGAACTTTGGAGGAAGAATGGCCGATTCACAATTACTAGATCAGGCTAATTACCCACAAAAAGTTTTGCTTGCGGTTTGCAAGACCCAAGCAAATAGACTAGTGGTTGTTCTGGTCAGGAGACAAACGCGGACACTGACCAACTGGAGCATCAACAACTGATGTGTGTCCTTGGTATCAAGCCACTCCAAACATCCAGGGGTCTTTCCCACAGATTTGATTTTATAGGGCACTCAATAGAGTTATCATCAGCTGGAATCTCATGATTAAAGAGAAGCTGAACAGAGGACGAGGTTGTAGATAGGAGGATTAGTGAAGAAAACTGCCGCAAAAATCACACTCGAATATCATAAATAGTATTGAAAATGAGTGCAGATTGCCATTACGAGCAGTTGCTCGACTCTCGCAAGGCAGAAATTCATCTAAATATCATCTGGATCGTGTAGTTCTAAAAAGGTTGGCGGTCTTACAACTTATGCTTCCATGCCCGGAAGCCAATCAATAACCGTATTCAACCAAGATACAACATGTCAAATCGCTTCGGATCTACAAATTTTATAAGAAAAAAAACAAAAACAAAAACACAAAAAACAGTAAATGTGTCATGATCCACAAAGGTTAGGCAAGCAATGTGTCAAATAATATATAATTGCCGAGAGATGTGTGAGTAC